>JALMGA010000013.1:19972693-22768526 GCA_023333525.1 Aspidoscelis tigris stejnegeri | reverse complement strand
CCATTTGCTTCTGGGGATCTCCAGCAGAAGATGAAAGCAAAACCTTCACCTGCTCTAGAATCCCAGCAAATGGCCTTGAGATGCCTCCTGCCTGTCTCCCCAGCCTGGAAGATGGACTTGGGCATCCATTCTAAGAGCCATTTCATTCCAGATTAATCTAGTAGCGCAGGTGTAGCCCATTACATTGAGTTGGGTGCATTTGATTAGAACGCGAGCCTGGCAATGTCTCACCTGCTTATTAGTGCCGCTGCTTATTCAGACCCTGGGACCACTTTTAGCTGCCTTGCCTTTTGCCCCTCTCCAGTCGCCCCACCCTAGTGGCCTTCATCCCTCGTTCCTGGAAAATGGAAGCTTGCACAGACTCCTGGGTCTGTTTCGGGGCAGGAGCTCCAGAGGAAGTCAGGGTTGGCTTTGTGATGAGAGGAGGTAAGATGTATTTGTTCCTTCCTTTCAGGGCTGCAGGTAGGAGGCAAAGATACACTGCAGTACTGGATGCTTGAAAACGCATCTCACCTTGAGCTCCATCCGAGGAGAAGGAAGTTCATACCTTCCACCATGATCTGAACAGGTGGGAGCACCATGTTGCTTTAACTCACTTGCCTACTGGGGTCTTCTGGGGCCAGAAACGAAGCTGTTCCGCCAGTATATCAGTCTCTTGTCCACACTGGATCAGAGCTTGGTTTGCTAGCAGAGTAGCTCCATTCCCAATTGCCTTCTTGCCCTGTCACCTGTGTGTAGCTCCCCCCCTCCCCCAGGAGTCAGGTGAATTAAAGCAGATGCATTCTCTAAGCCACCTGGGTGATGTTGAAAGGTTTGGAACTTGGTAATAGGTAAAGCTGATAAAGCTGTAGCTCAATGTGAGAGCAAACTGCCTAGAAAGCAGAGGGTGGCTGATTCAATGTGCAGCCTCTCCCAGGAAGTAGGGAATGGCAAACCACTTCTGTATCCCTGCCAAGAAAACTGTATAGAGGAGACCATGAAGTCTGGGAGTGGCTGTAGCTCAGCGGTCGAGCAAAGTGCCTAGAAAGCAGAGGGTGGCTGATTCAATGTGCAGCCTCTCCCAGGAAGTAGGGAATGGCAAACCACTTCTGTATCCCTGCCAAGAAAACTGTATAGAGGAGACCATGAAGTCTGGGAGTGGCTGTAGCTCAGCGGTTGAGCAAAGTGCCTAGAAAGCAGAGGGTCGCTGGTTCCATCCTCCACTTCTCCCTGGAAGTAGGACTTCCTTCCAAGTAGTACCCCAGTTTACTTCCACTCTAGAGCTGCTGTATAGTATCCATCCTTCCCATGTCTTTAATAGTTGTCTAGGAGAAGGAATTTCGGCCCGACTGCATCTGCTGTTGGAGCTGTTGGAACCCTGATCTGGATTCCTGATGACAACCTGGCTCGGCCACGTTTTCCAGACTCTTGAGTCTTGCAAGAGAGGCTTTAATCTCAGCCACACAATGGCTGTTCTCACAAAACTGGACTGTGGATCTTTTGTTGCTTTCTCCCCTGCGTAATTGGAATGTTCCGGGCCACTGCACTGGCTGGCCAGCTGGGAGGAGAGACTTGGTGCTGTCGGAACTGCAAGATGGGGCAGAGAATCTATGAGGCACCTCAGCTGCGCCCTTTGGAAGCTGCAGAGTCGCTTGGAAGTCTTTGCCTTCCCATTGCTTTCCCTTTCCCCCCTTCTCTCCCCCCCCATGTTACAGATGTTAGGACTAGAAGATCAGAATGCCATCCGTAGCCCTGGCCGGTCCTGCTGGACATGGTGACATTGGCTCAGCAGCTGTTAATGGAAGCTGACAAGCTGCAAAGCAAGACGCAACTTGCTTTGATCTCGATTTCCCGACAAATGGCCTCTGGGGCCACACCGCCTGGGAAGGCTCCCCTGAGGTCACCCGGGCAGGCGTCCGAGCCAGGAACCTGGGTGGTCCGTCCTTCCATGCGCTTCCCCAAACCTCCTCCAGAGCCGCCCCAGTTCAGTCTGCCAACTTGGAAGTGGATGGACCAGGAAAGGTTCCAGAGTGGGACCAGCTGGCATTGTTTTTTGCTATGGTGGGGTGCGGTGGGGACACTGCATCGGCTTGGATGGTTTCAAAAAAGCGTGGACCAATTCATGGAAGTCAGGGCTGTCGGTGGCTCTTAGTCCTGGCGGTATTGGGAGACGGTTTGCCGCCAATGGCTGGGAGGCTGCAAAGCAGAGCAGGCTGTGTCCTCGTGGCCTGCTAGTGGACTTCCCTGGACAACTGGGTGGCCGCTCTGGGAACTGGCTCCTGGGCTAGATGGTCCCATGGGTCCAGCCCAGTGGGGCATTGCTTGGGGCCTTCTGCTGGGAGGCTGCAAGGAGAGCAAGCTGTGTCCTGCTGGTAGGCTTGGCCACTGGGATTGCAGACTACTAGATGAGGTGGACCACAAGTCCAACCCACCAGGGTATTTTTGATGCTCTTGGGTTCTGAAAGCATTTCAGACACCCACTAGCTTTGTGAACGCTACTCCCCTGCGTGTTGCTGGAGAAGAAAACCGTGAACCTGTGAAGTTCAAGGGTCCAAAGGGGTTTTTGCATGTCTAGCGGAAGGGCTGCAGCCCCTATGGCAGAGCATAGTTGGACTCAGGCAGTGCAGAAGATCCAAGCTCTGGTTCCTGCCTTCAGTGTGGTTCATTTCATTGATTTAACGATTAGCTTCCCGTCACACGGGTCCTGGTCCTGCCTCTGACCGAGACTGTTAACTGGACCTTCCTGGGCCTTACTCAGGTGATCTTTATAAGTTTGTTCTGCTTTGTGGCAAGACAAGGAATCTCCTCTGTTCTGAGGGCTGGCAAGCTCCCTGTTCCTTGCAAGCGCTTCTGTTTTGCTCTGCTGGGCCGGCAGCTGAAAGATGGTCACAGGATCAACACATGCCTGCCTGCCCTGAGGACACCCTGAGACAGAGGAACAGTGCGGGCAGTATGTGGAAGACGAGCCATTTGGGAAGTGCGGCTTTCGCAACACAAACAAAATGCGCGGAGAATGCGAGACGGAGACCCTGTGGGGGCTCAGCTTCTGACACCTCCTCCCGCAGAGGGCAGAAGATTTTTGAAGGGGAATTCTTGCATGCCTGCCCTTAGAAAGAGCTCCTAGGGTAGGCATTTGGGTAGAAACTGCCAGAATTACAAAAAAAGGGAAAACTGATTGGAATTTCTTGGATAGTTTTGCCCATTGTGTCTTCAAGTGCTCTGCAAGCAGAAATCCAGGGTGCAACTGTGTTTCAACTTGTTCCCCGTCAATCCAGAAAAACTGATTGCAAATTCTTGGATAGTTTTGCCTATTGTATCCTCCAAGAAGAAATCTTAAATTGCAACCTTATTGCAGCCTGTTACCCAGTCAGCCCAGAAAACTGATTTGAATACTCTAGGGTAGTTTTGCCCATTGTATCTTCCTGTGCTCTGCAAAAGGAAATCAAAGATGCAACCATGCTGCAACCTGTTCTCAGTCACCCCAGACATGCAGTTTCCACAATAGTGAGTTTGTGCAACACCCTGGTAGACTTTGGCTGAATGTGCAAGACCTTCCACAAAGTTCAGCAGCGAGCTGGCTACGGGTGTGCAAAATGCATTCAAAACGGTGTTTCGCATTCCCGTGCAATATACTGGTGTCTTTGTGGATGTCTTCTTGGGTTCTTCTAGGCAGCAGGAGATCATCTCAGTAGTGTTAAGTGGACCCTTGCAATTGTGGTACTCAAAGTCATAACATCTGGAATAGCATAGAACAGAGGGGTGGGGTTTTGAGAACCAGACAATATCACTTTGAGTGCTAAAATGTTAGGGAACTGCTTGATTTATTAGTCTCCCCTGAGACTGGATTGAAGGGCTGGAATCCACAGTAGTGTAACAGCGCCACGCTAGAAGCCCAGGTCCCGGTGCTTTCCAGGTATTTTCCCTCGCTGTAGAGCACTGAAGTGCTCTGGGTGAACTTCTGCAAAATGCCCCCAGGGAGGAGCTGCTGAGCAGGTGGATGGGATTGGGGGAGGGGGGGAAGGCAAGGTGAGACCTTCTGATAGGAAGCTTTGCTTTCTGCTTCTCAAGCAGCTGTTCCCAGCTGTGCACTGAAGCACAGCTGGGAAAGATGAAAGCCAAGCCTTTTGCCTCACCTCACCCCAGCTGTGAAAATGCCACACGCTGCTAAGAGTTAGCGTTTGAGCAAGCTGGTGGTTTCTCTTGTATTCTTTGACCGCGTGCTTTTCTTTTCTCTTTTAGCCCCTGAAACGTAGCTTGCATCTGCCTTATAACTGATTCCTCCGTCTGTTTCTCCTGCCTCCCCACTCCTCTCCTCCTCATTCCTGCCCTGGCTACTGTCCTAAGTTCACGGAGGGTGTTTGTAGATATTCCTGCTGGGACAGGGAACAGGTGCAAAGTCCGGCACAGATCATCTGTCAGCACATGGGAGTCAGCGGGAGAGGCTTACATCTGTTTCCCCGCAGCATTTGTTATCGGTGCCGTGGGATAAGCCCTGCGTACGTCCCTTGAGCGACGCGGGGGCACTTTGCCACCGGCGCACGTTTGCCGAGGCCTTCAGGTGGCCTTCTGGCCCCAGTGTTTTGCACGCCCCTCCCGAGCACTCTAGAGCGGGTCCAGGGGGTTTCTCCTGCACCTCCTGCAGGCTGCGCGTCCTCCACCCTCTCCTCTTTGGCACGTTGCTTGCGCTGCCGAACGGCGTCCCTTGCTTGTTTTGGCAACGGGAGGAGCATCTGCTTCAAGTCAGGCGCATGGAAAAACTTCCACTTTGGCTTGGGTCTGACTGGCTGTTCTGAACTTGTAGCTTTCGGAGTGTCTTTCACGCAAGGAAGCGAGGGAGAGGTGAAGGGTGCGCCGTGGAGGAGCCAAGAGACGGAGGCAATGGGGAGCAGATGGCGGAGCCGCTTGCCTGGAGAAAGAGAAAAGATAATAAAGCAAAAACTTGATACGGGCTTGTTTACTCCTTAGGAAATTCCAGCCCGTGTCTCTTATAGCTGAGAGGGTGCAGAGGAATCTTTTCCTGTTTTTCTCAGTTGGAGAGCAGTGGGGGCAGCTGAGTTGTGTGTGTGCATGCGCCTGCCTTGGAAACCTCTGGCACTCAGGACGTTCCCTTTTGCTGGCTTTCCTCCTGTCCACTTCCCAAGGCCAAATGCTACTGCCCCGGGGAGAGCGTTTGCAATGGTCAAGAAGTGGAGACAGGCATCGTTCCTGTGTTGTCCGCATTGTCAGCTCTGTGTTGTCCTGCAGGAAGGGGCGCTGTGATGCGTGCGGGAAGGCTGAGGCACCGATAACGGCCCTCCCCATCAACTGTTCTGGTTTGCCCGGTAGCTCTCGCCCACGGCTGCAAAGCAGACGGCAGCTGGGGCCACTCTGAAGAGGCCCTGCAGCAGCCGCTGGTTCTTCGCCTGCTCAGCCACACTTGCTGCTGCATCGGGTCTCCAAATTATGCTTCTTGGCTTTTAGTGAGTTCATTGAGCCTCTTTCTCTCTCTGCCAAAAAAGGAGAAGGAAGAAGGGCCATCTCCTTCCTGCTGGTGGCACAATATTTTTTTTTGGGGGGGTTTCCTTTATGGGATGACAAGCATGGAGAAGAGCGAGGAGCCCCATTGGGGGGGGGTGAGGGGGTCCCTCTGGCTGTTGCTATTGGATGGCCCTGGCCACCTTCCTCTTCAAGGGCGCTCTCAGGGAGACACTGGGCCTTTGTGCCACGCCTTCCCATCCCCAGAAGCTCCACCCTGGCACTACACACACACACCCTGGCAGCTATGGGCGCCGTGCCAGGAGGGCTGAGGGCACATGGCTCAAGGGCCTTGCTGGTCCTCCTCAGCCTGCTGGTTTTGGCAGACCTGTGTGGCAGCTCTGGTCTGACCTTTGTTCAGGCCAGCCAGCTGGAAGGTTGCGCGGGGGGGGGGGGGAGGCTCACCAGTCTGGAGTGAGCAATTCCAACCTGAAAGCACAAGAGTGAGAACGGACATGTTTTTCAGTTCCTGATTTTTGTTTTTTTTAGTTGAGAGAGAGAGAGAGAGTTGTTTGCCTGCTCTGCTAATGAGCAGTCAGTCACCCTGGCCTAGGGACGCTCCAGCCTCCCCCCCATTGTTCCATTCAGAACGGGTCCTGTCTCTCCAGGACATCAGGCGACCTGGAATTGTTGTCCAAGTGACGAGAAGCCCGCAAGATCTCTAGTGGCGAAGCCTAGGAGAATACATGCTTCACATTCCTAGGTGTCCGCATTGAGCAACCTCCTGGGCACCTGCCACTTCCCAAGTTCCGGCTGGTCTCCCACGCACCCTGGGTGCAAGTTCTTTTTAAAGACTCCTTCCCATTGTGCTCCCTGGCTGGAATGCCCCAGAGGTCAGTTTTTATTTCAGAGAAAGGCCTGGCTTCTTTGGAAAGAATTTCCAACTAATTGGGTGATGTTCTTTTGATGATGCTTGTCTCTTTTAATCCCGGAAAAAGGCCTTTTGGTTCTGCACAAACCAGACAGGCCCTCCCCAGAGGTTTGCTCCTGAGCCCTCTTTCAATCAGGAAGAGGGCAAAAGAGAATGCGGCATTGACTGATGGTTCCAGGGGCCGTGAATGGGTGAGGGCGGCGCAGAAGGGTTCGTGCTTTCCAGACTTTTGCGGGTGTGTTGCTTTGTGGTCCTCGGTTAAGACTTAAAAATTCAAAGCAGGCTCGCTAGTAAAAGTAGAGCCATTTCTTGACAAGGATCTTTTTGGGGGGTGGGGGAGGAGGGGGCATCAGGTACCTCTATGAGAGTAGGGCTGTTTAAAGGAGATTAACCGTCTGTCCTTGCACAATAGGCTGATGACCTCCAGGGCTGTTTTTGGGCAGAAGGTTTGACAAGATGACCTCCCCAGGGTCAGGGAAAAGTAGCCCGGGAAACAGGAGAGATCAGGAATGAAGATGTCCTTTGTATATATATTTCTATACGACACTCTCTCTCTCCGATCCTCAGAATAGTTTACATATCTTATGACTATTCAGAGTCCGGCCTTCTCAGTGGTGGCACCCACCCACCGTCTACCCTCTGATAGAGTCCTCATCTTTAGGAATCGGTTGAAGACTTGTTTGTTTCTCCCAAACCCTTCCAGGGTGAATGTTTCTTTGCTTCCCCCATCCTTGATTTTCATCATGTTTTTTTGTAAACTATTGTGGTTTTACCTGCTCAAGATTATATTTTAAAGGGGAGGAGTATATACATATCTTAAATAAACAAATAAACATACTGTACAAAAAGATTTTGGACAATGAGAACAGTGTATAGCAGGGCTAAAAATGGTATTAGAGTGTCGGCATGTAGAGAAAACAGGATTGGGAAGGTGGAAAAGATGTAATTGGATTTCCTGAGCATCAGAGATTCAAACATGCCAGAGCCAGCCTTGGACATGGCAAAAAATAGGATTCAGTTTTCTAGAGGAGAAGGAAACCTCTTGGATTAGGAGTTTTTGACTTTTGTGTGTCCCTTGCTCACAAGATGCTACGAAGTAAATGCGAGGACTGGAGCTGGAATGGTTCTCTTTCCCCTTGGTTGACACTGGAAAGGGTATGTTCCATCAGAGGGGAAAAGGCTATGGCTGTGTTCACACACAGAAGAAAGAATGTTTATCCTCTGAGGCCGCTCAGCCGTGGTTCCAAGGTGGAATTGTTCATGTACCGGTCTGCCCCTCCTGTGAACCTTCTAGGCTAGAAAAGGTGGATTGGAGATGGGATGGGAACACAAGCACCACTCACTAATGTCTTAAGACACTTTTGAGACACGTTTGTTTCCTACTTGTGAATGTGGTCTCGGTTTAATGAAAGCTACGAAAGCCAGAGAGCAACGGGGAACTCTTTTTGGAAGTGATAGTATAGAAATGGGAAGCCGCAGCTGCAAAGATTTGCACAAGACAGTCTTGCTCCCAATGCAACCGGGCGCCATGCTGGCAATGCCTGGTGGCCTACAAGTTCCCATCTCAGCTGCCGCTGTTAGTATTTTAAATGCTTTGGTGTGTATTGCTGATGCTTGCCCGTTGCACAACTCCTTTCCTTTGATCTCTTGGGACAATGTTCCTTCCCTTTATCGCGTTCTTCTAGTTTCTTTTTATGTTTTGCTTGTGAGAAGCCAGAGGCTAAAACCTGCTTGGTAAACACACGTTACACTGAAGATCTAATGCTATAGCCACTGATTTCATATATACATATATAGATGCAGAGTCTTGTGTTCAAAAGTCTTCTTCACCTCAGGGCCTCTTTCTTCTGCTTGCTGGTGTGAACTGGAAGAGCCGCTTGACTTCCTAATTCACTCCGTCCTTATCGGATGAAGCGTAGGGCAGGCTGGGTGATCATAAGAACGCAATCTAGGAGGAATCCTGCTGGATCAGGCTGCAGCCCTTCTAGCCCAGCATCCTGTCTTGCACAGTGTCCCACCAACTGCCCATGGGCATCCCAAGCAGAAGACAAAGGCCTCCATTCCCTGCAAATGGCCTTCAGAGGCTTCCTGCCTGTCTCTCAACCTGGAGGTGGTATCTGGGCCTCCATTTTAATAGCCGTAGATGGAGCATGATGTATGTAGATGTAGTATCCATTTGGTCCGGGACATCAGAAGACCTTTCTCGGGAAGTCTACTGGTAGTCTAGTGGTGCTAAACTGGGCCACAGAGCTGTGTGAACGTGGCACATGTCTCCATGCTCCAGTTAAGCGGGGGACCCATTTTAGCGGTGCACCAGAAGGGGCTCTGAGCCCAACAATGTCAGTGACGGCTTCCAAAGTTCATGGGAGCTTTGATGCCAATGTGGTAGCTGGCCCAGAACAGCCATCCAGATGTGGACAGTGTTGTTCCAGGGCACACGGACTCCTGTCCAGCTGATGAGCTTCTCCAGCTTCCCCAGCATCCTGGGACATGTCCACCAAAAGGTAAGGGCAGAAGCACCCATAGATGTGGCATTGTTTCTTCCAGGGGAAAGGGTTCATCCGTCTGAGAGCAGAAAGGAGTTGCCTTTGGGCCTCCTTTGTTCTCTTATCATACGTTTGTTTCCAGCCATGGACAAGGCAACCAGAACCCGTGCCTTGTCCATGAAATGCATTGTTATTCCTCATTTTTGCCAGGCAGAACCAGCAAGCTGAGATAGTTGCTAAGTTGTCTTGGTGCCAGGGAGCGCGAGAGAGGCAGGCAGGCAGGCAGGCAGGCGGAGCCGGTACTGTTCTTTTCCAGCCTCCTGCCTCGGGACAGTGTGAGTGACAGCCAGCATGAACCTCCAGTGATGTGATTGATGGTAGCTTGCAGGTCCAAGCGAACGGTGGGAGGGAACCTGCTGGCATGGAACAGCTGGGAGAGGGCAGCCATGAAGGTCATGGAAAGCCTTGGAGGCCCACAGGGGAGGAAGGAGTATCTGGGGATATCAGGGGCGTGTTTTCTCCGCCTGGGGGTGTTTTATGGTTCTGCATAGCAGCCGGGGCTTTGCTGTTCTCTGACTGCTATCTGGAGGGACAACTGCCTTGCTCAGAAGGGTGTAGCTGCCTTTTTAGTGACAAATGCTGTGATGTGGCATTGGGCATCTGATCTTTTTGTGCCAGAGGAAGTGCTGAGAGAGACCTTGCCTGTCTGGTGGCCTCCAGGTGCTTTTGACTGCGTTCACCATCAGCCCCTATCAGAGCACTCAAGCTAGCAGACCTCTCTTGGTCACCAGGATGTTGAAGGGAACTTGTTCTATAGGTCTACAAAAAGCACCTGGCAGAGAATTTCACTCAGCGCCCTTAGGCGATGGGATGCATTTAAGATATAATTCTCAGCTCCTTACTGAGCGATGTATTTTGCAGGAATCACTGTCCCCAGACTGATTTTTTCTGGGTCCCACAAAGACCCTTTTGATTTTGGAAGCAGCCTAAAAGGGAAAAGGGTAAGCAAAGGGGAACACAGACGTAACTGGAAGCGTTGCTCTAAGGATGTGCGAAACACTGTTTTGGAAGTTTTGTAAAGACTGGAACAGCATCGCCGAAGTACCCGGTCTCTAGCCTCCCCAGGCCAAATGGTCTCCGGCCACAGGGTTGGGAAGGCCTCTTGTCTTCCCAGTCCCAGGGAGTGTGGTTGCAGCCAGGAGGGTGGACTCAGTATATCGAGTGTAGACATTTGTGGTGGGCTGGCGATGCAGGTAGCGCCATTTGGTGGCCAGTTCCCATTCAGTGGCCTGCATTCCAAGCAACCACGCACCTTCTTTTGCAAAGTTGTCTTTGCTCGAGTGGAGCTGAGAGTCACCAGACCCTGGCAGACTCACAGAAGCATGGAATCAACGAAGCTGAGCTGGTCAAGTTCATCTGCAGAATAACAATATCTCCCTTTTCTCATTCTGGGGATGGAGCTGAGGTTAGAAGTATTTGATAGCCTGCCAAGAGCTGAACATCCTGACTCTTGGGGCTTTCTGCTAAAGATTAGTCGCAGTTGCATTTGCTGTACCAGTTGTCTCTAGTCCTATCTGGCCAACACGGCATCATCTTGATGTTTTGGAGGTCCTCTCCCATCAGCCTCCATTGGACAGCTGGGGCTAGTGGGAATTGTAGGCTAGAATGCCCATCAGGCTAAAACTACCATGCTGGATGTTGATGGGAGTGGTAGTCCCACGCTCTTAAACCTTGCCATGAAGCCAAGTCCCTGTGGCTTCATCTAAGTCTTGTGTTCATCCCTTCAGAAACGCCTTCACCTGTGAAAGCAGTACGTAACGAAGAGATTGCTGGTTAAGGATGTTTCTGAACTCTCTCCATGTCTGTCTGTCTTGAAAAATACTCCCTGCAAATGCAGCCACTCTAGAAAGCTCCTAATTCAGTCCCTCGTTCTTCTGTGCAAGTTTTCTCCTTTCAAAGAACGGTTTAGGCAAATGGAAAGGAAAATATGAAAATTGGGAAGCTACTCCAAAATAGGCCTCCTGCCATCCGTCAGAAATAATGCCACCTACTCTGTCATCTTGGAGTTTTATCTGGGCTACCTAGGTAGTTAGGGAAGGACACCCCCAAGTTGACTCCCCATGGCCAGATAGAGATATGTGGGCAGCATTGGGGAAGTGTTCCCTATTGGAATAGTTCCTCCTCCTGGAAGTGATTTCAGCTTCCCATTCTTGCCTTTTGTTCTGCAATCTCTTGGTGGTCTCCCATCCGAAGGTTTACCATCTCCTTTTTGCTTTAAAGCTTTATCTCCCTCCTAAATAGTCACAGAGTCTCAGATGAACTAATTCACCCTTCCATGATAGGGATGCAAGGAAGCCACTTGTGGCCAGATCATACTTGGATCCTATCTTGTGTGCGAAGGTGACTCTGTCCTGGAATATCAAAGCTGAGAGAGAGAGAACCGCCTGTGGATTTTGGCTGTGTAAATCAGCCCAAGGTCTCTTCCCGGTTTAGGATTCCCATCGTTTCATGGCCAGCTGCTCAGCTGGCAGCGAGCGGTTGGCCCTGTGTGGACTCTTAAGAGCTTGCAACCTAGACAGCTGGTGCTGGTCCAGGGAGACAGATTCTCCATTCATGTGAAGCTGAACGGAGAAACTGACCTTACCCAATGATGTCATTGTCAAGTGGAGACGCGCATGGCAGCCGTTCCAGCTTGGGACAGGGCCTCTTTGTCGGCCTGGCGTTCCTGGCTCAGGGAGAACAGCCCACTGCATTCAGTGGGGCTGGGGTTTCCGTCTCCAACAGCTGGAAAAAGGAGATGTTCCAAAGGCAAAGCCCACGGGGGCCAACAGGGCCCGGATGGGGCTGGGAGCAACAGTTGGCAGGAGCCTGGCACTTTCCCTGTGTGTGTTGTGGATTCAGTTGCAAAAATGGCTTGTCTCTGCTAGGCCTGGTGAGCATGTGCAGAGTTCAGCTTGCCGAGAGCTACCGCACTCCTTTCCGAACGCAAGTTTCTCCCCATCAGCTTGTGGTTTGGTGAGAAATGGCTTGAAATCCCATGTTGGAGGACAAGAGTTTCAGATATGCCCACGCTCGCTTTTTCCCTGCCCCGGCTAGCAAAATCAAAATGTATCAGGCAAACTAATGAACGGGACCAAGAATATCATGCTATTCCTTTAATAGGAATAATGAGTTGCAAGACTCTTTTTTTTTTTTTTAACTGTCCGCAGGATGCATGGGGTAACTTTGTACCCCAGCTGAGTAAAGCTGTGCATGTATGGTTTTTTGGATGCCGTTTGGAAAAATGGGACTTACATTGTGCATGGTTAGGACATGCACCAGATAGTCATGCAAATACCATACTGTGCATGGTTTTGGCTGCAGAGATTCAAAATGAGGCAGGTAGAATACAGCCCCTAAATTGCAGAATTTTTCACCCATACTGAGAAGGATTAGATGTTGCATGTAGAGAAACAGGTTTTGGTGATGCATTGAACAGCAGAACTCCGTGCTGAAAGGACCAGATTTTGTTGCGGATTTCTCTATTTTGCGCCTGCATTTCTTTCACCCATCAAAAGACGGACCCAATATTCAGTAGAAGGTACAATTCAGCCAAATGATATTATAGACCCAAATCTGAATTTTCCAGATTCTGGGAATCTCACCTCTTACTGGACTTATCCCAGATTGGATGGAAGCAGTGGGCAGGCAGCAGAGTTTGTTCTTTTGCCTGTTAAAAAGTGCCTTAGTCTCTCTTTTAATTTTCTTCCTTGTGATCTTCCAGTTACACTTGACTCTTCTAGCAGCCGTATCTAGAGATACACAAGTTCAGTTTGAGCTCAAATGGTTTTAATCAAAGCGAACTGTTCAAAGTGGCTAGGACTGAATCCCAGTGTAAAGATGTGTGTGTTTTCTGAGGGTGTTCAGACACGTTTGAACCAAGGTTCAAAAAGTTTTGAATTGAACTGAACCAGCTCCTGTTTGATGTGATTCGAACCAAACGCATAAGAACCTAAGAGGAGCCCTGCTGGATCAGGCCACAGTCCATCTAGCCCAATATAGTGGCCCACCAATTCGTCATGGGCATCTCAAGCAGAAGACAAGAGCAGAAGGTGCGTCCTCCGAGTATGGGAGCCATATCCATATCCTAAATTTTAGGTTCCAAGCGGAATTAGGGAATGTGGCGTAACAATCCCAAAACTATGACAAGGGAGAATAGCTTTGATTTCCAGATTGTCTGGGATGATTAGGTGCCCGTGTCTGGTCCACTTCTTGGAAATTGTGCTGCTTTTTCCTCCTTCCAAGCAAAGCCGCTCAGAGCTGTGACTGGAATAGATGTTTCCCTTGTCCTCACCCCGTGTGGCTTGATCTCTCCTTTTCTCTTGGCAATGCCTCCCCTGACAGCAGTGCGCTCCCTCTGACCCCTGAATTGCTGTCTGTGGAGCTGTGTCACTCAGCACACAGATGCTTGCTTCCCCGTGGCAGCTGTGAGGGTTTTGCTTAAGAAGCAGTGTCAGAGTTTCATGGCCTTTTGCTCAAATTACCTGGGCAGCGATCTGCCTGTCTAGATGGCTGACAGACAGAGAAAAACTACTGAGGCATCTCTCTCTGGATGCAGAGTTTAAAATGCTGCTCTGGCAGGACGCGGAAGGGCTGTGTATCCAGTTTCCAGTCACTGCAGCAGCTGGTGAGACTCTCTCTCTGCAGCACGCTTTGGCGCGTGAGGAGCGCACCTGGTGGGCCATCCCTGAACGGAAGGATGCTTCCTGACCTTAGAAAGTTAAAAGGAGAATTTGCTGTGGGATTTACAACCAGTAGAGGTGGTAACAGCAGCCAGCCTGAATAGAAAGGGTTAGACAAATCAACGGGGGACAGGTGTATCAGCGGCTACTAGAATGGATGCCTAGGTGCCGTGTCCTGGTTGGAGAGAGAAGGACGCTTCTAAAGGCCTTTTGCAGGGATCCAATAGATGGCAAAGGTTTTGTCTTTGTCTTCTGCTTGAGATGCCCAGAGGCAACTGGTGGGCCGCAGGGGTCCTCTTAGACTCATAGGATGTCCCTAAAGACCAGAGCAGATGAAGGTTTACCTTTGTCTGGTGCTTGAGAATGCTTAGAAGGACATGGTGGACCCCTGTTTGAGATAGCATGCTGGATTAGATGGGCTGTGGCCCCATCTTGCAAGGCTTCCCTTAGGTTCTTACATTGTTGGGATGCCTCTAAAGGCCTTTTGCAGGAAGGCAAGAGATGGTGAAGGTTTTGCCTTCATCTTCTGCTTGAGATGCCTAGAAGCAATGGTGGACCGCAGTGTCACTAGATGTGGCCTGATCCAGCAGGGCTCCTTTCATGAGAAAGTGTCTCTTCCCTACCTATTCATGCACCTATGCCATACTGCTCCTGATTGAGGGATCCGACTGAGTCCTGGGGAAGCAGGCTGCTAGGCCACTGGCCTGATCCCGCAGTGAGATCCTCAGAGTTGTTTTTTTTTTTAATTGAAATCTCTGCAGCGAGTAACCTACACGGGTCTTTGCTTCTTGCTAGAGTGTGCAAGTTTGGCTTGCTTGCTAGTCTCGTCTGCTGGAGGCTGTGCCTGCCATACACCTGCTCCCTAGTCCTGTGTCACGCTCTGCCCTGGGTTGTGAACGCCGCCCGACTGGAAGCCCAGAGGTTTGTGATCTCTGAGGCCTTTTGCTCCCCTTCGGACCGAGGCGACGTCCGGCTTTGTTGCCTTCCCCGAGGAAACAGCACTGGGTCTTCTGGTGTCCCTTGTATCGCCTGCCTTGGGAGAGAAGCCGCCTTCGGAGTGGGGAGCTAGAGGGGTCCAGCGTGGAGACATTCTCCAGACATCCTGGCTGCGGTGTCAGCTGAGGGAGATTGCAGGGCGGGGGGCGGGGGGGCGGGGAGGCCTCTCCACACTTCTGTTTTCCCTGTTCCAGGACATCTGCAGAGGAACAAGGAAGGCTGGCGCCGCGCCATCGGCTTCATCTGCCTGTCAGCTGCTCACTCGCTCGCGCTGCGAGTGTGGTGGCGGAAGGACGGCGATTCCTCTGGGCTGCCCGGGACGGGCAGGGGGCGTGCAAGGGCTCGTGGGAGTGTGTGCCCTTGGTGCCCATGCGCTCGCTCCCTTGCTGCTTTCTGTTCTGCTCGCTCCGCTGGACGGAGCTCGGCCCCGTGGCTGGAGTCCAGGCCTTAGTGGCAGCCGCTCCGTTGTCTTGGCTTTACACTTCCCTGCTGGAGGTCAAGGGACTGAGCGTCTGCATGGGTTTGGGGAAGAGGTTGGAAAGGTCCTTCCTTTGGACTGAGCCGCCCCGGTCGCTCCTAATCCGCAGCCACGTCGGCCAGACCTCCAGAAGTTCAGGATGTGCGGAAGGAAGGTCCTCTTTTCATCCTCCGCCCCAGCCTGGCCCCAGAGGCTTGGAGGAGGGCTGGCGGTGATAGGGCAACGAGCAGAGTCTTCCTTGGGGCTTGGAGTGAGACACGCAGCGGGCATCCGAAGGTCAATGGCTGGTCCATGGGAGTGGGGGGGGGGGGACTTCTGAAGGTTGTGCCCAGGAACAACAAGTGGGACCTTATGTGGCTCCAGTGGGATGCAAAGGGTTAAGCCATAGCTTCCCCCTGTGTGTGTGTGTGTGTCAGAGAGAGAGAGAGATTGACTCAACCCTCTGCCTGGAGCCTGCCATTCATAATACATCTGGCTTCCCCATTGATAATTTTTTGCGGTGCTGCCTTGTCTGGGGGACTGAATGTGTCTTTGGCAATTCTTGGCACAGCTCTCCCTTCCCCCCTCCCCCTCCCCCTCCCCTCCCACATGCCTAAACCCCCTGCCTCCTTTCACATTTATTACCAGCAAAGTGCTAATTCCCAGCCTGCCTGCTGGCTGGCTAAGCAAAGGCTGTTTACAGGAGCCGGGTGGCTCTTGGCTCCTACCCCATTCCTGGACTGTGAGATGTTTATTCTCCAGCGTTGCTTCTGGCCCGGACCCTGAGCAGCATGGAGCCAATGCTTTGCGGTGCCTGGGACTGGCTGGCGGCACGACCCGGCCTCGTCTGCTCCGGGGAAATTAAAGTGAAAAGCCAGAGAGGAGTTTTCCTTGTCTAGAGGCCCTTCCCTCCCTCTCCTCCTCCAGCCCCCCTTGTAGCCCCCTCCCCTTGCTTCCAAGAACACTGGCCCCTGCCAAAGAGGCATCTTTCATCATCTTTTCCTGTTACATTCCTCTCTGTTGTGGCGGGGCAGAGTTTATCCCTGCGTGGCCATTGTTCTCCCTGAGTCATCTAAGAGTGCTAATCCGTTCCTTCATTCTGGCCACCCCTTCCCTCTTTCTGGCTGTTGGGGTGGCCCTGTCCCTTTGTCTCTGCTCTCTCTGCCTCTTCAGATGGGCTCACTTAATTGCTGGCACCCTTCCCTTCAGACTCTCCTTTGGAGGTCCAGGTGGGGTAGCTTTGTACCCCAGCCAAAAGAAAGCGCAAACATGTTTTGTAGGTCGGGTTTCTGTAGCACAGGGTTATGCTTTGGGGATTCCCCCCCCCCCCCCCGCAAGGGAAAAGTCTCTGCAGAAGACAATAATGTGTATTATTTTGCTGCAGGGATTAAAAACAAGCAAGGTATAGAAGCAGGATATACTATCCACGCATTGCACATTTTTTCACTGTTGTTAATCAGGGTTCTGCACCACCTCTAGCAGCAAAAAGGGGTAGGCACCTGGGAGAGGGCCTTCTCAGTGTTGGCCCCTAGGCTATGGAATAGCCTCCCCCCTGAGGTGCATCGATCACCTTTACTGTACACGTTTAGGAAGGCACTGAAGGCGTACCTTTTTGCCATGGCCTTCGGTTAAATGGGGATACGCTTTCCCTTTCCATTTGTGGATACTGTTGTTTTCATATACTGTTACTGGTTTAATATGTTTGATTTTAAATATTGTTACCCACCCTGAGACCTCAGGGTATAGGACAGGGTAAAAATGCAAATAAATAAATGAATAAAATTCTCCATAGTGTAGTTTTTGCTTCAGGGGTATGACTGTCATGGGGCATATTCTTTGCCAGAGACCCAGAAGCAACATGGGAGCCAGATGCTACCCTAGCTGGATTGGCTGCTGAGTCTGATATCTGTTTATTACTGTACTCTGTACACGTTTGTAGACTCAGTCTGCTTAGTATGGAGAGTCCAAACTTGCTTTTTTATGCAGGGGTCCCTTTGACCAGAATTAGGTTCCTCTTTTAGTTGGTTATCCAGTAAGGTTATCCAGTTTTTTGCTTTAATTTTTTTTCTAAATTAACCATAAATTTGCCTAAACTATCTTTGTCCTAAATAAAAAAAAATCATTCCACCGGTCAATCTGCAATTTGTCCCCATTTTAACTGCATTTGGAGGCCTTTAACCACTATTCCTACTTTGTGGACAGTTTCACATGGAACTCCTTTCGATAGCAAGTGGGAGCTTAAGTGGGATTTTCTTTTCTTTTTGCTCTTGAAAAATTGGCCGGGCAAAGCTTTTGGATTTGGGTAACTTTTCCAGGCAGCAGGCCGGCCCTAAGTAAGCATGGCTATGCACACAGATGTACATCTCAGGTGCTCAGTGCAGGGACAGAGACGCTTCTCAAATATGGCTACCAAACAACTTCTGTATCGCTGCCAATAAAACTGCATTGGGAAACAGAAAAATGCATTGAGGCTGTAGAACGAGCTGCCTGGAAAGCAGAGAGTTGACCGTTCAATTCCCAAGCTCTCCCTGGGAGTAGGCAATAGCAAACCACTTCTGTCTCTTTGCTAAGAAAACTGCATTGGAATACCCATGCAATTTCCCACGCAGCCAGCCATGAGTAAGTTACAGCTCAGCGGTACCCACCAAGAAAAGAGCGACAGCAGCACTGAATGGCTGTCTGGGGCTCCAATCTTAATGCAGTTTGAGGGGAAGGCAGAAGTTAGGCTTCTGGCTGGGGACATGAGAGCTGTGTGAAGGAGACCCACCTGGATTCAGGTGCGGCAGTGCGATGCTTGTCTATGGGCTGTGAATGCAGGGCCTGGACCAAAGGGTGAAAAGAACAGGAGGAAGCAGCAGGCTCAGGCTGGAGACAGGATATGATGGCGGGAGCAGGGTAAAAGGGAATGGGACACTGCTTCTGGAAAAATATGTCCAGGTCAAGTTGCCATGCTGTGCGTTTAAGTGATTATTTCCTTGTTTCCCTCCACTGCCTCCAGTATGATCTTTGCCTGCTTCCCTGGAATGGGGGCAGGAGAACTTCAGGCAGACATCTGAGACCTCTGCTTGCTTGCCTGGCTGTGACTCTCAGGACTTTGTTGTTGATGGGATGCTCCCCACAAGAGCAAAAAATCACGCCCAGAATGGCTTCTGCTGGCTGGAACTGCTGCCAAAGTCCCCTGGGATTCAGCAGCCGTTCTGGGGGTAATTTTGGCTGCGACGTCACACGATTCCCCTCTGTCTGCATCCAGATGGGGCCCCTGAGTGACTCCTCGGAGGAGATTGGAATCCAAATGGGGGCAGAAGCTTTCCTCCCTCCCTCCCTCCCTCCCTCCGCTGTCCTGGACGGCCACCCCCCGTGCCCCCGTGGGTGCAGCACGCTTCTCTTGCTTCCCACCCCCAGGCGTTTGTGCTCTCTCGTTGCCTGCTTTCCTTTACATCTGGCTGCAAAACACAGGCAGCCTATTCCTGGGTCAGTGTTTACCGCATGGGAATCCCAGATGCTATTTTAGGCGGCTTGGATGCCTTCTCTAGTCCTGTCTCCGAAGAACTGGGGCAGAGGCATGGGGAGCTTAGCTTTTTGTTTCTTCATATGGGCAGTCCGTGGTGGCATGCTTGCTTGCGTCCTGGGGTAAGGGTTGGGTTCTCCCGCCCCTTGCCCCAGCCCTGGAGAGATGCATTTTTAAAAGCCCCCTTCAGCAGTTGATTTTGCCAGTTCTGAACTAAAGGAGCCATGTGATCATCTCGAAGGTGTCAGATGGGCTACTGGGTCCAGGGATGATGCTCAAGGAGAAAGATGCTGAGCTGTTGCTAGGCAACCAAACAGGGCTTCCTTCCCCGGGGCCATCTGAGCTCTCTAGGTTGTGGTGCAATGCAGCCTGCGTTACCGGCTCTTCTTTGCAATTTCTGGCAAGTATCTCAGGTGAGGGCTATTGCACAGCACAGCACAAAGAGGTCTAATTCAGCACGTACAGAGGCATAGCAGATTAAAATGTTTGGAAGCAGGGGATGAGGAACGCTCTTCTTTGATGATCTGAAACTTTCAGAATCACCGAATCCCCTTCCTAGTAGGAAAGTGGAACCAGATGCAAAAAAACATCTCAGGGGGAAAAGCAGATAGTACCTTGTCTCACGGGACACACCTTGGGATAATCAGCATTTACAAGACCAGTCTGTGTGACTCGCAGGTTAAGAATTGTTAAGTAGGAGACTCTGTAGGATTGCACGAAGGCCTAGTTGAAGGAGGTTGGCTAATATGCCCATTTTACAGATTAGGAACACAAAATTCAGGAGGAATTGGATGATCGTAAAATAAACTTTTTATTTAATTATTGGGGATAAACCTTTGAGATCCAGAAACTCTTGCAAATCTCTCCGAGATCTCTAGTCTCTGCATTGACCAGATTTTGGGCCTTTCTGTACTAGGATGCAAGCAACAGGCCTCTACTCAGGAATATATCCCAGAATAAAGCCGGTGCAGAGAGGACCTTTATATCCAGCTATTTCCTCTGCCCATGGAGGCTTCTGTAGGGGCAACACCTGTCTGTTTACATGCTTGGGTCTGTTGGGGGCCAAAGTAGAAAGGGACCGCTCTCTGGCTGGCCTGCCTGCCTGCCTGCCTTCCCTCCCAGGCCTCTCTCTGCCTGGGGATGCCTCTGGTCGATGCTGAATTCTTCCTTCCTTCCCTCATCCTGCTCTTCTCAAATTTGCAGCATTTGGTGGGTGGCTGTAAAAATAGCAATTGGTTTGAGTCGGAGTCCAGGCCAGGATGGTGGCGGGGAGGTCCGGTTTCGCCTTTTCCTGGAGGAATTAGAGCAGCCACATGCTGCCGGCAGTGCTTGGCTGCTAGAGGCAAGTGGAGGCTCCAGGCAGGCGAGCAGGCGTCCGCACAGATGGAAACTTGATCACCCACGGCTCAACAGATTGTTTGACTTATTTTAAAATCAAGCAGATGGCTGCGACAGGAGTTTGTTTAAGTTCAGCCCTGCACTGGGCGGGCCAGTGTTCCCGGGGCAGGCATGCCAGAGAACCTTCAGTGACTTGGGTCATCGACAAACACCCGCCCGCCCCTTGCTAAATGCCCAGGCACATATGATCTCTCTCTCTCTCTCCCCCCCCTCTCTCTTTCTGGTCTGGCCCTTTCTCACCCTCGTCCCCCATTGTTCCTTGGTTTTTAAAACATGCACTTGAAACGTTTTGCTTTTCCCTGAGCAAGCATCCTTTTCTGGGCTGAGGTGGGCAGAGGAAACTTGGTTGGCCTTTTGTTCCCCCATTTTCTAGGCCCAAGTTCCTGATGCCTGCAAGGATTAGTCGCAGGAGTGGTTGTTGGCCTGAGCGTGGAAGTATTTTGCCGTTGCCCCCTCCTTGGATCATTTTGCAGCTTCCAGTGCCTCGTACATTCCTGGCTTTTCCGGGTAGTCTCCCATCCAAGCACTGTCTCGGTCTGATCCTGCTTTGCTTTGAAGGTAGTCTAGGGACTGTCATTCTGCAAACTGTCACCTTATTTGAAAGAAGCATCCACAGTGAGAATGGTTTGTGCATGGGATCGGGCTGTACCTATTGGCCCCTATGGCCCTTTCTGGGCAGGCCCTTAAATCCAGACCCATGTAGCCTGCACCTGCTTTAGACGGAGCCTGATCCAGGTTAAAAAGACCTAAATCTGGACTACTGGTTTGCCAGTGGGCCAGCCCAATGCTGATCTAGAACATAAATGGTGTGCACCATGGACCCATGTTTGGGAGTACATGGGGCAAATTTGCTGGATCGCCACATTGTGACCCTGAGACACACTTCCCAGAGGCCCCAAGGCCTGGAACTTTTTTTCCTAGCTCTTAAAGACTGGGAGTGTGGCTCTGAAGTCTCTTGGGGCTTCCAAGCTGTGGCATGGACTGGCAGATCCTGCCCCTGCCTTTCCGTGGTCAGGATCAGTGCGCCCGGCTATTCCAGGCAGACTGATGCTGACCATAAGGAGGTAAATACAGAAAGGGCCTATGAAGCATAAAAACAGATAGCGCCTTTAGGAGTCTGGATAACTCTGTATTGATCTTTTGAGAAACAAGTTCTGAGCCTTGAAACCTGGGAATTGTAACACCATCGGCTGAGATTTCGGGCAACCGAAGGATGGCTGGCTGGCTGGTCTGATCAAGGGTCAAGGAACCAACTTGCTTCTTTGAGTAGCTGTCTTTTGAAAAATAAGAAATCATTTCCCAAAGTGCAAAGCTCTTCTCCCACACTGCTGTTTTGGGGGGATAGATTGAAGACCAGAATTTAATGTAGAATGTTGATTAAACACACAAAAAGCAAAACCCCGATCCCAGCCAGAGAATTCTTAGCTGCAAAAGGCTTCTAGCTAGCTTACTGTCAGGTCCAATCCAGCTCCTGCTCCTTCATTTCACTTTCCCTCCGGGGTCGACCGCTACGCTCCTTCCCCTTTCTTAGCAGGTCGGTCACCTGGAGTTCTCAGCCTGTTAACCCCTAAGCCAGTGTGAAAACATTTTCCGAACCTTCGTCTGCCTTTGAGTCCCCGAAGGATGGCAGGCAGCCTCCTGCTGTTAACCTCCAATCACCTTGCCACAGGGCTGGAGGTAGTAGCCAAGAAGATGTGTTGATGTGTTTTTCCTGCCAAGACATTGACCTATGGAATAAGGCGGCTGGCGACTTTATGTCGCTTTCAAGAGCAGGAGATGCTAACCTCTTAAGCATGGGGCAAGCAGTGATTCTGGGGCCCATCCCTTGCCAGGTGGCTGTGAAGGCACAGTGCTTTGAACAGTGCTTGGTGCAGTCTCAGATGAGCCTGCATGGTGGGAGGAATAGTTTGAAGCCAGGAAACGCTTTTAAGAAATCACATTGCTATCTTACGGCAAGGAACACGATGACTCTGACGTCGTCTAGTTCCTTCTGCTCTGCTCCTAGGCCAGACCCATGCGTGGGCAGAGGGGGGAAACCCTGCAAGCGTGGTGCTCTTCCCCCGTGATAGAAGAGGAGAGCTTTGCTTAAAGCAGAGTCCTGCTGTCCGTATCCCACCTGCTGCCCCCAGCCGTCAAAATTCCAGCTGGGGATTCTTGCCCTGTTACTGCCCGAGAATAGCCATTGAGAAAGAACGGCCGGGGGTCAGGTTCTTGAAGCTTCTGTGTTTGACACCTGCTCATCCTTCGGTATACTGGCACCTTTTCCAAGTCCTGATCTTGGCATGTTTTAACAGGCGCTGCGTTTGTTCAGGGTTTGCTTGCACCGCCTTGAGTCTAGCTTACTCTGCAGGCAGAGGGGCATGCGCCTCTATTCTCTGGGCCTACAGAAGGCTTCGCGATCGTGAGGAGTGTGTTGTTTTTACAGCATTTGTATCCTGTCTTTCTTCCCAAGAGATTAAGGCAAGCGCAGAAGGCCCTTCGTTGTTTATCTTCACAACGACCCTGTGAGGTAGACTGGGAGATGGGGACTTGGCAAAAGTCCGAGATGGAACTTTTGCAGCCAAGCGCGGGACTTCCCGGCCTTCGCCCGTTGACCCTCTTGCCACGAAGCTCCGCTGGCTGTTAGGGCTGCTGTTGAAAGCGAGGCCTCGCCGCTCTCTGCCATCTGGATCGTGCTGACCCCTTGGACCTCTGACGATCCTGTGGTTTTTCTGAGCAGCTTAAGTCTCATGGGTTTGCTTGGCCCAGACCCAGCATCTGTCTCTGTCTGCCGCTGGCTGGAAAATCCTCTTCCCCCTCATCTGGACGGAGCCGCGTCAAGCTGCCTCTCTGGAGAGGGCCCAAGGTCCAGGAGCCGTCCCGGTTTGTTTGCCCTCCCTCGCCAGATTGTTCTTGGCCACAGAAGGCTTTGGCGCTAACCACTAGGCCGAGGCGCCTTCCCTTCGCCTTTCTGCAGGGCCACATTCTTTGCCGGAGCATTGACTTCCCGCCAGCGCTGACTCAGGAAGGCCGCAGATGGCCCCGGGGACAGAGGTGCACACATGTGCGAGAGAGACACCTTGTCTGCTACTAATCTGGACATAAGAAGCCAATTACGGGCCGGGATACCCTTTCACGAGCAGCAGAAGGGGAAGGGCGCACTAGCGCGCTGCAGTAGCCGCGCAGAGGCTCCTTTGGAACGGCGCTGCCTTTTTCTAACGTGTTTGCAAATCCGTGCCAGCTGGGAGGATTAGAGGCAGCATCTGGCTTGCTTTATAATATTTAAAACAAAGGGAGTTGCAGGCGCCGCAGAGGGGGCAGGGGGTGGTTGGGGGAGCAGCTCACGGAGGTGAAACTGCTGGGAAAATATGCGGTGATAACAACAGCCGTCCCCTGTCCTGGAGAGGTTTTTATGGGGCAATAAAGCGGATCCAGGCTGAGCAGCATCCTGGGGTGTGAGGACCACAGTTGTTGGAAATCAGCTTCAAGGGACCTCTGGGCTGTTGATGAATTGCCCGGGAGGGAAATCAGAGGGGTTTGGGCAGCCCTCTTGATGCAGGTCTGCAAGCAGAGCCTGGCCGGTTCTGCCAGGGAGGAGAACGGTTGTTCCCCTAACCATGTGCAGAGTGACTATCACCTTCCTTCAGCAAATAAGCAAGACTTTCTTGCTCCTGTGGTCCTTCAAGGCCACAAAAAAGCGGGCCACCCTAAGAGTGAAAAGTGGGGGGAGCAGGGCTGATGCTCCTGAGAAAAAAATCGCACATTTTGTTTGCCATTGAACCAAACACTTGCTTGGTTTGATGGATAACTGGTTAAGCAAATAAACAATTGTTTAGGTTCATTTTTGAACTTGTTTCAAAATTTTAAAAAGCACTTTTTTCCTTCAAAAGAGCCCTCTTCAATGGCAAAAACACAGCAAACAGGAACTGTTCAGTCAAATTGTTCATGTTCGGGAGCAGCAGGCCAGTTCGACTGAATTTCCAGTGATCCAACCAATGGCATGTTCAGTACAATGCAAATATTTGCAAACACAAAATGTTCAATCAGATTTTTGGATGCAAACTGAACTTTTCACATCCCTGGGAAGCAGTGTTAGAAGTTGCTTTTAGAGACAAACCAACATAGTCCTCCTTTTAGAAGCAAAAAGAGTTTGATTGCGTGTGGGCTGCAGCCAGATTTTCGGAGAGAATGAGATGAGGAGAGACCAAGACAGTCAAAGGCAGATTTGTTTTACAAACTAGCAAAATGTATATATGTTTATATTGTTTCATATATGTACGTTGCAGAGAGCTGCTTGTTTGAGGACAGAGAATTGCTGTGGGTGTCACATGAACACATGGATGAACAATGGCTTGCAAAGTTTATGCAGAGAATTACTTTTGGGGCTCTCAGATACAGTTGGACAGAACAACCACTAATTTGTGGGTCATTTTTGTTTATTGTTCTGCATAATGGAAGCAAAGTCCCAGGAACACCAGCAGCTGCTTCATGCTGGATCAGACATTTGATCTACCTGGGAAGGTGATGCTTGCCTGGCTGGCCAGGTTGGTCAGCCTGCTGGAGGTGCGGTTCCAGGCAAAATCCCTAGAGGCACCGGGAGGAGGGCAAGCTAGCTCAGGTCACCTGTCTTCCTGCTTTGCTTTTGGCCTACAACCTTGGAGCCTAAACTTCTACCTTCCAAGTAACTTCCTGGGACCGGTGCCTTTATCTTGTTGTGACTCACACCCTAGGACAGCGATGGCTAACCTTTTGAGCTCAGTGTGTCAAAATTCACAAGAAAACCTAGCTTAACTCGGGTGCTGTGTCACATCTAGAAATATCCATAATTTTGTGATAGCTGTAGCTCTAATAAAAAAGTTATATTTTTGATATATGTATTTTACTAAAAGCAAAAACAAATAATTCTTTACATTAGTGACTTTTGTTGCTAAATCTTCAATTGAAAATTGGTATTTTGTACACTTCAAGAACAAGCAAGCACTACACGCCCAGGTGCCAGGGTGACCATGTTTGTCACCCAAAAGGGCTTGGTGTGTCACCTGTGACACACGTGTCATAGGTTGGCCATCACAGCCCTAGGACCTTCGATACTCAAATGCCTACAATAAAGCGAATATCTTTACGCGATCTGGAGGCAGGCTGCAGGACGAGATGGGCCGCGGATCGGATCCAGCGGAGCATTTCTTGGGCCACAAGCTCCAAGTCCTGATGATGGGCTTAGGTGGGCAGCTGGCTGGAGACTAGATGGGCCCTGAGTCTGATCCAGGGGAGGCCTTCCCGCTCCTTTGCTCTGTCTCATATCTTCTGATTGGAAGCCAGCCAGTGTCCCAGTAGACAAACATCACTGCCCTTTTCTGCCCCACCTAAAGAAGGGACCGAGTCCTGAAAGCTGCGCCTCCTGGATGCAGAGCTGATGTGCCGTGGCTCCTCCGTGCGCACTGGCAGCCGGGGCCAATCAGGTCTAAGCTCCCTTCCCCAAAACACAAGCGGGACTCCCGGCCCCGAGGTGCGGACGGGCCTTTGGCAGCGCCGGGGCTTTCCTCCTCGCGGCCTCCGCCTCCCCCCTCCCCCTGGGGTGCTCCAAGCCGCAGGCCCGGAATCCTAGCCAGGTTCCTCGCTGTGGTTCAAGGGAAGCATCTTATTTAGAGGCCACGGGGAGGAAAACTGGCGTTGGTGGCAGAGAGGCTGGAGACGGCTGGGGTTTTGTTAGAGTGCTTATTTTTCACCACTTTCTCCCCTTCCTTTTTCTTTCTTTCTTTTTTTTGTTTTGCCGCTCTTGAAGCTTCAAGAATTCAGGAAGCCGGAGCGCAGTGAGTGCCAAGCTTTGCTGTACGGCTGCCAAGACTCCGCTTGTTTGCTCGTCTCGCTGGAGCCAGTAACTGACCTTATTAGCTTCGAGGGCAGCAGCCTTATTAATGCACATCTGGTGGAAGGAAGGCTGCATAGTCTTTATATTGTCTTTCTGCTTGTTCCTAACTTTGCGTTACCTTGCAGGAATGCTGGAAGGGGGAGGACCGCAGGGGAGGGGTGGGGGAGGCTGGGAGAGCTGGCCGGAGGGGCTGGGGCGTGCATTTGCCACGCATTTCGGCGGGGATCCCGCTCTGGTCTCGAGGCTCAGCCCTCTGCCCCGGCCTGGCGCTCCTGGGAAGATGCTGTTGCAGAACCATCTCTGCCCCCCCCCACCCCGCTCCGCCCGCGAGGGCTTCTCGCCTTTGCTTTGCTCTTCCGCCCTTGAGCGCCTGTGACTTCTTAGCAGCTGTGTGAGCAACAGAAACGTCCAGCTGGTGAACGGCCACATCTGGATGCTAGGAAGAGCCTTGCCTCCAGCAGGCTTTTGGCTCCTGCTGGGGGCAGGGGCGGGGACCACTTCTACCAAGCAGGCGCAAACATTTGCAAGAGAAAAAGGAGAGTTGGCTTTTCTACCCCGCTTTTCTCACCCATTTAAGGGGACTCAAAGTGTCTGACAAAGCTTCTGTTCTTCTCCCCACAACAGAACACCCTGTGAGGCAGGTGGGGCTGCGAGAGCTCAAAAGAGAGCTGTGACTAGCCCAAGGTCACCCAGCTGGCTTCATGGAGGAGGGCGGAATCAAACCCAGTATTCCCAGATAAGAGTCTGGCTTCCTAACCACTAGACCAAACTGGCAATGGCAATATCAGAGGCCCAGAAGCAGCACAGGACCCCTGGGGGGGGGGGGGCTGCAGCATCATGCCGCTTTGTGCCTCTTAGCCCAAAGGAGGCAAAGGTTTGCCTTGAGAGGGTTAGCCATTTTGCCCATTTTGCACCCACCCAGTTCCGTTTTCCAGTGGGAGTGAAACCAAATCATAGCGCCGGAAGGGATCACCGAGGTCATCAAGACCAACCCCCTGCCTTATTCGGGAGTCATTAGAACATCCTGGACAGAAGATGGAATAAGTTAGGGGCAACAAGAGGAAGTGAGTGGGTGCTCTGCTTAGCTTGTTTCTGGTAGCGCCAGGTGAGTGGATTCTGAAAGGTATGGACAGAAACAAAGGTGAACCTAGGATTGTTTCTGCTTTGGGCCAGGGGGGTAGTAAGAGGCAGCCATAGGATCTTTATTAGATCTCACGTTGCCTCTGGCTTTCTGGAGTCAGACTTTGCCTTTGGTGTATAAGATGCTAAACAAGTTGGGACCTGGTTAGTTAGTTAGTTCAGTTACCCACGGCAGGGCCTTCTTTGTGATGGCGCCTGCCCTGTGGAACGCTGTCTCCAGTGAAGATTTGTGAGTGATTATTACCTCTTTCAGGTGCTTGTGAAAGGCATCCTTTTTCACCCAGGCCTTTCCCAGTGAGGTCTCTCTTCCCCAACTCCTCTTTCAAACTATGTTCTGCTGGGAGGGAGCTTGCTTGCTGGAGGTGAGGGTGTTTTACCTTCCGTGATGACCCCACCTCGCTCTGGTGACTCCAGGAAGAAGCACGGAGTGGAATTCCCTTCCCTTCCGCTGTCCGCACCGCTTAAGAAAGCACGGTGAAGCCCAACAGGCGAATGATGAGTTTAGGAGGGTGTTTTTAAAGGGAGCGACGGGGGGGGGGGGGGGGAGAGAAAGGCAAACAGAGAGGGTATGTGTGCACCAGCTGTATTTCTCCTCTTGTAGCTTATTTATTTATTTATTTATTTATTTATTTATTTATTTATTTATTTATTTATTTATTTATTTATTTATTTATTTATTTATTTATTTATTTATTTATTTATTTATTTATTTACGTTTATATCTTGCACCATACCTGAGGGTCTCTGGGTGGCTCACAACAGTTAAAAACGAACATATTAAAACTGTATCAGACTATACTGCAACCAGTGCAAGGTTTAAAATCCAGCATAATAATAAGAAGAATAAAAATGATACAAAAGCAGTTTAAAAAACAATAGTTTTTGCGAGGGGGGAGCATAGAGAGCATTTAGCCAAAGGCCTGAGTGAAGAGGTGCGTCTTCACCGCCTTCCTGAACATAAACGGAGAAGGGGCCTGACGCACCTCCAAGGGGAGACCATTCCACAGCCTGGGGGCCACTACTGAGAAGGCCCTCTCCCGGGTGCCCACCCACCCACCTGCCTAGCTGCTGAAGGCAGTGGGATAACCAGGAGGGCCTCTCCTGCAGATCTTAGGACACGGGCAGGTCGATATGGGAGAAGGCGCTCCTTTAGACATCTGGGGCCCAAGTCATTTAGGGCCTTATAAGTCAGAGTTAGCACCTTGAATTGGGCTCGGTAGTGAATTGGCAGCCAGTGCAGTTCTTTTAGAACTGGCGTGATATACGTCCAGCTAGCTCTGGCGGCTGCATTTTGCACTAACTGTAACTTCCGAACCGTCTTCAAGGGAAGCCCCTTTTGAAGATGGTGGGGAGGAAAACCCCGTCCGTGAGCTCGGGAGAGGAGACTGTGGGGTGAGTCTTGGTGCGTGCCAAAGGAAGATGGGCTATCCTTGCCTCTTCTCCCCCCAGGCCTTTTTTCCTGCTAAAGGAAGCCAAGAGTCCTGGGAAGCAAAGGAATGTTTGCAATCTTTCTTCTCCGAGCTGATCGCTCCCTGTCAGCCTAGGCGGAGAGCAGGTGGCTCTGATTTCGGCGGAATTCCATCCTCCGCCTGGTCCCACACCCGGCTTCACCGGGAGCTCTCTTCTCGGGGCGTCCAGGGTAATGGTTTAATGTTGCTAAGATGATTTATCGGGAAGATGTCCGAGGTCAGAGGTCAAGGAGCAGCGGCGAAAAGTGCCCCCTTCATTCTCCTCCTCCGAATGGGGAATGTTTCCTGTCTTTTTTTTTATTCTTTTGAGAAAATCTCTCTTTTTTTAATGTGTCTGTTATGGTTTGCCCTGAAATTATTATTGTTTCTTTGCAAAGGTAAGAAATGCTGGAGCTAGATGAGCACTATATGAAAGAAGACAGGGGAAGCTGTGCGTGCATTGGGAATTTGGGGCCAGTATAAGGACAGGCAAGGAAGGGCTGAAGTGCATCATCTCTCATTGGTGTACAATGGGGTTGCTTTGTACCCCGCTTGCCTTTAATCCTCAGCCCAACGATATATCATTTGGGGCTGAATTCTGCAGGGAACTGGCAGCACTCTGCTTTCTGGACAGTTTGTTCTACCATCGAGCTACACTCCCTCCCAAACTCTATGGGCACTTCTCCGCAGTTTTCTTAGCAGAGATACAGAAGTGGTTTGCCATTTCCTGCTTCTGGGGAAACGCCGGGGATCAAACTGGTGACCCTCTGCCTTTCATGGAGTTTGCTTTTCCCCTGTGCTACAGACCCTCCCAAGATTAACCTCTGGCATTGCATAATTTGGATTTTCCTTGAGGAGAGAGAATTGTCCCCAGTGGGTCTTCTAGTTTCCGGTGCATCATACCGGTTTTAATAAGAACACTTTCAAGAATCAGAAATAAAATCTGCTTGATTGGAAGCATAAAGCTGTTGCCTGGAGGTGATCAGCAACTTCCTGAAAACGGGGGGGGGGGGGGACCTTTGAAGCCATCTAACGGTTGTCCCCCTTTTCTCTCAACCGAACCGACAGACAGTCCTCTCCGTTTCAGTCTTTTTTGCCAGATGTTTGTCCAGCTGCTTCTAAAAACAGCTGGGTGACTAGATTCTGTAGCTCTGTGGAGGGGAAATAGGGCTTGGCCTTGAAAGCATTGGTTGGGGCCAAGAATCAGCCTTGGGATGAGTGAAGTAGAGACACAGATGAGAGCATCATTTAAAAAACCCTCCTGCATTAGGGGTGGGGCAGGAGTTTTGCAGCAAGCCCCGCCTCTTCCCAGTTGAACACCACCACCCTGAGGTCCAGAGGGGGTCATTGGGGCGGAGAGCAAGGCGGCTTAATGGGGGTCACAGCGAGTATTAGAACTGGTACTGCTGATGGGCAAATGAGACGTTGGAAAACTGATCCAGCTCAACGCGGTGGATTTTGCAGACATGTTCGCTTGCTTAATAATTTATAGCCTGCCCTTCAGCAGAAGGTTCCAGGTTCTTAAAACATATTTAAAATGCAGTCCTTCCTCCCTCACTCTCAAAGGCCTGGGTGAAGAGTACGGTTTAACCAGCCATTCCAAGCTACAATCAGACCCCAGTATCCACTGATTCGGTAACCACGGTTTCAGTTAATCACAGTTACCGGATCAGCCCCCTGAAGGCCTATCTCAGCGGTCTCCAGAGCCCAAAATAGTCCTTAAGGAGGCCAGAAAAGCACTTCCAGTTCTGGGGTTGCATGACCCCAGAACTGGAAGGCTTGTTCGTGACTATCCGCAGTTTCAGGTAACCACGGCAGGAGCCAGAACGTATCCCCAGCGGACACGGGGGTCTGGCTGTATATAATGCAGGTGTTTGGTGAACCTCCAGACTGAGGATGTTCCAGAGTCTGGGGGCTACCACAGAAAAGACCATTGAATCAGGGGCCACTTCTTGTGACTCCTTGCAGCTTCTTGGCAAACACAGAGGTGGGTTACAGTTGCCTTCATCCAAAGAGATGTTAGGGAACAAAGAACTTGCAGCCCTCTACCTCTGAGCTACGGTCAGCTCCTCTGCATGGTCTATCCAGCCCTGAATTGAAGTATGTATAAAGAAGAAAGGAACATGCTGGGTTCCACTTTCCTCCTTCTGGCCAGCTGCCCCTGCTGAAAGTCCCACCTTCTGGTGTGTTTTTGAGGCTGCTTCCTTTCTGTGGATAACTGCAAGGCCCACAATTATGGGAAGAGAACTTAATGTCTGGGGAATAAACCTTGGAAGGATTCCTGAGCCTTTACCATCTCTCTTTCCAGAAACTAATTTCTGGACTCAGGAGCTCACGCATGCTGTAACCCAAGGTCTGGAAAGTTCCTTTAAAAACAGGAAGCTTATCAGTCCAAGGCAAAAAACTAGACACTGTTTTAAAATGGAGTAGCACCTACATTATAGTTCTAACCCTAACCTGAATTCTGGAAAATTTCCTTGCATGCACAGTAAAAATTCTGCCTTGCTCAAAGGCTAGGCCATGCCTGTGAGTGCAAAAGTGAGTCTAATTACATGCAACACCTTTTGGATTTTCTTCTTTTTTTATCATTTGTGAGAGTGAGGTTTTGGACGTTCTGCAATGCAGTTTCTCTTTGCATGTGGCATGTATTCCACCTCTACCCGCCCCGCCCCCGCCCCCCCCCCCCCGGTCCCCAGACTTTTAACACAGGTCTTAAAGTACCTTTGAGCACGATCCTCAATATCTGCACTTGAATTAAAACCAAACTGGGATATTGCAGCTATAGGCTACAAGTTGGGCGTTCCTAGAGATATTGCATTTGTATTTTAGTTCCAGGAAGTGCAGAAATGAATTCAGGAGAGCCAGATATGACAGGAAATTAATTCACTTTGTATTCATTAAATAAATAGAATTAATACACAATTAATAATACTGTTCATTTGGAATGAGGTTCTTTCAAACATGATCTAAGGCCCTGTCTTCATTGGATCTTATTTCAGAGTATATCCTGGAACAGGGGCCTGCCATCTGTTTTCTAGTGGAGACCGGCAGGCCTGTTTGTTCTGGGACATGATTCAGAATAAGTCCCAGTGTAGAAAGGGCCTCAAACAGGAATCGCCCAACATTTTGGATTCTTTGGGTTTGTGAGAGGCAGGGTGTTGTGGTGACTGGTTAGCCAACAGACCTGGAAGGGGGGGAATTCAAATCCACACTTGTCTCTGATTCCTTCTTGGGTTGCTTGGGCTAGGAACTGTGAGTCAGCTTGGTCTTGTGTTTAGAGCGCCGGACTCATATCTCGTAGACACTGGGTTTGATTCTGCACTCCATTGAGCCAGCTCAGTGGCCTTTGTCTAGTCACAGCTCTCTCCTGAGCCCTCACAGCCCCACCAACCTCACAGGGTCTCTTTTGTGGGGAGAAGAGCAGAAGGTTTGTGAGCTGCTTTGAGTCCCCTTTAATGGGGGAGAAAAGTGGGGTAAAAAGGCCAACTCTTCTTCTTCTTCTCTGCTGAATCTGCTGCCCAGAATGTTTTGTGTATAAGCAGAAAAGAAGAGAATATTTCCTCCCTTTACCTCTTCAGGAGAAAGATGGGAGATGCAAGCAAGATACACTATAACACATTTTAATGGAACAGCTTGCCAAGTGGGATTTGCCAGGCGTCGTCTTTTGGTTCTTTTTAGGAGCCTGGTGAAAATGCATCTTCTCATCCAGACTTCAGGGGATTGGAAGGAATGGTTGATTCATTTTGGACTTTCCCCATTGGTTGTTGTCTAATATGGAATATTCTTATTTTAGCCTGTCAGTTTGACTTGGTTTTTTTAAAAATGGTTTTGTTTTGTGCGTCACCTTGAGAAGAAGAAGAAGAAGAAGAAGACTTGGCTTTTCTACCACACTTTTCTCACCTATATCGGGGACTCAAAGCGGCTGACAAACCTTCTGTTCTCCTCACAACAGAACACCCTGTGACTAGCCCAGGGTCACCCAGCTGGCTTCATGGAGGTGGGTGGAATCAGTCCTGGTATTCCCAGGTCCCTAACCACTAGACCAAACTGTGCCCTAAAACAGTGAGGAAGTGCATTTTGTTAGCATGCTATGGGCACCTGTGATTGCTGCCTTGTCCTTAGGACTGAATGAAAGGACCAAGTGTCGCCCCCTGGAGGTGGGACTGGGAAGAGAGGACCTGAATGCTGGAGCCCAAAAAGCCCTTGGTTTACTCATGGAGTAAGCAACTCAGCTAGAGCTCTCCATGGTGCTGAATCGTCTGTCCTGTGTTGCTCTGTGGTCTTGGCAGGCACAGACGAGGAGGCCTGCTGGATCAGGCTTGGGAAGTTGAGGAGGATGCAGGTTACTGCAGGAGTGGGCAGGTTGATGTCCATGCCTGCTCCTAGGAGCATCCCAGCATGTGCAGCTCATCAGGTTTCTTGTTGTTCATGTGCTGCTGTTTTTGAAACAGTGCAAATGAAAGCAGCCTGGAGAACAGATGCTCACCGGTTTGTTCCCCGGGCCTCTCCTGGGAAGTAAGCAGTGACAAACCACTTCTGTATATCTGCCGATCAGATTGCATAGAAATGCCCAGGGGGCACCCCTGTCATCAACCAGGCGTCAGCCATGACTCGATGGTAAAGCCAGCGACCTCTGATGTACCATAACCACTGCTCTAAAATGTGGCTGCCCCTTTGCCCTGGATGTTTGCACTGGGTCCCCCTGTGTCTGTGGGAGATGCGGCCTCCATGCGTCACGCTGGAGAAACAAAACTGGAAGCAGCTGCCCTGAGTTGTGACTTTTGCAAAGCAATGTTGGCGCTTGCATAGAAGAAGAAGAGTTGGCTTTTCTACCCCGCTTTTCTCACCCATTTAAGAGGGACTCAAAGCGGCTGACAAAGCTTTCGGTTCTTCTCCCTGCAACAGAACACCCTGTGAGGCAGGTGGGGCTGTGAGAGCTCAGAAGAGAGTGTGACTAGCCCAAGGTCTCCCAGCTGGCTTCATGGGGGAGGGTGGAATCGAACCTGGTATTCCCAGATAAGAGTCTGGCTCCCTAACCACTAGACCAAACTGGCTTATATAGGCTGTTGCTTCCACATCACACATCAGTTATGCCCCCCCCACACACACACAAACACAAGTTGGGGGAAGATTGGCAGATCCTATTGAGGGCCATGGTGATCGTTACACAAGTGTCTTTCCCTTGTCTGTTATCAACAGTTACTGCTGGCCTCGCAGACAGAGAATGTCAACAGAAGGGCCTGGAGTAGCACATGTGCTCCCAGCCCCCACCCTGATGTCACTGGCCTCCCTTTGGTTGGCATCTGCTATTGGTCATTGCTTCATCCATGACCCAGTTTTTGCAGAGAGCAGACAAGGTGGTCAGTTGGTGGCCCTAGCTTCTTTTAAAATCCTAGGAATCTTTTCACCCTGGCTGGGTCCGGGTTGCACCATTTTCTGATGGCAGGTTAGCGCCACACTGGCATAGGACGGGCATGCAGAAGTGACATGTGGAAGGGGTCAGATTCAGTCTCTTGCATCTCTAGGTAGATCTGGGAGAAAGTGTCTGTGGATGACTGTTGCCTGCTCTTGTTACCAGCTCTGGTCTTGGTGGGCCAGCAGAATGCAGCAATTTCCTGTGTCCCCATATAGCAAAAGGCTGTTTTGCACAGAGTTAATTCAAAACCAAAGACCGTTGTTTCCTGTATAGATAAAACCTGCAAGTCTTGCCTCTTCCTGGCCTTCCAGCAGCTGCGGAGCAATGCTCTTTTCCCTCGTGCAGCTTGAAGACATCTTGGGGGGGGGGGGACATTATTTCTTTGCTTTCAATAGTCCCACAAAACACAGGGAATGCCTTGCGTACGTGTTAGCCACTTGCTGAGGGTCTCGTAGGCAAAAGAAGGGCCAGGTATCGCATCTCTGTTGGATGCACCCAGTTTAGCTGGCAATTGGGCATCCTCTTTGTTACTATTGGATCCTGCACATATCCTTGGCCTTAGATAATGATCAGACATGCTGAAAGGGTCAGGCCCAGAGTGAAGTTAAGACTCAAGGGCCAGACCAAAAATTAAAAATATAACTTAGTGCATACCCAAGTTTCTAATTGTCCACCCTCCACAGAAGGGAAATAAGTCTCAGGGTGACTACTGTTAGGGTTGGAGCAGGTGGGAAGCTACAGAGATTCCTGTAGCCAATGGAAGTAGCTGCTAGGGACAGCCAACCTATGAGTGACCCAGAAATCTAAGCCAACTAATACTAGTTGCTGCAGAGGTGTTGCCAGTCTTCCAGGTGAAAGAACAACACTGTGAGGCATTCCTGTATGAATGCCTGGGTTTTTCTTGTCAGGTACACCAGGGGCGCATTCTGTGGAAGAGGCATTTGAAAAAGGTCCTGTGTGATCACACCTCTAGTGTGCCTCCCTCTCTGTGGGGCACTTTTGCAAAAGGGCAATTGTGTCTTGTTTCTTTGCCTTTCTACATACATATCTCTTGGGAGATCAGAACATTAGGGTCACACAACAAGGGAAGCTGCGTGTTACAGGATGAAAATGGTGAGCTCATCAAAAGTGACATAGGAATTCAGAGTTTGTATCTGTTTTCTCTCAGAAGTGAAATGAAAACCTAACTGGCCCTCATTGTGCTGTTGAAGGAACAAGAGAATCAGGGCTCGATGTGTGGGCAAAGAAAAGGTGAGGAACACTTAGCTAACATAAATGAATTCAAGTCTCCAGGCCCAGGCTACTGAAGGAATTAGCAGATATAATTGCTGAACCACACTCTGTGAGCTTTGAAAATTCCTGGAGAGCAGGGAAAGTTCCAGAAGATTGGAGAAGGGCAAATGTTGCCCCCATCTTCAAAAAAGGGAAGAAAGTCAACCCAGGTAACTATAGGCCTGTGAGCTTGACATCAATACCAAGCAAGCTCCTCAAACAGATTATTAAACAACATGTACTCAAGCACTCAGATGGGAATGCAGTAATTAACCAGAGACAATGCGGATTTGTAACCAACAGGTAATGCCAGACTAATCTAATATCCTTTTATGACAAAATCACTGGATGGGTTGATCAGGGAAATGCTGTAGACATAGTGTATCTTGACTTCAGCAAAGCATTTGATAAAGTGTCTCGTACCATACTTATTGAAAAATTGATCAAATATGGGATAGACTGGACAACTGCTAGGTCGATTCATAACTAGCTTAGTGATCGCACTCAAATGGTGATAATAAATGGCTTCACATCCAACTGAAGGAATGTTTCAAGTATAGTGCCACAGAGGTCTGTCCTGGGTCCAGTGCTGTTCAACATTTTTATAAATGATCTAGATGAAGGAGTCAGAGGGATGCTGATCAAATTTGCAGATGATGCAAGGCTAGGAGGGGTTGCTAACACTAGGGAGGAGAAGGAGAGGATTCAGAAAGATCTAGATAAGCTTGAACAGTGGGCTGAAACTAACAGGATGATATTTAATAGGGGCAAATGCAGAGTCCTACATCTTGGCAAGAAAAATAGTAAAAATGAATACAGAACAGGAGGAATTTAGGCTGAGTAGTAGCACAAGTGAAAGGGATCTGGGTGTCCTGGTTGATCAAGGGATGAACGTGAGTGAACAATGTGATGCAGCTGCAAAAAAGGCAAACTTCATCCTTGGATGTATCAAGAGCAGCCTAGAGTCTAGATCACGAGAAGTAATTATTTCTCTTTACCTTGGTCAGACGTCCTCTAGAGCAGTGGTTCCCAAAGTTGTCTGGGCTACGACCCATCTAATATAAGTTTACCAACTTGGGGCCCACCTCTAGGAAATTTAACCGTTACCAATATGAATAAAGGACTTTTCAAATAACAAAGTTTTAATACAATTTTTTTATTACTTAATTAAATAATTACATCAAAAAAGTTATTTCAAATACGGTTAAATTTCCTAGAGGTGGGTCCCGACCCACAGTTTGGGAAACCCTGATATAGAGCATCTGCATTTAAAAAAGACATTGACAGACGAGAGTCCAAAGGAGGGCTACCAAAATGGGTAGTGGTCTGGAAAACATGTCCTACGAGGAGCGGTTGAAGGATCTAGGGATGTTCAGCCTACAGAAGAGAAGACTGAGAGGAGACATGATAGGGGTCTTCAAGTATCTGAAGGGCTGTCACAGTGCAGAGGGATCGTTCGTATTCTCACTTGCAGAAGATGGGAGGGCTAGAAACAACGGGAGGAAACTCCAAGGGAGTCAATACAGATTAGATATTAGGAAAACCTTCCTGACAGTGATGGTGATCAGTCCGTGGAAGAGGTTGCCACGGGAGGTTGTGGGTTCTCCTTCACTGGAGGTCTTTAAGCAGAGGCTGGACCTACATCTGTCTGGGATGGTTTAGGAAATCCTGCATTGAGCAGGGGGTTGGACTCGATGACCCTAGGGGTCCCTTCCAACTCTGATTCTATGTTACCTCCTCCTTTAGAATTTGCCATTCAGCAAGACAGCAGCGCTCCACTCTGCTGCAGTATCTCCAGTCTGACACGAGAGGGCGCTGAAATTCTACCGAGGGGCAGAGCCCGGGAATGCTCACTTTTTGCAGATGACCCCGTCTTCCCATTTCCCCTGCACTCCCCCCCGCCTTCCTTTCCTCAATTGCATTTAAGGAGGAAAAAATATATTGTTTTGTTCCTACCACTCAGCGTCCCCTCCCTGCTGCCCGGGCCTTGGAAAACAAGCCTCCCATCTGAAGTGGAGGAATACCAGGGAGGCTGATTACAGAAAGCCCACTTTAAAGCTCTTGCAAGGGGGAGAGTTTCCCCCTCCTCCTTCCTCTGACTTTCCTTATATATTCCTGGGCCAAAATCCCGGGCTTTTATGGCTCACCAGAGACATTATTAGCAGATGTTTCGGCAGTGATGTATATTGCATTGCAGCCTAATTGCTGCTAGTGTTTCTCCAGTCTGTTCCCAGCTGCCTGCAAAGACCGGCTCTAAAAGCAGTGTTTGCGGCTCTGGAAGCCGGTGGGTTTCCCTGTTGGGTTTTCTCTCCCGTCTCCTCCGCCGCCCTGCTGCCTCTTGGCAGAGCAGAGATGAAGCCACACAAGGAGAGCTAATGGGTCTCCTGCCAGTGGGAGCTGCTTCAAATTAGATTCACCTTTTAATGCCAGAGTAATCCGATTTGGAAGGCTCTCGGGCAGAATGCAGGCAGAAGAGGGCCTAAGAGGAGGCTTGTGGCTCTTCTCTATCCCACACGGAGGAGCAGAGAAGGAGGCAAAGAGGTGGCGACCGCCTCCTCCCACCCTGCTGTCGACCGCGAGGCGATTTGCAGAGTGTTTCATATCAGCGGATGGGTTCTGGTCCCTTTACAGTTCCAAGTGGATTTTTGGGAGCCCGTGGAGGGGATTTTCTGTGTGAAGCCGAAATTTTCTGCTCGGATGAAATTCTGTGTGGAGTGAGAGACCTTCCATGAGCTCAAGCCGTTTCCCATTGTGAACTGACCTCGCTGTTGGAAGTGGGCAGTATTTTAAGGATTTAGCAGACCATTTTATTGTAATGTTTTGACTTTAGAATGGGCAGCAGTAGAGCTGAAGTGAGCCCCCGTTCCCATAAAGTGGAGCCCGGCCCGGTGGTCCTGCTGCCTTCCCCTTGTAGACTAACGTTCTGATGTTCTGGTCCTACTGGCTTGTTTCCAGTCCAGATGAACACAGCTGCCGTGGTTTGGGGATTCTGTCGCATCACAGCTGTGGCCATCAGGAACAAACCAACGGCACGGCTCATTTCTGCACCTTGGAGAATTCCCCAGGTTCAATCTTCGCATGGAAGCCCCTGTCCAAAGCACAAGAGCGGGGCAAGTGGGGTTATTAGAGTCAGTTGGCAACCTTTGCTTCTTAAAAACTTGCTGGCAGGCATCGTTGGCTGGTCGGTGCTCTTTGCGCTCACATCCTGCTCTCTCGTGCGCCCGAGCTGGTCGATGCCACGGGCAGCCTTGAAGCCTGAGACATCCGTGGTGCCGGCAGGAGCTGGGGTTGGGGTGGGCAGGTGTGCGTGCCCTTAAAACGGGGAGGCCCCCCCCTCTTGCTGCCTGCCAATTCCTGTTGCAACAGCTGTTCCTAATATGCCCTTAACGATGATACAGTAAGTGGACGCTGACAGTCCTGCGGGAGCAGCCATGATTTATGTAATTAGCCTCCGAGGAAACAAGAGGATCTAATATTTACGTGCCTGCATTAGCCCCCTGGGAGCCCTGTCTGAGCCGCCAAGGCAGAGAGGTACCTCCACCTCCTCCCTCGGTCTGTCCCAAGGAAGCTTGCCATAAGGGGGAGAGGGAGCATGGTGCCCGCCTCTCCATGGCCCTGCCTAGAGCCCGCACCAAGGCAGTACTTGACAAACTGCCCTTGTGCCTTTCTAAGGGTGGCGCTTTCTATACGGTTGTCTGTGCACCTTTGTGTGCCATTAGATGTGTGCAAAGCGGTGCTGAAAGCGTGGATCTAGCGGTGGGTAACGCCACCAGGTGAATCTTCTGTTATGTCTGGCTGTGCAAAGGCAGGAGGTTCTGTTGGCCCAAAAGCGCCGCGGTCACTCATGGAGGATACTGTTTTCAGGTGTGCGAGCTCCAACCTTAAAAAGACTGGCCCTTTCCAGTTTAACACCATTTGTTGCAGATAATTTCCCCAGATTTTCTGGTTTCACGGGGGACGCGTTTCAGTGGCGCACCGAATTGTGCTGCCAAAATAGGCCCAGAGACCGGTAGGGACTTTACGGAATCTGGAAGCTGGCATGGGGCTGTCTGATACGGTCTCCCAAGAGTGGAAGGCCTGCTCCAGGACAGCGGGGCCACCCTTTCTGCCAGAGCTGCTCCAGCCTGTCCTGGTTCTGCCTGGCCAGGGTAGGCAGGTAAGCTCACTGCCAGGTGTGAAGAGGGCAACACCCCGTGGTACCTGTAACCTGGCCAGCCTCGTGAAGAGTTGCCTGGAGTGGCAGCTTGTATGAGGTCATGGGGAGGAAGGCAGACCTGCAGTAGGGAGCGGTCCCTCTTCCTGCAGTGCAGACGCAGAACTCCATTGGGGGAAAGCTCGGTTACCTGCAAGGGGTGGCGTGTTTCCCCCGGCGGCCTTGTGCTTCCTGCCTGAACTTGTTGGATGCTTTCAGCACATGACATGTGCAACCAGGGACATCTGGTTTATTTCCTCTGGCTGCCTTGCTGAGGGCAGAGGGCCCATCCTTGTGAGGTGCAAATGATTGTTCCCAGTGCCATCTCTTTGGAGAGCCTGGGTCCTCTCTGGCCTCTGGGCTTTGCCCCTTTAGAGTCTCCTGTTCCCCTGGGTCCTCTCTGGGCTTTGCCCCTTTAGAGTCTCCTGTTCCCCTGGGTCCTCTCTGGGCTTTGCCCCTTTAGAGCCTCCTGTTCCCCTGGGTCCTCTTTGGCCTCTAGGGTTCATCTCTGTCGGGTGGAGGAGGTCAGTGGCGAGGCATAAGAGAAGCTTGTGGGAATATTTTTGCCCCTCCCTGCAGCAGATTTTCTAGGTCTTGGCTTGCATTCCATATGGGGGTGAAGGATTAAAGAGGCTTAATCCATATGACGGGCTTAGAGATGCAAAAACCTGGCTCCCTGGGGCCATGCAGCAAAAAAGGAGCAGAATGCCAGAGCTTAAATGGACTCAGAGCTCAGGCCCCGGGCCCTGCCCCGGAGACTAGAGCAAACTGTCAGAGGATCTCTGACCATGTGCAGAATGCATTTGTCCTTACTGCTGCATAGCCACAATCTGCTGCCCTTCCCATTTCTCAGGTTTAGAACACGGAGACACCTGGCCATGTTGCAAAGTGGTGCCAGCTGTCTGCTTGCCCAGGAGTTAAAGTGCTCGAGGTCAGAAGAAGCTGATGCCCAGATAATGAAGTGCAGTGCGTGTTTCCTCCACAAGGGGGCCGAAGGAAGCTGCTTGGCTAGTCCATTAGCTCACATTGTGGCCGCGGGGGACGGGAGCAATGGAACTTGGACGCAGGGACCCCATAGCTTCCCAAAGGGATTTCTGGCTTTCTGATAAAGAGAAGTGGATATGTCTGCTTTTTTCTTCTTTCTTTTAAATAATATTCTTAGCATTCTGGACAGAAAATGGTTTATATCTGAGGCTTTATAGCTAATAGGGGGAAATGTTTTAAGAGGGTCTGGTTTCAGTAGGCTCCTTGCCTTTATCAGAGTCTTTGCTCGAGGAATTGTGCATTATTCATTTATTCATTATTCATCTATTCACCTGTCCTCCATGAATTAAGAGGAGCCCTGCTGGATCAGGCCACAGCCCATCTAGTCCGGCATCCCGTCTCACAAAGTGGCCCATCAATTGCTCATGGCTATCTCAAGCAGACCATGAAGGCAAAACCCTCACCTGCTCTCCACTCCCTGCAGGTGGTCTTTAGAGACCTATCTCTCCTTTTAATTTCCGTCTTTCCCAAATCAGGGCCTTTTTCAATAAGTCCTGTTTTCACACTATATAGCCAAAGGATTTCAGCTTCGGTATTTTTCTCATTCTTCCCTTGACTTGGGCAAGACTTCGGACTTGGGTCTCCTACATTTTCAGCCCCTGCTTTTACCGCTGTCTTCCTACCCAGGGCTAAAGGCTCTCTTCTGTCCGTGGTGTTCTGTCCACTTCCTTTGCAGCGCCTGCTTTTTAAAAAAAGTATCTTAAAGAAGAGGCATGTTCCCAAGTTAAAGCTCTCCCTGAAGTGTGGGTGATTGCCTTATAGCATCCAAATTGCCTGGGCGCAGTGTGCAAACTGAAACGCAGGGCATGACATATTTATTTCGTTAATCGCTTGAATATTTTTCTCTCCCTTTTGCCAGATGTTTCCCTGGCTGTAATGTTCTGCATTTGTGTGCCTGTGCTATAAAGCAGATTTTTATTTAACAGCTTGCCTGGTTGTCATTGGCAACTGGAAATACATAAAGGTGTGTAAACGAGGTTTTAGAAGAACAACAGATAACAAGTTTCTAGTCCTTAAATACTTAAGAATACACTGAAAAGTATGTGTGGACAATGTCAAAGGTAGCAAGAGGGGTTTTTTTCCACTGACCTCCCTTAATCCAGATCTAAGATAATCTGGATCTAAGGAATGGGTCCTTCAACTAATCTGGATCTAGTAGATCTGGATTAAGGGAAGTACCCAATGCGTTTCCATGCTAGCTTGCTCGCAGTGGAAATGTCAGAGCACCCATGTGCCTAATCTAGATCGACCCACCTGGGGCCCTCCTGTCACCCCAGTTTTTTGGGAGCATCTCCGGAGATTCTTCGATGATTCTCTGGAGCAGCTCTGGAGATTATCTGGAGCAATTTGCCACAAACTTTGAAGATTCTCCAGAGCCTCTGACAAAGGTCCGTAGGCTTTGGGTTTTTCTTCCTTCCTTGTGTTTTGTATGCTCTTGACCTCCCCCCCCCCCATGGGTGTGCCCCCCCAAGCCTCCCTAGACTCCATTGCCTGATTGTGGTGGAAACAGGCTCTGTATAATTTGGATTTGATGCCTGAAGACCCCATTGTAGACCCCTTTAATGGGGCCTACAAGAAATCTGGATTATAGGTCCTGAAGGACCCATATGATCCAGATTTCCCTAGAATAGGTGGAAACAAATGTAGCTCTAATGGGGTCTGTAGTGGAAATGGGGACTTCCTGCTCTGAGCCTAATGGGTCCTTAATGGGTCCCTAATGGGTCCTTAATGGGTTACTTAGTTCTAGTGGAAAAACACCCAGAGATTCTAAGCAGAGCTTTTTTAAAACTTCCTCTTCCTCCTCCTCCTTTGTGGAAACCTGAATTATCCAGGGCTGGAAGATAACTGAGCGTAGCTGTCCTTTCACAACCATCTCTGTTAAATTGGTGTTGGAATGCATTGTCTCACAGGTTGCCATTCTTCTGGGTGCAACAGTGTTCATGTGCTTTGAGATGACCAAGTGAGGTCCTTCTTGCAGTTCTTTAACTTCAGAGGTGCAAGGGGTCGCAGCATGCAAGAGGGCCTTCTCTGTGGTGGCCCCTCAGCTGTGGAATAACTTCCTAGTGGAGGTACACCAGGCTTCAACTTTATATGCCTTTCAGCGCTTGGTTAATACGTTTGTCTCCACTTGGGCTTTTGATTCTTAGTTCATCTGAATGTAGTCCTGCCCTGGGACCCCCAGGTGAAGGGCAGGATAAAAACGTGTGAATAGAACAGAACAGAGCAGAATAAATGCAAGCATTCCTAACTTTTTAAAAGTTTGAGAAATTGTGAAGTTGCCATGACCGGATGTGTCTTTTTGTCACGCCAGTTATCCTTTGACCTCAGCCAATCCAGAGAAAAGAGGAAAAGGCTTCCCAAGAAGATTAAGGGACAGAGCTGGACCATTTTCTTCGGAAATCTCACAGTCAGACAAATATTTTGTCTCCAAGGAAATAAAAAAGGAGCTGGTGTCAGATCTCCCGGCCCTGAGGTGGGGAACACTTCGCAGAAAGGCTGAAGACAGGGCTTGTGAAGAATGGAGACCTGAAGCCATGCCCTTCCTTCCTTCCTTCCTTCCTTCCTTCCTTCCTTCCTTCCTTCCTTCCTTCCTTCCTTCCTTCCTTCCTTCCTTCCTTCCTTCCTTCCTTCCTTCTGTTTTGTATGCTCTTGACTCAAGCAAATAAGATAGGCTTTATTGCTCCATTTCCCTTCTCTGTCCTCTGAGGACTTCTTTATGCCTGCTTGCAGACTGTAGGGCTGCGTTCACACCTATGATTTAATCCAACTTCAGTCCACTTTCAGAGTGGAACCGTACAACAGCAAAGTGAAGCGTTATTTTCTGTTCACATTGTCTGTCCCAGAGGTGGATTTTCTGAGTTAGCTCATTCCAAGGAAAACAGATTCTCCATTTGCTGATGTGTTCTCTCACTCTGCAGGTGGACTGAAGCTGGATTAAATCTTAGGTGTGAACCCAACCCAGGTCATTTGGGAGTAGGGACCTGTCCTCGTTCATGCCAGAGTGCCAGGGTAGTTAGAGGCAAAGGCTTTTTAAAAGACAGGAGAGGCAGGCAGCCCTTCCACAGGGTTTTCGTCTGGCCACATTCGGGGTATCGGCTTCGCCTTCATTACCTCTCCAAGTGGGATCAAAACAAACCTGGCTCCTTACATCTTTATTCACTACAGGAGAAGGGGAAGGCGGTGGGGGCAAGACCCCAGATAACCGCCCCCCTCTCCCCCCTCTCCCCTCCCCATTGTAGGACGTCTCTGTTGAGGTCACACTGTGCTCTCGACTCCCCGACCTTTACCCTTGCTGCCAGTTGGAAGGGCAGCGGCCCCCGGCGGCCCCCGGCCCTCCCTCCTCCTTTGTTTGTCCAGACAGCGTCAAGCCAGCTGGCCCTCGCGGTTGCCATGGGAACCTTTGGGCACGTCACCAGAGTGGCCTGCTTTTGGAGAAAGGGACCTTTCTGGCCCGCTGGCCTTTCTCTTCCCTGCAGGAGGAAAGGGCTGACCTGGGGAGGGTCCGGTCCTGCTCCCGCCAGCCGGGGGATGGGATGATGAAGCCCCCCTCCCCCCCTCTGCACCTGCACTTGCATTGCAGCAGAGAGGGCGCAAGAGGCGTTTGGTACCAGCCCCTCCTGTTTCCGAAACGGACAGGTCCTTCTCCCAGGCTGCGTGCCTAACGCTTGGGCTGATGTCGTGTGGCCTTCCTCCTGCTCCCTCTTGCAAACTCAGAGTAGAGGATGGACTTTCTGCACGTTTTGCAGCTCGGAGCAAAGGCCATAAGGATCCGGTGCCGAACTGAATGGGCACTTCAGTGTCAGGCTCAGAGCCTCAAGGCTTACAGAGGGGTCCTTGGATGTGAGGAGCTCCGGATTGGAGGCTGGCTGGATGGCTAAGGCTGTCTTTGGAGCACAGGGGCACTGGAACGATCTCAGGTGTCTCTGATTGTAGTGAATCAAGGCTGCAAGCACCTTGGGTTTGCTTTGGAGCAGGATTTTTCGACAGCGGGTGGATTGGATGACGTTTGCCGGTTGGGTGAGCCATTCTGGCGTGGGCATTGATAGGAGGTCGTCTCTGAGGTTGGGTGCTTTAAATTCTGCTGGCATGGAACCTTTACCTTCATGTCCACCTGAAAGGGAGGAATCTCAGAGTGTTCCATTCGAACACCTGGAGCAAAAGCTGTCCAGCTCTTAGCCCTCTTTCCCCTGCTGTAGGGACCTTAGGGACTCTTCCCCAGTGGGTTGGGTGGTAAGACATGTCGGGTCATGTGTACTCCCTAGCTCAGGTGAACTGGAAGAATTTGTATGAGTTTTTCCACATAAGTAAAAAGCTGCCAAAGCTGCCAAAGTTGCTAAAAATGCCTGCTGGGATGTTCAAGACATCTTGAGTCAGAAAAGGCCATTTTTGATCTGAACTCAGACCAAGCTCCTCCCACTTTTTTGTTCTGTGTTTGGAATTCTTGGTGGAGCACCCGATTTGGCTCAGAACGCGCCAGTTTCCAGAATGTTTTGCACACCTCTCTGGCCCGGTTCCCATTACAAGCTTAAAACGGTTTACCTAAACCAAAATAATAGAACCGGATGGTAACACGAATTTGCCTGATGCCATTGCTTTCAACTTAATCGCATTCGATCTGGATTGTGAGGATCGTATGTGGCATACGTAACTCAGGGGGGGACTCAAGTGGCTACTTTCTAAAAGCCACTTTTCGGGGCTACCCTGTCCTCTTCCTCCTGGCGTGAACGCACCACCCATAATGGACCCCTTCACGGAGCCTGGCTGGGTGGCTGCCGCTTGCCTGGATGGATGAAAAATGGCACCAGGCAGCCAGTGATTCTTTCCTTTCCTCTCCCCACTGCCCAGGGTACACAGCAGCAGCGGCAACTCTAGCACCCTTCGCCGCTCACCTCCACAGCCACAGCCTTAAACATTCACACATCTCCCAGAACCTGCAGCTGCTTTCCTTTCTTTTCCCTTTCTAAAGGTCAGAACTTCCAGAAATGTGCAAAATTGCAACATTGTTATCAGGTGTGAAGTGGGTGAATTGCTACGGTGTAGCGGCTGCTGTAAGGGGTGGATTTTTACAATGAAACCACTGTCTTTGGAAGCAAGCTATTGGGGGAGGGAAACCCTAAACATGCATTCTCATCCCACTAAAACGGTACCATTCCCACAGTAAGAAATGTAAAACATTTCAAATGCGTGAACTGGAGCGAGACCTGTTAAAATGAGTGTTAATATTTACCATGCTTTGGGGCAATTTAACACGCGGACAGTGTATTAAGCCAACCTAACGTGGGGACTGCGAGGATCGAAATCGCTTCGAAACCGTTTTAAGCTTGTAATGGGAACGTGGCCTCTGAATCCATCTCACCCTGTTTTTGCTTTGGGTTTAGGGGAAGGGATATTCAAGCCAGAGGGACAACCCGTGTATGGGCCTGAGTCCTTCTGAGCAGAAACCGAGTTGTCTCTACCCAAACCGGCCCTTAGCTGTACGGCTTCAGAACCCTGCATGACAAATGGAAGCCTCCTCTTCGCTCCCAGCTGACGTCCAGTTTTTGCAGACGCTCCTTAATCCTTGTTTTTTCTGCCTGTGTGCCTCCCTTTGCAAAAAAAGAAGAAAAGAAAATTGTACAGGGCTGGAGGAACAGCTGCTTCTGTACCCCCAGCTCAGTAAACAGAGCCTTGGTGTTGACCTAACAGCCATCTTGACATGCAGAGAAATCTCCAGCATTTCCATGGAGGCCTTTTTCCTCTCTCTCTTGAACTCTTGTGCTCAGCATCTGCTCTGTGACTCACCCCGGCTGTCATTGGCTGCTCAGGAGACAATTAATACGTGTGTGTTTGTGTATGTGTGTGTGTGTGGGCATGCGTACGCACACACATACGCACGCAGATGCAGACACACACACATGCAAAGGTGCTCCCCCCTTCCTTGTGCCAGCGCTAGGACAGAGATTAATGGATGCATTTGTTCACCGCGAGGACAATGCGCAGGCTACCGGCGGCTCTGAGCGAAGCGCTGCTTGGAGTGAGTTTGCCCATCCCAGCCCCCCCCCTTGCCTTTATGCGCATCTATCTGACTCAAAGGGTAGAGGGGAGATGAATAGAACAAGGCAGGACAAACATGCTTTGCATTTCAAAAGGGCCTGGGGGGAAGTGTGTGTGTGTGCACGCGCGTGCTTTGTGTGTGCAGTGCTTTGCCTCTGTGTGTGTGTGTGTGTGTGTGTGTGTGTGTGTGTGTGTGTGGTGCAGGGCCCCCCCCTCCTATTTTCCGCCTGCTTGAATCCTTGGTCAGGTTTCTTCTGGCATCTGCTACCCTGCACCTCCGCAGCCCACCAGGTCCAGGTCTGCGCCTGTTCAGGAAGGTGGCGGCAGCAGCAGCAGCAGCAGACCAGACAGGCAGCAGAACAAAAGGGCTTTTCCATGCAGGAATCCGGGGAGAGGCTGCAAAGGTCATGGAGGCTCAAGGTGATCCCTGCCAGACAAAGCGCGACTCTGGGAAGGTGATGGGTGAACCTCTTGGAAGGCCGTTGTGATGCTTCTTGAAGCGGCTGCATTGCTGAGCTCCCCACCCTTGCGAGATTTTGACCCAGGGGGCAGGAATAAGCCGCCGGGTGTCCTCAGGGGAAGCACCAATGGGATGCTCCTCTTGGGTGGTTCACTCCTTTGTTGCACTTGCTTGTTTGCATCCTTGACCCTTGGAGGGCCTTTGGGGTTGCCTCTTTCTTCCCAGCTAATGCCAAGGCCCTGTGCAGACGGGGGATATAGAGTGCCACCAGGTGAACATTGTGGTGGGTTCATCACACCTACCTGTCCTCAGGAGTTTGGGAGAGCGGTGCCATTAGTATCCTGGGGACGCCCAACTCTCTCTCTGTTCCTTCTGAATCGGGGTCTGACCAGGGCTTGGAGGCAGTAGTGCGCTGGATATGGAAAAATAAATTGAAGACGGATCCAGCCAAGATGGAAGTGACGTGGGTCAAGGAACTGGAAGCCACAGTTGCACAGCTGAGGGACCTTCTGCACTTCTCTCCATTGCCACCACTCTCAGCAATCAGAGGCATGGGGACGCATGACGGGGCCTTCCCTGTGGTGGCCTCCCACTGGTGCCATGTTCTCCTCTCTTGGGCGTGCCTAGCCTCATGGCTGTATGCACACAGGCATAAGATAAAGATGCTCTTCTTCACACTGGCCTTTGGCTGCTTCCCCTTTCAGGGACTGTGGCTTTGAATGAACCAAATTTCAACTCCTGTTTGGAGTTTTGGTTCATAGACTTTAGGGTGAAGGGCGTGATAGAAACACAGATATCAAATTGTGTCCTGTGACTCTTGCCCTTCTGATGTAACCAAAGACACCTTGTCTCCTCTTGGAAATACAAAATCGGGTTCGATTCACGCTTTCTCCGCGGCGGCTGCAAATACACACCTTCTTGGTGTCTCAGTGGGCGTGACAGTCTAGCATTAGGATGGAAATATGAACCCATCTTCTGTCCGTGGCCTCAATATTTGCTTCCCACCTGCCTGCCCTCCGGCTTCAGTGCTAGGATTTAAGAGAACATCTGCTTCTCTGCTGGGGGAAGGGAAAGGAGAGAGCACTGGGTAGAGAACAGGCTGGCGGGGGGGGGGCTCACTGGGGGCAAGGCCCTCCCTCACACGTCTTTCAGCTGGCTGGACTTCCCAGAGAAAGGTGGACCAGACCCCGAGCCTCTTTGCGCAAGTGCACTGCTTCTGGCACACTGCTTGCGCAAGGAAGGCCAGAGTCCTTTGCATCAGCGAAAGCTTGCCTGATATGGGTAGTCCGTTATTGCTGTTGGTACCACTGAGTTACGGCCGACTCCTAGTTGACAATTCCACGGACTGCTTGCTGCAGTTTTCTTGGCAGAGATACAGGAGTGGTTTTCCATTGCCTGCTTCTGGGGGAAGGCTGCGGATTGAGCCAGTGACCCTCTACTTCCCAGGCAGTTTGCTCCACCTCTGGACCACAGCTATACTCCGTGAACAGACGAATAGCATGCAAATTGCTTTTTGTGATTTTGCCATTTTTGCCCTCTCTCTGGCACTCTCTCTCTCTCTTTCGTTCTTCCAACTTTGTGAGTGGAACCACAGGCCACCAGCTGCTCTCACTCTGGAGCCTTCAGCTTGCACCAGGTGCAACGTGAATGTTCAGGGGCGCTTGCAGATCGAGGGTCGCTTATGCCAGTCTGGTGCTTACTGCTGACGTTGGCATTTGGATCTGGCTTGGCATCTTGCAGGGCACGGTGGCCACACTCCCAAACCTCCATGGGTGGGCCCTAGGAACTTGCTTTCTTGCTCTACCTGTTGACATCCTCAAAGATACTGAGCTCCGCCTGCCTGGTTGCCTTTCAGTTTTGGTGTACCTGCTTTTGCCCTTGACACAGAATTGTGGGATGTGTGTTGTTTACGTGCTGAGTGAAACACACCCCGATTTCCCTTCTGGCAAGCAAACGACCTTGTCTTGGGTTCCGTGCAATGCGCTTTCTGTTGCATTCACACCCAAATGTTGATCTGGCTTCAGTCCACTTTCAGAGAGAGAGAGAGAAGTCATCAGCAAAGCGATCAGTCATTTTCCTTTCAATGTTATTCAGCCCAAAGTTGGATTTTCTAAATTTTGCAATGCTGCAAGGAAACAGCTTAAGGCTGCTTTGCCCCTGCATGCTCTCGCTCTGAACGCGGATGAGAGCTGGGTTAAAACACTGACTGCTAGGTGTCCTTAACCAGTGGGCAGGAAACCTGTCAGGCAGAGGTATCTGGGCTTACCCTCCTCACAGCCCCCCTTGCAAGATGCTAACCCAGAATCCAGCACCCCCTGGCTAATCCTATTTTGCAAGGAGAGCCCCACAGGCTGCTTCTTGCTGTTGAACAGAAGACCCCTCCCCAGCTGGAGCAGCTGGTATCCTAGAGCTGAAGCCCCCACTCCACTCCACTCCACTCCCCCCTCCCTCTCCCCCCACCCTTACAGGTGTTTCCCTCCCCAGCAGTGCCCGCTTTCCACTCTGGCCAGGGCTGTGTTCCTGTGGGGCCTTGATCATGGCTCAGTGCCCGAATTGGGTGCCCCTACTCTGTGGCTGGAATGGCTGGGCCCGCCTTGGGGGTGGGCACCGCAGGCAGGCAGGCAGGCAGGCAGGCAGGCAGGCAGGCAGGCAGGCAGGCGAGCCCTCATTAATTATCTAATCTCCCCTTTATGTTTAATTTACGGGCTGTGGCCACTCTGTCCATATGGTTCTTTTGTGGTGGCTGCTTCTTTGTTGTGTAAGACTTCCTTTGATTTGCTTCTGACTCAGAAATCCGCCTTCCTTCCTTCCAGTGCCTTCTCCACACACAAGCGTGTCCCCCCCCCCCCCCGCTTACCCCAAACACACCAGGCAATTGCAGGAAATTCCCTTTCAGTCCACCCCCCCCCCATTCCCCTGCCAAGCCAATCCATCACCGCAGGGCTCGCTGCTGGCTGGGAGTTTATTTGTAGATTTTTCCTCTCATTTCTTCCCTTCCTCCTTCCTTCCCTCCTTCCTTTCTTCCCTTCCTCCTTCCTTCCCTCCTTCCTTCCCTTCCTCCTTCCTTCCTCACAGCCCTCACTTCCTGATATGTAAAAGGGGGAATTCAGAACTGTTTGGGATAGAGAGACTTTCCTGGGTGCCGCCTTTCCTGCCTGGATCAATCCTTCTTCCACTTACCCCCCCCTCCTGTGACGCCCCCCCCCTCCCCATCTGTCAGCAGCCCACACTTGGAGACGTGTTTTTGGCCATCGACGGCTCCTGGGCATCAGCCTGCTGCTGCTGCTGCTGCTGCTGCTGCTGCTGCTCTCCCCCTCTGATTCCCAGGTACGTGCAAAGGAGACCTGGGTGGCGGTGACTGCCGAGGGCTGCTGAACCGGATTAGGCTTCTTGGGGGGGCAGGCAGGTGGGTTCTTGCGAGGGCTCCGGGGGTTTGTCTGAAAAGTCGAGCTTAGGGGAAAGAAGCGCCCGGGGGTTGCTGGTGGCGGACGGAAAGGAAGCAGCCAGCGCGGTTGCTCTGTGTGCGTGTTTGGGAAGGCTGTGACTTGCGTACGTACGTGTGTCCGGTGTGTTTCATGCGCAGCGATAACTGGAAAGTCATTGTCGCTGCCCCTTTGGTGCTGGGGGGGGGGCGTTAAAGAGGACGGAGACTTCTGGTCGAGGTTCACGCGGGCTTGCGTTTTTATCCTGGCTTGTGATCCACAATTTGCCCGCTTGCTTTTCTTTTTAGCTGACGATCTTTTCCTCCGTTTGCGCTCGCACGGATGGCCCATGACACCCTCTTTTCTTTGGCTCTGGAGCTGGACAGCGTTCGGGGCTGGAAGGTTCCGTTTACGGTCGGCACCTGCTTGTGATGGGAGAAGTCAGGACAGAGGAAATTCCGCCTCCCCAGCTCGCTGGGGCAGGTCCAAGCCATCGTAGTCAGGACTGGAAAAGGAGGGACGGTCTCAAACTTGCAGCGAGCCCGGGGCTGCAGAGGTCAAGTGCATTGCTGCCAATAGAGGGGAAGAAGTTTAGGAAAGCAGGAAACACCCTTGATCCCATTTTATGGCTCTTTGTGGCTTTGGTGGTGGTGGGAACTCTGTGGTGTCTGGTACTTTTGCAGAGATTTGGTGCGTGGGAAACTCGCTGCAAACTTTTGCAGGTGTTTCACAAGGCTGCGCGCTTGCTGTTGTTTTAATATTTAAGCGGGGGTGGGGGGTGGGGGTGGGTTGTTGGGGATTAATGTGTCTTGCTTCTGTTTGGTTTCTGGAGCACTTTTGCGTCTCGTGGCCCTGTGCCCAGGCAGAAAAGGTCTGAGAACCTGGTCTAGCTTCCCAGCCTCCTTTGAATGGCTGCGTGTGGGCATGCATTTCAGGGGAGCTGGGCATGGGGAAGGCGCTTTGTTGACGGTCATGGATGTAAGAGGTGTTCTTTGCACACTCACCTTGCCCCATGCCAATGGCACCAACAAGGATGTAGGACTTAGTGCTCTCTGTGTTTCCGTCTGCGTGGGAGAGAAAGTTGTGAAAAATATTCCTCCACCCTGAGAGGCTAAGCACTGAATATTGGAATCTCACGGAGAACGCCTCTTTGTCGTTTCCCCTTTATTGGAGGTATAAAGGAGAGGGATACCCAAGAGGGCCTTTTTTGTGGTGGCTTCCAGACTTTGGAACATCCTCCCTCTGGAGGTTCACGAGGTATCTGTGATAAATATCCTTGATATTTGGTTTCTTCTGAGTTTTACCCTACCAAAGTGAGGGGGACGGGATGTTATAATTTAAATATATGTTTTAGTGATAGTCTATGTGTTTTATCTTTTTACTACTGTGGCCACCTGGGAATGTTTGATCAAGGGTGAGATACACGTTCTTAAATAAACAAACACATAATGGGACTTTTCTGTCTGGGTCTGCATTCACGGGCAGTAAAAAAAAGAAAGCATCTCTGAGACAAGTTCAGGATGGTTTGCAGGTGGGATTGTTCACATGGGGTGTTTTTCCACTGTCACTAAAAGTACCCATTAAGTACCCATTAATGGGTATGTAATGGCATTTTTGTACCCATTAATGGGTACTTAATGGGTACTTCTAGTGACAGTGGAAAAACACCCATGGTGGTCTGCTGTTCCCTCGTCTCATGGACATCCAAGGCTTTAAAAGGTGGGTTAGATGCTGATTTGGAGCCTGTTTAGGCCCTCGCAGGGCTGACCCTGAGCAGTTCATTGCCCTGGGTCTAGCGTATCTCACAGGGTTCTTAGGAGGTCAATATCAGAGAAATAGCCGTGTTAGTCTAATTTGAAAAGTCGAGCAAGGTAGTTAGTAGCACTTGGAGACTAACAGGACAAGGGTTGGTGGCATGAGCTTTCATAGACACGTCTACTCCTTCAGATGCTAGGGGGCCCAACGGGCACGTCTACTTCTTCTGATGCTAGGGGGCCCAGTGGGCACGTCTACTTCTTCAGGTGCTAGGGGGCCCACTGGGCACGTCTACTTTTTCAGACGCTATGGGGCCCAACGGGCATGTCTACTTCTTCAGATACTAGGGGGTCCAAGGGGCACGTCTACTTCTTATTGGGCCCCATAAGAAGTCGACGTGCTTATTGGACCCCCTAGCACCTGAAGAATTAGACCTGAAGAAGTATCCATTCAAGGGGACTCAAAGTGGTGGAAAACCTTCTGTTCTTCCCCCCTTGTGAGGTGGGTGGGGCTGTGAGAGCTCAGAACAGAGCTGTATCAGAAGCTGCTGAGAGATCCAGGAGAGAACCAACAAGGTCGCACTCCTTCTGCCTCTTTCCTGGAGAAAGGTCATCAGCCAGGGTGACCAAGGCAGTTTCCATGCCCAGATTGAAATGGGTCTAGATAATAAGCTTCTTCCAAACATGTCTGTGGTTGAACAACGACAGCTCTCTCGAGTACCTTGCCTAAAAAAGGTATGTTGGGCACTGGGCTATAGTCTTCTGGATCCAGGGAGGCCCTCTTCAGGAGGCGGCATGCCACAGCCTGTTTAAGGGCTGCGGGACCACCCCTCCCTCAGAGAGGCATTCAGCACCTCCTGAATCCACCTGATCATACCTTGCTGGCTAGTTTTTATCAGCTAGGAGGGGCGAGGATCCAGAGAGCACATTTTCAGCTGAACCCTTGCAAGTAGCTTGTCCACATCCTCAGGCTGCAGACAGTTCCCTGGACACCTTCTCTGGGCTGCATCCAATTGTGATGTCTAATCCCCCACGAATCTGAGCGACTTTGTCCTCAAAGTGCTTTGCAAATTTGTCACAGCAGATATTACTTGGCCCTGGCTCATACTTCCTCGAGCTTGATTTTATAAGGCCATTTGCCGCTCTAAAGAGCTCTGCTGGACGGCTACTCTAGGACGTAATGGTGGCGGAGAAAATACTCATTTTTGCCACCATCACCACCACATGGTAGGCACACAGCTGGATTTTCACCACCTGCGCTCTAGCCATTGACCTTCCTATTTCATTGTCTGTAGCTCCATAGAACACCAAGGAACTTTATGGGCTCTGCAAACATGCCAAGGGCACTTGGGAGCGATCATGTCAATAGCCCTGCTCATCTCTCAATTCCAGAGAGAGACCAGAGCTTTGACAGGAGCACCAGTCATGCCAATTGGAAACCACCACCCCCAATCTCAATAGGCCTCACATCCCCACAGAGGAGAGCTGCCACTGTAAGTCCAGACCTCACCAATGAATGATCCATCCACGACAACAGGTTGACAGTGAGCCCTCCTATCAACGGATGCTCACCAGTCCACTCTGCAGCAAAAACCAGTGTCGAGGGTGTGTCCTGCTACATGAGTTGGAGCCGCTACAAACTGAGGCAGTCGCATGGTTGTCATGTGTGAAAGCTGCTCCTTCCCTGGCTGTTTCCTTCCCCTGAAAGGAACCCTCAGTGGCTTCTAGAGTCTCCCTTGCTCTCTGCTTCCCTTAGGAAACCAGGCATGAATGCTGCGGTCTTGGCTGGGGTTCACCAGCCTTTACAAGCTCTCTGAGGTGAGGCCAAATCCAGCCACCAGGCAGGTTTTTGATTTCTTCACAGCCTCCTTTTGATTGGCGAGGGAAGTGCTTGCCAAGCCAAAGGGCCTGGCTTGGCTCCTGGAATCCAAAGCTCGTCCAGCCTTTGGAGCAGATGGGGCACATCTGAACAGAGAGAGGTTGCGTCGCAGGGGGATGAGGTCCCTCCAAATGCCAAGGCCACGGCGACAGAGGTCGGACTGGGGGCCTTTCCCTCTGATCCTTGGGGTGGTTCATCCCTCTCCAGCACTCTGGGTGCAAGACCAAACCAGGCCTTTGGGGCACTGAAATGCCCACCCTTTGCTGCCACCTGCACAGGTATCTGCCAGCTGAGGAGCAGGGAACTTGCATTCAGTTTCCTTCAAGGAGAAAGGAGGGCGGCCCGTCCGGTCCAAGTGAATTCCTGTCCTGTGCCTGATGCAGCAACCACCACGCAGTATTTAGGACAGGAGTGACTGGGTCTGCAGCAAAGATACAGAGCAGAGGTTTGTAGCAGATGGACAGTCACCGGCTGTGTTCTGGCAGCAGGTTCCGGGTTCGGGCTGGGAAACCCTCTGTTCCGTGCCTGGTGGCCTTGCCTGGAAAATCTCAGGGCTGCTAACTGGTGAGGTTGTAGGATCCACCTTGTGTCTTGTGCCCAGTTCTGGGTACTTCGCTTTCTTATTTGGCGGGGATTGGAACAGAGGAGACTAGGGCAAACCCAATCAGGGTTTGGAAATGGCACGAGGAGAGAAAGAGAGAGACAGGTTCTGCTTATCCTTCTGAAGAGACAACAGGCTGGATTCGCGTTGCAACGGCGTGTGCGGTTAGCGTTTTGCCTGCTGTGAGGGGGCGGAGGCCAGGTGAGCCTTGGCCAGAGAGGCTTCAAGTGGCATTCCTGCCTTGAGGGTTAGACTAGATGACCTCAGTGGCCCCGGCCACCACTAGGACCTGTTGATTCTGGCTTACTCATGGTTAGGAAGTTGCCCTGTGTGCTGAGCTGCTACATGGCGCACTCAGAGTGCGAAAAGGAGACGTTTAGGAGGCAAACCAGGTGAAGCGAAGTTGCACTTTGGATCAAAACCTTGTTTGCAGCTTCATGAGGTTTCCGGTCCCTCCGATTCAGCGTGTCTGAAAGCAACTCCAAGAAGAGAGTGAGATGCTGTATGGACCTTTTTCGCTCGCCATGGCCTGCTCCTGTCCTTTCTTCCCTCTGGCACTCCCGGGAGCCATGCCGGACCCTCCCCAGTCTACAGCGGTCTTGCTGGTTTCCCTCTTCCCTCCTTGCCTGCTCCTTGGTTCTGGCACCATCTCTCTGGCGCTGGAGGTAGCAGAGGGGCCTTTTCTTGGCCTTGCCTGCAAAGCCAACCTCCGTCGGAGCAGGAGCCGAGCAGTGAATGGAGCCAGTTGTTTGCTTTACTCGATCAAGGGCCAGACAGGAACGTGGATCGTGGTGGGTGGCCTCGCACAGCCCTGGCTCCTGCAGTGTTGGCAGCGAGGGGGGGCTTGGTCCGTGGGACAGCTGGCTCCAGGAAAGGGGATGACAGCATTTTTGGTAGGGCCCCAGAAGCTTTGAAATGGGGTGGCACTGGAAGGCAGTCACTGGCTGTACTCCAGCGGAGCTGTGGAACCCTGTGTGAGGCTTGGCCTGCCTTGGGAACAGGCTACATGAAACCCTTGGTTGGAACTAGCTGTCTTCCTCTTGGCTGAAAGGAGCTGTGTCCGGCACTGAATGAATGAAGCCCAGGGCCGCCAATGATGGGCTACAGAACTGCACAGAAGGAACCTTCCAGGGCCAACGGGGCTCCACACCATTCACTGAGAAGGATGTAAACTCTGTCCTTCCTCTCTCTTGCTAGAAGGAGGAGGCGGCAGAAATCCCAGCCTCGCTGCCCACTCTGTGAATTCGAAAACAAGTTAGCAATTCCAGCAGACAAACAAATTCAGATATTTGGGGTTCCACAGCATCCTGAATTGGAACAGCAAGGGTGCCCCATAGATCACACCAGCAGGGTGATAGAGAGGGTTGAACCTGCCATTGAAAGGCAAGAGTTTGCACGTATACAGTAGCTACTGGCTGGTTCTGATAGTGCAGCGTCAAGCATTAGGTGCCGGCACTAGATGGCACTAGATCCAGATGGGATGTTCAGAGGTTGCCAGGTTGACACACACCCATTCAGCAGACGGGCACCCACATATAGCGCCATCTAGTGCTCACATGAAAACCTGGTGCTCCTCTGCTGGAAACCTGACTTGTATAGCTGTTCTGTTCAATTTATCACTAAACTGAAGAGCAGTGGAGGCTGGAGGCCCTGATATTCCTCCTGCCTTTGGATATATCCTGTGTATCTTCTGGTGTGTGTTCTTCTCTTTATCTTGATTTTTGAGGAGGTATGTAGCCAGGCAGAAAGAAGCAACCAGAGGGGTTAGTGCCATGGGGTTGTTTCAATATCCTGAATATTGGATAGTCAGATTTTGGACAACCCAGCTTACAACAGCAATGGTTCTTAACAACGATTCTTTTGACTGGGGTGGCAGCTATTCTTCATAAGGCAGGGGAGAGTGGAGGCCTCTTGAAACAGGGATGGGACACAAATTCAACTTGTGCCTGATGTGAGTTTTTGTTCCAGCATTTTCCTGTTCAGATCCAACTTTTGGTTCAAGCAGAATTCCTCTGGGTTTGTACGCAGTTCATAGTCTGATCGCCCACATCCACCGGGACGATATCAGAATGCCCTCTTGAGACCAGCAGAAGAGATGGTTGGTGATGAGCAAGTTGCCTTTATCCAGGACAGCCAATCGGTCCTTGTGGTCTGGTGTGTCTGTTGGCCCTTCATTGATGGATCATGGCCTTCCAGGATGACCAGAGGCAAAGGGCACACTGCCCTCAGATCCCCCGCTGTGCCCATAGCAGCCACCTTGTGCGTTCCAGGAGAGCCAGCGAGCATCCACCCAAATGCAATGCAAGACCTTTGCCCCTCACCTTCTGCACATGCTTAGGTGCCCTGCCTTTATCCCTGCTTCCTGTCAGGCCCTGCTACGCTTTCCTGTAAGGCGCCTGGGTTTTCCGTGGTTGCCCAGCCCGCAGGGAAGTCTTTTTGCCACTTGTCCAGTAGAGCTCTGCAGCTGAGCGTTCTTGTGGCTATCCCACTGCCTTGTGAGCTCCATGCCGCCACACACACACACACCCTAGCCCAGCCATCCCTCACCAACAACCACTCACCAGGAAATATTCCTCTTGCAGCAGAGATTCAATTGCCTGGTGACGTGTGTGTGTGTGTGTGTGTGTGTGTGTGTGTGTGTGTGTGTTCACATGGCTTTTAAGTGCTTAATGGAGTGTGCAGGTAGTGGGGGGCTGTGTTTGTTCTTGCATTGCTAAGCGTTATTAGCTTGCAGTTTCATCTCAGAGCCTCTTGGGGAAGGGAGCTCTGCTGTTCGGAGCATGCCACCCCCACCCCCCACCAATAATCCCCTGTGGCCTGTGTCTGCACTCAGAGGTTAATGCAGTCAGGGGGAGTAACTGTAAACAGCCCATAAAAAAACAAGTGAAGAAATTGGGGAGGGGGGGTCAGATTCCTGCCAAACGGAGAAAGAACAGAAAGAACATGGTAAACAGCGGCGCTTGTGGTGCCAAGGGACGCTGTAGTGGCATTTGGAGAAAGCCCTGGTGGGGTATTTTGCTTTGAAGGAAAATCATCCCCAGGAACTCCAAAGAGTGTGTGTTTGACCTTTGCCCCCTCTCCCACCTTTGGGTGCTTTAAATTATCCTCCCCCCCCCTCGCCCCCATCCTAGCAAATCCCTGTTTGGAACTCTAGAAAGGAGCTCATAGCTTGGGGGGGATTTTATGCGGACTCCCCCCTTTCTGTGTGTCCCTAAAGGGCAGCTACGAAGGTTGCTTTGCAACTCACAAACCCACAAGGCAAAACCCTTGCGATTCTGCAGTGCAGCTCTGCGCTGGGCGCTTTGCCTTCTAACCAGGCCAGGAGTGATGGTGACAGGGTGAGGTGACAAGAAACGCGCGGAATGGAGAAGGGGAGGAAATTGAATCGCAGGCCAGCGGATAGGGACGTGCAAAATGCTGCTGCTTTGTCATTTTAAAGGCTTGGCAGGGACAGGAGAGGCAGCAGGAGCAAGGAGAGTTGACGTGGGGCTCAGCGGAGCTCATCTTGCCCCAGGGATGCATTTCCTTGGCGTCTTACTTAGCAGAACTCGATCCTGGGGATAGAGGGAGAACATGACTGGCTTGAACACTTGCTTAGGATGGTGCCAGTGGTGCCACCGCGCAGGGGGCCAAAGAGAATCTCAGCCCAGTCGCAACAGCCTGAGATGCAGCCCAGTTTGCATCTTACCCCCTAGGCCATGCTCAACATGCTCATAGGCCACCTTGTCAGGATGCCATGAATGGCATGGCACCAACGGCTACTAGAATGGATGCCTAGGTGCGTCCTCCGGTTTGAAGAGACAGGCAGGAGACCTGCAAAGGCCACTTGCAGGGAGTGGAGAGCAGGTGAAGGTTTTGCCTTTGACTTCTGATTGAGATGCCCATGAGCAATTGTTAAGCCACTGGTTGAGCAGGATGCTGGACTGGACAGGCTGCGGCCCAAACCAGCAGGAGTCCTCTTGTATTCATAGTTCTCCCTGGTCCTTTGTACAAGCCACTTGGAGCAGCATTTTGCCCATCATTAGCAGCAGAAGGACAGACTCTTGGATCTTAATTCTAATGCTGTACCTATTGATTTGCACACAGAGCGCAGGATTGATTTATTTACTTACAATGCAGTTCCTGTATTCCCTTTCACCATATTCCCAGGGTGGTTGCATACAGATAGAACAACATAAAATCTGCAATCCATAAAAATATCAGCCCCAGTTGTTGGAACCATAATAGTCTCCAAATGAATGGGTGGATGGATCGGTTTTCATCAGATGCCAAAGGGGGGGTCAATGGTGACACCTAATGTTTCTCTAAGCGGTGATTATTCCAAAGCCTGGGGCCACTGTAGAGAAAGCCCTGTCTCCAGCTCTCCGCAAAGGATGTCGCAAGGCTATGGAATTAACAGGAGAGAATGCACAGAAGGTCTTAACTGATAGATGGGACTGTATGAGAGGAGACACCATTAGATTTAGTTGGAGCCAAGATGCAAAGCCCACATCTGTCCCCAGGTATGCATCTGCACTGTGCTGTGTAGACATTGTAGGCTGTGCCAGATGTGCAAGTGAGTCTCAGCCTGCTGAGTCATTGTTCTTCAAGTGACAGTGTAGACCAGTGGGATAGGTGCCCCAGCGGCCCATTTCTTCCTCCTGTGTGTAACATGAAGGTCCAGCTGCTGGATGGGTCCTGAGCCCAGGCACTGTCCTTCTGCAGCGTTGAACCAGTTGCCTGTGAAAGCCAATGGGCGTGGTGTGAGTGCAACCCCTAGCCAAACTCCAAGGGCAGTCACCTGGCCAGTGTGCGCTCCTTTCCCTTCTTTCTTACTCAGGAGCGTGGAAATGCCCCCTCTCTTGTAAGGGTGATGCCAACAGCCTGCGGAGCTGGCAGATGCCACCAGTGAGCCTGAGGGACTCACCCAGAGCTTCTAGGCTTTGGATGTTGCTCCTCGCTCCACGCCGTATCCCTTGACTGTGATCTCTGCCTCCTCAGTTTGCTTGTGAGATTCTGCCCTGGCTTTGGCCAGGCTAAATTTAGCAGCTGTCAGATCCTGTAGCCTTTTGTGTTTTGGGAGCTGCAGTTGACGCTTCAGGTGGCATGTGGTACCTTAATGCTCACAGCACCCCCCACCCCTGGAGCAAGGGAGGCTGAGAGCGTGCATCTAGCCCAGGGCTTCTGGTTGACATACGTGTCTGAGCACAGATTCGGAGTCCGGCATTACCTTGGCTTCCTTCCAAAGGTAGGACAGGGGATCCTGCAGGGTGTGGGGCACAGCGCCCCCTGGAGCCTGTGTGGGGCAGCAGGTTCTGCAGGCAGGGGCCAAAACATACAAAGAGAGAGAGAGAGAGAGCTCCATAAGCAGAGCTGCACCTGCTTAATTACTTTAGGAGATTACAGACTTCTTTGTCAGAGCAGGAGATTAGATTACAGAAAAGAGATGATGGGTGCAGGGAACACAGACCCTTTCCTCCTCCCCCCTCCCTTCCTGTGGCAGTAAAACCAAGTAACACCCAGCAGTCCTGGAGAGAATGGCACGCGAGGGAGAATCTGGACAGATCCACCTTGTCATTGGGAAACAGGAGAGGATAAGGCAGGATCCAGAATCACTCTCAGGAAAACTGTGATGGGCGATTCCCCATCTGGTGTCTGCAGCCAAAGTGGGATGGTCTCAGGGTGGGTAACAATATTTAAAATCAGAGGCATATATTAAAACAACAGCAGTGTATATATTAAAATAGTAATAGTGCCTATAAAGTGAGACTGTATATTCCCATTTAGCCAAAGGCCAGGGCAAAGTCTTTACCGCCTTCCTGAACATATACAGTGAAGGAGCCTGACACACCACAAGGGGGACACTATTCCATAGCTTGGGGGCCATCACTGAGAAGGCCCTCTCCTGGGTGCCCATGCCTTTTGCTTCTGAGGGTGGCAGGACAGCCAGGAGGCCCTCCCCTCCAGATCTTAAGGCAAGGACAGGTCGATATGGAAGAAGGCGTTCCTTTAGATATTTGGGGACCAAGTCATTTAGAAGAAGTGTTGGCTTTTCTACCTTGCTTTTCTCACCCATTTAAGGGGACTCAGAGTGGGTCTTCTCCCTTGTGAGGTGGGTGGGGCCGTGAGAGCTCGGAAGAGAGCTGTGACTAGCCCAAGGTCACCCAGTTGGCTTCATGGAGGAGTGCGGAATCAAACCCAGTATTACCAGATAAGCGTCCAGCTCCCTAACCACAAGACCAAACTGGCTTAGGGCCTTATAAGTCAAAGTTAACACCTTGAATTGGGCTTGGCAGCAGATCGGCAGCCAGTGCAACTCTTTAAAGACTGTCTTGATGTGCATCTGGCCAGCTGTCCCAGTCAGCAGTCTGGCAGCTGCATTCTGCACCAGCTGCAGCTTCCGAACCATCTTCAAGGGCAGCCCCATGTTGAGCATGTTACAGTAGTCCAGTCTGGAGGTTACCGGAGCATGGATAACTATTGCCTGATGTGGACTTCATCCACTACCTTCCATCCAGGTGCCTTATCCATCGCTAGCGCTACCTGTTCTGCAGGCTCTGCTGGCCGTAAGGGCAGGACGATCGGAAGCTCAGACCTGGAGTCCCAGCAACCTTTTGCCTTCATGCAGGTTTTGGGGAACCCATGTGGGGTTGGTTGGTAGAAAGGGGCATCCTTCAGGGTGCCTTGCATATTATTAACCCTTCCTGTCCTGACACCTGGGAGCCTCTTCTGTGTGTTTGCCTCCCTCTTTACCCCACCAGCCTCAATGGGCTCCAGCCACCCCTGGGATGAGGATCTTAAATGAAACCCAGGCTCCCTGCTTTGGAATGGCTGTGTGCCCAGGAATAGCTCTTCCTCTTGCTACTTCCCTTGTAATTTGGGCGCACGGGCGTTCTCCCTTGCATCTGATGCACCCCATAATAAGACAAGGGTGTGCTCTGTGAGCCGACACTACCACAACCCTCCCCTCTCCCTCCCCAGGTACAATCCTGTATTAGTTTCTCTCACCACGCAGATGGTGCGTGTTTAATCTGTGGATTACCAGAGCTGTGTACCTCGTCTTAAGTCTGCCTTTCGGTGGCAGGCAGGATCCGAGAACAAATGTCTTAATCCGCCACCCCTGTGCGCTGAGGGTGAAGCGCAGATTTCCTTGAGAGCCCTGATCACCTGCTTGGGTGCAGAAGTCCGCTAGCGCCTTATGCATGCTCCCAGCTTGGGGTTGCTCTCCAAAGGCTCCTGTTGTTGCAGGGCAGTATGAGGCCAGTTAAGTTGCCTGCAGGCCACATTCGCTGATTGACATTCAAACTTGAATTGAATACTTTGGAACATTGATTTGTGAACCTGGGGAAGGGGGAAAGCGGGTGCCCAGTCGTATCTGCAACGGATGCAGAGTGGATTCAAAGTGGATTGAGAGTGGATTCAAAGTGGATTCAGGGTGGATGTGATGCATTCAGAGCAGATACATAGGGGGTCCTTAGGGGACACGTAGCAGATTTTTATGTGATTTGTAGCAGGGACCTGAGTCAAATTTGTGTTGAACATCCATATTGAATTCTAACCCCACCACATTTGAAGGGGATCTATTAGAATATGAAGTTTCTTGCATTCAATTCAGTACGAATCAGATGCAAAAAAAAACCATTCTTGTACATTTAATTGAATTTGTACACTAACATTGGTACAAATACAAATGTCTTGGAACATTTGTACGAAAAGTTTGTCCATTTGTTAAACTGGGGTAAGCTTGGATACTTATTGATACATTTTGTGTTTGTATAGGATACATATCTGATACATATCAATACATATGCATTGGTATAGACATGTATCCAGTATGTATCCATTTGTACAGGATTTGCATGTGTTCATATTGGATATTCATATGAATACATTTGTATCGAAAATAATCCTGCCGTATTCTAAGAGGATCTATTTGAACCAATATGGATTTTCTAGGATTCCATTCGTTACAAATGGAATGCCAAAGGCCCATCTGTGCCCATCCCTGGTGGAGACACAACATACACTTTTGGTTTATAGTGATAAGATGGTGTGAGAAGGGCCACTGTAGCTCAGAGCCTGGAAAGCAGGCGGTCTCAGGTTTGATCCTCATAAGAAGGCAACGGGAAACCACTTCTGTACCTGCCAAGGAAACCTATCGCCCCTTTCATTTGGTTCTGTTTCATCAGCAGTGTGTTGGTCGCCTTTAAGCATCGGGTATCGTGTTCCTGAAAGGCTGGCGGGGAGAAAGGCAGATATAAATCTGGGCAAGGGAAAGGGCAACTTCCATGCATCTCTGTCCAATTGGGCATTGCCTCTGTGTGTGCGCGAATGCAATAGAGGCCCAAGATCTTTGCCAGTCAGCTGCGTGCCAGGGGAGTGGGTATCAGGGACTGAAACAGCAGCAATCATGGTGGAGAGGTGGGTGACAAATAAAGGGCTGGTCATGCCTGCCTATCATTTTTTAATCCTGCCTGCCTCCAGTAGCTTTGTGTGTGCACGCATTCCATGCAAAGCCCTTGGAGTAACAAAACGGTTGGATTTCCTGATTGCAAAACCTCCCAGAATTTGCGAGGGGCAAAGCCTCTGCCAGTTTCCTCGAGAGTGTGGGGGCTTTCCCCCCTTCCTTCTGAGCTGAGCCTGGAAAAGCCTGACAAAGAGAATCTCCTGCCACTCTCAATCCCCCTGAGGCGCTTTGCCGTTCCGCTTTTCAGGAGTCCCAATTAATCAGTATTAATTTAATCCACTGTGACTTGGCAGCCTGAATCTCCCACCTACTTGGGGGGAGGCTGACATTATCAGGTAGGTAATGAATTTCCTGTTGGTCCAATACGCAGAGTGGTTGGTCTTCCTGGAGGACTGCAGACTTCTCACCTCCACCTCTGTGTTCTGAAGGGCGCGTGCTTGCCTGGGGCAGAAGGATCCTTATGGGTCTCCCAAGAAGACCACCTTGAACCTCAGACAGTTGTCAGAGGAAGAGTAGACTCTGGGCCCTTGCACACTGAAACATAAGAGGAGCCCCTCTGGGTCCATGTGGTCCAGCATCCTGTCTCACACAGTAGCCTGCCAACCGCTTCTGGGCATCTCACGTGGAATACAAAGGTAAAACCTTCACCTGCTCCCCACTCCCTGCAAATGGCCTTTAGAGGCATCCTGCCTGTCTCCAGCCTGGAGGAGGCACCTAGGCATCCATTCTAGTAGCCACTGATACACCTGCCTCCTATAAATTACAAGATGCCCTGCTGGATCAGACCATGGCCCTTCTAGTCCGGCATCCCATCTCACACAGTGGCCCACTAATTGCTTATGAGCATCTGAAGCAGGAAACAAAGGCAAAACCTTCACCTGTTGTCCAGTACCTGCAAATGGCCTTCCTGTCTCTCCATCTCGAAGGCAGTGCTTGGGTATCCATTCTAGTAGCCACGGATACACCTGCCCTCCACAAATTTTCTAACCCTTTTTTGAAGCTATCCAGGCTGCTTGCTGTCACTGCCTCTTCTGGTAGTAAATTCCATAGACTGATATCTCTGTGAGTGCTCTATGCCCTAGATCACCTGGAAGAATGTCCCTTGCTGTTCTGGCACCATCCTATCCCTTGATTGAGTATCTCTCTTGCCTAGAGATACTTTTCTTCCTAGGCCTGGCGGTTTGTCCACCTGGTGAAATATTGTCTCAGCTTTGTCTGCCTTCAGATCTCCGGGGCTGAAGTCAGAGAAAGGTCACTGCTAAGTCTTGCCTGATTCTTTTTAAAATGAAGATTTAGTGGTTCAGTCCTCAGCCTTTCTGCATGCAAAGCAAAATCCTCAGTCTAATACTCTTTCCCAGGTGGCCTGACATCTCCCTGGACTCTGCTGCATGGCTGAAATTGGCCTGGAAAGTCGAGCCAACATGTGGGTCCCATGAACACAAAGTCATGGTAGATTTTGAGTTTTTAGCAGGCAGTGATGGGTAGCAGGGAGAAGGCGGGGCAAGGGAGAACCCCTCTGTCACATTGGCTCTTGGGTGCTCTTTCTGCTGCTGCTGCTGCACTCTAAGGTACTGTTGTCTCTAATTCTTCTTGGTTGGCAGATGGGTGAGAACATCTGCTTGCAGCCTGGGTTTGGACATTCCAGGTAGCTGGGAAGCACCTGTTTTCTCTGCTTGTTTTAAGAGGGTTTGTGGCTTTATGGAAACACTAGGATGTACCTGTGACTCAGCTGGAGAGGTTCTTATTTTGCATGTAGGAGACCCAAGGTTCACTCCTTGAAATGTTCCAGGAAGGAGGCAGCGGGAAACCCCTGCCACATTCCATGGAGGTGTTTATGGAGTAACGGACAGGTGATAGACAGGATCTCTTGGCGGAGAGGTGGAGGCGGGGTTTCCTTCAGCATCTCATCTGCTGGCCACAGCTGTGACTTCCTAGTTGCCCCCCCCCCTCTTCCTGGAGCAAGCTTTCAACCCCCTGAAGTCATTTGCCCTTGAGGGAACAGATCATGTGAAACTGGCAGTGCCTTTAGGTGAAGATGGAGACTCCGATTTCTGGTCCTCCCTTGGTGGAGTGGGCCTCCACCACACACACAACATCCTTGTCACAGCACTACCCTCTTCACTCCCACCGGCCCGGGCTACTAAGCAGTTCAAGTGGCGATTGCTCGCCTAACTCGTTTGCAGATCACCGGTCTCCCGGTGCCCCTGATATTTAGCGAACTGTCCTTCAGCTGTCGCAGTCTCCACCACAAAGCAAGGCCTTGTTGGGCCAGGTTCTCTCTCCGTCTTTCTCGGCCGCAAATCCACCAGCTCCTGCCGGTCTGTCAGGCGGCGGCCTTGTGGCTTTTGGCTGAAGACCAGCCGCTGATCTCTCTCAGGCACGCAAGCGTCTGCCTTCCCCAAGTGGACACGGAGAGGCTGTTCTTGCCCTGGAGAGTTGGGCCCTTGCCATGGGCGCAGCAGCTGCTTGGGCGCCGTGGACGGCGCTTTTCTGCTGAGCATGACTCACTGGCTCATTGTCTGAGTCGAGGGGTGGGGGGGGGAGGAGAAGGCATCTGTGAGGTGAGCCCGGAAGCCACAGAGGCATGCTGGGACATTAAGAGCGAGGTCGAAGCTAGGAACCGAAGCTGAGTGCCTGGCCAGCTGTCCTCTGTTTGTGGGTCTGGCCGGTCCAGGTCTGGCTTTGTGAACCGGAGCGCATCAGGGGCAGGAGAAGCCTTATTGTGCGCTTGCGCTTATCGCCTGGCCTGGCGTGGACTCCTTTATCTCAGCGTTTGTCTTATGCACCTGGGAGCAGGAATTTTATTTTGATGGCAGTTACAGCTAAAGGTAAAAATATGCCCGGCGGTGCTCAGTGCCCAGCCATCCCATGGGCATGCCCCTGCAGGGTTTTCTTTGGCAAGGGACACAGAAGTGGTTTGGCATTATTTTCTTCCAGGAAGTTGGTGGATATTGAAGCTGTGACTCAATTCCAGGCCACAGACCTACTGCAAACTATTCATTTCTAGAGGAGTGTGCGTCCTCACACACTCTGATACTGAGAACCGCGAGCTCCTTCCCCCACCTCAGGCTCACTGAAATTCATAGAATTTGGGAAGATATCTGGGCTCTCTGTTGCCTCCCATGGCCTCAGCAGGTGACACCATATTGCTTGCCATGACTGATCTCCAACGCTAAGGAGAATCGGATTTGGTTAGTGTGTGGATGGGATGGGAGACCACCAGGAGATCTCAAAGCCAACTCCTTCAGTCCTAGGGACAAGGAAATACATTCTGAGGTAGATGTGCACGGTGGATCTTTGGAACCATTTCCCTTTCCGTGTCTTTAATGATGCTTTCCATCTCCTTACATGGAACCGACGTTAAGCTAACTGGTCTATAATTGCCTGGATCACCCCTGAATCCTTTTTTGAAGATTGGTATTACATTTGCTACCCTCCAGTCCTCAGGTACAGAGCCTGATGCTAGGGAAAGATTATATATTTTTGCTAGAAGGTTGGCAATTTCCCATTTGAGTTCCTTAAGGACTCTTGGATGAACACCATCTGGTCCCGGTGACTTGTTAACGTTTAGTTTATTAAGGCATGCAAGGACCTCTTCCTTGGTTAATTCTGTCCAGTTTAATTCTTCAGAAAATACAGGCTCAGCTACTGGTATGTATTTGTATTGAATTTGTTTAGTCTCTTTGCCTTCTGCTTGTGATGCCCAGAAGCAACTGGTAGACCACGGTGTGAAACAGGATGCTGGACTAGGTGGGCTGTGGCATGGCCCAGCAGGGATCCTCTTAATTCATGGAGGACAAGTGTATTAGTCTACTTCCATGTTGGAAAGACAGGCAGGATGTCCCTAAAGGCCATTTGCAGGGAGTCGAGAGCAGGTGAAGGTATTCCCTTTGCCTCCTGATTAAGATGCCCAGAAGCAATTTGTGGGTCACTTTGCGAGGCAGGATGCTGGACTAGATGTGCTGTGGCCGGATCCAGCAGGATTCCTCTGCTGTTCTTACGTTCTTATGCTGTATGGGGTTTGTCTGCAGGGATTAAAAACAGGCAGGAACACAAGAACTTTCACGCTTGCAAACTGCATAATTTGTCGTCATACCGATGAGCATTAAAAGGAAAGTGACCTTTAGTCTGCACTGACCTCTTCTGCTGGGCAGCAGGGCAAAAGAAGCTGTTCTTCCTCCTCTGTGCGCTTGGGGTTTCCTACTGATGTATGTTCGCTGATGCAGCTTTTAAGGCTCCTGTGACAACCAGAAACGGGCTGAAGGGGGCGGTGCAGGACTTTTAAAGAAGCTGCTTGGGAAAAAGCAGTAAGGTGAAGAGGCAGGAGCCCCCCCCCCCCCCCCCCGCTGTTTCCAATGGGAGCCCCAGGAAAGGGGCACTTGAGGCAGGAGCGAGGCAGGAGGAAGTCATTCCATCAGCTGGGCAGAAACAACCTCTCTGTGCTGCGGTTCAAGAGCTCCAGCTGCGGCATCTTCCAGTGCCAGAGTTTTAAAACGGTAGGATTGGATAGCAAATTGTGCTCACGGAGAGGAGGCCGTCCTGCCCTGACCTTGGTGCTCTCGCTTTCTGCTTTCTTGCTTTCTCTCTCTCTCTTTTTTGCAATGGTTCCCAGACGTGTGTGTGTGTGTGTGTGTGTATCTGGCTAAGGACATATCTCTGTTTCCCTACTGGGAAATGAATTGAGGAGGCATCTCCGTCAGATTGGGCTCCCATCGTGTCCTCACGTGGCCTCACGGAAGAGTTGAACACCTCCATGGCTGGGCCCCTGGTTCTAAAGCCATCCACGTGTGCTTGTGCCATGGCCAGGGCTGGATCTGTGCATAGGCAAACTGTGCGCCTTTGAAAGGTGTTGGCTGCCCCGCCCCCACGCATGCCTTCTAGCCCCTTTGGCAAAGTGTGGGTGCATGCATGCACCCACACTGTGGAGAAGGTCCGAGTTTAGCGCCCTCTCCAGTGTGGCTTCAGTGGCCTGCCTGAGTTGCCCTTTCCTCCGCTCCAGCTTCCAAATAATGAATGCCAGGTCCTCCGAATGCAAAGGGAGCAGATGGCTTGAGAGCATTTCTGGAAATATCTCTGTGCTTCAGTTGCTTCTGGGCAATTGCCATAAGGGAACGTGATTTTTACGGGGAAACGTGTCAGACAAAGGGATCTGAGTTTGATCCCCTCAGGCCCCTGTGAGAGGAGATCCTCCAGGGAAGGGAGTTGCAGGTAAAAATGCCCTCTGGCTGCTCTTGAGTCCTCTGGACTCTGCAGAGCTCTGGCCTCCCTCCGAGCAGATTAACTGGGGGCTGAACTAGTGACCTTCTGCACACAAAGCAGACCCTGGGATGCCCTTTCGGGCCAGCAGATGGCAGGATTCCTGTGGGAAGCGTGTGATGTCATCGCAGTGGTGCCCGAAGCCCTGCCCACTCCCTGCTGGGACAGAAAAGAGGGAGCCTGTGGAGGCTAAGGAGGCAGGCGAGTGCTACCTTCCATGCTGGCAAGCATTCACCTGCCGTTTGCCTTTCTAGAGGGCCAGAGCTTCAAGGTGCCATACCTCAGCAACCGGCCCCTCCAGCAGGGTTGTAGGCTGCGAGCAGCATAATGAACTCGTGTGTACAGATAGCTGGTGCTCTCCTTGGTTCCGCTTAGCCGCATCAGTCTGGCTTGCTCTGATGCGGTGATGTGGACACTTTCCAGAGAACAGCTCCAAGGGTCTTGAAAAGGTTTCCGCAAAACTGGACCCCTTGCCAGGCATTGTGTTGGCAAAGGCCTGCAGTCAGCATTCAGGCGGGGCCAGGAGCGGAAGCCCCTTGCATATTTAGGGCAGTTTGACCCCTGTGCTGGATCGAGCGAGTGTCCCAGGAAGGGGTCAAGGCGAGGCCTGCTTTCTGTGCCTCCCTGGCACTCTCCCACCCGCATCTCTTCCACCTTGGGGGATGCAGTTGGCCGCAGTCAAGTCGCCCGCCCCAGACCCGTGCCCGCTGGCAGTTGTGCCCGGCTGGAGGGTTGAGATGCTGCAAGTAAAACACCGTCCGGTGCTTCCTCCTCCCCCTCCCCATCGACCCCCTGTGTCCTTCCTCACCGCTTGCCGTGGGCCACCTCCCCTGTGCCGCGTTGGAAGGCGCGTCTGTGTGGCTGGCAGAGTGACAGAGGTCGAAGCGGCGCTTTCCACGTGACCTGCCCGGGAACAGAGGACGTCTTTGTTAATCCGCCAGGCTGTCACTTCGGCCTCCTTCACAAAAGGCATAAGCCACTTATAGCTGCTCTCACCTCCTGACCCAGGATCTGTCTGCTGCCCCCCAACCCCCTCCGCCCCCCCCGCCGTGAGAAGGCAGCAAACAGTTCCCAAGCCGGCTGCCTTCTTCTCCCCGATCCGATGTTTGCCCTGTCCTCCGCCTCTCTGTGCCTAGAGAAGAAGGCTTGGGGTTGTGTGTGTGTGGGGGGGGGGGGGAAAGCATGGGGGTCTCCTTGGGGGAGAGGCTGCCAAGAAAACTGCAGTCAAACAGGAGTTGGTTGTACCCAGCTGTTGAAAGAGGCACCGGTGAGTGGGAGAAGAGAGAGCTGAAGGCTGAGGGCAAAGACGGGGATGGGCCGGGCATGCTGCCTGGCACACTGCTCTGCTCTTTTGGAAGGGCACAAGGATTTGTCTCTTGCCCCTCTGGCACGGTGTGCATAGAGGGCTGTAAGGACCCTCCTGGGATACCCCCCTCCCTTGATTCCTCAAGGAAGAGAGCCAGGGGCGCTGGGCTTGGGGGCAGGAAATGGGCACATCTGAGCATAGAACCCAAAGCCTGACTGGCAGCGCCAGCGTAGCCAAAGCAGGTGCCCTGCTGTTGCCAAGGTGTGCAGCAGGGTCAGCTCCTCTGTTTACTCTCTCCTGCCTGTAGGCTGGGACCGGTCTGTGCTTTCCAGGGAGGGCTCCTGTCACTCTAGTGAGTTGCTGGTAACCCACAGATCAGGCAGCAAAGGAGCATGAGAGGAACAGTTTGGCGAGGCTGAAAGGCTGATCTCAGGGTCGGAACAAGAACCAATGGCACTGCAAAGCCAAGGACTTCCAATTGCGCCATTTTTTGAGTTCTGTAGGCAATGGGTGGCTTTTGACAGAGCATCTGCCCCGTTGGCAGCAGGCCCCAGTTCATCCTCTGGCATTTTTCCAGAAGAAAGCAATTGCACATGGTTGCCAAGAGAATGACATGGGTGCTTTCGTGGAGGTGCTAGGAGCCAGGCTCCATTTGAGGTCAAAGGGGAACTGGGTGGCGGAAGGCCCCATGATCAATTCCTTGGTGTTTCTGTCGAAGAAGGCAATGGCAGACCACTTCTATATTGCTGCCAAGAAAACTGCGGGGCTGCATTTGCAGAGTCCAACAGGTGTCAGCTCAGTTTTGTTTTTGGGAAGTCGCCAGGGAACGGAGCTCGGCTCAAACACAACTTTAGCCTTTTCTTTGCCACCCCAGAGCCCCGATTGGAGGCAGAGCTTGCTGCTTCTGCTGTTCCATGGCCTCAGCTGGAGGTCTTCCTTGGGTCTCCTTAGCATCATTTGGGAGGTGACAGAGGCTGAACAAGGGGATTTCTGCCTGCAGAGAATGTGCTCTGTCCCTGTTCTTTGGCCTCCTCCTGAGTGGAAGGCCTTCCTTTGTGACTGGGCACTTTGCCGCACAATTGGGGTCGGGTTTAGAATTGCCGTGCCTGACATGAGAAACAAAAAGAGATGTAAATGCCTTTGAACATGCTTGGAATAATTCAGAGCCCAGCCTCTGAAACCATGGGTAATCCAGCCCAGCCCAGGACAGTTAAAAAATAATTTAAAAATCAGATGTCATTCAGCCTCTAAGTGGAACCCCAAGGCTTTGTGGCACAACCCGAGATGGCCCTGGTGACATGGCTGAGCAGATTTCCCAAAATGCACCTCCTACAGATGAAGGGAGTCTTTGGTCCCCTCCAAGTAGCTGTGCTTGGCAGGCGAGGGCCTCTGATCACAATTAGAGGACATCATAGGTTTTTGTCTGCAAGGGTCAATCGATAAGCTCAGGGCCCAGTTGGCTGCGTTCCCCAGAAGCGGCTTCCCTGGGGCAGAAAGGGACGCAATCCTTGGGCCGGTCAGAGGTGTCCACTGGTTGCAGCCAGTGTCCCTGGGCTGCACTGAGAGGCAGAATTCCCTGGTGTTCCGAGTGGCTCGGAGCATCTGGTCTAACGAGGAAGTTGAGTACCGTGCAATTACAGCTGGAAAGGAGGCGGGCAGACCTGGTGCCAATAAACCCCCAGCGTGAACCAAGCGTTTGGCACACTGGTCAACCCAAGCGAAGGAATCGGAGCCGGAGAGGAGCCGGCAGGCTTTCCCCTTCTGGAGCAGCAGCACTCTGTGCCAAGAGCCCTTTGAAAATGCTACTCTGAGCATCGGAAAGAACAAAAGGAGAGAAATGTACTTCCTTTAGTGCAAAAGGGAGCGTTTAATCAAAGGGCAACCCGCGCCATTGTCCTTTCGTTTTCAAATGCAAGCAAAAGAAAGTAGGCGCCTGGCCAGGGGTGTTCTTGCACCTGCCCGCTTTTCCTGAGCCTTCCTGGGCAGGTATTGATTTGCATGCATTTCAAATGGAGTGTGTGTGCGCGCACACACACATGCGCAGATGAGCAACGGCTGATCCTGTTTCTCGCCCTGCTTTCTCTTTTGGGAAAGAGACAAAACTGAAAGTTCAGTTGACAATGCAGAATGCAAGCTCCAGCGTGAAATGTATTCCTGTATACTCATGGCTTGTAGTTAAGAGGACAGAGGAAGAAGGGAATAAAATATTCTGCTTTGGAAGAATATTTGCAGCTCATTGAAATTGGAGAGAGGAAAGGTCTGGATTGAAAGATCCAGCAACTAGGCAGTCAGTAGAGGTGGATTCCTAAAGTTACTGTAAGTTCCCTTCACGCCTGTAGCCAGCTCTGTATGTATGGGCAGAGGGGGGGCTGCCACATTTGGTGGATTAAAAATTAAAAATGTTGAATCTCCCCCCAAAATTAGGGAGGTTTGACCACCCTCTGCCCCCACCCCCCGCGGCTAGGGGTCTGGTTCCCTTACTTGAAGCTCTGCAGCCATGGGCTCTGGACCCACTATAGGTGTTATAGATGCTTTGATTTGTGATTTTCATATTTGCTTTGGTGCCTTAGTTAGAAGTGGAATCTAGAGATGCTCCTCTCTGTGTTTTCTTGAATGGGATCCTTTGTCAGGAGTGAGGCTGCACCAACATTTATTTCTTTATAGCATTTTTCTTTTTATCCCATGATCAAAACCATGTGCGGCGTTTCCCCCTCGCTTCTTGCGGTCCTCACAACATCCCTGTGAGGTGGTCAGGTTGAGGGGCAGTGGACTTTACCCATATTTCAGGTGGAGAACGTCCAAGTGGCCAATCAGCTGCCCGGAATTCTTCTTTTGCTGCTGCAAAGGGTGACGCCCTTTTGTGATTTGGGTGGGACACCGAGGCAGTCGCCTTTCGGGTCAGGAGAGGGCTCCAGACTCAACGGCTTGGGAAACTTCCGGGGTTCTCCAGGTCAGAGTGGGAGCAAAGAAAGAGGTAGTGGTTCCCTAGCCACTGGGTCTAGTGGTTAAGGAGCTGGACTCTTATCTGGGAGTACTGGGTTTCATTCCACACTCCTCCATGAAGCCAGCTGGGTGATCTTGGGCTAGTCACAGCTCTCTTCTGAGCTCTTTCAGCCTCACATACCTCTCAGCCAGGGTGTCTGTTGTGGGAAGAAGAATAGAAGGTTTGTCAGCCGCTTTTAGTCCCTTTGAATGGGTGAGAAAAGTGGGATAGAAAAGGCAACTCGCCTTCTCCTCCTTCTTCTCCCTCCTCCTCCTTCTTCTTGTTTCCAGACATCCCCGTATTACCCTGGTCCACTTAACTGTCATTTCCCCATGACAGACAATGTTTGCATGCATTGGCCTGGTCCATTATTTCATCGTGCTGCGAAGGGTGCTGGATTTTTCCCACTGTACCAGAGCAACATTGTGCAAAACAAAGACCAAGAGACGATGCTGGATTAATGCATTTGGTCCCGTTGCATCATTTCATTCTTTAAATGTTTCTGTAACATTTCTTCATATCAAAAGCTTGAAGTCATCTGAGGTACTCCAGAGAAACGTGGAGCCAGCAGAGAACCATGGGCGGTTGCCTTGGCATGCCCTTTGACTGGCATTTCTCTGACAGTCCTGCACACTCTTTTTTTTCCTGGTTTTGCCCTGCGGTGTTTAATCTCTTCAAAGCGATTTCATCTTCCACACCCGCAACTTGTGGCATCGGATTCAGAGCCCTGGCAGCCTTCTCCGCTTGGCAGAGTTCAGCGATGAAGGCGCCCTCTTGCGGAGAAGAACCCCAGTGCCTGGCACTAGTTTCAAAGGTACTGCTTGGCGTGGGTGTCCCTACCCCCTGGCTTTTGTGTGCTGAATTCTCCTGTCCTCTGGAAGCAGGCTGAGAAGCGTCTTCTCTCCTCCTCTTCCTGCCCTCTCCAATGGCATGTGGCACACCCTAAGAGAGAACTGGCATCTCCTGCCAGGGGAAGGAGGACTGGGGCAAAGTTCATGCTTGGCACCAAGGATCTTGAGTGTCCCTGGCTGCCTAGATATTCCCTGCTTAGGTTCCACCTAGCAAGAGGCTTTGAGATTGGGCAGTTATGCACACAAACAACCTGTCAGTCCTTGAGAACTGAGGTTCTCCAACAGTGGGTCTCCAGATGTTCCTGGACAACAAATCCCAGCATTCAGTGCCAGTCCCAGTGGGAGTGGAATGCTGGGAAACCTAGCTAGCTCAGCATCCAGTTCACTAGATAGTCCCCTGGATGCTGAAAGTGAAGATGGGAAAAGGGCCTTCCAGATACCATTGGTTCCACCATTTATCACGCCCTGGTGTGGTCGGTTGTGAAACTGGAGCTGATGGGAACTGGAGTCCATTGATTTCTGGGGGACTTCCAGTTCACGATTCCTGGAATTCAGAAATCAATGCGCATTTTTAAGGCAGTCTTTTAAAAAAAATCTGTAGACCTTGCTCTGCTCTGCTGTAATCTATATCCTTTCCAGCTATGCCTCCCATTGTTTAAAAACATCTTTCCCCAGGCTTCCTTCCTTACTCTGTAAATGATTAAATAACACGCAGCATCTTTAGGCGCCCTAGAGTGAAGACGACACTTTCCGCTGTACGATCCCCTCGCAGGGACAGCGAAACGCGACGGAGGTCGGCCGACTCCCGCGTAACGCACTGCCAGCATCAGGGTTTGTGAAGGCAGCTGGCCTGACCGTGACGGCTCAATCCCTCGCCCTGTCCTCGTCCCCCCGCCATCGCCGTTAATAGCAGCCTCACAGCCGTGCAGCCCGGAATCTTCCCTTGTCTTTTTGAGTCGCGGACTAGCAGGGGAATAAATGTGCCATCTGCTGATCTGACCCGCTTGTGCTCTCTGGAGAAGTGACGTTGCTCCCAGGGAGCTAACAAAAAGCGGTTACCTTCTGGAGTTTCCTGACCCTGGCAATCCTCATGGTGCCAGAGAGGGTAGTGGAGGGGGGTGGAGGGTGGGCGGGTGGGCGGATGGGTGCATACAGGAAGGGGGGCAACCATTCTTGAAGATGGAGAAATCCTGCTTTCTGCTCCCATACTGTGTCCCCACGGTGCATATATTCTTCCCACTTTGGTGTTGCATTGTGCTCAGGAGGGGGCTTTTCCTTTCTCTCATGAGCATGCAAACACACACACACACACACACACATACTGGGATGTACAAAGGGCTACAGGGTACAATGTAACTACACCCAAATCACTCATCGAGATTCTAATTGATTGTGAAACTTTGAGGACATGGTCAGGGTGCGGAAGCCCTCTCTTTCCACGAGGGGATGCCGGGTTGCTTTATCTGGCTGGACAGATCCTCCTTAATTGAGCAGATACTTTGAATTTGCAAACAGATGGCTCCTTTGCATCAATTATTTCTTATCTGTGTGACGGGAATGATTTCCTGACAGATACCAAGAGGTGGGGGTGAGAAGCGGAACATGGAACAGCCTCTTGCGCCCCTTCCCCCTGTGTGCCTTTGTGTCTTGCAAAGCATAAACAAGGAGCCCATTTCCTTGGGCCTTTGGTTTTGTGCTACCTTTTGGGACCAGGGACTGAGATTGTCTCTGGAGGCTCTTTGCTTGGGGTCAAAAGGTGGGCTTTGTAGCTCATGTTTAGCTACTGTGCTGAGAAAGAGACTTGCCTATCCAGGTGCTGTTTGCTCTAGTAAAGCATCAGCTCAATGAAGGAAGGAAAAAAAAAGAGGATGAGATCATATACATTATCAGCTTGCTGTGGAAGAGCTTTGGGGCAGTTCATTAGAAGAACTGAACTGATGCCTGGTTTGACTGCGTGGGCACCCCAAGCAGTTTTCTGGGCAGGGATATAGAAGTGTTTTTTTTCTTTCCAGGCATTTTGCTCTACCACTGAGCTACAGTCATTCCCATAGTCCATGGAATATTGAGCTACAACCTTTAAATCTTTGGGTTTGAATATCTCTGCTTGGATGCGGAAGTTCTAAGCCAATCACCACCTGCCATCCTAACCTACTTTGCAGGACTGTTGTGAGGTTAAAGGAGGAGGATAGAGAATGATGCTCACTACGTTCAGCTCTTTGGAAGGAAGGAACAGGGCGCCTGCCTCGCTCCCCTCTTTTTTGCAAGCTGCCTTTCCTCTTGTCTTTCTCCTGATCAGACGCTGCCTTCCCCGGCCTATTGGCAGACCTGCCCTGGTATGTGTGGACAGGAATGATGAAGCATATAGGTCACAGGTTTGCACCACATCAAAAGCAGTTTCAGCAGGGCACATGATTCCGCCGCCCACCTGGCCGCCTTTGTTGTCTTTCGAGGGTGGCAGAACCAAACATGTTGCAGGAACGTTTCCCTGACCTCCTCCGACGCCTGAGGAAAGGGCTAGCAAGGGAATCCTCAGCCTGGGGCTTGCCAGGGCAGGCTCGATTGGTCAGAGTGCAGAAATCCACCCTGTGTATGTTTTCCATCAGGCTGGCTGGAGGCGGAAACCCACATCTCTGTAAACAGCTTGGCAGCCTTCCCGGAGAAGGGCGCAAGTGAAAAGCTGGGGTGGATTCTTGCCTCGGAGGCATGGGGCAGTGGTAATAGACAGATGCCCTTGGCCCAGCCTGTTCGGCCAGAGGTGGTGCTGGTGCTGGTTGCCAGATGGAGCTGGCCCTCCTGTCAGGCAAAGGGGGCCGAGAAAAGGTGCAGGACGGAGTGCCGTGAAAAAGAAGCAGACCGTTAGCTTTCTTTGTTGGTTTTTGCTATCATTTTGCTCCTGGAGAGAGGAAGCAAAACAAGTTTGGGAGTGGCTGTAGCTTAGTGGTAGAGCAAACTGCCTGGAAAACAGGAGGTCACTAGTTTGATCCCCAGCCTCTCCCCAGAAGTAGGCACCAGCAAACTACTTCTGTATCCTTGCCAGGAAAACTGCATGGAGTCTGGGAGTGGCTGTAGCTCACTGGTAATGAAAACAGCCTGGAAACAGAGGGTCGCTGCTGGTTTCATCCTCAGCCACTCGCTGGAAGCAAGTAAGGGCAAATCACTTCTGCATCCCTGCCAAGAAAACTGCAGTCAAACAGGAGTTGGTTGTACCCAGAAACAACAACAACTGTAAAAGTTTCAAAATGAGCCATAAATGTGCTAAGTAGGTAAGCAGAGGTAAAGAAAGAAATGCAGCAACAGTAGTTGTTTGGTGACCAACCCAATGCTGCATTTAAAAATTGGTTTCTCCCTCTCACCCAAGACTCTGTTAATAGAAGGAATTGCCTGGTCCTACTGGGCCTCTAGTTTCGTGGAAGGACTTCTCAGCTGGGCCTTGCTTCTCTCAAAAGCTCCCCTCCCCTACAGTGCCCAAAGCCTACCCACTAGGCCTATGGCAGTCATGGGAGCCTTTGTGTTTAATTAATCCTTGATCAGAGTCTAATATACATTTAATTGCTGGCTGATTACATATTGCCAGGCGCCGTGTTCATTAACAGGCTAGTGAAGCTAATAATGCATCATTTTGCTTCCAGTCCTCCTCTTCTGCGGGTCCTTCAGCCCTCCTTCTTCGTTAACCCTCTTGCCCACCCGAGCAGGTCGCGCCCCCCCCCCCCCCCGGGTGTTCAGAGGACACCTGTGCAGTTGTGGTTGTGGTAGCAACAACAGCCGCCATTGGTCCTAGGAGAGAAACGATGCTAAGAGGAGAGGCAGGCCAGGATGTAGGTCAGTGGTTTAACCTCAGGCTTTGGCCCAGCTTGGTTGTTAAGGACCCCAAATGTCCTCAGTGGCTTGGAGCATCCATCAGCAGATTCACGGTGCTGGTTCCAGGATTCCTGTAGCTGAGCAAGTGTGGCTGTGCGTGGGTCACCATCCTGCTCCTATGGCCTTTGGATGCTCAGCCTTTGTCAGGCAGGGCTAGCTGCCTGCCATAATATTTGAATGTAAGATCTCTGCCATCTATGTGATGCTGTATATATGTATATAGTTGCTGCCTGTTGTTTGGAAGTGACAGTTAACTCCCCCCTCCCTGCTGGGGTTGAGTGGTACATTTTGGCTCCAAGTTTAAACTGAGTTTTGAAAAATAATTACTGTTCATTGGTTGAGGGCCAAACCCTGCCCAGCTATGAAATATATAAATAGGCTGGGCTTTCTGATCAATGCCAGCCTGACAGCCTTGGCCCTCCAGGTCTTCCTGAATTTACAACGTCCATCGTTCAGTGCTGGGGCGGTGGTGGCCCAGAATGGTGGGAGCTGTAGTTTGGCCACCACTGGAGCATTGAAGTTGAGCACGCATACCTTGGAAGCTGATGTAGGTGAAGGCAGCTAACCCTACACCCTCTTCCTGTGCGTTCCAGGATCTACAGAGTCGTTAAGGCACATTCAAGCTTTTGTTAGTGACCCACACATCTTGGAACCACTTCCATGAGGTTGGCTACTAGATTGGCTCCGTTGTAGGCTCAGCATTTGGGCCGCTCCTTCCTAGTCTTGTCCGATCTTGGATTAGGCCTGGTTAATCCTTGAGAAATACCAGGGTAGACGGAGACATCAGAAGCATTTCAGAAGAAAGCAGTGGCAAATTGCACCTGTATTGGTGCTAGACCAGCAGGGACGGGACCCTCCTTGATCCACATTAATGGGCAGATGAGGAGGAGCCATGGTATGGATGAAGAGGCTCCTTCATCCAGATCAACTGAGAGTAAAGAAAGGGCTGTGGAAACAGCAAGAATCTGGTTTGACTCAAGTCCTTCATCATTACCGTTAGGAGAGAAGGCCATAGCCTGGTGGTTGGCCAGCCAGCCAGATGTCTCCAGGAAGTCAACAAAGAGTGGGGGGGAAGCAAAGCCCTGCCCTGGCTACTGTTCCCTTGGCAAACAGGCTGCTATAAAAGACTCCTATTAAATATGGAGCATTGCTGTTTACAGTGCAGGGCATTGGTGCTCACAGAGGCGAGAGGCTGAGGCTGTTAATAAGGCAGTGTCAGCTGCCACTCTTGGGGCAGAGGGCAAAGCAGCTAAAACGAAGTCTAGGGCCCCTTGCAGATTATCAGATTAAATCCGCAGTATTAAAAAAAATTGCAGCTTACCTGCTGCGAAGTGGTGGTCTGCCATCCCGACTGCAGCGGCCCTCTGTAGCTTCCTGCTCGGGGAGCTGTGAGACCTCTGTGTGGCCCGCGTGGTCACATGGGGGGAAGCGACTGTCACAAGGGATGGGGCAGCCAAGGGGATCTGAGCTGCACTCTCAGCAGTCGTTGGCTCTTCTCCCCGTCCTGTCCGGACTGGCGGGAAGCTTCAGATTTACTTAATGCTGCGCAGCAAGTGCTGCTATGTCAGCATTAAGTAAATTCGCAGTAGCGTCGCTGTAGAGTGACGCCGCCGCAAACTAGCGGCCGTGGTGTGTGATGGCTCAGTCTTGGTTGGGCATTCTGGTGTGCAGCATCAAGAAGTCTGGGCGCAGCCTAGCAGAGATCAGGGCAGGCAGAGCTAATGAGAAATGAGATGCAAAAGATTCCAATTGCTATGCACACGTGCTGGGGGATTTGACCTCATTGGTGACAGGGAATCTGCCCATCCTGAACTGAAAGGGGACTCAGGTTCTGAGCGAAGGGATGGGATGGGTCCATTTTGCCCTCATAGGAGAGGTGGGAGAGGTGGAGTTGACTGCAAGCAGGACCCAACTTGGCAGGCATCCTCTACCTATTTGTGTGTGACCAGGCCCCAAAGAGCGTACCTACTTGGGGGTAAAATGCACCCGATTGCCCATAGATCAACCAACCCTGGAGAAAGGCTCACAACTGCTTGGATCTGAACTCAAGGCTACTGCCTATGATTGGGTGTTGCCTGCTTCAAACTTAAAGGGGGAAATCGAAAGGCACCCAGTGAAACGGCCATTTCCCACTTGGTCTCCTTCTGCTGGATCCTTTGTATTCTTCAGTTTGTCTGGATTGGTCTATTCCAGGGGCCTCTGTTATCTCTCCAAGCGACTGTTAAAGGTTTCCTTGGGTTTTCTTCAGCTCGCCTCACCTATCCAGCAAAGAGGAAACCAGCTCGTGACCTGAACTGGATACTTCTAATTGCACTTTTATCTGCTTTGCTGCTTTGGTCGTTGCTGTTTTTAATGTATCTGCTTCTATACTTTAACATTGTATTTTGTTTTCTGCTTTTGTTTATGGAGAGCTGTCCTTGGCACTCCTGTCGCTTGCTGCCTATCCAATTATAGTGAGTAAAATCAATGGCAAACAAGTCCCTTCTGATCTTGAAAGGCTTCTCTGCAGCTACAGTGTCTCTGAAGGGCTTTTGGTAAACTGTTTCCTCCAGAAAGTTGAGTTTCTTGTTACGTTTTGTCCTCTGGGTTAAAACGTGACGCCCAGGTTTTCTACTTCCAAACCTAAAAGCCCTCTGCACTGGGCATTATTCCAGATGATATCCCAGAACAGAGGCTTGCTGTCCACATGCTGGTGCGGTGGAACCTGGCACAGTCCGCACCAGCATGCAGAGGAGAGGTCCCTATTCCAGGATACCGTCCAGAATAAGTCTTAGTGCACAAGGGACCTCTCTTTAAGGGCCATGTGCTTCCAGATTTCAAAGTAATTTACCTTTGCGCTGAAAAAAGAGCCTGGCTTGTTGGCCAGAACCGTGCCTTTTAAGCTGATGATGTATCATTTGGATCAGGATGGTTCTCTAAGTGTAAATTTGCACACCTGGGACACATGCTAAGAGCTTCCGTGAACCCTTTTCTGTCTCCCTCCTGCATTGGTTCAGTCCTTCCACTGGGCGACGGCCCTTGCTTTTAAGCCATTTCAGGATTACATTTCTGATGGGGAGCGCTATATAAATAGTTCTAATTTAAATAAATAAATGGGGGCTCCTCTTCTCCAGGGTCATCAGCCTCATTTCTTCCCTTTCAGCTAACTGCTTGGTAGCCTGCAACAGCTTCCTTTCTTTGGCTGCTGATCTCTCTCCCAACGTTTACCTTAAATGACCTTCTAGCACCTCACTGTCAGGCGAAGGTTTTATTGCTCTTTGAAAGGCACAGAGAGGCCAGAAGGGAAGCAGGTGAATTCTCCCAGGTAGGGCTGAATCCATCTTGCTCCAAGGTCAGCTTCAGTCTCGGATATGTGAAGCGAGTGCTAAACTTCTGCTCCAAAGGCTGGAACTCCCTGGCGGCTGGAAAGCTCCTTGAAGTCCAGACATTAGAGCGCCTGAGTTTTCCTTAGAAAAGCCCACGTTTTCAAGCTCATTTTAACTTCCATCAGGGCAGTTGGAAATTAGAGTCTTGGCCCACTGAGGGTGCATCCCCATGCATATTTTGGTCCGGATCAGATTCGGGAAGGGGTGTCCCCATGCATTTTAGATTTGGTTTGATTTCCGCGGACCAAATCACCCAAACCAGGACCAAAGTCTGCGCATGGGGATGGTCCCAGGCTATTTGGGAAGGAGATTGGTGCTCACATCATTGGGAAGTGGGATTTCATGTCCTGTGCTCACCATTCCTGCCCTGTGCATTGCAGATCACAGCTGCTGAGATTTTTGGGAAATAAATGGTGTTAAAGCCGAAATGATGAGGGGGTCAAACGGCCTTTGCTGCCCCACAAGACTCTTTTATACAAGTATTCCAACCCCCTTCCCCGATCGCCAAGGCAGGCAGGATAATGGCTTGTGTTTTCTCCATTTTCCGCTTGACAGGTGTTCTCACGGTTCCCAGGTGGAGCGGAGGTGCTCAAAACTGCTCAACCACTCAACTGTCGCCAAACCTCGCAGAGGCTTTGCTCAAACAGCTGGGTTTTTTTTAATTATTATTTTTCCCATTCGTGAGCGAGTGAGCGAGCACACATCTGGCCTTGATTCAGGTTTGATCCACATTGATGAAGATGGGCTGACCAGAAAGCAACGATTGCACACAGTGTGATGTTCAGGCTAGAGTAGGTCTGTTCTTAAGCATGGCAGGTTGGAGGTTCCGCCTTTGGCCTGTCAGCATCTCCCACCTTAAGAGAGAGCAAGCTGATCCTCTCTGGGACAAAATGCTTGGTTTGGCAGACTCCCAGTCTGTTCTACCAAAGAAGACTGAAGACCTTCCCGACTGAAGACCTTGTTTCCTTTTTGCACAACATTCTTAGGATGTGTTCACACCTAAGGTTTAATCCATCTTCAGTCCACCTTCAGAGCGATCGGCAAAGTGACCAGTAGTTTTCTTTCCACATTATCTATCCCAAAGGTGAATTTTCTGAGTTATTTAACCCTGAAAGAAAACAGCTTGTCCCTTTGCTGATGTCTTCTCTCTCTCTGAAAGTGAACTGAAGCTGGATTAAACCTTAAGTGTGACCACGGCCTTAGGTGTGCAAGTCTGACCTCAAACCCTGCACTTCTGATACGGCTGAGACTTTAGCCCAAAGGCTTGCCACACTCTGCTGGTCCATGGCAGGAGGCAACCTGGGAACCCCGAAGGAGAGAGAGGGACTGCATGAGCCAGTTCCACCACTTGTTTTCCGGTGAAGCTGAAGGCTGGTCTATTTTTTCTCTCTCTTTCTCCATTAACAACTGCACTAGAGATACGGAGGCTGGGCGCCGCACCTGGGGGACATCAGCCCCATATCTGCCCCTCTGGAGCACCACTGCTTAGGTCCGGCATAGGGTGTCTCATGCCCCTTGCCCCGTCTGTGCCCGGGCAGCCCGGTGGAGCGCTGCCAGCCGGCAGCCGGCAGCCGGCAGCCGTTGCCAGGATGAAGGCTTGTGGGATTTGCTGAGCGCCAGCGGTTTGCACAGGGCATTACCATATGGACCCCATAAATTAAACCATTCCCGGAAACAAATGGTAGATTTATGTGCCTTCTCTTGCGTGCGCGCCTCATTGAACCAAAGAGCTTTGCGTCTCGGTTCGCCTGCTTCATTCATCTTATTTAGCTGCCTTGGTTTTAAAGGGCTAATCCTTCGAAAAAGATTGGATCACCCCCTTTTCCCCCTCTTTTTTTTTTTTTAAATGCTTTCTGTATTTCAACCGAAACTGCCTGTTCACAAACTGGAGGGAGGAGAAAAAGTGGAGACAGGGAAGGTGAGTGAAATCTCTGCTCTGGACATCTGCAGCCCCCTCCGTCACTGGGGCCTTTGGGTCCTCCCGTCGTCAGCTCCTTGCTTTCCTATCCGTGGCCCTTGCCTTGTAGACGGGATCTGGTGTGTGCTTTTATATTTATTTATTTATTTATATTGATATCCCGCCCCATACCCAAGGGTCTCTGGGCAGCTTACAACATTTAAAAACAAACATATTAAAACTTTATCACACTATACTAAAACCAGTGTAAGGTTTAAAATCCAGCATGATAATAAGAATAAGAATAAATACGATGCAAAAACAGTTTTTTAAAAAATGGTGTTTGCAAGGAGGGAAGAATAGAGAACTTTGGCAATGGAGAAGGGACCCCTTTGTGATGGATGGCTGCCATGGCTTAGAGGTAAAGTGAGCCAGTTGGTCTTGTGGCTGGTCTTGATTCTGCCCTCCCCCATGAAGCCAGCTGGGTGACCTTGGGCTAGTCACAGTTCTCTTTCCGAGCTCTCACAGCCCCACCTGCCTCACAGGGTGTCTGCTTTGCGGAGAAGAACAGACGGTTTGTCAGCTGCTTTGAGTCCCCTTAAACGAGTGAGAAAAGAGGGGTAGAAAAGCCATCTCTTTTTCTTCTTCTTTGAAGGCAGAGGGGCGTTGGTTTATTTGCAAAACACAGATGGGTGGATTGGGCCCTGGACCAATGGGGGCAAGAAAGGTGGCCCCTTTTGACCATACGGATGGAGGCCAAGTGCATTCCCTGGGTGAGCACAAATCCTGCCCCATGCTTCGCTCTTGGCTCCTCTTATGCTGCTGGCCAAAGAGCCATCTTTGCTCATCTCTCCAGAAAAAGGCTTGGCAAAGACCACCAGTATCCTTGCCAGGGAAGCAACATGGAGGTGCCCATGTGGTCAGCCAACGCTCCGTGCCGGCTGGGTATGTCAATGCTTCCTGTCCTTTCTTCTATGACACTGGGGCTTTAGGAGGAGAGCGTCAGGCCCTTGCATTTTTTTCCCCCTGGAGGTGGGTGGTCTGTGCTTTGAATGCCAGGGCTCTCAGCTTCCTCACAGTCGTTGTTGCTGCTCACACTAGGGCTACTACCAGTTGTAGGAGAAGTCAGAACAATCTGTTCCAAAAGTTCACGGCTGGGAAAACGATGAGTCCTTTAACTGGAAAGACGTTCTAGTAACTAAGCGTGTCTTGCATGGTGCACAGTTCCTTCATATTGAACCTCGTTTGTTTTCTGAAATGTTTGTGCCTCTGCATGTTTGTGCCTGTTGGGCATGGGGCGGTGGAGAGTGCCAGAGCCAATTCCAGTCTGGCTACTAGCCATCGGCTTTGGGAATTTCATCCTTCCAAGCCCTGTGCCATTTCTTCTTGTTGAGTTTGCAGATGCAACGAAAATTTTTCTTTTAAAAAGAATGCTGAGAACGTCCAACAGCTGATTCCGGTGGGAGATGCCACAGAGAGATATGGGAGGGAGGGGGGAAGAGATGATGCCATGCAAAGGAGGCTGAAACAAAGGCAGCTTGGTGGAGGTCACGGTCACTCTAGGTTGACTTCTGAACATCTTTGGTCCTTTCTGTAATGAGCCTTATTCCAGATTATATCCTGGAATAGGGGCCTGCCATCGGCATGCTAGCGCAGGCTGTTTGCACTCCTGCTGCAGTCTGCAGCAGCATACAGGTGGCAGGTCCTTATTCCAGGATACAATCCAGAATAAGGCCCAAGTGCAAAAAGGGCCTCTCTTTGATCCTCAAAGCTTTTTGCGGGTCAAGACTTGGCCTTTGTCTGCCAGGATGGTTGCACAGCAAGACTGTCTTTTGGCTTGGGACAGTCTAGGGTGGATGGGCAGAAAACCAGGCAGGTCACATCCTTCAAGGCACATTTGATGACCTGTCACGGGACAACTCCAGAACTTTTTCAGTGGGTAAAGCCCTGCTGATTTGGACCAGGAGTCTTATCTCGTCCAGCAACCTGATCTCCAGCCAGTTGCAGACGGAAGTCCAAAGCAAGATGTGCTGAGTCTTTCTGCATCCGGCCTTTAGGGGAATAACAGCATTAGAACCCCTGGAAGACCCCCATGAATGGGACCTTTGGCCAATCTCGTCCAGTAGCCTATTCTCAAACTGTGCAACCACTCACTTGCAAAGCATAAGGCCATACCTTGCTCTGCTCACAGCCTCCCAGCAGCTGACCTTGAGAGGCTCATGGTCTTCTCTGCCAGAGGAACTCTGTGGGCTCACAGCCAATGACAGGTTGTCCATCGTAACCTGGTAGCAACCAAAATGGTGGAGCGTTGTCAGGCTCTAAGCAATGCTGTACTTCCTTGCCAAACTCACATTTTTGTGTCATTGTGGCATTTGACTCCTGCCCTTCCCCCCTTTTTCATCCTCACGACGACCTTGTAAGGCAGGCCGGGCTGGCCCAATTGTTGTTAAAAGGCAACAGTTGACCTACGATGGTTCAATGAGCATTCATGACTGAGTAGGCTGCTGGTGATAAATAAATAAATAAATAAAAAATGCCTGAGCTTGCAGTGGTGTATGCAGCTCAAGAGATGAATGGGCTTCCACATTTGTTACTTCAGTTGCCTCGTCAGCTTGTTATTTATTATTGGCATTTGTGTTCCACCTTCCAAACTCTGGGACTAGTATAAGTTCTAACCAGACCCTCTTGTTCGTTCCCTAGTCTGGCTTTTAGGCAGCAATTACAAAAAATTATTTGGACGCAAGTAAGTGTTGGTCTTACGTACAGTGGAACAAGGCTGAGTTGATTTGCAAGATCTCGCACTTTTCCCACATTGTTTTGATTAACACGGTGCCTGTAAAGCTTTCGTTGTCTAACTGCTGGCCAAGAAACCCTTTATAACAGGACAGAGAAAAAAAAAATCTGGCCCTTCACCCAGGTGTCATTTGTATGGTGCGGTTGTAACTCAGTGGTAGAGCAAACTGCCTGGAAAGCAGAGCGTTGCCAGATTGATCCCCAGCCCCTCCCTGGAAGTAGGCAATGGCAAACCACTAATCTATCCCTGCCAAGAAAACTTCATGGAGGTTCCTGTGGAATCTGAGTGTGGTTGTAGCTCAGTGACAGAGCAAACTGCCTGAAGAGCAGAGGGTTGTCAGTTTGATCCCCAGCCTCTCCTTAGAAGTAGGCAATGGCAAACCACTTATATATCTCTGCCAAGGAAACTGTGTGCCGCTGCCCTTGTGTGCAACCAGGAGCCAGTCTCTTGTGTCCTGAGAATGTTCTGCTGGTTTCCCAGAGAGAGCCCTGACGATCTTTCCTTCCTCCTCTTGCTGCAGGCATCCACCTTTCCTCTGGACCCCACTGCTGTGAAACCCGTGGCTAGCGAAAGTGGCCAGCGCCCACAGGGCCCTGCGGTAGAAAGTGCAGCCGCTGCAGGAAACGGAGCTGCTGGCGTGGATGCAGAAGGAGCGACCCAGACAGCCACAAGTAAGCCGTTGCAGTCTCTGTCCTTTGTGTGTGTGTCTGTCCACATCCTCAGCACATCTGCCTCCATGCACAAAGCCATCACAGACGTGTGCAAGAAATGGGGTGATGCGGAGGCCGTGGAAGCAGTTAGCTTCAAGATTTTTTGGCACATTAACTCCAGCACACCTATACATCCATTCCTCCTAGCCTCCCCCGCTTAGGACTGAAACAACTTTACACTGATAGTAGCTCATTTTACCCTTTCGTTTGTGCGTTGTGCAGTGTGTTTTAATGTAGACTTTTGTAGCTATAGTGTAGATATTTGGATGATTGTTATATAGCTCTGCAGCAAACTCACCTGTAAATTATTTTTGCCTGTGCAATGATGTTTTTCGGTCAGATTTCTCTGTGTGTGTGTGTGTGTCTGTGTGTCTGTGTCCTCAAGGCCTCCTCCTGAGGTGCTGGAGCCTAAGGAGACACCGGCCGCTTCCTGAGTTTGGGAACCCCATTTGGTTTGCTTACATAAGCAGAGAGGGAGGGGAAAGACAGAGGCTCGCTCTATCATTCACTGCCCCCCAAAGAAGTGGCCTAGAACAGTTGTGAAGATGGTCCTAGAATCTCTGTGAGGAGCTGTGGCAGCGCCACTACGTCCTTTAAGTATGCCTGGGTCTCCTCAAGAGTAGGCAGGTGGGGTTCAATGGCAGCTGAAGAGGGGAGGGTGAATCAGGCCTTCCAGCTGCGAGGCTCTGTCCCCTGCTCCTGCCTGCTCTTGAGGAGACAGTGGAGTTAAAGGTGCAGGCGTTGGCGGGACCGTGGCCATTTTGGAGGCTGCGTCAGCCTAGTCTGATCTTGCAACCGGTAACAGTGCAGGGCTTTAATGCTGTGGCTTTTTAAAAAAAAACTAACATTTTTTTCCTCTAGGAGGAATTTTGGGCTTCCATGCGGGATTTGGGGAACAAACCGGGGAAGATCCTGTTTCTGAGGCCAACACCAAGTTTCCCATTCCTATGCGAGGCTCTGTCTCCTTCCTCTCATCAGCAGCTTGCTGAATGGGTCAGAAGAGGCCACTCCTGAGTTTTCAGTGTCCCAAAGCTAGGTCTGGCTAGATGCCACATCCTGGGAGCTTAACACCCTTCCCCGTCAGGAGTTGCAACATTCCTAGAAGAGGCGTCTCTCTCTCTCTCTCTTTCCCTCTCCTTCTCGCTCTCTCCCCATCACACTTACAGGCTTACACACCCCAAATTCCAGGCCTTCTTGGATGGAGGTGTGGGATTCCCTTGTCAGCTGGCCGGATTGAGCAGAGGCATCTGTGGGCCCAGATGTTTTGAATTGTACCGTGCTTGGCATTTTCAGCTCCCCTTCCTTCCACGGACCTCCGGGTGACAAACTTTCCTTCTCTTCCATTTTATCTTTGCCACAACCCTGCGAGGTTGATCAGGCTCAGAGGCCTGAAAGTCACCGTATCAACCTTTGGGCTTGAGGGGGCCCCAAGGCCAGGTCCCGTACTGAAACTACATCCAGACGTCGCTTGCTTGTTCTGCTAAATTTGGATATTCCAGAATACAGCAGAGATATCCTGGATTATCTATGCTTTATTCTGAAGTACAGTGGTACCTCGACATACAAGTGCCCTGACATACAAGTGTTTTGAGATGCAAGCCGCCGAGCGAGTGATATTTTGCTTTGAGATGAGAGCAAGATTTGAGATACGAGTATGTAAATACAGTACAGTACATAACAAAAACAACTGAGGTGGTGTTTTGGGAGCTGGAATGGATTAATGGGAAAATTACTTTGAGATACGAGCGATTTGACATAAGAGCAAGGTTACGGAACGAATTAAACTTGTATGTCAAGGTACCACTGTATTCAAATATAGCTGAATAGACAATGACGTCTGGATGCAGCTTGATGTCTGGATGGCAGGTCTCTGTTCTGGAATGTAATCTGGATTAAGGGTCCATTGCAGAAAGGGCCCTGAACTCCGCAGTCCTAGCCCAGCTCTCTAACCACTAGATCACAGTCTCATAAAATATTTATCCTAAGTCACAGGTTAATAACTCTGATTGTATTAAGGTATCCAGGAGGAGGAGGAGGCTGTACCCTCAGAAAGCCAGTGGCTAGGAGACTTCCATATCCATGTTTTGTTCTGGAATATCCAAATATAGCAGAATAAGTAGCTGACATCTAGATGCAGCATCTCTCTAAAGCGCATTGAAAATGCTCTCTCTCTCTCTCTTTCACTGCTTATATAGAAAATTCTCATGCTTTTTAATTGCATTTATGGTTCACCTTCTGCCAAGAGGAATGTTTGCTTTTGGGCCTTGGCAAAGGAAGCTCCGCATGGTTGCTTCTGGAACCGCATTGACTGGCCCTTGAGGGAGCAGGACAAAGGGACCTGGGTAGCAGATGCTTCCATTCCCTTCTCTCCATCTCTGGGCAGAGAAAGGTCCAGAGAAAGTCAGCTGAGCCTCTCCTGCTTTCCCCCCTTTTTCTAGAGCTCCCCCTCCCCCGCTGCCGGCTGGTGTCACTCTAGAATGGAGGGTCAGGGAGGGTCTTTGGTAATTTGTGAGCTATTTATTGCGAACCATCTGGGAGCAGAAGCTGTGACCTGGAACGGGCCGTGCAGAGTTGCCTTTGTTAATTACCAGAGTCACTTGGCAGACACACTGAGTAATGGCACGTTGAGATGCCGGCTGAATTTTATGGCCTGCCTTCTCAGGGTTCGGCCTTCATGCTCCTGGTTAGGATGCTGGCTGGTACTCAGGAAGGGGGAAAATCCAGGTCATGCCAATGGCACATGGCTGAAGTGAGGTTAAGGGCTGAGGTTGGTTTTTCCGTGGGCGGCCTGTTCCTCTCTCTCTCTCTCTCTCTCTCTCCCCAGCCACTTGGGGTCACTCTAGCTGAACATTATTATTATTATTATCCCCCCGCACAGAGGAGTTGCAAAGGTTTCTCTTGGTGGCCGGACACCCTTGAGGTCTGCACATAAGGATTTTGGAATGGGACACTTCAAAAAGAGAAAAGAAAGGAACAGTGAGCAGTAGGTAATTTGAAAGATCTTCCAGCTCAGGGATCGGCACACGTTCCCCTGTCTGTGTGCGTGTGAGACAGACACACTGGATTAAGTGCCCGTAAGAACTGTGTGCATGAATGCATTTGCTATATAAAATGTCCTGCTGGTGCTTCATTCACATCCTTATGCTAATGCCAGGAACGCATTCAGCTCAGCAGTTTAGGGCGAGGGGAGAAGTAACAGACATGGATTTGCTCTAAATTAGGGAAGGCAGAAAGGTATATTCAGAGGGAATTGCTGATCGGGGCGTTTGTTCCTTGCCGTTCTGGGTAACAAATAATGATGATCCATTTTTAAAAAGAAGTTAATTGAGGTGGGTGGGTGGCCTGGTTGACACGGAGACGGGGGAGCAAAGAGCAGCATTGGTGGGCATGCAAGACAAAATGGACAGACCTGCTGGTTCCAAAGAGGTCCAGAGGAAAGTGTCTTTCCTGGGAAGCCCCTGAGCTCAAGGCACTGACCGGGCTTGTTAAAAGGCTCCTGCTTCTGCTCTGTTCTTGGTGAACTGCTGCAAGCTAAGAATGCAACAATTGTTTCACTACCCGTGACTTTAATGAGATGATCTAGGATCCTATTCATTAGAGAGAGGGTGGAGGAAGGGAGAAGGGCTATTCCCAGCAGAATAGCTTTGTTAGACAGCTGTAGGAAAAACAACAGTCCTGTGGCACCTGAAAGATCGCAGCCTTTGTTCTCATTCTTCCTCTCCAGAATTTGCAAGACAAATATACCCCAAGCTGTGCTCCTGGCCCTTTCTGGGGGAAAGAGCGTATTTCCCTGCTTAATCAGTGCTATCCTGGGTGAGAGGGGGATGTCACAGCCCAGGAAAGGCACTCTCTCAAAAGCTAGGATGGTTTGCTCTTGACAAAGAAGATGGCTGCCCACATGGGCATGGGCTGTTCCATGCCTGCCCCATACTGGCCCTGATGTTTGTCCCAGCTGTGGAGCCAGTGCAGGGGAGCTTTGAAGACCCCAGAGGCAGAATGAAAGTTCCTGGACTTCAGAGCTCTCAGGTGGCCCATTTTGGAGGGATGCCTTGCTGGACTACTATATAATGTGTTCTACTTGGGGCTGCCCTTGACGACTATTTGGAAACTACAGCAGGTGCAGAATGCAGTAGCCAGCTTGCTGACCAGAACAGCTAGCCAAGATATGCATCACATTGGTCTTGAAAGAGCTGCACTGGCTGTCAATTTGCTGCCATGCCCAATTCAAGGTGTTAACTTTAACTGATAATGCCCTAAATGGCTCAGGCTGCAAATATCTAAAGGAACCCCTTCTACAATATCAACCTGCCAGTGCTTTAAGATCTTCAGGGGAGGCCCCTCTGGTGGTACAGACACCTACAGTTGTTAAGGGGGTTGTTATCCAGGACAGGGCCTTCTCAGTGGTAGCCCCCAGAGTATGGAATTGTTTTATCCCTGAGCTGTGCCTGGCACCTTCACTTCAACGGTTTAGGAAATCTGTGAAGGCACGTCCATTTGCCCTGGCCTTTCGCTGAGGGAACAGCTCCCCCCTCCATTTTCAGGCACTGTTTTGGGTTTGCTTGTATCTTGTCCTGTGTTTTATTGCTGTACCCCGCCCCGAGACCTTGGGCTGTGAATACATAAATAAGCAAGCCACAGGCAGCCTTGCCATTGGCTCTTTCTCCAGCAGGCGGCAAGGCAGTTGGGCCGAGAAGGAGTTGCATCTGGCTGTCCCCCCCTCCCTCTCCTTGCCCAAGGTCTGCTTATCTCCCTTGCGAAAGGCCTGACGCTGGGGCTTTCTGTGCCTCCTCCAGATCACTTCCTAGAACCCCTTCCAAGAGGCTCTCTGGGTACTTTCCCAATGATTCTCAGCTCAACAGTCAAACCCTCGGGGATCCCAAAGCGGCCCAAGGATTGCCACGCCAACTCACCTTGCAGCACCCAGAAAGATGATCTCCCCAGTTGGCCTGTGGATAGCTCCACAGGGGGCTTGATCAACTCTGGGATTCCAGGGGGGGGAGGGTTGCAGAGAGCACTTTTCCAGTGGGAAACTGCAAAAAGACCCCATGAATGAAGGAAGGCTGGGCTGCCCAGGCAGCCAAAAGCTCAAAGCCCCCTGTTGCAGCCTAGGTTATCCCCCTGCTGTCAGAAGAAGCAGGGCCTGCTCCGTGGTAGTTCCCTGTTCCTGCTCAATGAGTTAGTGGAAGGGTTCCAGACTTGGACCAGGCTGCAGGGCAGGGCAGAAGGGCCCGCCAGTTCCTCTCGCGGGCCGAAAAGCACAGGAGCACCGCGCAGGGTCGACAGCGGTAGTTTGGCAACATCTGGAGGGCCAGAGTTCGGCCAGCCCTCCTGGAAAAACTGGCCCTCCTGCCTGGGTGCCCCGAACGGGATGACTTTCGTTGCGGGGAATGCGTTTGACCCGCTGTCGTTCGGTGCCCTTGGGCGGCCCCGACCCGTGGTGTGACTGAATGCGCAAACGCGCCTTATCTTGACCCCAGGGCCTTATCTGCACCGCAAACAATCCGCACCGGGGTGATGTTGCGCAAACATCGCCACGCCTCTGCAGCGCAAGGGGGAGAAGAGCGTTGCAGACACCGCCAGGGGGGCGCGGGAGGCAAATGCAATGGGGGGGGGGGTCTGCAGCCACCCGTCCGGCCGCTCCTCTGCAAAAGTTGCGGATCCCTTGCCGGGATTGGCCCGGCCGAGTCCCTGCCTGTCTCGCCTTCCTATTCCTTTGTAGAGTCCGCCGTAGAGTCCCCCCGACCTCTCCGAAACGCTCGGCGGGCGGTGGTCCGGCGAGCATGTACAGAGCGCTCCGGGCCTTCCCCTCTTTTTGCCCCCGCCCCCTAGGAAGTCTCTCCCTGGCGGGAGGGGGAGGAAGCGCCGGTCCCTCCGGCTGCCCCCTGGCCGTCCGTCGGGCGAGAGCCGCGGCGCGCCTCCCTTCGCTCTGCGGGGCGCTCGGCGGGGATTCCTCGAGAGTCGAAGCGCCGCACGTGCGTGGAGCCCGAAGGCGAAGGCAGGGCGGCGGCGGCAAGGAGTCGAGGGAAGCGAGCGAGCGCGCACCGCCCGCCCGGCCCAAGCCCCTCCTTCGCCCAGCCGCGAGGATGAGCTCGCCTTTTCCGGGCCGCCGCGCCGCCGCCGCCGCCGCCGCCGCTGCGCCCTAGTCCGGTTGGAGCCGGTGACTCACGCGGCGGCTTGCGCGGCACCTCCTGGGACGGGACTGGCCTCGCGGAGCTGGGCACGGCCGGGCCGGGCCGGGCCGAGCGCCGCCGCGCCGATCCCCAGCAGCGGGAAGCGGACAGGCGCCGCCGTGCCCGACAGCTCGCCGCGCGCCGGGCAAAGTTTGCCGCGAGAGCGCCGCCGCCGCCGCCGCCGCCCAGGGTCTCGCTGCCGTTGGCCCCATGGAGGAGAGGCCCCCCCGTTGGAGCGCCCGCCCCGCCGGATTCGGTGAGCGATCTTCCTCGCGCCCGCCTGGCATCGGGGGAGGGGGCAGGAAGGGGGTCCGGGCAGAGGTTGCGCCGCGCGCGCTCCCCTCCGCCTGCCGCGGGAAGACGAAGCCGCCCGGTTCCCGACGGTGGGCGTGGATGGGGTGACTGGCTGGTCGGAGGAAGGCGCTCTTTACATGCTCCGCCGCCTTGTTGAATCTCTTCTTGACAGAGCTTTTCCCGGAAGGGGGGTCAGTTCCAGACGTTCAAAGGTGGTGATCTTTATTAGGGGCGGCGAGGGTGTGTGTGTGTGTGTCTTTTGTTTGCTCTAGTGGTTAGGGAGCCGGACTCTTAATCTGGGAATACCGGGTTTGATTCTGCCCTCCTCCATGAAGCCAGCTGGGTGACCTTGGGCTAGTCACAGCTCTCTTCTGCACTCTCACAACCCCACCTACCTCGCAGGGTGTTCTGTTGTGGGGAGAAGAACAGCTTTGTCAGCCGCTTTGAGTCCACGTAAATGGGTGAGAAAAGTGGGGTAGAAAAGCCAACTCTTCTTCTTGTTAGCTTCACAACAGCCTTGTGAGGGAGGTGTGTCAGGCCTTGAAGGTCCCCCAAAGATCTTCTTGGCCCCTACTTTTAAGTTGGAAAGAGGCTTGTGGAAGACATGCTGTGTATGTTCATAGAACTTTCCATGCCGTTCTGAAGATCTTGGATTTGGGAATTCAAGGGGATAAGTTGATGGTAGAGTCTGTGTCAAATCTTTATTTTGTATATTTTACCCTGGGATTTTGGATGAAGCCTGGATTTAGAAATCCAGTGAAGCTGGGGCAGAATGTGTGTCCATTGCTTTTGGTTTTGGGGCCAGAATCATGTCTGAACCTCTCACCATTTTGGGAAGGGGGAATCTGCTGATTCTCTTATCTTTCTAAAGTATAAAAAAGAAAGAGAAAAAGAAATCCGGTTGCACCTATTTAGGCTTATCCTTTACATCTGTATATGTGTAAATAATTCTTGACCGGTATCTTAAGTGTGGGGTGGTAGGATTTAGCTTATTTGGATGGCCAGCAATTTTGGGTAGAAACTCTGCCGGCAAACCTAAGAAAGAGAGTCAAAAACTGGTCCGGCTGGAGGAATCAATCCATCTGGTGAGAACAGGTGGCTGGGGTCAATGAGCCTTTTCAAAGTGTGCTCTTATGGGCAGAGGAACGGTGCAAATAGACCCTGGTAGGGTGACCCAGCTAGTCTGTGGCAGTGTGGTGCCGAACCCATGACTCTGATACAGTGCGCAGTGGTGTGATGCCTAGCCCATTGAGTCTAAGGCAACCCACAGTTAAACTAACCCTTAGGATGTGGCCATGCGACCCTTGACCCACTGAGTCTAATGCAGTGCCTGGCAGTAAGAAGCCTAACCCATTGAGTTTGTGTATTTGTGTATTTATTTATCATATGGTACCCATTGAGTTTAATGTAATAAATGACAGTGCAGTGTGACACCTGACCCAGTGAGTCTAATGTAGTGCTTGGTGCTGTGACGTTTAACCTATTGAGTCGAAGGTTAGTTCATGTGCTGGGACCAGCCAGTGATGTTCGCTGGTGATGTTGTTGAGCAGTCCAGAGCTGTTAATAGCCGTGGCCTACTTTAGGTTTCAGATAGGCATCAGTTTGTTTGCTCTGGAAATCAGGGTGTCGGACTACATAAGACCGCAGTCAGATCCAGCTGGGCCACCCTTTGGTGCCTTTATTTTTATTTTATTTATTTTTGGAGGAAAAAAACAGCATCTTCTATAGGTGACCGCTCAGAAGAAAACAGAAACTTGATCCTACTAGCTGATGTGGAAGCCGACCTGGTAGTTGTGGAAACAGAAATATTATTGGGCTTGCTGTGGGATTGTTCCAGTATGGCATCTATCATTTCTATGAGTGGGCAAAGTTACCTTTCCAGGAAGACTTTCCCTGATGCTTCCAGGTGAACAGGTGTGGGAAGGACGAGCAGCAGGGAAGAAGGTGCTACTCGATGGAGTAGATGCTGTGCAAACCAGGCACTAAACCATTCTCTCCTCTTCCCCTACAGCCACCAGACTGAATCATTCTTTCATTCAAAAATCTTGAGGAACTCATAATTCTGTTTCTTCACTCTCCCATTTATGTGCTACAGGACTGTTGCCTGCTGCTAGGTTATTATGGGCTGGCCATGGTGTCCCATAGGTCCTCATTCCTGCAGCTCCATTGATTTCCATTGCTAACCTCAGCCCGCACCGTCCTTCAAACTTCATAGGCAGCAGTGAGTTCCGTTAACAGTCTTGCAGTAGATGACGGCTTGTGGAAAGCCAACCATAGCCTTGTAGAAGGGGTGGGTGGCAAGTAAAAGGGCTTGACCTGAGGAGCAGAGGCCTGTGTGGGCATCCTCTGTTTCCTTTTCCCTCCAGTTGCTGTTGCTTTGAACTCCACTATGCTTCTGCTGGCTGGCTTGTGAAATAATTAGAAGGCCATGCCTTAATCATTTGCTCCTTTTGGTCATGCTTCGCTTTGTAGCTTGTCTAAGTCAAATACAGCTGATTGCTACACACAAGGATTTTCCCTGATTGACAGAGCTCGGTTCTGGGCATGGGCTCTCCACTCCAGAGGACTGGAAGAGAGATTCTGGCCAAGGAGGCACAGGGCTTCCATGGGCTCATGGCTGGGAGATCTGTAGGTGGTGTGCGGCGGCCTCAGCCATCCAGGGTCCACGAGGGAGTATGTTGGCTTGCACCTCTGCCAAAGCATTTGATGTTAGGGCTGGTGGGCAGGAGAATCGGATCCGACAAGGGGAAGGATTTCTTCACCCAGAGGGGTCATCGGTTTGTGGAATTTGCTGCCGGAAGAGGTGGTCACAGCTACCAGTCTCGATGGCTTTAAGGAAGGGTTAGACAAATTTACGGACAACAGGTATATCAAATGGCTACTAGAATGGATGCCTAAGCACTTCTTCCAGGCTGGGGGAGGGGGGAAGCAGGACGCTTCTAAGGCCATTTGCTGGGATTTGAGAAGAGGAGAAGTTTTGTCCTTGTCTCTGCTTGAGATGCCCGTGAGCGTTTGGTGGGCCACTTGTGTGCGACGGGATGCTGGACTAGATGGGCTGTGGCCTGATCCAGCAGGGCTTCCCTTATTTTATTTATTTCTTTATTTATATTTATATCCCACCCCATACCCAAAGGTCTCTGGGCGGCTCACGACATTTAAAAACAAACCTATCCTATTATGTTCTTATCTCCTTCCTTTCCTTGCTTTTCTGGAGGGCTGGTGGCAAGGCTTTTGCACGGCTGGGCACTATATTGCTGTGTTCCTGGGACAGTCAGGATGAAAGGCTTCACAATACGGGAAAAGGAAAAGAAGCACAAGAGGAGATTTTTTTAAAAAAGAAAAAGGTAATTATTTGTAATTGAGAAGCTTTCAGCTACCTTAGCCCCTTTCCCCCCACGTTAGCCCCATGAGAAGTTAATCCTTTGCTTGTTTTTTTCCAGTTCTGTGGGAGTTACAAGGCTGTATTCGCTGCCCTGGCTGAACTAACCTGACCTATGAAAAATGCTCTTTGTTTCCCCCCCTGAAAAAGCATGGTTCCTCCCAGGCAGCGAAGGCATCAGGGTCAAAACAAGATTTGCTCAGGGCCGCTGCTTTAATACCATCCAGTCACCTGCCACGTCTTTCTTTTCACCCTCTCTGATTGGTGTGCGGAAACCTTCCGTGGCTGGCCCTCCGTGGCCTTTTCCCAACGAAATTAGAAAGCGTCGCTTGTGACCCAGCCGGGAGATGGCCCCACGTTCAGCCTTGAGAGCTGCAATACCTTGGCGCAGGTGTGATCTGTGCCAGAAGCGGGGGCAGAACCAGGCAGGTGTGCCCTGGCAGAAGAACCGTCCGTGTCTGCAAAGTTTGTGAAGGAAGCTGGGACTGGGAGTTCAAGCATTTAGGACCATTTGCACACTTTGTCCTTCGTTTGCCTGCAAGGTAAACTGCTTTTGGCTCACAGAGCCCTCCTCCTGGCTTGTTTTAATGGCTTTGCAAATGTATAAGCACACAAGACCATTTTATTATTCTGTGATGTCTGCAACGCCAGGCCAACAAAGCAGAGTGAAACCTGTTATGGTCACTTTATGTGCCGGAGAGAGGTCAAGCCACATATCCTCAGCTTTCATGGCTTTGGGGTGCCTGGGAGCAGTTCTCCCTAGAACACCACAGTGTGCTGCTTTTACAGGGCTGTGATCACACCTAAGCTTTAATCCGGCTTCAGTCCACTTTCAGAGCGAGAGAACACACCAGCAAAGTGACCTGCAGTATTCTCTCCACATTATCTATCCCAAAGGTGAATTTTTTGAGTTATTTAACGCTGAAAGAAAACAACTTTGCTGATGTGTTCTCTCACTCCAAAAGTGGACTGAAGCTGGATTAAAACTTCGGTGCCACGACAGCCAGAATTTGCTGCAGTCATACAACTTTGGCAGCATTCCGTAATATGAGGCCCCGTTGAGACGTGTTGGTAGACTGGGCCTCACTTCCACGAGGCCATCCCTGCCTTCCACAGTTGGCTTGCTGGTAGTTTGTCCTTCCCTTGCATGGTTCCCAGCATGGTTTTTCCCTCCCCCAGCCCCAGGGACCTAGTGGTAGCCTGGCTTTCTAACATTGGTAGCTTGGCCTTCGCACCTCCACTCCCAGCCTTCAGTCCTTCCAATGTGGCAACGGCCTGCATAACATGCTGGGGTCTCTGGACGCCGCACCACGTGACTATACAAAAGATTGCTGCATTGCATTCTGGAGGCACTTCTGGAAGAATGGCAGCAAGAGCCCTTGCTGTACGGGAAGGTGCCATTTTCCATGTTGTGTGCTCAGCCCAGATTTTTTTCTGTCAGCCCCAGCTTGTCTGGCACTGGCTCAGGGCTGTTGTGTTCAGATTTGAGGGGGCAGTCGTGGCTACCATACATCTTTGCTTCCCCTGATCTTTTGGGGGTGGTGGTGGCTGGTAGCGTTTCTCCTCTTCCAGGCTTCCCAGGTGTCTCTCTTTCAGATGGAGCTGATACTCCAGGGGGAGGCTGCCTGCAGCCAAGAACTGGGGCCCACCTTCAGTGGGCCCAACTGGCTCGTTGCTGTGTGTCAGTTGAAACAAGATGAGGTGGCAAGAAGCGTGATGTTCTCCAGTCTTCTCTTAAAACCCTTAAAATAGAGATAGTTGGGAGGCCAGGGGTTGAGGAACCACAGAGCTTTCTCCACACCAGTGAACATGCTCGTTTTTGGACCAAGCCCAATGCCGGCCCCTTATGGGAACGAGACCTGCGCTGCTCCGGCTCCGGCTGCCTGTAACTTGGGCATGTTCCATGGCTTGTTGGGGAGCTTCCCGTGTTGGAACTGTGCTTCCTCGGGCTCTGACTGGCTCTCTGCCCAGGCTTGTGATTGGACAGGAGCCCTGTCTAAGTCCCGTGTGTGAGGCCAGCTCTGATCCTGGGTGTCCGGCCCGCCATTTGCTGCCAGTGGATCCAGCCTGCTCTCCTTCCTCCGAGCCCAGGACAGCCTGGTCCTTCTCTGGGGCTCTGTCTTTGCCAGGTCCTCTTACATGCTGCTTCTCAGATACCTTTTAGCTTTGCTTGTGCCAGTTGGGTCTACAGTTTACTGCCTGGCCTCTGAAATCAACACCACAAGGGCTCCGGCTGACTGAACCTTGGCTGCCAGCTCTGGGTCCCTCCTCCCTGCCCACATCTGCCCATGAAGCCAGGAGGGCAGCACATTCTCTTGGAAGGGAAACCAAACAGACCAGCTTACCAGCTAAAGGAGCTATAAAGAGCACCCGGTCTTTTAATTATACCCCAGCAGTGACTAGTCTGGTGCTTTTATGACCCCTTGTCTCTCCAAGGCCCTCTCTGAAGGCTATTCTTTGGAGCTGCTCCCTTCATCCTGGCTTCTCGCTTCTGGGAGAACAGCCGGCACAGTGACCACCGTGGCAGGCCTGACTCTGTGTTCAAGCAGCCGTGGGTCTGAATGCAAGCTGATTCTATTTATTTATTTGCACTTTTACCCTGCCTGTTGGTGACAGCAAAAAAAGCAAAAAATAAAATAAACACACACACACACAAAAGAAAGCAAAACAAGTGTGGCTGCACACCAGTGTGACCAGTGGCATCACCTGCAGGCTTCAGAGCTTATGAGGATCTGGGGACCCAGTGGCGTGAGCATGCCGGAAGCCGCTTTGGTGCACCTCTGCGCGCACGTTTTGGCTCCAAAGCAGACAGAATTGCTCTGGAGACTGTGGCTTCGGCAAGAGGCCAGGAGTTGGCTGCCTCTCGCTGGGGGGAGGTGAAAGCTGCTGCTGAGTTGTGACTCGCAACTCTGAGGAGACCGTTTGGTTGCTTTCTGGCAGAGGCAGGGCCCTTTGTGCCGCTGCAGGTTGCAGGGCGAAGGGAAGAAGCGTGTGTGCCGGAGGAAGGAATAGGGTTGCTCTTGGCCAAGCACAAAGGTCCTGGAGGGGCTGGGGTCAGCGGGTGTGGTGCGGGTGGGACGAAAGGGCCAAAGTCCCAGAGCAAAGGACGGTGGAGGCCAGCAAGCTAGCGTGAAGTCCACCTGGCCTGCTGATACACCACAGATCATCTGCAGAGGGTTGCTCCCACAGGCCCTTTCCTGCCTCCATGACCCACCTGAGAAGATGGCCTCTTTTGCAGTGGGAAAGCGCAGCTAGAGAGCGAGCAGGACAGTGGGAAGGACCCTGCCTGAGGCCACACTGGAGGTCTGTAGGAGCTAGTGCAGCTCTGGAGAATGGGCTCCCCTCTCCCTTAGCAACTCCCCCTCTTCTGTTTGGCAGAGAGAGAGGTTTGTCCTGAGGACCGGCCTTTCCTGGTACGAAGACGGAGCCGGTGGTGTTGGCGGTGGCGAGTAATAATTACACAGCAAGATTTTGATGACTCGGCACCCTCTGCCATCTCCGGGCACTTTGATCGAAGTGTTGGGAGTCTAGCAGCTCCAGTTGGCAGCGTCACAAGAGCCTTGCAGAGAAAGGAGGGGGCTGCCGCCGCCGCCACTGCCGCCGCCACCACTTGCAGGCCCCAGGATTTGATTGGCAGGATTGGCAAGAGGGCTTGATGCAACCCTGCGCATTGCAAAGGGTGCGTCAGCTCCCGTCGGGGCTGTTTGGAATGACGGCTGTGGGTTTATTGTTTTCACTGCTGCCCTTTTATCATTACATCTCTGTCTCTTCTGGCATAAATAAAACCAGAGAGTAGAATCCACTAAGCTTATCTTGGATACACTTAAGCGTTGCAAGCCGGCTGCTGGCTCCAAATTGCATTGTGTTTGGCAACGCTGGTTGCGATGTTTTTCTTGCCCCTCATGCCCCCCAACTCCCCTCCCCCCAAAAAAACAACTGTCCGATTCATTGTATGAAGCTGCACACACCAGCTTAGGATAACTGGTTAAGAAACTCCATTGAGGGCGATTTGAGTTCCACTTTTAGGCCCCAAACTGTTTAGCTTTCTCTGGGTGTTGCCTTGCCGGGGGGAGGGGGGTTAGAAGGGTGGGTGGGTGGGTTATATTTGAAATATTTTTCAATACCCAAGCAGAGTGTGGCCCCAGGGCTGGAACTGAGGTTTGCCTGGCATAACAGCTTCTTCTGAAGTTAAGCTGCTCTGCAGTCTGGTCAACACCATGCAGGAGACCACTTAGAAAGCCCACCTAAGCGTTTTCAGGTGGCCTTGTGGACTAGTGCTGGACTCATATCTCATAATCACTGGGTTTGATTCTGCACTGCTCACCGGAAGCCAGTTGGGTGACCTCGGGCTAGTCACAGGTCTCACAGGGCATCTGTGGTGGGGAAAAGAACAGAAGGTTTGTCAGCCACTTTGAGTCCCCTTAAATGGGTGAGAAAAGCCTAACTCTTCTTCTTCTTGGGCTGTACTTACATATTTGTTTGGATTTCCTTGCCCATGCTTGACCCAAGGGTTTCAGTGACCTGTAACAAGTTAGAATGTAGCAAATTAAAAATGCAACAGTTAAAATGAATAAAACTCAGAAGGAGCATCCCCCCCAAAAAAGTTCTTGAAGAACAAAAGAAGTCACTTTGAAAGCCAGTGGCCTGGGTGAAAAGGTGCATTTTCACCAGGTGCTGAATGTTGGTGGGGTCTGGTGTATCTCAGAGGAGAAAAGCGCCTATAACTTGGGGGCCACTGTAGAGAAGGCCTCCTTATGTACTCCTACCCCTTGAAGATCTGAAGGTTTGAGAACAACAAGGAGGGCTTCTTCTGTTGATCTTGACACCTTCTGTGGTGGAATAAAGGCAAAATGTGAATCTTGGAAATTCCGTGAGCTTGCAAGCAAAAGGATGGGAATCCAAGCGCCTGTAAGCATCTCTTAGGAACCTGCTGTACCTGTGTGCCTGTTTACCTGTGCTGGGGCTGAGAGTAGCTGGGGCTTTTCAGCTTCTGCCCTACAGCAACTCCACATTATTTCTCTGGTGCCCCTTGCATTTAGCTGGCCGTCAGGGCAGAAAACTGCTCAGTTCAGGGCTTCTCTTACGCCAATTGAGTGTCTGGTTCCTGGTTTCCCACTGCTTTCTCCCTCCTCTTCCCAGTCTTTCTCTAACACCCCATCTGTGTTCACTCTCTGATGTTGGATGCCCACCCAGAAACAGGAGAAGAGAGAAAGCATTGTATGGGTGGCAGTGTTTCAGATCTCACAGCAGGCCAGGAGATCGGTTTCCCACCTCCTCCTTAGTTCCTTGGAAGGTCCCCAGGTGGTCCTTTTTGGAGAGGTGTGAATCAGAGGCCTCCTGCTGACCTGCGTGAGAGGGATGGAAGGCAGAAGACAACCGAGATCATGGAGGGAGATAGCGGAAAGGGATCTGAGCGTCTCAAAGAGCAGAGGATATAGAATCGCAACATCAGCACATAATCTAGGGCAAGCTATGGCAAGGCCTGCAGGAGGGCAGTCTCCTTCCCTTTCCATTTGCGTCAGTTTGAGTGGCTGCTGCTACAGAGAGCAGCAGGTGCACTGGTAGAGTTGGTTTCAGAAGAGGCGGCTCAGGCAAGCGAGCCAGGTCGCGTGATGGATAAAGAGGCTCTCCCCTTCCCGCATCACTTGCTTTCTTGCCTTCCTATAAGGAAGGGTGTGCGGTTGCATGGCAGAATAGATGCTTCGCTTTGTAAAAAGTCCCAGTTATTTCGCATCCCAAGGAACCGTTGCCAGGACCATAACTCCCAGTCCTTGTTGCCTGAAAGGATTTTCGTGGAAACGGACCAGATCTCCCTCCCTGGGTGTTCACTTTGATGGATCACTGCCTGTTAGTGGCTTTCAATGGAGGTGTCCTCATGCCCAACCAACCAGGGCTTTGGATGCCATTCACCAAGAGTGGCTCCTCCTGGGGTGTATGAAAGTTGATGTCCAAAAGCCATTGAGGGCATTAGGTCGATGGAGGACTTCCCAGCGTCTCTCTCCATGTTAATGCGTGGGTGTCTTAGAGCGTCTTTGAATGCTTTCCTCTGTGCCAGCCTTGTACTGTGCGGATCTCATGAAGATTTTGCTTGCAAGCGTGTCTTGATAAGCATTTGTCCAGGTTCCCTTGCGGTTCCCTTGGATTGTGCAAGTTCCATATGTGTATGTCCAAGGGAAGGCGCCTGGCCACTCTGTCACCCGTAGGTAGAGCTGCATGAAAGCAGTGTGTGTGACTAGGGGAGGAACCCCAAAGTCACCCCTTCCCCTGGCAGCCCTTCGGCTGTGTTACACACCCAAGCCCCGCCTGCAAAGTCTCAAAGGAGCAGGGCCAGGGGCTCTTTGCCCGTCATCTTCCACACTGACCTTTTCAGCCTCCCTTTGGGGGTATAGCGCGGTGCTTTGCCATGGAGAGAGAGAGAAAACCAGCACGACTCGTTGCTTTGGGGCCGATAAGATCGGCTGCCTCAAGTTGCTGCTGAGAAAGATGATTTCCTCCCTCCTGTCCTCAGGCAGGGCGCCTGGCTTACCTGCTGCCTTAGCAGTTTCTGTTTCTGGGTAGGCAATGCTGGATCCTTCCCCGGCAGCAAGCACACCTCTCCAGCTCAGCCTGGGTCCCCCAGGATCCCCCTTTCTGCCCTATGGGGTTCCCTGCTAGATCCTCCCCCCCCCCCACACATGCTTGGCAGCTTTTCTTTTCCTTTTTTTCCACCTCCGCAGATCCTTTTTGAAGTTTGAAATCCATTTAAGTCAAGAGGAGGGAAAGTTATTGCCTCTAAAGCCCTTTGCGTCTTCCTGTAAATCCTCTTTACTGCTTTGATACAGGCGCTTAATGCGGCGGCTTGATCCTGCCTCTGGGAAGGAAGCCGGCCGGGATGCGGGACTCTCCCAGGTCAGAGGCAGGTCAGAGGAGGAACCTGTGCATTTTAGGAGAAAGCATTGTGTGGATTGAAGCTTTACCTGCAGGGCATTCGAAGCAGGGTGGAGGGGAAGCTCAGCTCCATCTTTTAGCCCTCTCTGGTAGCATCCTGCTGAGTCCATGTGGTTTTGGGGCGATGGGCATGCACCTCTCTGAGCACCCCATGCTGTGTCTTAGGGGTGCCGGCTGGAACATCCAGCTGCAGCAGCCTGCGGGGCCCCTTCCAGATGTTCTTGGACTTCTGTTCTCATCAGCCCAAACATCTGGTATGTGCCATGCTCTGTACCCCTGCGGTTGAGAAACTCCCATGTGTAGGAAGGAGAGAGACCGAGGCTGATCTGATCTTCCTTCCAGCACTCTTCAACTTCCAGCCCATGAAACTAGCCTGTAGGTTTTGGCTGTTCGGCCAACAGCCTCTCTTTTTTACACAGTTTGTTTTTCCGTCATTTATACAGCCACTGGACCCAAACTCATAGAGGAGGGGAGCGTCTCTAGATGGATGTGTGCAGGGTCCTTTCAGTGGAAGAGGGGCTTTCCGTCATGGCCTGTTAGGTCCTGCAGAACCCGAAGCTTGCCAATATATCTCCTTACCCAGGCCTTTGATGGTCAATCTCCCTGCAGAACTGCTGGAGTTGGGCAGAAAGTGGCTTTTATTTTTATACTGTGTGTTAATTGAAATGTTCATCTTTTTAGGGTTGTGACTTGCTCTGGAGCCCTTGGATCAAGGGTGATATACAAATGCTAGTAAATAACATAACATAATGTAAATAGGCCAGCTGCTCAAAGGAGAGCTTTCAGATGGCTCCTGAAGGATAATTCTGAGCCCAAATGCTTGCCAGAGATTCCTTTATCTGGAGCCTGAATTTAGGGACTCTTAGATCAGAATTCTTTTCACTCTGGTTCTCCAGCCACATGTCCCTTTCTACCTGGGGCATTCCTTTCCTGAAAAGGTCAGAACATAAGAACATAACACAAGAGGAGTCTTGCTGGATCAGGCCACAGCCCATCTAGCCCAGCATCCTGTCTCACACAGTGGCCCATGGACACCTCAAGCAGAAGACAAGGGCAAACCTTCTCCTGCTCTCAAATCCCAGCAAATGGCCTTAGAGGCATCCTGCTTGTCCACACAGCCTGAAAGCTGTACTTAGGCATCTGTTCTAGTAGCCATTGATACATCTGTCATCCATAAATTTGCCTAGCCCTTCCTTAAAGCCATCTAGGCTGGTTGCTGTCACCGCCTCTTCTGGCAGCCAATTCCATAGACCGATGACCCTCTGATCTGACTCTCCTACAGTTCTTCATGACAGAAGAACTGCTCCTCAACTGCTAATGCCAATGGATGTGCCCAGGACAGAAAAGATACTTCTCCAGTTATCTGAGATAGCGATGGCTCTGTATTCACCAGCAAAGGCCCAGGATTAGGCCTATGGTTCCTTCCACCCAAAGCAAAGCCTAGCTTCTGAATAGTTTTATAGAGCACTTCCCTTCCTTTGCAGTTCTTAGGTTTATTTGCTTGTTCGTATGTTTTACAACTTGCCCTTTATGAAACAAATAATTCCAGGGCAAAATACAGTTGGCCAATTTGAAACAGAACTAAAGGTTGTAAAATTGCTCAGAAAAAGGGTGGTGGTGGTGGTAAGATGCTGCTAAAATTGTATTATAGACCACAAAGCTCGCTACTGTGATCAGCAAAGAAGATCTGGGTAAACCAGAATATCTTTACATGGGTGCTGAGACTTTAACCATGTTTCAAAGAAATTATTTATGACCCAGGCTCCATGCCTTTTTATGCATGTTTCCTTTGAAGGGAACTCTGTTCCACTGAGACAGATTGTGGTTGGAACAAGATTTTTATTTAGGTTGGAAGCTGGTCGACAAATCCTGGAGAACTTACTTGAAACATAGAATGAGCTGATTTCCCCCCTGCATCATCCGTATTGCCACCACTAAGAAGGCCCTGTCATGGATCGTTGCGTAATTCCTGGTCCTTAATGATATATGGTAATCCTTTATATGTGCTGTGGTTGGGTTCGACAGGCCACTATCTAGCGAAGGTGCCTGACATATCCCAGAGGGGAGATGATTCCATAGACTGGGAGCCACCACTGAAAAGGCCCACTCATTTATCATAGTGAGGCAATGGCATAACCAAGAAAGCTACCCTGGCAGATCTTAAGGAACAGACAGGGGGAGGCATTTCAAGCCATTTCAGTTCTTATAGGTCAATATTATCATCTTGAAATGGACTTGGCAGTGAACTGAGAGTCGTTGCAGTTATTTCAGGTCTGGTGGTTAAGGAGCCGGACTCTTATCTGGGAATACTGAGTTTGATTCCACCCTCCCCCATGAAGCCAGCTGGGTGACCTTGAGCTAGTCACAGCTCTCTTCTGAGCTCTCACAGCCCCACCCACCTCACAGGGTGTTCTGTTGTGGGGAGAAGAACGGAAGGTTTGTCAGCCGCTTTGAGTCCCCTTAAATGGGTGAGAAAAGTGGGGTAGAAAAGCCAACTCTTCTTCTTCTTCTTCATCCATCCTGTGGTTCCATTCGGCAGTCCTGCCTGCTGCCTTCTGTGCTGGCTGCACCTTCCAAACAGTCTTCAAGGCCAGCCCTACATAGAATGCATTACAGTAGTCCAGTCTGGGAGTTGCCAGCAGCCTGTATCCAAAAAATGATGTAGCTGGCAAAGCGGCCAGAGTTGAAAGTGTAAACTCCTCCCAGGACCTTCACCTGAGCTTTAAGTGTTAGTACAGAATCCGGGAACGTGCTTGGATTTCCCGTAGGTTCCTCCCCAGTCAATACAGACCCATGGAGAACAAGATGTTTCCTTGCTGTGGATCCAGACAGGTCGGATCCAGCTTCAGTTTGTTGGCCCCCATCCAGCCCATCAACTGCCTTGAACCACCTCTCCTGATTCAGATGGCATGGAAAGATAGAGCTGGGTGTCACCTGCTCATTGATGACGCCTCCCTCCAAATCTCCTGATGATCTCTCCCGCCGGGTTTTCTATAGAGGCTGAAGAACATGGGAGGTAGTTGCTCCTGCAGGGAGCTCAGGACTTGCTTACATCTGGCTGGGAAGGTCTCTAGATCTTTGCTGCCAGTCCGGCAGGAAATGCTTCTCCTCCAGGACTCTGCTTCTTTGACTCCTGGGTAGTCTTGGTCTTCCTGTTCCCTGAGATACCCTGCTACTAGAATGGATGCCTAGGTACCGCCTCCAGGCTGGAGAGGCAGGCAGGAGGCCTCCAAAGGCTGTTTGCAGGGGGTCGAAAGCAAGTGGGGGTTCCGTCCTTGTCTTATGCTAGGGAAAACCCAGAAGCTGTTGGTGGGCCACGGTGTAAGGTGGGATGCTGGACTAGACGGGCCTCGGCCTGATCCATCAGATGAGTTTCCATTGCGTTCCTTTTTCTAGAAGCAATTCCCTCTTTCCCCCGCTGAGCAGTTTCTAGAAGCAATGACCTCTCTCCCCCTTCAGCTTCCGCTGGGGAGATGACCGCTTTGGGCCCGAAGGATTGGAAGGTGGTCGGGGCCGCCTCTTGTTCCTTCCATGCCCGACCTCCAAAGAGCTTTCCCTGGCTTTAACCCTTGGAGACCTTTTGCCTGTCCCTGCTTTGCTCCTCCTGCCTTTCCTTATCGCTTTGTCGAGCCCTGTGACCTTGCGAGGGCACAATCTTCCCTTATGTTTGTTTGGGCAATCGCAGCCGCCCGCGGAGCAGCCGTGCTGAGCCTCCTCCTGCACCACGCCCTCTTCCTTCTTGGCCACTGGCCTCCCAAGGCAGTCAGCCCCAGAATCATGGGCCTGGGAGCGGCCACGAGAATGGCACCCAAACAGTAAACAAACTGCCCATCCTCTTTGGGCAGGAAGGTTCTTCCCTGTCTCCTTCTCCTTCTCCTCCTTCCTCTTTTCCTTCTCTTCCTTTCCCTCCTCCTTTTCCTTCTCCCCGTTAGGTCTAGTGGTTAAGGAGCCGGACTCTTATCTGGGAATACCGGGTTTGATTCTACCCTCCTCCCTAAAGCCAGCTGGGTGACCTTGGGCTAGTCACAGCTCTCTTTCTGAGCTCTCATAGCCCCGTCTAACTCACAGGGTGTCTGTGATGGGGAGAACAGAAGGTTTGTCAGCTGCTTTGAGTCGCTTTAAATATGTGAGAACAGCAGGGTAGAAAAGCCAACTCTTCCCCCTCCCCTCCCCTTCCTCCCTCTTTTCCTTTTCCTTCCCCTTTTTCCCCTTCTCCTTTCTTCCTTTCAAATTCCAGACGGCTTTCTGCGCCTTCCAGTGTTCAGAGTCAGTTGGATGCAACTTGGGTGTTCCCTCTGAGAAAACAGATGCGCTCATGCTTCTGGAAAGCTGAATGTGAGCAGGCCTTGCCTCTGACTGTGCCTCATTCGGATGGAGCCTGCTATTTTATTCTCCAGAACCCTTGCAAGAGGGAAGTTGTTGCGCCCAGTTTGCAGGCGGAGAACTGAAGCAGGGAGAGGGGAAGACGTGAGGGCCCCTGAAGATCTAAGATGAAGCCTGTGCCACATCGTTTGCCTCTTTGCCGGCTGCTGTGCAACCTCCAAATGAAAGCGCTTGCAATGGTGGTAGCGATGGGTGGTCTAAAGGCGTCCAGGTCTTCTGTCCGCTTGCAGACTGCTTTTCAGGGTGAAGGTTTGCTGCCTACGTAGGTGGCAAGGACCTTGATAAATCCTTGGAGGACAGGTGTATCCATGGAACTCGACTGGATGCCCAGGTACTTGTTTCAGGTTGGAGAGACAAGCAGGATGCCTCTCAGGGGCATTTGCAGGGAGTTGAGAGCGAGTGAAGGTTTGCCTTCATCTTCTGCTTGAGATGCCCAAAAGCAATTGATGGGATGCTGTGAGTCAGGATGCTGGACGAGATGGACTGTGGCCTGATCCAGCAGCGCTCCTCTTGCATTCTTTTGTTCTTATATTATGTTCTTATATTTTAAAGAAAACTGTTTCTGCCCTGAGGATGTTTGCAGGCTTTAGGTTTGCCTGTTCCTAGGAAAATAGCTTCTCTGCCCTCCTCAACTTCTGCTTTTGCTGAAATGGCCAGTACAGAAAGGGAAGCAAATTAGGAATGAGATGAGAAATGGGTTTTGCTGTGATTTGGGCTTCGAACTCGTTCACTTTGGTCCTCCTTGTTTCTCGTTTTGGTCCTGCTTTTGTGGATGTTGCCACCAGATCTCGCCTTCAGCTTTTCCTGTAGTTCTTTCCGTGAGGTCATGTTTTCTTGCATGAAATATGGATATTACAAGGTCAGTGGAGATCAGGAGAGAAAGAGGCCTGAACCTTTGTGTGTGTGGGGGGGGGGGGGGACCAGGAAGTTTGATCTAAAATCCACTCCTTGAGTTAGGTAGCTTGGCTTGGCTTAACTTTCAGATTTCAGAGCCTTGATTTCAACTGAGGCTGTTGGGGTTGCGTCCGTGGAGTTACCCGCCTTCAAGGTCCAGTGTAGGGAATGTGTATCTTTTCCTTGCTAGTGGGAAAGGCATTTCTTGGTCTTCCTGCCAGATGCAGCCCTGTTGGTGGAATCGCAGTTGCGAAGACTCTCCAGTGTGTCATTTCAGTTTTTTAAATAGTCTAGAGGTGATAGGGATGAAAGTGGCTGACGTGGCGACTGTTTCCCGTGTAGGGTCAGAGGTCCTTGCCACCTACGTAGGCAGCAAAGTCCATCCAGATCTTGTGTGGGGACAGTTTGCCTCTTTCAGGGGTCAGGTTTACACCGAGAGATTTGGATTAGGGGTTGTGCACAAATATTTGGAAATTTGGGAACCCGATTCAAATTAAATGAATATCGACATTCGAATTCAAATTGGATTCTCAAAAATCCGAATTTCTGAATTCGAATGAATTTTGAATTTTTGGAAATCCAATGTGGATTTTTGAATAATTTGACTGAATTAGATCCGTTTCTATTGCATCCGAATACCGGGTCTATTTGTGCATATAACACGGGATGACAACGGGATGCAAATGTTGCTGACATTCGTATCATTCAATTCAAATCGGATTTTTGAAAATTCAGATTTTTGACGCGCATTTGTGTACATCCCTAATTTGGATCATTCCATCCCTCAGGTATCTGCTTGGACTTCTTCTTCTCTTTGCCCCACCCCTTTTAAACCTTTGTCAGGATCAATGAAATCCCTAAGACCTGAAAAAACATGCCCAGAGGACCACAAACAGGAGTTAGCTGGTGCTGGTATTAACGGACAGAGCTTTTATCTTGAATTTCCCTCTTGGAATCTGCTCCCTTTAGCCCACGGAGGGGCATATTCATGCTGGTTACAAGGTCAGGCTTTGGGTTGGGTGGTAGGGTGGTTGGTTTTAGGCAATAGCTTCCCAAACTCATAACTGCTCGGGTGTCCACAAACGCAGTTTTCGGCATTCGGTTTGATTGAATTGGAATGTCCAATGTTCATGTTTCTCGGGGTCTTTCTAAGGGTCTTCCAGGATCCTTGTTGTAGGCCGTCCATGGACACATGACCTCTTTGTTGGTTTGGAAGGACAAAGCCATACTGAAGGCCACCTCCCCCAGGAGCTCCCAAGAACCACTCTTGGCATGCAGTAGGATGGGGTGATGGCACCGTGTGTCATCTTCTTCTGGTTGTGAGCAACCTGGGTGGCCCTTAGAAGCAGGCTCTGTAGCATTTATGGAGTGAGTAAAATTTAATGTTCTGAAAGTCTGTTGTAAAAGTGGAGCAAGTGGGCTGTTCTACAAGGTGGGAGACCATAGCACCATCCAAGACAACCGTGTGCGGCTTTGGACCGTTGTGGATCAGGAATTGTGAGGGAAGCCAATTGGTTCACAGATCACAAGCTGCACAAAGTTGGGAGGGAGATGGGAACAGCCGCCATGTGGTCCTTGAGGACCACACCAGATCTGCAGTAGGTTCAGGAGGTCCAGCTGCCAACGTGGACCACAGAAGGCTGCAGCCTTGCATGCCTCATGCCCCTCATTCCTGCTCCACACCAAGCCTGGACCCTGTGCTTGGAGCACTCTAGGGTTATGGGAGACTCCATGTTGGCCAGGCTAGGACCCTGTTCTTAACAGTGACAGGAAGGCCAGGATCTGGAAGCTGCTCTGCTTCTGGGTCCCTTTCTGGGGCCGTGGGGCCATCTCCAAGGCTCACAACTTGGGGGACTTTTGTTTCCTGGCTGCAAACGTAGGCCAGCGCTGGAGGATGGCTGCCAGGAAACTCGGTTCTTCCTACCATGTCCGTGGTCCTTCATCAGGCATGTGGGCCTTAATAGGGTGGCCTCCACTGGTTTAGGGGCAAAACCGAAGCCGAGTCATCCAGACACATGTAAAAGTGAAACTATGCCATCCAAAAGGAGTGAAAGTGAAATGCACCATCCCCACAAAATGTGTGCAAGGTTCTGCACCTGTGTGGAGCTGGGGAAGGTGGAAAACTCAGGTGAGCACCAGGGATGTGCACAAATTTTTTTATTTTTTATTTTGCATTTGAATATGATTCGAATCGAATGTCCAAACGTATTTGATTCGAATGTTTAGAATCCGGATGCAACAAAATCCGATTCGAATAGAATGCGTTTGAATCTATTTGTTGGGATGTTAGGTTCGAATCTGAAGATATGGATGTTGACACCATGTGTGTCGTATGTATCTGTATGTATTTCATATGCAAATACATGCAGATATGTATGAAATGCATGCAGATGTCTGTCTGTACATTAGAACGTCTCAGGTCATTAGAACAAATGTTTTGGAACATTCGAACTTCGTTTGCATGTTTAAATTCCAATGTCTGCATTCAGTTTAATTCAATTGAATTTTGAACGTTTAGAACACTTGTGCCCATCGCTAGCGAGCGCAGCAGGAGGGGTGGCCCTGAGCACTGCCACCCCCCTCTGCCTAAGACATGGGTAATGGGAGCGCCAGGCTGGGCGATTTCCCTCCTCGCTCCTTCTCCTGGGCTCCCGGGGCAAACAGTGGCCGCCTTGCAGGCCTCACGGGGTTAATCCAAGTGCGCACTCTTCCCTCTTTCCTGCTTTTGTTTTGCCCAGGCTGGCTGGCGGCTTCCTCCTAGTAAAGTAAACGCTGGCGTGTCTGTCACCTGCTCCGCGCTGCCTTGTCCTCTGTCTGCTCTGAAGTGGTGCCAAGTGGCAGGCGGGCAGGCAGGCAGGCGGGCGGGCGGTTTCTTGCTGATTTGCTAGGCCTGTGCTGCCTGCCTGCCTGCCGCCCTCCCTCCTTCCTTCACTGCCTGCCTGTCTCCCGCTTTCCTTGGAACAGTTGCCCTGGGGCAGCACGACCTTAGCAGGTGTTTTGGGGAGGGAGCCCGGAGCCTGTTGGCACATGTCAGGGAGCAGCAGGAGCAACAAGACGCTTTCACGCTTTCTCGCTGCCTTGCAGAACCCAGCAACGTCTAGCCATGCTACCAGAGGGCCTGGACAGCTTTAAGAAAGGTTAGACACACTCACATAGGGCAGGTGTCCCATGGCTGCTAGACTGGATGCCGAAATGCTGCCTCCAGGCTGGAGAGACAAGTAGAAGGCCTCTCACAGCCATTTGCAGGGATCCAAGAGCAGGTAAAGGTTTTGCTCTTGTCTTCTGCTTGAGATGCCCAGAAGCCGTTGGTGGGCCACTGTGAGGGATGGGATGCTGGACTAGATGGTCTGTGGCCTGATCCGGAAGGGCTTCTCTTAGCTTCTTGCCCTTCTTCCTCTTGTCCTCCTATGGCCCTCAGATCTCTCCTTCCTGTGGCCAGATGAACAGACTTGGGAAGCAAAGCTCAAACTAACAAGCAGAACAATCCCTTGCTTATGGCCTCTGGCAAACCATGCCCCTGTACACATTGTGGCATTCTGTGGCATCCCCGGGGGGTGCTAGAATTCCTCTGCTGCTCTGTATACACCCAGAGGTATGGCAGCTATGGGATGGGACCTTGAAATTGCAGTTTTCTAAGTAGCTGCTAAACTAGGAAGTTGGGCCAACGATAGGTGTGGAGGGGTAAAGGTTAGGGGTGGTGGTGGTGGTGGTGGTGGTGGTGGTGGTAGTGGTAGTAGTAGTAGTAGTAGTAGTAGTAGTAGTAGTAGTAGTAGTAGTAGTAGTAGTAGTAGTAGTAGTTAGCTTTTCTACCCTGCTTTTCTCACCCATTTAAGGGGACTCAAAGCAGCTGACAAAGCTTTCTGGTCTTTTCTCCACAACAGACACCCTGTAAGGTAGGTGGGGCTGTGAGAGCTCAGAAGAGAGCTGTGGCTAGCCCAAGGTCACCCAGCTGGCTTCATGGGGGGTGGGGGGTGGCGGCATCTAACCACTAGACCAAACTGGCTCAAAGCAAGGCAAGGGATGTATTCTGGAAAGGACTCTAAGGGAGCCTTGGTCACAATCCCAGTAGCTGTTTTATGCTGTGAAAGCAGAGGGAAGCTGCAATCATGTTTCACTTTCAAAGCAAGGATGTTACATCTAAACTAGCAAAAAAGAGGGGAAGGTCATAACAAAATTTCTCTTTTGCCTTCGTGGAGGAGAGCAAGGGGGAGGGTGAGAAAGCAGGAAGTTGCATCTGAAAACTTTTTCTGGTGGCCGTTGACCAAAAAGCTGGAGGCTGTTTCTTGCGGTGGAGGGGAAGAGAAGTGCTTGAGGTTCTACTGGAAAGGGCCTTTGGGGGAGAAGGGGTCAAAGGTTCCTGGGCCCTTGGCTTCCATGCAACTTTCCTTCCAGCTGAAGCCAGAGTCTGAACGAACATTCAGCTCTACTTGTAGGCCAGTTTGATAGTTGGGCAGTGAAAGATCAGCCATCCTGATCAGGTCCTAGTAGATAGAGAGAAGGTTCTTGATTAGGTGCCACCATCGCTGAACTTCCGCAGAAGAAGGAAGAGCCTTGGCAGAACCATGTACGTGGCAGCATTCTTTGGGCATTCTGGCAAAACTGGGCACTGGGACACACCCTCTTTGCCTAGCCAGGGAATCTGTGCAAGATCCAAAGATCCAGGCATTCTGTTTCAAAACCATCTCCCACCTGATGTCCAGAAAGGGGTGGCCTTTATGGCCCACACAACGTACGTTTCATTAGAAGGTCCTGCTGAAGGGAGAGAATGCATTATTGCCCCATTGTCCCGTTCCTTGGTTGAGGGTCATTTCCCCTGGATTGGATTTCCCCCGGGACTGGGCTGTCTCTGGACTGGGACGTGAGGCCTGTGTGTCTTGCAAGCCCTGCAGGGCTGTGAATGTATCCCACGTTTACGCATTTGTTCTCTTCCTTAGCTGCCCCTATTCCTGCAATCAGGTTGTCTTACTAGGAGGTTGACTGAGCCACAGGGTTTTGGGTTGGTGGGTTTTGTTTTTCTTTTAGCATTTGGGGAGTCAAGAGAGGGGACTCCAGGGAACTGCAGTTTTTTCACTAACTGACTGTAGTCTCTGATTGCTCAGAGAAGTGGAGAAAAGAGGGAGACGTTCTGCAATTCTTCAGAGAGTAACGCCAGCCTTTCTGCTATTTGCTTTGGGGTGTGAATATACCGGAATCCTGCAGCGCATCAATTCCTCTGACCTCTTGTTCTCTCATGCTTTTGGATGATGGTTCCCATCAGCTAAAGGTTCTCTGGTTGAAAAGCCCATTTTGACTTCAGCCTTTGCAAAGGCTCCTATTTTGCAATGTTGTAAAGATGGCGCTTTGCCATTTGTGCTCCCACAGGGTGGCAAAAGAGTTTGGGTTTTGGGGAAGGGTGTTTGCCCTTTGAGGTATTCTTGGGAGCCACCCAGGAGCAGGTCCTGCTGGTGGATTCTTGCATTGTGACCCTTCTGGGTGGGGGTAGATGAGATCTTGCCTGAGGTGTTAATGCTCCTCTTGCCAAGGGGTTATTGGCAAAGGTGGGTTGTTAGTTCTCATTAATTCCCCAGCATCAGTGAAGTAGGCTATAAAGAGGGCTTTCTGACCCAGATCCTCTGGGACTCCTGGGCTGAAGGCCTACATATGTTGGAGTCACCCAACTGCCCCTCAGGGGTGAGTTGCACCTCCTCACTTTTCCTTCTGTAAAATGGGATTATTGCATGAGAGAGGAAGTGCAGAGAGTTCCCCAGCTTTTGGATTGGGTTTATTTGTTGATACGGTGTTTATATCCTACCTTCTGCCTGCAAAGCCCCATGTGGCATTCACCATCCTCATGACAACCTTTGCAGTAGGTAAGTCGAGAACTCTTCGCTGGCCCAAGTGACCGTTCATGGCCCATCAGGGATTTGAACCAGGATCACCTGTATTTCATCTTGACTGTGTAGCCGCTGCGCCCTCTGGTGGCGCAGTGGTTAATAGCACTAGACTGGAAGCCAGGAGTCCCTCCATTGGAAACCTCCCTGTGCTGTGGAAGCTCAGTGGGTCCTGCCACTTATGGGTCATGTAGCTTTGTGTGTCCCCTGGGAAAGGTAGATGGTAAAGTTCAGGCAGGTATTCCCTCTCTCTCTGGCAGCAACCTGATCCATAAGTGTAAGTATACGCATAGGTGCATAAGTACCTTACGATTTGCCTCTGGGAAGCCTTTGGCTTGTTCCCCCTGGGTCCACCCACGCTTTGATAACTGTTAGGAAACACTTGTGAAGTTGTCAAACCCTTTCCGCTCCCCTCCTCACTTGCAAATACCTTAGACTGGCACTTCTGCTGCTTTTGATGGCCCAATTTGTTTTTCTGATGACTGTAGATTTTCTTGGCTTCTTAGGACTTTTGTTTTGCAAAGCTGACCTTAGGACAGAAGTATACATGGGAATGTGGCAGCAAATTTGTGCCTTTGCTCTTTCTGGGTTTCTCCCAAGTTTCCAAGTGCCCCCCCTGACCTTCCCCCCCCCTTGTCTTTAGGGTCCATTTGTGTGATGTTCTGTGTTTTGTGGTTCTCAGAAAGCAACATATATGTGAGGTCTGTGTACAAATACAGCCATTGCATATAACCATGATAATGCGTACCTAAGAATCTCCATCTTGACTCACTTCTGTGTCCTTGGGTGTTTTTCCACTGTCACTAGAAGTACCCATTAAGTACCCATTAATGGGTACTTCTTGTGACAGTGGAAAAACACCCCAAGTCAAGGGAACTCTGTAGAGCTGTGTGTGGAGCTGGCCCACCCTTAAGATGATTGGAGTTTCCTGCATAAGGAAACCATCTGTGCATGTAACACAGTGTGTGCTGGGCCTGAGCAAGACATGGGGACCTGTGTGCATTTAAGGTCCATGGACTGGAGCCATGGAGGTGCATTCAGACTGAATGTTCACTAGAATAAGCTGCGTTCGGAGTTGGTGCCACCCGGCTGGCTCATCTCCAAAGAACTGCACAGCAGAGACCTCTGTGCAGTTTTCCAGATTATGTACTTAAACAGGGTTGGACCAAACGTATTGAAACCGGGGCTCTCTGTAATTGTTGGCACTCACAAAAGGGAGTGAATTGGCCAGCCATGAACTTCCTTTGGGAAGATCCTGGGAGCTGAAGCAGGATTTTTTTTTTTAAACCTATTCAAACACCAATGGGGACATGCTGATTTTTAGCCTTTTACCTTAGGTGCATGAGCTGTGTGCCAGGAAGGTGAACTTTGTTGGCTGACGCATCCACGTGGGCGTATGGATGTAGCAGCCTGTGTGACGTGGAAGAGAGCTATCTCTGTCTCTGCTGGACTTTGCTCAGGTTCTCACGGAGCGTGTCTGGATGCCGGCCTGCAACCTTTGGGCATGTCCTCCGGACTGTTTTATGCCCTCTGAGCTGGTGCAGCCATTATCCGCCCTGTAGGCTGACAACCTTCAGCCCTATGGTTTGTGGGAACTGGAGCTGGGTTGGGTGGATCCCTCCCTCCCTCCGAATCCACTGTTCCTCAAGCCAGTTTTCTTTCTACCATATAACAAACTGACCGCTTGAGGTCAAGCCATACATTCATAACTTGGCTGGGAGATGTTTCGGAACCATAAAGGTGTCTGGCTGGCGTGCGAGACATTTTTCATCCTGGGCCGCTCTCCAGGGTTTCTCCTCTTTCCCTCCACTCCCCTGGGCGCGAGGTCTGGATTTACTGCGGAGGGCAATGCCTGCGTGTGCCCCGGAGGCAGATGGATGCCTGCGCCCGGCGACTGCGCGCACCCTCCTCTTTCTCCCTCCGCTTATCTCCCTCCCCACCGCCGCTCAGCCCCTGAGCTGAAATGTTTACCTCCCAACTCTTCTGACAGTTCAAGCCGGCTTGTAAGGCAGGGGTTATTGAACTGCGAATGTTGTGACATTACAGTCTTGTCTCTGCGCTTTCAAGATGCGCGACACAGCCAGAATGATAAGCGGGCGCTTGGCGTCTCCAAAGATGCCTTTGGCTTTCCCTGCGCTCTGGCTCTCAGCTTTACCCCCCCCCTCCACACACACACACACAGACACACAGACACAGACACACACAGACACACACAGACACAGACACACACAGACACACGCACACACACACACACACACACACACACACGGCTCAGATCTTCAGGGGAAACTGATAACATTCCCTAGCAATTCAGGAATGCTCCCCCCCCCCTTTGCTTTCCTTTCTTGCCAACTGTACTGGAGAAGAGAAGACGCCACTGGAGAAGGAGGAAAGCTCAGAAGTGGCACCTCTCGCTGTGCCCGAGTCCAGATGGGCAAGTCCCAGGTTCAAGAGATGCAATTCTTTTCCCTGCTCCTGTTAGGAAGGGGGGAAAAAACCTTCCAACTTCCTTTCATTCCCTTCCCCGGCTTTGCGTTAGCTTTCTTGTCTTGCTCATGGGGGCATGGGGGTCACATTTGGGCCCGATGAAGAGTGCAAAAAGGAGTTATCTTTGTTCTGGGAGGGCCTGTAGTTCGGTGGTAGAGTGAACTGCCTGGGAAGCTGCAGGTTTGTTGCCCGGCATTCTCCCCAGGAGCAGAAATTGGCAAAGCGCTTCTGTGTCCGCCAAGAAAAGGGCATCCCTGTGCCCTTTGAGCAGTCAGGATCCGGCCCTGACTTAATGGCACCTGTGAACAAGAGCAAAAGGTATTCAAGGTCATGCAGAGCTTTGACTGGCCCTGGTTGTCTTGGCTGCTTTGATGCACTTCCCGCTGCCTTGCCCCTGGGAACTCCAGGGCTCCTTCTGGCTCTCCATGTATTTCCCTTTGTTTAAAGTGAGTGGGTAGATCAAAGGTCCTCGATGCCCTTTCAGACAGCTCCAGGCCTTGGTCCTTTCCTCAAAGCTCCGGTATGTGGGTATGGGATAAAAATTGATTTGATTGCCCCACGTGTAACTATGATAACCCCGGGGAAGGCAAATGTCTCCCCTTGGAGAGAGTCAGAAGTTTACTCTCCAGGAATTCTCTGTCTCTCCTCTTGAGGCCGTTAGGGGTTGCCTGGAGGCCTCCACTCCAGGGATGGGCATGGATGATTTTCTGCATCTGAACTCGAGTCAAATCGAATATGCAAACATTCAGTTTGATTTGAGTATTTAGAATCCGAATGCAACGAAATCAGATTCGAACGGAATCCGTTTGAATCTGTGTGTACATCCGAATGTTTTGAATCATTTGAATGAATGTTTCGGGACATTTGAAATTGGTCCAGATGTTTAAATTCAAACGTGTAGACATTCTTTTCAAGTTCAAATGTCCATTCTGTCTTCTGACTGTAGAGATCAAGGTTTGTCTCATCCATTTTCCAGACCTTCCAACCCTTTCTTCTTGGGATGCCCGTCTAGGAGAGCTGTGAGAAAGGAATGGGTGGGTTGTTTGTACCCAGCAGAGAGGTTGCCTCCTGGGGGTGCCTGCTGCTTTATACCTGCCCACAAGATGGCAGCATGCATGCCCAAGGTGACTTGAGAGTGCTGCACCGTCTTTGCCCTTGGAGAACAAAAGTTCAGTGGGTATCCTTCAGTTGTAGGAGGCGCTCAGTATCCAGCAGATCTTTAGAGGAAGGTTTGGCAAAGGACTCCGGCATCCTGATCAAAGATGCTGCATATAAGGATCCATATAAATAACTCTTCTCCCAACCCTTGGTTTGGAGGACATAAGAACATAAAAGGAGCCCTGCTGGACTGGGCTGCAGCCCATCTAGTCTAGCACCCTGTCTCACACAGTGGCCCACCAATTGCTTATGGGCGTCTCAAGCAGAAGGGCCGGCGGCCAAACATTTCTTTATTCCCAACAAGAATCCAGCATGGATGTGCGTGTACAGTTGGCCAACCTTCCCTTATGAGGACAGTAGGATTTTATGTTTTCTAGATGAAGGATCTGACACAGCTTTTTGCTGAAGTTGACTCTTAGCAGGATTAAAAAGCCAAATAACCTGATTTCCGCTAGCTAAATGATCGATCACATCTGTACTCATAGGTGTTTGAGGCGACTGGTTTGTGCTGTTGTGGTTGTCCTGCATAGCACTCACAAGGCTCTTTGACCCCCAGATTATGTTTACACTTAGGTTTAATCCAGCTTCAGCCCACTTTCAGAGTGAGAGAACACATCAGCAAAGTGACAAGCTGTTTTCTTTCGGGGTTTGAATAACTCAGAAAATTCACCTTTGCGATAGATAATGTAGAAAGAAAATTATTGTTCACTTTGCTGATGTGTTCTCTCACTCTGAAAGTGGGCTGAAGCTGGATTAAAACTTAGGTATGACCACAGCTCAAATCTCTGTAATGTTGGCGGAATTGAATTTGTGCCTTTAGCTGAATTTAGTCACTCCGGTGCCTGGGGAGTTGAGGTTAGCCACAGAAACTCAATGTTTCTCAAACCAATTCACCTTGCAGGATTTCTGTGAGAATCTAGAATATCTGGGGGAGAATTGCATTCACCACCCTGAAAATATAAGCTGAAATTTTATCTGGGTTTTGTTTTTCCTTTGGCAAGCAGCCCTATAATTTGATGCAGATCCAAGGAGATCTGTTTGCATTGTACTGGACTCAGAATTTATATGGAGAAAAGGCAAGAAGTCTGTGGTAGCGGGAAGAAAAGCAGGGCATGGCACCCATGAGATGCCTCCAAGGCTTGGCAACTCTCTGCCTTGGCAATGCCAATCAGTGCAATTGCCTTAGTGACAGGTTAGGATGTCCTAGGAGAAGGATTCCTTTAAATAGCAGGGTTTTGGGTTTTTCCAACTACCTTCCCAATAGCGATTTGCAAAAGTCAATTTGCATTCAGAAACGCAGTCAAATCATTCATGTTCACAGATATGTGCATCAGAACTAACTTTTGGTGGTTCAGATATCTCAAAATTTGATCTCCTCTTGCAAACACAGTTTGAGCAAGAGAAAAGGGGTTTTAAGGGGGAAAGAAATGGCATTTTTCTTTTCAAACAGTGCAGAATCAAATGCGGACAGCCGTTTTTTGGAATGAATGAGCGTGTGTCTCCTTGCATGGTGAAACAAACATGGGAATTTTGTCTGTGCATATCTTTGGCTTCCAGTCCTAGAAAAATAATGAAGTTAGGAGGCCTAATTCCACTGGAGGGCAGCAACATGCTTAGTCTGTAGGCAAGGCAGGAAAATGCTTGAAACCTCCAATGGCAAAGTTCTTTGCCCTTTAGAATTAGCCCAGACTGCTGCCTGTTCAGGACCGTCACCTGCACACCCAATGCCTCTTGCAACCTGCGTTGAATCTCACCAGGCTTCCTGTGCCAACAGCTGCACAGGTGCTTGGGTGCACAGATTTGGGTGTAACTATGGCCCTTGGACAGATTTTGCAAGAGGAAGCCTCCAGATGTCATTTTAGGCAGATGGACCTAAGCCTGCCCGTTTTATGCTGGCGACAAGGGCTTCCGTTCTTGCCTTGTTTGAGATTGCAAGAGAACTGAATTAGGAGGTAAATCTTGGTAGCCTTTGACCGGTCCTGAATCCTTTCTGCAAGAGATCCCTTCCCCCTTTCCTGATATAATCATCATTTCGCTTTCTCTTGAAATGCAGGAAGATGGATATCACAGCAGGCCTGGAAAGGATTCTTCCCAATTGCCTTTGACAAGTGGGGGGGTCTGGCTTGGGTGGGGGCACAAATCGGTGTGCTAAAGGAAGTCATCTGTGTGTGTGTGTGTGTGGAGGGGAGAGAGAGAGAAATGGGGAGAGAAACACAGGGGTTGGGCAGGGGGGAGGGGGAGGCCCTGGAGACCAAGAGGAAGAAAGAAAAGAGGTCAAGTCCAGAGGAATTAAACGTTCATAAATGTCGGCCCGAGCGCTTGGAGAAAGTAGGCCAGAACCATTAAATCTCATTAAAGTTTCATACCTATCAGTACTACTTCAGGCGGGCTTTGGACGTTGCTTTAATTTGATGGGTGTTAAGGGAGAATTATCAAATAATTGCGCCAGCTGGGGACTCGCTTTTATCGCGTTACGTGGAAAGTCCTTGCAGCTTTGTGGCGCTCGTCGGAACCCGGCCGTGGCAAGGCGGTTTTGTTCTAAGGGTAAACAGGGTGCCCCGCGCCCTCCCTCTGGGAGAAAATGAGCGCCCACCCACTGCGTGGGCCGCGGAGGCTTAAGACCTGTTGCTTTCCTCTGGCTGAGGGAGGTTAACTCTCTGCAGAGAGGACCAGGCGTGGAGATGCCGGACGAGGGGTCTCCCTCGCTTCCAGAATGGATGCCTGGAGGCTGGAGGGATGGGCAGGAGGCCTCTCAAGGGCATTTGCAGCGAATGGAGAGCAGGTGAAGGTTTTGCCTTTGTCTCCTGCTTTAGGATGCCCAGAGGCGCTTGGCGGGATACTGGGTAAAAAGGGGATGCTGCCCCAGATGCGTGGATGAGACCGAGAGACAGGTGAACCGGTGAGCTTTCGAGGGGAGATTTGAACTCGGGGAACTGAAGATTCTGTCCTAGTGCTCCAGACACATCAACAACTTGAGCCTGGTGAGCAACTAGAGACTGTAGGAGGGTTTATAGCAGTGATGTGTCAGCATTCACAGAAAAACCTAGCTTATCTTTGGTGCTGTCTCACATCTAGAAATATCCATAATTTTGTGATATTTGTAGTTCTAGTAAAGTTATATTTTTGATATACGTATTTTATTAAAAGCAAAAGCAAATAATTCTTTACGTTAGTGACTTTTGTTGCTGAATTTCATTTGCTAAATCTTCAATTGAAAGTTGGTATTTCATACACTTCAAGAACAAGCAAGCACTACATGCCCAGGTGCCAAGGTGACCAGGTGTGTCACCCAAAAGGGCTGCCAACTTGAAATCTCTTGCCTAGACATCCAGGGTGAGTCTGGCTCTTTAGGACCACACCTGCCAATCTGTTATTATTTCTAGTATTATTATTGCAGGTTGGACTAGCTAGCCTTTAGGTGACTTCCCATGTAGATGTGTAGCAGTGTGCAAACCCAAGAAAAAGGTCATTTTCCTACCTTGCAAAAGGGTTTGGGATGGGGTGAATAAAGGGCGGCTGAATCTCCGTTGTTGAGGGGTTCTCCCTCCCTGTGTTAGTCTTCCCCCAGAGGAGTCTGAACAAATTGAGACAGGCTCCTATTGCTGCTTAAACGCTGATGCCGAGGCGGCTGCCGGTGGAGGGAAAGGCTGACACATCTGGATGGCTTTTTAAAGCACAGCGAAGCAAATGGCAGCCCCAGGCGACTGCGGTGGCCACGTGATTGGTGCCTGGCTGGCTGCCCATGGGCCACTTTCCTGCTGGCTTTAGCAGCATTACCCAGCATGTCAGAAGAGGGATTTGCCCTTTGGTCCCTCTGTTTTCACTGTTTCCTCTAAAACAGGGGTAGGCAAACCATGGCTCGGGAGCCCTTGAGTGTGGCTCTTCCAGCTTAGGAGTACCCTAATTAAGTTAATATCAATGTACCTACCTATATAGTTTAAGGGTGTTTTCCCACTGTCACTAGAAATACCCATTAAGTACCCATTAATGGGTACTTTTAGTGACAGTGGGAAAACACCCTAAGTGTAAAAACTTGGCTCTCAAAAGAAATTTCAATCATTGTAATGTTTATATTTGGCTCTTTTGCCTAATGAGTTTGCCGACCACTGCTCTAAAAGGTGTGTTGGGGGGAGGGGAGGGGGGCAGGGACATCTAAAATCCTGCTCTAGTTGAAGCAGCCTTTTCTGGTTGGTCAGATCAGGGGTCCGGTTCTCTGCCTTCTCCTGCAGCCCTCACGAGACACTTTGGCCAAATGCTCCCCCACTTCTCTTCCCAGAGATTTCTGGGGTTTCACCTGTTCAGCCTAGGAAGCTCCTGTGTGTTTCTGCTGAGCTTTGTAAGCCAGATATGTAGATCCAAAGGAGATTTGGGCCTCATGGTTGTTCAGGCACATTTCCAGGGATGTCCCCTTTTGTGGCTTCTAAAGTCACAGAATACTTGAAGTTTCCTGGAAATATTTATTTATTTATTTATTGTTGGTTGGTTGGTTCATTCATTCATTCATTGTATCCCACCCAGTTGTATCTTAGCCAGTTTGGTCTAGTGGTTAAGAAGCCAGACTCTTATCTAGGAATACCGAGTTCAATTCCACCCTTCCCCATGAAGCCAGCTGGATGACCTTGGGCTAGTCACAGCTCTCTTCCGAGCTCTCACAGCCCTACCCACCTCACAGGGTGTCTGTTGTGGGGAGAAGAACAGAAAAGCTTTGTCAGCCGCTTTGAGTCCCCTTAAATAGGTGAGAGAAGTGGGGTAGAAAGGCCAACTCTTCTTCACCCAAAGGCTGTTGGTTGCATTTCTTATCTCCTCCCCTTTTTTCCTTTGTAAGCCGTGAGGCCCATTTTATAGCGGATTAGGACCACGTTTGCCTGTCTCGATTTGATCGGCCAACTGGGGCAGAAGGACAGAGGGAGAGGGGAGCCACGGCCTGATGAATTATTCACTGTCCCCTGATTTCCCATAATTCTCTCCCTGATACTTTTACAACCTGTCTGTAAATAAAAACACTGTGTATTATTTATAGGGGTGGATTTAAGCTTGTGGGTCAGGATGCGAGCGCGGGATTTACTGTGGTTTCAGGAAGGGGTCCAACTGACAGGCTGTTCTGTCTATTTTGGAACCGGTTGCTGCTTTACAGCTTGAGCTCCAGTTTTTTCAACTGTCAGTTTAGCCACAGTTTAGTGGGGAAATGACAGAAAGGTTTCTGGGCAAGGGAAAAGGTTCCCCTACCCATTTCCCCCTACACAATTTTCTGTGTTTCTGCTTTAGAATAAGTCCATGGGAGATCCAACAGACTTTTTGTCGATTGAGAAGTAGATGCTGATTTCAGTCGGATTTCAATCCTCATTTTTCCTTCATGTTTTGATTGTGTGCTCAGAAGAAAGTAAGAGGCTGGCTGGTGTGTGTGTGTGTGTGTGTGTGTGTGTGTATGCACATTTAAATAAGAGAAGGATATGGCTTCCCTTCCCTGTGGATTGTCGCTCCTGTGGCTGCAATTCAGTGTCATGTATCCATTGAGTTGGTCTCTTCTGGTGAGGTTTATTTTTGGAAATTCCCAGGGGCTGTTTTAATTTATGGTTCCCCCTCTGTTTCCTTGGAACCCCATAATGGGTGTTTAAATAACCTGGAGTGGCAGCAGCTGATGGAAAAATGACTCACTCTGCAAAGACCCTGCAGTTAGCCTGTGGCTTTTCTCTTAAAAGTGTGGTGAGCCAAAGAGATGCTACCAAGTCAGGCTCTGGGCAGGAATTTGGACATGATAAGAGGGAATCCATTGGAGTCTGGCTGTCCATGTCTCAAGAATCAAGGTCCGATTGCTTTGGGCAAGACGACAGCTAAGCTATCGTAGAAGCCAGACAACTGCGCTTTGGCATGGATGAGGTTGGACCTCTGATGGGTTTTTATGCCGAGTTCCTGGAGTGGAAGTTCACAGGTTCAACTTCCAACAGCAAAGCGGAAGGAAGCCGGTGGTTGGAAAGAGGTTCTGGTTAAGTGAAGGACAGTGGACATTCTCAGCTTTGCATCATGTGCTAAGCAGATATGGGTGGTTGGTTTAGCTATGGTTTGCAACATCTGGGAGCTGGTGCATGTACCAGAAGCATTCCCAGCTTGGTTCTTCCCCTTGGCTGAACAGGAGGAAAACTCATGAAGTCCATGGCTCAAGGCTACTGTCGATGTCTTCTGTTGAAATTAACTATAATAGGGATGGGCACGGATATTTGAAAATCTGATTCGAACCCGACGAAAGTCGACATTCGAATTCGAATTGGATTTTTGAAAATACACATTCGGACAAGTTTTGGATTTTCAAAAATCCGATACGGATTTTCAAATGATTCGAATGAGTAGATCCGCATCTGTCGTATACAAACGTGCACGAAAAGTATATGTATTTGCACATATAATGTGGGATGAAAACTGGATGCATACGGAATGCGTATGGGATAAATATGGATTTGTGCATATTCGTATATCGGATACGAATCTTATCGACATTCATGTATTCGGATACGAATTGGATTTTTGAAAATCTTGGATTTTGAAATTCGAATTGAATTTTCAAATATCCAATTCGACTCAAATTTGAATGCAAAAAATACATTGGTGCACACCTCTAAACTATAATCTGAAGTAGGCAGGATTGAGGATCATCAGAGCTGAATACCTGGTGTAGCTCAATAAGCCATTCCTGTTGGTCTGGCCATTGTGGATCACTTTGGAACCTTCATGCCTTAAAGGACATGCAGAACTGAATATAGAGGCCTCCGTGTGAGTTCCAACCTTTGGATGTTTCACTTGGGGACTCAGCTGCAGCCCTTCAGATGCTCCTGAACTACAACTCCCATCGTTCTGTATCAGCACCAGCCTGGAGGCCTGCAGCCGAGCGCTCCCAGATGTTTCGATTTGTTTAAGGTTGGGTCCCTTTTTTGAGTTACTGTGCCGAAGAGGCTTATGAAGGAGAGGATCCAAAATGCTTTAAAAGAGTCCAGAAGTGGTTCTTTTGAAGCTGCTAGAAAGTAGTTTGAGGATAACCTGTACATGCAAAAACATTGTTTGTGCATTTTTCATATGCTGAGCCAAACCCGTGCCCAAGGAATCCCTGTCCAGGCGTTACCCATTTTTGCATGATCGAAAGACAGGCAAACTGGAGGACTATGAAAGTGAGGGTGAAGTGGTGGCCGTCTATTTACCCAGTCCAGATGGAGTTTGAAGCCCCTGGGAATGGTGTCATTTTGGAATAAACAGTGCAGTTTCCACGAAAGTGCTTTTTTCCACCTCCTGTGTTTCAGTTTGGCTTCATTTTGCTTCTACACTTAAGTCAGCTATACTGATTAAGCACAGGATTCTGCTGAAGAGTCATCAGACCTTTGGACTATGCAGGTCTCTTTGACAGGCAGAATAAAAGGCCAAGCCAGTCCCATGAATCTTCAGCATCGAGCTAAGGGTAGAAGCAGGCGTGAATATGATCCCGAGTGCTTGAATACCGTTTAACCTCAAATCATTGTGAAAACATATTTTTGTTGTCGGTGGTGTATTTTTGGAGTCTGCATAAGCCTGGTGTGTGATCTGCGTCCCCTTCTTTGTGTTTGGCATGAGTCCTTGGTAAAAAAAAAAGTATCACCCACACAGGAAAACCGACCGGTAGCTTGCAAGGGAAATTGCTCCTGACGGCTTTTATCTTCCTCCGTCCACCATGAGTGATGCGAGATCATTCTCGCTGTGTTGTGGCGAAAACAGGTTGCCTGTCTTCCAGTTCATTTCACCTTCAGCTGCTCTCCTTTCCTAAAATCCTCCCGAGAACTAGATGCCTATAGAGCAGGAAGTCCACCCATCTGCATCTCTGGCCTCCAGGAAAGCCGGGTAACACAGTGCAGACGGTTTCCCCAGGCCCCCTCCGGCTCCCCTCCTGGGCTCTGAACCAGAATCTACAGTAGTTTTGCCCCAAATGGAGGCCTGCTTTATATTTTCAGTGTTGTGGATGCGCCCTGGAGGAGGATAGGAGATGAGAGAGCGAGCCAAGAAGGATGGCTAGTGGCCTTCCTAACGTACGCTGGGCTTTTCACTTGACAGCTTTAGCGCCACGCGGGCCAGGCTGGAAGCGTTGTGGCCTATTTGCAGCGTCGAGGCTGTGACTTTGTGATCAGACAGTTGACATAAATTCACATGATGGATCAGTTATCACTTCATTGAGCTGGTGGCGGATCCGTTGAAGGCTGTGCAATAACATACTGTTTCCTGGCGCTGCTCGGTGCTCGGATACATTAAATACCCTTTATTTATAGCTGACGGTTTTTGCACTGTGGGCTGGAGAATGCGGCTTTTGCAACCATCATCTAATTTTATGATGAGCATTAAAGCCGGGCCTATAATTTGCACCTCTTTATTCATTAGACATCAGGGCAGCAATAAGTCAAGAATGCCCAGGGATTTAGATGCAGATACAGAAGATAAACTATTGACAAGCCAGATGTATTTTTACATTAGTGTGCCTTTACTATAGTTTATGTGGAGAGTGGAATATAAATTGCGTTATTAAATATGAACGCCTCTTGTAACCCACTGGCGGGCTTCCTGTCGGGAAGGAGCCTGTCTTTTTAAAAAGTCATTGGGATGGAGAACTGATGGCTGAATATCTCAAGGTGATTTGCTTTCCTCTGCCCACTTTCCTTGTGCTGGTATGAATTTAAAAAGAGTCCTTCATTCTGACAAGGGAGGAGCCCCAGACAGGCAGGAAGTCACGTCCGCCCTAGAACATAAGAACCTAGGAGGGGCCCTGCTGGGTCAGGCCACAGCCCGTCTAGTCCATAAGAACCTAGGAGGAGCCCGGCTGGATCAGGCCACTGCCCATCTAGTCCAGCATCCTGTTCCACATGGTGGCCCATCAATTGCTGGGCATCCCAAGCTGAAGACAAGGGCAAAACCTTCACCTGCTCTAGAATTCCTGTAAATAGCCTTGAGAGCGATCCTGCTTGTCTCCCTAGCCTAGGTGTCCATTCTAGTAGCCATTGATGCACCTGTCCTCCATGAACTTGTCTAACCCTTTCTTAAAGCTCTCCGGGCTGGTCGCTGTAACCACCTCTTCTGGCAGCAAATTCTATAGACTGATGACCCCCTGGGTGAAGAAATACTTTCCCTTATCTGACCTGACTCTCCTACCCATCAGCTTCATAGATGCCCCCATGCATCATTTTAGGTATTTCAATCAGGTCTCCTCTTAAACGCTGTATTTCTCAAAGCTACCCATGACCGTCAGTGGGAACTGCCGGTTCTCGCTTTCTTATTCTGCCCCTCAGAGCGAGCAAAGGAGCCCAAAGGCAACAGTGCCGCACGCGAGAGATGCCTTGTCTTGTTCTCCGCCTGCTGCTCTGCCCTGGTGCTCATCAGGTTGCACTTCACATGCGTCTGATCAGGCCCGTATTGATGGAGATGTTCACTTTGCCGGGGGTCCAGGGCTCTTCCTGCTCTTCCCTTGCCGGTAACCTGCTAATCACCACCCGGTATCCGCCAATTGAGTCGTCTCTGATATTTATCGGCGCGCTTCATTGATATTCCCTTGCTGCTGGCGGCGTCTTTCGTGGAGGGCAGAGAGTTTGCGCTTAGTATGCGGTTGAAAGTGCGCCGGTTGATGGCTTCTCGGAGATTACGGTTGGGGCCGGCGGAGGCATGACAAATGAGGGAGAGGGAGACGTGGAACGTGGAATGAGGAGTGCGAGCTGAGCGGCGCACCTGCTTCCTGCCTCTGCCTCTTTAGGACAGCGTGCTCTAATGAGACCTCTGATGTAGCCATTACCGGCACTTTTATTGGACTCGCGCGCCGCGGCTGATGGCGAGGAGTGCAGGAAGATAATTGGGCGGCGGCTGTTCTCCCTCTCCGCGGTGTATCGGTGGCTAGGGAAGGGGGCCGGATCTGGGACATGTTGGGCCAGCCTAGAAGATGGGACAAGAAGATCCAGGTGTGCCCCCTTACCTACCGGTCCGGTAACTGCAGTTTTACTTATCCACGGTCAACTGGATCAGCCTTTCCCCCTCCTGTCCGTGCCATCAGGCCTCCCGGAGACTTCCCAGGGGGCTGGGTCAGGAAGAAATCTCACAAAATCCCAGACGGTTTCCCATGATTCCCAGGAAATTGCACAGGATTTCCTGGGAAATCATGCGAGATTTCCCAGTGTTTTCATATATCTTCAGTTTCCAGTACCCGCAGGAGGAGCTGGTACCTATCCCTCACGGATACAGGGGTACCTGTACCCCCATGCACTGCCCCCAGTGCTCTGTTGCCCATGTGCAACTGGTGTTTCCTTTCTTCCCGCTCTCGGGGAGAGAAATTTTGGGCGGAAAGAGAAAGCGCCGTGCGATGGCTCTATTCCGTAACCACACGTTCAGGTCTTCTTTGCAGAGTTAGTTTAAGAAATTCACCCCAGGGGCCGAGGGGGGGGGGCAACCCGTTTGGGGGAAAGCCAGGACAAAATCATAGGGAGCATACCAGTTCTATGTAGATATTCATCTCAGCATCTTTTTTCTTTAGAAGGCAAAGAAAATAAGAACTTGGATCCCCCCCCCAGATAATTCAGTGATGCAAAGAACTGCCCCCCCCCCCCAGTTTCACGAAGGATCACAGTCATTCACTGCCTGATGCAAAAGCAGCCAGCTGCCTGTTGAATGGCTCCGTAGGGCTGGAGCTAGCAGCCCTCGATGCCTGCTCCTTCCCTTGCGCCCATGCTGCCACGGCTGTGGCCGCCCCAGGCAGCGATGGGTTAAATGCTTTTGTTTCCGAGGTAATACAGTTTATACGGCGGGCATGAATAAAAGATGATGCTGCCCGGGTAGTTGTCAAGCTTGTGTTTTTTCTTGGGTTTATAAAGGCTTCTACTGTTGCTTGACAGTAAAAGACTGTGTTTGGGAGCTGGAAAGGGGGGAGGAGTCCTCAAAGCAAATAAATAAAGGGCGCTTATTTACACTGGGAGAGGGCTGCCTCAGGGGGGGAGTGGGGTCTTGTTTATCTCTGCTCCGAAATCCTGCCCTTTGCTTGCATGAGATGCACAGGGGAGACTGGCACCCACGCGCTGGGGGGGGGGGGGACAAACTGCCTGGAAAGCAGAGGGTTCTAACTTCCGTTCCCAGCTTCTTCCTGGGAGCAGGCAATGGCAAACCACTTCTGTATTACTACCAATAAAACTACTTCGAGGTGCTCATTGAACAGGAGTCGGACCTGGACTTGGTTACAGAAGAGCATAAGAGAAGCCTTGCTGGATCAGGCCACAGCCCATCCAGTCCAGCATCCTGTCGCACACAGTGGCCCACCAGACGCTCCTGGGCATCTCAAGCAGAGACAAGGGCAAACCTTCTCCTGCTCTCGAGTCCCAGCAGATGGCCTTAGAAGCGCCCCAGTTCCTCCCCCCACCCCCAGCCTGAAAGATGCATCTAGGCATTCGTTCTAGTAGCCATTGATACATCTGTCATCCATAAATTTGTCTAACCCTACAAATTTGCGTACCTCTGAGTCATGACTGACTCTTGGTTGGCTGCATGGCCATCTCTATGCCGTTTTCTTGGCAGAGACACAGGAGTGGTTTACCATTGCCTCCTTCTGTGGAGAGACTGGGAATCAAACCAGCAATCCTCTGCTTTCCAGGCAGTTTGCTCTGCCACCGAACGACAACTGCTCCCAGACTTCTTGGGCATCTTTATGTAGCTTCCTTGGCCGAGATACAGAAGTCGTTTGCCATTGCCAACAGCGGCAAAAAGACGGATGCTTCCCCCTTCCTGAGTAAGCTTATCTTATCTGGACTCGCCATCCTACTGCAAACACTGCATGCAGTTTTTGTTTTTTTAAATGCAGGAGTAAAGGCAAAACAAAAGGAGGCGTGCGTCTCCCCTTTCCCCTGCCAGGCATCTGGCCCTCTACTCCCTGGTCTGCCTTTGGGTGTTGTTTGCTAACAACAGGTGTTATAACACCTGCTGCTGGGCTAAGCATAGAAAAGCTTCCCTATGCAAGGCGGTTAACCCTTGGGGGAGAAATCCATGGAAGAAAACGAGGGAGGGAGGAAGGGGAAAGTATCACAGGGCTTGGGCCGGCCTTCACTCTGCACTGCTGCTGAGCTCCCGGTTTACTGTTTTTCAGGGCCTGTGCTTGGCCAAAGGTGTCTCTCCAGTTGCATCTGGGAGGCCGGTGCCCCAAAGGCTACAGCTGAGCCCTGCCCAGGTGGTTCTAATTTTAGAAAGCAGGTGCACATTCGCTGTTGTGCGTTCCTGCTATCCAGATGTGCAGGCTTGGGCCAGATGACGTTTTACTGCCCCCCTTTTTTTTGTTTGAATGAGCCACGTTGCGCTGTGCCTGCCAGGATGTGTGGGTCCCTCCTGCCCCACACGTCCAGATCTTTCACTGCAGCTGGAAGGGCTAAACACCTCCGAACATTCTTAAGGCCATGGTAGTTTGTGATATCCTAGACTGAGGCTCCGAACTAAAGAGGAAGGGCCTTCAGACCTTTGATGGGTGGTGACCCCTGGGCAGGACAATGCAGAAGGGGGGCAGCTGAATCTGCAGCCTAAGCCTTTGACTTCTGGAGTGCGGATCAAAGTGTGGATTTGTGAGGTCAGAGGTGGGGTTTGAATTGTAGCCCTCTCCCTCCCCTGCTGCCCTACCTGTTCTGCGACACGATTCTCTGTTGCTTTTGATGAGGGCAGCTGGATTATCCAGCGATCCAGAACTTCTTTCTGGAATCAGACAGCCAAGCAGCTAGGATTTGGTTTGGTGGAATTCAGTTCCTGCAACGTTCCTGTATGGTAAAATGGCTGGTGTGGAGCAGCTGGCTTCTGTGTAACCCAAGGGTTGGAGAACCACGTCTGACTCTAGTCTGTTTGGTCTTGTGGTTAGGGAGCTGGGCTCCTCCAGCATTGGATTCCGCACTCCTCCGTGAAGCCAGCTGGGTGGCCTTGGGCTAGTCACAGCTCTCTTTCTGAGCTCCCAGCCCCACCTACCTCATAGGGTTCTTTTGTAGCAAGAAGAACAGAAGGTTTGTCAGCCACTTTGAGTCCCCTTAAACGGGTGAGAAAAGCAGGGTAGAAAAGCCAACTCTTCTCCTCCTCCTGCTACTGCTGCAAAATTCATTGACTTGAATTGTCCGTTTACTGAAATTGGGTAGATCAGGACACTCTTTGCTCTCATGGACTTTAGTGCGGGGACTGGTCTCCTTTCATGCAGGTTAATGGAAGAGAAGTGCCTGGATTTGAGGTCCCACATCACAGCCACCCAGCCAGCGTCTCCCATGGAGTGCAAAGCCAGGTATCAAAGCTGTAGGAAGACAAAAGTCTCCTACCTGTTTGGCATTCAATCTGAATTAGTGAAACTTGCTGACGGGCACAAAAAACATGGACGGAACCTGTCCCTCCTTGCTTCCTTATTCACAGAAGGCTCCAAAGAAGCCAGCAGGAAAATGGCTTGAGACATTCCCAGAATGCCTTGGGTCCGCTGCCTGACCCGATTGCTTAAGGAGGGTTCTCCCAATTTGCTGGCCGTGCGTGACCAAAGCTGTGTGCTAAGAGACCGTGACTAAGAAGGGATGACACTCAGGAGGAAAATGTGGAATGAGATCTTTTGTTTTGCCACAGTATGCAAAGTGTCTCCTGCTAGAACTGAATTACTGTGGGAGGGAGGGAAGGGAAGGGAAGGGAAGCAACGTATGTCTTGCTTTAAATGGGGCCAGGAGAAATAATTTTCACCTTTTCGAGTCACCAGCTTTCAGCCTTTGGATTCCCTGGCAGCCCTCCAGTGCGCACTTTGGAATCGGAACAGGCGGCAGAATGACATTTCTGAGTGCCCCCCAGGGAAGCAGATGCTGCTCATCGCTGCCTGGGCCTGGGAGAACAGGGCAAAGAGTATAGCAAGAACCTTCTTCAGCCCAGGTTTTGCCAGAGGACCAGAGCCTGCAGACACCGAGGAAGGGCCCCTGGAGTGTGCGCCATGCTTTGCCATCTATGTTTCTTTCCTGTTCCGCTCTCCCCTGCCGTCCCTGGATGGCAAATGCAAGATCCCCCTTGAAACTCTCCGGAGCAGCGGCTGCATAATTATTCTGAGCAGGCTGTGTGTAGCGAACACCTGCTTCACTTCTCCTTGAGAATCTCTCTAATCTTCCCTTCCCGCACACTAACAGGCAGTCTGGTTCCCGCTGCCTTGCGCAGCCGCCAGATGCTCCCGACCGTATCCGGCTATCATTTCTCTAGTGGAGTGTAACGGGAAAGAGCACCGCACGCCTTTCTTTTGAGGTGTCTTTGCACATCTGTCATTCCCTGCCCGCGTCAGTAGAAAAATCATCAGCCCGCTAAGCCATACATATGGAATGGGGAGTGGGCAGAATATTGATGCGCCGTAGGCCTGCGGTAGAGCGGCTGCCTGGAAAATGGAGGGTCATGGTTTCAGTCCCTGGAATCTCCCTAAAGGGAGGTCATGGCAAACCATTTCTCTGAATCTTTGCCGCGGGAGATAGGTCTCCCGCGGCAGCGTAGCCAATACGAAGTTGCGGGGTGGGGTGGGTGGCCTAACTGAATGGAAAGCAAAGGCTTGCAGGTTTCATCCCTGCAATCTGTGGCAAGAAAGTTACGGCGAACCGTTTATGTGTCTGCTAAGAAAACCATCCGAGGGATCACAAAGCTTTGTAACGCCCCTTTCTCTTATGGTTTGGCAAAGGCAGCATCCGATTGGCTAGGACTGATGGATGCTTTCCCCTCCAAGCGCGCAAAAAGAACCCTGGAGATGCTTTAGAACCAGAGCAAAGGCGTCTTCTCGTTCCCAGTGTATTTGGTTGCTGAGTGTCACGGTTTTGGATGGCTTCAAACAACAGCTTTGGACCACTTCATGGAAGCTGAGACTATCAGTGGCTATTCCCCCCCCCCATGGCAGTAGGAGGTGGTTTGCCCCCAAAGTCCAGCTGCTGGGAAACTGTGAGCAAGTCAAGCCATGTGCTTATGCCTTGCTGGTGGTGGGCTTCTCTGTGCAGCTAGTTGTCCCTGTGAGGACAGAGCGTGGATTAGATGAGCCAAAGGTCCAATGCCACCGAAGTCTAGTTGCAGAGGGCCATTGGCCTGTGGGATTCACTGCTAGAAGATGTGGTAACCACATCCAGCCTGGATAGCTTTAAGAGAGGGTTAGACATGTTCATGGAGGACAGGTGTATCAGTGGCTACTGAAATGGATGGCCAACTCTTGAGAGAGGAGAGACTCCCTCAACTCTAATGGTAGGCGGAGCAAGGCGGCTGTTTCACTCGGTTGACCGCAAAGGAGACAGAGTGGACAATGGGGCTGCCAGATCAGCTGTCCTTGCAGGCCTTCAGTTCCCGCGCCTATAGCCCTTGGGGAAAGTGGAGGGCGCTGTCCCCTTGCCAGTGCTGAAGCAAGGTTCGACTCCCCGGCAGAAAACTGTAAAGCAAAAGAAAGAGGCAAGCAAGTTCGTTGGGCCAACAAAATTTCCTGCTCAGTATCATCAAGCCTTCGTAATGGAACCCGATTAGCTCGTTTCTGCTTTAACAGCTCAAAGGGTGAAAGCCCCGTTTCCATAACTTCACTGTTTCTGGTGGTCAGCTACTGGGTACAGACTCTGGTTCTCGGCTGTAGGGTGTAGCGTCAAGGGTGGGGCCTCAGTTGGTTTTCCTTGTGTTCGTCCAAAAGTTGGAGAAGTGGAACCAGCCCTGTTGGACAGTTGGGACAAGTTTAACTTTTTGATTTCTTTTTTGGCGTTTCCTTGCTCTGAGAATACTACAACTGCTGTGGCAGAATCAGGCACCCTTGTGGGCTGCTTCTGGAAAAGTATAATTTTGGATGGGGTATGTTCTAAAATGCCCCCCCCCCAGCATAGGTGTGCTTCCAGAAGCTTTGGAGAGGCAGGCAGGCAGGGTCCCTCTAACAGCCATTTGCAGGGAATCGGGTTTTGCATGGGGTTGGGGATGGGCCACTTAGCAGGACAGGATGCTGGACTAGGTGGACTATGGCCTGATCCAGCAGAGCTCCTCTTAATTCACGGAGGACAAGTCACCCATGGCTGCTGGAATGGATGCCTAGATACCCTAATGCCTCCCTCAGGGTTGGCAAGATGCCTCTTGTGGCCATTTGCAGGGAGTCGAGAGCAGGTGAGGGTTTTGACTTTGTCTTCTGCTTAGGAAATCCCAAAGTCAAAGGTCTGCTGTTCAATCCTTCTCTTTAACCTTCCATCACCTAGGAGGGTTCTACCTGAAACTGCAGCCTTTGGGCTTCTTTTGTTGCGGCTCTGCTGCTGATGCAGAGCTGGGTGACAGATGCTCTTTGTGGCGAAGGGCATCAGGTTGGTTTCCTTGAACAAATGAACTGGGTGGCGGGGGGGGGGGATCATTCCAGATGCCTTTTCCTGGCAAAGGCGAACTTGCCCACCCTGGCCCTTTCTCTCCTCCTGACAGCTTTATCAAGCTTCCAGACTTCCAAATTCCATTGTTCCTGACATCTGTTTCGGTAAGTGATTAATTGCAATTAGTGAACGGTTTGAAAGCCTGTGGAAGAATATTCAGCAGAAAACTCGTCAAGATTAATGAATGGTGGCAGTTGTCAGAACGGCTGCTGCGTCTCCTTGCTGTCGCAGTGAGCTGAAGGTAGAAGCTGCCTTGGCAGAAAGGAGCATCCACTTTGGAAGAAGCGCCGCGTCCCGGTTCCTTTACCTGCCTCCACCCTGCCCAGTTGCTCTTCACCTTCCGTCCCCCCTCCCTCCTCATCTTGGGACGACACAGGCAGGGCAATTCTTCAACAGGATGCATGAATTACCCACTAATGTGCTATTAATAAAGTGCTCTGGGGCTTCACCCAGATTAAGTCCTAAGTCACGCAGAATGAATTTTAATGAGTCAAAAATGCACTCTCATTAGCCACGCCGTAATCCCCATAAGAAACAGGTTGAGCCTCCATCAAGGAGGCTGCGCTACCTTAATTTGTTTGCCCGTGCAGAGCGTAGGTGGGCAGCTGGGTGAAGGCATGCCTGACCCTCTCCTCTGAATAATAAGGGGTAGTTTGCCATAGGGCCGCTTCTGGGGAAGGTAGGAGGCTTCCTGGGAGTTCAGGTTGGCAGTTTCCTCAGCCACAGGGCCGGGGTCACTGATCTTCTGAAAATATGAAGTGAATGTCTCCCCAGTGCAGTTCAGGGCAGAGCCTATTCCATAGTTAGAAGAGGGGGGCTAACACTGAGAAGGCCCTGTCCAAACCCAAGAACTCCAGTCAAGTGTATGTGAATGCTTTTATACTCCTTTTTCTTCTTCCTGACAGTTCCATCCTGGGAGGATAGCAGTTTTTTCTGCTGATCCCCCCTTTTTAAATGGGGCTGGATATAGAGGAGGTGATTTTTGGTCTGTGGGAGAATGCTCCACTTGATGCATTGATGCCCACAAAATTTCCCATTAGTGGCATCCGGGGAAGGCCTGGTGGGCAGCTCACTGCTTGCAGTCTCTTGATGCTGTCTGCTTTCACGTCTGTGACCGTCTCATTCTCCTGCCTTCCATTTCTTGCTTTGCCCCCAGAGCAGCAGCTGGGCAGGTGAGATCTTCCCGGCTCAGAGACCTTACAAAGCAGAGGAAATGCATCGGGTTGGAAAGAAGCTTCTCTGGATGCTGAAAGACTCGTGGGTGGGGTGCAAATTGTTGTGCAGTCCTGGGATGATGGGTATTGGAAACAGGAGCATGCTTGGGGGTAGTGAGGGTGGAAGCAACCCTGATCCAATCACAAGGCTGTATTCTACTGTGTTCTAGCCAGGTTGGTCTCGTGGTTAGGGAGCCAGACTCTTATCTGGGAATACTGGGTTTGATTCTGCCCTCCACGAAGCCAGCTGGGTGGCCTTGGGCTAGTCACAGCTTTCTTCTGAGCTCTCACAGCGCCCCACCTACCTCTCAGTGTGTGGGAAGGAAGAACAGAAGGTTTGTCAGCTGCTTTGAGTCCCCTTAAGTGGGTGAGAAAAGCGGGCTAGAAAAGCTTCCTCTTCCTCCTCTTCTTTTTCTTCTCCTCCTCCTCCTCCTCCTCTGTTGCAACTGACAAATGTCTGAAAGTATCCTCCTCTCCTATCTGATATAATACTGGTTGAGGCAATGTTGGCCCCACAGTATCCAGCCAAGCAACAATTCCCGTGTGGATCCTAATATATATAATTTTAAGTATAAAAATCTGGGAGGCAACAGACTAATCCTTTTCCCATCTGAAGGGTGAAGATGTGCCCTGTGGGAGGTTTCCATGGGGATTAAAATGCTTCATATAATTCACAAGGAAATGGGGGGGGGGAAGGGGGGGACTGCTGAGAGTGATCTGCTGGAAAAGACGCCTTTGCAGGCTTTGTTGAGATGAATGAGTTTTTCCCGGGATCCCTGAATGTGGATAGGATGCTCATTTTTTACTAGAATAAGACACAGCTTGGTCCTGTTGAATTGCACTGCTATTTTCCAACCAGAGGAGGTTTTCTGCCCACACCCCACGCTCTTGTGAAGTGCCCTACTTCCAAAACAGTAGGATAAATGTATGCATGCCAGTTCTTATGTGGGCCTTAGAAGTGTATTATACCTGCCTCTTGCCTTTAGACGGTAAATATGCAATTAGTAGGGATTTGTCCTAAGCTGGGGCGGCTGAACTACAACTTCCAGCATTCTTTGCCATTGGCCAGACGAGCTGACATGGGAGTTGTAGTTGAGCAACATCTGCCACACTGTTTATTGATCACCTGTGCTCTTAGCCATAATCCTTTCCAAGATTTGAACCCAGGATCACCTTCCCTTTTCTGTGTCTTTCTCAAGCTCTGTGTCTAGAGTTCGGCACAGCTGTGCATGTAGAAACCCGCACTGTTATTGGAAAGAGATTAAGTAAAATTTGCTCCTGCTTTTGCAACCACGACTGAGGCTGCATCCAGACAGGGTCAAAGCCCTGTAATTATTTTGTTATTGTACCCAATTTGCCAGAGGTGATCATGGTGCTCTCAGTACAGTTCTGGAGTACAGACCTGATTTACCTGAGTATAGTTATTGCAGCAAAAATAGCTCTCTTAGTGCAATATCCTGTTATTCCAAAATGCTGGGTCTGTCTGGATTACTGCACGAGGTGAGCTGTTCCTACCTGGAAATACTTCATGTGATATTATTGGTCACCAAGATGGTGTGACCGGAAGGTTAGGACACAAGGAAAGAAAATCTCACAGCTGTACTGTCCTTCTGACGCTGCGGCAAATTCTGAAGTATCAATCTAATGTCTGGACAATGTGCAGTCATTCCAGATGTGCTTTATACTGGTAAATGGATAGATTGGAGAATAAATCTGTGATGTCTAGAGTTGGCCTGAACATGTGTTGCTGTTGTTTTTTCTCAAATACTGTATGCGGCTGGAATGTGTCCCAGGTCGGTGCCCAAAGGCAAATAGATATCAGCTGCATTCAGCCTGCTAAACTCGTAACATGAGTAAAGGAATCCTCTGGAGAAGTGTCTTACCTTGGTTTGCTCAGTGCCGTTTGGATCTGACTTTTCAAGGGGAAGTTAATTTGTACTGAAGCACAGAATCCTATAGAACCAGTGCAGTTCAGTGGCTGGGGAATGTCAGGCTGGGGTTCAAGTTGCCATTTGGCTGACCTTGTGCCCACCTCACAGGGATGTTGTGAGGTTAAAAGAAATTGTGTGCCCTGCCCAAATAATGTGCTTGCCTTCCTAAGAGTGAGCCCTTGTTCATTGTGGGGGGACTTAACATCCAGGCAGGTAGCTAAGAGTTTGCAGGCTGAATCAGGATCTTGAGAGGAAGCAGAAGGGGGCATAAAGATGGTTTAGCTACAGGTGTTCCTTGTGTAATGCACTGGTGGTGTTTCCAGAAACCGACGTGTGATACAGACTGTTTTGTAGGAACCGGAAGTGATTGTGGGTTCCCCTAAATGCAATTTCATCTTGACTACGATTACTGTTTAAAATGTGCTTCTGACAGCTCACTACTGTGGTGGCACGAGGTCCCATTGGTATGGGCCAATGCAAGGAAAATCCGAGCACGTGTGCAAATCTCTTCTGTCTCCCTGATGCTTAAAAAGGAAGACAGAGAGGGGACAGAGGGGGGAAACGGCTCTATCTGGTGCCAGACCAGAGGACGGTCTTTCTACTTTAGCAGCCTTAGCTTGTCACGGTCTCTTTGATTTATTGCTTGCTGTTCAGGCCTCTAAAAAGGAGAATGTCTCCTGGGGGTTGGAGGTCAGAGATCAGGGGGCAGCGGAGGTCACGGCGGTTCAAAAGTCACATGGGGTCCCTTTGTTGGTATCTGGGATAATGAGTTAGGAAAGGCCATTTGCTGGGATGTGGCTGATAATTAATGTGGTTGAGGGTGGGAGGAAGAGCGAGAGGGAGGGAGGGCACAGTTACTACAGACCCCCCCCCCCGTGGCTCTGGGAGGGGGAGGCTTTCCATTAAGAGCATGAAATGCAGGGACATGCCCATATGCACCCAGGGGACGGTTTTTGGATGGCCTTCATTGAAATCGTCTCTGCCTTTGGGGGAGGGAGGAGGGAGCGAGCAAAGAGGAAGCAAATTGCTGGAGTGCTCTGCATCTCTCAGGCTGTGTTTGCTTTCTGCCTAGGCGCAGATGGCAGCGGGCTTGCAGAGGTAGATGGTACATTTTGTTCTGAGAAGCTCTGTGTGTGTGTGTGTGTGCGTGTGTGTGTGAAGGGAGATGTAGGGGGAAAGAAGCACAAGAGAGAAAAGGAAGAGCAGGAGCAGTGAGGGGAACTGAGACGGTGCCAGCCGAGGAGGGCTTCACATAGGTTCCCACCTCCTGCCAGGGCCCTGCTTCGGCTGCGCATTTTGTGTGCAGTTACAGAAGGCACCTCCCCCAGTGCGGGGCCTCTCAAGCTGTGGCCCCTCAGAAGTGCCTGAACAACAGCGCGCCCAGCTGGAGAGTTTGAGAAGCACAGCTTGAGAAGCCCTGTCCTAGGGGCCGTTCTAGAGCAGCTTCTGAGTCAAAAGAGACTCCCTTCTTTCCTTGCGAGCAGCTGCATAAGGACCTACGGAGAACACTGCCGGATCAGGCTGTGGCCCATCTAGTTCGGCATTTTTGTGTGTCCACGCATTCACAGGTGTGCACGGGTCCTGGATGCTGGGAAAAAGAAAAGCATGCACACACAAGTATATACACTCTCTCACACATGTAATGACACACATAAGTTGCCAATATGCTGGTATGGGTGATCGCCTGCTCTTGTGTGCACAAGAACCACTGTGTGTAGCATCTCCTGTTTGGAGAAGCACTTTCCTTGGTCTCACATGGTGGGTGGGCTCCTGCCCACCTTTCCTTGGCTTGTGACCTTCTCTGAATTGCATCTCTGCCACGCTGCCAGCGTTTCAGTGCCTCTCCAGCGTTTCAGTGTCTCTGGAACATCCTGCTTGGGTCCTTACCTGGGGTGCTGATCTTTCCTCCCTTCCACCTTCTCTGGTGTGCAGTCTCCCCCACAGCTCCTTTGGGCCTCCTTCTCCCTTCACCCCATTGCTAACCATGGCCTGTTCTGGCCCCGCCTAACAAAGGGCTTTGCTGTCATTTGTTTCTGAACGTAAAGTTTTGCCATTTGGGTCTGGGAGGGGAACTGATTTGCAGCCGGGAAGCAGGTGTCCTTGCAGAGGCAATAGCCTGGTGATCCAGCCGGGAGGCGAAACACAGCTTCCCAGATGGGTTTGTTCATCTGTTTGCTCTATGGAAGCTGCTCTCTTGGGCGTCTGAAGGGCCTGCTAAAAGCATCAGCGTTGTTTAAGGAGGGGGCCCTTCTCCTGCCCTTCCCTCTGCCCCCACCTCCATCCAGGCTCCGGGAGCTGGCAGGAGTCCTCTGGGGCGCTCAGCCGTGCCTCGTCCCCTTGCAGGTGCAGAGGCTGGGTCTGCCAAGCTCAGCTGCCTCTCCAGAGCTGGGACTAGGTGTGCTGATGCCAGCACGCTGCTGCTCTTTCCAAAGGTAGCCGCCATCTGCTGCTGTGATAAAAAGCCCTGCGGATGATAAATAGACAAGTCACACTTTTATTGGATTGCCACGATCGGAGCTGCCGCTCTGGGTTTGGCACCTGCACTAACAACGGGCCGCCTCCTGGGCCTCTCCAGGGGCTGTGGCGTGGTGGTGCATGGCTCCTTCTGTTTACCCGAGCTGTTCCCCCCCCCCCCAGCAGTTCCCAGGTGTTCTGGGGACTCGGGCCTCTTTGGAGACGCATTGCAGCAAAATGCATTTGAGGGGAGAGGCCAGAGTTTCCTGGGATCCCACCCAAGGCCCCCAGGGGCAGCTGCATCTGGTGTGTGTGGTGGTTGCAGCCGCCTTGAGTCTTCCTGCCACTCGACTCTGTTGGGACCGGATGGCTGGGTTCACCATGGCAGGGTCTTGCAAAGTGAACCCCCCCCCCCCCCCGCGCTCTTGCTTTTCTTCCACAGGGCAGAATAGGCTGACCTTATTTGCAGGCATATGGGAAAGAACCTCCTGTCCTGCTCTCTAGACTGACTTGGCCTGGAAGGGCATGAGAAGGTGTGCAAAATAAATCAGCAGCTGTTTTGTCATTACATCTGATCTTTGCTTTCTCCAGCTGTGCAAGACCTGTGCCTGATGTCTCCAACCTGTTGCTCCTAGGCCCACCAAGGTTGGCCAAGATCTTTCCTGATACCCAGGTGGGGAATGGAAAGTCACCCGCTTGGAGGGTCGGAATTTCTGTCTTTTCGTGCTCAGAGCATCTCTGCATCTCTCTCTCTTTCTCTTGCCTTTGCTTAAACAGCCACCACTTTTTGACCCCCTGAATTAGAAACTCTTCCTTTACTGTATACAAGAAGAAAAGAAAGAAGTTCCATTTTGGGGTCCAAGCTGAGCAGTTTTTCATGAAAGAGTCACAAAACTTGGGGAACCCAGTCAGAAAGGCATCCAGCTAGAACATTTTTCTCAGAGGTGCTGAGGACTGATCCTGTGTGCAGAGATGCTCAGCCCCCAAGCTGTGGCCATGTGGGAAGAACCAGCAAGACTTTCTAAGCATTCCACGTCTTCCTGTGCAGAGTAGAGGGTTGACCTGGTTGATCTCTAGGCCTCCTTTCCAACTCACAGGGACAGGGCAGGAGGATTTGGAGCGCTTGTGGAAACCCTCTTCTTAATTCCTCTGAGGCATGAAGTCAAATTAATGAATCAGGTGAGAAGGAGGTCTCTCTGTGGGGCTGTTCCTTTAGCAGCCCAAGTTTATGTTGTCTCCATTCTGCTTTTCTGGAAAAGGGCAGGAACCAAACACCTACCCTGCTGGGGACTCAGGAGTGGCCTGCTTTTGCTTCTTCCTGCTTCTGTCCCAGGGATCATGTTCCTTTCCTAACTGGCCTGTTGACATTTCTGCATTTTGTGATTCTTTCGTAGTACCAGCCTTGTATTAGGGTCCTGTCCGCAAGTGTATGATGAGAAAGCTTGCAGCGGGGTATCAGGCCAGTTTTTGGAAGGAGCTAGAATGGTAGTCCTGTGATTTCCCTGGATTGTTTTTCTTCTTCTTTTTGCAAGATCCCCCCCCCCCCAAATCTCTGCCACAGTGAAAGGCCTCAAGGCTGATGCCTCTGAGTTGGCTGAGATGTGATTATGGATTGAAGCAGGGCCAAGAAATATCCGCCCCCCTCCCTATCTTTGCCTTGGTGCGCCTGCGTGGTGGCCTTTTCCATCATCACCTGCAAAGAACAGCCTGTTTGTCAATAAAAGGAGAGAGAAAATTGCTGATGAAATGGGCTGTGATTTGCTTTGTATTTCCTCAGCATGTACACCCTGCAGGGACCTGTTCTGATGCAGACTGAGGAAGGGGTTTGGATAAGAAAGAGGGAGGGAGGCTGATTGTGAAAGAGACTAAGGCTTGAGGGCATGTGGGCAGCTCCATTCTGCCAAATCGCAGGGTGCGCAGGGGAGGGAGACGCTGAGTGCATTTCCCGTGCTGACCTCTGCAGGCCATTGCTGTTGGCAAAGAAGCTTGGGATATCCAGAGAGGAGCAGAACCAGGAGATTTCCACCAATCAGGACTGCTGGAGGCCAGTGGGTAATAATTAGACGCATCACAATTGTGCTTGGTTTTGCCCGGTGTTGAATTCTTTGCCAACCTGGGCTGTAGGAGAGGGCAGCGTGTACTAACCGAGCCTGGTGGGGATAATCAACAGTGCTTGGCCCATCAAATGCAAGCCTGTCTCTGTTCTGACTTTGGATCACTCTCCAAGGTTCTAGGTGGAAGCCCTTGAGAGCCCTGCTGCATGAGTCCTGCATCCGGGATCTCGGGGTGGGTGGGTGTTCAGCCTGAAATGTGCATGGGTTAGTCTTGTGTGTTCACCCTGGGCACCCAAACTCTCCTTTCCCTCAAACACCCTTTGCTCAGCTTGGACGCAGAGCATTTAATCTGGAGGCTGCTGAGTTGGCGAAAGTTAGAGTAGCTAGACCAAGGTGCCCAGATGATGGCTTCTGGGTGTTTCAGAACTGCAGTTCCTGTGAGTGCCAGCAGTGGAATCTGATAAGTCTTACTTGGGAACATCCAAAGGACCATGATGGTTTGGCCTCCTCCTGCGACAGTGGAAGGGAGCATTAGCTCCATCTCAGGGTAAAGTGGCGTTCTGCGCTCACCTTCTGGTCCCCTGCAGCGTGGTATCTCTGTCCCTGTGTCTGAGTGATGCAGACGCTAGGAAGCTTCTTCAAAAGATGACTCCCGCGATAACCACAAGAGTGGGTATCTGGGATTGATGCAGGCTCCTGGTCCTTGGATAGGTCCTTCTTTTTGGAGGGAGGAGGCTTTGAGCAGCCTCCCTCTTGCTCCTTTCTGTCCAGGTAGCCATTAGCTGTCTGCAGAAGATTCTTCTCCATGGATCAGTCTTCCTTTTGCAGCGTTAGAGTGGTAGATTCAAGAGGGGAGGGGGAGTGAGAAGGAGAGGGAACATTTTTCACCCTCCCTCCCTCCCTCCCACCCGTATCTGCGTTGTCTTTCAATTTCCTCTATTCGCTCTGATGAGATGAGAGATTGGCGAGGAGAAGAAAGAGCCCAGAGCCCAGCGCACCTTGGCAGCTCTTAGCATGAGATGCTCCTCAGGTCGTGATCGCACACATACGCACCCTGCCCTGGGTCATAATTCCCCTCTGCCTGTTGATGCTGAAGGCAGCTCTAGATTTAGTGGGGCCTTAGACAAGTTGTATGTGAATCCCTTTGCAGAGTGGCAGTGGCAGAATTTATGCCGCTCCCTGCGGAAGTCATGGCTATTGATTGATCTCAGGATCAAAATACCAAGCGAGGCAATTAGCAAAATTGCTTCTCTTGCTCAGAGCGTGCCCTCGTGTGCCGGGCGTCAGGCAGTGAGGGTGCAGCCCATACTCTGGCCTCCCCTGTGCAATGCCCTAGGTGGTCACCTCACCAGCCAGATAGCGCGGCCATCTCAGGATTCCATAAGGCTGCTTGTCCCATCTATCCCTCAGCAGGGCCAGGAAGGATTCCTGTCTGCAAGCCAGGATTGATTCTAGTTGCCTGTTTCATCATCATCATCATCATCTTTGGAACCACCTAAATAAACAAAGCATCCTCCCTGCCCTCTCTGGCCAACTGAAGTATATCCTGTTTGATCAAACCTAAGTCCATTCATTCATTTACTTACTGCCCTGTACCTAAAGGTCTCAGGGCGGGTAACAACATTTAAAATCAACATATTAAAACAATAATGGTGTATTTTCAAACAACAGTGCCTGCAAGTGGGAAAGGAAAGTGCATCCCCATTTAACCGAAGGCCAGGGCAAAGAAATACGTCTTCACTGCCTTTCCTAAATATGTATAGCGAAGGTGATGATGCACCTCAAGCGGGGGAGACTGTTCTATAGCCTAGGGGCCATCACTGAGAAGACCCTCTTCCAGGTGCCCACCCCTTTTGCTGCTGAGGGTGGTGGGACAACCAGGTGGGCCTCACCTCCTGATCTTAAGACACGGGCAGGTAAATATGAGAGTAGACATTCCTTCAGATGTTTGGGGCCCAGGTCATTGAGGGCCTTAGAGGTTAAAGTTAACACCTTGAATTAGGCTTGGTAGCGAACTGGCAGCCATTGCAACTGGCCAGCTATCCCGGTCAGCAGCCTAGCAGCTGCATTCTGCCCTAGCTGCAGCTTCTGAACCGTCTTCAAGGGCAGTCCCACGTGGAGTGCATTACAATAGTCCAATCTAGAGGTTACCAGAGCATGGATAACCATGACCAAGTCATTTCTGTCCAAAAAAGGCTTCAAACTGGCACACCAGCCGTAGTTGGGAATAGGCACTCCTGGCCATGGCCTCCACCTGAGTGAAGAGTCCAAGAGTCCCCCCAAATTTCACACCAGACCATTACAACCCCATCGAGGACAGGGTGCCCTCCAACTACCCAGACCCGGGACCCCTCTCTCTAGTCTAGATTCAGCTTCAGTTTATTGGCCGCCATCCAGCCCATTTTGCCTTCCAAGAGTCACTTGGGTCTGGATCCAGTTTGCAAGACACATGCTTCTGCTTCCCAGCAAACCTGGCAGCCTGGCGATGCTTGAGTGACTAATTAGAATTTAAACAAAGGAGGGGGCGTGGCAGGAGAGTTAGAGGCTCTGAGCAGTTTGCAGCTTTGGTCGTTATGTGGGTTTGCAATTAAAACAATTATGTCTTGAGAGAGTCAAACTGTCTGACTCCTTGCATAGTTAATTTGATGGTTGCTTGATAACCTCCTCTTTGTTATTTATTTATTATTTCATTTCCTTGCCGGGAGATGCCAGATGAAATCTGGAGAAACTGAGAGATTGGTGCCAAAGATGGGAATCGGTCAGGTTACCCATTCTGATTTTGGAAAGGGTGCCTCCTTGTGGCCTTAGGGTCCGCGTTTGGTCAGGGCGTCAGGACCCATGGGTGGGAACTGCCATGTCTATAGGTAGGTAGGTATATTTTGAGGAGAATGAATAAAGAAAATCCAGAATATTGGAATGAACACCCTGCTTCTTAAGGTGGAGTGCCGAACGGAAGTCTTCGCCCAACATCGAGATAATGCTGCAGGATGGGGGGGCAGCAGCTTCCTGGATCATTTCCAAAGAGGATTAGGCCAACTTGCAGAGGAGAGTGTTTCCTAAACTTCATTGCCCAGTTCTTCATTCCGATAAAAATGCAATTTATCAGATTATCAGATTGATATGTGGAGAGCCACATGCACGTTTTGGTCATACCTGTCACTGGCACATATTTACCCCCTGCTCCTAACATCCGAGTTCCTGCTTTTACTTTTCTTCTGGTCTGTTCCTCCCCTCCCCCCTCAAGAAAACACTGGAGCATCAGCAACAGGGTCTCCATGAATGCATCTTGATATGCGACTACATTTTTTTCTCTCGTTTCAATCACCTCCATTACTTCTTGCCTCCTTGTTTGCTTGCTTGATTTAAAATAACAATTTACCTCTATGGACACACACAAAACAACAACAAGGAAGTTGCTGCAAAGGTTGTGGGATCTGTTTGAACCCTGAAGCATTCCTTGGGGGGGGGGGTCGCAGTGGTCAAGGCAGCGGGATGGCCGGTCTTGTTTCTGGTTACCTTCTGCAAATAGCCTCACAGGTCACGTGGCTGATCCACTTGTGAATCTTGCATCGCGGTTTGGGAAGGTGTCTGTTGTGATGGAATGACTTCCCTCGTGGGCCAGGGGCTGGAATTGAAGTATACCTTGCTGATTTAGGTGTATCTGTGTGTATAGGGAAATGGGAGGGTATTAAGTTCTCCAGGTACCATCCAGAGTATGGAATCAAAGGTGCTTCCATCTCTTGAAATTTAACTCCAGACATTTCTATTCCTTAAGCTTACGGTGGTGGCTTTATCCATCTTCTTCTGGCATTTATACCCTGTCTTTCTTCTGAAGAGCTCAAGGTGGCCAGTTACCTCTCCTCCCTGTTACTTCCACAATAACCCTCTGGAATAGGCCAGGTGAGGAGGTAGAGACATTCAAGATGGTAAATTGGCTGCTTGAATCCATCAGGCTGAATGTTTGGTTTGAGCACGAACCTTCGAACACCTTTGAACCTCAGATCTAACAGGACGTGTTCATTATGTTCATCTGATTTGTTTGATTTAAATTCAAATTATGTTTTCGAACAGGCAGGGTGGTTGGTTCAGAATGAAACCTTTTGAACACCCCTGCATGATTCAAATAGATCTGGAGCTGAACCAGTTTGGCACGTCTCTGTTAGGAGGCCCTGAACGACCCAAGAGCACCCAAGGAGCTTTGTCAGTGAACAGCAGTGGCAACAGGCCACCGCCTGACCTGTTTCTTGCCACGTTGCACCGGATCTTCAGAAGCCCCTCAGCTCAGAAAGATGCACATGGCATCTTTGTGGGTGATAACCCGTTCCTCTTTTGGATTGTTTTTAATTCAGCCGTCCCAGCTGCCCCTGTTCTCTCCATTCTCCATCCCTGGAGTTCAAAGAACACCTGCCCCATTGTCTCCTGAGGGGAAAAGGAGCGGAGCCAGCCGTGCCGGAGATCGCAGCTGCCTGGCCGGGTGTGAATCCCAGGAATTTCCCTGTGCCAGCATAGATCGGCTGCCTCCGCCTGACCCCTGACCCGGGGGATGATACAAGCCATCTTCTGTTCCTGCTCCGACAGAGGATGGGGTCAACACAACGACTCTCGCTGTCTCGCTCTCCATGATAAAATGTCTTGAGCCCTCGTGCACAATAGATCTGTCAAGATTTTGGCACAAAGGCAGGAGGGACGGGGGAGTGGGGAGGTGAGAATTAAAGGCATGGCGACAAGCCATTTCCTATGGGGAAGCAGGCTGGGGTGCATGCGTCTGGAAGGTTTCTTTGGATTTTCTCCAAAGATCCCCAGGCGGCACATTCTGTTCCCTCCCATGTCCTCCTCACAGCAGCCCTGTGAGGTAGTCCAGGCTGAGAGTCAGCAGTGGTCCTCAGCCAGCCAGCAGTGACCTTTCACAGCCAAGTGGGGATTCGGACACAGGAACTCTGGTTCTAGGCTAACAGGAGGCGCCCTTGCCTCTCCGTATGCTAGGGCTCTTTCCCTCCCAGGGCTGTTTTGATGAGAGGGTGATGGGATTTGTAGTCCCAGACATCTGGAACATATGAGGTTGGTGGACCTAGGGCCGATGAGACTTGAGGTGTTTTCGCACTAGGATTTCTAGTGCATCGTGCACAAAGCCAGGTACACTCTGGGTACAGGAGGACCATACACATTTCTGGCCGGTGAGGATGCTCCTCACGGGCCAGAAATGCAAATGGTCCCCCTGTACCTGGAACGTACCAGCCCGCGCTGCCACTTTGTATGACCGGAGTCCCACCTCCTGGCTGGTGTGGCTGGCCGCTGCCATCTGGCTGTCCGTATCCTCTCCAGATTGCATTCCAGAGGCGCAAGTGCGCATCGGCCCCTGCAGTCCCAGGCGTCTGACAGACATGAGGTGCCCCTTTCGGCAAGTGTCTTCCTCTACCCCTTCATCCCTTGGACGATTCAAATCCTCACCTGAGCCCCCACTCCAGGCCATTTGGCCTCTGGGAGGTTCTTCTAACCCCCAGATTCTCATTCATTGAAGTTGCTTGTAGAGCACATTAGTACACAATGTGCCGTTTGCTAGGAACCTAACCCTCATGATAGGTGAGGTTGTGCTGTCATTACTTCTTTGTGGCCTTGCCTTGAGGCTTACCTGGGAGCTGGGACTCCAAAGCCCTGGTTATCCTTCCAAGAGATTGCACCCAGGACAAGAGCGAGGGGCGTGGGACGTGAAGATCAGAACTTGGGTTTCTTGGGTTGTTGTCCTGCCTGAATCATGCTGCCTTCATTCAGCGTCTTCGTTGCGCCTTTTCTGCCCGCCTCTTCATTTCCTCTCCCGCTATTTACCTGGACAGGGCTTTCCAATTAAACAGGAAACGGCAGGTAGTGTCATCTCCCTGTGGTCTGAAGTCTTCTGGCTAAATGAACCTCCTGTGCTCTGTTGCAAAGCTGTTGGTGGTTGAGGGCTGTGAAGTTTTGCAGAAGTGGGCCTGTGTTTTGATAGGGGAGCTGCCTTCCTCCTGCCCAGCTGTGCCTCCAAAGAGGTGTGTGTGGCTCAATATGGGAGTGCCACCCAGGTGCGCCTGCCAGAATGGCAAGAAGTGTCGATTCTGAATCTGGTGTTGGTGAGAAACAGCGCACGACTGTGCAAGTCAGTGGTGTCCCGGGCCATTTCCATGCCTGCAGACACTGACAGGTGTTCAACAGCCAGTCTTGGTGCAAAGTCATCTTTTCCTTTTTTTTGGGGGGGGGGGGAGAAGGGGCTCATAGCTTAGTAGCTGAGCCTCTGCTTTGCATGCGGAAAGCCCTGGGTTCAACTCCCCGCATGCCTCTGGGAGAACCAAACTGCTAATTTATCATTGCCAAGAAAACTGCACAGAGGCGTCAACAGAATTGCTGGGAGCCATGCGCAGGGTCACCTTCTGTCTCCTCTGTAAACCACTGAGCTGGGCAGAAGGTCCGTGGCGCCTTGCACACCCTCACGCATGAGAGTTCATGTGAATTCCTCACCGGGGCGAGGGCAGGAGCGTCTTTCCCCGTCCTTTTCCTTTGTGCATCCTCTTTCCAGAGCGGATAAACACCTTTCCCCAGCTCCGGGGCCCCAGCGCCTAGGCACACCTCTCTTTTGTAGTGCGCTTTCCTTCCCGGAGGCAAATACAAAGAGGAAATGCTTGTTTGCCTGGGCCTGAAAGGAAATAAGAAGGCTGGGCAGGTTGAAGGGGGAGAGGATGAGAGAGAGAGGAGGAGGAGAGGGAAGGAACCCGAGCGCCTGCTATTGAGGAAGGCAGAGGGGAGAGAGAGCGAAAAAACACCTTCCTCCAATTAGAGGCTTTGGTGCTGCAAACTTGAGGCAAGGCACTTGAACTGTCACGGCGGAGCCTTAATTAGCAGCCGAGGGGTGAAAGGTTGGCGCAACTCTTACAGGCTCGACAAGGCTTTGCTATCAAGTGCAAGGCGCGGGGAGGGAGGGAGGGGGGGAGGGAAGCAAACAAGCCCCGGGTTTGGGTGGGGGGGGCTGAGCAAACTCGACTCAGGACAAACCTTGAAAGACGGAAAAGTGGGCCAGAGTGGGAGGAGGCCAGAGACAGCCTTTGCTTTGCTTTGCAGGGAATGAAACGCTTGCTGTCTCTCTTTGCTGGCTGCTTGCCTTGGGCACAGATCCCAGGAGCAGCTGTTTGTCTGTATCCTGAGCTTTTCCTTTCTCGCCTGCCCCCTCTTCCCTGGCTGTTTCCTCCCTCGCGCCCTGCGAACGGCCTGGCCGTGCCTGATTGGAGCGGCCCCGGCGTGCCAAGGGAGCCGGACGTCTCGCCTCTTTTGGAGTGACCCCGTTCCGGAGGGCAGAGAAAGAGCGCCGCGCTTCCTCCGCCACGGCTGCTGCTGCTGCTGCTGCTGCTGCTGACGCTCCGTGGGGCAGTCATGTTAGACATGAAGATCTGGTCCTCCTTACTTCACAGTCTGAGTGAGTGACAGTTCGTCTGCTTCCACCCAGCAAGCCGGCCGGGTTTGATATGCACTGACCCGCCTGGCTGTGGGAGGTTAAGGGAGAATCTGGCTGGGGTGGTGGTGGTGGTGGACAGGAGAGAGGGTTGGCTTGACTCATTGAGCGGGGGGCCTTGTCTGTTGCCACTTGGCCCCTTCCCCACTGATCTGGAGTCTGGGATCTGGAGGCCACACGGCTGCTTCCTGGTTTTCCATAGTTGCCTGGGAGTTGGGAAGTTGCACCCGTGCAAATTTAGAAGGATGATCTTATGCGTAAGAAAGCTCTTTGGAATGAGCTTCAGGACAGCGGCTTGTGTTCTCCCGTTTTCCTGTGTTTACAACACCCCCAGTGGGCAAGGGAGTGGCTGTAGGTCAGTGGTAGAGAAAACTGCCTGAAAAGCAGAGGGGCGCCAGTTCAATTCCAGCTTCCCCCTAGAAATAGGCAATGACAAACCGCTTCTGTATCTCTGCTAAGAAAACTGCATAGAGGTGCCCATGGAGTCAGTGGTAGAGCAAAGTGTTTGGACAACAGAGGGTTGCCGGTTCGATCCCCAGTCTCTCCCCAGAATTAGTCAATGGCAAACCACTTCTGTATCTCTGCATAGATGTGCTCGTGGGGGCACATAACACTGTCAACCAGGAATCGGGCACAACTCAGTGGCACTCAGCACCATGAACACCAGTGGGCAAATACAGGGAAACAGCTGGTAATTCCTTAATCTGGTCTCCGTATCCCTTCTAGCACACCTGGACAAACAGACTGGAGAAGTTCTTGTTTTCTCATTGAGACCTGTGGCGAGAGGTCAGGTGTGGTGGTGCCCCTCCATCCTGGCCTGCCCACCTTCTGGTCTATGGGAAAACACTGCTTTGGGTGTCTTTGCAAGCCCACAAAGTGGAGTCTGAGTTAAAAAGTGAGAAAATACAAAGCAAAGGTTGGCATCGTCAGTCCTGGGGAAGGTGAGGAGAGGAGTTTGCCCTTGGACTTGGGATTAAAATGGTCCATCTACCTCCGCCTTGCTGGCGGGGACTGACTGCGACCCCCCAGGGTTTCAAGCAGAGACCTTTCTCTTCGCTGAGTTGAAGGTGCTGGATACTGAACTTGGGGCAATTTGCACAGGCGTTTGGCCACTGTGCAAGACTCTTTCTGGTCCTCCAGCTTCCAAATAGTGCTGAGCTTAATTAATTGAGAAACTGGCCTAGATTGAGTCCAAGCGTTCATCCAGCCTGGTCAAGGCCATTAAACTAGGATCTTTTCTGAATACAACTCCTTTTTGTGTGTGGAGGGGCAGGAAATTCCGAACCTGAGGCTGTTTGTTCTCCATGTACCTTCCCTGTGGGGCCCTATATCAGTTTTTCTGCGTTCTAGGGGAAATGCCACCTTGGTCTCTCCAGAGAGCATTTCTCTTTAATGGACACTAATTAAACTCTACCTGCCTGGCAGTTTGCAAAAAGAAAAGGGCCCCCACATTGCCTGTGACTTCCTGACCCGGAGGTCTTCACCCTTGGCCCTTGGCCCTCTGGCCTTTTTATTAGAAGAAAGACCTTTGAATGCAACGTTATTTGATAGCTAATCTCAGGCGGAGATGTTGGCTGGCCTTGCGGCTTGCTCTGTTAACCTTGGGCAGAGTGGGAGGCAATGCTGGGATTTGACTGCTAGCCAGCCGGGCGGGGGGGGGGGGCACTTGCTGGGCCTGGAAGGGGGAGAAGAGGGAAGCAGCCTGTAAATGCATCGTTTGTGCAAGAGAGGGGCAGTTGGAAGCCCAAGGGTGCCGTTTTGGTGTCTTTTTGTGCAAAGGGTGAGCTTCCCGATTAGGTGTTGCCAAGAAGAAGAGAAAGGCACTGTGAGTACATTGGGCTGTGCATGAACTAGATGTTGTGCCCTAATAGATGCATATGTGCGTATATGTGAGGAATGGAAGGGGGAACGTTCGGGACTGGCCTGGGTGCATGTTTGGTATAAGGTTCTCACTTCTCACACCAGAGTCTGGCTTGATTTCGTTCACATGCAGGAATGGTGCTCTTTAGCTGCTGTTTTTGCTGCGTCTGGACACAGCCTCATCCAAGCCTGGAGACTGGCAAAGGCAGCTTCCTTTCCCTGTAGGCCATAGCGATCCACTGTCTCCGGGCCCCTTGGGTTGTAGAAGGGCAAAACATTTCCTGGAGGTTTGCGAGGGTGATGAAGGCTCTGTATCAGCATGGACGTATTAATCCCATCCAAAGCACGCCAGGAAGCTATAGAAGCTTTCTTTCTTTCTTTCTTTCTTTCTTTCTTTCTTTCTTTCTTTCTTTCTTTCTTTCTTTCTTTCTTTCTTTCTTTCTTTCTTTCTTTCTTTCTTTCTTTCTTTCTTTCTTTCTTTCTTTCTTTCTTTCTTTCTTTCTTTCTTTCTTTCTTTCTTTCTTTCTTTCTTTCTTTCTTTCTTTCTTTCTTTCGTCTCGCTCCCTCTCCCACCCACCCCCCTCTCTCTGGCCCTTTATGCACTGGGCCTTATTCCAAATCATACTACAGGATAGGGACCTGCCTTGTGGATGCTGGTGCAGACTATAGCTGGTCCCAGGCAAGGGCCGCTGTAGTTTGCCCCAGCATGCACATGGAGGTCTCTATTCCCAGTATAATAAGGCTTAGCTCAGAAAGGCCTCTCTGTCCTCCTTTTGGGGGATTCTGACGTGTCAAAATACAGCAAGGCAGCCATTTGCCACTGCAGAGGCCATTGGGTGTTGCATCCTAGGAGTAGAGCCACAGGAGTTGGACCAAGATTTTGGTTTGCGCATGGACAGGTACCCTTATGGGTGAGCGATGGATTAGAGTGGACAGTCTAAACCCTCCCATTTGTTTTGCATTTGGAGCCGAGCCGGCTGCCTGGCTCTTCTGGCTCCTTCATTACCGAGCCCTGGCTGAGGCCTCTGTTTTAAGAGGGGCCCTGTCCTTGGTCCTTGTTTCAGGCGTGATGTTTGACGCTCCCATGCCCTTCCCCTGTGGAACGGAGCCTCCCCAAACCGCTTTGGTCCATCGCGGCCTGAAACACAATCTGCAGAGCTTGCGTTGGTTCTCACCAAGGGGTTAGGTTTTGTGGCAAGTGGTGAAGTCATTGTAAAACGTCTCCGAGGGAGGACCAGCTGCTTGGGAAGCGAAAGGTCACGGGTTCAATCCTTAGCATCTCCGTGTGAGAAGGTAATGGCAAATCTTTTCCTGCATCTGCCAAGATGGCTTCACAGAGGTGCTGGTGTATTGCAGTAGGGGGTGAGCCTGGCTTGGTGAGATCTACGGGGGACCCCTGTGAGGGCAGGAAAGAGAGGTTTGAATGCTGCTTTGGTCCCAGGGCAGTGGCAAGGGGAGCCCGAGCATGCAAACGCTGGGACAGGCGCAGGCAGCTTGGCATTGATTTGCTGCCAGAAAAGACTAGGGCAGAGAGTGGCGTCCGCGAGTCAAAAGAGCGACTTTCCCCGAGCAAAGCAGTTATTATTTCAGCTTGGCACTTGAAATGAACAAAGCAGGTGGGCGGGAGTGTTGCTTGCTATAGCCGCTGCGGGCTAATAGGCAGAGAGCACTGCAGGCAGAGGGCAAGCTGTGCCCTCTCGTGTGGAGGAGGCCAAAAGGTGCCGGCTAAGCTCTTCTGGCATTGGCCGCTCCCTCCCCTGGGGAGGATTAGGAGGCAAGGGTTATGCAGATGGACAGCTGGACCCAGACGGTTCAGAGCTGGGGAGCTGCTCGGGCTGTAATCTGAGCCGGTGCCTTGCAGAGGGAGTGCGATGGAGGCAGGAATGGAAAGAGAGGAGGAGCTGCATTTGGAGAGCCATATCAGCAAAGGAGAAGACGGCCTCTGCTGGGAGGCTGGCAAGCAGAAGAAGCTGTGTGCTCATGTCCTTCTGGCGGGCTTCCCTGGGCAGCTGGGTGGCACTAAGGTTGGGTTAGATGGACCCTGGCTCCGATCGAGTGGGGTATTTCTTAGGTTCTTCTGCTGAGAGATTAAAAGCAGAGCAACCCGTGAGCTTGTGTCCAGCTGCTTGGCCACTTGAAGAACAGGACACTGGACCAGATGGGCCAGATGTCCAATCAATAAATGTTTAAGAAGAATATAATACAATCTGCCAAAACTGCAGGATAAATATCAGAAAGGCTCAAAATGAATTGAGGATTGCAAGAGAGGCCAAAAGCAATAAAGAAGAGTTTGGGTGGTATGTCAGGAGCAAAAGAAAAGTCAGAGAATCTGAGGGACCTTTACCGGATGAAAATGGTCAAAAGTGACATAGAGAAGGCAGAACTCCTATTTTATGTCTGTTTTCTCTCAGAAAGGAAATGAAAAACTTGCTAGCCCTCATTGTGCTATTGAAGGAACAAGAGAATCAAGACTCTGTGTGGACAAAGAAAAGGTGAAGAACACTTAGCTAACATAAATGAATTCAAGTCTCCAGGCCCAGATGAATCACATCCTAGAGTATTGAAGGAGTTAGATATAATTGCAGAACCACTCTCTGTGATCTTTGAAAATTCCTGGAGAACAGGGAAGTTTCAGAAGATTGGAGAAGGGCAAATGTTGTCCCCATCTTCAAAAAAAGGAAGAAAGTTGACCCAGGTAACTACAGGCCTGTGAACCTGACCTCAATACCAGGCAAGATCCTCAAACAAGTAGTTAAACAACATGTGTGCAAGCGCTTGGATGGGAATGCAGTAATTTACCAGAGCCAACACGGATTTGTAACAAACAAGTCATGCCATACTAATCTAATATCCTTTTATGACAGAATCACTGGATGGGTTGATCAGGGAAATGCTGTAGACCTAGTGTATCTTGACTTCAGGAAAGCATTTGATAAAGTGTCTCATACCATACTTATTGAAAAATTGATCAAAGATGGGATCAACAGGATTGTACTCAGGATGGTAATAAATGGCTTCACATCCAGTTGGAGGAATGTTTCAAGTGGAGTTCCACAGGGGTCTGTCCTGGGTCCAGTGCTGGTCAACATTTTTATGAATGATCTGGATGAAGGAGTCAAAGGGGTGCTGATCAAATTTGCAGATGACACAAAACTAGGAGGGGTTGCTAACACTAGGGAAGAGAAGGAGAGGGTTCATAATGGGAGGAATCAGGCTGAGTAGTAGCACAAGTGAAAAGGATCTGGGTGTACTGATTGATCACAGGATGAACATGAGGCAACAATGTGATGCAGCTGCAAAAAAGGCAAACACCATCCTAGGATGCATCGAGTATTGAGTCTGGATCACGAGAAGTAATTATTCCTCTTTACTCTACCTTGGTCAGACTTCATCTAGAGTACTGTGTCCAGCTCTGGGCACCACAATTATAAAAAAGACATTGACAAACTAGAGCAAGTCCAAAGGAGGGCTACCAAAATGGTTAGTGGGCTGGAAGACATGTCTTACGAGGAAAGGTTGAAGGATCTAGGAATGTTTAGCCTGCAGAAGAGAAGACTGAGAGGAGACATGATCACAGTCTTCAAGTATCTGAAGGGCTGTCACAGTGCAGAGGAATCGTTCCTATTGTCACTTGCAGAAGATGGGAGGACTAGAAACAACGGGATGGAAACTTCAAGGGAGTCAATACAGATTAGATATTAGGAAAAACTTCTTGGCCGTGAGGGTGATCAATCAGTGGAATAGATTGCCACAGGAGGTAGTGAGTTCTCCTTCCCTGGAGGTCTTCAAGCAGAGGCTGGACTTATATCTCCCTGGGATGGTTCAGGAAATCCTGCATTGAGCAGGTGCTTGGACTCTATGGCCCTAAAGGTCCCTTCCAACTCTATGATTGTATGATGTCAATGCACCACCTAGTCCAGCAGATGATTATTCCTGTGGCTACCAATATGGAAGCCCTCTATCCTGTCCAGAGCATAAGAACACACCTTGCCCTGCTTTCCTAGCCCTTTGGTTCAGGTGAACAGTGGAGACTTTCCTTTGTGTGCAGAAGGCTCTGCATTCAAATTCGGTATTAGCATGTCTTGGATGAGGTCAGTGACAAAGAATTCCTGTTTTCTGGGCCTCTTTAATTTATCCAGAAGGCTGAGTCACAAGTAAGCAGACTTGGCTGTGATAGTGGTTTTCCCTTCCCATCTTCAGTCACTTGTTTCCAACTCCTCTAGATTCCACTCAGCTTTCTGCTCCGGTTTTTTCCCCAAAAGCATGCAACGATTTCTGTTTGGGAGTTTGGCCAGCCAGACATGTATAAATGGCTACTAGACTGGCTGCCTAGGTACAGCCTCCTGGTTGGAGAGACAGGAAGAGCCTTGCTGGATCAGGCCAGAGCCCATCTAGTCCAGCATCCTGTCCCATACAGTGCCCCACCAATTTCCCCTGGGCTTCTCAAGCAGAGACAAGGGCAAACCTTCTCCTGCTCTCGAATTCCAGCAAATGGCCCTATAAGGCACCCTGCCTGAAAGATGTACTTAGGCATCCAATCTAGTAGCCAGATACAGCTGCCATCCATAAATTTGTCTAACCCTTCCTTAAAGCCATCCAGGCTGGTGGCTGTTATCACCTCTTCTGGCAGCGAATTCCATAGACCGATGCAGGGAGTGGAGAGCAGGTGAGGGTTTTGCCCTCGTCTTCTGTTTGAGATGCCCATAAACAGTTGGTGGGCTATTGGGTGAAACAAGATGCTGGTCTAGGTGATCTGTTGCCTGAACCAGCAGAGCTCCTCTTATATTCTCATATTTTACTTTGTCCTAACACTGCCATTGTTCTGCTGAGTTATTGGTCCTGGTATTGTCTCCAGTCTCTGTGATATCACAGAAGTGGCTGTAGATTGTAGATCAACCTACCAGGTTGCAGCCAGCTTTGTATGGATACGTGAATCCAGTTGGCTGAGTCCTGTTTGCCTTGTATTCTTAGTATTGTTTCCAGAGTTCAGATGTTGGGAGAGAGCAGCTTTAACCAATGCTTAGTTCTGTTTCAGACCACCAAACCACAAAATCAACACCTGTTTCTCCTATTTCCGTAGAAACTACCTTCCAGAAGACCAGTTGGGGCCTTTCTCAGCCTGCCAGAATGCCCTCAAATACTGTAATACACAGTCTTTGGAGTATTCCAGAACTCTCTAACATGATCCAAAAGCTTACATGGGCTGATCCTGGCCCTGTTTGGATTCAGATGTCTAAAGGTGGTTTTGACTCATTTGGGACTTTGGAGGAAGTACAGGGCTTTGGAGTGTTGGCTCAATGGTTTGGCTTGGTTGCTTGAGTTCTTTAGAGTTCGTTTCTACTGAACCCCCGGCAGTCCTTGGGATTGTATCTTTGGACAACGGATGGTGGTCAGGAAAACAATGGGTTAGCTGCATGGTCTCTTTACCTCTGGCCAAGAACTCTGCAAATTATGAATTTAGCCTTGGACGAGCAAGAGAATTCTGCCACGAGTACCTGTGGATCAGTACTGCCTGTGTGCCTCATATGGAGTGCACAATATGGAGTGTACTGTTCTAAATTTGCTGAACTTTTAAGTGTTCTTAATCTATATTTATTGCCTACTGTATATTGTTTTTAATCTACTTTTCGTTTTTAATGTGTATCTTGTGATTAATTTGCTGTGACCCACCCAGAGACCTTAGGGTATGGGGCGGGATAGAAATGTAAACAAATAAACAAACAAATAAATAAATAAATTTTGTTTTGCAGCACATTTGTAGATCAATATTGAGTTGGCCCCTGTTACTACAAGGGGTAGTACCTGGCCACCTTCTCTTTCCGTGCTGTGACTTCTTTCTGTTCCTCTGTTTACCCCTTTTCTTCCAGCTTCTTCAAAACCAGCCCTCAAGTCTAGATAAAGGCAAAGGGAATTGCTGGCCCAAAATGAAAGGTAACGAACAGTATAGAGCAGGCCCACCCTCTTTACAATGGCCTTCATGGTGCCTTGCCTATTGGGAGTCCAAGGCGAGCTCCTTTATGGGTTTTGTCCACCTTGGTGGGCATGGATGGGCTTTGCTGGCTGGTGAGTCTTGAATGATCTCAGCCCTATCCAGACGGGGCCAATATAGCACTAATGCGCTGAGGGCTATTCTTTAAAAAAACAGTAAATCTAAAGGAATGCCTTCCGCCATATCGACCTGCCCATGCCTTAAGATCGGGAAGGGAGGCCCTCCTGGTTGTTCCACCACCAGGAGTGGGCACCTGGGAGAGGGCTTTCTCAGTGGTGGCCCCCAGGCTATAGAATAGTCTCTCCCTTGAGGTGCATTCAGGCTCCTTCGCTGTATATGTTCAGGAAGGCAATGAAGATGCATATTTTTGCCCTGGCCTTTGGCTAAATGGGAATATACGGTCTCTCCACCCTTTACAGTCACTGTTACTCTTTTAATGTATATTGTTTTAATATATGTCTGATTTTAAGTGTTGTTACCCACCCTGAGACTTTCGGTATAGGATGGGATAGAAATACAAATAATAATAAATACTATTGCGGGAAAACCCGGCTCTGGTCGCGGATTTTGCAACAAATGTGCTTTTTTAGCTTACCTTTTGGACGGAGCCACCATCATAGCTTCAGCCGCCAGGCGTGTGTGACGGCTGAAACAAACATCCATGCGTGCGTGGCAGCGACGACACATGCTTCTGGGTGTTCGGCGCCACCATTATGCTCAAAGAGAACACCAGCTAGAGCGTGGGGTAATGGCATGGGTTCGATTCCTGTGTCGTCCCTTGTTAGCAGGATATTCGGCCTCTGTCTGGATGTGGCCCTCCAAAGGTGGCATCGCCACCCCCTTGATGGCACAGTGATGTGGATTTAAAGTGAAGCAAACAGCTCTTTCAGGAGGGGAATGGCTGCTACACTTGCAAATAGCTGAACCAAAGGCACCCGCTGATGGCACCCGCTGTGGTGGAATACATCAGAAATATAACAGTGCTCTTTCTCTTTGGCTTACCCTGGAACAGAACTATCAACTCTCTTAAATTGCCTTTGTGGCTCATCAGGTGGGTCATTCGGCCTGGAAGACCTGCATGGCCAAAGGTGGCTGTGCTTTAATCCAGCTTCAGTCCACTTTCAGAGCTGAAGAACACATCAGCAAAATTACTGGTCATTTCCCTGCCACATTATCTAACCCAAAGGAGGATTTTCTGAGTCGGGTAAAGCCAAAACCAAACAGCTTGTTGCTTTGCCAGTGGCTTATCTCACCCTGAAAGTGGAATGAAGTTAGATTAAAATGTAGGTGTGAACTCAGCCCTTAGTTAGATCGGACCTGCAAGATGCTGAAACCCAGGAGGCCACAGGGATGAACTGGGTCACTTTAAAAACAAGAAAGGAAGAGAAGGAAAGAAGCTGTGATTTAGGACACGCATCTGAACTGAGCACAGAGTGTTTTTCTGCCTTTGCACCCAGTCTGAGGAAGATCGCTTGGCCCCTGCCCAGCCTTGGGGTGTGTGTGTGTGTCTCTTCTGTGATTTCCCTATTGCCTGCGTCGTGCAGAAAGGGTTAAATCCACCCCTGGAGAGCTAAGGCCTCCAGAGCCTTCCCTGCAATCCGGCCACGAATGGTGCCTTTTTAATACGCCATCCTTCAGTCCTTATCTCTCCTAATTTATTGGACGTAACTGGTGGCGCTGATGGGTCCGCAGCTCAGACCTTGGCTTCTAAATTTCAGCATTAATAATCTCAGCCTTCAGCCAGTGCTCCAGATGTCTTTGATTTAGCTGCTTGCTCAGGAGGGCTGCAACCCCGGGTCCCCGGTGCCTCTGCTAATGTGGCCTGCTGACAATATATTTGGGCTTGGAATTGGATTTCCCTGAAGAATGAATTGACCTTCTGGTGACTGTCATGCCCTCAGCCCTCCAGCCTCCTTTAGGCGGGGACGGATGTTCTAATGAACGGGGTCAAGGATCAGCTTCTTGCCTTTTCGGCCTTTCCTCCCATCCCTTCATTTCCCTCCTCCCCCAGCTTTCTCCAGCTGCCTCAAGAGATGAGAACTAGGGAGTTCTGACTGCCTGATGCGCCCAGAGGCCCCCTTGGTTCGCTGGCAGAACTATGGCTCTAAAGCAAAGACAACTGGAATGGATGCCAGGTACTGCCTCCAACTGCAGAGACAGGCAGGGTGCCTCCCAAGGCCATTGAGAGTGAAGGTTTGGCCTTTGCGTTCTGCTTACATACGTCCAGAAGCAATTGGTGGGCCACCAAGTGAGACACGATGCTGGAAGAGATGGGCCATGGGCCCGATCCAGCAGAACTTTCTCCTGATTCATGGAGGACAGGTGTATTGATGCCTCCTAGAATGGATGCCTAGGTACCACATCCAGGTTGGAGAGAGAAGGCAGGATGCCTCCAAAGGCCATCTGCAGGGAAACAAGGACAGGTGAAGGCTTTGCCTTTGTCTTCTGCTCGGGATGCCCAGAAGCAATCGATGGGCCACTGGGTGAGACGGGATGCTGGACTGGATGGGCTGTGGCCTGATCCAGCAGGGCTTCTCTTCGGTTCTTTTGACAGGTGATGGAAGGTCCAAGCAGGGCCAAGCTTCCCCAGTGTGCAAATGCTGCCCCGGCAGTGGCAAGGCATCCCTGGTTTAGAGCAACTGGAAACCACCAGCTTTCTCCACCACACGGGTTGCCCTTAGAGCCCTCTTTCACCTGGCCCACCTTTTCTTTAAATATAGTCACCGTCAGAGCTGTTGGGGTTTGTTCCAAGCAGTACCTTGGAAAAGCATGAAAGCCGAGTTGGAACTGTCAGGAGATCAACGGGGGGATAGGAGTGAGGGTCCAAAGACATCCGGACCTAAGCAGATGGGTTGAAGGGAGGGGGGGGAGCCTGACTCTCCTGCTCCCCCCTGGGCTCTTTTCACTCTGGAAAGGAGACATGAAGGGCTATCTGGGATTTATGCTGTCCGTCTGCTGTGTTAGGGGTTATTATCCCCGTAATTGGCACGTGATGACGGATGGGACTGGAAGAGCAACTCAAATTAGGTTAGGCAGTTTTTTTCACTTATTATTTCAGCCTTTGATTCATTGGACTCTTTCCAAGGAAGGGTAAGGGGAGACAGAAAGGTTTAGCAAGGCCCTCTTTGGGCAGCGTTCACCGGGGGGGTGGGGGGAGGGGGGATGGTACAAGACAGGTGACCTGAATGGGAACTTGGGAAAGGAATGGGACCTGATCTGTTAGTTGGTTTCATTGCTGTCTTGAAGAATAAGACCCAAAAGTGAAGCTCTGCTACCATGTTGTTGGATTAGATTGTGTTGCCTTTGGAAGAGGCATCTAAGGGCAGGAAAACAGTGTTTGAGGGTGGTTTATGGCAGGGGTTGAGAGGGTCACCGGTTCAATCCCCAACCTCTATCCAGAAGTAGGCAATGGCAAACCATTTCTGTATCCCTGCCAAGAAAACTGCACAGAGGTGCCCGTGGAGTCTGGGAGTGGCTGTAGCTCATTGATAGAGCAAACTGCCTGAAAAGCATAAGGTCATTGGTTGGACCCCCAGCCTCTCCCCAGTAGCAGACCATGGCAAACCAATTCTGTATCTCTGCCGAGAAAACTGCTTGGAGGAGCCCACGGAATCAATCAAGAGTTCAGACGGCTCAGTGATAACGAAGGACAGCAAGCAGCAATGGTGCCTGTGCCCTGATCTTTGGCACTGAGTCCCTCCACCCCCGGCCCTGTGCCAGTCCTCTGCCTGTGGGACAGAACTGACCAGGAGGAATTCTGCCAGCCAAAGGCCCTCATGTTTCCAGGTGGCCCTAAGCGCCCCCAGACATTGGCACTCCCTTTTCTACATCAGCCTTCCCCTCTTGCCGCCATCCTCGCCCAGCTGGTCCTCCTGCTCGTGAGCCTGGTGGGTGGGCAGAGGCCTTCTTTTCCTTCCTCCCTGCCTAGCTTGCCTGGGCCTGCTGATCCTCCGCTCATCTTCAGGCCTTTAAAGATCAAGGTGGGATTAAATGACACTGAGCTAAAGGAAGCCGAGAGCGAAACCACTGCCTCTCCACCTTTCACACCTGAGGACATGCTGCTCGCAACGCGTTTGCTTAATTAATCGTCCGGCCGTGCGCACGTGAGAGCGAGCGAAAGCGCCCGGGAACAAGAGAGCTGGCATGAACGCAGGAGGGGCTGTCTGTGGGGTTGGCCTAACAGTGTGGCACTTGGCAGCTTGGTATGCGGTGGACACAAAAGCTAGACTTTAAATAAGGCTGCAATTATGGCCTGAATAATTGAAGAACAACGAGCAACGCATCGGCACTCAGGATAATGGGATTTGGTCTGTTGCCATAGAAGAGGAGGCGCCGAGCCCACAGGGGCTGCCAGGCTTCCACAGGTTCCGCTGAAAAGAGGGCAACTTTGCTCATAGTTAGATATGAAGGTGGGAGAAGCTGTAGCTCAGGGATTCTGCAAGGAGCCTGGAGAGCAGAGACTTGCCAGTTGGATCCCAGCCTTTCCCTGGAAGTGGGAATGGCAAACCTGCTTCTGTATCCCTGCCAAGAAAACTGCGCAGAGGTACCCACGGGTTACCTGCTGGGAGCAGCGGGGAGGGTGAGGTATTCTCACGCCCTGCTCTTGAGCTTCCATAGGTTCCTGGTCGGCCGGTATGAGAACAGGTGGCGTTTCCAAGTGGGCCACTGATCCAATCCAGCGTGCGGAAGGGGGTCTCTTGGCAGGCCCGCTGGTCCACTATACCAGCCGTTGGAGCATTGTCCCGTGGGTTTCTTGCCTCGTTGTGTGAGCCAAAGCGGGTTGGCTGATGGTTTCAGAACAGCACGCCCTTCATAAAGAGATGGAGGCTGAGAGGTCAGCCCTATTTTTATTCTTTTGCAGTCCTGGGGAGTTCAGCTGGATGGTTTTTCGATGCGCCCTGCAAAGGTCTGCGGGCTTGCTTTAAGCCTCACACCTGTGCAGCTGTAAGCTCCCCTGTCAAAGTACAGCTCGCTGCCTGCTCTTCTGGTGCTCGGACATACGGTTACTTGTGCAGCCCTTAATAATGGGGCACCCAAAGGGTGGCGTCTTCTTCCCATCTCGGGCCTGGAAAGTGCTGCCTGTCTCTCGCTCCCACCTGCCCTTTTAGCAGAGCTGGTTCATCCTATGCCAACAGCGCCATCTGTAGCAAAGGTTGCAATTTGCTCAAGGTCAACAAGAAAAAATCTCTGGAAGAAGAGCATCTTGAACCCTGGGTTTTTTGTCCAGGTACAGGTGTGACTTTAGATCCAGCAGAAATCATACATGAGGCTGCTTGATCCTGCACCCTTCCCGGTGGTACAAGGGATTCTGGGAAAAATGTGCCTCTGGCCTTCAGAGTGCCCTAGGTAGCTTTGAAAGCTGTCTTTCCTGGCCTGTTAATTTTGGAAAACAGGCATGTCCAACTTGGCTGCCGGGCCCAGGCTAATGTTGCCCGACCAGGGTGCCTACAGGTGTTTCCAGACTACAACTCCCAGCGTGCCTCGTCAGCACGGTCCTCGTCCATGGACGGTTTTAGGCATGATGATGTTAACCCCCAGTGATACCTGGAGCCTCTACACTGGCTGCTACAACCTGGGCCCCAAATATCTAAAAACAACACCTCCTAAATAGACTTGCCTGCCTTTTAAGATTTGCAGGAGACACCACCAAAAACAGTGTCAAAGGTACTAGGGGCATTTGCGAGGGCCTTTTCTGTGCTGGCCCTCAGGTTTTAGAACAACCTTCCCTCCGGAGCACACCAAGCTCTGTCCCTGTATACCTTCAGTGTTGCAGTCTTTTCGCTTTGGAAAGCTCCAGTAGCCGTTTTAGTCTCCCCTCCTTGGAGCCCAGTGTGGTTCCTTGTGAAGGTCTGAAAATGTTCCTCCCAAGACCTCTTGCAACTCAGACTGTACTTGCTCCTGACATCTGGCCACCAGAAGTTTGCCACCCACCTGCACCCTCTATCCCCCACTGCACCCTGCAGGTTGCAGTAAGAGCAGTGGCACCTCTTCCACCCAGGCTGCAATCCCCCCCCCCTTGTCTTGGGGGCTGCTGGGGGAGGGGGGGCGCTCTTCATCCCGGCTCATAACGGCAGGGCTGCCTGGCAATTGATTTAAATCATTTTATAGAGAAACCTATGCAAAAATAAAAAGCCCTCAATCACATTTGTATCCATTCCCAGCCTCCGTAAATCAATTTGGATTGAGTCGGGTGCCGCGGTTACAGCTTATTACTGAGTGTCTGTATGGTCAAATTAATGCCAGCCCAGGTTCACCTAATGGGGTCACTGCCATTAGATCTCCTGCCTCAGCCTCCAAAAGCCATGGCGTTCCAAGGGAGCACCGAGGCTCTGAGAGCTGCTGGCAGCAATGCCAAGATGTGAAGTGCAGCGAGGGCCAAAGGTTAACAGCATTTCATCAGTGGTAGCGCTTTTCTCGTTTCACCCGCGGGCCCGTCCTGTCATTCTTTAAGCCTGATGTGGCTTACCTATAAACTGTGGGCATTTCCAGGGGCACGGCAGATATGGCTTGGGTGCACTGATATTGCTCAGGGTCATGAACTCCTGGTTCCAGATGGGATCAGCCGGCATCATTGGAGCAAAGTGGTTTGGGGCTAAACCATCTTATCACCTGCAGCAGATGCAGGAAAACAGACCACCTCAGTGGATACTAGAATGGATGCCTAGATGCCGACTCTGGGTTTGTGGCAATTATAAGGAGACCCCCATGGAATTTTCTTGGCAGAGATGCAGAAGTGGTTTCCTGTTGCCTTGCTTAAGAACATAAGAGGAGCCCTCCTGGATTGAGCCTCAACCCATCTAGTCCAGCAGGGCTTCTCCCACAGTGGTCCAGCAGTTGCTTCTCAAGCAGAAGATAAAAGGAACCTTCACCTGATCTGAACTCCCTGCAGATGGCCTTTGGAGGCATCCTGCCTGTCTCTCCATCCCAGAGTCATGCCCTAGGCATCCGTTCTAGTAGCCATTGAGATGGCCTGTTTTCAAGCAACAGATTTTGAAAGCTTTGGATGACATTTGTCCACCTCCGGCTGATGCATTGAAGTCCTGTTTGTGAGCTTCTCATGGGGCTGTGGCTGGCTAGTGTTAGTAGAGCCCCATGGACTACTTGGGCCACTGATTCTGACCTGTGCTGCTGGAGGCGGAGGGGGTTGTCCAGGCATGCTTGGGCCTGCATTTGAAAAAAATATATATATTAAAGCACCAAACCAAGGTGCCCGTTCATTTCTATTGCATCTTCCCCCACGTCCTTAGGACTTGCCAAGGCCTGATTATAAGAGCATGCATGGTATAGAAAAGGTGGATAAAGAAAAATATTTTCTCTATCACACAACACTAGAGCCAGGGGGCGTCTAGGAGGCTGAAGGGCAGGAGAGTCAGATGGGACAAGGGGAAGTATTCCTCCACCCAGAGGGTCGTCGGTCTATGGAATTTGCTGCCAGAAGAAATGGTAATGGCGACCAGTCTAGATAGCATTAAGGGAGGATTAAGGAAATTCATGGGTGACAGGTGATGGCTAGGTAGATCCTTCAGGCTGGGGAGACAGGCAGGATGCCTCTAAAGGCCATTTGCTGGGGTTCGAGAGAGAGTCAAGGTTTTGCCCTTGTCTTCTGCTCGAGATGCCCATGGGCAACTGGTGGGCCACTGTGCAGGACAGGATGCTGGACTAGATGGGCTGTGGCCTAATCAGCCAGGCACCTCTTGTGTTCTTATGTTCTCTTAAGGCGGGGAGCTGACGCAGGGGAGCTGCCGGGTGGGATGGGAGCTTGAAGGAGACATCCAGAGGCTAATGGGGAAAAGGTGTTTTCGCTAATGGGGCAATAGAAAAAGAAAAGAACGCAAAGTCGCAGAGCCTTGTAATTCCCTTGCTAGCTGCCTCTTCCCCATTTCGCCTTTCCCTCCCTCCATGTAGGTCACACAGTAGATAGCCTTGTGCGTTTTCCACCCACCCATGTGCTACGCGTTGCGTACTGAATTCCTCTTGCACGCTCAATTATTTATAATTATAGCTTTAACAGGCTCTGCTTCGGCGTCCTGTCCCATTAAGGGAAAGGGAATGGAAATTGTGGGGAGGGGAGGGACGAGAGGTGAGCCTGCCTAGCAGGCGCTCTTCGTGGTGAACTTTCCCTTGCTGTGTGTGCTGGAAGTGGGAACGGCTCCAAAGTCTGGGCCTGCCTTCCCGCCACGGATGCCCACCTGCCCCATCCAGCTAGGGCGTTTTACGAGCCATGGAGCAAAACTGCCTGGCAGCTCAGAGTAAGGTGCAGGTGCTGCAGGGCAGGTGGACAAATGTGGCGTCTACTCACCAGCAAACAACTGACTCCAAACTAAATATTTTCTGGAAGATTTGATGGCGTCTTGGATAACGAGAACCGTCATTCTAGTTGCTCGGGTCTCTGTAGATGCGTTCCCCATACAGAACCAATTTGGACCAGGCAACTGGATGCTTCTGGGCCAGGCAAGCGCTGCACCACCTCTGATTTTGGCTCGCAGGGTTTACTTATGGGCTTCCGATTCCCCTTCTCTCAGCTCAAGGTGGCAGGACTAATTCTACCCCATTCTAGAATGGTTTGGAGGGAAGTGCAGGAGGCCTCTCAAGTCCAGTTGCAGGGAGGCGAGAACAGGTGAAGGTTTTGCTTTTGCCTTCTGCTTGGGTCGCGATTTGTGGCCCGTTGTGTGAGATAGGATGCTGGACTAGAAGGGCTGTGGCCTGATCCATCAGGGCTCCTCTTAATTCATGGAGGACCAGTGCATCAATGGCTAATGGAATGGTTGCCCAGGTACTTCCTCCACGTTGGGGAGATAGACAGAATGCCTTTCGGTGCCATTTGCAGGGAGTGGAGCAGGTGAAGGTTTTGCCTTCGGATTCTGCTTGAGATGCTGAGAAGCAATTGATGGGCCACTGGGTGAGATGGGAAGCTGGACTAGATGGGCTGTGGCCTCTTCTTAGGTTCTGTGTTCCTGCGTTCCGTTTCCACCCAAGCTTTTTGCTGCCCCCTCCTCCTCTGAACGGGCATCTTCTGTTCATGGATCCACAAGCACACAGCTGCACTCACTCTGCTCTTTGTGGAGAAAAAGCAATAAACAGATCTTTGCATCTGGTGGCTGCTTAATTTGTTTTCAATAGGTTTCAATCAATTAAATGCAGTCCTGGGGAATGGGGAAAGTGCACCCATAATTGGCTAGAATAAATCACTTGCATCTTCCCCGGGCAGCCAGGGCTGAGGCAGAAATGAGCCTGCTCCTTAATCAATGCATGGAAGGCATCATCAAGGGGGTGAATTTGAGAGTTTGGTTGCTTTTTTATTATTATTATTATTGTTTTTGTTGTTGAAGGGTGAGTATTTATGTCTACATTTGGTGCTGGAGGAGGAAGGGTAAGCGTGCTGGAGCTTGGTGAGCTGATGGCAAATCCCCACCCTGCCCAGAGTTACGGTCCCTGATCCAAAGCTGCTGCTGCACCTCTGCTTTCCTCTGCAGTGCTCTGTCCGTCCGTCCATCCGTCCATCCGCCCGCCCGCCCGCCCGTCTGTCCTTCCTTCCTTCCTTCCTTCCTTCTTGACTATTATTTCTTTTCCCTGGGAGATTTTTCCTACCTTCAAGTCTGCTTTGCTTCTCGCCTGCCTCTGTCTTTGTACTCTGCAGGCAGCGCTTTATGTACAGCATCTGTAAATGAGCAGGGAGCCCAGAAATCACGGCTCAGAGGTGAAATTGATAAGGTGGTTAAACTGCCTCAGAAGCAGGTTTCCAGCGCCAGCCCTTGTGTGCGGCGTAACGGCGGTGAAGGTCAGCTTTTTTCCCTCCAGCTCGGATAATGTGCCTCCAGAGACGTGCTGTTTCAAGAGCGCGGTCCCTGCCCTGCGCTTTCCAAAGGCCTGCGCTTTGAAATGCGTCCTGACCTTCTTCCTCTCCTCGTGGCTTTGCGGAAGTCCCAGATGCTGCTCCTTTCCGCTGGAGGAGGAAACCTGGGGTCTGGGCGACCACAGCTGGATTGCGGGCATGGGTGGCACATTTTCTTTTTGGCAGCTGAATCTCCTTTTAAAAAATGCTGAGATGGGGCAGCAGTGAGAACAAGGTGAGATCAAAAGTCCCTTGAACTCACCTTGGAAGGGCTACAAGATATCATGAGAGTTAGGCCAATAGTGGGTACTTGACTAGCGAAACACCAGAGTCAAACATAACACAATGGCACTTGAAAACAAGGCTTACCATATCCAAGGGCCTCCTCTTGACCCAGATTAAGGGTGCCTCTGTTGTCAAAAGGAAATTACAAGTTCTTCTTTAGATCTTCCAGTTCCCTCTCACCACCACTACCAGATGGCTTCTTACCTCTCTCTGCTTGCTCCTTGCATTACAGTCCCTTTTCCAAAATACCCGGATTTTAGCAAGCACCCACCCACTTTCCTTTGCACACACACACACACACACCATGTCTTGCTGGCATCTGGTTATTTGGAACAAGAACAATTTGCAAGGAGGTGGCAGGTTGGGGTAAACAATTAGTATTACAGAGAAATACTAAACATCGTATTTTCTGTTGGCTAATCTAGGGTAAATATGTGTGGCATTCCCGAAATAATCCCAGGAGAATTGCAGGTGTCAACTGGTGTCTGAAATCACCCTCTGTAATATAAACACACGTTCTCCTCCGTCGTTTCTGAATGTCGCCACCTTTCTCTCTCTTTTTAAGATAGGAATCCTCTCTCCAGGGATGAAACTGTACAACGTTCCTATACAGTGCTGATCTTTAGCGGCAACCACCTATTCAAACCCTGAGGAATACATGGAAATAGCATTGCCCTCCACCTGCAGCCCGGGGCTGCCTTTACTACCCTCTCTCTGTGGCATGACTGCTCAGGAAGGATTTTGAAAGCCGAGGTCTGCAGAGAATACCCAGGAGGGGCAGTGTGCTGAGGACATTCTCTTCCCTCTGCCTTGAAAAAAGTGTCTAGATGGAAACCTGTGGTTCAGATGACAGCACAGCCTGAGGCGTCCCAACAGGAAAAGGGGGCGACCCTCATTAGTGCCCGTGGACAACCAAGCCAGGATTTAAATGTCCCCTACCAGGTTTGGGAGCAGGAAGGGTTGAATTCCCAGGGAAGTGTGGAGGTCTGTGGAATGAAGGTTCGGAGGCCGGGGTGGGGCGCTGGTTCCTTTGGTTGAGTTGGCTAAATCCCGTCCCCTCTGAATCCTCACTTGCCGTGGCCCACGCTTTGAGTTGGTGGCTGTGGGGTTAACCGAGTGTGCCCCGTCTCCACTCCTCTGCCCGGAACCTTTTTATCCAAGCAGGTTATCACCTCTGCAAAATGATACTTGTAAGAGCATTCAGGGAGGGGGGTCTGCTCCCCTGAACCCACCTGCAGATTACCTGAGCTCAGTACTTTTGATTGCTCAGTTCCAATTAATTAAACGCGACAGCGACCCAGATAATGATCTCACGGTTCCTACCGGGTAGTATTTTTAACCTCCGCCGTCTGGGGTTGTGTTTAGATTTCAAACTTGGGTGGAAGTAAGTGTCACCCTGCGAGAGCGATTGGCGGAGACGCTAACTTGGCGGATGACAAAAGCCCTCAATTAGGCGCCGCGAGCGTCCCCGGGTTGGGTCCTTATAGCGGTCGGAAGCCAAGATCCAGACGTTTGATACAGGCCTGTCATGACGCCGGTGAACCTATTAGCGTCAGGTAAACAACCCTTCATGCCTAGGAGCGAAGGCAAGGGGGCTGGGGAATTCGGTAGCCTCCTCATTAGGAGCGGTGCTGCAAAAGATGGATGGCTTCCATCCGCTAATTTCCTTCATTAAGGAGAAGTTTCAAGAGTTCTTTGCTCACGTGCTGAGCTGGCAGTTTTCAGCGCTGCATTCTGCCTTCACGGCTGTGGCTCATTGGTGGTGTGTGTGTATTTGTGTGTGTGTGTGTGTGTGTTCACTTGTGTGTTCATGCCTGTTAAGCTGCTTTTGAGCCAATGCAGCTGCAGGCCCAATTTGGGCTTGGATTAATACCCAGGTTTCTTGAGAAATGATGTTCCTGAGAAATTGTCCAAGGGATTTGTCTTTTGCATTTGATTTATTTTTTTTTCACCTTGTGCTTCGGTATTTATGCTTTGGCCACATTGAATGGTTTGTGTTGTAACTCCCAGGTCTTGTGTCCTCATGGATACTTTGCAATTGTCCCAGAGATGTAGCCTGCTGCGTTCATTCTAAACATGGGAGGTTTCTGTTTTGGTTTTGATGAGGGGCTGCAAAGTGAAGGGAAACTTTCTCTTCCTGGAGTTTATGGTTTGGGGGTTTTTTGTAAGATAAAAAGTAAAACAGTGTCCCCTAGTTGGGATAGAAAGTAACTTTGTACTTTGTCTTCTTGAGCTGAAATGATCTCTACCAGCTGGGTGGATGAGGCAAAAAGGCCTTCCCTTATTCTCTGTCACCTCCTGCCAATAGGTTTCATAGCCTGTGTGTGCAGAGAGGGGACAGGATGCAACATCATCTCAGATGCTGGAGAAAAAGAAATCCATGTCCCATCAACAAAGCCACATCACCTCTGGCCTGATCCTTTGCAAAGGATTGCATCTGCCAGGGCGACAGTCACACACACACACACACACACCCCGTTTATGTCCTTTTCAACAGAGATGTCACGGCTAGGGATTGCAAGGTATGTGTGTGTGTTCGTTTCCTGAGCAACTGCCCCATAGGTCATTTCCTCTGAAAAACCCTGGGACTCTCTCTTCCTCCCTTGCTGGGGACTAGAGAGGCACCATCTGCATTGGGCACTACCTGGTTAGTCTGAGATACTGGCGTCCCAGGGACCTCTGGAGCAGAACAGGGAGGGCTCCGGAGGGTTCCGGCTTAGAATGGGATGCCCCTGGAACTTCAAGGCCAGGCAGTTCTGTCCCTGGCCATTGCAGCCCTTGCATCAGGCTCGGAAGCTCAGAGACTGTCCCGGGACGGACCGTCCAAGTGTGAATGGAGTTTTCCCAGGCTAGCCAGATCGCTCCAGCACAGAGCTGCTCCCCACCACCACACAGAAGTCCAGAAATGCTCATAGCTTCCAAACGATTATGAAGGGCGGCCCCATAGAGAACATATTGCAGTTGCCAGCCATGCAGTTAGTATGGACAGATCACTGCAGGGTGGTGACCCCCCTCCCGAAGCTGTCCGGTGTTCTAACCAGTCCCTATGTGAACAGCATGGAGGCCGGGCCCAGAGCTGGCTCCGACTTTGCTCCTGCCAGGTGTGCACCCTGCAAGGTGCAATGGTCATGTCCCGTTTGCCTCTTTGCACACCTGAGTATTACCTTAGCTGCCCCTCTACCCTCCATTGGGAGATGGGGAGCTAATGCACCGATTTCGTTATGTCGTTTGCAAGAGATCAATGCGGTTAAATTCCCTGCTTGCTGGCCCTGGCGCTTTCCCCTTTCCCGTCAAGATCCGAAGGCACACTTGATTGATCGGAGGCTGGCCAGAGCATAAATCCAGCCCCGCCACAGCTTTTACAGCGCTTGTCTCGGTGACATATTTAGTTTGTTTGGATGTCTTGCTGGGGTGGGGGGGATCCATGACCTGCCTCCATGGCTCAGCATCCTCACTTGGACTTTGTTCTAATTTGCCAGGCTGTGGGTTGCATACACAAGCGCCCATCTGCCTCTCAGTTGGGAAGGAGAGGTGGGTTTTGTCTCTCTTTCCATTTAAGAAATCCTGCCCAGGAGGCCTTCACTGGTCTTCTTCAGCCTCCTGGAACGTGCACAACTTGGATATCTTTTTTTCATTTGTTCACCCATCCACACTTCAAAGGGTGTGTGTGTGTCCAAAATTGCATGCGTCACTTTAGAGGCAATGGACCTTCAGTACTATGTGATATATGGACGGGCGGGGACTTAGGTTGCTTTTAGAGAAAGGGAAGATTCTACCCTATTTGAAGCAGAGGGGGGCTGACTACTTGGGCACATCCATGGGGCACTTTCCTTGGCATGGGTCCTGTGCCTCTCTTATTTTCTGGGCAGTTGCTCTACCCGTGAGCTGCAGCCACCTCTCAGATGGCTTGAAGGAGCGACCAAGAGAGTTCATAGAGGACCAGCTGTTGATAATTGGAATGGAGGTGGCAGAAGAAGCCTGCTGTGTTCCTAGCCTTCTTGTGACTGTAAGAACGTAAGAGGAGCCCTGCTGGATCAGGCCACAGCCCACCAAGTCCAGCATCCCATCTCACACAGTGGCCCACCAGTTGCTTCTGGGCATCTCAAGCAGCAGACAAAGGCAAAACCTTCACCTGCTCTCGCATCCCAGCAAATAGCCTTTGGCGGCATCCTGCTTGTCTCTCCAACCTGGAGGATATACCTAGGCCTCCATTCTACTAGCAGCCGATAGACCTGTCATCCGTGAGTTTGCCTAACTCTTCTTTAATGCTATCTGGGCTGGTTGCTGTTATCACCTGTTCTGGCAGCAAATTCCATAAACCGATGAGCCTGATTTGACTCTCCTACCCATCAGCTTCATGGAGTGTCCCCTGTGTGATAGTGTTGGGTAATAGAGAAGATAATTTTTCTCTCTGTGCCAGGGGTGTCAAACTCAAATACACAGTGGGCCAAAATTAAAAACTCGGACAAAGTTGCCGGCCAACCTTAATATTTATTGAACAAATGTCTACAATTGAGGACGTTTTCCCTTCTCCTTAGATACAATGATGAACCTTTTCATATGGAAACAAACTTAATTTGTGCTTAAACGTTGAGTGTGGAACAAGCAAAAGATATGTGAAATCCAATGTCAATTAAAAGATACATCTGTGGCACTCAGTTTTCTAGAAAGCTTCTGATTTCCACCTTTTGTTTGGCCATTTTTGGGAGTAGTAGCCTGATGTGACTGGTAGCATGAGATTGCTAGTGAAAGTCAACAGCGGAAGGGGTGCTTGTTGGTCCTGGTTGGTGCGTCATCGCACCAGCAGAGCATTCTGGGATTTAAAGTATTAATGGTGCATGTGCTGTCTACTGGCAGGCCAGCTCTAGTTAGACATTTTGTATTTTCTTGCGGGCCAAATATAATTACACTCCAGGCCAGATTTGGCCTGCAGGCCTGACTTTGACATCTTGGCATCTGGTGGCTCACTGCAAAGATAGGGCTCTTGACCCAGTCCCACTGACCTTCTGTTATCCTTTGAGGCATCAGTTGCAAAGGATATCATGAATATTCCTTCATCAGAATAGAGCCCCACCAGAGTAACAGGTAAACCTTGGCTCCTGGGGACTCCTCTGTGCATTTTTGTTGACAAGATATAGAAGTGGCTTACACTAGGTTGGGAGAGATTTAACTTGCCAGGCCGGTACACAGGCCTGGGATTTCCTAGTGGTCTCCCATCCAGGCAGTAACCCTGACCAGCCATGCCCTGCTTCTGAGATCATGCCAAGGTTGGCAAAGAGCACCCTAAATGCTAAGGTGCTATAATGAAAATATCACCCCCTGCCTCTTCACATCAGTTTCTCAGTCTTTCATGTACGGTTGCGCCGTTCACTCATTCCAGGACAAACCGCCCCCCTCTATCTTTCCGTACAGTAGTTATTCCGGCTATCCTCTGTCTGTCTTTCTGTCTATCTATCTGTATATGAAATCTGTTTGCAGGAGTGGCATATTAAAGGCATGTCCCCCGCCTGCCTGCCCGCCAGAAGCCTACGCCTGCCTCCCTGCTTCCCCGCCAGACGTTTTCTCTGACAGAACCTGACAAGAGTCATTTCCAAGATGGATTGATTCAATTTAGCACCGCTTTCTTTCTTTCTTTTTTTCCTTCCTTCTTTATTTTCACTAGATTTGGTGACGTATGGCTCTCAAGCAGAGCTGCCTTCCACGTGAGCTCCCAGTCCTGGGCTTATCAGCCATGCACTTGGCACAAGAGAGCAGGGTGAACAAATCCCAGATAATTGGGTTTGCTTAGGGCAAGGAGACCTTTGGCTGAGGGCAGATGCCCTGCCATGGCTGGCCTTGGTCAAGCAACGGGAGTGGCGTTGATATTTGCTTGTGTGCATCCTGCGTATTTAATGAACATTGCAATAGGGCGCTTCACGGGCAACAGATAAAATAGCTCCCATGAAGCCAACTGGAAGCATTGCTGTGCGCAGAGCAGAAGCCAACAGAGTGATATATCAGGTAGGGACACATTTGACTTTCTCTCTGCATCATAAGAGGCTTGAACAGATATGCCTGGGTGTCTTTAGATCAGCCATTTGCCTTCTGGAGCTCTTTGGAATTATCTTCATGAATACCAACGATTTTGTAGGGGCTTCTCCTGCTCTTTGCCTGCGGCTGTCTTTGCCCCATGAACTGCCCCATTCCTGCCTTCTTGAGGACTAGAGGGCTGCCCCATAACTTACAGCTGAGTGCAGCACTGCATCTAATTGTATGTATCATTGATGGCTTTGCATGCTGAACCTCAGAAGCAAGGGGGACTTTTGCATTAAACCTTTGCCCACGGCGACGGGCAGCTGGCTTTCACCACCACAGGGGCTCACCTTTGCATCTGTCTGGAGAAAGTGAAGATTGAACCTTCTCTGCCCGTGAAATGCTGCCCTTTGTCAGGAGCAGCATACATGCTCCGCTTGGGACAGAAGACACGGGTATGATTTGATGCTGTCTTCCCTACACTGGTAGCCGTTAATCTGCCCGGGGATCCTACCCCCATTTTTAGAAACTCACTTGCGCCTGTCCTTCTGTGGATGAGGCAGAATTCCCCACCTTGGCTGAAATCTCCAGGTACCAGCCCTGAAATGGGACAAATATTCATGGGCAGCATTTGCTGCTTCTTTTATTTCCTTTCCTGCAGCAGCAAAAGTGTGTTAGAAGGATCAGCTAGACTAGAGGTTGCAAGAAGGGGAACAGGCCGAGACAGGCAGTGGCTTTTCAGGGCATCCCTCCTTCTCTTAGCATGCCTGTTGCTAGCCTGGAGGACCACCTGAAGTTGAAAGCACTCCCCCCCCCCCCCGACACATCTCCCCTAAACCCCCTTCTGGAGTGGCGAGGATGCGACCTGCCCTTCTGGAAATTCTCCATCCGTTGCAGCAGGTTTCATTGCCTCCAGAGCTCCATGGGGAGTGGGAGGCCTGGAATGGAGTGCAGGCCTTCCTTCCCTCCCTCCTTCCGCCACTCCCCCCCCCCCCCAGCTGCCTGCCTACAGCTCAAGCTCCGAGCTGAACGCTGCCCCTGCATGTTAGCCTGTTTCCATGGGGATTTTGGCACACGTTAGCAAAACAAGCGCTCCGCACACCCACTGTGACACCGGTTAAGTAACCTCTCATGTCGAGGGCCCGTTTGATCGGCACTTCTCCAGCGCTGGGCTAATAAGCACGAGGTGGAGAACACTGCGGGGACCTTGGGCAGGGCTCGTGTGCGCGCAGCCCCGCTCAGGCGCGCGCACGCTCTGCGGGCCACCTGCCCTCGCCCCACCCCGGTGCCTTCCGTGCGGGAGCATCACTCAGGGGGTGCCGTTCCCGTTTGCCTCCTGTCATTTGCCAGATTTGCGTTGGCTGTTCCTTTTAGCTTCACAGGCTGCGTGTGCCGCTTGATTATTCTACCTGCTATGTTCCAGGAGGGAGGGAGGGAGGGTGTATTTTTAAACATTCAAATGTGTGTGTTTGCAAAGCTCTCCCACACCTCCACCCCCCTCCGCCCCTCTTTCCTCTTCTCTGTCTCTCTCCTTGCTTTTTCCTTCTGAGGCAATGAGCTGGCTGATTGCTTTTCATCTCCAGCTCTGAGGAACTGTAAGAGCTACTTCATATAAACATCAATTACAGGCGCATCCTGAATTTAAGGGCCTTGTGCACTGAGGCCATCCAAGTCCACTAGGAAGGGCTGGAAGGGGGGGGGGACTTGGAGTAAAGGCAAAGGGGGGAGCAGAAGACAGATCAGTCAACTGACCTAACGAAATCTGGCATTTTGTCTTTCTGCTGAGACTGCCCAGAACATCAGGACGGTTTGCAGAGAGGGTGAAGGGATGAGGCCCCTCCTGTCTCCTTTTCTGCAACAGAATTGGTTTACCGCCTCCGAGGCGCTGTGTGTGTGTGTGTGTGTGGGGCATCTCAAGCAGAGACAAGGATGAACCTATTCCTGCTCTAGAATCCCAGCAAATGGCCTTAGAAGCACCCCGGTCTCCCCCACCCCCAGCCTGAAAGATGCACCTAGGCATCCATTCTAGTAGCCATTGATGCATCCGTTGTCCATAAATTTGTCTAACCCTACCTTAAAGCCATCTAGACTGGTAGCTGTCACCACCTCTTCCGGCAGCACATTCCATAAGCCAATGACCCTCTGGGTGAAGAAATACTTCCCTTTGTTGGATCTGACTCTCCTGCCCATCAGCTTCATAGATGCCCCCTGGTTCTAGTGTTGTGAGATAGAGAAAAGAAATTTTCTCTATCCACCTTTTCTATACCATGCATAATTTTATACACTTCAATCAGGTATCTCCTGCTCTTTACGGCCGAAATGTCCCGCTCTTTTTTGGGGGGAGGGGGATATAGTTTCAATTTAAGGCCCTTTCAGCAGGGACCCTTAATCCAGATTATGGACCCATGTAGTAAGGACTTGGGCCTGATAGATCTGCACATTAATGCAGATCTAGCTAGACATGCTCTCCGCTGACCTGCTCCATCAGCTTTAGATGGAGCATGGTGCTGAACAGAGGGACATGAGGCCAATTTGCACTTGGCCTGCTAGTGCACACCGGGCTAGCTTCTGAGAGGCACCATCTGCACTTGCAGGAGGCATTTCCACATCAGATACGTCTCCCGCTATACCAGAAGCTACCCCAGTGGCTGCTAGTGATAGTGCACAAAATTCTGCAGCACACAAATCTGCAAACCTACCTTTTCCGGTCACCGGAGTGATCATTCACACCTCTTCCTGTGCTGCGGGTTCGTTTTCTGGCACATCAAGTGATTGCATGTGTGCGGTGCATAACCATTGTCCTGGTGATGGTGCATGTGCAGTCGCATTGGGCTCTGCAGAGGTGATGGCTGCACCTGGAACCACACTGACGGTGCTCAGACATGCACCCAGACCCAGGTGAGTGTCTGGGCACATGGGGGGTTGGTTGGTTTGGTGTGCGCTAGCGTTCACCGCTGTGAATGCTAGTACACCCCAGTGGTGATGCGCTATTCCTGTCCCATGGACAGGAAGCGAAGTGCAGAAAGGCCCCATGTTCAGTACCTCTTGTAGACATGAACACGGGAGGTGTGCAGCCATGTTCTGGACTACCAGGGGATGCATATCAGTGGTGTGCCATTGTGAGCCATCAAAATATGTCCCCCAGAGGCTCTGGAGGTGTGAGAGTGTTGGTGCAAATGGGGCTGATCCTGCCCATGCCTCCCCATGTTCAGAATCAGTAGGTCTGGCTGTTCCAGACCCATTGATTCTGAGCACGGACCTGTCTCTGCAGAGCACTGTGCCTCCTTAACATCTTCTGGTTGCCATTCACCCTTGCCCAGTTTTTCTTCACAAACGCCTCGTGCAGTTTCTAGTGTTGCCATTTTGGTTGTACAGTATTGTGATTTTCCAGGATGTTTCCAGAATGCAAATGTTGTATGCAAAGAGGGCCCACATTTGCATGTTTTGCGTGCATAGCAACATGGAAAATGCACCAGTTTCCTGCAAATTTTCTTGGTTACTCTGGAAACGTGACACCACATTAGTGCTTGTATTCATCCCAAAATTGGTGTGAGCTTCTGAAAGAAGTATTAATTGTCCAGAGTTTGTGCGTCTACTTACAAGTTTTGGTGAGGCCTGTAGAGTGCTGTTACAAGCTCAGCATGCAAAGGGGAGTAGTTTTAATAGCACAGAGGAATAACAGCTCTACTGGGGAAAACGAATAACAACATTTTGTGCTTTACTCTCAGCTGCCAGTTGCAACAAACTGCACTCTCACTGAGTCTAGAACTTCGCTTAGGCACTTTCATGGGAAATCATCTGCGTCTTCTGGCTGGCTGGAAGTTGCAAACTCTTACTTTTTCTCTTTCCTCCTCTAGCTTTCCTCCTCTAGTTTCCTAACATTAAAAGACTAAGGTCATGGTCACACATTTGGTGTGGTCGCACCTAAGTTTTAATCCAGCTTCAGTCCGCCTTCAGAGCGAGAGAACACATCAACAAAGTGACCAGTCATTTTCTTTCCACATTATCTATCCCTGAGGGGAGTTGTCTGAGTTATTTAAAACTGAAAGAAAACAGCTTTGTCACTTTGCTGATGTGTTCTCTCCCTCTGAAAGTGGACTGAAGCTGGATTGAACCTTAAGTGCGGCCACAAAACCCTCTTTGGGACATCTTCAGACCTGACTACTCACATCTTTCTATTTCCATCTGGGTTATTTGTGGACTTTCCTGAATGGAAAGCCCAAATGGAGGTTGGAAAGCCCACAAATAAAACGGATGGAGATTAAAAAGTGTGAGCAGTCAGACCTGAAGATGAACTGGAGAAGGTTTCAAGGAAAGGGGTGGCCATGGCTAAAGTGACTGTTTCCACCCATTTTCTTTATAAAGAAAGGCCAAATGATGTTCCTCTTGATGTTAGTGGGCACAGTTATGGGACGTGTTTGGAAAGGTCTTCTGGATGCAGATTTGAAAGGGGGGCTTTCCAGGCTACAGAGTTCAGGAACACTCTTTGCGACACAGCAACTGAAGTTCCCTTTTTCCTGGCACATGTTGGTTTCTTTATCACATGCTCCCAGGGGTTATTTCTCTTCTAGATGGGCTGGCTGTGGCTAAATTCATCCAGTAAATCTTGGTCTCCTTGGCAGGGTTCACAGGGCCACCTGGAATCAGCAAAGCTCTGCCACGCCCTCTACGTGTTGCACTCTGTACAGGCCCGATAGGGTGCCTGGTGCCCGTGAAGCAAAGGGCTCAGATACAGAGATGCTTGTGTCTTGCCTTGCCTCTCACCCGGCACTGCCCACACAAGGCGAAGAAGCTGTTCTCATTCTGCACCTGCTGGAGAGGAGGCCTCAGTGCCGACAAGGGTGATGCTGGTTCCTGCCTGGTCTGCTCTGGATGCCAGAGAGAATGAGGGAGAGGCGAGCATAAAGGACTTCTCCTGTGGGCAGGGAGGAAAATCACTTCTGTGCCTGCTGATCTCGTTTCAAGTGCTTGGAAACCCTGTTAGGCCTCATCCCGGTGTGGCTGCACCCTTGTGGCTTGTGTGCTGTTACTGTTATTGGGTACAAGTGAATCATGGGCAACTCCTGGCTGACTGTGTATTGGCATCTCCAAGGGCACCTCTCTGAAGTTTCTTTGGCAGAGATGCAGAAGTGATTTTCTATGGACTGTTTCAGGAGTCTTTGACAAAGCTGGAGATCCCAAAAAGTGGGCTGGCCGGCCCGTGAGTGCAGAATCCTTCCAGGGTTTTCCTTAACCTTTGCCTCTGCATTCTGGGGTGGCTAGAATGGCACAGAGAGGAATATAGAAGGATGAACACTTCTCTGTTCTTGGTCTAACAGTGAGGTCCATTTTGGTGGTGCATCAGATTGTTCTACCAGAATGCATCCCCATGGGAATCCGTGTCTAGGAATGTTGGTTCCTAGCGCTCAGAGAAGTGGCTCCAGAAATTGCCTGGTTTCTACATGCAGCACAGGATACTGTCCCGGAGGGGGAGCTGGTATAGCCCTTCCCAGTGCAGGAGACCTGTCCTGGTACTTTGGAACCTTCTCACACCAGCACATCTCCAGACTCTCCTGGTCCAGCTGGATCAGGCCAGTTGGGTATGTGTAAAAACTGCCTAAGAAATCTAATTTCATAGAAGTCCACTTACTTCAATTGATGGACCACTTTTTCAGGAGTTGTTATGAGTAATGCTTCCCCAAACAAGTTTTGTCCACCTCACTGAACTGTTGCTCTTGTTGCAAATTTTGGGGAAGTAGCAAAGTTGAGAATAATTGCTGATAGAAGCCTATTAGCTATTATCCTATTATCCCCACCAGACTTTTTGCAGACCCTACTGGTTTTGGCTTTTCTCAGGTGATGCTTTGTGCTTCCCACAGATGTGTGACAAAACCTAAACCCAAGTGGGTGCAGGTAATCAATCTTTACCCCACCACCATGCTGGCAAAAGCCACCTGTCCCATGGGTCAATTCCGCCTTTGCACTAAAAAAGTTCAGAGTTGTGGAGGCTGCTTGCATTTCCAGGTTTGGCAGCTATTTTGCGCCGGGACTGGATTTCATAGGTACTTTCCACTGAAGCTTCATATTGCTCTAAAAGGGGCTTTTCATAATCCAGGCAATAAGGTGCTTGAAAGTCCCAAACAATTCATTTGTGATCTGAGAGCAGAGTGGGTGGTCTCATGACCTTCCCTGCCCCTTTGATCTCTGCTCCAGAAAAGCAGCCCCTTCTCTCAGAGTGCCTGAACAGATTGTAGGATGTAACAGATACCATGGGAATGGCTTCAGCTCAGTGGTAGAGCAAAGTGCCTAAAGAGCAGAAGATGGGCAGTTTGATATAAGAACACACGAATCTAAGAGGAACCCTGCTGGATCAGGCCACAGCCCATCTAGCCCAGCATCCTTTCTCACACAGTGGCCCACCAATTGCTATGGACGTTCTCAAGCTGAAGATGAAGGCAAAACCTTCACCTGCTCTCAAATCCCAACAAATGACCTTAGAGGCATCCTGCCTGTCTCTCCAACCTGGAAGTGCTACCTAGGCATCTGCTCTAGGATCCATTGATACACCTGTCATCCATGAATTAAGCTGAGCCCTGCTGGATGAGGCCACAGTCCATCCAGTCCAGCATCCTGTCTCACACAGTGACCCACCAATTGCCTCTGGGCATCTCAAGCAGAAGACAAAGACAGAACCTTCACCTGCTTTCGAATCCTGGCCAATGGCCTTTAAAAGCATCCTGCCTATCTGGTACCCGGCAACAAAGTATCATGCAGGTAGAATTCAAAGAAGTAGCCATGTTACCCTGGATCAGTGTTAAAAAAAAGAGGGGGGGGGGTTCAGAAGCAGCGTAAAGAGAAAGAAGAAGTTGTGGGTTTTGTAGACAAAGCCTCCTTCATCTGATGCATGAAGCTGAAGATCAGTTTTAAAGTCCACTATTTAGCAGACTCCTGCACTAAGCAGGAGTTTGAAGTAGGTGAACTCTTAAGGATTCCTGTCCAACTCCTGCATTCTGTGGTTCTATGATAAACAAAACTAACAGGGCAAACATAAGAGATGGTGGCAGAACTCTGCACCCACCCAAAACACGTGGCTGTTTTAAATGAAGCCAGAATGTAGTAAGGCCGCCTGAATGTGCTACCTGGAAGGTGTTGCAGACCATCACTGCTGAACTACAAGGTGGATTGCAAGGGAGCCCTTTCGGGCTGTAGATGCCTGTGGAGCCCGTATCTTCTGGTTTGCGTGCTCATATCCAAGAATGGCTACCCAAACAGATGGAGAAATCCCTTTGCATGGGAGAGTCTTTGTGTCGAAGATGGAACAGATTTGAAGGTTCAGAACCTATCTCCTGCCATTGTTTGGTTTCCCCCCCTCCTTTACAGGGGTGGTTTGAAAAAGAAAAAACATATATCTTTCCTGTAAAGACCATACCCATTTTATTCTGGCCTTAGGAGACTGACACAGGCACATTTGTGTCTTTTATTTTTATTTTTCCTAAGGAGCATGAGAAGGCCCCGAGCGCGGTGGAACTATCTGCCTTGTGGTTGCACGTAATGTAAGTGAGATAAAGCGTGCCGGTCCCACTATGAATAACGGCAGATGAAAACCCAAGCGGCTATAAAAGACTTTGCATTTGCCCCGTCAGCGTGCGGTGGGTAGGCTAAGCAACTGATTTGGCTCCTGCCTCTGCTCCCCCTGCCTTTCCCATTCCTCCTCCAATTTATCCTCACTTACAGAGGACACGCTCCCGGTGCCTGGCCTGTTTCTTTCGGCTCAGTTGCTCTGTCGCTTCCTGTTGACGTCCGCCTTGATCAGGGCCGTCGGAGTGAGGCTGTGGGCCTAGACTGACAGACACTATTAGCTTCTAGCTCAATTCGTCTACGCGCTGCTGGGGAGATTTATCTGTCCCTTGCAGAAAGCTGTTATCTTGTTTCCCACCTTGCGCCATTTAGATTTCCTTCCTTCCTTCCTTCCTTCCTTCCTTCCTTCCTCCCTTCCTCCCTTCCTCCCTCCCTTCCTTCCTTCCTTCCTTCCACAGTTTTTAGAGAAAGGTCCCCAAACCTGTTTTAGCCTGCAGGTGGGGAGGTGGTAGCAGCCTATGGATGGATCTGGGAAGGCAGCAGCAAGTTAATGGGGGGGGGGAACTGGATTTCCACTTCTGTGCTTTCCTTTCCTAGGGGAAGGGAGGAGACATTGAGGGGGCAGAAGCAGCAGGAGGTGAAAAACAGGATATTGGCTTCGATGGACCATTTGGTTTATCTTCTCTGGTAGTCTTTGTGAACTTCAGCAGGCAGTTTTGCCTGGGGGAAGAGGCAGGTGTTCTGTGCAGGCAGGGAGGTCTGTTTGCTAAGAAGAAGGAAATCACCCAAAAGGCTTCTCTTCTATAGATCTGCTTAAGTGTTGTGATTTGGGGAGGAAGGAAGTGCCTTGAGCCTCTAAGCTGAGGATGTGCCAAAGGGCCTGCACAGTGGTGGCACCAGTTTGTGGAATGAGCCATTTTAGGTCACACCCTGGCACATCTTTTGGTGCCTGTGAAAAAAATGCTTTTTCACCGCGGCCTTTAGTGCTCCTGGCAGCCTGGGCAGGAAGGAATTGCACATGAGGCCCAACATAAGCCATGGACCAGGGCTGTGGAGGGCAAACGGTCTGGCTCCCTTTGGCATTGGGTCTGCAAGAAAGGGCAACAGTCGCAGTGGTGCAGACTGACCAAAGCTGCTCTGCTTTCCTAGTTCAGGAGATCTTTCTGTTTTGTTGCAACTCCCAGATGTGGCAAGACTTTGTTGGGATAATTTGTGGGGCAGCTAACCAACACGCCCTCTGCTTCCCAGCTCCAGGGCTTCGTGAGCCAGGTTGGTCTAGTGGTTAGGGAGCTGGACACTTATCTGGAAATACCGGGTTTGATTCCGCCCTCCCCCATGAAGCCAGCTGGGTGACCTTGGGCTAGTCACAGCTCTCTTCTGAGCTCTCACAGCCCCACCTACCTTACACGGAGTTCTGTTGTGGGGAGAGGAACAGAAGCTTTGTCAGCCGCTTTGAGTCTCCTTAAATGGGTGAGAAAAGCGGGATAGAAAAACCTCCTCCTTCTCCTCCTCCTCTTCTTATAATAATAATAATAATAATAATAATAATAATAATAATAATAATAATAATAATAATAATAATAATAATAATAATAATAATAATAATAATAAATAACAGTAACGATAGCCTGGCCAGCTGCATATAAAATCTGAGACTCGGCAATGCATTCGCCTTTGGAGGGACAGATGAGTTCACTTTTGATCTTGCGCTCACCTGTCACTTGGGGGGTGGCGGCATTGCCAACAGGCGTTCCCCTACCTCCTGAATTGGCCACTGCTCCTGGGTCACGTGACCTGGAAATGCCCACTTGAAGATTCCCTATGGGTTGAGGATAGCCAAAGCAGCAATGCAAACATCCTCAAGCTGTTTTCACTTTTAAGAGAAGAAATACATATGCAATGGCCTCGTTTAGCTCCGAGTGTCTGGTCTTGAGTGCACGGATATATTTCTTTTGTATTTGATTTGTGTCGAGCTGAATGCAAGAAAATTCATATTTGTTCAAATAAATCTCTTTAAACGTGGTAGAGCTAAAATTTGAAATGAATGCCATATGAATTTGATACAAATATTAGGTACAAATCGCATATGAATCCCATACGAATCTGTGACGCAGCTTCTTACGAGTGCATTGAAAATTCGAAGGTCAATCTTCAAATGTCCCAACATTTGATTTGAGTTCGAATGTCCGAATTAGGCTGAAGTTGTATGAATTTTAAATGTGACGAATATTCATGTAATTGCAAAGGGCACTTAGAATGGATGATTCAGTGTTGCATTTTCCACCCTCCTGCAAACATGATTAGGGAAAACCAAGGAGCAAATAAAAGAGAGAGCCCAGAGTTTTCTCTTTGCCAGAAAGCTAGCACTTAAGGTAAAAGACTTGTAGCTTAGGTGTCTTTTCTCAAGTAGCTAGAACTTAACAGTGTGCAACATTTCAGATAGCGTTCTCTGCGGGACAATTTCCTGCAGGCGGCATCTTGAACGGATGAACAAACTAATGGTTCCTTTAGGGTCATGGGCGGGTTGGAGGGGAAACCTGTCTGTGGTCCCAGCTGTTGGTACAGCAGGGAACCTCTTGGATTTGAGCCTTGGAAGCTAAGCTGCCACTTGCTGATCTAGCCCCGTGTGCACATGTATACATGTGAACACATGCAATGGCCTGGCTGTAGGCCAGGGAGGGCCCACCTGGTGCTCCAGGAGCCACCCTGAGCATTTCATCCGGAGAGAATAGGGCAGAACGGGTGAATTCCAGTTCCACGCTCACTTGGCTGTTTTGCTGTCCTGATGTATTTCCCCTTCCGCTCTGCTCTGCTTTTCGGGGCTCCCCTCTGTATAAAAGAGCAGCTGGGCCAAGCGGGAGGCATGTCTCGGTGGCGCAGAGAGCCGCCGTAGATCAACAGCCCTTGACAATGAAATGGGCCCTGTGACCGTGTTGCTGACAGCAGTTAAGTGCCGAGCCCTGTATGGGTGGCGCCTTTGTTACCTAGCAGTTGGGCCTCTTTGGGGCAAAGAGGGGCAGAGTGCCAGCTGGATGCCGGCGGCTGGCTCAGCTTCGCCCTTTTGTTCCGGCGAAGGTGCCTGGCCGTCGGTTCCGCTGAACTGCTCCCCACTTGTCACTGACGGCAGAACAGGAGCGAGCAGCGGCCAGGTGCGCCTGTCGAGTCTCAACACGCTGTCGCTTTTTGTTGACTCCGGTGTAACTGATGTCACGCCGCGGACGCACAGCCCCCAGGGTGGATTCTCTGCCACCTTGTGCGCCAGGAGAAAGACGTGACTGGGGCCGCCGTGAGTGGCACGGGGCTTGCAATGCGCCCTCGGTGCACAGTGCCGGCTGGAGTTTTGTACAGGCAAAACGCTGAGGTTCTCTATTGTGTTCCTGTTTAGAAACCTTCCAACCACCAGGACACCCAGTGATCTTTATTTCCCACTTTGCTAGCCTTGCTGCCCACGCCAACACCCAATCCCTTTCTCCCCCACTTTCACTCAGCCTATAAAGTCCTGCCCAGATTTTGTGCCTGCATTGACGAAGAGCCTATGGCAATTTCAAAATATAAATAAAACAGGGATTCTGTACCTTTGTTTATTCGACAGCCGCTGTACAGTTTCTGGAGCTGTAATGGAGAAGCCGTTTTAGAGACGCCAGCAGAAGTGATATCACAGTGCATGATTCTGGGTTCAGGGCCATAGGGGAAATCCGTCCTTTGTGTTTTCCAGCCTTTCTCTTTAGCAGCGATGTGGCAGAAATAGCACCCTTAAATTGCAGCCTGCTCAATCAAAAGGTGTTCTCATTGACTTGAGACGGACTCCAGCGAGGGCAGTCAAGGCAAACGAAATAGACTGGGATTAAGCGCACGCATTACGGGAATCCTGGATGGCTCTTTGAGTGAATTACTTGGCCGATTAAACGTGGCTTTCCCTTGTTTTGTTTTGGTTAATGCACTGTCCTTCCAGCTCTGGCACTTCCTCGGTTCTCCCAAACCTCTGGGTAACGCCACACTTCCTTAAGCTTGCGACTGGCACTGGCGTAGGGGAAGAGAGACGGCTGTGAGCTCACACTTGCCAGCCTAGTTCGGTATTACAATACCAGATGAGCCTGGTGAAGGCGTGGCACGGTGCTGGCCACCCACACTTTTAGTGGTAAAGCCCCATACTGGGCAGGGCAGGCCGGACAAGGTCACCATGACAATGACCGAAGCAGCCGCTTCCACCGTGCGCTTGGATGTTGCCATGGGGAACGGGACACTGCGCACAACTGCGCAACCTCAGCCACACTGCCACACCTACACACCCTGTCGCCCTGGAAGAGTCTGCAGATGCAGCAACTAGGAGTGAGCCAGTCAGTGTGGGGACTGCTGGCATCTCCCCAGCCAAAGGTCACGGCAATTGCTCTCTGCATCCTGCCAAGGAAATTGCTTGGGAGTGCTCCTGTTTCACCAGGGGCACCTCAGAATACCAACAATAATTTTAAGCTTAGCTGGCACAAGTAGTGAAAGAACATGGGGACTTTGGACTAAAGGCTACATCAGAGAGAGAGAGAGAGAATTGTGGCTTTGCAACAGGTCTCACTCCTGTGACATTCTGGCGCAAAGCAAGAGTGGTTGCAACAGAGCTACCGCTGTTGCATCATTAACGGTTCAATCCCAGCCTGAACCCAGGAGCTTTTCTTATTCAGCTGCCATTAAAAGAAAAGCCTCCTTTTCCAGGGGGATTTGTGTGTGTCTCTCTCTCTGTCTGTTTTTCCAACGGTGCTCCATTTCTCCTCACCGGCACCACCACCACCGTTGACTTGGGCCCAGGAGGGTGGCGGCAGCCAGAAGCAGACACAGTTGGCGGTTTGCTGGTTGCATCCACCCAAGAGTCCCCCAGGGCCTGTTTCCACGGCTTCGGGCACGAGATCTGGTCCAGGATCCCAGGAATGCTGAAAGCAATATTCTGCCCCCTCGATTTATAGCTGAGGCAGGCTGGAACAGGCAGCAAGTGCATGTGCACATGGGTAGCTAAAAGCAGTGAAACTTAGCCCGGCAGCAGCAGACCCACCACCTTCTCAGCAAGGGCTGCAAAGGGAGATTTGGTTCGCCGCTCTGTGTCCGCATCCCATCTCACTAGTCAAGAATCGGTAGGTCTCCCTTTTGTAGCCAGCCTTCTTTGGAAACACAGCATGCGTTGTTCAGGGCCAGTATGTTGGTTTCCAAGCTGGCATGGTGTCAGACTAGTTCAGCAAAGACTAGGACTCGGATCTACCCAGGGCCATCACACCGGTGGGGTGGCCGTGGGCCTGGTGGCCATTGCCACAGGGGGGTTGTGAGGCTAAAGGGCAGAGAAATCAGGGTGTTGTGACTTGTGTGAACAGGGCCCTGGTGAACAGATAGGCCAGAAATACAAGGAGAACCTGGCTCTTTCTGGGAAAGCCTGGGAAAGTTTGGTTTTTGTTCCTTAGCTAAGAATCATGGAAGTTGAAAGTTCCAGTTCTGGCATTGCTAGCATCAAGGATGGTGGGGTGGTCGTTTGTGGCCGTGCCGTATACAATTCACTGCCAGTAATAAAGAGAGAGTGCACAACCTCACAGAAACGGTCCTGGATTGGTTGAACGCTTGTGATGGTCTGCCTTGCAGGACCAGGCCTCTGGTCCATTTTGTTAGCAGCTTTTCCCCCCTGACGGCAGGCAAGACGCTTGTGTAACCAAGCGTAACACTGCCGGCATCCATCTCCCTGTGGTTGGGTTGTCAGTGCATCCTTGTTGAGCTAAGAGCTTTCATTTTTGCCCGTCACCTTGACAAGCCACCGTCGGATAGATTTATCTCGCACTCCCACCTTTTTTAACCAAGCATGTTTTATTCTCTGGCCTTTCCCGGCGTTCTAGGGCCATGAATTCCACTGGCTCAGGGTGAAAGATTTCTTCCTTCTGATGGCATCTGAAAATTTTGCAGACAGAGCGCCTTTTTGGAGCTATGCATTCAGGGAATCTGGAGCACGGGTGGGGGCGGGCAAGCAGGTTGACAGACAGAACCAAGGGGACCCGTTCTGTGTTGCAAGAGAAGCGTCATCAGCACAAAACAGGGAATGAGAAATAACCGCCGGGGACTTTCGTGTTGCTGGCTGGTTTTCAGGCCGTCCACGGAGGCGGGAGCAGATTCTACGCTAGAACTATCAAAATGCAGTGCCAGGAAGAGCCAGGGATTGTCACCTGGGCAAAGGGCCCCGTTTGCATGCAATTAACCAATCTGATGTGTCTTCCACTGCTGTTCTCTGTCTGTGCCAAATTGGCAGGCAGATCATTGAAATCTGACCGGCTGGACTTGTAGACCACCCATGCCACCCCGGCTGGTCTTGGTGGTACCCCTTCTCGTAAACATTTCTCAGGCTGGCCGGGCATGCTGTAATTTAGCCGAAGATGCCATGATGGATCTGGGAGTCTTTCCTGCCTCCGTTTGTCATTCTTCTTGCTTGGCCTCCTGCGCGAAGGCTGCCTCTTTGCCGGCGGCGTCCCCCATAAATCATGTCCCCACACGGCTGAGCACCATCAGGGTGACACTCCCCAGTGGGGGGCCAGTTGGGTGTGAAGGTGAGCAGGCTCCCAATGCCAGCAGGGGCCCCCTCTCCTCTCCTTTGCAAGGGGTGGGGGGAGGATGAATAATTTAGCATGCAGAGAAGAGACAAAGCAGTCTCTACCATCCATCCATCACGCCTGCCGTTCAGGTGGGAAACTGCTTGTAGTTGGCAGGGGCAGCAGGCAAGAATACCTGCAGTTTTGGGGGGCGGAATGCTCCCCACCCCTGAAAAACCCAGCAGACTGGATCTGACATGAGCTGCTCTTTATTGCCTCTGGAACCCCAGTTCTGAACTGGATGTGTGTTGCTCAGTTGAGTCCACTTTATTTACTGATGGGATTGTGAGTTCAGGTCAAGTTTTTTTTTTTAAGAAAAACATAACACCAGTTGTATCTCCAACAATTATATCAACAGCGCCCCCTCCCTCCCCAAAAAACAACTGGCCCACAAGGCTAGATCAGTGGAGGGATTAGCATAGCTGAAATAGTCATGGGTATGGTAAGAAGTGAGGACATCATGAAAGGAGCCCAAAAGAAGCCTGGGAAGTCTATGTATGCATGGTTGCATCTCTGGGCCATGCTGCTTCCTTGTCCAGAATGGGCTTCATTCTCTTTCTAAAAAGAGCAGCATCCGTGGAGAATAGCAACCTCTTAATTTCCATTTTTGTTCACCAGGTCCAATAGAAGTTATTAGATCTTGCTGGGACAATTACAGCCTTCCTTGCTTCCTCCCTTCCTAAAGAAATCAAATCCTTTCTGCGGAGGATTTCTCCTTTGTTTGAGCTGCTGCCTTTGCTGGTGACCTGAGCAGCACCAGTTATCACAAGAAATCTCTACCCAAGACAGGAACATTCATTAACATTTGAAGTGCACGTGGAAAATTGCTACTTGAACCTTCTTTAGCTGATCCAGCCCAGCAGCCAACTGATCACAGGGCTCATTAATACGCCCTTGTAATGGAAAAGGAGCGTTTGTGGCTTCCAAGTGTTGCCGCGGGGGGGGGGGGGGGGAAAGGAGCATCTTATCAATAAGTTAAATAAATAAACAAAAATAGTCCCTCCAAAGCTGGTGAAGAGCCTTTCTTGGTTGAAACTGAGCCCTTTATCTCTACCTTCCTCCATCTCCATTTCTCTTCTGTGCGCAGATGCGCTTCCTTTCTGGATGCTGTAGGTCATTTTACGTTGTACACCATTGGGTTTTCTTTGGGTGAAATCCGTTCCTCTGCAGACTCGAGGGCCAGAAAAGTTCAGGGTGCGGGGGTCAAACGGATTATCTAGTTTGGAATTCAGAGGCCCAGAAGTCTCAGCTTTGCCTTTAAACAAATCAGAAACCTGGTTTCTAGTCCTCATGGCTCCTTTACACAACACATGTGGTGTACAATATTCATCTGCTGTGTTTCTTTCTTCGCTTTTCTCCAGAAAGTTGAAAGTCCTGCGCACCCCTTTGCTCTTTCCATGGTATCTGTAGAATATCCCTCTGAATAGGCAGGTTTGACCGGTAGGCAGTACCAAAGTCACCCCAGTGGGGATTTAAGGCAGTTCCTTTGTTCACTACACCACACTGGCAAAGAATCGAGGAATGCATCCTACACACAGAAACATAGTTTTGGTTGCATTGCCTTCTCCCTGTTTTGAACAGAGAAAAGATTACAAGTTCTTGTAAACCAAATCAATATAAAGTATCCTCTTTTTTTTTTAGTTTCTTGCATGTATTAGTAAGTTTACTCCTCACAGAATTTCCTGCTGCCAAGAGCAGCTGTTTTGCTACTAATAGTATCTTTATCTCTTCACTTTCTCTTTTTATTTCCTTTTGAACTCATTGTTTACAATTCACTCCCTCCCTTTCCCCAACACTTAACCACCAGCATATATTCCTGTAACCCAGGAAAACACTTCCTGCCCTGATGGAAAGGCCTCTGGTCTGTAAAGCTTTATGCCATGATAAATGTGGGAGCCTTAAAAAGTTGCTACTCACTCTCTGTTTTGTTTCCTGTTTCCTGTGAAGGGCTGGACAACGGCTGCTGAGGAAACCAGCAATCCGGCTCTGAGTCCTTCTTGATGTGGTCTGCCGTGATCCCACCTTCAAGGGGAGGGCAAACGTGCTTTACTTTTTCTTTTCCTTACCGCTTTCTCTCCCTCACTCTGTATTCCGCGACCTTGGTTTCAGCTGTCCTGGGCCAGCTAGGAGGAGAGTCAGAGGAAGGACTTAGTGGACCTTTCTGCGCTTGGCCTTGTTCTGGGATATATCTCAGGACGGGAGTCTGTTGTCCACATGCTATTGCAGACTCTGGCAGGACTCACTGGAGTGTTCCCCTATTTTGGGATATATTCCAGAATAAAGCCAAGTGCAAACAGGGCCGGTATCTCCTGCCAGTCCCAAAGGCAACAACGGCACAATTTTCTTGACCTTCAGGTATGGGTGCTATGGCAAGACAAGGGCTAGGTCTGTCAGTGGCTACTAGAATGGATGCCCAGGTATCACTTCCAGGTTGGAGAGACACGCAGGAGGCCTCTGAAGGCCATTTGCAGGGAGTTGAAAGCAGGTGAAGGTTTTGTCTTTTTTCTTCTGCTTGAGATGCCCAGAAGCACTTGATGGGCCTCTATGGGTGTTGTCCCAGTGTCAAAAAGTACCCATTTTTGCACCCATTAAGGACCCATTTGGGTGTGAGCCGGATGACCTCATTTCCACCACGGCACCCATTTGGGACCCGATTGTTTCCCCTGCCGTGGGAGAAATCTGGATCAAATGGGTACTTTCTGCCCTTTAATCCAGATTTTCTGTAGACCCCATTAATGGGGTCTACAATGGGGTCTTCTGCCAGAAAATCCAGATTAAAGGGAGCCTGTTCCCACAGGAAACAGGCAATGGGGTCTGGAGGAGACTAGGGGGAGGGGATGCACCCATGGGGGGGGGGAGCCCCGAAGTCCCAGCTTCGGAGTGATTTCGGAGTGAGTCTCAAGAAGGAAGTTTACACTGGGAGAGATGTTCAGAGTTGGGCAGGTTCCTGAAGAAGTGGGCAGGAGGCCACAAGCGTTGCCCGCTTTGCTGCCTTGTGGAGTGATTTTGGCTTCTGCTCTAAGCCGTACTGGTGATAAGCCCCAGGCAGGGTCTCTGATAACCCCTTTCAGATGCCTCTGACTTGCACCTCCTATTCATCATCCCTTATCTGCCAGGCACAGTCCCAGTTTTAACCGACTCCTTCCTTTCCCAGGAACACCAGAGCCATTTCCTTCTAAGCTCCACAGAGGACAGCCATCCTTCCTCTTTTGGCTGTGGAGGGGAACAGAGTCTGGTCCGGCCTGAGCCACTTGCTGCAGGCCGAGAGAAGTTGAAGCATGCTTCCTCATTACTCAAAGGAGTGGGGGGGGGGGCTGCATTTGGCTGCCTTCTCAGTGGTGGCCCCCAGACTATTGGAGAACCTCGCCTCTGAGGTGTGTCAGGCAGTTTGATTGCATGCATTTAGAGATGTAGTAACTACACACCTCTTTACCCTGGTCTTTGTCTGAGGAAACAGCATCTCCTCCCCGTTTTGCGCATTGCTTATTGTTAATATTGGCTTTGAGACATTGGAGTAAATAAAAACAGCAGGTGAGCTTTTGTAACCAAGTAGGGCTTTAAACCCCCAGACTCCTGGCTGGATCCTAGTCCAGCAATGCCACTCAGCTATGCCATCTCCCTAGCAAAGAATGATGGGAGCTGAAGTTCATCTGTCTCCAGTGGGCTGCCCATTGAGCACATTGGGAAGTGATGAAGTGGTAAACCCTGTTACAGCTGCTGAGAAGCGGATGGAATTCTGGTGTGGCTTGGAACAGGCGTTGGAGCCACCGGGTTACTGCTCTGGGGTGGGGTGAGAGGGAGGGAGGTGTGAAAATTCTGCATCCTGCTTGGGATGCTGTCTTGATTCTTGCATTCTGCAGGGTGCAGGAGGGAAGGCAGAGTTGGGTCAAGCCATTCAAGGGGACTCAAAGCAGCTGAAAAACCTTCCGCTCTTCTCCCACAACAGACACCCTGTGAGGTGGGAGGTGGGTGGGGCTGGGAGAGCTTAGAAGAGAGATGTGACTAGCCCAAGGTCACCCAGCTGGCTTCATGGAGAAGTGCGGAATCAAACACACACCCTCTCTCTCTCTTGTGTTTACGCGCAGCTGCTGAGCTGGGTAAGAGGCGGGCAGGCGGGTGGGTTGGGAGGAGTTTATTATCCGTCTGCTCTGTGCTCGTAGAAGTTTATGTCCCGTACACAAGTACCTTGTGGCAGAACCCCGGGGGCAGCGTCGCTCGGAAAAAGTCGGCCTCCCTCCTGAAACACCTTGCTACTCAACGGGCTATTAAGCAAGAAGCGGCCGCTCTTGGATCCAGCAGATAATGGCTTTGGTTCCCCTCCCTCCCTCTTACACCCCCACCCCCCACCCCCGTAGCAGCAGCTGGTGAATGTCTCCTCCTGCTTTGTGTGTTGCATGAGATCAACAGAAAGCGTTGAGGCCATTTTCTTCACCCCTTCGGAGAAAAAAGAAAGAACTTGAGTGGTTCTTCAAAGTAATAATAAATAAATAAAAAGGGAACATCATGTGGTGTCATTGTGGCACACAGGAGAGAGAGGCGACCTGGCATTCTTAAAAAGCATCAAAGAGGGGCTTCTGCACCACCTCTGGGCCTTAAATGAAGGATATGCAAGAGAGGGGGGCAAGGTGGGGGGGGGCTAAAATGAGCCTCCTCGGAGTTCATTGCAAGGCAGAAGTAGCCGTGCATTTCGGTGCCCGGTGCCAGCTCATGTTCATCCCATGCCCAGCCGTGTTCTAGGGCTGCGGGTGATTCCCGCCATGTGCGGATGGTTTGTCAGGTTTGAAAGTCTTCTCAGAAGCAGGTTTTACAAAGCCTGGAGTCAAGACCTGGGGTTTGTTTTATTTCTTTACTACTTTTGTATCCTGCCCCTGATCCGAAGGTCCCTGGGTGGATGATAAAAAAGACAAAACAAGTGTATTTAAAATACAATTCTCCCCACTCTTGCAGGGTGACATTCGGAGGAAACTATGTGTCAGGGGCCTGGGTGAAGATGATCTATGCCAAACCCGAGGGGCCAACACAGAAAAGGCCCTCTTGGATGCCACAGACCTACATACTTCTGAGGCCCCCACCCTGTGATCTTAAAGCACAATATTCTTCAGATATTTGGAGCTCAAACTATTTAGGGCTTTATATGTTAACATGAGTGTGTTGAATTGGGCTTTGTAGTGAGTTGGTAACCAGCGCAGTTCCTTCAAGTCTGGTGTGATGTGTGTCTGGCCAAAACCTCCCATTGGCATTTGTTCTGCTGCTGCATTCTGCAGTAGATTGGGCTTCCAGGCCATCTTCAAAGGTAGCCTCATATAGATCGCATGACAGCAGTTTAAACTCCTTGAAAGGCCACTTGTAGGGAGTCAAGAGCAGATGAAGGTTTTGCCTTTGTCTTCTGCTTGAGATGCCCATAAGCAATGTGTGGGCTGCTGTGTGAGATGGGATGCTTAGCTAGGGGTGTTTTTCCACTGTCAGAAAGTACCCATTTTGCACCCATTAAGGACCCATTTGGGTGTGAGCCGGATGATCCCATTTCCACCACAGCACCCATTTGGGACCCGATTGTTTCGACTGCTGCTGGGGAAATCCAGATCAAATGGGTACTTTCTGGCCTTTAATCCAAATTTTCTGTAGACCCCATTAATGGGGTCTACAATGGGGTTTTCAGGCAGAAAATCCGGATTAAAGGGAGCCTGTTTCCACGCTTGTGTGGCAATGGGGTCTAGAGGAGGCTAGGGGGAGGGGCACTCATGGGCGGGTGGAGCCCCAAAACCTAAGCTTCGAAGTCATTTCGAAGCCAAAATAGCTCTGGAGCGTCTTTGAAGTCTGTGCTTGTCTTCACAGTGAACTTTGAAGTGACTCTGAAGTGACTCCGAAGATCAGCACAGACTTCAATGGAGCTGTTTTGCACAGACTTCAAAGTGACTTCGAAGTGACTTTGAAATGACTTCGAAGCCACTTCTGAGATTGCACCCCCTGTCCCCCCAAACACCTGGGGTGACAAGCAGATCCCTCATGGGAAGATCTGGATTTCCAAATGGGTGCTCCAGTGTTTCCACGGCAGGGAGGCTAGCACCCATTGCTATTGGGTGCTAGACCACCCATGGAAACACATTGGGTATTTATTTCCCTTAATCCGGATCTACTATATCCGGATTAAGGAATGTACCCATTCCTTAGATCCGGATCTTCTTAGATCCGGATTAAGGGAGCGCGGTGGAAAAACACCCTAGATGGGATGTGGCCTGAGCCAGCAGGGCTCCTCTTAGGTTCTTATAGACAAATTTATGGAGTACAGTTGTATCAGTTGCTACTAGAATGGATGCTGGGTACCGCTTATGGTTTGGAAAGAGAGGCAGGATGCCCCTAAAGGCAATTTGCGGGGAGTCGAGAGAATGTGAAAGCTTCACTTTTGTCTTCTGCTTGAACATGCCCAGTTGGTGGGCAGCTGTGCAAGAGGGGATACCGGACTAGACGGGCTGCGTCCTGAGCCAGCAGGGTCCTCTGAGGTTCTTATGTCCAGTCCAGAGGTTAGGCCCTGTCCAAGAGTGGCCAAATTGCATTAGGGGTGTGGTTTTCCCCCCACTAAAAGTGAGTAGCCAGGTGCACCCTCTTATTCAAAGCTCTGTCATTTGATGGAGAAGGCGGCTTGGTGGCTTGGGGCGAGGGGAAGGGCGCCTTCCCCCTTCCGAGGCTTCCCTCTCTGAGTGCCAAGTGGCTTCAGCGGCCTCCGTCTCCTAATTAGAGCCATGTTTTATTCATGAGCCTGGTTGAGCAGATCAGGGGGCCAAGACCGTGCCCTGTTGATATAAATAACCCTCTTCGCCCCCCTCCCATGGGATGGCACTACGCAGTGAAATTGCCGCCACCGCCGCCGCCACCGTGGAATGGAGTGGAGGTCTGCGAGGCGGCATTCAAGTCCTGGCCGCGGCTCAAGATGGTTTTCGAAATCCTGATGGATGTCTTCATTTTACTTAATCAAAGGTCAGCGGCGGCAGGAAATCTTCGCCGAGCACCTCCAGCTTAATGGAGGCTCGAGGCGGCTGCTCTTTCCCCTCCGGGCTGATTGGCTGACCCGGTCTGGGGCTCTGTTGGCTGTCTAGGGCAGGAAAGGCTGCCTCGGTCCCCCTCTCCAATTTCCAGCCTCCTAATCAGATGTGAATCAGAGTTTTCCAGGGAGATCTAAAGGTGGGGCCCTTAAAAGCACTTCAAAGCGGGTGGCGAGAGGGTGAATTGAGGCCACTTCTGGAGAGAGACTTTCCAAAACTTCACTGCGGCGAAGGATCTGACGGGTCTTCCCTTGCCTTCCCTCCTAGCAACCGGATCTTTTATCCTGTGTTGCCTGGTGGAGATGCATGCAGGCATATGTCCCTTCATGTGCATGCAGCTAGAGCTGTTTGCCCTTCTGAGCCTGCTAATAGCTTTTTGAAAAGCGGGGGCCATGTGTAGGTTTGCAAAAGGAAACTGCGTCTTGTGCTCCAGGCAAGTAAAGCCAGAGTAGCAGGTTGGATTAGGAATCTGAGGGAAGGCACGTGAATGTTGATCTCAGCGTGCTCTATGCTGAGGCCAAGTGTTGGTGGTGCATGCTAGACAGTGTGTATAATTTACCCTCGATTGCCTTCTAGACATCCATGGATTACAACATCTAGCATGCCACTCTCTGTTGGGAATTCACTCACTCACTCACTCACTCACTCACTCACTCACTCACTCACTCACTCACTCACTCACTCACTCACTCACTCACTCATTTTGTTATCCTGCCCTATACCTGGACCTTTGACCAAACGTCATTAAAACAATAAAAGTATGTTTTAAAACAATAGCATCTGCAAGTGGGAAGAGAAAAGCGTATCCCCATCCCCATTTAACCAAAGGCCAGGGCAAAGTGGTGCATCTTCACTGCCTTCCTAACTGTGTACAATGAAGGTGATAGAGCCACCTCAAGGGGGAGACTATTCCATAGCCTAGAGGCCATCACTGAGTAGGAGGGCCTTCCCTCTAGGTCTTAAGGCACGGGCAGGCCAATATGGGAGTAGACGTTCCTTGAGGTATTTGGGGCCCAAGTCGCTTAGGGCCTTGTAAGTTAAAGTTAACACCTTCAGTTGGGCTCGGTAGTGAATTGGCAGCCAGTGCAACTCTTTGAAGACCAGTGTTATGTGCATCTGGCCAGCTGTCCCAGTCGGCAATCTAGCTGCTGCATTCTGCACCAGCTGCAGGTTCTGAACTGTCTTCAAGGGCAGCCCCATGTAGAGTGCATTACAGTAGTCTAGTCTGGAGGTTACCACAGCATGGATAACAGTGGTCAAGTCGTCTCTGTCCAGAAAAGGCTTCAACTGCTTCACCAGCCATAGTTGGGAATAGGTGCTCTTGGCCATGGCCTCCAGCTGATCTTCAAGCATCAGTGCAGAGTCCAAGAGCACCCCAACATTTTGGACCTGTCCCTTCCAGGGCATTACAACCCCACTGAGGACAGGGTGTCTCCCAACTACATGGACCCAAGACCCTGTGACACACAGCACCTCTAGATTCACTTTCAATTTATTGGTCCCCATCCAGCCCATTACCTCCTCCAGGCACCTGTAAAACACATCAACCACCTCTCCTGATTCAGAGGTGGCATGCTGGGAGCTGTAGTCCAGGAGCACGTGCAGAGGTGCCATTAGAGAACTCTGATTTGCATAAAGAAGAATGAAAGGAACCGGCAAACAATCGGTAAGCGGTTGCTATTACGGGAAACTGGGGCCTCCTTGCTGGATTTCCTGCAATAGAAATATCTCAAAATAATTGCCTCCATATTCCATGACTATATTGGGAAGAATTGTAGCTTTTGGACAGGCAGCTGAGTTAGAATTGGGTATTAGGAAGCACCAATGAGTCTGATATTAAAAAAAGGAAATATTTTGGTTCTTACAGCTGAGGGTTTTTTTTAATATAGCTTCCATTCTGCTTCGTACAAATCCCTGCTGGTATAGATGTCCGTATTTCCATTCTATCTGATTGGCCAGTGGGTGAAAGGTTGCAGTGCCCTGGCTGTGTGTACAGAAGGACGTACTGCACACACAGTTGGGCATGAATGTGCCCATGGATGTTTGCTTTTGCTGCCCTGATAAATGGTAGTGCTGGCGGCGGCAGCAGAACTCAGAACATAGCAAGGGCCCAGAAAAACGTTTGCATGTGTTAGACAAACATGTCTTCAAAGCTTGGTTTGAAAGGCGCTTACTCCGCATTCTGCCTTATTCTGGATTGCATCCTGGGCGTCTGCCACAGTCTGCACTAACATGCAGTTAGCAGGATGGAGCCTGGGATAAGGCCCAAGGCAGAAAGGGCCTAGTTCTGTCTGGATACAGATTCCATTCAAATGGGCCTGGGCTCAGCCTCACCTGGCTGACTGTTTTTCTTGGTAAGCAACCAGTTGCATATGGAAGTCAAGAAGCAACGACAGGAGTGCAGAGAACTACCTTTGGCTGGGAGAGTTCTGTTTTCTTTTGGGGACATCTCAGGCCGAAGGAAACCTGCCTCGGTTTTTGCACCTGTCGGATAGAAGCAGCAATGGCAGTTGGTAGTGTGGACACTCTCAGTTCAAGTGTCATAAGATGCTGTGCTTAGATGTTCCACCAGAGATGCACCACACTAGATTTATTACTGTTGCTTCAGGTTCATTCCTGGAGGAAACAAGGGCAGGACCAGGCAGTTTCCCCAGCAATTACTTTCTTCCAGGGTTCACAGTCTTCATACTCTGCTTCCTAGGCTGTGGCTGAACACAGAGCTATGGCCATTCCCTTCCCTTAGGTTGGCTGAGTGTTGTGACTGACTAGTGAAAGGGAAGGCGCTTTGCCCATGTGCAGAGAAGCTGTTTCCCACTGAAATGTTGCTCCATGTACTCCTGGTCTTGCTGCTAGGGGCTGTCACTTTCCAAGTGCCTTCCAATTCCAAGTTGCCAGAGTTGACCTTCCTTCCTTCCTTCCATCATTCCATCCTTCCTTCCTTCCATCCTTCCTTCCTTCCTTCCTCACTACAGGGCTGGAAGCATTTTTTGGTGAGTGCCTAGGCTCCCTCTCTTCTCCTGAATCCTCTTGCTTTAGGAAATCAAAGACTGAGTTTGCTTCTGAGCAAGCAAAGCTGTTCTTCTCTGGAGCTTTATGTAATTAGGGAAAAAAAATCAAATTGGAAAGGTACCCCTCCCTTTATTCCCACTCAGTGATTGGCCTATAATTGCAGGTTTATTGGCTGTACAGCTATTGTGTAATGACATGTTTGCAAATTAATTTTTATGGCTCATGCCATTAGCATATACGGTAGAGGAGGGGTTAGTATTAATTACCACTGTTGTTAGGGTAATCCTAGCAAATTAAAAACCTATAACAGAATGACAGTTGACAGCACATAGGATCTGGGCTGTTGAATTAGGGGGCTGTGATTGGCAAAGATAGCCATAGGTGATGCTCTCTGTGTGTTGATGGTAGGTGGGTGGGAAAGCTGACCGCCCATTCCTGACTCTCATTGTGGTGGTTGGACTGTCTTCAGGAAGTCAAAACCCTGGCGTAGTTAAGATCCAGTGGGACGAAAATCTGTTAGTTTGTTTCATTGTCAAATCGTTTAACAGAAAAAACTGGGGAGGAGTTGCATTCATAGTTGCACTTTTTGCGCAAAGAAAAAAATCCTGTTTTTCTTTTCCATAGAAAAAAGCTCTTTTCATGTCCAAAAGCAGAGTGAAACACAAATGTTCAATCAAATTGTTCTTTTTTTTGCAAGTAGGAGACTTGTTAGTTTCAGTGCAAGTTCAGGATATGCAAAATAACTGTGTTTTTGTTTCTGGCGAATATCTGCAAGTGCAAAATATTCCGTTGAATTTGGGAACCCGAATGGAATTTTGCACCTCTGGGCTGAAGTCGTTCATTCTAACATGTTGTTCTCTGGTTCCTGCGGTCTGCTGTTTATTGCAAAATCTGTCAGCACCTGTGTCTTCCACCTGTGGATTGAGAAGGGGCTTGCGGAAACTGCAGAGGCCCAGCCTTTGGGTGCAGGTCAGTGGTGCGGGCGAGGCCAAATCGACAGTTCTTGCCGGTTCTTACCACATTGTATGCAATGAGGCAAAACTACGTTGTGTAAAATCCACACTGGACAAACAAAGGCTGCATTGCCTGATGGTACAGACTCTTAAGTGGATTTGGCAAGAGTGTCTTGGGAATTACTGAGCGGTAGTGAACTTTGCAACCCTTTTGTTGGCTTCAACTTGAGCAAGAGAGAGAGAGATGTTTTAAGAAAAAGCAAAAAAGTGTTTTGAGGCATGACTTTCTGTACATGTATGTGTGTGCGTGTGCGTGTGTGAGAGCGAGCGCATGTGCAGAGCATAAGGATGCAACATTTAGATTGCAGACTCTGGCAAGGGACCGTTTATTTAGCATCTTTGGAGGTAAAATGGCAGATTATATATTTTCATCTGCAAGTGTAGACTTGGATCTGGGCCCAGTCACACACTGTGTTTTTGTGCCTTTGGCGTGGCCCTTGTTTTGTACCAACACACATTAAATTTGCCAGAATCATTGCAGCGGACGCGTAACCCATAAGGCCTGCTCGTCAGTGGTGATCATGGCTCTTGGCTTCAGTCTTTCTGGTTTGTTGGTTTGTGGCTCAGCCCTATCGCCATCTCCCCCCCCCCCCAATTCCCCTCCCAAGCCCACCACTTAAGCTTTGGCTAGGATGATATATCACTATTGCCCAGCATGGTTAGTTGGTAGCACTTGGAGACTAACAAGAGATGGGGTGGTGGCATGAGCTGTCGTAGACACGTCTCCTTCAGATGCCAGGGGCCCCAATGGGCACGTCTACTACTTCAGATGCCAGGGGCCCCAATGGGCACGTCTCCTTCTTCAGATGCTGGGGGCCCCAATGGGCACATCTCCTTCTTCAGATGCTAGGGGCCCCAATGGGCACGTCTCCTTCTTCAGATGCTGGGGGGCCCAGTGGGCACGTCTCCTTCTTCAGATGCTAGGGGCCCAATGGGCACGTCTACTCCATCAGATGTTAGGGGCCCCAGTGGGCACATCTACTACATCAGATGCTAGGGGCCCCAGTGGGCACATCTACTTCTTCTGATGCTAGGGGGCCCAGTGGGCACATCTAGCATCTGAAGAAGTAGACGTGTCTACGAAAGCTCACGCCACCAACCCATCTCCTGTTAGTCTCCAAGTGCTACTAACTACCTTGCTGGACTTTTCAAATTAGACTAACATGGCTATTTCTCTGATCTATCACTATTGCGGCGCTCCTTGGTTTTGTGGAGTCTTTTTTTCACTGCCTCTTTTGCAGCCTCTCCGCCTTTTCCCGTGCTGCTTTCAGAAATTATGTAAAGATTTGACAGTGATAAATGGGCAGGCAGAGGCTTTGTTGTGAGGGAATCCTCCACTCATTTTAATTGTTAGCTATTCTCTCAGAAGGCCTCTTCTCTCTTTAAAAGCCGTGGGCAGGTTGAGCAGGAGGATGGATGGCTTGTGGGAAGCCAGGGTAGTTGATTTTGATCTGCTTGCTTTTTTTCTTTCCCTCTGTGGAGGACCAGTCAGGCTCGAGACAGGATGTGGCTTTTCTTGGCACCATGGAGATAAAACACATTTGCCGCCATGAATTTTGGTCTTCAGAGCAGACTGGTTTAGGGAAGAAGAGGGCACTAGCTGTTGATTATTACCTGAACATAAGAGAACATAAGAGAAGCCCTGCTGGATCAGGCCACAGCCCATCTAGTCCTGCTTCCCGCCACACACAGTGGCCCACCAAATGCTCATGGGCATCTCAAACAGAGACAAGGACAAACCTCTCGAATCCCAGCAAATTGCCTTAGGAGTTCCCTGCTTCCCCCCCCCCCCCGAAAGATGCACCTAGGCATCCATTCTAGTAGCTGTTGATACATCTGTCATCCATAAATTTGTCTAACCCTACCTTGAAGCGATCTACATTGGTAGCTGTCACCACCTCTTCCGGTAGCACGTTCCACAAACTGATGACCCTATGGGTGAAGAAATACTTCCCCTTGTCGGATCCGACTCTCCTACCCATCAGCTTCATAGAGTGCCCCCTGGTTCTAGTGTTGTGCGACAGGGAAAATAAATTTTCTCTATCCACCTTTTCTATACCATGCATAATTTTATATACTTCAATCAGGTCCCCTCTTAAACGTCGTCTCTCCAGACTGAAAAGACCTAGACGTTGCAGCCTGATTTCGTAAGGGATTTTGTTCCAGACCCTTAATCATTCTGGTTGCCCTTTTCTGCACCTTTTCCAGTTCCACAATATCCTTTTTGAGGTGTGGTGACCAGAATTTACACAATATTCCAAATGTGGCCTCACCATAGATTTATAAAGAGGTAAAATGACACTTGCTGCCTTATTTTCTATTCCCTTCCTAATTATTCCCAGCACTGAACCTGTTTAAATACTTTTCTGGGGCATGTCCTTCCTTCCTTCCTTCCTTCCTTCCTTCCTTCCTTCCTTCCTTCCTTCCTTCCTTCCTTCCTTCCTTCCTTCCTTCCTTCCTTCCTTCCCATGTATATACCTGAAGGTCTCTGTGTGGGTTACACGATTAATACAAAATATAAAGTGAACCCCCTGAAAATGGGGAGGGCGAGCTTAGCCGGTGCTTTTATATATAACTCCCTTTGCCCACTATCCTGGGAGGTAACCCAGTTTGTCCTTCCAATGTTCCAAAACGGCGCCAGTCTCAAATAACAAGGAAAAGTTTGGTTCTCCATGTTCAGGGCTGATCGGGTCCCTTGTGTGAGTTTAATTTTTCAAGGTCCAAAATTAAAAGTGGGTATTTGCGGGGTAGGTTGTCCCTGCTCGCCCAGCCTCTCTGATCTTTTTCTTTGTCCTGCTGTTTTTGAAAACAGATCCCGTGGGATCTTTTGGGATTTTGGTTTACAAGCTCAGTCATGCCAGGAATCCTTTGGTGCCTGGTGGGTTCCTGGGAAAACTGTCAGGGTTGCTGTCATGCGTCAACATTTATGTATCTGTTTGTTTGTGTTGGGGGGGCAAACAGACCTTGGAAGCGTCGGTGTACAGAAGGAAGAAAGCGTTACCCTAAAAACCTGGAGCTAAGAATTGAAAAGGGGCTTTGGGGGGGGGGGTAGGCAAAGTTTGGGAGCAAGACAAGGTCCCTGAGTAGATATGTGCATGCAGAAGGAATGCAGGAGAATGGTGATGGGGCACAAATCATGTGTCCCCCCCCCAAAAAAAAATGGTGGCAGGCACTTTCTAGGGCCTGACCTGAGCCTGCTTTTGTTTATACACTGGATCTGCTACACCAGAGGCTGCAAAGAGTTTTGGGGTCATGGAAGGGGTGATCCCCTCACCCCCGTGTTCTCCTGTACTACCCCCCCAACTTTTTAAATCTTCCAATCCTGCTTCCTGTCTTTTGGATTCCAAGGTGGAAGGTGAAAAGGAGAAAGAGGCAGAAACGTGGAGCAAGGCGGAAGGGGAACACCCCCCCCCCCATGAAGTTCCTCTGATATATTTTTTTTAAAGGACCTTGGTGTCACTTGTGCTTTCCATGTGCCCTTGCAATTTGTGTGTGTGTGTGTGTGTGTATGTGTGTGTGTGTTAATTCTTCTTTTTGTGAGCTGGCAGCTGCTATCCAAGGAGAGAAAAGTGGTGCTTAGGGAAAGCAATTCAACACTGCTCACTTGTTTGGGGAACTGCCCCACACCCCAAAAAACCCTCCCCGTGGGTTGTGGTTGCTTTAACGCCTTTCCTTCCTAATGTCCTGGGAGAGCAGAAGCAAACATCTGCAGAAATTTTGCCAACTCCCGTTGGCTCCCTGCCGTACCTTGCCTTTCCCCCTTTTCCCAAAGCACACCTTTTCTTTTTATATATATAAATTAAAAATGTGTGTGTGTGGGGTGTGTGTAGTAGAAATAGTCAGTTCGAGGCAGAGGGCTCCTGGTAGCAGGAGGAGGAGAAGCCAAGCAGATGAGGGCTTTGGAAGGAAGGAGAAGAGCACAGAGGCGCCTGGCTGGCATGAAAAGCGCTGGAGAGTCTTCCGCCTGCCCAGAACAGATGCCTGACGATTTCCTACCCCCTCGCTTTCATTAGGGGAGACAAATTTGCTGTCAGCTTGCCAGATTTCCAATTTACCGATAATGATTCTTGCATGAAAATTGATCGGGGGGGGGGGGGACGGGGACGACAGGGGACGGGAGGCGCTCTCTGCTTTGGCTGGAGGGAGCTTTCTGCAAAGCAAGCCTCGCCTTCCTGGCTTCTCCTTCCTTCTCCTCCTCCTCCCTGAGTTGCTGGTGGGACACTGGAGGGAAGAGAAAGAAGCCAAGCCCCCCCCCATGCTGCCGTTGCCCCCCCCCAAGGTGAAGGGCAGGTTCCCAGGCCACCCTCACCTGCCCCCACCTGAGCACCTGGGCGCCCTCTGATGCCCATCTTACCAGCCTCTGTTCTCCGGTCAGGGGGTTCCTCCTGCAGGGCAGGCGAGGGTCCCTCTGGGGCTCAGTTCGGAGCATGGTGCCTGCCTGCTAACCGTCCCCCACCCCACTGCCCCCCCCCTTTCTCCCTTTTGTAAACCAGTAGCTAAGAGAGGGATGTGAAAACAAAGCCCGGTTCCTGCTTGACAACCAGGGGGAAGAGGGGTGGGTGGGTGGGTGTTGGAGCAAGCTTCCCTCCCTCCCTCCCTCCTTCCCCTCTTTTCAAGGATGCCAGACGGGCAAAAAGGCCCTTGACTCCCCCCTCCCCAAGCCGGCACCCTTGACATTCAAGGCACTGGGGAGGGGGAATAGGAGAGCGCCTCAGATGCCATGGGGAAGGAGGTGCCCGCTCTGGCCCCTCTCGCTGGCTTCCTTTCCCTCCTCCTGGCTCCGCTCTCCAAATGAGTAATCCCTGAAGGAGATCCTCTTTTTGCAAAGAAGAGGAGGAGGAGGAGAAAGGGGGTGGAGAACCCCCCCCCCCCCCAGCCACCACCTCCTTTCTCTGCTTTCTCCCTCTTGACTTTCTCGCGCTCTGCCGCCGCTGTCATCCGCGCTGCCGTGCTGGGTGGATCCGGGCGAAGGGGCTGCTTCTTCGCCCTCTTCGCCTCCGCCTGCCTGGTGGTGGACCCGGGAGGCCAAGGGGGGGAGGGGGAGGGGGAGGAGGAGGAGGAGGAGGGGAGGAGGAGAGCGGAGCGTGGAAGGACGGACGGACGGACGGACACCGCCGCCGCAGCATCACGCCTGGTACCTGTTTGAAGATGCCAGGCTGAGGGGCTGGTCAGCTTGCCCAGGACTGACCCCTAATAAGGAAACAAGCCTCTCCCCACCTCCGTTTCCTCCCTCCCCTGCTTCTGCCTCTTCTTCTTTTCCCCCCTCGGATTGAACCCCCCCCAGCCAGCCAGCCAGCCAGCCAGCCAGCACACTTTTGATCGAATAAAGCCCCCCGCATGGCTTTCTTGTCCTTTCCCCCCTCTTTTTCTTTTTTTCTTTTTAAATAATTTTTGAAAGTCCTTTCTTTCTTTTTACCTTTTTCCCTCTGGATGACTTGGATCAGTAATATAAATCATGTTTGGACTGAAGCCGCCTCTGTATTACTTACCAGGTAAGGGAAACCATTCATGATTCCTCCCTTTCTCCCTCCCTGGCTTCTTTCCTGCCCTTTGAAGCTGACAGCAACCTTAGAACCTGAGATGCCCCTGCCAGGGGCAAGGCATAGCCCAAATAAGTTCTTGCATGCCCCACTTTGCAATGGGCACCTCCTGGGCTTGGGGCAGGGCAAGGCGTGCTTGGTGGCAGCAGTGGCTAAACCGCAGGCTTTATAATGGGGGGGGGGCTTGGATTAGACCCTCTGGGAAGGACACCAGCCCCTGTGCCAGGCGTCCGTGCTCTGCTGCAGATGCCGCCCCCTCCGTTGCCTGAATTTCCCTAGCGTCCGGGCACTCAAGGTGCAGGTGTGTGTGTGTGTGTGTGTGTGTGTGTGTGTGTTCTGGGGGGGGGGGTCCCCTGACTGAGCTCTTGGAGCAGCAGGCAGGTGGTGTTTGCAGCTGCTGGCTCTGCAAAAAAAGAGAGTGAGAATTGGCTCTCTACACCTGTCTCAGACTGGGAGAAGGGATGAGTGGCCTGGAGGACACTGACCAGCTCTCGAGCCGCTCTGTGGTCAGCCCAAGTGGGGCACGGACTGTGGGACCCACCTATCCCTTCCCCTTTCCCCCCTTCCCTGCCCTCCCCTCCGCTCCACTCCAAAGCCCCGGCTGCAACTTGAGTGCTCTTGGGTTTTGCCTGGCCCTCAGGGGTATATAGCGTGTCTCTCGGCTTTTGTCCACTCTGCTTGGCTTTCCTGAGTGGCGCGTCTTGTTTTATTCAGCAGCGGGCGGCGGAAAGCACTTAAGTAATCTAAGGTGAATTAAGAAGCGTGGTGTGAAGTTACTTTTGAGTTGGTGCCGAAGATTGTTTCACGCCTGGGTAAGCTCTGATCACGTAGCAGGGGCCAACCTCAAGTGGCGACTGGGAGTCTCCGCCGCGCTGCTCTCCGGCCCTCCCTCCCTCTGGCCACGCACCTTCCTCCTCTTTCTTCACCTCCCCCCCCCCCCACACACACACGCCACCTTGCCTTGCCTTTTTCTGCCAGTCCCTACGGTTTGGAAAGGAGGCAAAGGAAACCGGGTGCCATGATGGGGTGCTTCCCTTTCTGGGGGAACCTGGGAGGTGTGCGTGGCCCATTGCAAGGGTGAGGTGACACCACTGTCATGCACACAGACACACTGTCTGCTAAGATGGCCCAATGCTCCTGTGTCTCCACTCCTACCCTTCATGCGCTGCTCTTACCAGAGCAGATGACCAGAAAAGTGGCGCCAGAGTGTATGTGGGTGTGAAACGTGAGCAGTTTTCTTCCCCGGCCCTTTTTTGCTTTGCCTCCCAGAAGAGGGCTGCTTGGGGGAAGTTACGGCAAGGGTCCCTCTGGGCTTGACCCCACTTGGAGACCCTTTCCCTACCTAGCTTGTGGTTTTTGCTGGGCTTGGGGGAAGCACTGGTAGACGGGGTGGGAGGGTGGGCATCCACCTCCCTCCCCTTTGCCAAAGCATTTCTGTCATCTCTGCAGCAGCTGCGGTTTCCAAAACCCGACCGATTGCGAAGGCTCGGCTCCAGGAAATGGGTTTTCCGCGTGGCAGTTAGTTACAGGAATAACTCTCTCCTACCCTTCCTTCACTCCGGTCCAAAATAAAGTGTGGCTTATAAACTCTTGCAAAGTTTCCGAGGACTGTGGCAAAAGGGGAGAGAGACCCTTAAGGTGCCTGGTCTGTTCCTTTGCGCTTTTTTTGATGGTTTATCTCAATTCTCTTCTCCTTTAAGTGGAAATAATGTCTGTGCGGGAGGAAATCTTGTTAGTTTATTGCTTATGGATGTGTCTGCATTTGCCCAGATTTCACCAAAAACGGGCAGGTCAGAGTAGTGCCAGAGTGATAAGATGCTTGCTTTCTTCTGAGTGCCTTTTGCTGCTATGGGTTCTTTCTTTCTTTCTTTCTTTCTTTCTTTCTTTCTTTCTTTCTTTCTTTCTTTCTTTCTTTCTTTCTTTCTTTCTTTCTTTCTTTCTTTCTTTCTTTCTTTCTTTCTTTCTTCCTTCCTTCCTTCCTTCCTTCCTTCCTTCCTTCCTTCCTTCCTTCCTTCCTTCCTTCCTTCCTTCCTTCCTTCCTTCCTTCCTTCCTTCCTTCCTTCCTTCCTTCCTTCCTTCCTTCCTTCCTTCCTTCCTTCCTTCCTTTTATTAGGTGGCATAACTATGGGGTAATTCTTATTTGGTTTTAACCATATGTGTAAATTTGTATAGAAAGGTACTTAGGATGGTTCCGCACTGGCCGGTATACCGGACCAGTAAGCGTACTAGGATCCTGCCTTCTGTCCGGGACTCTTCTTAGACCACCCCAGCATGTGAAGTGGAGAATTGGAATTTGCTTGCTGAATTAGGTACACTGGTCAGTGCAGAATCTGTCCTTTTTCTCTGCTCTTGTTCCTGGTCCGTATCAGTTACCTTTGTTATCGGAATTTGTCTGATGGGGACAGTGAATCTGTGGGATCCATGTTAGCAAGCCTGTCACAAGGTTTCATTTCTCGTTGGCCACAGAGCAGACTGAAAGATGTATCTCCTTGTATGCGGTGGAGCTTCTTGTAGCACGGAGGATTGGGTTTGATGGGCATGTTTCTGGAATTTGTGACCCTATGGTCTGTTCTAGTTTAGCCTCTTCAAGAGCAGGGGACCTTCTTTCTGTATTCCCTGCAGATACAGTTAGGATGTGAGAGGGAAATGCTTTGCCCTTTTGAAAACCAGCACTGTGAGACTCTGCTGGAAAATAAGGGAGCAAAGCTGGATTAGCAAGGGTGCTGTGTTCCATGGGAATCCAGCATTCTTTGGGGCATTAGCCCAGGTCCAAGGTGGCAAGGACAACTTGTAAGAGGGTCCAGCCTGGGGAAGTGGGCAGAGTGCTTTTAAAGGCCATTTGCTGGGATCTGGGAGCAGGTGAGGGGTTTGCCTTTGTCTTCTGCTTGATATGCCCAGAAGCAGTTGGTGGGCCACTGTGTGGGACAGAATGCTGGACTAGAAGGGCTGTGGCCTGATCCAGCAATGCTCCTCTTAGGTTCTTATCTAGAATGGATGTCTGGATCCCACCTCTAGGTTGGAGAGACAGGCAGGATGCTTCTAAAGGCCATTTTCAGGAAGTCAAGAGCAGGTGAAGGTGTTGCCTTCATCTTCTGCTTGAGAAGCAACTGGTGGGCCGCTGTGTGGAACAGGATGCTGGACTGGATGGGCTGTGGCCTGATCCAACAGTGCTCCTCTTAGGTTCTTATCCTGCCTAGCTGTAGTGAGCATATTCTTGCAGAAGGTTCCTTGGGAAAAGTGGATTTTACTGCTTGACTCCAAGTGACCCAAAATGCCCACAACAACAGTATGAACTTGATTGGCTTGCTTTAATAGATTTTAAACTCTGGAAGATGATTTAACACTGTCCCCTCAATTAATTACACTCCAGCCTCGATTAAAAAATAAAAACCAGTTTTCTTCTGCCAAAGCGGGACCATGCACAGAAAGTATTTAAGAAAAACAAATACTGATGTGGTGGAGATTGGCAGCCCCTCTCTTTGGCTGTTGGGGGGAAATATTGGGGAAGTAGATGAAAAAGTTTGGGGAAAGCAGAGGGTGCTTCCCGATTGCAGGAACTCACTTAGATCCCACAATTGCCTCTCTCGCCGCTCATCAGGAGGCAATTCTGGGGCAAACTTGGTCTCTCACCTCTGTCTGCCTGATTCTTGCATTATCGTTGCTGTTCCAAATGCCCGGATGTTAGCATGCTGCCTCTGTTTTTCTCAAGCTTTGCTGGCATCCAGGGATTTGGAAAAGAAACAGTAATGCAAAGAGCTGGCAGACAGAGGTAAACATTCCTTTCATGGAAAATCGACAAGGTTACTGGATTTCTCATAATACTGATAAATTAGATATTTGGTCTACTAAGCGGGGACTATTTGGGGAATGCCACGGATACGTGTGGCGTTACTAAAATAGTCCCGGGAGAATTGTGGGTTTTAAGCTGTACATTTAGGGCTGTCCTGATTATTCTCTTCCTCTCTGTTTTAATCTCACAGTGACTCTGTGAAGCAAGTCAGCTGAGAGTGTATAGTTTCCCCAGGGGCACTCATAGAGCTTTTATGGCTAAGAGAAGAACGGTCCCTGTCCCTGCCTTTTCCCCTTACAACAACCCTGTAAGTAGGTTAGGCTGAGAAGCAGACACAGGCACAAGGTCACACAGGGTACTCTCTGTTGGGATTTGAACCCAGGACTTCTAGGTAGGATTCCAAGTGGAATGAGAGCAGATTTGCCACATTCAGAGTGGATACGTAAGGCTGTTCATAGCAGGGATTCATAGTGGGAATTTGAATCAGATTCATATTGAATTCTAATCCTACCACATTCAAAGGGAATCTATTTGAATGCATACACATTTTCTTTCATCCAATTTGATATGAATTGAACCCACCCACCCACCCACCCACCCACACACACACACACACACACACAAATCCATGCACATCCTTTCTCCTAGGTGTTCAGCCAAGTAAAGGTGAAACACTCTTCTTATCTTTTTAATGAGGTTTTCCCTTCCAAAGATAAGAACACAGGAAAGGAGCCCTGCTGGATCAGGCCACAGGCCATCTGGTCCAGCATCCCATCTCACACAGTGTCCCACCAATTGCTTCTGAGCATCTCAAGCAGAAGGCAAAGGTCAAATCCTCACCTATTCTCTATTCCCTGCAAATGACCTTTGGAAGCATCCTGATTGTCCCTCCAGCCTGGAGGATGTACCTAGGCATCTGTTCTAGTAGCCATTGATACACCTCTTATCCATTAATTTGTCTAGCCCTTCCTTAAAGCCATCCAGGCCGGTTGCTGTCACCACCTCTTCTGGTAGAAAATTCACAAACCAGTAACCCTTCCCCTTGTCAGTCGGAACTCCCCTGGCCCCTAGTTCTGTGTTGTGCTTTGTCACAGTTACAATCCAGTGTACCCAGAGGGCTCCAGGCAACACGGTGCCTTTGGTCCTTCATCCCCAAGTAAATGGAGCGAGCATGCTCAGGGAGTGTGGAATGCTCACTTGCTTTGGGAAGATTGATTGGAATGTGTGAAACCTGGAAGGGATTCATTCCCTTTTGCAGTTGAATCTCATAAGATGCATCAGTGACTCCTCTTGAGAAGAGGGTTCATTGTTCCCCCTTGCGACCCATGGCAGGTTGCGCATGGTGCTCAGAGCGTTGGGTCAGATCTTTGCTTGTTCCCTGCCAAAGATTCTGGTGCCGGCTGCTGCTCTTTGGAACAAATATCAGTCAGTTTCTGCTCTCTCCTAGGAATGCTTGTCTGTTCTCCGTTGGTAGCAGGTGTGATATGAGGAGGTTCTGGTAGATCAGTGGCAGAGCAAAAGGTCTCAGGTTCAAGCCCCGGTGATGCCACAGAAGTGACAAACTGCTTCCTTTCAGTTGTCAGCAGGCCTGACCCTGTGCCCTCATGGAGACATCAGGAGCTAAAGTCAGCTGCAGGAGTCCTTTATCGTCTCCACCTTCCTTATCCATGTGAGCTAATAGCCCACCAATTAATAGTTAATAGTGCAGAAGTGAAGAGCAAGTTTGGTCTAGTGGTTAAGGAGCCGGACTCTTATCTGGGAATACCGGGTTTGAAAAATGGGGTAGAAAAGCTGACTCTTCTTGTTGTTCTTCTTGTTGCTTGCTTGCTTGCTTGCTTGCTTGCTTGGGGAAACCACATAGGTTTAAAGAGTCTTGGCTTTGCACCAGAGGCTATTTCCCAGTGGAGTTACCCAGGTGGTCCTGTCTAGCCAAAGGCAACCCTTGGAAGTGTTGCAGCATAGGGGTCACCAAAGGTAATAAGATCCGCTGCCCCTTCCGAGCCTTGGTGCCAAAGACAAAATGCTCTTTTGTGCGCTGCCTGATGATTTTTTCATGCGCCTGGCGCCAGCCCACAGCCCTGCTCCCGGCACCTCTTGCTTTGACAGGGTCTTTCTGCTTCTCCAAGATGGCAGAACCTGGGTTGCATTTTTTGCCTGGGCTGTTCCCGTGCCACCTGAAATGGAAATCAGTCAGGAGCAGGCACACATCCTCTCTGCTTTTGTTCTGTAAAACTGGGCAGAAGATACTCTTGAGGAAGCCAAACAAATGTTGCCCCTCCTTCCTTGACTGCCCCCTCTTAGTCTACAGAGTGGCATCAGGCAGAATTTAGTTGTGATGCCTTCTGTTGCGTGAAATGGTTCTCTTTAGCTGCAGCTACTGGAGCATCGATTATCGGTCTGTGTAAAAACCAGCCAGCATTTAATCTGAGGTGTGCGTTGGGCCCATGCAAAGAGCTTCCAAGCCATCCTTGGAAACCGCAGAGGGCACCATTTTGGCAGGTTTCTAAGGTCTCTAATGTATCTCTTCCTCCTCTCTTCATTCAATGTCTTCCTCCTGCCTCCCTCCCCTTTCTTTCTGGGTATCCATCAGGTGGTCTATTTTCTGCTCTCGAAGTACCAAAGGCTGGAGCGTCTGTGGAGTGGAGAAGGAGGGGAAGGTGCATTGAAGAGTCAGGCTGAGATCAGAGTGAGATCTGAAGCAATTAAGGGAAATTATGTGTGAATTGTTCGAGTCGCTGTCAAACAGCGAAATTATGGTGCCCGACCATTTTGAGCTCCCAGAAGATGCTGGAAATGCTAATCACACAGGTAGGGTCACAGCAGATGGGTATTTCGACCGTCTCTGGATTGGATTTAACAGAGAGAAAGATGGCAGTGAGGAGCACGGAGGCAGATAGATGGTTCTTATTCTAGAAAGTGTCACCGCGTATTATAAGATCTTGTTGTCATCTTTGGCTGGGTTGACCTCTGCTACGTTACAAGGTGGCATCTCCTCCCCTGGTTCTCCCCGCTTTTTGTCTCTTAAGGGCAGTGAGGGAAGATGTCTCACTACACCACAAGTGGGTGGAGAAAGGACAGTTGGTGTTTTGCATCTCTGTGAGTCCTTGGAACCCAAGATGGGATTGATGTGGAAGGTCAGGTGTACCTCCTCCAGTCTGGTGACCCTGTACAATGAGGGCTGTTATGACCTAGAAGGATGTAGTGTCAGGACTCAGAGTAGGTGGCGTTAATGGCAGGTGGGTCACAGATAAAGAGGCACTTCTGTTCAGCCTTGCATGAAATTTGGCCCTAATGAGCAGCGTGGATTCCACACATTATTAGCTGACCTTGGTGTGAGACATAGCATGAAAAGGAAGAGAGGAGTATGACTCAAACTTTGAACTAATGGCTGTGCTCCTGCCTGTGTTGCCCTTTTGAGGAAGCTATGCCTTCTCCACTCGGTTTGATATTACTCTGCAATCAGTGCTGGCTGGTGGTCCGCTGTGATTGGTGGGGTGGAGATCAAGGCAGCTAAGACAAAATGGCACTGATTGTCAGAATAGGTAGGGCTAAATATAGTTGAGAGACTCTTTTCAAAAGAGTGTGGTTGCGTGTAAATGCAAGCGCACATGGGAAATTCCTGCAACAACCCGGAACTGAAACAGAAAGAGAGAAGAGACTCAGGCTCTGGGCTATTAGGTGGGTGGGTAGAGTTCTGCCACTTAGCTTTTATGGACCAGTTGTTCCCAGTTTGATGGATTTGGAAGGAGAAGAATAGGTGCGGCACTTGATGGCTTCCTAGTCTTATTCTCTCCCCATGCATATGCTTGAACACTGCAGCTGTCTGTAGCTGATGTGAAAGGTCCTAGTTAAGTCAACTGCCCTTGAGTTGATAGTTTGGAAATTGTTTGCTGCCCTGTAGCCGTGGAGAGCTCTTCTCAGGTAGGGTATGTAGCCCTGACCAGTGAGGGAACAGCTTTACACTCATGTTGCTCTGTCCATCTTTGCCAGCCTGGTTGGTGCCTTTCCTAAGTTTTGACCTATATCTCCCATTGGCCTCATCTGGCGTAGACAGTTTAGAGTATAAATACCCATTGCCCCCTTCCAGCTGGACCAGATGAAAACTGTAAGAAAAACAATTGTGGAATAAAAGTAAACCACAAGCCACAGCCAAAAGGTATATTAAAATCAAAGCAATAAAGAAAATATAGATAAAATATAGATAAAAATAGGCCAAAGGCGTTTCGACTAGAAAAGTCTTCTTCAGTGGCCAATATTAAAATATATATACGAATAGCTGTGTGTGAGTGTCTCTCTCAAATTCAATATCAGTAATGAACTGGTGCTGCCAGAGAGCCTCTTATATAGTCTAATTCTAAAAGGGGAAAAATCCTGCAAAGACTCAAACAGGCATCAGGGATGAATCAGGGTGTAAAACAGAAGGACATTAAATAAACCAATTAACATTTTCATTCAAACCTTTAGGGGATTCTGAATTCAAATGATGGATCCATTTAAGCTCCAAAAGCTGTAATTGTTTAATATTTTTAATGTAGGGTAGTCCATCAATGCACCAGAATTTAAAGGAATCAACAGGGTGGTTATGTTCTATAAAATGCTTTACCACAGGAGCCTGTAGTTTCTGATTTTTTATACAGCTTCTGTGTTCCACAATCCTAGATCTAATGCATCGGCTAGTCATGCCCAAATATTGGCCACTGAAGAAGACTTTTCTAGTCGAAACGCGTTTGGCCTATTTTTATCTATATTTTATCTATATTTTCTTTATTGCTTTGATTTTAATATACCTTTTGGCTGTGGCTTGTGGTTTACTTTTATTCCACAATTGTTTTTCTTACAGTGAGTTTTTTAATTTTGGTGCTTTATATTATATTATTTGATGTAGTTCATTTATTATTTGCATTATCAGTGCATTTATTATTTGCATTATCAGTGGGGTCATTGTAACCCTTTTAGTAAATATTACAAATATATATATATATTGTGGTATAGAACCCAATTGTTTGTTTGGTCACTTTTGGTGTGTTTGTTTGGGTTTCTTTTGGGATTTTTGGTTGTTCCTGTTGTTGTGGGGAGAAGAACAGAAAGCTTTGTCAGCTGCTTTGAGTCCCTTTAAATGGGTGAGATAAGCGGGGTAGAAAAGCCAACTCCTTCTCCTCCTCCTCCTCCTCCTCCTCCTCCTCCTCCTCCTCCTCCTCCTCCTCTTCCTCCTCGTGATGGCTTGGACAAACATCTTGCAGTACATGAAAAACATAGTGCAGAACCGTGAAAGGACCTCATGAAATAAATCCTCCTGTTGTCTATAACTTTTTATAGGTTCTCAGTTCTTTATGCTTGCATTACCTGTGTGGATGATCTTACTAACCTAAAGATCACATTACTGTGTAAAATACATTCATGGCGTTCTTGTATGTTTAGGTCAGGGATGCTGGAATTGAAGCCCTCTGGGTGTTCCTGAACTATAGCTCCCAGCATTCTGGCGCTGGCATGGAATGCTGGGAATGGAATGCTGGGAGTTGTAGTGCAGGAGCATTTGGAAGGGTGCAAGTTGAACAACAGGAGTGGTTGTAGTTCAGTGGTAGAGCAAACAGTCTGGAGAGCAGAGGTTTGCCAGTTCAATCCCCGGCCTCCCCCCAGAAGCAGGCAGTGTCAAACCACTTCTATATCTCTGTCAAGAAAACTGCCTAGAGGCGCCCATGCAGTCAGCCAGAAGTGAGCTATAACTGGGTGGTATCCAACAAGAGAAAAGTTGACCAACTCTGACCTAGGCGGTAGAAGAGGTTAAGTTTCCTCCTGAGGAATGACGTGGCTGCCTCCTCTTTAGGACTTCCCAAACTCATGGGTTTCTGATGTGGGTTTGATAGAATGGGGAAGGTCTTTTGGAATCCCAGCCGCCGCCATCTTTCCATGTGGAGAAATGATGGAGCATAGTGATGGAGGGGTGGCTGGCATGAAGGGACCCCTGGCTTTGAATCCCAGCTCAGGCCATGGGCATTGTCTGCATGGTATCAGTGTTGTGGAGACAAACTGGAGGGGAGGAAACCAATGTAGGTCACCTCAAGCTCCTTAGAGAAAAGGCAGTGTGTATAAATAACTTTGTTACTGCTGTTAAGTGCTGTCAAACTGGGCTTAACTCCCAGTGGCTGTGCGAACAGAAGTAGGAGCAGTTTGCCGGTGTCTCCTTCTGGAGACAGGCCGAGGATCGAACCTGCAGCCCTCCATTTCCCATGCAGCTTTCTTGGCAGGCATAGAAAAGCGCTTTGCCTTTGGCCTTCTCCTGGGCAGAGCCAGGGAACCGAACCCACGACCCTCTGCTTCCTGGCCAGTTGCCCTGCCACTGAGCTATAGACGCTCTCCAAAGACACCCTATCAAACATAGATCAACGTTGGTCCCACGTTGAACTAGGCTCACCCTGTAGCCTCGTTGGGGTGCTTCTTTTGCTAGTCCTGGTGCTGTCTATAGATTATGCACCCTCCCTACCTCTGTGCAATGGTGAAATGTGAACATCTGAGGTGTTTGGCAGCGGGAGAGTCGTCTGCCTGGAGAGCGAAGATGCGCTAGCGCTTTTGGTGCCTTTATTTTGAAGAATGGCTTCATCATCAGAGTGCCTCTCTCTCCCTCTTTCTCTCTCTCTCCGCCTGTCTCTCCCTTTCTTTGCGAGATGAGAAGCGGCGAGGAAATGCATCTTTGCTCTGTTGGCGGCACAAAAACGGTTCTTCAGGATTAGGGAGGCTGCACTCAAATTACCTTCCCAACCACTCCAGGTCATGCTGTTCAGCGAGTCATTAATAAAAGGAAATTGCAATCAGCTGCTATTCCGCTCAAGAGGGATGAAGGGAGTGTTAACACCATCAGCATCCTCATCAGCCCTGGCTTGTTTCAAAGGGACCCAAATTCGCTCGGAAGGCCTTTCTGGGGGGATTGCGCAGGGAGCCAGGAGGAGGGCGAGGAAATCCTTTATCTGTGGAGAATCAAAGGCACTTGCTTGCTCCTCTCTTCACTCCCAGCTTGTTTTTCTTGGCCTAGAGAGAGAGAGAGAGAAGGGGGGGGGTGTAGATTGACAGTAATTCCAGCTGGCACGGGGTGGCTCATGTCTCATGTCCTCTGGCATGGATTCCTTGCAAGGCTGTGATCCTCCCTGGGCCTGCAAAATGACCCACCCGCCCCGCATCCCTATCTACCTCCTGTTCTGCCCTCTACCTGTTCCCCCTCTTCTCCCATGAACAGGGGGAGTCCACGAGGGGAGAACACAGTAGGGGTTGTCTGCCCCAAGGCAGCAGGGGGCTACTTTAACACCTGCCCTTTTTACACGCTTGAAGTACAACTGTACATTCTGCAGAGGTGTCACGGATACCCTGGCACCAGCTGCCTCCCCAAAAGAAGGGGAAAGAGGGAGGGAAAAAGTCTCCGGTGCAGGTAAAGAGCTTTAAGGAGAAGGTCTCTGGATGAGTTAACCATGGCAGCAGGGGTGTGTGCTTCTCAGTGGTGGCCCCCAGCCTGTGGAATATTTCCTTCCTTGAGGTGAGCCAGGCACGTTCAGGGAATCTGTGAAGCTGCATCCATGGGGCTGACCTTTGGCTAAGGAAACAACTTCCCCTTGCTTCTTTCAGGCGCCGCTGCTGTCTTTGGAGTGCTTGCTTTATGCTTTGGGTCCATTGCTGTAACCACCTCTGAGACCTTTGGGTAAAGAGCGGAACAGAAGCTCAAATAAAAACTAAAATAAAATCTGTCACCAGCATGTATCATCCCCTCTCCACCATTCACCCAACTGGCAACCCAGCAATCTGTGGCCTGGCCCAGTCCTGATTCCATAAGGGCTTGGGATGAAGTTTATGGGGTCAGGATCCTGGCTGCTTTAGGCCCAGGGGCCCAGCGCATTTCAGCAGCAGCCGTGCACTTTCCTTCCCCAGAGTGCATCCCAGATAAAGCACTGACATCGGGGTGCTTTAACCTGTGGGCTGCCCAGAAGTTGCACCTGCCTGAGCCAGGGCCCAAGGTGTGGGCCAGCGTTGAGGGCTAATAAGTGCTGTAGTCTTGCAAGATCTGTGGGAGGCAGGCGGCGTAGGGTGATTTCCAGGGCAATGCCTGATTCCCTTTTGCCTGTCGCTCCTTGCATCTGAGTGATTTTCCCTCGCTAATTAGTGCCATTAATTTGTCTCCTCGATCCCCCACCCCCACCCCCAACTATTTGGGCCAAGGATCCACACTCCGGCTTCCCTCCATCCCTTGCTCCCAACTGTCCTTGCCGGGACTGAACCCCCCATTCCTTGGGCCCTCCCTTCTATTGTCCTGAGTTCCTCAGGTGTTGAGGGTTTTGCGCTCCAGTTACAGAATTCATTTGGGATTAGCTCCATATTAACCCCACACACAACACCCCTTCCTCACTGCCCCCCCCTTGGCAGGCCCTAAATTCTGTTGGCATAGCAACAGTGTCAACCACTTGTGAGGGTCTCCCCCCTTCCTTCCCCTGTGATCATTTCAAGGGGGGAAGAGAGGGAGAGGGAGAGAAAGACAAAGGAAAGGCAAAGGCATCAGAGGGGGGAACGCAGGAAGGGGATGCAGGCGGGGAGGCGGGAGAGAGAGAGAGAGAGGAGACGCTTGTCTTCGGTGGACTAATTACTGCAAGAGGCAGATGGAAGGAAGGTCTCCCTCGAAGAACAGCTTTTCTCCCACTTGCTCGTCCGTCCGTCCCCCCCAATTGGATGCTCGAAGGAGATGGCAGGCGTGCAGCGTGACCTGCTGGCAGGCGGGCAGGAGAAATCAATAGCGCTGCACAGGCGAAAGAGGCGGAGAGGCGCCATGGGTTTTGTCACTTCGGGGTCCAGCTTTGCTTCCTCGCTGAGGGTCTTTGCGCTCTTTGGTCCACCCTGGTGAGGGGGAAAGGCTTGGATCCCCAGGGCTCGCGTTCTGTGTCCCCTCTCCGCTCTGCAGCAATGATCTTGATAGGGGCCAGATAAAATATGGCATGGGCTGTGGCAGGGCCCAAGGGGGAAATGCTTTGCCCTGTCACCCGGCGCTAGAACCGAGGAGGGGCACTCTCTGGAGCCCTTGGGCAGGAGAGTTACAAGAGACGAGGAGAAGGATTTGTTTCCCCCCACCTGGAGGGTCTGTGAGATTTGCAGCCAGAAGAGGTGGTGACAGCAACCAACTTGGATGGCCTTAAGGAAGAGACAAAATCATGGAGGTCGGGTGTATCAATGGCTACTGGAATGGGTGCCCAAGAGAGAGAGGCAGGATGCCTCCAAGGGCCGTTTGCTGGGATTCAAGTGGAGGCGAAGGTTTTGCCTCTGGTCTTCTGCAAGAGAATACCCAGAAGCAATTGTTGGGCCATGGGTAAGATGGAATGTTGGACTAGATGGGCCGCAGCCCAGTCCACTGGGGCTTCTCTTACGTTCTCACATTCTAAGGACACCCCTTGAGATGTAGTATATGAATGCAAAATAAAATAAGTTATTTCCTGTTCATAGGATTCCACTTGCATGGCTAATATGAGCAGCTGGGAACTGGTGCCCTAGGTAGTGGTCCTCCAAAATGAGTGTCCCTCTTGCAGACATTTTACTACCTGTTTGGGTTGCAAAACTTCAGTAAATGAACAGCATACCTCAGAAAGTTATGACAATCCAGTGAAATAAATTGCTTCTGACTTAAAACTCTGGGGTAGCTTCACAAGGATCTGGTAGTAGTCTCCTAACTTTGTATTTGTGAGTGTGTGATTGTGTTGTTTTTGCTTTCACTTTGTGGCTTATCTAGTTTTTGCTTCTCACCTGCCACCGGGTCAGTATTCACTTCCAAAAGTTCTACTGGTTGCCTCCACGTCTGAGCGCCATGCCAGGGCTCGTTCACCAAGGTCAAGGCGATAGCTTTCAAGATGCTGGGCTCCAGAGCACGTTTAGATACCCGCTGCCAATGGAAACTCAACCGGGTCAGATCTGGGGCCTTTTCGCACTACATTCACACCTAGGCTGACACGCAGGCTGGAGTCACTGCTGCCCGCGGCTGCCGTTGGGTCGCCATTGACCCAGTGGCAGGCCACTGGAGTCCGGCCGGCGTTCAGCCTCCATGGGGTGCAGTCAGCTCGATTGATGCAGCTGAGTCCTGTGGAGGCACCCCTGGGCACCCCACCAACACAGGCCATGGCACGTGCAAGTGTGCAACACCGCAGACTGAACTAGCAAGCCCTGCCCACAGGCTTGTCAGTCTGGTCTCTGGCAGCGACCAGATAAATCATGCTCGTCTGGGAGAGGCGCATGGCCCTGGGTGGGTGGTGCCCAGGAGGGGCCTCCACGGGTCACAGCCACCTCAGTCGAGGCAACTGTGCTCCATGGAAGCCTAAGACCAGATGGGATGGTCTCGCCCCAGTGCGCTGGCAGCTGGCACAGCCCACTGGCACCTGAGAGCATTGCACTCTCAGCCCCATGATCTTTGCACCCTCTGATCTGAAGTGGTGGTTGTGCAGCTGGCCGGAGTGATGTGCTGCTCTGCACGCAGGCACGTGTGACGATAGACTGACCCCACGCTGACCCCTGCGCGCAGAGTGGCAGATTGCCGTGGCCGGCTGCGTGACCACCACATCGGAGCAGAGGGTAAGTGAACGCGCGTGGGCCTGGCGGGTGGTGTGGGCCCCTAGGGGGCCATGCGGGCCACTGCAGTCCAACTGGGACTGCAGCAGCAGGCATGGCAATGGGGCAGGCCGTCCCGCTCTCACCCCACCCCCGACAGGGCCTGCCAGCTGCTGGCCCAAAATCTGCCCCTGGCAGAGGCTGGGGTGGTGGGGCCTGCAGCTCTCTGGCAGGGAACATGCAAATGCTGTCCCTGCTGTGTAGCTGTGGGACGGCCTGGAACAGGTGTAGAGCATGATTTCTGGAATGCAATTAGGCCGCCCTGGAATGGGATGGGACGGTTCCGAGCGGAACCGCTGGCCCAGCAGAGTGAATGCTCTGTGCCAGGGGTTCCCTAATTTGCATTCCACGGGCATTGTGCAAATAGGCCTCCGGTCTCTGACTGACCCCAGACGACAGCTTGTGAAATCTTGTTCCCTTGTTCTGTGCTCTGTTAAGGCATGCTATCCATGTGAAAATATCCATTGGTGTGTCCAGTGGCCCTCTCTCGCTCCTTTTTCTGCGCTACCTTTCTGCTTTGAGGAGGAAGCAGGCTGGGCTAATGTGGGAAGCAGCCTTTGGGTTGTATCAATGACTTTACAGATGCGTGTAGGAAAGCAGGTTATTCCTAGGTCACAGGCCAGCCTGTTTCTCTCATTGCTTTTCTTTAATCTCATCTATTCTTGGGTTAAGCCTGATAACTGGTTGCATTTATATTTATATTTTACTTTTTACTCCCGTCTGAAGTGGTGTGTGAGTCCAATAAGCCTTATCTGCCCGGCACATGGAGGCATCAGATCCTAGTTAGAAAAGTTAACACTTTGCATTTCCCTCTTCAGAAACAGGAAATGGCAAACCACTGCTGCCTCTTCACCCAGAGAACCAGATAGAGGTAGTCAGTTTGGAGCCAGGCTGACTCAGGGGCACTCGGCAGTTGCAACAAATGTACTGTAATGGCTGGTTCTAGGGTCCAAATGTTTAAGGGTTCCAAATCCAGGAGAAGATACTGTGTCACAACTTGCAAGTGTAGCCACCCTTCTTTGTAGCAATTCTGATGTCACGAGTTGCACCCTCTTCTAGGTCTGGGTGTTCCAGGTGCTCAGGCTGTCCTGTGGACGGGGGGGGGGGGGGGGGGGGGATTGCTCAACTCAGTTCCTGCCCTGCTAATGCCCTCTACTGGGCAAGTAATCCACTGTTGGGCAGATAATCAGCTGCTACTTTTATGAACATCTGCCAGGGCAAGGGTTGGCTGCTGCATAATGGGAGTGACTTGGTGGATACAGCTGGGCTTGTCTGTTGCCTGCCTAAGTCCACTCCTTATTTTGATTACTTGTTCCTCTAGAAAATCTACTGCTGTCTGTATTAACAACCACCAACCTTGTTTCTTTACCACCTGCCCAGGTCCACTCCTGGTCTGTCTCCTCCCTTCTTAGGCATTCTGTTCCTGCCTGTATTAAAGGTGCCAGACTAAGGCCTGGGTGCTGCAAACTGGGTTTTTCTTCTGCCTCCCTAAGGCCACTCGATGCCTGAACCTTCATTTTAGCGGGTATTTTGCTGCTGCCTGTATTACCAGCTGTCAGGCTAAGGTTCAGGTGCTGCAAACTGGATTTATCTTCTGCCTGCCTAAGTCCCCTGCATGCCTGAGTCTTCATTTTTGCAGGAGTTCTGATGCTTGCCTGTATTGACTTGCACCAGACCAAGCACATGAGCCACAGGCCATAAAGACTGCTATGTGCTTTTTTGTGGTATGAGCAATTTCCCTACTCTTACTATACTCTTTCTTACTATACTCTTACTATATATATATATATTTGCATTTTATTATTAATATGAGCATGTGTTATTCCATGTTGCATAAACTGTGCTGTGTTCTTTGCTCTTTTGTCCAGAACAGTCTTACTTGGTTTCAGGGAGAGTGTTTGGAGTTCAGGTCAGGAAAATGCCCAGTGAAAATATTATGCTGTGTATGCAGAAGATTTCAGTTGCAACCCTAAAACGAACCAGGCAGCTTGTCAGGTGAACGACATTTCTCCTCCAGCTTATGCATGCTGGCAAGGTGAGCTGCTTCCAGTTCAGAGCAAATTCTGGGTTAAATGAGCCAATCATCTCACCTTGCATGCATCTCTGACCACTTGGGCACCTAGAGGCAGCCACCTCCTGACAGGAGTGAGCCAAGTGTAACTTAATTGCATTTCATCAAGGCTGACATTCCTCAGCCATTCATGAAGATTTCCCTTAGCTTCTTCCACACCTCCCTGTCCTGGATGGTTCTTGTTCCCTAATTTACTGGCTTGCTTGTTCAAAAGTTTCATGTCTACATTTGCCCTTGTGTGCAGAACCCTTCTCTTTGGTACCCAGACGAGTACTTCTGCTGCCCACCAGCCCATCTAGTCCAGCATCCCATCTCACACAGTAGACCACCAATTGCTTATGGGAATCTCAAGTAGTAGATGAAGGCAAAACATTCACTTGCTCTCAAATCCCTTCTCTTTTGCAATCCAGTCAAGGACTTCTGCTGTCCCCGCTGATAATAACATGAGAACATCAGAGGAGATCTGCTGGACCAGGCCACAGCCTGTGTAGTCCAGCATCCTGTCTCCAACAGTGGCCCACCAGTTTCTTATGGACATCTCAATCAGAAGTCAAAGGCAAAACCTTCACCTGCTCTTGACTCCCAGCAAATGGCCTTGAGAAGCTCCCTGCCTGTCTCCCCAGCCTGGAGGAAGAACCTAGGTGTCCATTCTAGTAGCTATTGATACACCTGAGCTCCATAAATTTGTCTAACCCTTATCTAAAGCGATCTAGGCTGCTTGCTGTTACCACCTCTTCATTTCTTCCTCCAAAGCTCCTACTCCAGACTTATTCTTCTGGACCTTAAGCCTGTAGCCCTCGTCTTCTCCCAAACCCACGGAAGATACAAATTGGTTGGACCAAGCTGTTAACAGAGAGAGCACAAAAGAAGGCATAAGAGGGCAGTTTTTGTTCACCTCCCCCCCCCCCAACACCTCTTCCTTGGTCATTGTCTTATTTTGCTTCGCTCCTGCCGGCTGTCTTAAGGAGTCATATAGGCAGGTGCATGCTTCTCATCCTTCTGCTCCCACCAGCCCCTGCGAGTGAGTAATTCCTTCTCTTTTAATCTTCTAAATGTCAGAGAGACCTTCTGCACGCAGGAGAGCATCCGCACACTTGATCAAAACCATCACGTACAAGTCCCGGTCAGTCAGAGAGCAGGAAGCATGGCAGGCTCAGGGCTGCTGCAAACAGCCTGTGCCACGCTAAATTTGGCTGCGGCGAGCCCTTTTGGGTGACAGTGTGTCAAGCACTTTCTGTTTACCCAGGGCGTGCAGGCAGCCTGAGTCATCAAGGCATCTCTGCTGCTGGGTTAACGTTCCCCTTTCTCCTCAATGGATTGTTTAACTGGGAAGCATGAAGGAGGAAGGCAACCATTTTTATTTGGTTGTATCCGGCAGTGGCATCCGCTGTGCCAAGGGTCTTTGAGCAAGGGCAGGGCAGGGCCAGGAGGCCCCCAGGTTGCAAAGGATCATGGGCGTTTCAAAGGTGGGCGCTCCGGTCCTTTCTTTTCAAGGGACAGGCTGCTTTGAGGGTGCTTGGCATCTGTAAGAAACAGCTGGTGCCCGTTCTGGAAGAGTGTCCTTTTATTCTGAGCAGGTTGAACTGCCATTAATAGTATAATTAGGTGATTATCGCCGTATAGCAGAAACCTGCTTAATTGCACAGAGAGAGAGGGAGACCCCCTTGCCTTTCTGATTCTTCACGCTTTCATTTGTTTCATCTGTGGGAATTCTTCTCCTCTGTTCCGTCATGTCATAGGATTATTATGGTTGCTGTTGTTGTTTTTAGCAACCTACCAGATGTGAGGAGGGTGAGTCTGGGCCCATCCGTTAATTGGAACCCTAACTGGGGATTTAAGACCCAACAAGTGTTTGTTGAAGACGGTGGCTGGTTGTAGGCCAGGTTTATGGTACTACTGATTTAGTGAAGGTCAGGGACTGTTAAATGAGGGTCCATCACGTTGAGGCCAAACTGCCTTCCCAGCCTTCCCAGGAGCTGAAAGTGTAAGACTATAGGTTCTTCCTTAGCTGCTCCTAAGAAGACTTTGAGGGAATGCTGGTGAGATTTCCTTCCCTGTCCAAAGTTCCTGCCTTCCCTTTCTATCCTGCCTTCCCTCCAAAGAGACCAGGGTGGTTCTTCCTCCCTCCATTTAATAACCCAAGAACATTAGAGGATCACTGCTGGATCAGGCCACAACCCGTCTAGTCTTGTGAGCCTGTTGGAACCATGAGCAGAAGATGCCCATTCAGAGGCGCAGAGGGAAGCAAAGGGGCTGGGTAGAAAGAGAACGTAAGAACACAGAACCTAAGAGGAGCCCTGCTGGATCAGGCCGCAGCCCATCCAGTCCAGCATCCCATCTCACACAGTGGCCCACCAATGGCTTCTGGGCATCTCAGGCAGAAGACAGGGGCAAAACCTTCACCTGGCCTTGAATCCCCGCAAATGGCCTTGAAAGGCATTCTGTCTGTCTCTCCAACCCAGAGGTGGTACCCAGGAATCCGTTCTAGTAGCCGTGGATACCCTGCCCTCCATTAATTTGATCTTGGAGGAAGAGTGACTGGTCCAGAGTGACCCAGTGGTCACTAATGGACAGCCCAGAATTTAAACCCAAGGACTCCTTGCACTTCAGGCAACTTATGCAAGCATGCTCACACTGTCCACAGATGACCTCTTGGGCCCACCCAGACACACCCTGAGTGCGCAGTTGGCGTCCGTGGGTGCTTCTGAGGCCTGTAGCATTAAACAGGGTGAAGAGGCACGTCAAGGCCCATTTCCTTCGTGGCCCAGGAACTGGGCAAATTCCTAGAGGGGAAAGGCAAATCTACCAGCCTTTTTTGTATGTGATTGCCGCGACCGGAGACAGGTCAGGATGCCAGTTGTTGGTAGTGAAAGATGGCTAGGGTCTGTCTAATCTCCGCTTGGCCGGGGCAGGCTGTGAGGAGCCCTAGCAGGCAAACGAAAGTGGATGAAAGGCAAGCTTTATTTTATTTTTGCAAAAACCAAGGCAGCCTCATTCCAAAGGCCTCAAACTGCATCTTGTCTTCAGCAACAGAAATGTTGCTACGAATATCCTTTCCCCCCACGGCCTGCAAAGGAAGCTCCTTGTGGCTTCTCTGGTGCCCTCCAACCACCCACTGCTCTGAGCTTACCGGCTTCTGAGGCTCCACTTCTTGGCAACTTGGCAGCCGGGAGATAAAGCCCCCAAGATTAAAAGCCAGTCAATTGGATCCTTTTGGCGAGAATCAGGCGTCGCCGCCGCCGCTGTTGTCGTCCTTCTTCCCACTTTCCCTCCCTGCAGCAGATGCGTACGTTCGCGGCACACACTTGTGCGCAGACACACACGCACACACACACACTTGCACACACACACACACACAGAACCGAAGCCACTCACGGACGCCGCAGGACAAGATGAAAGCCTCGGGAGCAGGAACGTGACCGTCTCGCTTCAAGAGGAAATATAAAAGGGAGGCCTTTGTTAGGACACTTGTTTGTGGAGTGGCTGAAAGGAGAGGCAGACATGAAGGTTTTTCGCTGGGTCATCGGCTCGATCGCCTCCTGGGGAAAAGCAGGGCTCTTTCCCACCTGCCCTTTCGGCTTGGCTGCAGGTTGCCAGACGGAGCCCTGCCCCCTGCCCCCCGCAGGAAATGAGGCCGGCCAGCCCACGGGTCACGCAGCTTGGGGCTCCTTTTTCCGGTGCCAAATTCTGTTTATCTGACCGTGAGGCCCAAGCAGTCTCCAAGAGCATAAGAGAATGTGTAGCCGGCTGTCAACGGACCGTGGTTTGCCAGTAAGCGGCTCTCGAAGAGCCGGCCCCGTTCCGCTGCCAGAAGAGGTTGCTATTCCTCAGCTAGGCTAAAACCTCTTTGGGTTTTGCCTTATCCTGGCTCCTTTTCCTCTCTCTGCTTTTGCACGTTTGGGGCCAAGAATCCAAATTACGTCTATAAACTGATAGGGTCTGAGCTTTCTGCAACACACCAGGGAAGGCATCTCGGGGTTTTGGTGGACAGTACAATGAAGGTGTCAACCCAGTGCGCAGCAGCAGCGAAAAAAGCTAATTCAATGCTGGGAATAATTAGGAAGGGAATAGAAAACAAGTCAGCAAGTGTCATTTTGCCTCTTTATAAATCTATGGTGAGGCCACATTTGGAATATTGTGTACAATTCTGGTCACCACACCTCAAAAAGGATACTGTGGAACTGGAAAAGGTGCAGAAAAGGGCATCCAGCATGATTAAGGGTCTGGAACAAAATCCCTTACGAAACCAGGCTGCAACATCTAGGCCTCTTCAGTCTGGAGAGATGGTGTTTAAGAGGGGACCTGATTGAAGTATATATAATTACGCATGGTATAGAAAAGGTGGATAGAGAAAATTTCTTTTCTCTGTCACACAATACTAGAACCAGGGGACACTCTGTGAAGCTGATGGGTAGGAGAGTCGGATCCAATAAGGGGAAGTATTTCTTCATCCATAGGGTCATCGGCTTATGGAACGTGCTGCCAGAAGAGGTGGTGACTGCTACCAGTGTAGATGGCTTTAAGGTAGGGCTAGACAAATTTATGGATGACGGATGTATCAATGGCTACTAGAATGAATGCCTAGGTGCATCTTTCAGGCTTGGGGTGGGGGGGGAACCGGGGCGCTTCCAAGGCCATTTGCTGGGATTCTAGAGCAGGAATAGGTTTGTCCTTGTCTCTGCTTGAGATGCCCATGAGCATTTGGTGGGCCACTTGTGTGTGACGGGATGCTGGACTAGATGGGCTGTGGCCTGATCCAGCAGGGCTTCTCTTATGTTCTTATGTTCTAAGGAGGCGGCAACGGGCAGACGGTCTGCAGCCAATACACCTTTCTGCAGGACTGTGGTGACAGAGGTGGCAATCTCAGTTTTATACCTTGCAGGCCTTGGAGTGATTTAGGTCTCGAGTCTGACCGGAGTCCTCCATTTCATCCACACAAGAGCCCTGTGAGACAGACTAGGCTGAGAGGCAGTGACCTGCCTGCAGTCTCCTGGGCAGGTTTGGTGAACGAGTGGCATTTGATCTTTGGACTTGGAGCTCCTAGCCCAAAGTTCTTGCCACAGCACCATATGTGGCACTTAATGCCAGCGATGGGTTATTTGGGGGTACCACCAACTCATGACTCACTCCTGGTTGACTGCACAGGCACCCTTACGCAGTTTTCTTGGCAGAGATGAAAAAGTGGCTTGCTGTTCCCTACTTCCAGGGACACAGAAGTGGTTTGCCATTGCCTACTTCCAGGGGAAGCCTGGGGATCGAACCGGCAACCCTATGCTTCCCAGGCGGTTGCTCTGCCACTAAGCTACCACTACCCACCATACAACCACCTACTCTTGTTCCTCTGGCTGTGTTGAGATAGGTCTTACTCCGGAGCTTCTGGGCTGACTGTGAAGCTAGGGGTGAGCAGAGATTTGTGTTTCCTACTCCGCCCTTAGCTTTCTGCAAACCTCCTGCTTGGGCATCGCAGCCACTTGGTCCCTTGATGAAAGAAATGCTTGTGTGCCTGGCTTCAAGAAATCTGCCTCATTCTGGACTTAGAGACTTTCTTCCTACCAGGGAAGACTCTGTGTGTAAGGTCAGAGCCTCAGGCCAATTTTGACGGGGGTGGCTAGTTCTCAGATATTTCAAAACACATCACACCACGCAGCATTCCTCTCTTGCTGGGAAACACCAGGCAGTTACTGGTTTCTCCTGGTCCCTTGGACGGCATACTTTGCAGGGTGCAAAATTGCCTCGTAGGAGGAAAGGGCCACCTGGTATTGACTGCACAGAAGCAAATTGCACCACCCAAGGACTCAGTGAGCAATGCCTGTGACTTTTACCTGTGCGCTATTCTGGGAGTGAGCGTGTGGCCACTGTTGGTGAAATCTGCTGATCCTTAGTAGATCTGTTCTCAGAGGGGTGAAGATAAAAATAAAAAATATTGTGACCGCAAGGGTTTTCTGACCCCAAATGCAGGAGTGTTTTGCCATTGCCTTCCTCCAGGGAGAGGATGGGAATGAAACCGATGACCTTCCACTTGCAAAGAGGAGGTTCCACTGCTGGGCTGTGACATTTCCCCCAAAGATAAAGGGCCAATTTCAACTCCTGGTGGTTCCATGTAGTTTTGCTAGCAATAGTGCCAGAGTGGCTTGCCATTGCCTGTGAGCCAGTTTGGTTTAGTGGTTAGGGAACCAGACTCTTATCTGGGAATACCAGGTTTGATTCCGCAGTCCTCCATGAAGTCAGCTGGGTGACCTTGGGCTAGTCACAGCTCTCTCCTGAGCTATCATAGCCCCACCTGCCTTACAGGGAATCTGTTGTGGAGAGAAGAACAGAAGGTTTGTCAGCCGCTTTGAGTCCCCTTAATGGGTGAGAAAAGCGGGGTACAAAAGCCAACTCTTCTTCTTTTGGAGAGATGCTGGGGGCTAAATTGTGACCCTCCATTTCCTGTGTAAACACTCTGTCACTGGAATACAACCGCTCTCCTATGCTCTGGTAGGGACCAGCGCAAGTGCTGTCTTATTTACTTAAGACAGAGCTGGCTTGACCTGCTTCTGCCACAGGGCCGCATTTTCTTGTCAGAGACAAAAACTGGGAACTGCGTGCGAGTGGCAGGCAAAAAGGGGAGATGGGAGTCTCCGTTTTCTCCCGTTAGTTCCCTGCCAGCCCACCAAAGGCAGGTATTTCCATCACGTCATGCCTTGGCCTTCACCCAGGCAGACAGGAGGTGTTCTCCCAATGCAAGGATACTTTCTGCCTAGGCAGAAGCATCCAAGAAAGGCTTTGAGAAGGGAGGAAGGGAAGCGGGGCCTTTGGAAGAAGAGGCGACCCCTGGAGAGATGCTCTCTGCTTCCACCTGGGGCTCCCTACCTCTTCCCCAGAGCATGCTATGAAAGCAATGGGGGAGGGAAGAACATGTCCCGAGGACCCTGGCCTTAAAGTAAGGCAGGTGTTGGGCTTCTTTCTGTGTAACTTCAGCCCAGCTTCCTGCTTCCTGAGTCACTTTGGTCTAGTGGTGAAGTAGCCGGACTCTTATCTGGGAATACCTGGTTTGATTCAGCACTCCTCCATGAAGCCAGCTGGGTGACCTTCGGCTAGTCACAGCTCTTTCCTGAGCTCTCACAAGCGGGGACCCACCTCATAGGGTGTCTGTTGTGGGGAGATGAACAGAAGGTTTGTCAGCCACTTTGAGTCCCCTTAAATGGGTGAGAAAAGTGGAGTAGAAAAGCCAGCTCTTCTTCTTCTTCTTCCTCTTCCTCTTCCTCTTCTTGTCCTTGTCGTTCTTCTTCTCCTTCTTCCTCCTGTAATTGCTGCACCAGCCGCATCAGACTCGGAAGGGGTGTTGGGCAGGCTGCCTTTCTAACTTCACAGGGGACAGAGCAAAGTCGACCCTGCTGCCACGACGTGGTTGGTACCTGGCCTCCTGAAACAGGAGGAAGCCCAGGGAGCGCGGCCCTGGCCTGAGGCTTTCCCCTTATGGGGTGGCCTGGAACGAGCCCCTTCCCGCCCTTCGGCTAATTTGCACATTGTTTCTCCCTGCGTGTCGCCGGCGAGCAAGGAGGGGGCAAGGCTTTGGCAACTGCCATCAGCAAGCAGCGCGCAGCACGCCCGGGTCACGCCTGACACCTGGGAAGGGGGAATAGGGCCTGGGAACAGCTGCCGGTGGCACATCCTGCCTTGCTTTTACGGCCCCAGCCTGGGCGCGTGGGGATAAATAACGTTCTAATCAATTTCTCTGGATAACGCAGCACGGTGACACAGATAAAGTCAGCAGCATATGCCGCCTGCCCCGGCGCGCTGGCAAGTCAGCCGCTCTTTGTCTGTGTTAACCAGAAGCCGAGCTAAGAGGGGATTTCAAATAGGACCCCCAGGTCAGCGGGCAGGCGGGTTAATCCGTGTATGCGTCTCTTAAATCCAGCGAGGCCCGGAAGGCGCGAACAGCGCAGTTCAGAAGGCAGGAGCTTCTTTTATCTGTGGCTGGTCGCTTTCCTGTTGGCCTCTTGTTGTACAAAATGCACGTCGAGGAGGGAATGAGGGTCTGTTGATCTCCTTTCTGTTCCTGTAGGCACCCGGAGCAAGGACGCTTGGTTACACAGGGCTCTGCCTTCAGAGGGCTCTGCTGCGGCGGCGTTCTGTGGGTCTCTCAAGGTTGCATTCCTGTGCATCAAAGCCGGGATCTTGCTTCCGGGGATGGAACGATAACTCATAGGCATGCTGTGGGATTGGGCTTAGGGGCAGATTTAATTGTGGGAGGGGCCTTTGGTCTGTTTGTAACATGCTGCAACTCTTACACGTTGCAATAGTGTGATTATTTAAGATGCTTTCTTGCTGCTTTGTGGAAACTGAGGTGCTCTGCTGATACGGCTTTAAAAGCCGTCCGGTGCTTAGGCAGATATCCTGCTTGCCTTGACGACATCACTGTCTCCTCGAGCCTTTGCAAATGTTCCACACAAATGAGCCCGAGTGGTTTGGATTGCCAAAGTGAAGATTTTAATCAAAGCCGGCTGCATATCTTCATTCGTGTACGGTTACCAGTTGCTTTTTGTGAGTGCAAGGAAGGTATACAGAAGGGCCTGCACCAAAGCGACAGCCAGCAACCAGCAGTTAAATTGGTAAAACCAACATCACATTGAGCAGAATCTGAACCCGCTACAAGCCAACAATACTTATTAAGGGCTGTGCAAATTCTCAGGTCTGCTTGCTCTTATAAGACCCTTGGGTACCCATCAGCCAAGCTCAAGACCTGTGTAGGTTTAATCCATCAGATGGTCACGGGGTCATGATGCACACCTTTCTACCCCAATACCTTGTCATTCCTTCACCATTTTCAGCTCCCTCACTAAGGCTGTGGTCACACTTAAGGTTTAATCCAGCTTCAGTCCACTTTCAGAATGAGAGAATACATCAGTAAAGTGACAAGCTGTTTTCTTTCAGTCTTAAATAACTCAGAAAATTCACCTTTGGGATAGATAATGTGGAAGGAAAATTACTGGTCACTTTGCTGGTGTGTCCTCTCGCTCTGAAATGGACGGAAGCTGGATTAAACCTTAAGTGTGAACATAGCCAAAGTACATCTTGCAAGGCTGCTTATATCAAGGGTATTGCTTGGAAGGCGTTAGACCCCATCAACTCTAGCCAATGTGGCCAACAGGGAAAGCTAATGCCTAAGAAGAATTTGAGGCCTCCTCCTCCTTGTTGAGGCTCAGATGGAGTTCATGGCTCCAAGCCTCAACATCATGCTGAGCTTCTCTCAGAGGGTCAGCCTGTGATCCTGGAATAATGGTGCCACCAGAAGAGCAAAGTCTGTGACCCAGAAGCCTGACGTATAGCTCTGAAGAACTGTGTCTGCCCAGTGAGGGTGAGCTCCATGACTTCTCATGTGTCCCAGCGTATCAAGAGTGCAGGTCTTGTTATTTAAAGTTAAAGGAGGTCCTCATCTTTCAGCCAAACCGAGTCACCATAGCCGAATGGTGCCTGGTTCGACCCCTAGAATCTCTGCAGAAGTGGACAATGGCAGGCTGCTTCGACATCTCCCCAAAAAACTGTGTGGAGGGGCTCGGAGGGGCTTTGGCTGGCATCTCTCCGCAAGATGGTGATGGTAAACCACATTCCTGTCTCTGCCGAGGAGGCATCCAGCTGGTTCAGTTGCAGGGGCTTGGCTGATCCTAAGTCCTCTATGGCTGTGGTCACACTTAAGGTTTCGTCCAGCTTCGGTCCACCTTCAGAGCGAGAGAACACATCAGCAAAGTGACCAGTCATTTTCTTTCCACATTATCTATCCCAAAGGTGAATTTTCTGAGTTAAACACTGCAAGAGAACAGCCCATCACATTGCTGATGCATTTTCTCGCTTTGAAAGTGGACTGAAGCTGGATTAATCCTTACGTGTGAACACAGCCCATGTCACTGGTGTGACCTTCCGCTCCCCTTTTCCAAGGCAAGGCCAATGCATGATGGGGAACGGCCTCAGCCTCCCTCCCTCCCTCCCCGTGGAATGTGCTGATCAGGCTTGGAATCTTTGCTCTGCAAATGGGTGCAGCGTAATTGCAGCTTAATTTATGATAATCCCTGGAATGGAGAGGGGAAAGGAGTCAGATATGGGAGGCACCTGTTTCCCCACCCACCCCTCTGCCCCATTCAGGTTTCCTTGTGCGGCTGAAGTGAGGAAGATGAACTTGAACAAAAGGGAAGGGCACGCAGGGGGAGGAACTGTTGTGGCAGCTTGGCTCCAGTGTGGGATGCATTCATTTTTTTAAAAAATACACACACAGAGAACTTCAATGGTTTGCACTGACTCCAGTATGAACTGTACTTGGGGCAGAGGGGTGAGGGAGGGTGGCATCGAGTTGCCCAGAAGTGAGCAGCTGCCGTTCCCTCTTGCCTTGTTCACAGGTGCAGAAGAAATGCCTTGGCTTTGCCCCCAATCTCTAGTGGGGAGAAGGCCTGGGGCTTCTGACAAGCCACAGTTTCCTGGTCCATGGAGTCTTAAGTGGGGTGCTCAAACCCACCAGCAAGATAGCCTGCCAGGATCCGAAGGAAGGGAGAAAAGCGGGAAACGATTGGGATGCGTCCTTAGAAAAAGAAGAGGAGGGTGCAGTCGGGAACCAGTTCCCCCCTCCCTCTCCCCCCTCCCGGCTGCGCTTGGCCCAAACAATAGTCCGGCAAAGATAATCTGCAGAACGTGTTGTGCTATTGGCCCTTGGAGATCCTGGCACGCCTGCCCTGTTGCTTGGATTTGAATGCTTGAGTCTGCTTTTGTCTGGCGAGGCTTAGTTATTACCCAGAAAAATAGAGCTTCTCTTTCCTTCCTTGCTAGCAGGCAAATTAGACACTCTGGCAGTTACAGGAAAGGAGGGGTAGTCCTTTATCTCTCCCACAGCAGGTTACATTTTCTAAGCTTCTGGTTGCTAAATTCAGCCAGAGGTCTGGCTTGGCAGAAGGACAGGCCTGCAATGGACAAATCCTCAGCACGCCGCGTTTCTTCTAAAAGGCGGTAATGGTGGGTCTTAATTTGAGCGAGCGGCCCTCGGAGGCTGAGCCCCTGTCTTTTCCCCTGCTTGTTTTTGGATACCGGGACTCAGCCCTGGAAAGACGGAAGAACAAAGAGTTCTCTTAAGTGCCTCTAGATCCAGGGCCTATTTTGCTGGTGCCAATTTTCTCAGGACGTATACAAGTGCTGTGATCATCTCAGCCAGTACCTTTCCATGCAGGTGGGCGCGCGGTGGCCACCTGGCCGCTTTTGCAGTCCCGTCACTGTGCCAAACGGTTTCGTGGTCTGCCATTGTGGGATGGTGGCTTTTGACGTCAGAACTGTCACCGTCCCTCGCTGAGGGAGGGACCACATAGTGCCCCCTGGTGGTGGTAGATTTGCCTGCTTCGGGCATCCTCGATCCCTGGACCACTTGGACCGCTTGAACCATTTGTCCGTATGGCGCCATTAGTACACGTAGCGGTTTGCAATTTAAGATAAAAACAACAAAGTCGAACTCGCCGATGGCTTACGATCTAAGAAAAAGATAAAAATAAGTTACAGTAGAAGTAGAATAAATCTAACTCTGGCCACGTGGACTTCTTGGGCATCAGCTCACTGGGCCCAGAACATGCAGGGGGTTCCCCTTTGGCTGCCCAGTCCTTCATCAAGCCTTCCCCCCAAAGGTCTTTTGTTTTAATTGACTCCATCTTTTCCAGTCTTATCCACAGAGATGATCAGATCTTGGCCCACCTCTTTGGTGTTGCTGGGGATCTGTAGCTTGGGTGGCAAAGAGTGCAAGAAGAGCTCCTTGTTGTGGGTCCAGAGACCAAGGCCAAAACCATGCCAGAGTCCAGGGATGAATACCTCCCAATCTTAGCAGCCATCCAAGGGCTCCAAACCCCACCCCCACTTTGCTCTTGGGGCCCTGGCTTCCTTAGGCCTAGTTAAATTTCTCCCAGGGCTTTGGGATGGCATACAACTGAAGATAAAAATCCAGGCCATTGGGCCCTGAACTCTTTTTAATATCCACTTGCCCGCCCGTCCGTCCAGCATCTTAAGCTTAGGTCATGCCTCATGCGCTGCCGGGTTTGCGTATCTTGTCGCATCTGCTCCTCTCCCGGTTCCTCAACACCCTCCAGTTTGATCTGTCGGCCAGTTTGTCATTTAGCCGTTTGGAGCCAGTGCAAATACTGACATTTGCTGAGCGTAAAAATTCAATTAATTCCAGAAGGCAGATTAAATATAAGTGAATTTTAATAATTTGCTCTAAAGGCTGAGGATTACTGTAGGCGAAAGCGCGGAAGTGTCACTGCCGTGGTGGGGTATTTTGGGCCCAAACTATGCAGGATGGCTGGCTGAATATAATTTAATCTTGTTAATTCTCTGCCTTTTAGAGGGTGGCTGGAGAGGTGGGGAAAAGCAAGGGCATGCTTTGGCTGTGGAGGTTTGATTTGGGTGGAGGATGTTGGTTATTAAAAAAAAAAGCGGGGGGAATACTCTTTTGACAGTGCAGAGGCATTGAATTACTACTTGTTCCGGGAAAGTGCCAATACATATGTGGTGAGGCAGCTGTTGCGTGTTGGCTTAGCACACAGGACATGTGGACCCTCCTAGATCCCAGGATTTCATTGCACCAGGTATCTCTAGTGAGCAAGCCAAGTGGCGTGGTCAAGATGATGTGCCTGGAATAGGCTTAGAAGTTTCACCAGTGGCTGGAGCAAAGTAACTCCTCTCCTTCTGCTACAAACAGCTTTGCTAGAATGTATTTTAAAATAGTAACATTCCAGAGTATACATTGCAGTCCAGCAAGGTAGTTAGTAACACTTGGAGACTAACAAGAGAAAGGTTGGTGGCATGAGCTTTCTTAGACACATCTGCTTCCTCAGAGGCTAGGGGGCCCAATGGGCATGTCTGCTTCTTCAGATGCTAGGGGGCCCCAATGGGCACATCACCTTCTTCAGATACTAGAGGGCCCAATGGGCACCTCTACTTCTTCAGATGTTAGGGGGCCCAATGGGAAGTCTCCTTTTTCAGATGCTAGGGGGCCCAGTGGGCACGGCTACTTCTTCAGATACTCGGGGGCCCAACGGGCATGTCTGCTTCTTCCAGAGCAGTGGTTCTCAACCTGGGGGCCGGGACCCCTTTGGGGGTCGAATTACCCTTTCAGAGGAGTCGCGACGAGTCTCCCGCTGCCCTTCCCTCCCACCTCCCAGCAGCTCCGCCCCCATGGTTGGGGGTCTCCACAACATGAGGAACTCCATTAAGGGGTCACGGCACTAGGAAGGTTGAGAACCGCTGTTCCAGAGTCTACTTTTTATGAGCCACACAGGACAGGGGGAAAATCTACAAGTTTATCAGGCATCACTTTTGTTTCTAGCTTGTCCTCTGTCATAAAAGCGCAGGATGAGTAACAGAAGAATCTATTAGAAATGCACAAAGACCTGATTTCCCATCCTGTTTGGTCCAGCGCGCAATCAGAATCGGTTCCCCAAATATGAATGGTTTGGCAGTGTGATGCCCAGAGGTTACGTCTTTCTTCGGATATGAACGGGGGCCATGAAAGCCAATACTGTAACGTGTAACGTGACCTGTTCTCCCTCTCTGATCTCTCTAATGTCCTAATGATTCCATGTATGTTTCCGTAATTTGCACTCTGCAGCTATTCATCCATCAATAATGAATGCATTACCTGTTTCTTCTAGGAAGGTAAGGGAGATTTAAGAATCTGCTTGAAAATACTGGGAGCTTGGTGAGAGAATATCTCGGAGCTTCTTTCTCAGACTTTCTCCTGATCTGCTATCGGCCTTTCCAAAGAATGCCTGCCTCTGGCACAAACCAGGGCCTTCCCAAAGCAGCTCTAGCGTCCTTCCCGTTTTGCTATCTTGTAGATTTTTAGCCTCCGGTCCATCCATCTAACTGGTTGGTTTTGCTCACCCTTGTTTGCTTCTCATATGCCTCTTTTTTTTTTTTTTAAGTAACCCAACCATCCGTTAAAGAAAAAAAATGTGGCTGAAAATCACACTTAAAAACGGCGGGTTTTGTGGCTACATTGCTGACTCCCCAGGCCTGCTCCCTTCCACCTGCTCTCTGTCTAGGCGAGCCAGAATGGTCGCCACCGATAACAAATGCGTTGGAACTCTTGCCATCCAGCCGGTGGGCCCTTGCCAGCTCAGCTTGTAATCATCAGAATAGCCTTCCAACAAGCGGCCGCGCCAAGCACTTGCCATCCTGCCTGGCTCTGCATATGGTGCAGAGAGCACCAACCTGTCCATCAAAAAGCCAGCCGGAGCGCCAGTTAGCGTTACCCTGGAGACGAGGAAAGGTTGACTCCAGATTGTACTGCACCACAAGCCAAAAGTCTTCGGCGTCTACATGGGCACCGATACCAGCTGGTTTCCAGGCAAACTGGACGCGATAAGTTACCCCCAGCGTGACCGGTTTCTTTGGCGCTTGGATGCAGGGCTCACAATCCTGCCTGGAATTGCACCCTGAAATAGTCATCCATTTCTTTGTTCGCTTGTTTACTACCCTTGCTTCAAAAAGGCGCTTGCCTGAAACCACCTCCTAAAATATTTTGTTTTGTTTCCCTGGTTTCTTTATACTGCCCTTCTCCAGGAGCACAAGGGCAGAGAACAGAGTAATATAAAAACTCGTCAGGAGAAATAAAAAGACGCTGAAAAGTAAATATTAAATGGCGTGAGATAAAAACAAAAGGCAGTGGAACAAATAAATGTTACTGATTCACCACCAAAGGCCTGTGTTTTCCTCAAGTGCCGAAGGAGACTCAGACTGTGTTCGCCATCCAGGTTTTAATGCACCTTCAGTCCACATTCTTAGGGCGTCTTCGCACCTTTATCTGGAATGGATTGGGCGTCCGCATCTTGCAATGCCCAGTCCATTCCAAGTTCGATCCAAGTGCTATCATCACGGCAGCACACAAGCATGGCTGTTCCACCCCACCCCACCCAGGCTCCATTTGTCCAGAAGAGGTGTGTACTAGCCAGCAGCTAGTATACTTGCAGAGCATATTCTTGTGCTAGAATATATGCAGGTTAGCACAGGCACATATGCTCCAGGTGGGAGCAGCCTCTGCCTGTACCAACAAAGGCCCGGAGTGAGAGAACATAGACCTTTTCGCACTACAGCCGGATGGCTTTAGTGCACTAAGACTGGGACACGTGGGATTGGAATGACCATTCACTTTGGCCGGTAAGGCCCTGGGGGTGGGTGGGGCTTGTTGGATCGAACCAGGCAGCCTGCGCAGGTACGTGCCGCAGCCCAATCGCAGGCTGCAATGTGCCCCTGCGCACAACACAGCAGTTCAAACTCGCAAGCCCTGCCCCTGGGGCCTACCAGTCCGAACCTGCTGTTGAAGAGGTAGGTCACATATGCGGGGCTGGAGGCAGCACAGACCCCTGGTGGGGGTGGGCACCCAGGAGGCCCCCACTGGCACGACTGGGGCGGCAGGAGCCCGTAGGACCCAAGGATGGGCCTGGCCCGGTCTCACCCACCCCCGAAAGGGGTTGCCAGCCAGTGGGCCTGAAAGCTGTCCAGCAGGGAGAGTGCGAATGGGACAGCTGGGGACGGCTGGGCCAGGCGTGGAGCCCGATTTCATGCTCCACACTCTGGGTGCAATTAGGCCACCCTGGCACGGGATGGGACGGGATGGTTCCGGATGGAACCGCCCGACCCACACAGTGAATGCTCTGTCCCAGGGCTTGCTGATTGTGTCTGATGGCTTTAGTGGAAATAGGCCTCATATCAGCAAAGTGACTCTGTGTTGTTTCCACCTTATCTAACCCAAAGGTGGATTTTCTGAGTTAGTTAGAGAATGCCAAAAGAAAACAGCCTGTCGATTTGCTGATGTGTTCTCTCACCCTGAAAGTTGATTGAAACTGAATTAAAACATAGATGTGAACGTAGCCTCCCTCAGTGTTGGCCCCTGGCATACCTGCAAAGTTAGTTGCTGCTTAGTCAAATGAAATATGTCTGGACTTGGCTTCTTTTTCTGATCCCTCCCCTGTTGTATTTGCCTTCTTTCTAACAAATATGCCTCTTTGCCCATTTTGAAGGCTCAGCCTGGCTGAGCAAAGAGGTAGCAGTTGCTTTAGGGGTCTGCCTTGAGGTTGGGGAGGGTTCCCCTTCCACACACCCCAAAGCGTTCAGACACATCTTTTTGCCTGCGGTGACAAAAATCTGACTTTCCAGATTTGCTTTCCTGTCTGGGCCGCACCTTCACACACCCTCTTCTCTTCTACTTCCGAAGTGTTGCTTGCGCACGGAGGAAGTTTGGCTGGTGCCTTTCCCAGGCTGCTTGTCAGCCGGGCAGCCAGATGGAAGCTTCTGACGGAAGCCTCCCTTCCCACTGCCTTTGGAACATGCAACGCTTCTGTCGCAAGGAGGGAGGAACAAGGCAGAGCCTTACCTTGGGTAGGTGGGCTTAGGGGGGGGACTCAGGCCGACTGGCTGGATATACGCAGAGACAGCTGGCTTGTGAGGATGGCAAGGCAAGCGGCACCTCTACCGTCCCAGAAGGAGTGCAGAGCCTGCCTCCTTTTTCGTTTCATCCTTCATGGTTGTTTCCGTTCCGGTTTGGCTAACTGGTGTATCGTCCATTACATTGACTGCAGCTTGGAAGGGGCTGGAATAGGAGGAAGGGAGGCTGGGACCAATGTGACCCCCACCTGCGGGGTTGTAGGGTCAGGAGGAAGGAGATGCAGCTACCCCGCCAGGTGAAGGGTTCAGGACACACATGGGAACTTAAAGGAGCACTGTGGTCGCCTGATCACCACTGGTGGCTCAAAAAGGCAGCCAGGTGAAGGCCTTCTGGTTGCTAACAGGTGGCGGGGCAGAGAGAAGAGCATTGGAGCATCTGGGAAAAGAGGCAAGGCAGGGATGCAGCGGCCTCCAAATGAGTCTAGGGCCCTTTCTGCACTTAGCCTTCTTCTGGAATATATCTCAGGATAGGGATGTGTCCTCCACCTGTGAAGGCAGACTGTGGCAGGCCTGGCCTCAGGCTTGCCATAGTCTGCACCAGCATGCGGACAGCAAGTCCCTGTTCTGGAATATATTCCTGGATAAGACCAAGGGTGCGTCCAGACTCGGGCATCGCTCATGACGATTGATGGATCATTGGGGCGACATATTTACATCCGTGTTGATTTAACAGCATGCACAGTGCGGTATTAGGAAACTTCGAATCTTCCCGCCAGTCTGGGTGGAACGGCGAGAAGAACCAATGAGAACGGGGAGGGCAGCTCAACTCTGATTGGTTCCCTCGTCCCATGCGACTGTGTGCGCCAGCTCAAGCTCTCGCAGCTTCCAAGGAGGAACTTATGGGAGGCTGCTCTAGTCCGGACACCCAGAGGCCGCTTCGCAGCAGGTAAGCTGCGGTTTCCCCTTTAGCTGCGGATTTATTCCGCTTGTCTGGAAGGGAAAGGTGGAGAAAGGGCCCAGCACGTGGAAGGGAGGACAGGAGAAAATGGTTTTGGGGAGCGTTTGGCTGGCTGCTGAACTTGACATTTATTAGAACACTCTTCACATGTTTGGGGTCTCCTTGGAATGTTTCCGTGCTTACATTCTACTCCAGCAATGACCCCCAAACAGTGTCTTGCCTACTTGTGGCCGTCCGTCCGTCCGTCTGTCCGTCCAGTGTGATGGAGGGTGTGTTGTGATGTATCTTCCTTCTGTGGGTGTCTCCTCCCTCACCCGGCAATGTGCAAGGTATATAACGGTGATGGCCAACCTATGACACGCGTGTCACAGGTGACACGCCAAGCCCTTTTAGGTGACACACCTGGTCACCCTGGCACCTGGGCATTTAGTGCTTGCTTGTTCTTGAAGTGTACGAAATACCAACTTTCAATTGAAGATTTAGCAAACGTAAAGAATTATTCATTTTTGCTTTTAATAAAATACATATATCAAAAATATAACTTTCTTACTAGAGCTACAAATATCACAAAATTGTGGATATGTCTGGAAGTGACACAGCACCCGAGTTAAGCTAGGTTTTCTCGTGAATTTTGACACACCAAGCACAAAAGGTTAGCCATCACTGGTATATAAGGTCTTCCACGCCTTGCGTTGCTCAGAGGGCCGAACTGCAGATCGTTCCCCTCACCACCCCAGTCTGCACAGGTGGCCGGAAGGAATCCCCCATGCCTATATCGCCTAGGATACTGGAAAGCTGCTCCTTTCCCCTGCAAGGGCATGCAGAGGGGGGAGGGGGGGAGAGGGACTGGGTGGTGACCTCCACCAGCCTAACTGCAATAATCTGTGGCGTGGCAGGAAGCCGACTTTCCTCCTCCTCTTCTGGCAGCCAAAATTTGGGGGTGATTAATGGATTCCATTAACCAGCTTATGCTGGTGGTTATAGCTTACCGGTGGAGCGTCTCGCGTGCTAAAGGTCCCTGGTTCAGTCCGCACTGGAAGGAGGCGGCGGCGGCAAATCCCTAATGCAATGGGGCAGAGAAAAGTCCTGCAGTCACCAGGGCTATTCATAGGGACCGGTCAATTTTTTTGTCCCAAACTGGCTCATAGCTGTGATCGTGGCCTCTGAGTCCAGAGTACAACTGCCTTTTGGTTCAATTTAGTTAGCCATTTTGTTCCAAATCCCGTTGCATTGCTCTGCTGCACACTAATAGCTCACTTCGGATGGAGTCAGTGATACCCCCCCCCCATTTAAAAGGTCAGGGAGCAGGTGATGGGGAGAACCCCCCCCCCCAGATTCTACAACCACGCGGAACGGATATTCCAGGTGTACATGGGCTATTCAGTTCAATGTCAGATTGCTTTGTATGGGCACCAGTCTGAATATGGGAGGTACATAAAATGCTGCAGGCTCTTGCAAAAATCTTATTTTGTGTGAGGCTACGTTGGAAAAAAAAAAGTGTGCTTCCTTGCATGCGTGTGCGCATGCACGGAAAGGCATCCGTGTGCACACGCCTGCATAAATACACAAAAGTACCTCCCTGTGATGCTGGGCAGCACTTGTTAGCAGATGGTGCTGGTATTAGGAGAATGAAAATACATGCAATAAATTTGCTATTTGCCAGCGTTAATTTCTTATCCCTAGGTAAAACCTTCCCGCTGGCCTGTACCACACCATCTGCGTGTTCATAAAATACATTATGCTGTGAATTGTCGGCTGTGTGTGAGCATGTGCTTTTCTGTGCGGGCCCAGGTCTGTGGGGCACATGCAAGGGAAATAGAGCTGTGGATTCTTTTTATCTTCATTTTTTCTTTTAAATGATCTGCTCAGTTTCTTCCGCCTGCGTTCTGCTTTCCGTTGAAGTTGAGGCTCTCCTACTCGCGTGTGGATGGAGCGCAGACCACCTCAGATTCGGCAAGGTGGTGGTGGGGGCTTTGGGAGCGCCTGCTCGGAGCTGGTGCACTCAGGTCTGGTCTTCCTGTCCGGACCCTTCCTGACTTCTTTGGGACTCGAGAACTATTCCCAGAGACGCAGTCTTTCAAAACGGCACACTTCGGCTCCATCAGTACTTCAGCTGGGCACCATCAAACTTCCCTGTGCATGCTATGTGGCCCCATGTGCATGCCACCTGAGCACCTGTCCGGAGGCCAGGTGAGTGCTTGGCTGTTGCAACCCCAGAGGTTAAAAAGGAGCCGTTCTTTGGCTTGCAACAGCTGGAAGCAGATGGTCAGCGTGCAGAAACACTGGTAGCTGCTCTCAGCGCCAGGCCTGAAAGCCAATGTGTGAGACCAGGGTGCTTGGAAGGGAAGGGTCTGCTGTTTGGGGCTGGGATAGAGGCACACCCACTTACAGCCTCTTCCTGCATTGTCTGTTAAACACAATGGGTTGTAGTGCCTGCAGCCCGTCTGCTTCTCCAGGCACAGGGAAGCAAATGATGGAGATGCAGGCAGCCTTGGGCAGAACAGGCCATTTGTGCTCCTTCAAAAGCATTCCAAGAGCTGGCCAGAACCACAGACTTGCCAGTTCTGATGTGAGAATCGCTCTGTTTTGTTTCCCTTTCCTGCCCATTGCTTTGCGGTGGCAGCGGTGCGCTCAGCATGCCGCAAAGGGAGACGGCAGCATTTGTGTGTGTGTGTGTGTGTGTGTGTATTAAGCTCCCCCCTCCCCCCCCCAGTATCCGCTGTCCAATTAAGGCCGAATCTGTATCTCGCCTGACATGCTGCCCCATCCGCCTCCCAAATGAGGCGATTAACAGGCAGTTTCTTTCCCGCGCCTAGGAGCGGCCGTCTCCTCCTGCGTGTGGCGGGATTGATAGAGATTGTAACTGACCTTTGCTAGGACAGGAAGTATTATCATTAATGCTTTCTGTATTTTCCCTGGGTTCATGCGATGCATAAATCTCATATCAACTCAGGCAGGCAAAATAATCTGCCAGGGCAGTTATTAATACTCCGGCTTTGTTGTGCTCCTTGCAACAAAAGGCAACAAGCCACCTGGTATTCCAGCAGCAATGCTACTGGTGGCACAGGCGCACAGGCGTGAGTGTGGCAAACCGCAGGCCCTGAGGCCGGGCAAATTTGTCGGGATTCTGCCTCGTGGAGATGGAAGCCACAGGCCCAGCTTTCCCTTGGAGCCGGAATGTCCTCCTTTGAGAAGCCGGGGAAGCTGGTTTCTGGGCAGCTCCGCGCGGAAACTGAGCTGGCTTTGTTTATATGGAGATATTTCTAGCCTCCCATCCCGTGGTGAATGCTAACAGGCTTTTTCCAAATCCTTTCCTCATTGCACCTGACAGACACACACAGATCCCAAGAGCAAGCATTTTAGCTCTGTTTACTTAGCCCAAAGGGGTGTGTGTGTCCTTTGGCGAGACCTTCCTGCAAACTGCAATTCAGACAGAAAACGTTCAGCGATCATCTTTTCGTTCTGGGCCTGGTTTCCTTTCGCATGGCTGTCAGGCCTAGGAGACGCCACGTCCCTTCATCATCATCTGAATTTCGTTAAGGAGACTGAGTGCGATGCTTAAAAAGAGTTCAGGAATTGCAAGAACATTTGAGGTCCAGCCTCTGAATGGTGGCCCTGGGATCCACCCGCCAACCAGAGGTACATTTGTCCTAGCAGATCTTGCAGTGTTGTGCCCGATTTTGTTGTGCCCAACCCAAACGTTCTTGCTTTATGTTGGTACATCGATGGGTGTCGTGAAGGTGGACTGACAGGTGGCTTCCTTTCTTCCAAGTTCTCTCCTCTAGTTGTGCCTTTGTGCCCACCAAAGGAGAGCTGCTCTTGGGTCAGGCTGGGCCCCTGCTGACTCCCTCCGTGCAGAGATCTGGAAGTGGTGTCACTCTGGCACCTTCCCAGTCGGTGCTGGGGATGGAATCCAGGCCTTCTGTGTGCACAAAGGTCAGGTTGAACTCCTGGGCATGCAATTCTCTCGGGAAGGCCAGGGACTGAAGTGCAGCTGTGTTCACAGGAAATAGACACTCTGCCACGGAAGTGCAGCCTTCCTCTGGGCTCCTGTCCCTGGCTGATTGGCAGATGGAGAAGAAGCTCTCTTTGGGATCGTTGTTTGATTCTTCCATGGCTGTGAGCTGTTTCCCGCGCTTAGCTGCAGAAGGGGGTTCAGGCACCCACAACATCCTCCTCTCCTCAGTAGGCAGCTCTACATTTCCCATGCGCTCCTTTGAATGGTCCCCAGCATGCTTTTGCACCGCCTATAAGGCTTGGTACCCAGGACAGAAGACCGTCTGTAGGCCTTCAAGCTTATAAGCCTCAAGTATTATGAACAAGCTGAGCCTCATTTCCCATTTCCTTAGGGCAGAAGCTGCCTGACTCCCCCCCCCCCCAATGTCTCTTTCACTTCCCCCCTCCAGTCATGGCCTCTGCTGGCAAGAACCTTTGACAGGCTTCTCTCCTTTGGCCTGCCCCTCAGCTGCCGCCGCTGCTACTGCTGGCTGGAGAGCCCTTGCCGAGGCAGGTGCCTCCTGGGCCAAAACCCCAGGCGTTTGCTGACCCTCCGCCTTCCTGGCCTGGCTGCCAGCTGACAGGGCAGTTTGCGATTAAGCGGCGATCTTCAGTGCCGCAGCCGGATGACCCGCCTGCAGCTGATGGGCCCTGCGCTCCCCGGAAGAGGTGGTTCTCTCGGCACTTGAGGGCCCAGCTGTGATGAGCCTGCCCTAGAAATGCCCTGCGCCCGGCCTTGGCCTTGGCCTCTGGCCACCGTGCAATTAGCCAGGGACAGCTGTCTAAAGAAACAAAAAGCCGCCTCCACTGGGGCCGCCTCTGCTCCCGGCTGCCCCTTGGCCTTCCTCTGCTCCCCTGCCTGTGCCTTTTTAAAAAGTGCATGCCCGGAGAGCGAGGGAGAACTCGTGGGCGTGAGCCCAAGTCCCCGGGCAGGGCTTTTTGCTGGCACAGGGATGGATGGAAGGGCCAAGGACAGCCGGCGGAACGGAGGGCATGAAGAAGGGCCATGTTAGACTCCCTGCTTCACTTCACCTGGACCTTGACCGAGGAGGGTGTGTGTGGCTGGGTTCCAAAGGGGTCCTGATCTACCCAAGATCTCCTCACCTCCTCTGACCCCCCAAGAAGAAGTTGCTCAGGAGGCCCCTCGCCACTCACTGTTTCTGTGTTTTCCATTTCAGGGGTCCCCTTCTGCCCTGTGCCATCCCTTCCCCGTCCCCCTGCCCCCCCCCCGGCATTCTGACCCTCCGGGCCACCTCCTGAGTGGCTGGAGGCCTTGCAGGGGCTAAGATCAACCCCTCCTTTGCAGAAGCTGGGAAAGAGAGGAAGCATTTAGAGAGCCACCCTGCCTCACCCCACCCCACCCCACCCCCCTCTCCCCCTTTCTTTGCACTTTCATCCCCTTTCCCTCCCTCTCCCCCCCCCCCCCCGCCTTTTCATTCCAGTGCCAACCCAAGCCTGGGTGAATGTCTAATCTCCAATTTCATTCGCTCGGCTCCATCCTGATTTACATAATCCACATAATCACCCTGGTTTTAATTGCCCACAACTCTGCGGAAAGATCATGTGGTTAAGTGGTAAATCATAATTAGATAAATAATTGGTTTGGCCACGGCAAGCTGCTTTGTTATACCTGCCATCTGCTGGGTAGGTTTGCCTCCCGCCTCCCCCTTTCTGATTAGAACAATGAGCCCTGGATGGCAACTCCTCTTTCTTATCTGCAAAGGGGGCTGTGTGTGCCGTGGGGCTGTTTGGGGGGGGGGGGGCAGAGAATAGCTAAATCTGGATGCCTGCCCAGTAAGGCTCTATATTGCATGCACCGCCCCCCCAGCCGCCGCCCCTTGTTCCTGCATCCTTCATACACTTTTAACACAAGCATTAGCCATTCATTAGCAGAACTTGCTTAATGCATCAGAATGAGAAATTTGACTTCTTTAGCATAAAAGCCGGGAAGCAGGCGGGGGGGGGGGGCAGCAGAGAGGAGAGCGAGAGCACAAGGCAGGACAGGAGGGAAAATGAAATCACTTGCACCTTCCTGATGGTTTTGCCTCTCAGGAAAAGCTAAACTGGAGACCGGGCCCTGTGGAAGCTCAGAGTTGGGGGGTTCAGTCCTGTTTGGGAGGCAGATCCTTGCCGCCACCCACCCACCACAAAGTCTGAAACAGGGTTTCCTTCTTCCCCTGTCCCCAACAGCAGAGAAACAGCACCATCCAGTATACTAGGGTGTAAGATTTAGGGCTGACCAGGTAGTTCACTCACCTGCTTGTATTGAAACAAGGAGAGACCTTGCTTTCAGGATCATGTCTATGACTGCGTGTCCAGGTAAGAGTCTGCGGCCATCCAACTTGAATTGGCTCATAGAACTGATGCCAAAGTCCTACCCTTGGGTTGGAGAGGCAGGCAGGATGCCTCTAAAACCCATTTGCAGGGATAGGAGAGTAGGCAAAGGTTTTGATCTCGTCTTCTGCTTACGATACCCAGAAGCCACTGCTGAGCCACTGTGTGAGACAGGATGCTGGAGGCGATGGCCTTGCGGCCTGATCCGGAAGGGATCCTATTGTCTTATTTTCTTAAAGCCCATTGGCAGAGAGGGGAGAGCAGGTGAAGGCTTTGCCCTTGACTGCTGCTTGCGATGCCCACCGTGGTGGGCCGCTGTGTCAGAAGGGATGCTGGGCTAGCTGGGCTGTGGCCGGATCCTGTGGGGCTAGCCAGCAACTCTGCCTGTTCAAACAAGAGACAGTTTCAGCAGCCTTTGAATCCTGGGCCTTTTGAATTTCCTCCTTGTAGCCAGAACTTTGGAGAAGGGCTACTTACCTCCTGTGCCTCTAATTTCAGAATGAAATGGACTCCACCTTTTGCCTGGTGCCCTGTGATGGTTGTGTTTCTTAGAGGATCCCCGAATGAACATCTCTTGGAGTCCCTGAAAGATCCCTAGGGAGAGGAGGGACCAGAGATGATCCCTTTTGGCAGCTTGATTCTGTGCCAGCCATGCTGTGACAGAGGGCCATGGGTCACCAGCAAAACAGGGCAATTCAGGAAAGGGCGATCGGTCTGTGCGTCAGCTCATGGATCCCTGTCAAAGCTGAAGCCCAGCCTGACTGATTCAGTGGCATACTTCTCTACCTTGAGATTTCTTGTTCCCTTTTTAGAGCCGTGTGTTTCTGTTGGATTCTTCCCCCCCTCCTTCCCTCCCCCCGCCAGCTTTTTAAAATTTATTACTGCAGATGTTTGCACAAAACCAAGATCTTTTGTTGGAGAGCCCATCTGCTCTTCCGCTGTTTTCCCTGTGATTGTTGCCTGCCTGCCACCATTAGATCTGCAAATGAGAAATTCTCTGAATGCTGAAAGGGGGCCGGGCATCCTTCGAGGTCAGCCACAGATCTGTGCGGTCCCGGCAAGGAGCCTTTCAGAAAGCCCTCCATGTGCTTCTGATGGGCAGAACAGCAAGGGGGCAACTCAAATGTGCAGCTGCTCCGGGTGGCCAAGTTACAGCAGGCAGCAGTGAAAGGCTCGGTCCTCTGGTGGCCGTCCGCCTGTCACCGAAATCTGGACCTTTGGGGGCGGGGGAGATAGACACACTCTGTATCCATTCCTAATTAGAGAGAAGAAGGAGGCCTAATGGTGACAGGTAATTCTGTTTCCTGAAGAATATGCAGACTTGAAAAACAACTGTGGCCCATCATTTGGGCTTCACTCTGCTTTTTAAGAGTTTGATTCAGGGGGCGGAAGGTTGCAGGTCATGGTAGCTTCTGCTCTACTGACCACAACACCACTGGCTTAACTTTGGCCCCTCTGACATTTCACAAAGAATTGTCAAATTCCCAGTTTCTTGCAGTAGTCATGAGGTCTAGGAACTTGCTTTTGTGAGATATAGGGATTTGTTTTTCAGCATGTTGAAGTCTGCTGAAGATAGCCAGCATTCCCAGTTGGCCACCATTTGTGGAAAGCAGATGGGGCTGGGTGGTTTGAGAACAGTATTTGGGGCAGAAACTAAGGGGGGGGGGCTTCATCTGTTGAACTTCTACTTGCCTGAGCATGCAGTTGTGAAAGAGATTTATGCTGCCAAAAAAGTTTGTTTTATGATTGGGTCTGCGTCCCACCTTTCTTTTGAAGAGCTCAGAGCCACTGTTATTCTCCTATCCACCCATACTGTCCTCTCATTTTGGATGGCCCGAGAGACAGGAATTACCCCAGGTCAGCCACAGAGTTTTCATAAGCAAATGGGAATTAGAACCCTGTTCCCCAACATCCTGGCCCAGTACTCTAGCAATTTATTATTGTTGAGTACCACCAAGTAATGACCGACTCCTGGTTGGCTGCATGGGTGCCACTGTGCAGTTTTCTTTGCAGGAATAAGGCGTGGTTTACCCTTGCCTACTCCTGGGGAGAGGTTGGGGATTGAACTGTTGACCTTCTGGCTTTCCAGGCAGTTTGAGCAACAGCCACTCTGAAATTCCATGGGCACCTCTATGCAGTGTTCTTGGCCAAGACATAGAAGTGGTTTGCCATTGCCTACTTCTGGGGAGAGGTCGGGGATTGAACCAGCAACCCTCTGCTCTCCAGCCAGTTAGCTACAGGTAGAACTGTGCTACAGACTCACTCAAGTGAAATTCATGGGTGCTTTTCATTTAATGCAGATTGCCCACGAAAAATTAGTTGCGGGTTGCTGGGTGATTCATTTGGTTTAGGGGGGAAAAGCAGCTAAGAGCAGAAGGTCATAACAGCTCTGTAAAAATATTGAGCTTTCCTGAGATCATGAATTAGAAAGAGGCCTGCTGTAGATAATTCCGGGCGTCGTGTTCCAGCGGCAGTCATGGCCGATCCCCTTCTTGGCTTCTATCCTTGCTCTCAGAGGAGTGACGGATGTCTCTGGTCATGCCTTGCTGCTGTGATTGCTTGCCCAAGGGTAGCGTTCGTGCCAGCTTGAATGGGCCTCCTCCTCCCTCTCGTTCCCTCCAGTGCCCTTGTTCTCAAGGCAGGCTCTTAATGGCTGGCGTGTTGTCATTTGCCAGATCAATGATCCACAGCCGAATGATCGATGAAAGAACTTCTGAAAGCTGAATAGGCTAATAGGAGAGCCAGAGGCCCAGCCAGGCTGGAAAGCTTCAGTTTCCTGGCAGAGTCCTGTTTCCAAAGGCCAGCTGCTGGGAGGCCGTGAGCAAGCAAGTTGTTGGACCTGCAGGAATGGGCGGCTGGACCAGATGGGCCACCGGTCTGATCCAGCAGGACACGACTTGGGTGTCCTAAGTTGTGTCATGGAAGACAAATTCATCAGTGGCTACTAGAATGGATGCCCAGCTTCAGCTTCCAGGATGGAGAGACAGGCAGAAGGCTTCTCAAGGCTGTTTGCAAAGAGCGAAGAGCAGGTGAAGGTTTTGCCTTTGTCTTCTGCTTGAGATGGCCAGAAGCAACTGGTGGGCCACTGTCTGAGATGGGATGTGGTCTGATCCTGCTGTCGTTCTCTTAATTCATAGAGGACAGCTGTATTAGTGCCTACTAGAAGTGATGCCTAGGCACCATCTCTAGGGTGGACAGAGAGGCAGGATTCTTCTCAAGGCCACATTGAGATTTTGCCTTTGTCTTCTGCTTGAGACGCCCAGAAGCTTCAGGGTATGGTTAGACAAATTTATGGATGGCAGGTGTATCAATGGCTACTAGAATAGATGCCTAAGTATTTCTTCCAGGCTGGGAGAACAATCAGTATGCTTCTAATGCCATTTGCTGAGATTCAAGAGCAGGAAAATATTTGTCCTTGTCTAAGGCCATCTGCTGGGACTCGAGAGCAGGAGAAGGTTTGTCCTTGTCTCTGCTTGAGATGCCCATGAGCATTTGGTGGGCCACTGTGTGTGACAGGATGCTGGACTAGATGGGCTGTGGCCTGATCCAGCAAGGCCTCTCTTATGTTCTTATGTTCTAAGCAGCTGGTGGGCCACTCTGGGAGACAAGGTGGAGGATGGCCTGATACAACAGGGCTCCTCTTACTTTCTTGTGTTCTTATGGGCTCGTGTCCTGGTTCGGGACTTCCATATATAACTGATGGGCCAGTTTGAGAACACTGAATGATGGGTTCCGTAGTTCAGCAACTTCTCGAGAGCCATATATTTGCCACTCCAAAAATATATATGGAAACACCTGAGAGATTTCCATCTTTGCAATTCCTCTTAACAGGAGGGAGATGGGGGGAGAAATGATTCTACATGTCCTCCTGCCAAAGGGGAATGGGGTGGGGGAGCTGCTCTCTAGCAGTTTTCAAGTAGAACCCACCTGGGTTGCAAAACTGGCCTGGTTTGCCATGTGTGACTGTCTCACTTGCTCCCCTGCCCAGGGAACCCTGAGAGATGTAGTGTCTCCAGTCCCTGGCAAGCCCATGATCAAATCCTCCTCCCGTAGAGTGTGTTAGGCACCTTCAGTGCCCGCTTGTGATAATCTCCCCCTTTGCACCTGGCCGGAGCACAGGTGGTTGCTCTCGGCTTCTGCCAAGGAGACCCCTGTAAGACACAGGTTTTCGGCTCAAAATTCCAGGTTCACCCCCAAACACTTCTGATCGGAAGGACGCCACTCGGCGCCGGCGTTGCCTAAGGCGCCTATTGAACAATTTCTCATTACGGGAAGGACGGGTGGGCCTTAAATTTCCGCGGCCGCTCGGCAGAAGCCTTGGGAGCAGAGAGGCAGTTAGCGCGAGGCCTCCTTGCAGGAGTGAAGGCTCTGCGCCTGGGGAAGCGATCGTAAACAATATCGCGCGCTCAGCTTTTCGGCGGCGTCTGCCTGGCTCCCAGTTGGCGGCAGAGCCCTGCCCTCGTTTGCTTCCGAAACAGGGTAAACAGCTCTGCGGCTGATTCAGATTCACACCGGAGGTGGCTGTGGAGGCTCTCCAGCTGTGCCCACTTTCTGCCCTGGCTGCCCTTCCCAGCAGAGCACACGGTCCTCAGGGTGCCACCTCTTGCCAGCTCCTTTGGGAGTTGCTCCTTGCCGCCACCTCCCCTGGAACCGCGTGACCGGCAAGAGACGAGGTGCGCGGCTCCAGTCAGTCGCTTAATTAATTAGCTAATGAAACATGCTGTAGGTGCGCTTCAGATATTTTTACCTAAGGATGAGCGGCGTTGCAGCTGCCTCAGCAGGAATCTCCGCCTCTTAAATAGTTATTACCACCAGGGAAGGTGAGGAAACGATTCCTTCCTGAGCTAGAGCCGCGCGTCTCCTGCTTGGGTTAGGGCTAGGGTTCAAGGAGCCAACGGTTGGGTTGGAAATCTGAGTGCAGAGATCATTGCTTGGAAAGGGCACCTTCAGACGCAAAGACTCAGCTTACCTAGTTGGTCTTTAGGCACCTGGAAGCCTGCAGAAGGCCTTGATGGAGGCAGTGTGGATCATCTGAAAGGGGAAGGATGCTGCCCTTCACTTGCTTTTGGGTGCAGTTGTATCCCAAGTTCCAAAGTGTCTGAGAAGCAATGAATCAGTCTCTCTCTTTTTTCTTCTCTCTCTCTCTCTCCCTCTCTCCAAAGTTGGGATGCAGGTGAAGGTCTTCTGCTTGAGATGCCCGGAAGCACCTGGTGGGCAACCGTGTGAGGCAGTATGCTGGACTAGGTTCTTATCTAGAATAGATGTCTTAAGTACTGCCTCCAGTTTGGAGAGACAGGCAGGAGGTCTCCGGAGGCCATGTCAGGGACAGGAGAGGCCTTGAGGGTTTTGCTTTCATCTTCTGCTGGAGATGCCCAGAAACTGAACTGATGGGCCACTGTGTGAGAAAGGATGCTGGGCTAGACTAGCTGTGGCCCAGTCCGACAGGTGCATGAGAGCCAGGGTAGGCTTCAGGACTGTGGGGTCAAGTCCCAGCCATGACCGATCATTGCCTCTCAGCCTGTCCTACATCCAAGAGGTTTGTCCGGATAAAATGGGCAAAGGGTAAGAAGGTATCCCTGTCTCTTGCCTCCAGCTGTGAGGCTGCACAACTCTCTGGGGTCAGAATGGTTCTTCTAAGCTGACAGCATAGAAAACCAGTAGCCTCAGGTTGCCTCTTGTAGAGCGAGGGTGGCAGGTTTGAGATCCAAGCTCCATCCAAGGCTACGTTTGTCACCCTTGCTGCTTTTAGGGCAGGTTTCAGAAATGAGTGCCAGAAGCATTATGCAAATTGAACCCGTGTGGCCGGATTGATTTTCAGGCATTTGCAACCGTCCGCTGGTAGGTTTTTTTCCAGGCTCTTTCATCCTATCCTTGGCTGTGGACCAAAGCCGGGTTATATCCTTTACCGGTGCGAGGGACAAAATGTGCACAAGAGCTGTGGCGGTGGCAGAAGCCTGCCAAGAAGGAAACCAGAGTCTTACGGCTTCCCTGTGTTTATGCATTTCGGCAGGGAAAAAGATTCATTCACCTGTTACGGCACACGGAGAATGTGGTTGTAAAAAAGGGGGCATGGGCTTCGTATAGGATGATTAACATCAGGCCTGCTGGGAATGGCCTTGCTTTGCTTTGCTTTGCTTTTTTAGCCACCCGCGAACGTCTTTCATCCAAGGTGGCAAGGATTCCCATCAGCTTTCGCCAGCAACGTTTTGTAGGTGTTTCATCCAGAACGCGCAGGGCATATCCAGTTGGGAAAACGGGGTGGGATTTGCCACCCCCTTGGCCTTTGCCTGCGCTCAGGTTCCCGTATGACCACAGAGAGGATTCAAGGACCTTCCTGGCCTTTTCCACGTGGCTTGTGGGCAGGTTCCCCTGGCAATAACGTCAGGTCAGGTTGGGAGCAGTTTGTATTTTTAAGGGAATATTGATAAGCATGCTGCTTTCTATGCCCAAGGCTATTGCGTACTCTCCACCACCACCCCACCCTTGATTGAAAGATGGATAAAATCCTCTGCTCTAAACGGGTTGCTTGAATATTCTGTGGCTTGCATTACTTCTGTTTTTTGGAAAGCAATGGACCAGGAGTGGAAGCTTCTACACACCCTTTCCCCAAAATAACACTCCTCCTCTAGCACTCCCAAATGCATTTCCACCTTCAACTGGTAGCTGCAAATGTTGTGGACTACATAACCGACATCTGGACGCAACTATACAGACCTGACTTTGTAGTTCAGCAACATATGGATAGCTGTGGCGGATCTGAGGCTGAGCAGTTGAAGGGGGGCAGAGGTGACTTAGATCTTGTCCTCCACCACCACTTTATCATCTGAGTGTTTTCTTCGGAGAGGCAGTGGCCAGATAAGGGTGAGCTCTGATGACTTTCTTGCAGGCCTCGTCAGGTGTCAGGGACACTTGAAATGAACTTGCTCCTATGCTCTGTTGACTGTGAGGAGCCAGAGTTGGAAAAAGGCACCCGGCCAAGCATTTGCAGGTCACGTGCCGCAACTCTCTGCTTTCCAGACTCTGTGCTGTGCTACTGAGCTACAGACCCTCCCAGACTCCACAAGCAGTTTTCTTGGCAGTGATATAGAAGTGGTTTGCCATTCTCCTCTTCTGTGGAGATCCTGGGGATCGAACAGACAACCCTCTACTTTCCAGGCAGCTTGTTTTACCAATGAGACACAGACACTCCCAGACTCCATGGGCAACTCCAGGCAGATTGTTTTTGGGAAGAAATACAGGAGTGATTTGCCATTCTCTTCCTCTGGGGAGAGGCTGGGGGTTGAACTGGCAGCCCTCTACTTTCCAGGCAGTTTGTTCTACCACTGTGCTACAGCCCCTCACAGGCTCCATGCGCACCTCTATGCAGTTTTCTTGGCAGTGATACAGAAGTGGTTTGCCATTCTCTTCTTCTGTGGAGAGCCTGGGGACTGAACTGGCAACCCTCTACTTTCCAGGCAGTTTGCTCTACCACTGAGCTATAGCCGCTCCCACGATAATTATGTTGATACGTAATATAAAGTGCAATGTATTAAAATGCTGTATAAAATCCTCTGGAGCCCTTAGCCATTTTCAGACCTAGTCCCAGGCAGTTCTTTTAACTTGCAAGAGGCTGGAGTCAAAGGCCAGGTGAGAGACCCAGGCAGGGCCGAGAATCCATCCCCACTGGATCCGCTACATTGGGCCCAACTCATATTTGCCCCAGGCTTTCCAAGGAGGCGTCTTGTAGGAAGTTCCACGCTTGCACTGGGCTATTCCGCATTGCAGCCATGGAGATCATGCTGTGCATGTGTTTGCCACCTTGCGTGCACATGGGCACAGGTTTATGCGTTTACCGGTCTTGAAGGGCCCCACCCTGTTGCCTCCCAGTCGGAACTGAGCATCTGGGCCACACGGCAGTTGTTGGCTGATGGTACAGCCAGCCCAGCCAGGCGTTTGCTGGCTACCCAGGGGAAGGGGATGGATACCTTTTGGGCAGCCCTTGGCTGAGAGTTAGATGGATTCAAAGCAGGAAGCATAAACCTTGTGGGATGGAAGGTCATCTTTTCCCACTCTGGGTTGGGGCGGTTCTCTGGGCATCTGCAAAGTGACTCTTCCTCCTCCTCCTTGGGTTAACCACAGCCACAGACCCCCTTGAGGACCCCCCTCCCTCCCCAATAACTCAGGCTAAAGAGCCCACTTTCCTTTTGCCTCTCTCTCTCCTCTGGCTGCCTCGGATCGCCATGCCTTTTCTTCCGAAAACACAACCCACTTGCATTCACATGTCAGCAAAATGAATCACCCCAGTGGGCAGACAGGAGCGTTCTGTCTCGTTCATCAGTTGCCGCCTCGCCTCCCTCTTGATGATCCTAAATTGGCTTTGCTCAGGCTCTGTGATAAGCACTACTCTCTCTCTCTCTCTCTCTCTCTCTCGCACACACACACTACACACATACTACACACATACACACTTTTTGCTTTCTTTCTGGGGCAGCTGACTCCATACCCTGGCACGAGCTCTCTGTTTCCCTTTCATCCTCCTCCATGGATCTGCCCCCTCCCCACACATACCCAGGAAGGCTGCTACACACACACACACACACACACACACATGTGCACACCACACACACACACACACATGAGCGCCTCTGTGCCGCCCCCTCCTCCTTCCCCCAAGCCCCGACCGTGGGGAGCCTGAGCAGCAGGCGCTGGGTTTTGCTTTCTGCTTTTTCTGCTCCATTTGTTGGGAGGCGGCAGGAGCAGCGCTCCCAATTGCATTTGGTAATAAATTATTAGTTCCACCGCTTTTGCTCCCAGAAGCTCCAGAGAGCTGCTATTCTGAACAGCCGGCGCGGGCGGGTGCGGCGCCAGGCAGCTCATGAAGGGTGCTTGACTGTCATTACAGGCCTTTCAAGGTGCGCTCTCCTGCTGCCGAGCCAGCCAGGAGTTTAAATGGCGCTTGGGTACCTTTGCGCAGTCGGCGTCTCTTGGCAACCTCTCCAGGGTGCCAGGTGGGACCCTGCGGGCCCTTGGGCGCTGGCTGCTGAGGGAGCCAGGCTGGCTGATAAGGACACAGCCAGCTCTTCTCTCCCGCCCCTGATTTATGCCCGGTTTCCCCCTCTCCACCCTCCGCACGCTTACCTTGCAGCGGCTCGCAAGAGCCCATAAATCTCCCCATACACCTGCTGCTGCCCAGTAATTGCTGTATGTTTCAGAGGAGCTGTCATTGGGGATCCTGATCTTCCATATTTTACAAAGGTGTGGGGGACATTGTGGACGGGCGCCGGGCCTGGCAGCAAATCAGGAGGCCAGATGGCCCTGACTCTTTCCCAGGACTGGGTCAGAAAATGAAACAGGATGGGGAAAAGATGGCTGAAGGCTCAAGCAAGAGTTCAGCCATTTCTTTTCTGTTTCCCCCCAGCCCTGAAAATCTGGATTTCAGGCTCTGGAGGATGATGCATACTTACAAGGGTGGTCATTTTATCTTTACTGCCTACATTGAGGGAGACATTTGGGACCAAATCTGAGATCCTCTGCTTTCCAAGCAGTTGACTGTACCTCTTGCATTTCCCATTTTCTGTACTTCTATCTCTCCTGGCCCTGGAAAGCAGTTCTCCAGCCATATTTCACTTCAGTTCTAATCTTGTGCCCATCTATTTTAGTTTAAGTGAGCGGAAAGGTGAAAAAAAAGAGAGGAAAATATGCCTTTAAGATGGTCCAAGGGGCACAGCCATGCTTGGCAACAGAAAGGAATATTTTCCCAGTATTGTCTTCTGGGATGTTGCTGGAATTCTTACTCTTCAGCTAAAACCCTGAGATTTCCTGGTGGTCTCCTATCCAAAGGGATGACAAAGCTTGACTCAGAAAAGCTTTCTGATGTCAACCCAGGTCAGGCAGGAGCTGCCACCTGTTGTGCCCGAGGTGGGTGGGGAGGGTAAGAGGAGGAAGCAGTAGAGCAAGTACGTGAATCATTTTTCCGAAGTAAATTGCTGGTCAGGGGAAGCAATTTGAGCTGGGAGCACAGCCATTAGCATACAGAGGCTTGAACTGTTCCCTGCGGCAGGAAATAGGCCCATAGTGTGGCCCAGATCAGGTCCTTTTCTCCTTGGGACAAATGGGAACTCCTTTGCCGTGCAAGTGGCAAGTGGAGAGGCAGCCCTGGGGTGGATTGAGATGCCAGTGGAGGAGCAATCCAGTCCTCCCCCCCCCCCCATTCTGAATCTGCATTAGGGTTATCCTGCCCTCCTTTTGACTTCCAACAGATCTTTGTGGGCTCCTGCAAATTGAACACACAGTGTCTCCCCTAATGTGGCTAGCAGAGATGAGAGCCGGAACGGCAACTCTGTGGCGTGAGGGGAGGGAGGGGAAGGAGGAGGGAAGGAGGAGGGATAGGTTAAGCCTTGAAAATGGGGGAAACGTTTTCATCTCAATTAACTTTTTCCATTCCATAAATGTTACCTGTACAGCCCATCCATCCTCTAGCGCATCCTGTTTCTTCTCAGGGGCTGTTCGCATTATGCTCACTGGACGGCACTGGTCAGACTAAGAATGCCCTTTGGCTTGCACCAGTAGCTCATCTTCTCAGCCAGAGGTTACAGGTTCAATCCCCGGCGTCTTCTCAGAAGAAGGCAATGGCAAACCACTCCTGTCGTGTTGCCAAGAAGGCGGTATCCATGGAATCCCTAGCAGGGAAACTCAGCTTGGAGGCTTTTTACTTTCACTTTGTCCGCAAGGAGGTTGTGGTTGTGGCTCAGCGAAGGAACGTCTGCTATGATGTAGGAGGTCACAAGAACCTAGTCCAGCATCCTTTTCATCCAGTGGCCCATCAGTTGTTTCTGGGCCTCTCAAGCAGAAGATGAAGGCAAAACCTTCACCTGCTCTCAACTCACCTGGCCTTCAGAGACACCCTGCCTGTCCCCCCAGGTATTTCTCTAACCCTAACCAGGGTCTTGGCTTCCTCTAGTTAAATGGCCTTATTTTTTTACTTCAGTCCTTTTCCCTGCTCACAAGAACAGGGTTCGACCATAAAAACCCGTCAGAGCGAATAATTAGACATTAAAGGGACAATACTAACTAAACTAAGCTACAATAAATAAAATGGAAGACGTGGAAGTTTGTAACCTAATTGAGTTTTTGTTCTTAAGCTCCCTAGTGACTGTTCCTGCTTAACACAGGAGCCAGAAATAATAATTAGAACACCCCATAATAGAGAGAGGCAAGTGGTTCCCATGCTGAATAATAAATAAATAAATAATCAAAAGGAAGAATCCCTAGAAACACTCTAGCAGTTTCCAGGCTGCAACAAGTGTCTCTTGAACTCTGGGATGGGCAGAGGAAAAGCAGCACCTCTGGATTTTCCAGACCTACCTGTTCCAAGGAATCCTTTGGGAACTTTCCTGAGCCTTTTATTTTGAGTTGCATCCTCTGCTGCACAGAGCAGCGGCTGGCCAGTTGCTGCCCTCTAGTGGCCTTTGTCTGATCTGGCTGGCAATGGTTGTTCTCATGGACCAGATTCTGGCCTGGGAAGAAGCCGTCCCTCCAGAGAGACTCAGGCAGTAAACCAAACCACCAGGAGCACATCGTTAAAAATAAAGACAGGCTGTTAGCCAGTGGGATCTTTGCCCACTAAATGTGGTGATGACTGGCAGCTTCAGATGGCTTTGCACGGGAGGGCGAGCGAATGGGACAAACGGATGGCAGATGAGCTAAATGGAGCCTCCAGATGTAAGCACAGTGTATCTCTGAAAACTGCTAGGAGAGGCGCTTACCTTGATGCTTGGCTTATGGAACTGCAAAGAGGCTAGAACAGGTAACTAGGCAGATGCAGAAGTTTTAGGCTGATGCCCTTTATGTACATACGCATGTACGTACGTATGTATGTATGTATATATGTATGTATACGTATGTATTTGTATTTCTATAATGCCCTATACCCAAAGGTCTCAGGGCGGGTTATAATATTATATTAATCTTAGACAAGTCCCTGCCCTCAGGCTTACAATCTAAAGAGACAAGATGCAAAAGGAAAATGGTGTGGGAGGGAACAGGGAACAGCAAAAAGCAAACACATGAGGTCTTCAGTTCCAATTCTTCTGCTCATTTCTTATTGCTGGCAGTTTCCTATTCTGATGACTAAACCAGATGATGGTAGAGATGGTCAGCGGACATTAGACCATTAGATACTTTCAAGCTTCAGTGGCGGCATTTGGTCAGGAGGCTGAAGGATCCAGTTTAGAAAGCTTCACTTCAAATCAAGCTCCCAGCCCTCATGGGCTCTCTGGAACAGTGCAAGGGTGAGGCTTGCAAGTTGCCTGAAGCCAGAAAGGGTTTGGGGCTTCACTTTCTGATTATTTTCCTTGCATATCCACCCTGGCTTTTCACTTTGTCCCAGTTTCTTCCTCCCAGCAACCCTGGGGACCCTGTTGGTGGTAGAACACCGGTGCCTGCCTCCAGCTGCCTCATAAGCTTCTGGGCGTGGAGGAGCCTTGAACCCTGGTCTCCAAGTCTTTGCCCAGTGCCCTGGCCGCCACTCCTGTTCCTTATCGTCCCGCCGGTCTCTGCAGCGCTCAGAAGGCGTTCCCTTTCCTCTTCACAGCCACCTGTGGCCAGGTGTCTTCCTCCCCCTAGGAGTTCCCTGCTGCCTGCCCGAGACAGGGTACCTCTCTGTTTGTTGCTTCCTTGTCTGCGATGGCAGGCGGCGACAGTGTTGGTTCAGCCTCAGCTGTGCTTCTGAGCCACTGGGATTTGAACGCACGCACATCTGGCTCGTTCTCTGCGGCTGCTGTTGGATGGCTTTGCTGTATTTGTCCCCCCCCCCAATCTCCCCCCAGCTCCAAACTCGTACGCAACCCACCTGCTGCCACGCTAGGCAGACAGACTGGTTCTGCTCTTGCTGCCTGCGGCGTCTCCCCTTGCCAGAAACCCACCAGCCTCGGCAGCAACAGATGGAGAGAGGATGGCAAGAGCCCAGATCCTGCTTCCCTGCTGAGGGCAAAGGGAAAGGGCTTTATGACTTTCTGAGGCCGGCATCTGTGGTCGGTGCCAGCCATGGGAGGGGAGGGGGGAAGCCACTCAAGGTGCTCCAGAGTCCCTCCTTGCAGGGATTTCTTGGATAACCACACCTGTGCCAGGTGGAGCGATGCCAGGGGCGCTTGCTGCTTATTTGGGCACAGGCTTAGGAAAGGCCTGTGAGACAGACGAGCTCTCAAATTAAGGTTTCCTCATGCATGCTTGATGTGGCTTTCTGAAGGAAGAGGTCTGGGAATTCTTAAGAACATAAAGGGGGCTTCTGGATCAGGCCACAGCCCATCTAGTCCAGCATCCTGTCTCACACAGTGGCCCATCAATTGCCCATGGACATCTCAAGCAGAGACAAGGGCAAACCTTCTCCAGCTCTCGAATCCCAGCAAATGGCCTTAGAAACATACTGATTGTTCCCCCAGCCTGAAAGATGTAGCCATTGATACACCTGTCTTTCCATGAATCTATCTAACCCTTTCTTAAAGTTATCCAGACTGCTTGCCTTCACCAGCAATTCCGATAGTAAACTCCATAGACTGATGACCCGCTGGGGGAAAAATATTCCCCCTTCTCAGTCCTAACTCTTCTGCCAATCAGATTCATGGGGTGCTTCCTGGATCTAATGCTGTGTGATAGAGAAATTGTTTTTTCTCTATCCACCTATTCGACACCATCCAGTCAATTCCCCTCTTTCAAGCTGAACAGGCCTAGATCTTGCCGCCTGATCTCACAGGGCAGGGGTTCTAACCCCCTAATCATTTTGTGACTTCAGATCTAGATGGGTCTTGGATAGATGTCTAGCTTGAAGAATGTTGTGTTACCTTGTGCATTCTCCTCAGCCAAGCATGTCTGAGTATTTGGCTTGTCCCCTCCATCTCCCCAGAATCACCCCAGCCCCCTTAGGACCACAGGAAGGGGCCCAATCTGGCTGTGGCTGCAGGTTTCTGATGCTGGCATGTACTTCAACTGTGTTCTGTCTCCATTGGCCCTCCTTCCCCTGTGCCAGAGCAAGGACCCTACCTCTTCCTTTGGAGGTAAAAAGTGGCTTTGTTCCATTAGAATTCCCCACAGGGCCACAGAAGCAACTGAGGTGGGTCGTTAGTAGCTGGAAGGAAGACCTTCCAAGCTCTTAGCCAGACCCAGCGAGCATCTCTTAGAACTGTACCTGGACGATGTTTTGGACATGCCCCAATCAGGTGGCCTGACACCATTATTCCATTGCTGCTGCTGCTGCTGCTGCTGCTGCTGCTGCATTTCCTTGTATTTATTTCCTGCTGGGAGATATTTTTCCAGCATCTTGGAGAGGGGGAAGGTAATACAGTTTCAGTCCCTAGAGGGAGAGGGAGTGCAAAACCTGATTGTTCCAGCGAATCCGGAGGCTTTGTAATCCTACGCTCGTTTCCGTTGCTTCACCTGTCCTGCTGACTTGTTGAATCAGGGAATATTCAACGTCACTGGGTTAATACCAGCTGAAAGCTGCCTCGCCCTCTTCTGCCTTTATTACAGGCTTCCATTGCTTGGGGGTTTTGAAGGACTGCCTTTCAAGGAAGAGTTCTGCATCTATTCTAGTTTCTTGTTTCTTGTTCCGTAAGCTGTCTGTGGGCAATTAAAGCAGGCAAAGTTTTCAGCCAGATTTGCTGCCCAAGATGTTGCGAAGCTGGGTTGGGGCTCTTTCTGTGAAGTTTTAGAAACAAAAGCAGTATTAACACAGGCCGTCTCCAAGCAGGAATATCCTGAGGCTGTGCTGGGGTTGCCCATTGAGAAAAGGGGTGGAATCTTGTTCTACCACTATTTGGAATAAATCAACCCCCACCTCAGCTTTCCCCCAAATAGGGATATGGACTTACCTGTCTGGGCACTTACTCCCACCATCTTTGGTCTGGAAATGGCCATTGCATATGCACGGGGCTAAAACCAGGCCAAAGATGGCCCACATGCATGCACCAGGGTGGGGAAGCATTTGTGCATCTGGGTATTTGAAATCTTTGAAATGTCCTGATATACGCAGCACACCATTCCAGGAAAAGCGTCCAGGTGAGTACAGGCAGCAGCATCTGGACAGGTAAAGGCCTGCAAGTGCAATCTTAGCCTAATGCCGTAACCACTGTACTATGCTGTCGTAGGTAGAGAGGAGCACAGGACTGCCTTCCAGGTAGAGGCGAGTGCTTAGCTTGCCTCCGGCCTGCATCAAAGGTCTGATTTCTGTAGAAGGAAGGCAGGGGAAGTTAAAAGAATGGATTGATGTGCTCTGAGGCAATTCCTCTGTCCCTTTATTGTGGGTTGGAAGGCAGGCACACGTTCAAGCTTTGCACTGTAAGAAGACAGACCTGCCTTTTGGAGGTTGACTTAGGGGCTGTCTTCTCTTTCTGCCTCCGGAGTTTCCCTCAACTGCAGCTGAACACCATGGAAAGCCTTCCCTCTTGGATGCCTGCCTGTCCTGCTGCCATTCAGGGGTCAGGCAGGGCATCCAGGAAGAGCAGATGTGTTGCCCTCTTCCAAGGCTCTCAGTGCAGGAAGGAAGAGGCGCTGGTGAGAGAGAGGGAGGGGAATCGCCTGTTCACCCGGAATGCAACTTGCAGCAGCAGGTGGTTTTTGGCAGCAGATGAAGCAGACAAAGCAGGAAGTCCCGCCCTGCTCCCTGTGCCAAAGCAGCGGGCGTCTTTCGGAGACCGCAGGAAGGTTCCGGGGACTCTGCCGCCAGGTGGACCCGGCGAGGTGCTGGTCCTTTCGCTGCTGCTCCTTTGCAAGGTGAGCTGGAAGGGAGACCCTTACCTGAAGGAGCTAGGTGGCCTCTTTTCTGCTTTGAAACGCAGCCACTTTCTGCCCTGGGCTGGCAGCCAGCCAGAGCCCCGAACCCAGGCGCGTACAGGGTGACATCTTCCTCCACCAAAGCAGCACTGAGTTTCGGCAGGGGAGAAGGCACCCTGCAGGGTGCTAAGGGGACACTTTCTGTGCCTGAACGTGGAAGTGGTTTAGGGGGAGGGAAGGAGGACGTGTGGAAAGCCAGGCTCACCTTGGCAGCCAAGTGTGGAGAGAAACAGTCCTGCAGACAGGAAGCGATTCTGAATGCCGGAAACGTCATTGGTGTCCCCCGGTACTTGCTTGGTTCCACAGGTCACAAACCGACTTTTTAGTTGTCCTCTTGGCAAGACGTGCGCCAGTGCAGCTCATTGGGCTTTGGAGCAGGCCATGCGCCGCAGAGCATGGGAGGGAAGGAGGCTGAGGGGTCACCTGAGGTCACTTTGGATCTGACTCTGTAGGCTCGGGAAATGTTTCCGATCTAATGAACAGAAAAGTGTGCGCTCAGGACAGAGCGAGCAGCTCTGCCAGAACAAAGAGAGCAGCCGTGGGTGGAAAAGCACCCTGTGTGTGTGTGTGTGTGTGTGTTGTGTTGCTGTGCGTGTTGCACTAAGAAGCTTGGGGGCAGGGTGTGGCATTCCTGGAAATGCATCTGTTTGCATGTCAGTTGAGGGCAGCTGAATAAAGAGTCTGCATCTGTTGGGCCGAAAACAAAGAGCAGGAGACGAAGGAGGTGGAAACGGAATTGACAGGCGATCCCTAGGGAACCGCTTGCCTGGTGGCTGCCGATGACAGAGCGTCTTCGGGTCCCTTGCATTGGACTGTGCTGTCCGCCTTGCGGCTTCCTTTGCCCCACGCTGTCTCCTTATGAGTTATGGATGGGGAGGGTTGGAGCGAAAAAAAAAAACCCCACCCACAACGTGCCCAAACTTTGCCAAACTGTGATGCGGCCGGATAAGGACAGGCAGGGTCTGCTTTGCGTGTGATTTGCTAACACACCTGCTGCCTTCTTTCAGCACCGCCACATGGATAGAACTGTGTAGGAAGAATGATGAATCTTCTATTAACCTTGCAAAGACCCCAGTGGGCTTGGCAGATTAAGGCGGCTCGCTGCCTCTTTGTACTTCACTTTATCTTGACTCGTTCTGCAAGCAGACAGGATAATTGCAAAGCGAGCCGCCCAGGTAGCAGCATTTGGTTGCACAGGGTACCCCATGGGAGTGGTAGCATTTTTGCCGGTCGCCCTCAGAGACATGCGCCTCTCCCCTCCTCACTGTATTACCCCTGTGGGCCTGATTGTGCTCACAGCTACCCTGTTCAATATTTTGACTCTAGCTTGTAAGAATGCAAGAGGAGCCCGGCTGGATCAGGCCACAGCCCTTCTAGCCCAGCATCTCTTCTCACCCAGTGGCCCACCAAGTCCTTCCAGACATTTCCAAGCCGAAGATGGAGGCGAAACCGTCACCTGCCCTCAACTTCCTCGAGAAGCATCCTTCCTGTCCATCCAGCTTGGAGGTGGCACTGAGGCGTCCATTCTAGTAGCCTCAGCTGGCTAGCATTTCCTCCAGTTTGTCAATGCAGACTTTGGGCAAAGGGAGGACGGAGCTGAGAAAAGACACCGAGTTGCTCCTGCGGCGTGTGATCAGCGTTGCCTCTGAGGCTGCACAGAGTGCATTCCTCTTCAGGAAGCAACGGGGTAGCTGGCTGTGCTGTCCAAGGGCTGAAGGGGACAGGACATCCAGGCGAGTAAGTCCTGCTCCCTCTCTGGCTTTGGATTACGCATTGCTGGGAACCTGGAGCTCAGGGAGAGCACCCTGCCCCTCCTGCTCTTTCCTCTCTCTCTCTCTCTCTGTCAAGCGCTGCCTGCGCTCCTGCCCAGGCCAGCCTCCTCCTCTCTTCCTGGGTGGCTTAATTGAGTGGGCATGATTCGATTAGCCTGGAGAGCATGGTAACCAGGCTGCCTGTTGGAGGGGCCTCTCTCTCTCTCTCTCTCTTTCTCCAGCGGATTAATTGGATTCTGTTTCCTTGGGAGGTAAAGGGGGCAGAGCGCCTGCATGTTGGAGCAGAGAGAGGCGCGCAGGCGGCCCTGGCAGCCCGGAGCACTTCCAGGGTGCTGCTCCTGCCTAGGATGAGGCTGCTGTGAGGCAAAGGAGCTTCTCTTGTCGGGAGAGAGGAGGGGAGACAGCAGGGCGAGAGCAGAAAGCAAGGGAGTTGCTGCTCTGGCGTTCAGGCAGGAAGAGCGCCCCGCCCCCAGCTAAGCTGGTCTCTGGCTGAGCGGAAAAAGCATGTGTGGCGCGGGAAGGTGGTCCTGGGGGGCCCAGAGACTCAGGGAGGTCGAAACTAGGTAAGAGCAGATAATTTTGCATCAGAATATGGCTCATGGGGTGTCCCAGGGTCTTCACCTGTCTGTTGTTGTTGTTAGTATTAGTGTTGTTGCTGCTGCTGTTGTTTTGTAGGAGTCAGCCTTGAAGGATGCTGAAAGTACCCAAGCTTCTTTGGCATTTCAGGGCAGTCCTCATCTGCCTGGTGCTTTTCCCCCGAGTAAGCCTAGAGGGATGCAGAAAGCGGGCAGAGTTTGGCGTTAACACCAAGAGCTTCAGCCGAGAGACCCGGATCTGCCTGTGACGAACGCACCAAGTGGAGGGTTGGAACGAAACTGCGTGAGGCTCAAGTGCCGTCCGTCCTCTCGGCCTCAAGACTTTGAGCCTTAAGGTTCCACACCTGGGGTGAAGTCTGGCACGTGAAACTCTTTGCCCGGACAGATGTGCAACTGTAGACGCCTGGGAGTCACGACAGTTTAGTGGCTAAGGCCAAGAAGGCTCTGGGTCCAAGTCTCCGCTTGACCGTGAAAGTTCTCTGTGTAACCTTGGGCTCTCAGCCTGACCAACCTCACAGGGTCATTGGGAGGCTAAAACAAGGAAGGGGGAAAACTATGGGGTCAGATCGGGCTCTTTGGAGGCAAGGCAATGTACAAAAAACATATTGCATATGGAGAGAACCGAGGAGTACCTGTGAACAAACATCGGGAGACTAAAATGGCGCATCAAAGAATAAATCAGGAGAGTACAAGCAGTTTTATCTCCTGCCAACAATATCAGTTAGGAAGTTCACTGGCTTTCCTTGCAAACCTGGGGGTTTCTCTAAATGTTTTAGTGCAGACAGATACTTCTGAGAAAGAAAGTGGGATAGAGAAATGCAGGCCTTTCCTCTGGATACAAAGGTAACCCAGATACGTGTTCACACAGGTCCTAATGCTGTGCATAAGCAACTGCCAGCTGGCTACTGGGTCAGGTTCACTCTAAACAACTTGAGACCAAGGTGGTTGACACATTGCCTCCCACAGAAATCGATGAGAAAGATTCTGGTGTGGGTACCACAAACGGCAGAACATCTTCTACCAGCTGCTCACAGTGAGGCCTTCTCTGTGGTGGCACCCGCCCCCCTTTCCGAACTTTGCTAGGTACCTCAGTAACATCCCTTGAAGACGGACCTTTTCACCCTGGCCTTGTTATGAATGGGTTCTCTTCTACCCACCAAGTTTTTACTTAGGCTCTTGTGTTTAGCAGCTTTTTGCTGCTTGTATCTTGTTATTACCTAAACAGCTCCGAGATTTGTATTTGGGAAGCGTTATCCGGTTCAAATACTTCAAGTAAATTCACATCAATACAGAGCCCACCCCCAGTCTATGCTTGGGCCCGTTCCAGCGCTTCTGAGATGTTCTTCCTTTGGATATTTATGAGCTGCTCTTGTTCCTTTCTTCAGGCATCCTAAAACATGTTGCCTCTTGCCTTACCAACAGCAGATAGATTTTTTTTTTTTTTTTTGCACCTGGAGGACTTCTGAGACAGATACAGTTTATCTGATGGAAGAGCTTGTTCTGGTTTCTTGAAATATCCGCGGGGGAGAGAAAGGGCCCTGTCTGGTTTTCTGAAAAGGAAAGGCAGGGACTCTCGAGATAGGGTTGGTTTACTTTGTGGCAGAATTTAATTCTAGGGTGGCGGGGGGGGGGGGAGGGGGGCACACGCAGGTGCTGCTCAGGAAATGGGGGGCACAAAAAGAAGGGGGCCATTTCAGTACTGCTGCTTTTGAAGTAGCTGCTCTGCCTGTTTTCTGCAGCCAGGGATGTGCAAAATTTGATTCGCCTTTGCAAGTTTGATGGAATATTTCGTATTTGTGGATATTGGCATTGCAATAAAAAAACCACACACACACACCAGTTTTTCACACGTCTAAACAAACCAGACTCCCACTTGCAAAAACGATTTGATTGGACATTTGTGTTTCACTGTAGTTTTGGTCATGAAAAGATGACCAGTATTTTTCTGTGCAAAAAAATATTCAAAAGTGAATATTAACCCCCCCCCCTGATTTTTTGATTAGACAATTTGACAATGAAATTAATTGATGGATTTTTGCTTCAGCAGCAAGAGGAACCTGTGATATATATATATATTTCTTCCGGTGTGCATCTCTAGTTCCTTGCTTTGTTACAAGAAGGCATCCTTTTGACCTGAAGTGGTCTTGGGAGGACAATCCTCCTAAAACTGGCCTCGGGCAGATTTTCTCACTGCATTCCAGAAAGAGTTAGTCTAGAGGTGTTGTACATCTTGCAATGGAGCACAGGAGATCGTGGGGATAGGCGGAGCCCCATGGTGTAGGAGTAGATTCCCAGGTTACAACCTGACCGCACAAAAGCAGAAGAAATCCCCAGGGCTTGAAGATTCTGTAGTGACATAGGATTCTAACCCTCTTCAAACAGGTGGAGCTGGGAAGAAAAGAGGCACAAGGAGTTTCTTCTGGAGAAAAATCTATTTAGCTGGAGAAGAGGAGGGGGGGCGTCATATTAGGGGAAAATTGGTCACTTTCTGGATGCTAATGCCATGCATTTGAACAGTCAGATAATCAGAGGAAGCCTAAGGAAAGCAACCTAGGTACTAGCAAGGCATGCTAGAACCTAGAAGTGCCTGGTTTCTAGTCCCTAGTCAGTTAAGAAAAATGACTGTGGACCTCATAGGGTTGCTGTGGTGATTAAGCAAAAAGAGAGAGGATGCTGTGTGTCACCTTGTATCCATAGAACTAGTGCCATGAATGTATACAAATACGTACGGGGTTCAAACGCCGTCAATGAATAACAACCTTCAGGAAGTGGGTTGTTCCAATTCACTGGATCGGTTGGAAATGCATATATTTAAATGCTGCTTAAACCTGCCTGCCTGCCTGCCTGGTGCTTAGGGAAGGAGCCCAGGGACTTCCGATTCTGCTAGCCCATTAGCTCTTTTAAAACTGCAATTGCAAGGAAATAAGCTGGGAAGTAGAGCCTGCCAGAGAAATTATTTTGCTCCGTCTGTTTTGTCTTTGGGTTGCAGGTGCTTTGGGAAAGGTGTTGTGTGTTTTCCCTGTCCAAGACCTTCTTGCCTCTAATTTTAGAAGAAGTTGCACCTGTTGCTTCTGTCTGTTTTTGCCCCTTGTGGATCAGACCGCAGCCCTTCCAGTCCCGCACCCTGCCTCACGTAGTGGCCCACCAGTTGCTCCTGGACAGTCTCAAGCAGATGACAAGGGCGAAAGCTTCACCTGACCTCTATTCCCTGCAAATGGCCTTTAGAGGTATCCTGCCTGTCTCTCCAGCCTGGAGGGTGGTACCTAGGCATCCGTTCTAGTAGCCATTGATACACTGGCCCTCCAGGAATTAAGTGAATCCCTGCTGGATGGGGCCACAGCTCATCTCTTTCACCAGCCCATCTCACACAATGATGTACCAACTGCTTCTGGGAAGCCGAAGACAAAGGCAAAACCTTTATCTGTTCTTAATTCCCTGCAAGTGGCATTTAGAGAGATCCTTACTGTCCCCCCAACCTGGAGGCAGTAGCTAAGCACCGGCTCTTTATTATGTGGCATCTTTGCCCATAGGAGTCCATTTCATCCCATCTGTGCGCTGTTCCACCCCTGAGTGCCCAGAGAGACAATACAGGAGTTGGGAGTCGCTTCCAGCTTCTCCCAAAGCCAGGCATGGGTGGCAGTGGAGTAATGTCATCTCCGGGAACGGGAGACCCCCAGGCGATCGCCGCTGAGGGGCGTCCTGTATTTGTTCACCAACATTTCTTTCTCCAGTAATGAAAAATTACTGAGAAGGGCTGATTAGGAGATTCAGGCCTGCAGCTGAATTGGGGGGATGCCTGCTGAGCCCTGCTTTCCGAGGTATAATTATCCCGAAGGGGACTGTCAAGGGGAGAGGAGGGCTGGATTTGGCGCTTGAACAGGGACCTTGCAGAAAATTCATCGGAGCTATTAACTGGTAATTACAGAGCACCAAAGAAGCAGGCCTACAGCCTGGTGTCTGCAAAGAGCCGGAGATGAAAGGCAGCGGTAATTACTAAATCCGCAGGAGGCAGGCAGAGCACTGATAAGTAATGCTTCTTGAGCCGTTTATTGGGCGTGGGGGCGTGGGGGAGGGCCACGGGGACGGCATTCGATGGCATACAAGCTGCTCGCTTTTTCATGCATCGAGGCAGGCGTTTTCAGAAGCAACACATGTTACCCGGCAGCGTCGTGTCTCCTAGGGCATAAAGCGAGGGAAGGAGAGAGCCAGAATTGATTGACTTTAGGTAAAGCGAGAGATTGCAGAGCTGTGAACCTGGGGGCTCCTTTTGGATTTCCAAAAATAAGAGAGAAAAAGGGTACAGATGCCTTCCAATCACGTTCAGCTCTTGGAGCCCACGTGAAGGCATCTGAGCGGGGTTTGCCATGGCTTTCTTCCCATCTTCTTTATTTGAATTTCCTATTCAAGCCTTTGAGTCTGGGATTTCCCAGTGGTCTTCCGTTCCGATATTAGCCAGGTTTGTCTCTACAGCAAATGGGCAGGGGTTCTGGTTTTCTGCACAGGTTGTCTATAAAACAGCTTTATGGAACAGGAAACCAGGCAATGGTTGGCTTAATATAAGTTAGCTTGCCTTACAGGTATCCATATCTTCTCAGGGCTCTGTGACCTTCCACCCTGGGAACCAGATGGACTTCAACATGGGTGAACTTCGTTCCCATCAACCTTTGCTTGCTATACCTAAGAATTCTGGGAGTTTAATTTTTAAGAAAGAACGACTTCCGCTCATGGAATCCCAGGTGTTGCAGAGTTCCCGTCACTCCCAGCCGGCATAACAAATGCCAGGCATTGTGGGAGCTGGAACCATCAACATCTGGGAAGCTAGAACTTGGGAGCCCCTGTGGTAAGCATCAAATGGTCCCTGCAGGCATCTTCCTGGACTTCAGAGATGAATGAGACATTTGACTTTACTCCCAGCGTAGCCTTCCTGTCCTTAGGGTGCCAAAATTTGATGTAAAGCGGTGTGGGAGCTGTGATTGTTGGAATGTCGGTCTGTGTGCCTAAAGACCTTGAACGAAGGGCAGGATATGAATACTAAAGATCAAATAAATCAATAAGATGTACCTGTTTCTCCATTGGTGGCTTATATTTAAGTAGCCGGATCGTTGTGTGCCTGCCATGTGATGGAGACTAACCACAACCCAGAGGGACAAGAGCCAGGGGATATAAGAACATGCTCCATTTTCCAGAGGTCTTCTCCTTTTTCCTTTCTTTTGGGCTGATCCGGCAGGGATGTGCCAAAGCTACAGCGAGGTTTTAAACGTATCCCATAGCCTTCCATCATAGCCCTTCCTGTGGGCTGCTGCACAGGCATTTGTTACTGGACCAGAGTTGGCTTTTCTAGCCTGCTTTTCTCACCCGTTTAAGGGGACTCAAAGCAGCTGACAAAGCTTTTCTGTTCTTCCCCCCACAACAGAGCACCCTGTGAGGTGGGTGGGGCTGTGAGAGCTCAGAAGAGAGCTGTGACTAGCCCAAGGTCACCCAGCTGGCTTCATGGAGGAGGGCGGAATCAAACTCCGTATTCCCTGATAAGAGCCCAACTCCTTAACCACTACTGTAGACCAAACTGGTTTACCAAAAAAGATGTTTTTGCTGTTAATAAGGGGCATGTTGTTCACCTCCTTTGTAAATGGCTTCCAGTGTCATTTTAATAAGCATTTGGAACAAGTCCCTTCTTTCTCTGTTCATTGGGCCACAGCGTGGCTTAGGCCACAAAGCCACGAGAGTTGTGCTTGCCCCTTTATTCCCAAAATGGCAAGGGAAGGTAGATTCCAGCATGGATTGTGGGTCAGACGGCCTCAGGTGTGCCTCCGGGCTCCCATACACACTAAACTGCACCAAAGGGACTCAGCGTGCCTTTGGACAGCAAGAGGAAAATGCAGCGTCTTGTTTAGATTCTGCATTTGCCTTTCTCCGTCCTTGCCAGATATCAGGACAAAATTGTGGGGCAGGAGTGGACCCTGGCCTGTCTGGATGCTTGTTCCCAGGATGGCACCCTGAGTATGCCCAGTTAATTTGATAGCAAGAAGGAACCAGAAATGCACAATTGCTGCCCCCTGAGCATGTGTCAGTGGCCATTTCTGGCCCAGTTTTGGCCCTGCACATGTGCGGTGACTGTGTCCAGGCCAAAGATCATGGGACCAAGCATCCAGACAGATAAGCCCATATTGCTATCCAGGGAAAACCTGTGGTTGGAATTTATTTATCCCGAATAGTGATAATGTGGGGTTCCACCCCTTTTTCCTGGAGCCATGTTGGGAATCTCAACATGGGCAATCCCAACATGGACCTGGGATTATCCAGCGTTTTAGGCCCTGTCTGGATGGAGCCTAAGGATGCCTGTGGTTGAATGCCAGGGTGCCAAGGAATGCCTTAGGAGAAGTACTTCAGACTCATTCTGCACACTTCAGCTTTCCTTGCTATGCTGGATTCCTCTGATCATGGTAAATTTCAGGACACCCCTTCAAGGGGGAGGGGTGCCCCTAAGAGAAAGCTTTCTTGTCCCTTCCTTGCTGCCAGCCAGCCAGCCAGCCAGCCAGCCAGCCAGCCAGCCAGCCATCCAGCCAGCCAGCCAGCCAGCCAGCCAGCGAAGCAAGCAAGCAAGCAAGCAAGCAAGCAAGCAAGCAAGCAAGCAGCTAGCAAAGATTTCTGGTTCTTGAGAAAATGCTAATGAAGGGCTTCGTCAATGATGCCCTGATTTTTATCCTGCAGAGTGTAGAGAGGATTGTTCTCAGGGATTCGGGGGCAGAAGAGAGCAACCTGTGTGCAAGGATTGCACGCAAGCCCTGATCGGCAGTGAGGAGTGAGCCTTGTTAACGATTTGGTTTCCTTTGCAGGCGAGACTCCTGAAGCAACAAGGGGTCCCCCTTGTTTGCTTTCCCTGCTTCCTCTTCCTGCCACATTTGCCATTCCCCCCCCCCCGCGCCCTGCAACACAAGCTGCGAGAGTGATGCTAATTTTAGCTATGCTAATGAAGCTGTTCGTTTGAGATTCTATTTTAAGTGACCCGACATCAGCAGGGCCGGTTTCAAAGGTGGGAGGCGTGCAGCTCAGATCGCACATCAAGGATAGCTGAGTGTGCAAAGGAGGGGTGTGTGTTAAAGGACAGTCCGGGAAAGGGCCCTGGGAGTCCACCGTCAACTCACACCTGGTTCTGGGTCCCACTTCCTGCCTATTTTGTTTTGGTTACATTTGGGTAGGTGGCCTTGTAGATTAGCCTCAGTTGATACGCACAGATTCCCTGGGGTCTGCAAACTTATGACCTCCCAATGTCTCCGTTATAGCCAGCTCTGGTTGCCAACAGCTAGCGGAGGGCCGAAAGATTCCCTTTCCCCCAGCTGGACAGGTTTTAAATGGGAGCAGCTGTGGCCCGGGGTGGAGCAGGTGCCAAGAGAGCAGAGGTTGTGGGTTCGATCCCTGCATCTCCAGAAAAGAATGCAACAGCAGAGCAAAGTGGCTACCGCATCTACCAAGATGAGTGAATGATCTCCAACGAGTCCCGTACAAATAATTCTGGACAAGATTTTAGGACTTGCTTAACAGATTTCCCTTTGAGCTGATTTTTCTGTTTGCACGGAATCCCACTTTTTACACGCTCTGCTTGGAATCGTGAAAGGCGAACGCGGACAAGGAATGCCTGGGTTTGGGTGCCCATCTCTGGGGAGCCTTCTGGTTCCTCCTGGAAAGGCTTCTGCCTTTGGCCTGAGGCAGATCTGCCTCGATTTGCCATCTGTAAAGAAGGGTGCACAGGGTTTCTTTGGGGGCACTCGTGAAGGGAAAACGCACGGGGCCGATGGGAGGGGTAATCCCAAACATCTGGAGGTGCCATCTTGGAAGAGGGTGCCTGAAGCTTTGCATAAATTAAACCTCCGAGGCAGTTTCTATTCAGCGTCTTCTCCCAGTCTCTGAAACAGATGGGAAAACAGCGAGTTATCCGGAGGCCTCGACTCTGCCAGCTCTTTGATTTTTCTTAGCGTACTCCTTTAAGGAGACGGGTAACACTTATGGACGTCTCTGCTGCGGTGTAGCCGTCTGATTTATTCTTCTATGTCTCCTTTCTACCTCCCGCCGCCCCACCCTCCCTTCCCTGTGCTTCTGAAAATGGTTCAGGGGCTTTGTGTGTGAGCAATTTGTTCCTGGCATCTTCTGACGCCCTCTAGGTGGCAAAAAAGACTCCTCTTGCCTAAGGCGGCAATCTCGCAAATGGCTCTTCTGAAGCGCAGTTCGTTTCCTTCTGGAGCCTTTTCCTAAGAGGAGGTGGCTGCCTGCAGCTGAGTGTGGCGGGCAGAGCGACCGGATGATCCGGACACCCTGTCTGCCGTCCAGCCGCAGTTTCAAGGCTGGTTTCCTTGGGAGGTGGACCTGCCTCAGGCGGCAGCAGGGATTAATTCCCAAGCTGCTTCCTGCGAGAAAGTTCACCAGACCACTTCTGCACCCTTGCTAGGGAAGCAGTATGGTGCCAGGGAAGCTATATGGGTGTGCGGAGGCCATCACCGGCAGCATTGCTCAGGCAGAGAGCATCTATCACTGTTGCTCTGTCACAGAGCTGCTCCCAAGAAAATGGAGGGTCAGAGTTTGGTCTCTAGCATCTCCCTGGAAGATCAGACAAGGCATTTCTCTACCCTTCCTTCCTTTCCTTCCTAAGTGTCAGGCAGGAGGCAGGGGGGCCAGAGGTTCTCCTGCCAAACCAAGTTCACAAGCTGAAGAGGAGAGAAATATGATATGCATTCATCTTGCTGGAATTCTCTATCCAGGAACGTAGCTCTGTCTTTTCTTTATATCCTTTCCTGCGCACCCATTCTTGAAATCCAAATGCTGTTGGACCCAGGAGGCCATTGGGACAGACTTGGCAGGGTTGAAGAGATAGGCAAGATCTCTCTGAAGGATACAGGAGTCCAAAGTGGGTAAAGGTTTCAGCCCCATCTTCTGCGTGAGATACCCAGAAGCAACCGGTGGGCCACTGTGTGAGGCAGGGTGTTGCTGTGGCCTGATCCAGCGAGGTTCCTCCTATGTTCTTAGAGACAAATTCATGGAGGAGAGGCAATGGATCCCTTGGTACTGTCTTCAGGTTGGATTGTCAGACAGGATGCCTCTAAAGGCCGTTTGCAGGGAGCTGAGCGTGGGTGAAAGTTTTGCCTTTCCTTAAAGAGTATCTAAAAGTGACTGGCGGTCCATGTGTGAGATGGGGTCCTGGATTAGATGGTCCTTGGCTTGATCCAGGAGTGCTTCTTTTATGATCTCTGATCACCAATTGCACAAGTCAAACAGAGTCTGAAGGGGGTGTCATGTAACGCTTGCTTCATCCTACACTGGTACTGTGTGTTTGTGTGTGTGTAGATATGTGTGATCACTGCACAGCTGTAGGCCAGGGTTGATAAGCTGTTTATCTTCAGCAGCACCCCTGCCCAGTATGAGCTGAGGCAGCCAGATGCAGAGCCGTTTAGGCGCGGCGGGAAGTACCATCCAAAACAGACAAAGGGCATTGGGCCTGTGAACTTTAAGCAGATGGTCTTCTTTGCCTTACCACCTTTGATGGTGTAGGGAGAAAGCAAGAGGTCACCTTAACAGTCATGGGTAGAGAGAAACAATTCATTCAGCATGCTGCTCTCCCCAGATACTCCCTTTATTTGTTTGTTTTTTAAGGAAGCTAAAGGCCTAGCCTCAGACACGGCTCTTAAAGCGCCCTGGGAGCACACCAGGACCGAAAGATTTTGGGCGGGCATCCTTAGTGGCTTTCACGTTGTGCGCCAGCGGTGAAGCCCTGTGGGTCTCTTCCCTATCCATTTCTTTCCCTCCCTGGGATGACGTGGCACGATGTCCTTCTTTCCCAGTGACACGGATTCCTCTTTTTATCCTTCCAGGCATGAGCCATGAGCCAAAATCACCTTCTCTAGGAATGCTTTCAACGGCAACCCGGACCACGGCCACCGTCAGCCCCTTGACACCTTCTCCTCTCAATGGCTCCCTTGTGCCCAGTGGCAGTCCCGCAGCCAACAGCACGTTGCCAGTCCAGTCTGCGCCCTCTTCCAGCTTTGCCGCCGCCCTGCGCAAGCTTGCCAAACAGGCCGAGGAACCTAGAGGTAAGAGCCAAGGGGCAACCTGGACCTTTGATCCAGGTGCCAGTAAGGGGTGGGGCTTGGAAGAGATGCCTTTTGCAGGGACAGACCTGTGGGTTCAGTGGTTCGGCGGCAGCCCTGAGGCTCTGGCCCAGGCGATGTTCCCCTGGGCACCCCGAGGTTTCCACCTATTCCTGCCTGCTTTGTCTTTCTCGTCAGATGGTAATTCTCCCCAGTTTAAACAGAAAAGTCACTCATGTTGAAAGATGAATCATAAAGCCTGCTGTGTGCTCCAAATAGTGAAATCCATATTACAGAGTTCTCGTGGAGAAGAAGAAAGTTAAGGAGATGTAAAGGGGGAGGAAAGAATAGGCAGAAAAAGGTAACAGTTCACAGATTTGATGACAGCGAAAATTCAGAGGCCTCCAACTGGAACACGAAACCGTGCATGCATAGATTAGGGGAACTGATATCTGCATGCAGGGGTAGACTGCACCACGTATAGAGCTCAGATGTATAGAGCCATCACGGCGATGGCTGCCGTAGCCTGTGTTAGCATGCGGACAACAGGCCTCATCCTGAGATATATCCCAGAAAAAGGCCAAGCGCAGACAGGACCAGAGACTGATCCAGCCATCTGCTTCCATGGCTTGGTTCTCTTAGTCTTGTGCCATGGGCTATTAACACAGTCAGGTGGCTTCCTCCCAGGGTCCTTCTCCTTTTAGGCATCCAGTTTTGGTAGCACCATGTGTATCAGTACTCAGATTCCCATTTTGTCTACGCATCAGGCTAAAGTTTGTTCTTTGCTCAGCTTCCCTCTTGACCCTCCAGGGTCTTTAATCTCCCAGTAAGGGAATCTCACCAATAAGATTTGGGAGGGCTGGGGGTGTCTTGCAGCCTGGTGGTGTGATTTAGCAGTACAGTGTAAAACAAGTGAGCAACCTATGCTTTATGCAAAAAGAAAAATTGTGCGTTTTTGAAAGAATGCAAAAGTCTGGGGTGGGCATTCCCAGTTCAGCACTGTTTGGAGGAGGTGGAAGGGGGGGGGCAGAGGAAGCCCCCCCCCCCCAACTTGACATTTCTCAGCCCCAAAGCCTCCAGGGTAACGGCCCAGTATCTCCTTCGGTCCTTTGCACCCCGCCTTCTGCTTGCCGCTAAAGCACTTGCTTTATTTTTAGCAATCGGATTTCGTTCCCTTCACCCCCCCCCCCCCGCCTGCCCACCCGCCACTTGACGGGCTAATGTCTTTTCCTCGGCATCGTGTCTCGAGGGGGCAGTTTCAAAATTCAATTCAGACGGAGTAATCCAAATGCCATATCATTTGCCGTACCCGGAGAGAAAGTCTGGAGCAAGCGTGAGCGCAGGAAAGAATCCACCCTTCCCCCCCCCCCCCAAAAAAAATAGGGCTCATTGCTGCTGCCATGCTTCATTGAAATTTCGTTTTTCCTAAGGCTCCTAAATGTGTTCTTTCCCCATCCAAAGCTGCCCCACCAAATAACAGAGTCAGCAGCTGCTGGGCACCAGGGTGGTGGAATGCACATCTGAATTTTTTTCTCTTTAAGGGGCTGTTTAATTGGGGGGGGGTCCTGAAGGTGGGGGCCGTGGAGCCTCCATGGGGAGGAATTACTGGAGCATCTGAGGGGAAGCCTTGTTGCAGCAGAGGAGGGAATTGGGCGTGTGGGGGAGATGTTGCAAGCGAAGGCAGGAAGAACACTGTGCACCAGCCCATGGCTTGATTTCCACCTCATTTAAATAGTTGCGATTACCTGCTTTGGATCTGCAAGGCTGGATAGGAAAACTCTCCACTTGCATTGTTCTAAGCAGATGGGAGGAAGGAAGGAAGGAAGGAAGGAAGGAAGGAAGGAAGGAAGGAAGGAAGGAAGGAAGGAAGGAAGGAAGGGTAGGTGGATGGGTGGATGGATGGATGGATGAGAGGGAGGGAGGGAGGGAGGGAGGGAAAGATGGGAAGGAGGGAAGGACAGATGGGAGGGAGGGAAAGAAGGATGGACGAGAAGGAAGGAGTGGTCAGGCAACTTGTCTTTATCTTCCCTTTGCATTTCAGTTTTGCTAAGCTAGTATGGTTCCAACTGTGTTGGGACTACAATTCCCATCAAACCCCATCAAAGACAGTATGGAAGGGCTGGTCTCCATGGGCTGGTCTAAATGTCGGAGAGGAATTTCTCCCATCTTCTCTGGTGCCTGCAATGTCCTCCTTCAAGTGAAGAGGTTGGCTGACCTGCAGCGGGGCTGCTTTAATCGCCCAGCTGTTACCTGACTGAAGGTCTGGACCGCCAGGGGGCATTCCAAGGGACTGAAGTTAAGCATATTTAAGGCTGCTGCATTAGGCTTGAAGGAGGCTGCAAAATGGAAAGGAAAAGACAGGTTTTTGTTTGCTCGTCATTTCAGTTAAAGGTCCCCTGAGTCCACGGTCGACTCCATGGGGCTGCTCAGGAAAGTCCATGCACTTTGCTTGACAGCAGCACCCGTGTCTTTCTCTGGGAAGACACCAGAGTTTGGCCTAGCATTAAGTTACTGTCCTCCACCCCAAGGACTAAAGATGTCCTCAAATGGAGCTCAGCTCCTGTTGACTGCATGAACGTATCTGGGCAATGGGTGTGATTTACCATTGCCTCCTTCTGGGGGGAGACGCTATAGAGTTCAGCCTGGATGTTTTTACGTGTGGTGCAGATCCTTTGCCATTGAACTACAGCCTCTCTTTCCAGTGCACCCCCAGGGCTGATGAAAGAAACAGAGGATGTCCTTAATGCTCAGGTACGCTTGGTCCCACTGTGAACCAATTGGGAATAACCCGCCAGGTTTGCCCAGTGGTTCTAGGAGTGGCTGAGCTTCCTGATGCGTGGCACCCAAGAGATTCACCTACACAGGCTTTTATTGCCTTCCAGATAGAAGCTTCAGTTAGAATCCACTCTCGGCAGCCCAACGGGGCCGGCTTCTCCCAGGAAGAGGAGTAAGAAAGGAATTGCTTTGGCTTCATCCAGACCTGAGACTATTCAGGTGCCAGCACTGCTTAGATGAGGCAACGGACAACAGTGGTTTCATGCTGGCAGCCTCATCACATTGCTCCTTCCTTTTTTGGGGTGGGTGGGTGGGAGGGTGGGCTGCAAAGAAAAAAGTAAATTATTTGCACCTGCTGCACCTGAGAAACTATTTTGCCTCCATCCAGATACACTCTAACCTAAGAGGCTTTCCAAGGGTCGGAGCCACGCCCATCAGCCACCCATTTGGTTCTTCTGTCCTCGGTTGATATTATGGACTGGGTGCCAAAGGCCACCTGGAAGTGGGTTTCTCAGTGAGCGTCCCATTCCTGGCTTAGATTTGTGAACCTCTCTGGCAGGCCCTCCTTTGTTACCTCGCTGCCTCCGTTCCCTTCTGAAAGGGCTTGCTCTCAGCAGAGGTTTCACTGAACGCAGCAATTACCTAAATTGGAGCAGAGGAGAGCAAGTCAATTAAGGCAGCGGCCTTCCTGGCGCAGCTTCCATGCAGGTGGGCGGAGACGCTGTCGTCCCAAGGTGGGTGAAAGGCAGCGTCTGCACTTTGGAGAGCAATCGAGAGGCTTCTGAGCACAGGGTGCTTTCTTTAGACTCGAACGGCCTCCCAGTCAAGGCTGCAGAAGAAGGTTGGAAAATCATTCAAAACAAGTAGCAGTTAATTTTTGTCATCTCAGGTCACGAGCCAACTGGGAAGCTTATATACCCAGCTGGCTGTCTTTTTAAAATTCCTCCTTACTCCAGCTGGAGGGACCAGGAACTAGGAGGCAACCAGCTGGAGGCGAAGGCAATGCCCAGGGTCCTAAGGACCCTCGCTGTTTCTGAACTTGGAACTGCATGGTCCTGAGCAGACATCAGGGCTCCATGGTGAGGGCCTGCAGAGAAGAGGATGTAGTGATGAAGCGTCGTGTGAGCTCAGCTAAGGGGAAGGTGCGTCTGTCAGGCTGTAGAATGCTCTCTGAGCTAAGAGAGAAGGTGGGCTTGAGGGGGGTGGTGTTATTGTGGTGAAAATTGCCCATCCTTTCTGCAAAGAGTGTTAATCACCCCAGTGGCCAACAAGCCGCCTGGCCTTTCCTCTGCACCCAGAGAAATCAATCTGTGAAACGTTATAGATTAGAAAGATGCCTCACCCATCTATCTCCAACTCTCCACCATGTAGAGCTTTATCCTCCAGCTCTCCCCCCCCCCCAGGTCATTCTTCTCTCCCGCCACTCACTGCTTAGTCCATCAAAAGCAACATTAGTGGATTTTTTTTTGGCATTGATTTCCTGATGGCTGCAAACAGCACACAAATATTTGCCCCAGCAAAATATGGTTAATAATGAAATATGGCGGTTGGGGTTTTTCTTCTCCGTTGATTTAAATTTCATGGCACTATAACTTGATTGCCAGTAAATAAATAAGTAAATAAGTTAAAACCTATTTTGCTAGAACCGGGGTTCACTCCTTTGGGGGGGCAGCTTTTCTAGATTAATCAGCTTGGAGATGCTTAATATGAGTCTGTCGGACGGGTAAGAGAAGAAAGGGGCTGGAAAATAGGCATGGAAGCTTTTGGGAGGGAGGGAGGGAAGGAGGGAGGGAGGGGAAAGGGGCAGATTTAGGACTGCTGGGTGAAAAAAACAGTGAGAAGGTCTGTGGATAGGAAAAGCACCTTGCCTTTTAAAGAAGCTAAAGGTTGCTCATCAGTTTGCTTAATTATAGCTTGTGTGAATGGTATGTACAAAGTATTCCAGCTAGGATCACTATGTGAACACCCCGTTGGACAGGAAAGGTGCTGAAGACAAGCCATTGGCGAGGGTCATGGAGGATTAGTTTGCTTGTGGTGCATGATTTCATGCATTATGGCTAGTTTGCAATGGGTTAACATCTGGGCAGGCAGGGGACATTTCCAGGCTGTAAACGCCTCCCACAAGTGCAGTTGGACTTGCCCAGATGTTGTCATATTGCAAACTAAGAGGCCAAGTGGAGGTGTGCTTTCAAGGATGAAGATAAAGAGCCTCTTCACCATTGCCAGGGATGGTTCATTTTCATCCTTTTAGATGAATTTTTAACCTGCCTTTTCCAAACAAATGTTCCCTACTCCCTTTCTTCCAAATGGAAGGACACTGAAGCTGCTTTTTTAAACTGCACATTATCACACCATAAGATCACAGCAGCATGAAAAATATTTTTTATAGCCAACAAAGGTAGAATAAAATCAGTCATTTAACTCTTGTACAATAGAAAGGGCTTCATGATCTTTTTTAACAATCACAGAGAAAATGATGCAGCAGATTTTTCCCCCCACAGAGAGCTGCATTCCGCAGTCACGGTGCCACCACCAAGAAGCTCCCGTGTTGCCCTGACCTCTGTTTGGTGTATCAACATGGCTGATAACTCTTGGGACATTTCAGCATTCTCTAGAGTTCTTTTGCACTCTGGATTTTTTTTTCAAAAACCAGGATTGTGGGCAGAGAACATAAAACAGTCTGAGAAATGTCAATAACTCAAGAGCCCACTGTTCGTAATTGTCTTAAGGATAAAAGTGTAGGGCTATGTCCAGACACGTTTTAATACCACACATTGTATGCGCAGCCTCGATCAAGCCGCCACACACGATGATCGATCCATCTTCATGGCGCTGCATCATACGATCAGGACTGCGCATTTACCTTAGTCCAGAATGAATGACTCTTGCTGCGCAGTATGTAGAAAATTCAAAGTTTCAAATCAATGCAGGCAGGATGGCAAGAAAAGGAGATGAGACACAGCCTAACCAGGAAGGGCAGCTTAAAATTTGATTGGCTGCCTCAACCCAGGTGGCAGTGCATGCCACCTCAACTCTTGCAGCTGCGATAGAGGAAACTACACAGTTGCCTTCTAGACTGGACAACCAGTCTGCCCTGCAGTGAATTTACTGGGCTTTTTATTATTATTATTAAACTTCACATTTATACTGCTGGTCTAGAGGCAACCTAGGTTTGTCAAGCAAACTGATTAGATTTTGGTTGCGTTGAAAGCAGCTGGTGCATTTGATACTGTGAAACCCACTGAGATCAGAGCTCATTCAGTTGCAGCCATGTGCTTGGGTTGCTCCTCAGAGCACTCTGAAACTGCGCAGAAGATGCCTCGAGCTTGCGATGTATTCCCATAGCATAAGGACAGGAAGGGCCAGCTGCCCATGGCTACAAGGTCAGCACCTGCTCAGGACTGTTAAATCTGCCGTGGAAAGAAGAAATATTTGTATCTAGTGGCCAGAGCAACTTCAGGGTTGCTGCCTGTGCCTCAGACTGTGACTAGCAAGCAGCTCACCATAAAATCGCTGCCACCGTGATTTTTGCAGAGAAAGGAGCAAAAGATAATGGGCACGAGGAACATGCCCAAATGCAAGCACCTTTCTCTATCCTTAGCCAGTTAATCTGGGTTTGGGGGTGGGGAGAAATGTCCTTTTCTTGACCCCCTGGGAAGTGTGAGCCCCCTCCTCTTCCCCTGGTTTATTGATGAAAAACAAAATAATGCATAACAAAGTGCCTTGGAGTAAACAGAAATGCCTTCAGTGGCACCTGGGAAGCATGTCATTAAGCAGTAGTGTAACTGGTACTTCTGGTTTTGGAAAGTTACCTGATAGGTCAGCACCTTCAGAAAGTAACAAAATGGCAAAGAGACTTTACAGCATGAAGTGTGCCTCCTCAAGTCTTTGAATCCAGGAGAATAAACAGGATGGCCCTTAGTGCATCTCATTAACTCACCCTGGCTAGATCATGTTCACAGGAACCACCCGGCTTCCTCAAATGTTCCTTCCAGCCCGGGGTCTCTTCCTGCTCCGTAGTTTTTGTGGCTTCTGTCCGATTGGACTTTAATCTCCCTCCCTGAGCCTCCTGGCTAATTTGGCTGGATCTCCTCCACCTCTTGGTGAGATGTTAGGGATTCTGAGTGATTTCCACCTGATGTGGCCCATTTTTCCTGACCCTTTCCTGGTCGAAGATCTGCTACATCTCCGTATAAACGCAAGGGTTAATAGAATAACACACTGTCACTAAACCATCGGGTTTGGAATGGCTACTCAGCCCCTCTGCTGAAGGTGTGGCCTGAATTGCTGACCTGGATATCTCCGGGAACGGCATGTTGAGTTGGGTTACGTCAATACGGCGTCCTTCTAATGTGATGCTTTCCTAAGCTCCTTGATCCTGACAGTCTCCTTTTATCCACCCCTGCCTGCAGGTGACATTCAAGCTTCACTCTTTAGACTTTTGATTGTCTTCCAGTGGGTCAAGGTGAAATGGTGTTGGCCAGCAACCTAAGCAGAACTTCGCAAAAGCCATCCTACCGGATATCTCTAGTTTTGAAAGGGACTTGGAACACAAGGCTGGGAAAGACATCTGTGTCCTTGGAGGACTAGAGAGCTAATACCAGTCTATACTGACAGTGTTGAGTTCCAAAAATGAAGAGGTTGGACAGATCCAAGCAGTTATCAGAAGGAGTACCCCACTGCCTTCTTCCAGGATACATTGTGACTTCACAGTCAGGCTTGGACAACCTGGTATCCTTCATTAGCCTCCCATCCAAGGGCTAACCAAGCCTGGCCCTGCTTAGCTTCTGAGATCAGAGACGAGCAGCAGACAAATTGCTGAAGCCAGCATGGAGAAATATCTCTGACCAAAGCTCCTGCACACAAGCCTAGTGAGAAGGCATTTTGGATAGCTGCTAATCCTGCCTGCTTTGCCCCCACCTGGCTAATTCTTCCCTCTCTAATGTGCAATGCTCAGATTTGCTAAGGGCGTTCAAAAGGCACCAGCCTGAGTCCAGCCTGCTTTGGGAGACTCAAGCTGTGCAAGGAAGAAGAAAAAAAACGCTGCCGTGCCTTTTGACGGGGATTTTGCTTCTTCTTTTCAATGGCTTTGCTCAATGTGATACATGATTTTGAGTGGGGGGAAAACAAGAGATAACCAGGGGTTCCGCGCCCAGCGGGGATTAGAGTGGCATGGCTTTTTCCTTGCAATTTCATTCTCTTTCATCTCCAAAGAAAAGAAAGCGACACAGCCTCCGAAACAGCAGGGAAAGGCGCGCATGGGTGTTTGTGTGTGCGCAAGAGAGTCCACGCCAGCCGAAAGCCAGGGTATTCCAGGAAGAGGATGCTGCTTAACATATTTATTGATATCAAATGGATGTTAATTGAGTTCTCCGAGGGCTCAGATTTGGTGCAGAGCTCAAAGTGTGTGCGTGCATGTGGCTTTGCGTGTGGCTGGAGGAGGGTGTGTGTGCAAAATAAATTGCCCCCCTTCCCAAAAGAATAAAGCGGTGAGGTGAGTAGCTGGATTTGCACGAATGAGATGAAAGGTCTGAGCTCTTTTGAAGGGGGGGGGGTGCCTGCAAGTGCTTTTTTAAAACGATTGTTCAAAGCTGTTTTGTGTCAAAGGAAAGACCGGGTTGCAGCAGAGGGCGTGAACTGGGGTCTCCGGGGTCATGTTCTCTTCTCTTTAGCTGTCTTTTGATGGCTGGAAATTGCTGCCTGACTTCAAGCAAGGGCGTCTTTGGGTTCCGTTTTCCCATCAGTGAAATGGGATTATAGTGATTGTCTTCACAAAGATAGCAGGGCTGCACATTCACAGTTGTGATGCAAAATGTATGTACACACACAGGCACACAAGCCATGCAACAGCAAAGGATTATTCAGATGTTTCGAGAAAAAGTAGCTCCTAGTAATTTCTGGCCCAGTCTAGGATTGGGGCATTTAAGCGTCATGCTGGTAATCTTGGTGTGCTCTTATGAGATCTGTTAACCCTTCGTTCTGTTAGCTGAGAGATGGAAATGGGTTCCTGGACGTGTCTGGAGTGCCCATGACTGTGACGGCATTCCTTGCGTTTATAGGTCTTCAGTCAGGTGTAGTGGGGATGGGCGCCATCCATCAGCTTTAAAAGGAAAAAAGAAATCTGTGCGTGAGTGGCGAAGGCTTTTCAAAACAAAAGCCAAGCATGTGTCTGGGCTGTGGTCGCGCCTAAGATTTAATCCAGCTTCAGTCCACCTTCAGAGTGAGAGAAAATATCAGCAAAGTGACCTGCAATTTCCTGTCCAAGTTGTCTGTCCCAAAGGTGAGTTTTCTGAGTTAGAGAGTGAAAAAGGGGAGGAAAAAGGGAAACAGCATCTCACTTTGTGGGTGTGTTCTCTCACTCTGAAAGTGGATTGAAACTGGATTAAACCTTAGGTGTGAATGGAGCCCTTTGTTTTGCAAACTGGGATGCCCCAGGCTTAAAAGCATCTTTCTTGCGCCTTTTGCCTTGCATGGGCCAGGGCAGTGCACGAGAAATCCAGAAGTTACGGAGCCCCAAATCTGAGCACTTGGAGAACTCAGTTACCACGCAGCTGCCTCCATACATCCCTTGGATTTTGTGAGATGTCCCAGGTTGCTGATCCCGTGGCCCCCTTCTTACGCTTCGCCCCCTCCCCTTTGGCAAACGAGTTGCTCCGCTAGGTTAGAACCGCTTGCTTGTGGTGTCTCTGAGCTGCCAAGCTGCCGCCGCCCCGCCCCCCGACCCTGAGCCCATTTTCTGCTGTCACCCGGGAGTCCGTCTCTCCCGTTTTGATCAAGGCGCAGGTCCCTTTCCAACTGGGCGAGCAGAAGGCATCACAGAACCCACCCTGGCTGTCTCATCTGCTGATTGTCAGCTTCGCCGGGTTCAGATCTTTGGGGGGCCCTTTCTTCCCGGGCTTCCTCCCCTCCGCCTCCCTCCCCCGCCTTGACTTCCTCCTCTGGGTCTCAGCTGTTAATTACCTTTGCCTGTCAGCCTTGCCTGCTAATCTGCTATCACTGGGAAGGAAGCAGGGGGTCAGACAACAAAGGTGACACTGCCACACTGCGCCTCTTGTCATCTCCAAGCCAGATTAGTTTCATTGACTAACTCCTGGCTGAATACCGCCAGTTAATTATAGCGATCGCAACCCCTCCCCTTTTCTAGCCACCCAGTGAGAATTAAGGCTTCTGAAGTAAGACTTTAGCTTCATTAATTGCCCGGCGCTTTGTGATGGTATTGATTGATAAGGCTCTTGCTCTCTGAGTAATGGCTTCCCAGCTCAGAGGGGATTAAGCCTGCTAATTGTTGTTGGCCTCGCACTGACAAGATAGACTTCAGTGGCTGTCGAATCCATATCGGTGGCTTCCTTTGTCACCGGCAGCATCTGTCCCACGGCTCTCCAGGACGAGAGTGCAGCACAAGAACCCGGGAATAATTAATCAGCCGTCGCGGGTCAGCGGGGGCTCTTCTGCAACTTGCCTGCCTGCCTGCCTGCCCTCCTGAGCTGGGCTTTTGCTTCTCTGCCTCTCTGAGCATGCCTGGCGACCTAAGTGGCTTTTTGCCCGGGTTTGGCGCCCTTGGAATGGTGAAATGAGGACTCCCTCTGCTGACCCAGGCCTAAAAGTCGCTGCAAGCTTTTTGAGTTTTGCATGCTGATTTTCCAGGGAAAACAGATTGTCTGGGCAGAGGTGGAAGGAGCTCATTTGCATGCATCTTTGGTTTCTGATTTGGCTCCTTCTACCCAGATGGTCTGGTCTCCATTTAGCTGGGGAACTGCAAGGCGTCGGGTTCATAATAAATACAGTATCATCACCCCGTTACTTGTGATTCTGTTGCTCTTTTATTTATGATTTTTGAGCTTCACATATTCACAGGAGCGGACTTCTGACCACCCCATGGCAACCAAACTCAAATATTCCCAGGCTTGGCACCAGAGGACAGTCGTTTTTAGCTAGGAATTATGTATTATTTATTTAAGAAATTTATACCCCGCCCTTCACCAAATGATCCCAGGGCGAGTTACAATAAGAATAAAACATCAAATATTAAAACATAATTTTAAAATATAACCCGTCCTTCCCTAACAGAACAGCACCCTGAGGAAGCTATTTAGAAGGCAAAAGCCTGGGTGAAAAGATAAGTTTTCACCAGGTGCCGAAAGCTATGCAGTGTAGGCACCTGGTGAACTTCAAAAGAGAGGCTGTTCCAGAGTCTAGGGGCCACCACAGAAAAGACCCTCTTGCATGTCCCTATGCCTCATACCACTGCAAGAGAAGGAACTACAAGAAGGCCCTCTCCTTAAGATCTCAGTGCATGGGCAGGTCTCTATGGGAGAAGAATCGATCCTTTAGATACCTAGGGCCCAAGACATTTAGGGCTTTATATGTTAGTGGCAACACTTGGAATTGGGCTCGGTAGCAAATAGGTAACCAGTGCAGATCCTTTAAGACTGGCGTGATATGAGTCCAGCCAGAGACTCCCATCAGCAGTCAAGCTGCTGCATTCTGCACCAGCTCCAGCTTCCAAACAGTTTTCAAGGGTAGCCCCATGTGGAGTGCACTGCAGTAGTCTAGTCTAATCTAGAGGTCAGGAGAGCATGAATCAGTCCGGCCAAATTATCCTAATCTAGGTAAGGCTTCAGCTGGTGCACTAAATGAAGATAATGGATAATGGCACTCCTGGCAGTCACTGCCACATGAGACTCAAATGACAGCAATGAATCCCAGGCTGTGCCTTTATTCCAGTCAATATGTTGGGATGTCCAGATGCAATCTGGGCAACAGAGAAGATTTGGGGCAGAATAAGACCCATTCTCAAATGACCAGCACTGGGCATGTGATAAGGAAACGAGTCACCTGTAGCAAGGAAAAACTTGCCTTTTTGAATGCCGCTTTTTGTCCCTCAGATGCTTTGCACTGGGAAATGCAAAGAAACCCAGCAAGGACTATCCTAGTTAGCATCTTATTTTTGTTCCAGTCATCCTCTTCTATGCGCAATGCATTTTCCTTCCCTACCACAAATGTCAGTGAGGGCGGGAGTAATTTAAAATACAGATGCATTATGCAAATTGCAGTGAAACCTTGCTCAAGTGTCAGAAAGGAGAAAGAGGTGATCTTTACCCAAATCTTTTGCCTCTTTCTGTGACTGGAGTTTCCTAGTTGTGCCAGCCTTTGCAGCCTTGGATCAGGATGGTTTTGGTAATTTTTCTTGAAATCAGGCATCCACCGGCTCTAATTGTGATACTCCTTGGGTTTTTGGTCATGGTGGTACTCAAACGTCAATTTCCACTATAGTACTGTAGCAGGAGAGGAGCATAACCTATAGTAGCTGCTACAGTTGTTGTTTTTCTCCTTCATTTTTTTCTTTGAGTTGGCTTTCTATTTCTGTGTCTCTGCTTTTGAATGATTCTGCCTGGGAATCCTTTCTGGTCACCCTGAGACAAACTTGAGGCAACCCAGCTGGAAGGCATTGTACCTGGGGAAAAGGACTGAAGAAATTCCACGTGGATTTGGGCTCATTGCCCATCTTGCCCAATAGTCTGTTCTTACAGTGGCCAACCCCCCCCCCCCCCAGGGAAATCGCACAGCAGGACATGAGAGCATGGCTCACTCTGTTGCAATGGTAAAACAAAACACTCTTCTAAATTGAGGAGACCAGTCCTGCAAGCCAGACGATTGGTTCTTCTGCCAAAGTTTAATCTCGATGACTTCCTCATAAGGAAAATCAAATTGTCCTCAGCCATTAGAACTGGTTCTGGGTTAGGCCTTGGTTGTGTCAAAGAGCATGGAATTGAACGTACGGTGACCTCAGATGTTGTTAAACGTTGGATACACACACAGTTGCCGCCACCCTCATCTGTTTAGGCAGGTGGGAGCCATTATCTGGGAGATACCAAAAGCAGAGTGAGGATGGAGATGTTTTCCTACTCAGCAAGCAGCTTTTTGAACCGTGGTCAAGGAAAGAAGGCACTGAAATTAGGATCTCGGGAAGCTTCGTCACCATGAGGATTTGCTGGGCTTTGGCCTCATGGTCTGTTCTGAAGGCCAAGACTTGGGCTGCTCACCTCCTCACCACCATGTCTTTTTTTCCACCCATCTCTAGGGTCTTCGATCAGCAGCGAGTCTTCTCCGGTCTCCTCGCCCGCCACCAACCACAGCTCGCCCGCGAGCACGCCCAAGCGAGGTCCAATGGGCCCCCTCATTGTCCCACCAGGAGGCCACAACGTGCCCAGCACGCCGCCTGTAGTGACCATCGCACCCACCAAGACTGTGAACGGCGTCTGGAGAAGTGAAGGACGACAGGTAATTCTCACGCATATATGCGCACTGCTGCTCAGCCCGGGCTGTGGGGAACCTGTTAGCTATGTAGGCATGGAGAAGATCCCACATATCCACATACATCTGGCCATAGGAAACCGGACCAGAAGAAGAGTTCACGTTGCCTAACACAGTGTGATATTTCTTGTTTGCAAACCAGTATCGCCAAGGGTTTTAGTGGCGTTCCAGAAGGAGGGCAGGGTAACACCACAGCATGCTTTCCAACGCTGGATTCAAAGTTAGTCCCCATTGAGCCCTCAAAAATAGCAGGAAGCAGGCAAATGCCACCTCCAGTTGGTGCATCCAGGTCACCCTTCTGGGCAGCCTCTGTTTGCTGCCTGCCTCTCTCTTAACTTGCTGTGCAGGCGGCAGCAGGGAGTCTCAGCGTTTGCTAATTAAGAATCATTGTTAGTGGTTATCTTTCCCTTGTATTTTACACAGGCTTCCCAGCAGGTTTGCAGCTCTTGGAAATACTAATTAAACCACAAAGAGGAAAAAGGGAGGGAGGGGAAGGGAATGTAGAACCCCTGGTAATTGGAAGACTTGCAGATGATGCCACAGCAAAAAAAGAAGAGGCAAATAGACACACACACATACGACACACACACACACACACACAGACGAGTCCCTAAGCTCTGATTATGCTGAAAGCAAAATGAAAAAGTGGGTGGGGTGGGGTGGGGTGGGGGGAGTTGTTTGCAGGCCTGTGGTGCCTCTTGCCATATATCTGCTGGCTGTGATCTTGTTTTCCAATAAATGACCTCTAGCAAAACAAAACACCTGGGTTAACCAAGCATAGTTTATTGCTCTCTGTCTGCCTGTGGCACACGGAGGTGGCCTGGTAATTATGCTCATGTCATTAGAGTTCAGTAAGCTTTAATAGGCTCAGAGAGGAAGGATTTGAGGAACGGAGCTTCTCTTGTCACCAAACACTCCCCAGTCCCTGACCAGGGAATTTGCTTGTAAAGCTTCATGATTCTCACCCGGTTAGGTCTTTGGGTAACCCGATGCCTTGAGAAACTGGCCCTGCTTTATCTCCTTAGGACCAGAGCGTGGCGTTCTGGGTCTCACCCCACATTCTTGGCACACGTGCCTAGAAAGGTCAGCGATGGAGGGAAGTTGCTGCCCTGTCCTGTTTTTCAGGTGTTTGATCTGATGATCTCATAAGCGTGTCGGCTCGAATGGAGCTCTTTAAATAATTCTGCATATCGTAGCACCGCCCGGGAAGGGAGCAGTGTGGTTTGGTTTTGTGTGTTTGCAGCTCCTGCCAAATTGGTGGAGACTCTGGAAACCAGAGGAGAGAGGGGAACCATGTCCAGTTGCAGAAAAGGGAATTAGCCACTCTGGCATTTTTCTCTGTAGGGCGTTTAGCGCTGCTGCCTTCCTTTTTGGCAGGTTCCGTCTGGCTTCCCTGCCCGCCTTTCCAAAAATACTTTGTGCCACTCGTGAAGAAAAACCTCCGTTGCATCTAGAACAAGTATGCCACCCTTGAGAGATGGCAATAATATTTCTGCTCCAACAATTTGCTGCTAATGAAGCACTAATCCGCCAGAGAGCGCTCGTAGCTGACTCAACAGATGATCTCGCCAATCCATCCTAGTATAGCGATTTGATTGAAGCTTTAATTCTCTCTTCTTCCTCTTCTTCTTCTTCTTCTTTTCCTCCTGGTGGGTGAGGAATACAGGGACGGGAACTTGGTGGAATAAGACAGGGGAGGGAGGAGGGAAAGAGAGATGAGGCACTTGTAGCCTCTGCAAGGCTAAAATCAAAGCGGTGGCTTTGCTGCCGGTGCCAATTCATCAGAGGTTAGCGGTTTTTCAAAGATAATATGGAGTCTTTTGAAAAGCTGTATGGAATGAAGAATTGTCTATTGTGAAGCTAATAGGGCATGTCCTGTGGCCTCCCTGGCAGAGGCTGCTGCTGCACACTAACTAATCACTGGAGGATGACTGATTCTCCTGCCCCCACCCTTTTCCGTGCCGCCCCTCCCCATCGCCTAGGCGCACGCCGCCCTTTCATCATTGCAGCGGAGCATCAGGGCTCTGTTTGAAGCCGAAGTGGCGCGCAGGCATGGGCTTTTTGCGGCAGCCTGGCTGGAACAGATGCCCACTACCTTGCTTGAGAGTGCCGCCACCTTCCTGATTTCTCCACTGAGCAATCAAAGGCGCTTTCTGCGCTTACCTTAAGCGAGGATTAAGAGGGGACAGAGTGAGCACCGGGGCCCCGCAGGTGAATGCGGATCTGTGCAGCCACGCCGCCTGCTGGACCGCCCCGGCTGCACGAGATGAAGCATCAGTCAGGTTAGGGAAACCCTGTTTGTAATTGCCGGAAGACACAATTAAGCATCTCTGCCAACAGACCAGGGGGCCTGATGTAGAACATGGGAGGGTTACAGAACGCACGCCCTCCATGTTCGTGGCTACTGGGGGACACATTTTGGCAGTACCCCGTGGTGTCTCCCAGAGGCTCAGAGGTTTTGTTCCCAGCCCTGGGAAGCCTCAGAGCCAGGCCCTGAAGCCCACACATGCTTTGAGGGCACATCTGGACCAGTGTTGTCACGCAGACATTGGAGATCCAGCCCTCACTGCTCTGTGGTCAGACTCAGCAGGCCTGGCTGTTCGAGACCCATTGGTTCTAATCTACTCAGGAATTCTTTAGCTCAGTTTGGCCTAGGGGTAATGGAGCTGGACTCTAAACTGGGAATACCAGATTTGATTCCGTCCTCCCCCATGAAGCCAGCTGGGTGACCTTGGGCTAGTCACAGCTCTCTCCTGAACTCTCACAGCCCCACCAACCTCACAGGGTGTGTGTTGTGGGGAGAAGAACAGAACTTTGTCAGCCACTTTGAGTCCAGGGTGAGAAAAGTGGGGTAGAAAAGCCAACTCTTCTTCTACTACTACTACTTCTTGGCAGAGTCCAAAGGAATTACGTAATCCAGTGCTTGTTTATTACTATTAAGTATTTTCTGGAAGTTGTTCCTTTCTCTCTAGCTCAAAGATGGGAAAGGACAACCGTTGCCATGCTGGTGAACTCTGGTCTGGAGCCAAGGTTAATGGAAATTTGGAAACCAGCAACCTAGAGAGAGATGGCTTAGTCTTTCCGTGTTTGCTGAAGCAAAGCGACTTCCTAGGAAACTAGAAGAAACTTCATGTTATCCCAGTTTAGCTTCTGTCTGGCCAACTTACACGGATCTGAGCGGAATTCAAGATGTGATGTTTCGTCCTGAGCTCAGATCCAAGCCTGCCCTCGGTTTGAGGCCTCTCAACAGATCCATTATGGAGAGTTGCGGCAGGTCAACAGAACGCACCTCATCCAGCTCTGCTCCCCTAGCTGATGCTGTCGTGGAAAGACAACCTTTTACAGAGCCTGCTTTCCCCTCCTGGCTGCTGCCAGGTGATGCCACTTCCCGCCTAGGCCAGGCATTTTTCTTCAGAGACAAGTGGCCGGTGCAGACTGCTGATGCTGCTGAGTTTGGCATTGTTTCCGGCGGGGCTCCAATGAAATGCTTGACTAACCTGTTTTATTTTATAGCCGCTATCAAAAGGCGAGTGGATTTATATTTGCTGTGCTCTTTCAGGCTCCGTAGCTGTCTGTTTCCTCCCAGGATGATTAATGGCTCTGGGGGAAGAAGCAGCCAGTAAATCCTGAAGACCGGAGAAAGGAAAGTGCCTCCTCTCTCTCCCTTGCTGCTCTTGCTTCATTGTAGGCAGCCTCGGGATAGACAGATCGCACACGGCGGATGCCCGCCACCCAGTCTGGCAGGCTTTGTGGGTCTGCAGAGGAGGCCTTGGAGAAGTGAACACAAGGTCCGTCCTTTTTGTCACCAGTTTTTCCCAGTTGCCATTTTTTTCCTTGAAAAGAAGCGGTCAGGGGGAACCTTGTGGAGTGGAGCCCGTGTTTGGCATGCTCCGCGTTTCCCGTCCTTTGGCTTACCTCCTTCTCCCAGTTTTGATTGCAGCTGGCATGCCTGGCCCTCCTTTGCCCCCCACGTCTGCCTCTGGTGGGTGCAGAGCGTCCCCTCTGGAGGAGGTCCGAGCCAGCTGGCTGGCTGGAGAAGAAGGCCGGCTGTGTGGTGTTCCAGGCGGTGCTGAGTTCTGAGCGTGAGCAGATGTTCCTGTTCATTAAAAATTCCAATCAGCGGGCCCATCGCTTTGAATTAATTATGGCCGACGTATCTTCTGAAGAGATTATGGAAGTCTTGAGGAGTTCTCAGCTGTTTGCAGAGTGTTTGTTGTGGTCGTATTTAGTAAATACGCTTGACTGATGGAGGCAGTTTTCTGGGTGGCACCTGGCGCCAAGCTATTTCATCCAGCTCTGTGGCACACGCTTCAAGGTGTCAGACTCGTGAGTGACAGGGATGTATGGACCACCTGAATCCGTGCAGAAAGAAAAGAAAAAGGGCTGAGCTACTGCTGCTGGCTTGAGGTCTCCTGAAAACCTCAGTTGTGCAGCAGAAAGACAGGGCTGAGCGAAGGAGGAGCACGAGACGCCTTTGCCCTCTTTGCCCTGGATTTTTTGCAGGGCTTGGGGTATTTCCCCATGGGTACCCAGAGGCCTCTCCCCAGTCCTGCACTTTTTGAGGCGAACAATGCCATATAAAGGCACAGGATTCCCACTCTGGATCCACCCCTTCAAGAACTCTGTAGTCAGGGGAGCATATCACACACATACTGCCTTGCCACTCTAGATGGGAAATACTCGCCCATAAGATGGGCTTGGATATGGGTAAGGTGCCAGATCCTGCCTCCGTCACTATTTCAGGGGGCGAAGAAGGGAATGTCACACAGACTGTGATCGCTCGCCATAATCCCTTCTTTCCACCAATTTCATTTTAACTAGGTGAAAGAAGGAGCGAGGAGGCAAAGGGGAGGGGAGGGAAGCATCATTTCAAAAGTCGAATGGAAAAAACCCTTTGTGCAGGCAGTTTGTGAAAGCTTTTGTAGAGTAGCACTCTTAGGGTATGATGACGCTGATGGATTTTGGGGCATTCCTTTCCTGGGATCACCCCAGGATCCCCAAACGATGGGGGAAAGGGCCACATTACACAGTAAGGAACTGGTGATTTACCTTCTCTTCCTTCCCTTGTGGCCACCTTCCTTCTTCGCTTATCTCCTCCTCGCCCCAAGCGTGATAGTTTTGCATCGGCAGAAAGGATGCAAAGAAGCCTGATGACGGAGTGAGTGTTTCCTGTATATTGTCCATGTGTCCCAAGAGATTCAGATGTGCCTCAGAGGTGTGCCCAAGTTCTTGTGTACGATCATACCCTTAGTGCTCTTAGCGCTGTTTACCAGATAGGGAAACCCAGAAACTCTGCATTTGTGGTCTTGTAAGGGAATGCTCTGCCCCAGGTTTAGGTGAGACATCACTGCCTGTCTGCCTGCCTCTTTTGCAAGTTGAATGGGTATCAGTTGTAAAGAGCTAACTGCAGACATTCTGCGTTGGTGGTAGTCACTGGACGGCCCTGCTCCCGTGAGCTAAGAATGCTAGTGGTGGGTCTCTGCTGCCATGAAAAGAGCCTCCACAAATGAACCATAAAAGGCATGGAAGTTTCAAAGGAAGCAGATGGAAATCATAGTAACAACATTCTTGTAAGGCCCTGGAAGCTCTCTGATGCCTTTCCCCCAAGATTTCCTGAGCACCTTTGGTACATTTTCATGCAGTAGAGATGAGAGCTAGAAACCTGGGTAGCTTCCTTACCAGGCAGATTTCCAGATACTCGGTTCCCTGCTAATTCAGCACTTAGGACTTGGAACTATATAGTTTTGAATCTAGATGAGACCCTGTGCTTTATCCATACATAGGCACACTTGCGGGCAAACGCATAGATCTATAGATTGCAGTATTTCGTGACATTTGTGAACTGTGGTTTTTTCCCGCTCTGTCTTAGCACAGATCCAGGAAGCTGCTGAGGAAAGTCCACCCCATGAAGCTTTTTCAAAACCATTAGAAGCTTGTTGTTTTTGAAAAATCCTTTTAAAGGGGCCATGGAGAGCTTTCAAGGGCTTCTTGGCTCCCTGCCATGCAAAGTACACATTAAATGAAATGAACCGATCGACTTGTGGGCTGCCTCTGCTGGTGTTTTAGTATCCAACAGTACCAGAGTGTGGTCTGGCTGGGTCAATACTCCGCTAGCTGCCTAGGGATGCAGCAGCCCCAAAGAAGGGAAATGGATCATCAGTTGGGATTTCCCTCTAAGGGAGGGGGCAACAGATGAGTCTGCTCATCTGTAGGTGTCAGTAAAGTCTGTTTGGTGATGGCTGCTTTTCTCTTTTTTGGATTCTGCTAGTATCTTGTGTCCAGGTTCCAGGAGATTGTCCATGCACTTGGTAAACCAGTTCAAATCCTGCTGTTTTGTTAACCTTTTGCTAACACATGGGCCTCTTGAGCACATGAGGGATGATTCTTCCTTAAGTTAAATGAGTTCACAAGCCATGACTTAGTTTCTTCAAAGCTTGGCTTGTTTTCCAGTTGCCTTACTTTTTTTTCTCGCCAACTTAATGATCATCTGCAGATCATGGTGGAAGATGGCATGGTAAGAGGGCAAAGTTAGATCCGAGCTTCACACCATGGTTTGTTACCAGAAAACTAAATGATGGTTAAACTGCTGGGTAGGCAGTCAAAAAATACTGTGTGCCCTCCTCTGCTTCTTGTGGTCCCATACTGAGGGTCCCTGGAATTGTGGGTATTGTAGTTTCCTTTGTGCTCAGAGGTACTAAACCTATTTAAATGCAGGACCATGATGGGATCAAAGCGGTGTTGCAAGCCTCATGTAGTGGCTCCTGGGAAATCCACTATGATCTCTTTGTGCTTTGGAAGTACTGTAGTCTTTGATATCCAAAGAGCTCTGGAGTGGCGATGTTTGCAACCCAGCCTGTGTGATAAGATATGGCAGAGGACCACTTTCTTCCCTTCCTTGCTCTGTCATGAGCTGGCCTCCTTAGCAAGTTCTGGACGCATCCAACTCTGCCTATATTTCAGCGACTGAATATAAGGCGCCAGGCAGGGTCTGAAGTCACTTCTTCTCAGGGCAAACACAACATGCTCACTTAGGTCCAGTAAACATGCCCTCTAATTCTCTCTCCTCGCCCCTGGTCATCTCTCTCAGCTCTCCCATGAATCTTTAACCATATTGACATGTCTGCATCTGGTAGCTGCACTCTAGTCTCTTCCGCGGCTGCCCTCCTCTCTTGCTTCATGAAGTGACTATTTCCAGACTTGAAAATGCTTCGTGCCGCAGTCCTTTCTGTCTGTCGTCAGTCCCAAAGACGCTGAGAGCGGACAGTGCCATGCAAGGTCTAAACCAAGTTCTCTTTTCTGTCCTCTGCTGTTTTCTCTCAGTGTTGCCAGAATAGATGTGACAGCAAAAAGCGAGCAGCTGCTTGCCCAAATGAAGCCAGGACTGGCCACTTGGGGGACTGGCTGGTCACAGACCAAACGGCTGTGCTCTGCTGTTAGCTGCCAGCTCCCCAATACCCTTGGTTGCTCTGCATATGTGCATTGAAGTGGCCAGAGATACCCTGCATGGTAGGCAAGCAGCTGCTGATGCGGCTGACGCCAGAATCAGTCCAGGAACAGTTGGCATAGAGTCAGGGGAGAAGACAGGGTAGGCATGGCCGGGCCAAGGGCAGGACAGGCCCCCTTCAAGACTGAATGCGCATCTCTGGTACTTTGGAGCACATAGCCCCAAATAAACCCACATGAAGAGCCCTGCAAGGCTGGTGTCCCAGGCAATCAGGCATTTGATCAGTTCATGTGCAAGGCACCAAAGCAAGAGTCATTCCCAGGATTTGCTTTCTTTCTCTAATTAACCAAGAGTGGGTAGTGTGTCAGAGCCCGGACGTGTGGCCTCCTGAGTTTGAGTTCCTGTTCAGCGCACTGAGTGACCTTGGACAGTGACCGCCACTCCACCTAACTGCCCTCATAGGTTAGTTGTACAGGTGGGAATAAGGTGTATTAATATGCGCTCCCTGGCAGAAAGGTGGGGTGTAAATGCCACAAAAAAGGATCATATAAGACAGAGGTGTCAAACTCAATTTTGCCGAGGGCTGGATTAAAAAAAAAAAATACTGTCAGGGCCAGGGGGCTTGGCCGGGGGCGTGACTGGGGGCGTGACCAGGGCACAGAGGAGGGGCTGGGGCATGGCCAGGGGCGTGGCTGGGGGTGTGGCCAGGGTACAGAGGACGGGCTGGGGGCGTGGCTAGGGCACCAAGGAGGGGCTGGCTGTCCATGGCGGCGCCCGCGCACTCGGGCAGTGGAGGGGCCTGCCGCGCGCTTGCTCACCCTCGCCTCCTTTGCGCCCAAGGAGGACAGCGGCGGCGGGCGGCAGCAGCGGGCCGTATTCATACAGCCCGCGGGCCGCATCCGGCCCACGGGCCGTATCTTTGACATCCCTGATATAAGTTATTGCCTCTGAACATGGAGGTTTGATTTTGGTTCAATCTTGGCTAACAGAAGCCTTGGGGTCAAGCCTCAGCCTAGAGTGGATTGGAAGTAAGATAGGATTAATCCCACTTGCTCAGCCTAGAAAGCATAATTGAGAAGGGAGCAGTGGATCTCCCCTGGCAATTTGCACACATTTTCAGTGACTCAGAATTGCGCCTCTAGAAGACTTGGAAGTTCCCCAGAGTCTAAGGCAACAAGCACACTCTAGTTCTGTGCTTCTCTGTGTTCTAGAATGCCTCAATCAGGCAGGGCTCAGGGCTGCTTTACCTATCAAAGGTAAAGTGACTTAGCACATTTGGAAGCTGTTTTTGGCACCCTCCGAGTGGGGTTCCAACATATACAGCAGCCCTAAACGCCTTTGCAGACTGACTTGGAAACACACACTATCTGGCCAAATTAGCCTTGTCCTGCAATACAGGCTGCCACATATGCTGCAAAATTGTGCCTCTTTGCAAACCACAAAATCCCGTTGCTTCCAAATACATGTGACAGGGAGCTCTGAAACGCAGCACCGTCTTCCCACGACCTTTGGTTGCTGTCAATAGTAAAAGTTCCTCAGTCTTGGCTCCCAGGTTTTCAGACAGGAAGAGTGGCAGGCATTAAATGATGGCTGCTTGTAAAGTGCTCATTGGATCAAAGAAGGTGGAAATGGTTGACTTACAGCTATTCATCTGCCAATCAGGGACACTGCAGTTCTTGACTTGTGCTGCAGAGAGCAACACAGAGTCTTCATTTGTGAATGAATGTGAGATGAATGAATCCGTGACCGGGAAGCCTGTTGCTCTGACCTGCTGAAGTGAAGCAGGTCAGAGCTCAGCCACATCTAGATGACCACCCCTAAGATATATGATAACTTGCAACAGCAGATCAGGGTTTCTTCACTCAGGAGGTCATCGGTTGATGGAATTTGCTGCCAGAAGAGGTAGTAACAGCAACCAGCCCAGATAGTTTTAAGAAAGGGTTAGGCGAATTCATGGATGACAGGTGCAACAATGACTACTAGAATGGATGCCCAGGTAGTACCTCCAAATTAGAGAGACAGGCAGGATGCCTCTAAAGGTCATTTGCTGGGATTTGAGAGCAGGTGAAGGTTTTGCCCTTGTTGTCTACTTGAGATGCCCAGGAGCAATTGATGGGCCACTGTGTGGGACAGGATGTTGGACTAGATGGGTTGTGGCCTGATCCGGCAGGGCTCCTCTTACGTTCTTATGTAGTAGGTGGAACTCTATTCAAATACAAGTTCTTTTCTTCAGAGTAACCTTAGGGCTTTTCCACACTCAACTTCCCTGGGACCTGTCCCCAGCTTTCCTCAGTCTTACCCTGTAGCAGGATAAGTGCAAACGCTATCATTTGGGAGCATCTGCCTCAATGCAGCGGTGGCCATGTGCAGACAACCACTGCTATGGCAATCAGGTGCCAGAGCGTGTGACCGCACAGCCACCTTCCCCATGCTGCATCTAGTGCTGCACTAGGTGCCCATAGGTGCTCCTAGTATATTGTGGAGCAATTTTACTGCTCTACAGGTATTGATGATTGGGGGGGGGGAGAGTGGCTGCGCATGCTGGGTCCCACTCCAAGGTGGAAGCAGTTTCATGGCGTGTGGATGCTCTGAGCCAGAGCACCCCCAGGCCGGTCCCACTCACCCAAGTGCGAAAAGACCCATTTGAATCAGGCTCAGCTGGTAATTGTATGGACACTCCTGCACCCTTTTGACCTTGCTTGCCTCCAGAAAGGCTTTGCAGCTTCTCCAGTTTGGTTCATATGCTTCTTTTTATTCCTTAGCCAGAAGCTGGGTCACGGAGTGGTGGTGGAAACAGCAGCAGTGGTAGCGGCGGCGGCGGCGGCAGCAACAGGGACCGCTTAGTTCCTGAACCACCGTTGGCCCAAGAGAAAGCCAGTGGGCCTGCAGTTCCTTCTCACTTGCTTGGAACGCCTTATTCCTTTGGGATTCCACCCAACTCTCTGGTTCAGGACTCCCGATTCCCACCTCTCAAGTAAGTGATGGCAACTAGCGGAGAATTTGTTACAAAGTGCGAGTAGCCAAGGATCTGGCTTCTGCCCACCTCTCTCCCTTCTGACTAAGGAACTTTTTGCAAGCTTTTGCCTTCGGCTGACACTTCCATTTGTCCCCTTTTCAGCCACAGGAGCCATGGTTTTATATTTTGCTTGTAGTGGAAAGATTCACCAAAGGCAGGGAGAATGGGAGAGCTTCCTAAATAGGTCGTGCTGTGAAAGGTAAAATGTTGCAGCTATATCCAAGCTACCAATAGATAGGGTAAGGCACCTAGCCCGAGCAAGGGTTGAATGCCCCAAAGAGGTATGAAATAGGGAACAGTTTATTATGGAGGGTTCTTTTTATCAACAGGCAAGTGGTACTTGCTTTGTTGACTTTTATTTTAATTTTGGCTCAAATGTCCAAACAGCCTGGCTTGCTTGGATATTTTGCATCCTGACTTTCTAAGGGAGCAAGGAGCAGGGGTCGCTGCTTCCACTTTGGCTGCAGGTTTGCCCTGGGCAGCTGTCAGCACGGCAGTACAGAACTGAAGCCAGGCATGGTGGTGTTAGCTAATGTTGCTGCCTTGTTTATCGGGACCCCGCTGTGACCTTTCCCGTGCTCCGTTCATGCCGGTTGAATCAACCCACATCCCAGGGTGTCTGACCGTCTGTCTTCTCTCTTTTGCCTCCCTCTCCTTCCTAGTAGCCTCCAGCGGCCTGTCCACCATGTGGTGCCTCCCAGTGCGGTCACAGAGGACTACCTGCGAAGCTTCCGGCCCTATCACACAGCTGAGGAGCTCCGCATGGCTTCCTTGCCTCCCATTACGCTGGATCCAGCCACCGCGGCAGCTTATTACCACCCCAGCTACCTAACGCACCACCCTTTCCCACACCCGGCCTTCAGGTAAGAGCCAGAGTAAAAAAAGGCTTCTGTTCACGCTTTGCCAGGCTCTCACCGAGCTGTTTGGACACTTCCTGGAGCGTTTTCGTTGGAACTAGCTGCTGATCTGTCGAACGAGTCTCGGCCACAGTGGAGAGACTGCCAAGGATGTCGGCACAGCTGTAATAATGCACAATAGGCAGTCACTTAATGCAACAGCGGGACTCCTGATGCGAGGCCACTAATTTCCTCTCTGAATGGGGCCCCGTTGAGCCATTCCTGCCTTGGTTCAGCTTCTGTTATGCCCTGGTCAGTGAGACCTGCTGTGACCGCAGAGAGATGAGATCCAGCAATGGGGTTTGGAGTGCAAATGCCTTTGAGGAAGCCTGTGGGAAACCTAAGCATTTGCCCATAAGTTTTCTTTGCAACTGCCAACTTTGCAGCACATCTGAAACGGTCTGTTCGAATGCACAGTACGTGTGTGGGAATGTTTATAGGGAATGAAAAAGGAGGGGCTCCCTGACTGCTATTTTTGTGCTCTGTTTAAGAGGACATGGGCATAGGGCTAGCATGTAGGCACCTAATAGGAACATCTGGACCATTACTGATGGCCCTGAGTGTAGCTACAAAAGCTATGTGGTTCTTTAGACTAACCGTGCTTTTCTTTACAGGATGGATGATTCCTACTGCCTTTCAGCTCTGCGTTCACCTTTCTACCCAATCCCAGCTCCCAGTTCTCTTCCTCCCCTTCATCCATCTGCCATGCACCTCCACCTGTCTGGGGTGAGGTATCCGACCGAGCTATCCCATTCGTCTCTCTCTGCGCTTCAGTCTGAACGCATATCCAGCCTGACGGCAGAAAGGTACATAATATCTTCTTGTCTGGCAGCTTCTTCGCGCGAGAGAAGCGCAGGGTGTCACCCCTTAACTCAAAAACGCTTTGCTGCTCCTCTTGGATCTTCTAGGTTGCAGATGGACGAGGAGCTGCGGCAGCGGGAGCGAGAAAAGGAGCGGGAGCGGGAACGGGAAGCGGATCGTGAAAGAGAGAGGGAGCGAGAAAGGGAACGGGAGAGGGAAAAGGAGCTGGAACGAGAGCGGGAAAAGGAACGCGAGCGCGAACGCGAGCGCGAGCTGGAGAGGCAGCGCGAGAGGGCCCGGGAGAAAGAACAGAGCATCGTTAAAGCCATGGAAGGCTCCTTCCTACCAGTGTCCGAACTGCACGGGCTGAGGAGCCACCCTCCAGAAGAGCGTGTCAAACCGTCCGAGCAGCTAACGCCAAACCGAGCAGGTGATCCCACTGTAGCCCCGAAGCTGCTTTACCTTGATGACTTTCTGTATTTGTCACCAATAGGACATGGCTAACAAGGAGGCCTTAATCAAATCTGATGTGGACTGATTCATGGCCCCGCGTCCTGTTCAGTGAATGGCACTTACGGGACCGGTCTGCACTCTTGAGGTGCTCTTCCACACCATGTTCTCAGCAGTGCCTGCCCATCTAACAAGTGGCTGTTTTCACTGCATGTATGATTTTTATTAATTGTTTCACAGACACATCAGGGTGTTGTGCTTTCTGTGTTCTCCACGCCTGTGAGCACATGTTTGCTTTCTGCTGAATAATTATCTCTCGCACACACAACAAAACAGTCCAAAGTGGTCTGTGAGTTCTGAGTGTTCACACAGCTACTTTTCTTTTTCCCCTGCAGAAAAACCCAAGGATTCTCCTGCCATCCAGACCCCCAAGCCAGTCCAGCATCCTTTGCACCAGCCGTCTGCCTCGCATCATCCGGTGCCGAATCTCATTTCCAATCACAGCATCTTCCCCCTCCCTGGAAGTAGCACAGCTACGGCGCTCCTCATCCAGCGCACCAACGAGGAAGAGAAGTGGCTCGCACGGCAGCGGCGGCTGCGCCAGGAGAAAGAAGACCGCCAATCCCAAGTGTCTGAGTTCCGGCAGCAAGTTCTGGAGCAGCACTTGGATATCGGGCGCCCACCCAATCAGATGGAAACAGAGCACCGGCCAGAGAACCCAAGGTCAGTTTCGCTACCCACTGGGTGGACTGCATGGAGCTCTCCCCCTGGTGGAAGACCCCTTGGACCTGCTGGAGATGTTTAGATCCAAGAGGTTGGAATGACCAAGGGGTTGCCACAAAACCCACCTGTACCCCACCCCACTGCCAGAGGAACAGTTTTTACATCTGGGCTGTATTAGTTTATAGACTGCTGCATAAAGTTATGTGTAGTGTGGGAAAGGCAAATATTTTTTGTGCAAAATATTGGTTGGTTGGTTGGTTGGTTGGTAGGTAGGTAGGTAGGTAGATAGATAGATTTCTATCCCACCCTATAGCTGAAGGTCTCAGAATGGGTCACAATAAAATAATTATAAAAGCAGATAAGAACAGACTGGCTGAAACACTGATGATGCCTGCTTGGGGAAGGGATGTTGTTCCATCAGCCAAAGGCCGAGGGAAAGAGGTGCCTTTTCACCAGTCACGTGAATGCATACAGTGAGGGTGCCTGATGCATCTCAGAGGGGAAATGATTCCATAACCTGAGGGCTACAACTGAGAATGCCCTCCGGTGCATTCCCACCCCCACCCCCAAACTGCTGAAGGTGGTAGGAGCACCAAGAGGGCCGTGGTGGCAGATCTCAACCACACCGAGGTGATATAATGATGGCTAAACTCTAGCCTTTGTTGCCATAGCATGTCTTGATAGCCCACAGCCTGGATGGCTTCATAGAATCGTAGAGTTGGAAGGACCTCTAGAGCCATCGAGTCCAACTCCCTGCTCAGTGCAGGATTACCTAATCCATCCCAGACAGAAGGCTTTGAAAGGCCACCAGAGAGATTTATGGGAAACGGGGCTGTTGGGTGGGTATTGATGATGACAGCTGAATGAAACTGTCAAGTGTTTGAGGTTCCTTTGGCTCTCCTGTCCAGTTTGTGGACTTCCCAGAGGCCCCTGTGTGTTTGATCCAGCCGGGCTCTTCTTTCACTCATATGCCAGCTAGTTATTCTCTGTCCTGATCTGGCCTGTGAAAGCTGAGATCTGAAAGACTCACACACACCCAACCAAGTCCATGTAGAGGTGCCCTCTTTGAGAGGGAACAGCCCTTATCCTACTAGGGGGTGGTCCTTTGGAAGGATCCAACTCCAGCCAAGTCCCTTCAATGGCCTCATGTGCTCTGGATTTCAGCAGGCGCGCACATAATGCCATCTGATAGCTGCTTGGAAGACTGAGCAGACTGAGCCGAATGGCTTCCACCCAACTGATTGTGACCAGGTGTCATGGAGGCTGCTGTCATTAATTGCTGCCATCCTTGGCGAGGAGGAAGGGCAGGGATCCAGCCCGCGTCATCTGCCTCTCTTATATCATGGCTGGCACGGCTGCTTCCTGGCCTCCAGAGTGAGGACCCAGGAGAGAACAGGAGCATCCAAGGGTGGCTTTGAGAGGCTTATCACTGCTTGGCGGAGAGCAAAATCATCGCTCTTGAGCGAAGCAGGAGCATCTGCAGGCACACTGGTGGCTGTTTTTGAATGCAGGCCAAGACCCCAGATAGTGGCAGGAGGCAGCAGTCTCGGTGCTCTTCTACCCCTGCCCTAGAAGCGGCATGGAAAAGCAGCAGATTCCAAGTGGGTGGCAGAAAGCGAACATGCAGCTGTGCGCACCAGAATTCTGTCTCTGTTGTGCCTTCTGTTCATGCCTCAGGGTGGATTGATGTCTCCTTTTTCTGACGCTTTGCCAAGAACTCCCTTAAGCATCACTGGCTCAGCTCATCCCTTTGGCTCTGCGGCTGGATCTCATTGTTGGTTTTTTGGTATCGACGGGATTAGAGGAGCTAATCAGGTATAAGAAGAGTGGATTGCCGGCTGGCAGTGCAGCGTCAAATTCTCATTTCAACGTCCTCTTCTGTGATGGTTCAGCAGCGCTATGTGGTGCATGCCGGAACAAGGTCACCTTTAATGCATAGACTGAGAAGGGCCTTGGGCTATTTGTTCAACAAGCCTCAACCCAGGGGCTGCTAATCCATTGTGCTGGTTAATGGAAGGGGACGCAGAAGGAACTGCAGGCATGGGGAAGTCTCTAACAGACCGTGGTAGATCAGCAGAAAGCCCATCAATTCCTTCCGGATGATTGGCCAGAATATGGCTGCAACCCTGCATCCAAATGGTTTGGAGAAGATCTTTTAGGACAAGATGCATTTGCGTGAAGTGATGCTTAATTGTGTTCTGGTGGTTTATTTTTATACGTAGTTTGCAGTGCAGCTTCAACGGCAAAGATCTGCAAAAGAATAAGCTCCCTGTGTGTTCATGTGTGTGCACACATTCGCATGGATGCTTGCTTAATGCCTTTCTTTAAATAACCAAGGCAATATGCACACAAAATAATGCACACGCACACACGCGCTTCAGATGCAGGCATCCTTCCTGGGTCTTCCCATCTCTGAAGTCTGCCCCTTGCAAACCCTTCTGCAGAATCCTTCCCCAGTAGCAAAGCAGCCACATGATGGATCAAGACAGCAGTTTGAACTCGATGCTTTATTCCTCAGAGACTCAGTGCTCTGGAATGGAAAACTGTTAAATGCATCGCTTGAGTCCCTGCAATATTTATTAGTCTAACCCGTCGATCCTTCTACTGTTTCTCTGATAAAAGATTTCGTGGGGACATTCCCTTTGAGTCTGTACAGCATGAAGTTTTATTATGTCTTTTCCTCATTCGGAGCCTTTGCAAAGCTCTTCTTGGTAGCAGCTGCCTAAAAGCAGAGCCATTTATGCTTCATGACTAGGAGCTCCATGACGGCAGTGCCTGGCCCGTTGCGGCTGGCTCAGCAGTGGCAAGCTAATTAAAAGGAAAGTGGCCCAAGGGGTCAGAATAGGTGGAGCTAAAGGTAGGGGTGATGCTATTAAGCAGTGGTACTATGCAAATCTACATGGAACATAATGGGTTGTGCATGAAGGAAGTGGGGGAACAGGCTCTGAATTGTTGGGTGTGATGGGCCTGCTGGGCTTGGCCAATAGATGAGACAACGTAAGGCTGCAGATCTGTGAAAATCCTTCTTTAAGTTAAGAGATGATGCTTCAAGGCCTCCAGACATCTTACCAAGGACTGAATTGCTGAGAATTTCACAAGGCTCAGTCAGAGAATGGATCATCATTTATTTTTAGTATTTCCACAACAAATGCTCAGTAGCAAAGGTGAACATTTTCTCTTTCCAATGACAGAATGTTGAGTTTGGCTGGTAGGGGAAAGAAATCACAACAAAATAAGCATATTAAGAGGAAGACAAATAGTCTGAAAGGGCCAAATGTTTCAGTCACGTGGCCCATGTTGTCCAATTATCGAGTGCTTGTAGCAGATGTTCAACAGTTGGCAAAATCACACGCTGAGCAATCTACGTCAAATACTTGACAACATGGCTTTTGAATGCTCAGCCTGGCCAGGAGAGAGAAAACTGGCTTGACGGTGACCAAAAAGGAAGCAAGATTTAGAGACCATCAACCTGATCAGATAGTAGATGCTGAGAAACATTTCCTCACAAATAAAAATAGGTAATGGGGAAGGCAAGGGAAAGTTATGGATAGGGCAGGAAGCATTTACAGGTGCAAATATTCTTATTTACCTAGACTTTTGGTAACTACTTCTGTCTTTTAAGTTGGTGATACATTAGTTGTGTTTTTACTGTTGGTATTTTATATTGTTCTTCCTTTCCTGTTATAACTGTCCTGGGATTTACATGTGGGATAATATAATAATAACAGTAACAATAATAATCTATTCTTGGAGAAAATGAAAGGGAAATTAGAGCAAGGAAAGACTTGGCTGTGGCTTGCAAAGGAAGAAATGGAAGGCTTGATTTTAGCCACAAAAGAACAGGCTATGAGGACCAAGTCAAAACAGAAAAATCAAGCTGTATACATGAAGTCCCAATTATGCCAAGAAGCCGAAGAAACAACCGTCCGTGTGCTCAGCTGCTGCAAAAAGATCGCGCAGACTGATTATATACGCCATCTGCAAAATGATCCATTGGAATCTATTCCACAATTACCATCTGCCCGCAGCACAGAACTGGTGGGATCATAAACCCGAAAAGCGGTTGAAAATGAACAGGCCAAAATGTTATGGGACTTCAGCATACGAAGTGATAAAGTTTTGGACCATAACACCCCTGACATCACCAGTGTTGAAAAGAGGAGGGTATGGCTCATTGATGTCGCTATACCAGGAGACTGCAGGATTGACGTGAAACACACAGAAAAAAATTATGAAATACAAGGACTTAAAAGATTGGAGTTCAAAGACTCTGGCACGAGCCCGCAATGGTGGTCCCAGCGGTGGCCGGCACACTGAGTGCCATTCCAAAAGACCCTGGATGGCACTTAAAACAGCTTAACATTGACACGGTTACCATCTGTCAATCACAAAAGGCCACCCTGCTGGGCTTTGCATGCATTATGTGCCAGTACATAACAGCATCTTAGGATTTTGGAAAGATCCCGATACTTTATGAGGTATCAAAGCCAACGTGTTTAGTGTCATGTTGTTGTGTTTCTGTACGTAATAATAATAATCAATCCTGTCACATGAGTAAGCTTCACTGCTTACTTGGCTATGAATCAAAAGGTTCCAGTGCTTGAATTTGTTTACATTTCTGAATACTTTGGGGAGATGAAATCCTCTTCATCCTTGACCACATTTTTACAGATGACGTGTACAAACCTAACCCACAGCAAACTATGGGCAACTATGAGGAGGTCTCTCCTTGTCTCCTACCTGGAGTGGTTGCCGTTGATTTTTACAAATAAACTCTGGCACCGTATTGCAGAACTAGCACAGAAATAGCTGGAAGGCATATGGGCTGCGTCTGATTCTTCTCCTTTTCGTTTTGCAGTAGTTGGTCTTGAAACCACTGGGTGTCACCCTAACTCCAGATTCCCTCAGCACAGATGCACGCAACTGCCCATTTTTATGTAACATCAGGGTGCATTTTAGCTGTTGTTTCTTCAGCTCATTCCGGGGGGACTTGTTCAGTTACACCCAAAGGTTCATAACCTCGTCATGAGGGTCTTCACAGAAGAGAATTTGGGAAAGATCCATGAGCCCAAGCTCCTGGTCTGAAAATTGGAGGCGTATGGTGAAGCAGAGGAAAGAAACAGTGGGACTTAAAAGACTGATTAAGCATCACCAAAGTAGCAGCTCCTGATGGCATCCTTCGTAGGCACATTGGGTTGGGATGGGTTAAGGACAGAGCCGGTGAGACGACTTCTGTGAATCTTGAGTCACAACACTACGTGTACAAGACAAACATAAAGCACCAGTTTTATTGTCAGATCCACCAGCCACTCTCTGTAAAAAGGCTGAAAATCTCTCTAGCGACGACAGGCACAGATCTGCTGGACCTCTTCTATGCTAATCATTCTATGTCCTTCTTTTCCACAGATCAGGACCAAACCGCCCTGAACAAGGTAGTCGAGACCAACCGCAACACTTTGGGGGCCCCCCTCCGCTTATCTCTCCTAAGCCACAGCATCATCCTGTTCCCACCTCCCTCTGGAATCCTGTCTCCTTGATGGAGAGCACCACTGAATCTCGGCGGACACAAGAAAGCCACCCTCTCCAAAGCCACGCCGGCCAATATGAGGCAAGCCGGCAAGCCATCCCCCTTGTGAAGGTGGAACGGGTCTACTGTCAAGAGAAGCTAGACGAAGGCATCAAAAAAAGAGAAGCCGTGGACAAGTTCCAGCCGGCCAGGGAGCCTGGGGGATCGGAACATGGCGGCTTTTCCCACGGGCCCTTTTTAGCAGAGCTGGAGAAGTCCACACAGACCATACTGAACCAGCAGAGAGCGTCTCTCTTGCAAAGCGGGCCATTTGTTGACATGACCATAAACAGCAAGCCTGGCTCATCATCATACAGGCATCCACTACCCAGGGGCCATGACCCCATGTATGTTTATGATGAATTTTTGCAGCAGCACCGCAAACTGGTCAGCAAGCTGGACCTAGAAGAGAAGAGGAGGAGAGAAGCCCAGGAGAAAGGTCTGTATGCAAGTTCTTCCTTTGATTTCTTCACCACAGTAGAGTCCTAGATGCTCCAGCAAAGCAAAGGTTCACTAGACCATTAAATGAGCTGCAGTGTTGGACTCGGGCATTCTGGTCATCATCTTCTTCCAGAGAAGGGCAGGGACAGAGAATTCATTAGAGTCATATGGTCCTGTACTCAGGAACATGTGCAGGAAACAAAGTGTGTTTCTTCTAATAAGATTAGTTCTTCTCCTGTCTTCCAGGCTAAGGTAACCTGTGGGGAGGGATGGAGGACTGTCCTTTGATAATGGGGACCCTGCTACCATAAAATGTCATCAGTTTTATTCAGCTGTGGAGTTAACAAGCCCTGTAGATACCTTCAAAGCTGCCTTTTGAGTTGGATATTGACATACGTTGATTGGAAAATTCAGTCTTGTTCATTTCCCTGCTTCTGGAAGAGTCTTCAAAACAATACAGAATGAGCCTCAAGGCCTGAGCTCCAGAGGGGATTCCACCATTAAAGGGTACTGATATCTAAGCAATGAATATCATTTGGTTTTCATGGCTGGGACTCTACCCCTTGGCTTACAGGCCTAATTTGTCCTTGATTAAGCCTACGGCTGGGATTTCTAACGTGAACTTAAAGAAGAAGCAAGGCTGTTGGCTTCTACCGAAGCTGAGGGAGCCAGGATCACATCTGGGTCAGGATAGTAATTGATCCTGCAGGAGAACATCCTCTTATGTGTCTTGGGATCATCTTGAACGTCTAGTCCAAACTGCACTGCAGATCTTGCATCCGGGACAGGCTCCGTCAATAAATGAGGAACTGCTACTAATGAGGCAGCTTTAAATATTAACCTGGAATTGTGCAGAATGGGATTAGCAAAATGAGGAAATAACTTTGTTGGGAAGGTGAGGAACTTGGGTAATCCAGGCTCTCACGGTTCCTGTTTTATGTCTCTTTGGGCCTCAGGTAGGTCTGGTCTGGCTGCTTTACATGTGCCATCTCCTCTCCCCGTTTATGCCTCATTAACCTCCTTATATCCAGTTAGCCATTTAATTTGCTGTGTTGCCAGTAGAGGTGCAGAAGGGATGAGCCCTGCAGCAGATGCTGAGGACACAAAAGTCTGAATCTCCCGAGTCTTAAGAAAGGCGCTTCAGTGCTGGGAAGAGTTCAGGGTCATCTGTGTGACCTTCCTCCTGAATGTCACATGCAGAAAAAAGGCAGCCTGATCTCTCGTTGTTCAGCATAAGCTTTAAGATCCATTAGCATTGAAGCAGCAGCTAGCAGCCACGCATCTTTCTTGTTCTCAGTATACACACACCTTTCTGCCTCCCGTAGCCTCGGTGAAATGTTGCTTTCCTTTGCACAATTTCATTCTTGCAGGAAGCAACATTCGTTCAGTACTGAGGAAGTTCTTCTGGATGTGGCTTTTCTTATTCCTAAATCCAGCGACAGATTCAGGAAATGCAGCCTTTGATTAATATGCCATCAGATTCTGCCGTGGGCTCCTCTGTGGAAATTCACTCAGCTTTTCCCGATAATAAACACAGTTATTTCAGTGGCCCAAGCTTTCTTCCTGGGAAGTTCTACCATAAAGCGGATCCTGGCTCCAAGTTGCAGGAAAGCAAAAATGAAACATCTCCTCCTAGTTGATGCTCTGTAAGATACGTCTTGCTGCAACCAAGATTCACATGTACCCTCTCTGTCCTGTGAACGCAGGTTACTTTTATGACCTGGATGACTCCTACGATGAGAGCGATGAGGAGGAGGTCCGCGCTCACCTGCGATGCGTGGCAGAGCAACCTCCTTTGAAGCTGGACACATCCTCGGAAGTAAGTCCATCTCTCCTTTCTCGTGAGGCATGTGGACAAATTTGGATCCGTAGTGATTCCTTCAAAATCTCAGCTGTTAAACGGAGCCAAATGGCCAGGAGAAGGAAGGTCTTTAGAAAAGGCCAGCAGAGTTTATCTTCCGCATAGCTGTTCTAGATTGTTAAGCGAGCATCTGATTTTTGAAATTCCCTTCTTTCCTGCAAAGCACCTGAAAGCAGTGAGCTATTTAAGTGCTGGAGGCAACTTCGTATCAGCCGTCTAAATTTGAAATTCTTCAGGTCAGTGTTAGATGCCAGTTTCCTAGTTCCTCCTTTGACGTCTTGTCTGTTTTTCAAGCAGGTGCTGAACTTGGTACCTGAGCTCAGCCTGAAATGAAGGAAGAACTGGAACACTTTTTTTAAAAAAATTTGACCTTCAGCTCTATAAATGAAGGCTGGTGACTCACAGATTAGAAAAGAGCTGGGGTTTGGAAGGAGTAAGAGCATTTGTTATTTCTTTTTATTAAAGACGAATAAATAGCAGAATTACCCTGCAAAAACGTAATTGCAGCTGCCTTCTCCTCTAACTGGTATGTATTGCATGGTAGTTCATTTCTAAGAAAATCAGAGCACCTGAGCAGCATTTAACATGTTTCTGTACAAAAACAGGTGGTGGTTTGATTTTTATAGAGATGGCTTTGCAGGTGCGTGCAGAAAAAAGGAAGAAGGAAGTATTGCTAACTGGTGTGACCCCACTCCTTGCCCATGTGTGGCCTGGATAACTTTCTCTGGTGAATGGAGCCATCTACTTCAGATGGCTTTCTCTCCTTTGAATTCAGTTACACCAGAATTCTACCTGCATTTATGGGCTAACTGAGCCCCATAAACTTTAATAATATAAATTAATCACTAGTCTTCTTTGCTGTATTGTTAATGTGTTTGCACCTGCCTGCTGAAAGAATTTGGACAGAAAGGCATTTATCTTTCACTTAGATGTTTTTAATAGATGTAGTTTTCCTTCCTACATAGCCTTCTGTGGTTATCTCCTCAAGCAAACCAGATCCTAAGGCAATCTTTAGCATGGACGGTCTCAGTGAACCTCTCTCCATTCTTTTCACTCTTTCAGAAACTAGAGTTCCTTCAGCTTTTTGGACTGACCACCCAGCAACAGAAAGAGGAGCTGCTGGTCCAAAAGCGTAGGAAAAGGCGGAGAATGCTGAGAGAAAGAAGTCCTTCCCCTCCTACGGTTCAGAAGAAACGGCAAACACCGTCCCCCCGCTGTGTGCTCTCCACACGTTACAGCCCTGATGAAATGAACAACAGTCCAAACTTTGAGGAGAAGAAGAGATTTCTCACCACCTTTAATTTGGCTCATATCACTGCTGAAAAAAGGAAAGGTTAGTTGATCGATGAAGCATTAGCGAATGGGTCATTTTGGGGGAACATTGAATTGGAGGGTGATGCGCCCCCATGGCTGGGGCTGTACAGAGGAACACCTCAATCTGCAGAAGTAACTGGTCGTCGCTGCTCTGTTCACATGATTGGGTTTTTGGGAAAGATAACAGAGGTAATGAGACGAAAACCATGGATTGTGGATTGTAAGTGCCTTGATCATATCTTCTCCTGACTGTCCCCATCTTGCAGATAAGGAGAAGCTGGTGGAGATGTTCCATGCAATGAAGCAAAAAAGCTCCTCCATGGCACCATTAGTGAAAAACTCTCTGCAGGACAATCCGAGTATTGCCCAACCTGGTAAGTCGCTGTAAATTGAAACTCTGGCAATGGTAAAGACTTAGTAGCTTTCATTGTGGCTTCTTGAGTATAAATATAGCCTTGACATCCTCTGTTATTCTTATATGACACCCTTCACTGGACTCGTATCTCGTAGTCACCGGGTTTGATTCCGCACTCCTCCACGGAGCCAGCTGGGTGACCTTGGGCTAGTCAAAGCTCACTGCTGAAGCTCACAGCCTCACCTACCTCGCCGGGTGTCTGTTGTGGGGAGAAGAGCAGAAGGTTCATCAGCTGCTTTGGGACCCCTTAAATGACTGAGAAAAGTGGGGTACAAAAGCCAACTCTAATTGAATAACCCCTGACTAAACAAATGCCTAGGAATGGCAAACTCAGAATGGGCATATTGTATATATCTAACTATATGCCATGTACATATTTGCATTCATTAACACCATTCCTCGGTTTAGGCACTTGATTATGAGCACATACAAAAATGCTTCTTTTGAACATGGGTCTTTTTGCACCATAGCCAGTAGGCTGTAGTGCTCTAAGCCCAGTCCAGTCCAGGGACAGGAAGACCATTCACATTTCTGATAGCCCAGGACTCTCCTAGGTAGCCAGAAATGTGAACAGTGCTCCTGTACCCCAGCATACCGGCCCACACTGCCACCTTGCCCTGCCCCCTGGCTGGTGTGGTTGGCTGCCACCCACGCATCATGCGTCCCGAGCCGCGCTGGCTGGCAGGCAAACCGATTGATCGATCCGGGGGAGGGGGGGGGACCGGTCTGACCTGGTGATGTATTTCGCCACTCCTGGGTTGAGTCCCCCGCTAACCTGCCCATGCAGGGCATCACCCAGGGGGATGCCCCCCGCCATCCTCCCTCCCCCCTCTCCGTGATCTGCAGGACGTTTCCTCTCTCCTCTTGGGTATCGTGGCTTTTTGAGTCCTGCGATTCCCGAGAGGGTGGAGAAAAAGTCCTGCAATATTGCCAAGGCAGCCTAGTGTGCGTGGGAATGCTCTTTACCAGAGCGGTTGTGATTGCATACTGGAGGCCTAAGTGTGAACAGGCCTCCGATTTACTGCTTTCTCCATTCTAAGCTGAGCATAGGATACAGCCAACAGTGGCAGATTTATATTCCTCTGAATGCCACTGTTGAACTCTTAACTCTTGAGTGTCCCTGAACAGTGGGAGTCCCGCAATAGTCAGGTGACCACAGTGACATTTGGTGGAAGAATGAGGTACAGATTTCTACTACTATTTTTAAGAAAGGAGATGCTTTGCATGTGCTTTGGGAAAGATATGTTAAAATTTGGGGCACATGTGTGGGGAAAAGACTATTCCCTGAAAGAAGCATCCCAATTGTGGCCATAATTCCTATGCATTTTATCTAATGGACATCAGTAGCAAATGGTAATTTATTTTTCAAAATCTGCTGTCCTTGAATGGCCAAGTCCCAGTTGCTCCAAGTGATTTGTCTGTGCTGCTTGATTCCAAAGAAGCAGAAGCAGAGTCAGATAAACCATCCAGCATCGCTGCACTTTCTCTGCCAGACCCACCGAAGACAACTGAGCCCAGCAGAATAGAACAGCTGAGGCTGCATGAGGTTCCACGGGCGAAGGAGCCTGTTCCTGTTCCTGCTGAGAAGCCCAAGCTGAGTGATGGGCACACGGCCAAGAAGAGCTTGAGCATCCTCAACTACGTCCGAGGTTCCTTGCCAAAGGACATTCCTGTGCCGCTATCACATAGTATGAATGGGAAGAACAAGCCATGGGAGCCCTTTATAGCTGAGGAGTTTGCACATCAGTTCCATGAATCTGTGTTGCAGTCCACACAGAAAGCACTGCAGAAGCACAAAGGTAACAGAACCGTCGGAAACAGGAACAGAGGGGGGCAGGGTCGGGCGACTTAACAGAAAAAAATGCATGGGGCCTTCAGCTGCAGATCATAGGTTTGGAGTAGGGTGTGCATGGAGCAAATTTCCACATTCTATTCAAGGTGAATAGAATGTGGAAATATTCAGCTCCGGCCAAATACCACCCCACCCCTCCTTTCCAAACCCTCCCCTCCCACCTCTCCCCATTTACCTCACTTTGCCATAGCAGCAGCCGCCACCCAGAGCCCAGGCCACCACTGGAGTACCCCCAAAGGTAAGGGGGCCCTGGGGAGGCTGGCAGGAGTGCTTGGGCAGCACTCTGGGCCTCTTCCCGGGGCTTCTGGAAAGCCAAAAAGCTTTCCAGAAGCTGAAAACAGGGCCTTCTAGGACCGGAAGGTCATCTCCAGCTTTCGGAAAGCCTGTTTTGGTTTCCAGAAGCCCTGGGAAGAGGCCCAGAGCGCTGCCGGAGCAGGTGAGTGGGCCCTGGGGTTGCGGGGAGGTTTGGGGGAGGCCGGCCCAGGGGAGAGGGCCCAGGGTAATCCAGTATCCTTAGAAGCTTTAACTGAGGCTTCTACGGATACTGGATTATCTGATCTGTCCATGAATCTTGGAATACACTAATAATTTGTGCACGTCCCTAGTCTGGAGCCCAGTGAGAGGTTTGTTTGCATGTCCAAAGGAAGAAGCTACAGAAAATAGCTTCTGAGCATTTAGTTCTAGTTTTGTAAATTTTACACTAAAGTAAATGTTAGAAGGGCAAAATGTGCAATAGGAATAGTTCTGTGCATATAGAAGTTCTTCACAGTGCAGTTCCAAGTGCTTCAAAAACCCTCTGAAAAAGTAGTTGGGAGTAAAAATGCAATTACATTTATGCTTTCCCAAAGTCTGCTTTTTTAGCAGTACTGTCTTCTCTTCAAAATGACCCGCCTAATTAGCATCTAGAGGCAACAGGCTCCGCTTACACTTATCCTCAGATATTTCGCAGTACTAGTGTTATCATTTATTTCTGTTGCTAGAAAGGCCTGACTAGTTTTCTCTAGATGGTGGTAGGCATGATAAATGTATGAAATTCACTGAAAATATAGTTCAGTAGGTGCAAAGCTCATTAATTTCAGCAGAAGGGAGTGCAGAATATAAAGATGTGACAGTGTATAGGCAGCAGCTGTTAGTACGAAATGCAATAAAAAATTAAGGCAGCCAATAGGAGAAGGCAATTTAGCAGCTAAAGGTATGGACCATAAATGGTTTCACTGACTTTCTCTGAGAGACGCCATAAAGTTCCCTGAAAAAGTCTCTTGTGCTGAATAAAGAACATTAATCTTTCTGACATACCTTACCTTTGTGATAACGTCTTGAGAGGAAATTGCTAAGACTGTTAATATTTTTTCAAGCACACTTGTTTCCAAAGAACCAGTGGAGTATGTACCAAGCCCTTAATTGAGCCTGACTAGCCGAGATCCCAGATTTATCCATCCCTCTGATGGTTACTGACCTTCACGAGCCGTTTTCCCACCACCACCCTGGTTTATCTTCACATATTCTTTAGTGGCTTCCCCATTTGGGAGTCCTATGTGTGCCTCCTGCCTCTGGCAGTGGAGTTTCACTCTTGATAGCTCCTGTGTGTGACACTTGAATCATAGCTGGAATGTTTTCTGCTGAAATATTGACGATTGTTACAAGCAAAGCTTGGCAATGCCTGTTAGGAGACTTGAATGCAAAATTATCCCTTGCAGTGATTTCATTTGCTCTGCCTTCCTGACCCAGAATGTATCTGGCTTAGCTGCTCTGCCAGTTCAGGTACATATGGGGGCTTTGCTAGACCCATCTGGTTGTCATCCCAGAATTAAGTTATTCCTCCTGAGCTCAGGTAGTCCACTGTCTCTGTGTGTGGATGGCTACTAGCAGTAGAAATCAAAGTAAGTATTGAAGAAGCATTTGGCACAGGCCTTTTACATCTCGTGTGTTGCCTTCTAGGAAATGCAATGATGCATTCTACAGAGCAGAACCACAAAGTGGATGCCTCCATTCATTATAACATTCCGGAGCTGCAGACCTCCAGTTGGGTGTCTCTGCCACAGCAGAATGGCCAGAAAGAGTCCCAGCACAAGGGCTTCGTTTCCTCAGAACACGACAAAGTATCTGACTCAGAGGAGGAAGAGGAGGAGGAGGAAGAGGAGGAGGAAGAGTACCCCAGACCCAAATGGCATGGGATCGAAGCAATCTTTGAAGCTTATCAAGATCATATAGAAGGTAACATTCTCTAGCCAATACCTCTCACTGGACCTTGGGCCAGAGGTTTATCCTGCATTTAATGAAACAAAGAGCACAGTTTCAAGATCGGAAGGTTCACACTTTGATTTAAACACTATCTTTCATTATGTGAGAGAACCAACAATTTAGCTTTTTTATCAAAATGCCAGAAGGCTAGTTCTGAATCTGCAAATGTCCAGGTTAGCAGATGAGACAATTTAGCATGCCAGATAAATTACAAGGTACAGATAATGTTCTAGTTGAAATTTCACAGAATGGCTTGATGCAAACCGCATTCTAGGGTGTGATCCAGGTCATGACTTCAACAGGCGATTAATGGATTAAATTTGATTGCAGAGCAAAATCTGGAACGGCAAGTGCTACAGAGCCAGTGCAGACGCTTGGAGGCCCAGCACTATAGTCTCAGTTTAACAGCAGAACAGTTGTCACACACAATGACGGTAAGACTGGATTCGACACCTTCTTGCAGATATTATCAGAGTGAAGTGATAATTATTTGACTAACGAACTGCGGAGAGGCTATTGAATCTCAGCTGTGGTATCGCTTTTTGTGTATCTGGATATCTTCCCTGAAGTGGATCTTTTCTCTACCCATGCAGGAACTAAGGAACCAGAAGCAGAAGATTGCCTCTGAACGGGAACGACTTCAGGCCGAACTAGATCACTTGAGAAAGTGCCTTGCGTTGCCTGCGGTGCAGTGGTCTAGAAGCTATTTCAAGGGGTATCCCAGGTGACACCCCCTTGTACTAGGCCGAACACATAGTATAGAAATAATAATCTATTTTATTACCTGGAATATTTAATATTTTTCACTGGGAGGTTTGAAGCTTAAAAATAAAAGAGAGAATGTGCCATGCATGCAGCAAAGGACTGTGGAATCCGGGAAAATTCAGACCCATCCCTTGAAAGAAAAATGCAATTGATATTTAACTCTGCAAGTAACCCACTTAGAAAACTGTAGTTTTGGTTAAATTTGACAGGGTTGTTTTTCTTCTCCAGCTTCTCTTCCAGTTTTTTTCAAACCTTTGTTTTAATCCAGAGACTCCACTGATGACACTAATATTCATCTCCCATCGAAGGGGCTGGGTTCATCTCCACCTATAAACTCCTTTTGTTGCCATATTATTTCAGTTGCTGTACTTTGTTTTATTTGTTCTGAAATACAATTTCTCGGGCCAGGTAGAGGCCAGGTACACATCAGCTTCTCTTAGAATAATGAACTGAATATTTTTGGATACAGAACTAATTATCTGCAGAGTAATAGGCCTACAAGAAGAAAATGCAGCTTCCAATCCAAACTTGACTTCTCATGCATCAATCAGCTTTTTGCTGGCAATGCACTTCACTTGAAAAATAAAAGTGAATAAATAAACTGAAGGTACCTTTTTATTACTGGGGAGGGGAAGATGTACAGAACAGTGATATACATACAACACACACAGATTATGTACCCCAGTGGGTAGAATTTTCATATAAAGATTTTGCAATTAAAGAGTAAAAAGGTGCTTCAGCCTTCTACTGTGTATATATTTAAAATGTTTTGTATGTTTTTATTACTTTAATTATTGTTATAAAAAGCTTGCCATTTTCAATATGTTTCTGCTTTTTTTTCTTTTTTGGCAAACATAGCTTGCTTTTAGTGTTTGTACTGCTGCTGGTCAGGACATGAAAAAATATTGAAGTGTTTTTAAAAAAGAATTTTAAAGAGCTTTCCAATGGGACTGGTGCTGTCACTTAGATATTTTGCCAATCTGTAGCCCAGTTACTGGTACAGAAAATACTCTTAAAAAATGCAGAAGCCAGGAATTACTACTTATCCTGCCCCCATCCTACTTTTCTTCTTAAAGCTCTTGGAATACTGAATGTATCAGCTGCTACTTGAGAGACCTTTAGGCGTAAAATGTATCATCTTCCATGCACAAGGTTTGGTACGTTTGTCAACTCCACTCGAAACCACAAAACTCACAGCATCAACATGAAGTTTCCAGGAAAAATAGTCCAAAAACAGCAAAATACAAAGGAGGACAAATCTTGTACCCAAATCCAAACTTCTTTACACACAGACCCATCAGCATGGACTTCACGTCAGCCACCCGCTGTGGAGAGGTGTGTATACACAAGATAACACCACGGGTAGGTGAAATAGTTTCTAATCCATTTACACACCTGACTTACACAGTGCCAACTGAAAATCATTCAGAAGGGTTATTCATGTGGTTGTGTTATTCACTTATCACTTCTGTGGCCCTGACGTGTGGGACCTACATGTGAAGTCCACAGCCTGCTCTAACAGATCTTTGTTCTAGAGTCACATGACTGATCCTAAATGCCCAACCAAGGCCACATATTATCTTTGAATAGGATTTCCACACTCAAATACCACCTAGCTGGGTTATAAATGATATTCACTCATACTTCTTTTCTCAGTATTATTTTCTAGTAGGTAATTTTGTTGCCCTTTCCTAACAATCCATTAATTTTTCAGTTGTCTATTAACCAGAAACACCACAACTTCTTAATAGAAACAAGACAACCTTGTAACAACTGGTTTGTGAATGTGCAATATCAAAAAGCCCAAGCTGCTCATTTTCAAAGCCATTTCTGATGGGAGTTAATCCTCACATTATTTTCATAGGTTTAGTTACAGATGCCATTTACAAAACGTGAAAGTAACATTTTTGGGTAAAATCAATGCATCTTTCTTTAACTTCCAATAATCTCTCATGGAAAGTTTATTATTGGTCTTACAGGAAGATTTGGTAGCTTTGCAGATTTGCTGCAAAACTGCTGATTCCCTAAAAGCAGAGGTGTGCAAAAAGCTGTTTGAAATTAATTCGTAAATGTACCTTCCAGATGGGGAAATAGTTTGGGCATTGGTGCTCTTTACCACGCGCCCAAAGACACTTGCTCCTTTTTAAATCTGGCTTTTCTCCAAGCCTGAGGTGATAAGAACATTCTGAACATAATTTTACACGTTTAAAAATGTGTTTTTGAAAAGGAAGCTTTTAAGTCCCCTATTGGTATAACGAAAGGTTAAATACTCTTATGAGTATTTTAAAGAACACACAAGTTGTACATGGATCTATTTTCTACGTTTGACGTGCACATAAACCAAGAATCATTTGTCATTCTAAATTTATAAATGGCTTTCCTTTTGGCTTAGCTAAACAACTGTAGCAACAAAGTATGGTAAAGCACAATATTTTGAATGGAGAAATACAATCTCTTGAATAGAGTTCATTATTTTTTTAAAAGTTTGCTTTAAAAAAAAATATTTTAGTAGCTAATATGCAGGGCTTTCCTTGCTGTTCCTACTGAAAATACTGTCAACTAAGGGCAGACTGGTGCATTTTTATAGGATTTGGGTGGCCAGATAATAAAAGACAACACTTCTGTACTTTTTAATAGCTGCTTAAAGGTAAATTCAGCGAGTGGAGCTTCCTCACCCTGTGTGACAAGGCTTCACAGCAATAAATCCTTTTCCTATGCAATGTTTAAAATACCAAAGTCCTGGCCTTGGTCTTCAAGTAAATGTCTCTTCCAACAAAAATACGGAAGAGCCCACTGTGGGCCTGAATTCATCAATTCCCAGTCTTGGATATGGCAAAAAGAGGGATCCTCTCCCTCCACTTTAGTGGCTTCTTAATCATATATGGAACATCTTTCCCTGGTGTACTGAGACAATCAGCTCTACTGGAGCATGGGGAAACAGCAAGTCAATCATATTTATATACTATATTTTCCCTTCCAAAGTATATTAGGATGGTCTCACCCATTTGCCTTCAAGGGTGAGAAAACCCCTCTGCCTCTTTCTCAGTAAGAATTAATCCCATAAAACAAAACGTACCAGAAAAGATGCTTTATCTTGATGCGTTTGAGCCCCTTCCTCATTTTCCTCCTCATCCATCAGCTAAAAAATATCCAAAGAAGGGACTGCTGCAGAATTCAAGATGGCAGTGGTTTCGTTATTCATTCCGGCCATTCAGGATTCAGTTCAGCAAAGAATTTATATAAAGAATTTACAAAAGGCAACCATGAGATGTATAAGGAAAAAAAAAAAAGTATCTTAGGTAAGTGTTAAAGGAACAAAACGGGCATTAGTAGGCTCTGCCAGACCAAATACTTTCCCTCTTAATCTCTCAAACTGGGTGTTAACTGAGGGCAGTTTGGATCCTATTGTCCCAACAGCTGCAGCAGCAGCAGGTCTTTCACTGCAGAGTAGAGCACCTTTTTTTTCCTCTTCCTTTTATTTCTGCCAGTGTGTGAGGCATACGGGCACAGAATGAGTGAGACTGCTGTACTCATTCCTCAAAACCTAATTGCACTGTATGTCACTCTTCTTTCAACTGAATGTAATGCGGGCTACTACACTTGTATGCCAGCTCCGTGTTACTCCAGCTTTCACAAACCCAACAGCATTTGTTTAAGTGCAAATCCATACAGTGAGAGCCAACTGGCTTGATTTCCATGTATATGTATATACATAGCAGTAAAGAGTGAAGGTGCACTGAGTTCAAGTACAAATTCATACACAAGCTGCTACAGTAGATTGGTTAGCTTCCTGCTCAGAGCGAGTCCATCTTTAAAATACAGTTTTTCCTCGTCTGATGCAAAAGCATGGAAACACAGGGGCTAGTAAAACACCACAATATTTGATCTTTCCAAACCTCCTCCTCCTTTTCTCCTTCTTTCTCATCATTGGAGCCAAATGTTCTCTTCTCTTCCTTCCCATCCCAACCTTCTTGGGCCACTCCTTAGTCTCAGACTACCCAATTTGCTCTCCCGTGCCCCCAGGGCAATGCTGATTGGTTGTTGTAAAATGTGCAGTTTCTCCAGTAAATAAGCAGAGGATGAGGGGAGAGCCGGAAGATAAAAGCCCAGGCCTGCTGGGGCAGTTTAGATGCTGTGAGACAAATTAAACCTGTTTTAAGTGTACTTGTTTGAATTAAATGTAATGTAATATATTTGTTGAATGTAGTAATTAGGTATTTATGAATATATTGCTGTAATTTCTGACAACATCCAAAAAAATAATAATAAAATGTTCCTAAATCATGACAAAGGATTATTTTCCCAGCCCCAACGGTGCATAGATTACATTGCCTCTGTAAAAATTAAAATATGAAACACTGACAGTGCTTAAAAACACACATCAAAAGTTCCAGGCTTCTCACTCAGAACTGAAGGTACATTCCTAACGTCCTCCTACTCGCAGTGGTAAACTAGTTCAGAATTACTTCCCAAGTGAATTAATAGATTTCTGTGGCGAGAGGTGAACTAAGGCATAGATTCCAAAATATTTGAACGTACAGAACGTGAGGTGCCTTAAGAGGACAGACTTGCAAGGCAACTTGTTAACAACACATTTGGGCACAAATAGCTGTTCACAGTCTATTCCACAAAAGTCTGACAAAAGCCTACAGCAACTCATATAGTGGGGAGAAGTGCAGGCACACTGAACCATGTTTTGCCCCTCTGTGGACCAAGATGCAATTTAGCATGATCAAAGGCAGCACACCAACGCCTCCCTCTCCATCTGCCATGAACAAGTCATGCTGCTGAAAGCAATTTTTGGGAACAAATTAAAACTTAATTTGTCACAAGCACTGTTTAGCTGTCTTCAGTAATGTTACAGTGCAACACAGAGAACGGGCTTATAACAGTCACAAGGAAGGCCAGGTATTGCATGGGAATTCTTTATTATAAACATGACGCAATTTCCATTTACTTATGAACATTTCACTCAAGGTAAAAAGTATTTTTTAAAGAGCTGCTACATTTTTAGGCTGTGAGAACACCTCTCAGCCAGCCAGCCAAGGTCAGTATGTTACAGCCTAAGTAACATGATGTGCCTTTCTGCACTGCCATCCACTTGAGACCATATCATCTCATGAACCAAAATGGCAAGTCAGCTTAGAGCACAGACCAGACAGTTATAGTAACTCATTATATGTCTTATGGATGGAGTCAGCTACTAAATACTCAAGTAATTAAAACTGGTAGAGGGTACAGCAAGCAGCGGGGTTTAAGGAGATTAGAAACAGATCTCAAAAGCAGAGATAAAAAGCAGAACACAGTCCCTACCAAATGGTAAATCTTGTTCTTCCAAATCCATTTCTTCAGAGTGCGTGTTTTCCCTCTCAACAGACAGAATCACAGAAGCAGTGGACTTCAATAGCAGCTACCAAAGCAAGTCCTTTATCTCGCCAGACATTGATAAATAGGCTGGAGCAAATGCTGTCACAGTGGAAGCACTGTGGCCTGCTAGAGAGAGGGTGCAGCATTTACCTGTCACTCCCTAGACAGGCCTACAAGAGCTCAGTGCAGCCAGGTGTTCAAAATGCACTCACTCTGTCATCTTTCCCAGAGGCAGCAGAAGATAAAAGGTCCACGGAGGAATCGGATCCTTTCGAGTGCAGACCAATTCATTTTCTCCTTCTAGTTTTAGGCTGAATAAAACAAGCTCAGCACAGAAGCAAGCCACAGCAAGGCTCTGCAGCCAATTCATCTTGGAATGACAGTCTCTCAGGAGCTGGGGATACTGTTGGGGAGCTGTATCTCTTTGTCAAGGACAGTCATTGCGGCAGAAAGACCACAGAACCCAACTGCTGGAGATACCTGTGACTCCCTGCAGATTACTAGCAGATCAAATCAGGGATAGGCCGCAGCCTTAGAGAACCAAACATGTTTACAACAGATGTCAGTATCTTGAAACAAGTCCTGATGTATAGTCTCTGCTTTTGACACAATCTTATGAGAAGACTGAAGGGCACACACAAAAAGAAAAGAAACATTATTCCTCAGGACTTAGAAAAACCGCTGAGCAGCAGAATAGCAAGACGTCCCCTCAAGTAGATTTCTCCTGTCAAAAGTCCTGGGACTGGGCACCCTCTCCCGGCTGGAGATTTGTACGTAGCTTGTACAAGTGATCTAAAGTTTGGGTGAGGAAACCTCCAATAGTGTTGATCTCCATGATAGTCAGATTATCCAGCTTATAAAAGACAAGGAACAGGCGTTAAAAGTCAAATTGATTGTGCCCTTCTTCCTCAAGTGCTTAGTGACACTTTGACAGGTATCTTCCAGCAATTCATATAATGCCTATTACATCTTTCTTAAGTGGAAATTAGCTTTGACTGTGTTAAGAGTGAACTTTTGAAGCACAGAGGGAATCCAGACTTCAGCTCCCATCACCCATTCCTAACCTTGCCAAGGCAAGACTGACAGACATCTAGCAACATCCAATACACTAGTTCCAACCTTATGCGTTTCACTTTCTCAGACCCTGTCAAGTGATCTCCCAACATGGCAAATAACCACTACCAACAGGCATCTATATACATTGGACTATAGCCATTTATTATCAATTCAGATGAGTCACACAATGGGCACCGTGAATAATGCCCACCCCACCTCCAACTTTCTATTTCACTTACCCTGGCATGAACTTCTTGCTGTCTGACAAAGGTATCCGCAGACAACCGGAGTTTTGCTATTCGGGTGTCCCAGGTATCCTTCACCAATGTTCGGATTTCATCAGCCTTTGGAATATTGTCCACAGCACTAACGGAAACAGGAAATTAATCAGAATAAGCTACAAATTATACACATTCAGAGAAGATATATGCTACCACTATTAATACGGTGAACTTAATTTGCATTTTAAATGAGCTCCCAAACTGTGCACTAACAGGGTTAGAATTATGAACTGGGAACCTTGAACTTCATGACCTCCTTTCACTGTTTTTCCAACTCATTTTTCGCTCAGACGCTTTTTCTTCCTAAAGGGAGATCCTCAAGCTAAAATGCTCTTACCTCTTCACTACATTTCCATTTTCTTTCATGGGTTTTGAAAGTTAATATTGTAAAATGTCCCATATATCCTGCAAATGAAGGACACAGCATAAGTCTACTCACTAGTTCAGCAGCAACTTTGTTAATTCCATATAAAATGGACTAGGCATTGGCGTGAAAGTGTCTTCTTTGCGCTCCTGATCCCGAATTTGCTCCAGTTTTTCTAGAAGATAATGGAGAAGAGAAAAGTATTTTATAGAGTGTAAAATGCCGCAATTTCCTTCCCCATAAGTTATATCCTTATGTCATTGGGCTGGCATGGAATACTTGGTGCAGTTTTTCAGGAATATCTGGAGCATCACAGTTGGAGAACCAATGTCTTAAATCATAACCTGTCTTGATACCTACAATTTTAAACTTCTAAGGTATAGAGATAGGTCCAAAAATCTACAATACTTGTAGTTTCCAGGCAAAAAACACAAGGTAGGCTCTTATCTATCTGCAGCAACACACCAGCTATGAACTCCCTTTCAACAGTAATCAAGTTATCTCCTGCTGAACCTTTTCTCAGACAACTTAAAAGATGCATTTTTTAAGCTAGACTTTCAGCATTTAAAACATGAACCCCATTTACATCTGTACCATTTTTGTGATGCATTATCTGGGCCCTTTCTGCACTGGGCCTTATTCTAGATCACACTGCAAAATAGAGGCCTACTGCCATAGCCTGTACCAGCATACGGATTTAAGGATCCCATTCAGGAATGTATTTCATAATAAGACCCTGGACACAATGAGCTCCTATAATCAGGAATTCACTCATTGAGCGAGTATTGTTGAGTGGTCAGGGAGCCAGACTCTTATCTGGGAGTCACTGGGTTTGATTCCGCACTCCTCCACAAAGCTCTCTTCTGAGCTCACACAGCCACACCTACCTTACTGTTGAGGGGAGAAGAACAGAAGGTTTGTCAGCTGCTTTGAGTTCCCATAAATGGGTGAGGAAAGTGGGGTAGAAAAGCCAGCTCTTCTTCTTAGAGGTAAGTGTTCTTACCTACATCCATCCACTCTGGAGGTATCAGTCTACACTTCTGCCTCTGCTTGAAGTTGATGGCTAGCCAAAGCGGCACCTCCACTGGCAACCCAGGGTTGAAGGGCCCCAAGTCTCCCTGTGTGAGAAAATCAGAGCGAGGAAGAAAAGAGTCAGGCTGCCCAAATGGACAGGATAATATTACAATTGCCTCTCCCGCAGCCCAGTTTTTGCTGCATTTTTAACTGCTGTTCGTTTCACTCTTGGCTGAGGTCACACCCAAGGTTTAATCCAGCTTCAGTCCACTTTCACAGCGAGAGAATACATCAGCAAACTAAGAAGCTGTTTTCTTTCAGAATCAAATAACCCAGAAAATCCACCTGTGGAATACATAAGTTGGAAAGAAAATCACTGGTGACTTTGCTGATGCGTTCTCTCACTGTGAAGGGGGACTGAGGCTGGATTAAACCAGCTCTCGGCTTTCAATATCCTGTCAACGGCTTTGAGATTTCTCTTTTTTAGTGGAAAGCAGCATAAAGGGGTATAAAATTTTAAATATCTTTTAGGAACATTCGCTACATTTTAGATCTCATTTTTATTGCTGTGACCTGCCCTGTGGTGAAGGTGAAATATTTATTTATTTATTTATTTACATTTATATCCCGCCCTATACCCTAGGGTCTTAGGGTGGGTAACAGCATATTTAAAAGACAAAAATACTTAAAATAAAACCATATATAAAACAGTAATATGTGCAGTAGGGGAAACCTGTGCCACATTTAGCCAAAGGCCAGAGCAAAGAGGTGTGTCTTTACCCCCCCCTCCTGAACGTATACAGTGAGGGGGCCTGACGCACCTCGAGGGGGAGGCTATTCCACAGCCTGGGGGCCATTACTGATTAATAATAATAATAATAATAATAATAATAATAATAATAATAATAATAATAATAATAATAGTAATAATAGTAATAGTAATAGTAACAACAACAACAACAAGTGCCCGACTAGTGATATACGAAATCCAGCATAGTGATCTCGCTTGCTGTAACTGCTGTTGTTGTTATTATTATGTAAAAACAACAACAACCGCCTTGTTCTCCCCTCAGCTTCCCGCCTTCTGGTCCCTCTGCCCCGCCTGAGGCCTTCAAGCCCCCGCCAGGTCGTCCGCCTCACCCATGCGCCCTCAAGCCGGGCCCGCGGCCCTCCCTCCCTCCCTCCTGCGTCGCCCCTGCCGGCCGGCCGGCCACCCACCCCAATGAGGTAAATCCGGTCCATGCTGAAGTTGGGGATGATGGTGACCAGCTCTTGCTCGGCCAGGAATTCGGCCTCGGCGGCGTCCATGGCCAAGAAGGCGGAGCGAGCGGCGGCAGCGGCCGAGAATGAGACCCCCTGGCCGGCCGACGGACCGACCGACCGAGCAACGTCCTAGCAACAGCTCCTGGTGGTCGCACGCACGCACGCACGCACGCACGACCCGCCTACTGAGGGACACGAGCCCCGGCATTGGTTGGGAGGAAGAGAAAGCCCTGCCCCCACGGTGGCTCCCGTCCTATGACAGCCTTGCGCGCGCAGCCCCGCTCTCTCTCTCGCTCTCTCTCTCTCCCCCCCCCCCGTTACCCTTGGCCACTCATTGGCCGGAGGAAGAAGCCCCGCCCCGCCCGCATCCCCGTGCTGCCGAGCGGAACTCTTCAAACTACGGAGGCCTGAGGTGAGCGGGCGCGCTCCCTATTGGTTGTTGTGAGGGTGACGTGCAAACATAGTCGGGCGGCTGTGAGTAATGAGGTAAACGTTTTGCTATTGGTTGGAAGGGAGGCGCGGGACCCGCCCACTACGCGCTTTCCGTCCAGTGCGAGCGAGGCCCGCGCGCCCAGACTCGGCGGCCTGCCTAGCCGACGCATCCGCGCCCTACGTCACCTCCCCGTCGCGGCAACGGCTGACTATTGGCGGAGGCGGGGATGGGAAGCCCCGCCCACCACTTTCTCTTCCTATGAAAATGTGGACTTTCCCACCTATAAAGCGGTCGTCCTGAGCAGACCCAATTCCTATTGGTTGCGAGGAGGAGCACGAGAACCCTCCCTTTCCCTTTGCTCTTAATGCCTGCTGCCTCTCTCTCCCCAGCCTGGAGGTGACAACTGGGCATCCGTTATAGGAGGCGGTGATAGATCTGACCCCACCTCCGTAAGGAGCGCAGGGGAACCAGACCCCAACTAGTCCATAAGAACCTCAGAGGAGCCCTGCTGGATCAGGCCACAGCCCATCTAGTCCCTAGGAGCCTCAGAGGAGCCCTGCTGGATCAGGCCACAGCCCATCTGGTCCATAAGGACCTAAGAGGAGCCCTGCTAGATCAGGCCACAGCCCATCTGGTCCATAAGGACCTCAGAGGAGCCCTGCTGGATCAGGCCACAGCCCATCTAGTCCATAAGGACCTAAGAGGAGCCTTGCTGGATCAGGCCACAGTCCATCTAGTCCATAAGAACTCAAGAGGAGCCCTGCTGGATCAGGCCACAGCCCATCTAGTCCATAAGAGCTTCAGAGGAGCCCTACTGGATCAGGCCACAGTCCATCTAGTCCATAAGAACCTAAGAGAAGGCCATCTAGTCCATAAGAGGAGCCCATCCAGTCCATAAGAAGTCAAGAGGAGCCCTGCTGGATCAGGCCACAGCCCATCTAGTCCATAAGAGCTTCAGAGGAGCCCTGCTGGATCAGGTCACAGCTCGTCTAGTCCATAAGAACCTCAGAGGAGCCCTGCTGGATCAGGCCACAGCCCATCTGGTCCATAAGAACCTTTGGGCATCTCGAGCAGAAGATGATGATGAAGTCTTCACCTGGGGCCTGTTCACATTAGGCTTTACTTTGGAAAGTGGAATATATCCTGGAATAGTGGCCCACTGTCCACATACTAGTACAGGCTCCAAGTGAGACCTGCCAAAGTCTGCATTAGCATGTGGACCATAGACCCCTATCCTGAGTTATATTCCAGAATGTGACCAAGGGGCCAATTCGCAGTTTGGGTGCAGCCTACACGTGGCCCTGCCTTCCCAGATGTACACCTATTGTGAACTAGCTGTGGTGTGCAAAATCATGCACCACAAGCTCACCAACCATTACCCCACGTGACTGGAACGTACCTAACAGCGTCCAGCCGGTGACCAGTTGCCCCTCTGCCAGCTAGGGAGGTCATTGGAGCTGCTGCGCAAGCACACTGGCAGCTCTGATGAGGCCAGTGTGACTGCGCAGAGCGTCGGTGTCATCAGCACACACAGTTACAGAGGGCGCCGCACGTAGGATGGCAGCACCCAGAAGAGGATTGGGCGCAGGTAAGTGATCATTCGTATGGGGTGGTAGGCTAACATTGACTAGTGATTGCACGTGCAAGCACTAGTCACTGTTAGTTCATCACACCCCTTTCCTGTCCACAGGGCAGGAAGGAGAGTGCGAAATTGCCCCAGATCTCTGTTCTCGACTTCCTGCAAATAGCCTTTGGAGGCAACCAGCATCTTCCGTGAAACATGCCCAGTATTGCAGAAGGAGAGGGCCACTACTTGCCTGATGTCCAGGGCCTGGGACACTTTTTCTTCATGTCTGCACATACTGGTAGACACATTCCTGGAGTGGCTGCTATTCTGGCATAGAGTCAGCCAACACAGCATGAATGCTGAAATTTCCAGCATTCACCTACTGCATGGTTCCTTCTGGTTGCCCATCCTTCCAGTCCCCTCCTCGCAGGCTGGCATCACACATATAAGGGCAGACGATCACAGGGCTGCCTCTTGTCCCCTGAAGTGGCCAGCTGTGAGGCCATGTCTGTCACTGCTCATGGACTCCGATGACCTGTCCAAAAATCGTCAAGCAAAAGGTTCATCTTTTCTCACAGAGCGGAAAGAGAGGAAATGATATAAGAGGAAGAGAAAGAACCGTTACACACCTACATTTATTACCATATATTTTTTAATTATTTGCATTTGTATCCTGCACTACACCTGAAGGTGTCAGGGCGGGTTACGGAAAGAAAAATAAAAATATAAAATGAATACAAAAAAACAATTCATTGTAAGATTTCCTTGCTAAAAATGAATCTTGCTTTCCCCTAAAATTAGGCATTACAGATGGATCCCTGTATCCCCTGGGGATAGGTTCCGGCTCCTACCGTGGTTACCTGAAAATGTGGATAATCACAAATAGGCCTTGTGGTTCTGGGGTCGGGCAACCCCAGGACCAGAAGCGCTTTTCTGGCCTCTGGAAGGCCTACTTCGGCGTCCGGAGAGAGCATTGGAATAGGTGTGTGACGCCACTGGACGCCTCCCACCTGCCTCCCATGCGCCCTCTTACAGGCTCTGGTGGCCTATTCCAAAGTTCTATGAAGTCCAAAATAGGCCTTCTGGGGACCGAAATAGGCTTTCCGGTTATGGGTGCTTTCACTGATGGTGCCCATGGGGGGGCAGGGTGGCTGACCCCTGGTCACAGGGGGCCAGGGTGGCTGAACCATGTTTCCGATACGGGGGTCCACCTGTATTTCATAAAGAAACAACATAGAGGATCCTGTCAGTAGTGTATATTACTATCCAAAGTTCTGAGTCAACAAGGAGAGGTGAAAAAGCATTGGGGGGTGGATGTCTGTGGCGCCGGGTTGGAGTATTTCATTGAAGCATGATTTAGAGCCTTGCCTGCTGGGTTGTTAAGTCTGTCTGGTTGCTGTGGAAACCGAGACCCTTCAAACAAGATGAGCCACAACAGGTCTATCTGGTAGCTCCTCCATCCCCTCCTGTGCTAAATACAATTTCTCTGTCTTTTTGTCCCACAAAACCACCAGCCTTATGGCTGACGGGAGGTGGATTAAGATGGACCAGAGCCTTGGACGATAGGTGCCCCCTCCCAAATAGTACTTCCCTAATTCCACAAAGTCCCACTTAAGTATTATCTTAAAACACATATGCTCTCAAAAGTGCTTTGGAAGGATTTGCAAAGTAGAGCAAAGAACAGCTTTAGCGGAGAATAAAGGTGATAATGGCCGGCGTGGGAGAAATAACACTCATTGTCCTTCTGTTCCAAAGTCTCATTGCATCTGGATCTACTGACTTTCTGCCCATACATTTCCTCTCCAGCCCCACCCAGGTCTCATCACGTGGGCAGAAGCAAAGTCAACATGTGCCTGGCACCCTCATCAAGACCATCTCCTACTTACCATTTTAAGCAATGGCCTTTTAAGTAACACTCCTTTAGAAAGGCCAGAAGAAACTGTTGATGCTTCCTCCGTCCCCTGACCCCACGAGCCCAGTATTCCTTTGTCCTGGCATGGCCGGAACCAGCATTGTGGGGAGGGCTAGAATGTCAGGCTACAGGCTATGAATCCCCGGGTTCAAATCTCTGTTCCTACAAGGAATTCTGTGCATGCTTTGGAACATGTAGCTAAGTGAGGTTTTGTTTATTTGCAAACCAATGTGTGCAATTGTAACCTCTTTTTCTTCATTTCTCCCCCTTTTCCCATATAAAATTCTTTCTAATTTTGCATTTGGCTTACCTGGTTTGAAAATGTGGAGGGGGGGTGGAGTTCCATAGAGGAATTTCTCCAGGGTTGAGGCACCAATATTGTTCACCGCTGCTCCCCATGGTAGAAATGTATGCCTCCGAGTTTTGTTACGTTCTGTGTTTGTTAGGATTTGGAAATATAAATCCATCGTTTATCTTTTGGTTTTATGTTTTTCCTGGCATCCCAGAGCAGCCTAAGTCATGGACAAGGCAGCGATTTTCACTATTTTTTTCAAGGGCTGTTGAATCCAAGTAAGGTCCATCTTTTGAGGGATAATATGGACACCTCTATGCAGTTTTCTTGGCAGAAATTGAGAAGTGGTTTGCCATTGCCTACTTCTGGAAAGAAGCTGGGGGTCAAACGGACAGCCATCTGCTTTCCAAGCAGCTTGCTCTACCACTGAGTACAGAAGTTCTCAGATTCTTTGCAGGAATACAAATGCTATTGCTTACTTCCAGGGATAGGCTGGGGATTGAACCGGCATCCCTCTGCTTTCCACAGTTTGCTCTCCCACAGGGCTAGATCCAGTCCTAGACTCCAAGGCCCCTCTAGGCAGTTTTCTTGGCAGAGATACAGAAGCAGTTTGCTATTGCCCACTTCCAAGGTGAGCATGAGGATCAAACCACTGACCCGCTACTTTCCTGGAAGTTGTTTTACACTGCACTTTCACTTGGCTGGCGTGCAGAGTTACTCCACTTGTACAGCTTTTCAGTCTTTCCCTTAACCAGTCTTGCAAATCCAGCTGATTATTATTATTTCTAAAATTTGTACAGAGGGAAAAAACAGTACACTGTGCCTTGAAAGCCACTGCTTGGTTGTCTCTACGGAGCGATCACCAAAACCCTATTGGAATGCTCTACAGAGCAGTCAGGAAGACTATAAATGGCTCTGACATTGTGAGAATACTCTCTTGTATCTTTTGCCATCTGCTGCTGCCATTAAAAATTAAATTTCCATCTGTTTTTGCACGCACCCATACACGCTTACACCCTTCCCTCAGGCTGCCTGAGTAGCAAAGTCCTATGCCATTTGTTGCCGCAAAGGGCATAGCTGCTTTCTGTCCATGCTTAACGGGGTCAGGGGAACAGCCACAGTCATGATGGTGCTGAAGATACACATTTTCACAGGATAAGATCTCATTATCATGCTATTTTGGGGATGTCTTCCTTCCCACTTTTAGCCTGTCTTTAGAAACCTGCACTGGGAGAAGGAAAGCCGAAGGAAGTCCAGCTTCAAAGCTATCTACGTCTTGTTGAAAACATAATTTAATGAACCAGGCTAAAAAATAAAAAAAGGATTCTATGGGAGGCCAAGCAGCAGCAGAGCTTCGTAACACCCTATGGATACCACTATCGTCTTCTCCTTCTTCTGGAACCCAAGCACATGGGCACTAAATAGAAATCCATGCTTGAGTTTCATCTTCAAAGAGTAATTTTTCAGTGATGAAATCTTATATATTGAATCAGTGATGGTGGCTAAAAAGAGGTCTGACACCATCAGATGGTGACCTGGTCATCTGCATGGGCACCTCTATGCAGTTTTATTGGCAGAGATACAGAAGTGGTTTGCCATTGCTGACTTTTAGTATTATTAGTATTATTAGTATTATTAGTATTATTAGTATTATTAGTAGTATTAGTAGTATTAGTAGTAGTAGTAGTAGTAGTAGTATTAGTAGTAGTAGTAGTAGTAGTAGTATTAGTATTAGTATTAGTATTAGTATTAGTATTAGTATTATTAGTATTAGTATTAGTATTAGTATTAGTATTTGTATTTGTATTTGTATTTCTATCCTGCCCTATACTCGAAGATCTCACGGCGGGTAACAAGCTTTAAAACAACAATTTACAAACAAATATATATTAAAAACAAAAATATACTTAAAAATGCTTTAAAAATTAATTCAGAATATCTAAAACAATATTCTCCGTATTAAAATAATGGTATCGGTAGTAGGGGGAAAGAATAAACACCTCAGCCAACAAAGGCCAGGGCAAAGAGGTGCGTCTTCACCACCTTCCTGAATATATACAGAGAAGGGGTGTGATGTACGTAGAGGGGAAGGCTATTCCATAACCTAGGGGCCATTACCAAAAAGGCCCTCTGCTGGGTGCCCATCCGCCTCGCTACTGAAGGCGGTGGGCCAACCAGGAGGGCCTCACTGCCAGATCTTAAGGCATGGACAAGTCAGTATGGGAGAAGGCGTTCCTTTAGATATTTGGGGCCCAAGTCATTTAGGGCCTTGTAAATCAAAGTTACTTGTGGGAAGGGGCTTGGATCAAACTGGCAACCCTCCGCTTTCTAGGCAGTGTGCTCAACCACTGAGCTACAGACCCTCCCAGATGCTCTGGACACCTCTGGGCAGTTCTCTTAGCAGAAATACAGAAGGAAGTTTCCCTAGGGAGAGGTTCATCTATCCCTCTTGCAGTGGTTTCTCCAAATGCATAATTTTTAGTAGTGAGAGAAGAAAAAAAGAGTAAATAAATGGAGTTTGGGATGTCACCTAGGTGAGCAAGCCAGCATTGAAAGTCACCGCTGCATAGAGAGTAACCCTAACATTTTCCCCTGTACCTGAGGAAAAACTCAACCCGTCTAAGTTTAGCAGAGATTAATATTGGACAAGAATTCCTGTCAAAGGGTGTTTTTCCACTGTCACTAAGTACCCATTGAAGCACCCATTAAGGACCCATTTGGCTGAGAGCCGGATGACCCCATTTCCACCACAGACCCCATTAGGGACACATTTGTTTCCACCAAAGCTAGGGAAATCTGGATTTTGTGTAGACCCCATTAAAGAGGGTCTTCAGCCTTAAAATCCAGATTGTAGGGAGCCTGTTTCCACTACAATCTAGCAATGGGGTCTAGAGGAGGCTCGGTGGGGGTGGGGGGAGGTACTCATGGAGGGGTGCCTCAAAGTCAAGACTCCGGAGTCCCCCCAAATGCAACTCCTAAATCCTCCAAAGTTGTCTTTGGAGATTAGCAAAGGCTCCGCCGAGAAACCCCTTGTGAGAGCAATGCAGCTGGGAGCTGCCTGTTACCTGCAGGCATGGAAAGAGGTGCATATTAATGAAGCTGACTCATCAGCGCTCACAAGAGAGATGCAAGCAAGGAGCTAATTAATATGCACCTCTCCTAAGGGGTTTGTGGAGCCTGTGCTAATCTCCGAAGCTGGCCTTCGGAGGGACTTCTGAGCCTTTGCTAATCTCCGAAGGCAACTTCAGAGATTGCACCCCCTGTCCCTCAAAACACCTGAGGTGACAGGCAGACCCCTTGTGGGCCAATCCAGATTTGTCACATGGGTGCTCTGGTGTTTCCACAGCAGGCAGGCTAGCACCCATTGGTATTGGGTGCTAGACTACCCGTGGAAGCACACTGGGTACTTCCCTTAATCCAGATCTACTAGATCTGGATTAAGGGAAGTACCCATTCCTTAGATCCGGATCTTCTTAGATCCGGATTAAAGGAGTGTGGTGGAAAAACACCCCAAAACCAAGAGTTATTCTTCTCTGCTGCCTTTATATCCCAAAGCCCTGTGCGTCTGAGTCTATTAGGTTTCTATATCACCCTATTACATAAGTCTCAGGGCAGCAAAGAAGAAGAAAGACAGGGGAGAAAGGGGGAAGTTTGTATCAAAAGAGAGAGAAAGACAAAGGGCAAATTCCCACCCAGCAGCAAAGACCAAATCATACAAGTGGTTTTTTAAAAGAAGTCACCAGGCAAAAACAAGCAACTGAAAAAAAGTCCAGCTTCTAGTTTACAGCGATTTTTTGTTATTTTGCTGTAAAAGGGAGAGAAAATATATTCAAAGCAAACTCAGGGACAAATGTTTTAAAAAGCCAATTAAAGGTCAGTTCCGTTTAAAGCACCCAGCGGTGCTGAAAGCAAGGGAACTGCAAAGAGCTTCAGCAGTGAGGGGGGGGGGTGTCCACAGGCTACATTTGTAACAGTATTTTTCAGTACTATTTTCACTATTCAACCTGAAAACCTTGGAATTGTTGAGAAATTTGATGAAGGCATTATTTGGATTCAGAACAAACTGGAGATGAACTGAGCATAGTCCTCATGTTTGCTTTTTTAAAATCCAAATGTTCAGGGCAGGAACTTTGTCTGCCCAAACTGTGGGGGCACAACCATGCCCCAAATACCCCCAAATCACCTTTCTGCCCATTACCCCTTCCACATGAGGACCAACCTGCAAGCCATCCATGATTAAACATAACCAGATAAAGGCATAAGAACCTAAGAGGAGTCCCGTTGGATCAGGCCACAGCCCATCTAGTCCAGCATCCTATTCCACACAGTGGCCCACCAACTGCTCTGGGCATCTCACCCTACAAACGGCCTTTAGAGACATCCTTCCTGTCTCTCCAACCTGGGGGTAGTGCTTAGGCATCCATGCCAGTGGCCACTGGAACACTTAATTTGCCTCACCCTTAAGGCTGGTTGCTGTCACCACCTCTTCTGGTAGTAAACTCCACAGTAAATTCCACAATGAAAAATACGCCGGCATTGGCCTTGGTCAGATGTTCCTAGGCATGGACCATGATGGATTTTGCTTTATTGCTACCTTGGGCTCATTTTGTGGAAGGGACAGAATGGAAAAAACAACACGTGACAAGAACGCACAACTACAGCAAGAATTCTAGCATAAAAATTTTATATATAATAAAACAATGATGCTTTAGAAACAACCTTCTTCCCTCCCTCCCTCCCTCCCTCCCAAAACATTGTAAAACATCTTTTTGTCTGAGCAAAAAATAAAATTAAAAAGGTGCCAGTTCTTGAAGTTTAGAATCCATGCTAAAAATACAAGTCTGAGTTCCTCACCAGACTCAAATACTTCCTTCCCTGATTACACGGAGGCAAAGATGGGAAGCAGTTCAATTTTCTTACCTAGCTGATAGTGATTGATTGAATAGGCAGGAACCCAGTGCTCATTCCAAAAATCATTCTGTGATATAATAATATTTAACACTAAGTGCCTACAAGAATGGGAGGCCTGATGCAATGGCAAATCCAGCCGTTGATGGGATTGAATTTGTTCCACGGATGAGAGGTTTTGATATCTCGGAGTCAAATCAAATTCTTTATGGCCGTTTGAGATTTCCTGATATGGGGTCTAAACATTCGGTTATGGAAAGAAATGGGTGAGTTGTGTTAAGCCTTAATTGAAAGGAACGTCGATGCCCTTCCGCCTCTCCTCCAGTTCAGCTTATATTACAGAGAATTGTTATGGTCCATGCAATAAATCCATGGTTCTTTAAAACCCATCTATGGCGTGCAACATCCATATAGTTTTTGTCAACAATTATATCAGGCTTTAAGGAAGGCTGCACTTCAGCCTCTGTAATTCAACCTCTCCAGGGTATGAACTGATTGTGGGCCCTTCCACACTTCCTGTTAGAATGGGATAGTGCAAGGCCTAGATGCCCCCCTGGGCCTCTCTTTTTGGATACTGGTGCAGGACAGGAGTGGCCATGCCCCCTCCTAGCAGGCTAGCTCTGCACTGGGTTAGGGCAGCCCTGCCTAGGTGGCTAAAACGGTCACTAAGACTGGGATACCAGTGGACCTGTTTTCACGGATCCACTGGCGATCTAATGGGTGCTGGACATGCCCAGGAGCTGTGCTGAAGGTTGCACACTTCCATGGGCCAGTTTACCTGAGGGACCCATTCCGGCAGCACACAAAATTGCACCAGCGAAATGGATCCCCCTAGGGCTCTAGGCTAGGAACGCTTGTTCCCAGCTATCAGAGTACCCAGAAGCTGGCTCTGAAGTTTGCAAGTGATCTTTGAAACTAGCAACAGCCTTCAATGTACAGCCTTCAATGTGCTGGTGGAACCAGTCCAAGACGGTAAATGCAGAAATGTCTTCTGACCACTAAGTTGTAGGATCCCGTTGTATATTGCCAATAAAGTCATGAGGCAAAAGAGAAACAAGCCTTCCTCACTGTGTCCGTAGCCTTTTGAGATATCTGGTTTTTATTGCCTTTCTCCATAGCTCTACTTCATTCTTTGGGGTCTCAGGCAGAGGCATTTGGGAGCCGTCGGCCTCAAACCTGTACCTGTCTCCGGGGGTGCGTTCCCATTGGCATGGCAGAAGTTGTCATCTAGGGAAATCTGGAAGGCCACAGTTCCTTTTCTTGCAGAATATATATTCTTATATGTTTTCTGAGCCCTTTTTCCTTCTGGACTTCCATTCTCAAAAACAAAATGGCAGCCATCAGATCCACTTCTGAGTTCTTCCACTCCTCTGCCATATAACCACTATTGCCAATTCTATGGCTGCTTTACACCCACAGGATACATCCTGCAGTGGCTAAGGCATATTTCCTGATACCTGACTAAAACAGAGGCTGAAGGAACATTGCTATCCACTCCTCAATGTGGCTCTTTCTTTGCACCTGAATCAGCTAGGACAATAGGCCAAGGCAAGGAACTCGCTTCCGTAAGAGCTTTTCTCACTTGCCCCATCACTCATAATGATTCTTCTTCTCCAGATCTTCCACTGGATGGGCACATTTCCTTCACTTTTTGCAACCATGGGTTGGTCCCAAACATGACGTAACCACGGAGCTGTTGATGTGCCTTTCTTAACCCCAATAAAGGAAAACAATGGAGGCATTAGGTATGAGGACAGATGAGTTCCCAGGGAAGCTCTTTGAGAATGCTGGGCTCTTTAGAGGCACTGCCCCACTCCTGGTCCCTGTGGTCTTGTCAGGGCATAGTGTGTGTTTCAAGCCACCTGGTTCAGCAGTTCTGCAGTGGTTCTTTCCCTTCCTGGTCAGCATCGTCCGAGAAAGTCTTTGCCGTGGGAGTCGGAGGGGTGATGATAATATCTGGAACTTTCAGACACTTCTCCATTATGATAGGGGCTTCTCGGTGGCCTCGCCCACCACCGCTGCCGCCAACACACATTTCAAAGCCTGAGGGAGAGGAGAGGGAGAAAGGCTGAGTGATGTCGTTACTAAGGCCGTGGCCACACCTTAGAACATAAGAGAAGCCCTGCTGGATCAGGCCACAGCCCATCTAGTCCAGCATTCCGTTGCACACAGTGGCCCACCAAATGCTCATGGGCATCTCAAGCAGAGACAAGGACAAACCTTTTCCTGCTCTTGAATCCCAGCAAATGGCCTTAGAAGCTTCCTGTCCCCCCCTGCCCCAGCCTGAAAGATGGACTTAGGCATCCATTCTAGTAGCCACTGATACATCTGTCATCCATAAATTTGCCTCACCCTTTCTTAGAGCCATCTAGACTGGTGGCTGTCACCACCTCTTCCGGCAGCAAATTCCATAAGCCAATGACCCTCTGGGTGAAGAAATACTTCCCTTTGTCGGATCTGACTCTCCTACCCATCAGCTTCATAGATGCCCCTTGGTCCTAGTGTTGTGCAATAGAGAAAAGTTTCTCTATCTACCTTTTCTATACCATGCATAATTTTATATCCTTCAATCAGGTCCCCTCTTAAACGCCGTCTCTCCAGACTGAAGAGGCCTAGACGTTGCAGCCTGATTTCGTAAGGGAGGTGTTCCAGACCCTTAATCATTCTGGTTGCCCTTTTCTGCACCTTCTCCAGTTCCACAATATCCTTTTTGAGGTGTGGTGACCAGAATTGTACACAATATTCCAAATGTGGCCTCACCACTGATTTATAAATAGGCAAAATGACACTTGCTGACTTGTTTTCTATTCCCTTCCTAATTATTCCCAGCATTGAATTAGCTTTTTTCGCTGCTGTCGCACAGTAGGTTGACACCTTCATTGAACTGTCCACCAAAACCCCGAGATCCTTTTCCTGGTGTGGTGCAGAATGCTCAGACCCCATCAGTTTTTAGACATAATTTGGATTTTCATCACCTTGCTGAAATAATGCATCTCATTATTAAGAAATGGGATTCAAAATGCATTAATTCTGAGCTCACCCCAAACCTGATCATCTTTCCTTAGTTCACCTTCAGTTTGGGTTGCTCTACTGACACCTTTCTGTTCCCCTGCTGAGACTCCTTTAGGAGAACTTTTTAGATCTCCACCCCTCTCCACTATCACAACATCCCCTGCATTCTGATAGAAGATTTGTCACTCAACATTGGGTGAAAGGGAAAGCAAATCCATGCAGGATCCACCCACTGTAGTAAGGTTCAGTACTCTTCCCTGATCACACCCAAAAACTGAAACTGGATTAAGACTCTATGGGCCTTTCCTCACTGGCTCTAAAAACGGATTTAGAGCCAGATGTGGAACGGATTTAGACCTGGCTTCTGCATAGGGGACGGAATTAGGACCCCTGTGAGGAAGCCGTGTCCGCATATCGGCAGGCAAAAACGGTTGTTTAAACCATTTTTGCCGCCGAAATCCTACCCAGATGTAAGACCTGGAAAAATCAGGTCTTACATCTGGCTTTCCCCCTGAAAACAGTTTGGAAACGAATGTTTCCGCACCGGAGGGGGAAAAGTCGGATTGCCGGCGCATGTCCAGTTGTTAAACAGGGAGAGTGCATGCTCCCTGTTTGACAGCTGGCCATGGCGCGGCCGGCTGCTGCCTTCCCTGGCTTTCCCCTGGCAAGAAAAGCTGGGCATGACCCCTTATCTTTGCCAGGGAAGCCAAAATAGAACCCCCCCCCCGGCCCACCCCAAACCGTTTCCAAATCCGGCCCTGCCGCCGCTGCCCCGCGCGTGTGCGTACATGCGGGGTCTCCGAGAAACCGTTCCTGTTTGGAACGGTTTCCCCTTTAAAAACGTTTCGCCAGAAAACGGATCTGTTAGATCCGTTTTCGGCGGCATGTGCGAAAAGGCCCTATAACAGCTTGAGACCTGTCAAATTCAGGACTCAAGAAAGCACCATGGATGGGGGGAAAGTCCACAGATAAAATGGATTGTGCTAAAAATGGATGAGTGGTGGGGTCTGAAGATGGACTGAAGAAGGATTAAAGGGAAGGTGTGACCGCCCAAGATGTTGCAGCTGAGATGCTCATCAAGCTGACATTGGCTGCACATTTTTAGGTTGCCGTAGGAGAGTTCAGGTCTGTTTGTGAGGTGCAGGAGATATAGGATTCCTGTCTGGGAGGAAAAGCAGCACTCCCAAGGTGAGCAATGGAGAAAAGAAGACTCTCTGGTCCCCATGGACCACTTGGAGCTTACTTAACACAACTTTGGCAGAAAATTGCTGGGTGCTGGACCAGCCCCAAGGCGGGTCCCCTTTCCCAGGCAATTTTAAAAAGAGAAAGGAATGGCTTGGCACAGCATTGCATCAAGAAATTCAAAGACACTAGATGAAGGTCCTGATAATCTGCCTGATAAATTCCTGGTCACATAAATAGTACTCCACCTCCAAGCTGAAGAGAAAATAAATAAATAAACCAGTTTTAAATGCCAGCTGCATCCAGACATCACTTACTATATTCTGCTATATTTGGATGTTCTGGAATCAAGCGTGGATGTTTATTCTTTCTTTCTTTGGGCCTTCTCATCTCTATTCAAGGCGACCACTCGCCATAACCCTTTCGCTGCTGCAATGTAAGGGCAAAACATGCTCAGCCTCACTGGCTCAGACATGAATGCCGAACTCCCCCATATGGTAAAGGGGAGCCAGGATATATTTAGTGAGCTGAACAGCACTGAATATAAATGATGCTTCAGGCAATAATGCAACCTGCCTATCAAAATGAAATAATAATAATAAAAATAATTGCCAACATCGTGTTTTCTGCCCCTTTCAAGTGCAGTTCTAAATCTCAACAGTGAAGCAAGTTTGACTGAAAATGCTGCAAGGGAGCCCTCTAGTGGGCACATAAATCATACATGCAGCAATAGATGCAGTTTGATACAGGGTGCATCCAGGCGTCAATAACTTATTCTGCAATATTTGGGTATTCTGGGATATCCACGCTTTATTCCAGAATATCCAAATATAGTGGAATAAGTAACCAATGTCTGGATGTAGCTAGGGATGGAGGGGCTTTGGTTACACCTAAGGTTTAATCCAGCTTCAGTCCACTTTCAGAGCAAGAGAATACATCAGCAAAGTGACAAGCTGTTTTCCTTCAGGGTTAAACAACTCAGAAAATTCACCTTTGGGAAAGATAATGTGGAAAGAAAACTACTGGTCACTTTTCTTTTCTCTGTCACACAACACTAGAACCAGGGGGCATCTATGAAGCTGATGGGTAGGAGAGTCGGTTCCAACAAGGGGAAGTATTTCTTCACCCAGGGGGTCATTGGCTTATGGAATGTGCTGCCAGAAGAGGTGGTGACTGCTACCAGTCTAGATGGCTTTAGGATAGGGTTAGGCAAATTTATGGACGACAGATGTATCAATGGCTACTAGAATGATTGCCTAGGTGCATCTTTCAGGCTGGGGGGGGGGGGGAACCGGGGCGCTTCTAAGGCCATTTGCTGGGATTCAAGAGCAGGAGAAGGTTTGTCCTTGTCTCTGCTTGAGATGCCCATGAGCATTTAGCGGCCCACTGTGTGCAACAGGATGCTGGACTAGATGGGCTGTGGCCTGATCCAGCAGGGCCTCTCTTATGTTCTTATGTTCTTTCTGAGCTTCCTTTGCATGGAAACCACTGAGAGCCTTTCTCATTGGCTTGAGATCTTCCATATCCCCCTGCTTGCCCCCGCATCTGCTGGCCACCTGAGACAGAACTCATCAAAAGGTGTTTTTTGCGGGCGCATGAATACGCATTTGCATAAGTTCCATTCATTGCCACAGCGCCCTCTTGTACCTGAGCACCTCAAGCCCCCAGGAAACTTCTCACCTCACTTTCCTCCTGCTTGTAATTCAATGGCATTTAGGAGAAAAAAAGGCTCAGTAGGCCATTAGATTCAAAACAGCTCGTCTCATCTGTTTATAACGATGATGGAACGGTGCTCTCTCTTTGGAGATCAATACGGGCCTCTCTGCGCAGCAATCCTACCAACCTGCATTAAAAGGGCTGCACAGTGCGAGCCACTGAGAGAGATGCGATTTGCAAATGCATTTCCAGGCAACAGACAGCTGGCAACTGGGTGCATTATGATTCCTGGAGGGCTCCACTCCAGCCAAGGGGAGTTCCGTTCTATCCACAATGCTGGGAGTCTCCTGGTTCAAGGAAAGGACAGCCCTGATCCAGCAGGAGGACACACATTTTCGTCCTCTGATCCCCTCGCTAGGCAAGACCTAACAACTGTTCCTTACTGTAAAGAACGGTGCTCCTTTCAAGCTCTGAAGCACAATGGTCTTTTTCCGGCTCCCTGTAACAAGATATGTAGTTTCTTTCTTCTTGCAGCCTTGGGCTATGCTCATATGACGACCAGAGGAGTTTCACACTGCACCCAAGTCTTATTTATTTATTATGACATCTCTACCCCACCTGTTTCGGAAGAGCTCGAGGCAGTATTTAATATGCTCTCAACTCCATTTTATCCTTGGCAGGGACTGGACCAAGACTAGTTGGTTATCTTCCATGTGTGTGAGAGCTTTTGAACCTTAGGTTTCTAGGCCCTGGTGATACTCTGTCCACCACACTATGCTGGTTCTCTAACCTTTAGCCCACAGTACTGCCAGGGAATCTCCCATTCAAGTCCCAACCAGGCCTGACCCTGCTTAGCTTCCTAGATCAGCTAAGAGCAGGCGTGTGCAGGTGGCATGGCACAACCGTGAAGCTAGAGAAAAGATCAGTCCCATAGGTTCCTATGGAGCTCACTCTACCGAGGCTAAAACTTTGGAAAATTAACTTTTGAAGTTGTCACATTATGAGAGGCAACCCCTGGCTTCAAACCATCATTTGTTTGTGCCCTTCAGCAGCTAAACGTGGACCTCAACCAAAACCACCTTGCACGGCTGATGGTTGGCCCTATAGCCCATGGTGCCAGGGGTGAAGGATCAGAACCACAGTAGACCAAAAGAGGTTTTGCCGAGCTCTAGATAAAGCTCCGTTCCTCTTCTGCCCAACCTGTGGACCACATTCAGCAGTCTTGTCTTCTGCCTCCTGTGAGACTCTTTGTGAGGATGGGCAAGATGAAAAGAAAAAAAAATATATAAGCTGCTTTTCTTCCCGTCAGAAAGCCGCTATGAACTTCCTTTGCAAAAACCAGGGCCAAGAGCTACACGTTTGTAGGAGCCAGGTGCTGAGATTATACAAGCTGCGCCAAGCTTGTGTGATCCATATATCCAAGGCTGTTTGCTCGCCGTGAGGGAAGCATTTCCAACATGTATTATTTATATTCAGTATGCTTCTAACCTTCTCCCCAGCCGCACTTTCCCCACAAAGAGCTGCGAGCAGAACCTATCTGGTTCCCAAGCGGTTACTGGGATGGCAGCTTTATGAGGCCTTTACGTCCACTTAGCTCCAATATGAGCAGAATGGGATGGTGGGCCTGAACCGTTTCCTGGCTGGTTCTGGTACACCGGCCTCCAACATGCAGAAAATGAAAAAAGCTGGGCCGGGGGTGGGGGAAGCATCCAAAATTACCAGGCGAAGTTGGACTGACTCTCCTACAAGGCACACTTAGGAACCATATTTTGGGCTTCCCAGACTGAGAAGGAAGGAAAAGAGAAATGGGAAGACATAAGCTCTGTTCGCATGGATTAGCCTGTTAGGATATAACAGTAGCATACCAGATTTGTAAGGGTGGAGCGTGTGGCAGCCATCTGCACTACATGTTCTAAACTAGCCCCTGTAGAGCCTGTATGTATGTATGTATGTATGTATGTATGTATGTATGTATGTATGTATGTATGTATGTATGTATGTATGTGTGCGCAAGAGAAGGAACTACAAGAAGGGCCTCTCCTTGAGATCTCAGTGCCCAGGGAGGTCTATATGGGAGAAGGTGCTCCTTTAGATACCATTTAGGACTTTATATGTTACTGTCAACACTTGGAATTGGGCTCAGTAGCAAATAGGTAACCAGTGCAGATCCTTTAAGACTGGCGTGATATGAATCTGGCCAGAGACTCCCATCAGCAGTCAAGCTGCTGCATTCTGCACCAGCTCCAGCTTCTGAACTGTTTTCAAGGGTAGCCCCATGTAGAGCACATTGCAGTAGTCTAATCTGGAGGTTAGGAGAGCATGGATCAGTGCGGCCAAGTTGTCCTGATCAAGGTAAGGCTTCAACTGGCAGACTAAATGGAGATAAGGGAAGGCACTCCTGGCAGTTGCTGCCACACGGGACTCACATGACAGCGGTAAATCCAGGAACACTCCCAGGTCATGCACCTGATTGTTCTGGGGCAAAACAACCCCACTAAGAATTGTGTGCCCTTAACTTCCTGGACTCGGGACCCAATGACACATAGTATCTCTGCCTTATCTGGATTCAGTTTCAATTTATTGGTCCACATCCAGCCCATCATTGCTTCCAAGCAGTGATCAAGGACCTCAACTCCCTCTCCTGACTCAAAAGGAATGAAGAGACAGAGTTGGGTGTCATCAGCATATTGATAGCCCCTCAGTCCAAAACTCCTCTTGACCTCTCCCAGTGGCTTCATATAGATATTCAAGAGCATAGGAGACAAGACCGACCCCTGGGGAACTCCACAAGAAAGTTCCCAGGGCATCAAATTTACTACCTTCTGGGACCTGCCCTGGAAATAGGAAGAGAACCACTGTAAAACAGAGCCTCCCAGCCCTAATCCCCAAAGCTGTTACAGTAGGACACCATGGTCAATGGTATCCAAAGCCACTGAGAGATCAAGGAGAACCAACAGGGTAGCACAGCCCCTGTCACTCTCCTGATAAAGGTCATCCATCAGGGCGACCAAGGCAGTCTCAGTACCAAATCCCTGCCTGAACCTAGATTGAAATGGGTCTAGATAATCTGTTTCATCCAAGCATGCCTGCAATTGTATAGCCCGGTGATGGCCAACCTATGACACGCGTGTCACAGGTGACACGCCAAGCCCTTTTGGGTGATGCATATGGCCACCCTGGCACCTGGGCGTGTAGTGCTTGCTTGTTCTTGAAGTGTATGAAATACCAACTTTCAACTGAAGATTTAGCAACAAAAGTCACTAATGTAAAGAATTATTTGTTTTTGCTTTTAATAAAATACATATATCAAAAATATAACTTTTTTACTAGAGCCACAAATATCACAAAATCATGGATATTTCTAGATGTGACACAGCACCCAAGTTAAGCTAGGTTTTCTTGCGAATTTTGACACACCGAGCTCAAAAGGTTCGCCATCACTGGTATAGCCACTACCTTCTCCAGGACCATCAAAAAGGGGATATTGGCTACTGGATGATAGTTGTTTAATACATCTGGATCCAAGGAGGTCTTCTTAAGGAGGGGGTGTGCCACAGCTTTCTTAAGAGCTTCGAGCACCTCCCCCTGCTGCAAAGAGGCATTTATCACTTCCTGGATCCACCCAGCCATATCCACTTGGATAACTTATATTAGCCATGCGGGGCAAGGATCACAAAACAAAGGATCAAAGAATCAGGTAGTTGGCTGGACCCCTGCAAGCAGCTTGTCCATTTCCTTGGACCGCAACACTTGATACTGATCCAAGATCACTGGACTAGACAGAGCTCCGGACCCCTTCCATCAAACTACTTCCAACTGTGGAATCCAGTTCCATGTGAATCTGAACAACTTTATCCTGAAAAGGCCTTGCAAGTTTATTGCAGCAGGTTTCCAACGGTGGCATAGGCATATCCTTATGACCTGACAACAACAACCAGAACAACTCTGCTGGTTGGCCACGTGAAGATGCAATGGAAGCAGAAAGATAGGCCTTCTTCTCTGCCACCACCGCAACATGGTAGGCATGATGTGCTCTTACCAGTGTTTGGTCCGATTCCCCTTGGGAGTTTCTCCACTTGTGCTCCAGCTGTTGGCCTTTCTGCTTGCCATGTGAACTTGGCAGGGGTGCCAAGGGTGGTTGGGAGCAATCATGTCAACAGCTCTTCTCATCTCATTATTCCATACAGAAACCAGAGCACTGGTAGGAGCGCAAGCCATATCAACTGGAAATTCCCCCAGAGCCATCAGGAATCTGCCATATTTCATAGGTCTCTGAGGGCGGACCATCTTAATGGGTCCTTTACCCCTGCAGCAAGGAGCAGAAGCCCAAACTTCACCAGAAAATGATCCATCCATGACAGTGGGCTTGTAACAAGTCCACCTACCAATGGATACTCATCCTTATGCTCTGTAGCAAAAACCAGGTTGAGGGTATGTCCCGCTGCATGTATTGGGCTCATAACATACTGAGACAGCCCCATGACTGTCATGGAGGCTATGAAGTCCTGAGCTGGTCTACGGGAGGTGTCCTCAACATGGAGATTGAAGTCCCCCAGTTGGGGGCTTCCAACACCACCTCAGAGACAGCCTCTACCAGCTCAGGCAGGGAAGCTGTTGAGCAGCTGGTAGAGCACATTATGCCTACCATGTTGCGGTGGTGGCAAAGAAGGCCTATCTTTCTGCTTCCATTGCATCTTCAAGTGGCCAACCAGCAGAGTTGTTCTGGTTGTTGTCTTCAGGTGATAAGGATATGCCTATGCCGCCTTTGGAAACCTGCTGCAATGAACTTGCAAGGCACTTTCAGGACAAAGCAGTACACCAACAGTAACTCTGTTCTGTCTCTCTGGCCCACCACCAGTCACAGAGCGAAAGGTGCATCTGGAAAGGAGAGACATTCTTTATGGACTATGGTGAGTACCCCACCCCGCCGCATTAGCCTAGTGCTGCGCAAGATAACCTGGGGGACAGATATGGGTAAGTACAGGACCTCCTAGTTCATCCGCCCAGGTCTTTGTAATGCACTCCAGGCCAGCCCTTTCATCCATAATCAAGTCGTGGATAACAGATGGCTTGTTTTGGACTGAACTGGCATTTACCGACAGCACCACAAAGCTAGTGGGAAGGTCCACAAGCATCCCTGTGAACTGATGGTTAGGAGGGAGAGTAGAAGGAGCGATAGCCTCAATATCTCTAACACTCCTTCTTTGAACCCCTCGTCTTCCTCCCACCGCTGTATCCCTTGCCAGTTACTACTGAGAAGGGACCCCTTTCCCCTCCTTTCCCACCCGGGCACAAGAATAAAACAAGAATAAAAACCTTTAAAAACCCAACCACTCCCACCATGGTCCCCCAATGGGCACGTAACGGGCAGTGCCCTTAGGATACTGCCCTTTGGCCGCTGCCCAAGGTCGCTGCCTTGGTGGCCTCTGCTGCCTGAAGTAGCCACCTGGCCTGACCCCACCTCACCCAGCAAACCAGGTGTAGCAGGACTGTGGCCTGTAGTGCAGACCGGCAGCTCAGGGCTACCTGGATGACCACAGTACAGCCCAAAGCAACATCCACTGAGGGTCCATATGTTGCCATAGTAATCTGGCAGCCACGCTAACGTGACGTGTGAAATAACCTCACCAGGAGTGATCCATCCGCTTCTGGGCAGCGTGTGGAGAGCTTTTTAGCAGTCCACATCTGGATCACGTTGGGGAGAAGCTATGCCACTCTGGGCCAGCTGTGGTGCTGGAGCAGTGTGGACAAGCCTGGCCAGCAAGCAGATAGAACGACTCTAGCCAGCAGGTATGAAAAGGCCCATGGGACGCAAAAGGATAAAAGCAGCGGTGGGCCTTTTTCCCCTTGGCAAAACTTTCAGGTCCACTGAAGCTGAATTTTGGAAAGCACCAGATAGACCAAAGACAGTGGGTTTTTTTGTCGTGAGTTTCTCCACCATTGGGATTGGTGGGGCGGAAGGAAGAGGCTCTGGACATCAGAGTAGCTGGAACTAACTGTGTCTGAGATGCTGCTAATGCTGCAGTTCTGTGCAAAACCACATGGAAACCGATTCAGCAGATTACGCAAATATTAAGCATTCACGAGAGACAAAGAGCAGGGGGCTAAGAGGTTAATTAAACCCAGATCGTCTTGTGTGACACTCTGAAGCTCAACAGGGATGGCTTCCTACACTGCGAGGTTGGAATGGGGCGAGAGACCTGCCCTCTTGAACTGGAAGCCAGGTCAGCCATGCCAAAGCGTCTCTTCTCACTCTGCGCTGTGCCGAGGGGCAGCAGAGAACAACGCTTCTTGCCTCCTCCAGCATCCAGCATGCCTTGGAAGGAGAAGCCCTCGATCCCTGCTGCCTCCCATTCACCTGGGCTCCATTGCACTTCCCAGAATGCTCATGACTGTTGGCCTTATCCATCAAGTTTCCACCTGCCGCACTGCCCTGAAAGGCATAAAAGAACTGCCGCCATCTCACCAGGGCAGGATGGGGCTTTTGCAAACCATTTGCAGTTTTGAACGGCTGCACCAAAGCACAGCATGGCGGCTGAATGTCATCCCAACAAGGGAATGAATAATCCATGGGTCTATTAAGCGGCAAAGGGGAAGCCTTTCCCTGCCCTTCTTGCCGGGAGATCCCTTTCAAGGTGCCCGCTCCAACGCGGCTACCCGGGGCTGCCGGCCTGGCCTCACGCTGGGCACGAAGCCCCCTCCCAGGACACGGAAACAGCAGGAGTTTCTAGCCTTTGGCTTTGCATTAAAGCTGATGGCGCATGCTGGGGCTGAGCCGGAGCAACGGTAAAAGCTAATGGCCAATGCAATATTTAGCACTTGCCCCATTTAAACAGCAAGAGAGCAGTGCGCAGAAAGAAAGAAAGAAAGAAAGAAAGAAAGAAAGAAAGAAAGAAAGAAAGAAAGAAAGAAAGAAAGAAAGAAAGAAAGAAAGAAAGAAAGAAAGAAAGAAAGAAAGAAAGAAAGAAAGAAAGAAAGAAAGAAAGAAAGAAAGAAAGAAACCATTGGATGCTGTTTATAAATGGTCTTTCCCCCTTCCCAGCCTTGAGATATGAGGTTCATTCTTTCAATTAGCTCTCCTAGGACCTTAGAGGGCTACATCAGGGTCCTTTCTAGGTGGGAAGAAGGAGATTCCTGTCTGGGGGGAGGAGTAAGAAACCCACATTCCTTGCTTGCACCAATAATGTGCCTTTGTGGGACCTGGCCCAGTACATGCCGCTTTTGAAATGTAAGGGCAAGGGGAAATAACTCCCACTTCTGCCACGCTCACAGGTAATCATGCACAGCTGATGTATGGCTGGCAACACGCGAGCAGTGTTGGCGAAGGCTCTGTCTGATTTCCAAGAAGGAACAGTAGGGTCATGATGCTGAGTTAAGGTTTACTAGAAGCCTCAAAAACCAAGCTTAAAAGAGGTGGAGGAAGAGTTGGAGTTGGCTTTTCTACCCCACTTTTCTCACCTTGTAAGGTGGGTGGGGCTGTGAGGGCTCAGAAAGAGAGCTGTGACTTGCCCAAGGCCATCTAGCTGGTTTTGTGGAAGAGTGCAGAGTCAAACCCCATGACTACGATATATGAGTCTGGCACGCTAACCACAAGACCAAAGATGCATCTCCAATTGCTGTATAGAACGGATATCAGCCATCAGGTTGTTTTAGTGCTGGGAACAGAAGCCGTCCATGTTCTCTTCTTGCATCCACTCCTGATATTTGTTTTATTGATTCAGAGGAAATCCTTCATATTTCACATTTCCCAACTGGAAATGAAAACTTCTGTTTGGAATACCTGCCAAGAACCAGCGTGCTAGATAGATAAATTGTGCAGGGTTGTAATGACAGCTCAGAAGAGCCACACCTTGGAGCCAAGTTGAAATTAGAATATTCTAAGATAAATCAGCCTTCTGTCCCTTTTGCCTTGCCTTTTACCAACACCTGAGATTATTCTAGCTTTCTGGCAAAGTCTTTCACCAATCACAAAGGCTGTTTCAGGCCCACACGCCCCACTAGTTGGGCTATTTTTCCATCAGGTTTGAGGCATCAGTTGGGAGGATATAAAGATATTTTTATGCGCCCAGGTGCCCAGTTTTTGGCCTACAACCCCCCTCATCTTTCATCCCTGGCCCTGCTGCCTGCTGGAGGTCAAAATCTGGTTCTGCCTGAAAACTACCACACTAGTTTCCCATTTTTAACCTAGGCTAAAAGAAATGCACTTCTGCCATACCTTTCAGGCAGGAGAACGTAAGTCCCATGTTTTCATCCTTTTAGCATATGGGGCAAATTAATGATGCAAAAGTCCACACTGGCTTCTCTGGCTCGTTCATGCTGGAAAATGGAGAAAGAAAGCTTTTTTTATATAAAAAATATTGCACTGCAAAGTCTCAAAGACACAAACATTCAGACTTACACTTGTCCAGACTTTGGCCTGGAAGCTATCAATGGAATTGTGTTTTCAGCTCAGGTGAGGACATTTCCCTGTGATGACATTTCAGGACACATATCTGTGTGTTGTCTAATACGCCAGATAACATACCCATGCAAGTTTTCTTGGCAGTAACAGAGAAGTGACTCGCCATTACCTTCTAGGAAGAAGCTGGAAACTGAATGTTAGAACTTCTGTATGTAGTAGTTTATCCCTGAACTACATCTACTGTCTCCTTCAAGGTAAAGGTAAAAGACCTCCTTCTAGTCAAGCTTAATTCCATGGATCCATCCAGGCACTTTTCTTAGCAGAATAGATTCTATATGCTAAAATCAGAACCATTTTCCTTGCCTCAGTCAACTTATCTATGCACTAACTTTCCTAGTTGCTAACACTAGGGAGGAGAAGGAGTGGATTCAAAAAGATCTAGATAAGCTTGAACAGTGAGCTGCAGCTAATAGGATGATATTTAATAGGGACAAATGCAAAGTCCTACATCTTGGTAAGAAAAATGGTAAAAATGAGTACAGAACAGGAGGAATTTAGGCTGAGTAGCAGCACAAGTGAAAAGAATCTGGGTGTACTGATTGATCACAGGATGAACATGAGCCAGCAATGTGATGCAGCAGCAAAAAGGGCAAACATCATCCAAGATACATCAAGAGAAGTATTGAGTCCAGATCACAAGAAGTAATTATTCCTCTTTACTCTACCTTGGTCAGACCTCATCTAGAGTACTGTGTCCAGTTCTGGGCAACCCAATTTTAAAAAGACATTGAGAAACTAGAGCAAACTAGGAACACGATCACAGTCTTCAAGTATCTGAAGGGCTGTCACAATGGAGAGGGATTGTCCCTCTCCTCACTTGCACAAGATGGGAAGACTAGAAACCATGCTATGAAACTTCAAGAGAGTCAGTGCAGACTAGATATCAGGAAAAACTTCCTGACAGTGAGGGTGATCAGTCAATGAAATAGGTTGCCATGGGAGGTAGTGAGCTCTCCTTCACTGGAGGTGTTCAAGCAGAGGTTGGACCGACATCTGTCTGGGATGGTTTAGGAAATCCTGCATTGAGCATTGGGTTGGACTGGTTGACCCTAGAGGTCCCTTCCAACTCTAGGACTCTATTAAACGGTTTTTTAAAAAACCATTTAGACAGTGGAAGACCATTTTCAGAACTGAGAATTGAGAAAGAATAGGATAATCCATGTGATAAGATAAAATTTTCCTTGATCAAAGATCAGATGAACAAACATACAACACGCTTGGAGCCCAGTGTATCTATGGCTACTAGAATGGATGCCTAAGTACTAAGTCAGGAAGCCCCTCAAGGCCATTGACGGGGATTTGAGAACAGGTGACACTTTTGGGATGCTGGACTAGGTGGGCTGAACCTCTTTCCTTCTGAAAATAGTTACCGACTCTGTTATCCCTTGTTCCACTGGTTACCTGCTTAGGAAGCAAACCACTTTAGGCCTTAGGAAATCAATCCATGAATCAATGAATACGAAAATAGAGCAAATATCAATATTCTCATTTCCAACCATTTAATTTTCTAAAATGGCAGATTCCCAATCTTCTTCTATTGAAAAATAGACTAGGATGAACCTTTGAAAATGTGTGTTTAGCTGACAGGTGTATCCCAAAAGGCAGGGAAGAACTGAAATTCAATGGGGAAAAAAATTGGACCAAGGTAAAGAGCAAAGTGTCGTGGAATTGTTGGAAAGGGGCTAAAAAGGAAACGTTCCTGCCTCATAGTTTCTTCCACACGTTCTTTGCCCTCATCAGAATGGAATCCTGGATGGATCTATGCACTTGCGTTTCCTGGCAAATGTACTGTCTAGCAAAAGAATGTATAATCTCTAAAACAACAAAAAATTATGAGCCTATAGGATGGGGTAAGGACACTATGGAATTGCTAAATCAGGCTCCACCTTCACTATTACGGTAACTCATGACTCCACTCCAATTATCCCACTCCTAGCATCTTATACTAAACATCCACCTTGCAGGGATGTTGTAAAGATTAACGCACAACAGGATACACAAAGAACACATTTCTGTCTCAGTCTGCATGAGATGAGGGTCCCTTCTTGTTTTCTGGTTTCTTTTTTGGGAGGGACCCACAGTCGCCACTTACAAGAAAGGCAAACAGGACGAAGGGAAAGGAGGAAGAGGAGAAGGTGGGAAAACCGACATTCTGACAAGTTTCCTTGTCAATACCTGTAGCCTTGGGTAGGATTCAGACCACCTGGTTTCTTGTACCATCAACAGTGAATAAAACCAATAGTAATCGTAAAAGCATCGCCACCCAAAGGGCCTACTAGGTAGCTGAGGAAAGTTCTGTCTGCCTCTGAGCACAGACACCTGCCAGGAAAGTCAAGGTGGGCAAGGAGGCGGGAAGGATCGGGAAGGCAAAGTGGGCATCGCCACACCGCCCGGCACTCAGCCCTGGCACCTGTTCCACTTGCCGCCTTCATGGGGGCTTCATAAGAGGGAGAGGCGGCAGGTGCATAAATCCACTCGATCCAAGGGGATCCGTTTGCTTGCGGCTTCATCTCCCCTGCCGCCCACCTCAGCTATGGCGAGGTTTGGGTCTGATTCTTTTGAGCTGCCTTGTCCTCCGCCCCACCAGGAAAATAAAGCGTCTCCCCCCCCCAAAAAAAAATAACTCCTTGATGAGGGGCTGTGACCGCGTGTGCCGGCGCCCACAACGCTGAGCATGAGCTGCTCCTGCTGCAGCCCTGGGGAAGGGACCGGAGCTGCATGTCAAAAGGACAGGGCTGCCCGGAACCATGAGCAAGAGGCATTGCCCCCTTGCAGTGACGCTGGCATCCCAGGAGCTTGGGGGAAGGAAGGAAGGAAGGAAGGAAGGAAGGAGGGAAGGAAGAGGGAAGGAAGGAGGGAAAAGGGAAGGAAAGAAGGAAGGGTCAGGCAGGGCAGCCATTCCACGCCCCTCTCTCTGCCCACCGCCGTAGCAAAGTTTTCGGAACCCCACCGGCACCCCGACCTCGTCGCCCCCCAGGCAAAGTCGGCTGGAGCACCAGCGGCGCAGCAGCCGAGAGCAAAGCCAGGGAAGCCCGTGGGGAAGCCCCGCAACGCCGCGACTCACCAGCTCGGGCGGCTCTTTCTGCTGCTGCCTCCTCCTCGCCCTCCCTGGACGGGCAGCAGCAGCCGTGCCCAGCGAGGCGGCGGCGGCGGCATCCTCGCGGCGCGCGTGGCCACGGCCAAGGAGAGCAGCCCCGGGCGCCTTACATAGCACGGGCTGGGGAGGGGAGGGGAGGGGAGAGGCGAGGAAGGAAGCCAAGGGGCGGCCCCGCTTCAGCTCCTGCCCTGCCCTGCCCGCCTCAGTTGCTCCAGCAGCGAGCCTCTCCGCCGCAATGCCTGGCGAAGCGGGCGGGACGCCTTCTCGGGGGCCGCCGGACCAGCCCACTGGGCGCAGGGATGCTGCCGCTGCTCCGCCGCCGCCTGGAGCACTTCGACGCCTCCCTGGGCTGAGATTCCCCCTTCCCCGGAGAGGAGGAGCGCCGTGAGCCCGGCCTAAGTTTTGATCCGCTTTCAGAGCGAGAGAACACACCAGCTCGGTCTAGTGGTTAGGGAGCCGGACTCCTATCTGGGAATACTGGGTTCGATTCCGCCCTCCCCCATGAAGCCAGCCGGGTGACCTTGGGCTAGTCACAGCTCTCTCAGCCCCACCCACCTCACAGGGTGTCTGTTGTGGGGAGAAGAACAGAAGGTTTGTCAGCCGCTTTGAGTCCCCTTGAATGGGTGAGAAAAGCGGGGTAGAAAAGCCAACTCTTCTTCAAACTGGCCCGTCACTTCCTTTCCACATTATCTAACCCTAAGGTGGATTTTCTGAGTCACATGGTGCCAAAAGAAAACAGCGTGTACCTTTACTGATACATTCTCCCACTCTGAAATCGGACTGAAGCTGGATTAAAACAAGTGTGAATGCAGCCCCTGTGAACTCTGGGGGCTACATCTGCACCAGAAGGGCTGTGTTCGCACCTAATCTTTAATCCAGCTTCAGCCCCCCTTGAGAGAGGCAATCAGCAGAGCGATAGGCTGCTGGGGTGTGTGTGTGGCTTTCTGCAATTAAAAAACCACTTTGGGGTTAGACGATGTGGAAAGAAAATGGCTGCTCACTTTGCTTAGGGTTTCGCACACACTGTAGGTGGACTGAATCTGGATTAAAACTTAAGTGTGAACACAACCAAAGACTCTGTGGGTGGGGTCTCTTAATGCCCCCACCGGTTTCACCAGATTGGTGGTGCTGGAAGATGCCAGGGGGGTGGGAGGGGATCTAGGGCTGCCACTGAGGTGGTGGCTATGTTCACACCTAGAATTTAATCCAGCTTCAGTCCACTTTCAGAGCGAGAGAACACATCAGCAAAGCGACAAGATGTTTCCTTTCAGTGTTAAATAGCTCAGAAAATTCACCTTTGGGTTAAAGAGGACAGGGAATTATTAGTCACATTGCTGATGTATTCTCTCACTTGGAAAGTGGTCTCAAACTAGATTAAAACTTAAGTGTAAACGTAGTCAAGGTGGACTGAAACGGGATTAAAGTTTAGGTGCAAACAGTCGAAGTGTCTCCTGGCAACAACCTGGCAACAAACTCCCAGCCTGCTGAATGCTGATTCCGCCCCCCCCCCCACCATGATAGGTGGCGGGGGGTAAGCTTTGGGTGGGAAGTGGGCAGTACTTCTAGCATCCCCTGGATATCCCAGAGTCCAGCTTCGCTATGGTCAACTGTTGCCCACAACATCAACCATTCCTTGCCAGAGAGGTGGTGAATTTGTCATTGGGCCATGTCTTGGGGAGGGGGCTCAGCTGGCCATTCTCGATCCACTCCATCCTTTGAAACCCCGGGTTGTGAGGTGCCACTGGGCAATGCTGCCCCTCAGCTCAGAGGCAGCTCTGGAGGTGTCAAGGCCCTTAGGGAATTGGGAGTAGGATCTACTGCTGCAATCACGCTGTTGATTGACCTTGAGATCAGAGTAGAAAGCTAGGCAATAGGGGTGTGCAAAACGGTGCTTTGGATATTTTAGCCCACTTCCTTGGCATCCTTGAGGCAGCCAGAAAGCCCTCGGCTACGGGGGCATCACTTATCACTTCCATTCTGTAAGTGCTGTAGACTTCACCGGTCAGCCAGACTGGCCACATCCACTCTGGGGATCGGCAAGGCGACCAACGTCGGTGTCAGAGCTCCCTGGTGGGCAGCAGTGCTTGAAGAAAACCCAAGTCAGGCGTCCTGCAAAAAGCGGAGATGACGGATGGAAGCATTTTAGTAGCCTTTTCCAGAGGTGGGAGCTCTGCAGCCTTTGCAGTCCATGCAGACCAGGTGAGGAAAACGGACTCTCAAGTTCCTGGCATTTACTCTAAAGGAATCCAGAGATTCTCCCATTCTGGGACGGCTGTCTTCTGTTCTTCAAAGAGGGATCAATATTTTACAAGCAAAACTAGGGCACAGGGAGTCGAAAGGAAGGAGCGTGGTATCTCATATCTTGCATGTCTGATCTGCAACCTCCCCCGGAGACAGTCTGCAGATTATAAACCAGATATAATCCAGATTAAGGCCCAGTGCAGAAAGAGCTGCAGGCACATGGAGGCAGGGTGTAGAACCCTGCGCTATAGAGGCTCACTGGGCTGAAATGGCAGCTGGCAAGAGAGAGACGCTGTACTGGATTACTGGCTTTTCGGGAGATCGCAGTGACTGGGGAGGGTCGTGTGCTTGCTTGCTTGCACCCAACCAGCATTGCAAGGCTATACGAAATCTAAGCTGAAGGACAAACACCCCTGCCCCCCATTCTTCCTTTGCAACTGCAGCCTGCACGTCCGTCGCTGCGCTCCACAGATGACTGGGAAGTTTAGACGCTGCAGAAGTCCTCCAAAATAGGGCTGCCGTGTGAGATCTGGCGCGGTCCGGAGCGCCTTTAAAACAGGTGCATGACAGAAACGCCAAGCGGCAAAACTCCTTGCTGGAAAGGGATCCTTCCTCAGCTGCTTGCTGCACCCGCTTTGCGTGGAGCTTTTAGGCTAGCGGCCGGAAAAAAAAATTGGCAGCAGCCGCTCTCTTCTATGGATAGGGAGTGGATGCCTGCAAGCGTCCAGAAAGCGGCATCTTTGCTCTCCCCCTCCTCCAAGTTATTTTACTCAGCAACAGGCCGACCCAATTCCCCCCTAGAGCTCAGTGCAGGTGGGTCCCATAAGGCGGCGGTGGTGGAATGGAAGCCAGAGACCGAATGATTTCCTTCCGTCACAGACTCAGAGGCCTCGCCTGGGCGTATTCTGTTCAATTAATCAGTGGATGACCACAGCCTTTTACAGTGCAGCTTTGAGCAAGGAGGAGAGATCAATGATACATTATGAAGCTCCCAATGAATTCCTAGGCTGCCTGCGGCAGGAGGTTCTGATTTGGATTCAGTTACTGAACGTTTCTGGAGATATACTTGAGAATCCCCTGAAGCCATTGGTGGACTACTGTGTGAGACGGGATGCTGGTCCCGAGGGGCTGTGGCCTGATCCGGCAGGGCTCCTCTTAATTCATGGAGATGTATCAATGGCTACTAGAGTGGATGCCTGGGTACCACCTCCAGGTTGGACAAACAGGAAGGATGCCTCTAAAGCCTATTTGCAAGGAGTTGGGACAGGTGATAGTTCTGCCTTCATCTTCTGCTTGGGTTGCTCAGAAGCCATTGGTGGTCCACTGTGAGACAGGATGATGGACTAGATGGGCTCTGGCCTGATCCAGCAGGCCTCCTCTTACGTTCACCCTGCTTTTCTTCCAAACATCCCCCAGGAGAGCAAATTCTATTCTCTTCCCTCTGCTTTATCACAAAAGTAACAGTCAGGTAGTTAATTTGGTCTGAAAAGCAGTGGTGGTTTGAAGGTCCCTCCTTGCCCCCATCAATTTTCAGCGCTGTGTGCATTCAAACATTGGGATCCCTATGTTCTGGCAGAAGAACTAGCCTGCATGGCTTTAAGAAAGCGTTAGATACATTCACAGGGGACGTATCCAAACACTGCCAAGAAGTGGACTAGAGGATTTCTTCCAACTCCACAATTCTACGATTCTGTGAGTAGTCTAAGCCACCCTAGAAAGCTTTTTCCTCTGAGTTAAAAGCCGTGAGTGAAATGCAAGCCAAGCACTCTCTGTATCGGTAGAATGTTTTCCACATAACGATAATAAATACAAGTTGTCACACCATAAAAGTCTTCTGCACACACTCAGCAAACATTCATCATCTGGGATCGTGAAAGAAACTCCAATCACAGTGTCAAGAGACAGACCAGCACAGCAAACAGCATATTAGGCAGGGTTTAGACAAAATAATGTTTTTTAAGGGCACAAAGCTCTTTAAAACTGCCACCTCTTCCGTCTTCCACGGAAGTATAAGCAGCATCTTCAGAATGGGTTGGGCAGATGTTTAGAGTCAACTTTGTAGACACAACTGTGGACTCATTCAGAAGAAGTCATCTTAAAGAAACAAGGTTTATCTCATCAGTTTTATTTTCAAGGTGGGAGCAGTAAAGCACAGATTGTCAGCTAAGCAAGTTTCTTCCAACATAAAACTACCAACCTTTAGGGCCAGAAATAAACAGTTATCTTATAAATAAAGGTAAAGAAAAAACAGGATGTTTAAGACAGGGAGAAAAAATTAAAACGATCAAGCAAACAGAGCCCGCCCCCAAACATATAAAAAGTAGATGCCGCATATCTGTTCTGGAGCAAAAAATTAAACCTCAGGTTCACACATGTAAGCAGTGATGAAGTTAAAGACTGATGCAACAAAGCACTGGAATCTCTCCTCTGAGGGGCAAAATTGGCTCAGCATGAAGTACAGTTGCTGGAAATGCATTTCATAATGGAAAGGACGCCACCACCCGCAGCTTGGGCCCATGTGCAATCTCCAATAATTTCGGTACAGATTCGTTTGACCATCCTAATGTAATAACAAAGGCGCAGTTCGAGTCTGTCTTCTGGCCTCCCATGTGTCAGGAGGGAAAAGTGTTGACTCCAACCAAGCCACGGTTGACTTTCTTTCTCCCCACAGGGCTGGGTGAATCAGTTTGTGCAAAGCTAATGTTTGCCACAAGGAGTAAGAAAGCCAAGAACAAACTCATAACCCAAGGCCAGAAGCTGCTCACACTTGTTACTGACACCTAAATACAGTAAAGATAATGTAAGGAATTGGAATCTAAGCTGTCGCTAATCTTAGCGCATGGATGCATGCCTGGAAAGTCAGTAAGGATAGCAGAAGTCATAATTGGATGGAAAGGTCCTCTACTTTCTGGAGAGGCAGACAAAATCATCCATCTTCCATCACCTTTGTTGGAGAGCTGGAAGTTTACATGTGCTCAGCTCACCTTCACTAATCTCCCAGAAAGGAGGGGTAGTTTACTTGCACCCTTTGTTGTGACAGGGTTTGTAACTGTGCCTACTGATTCTCTGCCTTCCCCCACATCCTCTGGGGTGTGATGTGCGCGTGTGAGCAAGATCAGCTCCTCTCCTTCCTGGAAAGTCGCTAAAGGGAGACTAATCCATGCCGAGACAGAAAGAGGGCTGACTTTGCCAATTTGGCGCCATTTCTTTGCTCACCTCTGCTCCCCACAAACGATGAGACTCCTGACCTCTGACCAGGATGGAAAGTGAAGTCCAAACAACTACTGGAAGGCGGTCAGTTTCCTTCCATCAGTGCATTTATAAGATGCAGTCCTGAAAGGAACAGGTGTGAAAATCAGCACTTGCTGACCTCCCTATATAGAAAATCCTTGGGATGGGCGAACCGTGAAAGGTGGAAGCATCCTGCCCCATCACATCTAAGCTTGATAGGCAGGAAAACCGCAGCATTATCAGAACGACAGAGAAACTAGACAGCATTTGCAGGTGCAGCCTGTCCACCTCCCTCCATCCCTCCGCTATGCAGCATGCCACAGAGACAGGTAGAGCAACACACCACATCCAGCGGTTCACATTTAAGGACAGGTCAGGAATGGCCACGCATTTCCACATAATTAATATTGTTTTTTTAAAAAATAAAGCAAGCAAATCACTCTTTATGAAATATTTCCATACATCTCTGTTGCTCCTGCCGTTTTTAAAAAGTACTCTTTAAAAGTTACAAAAGGTTAGTGAAAACTTTTAATACGAATGGTTTTGGACAAGCAGATCTAGTTCCTGGTCAAAGAGTTACAGCAACAGATGATGACAAAGAGGGAAGGAGTCCGCAGAGGCCGCAAACTATGGTTGACATCCTCATCAAAGGATCTGACTGCATAGCAACCCATCTTTTCCCAAGGGACGGGCTTCGCGCTCATTGGCTTTCCACATCCGCCGAAAAAGCCGCTCGGATTCTATTTGCATTCGATAAGCTATTCTGCTGTTCTTCAGCACCATGGAAAGGCCAATAAATCAAGTCAGCAGGAGGTGCCCTAACAGAGGTGTAGAACAGCTTTATTAATCTCTGGGTTTGTCCAATCGTTCCGGATGTCATCTAAGTGATTATCAAAATCCACGAGTGTTTCGTAAGATCGGCTGTCCAGGAGGGAAGCAGAAATCCTCTGGGCTTCTGACCAATCTTCACAGTAATCGCTAGGAAGCAGGATAAAAGGCAAGAAGAAAAGGCAGGGAAGGGAATTAATAGCCCCCTCAAGAGGAAGAATCCAGCAAACTTGCGTGAAAGCAAAAACAAACAAAATAATTCAAGAGCAGAAAATGCTGAAGACACTTTATTAAGTTACTCAGCTGTGGTCTTCCAGAAGTTCTTCACTATAAACTCACACTATTCCATGGCATCGCCCATCAACTTCCATGATGCAGTTCAAGAAATTACTGGGAGTCACAGCTGAACAGCCCTAATACAATTTATTTGTCTTTTTAATCCCTTTTGTACCACAATATAGCAAGGACTTCAAAACAACATTAAAGCAAACGCTGAAACTGTGCTGATCCTTCAAATCCTACCATTTATAGACACCGAACGTGTTCAGGCAGAATACTAAAACATAAGGCCCTGGTGAGCCTTGGGGTCCCTTCTCTCCTTATTTCCAGCACGCCTGAAAAGTGTTTGCTTCAGTATTTTACTGATCAACACTTTAGAATGATACCGTCCTTTGAAAAAGTTTTAAAACATGGGTTTAAGTTCATGTGATTGGCAAAGGGGCCTTGTTTGAACGACGAAAACAGCTCAGATGAAACCTAATTTCAAATCTGGATCAAACTGTCCCTAACGAAAAGGGGGAGGGAAATAATGCTTCTGATGTCTATTCCCATCTGCACCAGAGGGGAAGAGAGAGTCCAGAATGCAACAGCTAAGTTACCATGGGCAGTGTAGGATGGCTGGCCATGAGTGTTATTTATTTGCAAAAAACACTTCAGATGTCAGAAAATATTTCCAAAGCTAATTCTGCTTTTGGCTTTAGATGAGGCCCATTCTCAATGATCTTTCCTCTCTCCACTGCCTTACATAATTTTCACATATCACTACCATATTGCTAATTTATTTATTTGCTTACCAAATCTCTATAGTCACCCAATTACCAAAGTTCTGGGTTGGCTGCATGCACTGTTATGGCACATTATTGAACCAGAAAGAGGTATTAGGTAAATACTAAAATGTTGCACTATACTTTGCCTTTTTGTATCCACTATTTGATTTATTATACCAAGATTCCTTTGTGCTTAAGAGGATTGTAATGTTGCTATTTTACTTTGAAGGCAGTTTTATGTTTCCTGTCAGCTTAGTTGGACCTCAGAGTATTTATGCAGGAAGAGAACATGCTATGGAAAGGGCTTTGGCTTGAAAGATGGTGAGGAGTATTTGTAAGAATACTTACAAATGGGGGTCTTTGCATCTCCACTTGTTTTCGTGGTGTTCATACACATAAACTGCTGGTTCTACACACTCCATTGTAAATTTAGTATTATCAACCTGAATGCAGAAAACACAGAGAAGTCAAGACTTTCCTGATGACAGAGATGGGAAGAAAGGAAGGAAGGAAGGAAGGAAGGAAGGAAGGAAGGAAGGAAGGAAGGAAGGAAGAGCTAAAATAGGCAATGTGAGTTTTAAAACAACATCCCCTGCCCTGTCGGGAAACCCCATGCAGCCTCTAACCTAAGGGTTAAGACATACTGAAAAGCAGGAGCCCTGTCTTGACATCTGCAGCATTTAATTGCTGAAAATGATTGCCTGAAACAAGCTCAATCGGAAATCCAGAAAAATAATTAAAACCGAACTCCTTTCGGGGGTCCGTTCTCAGTAGCAACCTTCAAACTATTTTCCTGCTTTGTTGGGGAGAAACATTTGCTTTGGTCAGCCACAGACATACAGCAGCTTGCAAAGGCCCCTAGGACAGGGTGGACCCTCTTTTTGTTCACTCTTGGCCACTGCTTTATGTGTACAGAGAATACACAATCTCTACTCCGTGTTCAGATTGGATTTCTTCTGGGCCCACAAGTAGATGCTGTGACTTCTGCACTGAAATCAGGTGTCCTTCATTACTGAATCTGAAAAACTTAACAGAGCTCTGAATGACATTTGTTCTGGCTGATCTTGAAAAGTCAAACAGAGTCAGACTGATTGGTACTTGGACCACCAGGAGATCCCAGAGCTGGAGGTTAAGCCATGGCTCAGCTTGCAGCCCTCCTGAAACTATAGTTAAGGAACAACAACTGCAATCCACAAGCTGCAGTTCAGGAATATCTGGAGGGCCACACTTTGAGCAGCCCTGGACTAGGTTGTGAATTGGAGAGGGATTCTGACAGGATGCAATGGCAAATCACTTCTCTGCTGTTACTAGGGAAACCACCAAGATGTGGCCAGGTAGTTTACTGGAGACAGGCTCAATATGATAATGCTTGATGCTAGTCACCCATGACTGATCCAGAAAGAACATGGGCACTCAGTTTGCTGATATTCAGAAATGCTTCAAGCAATTCACGGAGTTAACTATGTCCATGAGATAAACATTGGAGTAGTGACAGTTGTGCTAGGCAATTTAAATCATGCCAAATACTGTCTGACACCTGACTTTAAAAAGCTTCACTGTGTCGCCTTAACTTTAAAATCCATTGTTTGCACCATCCTGACATTAAGGCTTCACTGCCTGCAAACCTTTTGATAACAGGATTTCCTTTGCCAAGTACTTCTGCCCTAGAAATCAGAGTAGTCCGGACAATTTATGGATTCTGGAAAGCTGGAGAAACTTCTGTTTTGCAAATTTTGGTCTTAATGGTGCTTGATTTTACTTTCACATTTTAGATTTTTTTTATACAGTTTTTTTTTCCTGATGGTGTCTTACATGCTCCAGGACATTTCTCCAAAGGTGGTAAATATATACATGTAATAAATTAAATATACCATTATGAGTGCTGGGTCACTGAAGCCTTCTGCAATTCTGGAGGCAACCTTTTCTGCAACTTGGTTTGGGCTAGAAAAAAGAAAGAAAGAACGTGGTTTATGATTCTAGTGTAATTTACACCCATTAGAATGAAATCAGAATGGGGTTTAAATGCAGTGAACCCCAAGATTTAGCAAATGTAAATTAACATGGTAAAAAGGATAAATGAACTGTAAAGACTGAGAATTTGCACACTTCTTGTGTGTGCAAGAAAAAAGATGTCTTTCTAGTATCTACCATGATATCAGGCCCAAAATTAATTGTGGAAAGCAGAACATCTTCTTACTTCTGCTGTTTCTCTACTCTGACCTCCCACCTGCAATCTGAAGCTATCAATGGACTTATAAGACAGGGACTTAACTACCCAACCTGGCATCCTTCATGCGTTCATTAGCTTGGTAGTATCCGGCTATTACGTAGCTGTTCTCTTTGCACCAGGAGTCGATCTGAAAGAGGACATCATAGAAAACAGTTACAAGCACTCCGACGCTGTTGCGGCATTAACTTAATGGCTCACCCAATGGCTGGCAGTAATTCAAACCTGCTTTAATTTAACAGGAGAGCAACTGAAAAAAAATGGACTTGCAAGTCATCTCACTAAAATTATAAACCGGGGCGGGGGTAACATTTTCTCATTTTGCAGATGTAGTTTGATTCTATTCTGCAGCTGAGAGGAGACAAATTGAAAAACCTCCTTCCTGGCTTACAGAAACACAATTTATTAAAAGCATGGCTATGCTACCATTCATAAGATAATTAGGGTGGTTGGCAGTTTTAAAAGAATCCACAATTAAAGCCATAAAAACACTGATTCAGATTAAAAATGTGATACAATCCCCCCAGTGAGCTGCTTACCAGAGGAAAGCAAAAGCCGAGGCCCAAGTCCACAAGCCCGGCTTAAACAGGTCCTGAAAACTTGACAGAACCAGCACTGGGTTTATTTCTGGAGTAGAGATAGTGGCATGATCCAGGCACCAAGAAGGCCTTCCTCTCAGCGGCTGCCAGATGGACTCTGCAGGTGGCAGGGCAGCCAAGAAGATAGGCCTTGCATAAAAAATGAGAAACTATGTAGGTCTATTCAAACAGGGGTGATAATATCATTTCTGAGCAGAGCAAACAAGGGAGACCTGGGAATGAGTAGACAGGTTTTCTGTGTGCAATTTCTCAGCTGAGTTACCCATGTGTAAAAAGGATCTATGGTGGCTGTGGAGGTTAACAAACCAGGTGCAGTCTGACAAAGAGGGGAAAAGCCTCCGAGGGGGATTAACCGCTGGACTGGCAGAGGAAGCACTGGGACCAATGGGGGCGGCTGGAGTATGAAAGATCTCGTCCCGGTCCTCTGCAGATAATTCTAAGTCAGATGGAGTTATTGGCCATTTCTGCACTTACTGTAATTAATCCAGATTAAGTCAATCTGGGTCTTCGGAATCTGGTCCTTGGGGAATCCATTCCTTGTAGCACCAGATCTAAATGAAGACCCAGTACATCTGCACAGGGAATATAGCACCCGATGGCAATGCGTGCTAAACAGGGCTGTTGTGCGGACGCCACAGCACCATCCTAAGGCCCCAAATAGGTCTGTGCAGGGAATGCCACCCATGTGGCGTGATTGGCTTGCACAACTGTCAATCAAGAGTCACTTCCACTGACAAGGGCGTGGGAGACAGCTACATAGTTCCCTATGTAGCTACTATGTTGCCAGCCACTGGTTGCGTAGCTCATCTGTGTAATCATTCTATGAAGAGGGAACGTAGCGGCTATGTAGGACCACGCCTGGACCACACTGTCCTGGCATGTGTGTGGATTCGTGCTCTGAAATTTGGTCTTCCTGGTACTGGAATGGATTGCAGACCCAAAGGGGTCTATGGCTAATCCGGATTATGGGGCCCGAAGACCTTATTAGATCCGGAATTTGAGGATGGTTGTACTGATGATATGATCCCAATGGGGCCCACAATGCAAAAGGTACATGGCAAATGCATACCAAATCTATTCCAATTAGGTTCTTAATGGGGGCTACGAGGCTCATGTGGAAACAGCCATTACCTTATTGCTGCCTGGGGGCTGCTGGAGTTCCTCTGCTGAGAACATGACTTGTTGAATGCAGGAAGAGAAATGAATGTGGTTGGAGCACTGAGACATCACTGCTCTTCTGTTTTGGAAGGCAGGTCACTCTTTCACAGCACTCCTGACTTGTTAACAGTTTAAATGGCCCCTCCACAGTGCAAGGGACATAACCCAGGGCCTCTATGGTTCTCTTAACCCCTAGTTTTCCACAGATGGCAAACAACTTGCATTAACAAGGTTTCTGCATGACATGGATGCTTGCTGGAGCCAACCCAGAGCCCTGGAACAAGGGATGGCTTAGAAGGAAATATTTTTCACAGGAAGTTAATGTGAGAGAAATCATTAGGAGAAGGAAGATTTTGTCTACTGGGCATCAAGTTTCCCTGTCCTGGCGTGCAAAGAGACAGAGGAGCAGGCACAAGCAGGTGGAGAAGGCTGTGCAATGTAGACATGAAAGGGAGTGGGGTTGGCACCACAAACAAAGCCAGATGGCACAAGCAAAAACAGAGGAAATCCTCTTTCACCCCCCTCAGTTGCTTGTTTTAGCAACATAGTGGTGGTAGCGAGATAAGAGATAATAGGGCAATTGCCCTCACGTCAAGCAACCCAGGTCTGAGCTTGCAGATAGGCCTGACCGCTGAGTTTAAACAAAGACCAGCAGCTCATGAATCCGGACAGAAGAGAGAGACTGTGGTATTCCCCTCCTCTCTAGTTGCTTTAATTAGTGAAGGTATGTGCAAAATAAAAAAAAAATACATAGTTTTACTCTAGTGTGCCACCACAACAGCACCAAAGCTTTGTTAAAACCTGCAGTGAGAATTAAAGGGACAAATCCATCCTGGGAGACAGGAAGCACTATTTAAAAGGATGCATTTAGCTCAGATTTTGGCCCAGTTTTCTATAGCTTTGAATTTATCCAGTATTTGTTACTCACAATAAGATTATCAGATTATAGTAATCCAGTGATATGGGGAAGTAGCAAAAGACATGCAGCAATTATATTTTTTGCTCCCAACAATTTTTTACTTTTTTAAATAAACAAAACATCCTAGAATCCTTCAGATAGGGAACTGCAACTTCCCAGAAAACTCATCAATCTCATGTTTAGTAAAATAATTACAGCTGTGAATTAGACAGTTGAAAAACAGAATACAGCTACACAAATAATCTCTTCTTAAAGAACGAGAGGGATTTATGCATTTCATTAAACTGTCATTCGCTAGCATTGTTATACTCAAATGGCCAACTGCTGCCACAATCACAACCCTCATTTCAAGATGCCATTTTAATTGTCAGCAAGCTGAGACTGCGTGACTAAAAACTAAACATTCAAATGAAACATCACTGGTCACAGAAAAATTAAGAACCTTCTCTGAAATATTCCTTTTTGCTATTCTGCAGCAAGTTTAACCCTAACTCAGAGAACAGGACACATTGCTCTGGTCTCATTTGCTTACAATAAATTCAATGTTGGAGAATTAATTAGGACACTGCTCTGACCTATTTGGGATGCTGGTCTACTAGGTACCATCTCCAGCTTGGGGAGACAGGGAGATCCCTTTAGAGGCCAACTGCAGGGAATTGAGAGCAGGTGGAGTTTTTGCCTTTGGCTTCTGCTTGAGATGCCCACAGGCAATTGGTGGGCTACTGTGTGAGACAGGAAGCTGGACTAGAAGGGCTGTGACCTGACCCAGTAGGCCTTATGTTCTTATGATCATTCTGTAACTTTTAGCAATGCAATTCCTAACAACTGCAGAGAGCCCAGGGTAGGACATGTGTCCATTTCAGAGGCAAAACTAATACTTGTTTGGGATCCTGCAACTCCCATCCTTCCCTTCACACATTTGACTGCTCTTGTGCTTCAGGTCACAATCCCACTAAACATGGACAGCCCCTGTCCTTTGAAGGTCTTGGCTGACCAAACGGGCCAGACGTCCCAGCTACAAAATCAGATCCACAATTTATGTCTTGATATTTCTACTATCAATCTGCCAGTGATCCATCAAATCCAATTGCCATTTAGAAAACCCCCAGGCAGCACAATTGCTGTAAAAGCTGTACAAATGCTTATAAGCCTCTTGGCTTTCAAAGACATCTTGCATTATCTTTGATTAAGTTTTTGAAAGCTTCAGCGTTCTCCAATTTGCATGCCACATTGATTTACTAATTGATTCAAGCCCCTGCAGCATCCGACTCAGCTTAAAATGGACGGATACAATTCCTTCGTAATTAGCTCGGGGCTTCAGAGCAGTTCACAAGCCCTACAACTTCAGTTTCTACAACTGCATATTAGCCACAACCTAATCCTGCAGATGGTTGCTGGGGTGCTGTTCTTGTTGCCTGCTTCCGTTGGCCAGGGGCTCCCCATTCTTGCTCTGAGGTGCCCAGTTCTCATCAGAGTGTGGTAAGAGAAGCCAGTGAACTGCTATTGGCTCACTTGATACCTCAGAACAGGTAAAAGCGGAATGAATTGTTTCCAGAGCCTCAACAGGTAGGAGAAGGAATGGTGGGCCAGTAACATCTGGTGGAGGTATAGATTAGAGACCTCTGAGCTTAACTACCCACAACAGCAGTGTCTGCAAACATGACACTTAATATCAGAAGAGATCTCACAGGTTATTCAGGGCTAAGTTAGCTAAGAAACCCACCTGCTCGGCAGAACAAAGACCAATGCTTTTGTAAACATCTGGTGTTTTTTCAACTTAAGTTGCTATATAAGCAAAGCTGCAGAAATTAATAACAGGCATGCTGTATGATAAGATTAAAGATCAGTTTACTATATTCTAATAAATGCTGGCCAGATGTCCCTGAGAACTCCCCACATGCGTGCAAGAATATCCAGTGATATCTTGTTTTTGAGCTGATTTCCTGCTGTATTTGTCTACATAGCAACCTGTTCCCTATCTTGCATTTTCGAGAAGTTTGAGGCTATAAGCCTCATTCTCTCTGATTGATGGCCAGGTTGGCTGAGGCTGATGGAACTCAGAATCTCCTCAGTGGAAATCACAGCCTGACTCACTGGACAGAACTCTTGCAAGAGTAAAATTGGAGAGAAAACTACAAAATACCTTTATCTTTCGGGAGGAAAGATGGGCAGAAATGTAGGAAATAAACACATCAGTTTTGTACTGCAGGATATATCAGTAAGATGCCATTTAGATCCCAGTGTTGTTCAGTGCTTGAAAATAATGGCTGCAACATGGCCCTGCACCATGAATCTGTTTAATTTCATCTAAGAGTGTCCAGCAAGCTATCAAAATCTCTACAACCAAGAGATTAGGACAACAGCCCCCTCATTTTCCATTTGCTATCTTTTCTCCATATAATTTTAAAACTCCCAAATGTTCCAACTTTAAATACTACTGAAGTCTGCATTGGGCAGTGAGTTTCATAGCCACGTGGCCTTCCAAATATTGAGATTGCATTTGGCTAACTTATTGTAGTCTCCAATAGAAAGCAATGTCTTCTTTTGTGAACTGGGCAGAGACGCCTCCCACAGGATCCACCTAAAAGGGAAACCCTCATTGTGCTGGAGAAAAGCAGACACACACACGATTCTAAGATGAATTAAAGAAATAACAAAAATGCAAACATACATACTGTATTCCTCTAGTTATCTGAGCTGGTCCTTGGAATGAACAACCCATTATTTATGCTGGTCTGATACCATGCATACAAAATAAACCCCACACACAACTGTCACCCACACCAGCAAGAAAGGAAGCTAAGTCTACCAGCCAGATTGTAACTGCGGTTGTATCAGCTATGCAGTTTGAGGACTTTATGGTAGGAACAGTCCCATTTTTCTGATCTGACTACGATAGATTGGTGACTAAGCCCCCTTTTGCACTGGGTCCTGTTCCTGAATATATCCTGGTACAGGGGCCCACTTTCTGCATGCGAGGACTTTCAGGGCTTTCTTGGTGGCTGTTTCTGATCTCTGAAATTCTCCAGAGAAAGATACAAACCTTAGCAACCTCTCTTTTCTTGCAAGAGACTACTGTCAAGTTTTCCTTGCTTTGAAAAGAGATATTATGGCACTGAAGATATAATATAGAACTCTTAAATGCAACTTGTGCTATTAAAAAAACCATCACACAGGGTCCAAAATTCTGATAGATACCACCCTTGATTGGTACAGGATTATTCCATTTTTCTGTTGTGAATATTTAATACTATGTTTGAAGTCCATACTGTTAAATAAAGATTACAATCTGAAGACACTCAATGATTTAACAGATATTCGAGGAAGGGTGAGGTCAGGGCCCGTTCTGGTTTCTTTATGATATGATTTCAGCCTATTTTGATACTTTAAATAGTAGAGTTTACTTATCTTTTTTTCAAGCAGTCTTTGCATTAATTTGTGAACAACCTCCACACTGAACAGTTTAAAACTGTGGTGTTTGCTCCCACCAGATGTGGAGCTGGTCATCAAATTGGATAGCTTCCAAAATTCACGTTTGGAAAATTCATAGAAAGCAGGACTATTAGTGGCTACTAGCGACTTACGTCACTGGAGAACATAAGAAGACCCCTGTTGGATAGGACCACAGCCCATCTAGTCCAGCATTCTGCTTTACACAGTGGCCCACTGTGACGACTCCCCAGGTCTAGTTATCAGATTAGCCAGACAGTGCAGTATAGCTAGGGAAGCTGTCAAGTCAGAGGGAGGTGTGACTTGCTCATTCCAGTTGGGAGGGGGAAGCCCACTCCAAAAATAGCCAATCAGGGTTCAGCATCCATGGAGAGAGAGGCTATAAAGGCCTAGTCAACGGTTGTTCTAGGTTCTCTGCCTGGGGGTTAACTGGCCTGAGGGTGGTTAACAAGGGGGAATCAGGCTCTAAGCTATTCTGAGGGAAGCTGGGAAAAGAGTCCTAGGTTGGAGTTGTCAGTTTAAAGAAAAGAGAGTTCTGCTGTTTGATTAAAGTGAAGTCGAAAACTGTGTGCTCTTCAGGAAGCCTGTTACAATAAAACCAATATTTGTTTAATCTTTATAAGGAGTCCTAGACTGCTGTCTGTGAGTGGAAACAGTATCTGAGGGGACTAGCAAAGAAGCCCTATCTTTAAAAGAACAAAGTGGCAAGGCAAGGAGCCTACCAGGAGGAAAAACCTTTCTGTTTTAAGTTTGAAGACAGAGAAAGAGGGGTAACGGAGGATTGCCTGCGAACGCCAAGCCATAGCTTATAGATTAAGCATATTACAGGAATAAAGTACAATAGGAAAGGAAGGCGTTGGGCAGGGATCTTCACATCCACCAGTTGCTTCTGTGCATCTCAAGCAGAAAAAGGTGGCAAAACTTTCATCTGCTCTTGAATCACTGCAAATGGCCTTTAGAGATACCATGTCGGTCTTTCCAACCTGGGGATTATATCTAGGCAGCCATTCCAGTAACCATGGATACACCTGCCTTCCTTGAATTTGTCCAACCCTTTCTTAAACCACCCAGGTTGGTTGCTCTCCCTTCTCCTAGTAATATTTCTCTTCCTCATCAGCTTCATAGAGGGGGCCCCAGGTTCTAGTATTCTGCAAAACAGAAAATAATTTTCTTCTATCCACCCTTTCCACACCACACACGATCTTATAACCTATCAGGTCACTTCTTCAGTGCTATCTTTCAAGACTGAAAAGGCCTAGACATTGCAACCTGATTTTGGAAAAAAGATGTCTTAGTCCCCTGATCCTTCTGATTGCCCTTTTCCACTTCAACAATATCCTTTTTGAGGTGTGGCGACCAGAATTGTACATAAATTCCAAATGTGGCCTCAGCACAGATTCATAAAAAGGCACAATGACATGTGCTGATTTGTTTTCTGTTCCCTCTCTAATTCCTCCCAGCATTGAAGTCACGGTGCACTGGGTTGGCCCTTTACATACTTAGCCTTATTCTGGAATATATCTTGGGATAGGGGTTTGTTGGAAATGGTGGGTAAAACAACCCAAAATGAATGGATAAATTTGGTGAAGAAGCTAAGAATTTTATTATAAGATGTTCTTGCAAGATGGGGTGTCCTTCGTTAAAGCAGGCACACCTCAATAACTAAAACAGACAGCTTTTATTCCTACCCATGACCAGATAATTTCCTTCCCCTTCTCTCACTGGTTGAGATACTCTGGGTGTAGTGTCTTCTCGTATTATCTAAACATGCCTCCCCTAGGCATGAAAGTACATATTCATAAAGCTAATTTGGAGTCAAAAGAGGGAAAAAAATCTAACCATCTGCTTATATATGGCCTTGGAAAGAAGAACAAGACTTAATTCACCATACAGACTGCTACTCCCTTCTTTTATACAGGTAATTGGGCATTTGCTATACTCAGCCTTGGTATATCGGCAAGAGTGTGCTAGTCTGAGAACAAAACACCATTAATGAGCAAACTTCTAAGAGGCATACATCGCAAACCTATAAAATATAATCAGTTGGCCTTTGACATCATGCAGCATCTTGTAAGAATATAATTTATTTTAAACTTTGCCACCTAGCTACTACTGACTATCTTATTATGATCTTATGTGTAAAGCAACATCTTATTCCTCACACTATTGCAGACTATGGGAGGCCTCACCTGAGGCCTAGTTGTACTTAGGCCTCCGGTATGCAATCATGTCAGTTCTGGTAAAGATCATTCACACGCTCACTAAGCTGCTACAGCTAGAAGTGTGCCCGCCCTCACAAGAGCTGTCTTGATTGTGAATGAGGTGTGGAGCACAACTTACACTGGACATACCTGCAGTGTCCAGCATGGAGAGCATTTTTTATTCTTCTGGGGCTGCTGTGGGAATCCTGCCCGCCGGCTGGTGCGATTGGTTGCCACCATCGTCATCAAGCATTCTGTGATGCGCTGGCTGCTGTTAGGCAGCCAATGGGGTGGGTGGGTGAGAGATTGATCTGACCAGGTGGCGTGCTCCCCACCCAGATCACTTCCCCTGTGCTGCCCTCTCACTGCAGCACTGCCTGGGTCTGTGCGTGCCCCGATGCCCCTGCCATCCTCCCTCCCTGCCATCCCCCTCCGTGATATCGCAGGGCTGGATCACGGGCTGTTTCCGCCCCCCTTGCTCCGATATCATAGTGCTTTTCTCGTGATCCAGCTCCGCAATCTTGTCAAGAGGGAGGAGGAAGGATGGCAAGGGGGCATCCAAGCACCCCCCTAGGTGATGCTGTGGTGAGGGCAGCATCGGGGATGTGATCCAGTGTTGGGGAGGCATGCCACTTGGTCAGATCGACCTCTCCCCCCACATCAGCTGCCTGCAAGAAGCCATCCTGTCACAGAATGCCTGACATGGGCGGAGGCCAATTGTGCCAGCCAGGGGGTGGGGCTCAGCAGCGGTGCGGGTCCGTGCGCTCCTGGTCCAGGAAGACCATTTGCATTTCTGACCAGTGAGGAGTGCACTGGGCTTAGAAGAAGAAGAGTTGGCTTTTCTACACCACTTTTCTCATCCATTTAAGGGGACTCAAAGCAGCTGACAAAGCTTCTGTTCTTCTCCCCACAACAGAACACCCTGTGAGGTAGGTGGGGCTGTGAGAGCTCTGAAGAGAGCTGTGACTAGCCCAAGGCCACCCAGCTAGCTTCATGGAGGAAAATGAAGAGTTGGCGTTTCTACCCTATTTTTATCACCCATTTAAGGGGACTCAAAGCAGCTGACATAACTTCTATTTTTCTCCCCACACCACAACACCCTGGCGCCTGCCACAGTCTGAATGAGCACGGGGGCAGCAGGTCCTAACCGAGGATGTACCCCATCCCACGGCGAAGCCCCTTGGCCCCTTCCTGGCCTGACGGGGAAAGTGCAGCCTCCAGGGTCCCCCCCCCCGCTCCCCGCGTCGGTCTACCGGCGGCCGCGGGCTCTCCGGGCCCTTCCTCCTCACCCACCAGCGTGAGCGCCACCTCCAGCATGGGCGCCAGGGCGAGGCTGCCGTGGAAGAGCGGGATGCAGTCCACGAAGAGCGGCGGCGGCGAGGACGGCGGCGGCGCCACGTCCCGGTCGCGGCCTCTGGGCGGCGGCGGCGCCTGCCTCTCGGCCACCAGCAGCCCGTTGACGGCGCAGTGCGGGTACTTGGCGCCGTGCAGCACCATCTTGCAGTAGGCCTGCGTGCTCAGCTTCATCGCGGCGGCCTCACGCAGCGCAGCGGCCCAGGGCGACGCCGCCTCATGGGCCCCCCGGCCGGCGTCGTCGGCGTCGTGCAGCCAGTCAGCCAGTCGCCCGTCCCGTCCGCGCTTCCGCTCGCTTAAACGCCGCTTCCGTTTCCGCCGCCTGCTGCCGGAAGCGTCGCGAAAGTGTCGTAAACCAAAGCTTTCCCGCTGGGACTGGCCGCTCTAGGCAGCGCGCCGGGGCGGCTCTATCGTCGTAGAGCCCGTTGTCAAGGTTGAAGCGGCACAGCGCAGAAGCAAAGCGACACGGTCGACTCGTGGCACTACAGCTCCCATGACCTGTAGAGCGGCTCAGGAGGCATTTCAAAAAAATATGACGTGATCACTGCTAAACTCTTTCCATTAAGAAATCGTAGGAATCGCCGCCGGCCGTGATTCGCTGCCGTCATCCTCCCCGACGCTTTGGCGTTTTTCCTTCAAACGAACCGGGAAGCTGCCGATGAAAAGAAAGAGGCCCCCAAAGCCCTCTATAACTTTTAGATCTACGCGCCCTCTGCGGCTGAGTGAGGGCCGCAATCTCCCGGCGTGCTTTGCGTTTCTACTTCCACTTCCGCTTCCGGTTCTCTGTGTTGCTCTTTCTCTCTGGCTCCGTCCTCGTCGGCAGCGCTTAGAGGACACGCGAGCGGCTTCGGGGTTGGTGGCCACGCAGGCAGGCGGGGGAGGCCTCGGTTCCCCGGGGGTTGTGCTGCCGCCGCCGCCTTCGGGCCGCCTTCCTACTTCTTCCCCTGGGGCAGCCGCGCCCGTTGAGAAGTGGCTCGAAAGCGGCTTGGCGGCGGCAGTGTCCACACGCTGGCGTTTTACTCCGCATTAGAAGCCTTTGGCCTTTTGCGTGGATTAGAGGGGGCGGGTGGGAGCAATAGGGTTGCCATACTGTTCCCAAGCCGCTTTGGAGCTGCTCGACTGTAGCTCATTGACTGGAGAAAACGGCCTGGAAATTGCAGGGTCGCTGGTTCGATCCCCAGCCTCTCCCCAGAGGTGGCAGTGGCAAACCACTTCTGTATCCCTGCCAAGAAAACTGCAATGGAAGGGACTGATAAGAGAGCTAGGGGGACTGGCAGATCCTTTCTTGTGATTGCATTTGGCACTGTGGCATATTTATTTTTCAGGAAAACTTCAGTAGTTTTCATTTGAGAATTCATTCCATATATTGTATTTTGGTTGAAGGAAGAATGGGGCATTTCCAGTAATTTGCAAAAAGAAGCAATAATTATTTGCCAAGTGAAAGAAAATGTATATTCTCTGAATTTGCTCCCATAAATTCTGCATTATTTTTTTTTTCAGTATGTTGGCTTCCCGGGCATTCAGCCTTCTTGGCAAGAGATCCTTTTCTGTTTCAGTTTGTGCAAGAGCCCATGGGCATGGTAAGATGATGGTGCATCCCTTTGAGCCCGATTATTCCTAGCTTCTGGTATTCCCCTTTATGAATTAAAGCATCTGGTTTCTCTGTTGATCAGGCGTTGCAAAAGCAGAAGACTTCACTCTGCCAGCATATTTTGATGCTCGAGATATTCCTTTGCCTCCTGTGGAATACACAAGTGTTCTCTCTGCTGAGCAGAAGGCCCTGAAGGAAAAGGAAAAGGCCTCCTGGACAGCCCTCTCTCCAGAAGAGAAGGTTGCATGTAAGTAGTTGTGGATCGGTGTTAGCAGGAAGAGAAGAAAGGAGTGAGAAATGGGGATTTATTTGCATTAGATTGCATCTCCGTTGTTTACACTCTTGAAATCTGCAAAACATAAATGAGTATTTATAAAGCCAAGAGATAACACAGAAGAGCCTATACTGTACAAAAAAGGGGCTTCTCATTTTGATTGCTTGGAACAGGAACACTTGCTGGTAGATTAAGGTGCAGGCAATAGCATTTCTCTAGAAAGAATATTCTTGACCTGTGCAAAGGTTTGTGCTGAATCACTCTCTGAGGGTGCAGATGACAGCTTTCACTCATTTTAATTCACGATGGAAGCATATTTAGTGGGATTGTTGTGTCTTGAACAACAGTACTAGTGATATCTAGTAGTGGGATTTGTGGGAAGAATTGGAGTGCTGAGGCAGGCCAGCCTTTCCTACATTAAGAGGCATTCCTTACATCCAGAGCTGCAGTTCTAGCAAGGAAACAGCATCACATCTACCTTCAGGACGATGGACAAAGACAACCATAATTTAACCTTGCTCGGTGATGCTTCTTCCACCTGATATTATCCTGACCTGAAGGTTTCTCTGCCTGTGATTGGTTTAGATGGAAGTAGTCAGTTGGCTGAATTCTCATACAGCTTTGTCTCTTGCGAATTTCAAGTGGATTAAAAACATAAAGTCAAAGAACAGTTTCCCCCCTCTTTTTCCCTTTTATACCATCCTAGTGTATCGCATCAAATTTCATGAGACCTTTGCTGAAATGAAGAAAGGGTCATCTGAGTGGAAGACGGTTATTGGTGGGGTGCTGTTCTTTGTGGGGCTCGCTGGCATGGGATACTTTTGGCAGAAGACTTTCGGTAAGAACTTGCATTTAATGGCTGCATTACTTTGATCTAGAATTTTTTTTTAAAAGTCTGTGATAACTGTCACGACTTCTAGCAGACCATCCAGTGCCTACCCTCCTAAGAGTAGCTGGACTCTTTTAGGTTGCTAGAAACGTGCAATGGCCGGGTAGCAAACATTTAAACAGTAAACCAAAATAGGTTTATTGAAATACACATGAAAGAAAGGTAAAAGGGAAAAATAGTAAGCTCCCTTAATAACAGCTTTACTAGCTCAAAGGAAATTAGTTTGCTCTTTTAAAGCCCAAGCCTCTCTGCTGCACTCTGCCACACAGTAGAAGGCTCCGCCCCCTTTAGCCAGCTCTGCCTAAGCCCAAGCCCAGCTAAAGAATAGCAACTACTTCCTTGTGACAGCAAGGCCTAGTTCGTCCTTGCTCGGCTGTAGATCCCAGCATCTGGTCAGTCCTTTGGCAAAGTTCCTTCAGAGCCACAACCGCTCACTGCTGACTCCTTCAACTTCCCCCCCAAAGAAAAGACCTTTCTGATCAGTTCCCCCTCAGAGAAAAAGACCCAGACAGCTCAGAGCTCAGCTTCTTATACCCTGCAGATCCTAGCCTCCTGGTTGGCTGTTGCCACTAGCAACTGAGGGGAACTCCTCCCACCTGTCCATCAAGCCCCCAGGTCCCTGGGCAGATTTTCCCTCCAGTTTGCCAGCAGCCAACCAATGCAAAAGGGCCTGGGCAACGTTTCCTGCCCTTTCTGCTGCTTGCAAACAAGGTTGCAAAAGAGGCTTGCAAGGGAGCAAAGAAATATTACTGCCCTTTGCAGCCTGAACCCTGAAACGGTCACAATAACCTTTTTAAAAAGTATGTTTAAAGCTGGCTTCGTGGACGAGTGTGGAATCAAACCCGGTATTCCCAGATAAGAATCCGGCTCCCTAACCACTAGACCAAACTGGCTTACAAGAAGCGGGAGAGCCATGCAGATAAAGTCGGATTGAGGCCAGTGTGACCCCTGTGTGCAAAAGGCTCATGGCCACCAGCATCTTAGACACCTGCAGACATGCATTTTAATAGTCATAGTTGTTGGAAGCAAATGAGCTTTTCGTTAGAGATCTGATGTTGAAGGTTGTCTTCATGTGTTTGTCTGTTTACAGTTATGGGCCCAATTCCTCACACCTTCTCAGACGAGTGGAAGGCAATGCAGACCAAAAAGATGCTCGATATGAGAATTAACCCCATCGACGGGCTCTCTTCCAAGTGGGACTATGAGAAGAATGAATGGAAAAAGTGAAAACGCTCCAAAGTTGGCCATTCCTGTGCTGTCTTGAAATTCTGAAACTATTCCATCTCCATATGACTTTGCTGCTTCTGTATAAGGGGGGAAATCCCCTTTTGTTCAGAGAGGAGATCTTAATAAATGTCTGGTTTACTTGATCTGCTTTGTCTTAGAATGCTTTCCTTTTGGCTTGGTTTTAGGCTCAGGGCTTGCAAAACTGTGGTGGTTAAAACTTGGCTGGTGTATTCTTGTAGGCTGAAATGCAAAACTGCACTTGGGGGGGGGGGAAACGAGTCCAAGAAAACATAGATTCTATTTGATTGTTCTTAAAAATACAGAGGCATATACAACACGATTAAAAGTTACCACTTGAAAAGATACTGCCTGACCTTTTTGCTTGGGTGTGTGTGTATTTCTGTGTCTGCTGTAGGGTGGAAGTTATTTGCTTTAATCCCCTGACCAAGCTCTTACATTTGCAAATGCAGAATTTCAAAAATGTTCCAGAGGACTGTCACACAGGTGGACGCCTTCTTAATTTTTGACCGTGCTACAGGAATCATTTTTGCAGGAAACGGACTCTTAAATTTTCTCTGCAGTGCTTGCACAGGTGGCCTTCTGTTTCCTACAGTTTCTGTTGAGTAGGAAACTACTTTTGCTCAGTACAAAAAAACCCAGCAGGAACCAGAAGGTAATTTAACCAATAAATATGTTTCTCTGAATGGATTCCCATGGGAGATCATGTTAGCATCTTGCAATAGCTTTGGGATGATATATAGGATGCTATGCGCTGTGGCATGTGTGTTCATATGAGAAAAGTTATACTTGGAACCTCCTGTAGATTTTTCCCAAGGAATGTGGGACACACATCTGGCTTATCTGACCAAGGAAAATATTTGAACATAACAAGGCGCTACCCCTGTTAGAAAAGGGTTGCGGAAATAGTCTAAGGCAGTTTGCTGACTTGAATTTTTTAACCCATCTGGATGAACATAATTGCAATTGATTTTTCAACCTGCTTCCCGAAGCGCTGTTAGACCTGGTAATGTAAACGTCTCTCTGCAAAACTCAAATCCCTGGTATTCTGCAGTTAGTTGAAGAATGCAGAAAATGCCATCGTGAGTCAGTAGGAATGGAATTCAGGTTTCCTGCTAATTATGCCCCCCGAGGCTTCCCTCCCTGGGGTTAGAGGCTGGAGGAAGCCGAGAAAGCTGGGTTTCCTAGTGAAAACAGGAAAAAGAGGCCTTCACTTGGTGATGCGCATACCTGAGCGGTGTTGAGAAATATATTAAATAGATTTTTAAAGGCTAATCTTCCTGTCATTGTATCTGATCATTATAATGTTGGTTTATTCATTTTGTTCCTGAATTGGATTTATAACCAAGACATCAAATGCCAAAATAATAGGGAAAAAAGGCACACTGCAAACCAAGCTAAACTCTTAAATAAAAATTAAACATTTTTGAAAGCTTAGATTGGCATACATAGTTCTGGGAAAGGACAAACCTCTCTGGTCGCTGCAGGCTTACCTGCAGCCGGTTGCAAGGCTGGGTGTCAACAGGCCCCTTGAGAAAACTATGGCTGCTGGGGTGCGACCCCCCCCCGGCCCTCCCCCCATTAGGCTTAGATGGGGCTGAAAAAAACGCAGATGATCAGGCAAGGGGAAAGGTAGTGCAGAACTGACTTGCTTACCTTCTCTTCTGTAGAAGAGGGCTTTGGTGTCTTTGACAACGAAAAATGGATTGAGCAAGGCGTCCACACACTCACCTTTGTTGTGCGTTTAATCTGAGTATACCTCCATTCAGCTGTGTTTGTTTGGTGTACACAACGATAGCGAACCACTTTGGGTAATTTATGGAAGGAGATTTATTCTGTGTACTCCCTCGCTTTGTGGTTATATATTTATTTTCGAAAGACATTGAATATGATCATTTTTCAAATCTAATTGCAGATGCCAGAGTCACCCTTGTTCATCTTACAGCAATGTCCTTCAGAAAGTTCTTACTTCTTTAAAGCAAATTTCCTTAACCTGCAACTCACGGGCTACCTGGAAGCTCAGGGCTACAGCTCCTACTGCCCCCACCCAGTATAGCCAACAACAAAGGACGATGGGCCTTGTAGTCCACCCACATCTGATTTGGCCATCCTGCTGACTTTTGCTGTTCATTCTCTAGCAACAGAAAGCTGCAAGCTCATCTGGCATTTCTCGTTTCTGCCCTAATAATTTCAAGCTATCTGAAAATAGCTCCTGCTGCTGTTGCTGCAAGCGCCCCCCTTTGTGGACCTTCCTGCTCATGCCAATTTTTTTGGGGGGGGGCAAGTTCTAGGAATCGGTGGGGGGGAATTGGCACAAGTTGCCTTATTGCAGAAGAAGCAAGCAGGTGTCCTAGTATGGAGCCTTAAGAACTGCCTGGCACGCTCTCCGGAGTCCTGGCTGGCTTCTCGCTGCCAGACTGAGCTGGAGGCATGGTTTGGGGTTTAGATTTGCAGATCTGCCACCAAATGAGACCTAAGGTCAGCTAGCTGCCCCTAAAGTTCCCCCAGATTTCTTCCACCCTATATTTTTTGGACTTGCTTACAAACAAACAGCTCTAGGAGGTGGTTGTTGTTTATTAAGGCTAGAATCTCTGCATTGCAACAGTGACTGCACTCACTGGACGTTTCATTTGGCAGGAACAGCTGTAGCAGAGTGACTCATACAACAGAGATAGGGAGGAAAAAAAAGCGGGGGGGGGGAAGTGAATGAAGTGATTCCAGGCACAGGCTTCAGCAGGCAGCTGAGTCCCAGGTTCCCATTCCGTAGCTGCTGCTCCAAGATCCACAGATCCGGAAGGGGGAAACAACCACTGCTCCTCTGCTTTTCCACGTCCTGCTGTGACCTTCCTTGCAAACACTGCTGCAGCTGCTCCCTGGGTGTGGCAGCCTCCAGGAGTCCATTGATCTGGGCACTCACAGAGCCAGCTGAACCGGTAAGTAGATGGCAACTTCCCAGCCATGTGCCGGATCCCTTATGGCTGCTTGTGCCTTCTGCCCCTCACTGCTTCCTGGTGCGTAAGGGAGGACGGGGGCCTGCAAGGAGGACCCCAGCATTGCCCGTCAGGTGTTTCCCTCCAACCCTTCTCTCTGCATTGTTTTGCAGTTCTGGGCTGCTAGGAAGAACGTGAGGGGTGTGTGTGGCTGCCTTCCTTGTGTGCCTGCCGAAGGACCAGACGTCCCTGCCATGGGGAATGGGATGAGCAAGGTACAACTGTGGCAATTCCTGTGGGCTTTAATTCAAGGGGAGAGCTGGAAGGGAAGCAGGCAGCAACTGCCAGAGACCGGGTGGAGGGCCAGCATAGCAGTGCGGTGTGGCTAAAGAGCCAGACTTGGGAGCCCTGAATAGCGTGGTGGAGTTTTGTGGTGGCACCAAGCTCAGGAGCTCTGGATTGGAATTCACAGTTGGCCATCTCTGCCTCTGAGACAAATCCACCTTGCAAAGGGAGAAGCAAGGCTTACGTGGCACAAATCAGTACAGTTTAGGTTAGGCTGGGCTCTATTAAAAAGTTTTGGAGCTGCTCTTTTGATCTGGTGGTAAGGTAGGAAAAACTTAAGAACCTAAGAGGAGCCCTGTTGGATCAGGCCACAACCCATCTGGTCCATAAGAACCTCAGAGGAGCCTGCTGGATCAGGCCACAGCCCATTTAGTCCATAAGAACCTCAGAGGAGCCCATCTAGTCCATAAGAAGAGCCCATCCAGTCCATAAGAACTCAAGAGGAGCCCTGCTGGATCAGGCCACAGCCCATCTAGTCCAAAAGAAACTCAGAGGAGCCCTGCTGGATCAGTCCGCAGCCCATCTAGTCCATAAGAACCTAAGAAGAACCCTGCTGGATCGGGCCACAGCCCATCTGGTCCATAAGAACCTAAGAGGAGCACATCTAGTCCATAAGAGGAGCCCATCCAGTACATAAGAACTCAAGAGGAGCCCTGCTGGATCAGGCTGTTACCCATCTAGTCCAGTGTCCTATCCCACACATTGGGCCACCAATTGCCAATGGGCATCTCAAGGAGAAGGCAAAGGCAAAACCTTCACCTGCTCTTGAGTCCTTCCAAAAGGCCTTTAAAGACATCCTGCCTCTCTCTCCAACCTGGAAGCAGTACCTCGGTATCCATTATAGTAGCCATTGATGTACCTACCCTCCATGAATTAAGAGAAGCCCTGCTGGGTCAAGCTACAGGCAACTCAGTCCAGCATCCTGTCTCACACCATGACCCACCAGTTGCTTCTGGGCATCTCAAGCAGACGTTGAAGGTCAAACCTTCACCTGCTCTCAGATCCCTGAAAATGGCCTCTTGAGGCCTCTTGCCTGTCTCTCCAAATTGAAGCTGTTGGCTAGAGCCTCACCTCACCTGGGAATTGGCTAAGTTGCAGGAAGGCAGCTTTGCCCAACCTCTGGTTCTTCAGGAGTTGCTGGACTCCAACCTCCATCAGTTCGGCAGCTTTGCTCAGCAAGTAAGGGCTGGTGGAAAGCAGAGGTCCACAACATTTGTAGGGCATTGCCTTGCTTGACACACTGTTTTGTCAACCTCCCTGCTGCACTAACATTAGCCTGCCTTGTAGGGATGTTGCACAGAATAGCATATTAACATGCACAGAGCATTTTGAACTCCTGTAAGTGCTCTATGCAAAAGCAAACCATTACTGTGAACGTAATATTCACAATTAGACCACGTAGCAGATGTTTACCACTAGCCTGGTACTCTGACAGTTGGATCTTTCCCAAGGTCCTTAGATATTCAGAGGTGGTGGTTACACTGGCTTTTTTCTTTTACCCATACCAATGTCTCAAAATAGCATCAAATTGTGAGAAAAATGGACAAACTAAAAGGGCAAGAACAAAACAAAAGTTTTGAGCAATAAAGGTGGTTGCAATATTGATACTGAAAACAACCCCTCTGATCTTCATCTGTTCAGAATAAAACAATATTTACAAAAAGCATGCATTTTTACCCCTGGCAGAGAAGTAGAAAGACAGAGAAAGAGCAAGGCGATGTTTGATTTTAGGATTATATAACGTATGGGAAAAGATTACACAATGGGGAAACAAGAGGCAGAGAAAGGAACATCACTGGTTTCTGGGCACCATTGGAAAAATAGCGCACCCAAATAGGAATAGGACATAGAAATTTTCACTGGAAGAAGTAGGAATCAGTAGAAATCACCCACTTTCTGCAGCTGACTTTCGCCAGTTAGCTAGCCAGGGGCTTAGTCCACAGCCTTGGCCTTGTTACAATCCAGCTATGACCTCTGGTTCCAAAGTACACTGAATAACATTTAGTGTTCATAGAAGTTGTCACACACAGTGGCCTGTCTGGGGGAAGGATCAGCTTACATGCTGTGTCCCTAAACAACAGGGAAAAGTCAAAGGTTTCCAAGATTAAAATTAGATCCACTGACCCAGATAGAGATGCCAGACCAGACCGGAGCTGGAGGAGGGCCTGTTTTCAACCGGAAGATGGACTTTCTGGCCAAGGGAGGTGATTTCTGCAATGCCAAAGAATGCTGGACTCCAGAAAAACTCCATGTGCCTGATGCAACCATCTCTCCTATGTGGTGAAGCAATGGCATTATATATGCATTTAATGCACGTGTTTTTAAAGACTCTCTAGGTCAATATGGAATGTGTGTGTGTATCTATCTGTCTGTCTGTCATCTTTATACGCATATTTTCATTTATCTCGGATTAAAGTAAGGCTGTTCATTATGCTCTTCCTCTCAGTTCTGTCTTCACAACAGCCCTGTGAGGCAGCCTAAGATGAGAAGCAGTGTCTGCTCGAAGGACACCCAGGCAACTTTAAGAAGCCGAGAGGCAGTTTAAACCCAGGGCCTTCTGTGATCTGGTCTTTCATGATCCATAGGTGTTTATTTTTAGAAGGGTGATCTGCAAGTTGGAAAGAGAACTCTGTTGATCAAGGCTGGTCCAGACAGAAGGGATATATGCTGAATACCCTCTCTACTTCAGGAGCAGCAGGGCGAAGGAGAGACAGGAGCTGTATTGCTTCTGGGCTTTCTCTCTCTTTCAATCTCTGTCCCCCTGAAGCTTCCATGGTCTGGCAAGTGTTTAAAAATAGTTTGCGCCCTGAGCGCAGTCTTAAGAGTGCAAGCTTTGGCGTTGTTTGGAATATGCTGCTGCTATGGAAACACACAACATAGCCCTGGTGTCTCCGGCCCTTGGGCAGACTTTGCAGGTACTTTCATCACCAAACCGTGTAAGGAAAGGTCAAGTGGAGAAGGTCTTGGGTTTTGATCACCTGGGTTGTGGTCACACCTAAAGTTTAATCCAGCTTCAGTCTGGATTAACACATCAGCAAAGTGGCCAGTAATTTCCTTTCCACGTTATCTAACCCCCCAAAAGGTGAATTTTCAGAGTTATTTAACGCTGAAAGAAAACAGCTTGTCCCTTTGCTGATGTATTCTCTCACCCTGAAAGTGGACTGAAGCTGGATTAAACTTCTCCCTAGAACCAAGGCTTTCATGTGGATTTTTAGGGAAACCTAAATCAGGGTCAAAGGTGCTCATGGTGCCTGGAGGGGAAGAGGAGATGGATTCTTAAAAGGGAGCTGAAAGCAGGAGTCAGAACCAGTACAGCGGAGGGCAGGTGAGGAGCCATTGGACTGCAGCTCTGTGCAAACTCATGTACATGATGAGTGATGCGGACAATATCCAGTCCTCAGTTAAAAATGCGGGGGAACTGGACTCAGGTTCTGAGCAACTGGGGACTGTTTGTTTATGTATTTGCAATTTTATCCGGCCCTGTACCCGAAGGTCTCTGAGCCAGTTACAGCAATACAGACCAATGAACATAACTAAAAATAATCATTTATTAAAATAATAAGTGAAAGTGGGGAGGGAAAGATGCTCCTCAGTCAAAGCCTAGAGTAAATGAGTGTTTTGTTCTGTTTTATCTATCTTCTGAATACATATAATGGAAGTGCCTGGAGCTCCTCAGAGGGGAGACTATTCCACAGTCAGGGGGCTATCACTGAGGAGACCCTGTCTCAGGTCTTACCGAAGATGGTGGTATGGTGGAATGCTGGCGTAAATAGACACTGTTGCCCTTCCTTCCCTGCAACATTCCCCTTGCTGATAGTAAAAGTCCAGAACATTAGTGCGGTGTCAAAAAATCTCGTACCAGTTTAATCCTAAAGCACATTTTCCTGTTGGATCTTGCCACAGAAGAATTCAAGGCCCCGATTTCACCTTCGCTCTGAAGTCAAAAGGCTTGAGCCAGGGTGCCAAGAGAAACAACAACTCTATCAGGTATTGCAACTTAACATCCTTTAATCTTTGCTTTTTCCCTTTGCCTCTTCTCAGATCGTTGGGGGGCTGTACCTTGGAAATATCAGGGGTAAGTGTTTCTATGCTGTTCCTTCTTTCCTGGGAGGTACTGAAATGCGGGGGTCTCTCTCTCTTCTCCACTCCCTTCTGAGGGTGAAGGTGCAGCAGGATTCTGGATTTAAAATACATCACGAAAGGCGAGTTCCCATTATCACTTTAAAATGGTTTCAAAACGGTTTGGAGCCTCATTGTTCCAACCCCCAATCAATTAAAACGGTTTCAAGACGGTTTGGATCCTCTTCATCCCCATTCCCAATCAGTTTCAGGGGTATTTTGAGGATTATTTGGCTTAAAAATGGAATAAATAAACACTGGAATCTTCCAGTGTTTTTTCCCACTTTTGCTTTTAAAACGTTTCTTCCTTAGTGCTGTCGGGGACGCTAGAGTATTCCCCTGTACTACAGACTGTTTCATTGTAATGATTCAGCCACTTCACACTGATAACAATGTTTCCTTTCCCACCCATGCAAGCTGAAAGATCAAGGAAAGAGGCAATCCTGCACAATTCTGGCTGTTTCCCTCCTTCCTTGATCTTTAAAAAGGGAAAGGGGGGAAGTTGCTGCAGGAACTGGGAGGTGTGTGTATGTTTAAGTGTGTGTGTGCAGGCAGCAGAGGAGGCAGAGCGAGCCAGCCAGCCAGGGTGCTTTTTTTGGAGGAAACCCCTGTTGGGGATGGTGGGTGTGGAGGTGGAGAGGGTGGATGGGGCTTGAGTTGCCACTGCTGCCGTACGCCCTACGCAATGGGGAGGGGTGGGGAAAGGCTGAGGAGGGGAAAGAATCTCTTTTCCCAATCCGTTGTTGGAAGCGTTTTAAGTGTTTAAGAGTGGGGAGACAAAATCGGGGTTGAATCCGATTGCCAGATGCTCCTTGGCTTCCTTTTAACGTGCTTTACGTATCGATGTAAATATAGCCTTCTATATAGTGCTTTATTCCTTGAATGGGAACTCACCCTTGTTGTGTTGCAAGAGTAGAAATCTGAAATCCTCCGTACAGTTACAGAGTACATTCTCTGTATTTTGTTTGTCTGGTCAAATACAGGAAACAAGTTAACACAAAATAAGAGTATTTGGCTCCTGTTGAGTTAATGGATAAGTCCACACAGTTTTCTTTAGGGCAATTTAGATGTGGTTTGTCATGGCCTTCTTTCCAGAATGCTTTCCACCCCTGGGCACATGATTTAAGGCTCACCTGATAGGCTGCCCCATATGATGCATCTAATTTTGGAAGCTAAAACCAAGGCCGTGGCCACAGCTTCAAATGGTCAACCGGCAGAGAGTTAAGACCAACCAGCAACCCAGAGGGTTGTTGGTCTAAGGACCAGATCACCGCTAGGTTCTCTGTTGTCCTTAAAAACAGTTCAGTGCAGTGCAAAATAAAATGCTGAGTAGCTCAAGTCCTTTTTTCTGGGGGTGTCCAGTTCTCCATTTCCTTGCCACCAACCAGTTTATAATGTGTCCCACTCACCAACACAGATATAATAATACACTTGTATCTGAACTGTACCAATTAGTGTAGCACGTACTGGGCTCAGATTAGGAATTGCTGATGAAAATCATAATGATGCTGATGTAGGAATAGTAAGCAGGCACTACTTGGAAACACACATACTTTGTCGAGACACCTTTGGAAAGTGGAATCTTTAGTGGAATCTGCTGCACCTGGTTGAGAAGACCTCCGGATGGCAGGTGGTTCGAATGCGGGAAATCCTCCCTCCAGGATTACCGCCTCCTTGCTAGACAGCCTTGCAGCCTGATGCTGTCTTTACATGTTCTACTGTTCTGTGTGCATCTGGGTATTTGGGTGTCCTGAATGCTCAGATGTGCAAATTAGCACCCCCATGCATGTGTGGACGCCTCATTTAGCCTTCGCCCGTGCATGGTGGACGGAGCTGTGGTGGTGGCTCTGTCCAGAACGTAAGTAAAAAGCACCGTTACTGGAAAATCCATGACCAGCAGCAGTTTCTCACACTTTTTAAGGGGGGAAAACAGAGCTAGGTGAGCCAATGGTACTATATTCTCCCCATCTGATGAGCCCTGGGTCTGCTTTCCCTGAGCAGGGATTCTTTTGGCTTTACTTATCTTTACAGCCCTGGGTCTTCAGCCACGTGGCTGGTGCTGGACTTGACCAGGATTATTTCTCTCCTTGCAGATGCTGAGGACAGAGAGAACTTGGCAAAGAATGGAATCACTCATATCCTGTCGGTGCATAACAATGCCAAACCTGTGCTGGATGTGAGTATGGGGGAGGGGGGGTTTGAGGGTGTGTGTGTGTGTGAACCCACTTTGCACGGAACCAGCTGAGGGGGAAGAGGCCTGCGAGCAAAGACATCCCAGCTGGATAACGGAAAAGGGGCTTTCGAAGGCACGTTTCTTGAGCCTCCCAAAGAGGAGCAGAGCTGACAGCCAGAAGAGGGCACTGCTGACATTGTTCAAGAGAGACAGCTAAAGGTTTCCCCCTGTTCTTCTCAAGAACCTGAATTAAAGGAAGCCGACTCTCCCCTTTTTCCTAGGTGCTTCAGCAGTTTTTAGACTGCATCACCTACCAGGAGGCACTGAGCACCCTGGAGGAATGGCAAGACTCGGGCAGCATTCACACTTTCCTTGCTGGAATGGTCTCTGGAGACCACTCCAGGCCAGTGTTCGTAATCTGTGCATGGGACACCTCTCTTCTGTTCCAGCAGTGGAAAAAAAAATGTGAATGGATCATCTGGATCGTCCCTGCAGAGTCCAAACCAGCATCTGGAGCAGGTTTGGACTTTGCAGGAGAAGGCAGACGCTGGAAATGACTGCACAGCCGCAGTCACGCATCCCACATCCTGGGAAGAGTGCAAAGATGCTGTTCTGGGATTGTTCCTCAGGCCATTGGAATGCCTGTGGACACCTTTGATGGTCTCTGAAGACAATTCCAAGCTGGTGGAGATCAGGAACAGTTGTCCACAAAAGAAACAGCCAAGGGAGGGCTTGGACATCTTCCAGACGGCTGTGGTGGCATCTGGGTGCAAATGTGGGGTTCCAAATATTGGCTTGGAACATTTCACAAGGTAAGAACCAAATGGCCCTTGGAGTCCGTCCGTCCGTCTGTCCTTTTCCTTCCTTCCTTCCTTCCTTCCTTCCTTCCTTCCTTCCTTCCTTCCTTCCTCCTTCCTTCCTTCCTTCCTTCCTTCCTTCCTTCCTTCCTTCCTTCCTTCCTTCCTTCCTTCCTTCCTTCCTTCCTTCCTTCCTTCCTTCCTTCCTTCCTTCCTTCCTTCCCAATATGTGGTTTTTGATACTTCCCAAGAACCACACTTTTTGGCTTCATGATGCTCGGTTTGCATGCTGCTGTTTTGCTTGCCAGAGCTGTTTTACAGAACCTGTTTTGGAAACCACACGGCTTAATCCATACCAAGCTGAACAACCCACAGTTCCTATCGGTCTGGAACCTGGCATCGAGGGAATTGTTGTGTTGATTTTGCTACCCCTGGAGACTTGGTCCCACCTAGCGGGCCACTAGCTTTTTTTGAGGGTCAAACCAACCCCTACCCCTGCAAGAGACAATGACTTGTGTAGCAGAGGCGTAGAAGAGGGCAGAAGATGCTCTGCTTGTGTGGTTTTGTGTGGGAGGGGATGCTTTCATGCACATTTGTGAGACCAGGTTGGGTGTGATCTTTGGATTCCTGGGAACACTTTTAAGTTTTTACAAAGATCACGGTGACAGGGCTTTCTTGCAAAGAGAGACTGAGCCATGTGGCAAGGGGTACGTAAATTTGGGGTGGGGAGAGACGGGGGCGCAATCCAGTGTGTGTGTGGAGGGAACAGGCCATCCAAACTGTAGCTCTGCCTTGCATTTCTTCAGTCTGGCCACCAGACAGATGGTAAATCCACACCCAGGGCTGAGAAGATGAAGGAGTGAACGGGGGCAGAGGGGTAGTGAGGCTGGGAAGAGGAACCGGAAACACATGGATGTGTTAAGCAATCTGTCCATCGCAGCTCTGGTTGAAAAAAAGGAGACAAGAAGAAAAGGCAAGAGCAACTTCTCTTCCCAGGCCTGCTGCCCCTGGCAGAAGTCAGAAGAGGGGGAGGGGAAGGGGATCACCTCTGAAGGGGGGGGTGGTTGGAGGGGAAGGTTAGTACATCAAGATGTGTGTTGGGTGGTAACCAGGAGGGCAGGGAATGGGATGGAGAGGAGACGAAAGATCTGGAATATTTTGCTTTTTGTTGTCGTCACCTTAGAAAAAAAGAAGTGGATTGATGAAATGGATTGAGGGTGTCTGGCTGAAGGATAAACCACTTACTATTATTGATGATTTATTCTGTGCTTTTCTATCGCACCCTTCAGTCTTAAAAGAGCCTCAGAGCAGCTTACAAAGATATAATCTTAGGCCAGAGGTGTTCAAAGTTCAATTCGTGTTCAGAAATTGGATTGCACAGCATGAGCTCAAAATTGTTCATGTCGAACCGAACGAACGTGCAGGTTCCCTCCCAAAAACACCTGGAAATCCAAATGAACGGAATGAGTTTCCTGCTCACAGAAAGACAATTCAACTCAGCAGTTCTTTGCTGTATTTCTGCCCTTGTTTGATTAAACAGTTTGTTGTCGAGCCGAACAAATGGGTATACAACAGATCGGCCGTGTCTTCATGGCAACCTTATCTCGGATTCAAAACGTTTTCAGTCCTCGGTGTCTGCATGGCAGTTTGGCTTAACATGCTTTCCACGTGTTAAACCACCCCAAAGCGTGGTGAATCTCAATCCTGATTTCAACAGGAGGAAGAGGGCAGGGCAGCCCCGAAAAGCTGCTTTTAAAAAGTAGCCACTTGTGTCCCACCTTGAGTCATGTACCCCACGTACAATCCTCAGAATCCGGATCCAACGCGATTAAGTTAAAAGTAATGGGAACAGGCAAATTCACGTTTGCATCCGGTTCTATTATTTCAGTTTAGGGAAAGCGAAATAAGCTTGCTGTGGGGATTCGCCCATCGTGTGCAGCCTCACATGGGAATTGCCCCTCTGAGCACAGCAGATGATGCTGTAGGGCAGTGATGGCCAGCCTATGACACGCGTGTCACAGGTGACACGTCAAGCCCTTTTGAGTGACACACATGGGCACTCTGGCACCTGGGCATGTAGTTCTTGCTTGTTCTTGAAGTGTGCGAAATGCCAACTTTCAATTGAAGATATAGCAAATGAAATTGAGCAACAAGTCACTAATGTAAAGAATTATTCATTTTTGCCCTTAATAAATACATATATCAAAAATATAACTTTTTTACTAGAGCTACAAATATCACAAAATTATGGATATTTCTAGAAGTGACACAGTACCTGAGTTAAGCTAGGTTTTCTTGCGAATTTTGACACACCGAGCTCAAAAGGTTCGCCATCACTGCTGTAGGGTATAATTATGTTCTTGCTACTTCTGTTCAGATTTGCAGCCTACCTGTGTTTGGTCAAGACTTGCATGGAGCTACACCAAGACCTCTTTCTTGACCAGCCACCATCAGCTCCAATCCCATTCACGTCTGTGAGCAGTTAGGATTTTTAGCCCCAAAGTGCATTCCTCCATACTTGCTCACATTGGAGGGCATCTTCCATTTTGATGACCAGTTCCCCAGTGAAGGTTATGCCCCTTGCCTTCTGCTTGAGATGCCCATAAGCAATTGGTGGGACAGGATGCTGGACTAGATGGGCTGTGGCCTGATCCAGCAGGGCTCCTCTGACGTTCAGCATGCAGAGACCCCACAGCAGGCTTCCTGCTAAATTTTGTGTCATCAGCAAACTTGGCCACTTAGTTTCTTGCTCCTGGCTCTGGATAATTCGTGTACATATTGAAAGGCAGTGATTCTCACACAAAATGTTGGGCGACTCCATTTGTTACAGTGTCCTTTTCTGAGGAATGACCAGATTCCCTACTAGCTAACATTTTCCTCTGTTCCACATCACTGGTCTAGTTACTTCCATGAAGATCCTGTTAGCCACAAATGGGAAAATTAAAACCTTCAAGGTTCTGTTTTCTGTGGCTGATATCAGTTTGCATAGGGAAAGCAAAATTCCTTTATTCTTGTCTGCCTCTTCCTGTAGCAAAGGTTATAAAGGGCACAAAGAGAAGGACAGACGGTTACCCCAGGTTAAGTATAACTTGTGCTGCAAACACTGGAACAAATACCTCCTATGATATGGATGCAGTGCTTCGGTTAAAGCAGCCTAAGATTGCATTAGCTTTTTAAGCTGCTGCATGACATTGCTGGCTCATGTCCCATTGGGATCATTTGGCAAAAGAAGTATAAGAAAGTGTGACCATCGGGGGCAGCCAATGCAAGGCGTTTTTAATACATGTAAACAGATTCTAAGCAGTGAGTGCTAGTGGTTTGTTCAACTTGTCTTTTTTGTTGCAGGATATGACCTACCTCTGCATATCAGCCTCGGATTCTTCAAATCAAAACCTGTGAGTTCCTCCAAGATCTTCTGTCAACTGTACACAGTCAGGGAAGATGCCGCCCGGGGCTTTGAAAGACTGTCCCAATGTTTTGCTTTCTTTGCTATTTATTATTTAAAACAAAACAAAACCATTTCCAGGTCATCTAGCAGTGTAGTGATCCTGTCCTTTCTCTCCCTTTGTCTTGTAGTAAGAGTGACGCAGGGGGAACGTGATGGTAGATGTTTGTCCCTGTGGCCCTCAATCATTGTGATGATCCAAAATGGTTGGAGGGAGAGCAGAACACAACAGCCCTCCATGGGTTGTGGAATGCTCTGTGGCACGTTAACTTGTCCCTAGACTGACGACCAGCTCTGGTTCCCTGGCTTGATTGTCTGACCAACTGTGGTAGCGTCTGAGTGACTGATCAGCTGCATGGCCGGTTTTAGAGCTTGCCGACCAACCAATGGCAGTGGCAGAGATGAAGGAGGCGAGGATGGCGAGGGAAGGGATGAAAACACAGCTAAGATGCGCATTGGCAGAGCAGGTGCCATCTTTGTCATAAAGGTTTGGCGTGCCATCTTCACCATCTGCTGGCAATCTTTTAAAGCTCCAACTGGCATCAGCCACAGTTCTAACATGTTTCTAAGCAGCGAGTCACAAGAAGGAAGTTTTGGTTTGGAGGGGCGGTTTCCTGTACATCGCTGGAGACTTGGGATTTCACAATCAGGGTGAACTTCAAAAAGGTACTCCAAAGCCACCGTAAGAGTGGGGCAATTAGGGTTGGCCTGAGTTGACACCAGATCTTGAGAACAGGCTTCAGTCTGGGGAGACACAGCTGATGGTGCCCAGTTGATCCTCAGTGCCAACTGCCCAAGACCACCACCCTCCAGTATTTTGCTAATTGTTAAAATTATTATTTCCTTTCCTTCTCTCCCCTGAGTCCACTTGTGCTGGAAGGACTGGAAAAACCAGGTAAAGATGCTGTTCCATCACAGCAAGGGATAGAAAAGGGGACAAATTAAGCAGTGGTCTACAGAAGCACAACAAAACTGGGTCCTGGGGAAAGCAAGCAAGATGGGACCAAAGAAATTCCCAGAATGCAATAGTGGGACATACCTGGTCCAGCAGCCAGGTTTCTGGGATCCCTTTGGGTACTGGGCCACTGGCAAAAGTCTGGATCCATTCATTCCTCTGGCACTGTGCTTATAGTGATGGGCCAGGTAGCATCCTTTCCCTCCCATCCTCCAGAATATTCATCCCATTCAAAATTTGTCCAGATTCGGACATTTGAATTTCAATGGAATGTTGGTACGTTCAAAGACTGACATTAGAATATGAACTGAATGCTTTGAGATGTCTGTCCAAAGCTTTGTTACATATCTGAACCGGGGGAAGTGGAAATTCAAAGCGGATTCAGAGTGAATTAAACGTGGACTTAGAGTGGATCTGATGAGCTCAGATCAGATACGTAGGCAATTCATAATGGGGATTTGAATTGGATTCATATGGGACACTCATATAGGATACGAATCCTACCACATAGAAAGGGGGATCTGTTCAAATGAATATAACATTTCTTGCAATCAGTTCAGTATGAATCGAACACCAAAAAAAAATTGATTTACATTTTTATCCCGCCCTGTACCTGGAGGTATACCCAGGGCAAGGAGATGGCAATTCTCTGCAGACATTTTTGCTGAGGCGGCCTCTAGGTGTCGAGAGGAAAGCTGGATATAAATGGCAGTTCTACCAAATGAGTCCAGGACTCCCCATCAACACGGGGAACGTTCAGACATCTGACTCTTCCAGGCTGAGTTATGCAAACATTTTGCTACCAGTGGAAAGACGAAGCTCTCATCTGCAAACAGGGACTCCCCTTGAAGAAATTCCAATCACCCAGGACCGTAGCCTGAGTTGCAGATCTTCCCCACCAGTGATAATCTGTTCAGCTTTCCAGAACGGTAGTCTCTAGATGCCTTCACAATCACCCCTTTGCAAGATATGTTGCTGAAGGAGTGGAAGCCAATTGCTGCTTGCCTTCAATCTGGTGGTCTTTGGATCTCCTTCCATGATTTTATAGCTGTGTCTATGCCAAGCCTTGCGTCTGAGCTGAAAGCAATGCCAGGTACCTTTGCCATCCAATCTTCCTTGCTTTTGTAGGGGGAGAAGGAAGGGAGGCGTCACCAAACAAGGTTTATCAAATGATGGGAGGCACGCCAGACAGGAATGCCAGGAACCAACCATCCTTTAGCGATGTGCGGGAACGAAAAATCAGTGTTTCTCTTGCCACTGAATTGAACATCCAAAAAATTTGTTTCGTCGTTTGTCTGAACCGTTGAAACGTTTGTATTCATGGCTGAACATTTTTCATGGCTTTTTTTAAATTGAAAAAGCCTATTCCCATCGGTAAAATACTGCAAAATGCCAAAATTCACTGAATTTTCCTATTTGTCAGCTGGGAGCATTATTAATTTCATTTGAAGGCCCCTATGATCGTTTCAATTTGCAAATTTGAACCTTGGATTGAATTTTTGAATGCGAATTTGTTCCTCCGCGTTCCTGTTTTCCTTCCTACCTGATCCACGTTTTTTTCCTCCTGTGGGTTTCAGATCCGCCAAGCTGAGAAAGCGTTTAGTCACCGGCTTGGCACAAGCCCTGTTTAATGTGCTTTTTTTGGTTCTAGGATACAGTACTTCAAGGAGTGCATCAGGTTCATCCATGAGTGCCGGCTGCAGGGTGGAGGTTGTCTCATCCACTGGTCAGTCTTTCTCTGTCTTTTCCTTTCCTTGACCCTATTAGGGCAGCCCACAGGGTTCATTGGCTTGGAGCAAGAAGGCAACACCTGATTCCCAGGGGGCAGGAAAAGAGAGGGCACGGAGGCATGGCCTGGGGTTTTCACACTGGTCCAGCAGCGTGCCCAACCAGGCGAGGGCAGAGGGGGCAGAATCCTGGTAGGATCAGCCTTCCTGACTAGGACAGAAGAGGGAAGGCACCACCATAGCCATCTGGGATTTGGCTAGTTGTGTCTGGGTAGAGTTTTATTCAGAGTTTTGGCCTGCCCCCCCCCCCGAAGTGCTGCTGAGGCTGTGGTCACACTTAAGGTTGAATCCAGCTTCAGTCCACTTTCAGAGTGAGAGAACGTATCAGCAAAGTGGCAAGCTGTTTTCTTTCAGTGTTGAATAGCTCAGAAAATTCCTCTTTGGGATAGATAATGTGGAGAGAGAATTACTGGTCACTTTGCTGACGTGTTCTCCCACTCTGAAGGTGGACTGAAGCTGGATTAAAACCTAGGTGTGACCACAGCCTGAGTTACGTTGGATCACTGCACGGTTCCTCTAACCACGTCTTGCACCAACAGCTTTGCACTACTGATGGTTGTGGGAGTGCCCCATGGCCTTATGCAGAGGATGCCAGTATTAAGTAACCACTGTTATGCTAGCTTTGTTTTCCTCCTCCACGCCCCCCCACACCCTCCGAGGGAGTGCTCTAGATGCTTCCCCAGACAGCAAGGATGTGGAAGTTGAAGTTCTAGGCTACAGGTCAGGAATTCCCTAAAGAAATGCATTGGTCTTCTAGTTCTAAGGAAAAAGGAACTTAATCTGGAATAACTGTCGGCCAAGTGGGAGGTCAGGATGGAGAGATTTGACAGATCAGCTTCCTTGTTCCTGGGAAAGTGGGCATGGGAGTAGGAGTCGCCAGATTCTGCTTTCTTGACACACAGACGCTGGTGTGACGGGTAGAAGATCCACCTAGAGCCTAAAAGTCCCTGAGATCAATGTCCTTAATTCAGTTGTGCAGGAGATGCCAGCATGCTTGAATCTGCCAAGAGGGCCTTGATTTGGGAGGGGCAGACTCTTGCCAACAGCCTTGGTTCAAGTAGACAGGAGTGTGAGATGACATGCTGGACTCGATGGACTGTGGCCTGATCCAGAGCAGCTCCTCTTATGTTCTTATGTAAACAGCCATCCATCTCTGAAAGGGACAGTCTAGGAGGTTCCTTTCTAACCCCTCAGTGCTGTGCCTTAGCGATGGCTCCCAGGCATAGAGGGAAGTCCAAATTAGTGCTCCTAGACTGTTCCTTCCAGGAACCTGCGGCTTCCAGCCTTTCCCTCTAAGGTCATCCATCTACCTGTCCGTTGGACGGTGCAGTTCACTAGGGGACCCTAGGCTGCCCTACAGCCTAACCTGACTCATGGGGTTGTTGTGGGGAATAAAATGGAGGAGAGGGCCACCATAAAGGAATGAAATGAGCGTGCTACCTGCCTTCTGGACATGCCCTGGTTTCTCTAGGGCTTTCCCTGACCCAGGAGGGTTGGAGGTTACACTGCTAGAGTCCTGTCTGTGGAATTCTGTTTGACCTGACTGGATGGTGATTCCAGCACTTCTCCCAGGTGGTGGGCTTTGAGCTTATTATTATTGACAGAAGCACAACAATATAACACAATGCTAAACATGTTGGCTTTGATGATTCATAATGCATCGGGACAATATGTGCCGGTGGATAAGGTGAGCAGAGCCTAGCAGGGTGGCCTTTTGCAATTGACAGATGGTAACCGTGACAATGTTAAGCTGTTTTAAGTGCCATCCAGGGTCTTTTGGAATGGCACTCAGTGTGCCGACCACCGCTGGGACCACCACTGAGGGCTTGTGCCAGACACTTTGAACTTTGAGCTTTAAGCTCTTATATTTTGTAATTTTCTCAGTTTGTTTCACGTCAATCCTGCTGTCTCCTGGTATAGCAACATCAACGAGAAACACCCTCTTCTTTCCAACAATGGTGATGTCAAGGGTGTTGTAGTCCAAAACTTTATCACTTTGTATCCTGAAGTCCCACAATATTTTATCCTGTTCAGTTTCAACCACTTTTTCAGGCCTATGGTCCCACTAGTTAAGCGCTGCTGGCAGATGGTAATTGTGGCATAGATTCCAATGGATCATTTTGGCATCAATGTTGTGTTGCTGTTTGTAATCAGTCTGCTTAATCTTTTTGAGATGATGATGATGATGATGATGATGAATTTTATTATTGAGTGGTGTTACCCCTTAAAAGGATGCTGCCCCACTTCCCGGTCTCTTATCTGGGAATACTGGGTTTGATTCTGCACTCCTACATGAAGCCAGCTGGGTGACCTTGGGCTAATCACAACTGTCTTCTGAGCTCTCACAGCCACACCTACATCACAGGGTGTTCTGATGTGGGGAGAAGAACAGGAGGTTTGTCAGCTGCTTTGAGTCCCCTGGAACGAGTGAGAAAAGCGGGGTAGAAAGGCCAACTTTTCTTCTTCTCCACAGCTTAGCCGGCGTGTCCAGGAGCACCACCATCCTTGTTGCCTATCTCATGACAGTGACCAATTTTAGCTGGGAGGAGTGCCTGGTGGCCACCAAAGCTGTCCGCTCGTACGTGAGCCCAAATTTTGGCTTCCAGGAGCAGCTTCAGGAGTATGAGATGACTCTGCTGAAGGAGGTATTGCTGTTTCCCTGCTCTCTGGTTCACTGCAAGTTTTATAATCTCAGGGGCTTTCCTAGGTTTCGGATCCCGGTGTTGAATGGAGCCTTTGCATCTGTGGGCGCAGTGTAAGGTTGTGGGACAAAGGGTCAGGATGGATACAACTAATGGGGATGGCCAGTTTGGTCCTGTGGTTAGAGTGTCAGATTCTTATCTGGAGGTTTCCTGGTTCGATTCTGCACTCCTCCACAAAGCCAGCTGGGTGGCCTTGGGCTAGTCACAGCTCTCTTTCTGAGCTCTCACAGGATGACTGTTGTGGGGAGGAGAGCAGAAGGTTTGTCAGCCGCTTTGAGGCCCCTTAAATGGGTGGGAAAAGTGGGGTAGAAAAAGCCAACTCTTCTTCTTTCTCCACAAAGCCAGCTGCGTGACCCTGGGCTAGTCACAGCTCTCTTTCTGAGCTCTCACAGCCCCATGGGGTGTCTGGTGTGGAGAGAAGAACCAAAGGTTTGTCAGCAGCTTTGAGTCCCCTTAAATGGATGAGAGAAGTGGGGTATAAAACCCAACTCTTCTACAGTTCTGGGCCATCTTGGGTTATTGCTCTTTGGGAAACTTCAGCTCTGACTGTGGGTTTTCCCCGAGTCATGATATGGCCTCACCTGTCTGGATGCTTGCTTCTGTGATATTTGGCCTAGAAATGTCTGCTACCCGTGTGTGTGGCTTTTGTTGGTGACAATTGCATACTTCCAGGTATTTGGCACCATCGCTCTGCTTTGTGGGGCAGGTGTCCAGAAAGGTAAGTGACCACGCTTGATCTGTAATTGTTTGGCAGAGATAGTAGGAGGCATCTGCAGGATCTAGAGAAGATCCCATGTTTCCCCCTTGCTGTGTGGAAACAACAGTGGGGTAACAGTGCCAGGCCAGTGGAAGCTGGTTGAGGAGCTTCTCTAGGGGCCTGTCCCCAAGCAATTTAAAGTCTGCTAAAAATCTTCTTTTGAGTGTTAGCGCCCCCATGCCAGGGTTTTTAACGAGCTTCCTGCGCTAAAGCAGGAAAACCCATGACAAAATACCTGCCCTTTAAAGAAGAGTTTCATCGCTCTTTCTGGAAGTCGCGGGGTTTTCTCGCAACATTTACCTTGGGGACGCTCCGTGGCAAAATGGGCAGGGATTGCTGCCTGCACACACAGCCGTAAAGCATTCACACATCTCCCAGAAATGCTGCAGCTTCCCTTCCTTTCCTTTGTAAAGCACAGAACTTTCAAAGAGCCAGAATTGCTCAGAATTGCAACATTGTTATCAGGTGTGAAGTGGGTGATCTTTGAAAGTGTTAAGAGTAAATGAACGCACGATTGCGCGACCGATGGCTGCAGCCAAGCTATTTCGAACAGAGAAGAGAGTGAAAGTAAGTGCTGAGAGTGAATGAGTGAGCGATCACTCCCTTTGCCGGCACGGGAAGCCATTTCAGGGGACGGAGATCTGGCTATTTTTCCTTTGAAAAAGAGAGGGGGCGGGCAGAAAAAGATGCGGGGAAAGAAAACACACTTCTGTGGGGACGGAAGGTGTATTTTAAATGCGCATTTTGCTGAGCCTCATGAGGACGCTTATTCCGGAAGTGCAGGGCACTTTTAAAGTCCGCTTGAATACAGTGACAGTAGAGGGAGACCAGAGAGGCAAATAAGTCTTTTGGGGATTCAGCCTAGATGTTCCAAGGGAGGCTCACAAGGGGCTTCCAGCGTCAGGCCGCCCCTATAGAGGATTCTGCTGTAGGGATGGGCACGGATGTTTGTAACATTTGTTATTTGTCCAAATTCAGACATTCGGACATCAACATTCGCATGAATATGAATGTTCCAGACGTTTGTACAAATAGTTCAGACGTGCATAGAAATAGTTTGGATATTTGTTAAGTCTGGGGAGGTGGGAAAGCGGCTGCGCCCCTCACCTGCAAGAGATCCAGATTGCATTCGACATGGATCGAGAGCGGATTCAACGTGGATCCAGGTTGGATTTGACGCTTTCAGAGCGCGGATGTGTTACGGGATAGGTGTCGGATACGTATTCATTTGTATCAGATACGTATCAGATATTCATGCACATCCTTGCTCTGTTGAGCTTCATATGAGTGACCTCTGATTGCTGGAGAAGAATGCGAGAGCATGTGCTTGCGAGCATGTGACAAAATGCCCTCCGTCAGCAGCTTCCAAGCCTTGGCTTGGCCTTTTGTGGGCCCAAGTTGGCTGTGTGTTGACTTCCTCCTCAGAAGTTTGTTGCTTTTTTTCTCACTGGAGTTGGGATATTCTAAGAAAGCCCCACAGTGAGCCGGGGGAGGAGAGAGCGGAGCCTGCTAACCTCACAAAAAAATACTGCTGTGGGAGAAAGAAGAGAGATCTTTCACAGAAAAATGCCCAAGAGATTGCAAAATCACTGAGCTGTGGGATTTCCCCAAAGAGCGAGAGCCCTCGCTTGTACCGGTGCATCTACCAGTGTCCACGGGGAGCCACTGGGCAGCATTCATGCCTGCTGCTGAGTGGCGGTGGTAGTACTGTAGTAGTAGTAGTAGCAGCAGCAGCAGCAGTACATAAGAACATAAGAGAAGCCCTGCTGGATCAGGCCACAGCCCATCCAGTTCAGCATCCTGTCACACACAGTGGCCCTACTTCTTCTAGTAGTAGTAGTAGTAGTAGTAGTAGTAGTAGTAGTAGTAGTAGTAGTAGAAGAAGAAGAAGAAGAAGAAGAAGAAGAAGAAGAAGAATTGGCTTTTCTACCCCACTTTTCTTACCCATTTAAGGGGACTCAAAACTGCTGACAAACCTTCTGTTCTTCTCCCCAGCAGATGGGCCTGTGAGAGCTCAAAAGAGAGCTGTAACTAGCCCAAGATCACACAGATGGCTTCATGGAGGAGTGCAGAATCAAAGCCAGCATTCCCAGATAAGCGTCCGGCTACCTAACCACTAGACTCTGAAAGTGGACTGAGGCTGGATCAAAATTTAGGTGTGAATGCAGCCTTTGTTGATGTATTCTTCCGCTCTGAAGGTGGACTAAAGCTGGGTTAAAATTGAAGTGTTTATGCAGGCAGAGAGCCTGTGGAGCAAATAGCCAGAAGACTTTCAGTTTTACCCTGAAACCGGTTGGTGTGGGGATGGAGGTCATTAAACCTGGATTTGGGGATCTCCTGTTGGCTGCCATTTGGGAAGACACCCAGCTGAACTCTGCCCAACACGTACTGGGAAACAACACGTCCTTTGACATGCAAACATTTAGTGTTTTTATGATCCCATTCCTTGCTCCGCTTATCTCTGACATAGTGTTCCCTCCCTCCTTCACAGCCCTCAGTTCCTCTGAAAACACAGCCTACAGCATGTTTTCTCATCTGCCAGCTGTCCTGCAGGGACTATTACTTATATGTCTCCATTCATAAAGCAAGCTGGCCTTTTTGGACGGCAGTAACAAATAAAGAAGGATAGTATTTTAATTAATTACCTGCCATTACAAAATTATTCTGGCAATATACAGTATATTCTGGCGCATAAGACTACTTTTTAACCCAGGAAAATCTTCTCAAAAGTTGGGGGTCGTCTTATACGGCGGGTGTTGTCTTCTTATATGCCAAATATATCCCAAAATACTGTATATTTTAACTGGAAAAGTTGGCGGTCATCTTATACGCCCAGTCGTCTTATACACTGGAATATACGGTATATCATTTTCTAGTTTGCACAAATTGTATTTCCTGGAAGGCAGGAACTGTGCCAGATGACTACGCCAGGTGGGAAAAGGTGTGGGTTTTCTTCTTCCTATTCCCTAGGTGCCACGGCCAGTGTGCAATCCTCATGCTCTGTAGCATAAGAACATAAGAGAGGCCCTGCTGGATCAGGCCACAGCCCATCTAGTCCAGCGTCCCGTCGCACACAGTGGCCCACCAAATGCTCATGGGCATCTCAAGCAGAAACAAGGACAAACCTTTTCCTGCTCTCGAATCCCAGCAAATGGCCTTAGAAGTGTCCTGCTTCCCGCCCGCCCCCAGCCTGAAAGATGCACCTAGGCATTCATTCTAGTTGCTGTCATCATAAATTTATCTAACCCTTCCTTAAAGCCATCTAGACTGGTAGCTGTTACCACCTATTCCGGCAGCTAATTCCATAAACCGATGACCCTCTGGGTGAAGAAATACCAGGACATAAACGTCTCCACAGCTGCCACCCCAGTGGCTACTAGAATGGATTCTTATCTAGTTCAGCATCCCATTTCTCACAGTGACCCACGAGTGGCAAAACCATCACCTGCTTTGATTCCCTGCAAATGGCCTTGAGAGGCCTCCTGTCTGTCTCTTCCACCCAGAAGTGGTACCCGGGCATACATTCCATTGGCTATTGAAACACCTCACCTCCGTTAATTTGCCCAGCCCTTTCTTAAAGCCATCCAGGCTGGCTGCTGTCATTGCCTCTGCCCAAACTGACTGGCATTTCAGGGGCTTTTAAGTGCATCAGTCAGCGTCAGTCGTGCGTACCTTTTGGGTGCTTCCCAAGGATTGCTGTCCTAGACTTTTTTAAAAAATTCATCTGAATTTCCCCTTCCTGCAGATAATCTAATTAAGGAAAAATAACTGATTTACAGGGAATAACCGGTTCATCATCGGTTGGATGCACTTTTATTGATGGCACCTTTCCCAACGGGGCGAGTTTGGAGAAGCAGCATTTTAAAGATCCTGACTTAGGGCATGAAGAAGAAATGCACTGATTCGACTAAGCAGAGTAAATGTCAGGTGTGCTTAACCTGCCATGCCAAGTGAGATCAGTTTACCTGTGAATGTGTCCTGAACTGTAGCCTTATGGCACTGCACGTAAATTTACCTGAGTACCAGTTTGGTCCTGTGGCTGGAATGCCGGACTCATATCTCGCCATCTCGGGCTGCATCCCCATGGCCATTTTAATCTGAATTCTATTCGAATTCAGGAAGGAGTGTCCCCATGGCCACTGTGATTAATCCAAATAGAATATGAATTCGGTACTCATGCAGTTTCTTATTCCCAGATTTTATGAGGACTATCCTGCCTAAATCTTGAGGGGGAAAAAAGTCCCAATGAAAACAGGACTGAGTCCCCTTTTTGGAGCCAAGTCTGTTCTCCCCCCCCCCCCATGGGGACAATACCAGGCCATTTGGGGTGGAAGTCTAGCATTCAGGCCAAAGGCAGACAGCTGTGGATGGATGTTTTAACAGATGTGAAGCTCCTGCCCTCCCTTGCCATGCTTGCAAAAGCCCTGTATGGTCCGCAAAAGGCAAGAAAGGGGGGAGAAGGGGCTTCCCCCCCCTTTTTATTTAAAGGGGCTTTTTAAAAACATTTTTGCTGGAAAAATGCTTTTAAAAGATTTTTGCTGGGAACATGTATCTTTTGAAAAGGACAGAAGCTTAGAAAGGCTGAATTGATACATTTCTAATTGCAAAATAGAGAGGTGTGAAAAAGGAAAGTAATTCTGTTTCCATTTGAAGTCCCTTTGAAGAACGTATCTGCGGCTAGAATTTCATTTTAAAACTTATGTTTCTCTGCTTTCATTGCAGGGAGGGTTTGCATAGGGGGGGATTTAAACCTCCTGTTTTTTACATTTTAAAAAAGTCCTGAAACCAGGACTAAAAAAAGCTGCATGGGGACGGCTGTATTTGGAATAATTGATGGGCACTCAATCCGGATTAAAAACAGTCCCCAAAAATAATCCAAAAGGGACTATTTCAGAACTAAAATTCCTGGATGGTGACACAGCCACGGAGTTTGATTCTGCACTCTTCCACAAAACCAGATGGGCGAGTCCCAGCTCTCGTTCTGAGCGCTCTTAGCCCCACCCACCTCACAGGATGTCTGTTGTGGGGAGAACAGAAGATTTGTCAGCTGCTTTGAGTCCCCTTAAACGGGTGAGAAAAGCGGGGTAGAAAAGCCAGCTCTTCCTCCTCCTCCTCATACTGGTGTTATCATTTGCCCCACTAGCAACAAAGGACACTAGCAACTCCTGTGTCTCCACAGAGCTTTTCTTTCCACCTGTGAGCAGGAATCTCTTTTGGTTTTTGTTCTTTCATATTATGCTCCTTAGTTGCTTTTTTGAGTCAACAGACGGTGTTATCTGGTGACAGCTGTTGCTAGAAAAAATAAAGCCATTCCTAGTGTGGGGTCAGCAGTATGGGCATCTCTGCCAAGAAAACAAAGCAAAACAATGCTGATGCGTTTCAAATGTGGACTTCTGTAACCCAGTGGTCAGATAGGTTATTGCAAGCAAAGCATCAGAAATTTCCCCTCTGAAAGTCCCTAAAAGCTGGAGGCAACCCACCCATGGGCTTCATATTATCAGGGAAACGTAAATAGACCCAAAAGCACAAAATCCTTGTTGGGATTAATGGCCAGTTCTTAATGTTGCCAATTTGTGACTCATTTGGCATCAAAGTGAACACATATTTGTGACTTTTTTCTCTTATAATCTCTTTAAATAGGGATGGTGCGTATGTGTGTGTGTCCACTCACATGTTGTAAAGGTCCTTGGCACCTATAGATTAGCAAAAAAATCTTTTTGGGGCCCTTGCATTGTTTGAAAATTGGTTTTATAGTGTTGGCGGGCCACCTGAGGCCACTGGGGTCATGACCCCTCTGTCCCCCTACCTGACCAGATGGTTTGGGAGCAATTCCTCAGGGACAAAACCTCTCTGTAATAGTCTGCAGATCAGCACTCCCAGCCAACACTTTGCTAGTGGGCTTGTTTATCTTCACAACAACCCTGTGCGGTAGGTCAGGCGGAGATGCAGCGACTTAGCAGCCTGGGGCCAAATGAGGGTTCAAAGGCAAGGGCTCTTAGATGCCAGCTGTTCACCACTATGCAGTGGTTACAAGTCTGCCGTGTTAATAATGCAGATTTATGAGTTCATCTTGAGATTTCCAGGTGGTCTCCCATCCCAAAATTAGCTAAAGCCAGGCATTGTTTGCTTTGAAAAAAGCATTGAGCCATTTTCCGAATCTCCCTTAAAAATACTGGAACGTGCATAGAAATGCTTTTCTCTCAGCAGCGTGGCCTTCTTCTGGTATAGTTTAAAATGCTTTTGTTTATTCAACATGAACCCGATCTGTTTCCTATGTCACGCAAATAGAAGCCCTGCATAGCTGATGGAACCTTTGGGATTTTTGTCTTGTCAGTACCGAGCCTGGATCCAGAAAGAATACGGGAAGAACCCGCTGAACGACCAAGAGGAGGTCCAGCGTTTGCTCTCTCAGCAAGAAGAAAAAGCCAAGCAGCAGCAGCAAGGTGGAGCTCGAGAAATGGACTGGATACATGCTCCGGGCTCAGCCAGTTCCCGGCCACACACGGCATTTCCCACCAGCAGCCGGTGGATGAACAGATAACGAGAGCTGATTTAAAAGCAGGGAAGCCGCTTCTTAGCCTGTTGTCTCACTAGGAAGAACACTGCTTTGTTATTCTGGCCTTTGGTTAAGAGTGAATAGATTTGCCAGGTGCGACCGCTGCAGGTAGCAGCACGGGGTGGTTTAGAAACAGCCCGTCTCATTGCCCGAATGTGCTGTTGGACCTCTTTTGCAGAGGCTCCGGTGTGAGTTTCCTCTTTCTCTTTCCCTCTGAGTTTCCTTGGGGTGTGTGGGTGGGCGGTGGTGGTGGTCACATTTAGCCAGTCTTTTATTGGCCCCTGGGGGCTTTTCAAACTCAGTGAATGAAGGTGGGGCAGCTCCCAGCCAAAGATGGCTTTTGAGTACTAAATAGGCAGCAGGGCAACCGATATTGTACATCCAGAAGGTGGACTTTAGTTTAAATGCTCTCACCTCCAGCACTGCTTTCTCAAGTGACGCAGTGGGAATGCTGGCTTCCACCCAGCCATTTGGGTTTACTTTTGGAAGGAACCAATGGGATGTGTGGGGTGGGAATGGGCCTCCTTTAGAAAAATGGCTCTTGTGCATTATCTGGGAAGGGGTGCCCTAGTCTGGGTGAAGATTAGATAGATAGAGGTGACTCTGAGTTTGAACTTAACTCCTGCCAATTCCATGCATGCCCACTATGCAGTTTTCTTGGCCATGATACAGAAGTGGTTTGCCATGCCCTTCTTCCTAGGGAAAAGCAGGCACTCTACTACTGAGCCATTGATACAGGTGTTCTCCATGGATTAAGATAAGTCCTGCTGGATCAGGCCACAGCCCATTTAGTTCAGCATCACGTTTCACTCAGTGTCCCACCAAGTGCTTCTGGGTATCTCCAGCAGAAGACAAAGCCAAAACCTTCATCTGCCCTGCAAATGGCCTTTAGAGGTATTTGAGGCTGCAGTTCTAATAGCCGATGAGATATCTCTTCTTTTGCGCTTTGTTTGCAAGCATAATTTATCACACGTGAGACTAGACCTGTATTTGAAGTGATCTAATGCCCGTAGTGGCTGGCAGCAGAAGTACTTAAGACCAGATGTCCTGGTTTGTGGGACTTCTTTCAAATCTGAAGCGTGATATGAAATGGCTCTTGAATCCAACCTGGCTGAAGGGTTGGAACCTCTGATGGTTCCAAGCACCAGTTGGTCTAGTATAATGGAAATATAAAAGTCATATTAGCTTTGCCCAGCTGATGGCCGTCAGGTGGGCTGGTGGATCTTGAATTCCCAATGTGCTGCCCCAGGCATGGGGTCCACCACCAGTAAGATAGATTGATCAGAGCCAGGAAGAGATAGAACCCGGCTGCGAGGAAGCCATCAAGTAGATAAGACATGACAGGCATGCAAACACATGCATGTGAGTGACTTATCTCAAGTGGCCACATATCATTAACTACCTGGATGGTGGATGGGCGGGGCGGGGCGGGGGGATTTCGGCATGCTTTCCATGCCTTGTGGAACAAGGCTTTTGCCCCACTTTTCACCCACAATTATGGTGTAGTAGCTGACCCATTCATGTCCTCAAAGTCCGATAATACATGGAAGTATTGCCATGGAGAGAAGTTTTTGCAAATTCTCCCAACAAAATAAGGTCGTCGCCTGTGGCTTGTGCAAGAGTTGCATGAAATCCGCATTAAAAGGAGGTGCGTATAAATTATCCCATAATCGGAGCCTTATAAAACTCAGTTCTTCAACTGAGGATAGAGGGGTTTTTCCCTTTCTACTGCCGACTTTCCAATTACCTTGTTCTACCTGCAAATGGTATGAAGTTATGGTATGCAGTTATTATCACTGAATAATCGGTGCCTGAAAAGTAAGGAGGGTAAATGGACAGAAATAGGCTTTTTCTTAATTTAATTTATTTGAGGGTGCTTTTCCACTGTCACTTAGTACCCATTTTAGCACCCATTAAGGACCCATTTGGGTGAGAGCCGGATGACCCCATTTCCAACACGGCACCCATTAGAGACACATTTGTTTCCACCACGCCTTGGGAAATCCGGATCATATGGGTACTTTTTGGGCTTTAATCTGGATTTTCTGTAGACCCCATTAATGGGGTCTACAATGGGGTCTTCAGCCAGAAAATCCAGATTAAAGAGAGCCTGTTTCCACACTTGTGTGGCAATGGGGTCTAGAGGAGGCTAGGGGGAGGGGGCACCCATCGGTGGGAGCCCCAAAGCCTAAGCTTTGAAGTCATTTTGAAGTCACTATAAATATATATATTTTGTTTTGCATCTGTAAAGCTCTGAGTACATGGACAGCGCTGTAGAAATAAACTAATAATAATAATACAAAGTCACTTTGAAGTTTGTGCAAAATAGCTCTGGAGCATCTTTGAAGTCTGTGCTGATCTTCAGAGTGAACTTTGAAGTGACTCCAAAGTCACTTCGAAGTTCACTCCGAAGATCAGCAAAGACTTCAATGGAGCTGTTTTGCACAGACTTCGAAGTGACTTCGAAATTGCTTCGAAGCCGCTTTGGAGATTGCACCCCCTGTCCCCCCAAACACCTGGGGCAGATCCCTCATGGGTAGATCTGGATTTCCAAATGGGTGCTCCAGTGTTTCCATGGCAGGGAGGCTAGCACCCATTGCTATTGGGTGCTAGACCACCCATGGAAACACATTGGGTACTTCCCTTAATCCGGATCTACTAGATCTGGATTAAGGAACGTACCCATTCCTTAGATCCGGATCTTCTTAGATCCGGATTAAAGGAGTGCGGTGGAAAAACATCATGAATTCCTACTCCACTCTTCACTCAGGGGTCTCAGAAGGTCAGAAGGGACGAGGACAAGCAAACTCCGTTGTGACTACCTCTAGAGGGCATCCCCAGTAGGGGTGGGACACAATTTCTTTTTTTCCATTCGAATTCAAATCAAATGTCAAAATGTTTGATTCTATTTGAATGTTTAAAATCCAAATGCTAAAAAAAAGATTCAAATCAATTATATTTGAATCTATTTGTTCAAATGTTAGATTCGTATTTAAAGATACGAATGTCGACAACATTCATGTGTTATATGCATCCCGTTTTATCCTGTATTATAAGTGCAAATGTGTACAGATACATATAATATTTGTACAGATATGTATGTAATTTGTATGGTTCGAATCATTCGAACGAATGTTTCCGAACATTTGAAATCCGTTCGGATGTCTATATTTGAATGTGAAGACATTTGATTTGAATTTGAATGTCCAGATTTGAACAAATTCGATCGGATTTCCAATGTTTAGAATATCCCTAATCTCCAGCACCAGCCGCCTCTCATGTCCTGCCCCTGGCAGATGCTGGAATGGAGGGTTCTGGGAGAACATTTCTCAGGTGCCGCTTTCTGGGCAGGGTAGGTATGTATGTCAACATACCCGCTTTGGTGGGATTGGTGGAGAACCAGAAGGAAGCCACTGGGAGCATGAGCGTTCTAAGAAAAAGCTGAGAAAGGGAGCAAGGGTTTGCATATTTGGCTCATTCAAGGGTTTGGTTCTCTGGGTTTTGGAAACAAAAGTAAAAAAGCAGAAATTTGGGAAGCGGATGGTGTGCTCAGATGGGGACATGCCAGGTGACTGGCAAGCTAATTGATTTGCTGATGTGTCCTCTCACAAAGTGGAGTGAAATTGGATTAAAACTTAGGTATGGCTGTTATCTCAGGGTTGTGCACTTCCTAGCTAGGAAAAGAATTTGTTTTTGCATAAGATTTAATATAAATCTATTTCTTTCCTATTTGTGTCCTGTGTGATGAGGATCTCTTTCTATGCTTTTTTGCTAATCCGTTTGCCTGCTCTATACCCCCAGGATCTTTTGGAAGAGCAGCTTCGAAACAGCCAGGTCTTCTTTTGCAAAAAGACAAACCTGCATGGCTTGAGAGAACAACTTACTGCAACCCGTTTGAGAAACAATTGCAAAAACTGCATTTGCATCCAAATGGGCTGGAAAGGAAGTTAGGCAGAAGCCCAGACATTATGTCTGCCAGATGCTCTGAAAATGGCACAGGAAGCCACCAGTAGAATGATATGCACTGCAAGGAACAGAGGCTGCTTCTGATAGCATCAGGAAGTGAATGGTAGAACTGTGACAGGCAGAGATTACTTTTGCAGTGAAGTATTATTGTCAAAGATTGTTTTAATTTGCATGTCCTAAACAGGGGAATTTCAGTTTAGATCACTTGACCTGTCTGCAGTGACCCTAATGTTCACATCCAGTGTATTCTGATTGTGTTTCTACATAGGTACCACAGCCGTTTCTTTGAATGCCATAGAAGTTACACACCATCAAGTTGAGATTGGCTCTTGGTAATTCCATGGACAGATCCAGAAGGAATTTGCCATTGTCTTATCTACAGTTCTGTTTCTAAAGTCATTTACTTTTGTTATTGGCTTCCCTGAAAGGAATTTGGTTACAAATTGATACTTTTAGCACTTGCATTGCATTCCAGGGATCATGAAAAGGACCAAATGAATAGAAACCTGGGTGAAAATGGGCTACAATGAATCAATACACAGCAAATGTGAAGGTGAAGATATTACTCAAACCATGATCGCTTGGGTCCATGGCATATTTTTCCTTCAGCAAAGATTTAGAAATAATACTTGAGCTTGTTTGCAAACAGCAGGTGTCACCGTAAGAGAGCAGGCAGACTGGATATAAGTATTGTCGATTCAGATTAGCAATGGGATGATGACCTCTAATGACACAAGTGACAGGCTGCAGAGAAGGAAGGTGGTCCAGTTTTAGCAAGTGATGCTTGGCCACTCATGAGGTTCTGGATAGCATGGTTAGAATTTGCTAAACTACCAAGTGGGGGACTGGAGGGTATCCTTCAAATTTCCCTGAAAAGAATGACAGCGTTGGGGAATTCTGGGTGAAGTTTCTGTGAGGAGCAGCCAACAGGCTACCAATATGAACAGTTGAAGGTCCAAAGTGAGCCTCCTGAGTTCCCTTAGGGCTGCCTCCAAATGCAAGATGGATCCCAAGTTTCTCTCTAGCATTACACTGGGGATCCTGGGCGTACCTCAGACGTTCCCAATACGGTCCAACTGCAGGAAATCAGGGGCATTTTATACGTGCGTGAAGCAGAAGAAGTAGAAGTGGTTGTGTGAAGCCTGTGCGACACTGAGCCGCAACTGTAAAGATCAGCAAGCAGACTCGGCACCGGTGTGTGAAAGGGAGGCTTTAGCAGTGTGGGGGCTGGCTCACGTTCTGCAGCAGTGGTGATGATCAGGCCCGTAGTTGGGGGGTGGGGAGCAGAGGGGCCCCAGCTCCCACCAATTTTTGCCCCCCCTTTCAAAATTTTAAACCCATTCCCAGAAAAAATGTGACACAGTACCTCCAAATTTGTGATGCCCCCTTTCAATATAATATATGGAGCTGCCCAGGGGCCTGCTGATGGTGGGAACTTCCAGAAGGGCTTTGCTGCCCCCTCCAAGCCATTGCCTTCCCTCCTGGGCTGTTTTTGGGTCCTTGGACCTCCAAACAGGTCTAGAATTCAGGGCTGTGCTCCTGTGCTTGAGACCCTCCCAGAAATGGCAGCAGGTGGAATCTGTCTTATAGGAAGAGAACCGCCTCACGGTCAGAAATCGCTAGGGAATTCAGTCTTGCAATCTGCTCAAACAAAGATGCCCCTTTCTCTGCAAGCACAAACCACCCACCACCACCCCGGGAAGAGGGCAGCCCCCAACGGAAGGCAGTCTTGGGTTGCACATGAGCTCATCCTTCTGCCCAGGGGTCCTGGGATGGCTCAGCGGACCACCCACCCGCACCCCAAATCCTTCTGCCCACCTGTTGAAGCCGCTGGGCTTGCGTGGGCATGGATGGACAGACGGATGAATGGGCAACTTTGAATGCCGCCGACGGAGGCAGGAGGGGGCAGCGCAGGGAGCCCTCGGGACTCTTTCTGCACTGGGCCTTAGCCCATCTTGGAATAGGGACCTGCCGCCCCCGTGTTCATGCGGACCATGGCAGGTCCCTGTGAGTCCGCTGCACTCTGCCCCAGCACGAGGAGTGCAGCTCCCTAGACCGAGATAGGTTGTTTTCCCGCTTAGCACTAAAAGACCCTTTAAGGGTCCTTAAGGAGTACTTTAGTGCTAGTGGAAAAAAACCCTATCACTGGAGTACCCATTCGGTTTTTTCCACTGTCACTAGAAGTACCCATTAAGTACCCATTAACGGGTACTTAATGGGTACTTCTAGTGACAGTAGAAAAACACCCATTAAGGGTCTTTAATGGTCCTTATTGGGTACTCAAGTGCTAGTGGAAAAAACCCTAGCAGTGGAGTACCCATTAAGGGTCCTTAATGGGTCCTTAATAGATCCTTAATGGCTACCCTAGTGCTAGTGGGAAACCTCCCCATAAAAAGCGGACTCAGGGCCGGTGCGTCAAGGGCGCAGCCGGTGGAAGCCGCTGTCCCTCCGGACCCCGCGCAAAGCCGAGTCCGTCCGAAGGGTCCGGGATCGGAGTGCCCGTGGCCGCTCCCGGCAGGGAGGCGAGGGCGACTCGGCGGAGCTGATTTCTCGGAAGCCCGGGCGGTGCGGGGAAGGCGATCCCTCCCGGCCCCTTCCCATTGGACGGCGCGGCTCCCGCGCGCGGCTCCTCATTGGCTGCGCGCGGCTCCCCCCGCCAGGAGGAGATCGCGGCGCCCCCTCCGCGATCTTGAAATCTAGTGGATGCCTCCGCCGCGCCGCAGGAGTTTGCGCTGCGCCTTTGGCGACCGGGGGAAGAGCAGCCGAGCAGCCGAGGGCGCGCATGTTGAGGTCAGTGTCCGGGGCTCCCGGGCGAGGGGCGGCGGAGATCGTGGGAAGTTCCTCTGATCTGCAAGAGCGTCTCTCTCTCTCTCTCTCTCTCTCCCTCCCTCTCTGGCTGCGTTCACACTTAATGCTTAATCCGGCTTCAGCCCGCTTTCAGAGCGGGAGAACACATCCGCAACGAAGCCGGTCGCTTTCCGTCCACACTACCTATCCCAAAGGTGACTTCTCCTGCGTGATTAACACTGATGTGTTCTCTCGCCCTGAAAGTGGACTGAAGGTGGACTAAGCCTTAAGTGTGACCACAGCCAGATCTCTCTCCCTCTCTCTCTTTTAAGGCGAGCGGGGCGCTTGCTTGCAACCAGAAGTTGGGTAGTTCATGGCTCGGACTTCAGATGTCAGCTTGCTTCTTGCACAACTATACTTAAAAAAAAAAAGAGATCCTTTTTCTCCTCCTCCTCCCCCCACCATCATTATTATCCCCTAAAGAAGTGACCGACTGTGATCCTACATCCACTGGTCCCAGTGGTCCTTACTTTGGAGGGGCGACAGGCATATTTGTTGCTTCTGTGTGTAAACAGCATTGCAATTTTTTTGCGCCTTTCACCATGCGTTAATGCATTTCTTTCAGGCTGCTCCAGTGAATTAAACAAGGGGGTGGTGGTCGAGTTTTGAATAAGGAACGTCCCAGGTCCCATTAAGGTCCGCTGCTGTTTGCCCAGGCATGAGGAGGGCAGCTAAGGAGACTAAAGAAAGGACCCAGCTGGAATGTCCGAGCAACATCTGCCCAAATGCCCCCCTCCCCAGCATCTACACCCATGCCCACGCCTGCATCAGTAAGCAATCGCATCTTGCTGCGTGGAAGACAATCTGCAAATCCTAACCATGACTTGAGTCTTGGCTGGGAAAGGGTGCTGAGAAAAAAAAAAAAAAAGGATTACTCAAGAATTATGGGCAATGAATAAGCATTATTAGCCGTTCTTGTGAGCTTGTTTTTAAACTCAAGGGGAAAGAGCCTGAGTTCTTTGGGAGCCGGAAACGTATTTAGGAAGTTCAAGATTTGAACTTTTAAAATTAATTTCAGGGTGAGTCTCAGATGTTTAAATATGGCCTTCTTGGTGTTACCCGGCTTAATCCTTGACCTCTAGCAGGACATTTGTGTGCTAGCAAAACTAGCGTTCTGAGCCAGACCGCCTCCCAAACATAGGTGATGCTTGTGAGGGTGGATCACACAGTTCATCTAGGTCCTTGGTGGGGCGAAGGAATTGTTGGTCTTGATCGGGGGTATGCCTTCGGAGATCTTAGCCCAAGAAAGCATGGGTCACCTGTTTGCTTCTGATCGGTTCTGATCTACAAAGCTCTCCAGGATTTTGGTTTCTCTCACCAATCAAGTGTCCTGTGGGCTCCCTTGTTCTTATATCTGGCCCTCCTGTGGTATCTGGAACCAGGGCCTTTCCGGTAGCAGCCCCCAACTCTCTGGATCTCTGGATCTCTCTCTCTGGCTGCAGTTTTAACACTGCTCAGATGCTGGTTTGAGACCTGTCTTGTTTCTCAATGCATGAGCTGCTTCTGCCTATACGTTTTGTACTGTTGTATTCACAGAACGTTTTAACCCAGTTTCAGTCCTCTTTCAGCAGTGTGGCGAGTGCTTTATTTCACTATTCCCTAGCTCAGAAAACTTTCCTCTGGGTTAGGCAATGCAGAAAAAAAGTCACAAATCCCTTTACTGTTCTGAACACACCAGCAAAGTGGCCAGTGATTTTCATTCCACGTTTTCTATCCCGAAGGCAAATTTTCTGAGTTATTTAACATGGAAAGAAAGCAGCTTCCTACTCTGCTGATGTCTTCCCTCACCCTGAAAGTGGACTGAAGCTGGACTGAACCTTAGGGGTGACCACAGCCCGTCTGTTGTGTGTGGCAGCTTCCTTGAACGAAATCAAACATTTCATATCCCTACACCCAGAATGTGTGATCGAAACGGCGGCAGGCGGCTCAGGCAATGGCTGATTGAACAAATCGACAGCACCATGTATCCTGGTTTAATCTGGGAGAATGATGAGAAAACCATGTTCCGGATCCCTTGGAAACATGCAGGGAAACAAGATTACAACCAAGAAGTCGATGCTTCAATATTCAAGGTAAGCACAGCTTCTCTGTTCCCGCTGGTTCTTTATTTCTCCTGAGTTCCCTTTCATTGGAAAATTGTTTGTAGCTTTCAGGGATGATTCAAGACTCTTTTTGGATGTGCGCAAGTGTTCTAAACCTTCGAAATTCAATAGAATTTGATCGAATGTCCATGCATTTGAATTTAAACATTCAAACAAATTTCGATTGTTCCAAAACATTCATTGAATGTACAGATACGTAAGTATTACATACATATCTGTATGGATATCATACGTGTCTATATGCATTTGCGCTTATAATATGGAATGAAAACGGGATAAAACGGGATGCATACGAAATGCATACGGATACATATAACACATACGAATGTTGTCGACATTCGTATCTTTAAATACGAATCTAACATTCGAACAAATAGATTCAAATGTATTGGATTCGAATTGGTCTTTGTTGCATTCGGATTCTAAACATTCAAATAGAATAAAATGTTTTGACATTCAAATCGACTCGAATTCAAATGCAAAGAAAACATTCGTGCACATCTCTGTTCTGGAGGGCCTTTGGGAGTGGAGTTCTGACAAGCAAACACTCATGGGCCGCATCCCCATTAGAAGCTTAATTCAGTTTCCCTAAACTGAAATAATAGAACTGGATGCAAACACGAATTTGCCTGATCCCATTACTTTCAACTCGATCCGGATTCTGAGGATTGTAGGTGGCGTAGGTGACTCAAGGGGGGACTCAAGTGGCTACTTTCTAAAAGCCGCTTTTTGGGGCTGGGCTGGCCTCTTCCTCTTGGTGTGAATGCGCCACCCATAAGGGACCCCTTCACAGAGCCTAGCTGGGTGGCTGGGTGGCTGCCGCTTGCCTGGATGGAGAAAAAACGGCAGCGGGCAGCCAGCAATCCTTTCCCCTCCTCTCCCCATTGCCCAGGGCACACAGCAGCAGCGGCAACTCAACCCCCTTGCTTTAAACATTCACACATCTCCCAGAACCTGCAGCTGCTTTCCTTTCCCCTTTAAAGGTCAGAACTCCAAAGAGATAGAATTGCACAAAATTGCAACATTGTTATCAGGTGTGAAGTGCGTGGATTGCTACAGTGTAGTGGCTGCTGTAAAGGGTGGATTTTTACACTGAAATCACTATCTTTGGAAGCAAGCTATTGTGGGAGGGAAACCCTAAACATGGATTCTCATCCCTTAAAAAGGTACTGTCCCCACAGTAAAAAATGTAACACGTATCAAGCGCACAAACCGGAGTGAGACCTGTTGAAATGAGGGTTAACATTTACAACACTTTGGGGTGATTTAACATGCGGGAAGTGTGTTAAGCCAAACTGACGTGGGGTCTGCGAGTATTGAAACCGTATTGAAACCAAATTAAGCTTGTAATGGGGATGCGGCCTGCAGGGCTTGCAATGTGGATAGAACAGCAAGTTGTTTAGTCTTATTCTGCAGTAACTGGTAGACTGGACCAGCTAATGTAGTAAGATCATCCCTTAGGAACCTAAGAAGATTCCTGCTGGGTGAGGCCACAGCCCATCCAGTCCAGCATCCTGTCTCACCCAGTGGCCCACCAGCTGCTTCCAGGCATCCCAGGCAGAAGACAAAGGCAAAACCTTATTTTGGTGATAGATCTTATGTGTTGCCTGTTTCGTTAAGTTGATCTATCCTGTTTGGATTTTTGGTTTGTTAAAACCTTCACCTGTTCTTGACTCCCTGCAAAAGGCCTTGAGAGGGGTCCTGCCTGTCTCTCCAAACTGGAGATGGTACCTGGTCACCCCTCCTAGTAGCTACTGATACTAGGTAAAATTCTGGTAAAATTCATCAGACTTTCTCTGAACTTGCCAGTCTGTAGCATTCAGAATAAAACAGATATTAAAACCAAAGGAAGGCAGAGGGGTCTTAAATGCACTCCTTGGAAGGGAATTCCACAAGACAGAAGCTATTACTGAAAACACTGTGACTTGCGTGTTGGTGAGCCTAATTGGTTTTATCCACCGGTGAGTCTCAAAGCTGAGTCTTTCTAGCTAAGGTGGCTTTTGCATGAAGGACCCTTGGAGAGCTATTTCCCCTGGGAACAAAATTTTCTGTTATGCCGTTACCTCTGTTATAGTGTGGAATCTCAGAGATGTGCACATGAACACTCTAGCAACACCTAGGGGCAGAAAAAGAGTGCAGTGCTGCTTTATGAACAATGTGTTTCTTTCTAATGGCGAAATTTTCAGTTAAAAGCCAAGTTAAAAAGAAATCCCCCACTCTCAAGCTGCAGCACTAGATAGGGAGGAAAATTTAAATGTTAAACACCAGCATGAAACCAGGGGCTGAAAACTGTATGATTTTGGCACAAAGTTAGGAGGGGTTGCTAACACTAGGGAGGAGAGGGAAAGGATTCAGAAAGATCTAGATAAGCTTGAACTAACAGGATGATGTTTAATAGGGACAAATGCAAAGTCCTATATCTCGGTAAGAAAAATGATAAAAATGAATACAGAACGGTAGGAATCAGGCTGAGTCATGGCACAAGTGAAGGATCTGGGTCTAGTGGTAGATCACTGGATGAATATGAGTGAACAATGTGACGCAGCTGCAAAAAAGGCAAACACCATTGTAGGATGTATCAAGAGGAGTATAGAGTCTAGACCACGAGAAGTAATTATTCCTCTTTACTCTACCTTGGTTAGACCTCATCTAGAGTCCTGTGTCCAGGTCTGGGCATCCCAATTCAAAAAAGACATTGACAAACAATTGAAAGTCCAAAGGAGGGCTACCAAAATGGTGAGTGGTCTGGAAACCATGTCCTACGAGGAAAGGTTGAAGGATCTAGGAATGTTCAGCCTGCAGAAGAGAAGACTGAGAGGAGACATGATCACAGTCTTCAAATACCTGAAGGGCTGTCAAAGTACAGAGGCATTTTCCCTATTCTCACTTGCACAAGATGGAAGGACTAGAAAGAATGGGATGAAACTCCAAGGGAGTCAATACAGATGAGATATTAGGAAAAACTTCCTGGCAGTGAGGCCGATCAGGTTGCCATGGAAGGCAGTGAGCTCCCCTTCTCTGGAGGTCTTCAAGCAGAGGCTGGACAGACATCTGTCTGGGATGGTTTAGGGAATCCTGTGGTGAGCAGGGGTTTGGACTTGATGACTCTAGAAATCCCTTCCAACTCTATGATTCTAGGATACTTTAGTGTGGAGGGTATTACAAACCCTGGGGGCCACTACAAAGAGTCTTCTTGCCTGTTGGTGGTCACCTGAAAGGGGTTTCTCTCTAAAGGCGATGGGACTGCAGATCTTGTTAGATACAACTTTCTTTTGACTCCCTCTCTGTTTAGGGCCTTAGAAAGGCGGTGGATTTGTAATCATTTTTCCTGCTTATCTGCTAGGCTTGGGCCGTGTTTAAAGGAAAATTCAAGGAAGGCGACAAAGCTGAGCCTGCCACGTGGAAGACGAGGCTACGCTGTGCTTTGAATAAAAGCCCTGATTTTGAAGAGGTGACCGATAGGTCTCAGCTGGACATCTCAGAGCCATACAAGGTGTACCGCATTGTCCCGGAGGAAGAGCAGAAATGTAAGTGAAGGGCAGGAGATGGATTCTTCAGTGCCTCTAAAAACAGGAAATTAGTTGCCCTCAATTCCAGGTGCTTCCAGATGCCCCTTGGTGTGTGTGAACAGATCAAAGCACCTGAGCGAGTGAAGAACGGGTATATACAGCATCTTCTTTCTGAAGAAAAATGGGGAACACGAACCCCTCCCCCCAATATCCTCGAGTTCATGGCTTGTGAGATTAACATGTTGTTGGGGTTTGTGTCCTGACCTCACTAGCTGCAATATATGACATAGTTCCAAAATGTGCCCATTTGAGGATCTGGATGGGGACCGTTGGACAGATTGAGTGTTTGTGTCCTGAAAGGACATTTACTGGTTTCCCCCAAAGTTGTGAGTTTTGGAATCTCTGCCATCCTTGGCAGAATGTGATCCTTGTGAATGTTGAAGGGCAGAGGGGCTTTTGCAACACATTTCTAGAAAAATCGATGCATTCTTTCAGTGCAGAGATTGCTAAGCCATGTTTATCATGGGTCTTTGCACGTGGAAATGTTTTCTGTGTGATTTCCAGCACTGCAAAAGGCTTTGAAGCAGGGTTTTAGTTCTGGGCCCTCTAGATGGCTTGGAATGCTGGGAGGTGTGTTCCAGAGACATCTGGAGGGAGGCAGTTTGAGGCTCTTGCTTTAGAACATGGTGGAGGGCAGCCGACCCATCTGCAGGTCGAATAGTGCAGCCCTGGACCAGTCGCTCTTTATAAAAGGACTGAATAAAAGGACTTTTCCTGTCCATTAGCCGGCAGCCCTGCATTTGATGTCCACAGGGTGTGAGAACTGCAGCAGAACCAATGCCCCTTCTCGGAGCGAAAGCGAGAGCGACATTTGTGGTTGCAGTTAGCGGAGCGCGGAGGGGCCTGTCCTTGAAATGTCCGGTGTGAGCTGAGCTGAGCTGCTTTATTTTTATCTGTGGTTGTCTCTACTGCGGTGGCTTTTCAAGCATACACAACTGAGTTGTTGAAAATTCCCTCCCTTGGTGCCTGAGCAAAGTCTGTTGACACTTCTGCAAAGAAATTCTGCAAGCCAACCTGGAGCACCTTCTTGAACAATCCGGACTGAAAAACGTCACCAAACTGGTTTCAGGCTGGGAGTGGGAAAGACTGGGGCTCTCCTGAAAGAATTGTGACCCCCAGCAGGCCCCCAAGCTCTGACTTCTGCCCATGCGAAAGCAAACTGTTCTTTCCTCCGGGCAGCCCTTAGCCACAAATAGATAGATATTTTTATACTTCAGCAGATGTTCAAGATGCTACAGGCTTCCTTGTATTTCCTTTTGGTTTACTGTGAGAAAGCTTCTGGGGGTGTCTAGTGAGTTCAGGGTTTAGAACCTGTGCTCAGACTGGAACCAACAGTAGCATTCTTCTAATACTCTGGCTGTCAACTGATTGTGAAGACCCACTTCTCTGTTGTAGAACATGTTGCACATTACACACCAGATATGGGTGATAAAATGTGGCATTATTCCATAGTGCAACCCCACTGGTAGATCTTTTCTGCACTGTGACTCAGTTACATTGGTGAACTGGAGCATCGCTGTCCATGACCATTGAAGTGCATGGGTAGATTGTGCCTTCTTTCTGGAGTGCCACTGCCTTATTGGTGATTTGGGATTCCATTGCAAGGCCATAGACTAACGCAGGTCCACCAGTTCTCATGTCTGCCATAGAGATGTGCGAAATCCAGTTTGTGTTTGCAAATGCAATGGGCTATTTCATATTTTCAGATATTCACACTGAAATGAAAGTTTGCATATCCAAACCTTCCATCGAAGCAAACCAGTTCCAGCTTGCAATGCGAAAAATTGCAATTTTTCTTTCCGCAAAAGGGCAAAAATGAACAGTTTTATGCCAAAATGAACTCATGGCTTTTAACTTTGATGATAAAATGAAAATGCTGATTTATTTATTTATTTATTTATTTATTTATTTATTTATTTATTTATTTATTTATTTATTTATTTATTTATTTATTTATTTATTTATTTATTTGTGCATATCCCTAGTCTACAGTGTGTGAATTTCCATTTATAGACTGTACCCCTTGGTTTTCTGAACCCCCTGTTTTCTATAGGTGGCAATTGCATAAGACACTGTGGTTTGTGGGCATCAAATAACAGCATTATGCAAGAAAGGACTTAGGCTGCTTCACCCCTCACCTCCCTGCTGTGGCAAGGTGCCTCTAAGCTGGATCCTTTGCCCTTTTCTAGGCAGATGTTTTGTCTCTTTTCACATACTGGTGTACTTGCAAGGAGGGCACAAAATAGTCCTTCTCACCCAGACAGCCCATGGATTGAGGTCGCGGGGTGGTAGAGTGAACCCTGAAGGGAAAGGCTCCTGCATCTGCACTTCATTCCAAGCATGGCTTAATTTTCCTTTGTATGGGTGGACAATGGGGTTGTTTTGTATCCCACAGGATTTTCATCCTGCAGAAAGGCATAAAGGACCTGGTTTCCGTGGAAATCCTTCCCTGGGGAAGTGCTTTTGTAATTGCAAAAGTGTATGACTGAATTTCATTCAAAAATATACCTACCTCTTACTTGGCTGGGGTACAGAGTTACCCCACCAGTACTGAAGGAGGTTTAAGAATGTTTCACTCACACCCTCCGGTCCCTCTGTTCTTTGGTTGTGGTTCACAAGTAGTTATTGACAAGGTGGCCGCGAGCCAGACTTGTAGCTTTGTCAACAGAGTTTTTGCCAATGGTTTAAATCCATTCTGTCTCTTTCCAGGCAAATTTGGGATAGGGAATGGCTGCGGCTTGAACGAAGTCACTGATTTGGACTGCAGCGTGGCAGCAATGGATGACTTGATGAAAGAGGTGATTGTAGCCATTTTTACTGCAATGCAAGCGAAGCAGGGTAAAACATTCAGCTAGTTCTGTTTCCTCTGCTTATGCTCATTGTCAGAGGGAATTGTAGGAAAAATTGAAACCTACTCTGCCAAAGTGTGGCAAGCAAAAAGAACATGAATGGGCTTCACTACTACTACTACTACTACTACTACTACTACTACTACTACTACTACTACTACTACTACTACTACTACTACTACTACTACTACTACTACTACTACTACCACCACCACCACCACCACCACCACCACCACCACCACCACCACCACCACCACTACAATAATAATAATACAATTTCCTGCTGAATATGTTCCACCACCAGGAGGAAACTATAGTATCTGAAACATGTCTTGAGTAAACTTAAAGTTATTTAAGTCCCCAACAATCCTAATAGTAAATGGCTTGCTGGATCAGACCATTGACCCACACAGTCTGTTCCCTTGGGAGCCACCAGCTGAATATGGAAACTTACCAGCAGGTTGTAGGAAAAACAATATATTTCATATTTGGAAAAGTCACTTTTGGGGTCTAGAGCTTCCTTTATTTGTGCATGGAGGAAATAACATTTGGTACTGTCTTAGTGTTATTTATTTATCTGCATTTTTATCCTGCCCTATCCCTGAAGGTTTTAGAGTGGGTAACAGGAAGAGCAACAGGGTTAATAAGTATGTTTTTACCAGAGGACCCTATCTTAGGTCCCCACATTCTCAACTGCTAAAGGTGGTGTCACAACCAGGGGGTCTTCTCCTGCAGATCTGAAGGCACAGACAGGTCAACATGGGAGAAGGCGTCCTTTAGATATTTGGGAGGCCAAGCCGTTTAGTTAAAGTTAACACCTTGAATTGGCTTCAGTAGTGAGTGCAGCTCTTTCGAGACCTGCATAATGTGGTTCTGCTCAGCCATTCTAGCCAGTGATCTCGCTGTTGCATTCCACACCCGCTGCAGCTACTGTCTCCAAGGGCAGCCTCATGTTTGAAGTTACCAGATCACAGTTTACTACTATGTAACGAAAAGGGGTAATCTGCTGGAAGGCAGCAATTTTTAGGCTAACAGTCAGGGTAACATTCGTTTCTTCCTCCCCTGTGATTTCTCCAGCCTCCCTCAGCAGTGGATGAATACCTTGGCACAATAAAAAGAAGCCCTTCACCCCTGCAAGAGACTTGCCGAAATCCACCCATCCCTGACTGGTGGATGCATCAGTCAAGACCAGGTAAGGCATGTAAAGCAAAACCAAGCTATGCAGATGCCTTATTGTATGAGGGACAACTGTGTTTATATGCATAGGTGCCTCTCATTGCTAAATAAATACTTTCCAGTGCATGCAAAGGACTTTTGTGGGCGCAGTAGTGGCTACTTTGAGAACAAGGGTCTAGATAGATGGGTGATCTAGCTGATCTAACCTTCTCTTCTGTTCGCTTTGTATTTTCTTCTGCACTTTGAACTAAACCTTTTGGGTGGCTTTAACTGTTCTTAGCTGCCTTGACCAGAAGTAAATTTATGTGAAAAACAAAGAATATGTGTGATTCTATTTTTTCTTTCTTTCCAAATTCGTAGCTTTGTCCTTGATGAATGGGTTCGGTGGTTATGAGCTGCTTACCCCAGGTACAGTCAGTTTGATGTTTCCTTTCCCACTGGTCCCCTAAGTACATAAAAACATAAAAGAACTCCTCCTGGATCAGGCCACGGCCCACCTAGTCTGGCACCTGTCTCACACAGGGGGTGCACGGATTGCTTCTGGGCATCTCAAGCAGGAGATGAAGGGCAAATCTTCACCTGCTCCTGACTCCCTGCAAACAGCCTCTAGAGGCAGTAGCTAGGCATCCATTCTATTAGCCGTCGATATACCTGTTCTCCATGAATTAAGATAAGCCCTGCTGGATCAGACCACAGCCCATCTAGTCCAGCATCCTGATCCTCCAACAGTCTGCCACTTGCTTCTGAGAATTCTCAAGTAGAAGACAAAGGGAAAAACTTCACCTGAGGCCTTTTCGCACAAGGGCACCTCAGGGGCAATGGATCCACTCTGGGCCGCCCCATCTGTCCTAACATGCTCTCCATGTGTTCCATTATCAGAGCAGAAAAAACGGCTCTGAAAGTGTTTCCACACATTTGGCGCGTTCCCAGCTGTTCCAGAGGGAGAGTGTTTGCCCAGTGGTGGGCAGCCCAGGGGCCTCCTTTCCCTCGGCTCCCGCTGTCTCCAGGAGCTGAAATCGCGGCTCCTAGAACCAAGGGGACCCCCACCTAACACCCCCGAACCACGCCCTCCTGGCTTCACCAGGCCACCTGCGCAAGCGCGGGTGGCTGACCAATGAAGGGCCGCCCCATGAGCCTGCACACAGCACGCTGGGCCTCCAGTAGGCAGAAGCAACCTGGCAGCCTGCAGGTAAGGCTGTGGACATGCGTGTACGACCTGGGGTGGGTTGGGGGGTGTAAGATGCGGGTCCTGCTGGCCCTAGGAGCCACGATCACGGCTCCTGGAGACAGTGGGAGCCAAAGGAACGGAGGCCCCTGGGCTGCCCATCCCTGGCTCCAGAGGAGCCAATCGGAGCAGCCCGGGGGAGGGTCTTCAGCTGAGAACAGTTCCCCGTATGGCAAGAGGGAAGGTAAAGGATGCATTTGGAATGTGTCTTTTATCTGCCAGTGCAGATGGGGAAACTGCTGTCAACGCGATCGGGCCGAAGTGTTCCGAGGCGTCTTCGCTGTAATGCGAAAACGCCTCTGCGCTCCATTCCCTGCAGATGGCTTTGGGAGGCCTCCCACCTGCCTCTCCAACTTGGAGCGTGTACGTAGCCATCCACTTCCTTTGCAATCCAGGCTTCCGGTTCTCCCCACTAACTTGGTGTTGGTCAGCTTTGGCGTGACCTTTGTCAGCACAGTGCTGGATCTATTGGTCATATTTGTGGCCCTAAATGGTGAAGAGTTGTTTGTAAATAGATGTGAATCCTCTCCTCTACTATGGGCTACTGGGGAAACACCAGCATTTCTGAAAAACATTGGTGTTCCCCATTGCGCGGAGAGTCCCAGAGGTTAACTGGCATTTATTACGTAATCTTTTCTCTTAAAGAGCTATACATTCTTCATGCTGTTCTCCCAATTAAAGGGCAGTTTTGTGATTCACACCCATTCATGCTCAGAAACACACAATTACCTGTCTTGCTGAATAATTCAGAAACTTAAGACCCAAGACCTAATGCCCCATACATATTTTCCTTTTCTCTTCTTCCTCCTGCCTTCTGTGAAATGAGTTCTAAATTCCCCCAGACTGGAACTATTTTGTCACTGATGCTTCTAAGCCTTTGGATTTTGTTTATGAACTCCTTGGAGTAGGCCAATAAAAGGGCTCTGTAGACACACACCTGATGGGTTCTGCCCTCCATCCTCTTGCAGGGTTTTCACAGATGGTGATCAACTTCTACTATGGAGGCAGACTGGTGGGGAATACAGTCACGACTTGCCCGGAAGGCTGCCGGATCTCTCTGTCCGAGTCTCCCTCTGCTTTGGAAAGCCTGGAGCATGTGCATTTCCCACCGGCAGATCTGATCACGAATGAGCGCCAGAGGCAGATCACCAAGAAACTCTTTGGACACTTGGAGAGGGGTGTCCTCCTTCACTGCAACAAGCAGGGCATCTTCATCAAAAGGCTGAGCCAAGGCCGGGTCTTCTGGAGCGGAAACACCATGGTTTACAAGGACCGTCCCAATAAACTCGGTCGAGACGAGGTGGTCAAGATCTTTGACACCAACCTCTTCCTCAAAGGTCTGTGAGGTTTGTCCTTTCTGTCTGAAGATGTGAGAGCCTGGAACAGGCCTGGGTTTTAGTTTAGGACAAAGCTCTGCCTTCCTGATGGGTAGCAACTGGGAACAGGGCCTTTTCAGTTGTGGTGCCTCAGTTGTGGAATGCACTCACAGAGAGGATTTCCTGGCACCTCCTCCTGTGTTTCTCTACTACAGAATTCCTATGAAGAGCTTTGTCAGATCAGGTGCCAGACAAGCCTCCCTGGTGAGTGAATTCTACAGTTGAGGAGCCACTGCTGAAAAGGCCCTGTTCCCAACTGCCAGCCATCAGGCAGCAGACAGAAGGAGGAACACATAATGTGCATCCCCATGCTGAAAATACTCGCATATTAAGCTTGTTTTGCCTCGGAGCAACCCTATGACCAGCTCTACTCCGAGCTACATAGGAGGAAAATCTGTGGCAGAACCCCCACCCCTTTCAAACAGTACTACATCTGACTTAGGAGGTAGCCGCGGATTATCCTGGGAGCATGGGGACGCACACTATTAGTTACAAGCATAACTAAAAGCAGCTCACTCCCTGCAGCCCATCATCCAGCCCTTCAGGTGATCTGGCTGATGGGCTGCAGGGAGTGAACTGCTTTTAGTTATGCTTGTGACTACGTTACAAGCATTGGTTATGCTTTCAACTGGCAGCCAAGTAAACGAATGATCTGTTATGTTGTGTTCATGGAAGTACAACTGAGTTTTTTGCCTGTCATCGCTGCAGTGGGTGTGGGGGGGGGAGGGGAGAAAAAGATGCAGGCTCACAAAAAACAGCTTGCATGGGGACAGGAAAGTATGTTTTGAATCTGCATTCCCCCAAACCACATGGGGATGCTTTATTGAGAGTTACAGCACAGATTTTTATTAATCGCATCACTAGCAAAGCAACCGGCTCCCATGGGGTCTCGCCCATAACTCCATGTTTTTGTTGTTTCTATTAAATGTAACCTGTTCTGGGACCTTCGGATGAAGGGTGGGATATAAAATATTTGAAACGAAATAAGACAAACATACAAATAAAAGCTGGGCACCACAGAAAAGCTATTTTCTGTGCAGGGGCTGATTTTTGCTTTTGTATTCAATGCAGATTGAATTGTGGGGGTTGCTAATAGTGCTTATTTGTTCTATTATCTGTTTAGAGAGACATACTTTAACATGGACTGTGTTAAAGCTATGAAGCCAGCCATGGCTTCTAAGGGCATTGATTCCAATTTCATTCCTATTTCTTCTCACAGAGCTTCAGCAGTATTACAACAATCAGGGCCGTTTCCCAAGCAGCAAAGTTATTCTATGTTTTGGGGAAGAATTTCCGGATGCAACCCCTCTGCGCTTCAAGCTGATCCTTGTGGAGGTAAGTGGCCGAACCTCAGCTGCTCTTATCCAGTTGGTTATCTGTGAAGGAAACCTGGAATATCGGAAGCCATAAAGCAGAGAACTGATGTTCTGTAGATTGTCTTGGAAACCGTATTTATTATAAAAAGCATAACCTCCTTGCAAATGCTTACTGATTCCAAAAAGAAAAGATCTAGGAGCGTTTCTACTGCCATTCTGCATACTTCGCCTGTGATTCAAATTCACAGAGACTGATCAATCTGACTTTGGCTTTGAATTCACGCAATTTGGCTTGTGATGTTTTCCCCGCCCTCCAGCTCCGGTTTAGCTTCTGGAGGAAAAGGATATTGGGCAATTGTTGAGCAATGAGCCGTGGTTGTTGGTGCCCACAGTGGCTTGTGGGATGGAGGGCGAAACAGGTGACTCGAAGTGGCACCAGGGACCAGAACTGGTGGGGCTAATGGCAGGAAAGGCCCTGCTGAGGCTGCAGTTACGTGCGAATTCCCATGAAAGCTGGCCCCACTGGCCATAGTGGATTCTCCACTGACTCAAATGGGCCTGAAGGTGAAAGCGAAGAGGGTAGCAAACTCAGAATCTCAGCACTTGGTGCACTGGGGCCCTGCCTACTTGGTCTTATGGGCTTGCTAATTGTAGATGACCGATGGGAATTGGTCTGAGCCCTTTATAGGTACTTCTGCATTATTAACCACTCCCATTGGCTATAATCATAGGCGTATTTGCACTACGGCCTCTAGTGACGAAGTAGTAAACCTCTGGTGAAGAATATCTGCATGTGGAGTAGGCTGTTACAGCCACCAGGCATGCCCTGCCTCACCAGAAGTTTGCTACTCGTTCGTTAGGTGTGGAGCACAAAATCGTGCGCCACACGTTAACCAGTGTTTACCAGAACTTAAGTGTCCAGCAGTGCGACCATCTGTACCTCTTCTGGTGCTCTGAGGTTGCCCGAGTTGCCGTGAGACTGCCCATTGCCCCCCCTAGCATCTGAAGAAGTAGGCGTGCTCACTGGACTCCCTAGCATCTGAAGAAGTAGGCGTGCCCACTGGACCTCTTAGCATCTGAAGAAGGAGACGTGCCCATTGGGTCCCCTAGCATCTGAAGAAGTAGATGTGCCCGTTGGGCCCCCTAGCATCTGAAGGAGTAGACATGCCCATTGGGCCCCCTAGCATCTGAAGAAGCAGACGTGCCCATTGGCCCCCCTAGCATCTGAAGAAGTAGACGTGTCCATTGGGTCCCCTGGCATCTGAAGAAGTAGACATGCCCAATAGTCCCCCTAGCATCTGAAGAAGTAGACGTGTCCATTGGCCCCCCTAGCATCTGAAGAAGGAGACGTGCCCATTGGGTCCCCTGGCATCTGAAGAAGTAGGCGTGCCCATTGGGCCTCCTAGCATCTGAAGAAGTAGGCGTGCCCAATAGGCCTCCTAACATCTGAACAAGTAGACGTGTCCATTGGCTCCCCTAGCATCTGAAGAAGTAGATGTGTCCATTGGCACCCCTAGCATCTGAAGTAGACATGCCTATGAAAGCTCATGCCCCCAACCTTTCTCCTATTAGTCTCCAAGTGCTACTACCTAGCTTGCTGGACTAGTCAATGTTAGTTCACTGTGCTCCTTTCCCATCCAGGTGCCAGGTGTGACCCGTGTGGTTTTGGGGGTGGCTGCGTCCTGCCCCAGGGGATGTCTGGGGCCCTGATTTATTTGTTAATTTCTGAGTGATAGGAATAGAGTTCAAAAGCCTATGAGCATCAGGAAGTGTGAAGCTTTTGGTGTGTCTGTGATCTGAAAGGTTCCACTGACCAAGCGATGGCTGTCTGGTCTTCTTCTGTCCATAGATCGAGCAACTGAGCATTCAGCAGCTTCTGGAGGAACCGGGAAAGAGTGAAAGCAATACTTTCCTCCACCCAGCAGGAGAGGAAGGGCACTATGACCAAATGTACAGGAACTTCCAGGATTCTTGTGGACCACATCAAAGGCCCATTTTCAGAGAAAACCAGCAGATCACTGTCTGAGACTCCACCAGGAGGAGTTAAGAAATGGAAGAAAAGAGACGAGTTGGTTCTGAACTGTTTTTGTATCCCCTTCCAGTAGTGTTTTCCCTTCTAGGAAAATGGTCCCAGGTTTTCTCTATGTGCTTTTTGTTCATGAATTTTGCCAGCCACGACTTTGTCAGAAAAAGCACCAATGAAAGCATTTGTAGGGCTTCTCAACACTACAACATAACACCAGAGCAACTTTCAGCTGGTTTGGGGGCATCACTGAATAAATGGCTTGTTTGCATTTTGAAGGGTGGGGATAGAAGCTCAGGTGCTTTCATTCCCCCATGGATTCCTTGGTTGCTGAACAGGAGGGGATTTTTTTTTGCAATACCAGTGCAGCTGTTCTTATGGTTACAGCAGAGGAAGGTCAGGGCAGATCTTGACTGGCGCAAAGCTTTCATTGTGGGATGTCTTTTCCCTGTAGTCTGCAGCAGCATGCAGATGGTATGGCCCTATTCTAAGACATAATCTGTAATAAAACTCAGTGCAAAAAGGGCCTCAGGCCATCCAGTGAAAATCCATGAGATTTACCTTGGGGAACCAAATATTATTTGGCCACATACCCCATCATTCTTTGTTAACCATGATAGCTGGGGCTGGTAATAGCGATAGTTATCTGTTCCCTCCTGCCGCAACTAATTCCCAATAAAGATTGGGGGAAAGCAAGGGAATGGTGGTCCATTCAAGGACCTTTTTGCTCATTGAGGTTCTAGGATCCCCAAACGTTATTTATTGCCCTTCCCTTTTATGTAGATGCAGTCTCATGTCAAAATGGAAAATTACATTGGAAGCTAGAATCATAACAACAGAGCTATGAATTTTCAGTGAAATAATAAAAGTGGTTGTCCCTCAACCCCCAATGAAATGCTATCAACTACCCTAAGGGCGTCAGTGTTGACCACTTTGAGGATCCCTGGCCTAGAGGGAAAAGCTGTTGACGTAAGCTACTGAAATTAAAACTACAAGGGCTAAAGCTACTCGAAGAGCTACAAGTCTGGGGTGGTCAAACAATGACCCTTCAGATCTTCCTTAACTACAGTTCTCATCATTTTTTGCCACTGGCCAGTAGGCTGCAGCTGTAGGAGGTCCCATTGGTCTGGATGTTTGGTGCATTTACAGGCTTGGCATATGTACAGCTATTGCTCATTTAGCCTGCTCTCTCTCGCTCTCTTTGTGTGTGTGTAAGAAAGCAAGTGTGCAAGCGCAGTCGTTTCTCCTGTATTGGTGCAAGGGAAGGACTAAACCATGGTTTACTGTTTGCCTCGGAAGCCTTTGAATGTTGTGAATGAGGTTTTAATCCGATGCATTTCACCTGAGGAGCAAAGGACATTTCTGCACTTAATCCTCCTGATTTGGAACAGCTGGTTATGATCCAGTAGGTGCTGACTGATCTGTTCTGGACTAGCCCCCTTTCCGGTCTTGAAGCTTGTACAATCTTTAGAGCCAGTCCTGATGGCCAGGAATGGACAGTCCTGAGGCCTATTTGCACTATGGCCTCTAGTGAACAATTAGTGAACTTCTGGTGAAGAGCATATGCACGTTGAGGAGGCTGCTACAGCCTCGAAGCATGCCCTGCCTCACCAGAAGTTTACCAGGAACTTACCCATTCATGCTGGCACCTCAGAGGACCACAGATGTGACTGCACATGCACAGAACGTCAGCACTGTCATGGCGATGGTGCTGATGCACTTGTGTGGCAGAGGGCACCGCAGCCAAAATGGCTGTGCCCAGAGGAGAACCAGCTTCACAACCAAATCAGGTAAGTATTCGATTGCAGGAGGCGGGAATGGCCAAAGTTGACTAGTGCTCCAAGTGTGAGCGCTAATCAATGTTTGTTAATCACACTTCTTTCCTGTCCAGCAGACAGGGAGGGTAGCGTGAAAATACCCCAGGCCTCAGAGCCTCCATAGCCTTAATACACCAGTAGATGTGTTTAATGAAGTCTACTGGTGTTCTGGAACTAAAGCAGACCAGAGGGCCATATTGGGCCTCCTGAGCTGGATTACTAGCAGGGTCAGGGTCTCTCTAGTCCACACCAGGGATGGACAAAGGAGACCCTAAGGAGAACCATGATCCTCATTAGGGGTAAGTGCAGAAAGCCTCATGTACTGCTTTCCAAAGAGATCACAAGTGGTGGGTCAGCTGCCATTCAACCCTTTTAGCATGCACCGTGTGCCAACCACCACTGTGCGTGTCTGAGACAAAGGACATGCGTGCATGCATGAACTGGAATACAAACCCAATATTTGTGGGAGAAAGGGCATTATATGCATTGCACCATCAGCTGAAAGCATACCGGAATCATATGCAGTTGTGGGAATCCTGTGGAATTCTGCCATGGCAGGTGTCCAAGTTTTGTGCAGAACAGGGAAGGTGATATGTGGACAGCCGGCTTGAGTTCACAGAGCGCTTCAGTGGGGGCGTGTAAGGCTCTGGTTGGAAGCCGCACCTTGTTTTTCTAGAACTGTGTTTGGGCACCCGATTGTGCTTAATTGAAGGAATGGCTATGGGATCTGCCCACAGCTCCATCGGGAGCGACGGGCGAGTTCCCAGATGCACTCTTTTCGAGGTGTGAATGCTGCAAGTGGGTGCACAGTTCCACACCGGGAGCTGATTGTCATGGCGATGTCCCTGCACAAGCAGGATGCTCTCTCGGCCATTGCCACGGCAATCCAGCCTGCTCAGACAGGCCGTCTGCACTTCACGTTCTGGTGGTCTCACTGGGGAATGATCAGCACCTGATGCGCAGACGGTTCCCCTTGACGCCTGATGGTTGCCACACTGGAATGTCATAATAATACCATCTCTGCGAGCCAAGTGCGGACAGGCCCTCAGCCTGCGGTGATCTGAAGCCCAGTGCGATGAAAATTAGAATTTCAATGGGGGGCACATTTTGCTACCTTTGTTCCCTGAGTCATGACTGGCTGGCCACTGTTGGAGACTGGGCTGTGAGTTGGCGCAAGGCAGCACCACCGTCGTGAAATATTCTTCCACCTGACCCAAGGCAGAACTTGCCCCTGCTGTCTACACCTGATGGACTTTCAGAAAACAGTTAACCTGGCAGGTCCCATGGGCTTGGTTTTGAGCTAATTTTCTACATACTATGTATATATTTTTTAAAAAACATGTTTTAGTCTATTTCAAGATAAGTTTTTATTATGAATTGTGTTACAGATTTTGCTGTTAAGCTGCCCTGATCTACTTAGGGCAGCAAGGTGGACATAAAAGGGACTAAATAAATGAAATAAAGTATTTTAATGTCTAACATACTTCCAGTCTGTTGTTTCTAATGCAGTGCTTCCGTATGTTGGTAAGATACCTGAGTCCTATTTTCATCAGGACTCCCCCCCCAACCGGATTTAGGCAGGACAGTCCTCCTAAAATCCGGGAATAAGAAATTGCATGGGGATGCTTGGGTATCGAATTCAGATTAATTACAGAAGTCATGGGGATGGTCCTTCCTGAATTCAAATTCAATTTGGATTTAAATGCCCATGGAGATGCACCCCTGGTGACCATGGTCCTTGTGCAGAGGGTTCCTTGCAAGCAAAATTGTACCCACTTGGGGCAGAAATAACAGGGAAACCTGCACTGTCAAGACAGTTTTGAAATGCAAATAAATACCTGTGTTTCCTGATATGATATCCCAAACCCTGTTTTCAAATGGGGAAATGAATTTGATCTCACCAGAATTTTTAAAAGCATGCCTCCATCTTTTGGGAAAGATAGTATATAAATGCAAATGCAAGACAACAACTCCCCCCCCCCCCATTTCTGGGCACATTGCATTCATTGGAGAGACAATTTTGGATATTTTGGGCGCAGCGGCTGAAGGCGGAAGGCATGCAATCTAGCTGAAAGTCAAGTCACTGGTTTGGTATTCTAGAGTTGATCCTGTGCTGCTGCTGTTCTGGATTGAAGGGGGACAGCGCCATGCCGTCTGGAAAGACGCTGAGAAAAATCTTGAACGTTGCAAAACTCTTGCATTACAGTCTAGGGAGGAGGCTGACATTAATCAGATGGTTGCTTCCTTCCAGCTGCAATAAGCACACCTCCCCTCTGCATTTCAGCTCCTGAAGGCTGTGAACACACAGCCCCATCTGCTTCCTCCAAGTCTGCATTTTCTGATGTGTGAAAACATGTGCTGGAAAAACTGCCATTCACTTTTCTTTTTTTTTTTAAAGAAATCTGTTTGCAATGAAAAGCCTGCAAGTTGCACAATATAGAATTACAAAAAGGGCACCCCTAATTCGCCTCTTACACTGTTGCAAGCGGGACCTGTTCTGTTTGAATGCTTCATATCACCTGCTGCTGTTGCAAGTCCACACATCAGGGGTCTACAAACAGCAAAGGCAGCAGGAGAGGGGACAGCTGCTGAGCCAGGAAGTTTAAGAAACCACCCCTGTCCAGATTCCCCTCGCCCCATGCAACTCTTAAAAAATAAAAGTACAAAATTCGTTTGCATTTAATTTAATATAGTTTGCAGTCTAATAACCGTGGGGGTTCTGACTCCTGATTTGGGAGAAGTGGCTAGGGTCGCCTCTTCATGCAAAGAAAAATCTGGAAAAAAGCTTCTTTTGCTTTGGAGTGTCTCCATGCAGAGCTTTACTCCGGGCTTCCAGAGCCACAAAGGAGGATGTGAATGCATGTTTAGGCTTTCCCTCATAGCTTGCTTCCAAAGATAGTGAAAAATCCTGTAAAAATCCACCCCTTACAGCAGCTACTACACTGTAGCGATCCACGCACTTCACACCTGATAACAATGTTGCAATTTTGCGCAATTCTGCCTCTTTGAAAGTTCTGACCTTTAGAAAGGGAAAGGAAAGCAGCTGCAGGTTCTGGGAGATGTGTGAATGTTTAAGGCGAAGGGGGCTTGAGTTGCCGCTGCTGCTGTGTGCCCTGGGCAATGTGGAGAGGAGGGGAAAGAATCGCTGGCTGCCCACTGTCATTTTTCCTCCATCCAGGCAAGCGGCAGCCACCCAGCCACCCAGCTAGGCTCCATGAAGGGGTCCCTTATGGGTGGTGTGTTCACGCCAGGAGGAAGAGGGCAGGGCAGCCCCTAAAGGCGGCTTTTAGAAAGCAGCCACTTGAGTCCCCCCCTTGAGTCACGTACACCACCTACGATCCTCAGAATCAAGATCGAATGCGGTTAAAGTTGAAAATAATGGGAACAGGCATATTCGCGTTAGCATTCGGTTCTATTATTTCAGGTTATGGAAACCGGAATAAGCTTGTAATGGGAACTGGGCCCTAGTAACTTGGAGTTGCTCCCAGGTTATTGGGGGCAGGGATTGCTGGCCGTGGTATTAGCGGGTGGGGTTTCCCCTTTGCCTGCAATTCTTGCGATCAGTTTTAGGGGTCAAAATTAAAATACGCCTCGTTTTCAAGCGAGTGGATCCTCCTCGGTTGAAGCTACTGCAGGAGGAGGAGAGTGGAAAAGCACATGCAAGCACGCACACACGCACACACGGACAACAATAACAGATGCAAGGCGAGCGGCGCTTTCTAACTCCCTTGCTCCGTCCAGGCCTTCAGGCTGCATGGGCTGGGGCCATCTGTGCTGCCCTCGGAACATCTGCACATCCATGTGCCGACAGTGACATGGGTGACGTCAAAGCCAGCCCAGCTCCTGGGGAGGCCCTGCCCGCAAATCCCCAGTGATCGACTGGCGGCAAGAGAATATTTCTGGGTTGCTGCTGCTCCCTCGATTGTTTTCCTCCTCTGCACCAGCGTCCCTCTCCCAGAACTGGGTTGGAGACGTGGTGGTGGTGGTAGCCCGTGATGGCATCCTATCAACCAGAGAGGGGGCGGGGAGAAAAAGATGCAGGCAAGAAAAAATGACTTCCATGGGGACGGAAGGTACGTTTTAAATGTGCGTTTTACTGAACCTCATGGGGATGCTTATTGCGGAATAGAATGCACATTTTTAAAGTCCATTGCAATGGAGAGACAAAAGAGAGACAAAAAGAGACCATGGAGACGCACCCTTGGAGAGGCCTGGATGGAGACCCAATCCGGACAGGCCTGGGGAGGGGCCTGCATCTGTCAGGGAGGGAGGCGTGCAAATGCTTCCTTCCCTGATCAACTTCGGGATGGCCCTGAATGCCCTGGGCCGCGTATAGAGCAGTATTAACTGCTCTACACCTGGAACGCATTGAAGGCGCTCTGGGATGGGCTGGGGCAGTTCCGAATGGAACCGCCTGCCCAGAGGAGCGAATGCTCCGTCCCGGAGTGTTCTATGGGCATTCCAAAAGTTCTAGTGCGAAAAGGCCTCTGGTAACTTCCAGAATGGACTACTGTAATCCACTCTACATGGGGCTGCCACTGAAGATGGCTTGGAAGCTGCAGCTGATGCAGAATGCAGCGGCTAGACTGCTGACCGGGACAGCTGCCTGGACACACATTATGCTGGTCTCATAAAAGTTGCATTGGCTGCTCGTTTGCTACCGAGCCCAATTCAAGACGTTATAGGGCCCTAAATGACTTGGGCCCCAAATATCTAAAGGAATGCCTTTTTCCATATCGACCTGCCCATGCCCTAAGATCTGCAGGGTAGGCCCTCCTGGTTGCACCACCACCCTCAGTAGCAAAAGAGGTGGGCACCCAGGATAGGGCCTTTTCAGTGGTGGCTCCCTCTGAGTGAATCCCCTTGGGGTGCCAATTCCTCAGGGTGGATTCAGGGCAGCCTTAATGTGAATTGTAGTTCACATTAAGGAGTCCCCATGGTAATCGAGGACAGCGTGAGTTCAAGCCAAACCCACCCATCCCCATGAAAACCGCGGTAAATTCTTGCATGGGGATGCTGCGGTTTTCTCCACCTCCTCCTACCTTGCCTGATTGGGCAGGCACACCTGGGTAAGGGCTTGATTTACCCCAAACAAGTGCCTGGCAGCTTCCCTGCACTCAGCTGATCAGCTGTCAGATGGGTAAAGGGGCTATCAAGCACATGATTGAAGCTGTGGCTATGTTTTATTTTACAGAAGCTCCGCTCGTGCGCTTTACAGCCCCTTTACCCATCTGACAGCTGATCAGCTGAATGCAGTAGGGAAGCTGTCAAGTGCTCGTTTGCTAAAGCAAGCCCTTACCCAGGCATGCCTGCCTGATCGCGGAATGAGACAAGGGGGGACAGTTGTGATCTCAGCCCGCATGGCGGGGACAGCGAAACCCCGCCCACTAATGCTGCAATCAGCAATCTACTTAACCCGGGAGTGTCTCCATGCCCACTAATCTGGGGTGAGAACAGTTATAAAAGGGGGGGGTTGCTTCAGATTTTTTCCCTCATGTAGCCCAAACTAGAGCTTCGCATGGGGACATTCTGATCATTGGGACAAGCCCAGAATGCTTCACTTTATGCATTCAGGAGAGCGGTGAAGATGCAGTTCTTTGCCCTGGTCTTTGGCTAAACAAGGAAATGGCTTCCCTCTGCACATTCAGTCACCGTCATGGTTTTAATGCTCATTTATATGTCCACTGGTTTTTAATTTTGTAACCCACCCTGAGACTTTTGGGTATAGGGCAGTATAAAAATTGAACAAAATACAGTATACATTAAAATATGAAATGGAAGTGGCTGTAGCTCAGTAACAAAGCAAACGACATGGAAAGCAGGGGGTCACCAGCATGATCCTCGGCCTTTCCCCAGAAGTGGGTCATGGCAAACCACTTTTGCATCTGTGGCAGGAAAACTGCGTAGAGGTGTCCATGGAGTCAAGCAGGAGTCAGCTGTGACTCAACAAAATATAGCATAAATAAAATACCAATGCCATGTGCTCTTTCTAAAAGGATGCAGCTTTAGCAAGGTCTTCCCAGGGCTGAGTTAAAGCAAAAGTCGGCACTTAGTTGAGGGCTGAATTGCAGAATGCAAGCAGCCAAACGATGCTCCAGCCTGGCCTCTACTTTTAAGAATTTGCTTTCTCAAGTGTCAGTTTTCAGCCTTCCGCCCACACTCTTGCTACTATACCTTTCTCCTCTGTGGGTGGGGGAAATTTCTCGATCCTCGCCAGCACTGACTTTGACTCTGTTTCTCACGAGACTGACGAAACCAGTTTCAACCTGGCAAATAACTTTGGATTGTTCTCAGTGAAACTTACAGTCATATGAGCTGGTGAGTCTCTCTCTCTCTCTCTCTATATATATATATATATTCTGGACTACCCCAAGCTGCTAATTTGCACATTAATATCAGGGAAAACATTGAAGTTGTTAAACCCTAAGAAGGGCCATTAGATAAAAGCAGCTATCTCATTATCATTCAGGTCTTGGGGACTCTGTGGACACCTATGCACAGTTTTCTTGGCAGATACAGAAGTGGTTTGCCATTACCTTGTTCCTGGGAGAGGCTGGAAATCAAACCAATCACCTTTGATTTTCCAGATCCTCCCTTTACTGCCCAGCAATGGCTGATCCCAAGCGGTTATGCTGTTACTAGGATCAACTTCTAGTCTTTGGGTCCCTTCCTGCAGTTTCTTGGCAGACAAACCGAACTGGACCTGCAACCTTCTGGTCTTCAGGCTATCCCTGACCTTCAGTCACAGTCTTAGCATCACATGACTTGCAACATAAGCTCTGAGTGGCGAGAGATTTCTGGGCTTCCTCAATAGACTTGGAATGGACGCTCTTTTTATTATATGTGTTTTATGGAGGGCAACAGTTTTGGTCCCTTTCATCGCTCCATAAGATGGCAATGGCCCAAGGCTTCTGTACTCATGGGACCGCAAAGAGTTGGTCCCAACCTGTTGGTGCCAAGCAACAATATCCTTGGGAGACAAATTGGACTCTTATCTGGGAATATGGGTTTGATTCCGCCCTCCCCCATGAAGCCAGTTGGGTGACCTTGGGCTAGTCACAGCTCTCTTCTGAGCTCTCACAGCCCCACCTACCAACAGAGTGTCTGTTGTGGGGAGAAGAACAGAAGCTTTGTCAGCCGCTTTGAGTCCCCTTAAATGGATGAGGAAAAGTGCGGTAGAAAAGCCAACGCTTCTTCTTCTTTACATGTTTGCCCCCCAGGGTCTCAGCAGGACATTTCTACGTCTACCAAGAAAACTACACGGAGGTGTCTGGGTAGCAGCTGTAACTCAGAGCAGAGCAAATGCCTGGAAAGCAGAGGGTCGCAGGTTCCAGGCCCCAGAGAGTGCACTGTGTTCCAGTTCTTTCTGCACACAGTCCCACCTTGATAATGCCATCTGCAGCCAGCATTCTGTTTATGCATGTGTTATGCATGTATGTTCCCCTTCCAGCCATTAGCTCATATGGCAAATTGGAGAAGGCTCTTTCTGCACGTAACTTAGTTAAGTTGTATTAAATCCACATTATCTAGATCCGGATCAACCTCAGGCAGAGCCATCTGCACTGAATGGCCTTTAGAAGAGCACTAGCATGGATGTAGACCACATTTCTGATCCAGATCTAAGGCGTCTTTGCACTTCCTTTGGCATCCTATGGATGGGAAAGATGTGCAGTGAACTAACCTTGACTAGCACCCGCACTAGTCACTAACAGTCCACCCTCCAATGCATTCAAACACTCACCAGTGATTGATTACCAGGCAGCTCCTCTCCTGGGCGCTGCCGTCTTGAGTGCGGCACCCTCCACGGCTGCACATGTGTCAGCGCCATTGCTATGACGACGCTGATGCTCTGTGCAGTCGCAGTTGCATTGGGGTCATTAGAGCTGCCAGTGCGCTTGCGTGGCAGCTCCAAAGATGTTCCCAGCTGGCAGAGGTGCAAATACTCACCATCTGGATGTGACAGGGAAAGTTTGGCATGCTTGCGGAGCACGAATTCATGCTTCACAGCTAGCATGCAATTAGGCAACCTCTGGACAGGCAGGGGCCGTTTCTAGTCTGTATACCCATCCTGACAGTGCAGAGGCACCTGGCCAGAGGTTGCCTAATTGCATACTATGGCTGAAGTGCAAATTTAGCCCTACTCTAATCCTGTGCAGATGATGTGTTCTTAGAAGCTCCCTGGTCCAGGTGGACAAGTAAGTGGAAAAAGGGCCAAAACTGGAAGTGCCAGTCTTCCTGCTTATCAACCACCCGGGTAGTCTTCATTCTCTGCTGGCTGTCCAGCTATACAGCCCCAAGAGGGAGAGATAATGCCTCGCCCATGTAGCCTACCCCAAACTAAATAGACTAAATAGAAATGACTGTTGAATTGGAATGGGCCACACCATCAATTTGCTGCCTGTTTACCTCTATGCTTGGAAACCTAGTAATCACTTTGGCTGCATTCACACCTAAGTTTTAATCCAGTTTCAGTCCACTTTCAGAGTGAGATAATTGCAACAGCAAAGCATCAAGTTGTTTTCTTTCAGCATTATCTTACTCAGAAAATTTACTCTTGGGTTAGATAAAGTGGGAAGAAAATTACTAATCGCTTTGCTGATGTGTTCCATGACTCTGAAAGTGGACTGAGACTGGATTAAAACTCAGGTGTGAACACAGCCTTTGTTTCCTTTCCAAAGGAAAGGAGATTTGGCAAATACCTACCAGCAAATGGAACAATGGGCCTTGTTTTGGGGACAAACCAACAAACCAACGAACCAGTGAGGCAGGCAGGCAGGCAGGCAGGCAACAACTTTTATTCCCTGCCCTTCCATATACTACTTTTCTAAGCCTGGCCCTCAGCTTTTCAATCAGCTCTTGGAAAAGTAACCTTACATGGTTTCTGTGGCTACAGTCACCAGGCACCAGTTTTGGTTTCTTTGTTGCAATTCCTGATCTCTGTAGATTTTTTTAAAAAATCTGTTTGCAGCATAGAAACCAACCCAGTATAGCTCTATTCTCCCACTGGGGCATGCATGAGAATTATTGTTAGTTTAGCCTTTTCCTCTTTCCATTGAGACCTGATAAAGTCAGTGTTGATCCAGGTGTTCTGCTATACTGTGTCAGTCTTGCCGGTCTTAGGGGTGGGCAGGTGAGTCTTCCAGACGCAGGTGCACCCTCCTTTGGAAGCATCGTTGGGTTACAAGAGCTGGGTTAGGAATGCTCCACTGTGCTAGGAATCATGGGAAGATCAAGAAGGTTTGAATATACTCAAGATTTCTTTGCCACATGATTTTTAGGTCCATCTAGCAGAAACTGAAGCTGTGTCTCCACCAGGGATGTGTAGGAATGCAATTTTTGACATTCAGTTCATAATGAAAATCCAAATTTGTCCAAATCAGGAAAAACAAATGTCTGGAAATTCAATTCGATATGAATACATGATGCACATGATACACATCCCGTATGCATCTGTATGCATCCCATATAGATGCGTACAGGTACATATGGGATACATACGTACCTGTACAGAGATGAAAGTCCAAATTATTTGTATGAATAACTCAAGACGTTCGTATTCTTTCAAATTCGGAAATTCAAATGTTCGGACATTTGATTCATATCCGAATGTCTGAATGTGAATTTGTCCGAATAATGAATATTTTGAATATCTGGGCATATTTGTAGCCTCTGCATCTCCTTGCAGGCAACCTTTCTCCAACTTCTGAGGTTGGTGGCACCAGCTGCCTCCCTGAAGTGCATTCAGGATGTTTTCACTTCAGACTGGAGTTTTTCTGTCTTGTTGATTTGGTTTTCAGTGGATGTTTAGCTGCTGCAAGGTGAATGAAGGAGGATACTAATGTTGGTGGAGTGAGGCCAGTTGTCATGGAGGCTAAAAGGTCAGTGCCCATATGTAGGTGCCAGGATCCCTCAGGATGCCTGGCATAGAACACACACACTCCCAAGATGGAAGGGCCTGCCCTGAGATGTCTCCCTCTCTAGCCTGCTGCTACTTGTCTCTGTGGAGACCGAGATCTACTCACTTTCCTGTGCTTTACACATGCTAGGTCCTGTCCCCATGCATTTGAAAGTCTGCTGGAACTCTTCTTTTGCCTCTGAGCGGCCCCATTCCAGGCTTTACAAGGCGCTTAGGGAGCTTAGGAAAGTGAGACACCCGCGATAAAATACGTGCACTTTAAAGAAGAGTTCCAGCGCTCTTTCGGCGATTCGCGGGTTTTGCTCGCTATATCTGCCTTGAGGACGCTCCGTGGCAAAAGCGAGCGATCACTCCCTTTGCCAGCACGGGAAGCCATTTCGGGGGACGGAGATCTGGGAGACAAACAGAGCACTGATGGCTATTTTTCCTTTGAATAAGAGAGGGGGCGGGGAGAAAAAGATGCGGGGAAAGAAAACACGCTTCCGTGGGGACGGAAGGTGCATTTTAAATGCACGTTTTGCTGAGCCTCATGCGGATGCTTATTTTGGAAGTGCACGGCACTTTTAAAGTCCGCTTGAATAGAGTGACGTTAGAGTGAGACTAGAGAGGCAAATAAGTCTTTTAGGGATGCAGCCCTAGAAATATAATCATGAAGGCAAGATTGGAATGGAAAAGTATAACACAATTTGGCTTGTCAAAGTGTCACATCTAATGGAAATGATTTCCTAAAACGTAGGCCATGGCCACACCTTCCCTTTAAACCTTCTTCAGCAAAGCTTCAGCTCTGACTGCTCACATCTTTTCATTTCAATCCATTTTAATCTGTGGGCTTTCAGTTCAGGAAAGTCCAAACAGAGGGTGGAAAGTCCACAAATAAAAGGGATAGTGATGTAATGAATGACGCGGACGCGAGAATGGAGGAGAATTGCTTGCTTTACTGGGCTACAGAGTTACTTATATCTCTTTCCACAGGATACATTATTATTGGTAAAACTGGACAGATCATTGGTTAGAAAGGAAAACATTCAGATGCCAGCTGAGCTAGCGCGTGATGACCTCGTGAACCATTTGCGTAAATCATGTCCTTGGGCATGGTGCACGTTTATGTTTAAGAAAGATTAGAAGGGTCGACATGCTCTGGAACGCTTCCTTCTGCTGAGGTTTGCCATCCAAGCAGGGGAGCATTCCCACAGGATAGAAATAAAAAGGTAAGAGTACTCAGAACTGAAGATGGACTGAAGAAGGTTTAAAGTGATGGTGTGGCCACAGCCCTGGGGGGCCCTTTATAGACTTTCTGTGCAAAAAAGAGAAAATGGTAGCAGTAAGATTTGAGGAACAGTTTTTCTATACGAAGATTGATCTAATCAAAAGAAGAGAGATCTTGAATTAGTGAGAACCACAACAAAGAAAATATTTTTAATTGATAAGGAAGCAATCAGAGGTCACTTTTAGATCTTTTAGTTTTCATCTACTGTTATTATGATTCCATTTATGATTGTTATGTATATTCTTTGTATTTGTATTTTTGGGTATTTTTCCACTGTCCCTAGAAGTACCCATTAAGTACCCATTAATGGGTACTTCTAGTGACAGTGGGAAAACACCCTTTCTTAGAAACTTTAATAAAATTTATCAAAAGAAATGAAAAAGGGGACACAGGCTTGTCAATGCAGTGATCGTGGTGTTTTCTCTGAAGTGCCCACATTTTATTTTCTTTATGTTTATTTTAGGAATTTATATCCTCCTGCCCTTCACCAAAAGGTCCTGGGGTGGGTTTCAAAAATACAAATTAGCAGCAGCAGCCCAACATCATCAGAAAGTTCTCCTGCCTCGTGATTTTTAGAACAGATGCGTTGAAAGGCACGAGCCCATTTGAGACTGAGATGGCGAATGATCTGGCTGCAGAAATAATGACAATTCTTTTAAAACCCAGGGTGGAACAGTGTTAAATTTAGCACCAAGCAAGGTGTTGAGATCATGAAGAACTCCGTTTCCTGTTCGTTTGTCAGAGCTTCAAAGTTTCCTTTGAACAATAAATAAATTCACCTCAAACGGAAAGAGTTCGGAACTAACGCAAACCATGTATGAATTGCATAATGTTCTCGACATGTTTAAGATGCATTTAAAGCCAGGTTGATCCTTTACTATTTAAGAAGCCCTTTTGCAATCTGAAGGCTTCGGTGTAATGCTGATCTTTGGATTTAGCAGCATTAACAGCAGGTCACAAAACCCTATTAAAATCCATAAAAGAGGGAGGAAAAAAACCTTGCATTTCACTAGACTAAACTGCAGTTTGTTTAAGCCATATAGTACATTTCCCATATAAACCTACCTGTGATTTAAGTGAAGAAGAGTTGGCTTTTCTACCTTGCTTTTGTCACCCATTTAAGGGGACTCAGAGCGGCTGACAAAGCTTTCTATTCTTCTCCCCACAACAGACACCCTGTCAGGTAGGTAGGGCTGCGAGAGCTCAGAAGAGAGCTGTGACTAGCCCAATGTCACCCTGCTTGCTTCATGGGGGAGGGTGGAATCGAACCCGATATTCCCAGATAAGAATCCGTCTCCCTAACCACTAGACTAAACTGGCTCCACTGTAGCTCCACTGACCTCTGAGATGTGAGGGAATGCCGCACATGAGAGGGCTTTCTCTGTGGTGGCCCCCCAGGTGTGGAATAACCTCCCAGTCCAGGTGCCTAGGCACAAACTTTATATGGTTCTTGGTGCCTAGATAAAATATACCTCTTTAGCCAGGCCTTTGATTCTTAGTTCCTCTGAATGTAATGATGCCAGGGAGGGTCGATTATATATTTTTAAATATAAGTTGTGATCTGCCCTGAACCTGCCAGTTGAAAGGAGATATACCAGGGCAGCAGCACTGTGTGTGGACAGCCCCCCCCCCCCAGGAGTGTCTGGAAATACTCCTGAAAGGTGAATATGAAAGGCCCTGGGCCTGGGAAAGGTGGAGAAACTTCTGTGTGGTTGAAACACCTGTAGGGAAGTCTCCAAGGTATTTATAGTGCTACAAGTGAAAATGTGGACGTGGCTATCAGAGAATTTGATTTGTCTTTCTATACAAAGAAAGATGGCTCCACTGCAAGCCTTCTTCATATACTGGAAAGTGGGATGCCCTCTGTCCAAAGACGCTCCCCGGGTAGCTGCATCAAACACCTGCCATGCTTGCACAATAGTTTCCTTCAAGCAGCGCATCTGCACCACATGCCGGGGCGATTGGTTGGCTTGTCCTTAAAGACCTGATGTTCTCAAACTTCACATTTGTCTTTCCCACAACACCTGCACTGGGTTTTGACCACAGCCTCCCCACAGAAACCTCAAGACTGACGTTGCAATGATTTGCTTCCTCCTCATTGTAAGAGTGAATGGAAGACGTGGGAGAGGGTTTCCAGAAGGATTCTCTGTGCATCAGCTTGTAGGCCTCTGGAGCAAAACAGGTAGGCAGGTTGCCTCCATAGCAGGAACCCTTTAGTTCTGATGAGACCAGGACGTGAATGAAGGGGGACACTTTTGCACAAACCTTCTGAAACTTTCTCCTCTGTGCTTCCTCTTTCATAAAAGAGAAAAGTGTGGAGAGAACATCTCACCACTATTAATGTTTTATCCTTTTTTAGGTGTCTCATGCGATGAGGATAGGATTTGGGAAGTGGCCACCAGGTCTGGAGCTTTCGACTTCGTGTTTTCACATTGTAAACAAGTATCAAATGACTCACGTTTTGCAACCGCAACACCCACCCAAGCCAATCACCTGGTTTGCTTTTTGGAAATACCCACTGTTGGAAACCTTTTGCATGACTGTCATTTGGGTGACCCTAAGAGCCCACTCAGAAAGCCAAGGCCGCTAGGCTGTGAACAAAAAAAAAAGGATTCTCTGCTTTCAAGAGAAATTTATCATTTATGGGAGAGCTGAAGGGATGGGAAGAGGTCATTATGATTATATTGTCCCATGCAGCAGTCTGGTGGGATATGAATTCAAACCAGTGGTGCCCAAAGGTTTTGTGCTGGGTTGACTCTCTGACTCTGTGGCCCTTTTACGCCCTCATCAAACCTCATAAACAGTCCAGAAACCTGATCCTGCATATAGAAGTCAAACTAGTCTTGACTTGAAGCAGGAACAGTGATACGAGGCATGTTTGCCAAGATGCACAAGGATTCAAGAATGGTAAGAAGTGTTGGTCATGACTCTAGTTATGTGTCTAGGAATCTGTTGTTTTTACTTTTGTTTTTAATGTTTTGCAAACCACTTTGAGATTTTTTAAAAATGGAAAGCAGTATAGAAATATTTTACAGAACAATCAGATATGCTTAATGAAATGCCCTCTGGGCAAATTTGAGTCTGTGAGGACAGATATAAAATCACTAAAATTGTCTTACCCAATCAGAAGCCTGAGAATGGGCGCCCCTTCCTCATGTGGGGTTAAATAACACCAAGAGCCATTCTTTCTTTTAGTGGAATTGGTCAGGAAGCTTCATAAGCATAGAGTAGAAAGATGTAGTTAATCACAGCATGGGAACAAATGCTGCTGCCAAGTGACCAATCAGAGCCACGGAAAGCTGGGCAGACATGTGGCCAATTCAGGCTGTAACATAAGACCTAAAAATTGTGCAGCTTTTTGTGCCATTGTTGCTTTCGTTTAAGACTTCTAATAAAATTCCTTAAGGCCTTGATGTTTTCATTTTTCATTTTTTTAACTGTAAATGTTATGTCCCCAGAAGTTCTTTGGTGCTGCAGTATTTTGCCCAATCATTCTGAAGAATTAAAATACCACTTAATATATCACTCTGCTTTATTATTTGGCAGTTTCTCTCCAATTCCAGAAATCTTTCTATGGTTGTGGTTACACCTTGCTGAAATAATCCACCTTCTTAAGAAGCAGGACTCAAAACACACTAAAGGTTGCATTCCCACTGCACAATTTAGTAGGTTTTAAATCCAGATAAATTTAACCCACATTGAGCTGTTTTTTCATGTCCTCATTTATTGCTTATTATGCAGATGTAGGGGGACCCCCCCCCTCTCTTTTGCACCATACCCTGACTTTATGGGGTGGGGATCAGACTCTTCCCACATAAAGCAGTAAGAAGATGGGAGGGGAGAGATAAAACAGTCCCTCTTCTCTGCGATGGTCACAATCTTCCCGCTGTTACAATGTAATGGTATCTCTCATAACATTGCAACAGCAGCTGCCAGGTCTGCTCTAGCCACTATAGCCAGGAGAAGAGGGAGTGAAATAATGAGTGATTATTTGGTCAGGGGAACTGAAGAAAAGGCCCCTTCCTCCCCCCCCCCAAAACCCCATGTGTTCCCATTCATAAAAAGCAAGGATTATTTCTAAATCCCATCGAGAGGCTTCTTTTTATCCAAGAATAGATAATACACATTTGGGGACCTTTAATCCTCAGAAACTGCAGATTCCTCTAATCCTTTGGGAATCCCCAGCTCTGAAAGCAGATTAAATTTGCTTAAAAACACCAATGGGAACGCAGCCTAACTCTGATCATACCTAACACCTGACCACCCTTCCTCAGTTTGGGTTGCTTTGCTCACCCCTTTCTGCTCCCTTCCTGAGACTTCTTTTCCAGACTTTTTTAGATCTCCACCCCTGTCCACCGCCACACTCTTTGAGCCAGGGGCCATCACTAAAGTGTCCCCTACATTGAAGAAAGAGGCCTTCCTTTGTCCCCTTTTATTTTCTTTCCACTTTATCTAACCTAAGGGTAGTTTTCTGAGTTAGATAATACGAAAAGCAAACAGCTTGTCACTTTGCTTATATATTCTTCCAATCTGAAAGTAGGCTGAAGCTGGATTAAAACTTAGGTGTGAACACAGCCTTGGGGTTCTTGCCTTTTAAGAATGGGAGGAAAATGGAAGGAGTGCTCACCACACAACTGATCTGCGCAAAATGTCCAGGCTTTGTTCCTCTGATGTCTCCATAATTTACAGGGAAGTTTGCAGTTATTTGGGACGCAAATGAGAGAATCCTGTTATCTGAAAAGTGATTGCAACCCAGCTTTGATCCTGCTTGAAGGGATAAACTACTTAAATTCTCTTCTTGGTTCTTTCTGGAAGTAACTCCCTTTTATTGAATTTCTGAGTACTGATCCTCAAAAGAGCCCTTTGCTACTTTGCAGCCATTTATTTAGCAAACAAGGCATCCTGTTACATGGTTTAATTTTGTAAGCAATTCATGTTATTAATCCAAATGCAATTTTGCAGAAAAAGGAAGAAGGATGATGATTGTGTTTTTAAAGTTAAGCAGTGCTTTAAATAAAAAGCTTAAAATACTTCCTGACAGTTTGTGGGGATATTATGAAAGAAGGCTTGTTGTTAAAGAAAAAATAGAAGTGAAGTCTAGCTCTGAGAAATGAATTAGAACAACTGATTTATGGCACCTCCTCGGACCGTGAATTGCATTGACTGATGCTGCTCTTGAATGCTGGCTTTGGAAACAGAGACAGCAACACGTTGCTGGTAGCATCCTTGTTTGGCTTTCACCAGTCCAGGAATTCCATTCCAAGTGCATGAATACATGTGGCTGCTCCATAGGAAGCAACCAACCATTCTGCACTCATCTCCTGGCGCTCAGAATCAGTGGGTCTGGAACAGCCAGGCACGGGAAGGTGTGCGCAGGATCAGCACCCACACTTGAAGCCCACATGAGGCCACACCTCTGTAGCCTAGGAACAAAGGTTGCTAAGCCTTGGTGCCTCTGGGGGATGCATTTTGGCCATGCACAATGGTATCTCTCTGAAATGTGTCCCCTGGTAGTCTTGAACATGGTGGAGCCTCCTAGGTCCACATTAATGTGTGGATCTAGGATCCCAGCTGCTTACTAGGTGGGCTCTTAATCCGGATTAAGAAAGGGCCCAAATCTCTGTGAAAACTATTACAGTGGGCTTTTAAGAATCATCAGCAAAGCATCTGCTCGCTGGCTGAATTTTTAAGGTCTCCAACCGTGCTAAGAAAAATGCAACGTGGTTTGAAAAAGTTCCTTTTTGTGATGACAACACCATGGACTTTCTAGCTTGTTGTTCAGGACGTTGGACGTTGGCTAAACGTTTGTTGCCTTTTCTATTTTCAGACTACTTGGGGGAAAGCGGTGCTAGTTCCGTAATATCTGAAATCTCTGTGTTGCAGTGTTCTCCCTGGAGCTCACTTATCTAGGCCTGCACCTTTGCCACTGGGAAAATGGATCTCTTGGTGGGGAAATCCCACAGCCACATCACTGGACTGGGAGAGAGGAGTGTTATATGGCCAGCACTTCCTGGCCTCACAGGCTTCAAAGCTGTACAACTTTCTGCCCAGTGTGGCCCTGAAGAGAGACTCTGCACCCCCTTGCAATTGCAAAGTAGATGCCATTTTGGGTGAGCTGAGCTGGGTTCTGATCACCCACTGGTGGCCAGGTCACATGATGCCCGTAGCTGGAAGAGCAACAGGAACAATTCGTGGGAGAGGAACTTGGGATGAACCTAACTTCTCTAAAAGGAGAAAAGGGCCCCCAGCCACAAAATGCAACCCTCCACCTTCTCCTCTTCCCCTAAAGTTTGGCCGTTATAAGAGAGAAAGAGAGAGAGAGAGGTGGAGAAGAAGGAGAAGAAGAAGAAGGAGACCGACAAAATAAGGAGTTGCATGTGTGTCATTGTGCAATTGGTCCACCAGCCAAAGGCCCGGGAAAGGAAATGCAGCGCTCTTGAACCACACATCAGATTGTTTCAGAATCAGAATATCCTTTACAATTGTGCTCCTAGGTACGCTTGGTGCTGAATTTTCAGAGGGTGTTCATTAGTTGACGGATTACACATTAGCTTGTATCTTTGGCCCTTTCATGCTCCCCTTTGCACTTTTAGCATGCACTGCCCGCACAGGATGGTGCATAAACCAGGTTAGGACACCTCAAGTGGTACCTTGGCTTGGTTTATTGCTGGACTTCCATTTCAAGGTCTCCTGGTGTTCTACTCACCTTGTCCCAGAACAGTGGGCTGCGTATGGAAGGCCCATGGCACACGACACAGGGGCCACATTTTGAAGGTGCAGCAGAATGGTGCATTGTGAACCTGCTCCCCCCAGAACTCCAAAGCGAGCTCTGAAACTGGCACAGCCTTCGGGGGTGGTGACAGGAACAGGTGCAGGATCCCATGTTGGATGCCCTCTCCCTTACCAGCGACCACCTGTCTCACACTGAGACGAGTTGCATATTCTGGACCACAGTAGGCCCCCTTGGCCTGGGATATGAATGTTAAGTGCAAACACAGCCATCGATGAGCCAGTACTCCAGCTCTGAGCTACAGATATTCACCACCCCAACAGTTCATATGTTCAGACAGGGACCATTTTGTTACTGTGAAAGCAGGCTGGTTGAACATGCCTGGATCCTGTGTGGGAGCCCAAATTTGGAACCACCCTCTGCGTACCAACAGCTTGGATGCTCTAAGCATGTCCTTTTCTCTCTACTCACTGTGTTGGAGACAGCCTGCAGGACACTCCTGGTTTGCCATTTTGGAACCTGTGACTTCTGGAATTGGAGAATATGGTTAAATTGCAACCTGGTATGATCCTATCCTCTGTGAACTATTTTAATTAGACAGATTGGGAGATGGTTCAGATGGCTCCCTCTGCTTCCACACATCCCTTGAGTAACACTACAGTTTAACTTTCAATAAAGAAGAGTTATTTTTTATACTCCGTTTTCCTCACCCTTAAGGGGACTCAAATCAGCTGGCAAATCCCTGTCTGGACGGGATGAGGCCGAGGGCTGGGTTATGAAACAGGGCTTTCTCATAAGGCAGTAATATCTAAGTTCCTTGAAAGACTGACTCTTTTAGCTGATCTATGCAGGAAAACTTCCACCATAACAAGCTTTTTGTCAGAGACTGCCTTCTTTTTAAAAATTGTTCTTCATGTGCTCACTTAAAAGTCAGCCTTGTGAATTTTTCTTTTAAATTTGAACGTGACTCATTTCTCTTCAAAGGAAGACACCGTTCAGTCAAAATGAGTTGACCAGATTAATCAGTGGAATATTTATTTTAGTGTGGCCAGCCAAGATGGTTTCCTTTGGTGCCCTGAATGACTTTCTTGAAATTATTCAGATTATGTAATACCTTCCCTTCAACCTTTCTTTGAAATACTTTTGAGATGAACATAATCATTACTGTTTTTGTGAAAAACCAACTTGGGAGAAATCTGTGTCGAACCAGCTTATAGGAACAGTGCGTTGAACTTTTCAGTGTTTGCTGAGCATTTACAAGTGTTGGTTTTGAAGAATGCATTGAGAACTCATGAGCAGAGACACCCCTCTTTCTCCAAAGATTAGATATTAGGAATAAAAGACAGTAAATTATATTAAGGCAAGGCACACTATGGCTCGGATGGCCATGGTGGCGATCCATATTGGCACATTGGGCTGTACCCCATCACTCCTGGTATTCAGAGGATGAGTTTCCTATCACAATTTCCTCCATACATGTTTCAATTCAGGACCAGTTAGGTTTGCAAAAAGTGCACCCCAGAGATGGACTAAAATCATTTGTGTGGTTTGCCACTGAACCGAAAAAACTAGTTTGTTTGGTTCAGGGCAGAAGCAGTTAGTTGGAAAAATGGTTGTTCGCTTTTGATTTTGAACTGGTTCAAAAACATGAAATGCTGTTTTTGCTCTGTCGGAAAAAAACCCTTTTCAAGGACAGAAACCCAGCAAACATGAACTATTTGACTGAAGGCAAGACCCCATGATCAGGATACCATGAGGCAAACTTGAGTTTGCCTTGGGACAGTCCCCATGCAAAGCCCAAATTCAGGCTACACGAGGGACAAAATCCAAAAACCCAAAGCAAAAAAAAAAACAAAAAAACCCCTTTATAACTGTTCTTGCCCTGAATTAGGGGGCAAGAACGGGTTATCCCGGGGGCATGGGGACACTCCTAGGTTAAGTAGATTGCTGATCACAGCATTAGCGGGTGAGGTTTCGCTGTCCCCGCTGCTAATGCTGCGATCACAACTGTCCCCCCCCTTTGCCTGAGCATGCAGTCACCTAGGTAAGGGCTTGCTTTACCCCAAACGATCACCTGACAGCTTCCCTGCAGTCAACTGAGCAGCTGTCAGGCGGGTATAGGGGCTGTCTTGTGCACGAGCAGAGCTCTGGTAAAATGATTAAAAAGCTGCGGCTTGCAAATTTCATTGTTCGATTCAATGTGAACATTCACAACTGTTCAGTTAAATTTCCAGATACAAACTGAACTTTACACATGCCCAGTGCAGCCTTAAAGTCTTGCCACTACCTGAGCAATCCCCATTCTGTCCTTTTATCTGCCTTGCCTTCTCTCTCACCAGACAAAGGAGGCACCAGCTGCCATGCTTAGGAGCTAATCTGTTTTATCCTGAAAGGCATGGCCAGTCAGAAAGCAACTGGGCAGCCATGTTCTTCTGACATGGTTTGACAAACCTTTTCATGGCTACTTTTAGGTTTTGGGTGCTGGTTAAAGACTTATCTTTGATTTTCCTGGGGCTATATTTGGATCACCACATGTACATGTGGCAGTCTCAATACACTTCCAGGACAGTGCACTGTAAAAGTACAACAAAGGCATGATTTTCAACATGCTAGATTGCTCTCCCTGTCTCTTGTTCCCTCGCGGAACCACCGCTCTTGCAAAAATATCCATATATAGGAAGTTTGTGAAAAAATGAATGGAAGTGGGTGGGTGCTCCCTACATCCGGGTATTTTTGCAAGTGCAGGGAATCTGCGAGGAAATGTCAGACAGTTTGCCCCATGATTCCCTCCTGCTACTTGGTGGCTGGCAGTGAAAGGTGACTGCAGAACATGACCAAGATCCTGTATCCGTTTACCATTCAGAGACCTTGTTATCCAGGCCTATCCAGAATAAGTGTTTGTTTACTTCCCCCATCCTTGATTTTAATCCTGTTTTTATATAACTACAGTGATTTTAGCTGTTTTGCATGAACCCTGCTTCTAGGTTATGCTTTAATGGGAAGCGGTATATAAATATTTTAAATAAATAAAATCAATAATGTCTAGGAGTGGGCGTGTGTGCCTGGTCTAGAATGAGCTCTTTGCAAGCTAATCCAGCTTCAGTCCACTTTCAAAATGGCTGTGGCCACATCTAAATTTTAATCCAGGTTCAGTCCACCTTCAGAGTGAGAGAACACATCAGCAAAGTGACCAGTGATTTCCCCCCCACAGTATCTATCCCAAAGGTGACTTTTTGGAGTTATTTAACATGGAAAGAAAGCAGCTTGTCACCTTGCTGATGTCTTCTCTCACTCTGAAAGTGGACTGAAGCTGGATTGAACCTTAAGTGTGACCACAGCTGAGGATGGTTAGCCTCATATGATGCAGCTGAAATGGCAAATGACAAATGAATATGAAGTTTAGCAGCCTATGAGGCTGCTCTTTCTGGTGATGAGCTAAGAGGGCCAGAGTTCTGGGCCTCTTGTCTTAGACAACAAACATGTTCTGGATAGGTTCCACTCACCATGGCTGGCCTCTAGGAATTTTGCAACAGGAAGAACTATAAAAAGATGAGTGTCCAAGCAAAATCAGTTTCCCTTGCTATGGTTTGCTTCTGTATTTTCTTAGCAGTGTCTTTGGACTTTCTTTTCCTGTTCTAATGCCTCTCTTCATTTTAATCCAAACCTTGTTTCCTAGATTTATCTACCCATTTCAACCCTTGGTGTCATCTTCTGGCTCCAACTCTCGGCTTGGCAATTCGACTCTGGCTTAGGAAAACCTAATTGATCTCAAAATGCCATGCAGGAGCAGGTGTGGCTTAGGAATTGGGTGGGAGATCCCCAGGAGATGCTTTATATCATTGCTTTCTAGCCATTGATACTTCTGTCCTCCATGAATTAGGAGAAGCCCTGCTGGATCAGGCCACAAACCATCTTGTCCAGCATCCCGTCTCATGTAGTGGCTCACCAGTTGCTCCTGGGCATCTCAAGCAGAAGATAAAAGCAAAACCTTCATTGCTCTTGATTCACTGGAACCGAGGTCTCCTGCTTGTTTCTCCAACCAGGAGGTGGTACCTAGACAACCAGTCATCAGTAATGGGATGTTTTCCTGAGCTGTCCACAATGTGGTCTTAGTCTCTGAAGGAACTTGTGGTGATGAAAACCATCTCATTTCTTTGAATTCTTCTGGTTGTGACTCATGGAGGAAATCAGGAAGGCTTTCAAGAAATTTGGCTTGCAGTTTAGAAAAAACTTAGGGCAGTGGTTGCACGAGAGAAGCAGATGAGAAAGAAATTGATGGGAAAGAAATTGAAAGGTCTCCAGCATTAGGATTAACAAAGAAACAAGAATGAAGGCTGTTTGCAGGGCATTCTGAGCTCAGCAAAAAAAGGTGGAAAGCAAGGTGCTGAATCCACTGGATCAGAGAAAAGAGAATCACCCTGGGAGAAACAGAAGATGGATTACTGAGGTTGTGGACACACTTGGGCTGTGCTCACATGTAGGTTTTTTTTTTTTTAAAGCCACTGGAAAAATGACTTCCATGTGGTAGTTTCCACAAGTTATTCTTCTTGTTCTCAGCTAATCCACATTAAAGGGAAGTCTGGAAATGTAAAAAGATGGGTCTAAGTGCACCTCAGAGGGGAAATCATTGCATGTTCCTGGGGGCCACCACAAAGAAGGCCCTTTCATGCACTCTGTGCTGCTTATAGTGGTGACAGTACCAAAAGAGCCTCTTCCACAGATCACTGTTCTGTCTGGAAGGAGGTGAGCTTTTAGATACTTCAGGACAGTTCTGATGATGGTAGTTAGTAGTATCATGATGATGATGGTAGTAATAATAGTAATAATACCTAATTATCTTCCCTATTGTTACCACATCTCTAAGATGTTGGTCCTTTTCTTCCTCCTGCCCTGCCCACTGTTTCCTTTGCAAATGGGTATTTTTGCAGGTTCTGGTATGAGAACAATGAGCTTCTCATGGTGTTTGTGTTTACAAGGGTTCTTTTTGCCGGATGTGCTGCATTCCCTTCATTTGCATTAGACAGTGGCTGCACTGTGGAAACATCTGCAGTGCCTGTGCAAAGTGGTACAGATGTTTCACCTTGGGAGATTAGTAGTGGCTCCCCCTACTGGCTACTTTGAGTCGATTGGAACCTCAAAAACAGCTCCTGTAATTCTGGAATACGGTGGAACTTTGTATCACATGAAGGTTCTGTTCCAGAAAGGTGTTGCTGAATGGGACAATATCTTCTGCGAGCAATGGACTTCAAAGGTAAATCTGCGAGTAGAGGAACCCCAAGGACATGTATCGTGGTTGATGGGCCCTTTTCAAAATTACATCATCTTGAATGGGGAAGGGCTTCCAATGGTAATTAATAGAGGAATGGACTGAAAGGGCACCCTTTCCCACTCAAGTTTTTTAAAAGAAAACTAATGTGAATCAGTTGCGAAAGTGCATTTTGTCAGATCCCACTTCTTTGATTTTAAATTGCAGTCAACCCTGATTCTGCTGTTCCCACAGAAAACGCTTCAAAAACACATTGGGGAAAGTAAAACTTTTCCTCCCTGCCCTTGGCCAGTCAGGGTGCTCCTGACTGGGTTTGCTAACGTGAAGACGTGGCTGAGGGTGGGGAGCTCCATCCTTTGATCCTATACCCAGCCTCTTTTGCACAACTGTGTAATTTCAGACTAATGATTCCCCCATGACCACGGGGATAGCTTCCACGATGTTTCAGTGTTGCACAAAATCACCACCCTAAGCCTCCCTTGCCCACATTTTCCCCTCACTTTCTCCTTTATTGCACCTTTCTCTTCACTTCCTGTCCATCCACAGTGGTTGGTTCTCGCAGGAAGGAGCCAGCCAAGCTGTCTTTCCCCAAGTGAGGAGAAAGCTGGAAAAGGAGGGGAAAGCATGGGTGGGAAATGAAACTTGTTATCCAGTGTGAAGTGGGTGAAAATGAAACTTGTTATCCAGTGTGGAGTGGCCTGCTGAGGGAAAGAGGGGAGGGGGAGGCTTTAAAACTTTAAACTTCTCTGCAAAGGAGGGATGCAAGGGGCTGTCCTACTGGGTGAAACCCCACCTGTTTCATGGTGCAATTTCCCCCCAATACTGCGATACCATTCCAAAGGAAAAAAAGATAAAGCATTTTAGCAGCAAAAATGGGAGTGAGATCTGTTTTTTCAGGGTTTTTTTTAATGCGGTCTTTAGCGATTTACTTCTCTCTGTATTTAAGCTTTTGCCTGTGTGTGTGAATGGAGGAACGCAGAGACCTGCTTTCACTGCTGGGACTGTGAGGTGGGGTCTCTAAGCAGACAAGTGTGTGGGTTTGTTCTAATCTTGCCATGTCCTCAAATAAAGCCAGTGATAACCATCTTAGAATATTCAGAGGGCTTTTGCACATTTTTCCCCCTTTCCTAAAGACTTTTCTGTAATTGTCTCCAGCGTCATTAAGAGATGAAGGACAGCAATAATTTAACAGACCCAGAGGTTTTAAAATCTCTGTGAGGGGAACAGGATGGTTCCTAATGGGGTTTTTCTCTGTCCTGGAATTATTGGAAGAGCAAAAGGCTCAGAAAAGCTGTTGACGTAGCCTTATCTTCATATGCTTGGCTGTGGTCCCACTGCAGCTTGAATGGACATCGATGGAGATGATACTATGCATAATTTATTCCTTTATGTCCCCCTGAAATTGTCCTGTGGATCTCAACTTTGTTTACTTCCATGTGACATATTTAAGCTTGGAACATTAGCAAAGCAGAGATCGAAAACAGAAGCACAACCTTTTCCTGTAAATCAGTCAATTGTAGTACATGGCTGTTTCCAGAGGCTTCTGGGTTTTCTGACTTCCTTAAATGTTCAGCTTAATTCTTTAACATAAGTTAATTTCCCACTCCCATACTCCTCTTTGTGGGGGAAGCCCATGGGGCTTAAAAAACGATACACTGAAATATATTTATCTTAGTGGCTGAAGGATTTCCCTAGGGTGATTTTCCTCAATGGTTTTAGGCAGCGTTATGAGCCTGTGATTAGATTAAAATGGCTTTTGGGGAACTCCAACTCCAAGCCTGTGATTTTACAGTTGAAAGAGATAGAGAAAAATAAAGACAACCGTGAAAAGGTAAAAGGTAAAAGGCCAAGACTCTGCTGTGTGATTTGTCACCCTTCTTCTGGGGAGATGCTGAGCCAACATTCCATGTTCAGGTATTTAAATAACTGGCATTGTTGTTGCTGTTGTTGAGTCAACAATGTGATGCAGCTGCAAAAAAGGCAAACACCATCCTAGGATGCATCAAGAGGAGTATAGATTCTAGATCATGAGAAGTAATTATTCCCCTTTACTCAACTTGGTCAGACCTCACCTAGAGTACTGTGTAAAGTTTTGGGCACCTAAAAAAGACATTGACAAACCCATTTCTAAAAAAAAAAAATTGGCTGCAACCCCATGCAAGCCGTTTGGCTCTGATTGGGCTCATATTTGACCCAGTGCAGGACCAAGATCGAATGCTGCCTGTCCCCATGCCATTCCTGGTAATGTGGGCTGGGTGTGGATACAGCTGTCCCCATGCAAACCGTGCCAAACCCCAGCACAGGGGAGCAGCACCATCTCCTCTCTGCTCCCTCTCTCCTCATTGCAAGCCGGATTGACGTCACTCACTCCTGTGCCGCCCGCTGCAAATGCCGCATCCCCCCCCCCCCCTTAGTGGCACAGAGAAGCCAGGACTGAATGGCAAAAATAATAATTTAAAAACCCAGCTGTTTGAGCAAAGCCGCTACGAAGTTTGGTGGCAGTTGTGTGGTGGAGCAGTTTTGCGCACCTCCACTCCACCTGGCAACTGCCCTTAAAAGTTTTAAGGTTATATGCTTCCTGGGATTAACTCCATGGACCTTACTATAACCCTTGCTGTTATCCGTCTTCTGCTCCAAAGAGGCTAGCAGATGTCTGAATTCAAAGGGCTGCTTCAGGATTTGGTTTACTAGCAATGTTAAAGAGAGTCCAAAAGCAGAGATGATTTCCTAGGGACTGCTTCCCTCTGGTGGACAAAACTTCACAGGTGAATTGATGCTTGCCCAGCTACTTCTCAGGGTGCTTTGAGAAGACAGTCCTGGAATAATCCTGGGCTCTTACTTCATCTGCCAGCTCCTGATGTTATTGTTCCTGTTCCAAAATACCTGGATGTTAGCAAGTGCCCACCCACTTCTTTTTGTATTTTCCTGTGCTTTCCAGCATCCGGGTATTTTGGAACAGCAACAATAATGCTAACAGCGGGCAGATGGAGGTATTGTGGGAAACCCAGCATTGGTGCTGGATTTCTCGTAAAACATACCTCAGGATATGACTTTGATATCCCAAATCTATACTGGGATTGCCACTGATACATGCAGCAATCTCAATATAGTCTTTGTAGAACCGTGGGCTTTAATCTTTGTCTGGAGGCATCCTTACACTTCTCAGTGCAAGGCAGGAGGGATATTCCAAAATTGGATTCCATTAGCGTTCATATTCCATTGGCTCCAGATTATGTAATATCTGTAAGAATTCATGAAGCTGAAAACCCTCAGATAGGTCAGCACTCCACCATAGTGGGGCTATAATCCCCCATCTGGATGGGACTGCAGGCAGAAGATGCTGGGAAGGAGAAGTGGGGTCTTGTCTCCAGATGGAGGTAAATTCTGTGTCCCCCTTATGGATTCATTTATCTTTGGATGCAATGAATGACACTGGGCAGGGTCCCTTATTTTCCTTGTGGGTCCCCCAGAGGAGACTCACGGCACAGCACAGGGCGGGAGGGAAATACCTTGATTCCAGCATGAGATGTGGGGTTTCTGGCTTTCCCTTGATGGAGAAAAGGGAGGTTTTAACTGCTCAAGAGGCGTTATCATCACCAGAGAGAACATTCATGGTGGACTTTATGGGGTTCAGGAATTTAAAGAAAGGCAAATGCCAACACTTTCTGAGCAAAGGGATAAGGATCCCAAAGGCCATAAGGGAATGAAGATTACTGCAGCGCCTCAGAGAAGATCAAAGCTTCTCCTCCATCCCTTGCAGAGCTGAACACCAAGCAGAAGAACAAGATATAGATAATGACCTCTGAGGAGGAGGAGGAGGAGGAGGAGGGAGTGCTGATAAAAATGTCAGAAGATCAGCCTTCTCAGGGAAGACCTAACTCTGTCACAGCTACCATTTAGCTGGCATCTGGTCCTGCTAATCCAGCTATGAAAATGCCTCATCGTTGTAACGATTTAGATATTTCAAGTCCTACAGTCCGGGGAACAGGAAATTGTCCTATCTATACCCAGAAATATTCTCTCTCTCTCTTGCACAAGTTTAAGAAAGATTTGTTTTAAGGGCATTTAAAATTATTATTAGATATTTTCAGCGATGATGACAACGACGATGATGATAAAGAACATGACTACCAAAGAGCAAGCCTGCCTTTCCCCCTGCACCATTTAACTGGCTGCTGATCTTGGCTTTTGTTTATTTATTCTTGCCCTCTGTGCATGCTCTTGGTCTCAGTCTTCATAGAATGAGGGATCTAGCTAGGTCCTGGCTAGGCAGCAAATACCCTATATTTTAAATTACATTGCTTGTAAATTACATTGCTAAGTTTTATTTCACATTCTCCCCTCCTTCCAGCCAAGGGCAACAGGATTCCTAGCCCATTATCTGCTGCTGTTGCATTAAATGGCTGCAATCTAACAGGAAACGTAAACAGGAAAATCCAAGGAGAGATAAAGGGTAAGGGTTCCTCCTGATGGAGGAAAGGTCGAGGAGTTGTAAAAATGTGGGGGGAAAGAGCCTTTTTCTGCAGGGATTCCAAGTGCAACCGGGCAACGGGATCTCCTGGGTTGTGTTAATCAAAACCCTTGTTCATGGATTCCGGCAGAGGGATCCCTTTTTGGTGCTGCATTTCTTTCATTTCCGTCTGAAGGTTGGCATCTTTCCTGCCAAGCTAGATGCACTGGTAAAGGAAAGTGCAGGGTGAGAGTCGCATAGGTGGAGAGAAGCAAAATGTGTCTTCGGTGCATCCGTATTGGCGCTTTAATTCAAATTCAATTCAAATTCGGGAAGGACCATCCCCATGACTTCTGTAATTAATCCGAATTTGGCATCCAGGCATCCCCATGCAATTCCTTATTCCCGAATTTTATCCCGGAGGAAAAAAAGTCTTGGTGAAAACAGGACTGAGTTCTTCCCCTCTCAGTATAAGCTTGGGCCAGTCAGCAGACCAGGAAAGACCTCTTCTGCCTTCTTTGACCACTTGAGTTTGGGATGCGTGCATCCAAGAATATTTTCCTTTTGCTGCCTATCAGGTAATGTAGGGCTGCGTCTCCATTATGCAGTAAAGGAAACTTAAGAGAGGCCAGCTGCCCCAGGGCCTGATTAAGGTGCTTCTACTGTGTAATGAAGACCCCACTGAAACCTTATCCAGAAGGGAAAGAAAAGGCATCGTAAGGAGGCCGTGTTAAGTCTGGGCTCTTGATGTGCCCACTAGAGGTCAGTGCAATGCAAGATCAAGAGATGATTGGCTGGCGTTAGAATGAATCCTGACCTCCGGTCTTCAGGATCGTGTGTTTCCATGTGTTAAGCTGGCTGCAAGATGTTCTCAGTCACAGTTCAAGATGTTTCGCTTTGCTCTGGAATTTAGGAAGGCCTGTGTGGTTAGAACCAGGCTACAGGAAGGCCGGGAAAATTCCATTTCAACCTGCCCACTGGTAGAAGACACCAAACCAAGAGGGCATTTCCATAAGAAGCTAAGAGGAGCCCTGCTGGATCAGGCCTCAGCTCATCTAGTCCATCATTCCATCTCATGCAGTGGCCCACTAATTTCTTCTGGGCATCTCAAGCAGAAGGCAAAGGCAAAACCTTCACTTGCTCTCCACTCCCTACAAATGGTCTTGAGATGCATCCTGCCTGTTTCTCATACACCTGGAGGCAGTACTAGGCTTCCATTCTAGTAGCTATTGATACACCTATCCTCCATGAATTTGTACAGACCTATGAGGACATATGAGAAGCTCTGCTGGATCAGGCCACAACCCATCTACTCCAGCATTCAGGCTCACACAGTGGTCCACCAATTGCCCACTGGTGTTTCAAGCAGAAGACAAAGGCAAAACAATCACCTGCTCTTGACTCCCTGTGAATGGCCTTAGAAGCATCCTGGCTTTGCCTCCAAAGTACATTAATTCTTGTAGCCATGGATATACCTGATTGAGTACAGCTCCAGAGTAGCCAAACTATGCATATCCATGTTTACTGTATGGACAATGCAGTCTCTACACTCTTCTGCATTTGGCCTTATTCTGGAACAGGCCTCACCTGGGGTCTTCCATAGTCTGCACTAGCATGTTCTAAGATATGTTCCAGAATAAGACCAAGTGCAAAGCTGCCCCAAGTGTGGACATGGTAAATGTGCAAGGGACAAGGATGGAGGGAATATCATGGTAAAGATAAACAAGGTCAGATAAAAAGAGGTGCTTCATCATCAGATTAGAGGGATGAACAAACAAACAAACAAACACAAACAAACAAACACAAACAAACAAACACAAACTTTTGACCTACACTTCCCAAAGGCTCCTCAGACTGAATTTTTCCAAACCCTGATCCTCAACAAATGCAAAACAAACAAACGAAGTACCATGAGGGTGCAAAATATTTTGCTAAGGAGAGAATCATTCTCCAACTTGGGGCCACCACAGTGAAGTCCCTTTTCTTAGCCTCTGTTCCTCCAAACATCTTGCATGGAAAGGTTACCAGTTAAACCTCCCTTGTAATTTTTAACACATCAGCTGATCGGTGTGGAAGGAGGTTAGATACTTAGACCCTATGTTGGGTTTATGTTGTGTTCACTCCCACATGCCGTTAGCTGCAGAGGAACATGGAAGGATCGATCCAGTTCAAATATCTTCAGCAGAGATCATATCCACAGTATGTCTTCCCTTGCTTCCCCATCCCATTTTGGAAGGAAGTCTTGCTCCTTTGCACACTTTAATTTCTTGGAACAAGTATCTATCTCTCTAGCCCAAGAGCTGAAAAAGCCTATTCTTAACAGTTATTTCCAGACTGCCTGGGGTTTCCAGACATCTGCCCAGAATTGGAGGCACATATTTTGTACTGGTTTTTCTCTCTCTCCTCCTTATTGGGGTAATTGGAGAGGGCTTTGGGTTCTTCACTTGGCCCAACCACCTGGAACGAGTCTTGCTTACCTCAGAGAGCAGCAGAATACGGGGCCTGTTCAGCTACTTGGCCCTCCCCACGTAATAAGGAACTGGAGAGAGTCCAGAAATCAGTTCTGAAAGGGGAAACTGTGAAGACATACATTCCAAAGAACATTATGCTCACTTCTTTCCTCATACCAGTTTCTCAGGAGTAGGCGTTGTGACCCCTGCCTGTCCCTCACCTGGTTGCAATATGTACATCCGCAGTTTGCACTGTGCACCCTGAATCCTTGTACACACCTAAAGTTTAATCCAGCTTCAGTCCACCTTCGGAACAAGAGAACACATCAGTAAGGTGGCCAGTAATTTCCTTTCAAAGATGAATTTTCTGAGTTACTCAACACTGAAAGAAAACAGCCTGCTTCTTTGCTGATGTATTCTCTCACTCTGAAAGTGGATTGAAGCTGGATTAAACCTTAGGTGTGACTGAAGGCCTGATGTGCCAAGCATAGTGACACTTTTGGCTACTTATGCCTCCTTTGAGATTATATTTTAATGACAACTGTTGTATAAATCTTTCCAGTAAACAAATTTGCTCTCAAAAATGAGATTTGTTTTTCATTTGTTTTCTGGCTGCCTCCAAAATCCATTCTGTGCTGATCTGTCCTAAATCAGGGTAGATGCCAGTTGCACAGGTGGAATTTGCAGAATTTCTCATCCTGTAATAAGAAAAAAACCCTCTGTACTTGGAAACATCACGGACCCACAAATGTCTCAGATGTTGAACTGTAGTAATTTCCAGGCTGCACAGCTTTCCTCTAGCTTCCCATTCTTGCAGCCCCCACCTTAATTCTCAAGCCAGAGTAAAAGGAGCAACAATTTTCCTGTTCCATAAGCTTGTAGTACACGCTCAGTGCCACCAGGGTGCTGAATTCTTTCCACTCCATGCAGCGGCCCTTAGGCATTATGGAGTCCGAGCACATGTTTCTAAAGGACAATTTCCCTTCTCTTCCTGTCTGAGGATCACAGGATGTGACATCAGAAGGACCTCTGACCCAGAAGACAGCAGTTTTCCTCCAATCACCTCCCCTGATGTTGCATTGATGTCATTTCCTCCACGCCCTTTCTTGTGCTGTATAAAAAATCCCTGTAAATGGTGGTTTTTGAGGACAGGATCCAACACCAATGCTGTGGCCTCAACTGCTGACACATTCTCTCCCTGTACCCCCTGCTCGCTTGCTCACTTACTTGCCCCAGCCTCCTCCTCCTCCTCCGATCCTGCAACAACTGTCTGCTGCCTCCGCATTCCCTCCCTACACACCCTGCTTGCTTGCTCGCTTCACTCACTCACCCCAACCTTCTCCTCCTCCTCCTTCGCGGATCCTACAACAACCATCCACTGCACCGCCTTCCTTCCTCGTACCCCCCACTTGTTCATCCGCTTCACTCGCTCGCCCCAGCTGCCAGCTTTCGCTGGGACTAAAATCTGGATTGGATCGGAAAGTCCTCATTTCACCAGGGTTCCCCCCACTCCCAGATTTCTACAGGGGTTTCTGCAGAAAATCCAGGGAAAATCCGGCCCTTCCCAGATCCAGACAACTAGTGAATTTTAATGAGAACGCTGGCTCCTGAGTCTGAATCCAGTCCAGAATTTAGTCCCTATGGGAACATGGCCATATTTAAATATGTAACCCATACAACCTCCTTCTCTCCCTTGCTCTCTGGCAGGACTACATTCAGAGGAAGTAGGAATCAAAGGTCCAAGTGAAGAGGCATGTTTTAACCAGGTGCCAGAAAACATATAAAGTTGGTGCCTGACATACCTCCACTGGGAGGCTATTCCAAAGCCAAGGGGCCACCACAGAGAAGGCCCTCTCGTACTGTATGCCACAGCCTCTCACACCTCTGAGGATAGTGGAACTACAAGAAGAATGAAGTGGTAACTCATCCAGCCACCTCATAGGGCCAACAGGTTGCAGTTGGGGATATGACCCACCTACTCTAACATTTTTTGGGGAGCCCCAAGGAGGTGGGTCCCCAGTTCTGTTTCAAGCTTGCTACATCCTTGTAACATCTGGATGGAAATGCACTGGTCCCATTAGTTTGTGGGAGCTTTTGGGAAATAGTTTTGTTTGAAAAAAGAAGTGACTTTGCAACAGCATAGGTACTTTAAAAAAGGGGGGGGGAAATCAGATGGGGGAATGGACAAAGGGTAAGGATTTCTGGCTACGTGCCCTTGGCCAACCACTGGAATGATTCTGGAGTCACAAAAACGTACAGATTGGGCCAGTGTCAAATAGTAGAATCACATAGTTGGAAGAGGCCACAATCACCTTCATGAATCCAAAATCTAGGTCTGTGAGGACAGCTGGTAAATGCTGCCCTACCATTGAATTTGTCTCCAAAGCGGAGAGCGCTATTATTTTCAGGGGAGGAAGAATTTTTAGGGAAAAAGAGTCGGCAGCAAATCATGAGCAAAGCATCTTGAACTGTGGCTGTGAGAAGATCTTGTACTTGGGTTTTCCAAGACCATCCCATGTTAGCTAGCTGCTCACCATCAGCTTTTAGGCACAGATGCTTCTCAGCTGCTTCTTGACTTTGCTTAATTTTAGTCCTACCCCAGCTGGGTGATCCGCCCTGCTGGATTTCTGCCCATCATTCTTGCCACTGGAAACTTCTGGCTGAGGGAAGCCAATGACGGTTGAAATTCAGCAACCTTTCAAGGGCAGCACCATATTGCATAGCGGAGTTTTGTTTTGCAGAAGGGTCGCATCTCCTTCTAGCTGGGCATACCTGGTTTCAGAAAAAGCAACTGCGACAGAATTTGAGCTAGTCAACAACGAGAGAGAGAGAAAAATGTGACGGACAGACCCCGACTGTGGTTATTCAGTTCAGACAGCTTTACATGAAAGGGTTTGGAGGCAGAGCCAATGGAAACAATCTAAAGAGAGGAATTCCCAAGGTGATCAATAAAAGGCAGACTTCTTAAATGTTCTGCTTTGTCTCTATTTATTTACTGTTTTGAGGGCACGGTTTTTTGTGTAAACATGTCTGCCATTCCTTTCCTGAGAAAAGTGGTCTGGGAAGCCAGCATGTGATGTAAGCCCTTTCTACTTGTTTGCCCATTGGCATCCCTTCCCTGGACGCTGATGAATCTCTCCTGCTTTTGTCCCTCAAGATGACACCAATGGGGTTCTGGAATAAGAAGGCTGAATCGCGGGGCTTGTGCTCTAGAGTGTCCTGAAATTGCACAGCTTTGCTCTTTCTCCAAAGCGTCTGACGGCAGCCTGGATGCATTCTTGTTTTCGCTAGCATGAGCAGCTTCTTGGGTGGGTCTCTTGAAAAGCCTACCACTGATCAATTACGCAGTTAAAGGGCATCTATTCATCATATGGACTGACATGCCACACTGGAAAAAGAGAGAGAAGTCTTTCTTATCAGGTAGCTGAAGCAGGAGATTTATGAAAACAGAGAAAATTCACTGCTTTTGAAGTTTGGCTTCGGGCCTTTCTGCACTGGGCCTTATTCTGGATTCTATTTTGGAACAGATGTTTATTTATTTGTATTTCTATCCTGCCCTATACTCAGAGGTCTCAGGGTGGGTTATAATATTATAAAAAACTTAGGTTTCTGCCCTCAGGCTTACAATCTAAAGAGACAAGATACAAAAGGAAAATGGTGTGGGAGGGAACAGGGACCCTCTTAATATTAATATTGATATTAATATTTAAATCTATATCTATACCTATATTTATATCTATATCTATATCTATATTTATATCTATATTTATCTCGCCCTATCCCAAAGGTCTTAGGGCAAGTAACAATTTTTAAAAACCAGCATATATATTTTAAAAGCACAATATTAGTTAAAAGAGTAGTGTTGGGGGGGGGGGCAAATCTAACCAACATTTAGCCAAAGGCCTCAGTGAAGAGGTGCATCTTTACCGCCTCCCTGAACCTAATCAGAGAAGGAGCCTGATGCATCTCCAGGGGGAGACTATTCCATACTCTGGGGGCCATCACAGAAAAGGCTCTCTCCCGGATGCCCACATGCCTCCCTGCTGAAGGTGGTGGGACAACCAGGAGGGCCTCACCACTAGATCTTAAGACACGGGTAGGTCAATATGGGAGAAGGCGTTCCTTTAGATATTTGGGGCCCAAGTCATTTAGGGCCCTATAAGTCAGAGTTAACACCTTGAATTGGGCTCAGTAGTGAATTGGCAGCCAGTGCAACTCTTGTACTGATATGTATTCATGTGGATTCTATGTGCCATGCCACTCTGTGTCACCAAGAATAGAGATGTGGGTGTACTGAAGATGTAGTGGGTCAGTTCAAATTGAGCCAAACTCCCCTCAGTTCAGGTTGGCCTCAAACCATGTTTTTCAAACAACAGAAAGGATCAGTTTGCATGTGAACCAAGCAAGCCACCTATGAGCCACCTTGGTTCACCACAGGCCACTTGGTTTGTGATTCCACCCTTTGGTTTGGGCTCGATTCAGAGGGGAGGGTTGGTTCACATGCGAACACCCCAGTTTACTGCGAGTCATGAACCAGATGAACCAGTTTGGACATCTCTAATAGAGATCAGCATAAACAGTCGTCCTGATTGTCTCTTGTGAGACCACTTGCCTCTTTGGATCCGGTTTGTGCTCCCTTGAACGATGCATCCTTTCTCAGCATTAGCGTGCGAGTTTTATAACTTGGGCTTTGCCAAAATAAATGCCCACATTTCATTGGGAGACAAAGAAATCCTTCTCGCTGGCCAAGTGCAAAGGAGACTTGCCCCCCAAGGCAGATTTAAGTTTCACACAAGAATTTTTTTGGGAGGCTGGCGGGACAGAGCTTCCTTTGTGAGCAGAATTGCTCCTTAAAGGCTTCTAACCCTAGGCATGCAATCTCGGGCCTTCTAGAGTTCACCCCAAATCCATCTTCCCCCTCCCATCCTTAAACAAGCAAACCCTAAGAATTAAAAATGAACTGAATGGATCTAACCATCCTTCATTCATTCAGGGCAATCTGGAAAAACTTGGCTACCGATGGGATGGGAAATGAATAAGCAAGGAAAGAATGTACATCCTTAAGGTGTTTTTTGCTCCCTTATTTGCGGGACTTTTCTGGCTCTATAGCGTGATCACCCTTGCAATTTATAACCGTGAATGCGGCAGAAGATAACCTCTACCTCCGTGGTGTTTGTTCCGTCTGGGTACATTTGGATTCTGTGCCGAATGATGCTCTCCAGGGTCCACATCTTCCCCCTCTTTACTACTTCTGGTACTAATGGTACCTGGCTACAACAGCAGCAGCAGCAAAGCACTTTTTAGTATTAGTAGTAACTGTTGCTGTTGGTCTTTCAGTTGCAATAGAAAAGAAGCTCAAGGGATATTTGGAAGACTTCAAAATAGATAAAATAGCCTCTCCACAACTGCACGAGCCACGTTCTTCAAAAGGTGTTTCGTTCATTGGTCCCAGCGCTCCTGTTCTTTGCAGTGTTTGATTTAGGGGTGGGAAGAACTGTGTTCAAAAATGTTCTATACCTGGGGAAATAGGAGAGAAGGTGCTTTAAAGGAGGGATGGAGAGAAGGGGCGAGTTCCCTTTTAAGGAATAAAACGGAATATACATTGAGATTTACATCGGGATTTGCATTGATATGTAAAGCATGTTAAAAGGAAGCAAACAGCATCTGGCAATCGGATTCAACCCCGATTTTCTGTCCCCACTGTCCTACTATTTAAAACGCTTCCAAAAACAGGTTGGGGAAAGCATTCTTTCCCCTCCTGAGCCTTTCCCCACCCCTCTCTCCCCCGATGACGTGGGGAATCCCAGCCCCCTCCCCCTCCTTTTGCTGCCCTTTTGAAAGGGGAAAGCTTGTTTGTCAAGGCAAGGCAATGTAGCCTATTGCAGGAAGAAGTATTTTTTTTTTGAAACAATCAACTCGGTCCCCTCACCTTCCTTTCCTTTTTTAAAAAGGCCATAGCAATGTAAGATCCTTAAAGCACACACACACACACACAGAGAGAGAGAGAGAGAGAGAGAGAGAAACCCTTTGTCGGAGGCAAAAGAGAAATCTGAAAGGCAGAATCTTCTGATCTCCTTCCCTCTCTCTCTCTCTCTCTCTCTCACACACACACACATACTGCTGCCCTGTTGGCTTCTTCCTCTTGCTTTTCAGGGAAGCCAAAAGCTGCTGTAAATGTGGCAACATTGTTATTCATGTCCCTGGGTGTGAAGGAATATTGCCTGAACTGTTACTTTGTGATCAGGGAGAGGCTGGCTGAGAAGGAACCTGGTGAAGAAGCTCTGCACTTTAAAAATCTGGCCATGGGTAGTCCTGTCCTGCTGGGAGAAATCCCACCCATTTCATGACGCATTTGCCTTGATAATGCTGTAGTGTTCCCACAGCAATAGGGAAGAAACGTTTCAGAAGCAAAACTGGGAAAAACACCTGAAAAATCAGGTGTTTATTTAATTCCGTTTTAAAGCCAAATAATCCTCAAGATAGCCCTAAAACTGATTGTGAATGGGAACGATGAGGATCCAAATCATTTAAAAACCATTTTACTTGATTGGGGTGGGAACAGCAAGGATCCAAACCGTTTTTAAACAGTTTAAAAACAGAATTAAGTGATAATGGGAAGGGGGCCAAAGAGGGCTATATTTGAAAGATGTTTTAACGCTTCATATATTTCATTTTTTACAGTTGTGACCCCCCTGAGACCTTTTCGGGAAGGGTGGGGTATAAGTTCCTAAGCAAGCAAGCAAAATAAAAAGAAACTGGAAGAGGGTGGGTGAAGTTGCAGTTGAGGGTAGGAGCCTATGGCCAGAGGAAGCAGAATGGCCCAGAAGATAACCAGGTCTAATCCATTCTACCCTGAGACCAGGAGGTGTCACTTGTATGAATACAATTTTATTGTATTTATTTTTTAAAAGAAAGCTAGATAGAAATTAAAGACAACAAAATTATGAGTGATTCCACACTGGCTGGCATACTGGGCCAGCCAGTATACTCGGATGTGGTCTAAGGGAGGGCTTGTCCCCTTAGACCACATCCCCTTAGACCCTTTAGACCCCACCTTCTCGGATCCCTTAGATCAGTGGTTCTCAACCTTCCTAATGCCACGACCCTTTAATACCGTTCCTCATGTTGTGGTGACCCCCAACCTAACCCTAACCCTAACTCCCAACCATAAAATTATTTTCGTTGCTACTTCGTAACTGTAATTTTGCTACTGTTATGAATCGTAATGTAAAAAGTCTGATATGCAGGATGGATTTTCATTGTTACAAATTGAAGGTAATTAAAGCATAGTGTTCACATCAACCTCTACTGTAATTTGTATGGGGTGCATGTGATGGGGTTGGCATGATTTATTTATTTATTTGTATTTCTATCCTGCCCTATACCCGAAGGTCTCAGGTCATCATGCCAGGTGCTCGTTTGTGGGCGTATCTGCATGTGGGCAGACCCGCCTGGAGATGGATAGGGGAGCAGTGTCTCAGTTCCTATTTGTTTTCTGATGGTCTTAGGTGACCCCTGTGAAAGAGTGGATTGACCCCCAAAGGGGTCGCAACTCACAGGTTGAGAACCACTGCCTTAGACTACGCCCCCTTAGACCCTGTAGACCCCACCCCCTTAGACCCTGCCCTCTTAGACTCTGCCCCCTGGTGGGTCCTCCATAGACCACACCAGTGTGTGGAAGGGAGGCTTACTATGACAGCTGGTCCAATATCCCAGCCAATGAAGAATTGGCCATACCGATGAAACACTGTAATAGCATTAATTGCACACATTTCACTTTCAAGCCATATATTTTTTCTATCCTCTGAGAAATTAAGCTTATTTATTTGAACCAGAACTCTGAGGAAGGAATACTGGTCATAACAGATATTCAATCCGCCTTACTTCTTTGTATGAGACTTGGAAGAACGTAAAATAAATAAATAAATAAAAACTGGGGCCCTGCTGTTTATAAGGTAGGGTTTCTTTCTTTCTTCCTTTCTCTCCAATTATTCTGCTTCATGGAATGAGGGCAAAGACAGAAGCAAGCTTGGCACACTTCAACTGGAGAGATAATTCCAGGGCCTGTGAGAATTTGAAGATGTATTTAATGATTCTGTATATTTTCCTTCGTTCATAACAGTCTTTCATTTCCTTCTGAATGGAAAAGAACTTGCTCTTTCTCTTTTTCTCCGTCTTTCTCTCTGTCTCACACACAGATTTTTGTGTGTCAGATACTTGGATCACAAGTACTTTGGCCTGAATCCACACAGAAACATCTAGCATGTTCTCGATTTTGGCAATGTGGCATTTCTCATATCCTTGGAGGCCCAACTCTATCCAGCCCCCATTCTGCATGGGCACCCGTGAAGGATGAGGGAATTGGGGGTCCAGCAATATCTAGGGAAGGCCAACTTGGGGAGGACCAGAGAAGACCATTTTGAGGAGCTGCCAATATTCCTGGACTCTCCAGCTGGCTGGAATTCAGAATGGAAAACTCACTTCCTGGGATCTTGAGTATGGATGTGGGTTAGTGGACCTGATCCAGAACAGGACAACTTCAAGCACAGTGTGCATGAAGTCCAAAGGAGAGGCTGGAAAGCAACATCTTTGCCCATATTCCAAGGAGTTCCTGTGCTTCAGGATCACTACAAACATGGTGTAGAAGTGGGTTGGAAACCTTGGTGCCAGGTCAACTGGTAGCATCTATGGCCCTTTTTCATGTTTGGTGGTATCCTAGACCAAGAAGTGGTCTGGAGTGGTGTGGACCATTGCAGGTCCCACCGCTCCTCAGAAGAGCATTTTGGCACTCTATTCTGTTCGTGGGGAGATCTTTTCAAAAAGGCCCACAAGTTGACTTCTGTTGGTATAAATAATAGATCTTAAAGTGTGTCTGGGGACCCTTTTGGTGGCACTCTAGGAAGTTCTGCACCATGAAAATGGACCTTCTTGAGACACCAGAGGCTGGGAGCAAAAGTCCCCAGTCTTCAGAAACTGGAGACCTGTCCAAAGGGTCTTTGAGGGCAGAAGCTCTGTCTGGAGTGGAACAGGCTGTGGTTGGCCTTGCCCTGTTCCAACAGCAACTCAGACCAGCATGGGACAGGTTGCATATTTTGGGCTAGGACTAGATAGAATAACTAAGGTAGATGTGGAAAGGGCCTACGTGTGAGGAGATCACAGCTACTAGTATCTTTGAAGGAGTTTAGCAGGAGGAATTGGGGACTTATCAGCAGTAGGGTTACTGCAATTGCACAGTCATCATCATCATCATCATCATCATCATCATCATAATTTGTATACCGCCCTGTGGCGAACCAATCCGGGCGGTTAACAATAATAGAGGGAAGCATAAACAGATATAGAAGATGGACATGAGAAAACGTATTATCTAGGCTTGCACCATTCAGTGGATTAGGGGACTGAATAGGATGAGCAAAAATGTAATTCCTGTAAGGCAGCAAGCTTTGAAATGAGAATTTTTTTTAAAAAAAACCCACAACTGGCCCTCAGCTGCGTAGTTAATTATAATGCATGTACTTAAAGTGAGGCAACTGACTTATTACCTGACTGCTGTCTCTGATCTGGGATCTGTTAAGATACTGTAAATGTTTCCTGGGCCAATCCGGCAACCTCTCCTTGTAATTCTCTCAAACTCTTGCATCTGGACATTCTTTGGCTTTTGAAAGGGGTCTTAACATTCTTGATGGCTTCAGCAGCTGGCGCTTTACGTAACCTGAAAGTCCCCAAAGACTCCCACGGAAGCCACGAGAGATGTGATCACCAAAACACGCAGCTTTGGGTGCCTCTAGACTGGAAGTCCATCTGGAGCTGTAAAAACGGGCCGAAGGCTCTTGCGTTAGCAAAGTTATGAGCTCATTGTCGTGCCTCTGTCCTGTCCTCCAATTGTTTTCTTTTGCTTTTAAGTACTCTTTTTTTTATCGCAGAAGAAAAGTGATGTTCCTTCCAGCCCTGTCCAGCAGCAGAATGATCTCAGGAAGCTATTCTGTGAGTGGCCAAATGGACATTCTAGGTCCGGGAGGCACAATATTTTTGGGGGGTGTTTGTGCCTTTGTTGTTCCATACCAGTTCAAGGAGGAAGTTTGCAGGATGTTAGGAGTTTCCTGTTTCAGTGACCCATTGAGCACTTTCATGTAAATATGTCCCCCTCTTGCCACACCCTAGCGCCAGCCTCTTGGCTCCGGGCTGTAAACTCCAGCCTCCGAGATTAATGTGTTTTCCAGTTTAAGCTGGGCAAAAAGGCATCGTAATGGCTGTAGCTTTTCGGGTGTCATGTGGAAGAGTAGGAAAGAGAATATAAGGGCCCAGTGAGCTCAGTGTTTAATGTTGGAGTCTGCTCTGAGACCTTTGAGTATCGGGCAGAATAAAAATGCAAATAAATAAATAATAAATCAAATAAAAAATAAGAACCTAAGAAATGCCCTGCCAGATGGGGTCGGTAGCCCTGTTGGTCCAGTAGCCCTTCTCACAGCGGGCAATGAGTTGCTTATGAAAGCCCACCATCAGGACGTGACCACAACAATTTAAGGACTGAAGAAAAAGAAGAGTTGGCGTTTATACCGCACTTTTCTCACCCGTTAAAGGGGACTCAAAGCTGCTTTCTGTTCTTCTATCCACAACAAAACACCTTGTGAGGAGGGTGGGGTTGTGAGAGTTCAGAAGAGAGCTGTGACTAGCCCAAGGCTACCCAGCTGGCTTCATGGAGAAGTGCAGAATCAAACTCAGTGTTCCCAGATAGGATTCCGGCTCCCTAATAAGAATATAAGAACACAAGAGGAGCCCTGCTGGATCAGGCCACAGCCCATCCAGTCCAGTATCCTGTCACACACAGTGGCCCACCAGTTGCCCATGGGCATCTCAAGCAGAGATAACGGCAAACCATCTCCTGCTCTCACATCCTAGCAAATGGCCTTAGAGGTATCCTGCTTGTCCCCCAGCCTGAAAGATGTACTTAGGCATCCATTCTAGTAGCCATTGATACATCTATTGTCCATAAATTTGTCTAACCCTTCCTTAAAGCCATCTAGGCTGGGTGCTGTTGCCACCTCTTCTGGCAGCAAATTCCATAAACTGATGACCCCCTGGGTGAAGAAATCCTTCCCCTTGTCAGATCCGACTCTCCTACCCATCAGCTTCATAGAGTGCCTCCTGGTTCTGGTGTTGTGTGATAGAGAAACGAAATTTTCTCTATCCACCTTTTCTGTACCATGGATGATTTTATATACTTCAGTTAGCTACATTACTAATTATATACTTTCAATTATATACTTCACTAGACCAGACTTGCTAGATTGGACTAATGGTGCCATGGGAAGCTTGCTCTTATGATAGCTAATGAGTTGCTTATGGGAGTCCATGGGCACCATGGATGAACTGAGATACTGGACCAGTAAGTGTATTAGGTTCCACCCTTAGACTGCACTAGGACACTTGCTGGTCCAGTATACTGGCCACAGCAGAATCAGCCATGTGCTTGTCAGCTTAAAATGAACAGTGGCCCATTTAATTCATTCAGCAGCTTTCCCTCATCACGGCCAACCAAGGTATGTCCTGCTGGGTCAGTCTAGTGACTCATGTTATATAGTCATGTCTTCTCATTATGGCCAGTTGGCTCCATATGGACATGAGCAGGACATGAGCACAACAGTTTGCCTTCCTTGAAGTCTCCCGGCATCTGGACTTTAAAGGTGTGCGGTCTCCTCTACATGATGTAGTTACAGAAGGAGACATTCGCCACTAGCTTCCAAATCCAAAGAAGCTCAGTCAATCCACACGGGGCACCGCTGGTGGTGCCAGCAGATAATATCAGAACCAGTAGCCATTGACAGTGCTGCGCCTCCATGGCTGTGGCCAGACCTTAGACGTTTTCGCACACGGGGGTTTGGAACGCGCGGGAGACAGCTCCGGGCGCAGCATTCGCTTTGCTGCGGCCGAGTTTGCGTCCCGGCATGTCCGGAGCTGTCTTCCGCGCGTTCCAAATGTAGAGCACTTTAAACTGCTCTACATGCGTTCGGGCGCGCACGAACTGCCCGTAGGCGTTCGGGAGGAGAAGCGTTCGCGCATGCTTCTCTCTCCCTAACAGCCGCGGGCTTGCCTCCCCTGCCGGCGCAGCTTTAACAATCAGCTGTTTTCAGCCAGCGCCGGCTGCGGGAGCCTCCTCAGCTGTCTCCCCGCCCCTTGCCATCGTTTGCCGGCTAAGACAGCTCACAACGCTTTGAGCATTTGCACACGGGCGCTCCGGAATGCGTTTACACACATCCCTGCGCCCCTCTGTGTGAATGCTCAAAGCGTCGTGAGCTGTCTTAGGCTTCCCGTCCTAAGTAATGCGAAAATCCCTCTTGACTCCATCCAAAGAAAGCTATCCTACGTTTAGGTCAGGATGGGGTGGAGTGGGGGCAGGCAAGCGCATGGACCTCTGAGGCAGAGATAGGCCCTGGTGCTTTGAGCACATGCCATGCCAAGGCTGTGGGTCCTGCAGTGGAGATGTGCCTTTACTCTTCAGACTTTGCTGGTGCGGTGGCATCCAAGGGTTTCTGAAAATCTCAGGAGGCAACGTCTCCTTGACTCCCCAGTCTGTGTCCTTACTGAAGTGGTGCCCCCACTTCTTTTGGAATGCTCAGGCAGATGCAGCTCTGCAAACCTCTTTATCTCTTAATTATCAGCTCCCACCTTCCCAACGTTTGAGGCAGTTAGTTTGCCATCTCCTTAAATGAAGGAAGATGAGTCGCCGGAGCGTACACATCCTCTCTTTATAAAAGCGGTGATAGAGTATTTCTGCTCCATGTATTCCGGTGAAAGTAGCCTGGCATTTCCCATTTCAGAAACCGTGGCTCTTCCCTCCCGTCGGCCCACGGCAGCTGTCGGCTCCGTGAGGGATGGCTCCCCAAGGCCCTGTGGAAACACAAAAGGCGTGTAATTGAAATAATAAATTATGATCAGTGTCATCGGCTCTGCCAAGAGATACTGTGGATTATGAATTTTCTAAAAAGGATGGTGCTAATTTAACCTGTCGACAGGCGGCCTGGCAGGGCGGCCTGAGCATTGTTCCTGGGGCACTGTGGCTGGGAGGTCAGACAAATTCTTGATTTTTGTTTTTTAAAGAAAAATGCTCTGACTTTGAGAATCACTTTCAAGGTCTGGGTGCATCTGGCTGGACTTTTCCTGCTTTTCTCAATATTTATTTTAGTGGCGGCAATTCAATGGTAGAGAGTTGCAGGAATGATTCCCAGACACCCAGCAATGGCCAATGCAGAGGTTGCAAGCAGGAACCCTTTCCCAGCCTGAGCTGCTTCATGGATAATTCTCTTGAAAATCCTGTGTGGCAGCAAATGGGCTCCTGGTTGTCATTTCTGCAGAGTGGCTGTAGCAGCTTCAAACAGAAGCCTATCTTCTGCCGTGAAGGACTTTCAGTCCCTCCTTCTATGAACACATGCTCCGCTTGTGGTCTCTCCTCCTTGGCTCGGAGGAGCCAATGGCAAGCCAAATACTTCTGTATTTGTTGAGGAAACTGGATGGAATGCCGTCAGGAGTTGCTCCATACCCATGACTTTAATAGAGCATCATAGATTGGTAATTCATGAATTGCTGGTCTCAGTAATTGTGTTCAGTTATTCGGTCATGTCCAACTCTTTGTGGTGGACCACAGCGTGCCCCTATCCTCCACTGCCTCCCAAAATTCACCCAGTCTCATTTTCATTGCTTCCATGTTACTATATATCCATCTCATCTCACCCTCTGCTGCCCCCTTTCACTTTAAGTTTTTCCAGCATCAGGGACTTTTCTAATGAGTCCTGTCTTCTCATTATGTGGCTTCAGTATGGGTCCTTCCAGTGAGCAGTCAGGGTTGATTTCCTTCAGCATTGACTGATGCAATCTCCTTGCAGTTCAAGGTCTCTCGGAAGCCTTTTCTAGTTCATTGGCAAGGCAGATGCTCAGAGTCAGAGATTGTGGCCAAATTTAGCGTCACGTAATAGTGTATACAGGTCAACATATGGCCATTAGAAGACCTCACTGGCGTCTATTTAGCATTAAAGATGAGCTGCAAAAGAAAGTGTAGCAAGTGGATATGCTGGTTGCGTGCTGTCCCAAGCAGAGCCCATTTCCTTTCTTTCCAGGCTTTTGGAAGAGAGACTGAGGCAGGGTGGTGGTGCTTTAAATGGAGATTCTAAATTAGAACAGAGTGGAGACTCTCTCTTCCTCTCTCTCTCACACATTTGTAGGGAACTGCAGCACTCTGTTAACCTTGAGCAAGTTGCCCGCAAGTCGAAGTTGGACTTTTGGTTGCTTTTGTCTCAGACCTGACATTTCCCTTGAAGAAAGCAATGGCAAACCATTTCAGTGTTCTGGTTGCCAGAAAACCAAATAGATAAGTCCCATGATGGGATATCAAAAACTGTGCTTGTCTTTGGGGCATTTTAGCCCATATGGAGCGACTCTTTTTGAAGCAAAAGCAGCCATATTTGTGCCATCTTTCATTAAAGGAGGGCACAGTAATCCTGGCAGCTATTAGAACCTCCTTCTCCTCTGTTGCATTTCATGGCATTTAGGAATCAGATCAGGTCCTTTCTGCACTGAGAGCCTGTGAACCAAATTGGGCATCTGGACTGGACCAACAAGGCCTACTGGTTCGGCCCACAGCCAGGCATGGTCTGGAACAGCAGGATCTACATGACCGTGCTGGTCCAGACCTTCATCTGTACTGGCTCTGGAGTTTGCACAAGCGTTGGGGCTGGGTTTCAAGGGCTTGGAGCTACTGGGTGGCCCATTTAGGTGGTGCACCTCTGAGATGGGTCCTCAGTAGCATGGAGACATGTCTTCTGCTTGCTTCCGTGTTCTGGGTCAAGGTCTGCAAGTACACTGGTAGACCTTGATACTGAGTTCTACCAGTGATGCAGATCAAGGGGCCTTTGATCTGGGTCATGCTCTATCTCACACAGACAAAGTGTACCAGCAATAAGCAGGCTTCCCATACTCTGCATTAACATGTGGAAGGTGCATAAAAACTTTGCTTTGGAGCATGTGGATGCTACAGATAGGGATGTGCATGAATATTTGTAATGTTTGATATTCATACAAATCCGGATATTTGTACAATGACGTTCGTATTCGAATGAATGCTTTGGAACATTCGTAGAAAGCGTCGTTACGTTGGTGAACCTGGGGAGGAGGGAAAGCGGCTGCGTCAGTCACATATGCAACGGATCCAGAGTGCAATTGATGTGGACTGAGAGCAGATTCCAAGTGGATTCAGAGTGGATTTGATGCTTTCAGAGCAGATATGTTGGGGATATGTATGTGATTCGTATCAGATATTCGTATGGAACATTCATATCGAATAGAATCCTACCACTTTAGAAGGGGACCTATTTGAATGAATACGAATTTTCTTCCATTCAATTCAATGCAAACTGAATGCACAAAAGTACATTTATGCTCACCCCTAACTACAGAGATAGTCCAGGAACATCCATTTTGTTTCTACTCTATCCCTGACGGTGTCCTTTCTGGCATTTTAAAAGTGGCAGTGCAGAAACTCCCTTAAAGAAAAGAAAGAAAGAAAGAAAGAAAGAAAGAAAGAAAGAAAGAAAGAAAGAAAGAAAGAAAGAAAGAAAAGTTGCATTAGTCAGCAACCCCAGTCAGCCCTTCTCTTGGGTTGCTTTCCATGTTAGCTGAGCCTTGATAAATCATAGCTATTCCTTTGCAAAGTCTGCTTATTGCTTGCCATTCAAAATGCCACTTGTGGCTTTCAATGCTAAGTGAATTACTGTGCATGCGATAAACACCTCTTCCTCAACAACATATTCAAATGTCAAAGCTTTTGAAAAGCCTTTTCCCTTGGGAACTTTGTCTGAGCAGTGGGGCAGACAAATGCCAGAGCTGGTTAGTTATTTCTGCAGTGGCTGATGCCTCTATAAGAGAAAACCTGTGGGGTTGGGGGCTGCTGGGGAGGAGACTTTCTAGGTCCACAGAACAGACATCAAACATGTCCCACTGGGAGAGGACAAATGCTCAGGATCTGGTCCTCCAATTCGCAGTAACAGGGCAAGGAGGTTAGCTGTTCCAGGTACTCTGTGGGTTAGACTGCTTTGCACCAAGGAGGCTCCATTACAGGAATTGGGAGAAACCCTTTTCATTTAGTCAGAACATTTGTCTGTCTTCATCAATATCCCCTGCATGAACTGAGTTCCATCATGGTTCTGGAAGGGACTCATTCTGAAATTTTGGACATGAAAAGCAAACATTCTTCCACTGAGCTAGAGATGAATCATCCCATTTATCTCTCCATAACTGCATTCCCATACAAGATTAAATGTGAATCCAGTCCATTTTGGGGATTGTCTGATCTCATTTAAATTTTTATTCCCAGCGTTTACGAGGACTATATCACTAAAATCCGCAGAAAAAAAGTCCTCAGAAAAACTGCTCTCAGTCCTGTTTCGGGGAGGAGACCTGCCATTTGGGCTTTCCCTCCCCATATCCTTCTGGCCAATGCCTGTTTCTGCTGTCGGCACAGCATTAGATGGGTGGGATTTCAAGTCTGGGAATGTCTGCCCCCTCGTCTTTTCTGTTAAGGAGATCAAAAAAGGTGTTGGATCTTTGAACATAGGTTCCCCTTTTCTGTGAATGCCACTGTAATTATGAGAGATACATTATATTGTTACAGCAATTGGCAGAGGAAATCTTTTTTTTACCCCCCTCCATCCTGACCAGCTCATTCAAAGCAAAGAAGAAGGAAATCCCCTCTTCTTTCTTTGAACCTGTGCAGGAACCACAATCCTCCCTTCTTCTCCCAATTTGCCCTCTCTGTTCTTTCATTCAGCTGATTCTGTGCAAAGCTGCTGCCTTCCAGTAACGTAGTAAATGGAGGGAGTGTCTGGTTTGAAAGGGAGAGTGATTGCTTTGCCCTGTCTGTTGTTTTGCTCAGCTGATTCTGAGCAGGGCAGGCTTACAGGGTTTGGACAAGGGCTGGAGATGAAAAAGATTCTGTTTCTCTGTGCTGGCAATCTGGGAAGTTTGAATGGGAACTGCAGTATTTGAATTGAGCCCACATTATCGGCAAGCAAATGGGAACAGCGAGAATGTGCACTTGGTTCTGAATCTGGATTAAAATAATCCAATCTGGATTAAAATAGACAAGTGTGAATGCAGCCTATGGGTGTGTCCCCAAGCAATTTAAAATGTGCTAAAAATCTTCTTTTGCCTCTGAGCGCCCCCATGCCAGGGTTTTGAATGAGCTTCCAGTGCTACAAAAGCAGGAAAACCTGTGACAAAATACCTGCCCTTTAAAGAAGAGTTCCAGCGCTTTTTCTGGAAGTTGAGGGTTTTCCTCGCAGCATTTACCTTGGGGATGCTCCGTGGCAAAAGGGGCGGGGATTGCTGCCTGCACACACAGCCATAGAGCCATAAAACATTCACATATCTCCCAGAAATGCTGCAGCTTCCCTTCCTTCCCTTTCTAAAGCACAGAACTTTCAAAGAGCCAGAATTGCAGAGAATTGCAACATTGTTTTCAGGCGTGAAGTGTTATCAGGTGTGAAGTGGATGGATTGCAACATTGTTATCAGGCATGAAGTGGGTGTATTTAAAGTCACCGCTGCTCTACTGGGTGGATTTTGGCAGTGTTCTGTGAAAGTGCTAAGAGTGAATGAGCAAAGGATTGCCTGGCTGATGGCTGCAGCCGGGACGGGAAGCCATTTTGGGGGACGGAGATCTGGGAGACGAACAGAGAACAGATGGCTATTTTTCCTTTGAACAAGAGAGGGGGCGGGGAGAAAAAGATGCAGGGAAAGAAAACACACTTCCCTGGGGATGTTTTTGCTGAGCGTTTTGCTGAGTCTCATGCGGATGCTTATTCCGGAAGTGCAGGGCACTTTTAAAGTCCGCTTGAATAGAGTGACAGTAGAGGGAGACTAGAGAGGCAAATAAGTGTTTTGGGGATGCAGCCTATGTGTTTTTCTTTTATATTTTCAAATGTAATATCTGACTTTCCTTTCAGGGAGATGGCAAACATTAAAAGTCTGCCTTTCACCTTCAAATTTACTCAGACAAGTGAGAAAGTGCACCCCTTATGCATATTGGGATCTCAGATGTCAGAAATTTTATTCACTCATTCATGTGACTTATCTTGGCTTGAAGATTCACAATATGCAGCCCTTCCTCAGTCACGTGTTTATAACACCGAGAACAACCTATTATTTTTGGTCAGAATCGGTAGTGGGTGAAAACCAGTCTTAGCAAGAGCCAGGTGTTTGATGCGTGGGTGTCATTGACTCCCTCTGTTGAATAGTAACTGAGTTTGTGCTTCTGGGGAAAAGCATACGCAGTTCATACATATTGGTGACTAAGGACCATCAGGAACATGAAAATCCCAGCATATAACTGGCTAATCAGTAAGTCGTACCCATTATCAGGGAAAGGTGTGGCCAGGCTCAAAGATGGACAAGAAATATACGAAGAAATGAAGGAGACTATTGTGCCTCTTAAAAATTAGGGACCCCAAATCACTTGTGTCTGATCAAACAGTCTTTGGCCAAGTGGTTGTGGCTGGCCCAAGGTCACCCAGGAAGCTCCTACATCCAAGTGGGCCTTGAAACTGGCCTTTCAGCTTTGAGTCACACATTCCAGTTGGCCCTGTGTCCTGCTTTGAAGAAGACAGTCCAGTTTGGCTTCAGAGATAACACACTTCACAAGAAGAAAGCTAACAGAGGCCTTGGAGTTCCCTGCTGACCGTTGACAGCTGGGCAACAGATGGGTCAAGTGAGATGTTGTTTTGTGTTCCATTTCAGAGTAGAGTAACTACTTCTTCTGAAAAAGGATTTTAAGTTTCTAAACAACATTAAAAGTTGCAATACAGTACATTACATATGCGTAAAAGATCAAGAAAAAATACTACCCGAAGTAATAAACAAAGAGAAAAAAGAAAACAGAGGAAAAGAAAAACCTAGAGGTGATTAAATATGAAGCCCTATTTGCACTTCTCCCTAGATAATAACATAGTTACAATTCTTTGATCTGATAATTGCATCTGATAATTCTTTTCATCTGATAATTGCAGATGCTAATCTAATTTTCTTTCTAATGCAGAAAGTCTACATGGGGTCCCCATTTTTTTTAAAAAAGAAACTAATGATTGCACCCTAATTATACATGTTCAACCTGGGTTAGCCAATCTTCCATAGTAGGTAAAGAGGTGACCTTCTGAGTCTTCATTTCTGGGGGGGCGGGGAGCAGCTAGGCTGAAAAAGGCAGATACAATGGAAGAAAGTCTTATCCAGGTTGAGAAATTCTTAAGTGGTCCCTTGCTTTCACAATCACGTGACTTAATTGAAAGGTTACCAAATTAAATGTGAATTGCGGTAAATATTAGCCTCTTTTTGGAAACATCCCAAGCTGCGTAGGCTATAGCTGAAATGGTGAGCACTACACCCACCCACCCACATGCAGTACATCCTGGTCACATGACACGTCTTGACGGTGCTTCCATTGTCTAGCTGGCTGTGTTGTTATAAAGAGCTTCCTCGCATTTAGCCTCATGTTTTTCTTCATTTTCTCCCATTAGTGCTCACGCTGCCCCAACATTTACTACCCCACATTGCTTTCTTCCTCCCTTCCTCTTCAGCCAACAGATGGCTGCCCTGTGACTCAGCCAGAGATTTATATCACCAGGGAGAGACTCCAAGAGCAACCCTGTCTGTTGGAAGCTGCTAGAGCAAGCCTTTGGGTTGAGCCTCCTCTGTGTAGGGCTGTGCTCACAACACCCATTTCCCACATTCAATTCAATATGAATCCAATGTGGGGAAATTTGGTCTTGGCTGAATCCCCCCACCCCCATGCATGAATAGTCAAATGAATATTTGTGCATGAAACAAAGTGAACCTGCCCCCTCCCTTCCTGCCCCCCTACTCACATGTCCTCACCACCACCATCACCACTGCATCATGCCATCTTCTTAGACACTTCTGGGTCTCCATGCGCAGCTCTTTATCTGGGGACCGCAATCTCCGGATGGAGAGTTGTGGGCACAAACTTGGAAGTGCCATTTTGGCCTCTGGGGAGCCCCAAAATAGGCCCAGGGCACCACCGTGGCCTCCCCAAAGGTAAGGGGCTCAATGGAGGAGGGTGAGAGGCCACGGTACTGTCCTCGGGGTCTATCCTGGTGTTCCTTGGAAGCCAAAGTTGTTCTTACTGAGGAATTCAAGGGACAGGTAAACAAGATATGAAAAAGAACTTCAACCATTGCTGTGCCACAAACACACAGTCATTCTTCATAAGATACCTGATGGTATCTCCCATACTTCGCCACGGAGTCAATAAGTTCAAAACGTGCATAAGTAAATTGTTGCCTTAACTGATGGGGCCTTTTGTAAACAACTCGCTTTTGAGAGATTTTGCCAGTCATCAAAATATCACCCACTTTCCAGCCTTCCTTGAAAGACCGTCAGATGCTTAGCTCACAGCGGCACTTCCCAAACCAACTGGAATCTCACTTTAGGCAAAAATCTCATGACATTCTGGGGGATTTGAGAAGCTCTGCAAACTTTTCTACAAAAGTTATTTCCAAGTCCTTTGGTTCCACCTTGCTGGTCTTTCGGAAGAGCACTGGGGTCTGCAAATCTTTATCTGAGCAGCTCAATTTCCATTTAAAAGGGCACTTGACCATTAAATGCTGCTGCTTCCTTGTGATGTATGAACACAAGGCTTCATCTTGATTTTAAGGCAAGGAATTTTCAAGAAAGGCTAATGGACTCATTCATACTGCAAAAGTCATCAATGTGTGGGAGGCCCAGAGGAGCTGTTCCCTCCCCCACCATTTTGGCACAAGACAAATGGCTTCCTTTTAGCTAGAAAGCAGCATTTTAAGCCACATTATGATAGATGGATCCCAAGTCAAAATGTATACACAGAGATGAGGCAGCAAAGCCCACATTTGGCTCACTGGCTGTCTCAGTGGGTGATTGAAATGTAAACTGAGCTGAGCAGTGCAAAATTTGGTCCTGAGAAGTGACATCACTGGTGAGATGAAGAGTGACCATATGGACACTCACTGGGCTGCTACAGCCTAGAAGCATCCCTGCCCTCACCAGAGTTGTCCTGATTGCGGATGAGGTGTGGAGCATGAAATAATGCTCCACACCTATCCCAACCTATACCCTGGACTTACTGGGAGTGTCCAGCAGTGAGAGCATTCACTCTTCACCTGGGGCTGCTACGGAAATCCCACCCCCTGGCTGGCGTGGTTGGCTGCCGCTGTCCATATCATGTGTTCCCTGATGTGCTTACTGGGGGGGGGGGGAGATTGAAATGACCTGGTGGCATGCCTTGCCACCCCTGTGCTGCCCTCTAGCTGTGGCATCACCCAGGGGGCATCCCTGTTTGCCTCCCATCCCCCGCTAGCCTCCCTCCCTTCTCTCAGTGATTTCAGGGCTTTTCCAAGTGAGGAGGATGAAGTTTTCATTTCAAAGCATCGTCCTTGTTCGGAAAAGCTGTGCAATGGCCAAGAGGAGGGAGGCTGTCTGGGTGCCATCCAGGAATGCCCCCCGGGCAATGCTCTGCACAGGCAGGTTGGCAGGGCCTGATCCCAGGGTGGTGAGGGATGCCACTGAGTTAGATCGATTCCCCCCCAGATCAGCCGCCTGCCAGCCAGTGCATCAAGAATTGCGTGGCATGACCAGCAGTGGCCAATTGTGCCAGCTGGGGGGCAGGACACTAGGCGTATCAGGTGGTGGTGCAGGCCAGCACACTCCGGGTACACAATGACCATCCACATTTCTGGCTGCTGAGGAGCAACCTCAGTGGCCAGAAATGCCTATGCTCCTCCTGTACCTGGAGTATAGTGGGCTTGGTGCACTACAACATAATTGCTGTAGTGCGAAGAGGCTTCAGGCTGCTGAGCACTTTGTAATTGAGTTGTACTGCTCAGCATTTCTTTCCAGATCTCCTCTTTGGGATTCACACTCTTTTGACGAAGCGTCCACTGCTTATCTCAAAAACGCCAGTCCGTCTGAATGACAGATCAGCACTCTGGAAGGCTAAAGAACTGTCAAGCCTTCTTCCCAGCTGTCTTCTGTTTCAGATTATCTCCCTGGCAGGTATGACAGCCGCGGCTCAAGGATGACCTTTCTCTGTGACCTCAAACCTGACCTGGGAAGAAGAGGCCACAATGTTCCAGGGGATGAAGTAAGTTCACGTCTCTTTCTGAGAGTGGCAGGGGTGTATAGAATGACCCAAATGGGATGCTATGGAAATGAAATGGAGATCAATACAGGATCCTTTGCTACAAGGAAGGAAGGAAGGAAGGAAGGAAGGAAGGAAGGAAGGAAGGAAGGAAGGAAGGAAGGAAGGAAAGATATCAAGAATGGAAGGAAGGAAGGAAAGATATAGGAAGGAAGGAAGGAAGGAAGGAAGGAAGGAAGGAAGGAAGGAAGGAAGGAAGGAAGGAAAGATATCAAGAATGGAAGGAAGGAAGGAAGGAAGGAAGGAAGGAAGGAAGGAAGGAAGGAAGGAAGGAAGGAAGGAAGGAAGGAAGGACCACCTAGCCATGAACACCGTTTTGATGAAGGACCGAAAAGGAATCGGTAAGAGCAGGAGCTACTTGTGCTGCTAAAAAGCTGCTTTTGCCTGCTTTGCGTTCACCTGTGCCACCCTGGGTCTAAGCACAAATTCAGCAACATGAGCAATTGTTGCCAGTGTTCTGACAACCCAGCCAGGGTTGCCATTACCCACTGCAAGGAGCAAAGTTAGTGGATCATTGGCTCAGGCAACAGAAAACGTAGCCTATTTATCAGTGAAAGATTCCAGACTGGCCAGCACTGCAGACAAACTTGTAAATCTCTTTTGGAGGATGCCAGCTACAGCATGGAACATTTCTGATTTCGCACCAACACAAAATTCATCACCTTGCTGTGTGTGGGGGTAGCAGGATGAGGAAGGTGAAGCTCATAAATCCTGTAATGGCAGGATTCCCCCACGGTGTGCTTTCATCTGGGAGCGTAAAGGGTTGCAGAGGTCCGTTCACCTATTCCTGTCTTTAACACAGTGCAGAATTACTGCAGCCATTAGCAAAAGTGTACAGATTTCGGGCACGTGTCTGAATGCTGAGATTTGCAAACTGCAGTGGCCCCTGGGTGGGAGGGCACAGAACACCTGCATGGGTCTACAAATGCTACGGATCTGGCAGGAAGCTTTGGTGATGGGTATTGGCACGTCTGGTATTATTCACAAACACTTTCTATTTGAGAATGAGCATGCTGCCACCAGGGATACATCACACAGGGCTGTGCACAGGTAGACTGGGCCTTTCTGAAGAGTAGACCATGAGACAAAACCCTTTTTGTTTTCACTGCACTTCCTGTTGGGTTAATGAGGGGTTTGCCAGATGTTTAGAGCTCCAAAGAAGCTTGAAAAATGGTCCAGTGGGAGGCCTTGTCCTCTTTTGGACCACTGGGAGGCCTGGTCCTCTCTTCCACACACTGGACTGGTCCATTCACATTGGAATGGAGTGAGGCCTAGCCAAGGCGATCAAAATGGCTGCCTAGACTGGGACACTAGCCGTTTCTTTTTCCTTGTCCACCAGTGGCCCAGAGTCTGCACGCCTCCCTGTTCTGGTCAAATGGGGGACTCAGACATATGGTGCACCAAACTGCACAGCTGAAATAGGTCTCCAAGGAAGACCGAGACTAGGATCTTCAGTCCCTAATCCTCAGTGAACCCGGAAATGGTGCTGGAGAGTGTATGATCTGCAGAGCCAGCGACGGGGCTGTCTTGGGGCAGCCTTCCAAATGAGGATGGTATATTCTATCCCTGCCACCAGAATGGTCCCATGCTGGCCTGGTACTGCTGGACCATCCCAACAGGTTAAGTATGGAGATGGCCACAGTTACACATGGACTGAAAACTGGGTTACTGATCCACTCGGAGAGAATTTTGAGGACTCTGCTGTGTGAGCTTTTGTGTCAACGACTTCCAGATCAAATGGAATTCCATTCTTATGGGTTCCACTTTCTTAGCTACAGGTTGCCCAGTCCGCTGGATACAATGACTGTTCTTTTGGCCTGTCCTCAGGGAGGTGCCTTCAAAAAATGTGGTTAGTTTCAAGTATTTTTGCCCCCACCCCATTATAGTATATTTACTTATGACGCCTTGATGTTCATCCTCCCCGTCGTAATATTGTCCTTGCTTTCAATTAAATATGTGCACATTTTTTTAAATGTTTGATTCCAATTGAATGTGAGGAAATTCATATTCATTTGAATAGAGTCCCTTGAAATGTGGTAGGATTCGAATTTGATATGGATGTTCAATATGAATCTGATATGAATCCCTGCTGCCAGTTGCACCTAGGAATCCTCCATGGATCGTCTCTGAACATATCAAATCTGCCTCTGAATCCGCTTTTAATCTGCCCTGAATCCACTTTGAATCCGCTCTGGATCCACTGCAGATGTGACTGGGCAGCTGCTTTCCCATCTCCCCAGATTCATGAATGTAACACATGTACAGAAGCATTTGATTTGCGTCCGAATGTCAGTCTTTGAATGTACCAGTTCAAATGTCTGAATCTGGGTGAATGTGTATGGATTTTGAGTGGGATGAATATTTGTATACATCCCTACTTTTAATGTCTCTTACAGCTTTGAGACTTTTAATGAAGAGTGTTATAGAAATGCATTAAATAAATAAAGTAAATAAATAAAGGAACGAATGACAAACAAACAAACAAACAAACAAACGGATTTCCAAACTAAGTCATGACACATAATTGGGCCTCTCTGGGCCTGTCAAGCTCTTAATTTCTGAGTTCCAAATCTGTTGTTCTTAGAAAAGTGAGGATGGCAGAGGTCCATCGGTAGCTTTTTACTGGTCTACCAGTATTCTTGTATATATTCTTCTCTTTTAAATATGCTGTTACCTGCCCTGAGACCCTAGGGTATAGGGCGGGATATAAATAAATAAATAAATAAATAAATAAATAAATAAATAAATAAATAAATAAATAAATAAATAAATAAATAAATAAAAATACCAGTGGCCCAGAGTCTGCACACCTCCCTTTAGATTAGGATTCTGGGACAGGGGAGATACGGAATCACCGCAGCTGAAAATGGTTGCTTTGCCTCCTCTGAGTGCATTAGACATTGGGTCCTTCTGTGGTTCAAGTCACAGTGAAGCTTCTGACTGTGTGGGTGCCCCAATTTGGCCGCCTGTGATCCTAGTATGGAGGCGGAGCTCAAGTTTAGGAGCCTAGAGAAACACCCTCTCGGTTTCTAAAGGAGGCCTCCTTCTTTCTCTCCTGGATCCATGGCTTCTTTCTTAAGAGGCAACACAGTGGAGGAATTGAAAACAGCTGAGCAATGTCATGACAAAGGTTATCGGAGGACAGGCAGCAGCTCCTTTGGCCAGAACAGGTCAGGTCTAGGAGTCAAAAGGCCAAAGGTCACCCATCAGCATAAACCTCCTGTGGTATGGATTGAATCAAAACCAATCCCAAATGGCTTTCCAGCATGACTCCCTGTGCATTAATCAACACCCTTGGCCACCCTGTGTATAAATCACTTCGACCCTTAAGGCAGGTTGTGGGTTTCACCCAATGGATTTCACCCCCATCCAGCAGAAACCAGTTTGCTAATGCTGATGCTCTGCTCTTCAGCTTTCAATAACCTGCCGTCCATAACTCAGTCCAAGACACTTTCTGCACAGGCCCTCATCCCAGTCCAAATGGTCTGCACATTGGACTGGGACACTGGGCCCACCTCTGCCCCCCAGTAGAGCAGGCTGTGTGCACCAGACTAAGCTGCAGAGTGGAATACACTGGCTAGGGAAGTGCACGAATGTTTTTGTGTGAGTTCAATTCGTATTGAATTGAAATGCAAGAGAATTTATATTCGTTTGAATAGATCCCCTATGAACCTGACGGGATTCAATGTTTGATATGAATCCAGTCAGAATCCCTGCTATGAATCACTTTTGAATCACCTGCGTATCCCCTACTACAGCGTTTCCCAAAGTGTGGTACGCGTACCCCCAGGGGTACGGGAAGAGTTTGGTGGGGGTACGCGTTGCACCGGAGTTTGGTGGGGATCACGTGGGAATATCCACTGCACCGTGCTTAGTTGCGCCCACAGAACAAGGAAAGAAATAGGCGCGTGTCGCAGTTTTTACATGGGAACTGGGGCCATCGTACATCGTATCGCATCTCATTATGGCGGGAACTTCTGCGCATCCTTCGCGCAGCTCGGGTTCAGCCATTTTTAAACCATGGGAACATTAACAGTTGACGTTGAGCCGCGGAGCTGTTTAAACGCCGGAGAATTGCAGTGTTATCTAATGGTCTTGACACAGCGTGAATATACTGCACTTCGTGACAGAGACAACTTACTTCTTTCATAGTTAGTTCCAGGTGCCTGTTATCGTGCTTTAGTAAGTTCCACTGATTTTGATTATTTTTATAAAATACAATTTTTATCCCTAATGTTTTTTATGAGGGGTACTCAGCGTTACAAAAATTATAGAAGGGGTACACATATGTCAAAAGTTTGGGAAACACTGTTCTATACCAACGCATACGTATCACATACGTATTGGATATGTATCCTATATGAACACATATGTATCGATACATATCCGATAGATATCCCCAGTTTAACGAATGTACAAACTATTCATCCAAATATTCCAAAACATTCGTATTCATACGAATATTAATGTACAAACGTCACAACATTAAATTCATGTACGAATGTCCAAATTAATACAAATTTGTACGAATAACAAATGTTACAAATATTCATATCTGTTCTGAATGTGTCAAATCTGCTCTTAATCCACTTTTAATCCACTCTGAATCCACTTTGGATCCAGTTTGGATCCATTGCACATGTGACTGGGCAGCCGGCTTCCCACCTCCCCAGGTTCACGAGTGTAATGAAGCTTTGTACGAATATATAGAAAATTTTTATCTGAATCTGAATGTCCAAATTAATACAAATTTGTACGAATGTCCAAATTTGAACAAATTCATATGAATTTCAAATGTGGCACATATTTGCGCGCACATCCCTAATGCTGGCAAAATGGCACTGTTTCCCACTTCTTTGGTAAATCTTTGAAAAGCAGTTGATCATCAGAGTAACGTGGTTTTCTGTACCGTGAAGAGCATGCGGACAGCCTGCTTCTGTGGCGTGACATACCATGGGTACCCAGAAGCATCATGGGAAGTGTGCCGCTTCTGTGTGCATGGCCACAAAGGCCCTGGCTGGCAACTTTCATTCTCAGACTCCAAGCCTGGCCCAGTGGCCATCCATTCCATCTTGCGATTCTGGGCCAATCTGCCCCTCCCTCACGCAGGTCAGCCTAATCCTGTGCAGAAGGGACCTTGGAGGACAAGGGCTGTGCAGATTTGATTTTCCCTCCCCCAATCACCAAATCAGCATTTGTCAGTTTTAGCCTTCTTGGGTGACAGGCATGGAGACCAGAGGCCTGGAACACGCAGGGATGGATCCCCCATTCACACTTGGCTGGTAAGGGACTCGTTCCCATGGTGTGTGTCCCAGCCCAAAAAGGCTGCTGTGGGGGTGAGACACCCCGCCCACACCTGCTACCATTGGGCCGTATCAGCCCACTGTCTGGCAGGCTGGTCCCAGCCCGTCCTGGGGTCCGTCATGCTTCCGCTGACCCGACTGGGTTGGCAGGAGCCTGCAGGGACCCCCTGGGCACCCACTCCCACCCAGGGGTCCTTGCTGCCCACCATCCCCATGGATGCGACTTACCTGGTAGGCACTTGGGTTTGAACTGGGCACTGACCAGGTAAGTTGCACACATGGGGATGGGGAGCAACATGGGTGGGTGTGGGTGCCCAGGGGGTCCCTGCAGGCTCCCGCTGGTGCAATTAGGCCATCAGCAGCTCCCAGGACCTGAGGACGGGCCCAGTCCGGTCTCACTTCACACCTGAAAGGGGCTGCCAGCAGGTGGGACCACAGGGCCCAATGGCAGTGGGCCAGGCCGGGGCCTTGTTCTGGGCTGGCCAGGGACAACTTGGGCCAGGTGTGGACCATGATTTCATGCTCCATGCTCTGGCCACAATTAGGCTGCCCTGTGATAGGCCAAGACACCCTGGGACGCCCAGCCTGCAGAGTGAATGCTGTGTCCTAGGGCTGGCCTAATAGTTCCCCCGAGGCCCTCATGCAAATAGGCCTCAGATTTCATTTGCTGCATTTTTCATCCATAAAATGGACTCACCCAAGGACAGGAAGAAAATACTTTAAAAAATAAATTAAAAAAAACCCACTTCATCTAATCCTCAGTCCTCTGATTATTCACCCTTCCGTGGACGTGAAATAATCACTCTCAGGATAAGTTGCAACAGTTTGTGACAGATGAGATGGGAGGCTATGAAAGCTCCTAGCCAATCTTCACCTGCTCCGGCTGGTCGAGCCTCAGGTAGAGGATTTTAGCTGCTTATTTCTTAAATCATCTGAGCTGCATTTTTCTTCTGTGTCCACAGAGGGCGCGATTCCAAAAAAATGAACACTCCCCAAAAATCCCTGTGTGATCACCCTCTCTGTTTTTGGTTTAGCTGACATTTCTTTGCAGTTCCTAGCACCTGGGCAAGGGTGGGGTTGAGGGAAGAAGATAAACTTTTGAAAATGTGCCCAATCTTGTATAATCTCAGCGGGCGACTGCAAGAAGCGTACTCCATTCCATCCCACCTAGTTCAGGCGGCCAAGAATAACAGGGTGTTCTAATGATGGCTTTTTCTTGGCGTGTCTTCAACAGCAGAAAGTTCCAAAACGCTCCCATGGTGGCAAAGGACGTTTTCTTCCCAATGGCAAAACAAAAGGAGAGTTGGCAGGCGATATTTATTCAGTCAACGATCAGATACAAGAAAAATACAACTTTAGTTAAAAGGCAGTAAAACATACAAGGCCGCGTATCATCTTGCTAAAAGCAGCAGCATAGATGGTTGCAGGTATTGATTTTCCCTTCCCTTACTAATCTGGATATTCCTGTTAATGGTTGTATTTGGAAATGGAAAGCTGAATTCTTTACCAGGCTTGGTGTAGTTAGAGGCGTCATGATAGCAACATTCTATGGGCTTCTGCATTTCATCTAATGGAGTTTTCCATTCTTTTTTCTTGCAAATAGAATTTTAACATAAATTTTGAATGCCTTACTGCTTTCAGCTTTGAACTCTATTTATTTATTTATTTATTTATTTATTTATTTATTTATTTATTTATTTATTTTAGGGATGTGCACATTTTTTGGGGGGGATAGATAATGTGGAAACAATATTCCTGGTCACTATTCTCTCGCTCTGAAGGTGGACTGAAGCTGGATTAAGCCTTAACCGTGACCTTACGAGCTAGTAAGAGTGTTTGAGGTCACAGCTATGTATTTATTCAGGAAATAAAGTTCAAGAAATCTAGCATCTTGTCCATACAATGTGGTCTTGCAGGATTTTCCCACAGAGAGATCAGATGCCCATAGGATTTTACCCTTTGCCCACGGAATCCTCAGCTACTGCTAGGATTTCCCCTACCCTTTCTTTTTTTCCTTCCCCCACTTTTTTTTTTAAAGGAAAGGCACTGTGCTTTTACCCAATTATTTGCATACCTTCAGGAAATTTGTTTTTGGAAACGAGGTCGTGTAATCCCATTCCGGCAGGCCTCTGTCCCAGGGATGTTGGAGCCCTTTTGCATTTCCTTACAGAATTGCAGCTTCTGTGATTGTTTGGTAAGACTTGAGGGAGGTCAATTATCTCTAATACCCTGATTTGTTGTCAGCTGAATGGACTTTAATTAAAGCCACATGGGTTCTTGCCTCCTTTTTTTTTAGTTTCTGGGTCCCAAACAGGTTGCGGGGCAGGGAGAATTTTTCTTTCTACCCTAATACTAGCCTGGCATTTTCCTCTTCTCTTACTGAGTTTTATTTGATGCCCATACAGAGAAATGACAGAAGAAAGACATGCTCAGAGACTATTTTTGCATGCACACCGCAATGCTAATTTTTTTTCAGGCCCAGCATGCAAGGTGCATATTATTTTGGAGATATCAGTGTTCATATAGCTGGAAATAGATGATATAAATTGTTTATAGTTCTTTGAACCTTTACATGGGTGCAGCACTTAGTTCAGTGATACACAGGCAACTACAGGGAACCCATAAGATTTTGCCTTCTGACTCATTTTTTTCAGATTTCAAATTGTATCAGACTTGTTTCTGGGTAGGCATATGTACAATTATGGATTTTTTGTTTGTTTCTTTGTAATTGATCATACTGTTAAGGAACTTGGAAGAAATTACAGTTGCATCAGATTATCTAGAAAGTCTTTTTTTTTTGCTTTCTTGTACAGCATGATTAGGCTCATTAAAGTCATGGAATTTCCTGTTGTAATGTACGGCCCTGAAAGCTGGACTCTGAAAAGAAGCAACATCGAATTACAGGAAGAAGACAGATATCTTTGAAAGGTTATCAAGGAACTTGCATGCGTGCGTACATACATATTGCCTTTGCAGAAGCTATACTGACTTTTAAAATTTTTTTAAAGGTTTTATTTTCATTTATACAAAGGAAATAAACAGGAAAATGAATGTACAGCAAATGACAAAGGCCTGTATTTAGCCCACAGAACCCCTTTGCAGTTCCAGCTTGTGCCCCAGGTAAGTGGGCCCCGAGGAGGTGGGCAGGAGAGCTCCAGTGGTGCTCTGGGCCTCACCAGGGTCCTGTGGAACCATGAGCTTGTGGTTCCAGAGGACCCTGAAAGAGGCCCAAAGCACTGCCAGAGGAGGTAACGGGGCGGGGGGGGGGGGAGGTTTGGGGTAGGCAGGCCTCGGTGGGGAGGCCCCAGGGTAATCCAGTATCCTTAGAAGTTTCTACCGAAGCTTCTATGGATACTGGATTATCCGATTCGTGGATGGATAGGGCCCGATTCAATCTGTCCACGAATCTTGGAATCCGGATGTATTTGTCTGGATTCTGAATGCACGGATAATTAGTGCACATCCCTAGTCTGGAGATGGCCCTGGTGCCTTCATCCCCATTAAAGCTCAGAAAATGCACTTCCAAAATGCATCTTCTGGCCTCTGATATGGAATAGAGGTGGGATGGTAACACTAGCACCCACATTCTACTGCCACTAACCTGCTTTTGAGCTACTTTTCTTTAAATGTGTGCAGACACAGCCCCAGGCATTGATCAGCATCAAAACCAGAAGTAACCGGAGGGGAAAGAGGCACTTCCATCTCAAAATATTTCCTCCCCGGCATCTCTGACTGTAGCTGGTGTCCGGCTACTGCAGACAATATGGGAAGTGAAGCAGGCAGGGCTGCCCCATCTGTTTCTCATGTTCATCCTTGCCTGCTGGTCTAGCTGGGAAAAGCCGTGTCCGTGTTGGTAGCAGGGCGATCTGGGAGAGTGACAACACACCAAACCATCCTGTGCAGACTGTCTAATTAGCCAGCGCCTGGATCCAATTAAATGTGGAGTCACCGTTCAAGGCAAGTGCTGTCCTTATCATCGTAGAAGCAAGACCCAGACAGAAGAAAAATGGACACCGTGATAGGGCTGCTACTCCTCTTGCAGGCAAAGAAAATGAGGCCATTGCCAGTGGGTGGGTAGGTGGGTATCCCTTGCTCCTGCTGGAGGAAATGAGACAGGAGTATTGCATGTGGCCCTTTGGAGAGATGGAGATCTTGCTGGCCGCCAGATTAATCCAATTAGCACGGAGCGACATTTGAACTGCCTTGCTTGCTCGCAGAATGGATGGCCTCGAAGTTCTGGCCCGGGCATGATGCTCATTTAGCATCCCACTGTATCCCGATGTTGGCGCGTCTAGCTGAACGAGTTCGCCCCGGGAGACAGATTGGTGTGCAATCATTTCTGCTTCAGCAAGCTAATTAGTACAAAGGCCCCAGATGTTTAGGAAGGAGAGCAAAAGCTCCTCTCCAGCAGAGACCTGATAAATGAAGCGCTTCCTTGTAGATCACGCTGGGGGGCCAGAGAGCGAGAGGGGAGCAAGGCAGCAGCCTGGATGAAAGACAAAACCTTTCACGCATCACAGCCGCAGCAGCTTCAAGCCTTCCTTAATGGGGACGCGGAACAAATACTCATCACGTTGAACATTCGCAAGAATTTGTACGTTCACATTTGAACCGCATGTTGGCTACGCTTGGAGATGGACATTCAAATGTGAAGCAAAAGCTGCTTTTGCGCCTTTGCTTGATGCTTTGCTATATTTGTGAAGGTGGGGAGACCAGTCACGTCCGGAGTGGACTAGAAGCTGATTCAAAGCGGATTCAGAGCGGAATTGAAGCATTCACAGCAGATTCAGAATGGATTTGGAACAGGTTCAGAGGGGATTCACAGGCACAACTGGCAGCAAGGATTCGGATTGGATTTGAATCCGTTTGCAGTGGATTCGAATCCTACCACATTTGAAGTGGCTCTGTTTGCACAGATGCAAAGCGAACACAAAAAGAAATTACACACATCTCTGTTCCTTAATACTGGCAGAGGCCAGAGACGTTTGCTCTCAAGCACGTGTAATGGTCAGTTGTGGAATCTGTTCAGATCTCCCTCTTGGCTGGTGTAGGGATGGCCCTCACTCCCTTGTGTTGTTGCAGCCTGCTGAAAATGGTAGCGCTATCTGTCAGTGGGCGAATCCCCATGGCAAGCTTATTTTGGATTCAATACGGGTTCAATCCTCGCAGACCCCACGTCAGTTTGGCTTAACACGCTTTCCGCGTGTTATATCGCCCCAAAGTGTTGTAAATGTTAATCCTCATTTCAACAGGTCTCACTCTGGTTTGTGCGCTTGATACGTGATACATTTTTTACTGTGGGGACCCTACCGTTTTAAGGGATGAGAATCCATGTTTAGGGTTTCCCTCCCCCAATAGCTTGCTTTCAAAGACAGTGATTTCAGTGTAAAAATCCACCCCTTACAGCAGCCGCTACACTGTAGCAATCCATGCACTTCACACCTGATAACAATGTTGCAATTTTGCACAATTCTAGCTCTTTGGAGTTCTGACCTCTAAAGGGGAAAGGAAAGCAGGGGCAGGTTCTAGGAGATGTGTGAATGTTTAAAGCAAGGGGACTTGAGTTGCTGCTGCTGCTGTGTGCCCTGGGCAATGGGGAGAATCGCTGGCTGCCCGCTGCTGTTTTTCCTCCATCCAGGCAAGCTGCAGCCACCCAGCTACCCAGCTAGGCTCCGTGAAGGGGTCCCTTATGGGTGGCACGTTCACGCCAGGAGGAAGAGGGCAGGCCAGCCCTAAAAAATAGCTTTTAGAAAGTAGCCACTTGAGTCCCCCATTGAGTCACGTACGCCACCTACGATCCTCAGAATCCGGATCGAACACGATTAAGCTGAAAGTAATGGGAACAGGCAAATTTGCTTTTGCATCCGGTTCTATTATTTTGGTTTAGGGAAACTGGATTAAGCTTATAAAGGGGATGCGGCCAAGTCCCTGGATCCTTTGCTAGGAGATCCAGGAAGGTAAAGCATTTGGAGCATCTGGCTGGCTGCTGAATTTGGTGTCAGTCGGCATGGAATGAGGGGATCCTCCAGTTATATATTCTTTGTTGGAATCCCATGGCATTCTAGCTCATTACAATGTGAAACTGCTGTATCCTTTCCTCCTGTGTGGTCCACTGGGGCCTGAAATGGGCACCTGAGTTTGCATTGGTTGTTGCTCAGTGACTCAGACAGCTCTGACTTTGCAATCCCATGAACACTATCACACATGTCTGCCTGTCAGAAGCTGCTCCTCCGAGTCCCTATGTTTTTCCACTGTCACTGGAAGTACCCATTAACTACCCATTAATGGGAACAAAAATGCCATTTCATACCCATTATTGGGTACTTAATGGGTACTTTTAGTGACAGTGGAAAAACACCCATACATTCATATCCATCCCTTCCTTAATACATATGTCCATCTGCTGCCCTCATCTCGTGTTGCTTTGAATTTTTCTTAGCCTCCGGATCTGCTCCTAAGAGTCTCGCCCCATGTCATATGGCCAAAATATTTGCGCTTGAGCTTCAGTGTCTGTCCCTCCAGTGATCAGTATAAATTTATGTCCTTGAATATTGACTGGTTTGTTCTTCTAGGAGCCCGTGGGCATCTCTGGGTTTGCATGCTGGCTTTTGAATCTACCAGAAATCCTCAGTGCAATGCTAAAATTATGGTGGGTGATCACTGGGCCAGCATCCCACTGGTATCAGAAGACAGGTTGGCACCATTTCAGGTCACTGCCAATGTACCCTGATGGAAGGCCAGATTTAAGAGCATGTGGGACTTCCTGTGTCTTCATAAAAGCTTGGGTATTGTTTTTTGGGTGGGTGGGTGGGTGGATGGGTTCTGTCCTGGCATCTGGCACAACCAGGAAATTTGAAATTAAGAATTAAAAAAGCTCTGGAGCAGCAAGAACCGGGCTTAATGATCTGGCTATGCTAATCTCCACTCTGCGGCAGGGAAAGCCTGGCATTTTTGAAAGAGTTGGCATTTCTCTGTGCCACCTGGTGCTTACTGGGTGACTTTCTTTTCAGAATTATAGGTAGGAGGAGAGGAAATTGTTGTTCCTGAGAAGTTCTCATTTTATTCAGCTACAACAAAATCTACTAAGATACTTATGGAACATTCAAGACAAATAGAGAATCCTCCATTGACATTTGTCATTGTTAAGAAGAGTCCATTCCTGAAGGGTCATCTACAGCTAAGTTTTAATCTGGCTTCAGTCCACCTTTGGAGTGAGAGAACCCATCAGCAAAGTGACAAGTTGTTTTCATTTAGCATTATTTAACTGCAGAAGTCCACCTTTGGGTTAAACAATGCGGAAAGAGAATAATAGTCACTTTGCTGAAGATGGACTAAAACTTAGTGCATAGTGAAGATGGTCTGAATCAGTGCTATACCATGGAACACAAGCCAATATTTTCTGATCCAAGATGACTGTATAGTAAAAAATAAACAATTTTGAATTTACACACTTCATTATTGTTCGGTACAGACACCCAGTTTGAGCAGTGCTGTCCTCAATGGGTCATTGGCCAAATCTGAAAAGGTTTCTCAGATGCTCATATTTCTGTGGGATGGAGGCCCAGATCTTGGCCACCGGGCCACAACTACATCCCTGCGTGCCTGGTGTATTTGAATGCCAGCCTTTCCACTGCTATAGACTTCTTTCTGGTTAATCTGCTATATATCGGTTTTTGGAAGCCAATTGGTGTTAGACAATGAGGCGCTTCAAGGGGCTAATCCTCCTTAATCTTTCAAAAATGGCTCCAAATGACCCAAATGGAGGAGAAAAGTGCAGACTAAGCGGGGGACTCATCAGCGCGCTGCTTTGGAAGACGATACGGTGCCCCAAGTGAGCTCTTCACCATGACACCCACACATCAGCCACAATCACCTCCTGAGACTTTAAGCCAAGGGGCCATGGAAAAATTCAATGGGTAATGCATTTGGGATTAGGCCCAAATTGTCTGTAAGTTGCTAATAATGCTAATTACCAGGAGTCCACAAATGATGCCAAGATTTGAGGAGGGGGAGGGGGTATATTCAGCAATGACAGCCGGCTCATCTTTCCAACCCTTGTGGAATGAATTAACCTGCGGAGGAAATGTCAAGAGGCAAATATCTAGCAGGGGAGGGCAGATTGCCGCAGAGAAAGAGAAGCCTTTATTCAGATGCTCTTTGTCAATCCCAACTGCAGCACGCCTCCTCCTCCTTCTAGAGATCTTCATTCTTCCTCTTACCACCCTGCTGCCCTTCCCCATCCCCAGTGCCCTTGGAATTCTCCTTTTCAAAGCGAAATCTGGACAGAGTCCATTTTTAACTCACTCGGTGTGCCACCGGCTTAGACAGATGCTGTTTAGACAGCCTGGTTTGGTGGGTGGTCAACTCAAGGAGACCGTCGTGGTGGAGTTTATAGTAAGCTAACAGCCTAAATGTACTGTTGAAGGCCAACTGGAAGCTGGCGTGAAATGGCAGCATGTAAATTATGGGGGCAAAGAAGTTCTGGGGGAAGCAGAGATGCTTTCATGGGGGGAGGGGTGGGGGAGGGAAGCAGGATGCTTTGGAGGGCATTCTCTCTCCCCCCCCCCCCGCCTTGTTTGCGGGATTGAAAAATGGCAGTAAATTGCATTTATATATGTGTGCATTTATTGGTTCTGGATAAAATTTGTCCTCCTGATAAAGTAAAAGTAAGAATCCGCTGCTGTCAAAATGCAACAGCGGTCTGGAATTAGCAGAATTATACAGCTCTTTCCTGCATCAAGGACAAGGAACAGGCAGGCTTTTTTCTTGTTCCTGTCTCGTCTTGTTAGGTGGAAAACTAATATTTGAACGTTCATGGTCCAGTGAGGAAGACTGGTGTGTGAAAAAGTGCACCCCTCGAGGTACCTGGACCCCAGGAGGGCAAAAGCTAACACATGCTCCATTTCAGACAGTGCTGGATTATGAGGCAGCCCTCTGGCTTTGGATTTCTCTTGGCCAAATGTCCGTGTTTATGCTTGACTTCAGTCCTCCTTGGGTTTCACGGAGCCCTTTGATTTGTAAGGGCCATATCTGTGACTTCTCCCCCAAACATGAAGACAGAGTGCATATATGGGTTTGATTAAGGCTCCTTCCTCTCATTTCAGCCTGGCAAAATGTTGTATTTCACTTTTAAAATGGCTAAAAATAAGGAAAAGGGATTCTCTTCTTTCAGGCATGTTTTCGGCCAAGAGGGAAGAATTTGGAAGACTTCAGAGCCTGGGACTAGCAGAATGTACTGCAGATCTATGGGGAAGGTACCAAACAGGTTCAAGATGAGACTAGGGCTACCTTCCGACTGGTAAAAAAAAAAAAGCCCAGGTTTTAACCAAGGGCTCTTTGAAAACATCCTGATTGCACTGGGGCACCGTTTCCACCCCGCCCTGTTCCTCTGCCTTTTGTCATCATCCCACTGCTTGCCTTCCCCACCGTTCTCCAATAGATGGAGGAAAGGGGTGGGGGGCAACTGCGGGAGACAACAGCAGACAGAGGAAAGGGGTGGGGGGAAGGCAAATGCCAGGAGATGATGAAAGACAGAGGAATGGGGAAGGGGTGGGAGATGATGAATGAGCAGGGTGGGGTAGGTAAATGGTGGGAGACAACGAAAGACAGAGGAATGAGGTGGGGGAAGGGGCAGGAGACAACAAATGAAAACTTCGGGTGTGGTGTGGTAGGCAAACAGTGGGAGACAACAAAAGATGGACGAATAGGGCGGGGAGGAAAGGGCAGGTGGGTGGGGCAGAGGGAGTAAATTGTGGTGGGGTAGGCAATGGTGGGAGACAGCACTGTGGCTGTGGAGGAGATAGGCGTGGTGGTGTTCCCATTAATAAATATTCAGATTTTCAAAGGAGTCCACAGTGAGTCCTGTTAAAATCTGAACAGGGATTTCCTGAAGTTTTGGACATTTGGTTCACAGAAAAGGGGAATCCTGTACAAAGTGTCAGGATGGTGGGCACTTGAGCTGAATTCAGGCCAGAGGAAATGCGTCCTTTAAAACTCCAAGGCTGTGTTCACACCTAAGTGTTAATCCAGCTTCACTTTCAGAGCAGAAGAACACATCAGCAACATGAACAATCTTTTTTTTTTGCACATTATCTAACCCAAAGTTAGATTTTCTGAGTTAGATAATGCTGAAAGAAATCAGCTTGCCACTTTGGTGATGTGTTCTCTCACTCTGAAGGTGGACTGAACCTGGATTAAAACTTAGGTGTGAACACAGCTGAATTCTTGGAGAAGACCAGAACCATTATTTTGGAGCCTTGCTTGAAGAGGCCTCCAAAGATCCTACTGAGAAGTAAACTATAACGGCGTGTCCCCATACACGTTTTGGTCCAAATTGAAATTGGGTTCGGCAAGGGTCGTCCCCACGCACTTTTGATTTGGTCTGATTTCCATGGACCAAATTGCCCAAACCAGGACCAAATCTATGCCAAATTTGATACTGGAAAAAATAGGTCTGGGCATGATTTCAGGGTTCAGCATACATTGCTTTGTGAGCCAAGCCTGCGCATGGGGATGGTCCTGGGCTATTTGGGGAGGGGGGGAGGAAATTGGTGTTTGCATCAGTGGGAGGTGGGGTTTCATGTCCTGTGCTTGCTGTTCCTGCCCTGTGCACTGGAGATCACAACTGCTGAGATTTTTTGGGAGGAAATGATGTTAAAGCTGAAATGATGAGGCCTTCGCTGCCCCATGAGACTCTTTTATACAAGTATTCCACCCCCCATTCCCCGATTGCAGGATAATGGCTTGACTTTTCTCCCTTTTACACGGAAAATATTCTACCCCTGTTTCCTGATCACCAAGGCAGGCATGATAATGGCTTGATTTTCCTCTGTTTTAAGCTTGCCAGGTGTTCCCACTATTCCCAGGTGGAGCAGAGATGTGCAAAACTGCTCAACCACTCAACTGCTGCCAAACCTCATAGCTGCTTTGGTTTTTTAAAATTACTATTTTTTCTATTCATTACTGCAGCGGGTGGCGCAGCGGTGGGATGGTGTCAGCCCAGCTTCCAATGAGGGGAGAGGGGATAGAGAGGAGATGGCACTGCACCCCCATGTCGGGGTATGGCATGGGGACAGGCAACAATCGATCTCGGCCCCACACCTGATCCAACGCGCACCCAATCAGACCCAAACAGCTTGCATGGGGATGCGGCCCATGTGTCTTAAAACTGTACTATATAACCATATTTTTTAAAATTGCATCCAAAACATTGCATACAGAAAATACTTCTGCAATTTTGTTCAGCTGGGTTACAGACCTGCCTCACCTATACTGGTGAGGGTTAAACATGTTTTTATCATGGGAGATTCACTGGCACTTGGCCTCTAGACAAAGCTAGCTTTATCCCCGCTGAACCTTTGTTATGATCTTAATATTGTGCAAGATAATGATTCAACTATTGTTCTGTGGTGCCCCCTTGTCGTGTCCCAGGCAGGTGAGGTCAGCGAGGCAAACACACGTGCACACTTATGGCAGTCCTTTAAGGGCTCAGAAGTAGTCAGCATCAATTCAGTCCAAGGTCAGAGCTCCAGAGATTCGGCAAAGACACGGCAAGAGTCAGGCAGTCCAAGGTTGGGGTTCCAGAGGTATGGCAAAGTCACAAGGGGGTCCAAGAGTAAGAATACAGGCACAGTGGGAGTTGCATTGGAGTTGTCTGCAACACTGGCTCAGCGTGTGCTGCTCGACTAAGTAGGGGAGTCATCACCACGTCCTTGCCAGTGCAGCTGAAGCAAACGCTGCGAATGGTGTTTCACCTGCTTCTGTTGTTGACTGTCTGAGCTCTTGTCCCTAGAACTGTGTGCTCCCCCAGAAGTGGCCTCAGACCCCCAGCATCTGCAGCACGGTACCCTGGTTGCTGCCCAGGCTGTCTCACCATTGCAGCCATGCCCTCCTCCTTTGAGGAGGGTGGAGAGGCAGGATGGGACATGGCACCCCTTTTTAAAACTCCGTGAAGGGCAATATAAAGACACTGCAAGCAAAAGGATAACTGTGATGTGATGGGCAATGGGCAAAGGAAGGCTTGTACATGCATTAAGCTAGCCAAGTTTCCCATCATGAGCTGACTTGCATCTTTCCATGCAAGACTGCTTCTTAAATCATTCTTTGTTGATCCTGTAATTTGCAGACAGCTCAGCTGCCTGATTGCTCTTTCCTTAGGAAATCCTGCCACTGGAAAAGCAATTTCTCTGAGGCTCTGTATCAGATTCCTTTTCTTGGATCTGTCTACAATACTCTGCATTCTTCTCCCTCTGGATCTTATGGCATCTTTTCTTCCAGTCTAAATCCCGAGATTAGGACCTGGTGTCTTCACCTGGCATTTCCAGCCAAGTCTGCCTCCCGAAAGGCTGCCTCTGTGGCCGCATACGGTTGGCCAATGAACCTATTTTTAAAAGAATAATGCTATCCTTCTGAGATGAATACGTTATATTGGGCTATGCGGGGCTGGCAGCATAGGAGATCACCCACTTGCTAAAGAACCTAAGTGGAGTTCTGTCCAATCAGGCCACAGCCCATCTAGTCCAACATCCCACCTCACACAGTTGCTTCTGGGCATCTCAAGCAGAAAACTAAGGTAAGACCTTCACCACTCCTTGCAAATGGCCTTTAGAGGCATCTCTCCAACCCAAAGGTGATACTTAGGAATCTAGTAGCCAGTGCAGAGAGGAGAAAGGAGATGACAGGCCCTCACATGGAGAATGGGAAATGGCCAACTTCCAGCACCCTTTCCAGTCCGCTGAAGGGAGTCCTGGCAGGATCTTAATGGCTGTGGGCAGAATTATGCACACAGCAGTGTTGCAGAATTCCACTTGTCACTTTGGTCACTCCCACAATGGTGCCCAGCTCCCTTCTTGGATCTCACTCCTTTCAGGATGCATGTGAATGCAACCAGTTCTTCAGGGTTTGGTTGGAGCTGGCTTGTGCTGAAGCAACATTCGAGTTGAAGAGCCGAAATCTTTTACGGAGCTGTCCAGCATTCCTTGTGGCTGAAGTTGCCCTCTCTTAAAGCATCATGGAGGTGGCCACTGGTTTACATGAGTTGTTGATGAAATCCATGGAGAAAGGGAACTCTTGATTGATGGCCAGTTGACATCAGGAAAATACACCTGTAATGCCAGCTGTTGGGTAGGAAGATGGACCAGATATTGGGCGTTAAGGAAGCGTCTACCTAGCTGCTCTAGAAGGAATTAATCCTTCCCTTGGACCATTCCGGCTTTCATTTTCTCTGGTGCTGATTTCCATATTGGGCATTTTATGAAAGTGAGAGCACACCACCAGTTCTGTGTAGAACCTTGGATTCCATAAATAGATTATTTATTGTTCTAAAATAATCTCCTTAAGATTGGACTACAGAGTGACAGAGATGGCCATCAACTGCCAGCCACAATCTATTTTTCTTAATATTTATTTATTTGACTGTGATTTTAATTTCCTTTAAAATTGGTTGAGAGATGCTCACAGATGTTGATAATATGAGGCAGGCACCTGCATATGGGTTCAACTGAATAGATGCCATAGAGAGAAGAATAGGGAAGAAAAAGGACCAAGGAAGTGCTTTGCAGAGTGAATGATGCCTACTCTAAATGGGTTGCTGACAGGGGTGTGCATGAATATTTGTAACATTCAATATTTGTACAAATTCAGACATTCGTATACGAATATGAATGTTTTGGAACATTCACATGAAGCTTCAGAACATTTATGAAATAGGGAGGTGGGAAAGCGTCGGCACCAGTCACATCCGCAGTGGATCCAGAGTGAATTCAAGATGGTTTGAGAGTGGATTCAAAGTGGATTCAAGGTGGATTTGATGCTTTCAGAGCAGATATATTATGGGATACATATAGGATACGTATCCGATACATGTGCATTCTTATCAGATATTCATATGAATTTGTATGACTACATTTGTATCAGAATCCTACCATATTCGAAGGGGATCTATCTGAACAACTATCAATTTCCTTACATTTGATTTGATACAAACTGAATGCAACAAACCCCCATTAGTGTACATCCCTAGTTTATGATCTTCTCAGTTTGTGTAGTGGCCATCAGAGTGAGGTCATCATCAGAAGTGAGATAGCAGAGCACCTGATGTTTCTTCTCTTCTTTCTCTTAAAGCCTTGTTGTGGCAGCCAGGTGGGGTTGCTGACAGTCTGAAAGCCTTTTCTGTACATCCCTCGGGTGACCAGAATCATAGAATCATAGAATGGTAGAGTTGGAGGGGACCTCCTGGGTCATCGAGTCCAACCCCCTGCTCAAGGCAGGATCTCCTAAACCATCTCAGACAGATGGCCGTCCAGTCTCTGCTTGAAGACCTCCATCGAAGGGGAACCAACCACCTCCCGTGGCAGCCTGTTCCACTGGTTGATCACTCTTACTGTTAGAAATTTTTTCCTAACAGAACTCTGATCAGTTATTGCCAGTGCCTGATCATGAGCCTCCTTGTTGTTCGCCTTGTCTTTCAAGCATAATGCTTCCTGCTTGGAATGTTTTTAGAAGAAGCATCTCTTTTCCTACTCTTCTTCTTCATCTGGCCAGGCACAAATGTGGCATTCTCTGACAGAGCTATTAGAGTGGTTTCTGTTCCTGCCAGTCAGACATTGTTGGCGGATCAGAGAAATACTTTGTGGTATCTGCCACAAGATATTTGACTGATCAAATAAAATTATTACTTACTTACTCCCTTGAGCTTTTTCTTTCTTTCTTTCTTTCTTTCTTTCTTTCTTTCTTTCTTTCTTTCTTTCTTTCTTTCTTTCTTTTTCTCCCCCCTTCCCTCCCCTGCTCACTCTTCCTCTGTCTCTCTTTCAATCCCCCCAATATTGCAACCTGTGATTTCATGTGTGTTCACAGAGTCACTCTGGCTATAACTTGGGCTGCATTAGAGATTTCCAGTTACCCAGGTTAAATGCCCCCCCTTTGAACTATTCCAATCAGCATGACATGTACAGTTTAGCAAGGAACATGGCACCCCTTAACCTCCTCCAGTTACCCCCACTAAAAGCTTCTTTTCGGCTCTTTTGCAGGAAGAGAAATCCAATCCCTGTTTCGGAAAGTACATTTGCTTGAAAGCCTGGAAAAAGTTACAGAGAGCAGAAGCAGTTGAAGATCTGACCATAGCAGGAAAAAAACCCACCAGTAATAAGGTCTGTGGTGGAACCTAAGAGGTAAAATCAGACACAGCTGATGGGAATCTCCAAGGCAGTCCCTTTCCTTATGGAGTTCTCTGCTTTCTCTGTGTTGCAAAGGTATTTCCAGAGGAGATGATCATTGGTGCTAGTCTTGACATGCACAGGGAAGGACAGACTGCTCAGTTTTAGCCAAAGATTTGGGTAAAGAGGTGAGTCTTCTTCACCAGATGGTTAAATGTCTACAGTAACAGTGCTTGATGCATCTCAGATGTTGGCAACCACAAGATCTGAGCTTTATCTGCTCCCGGACCTTATCCAGACCATTGAGTGCATTGCAAGTAGTAACAAAAAGAACTCTATGTACAAATGGTTCCATAGCAAGAACCACTTTCATAACAGGTACAATTGTGGAATTCAGCAATAGGGAATTAAGGAAGGTAGTACTGCAATGTTCTTTATAAGAACATAACATAAGAACATAAGAACATAAGAGAAGCCTTGTTGGATCAGGCCACAGCCCATCTAGTCCAGCATCCTGTTGCACACAGTGGCCCACCAAATGCTCATGGGCATCTCAAGCAGAGACAAGGACAAACCTTCTCCTGCTCTCGAGTCCCAGCAGATGGCCTTAGAAGCGCCCCAGTTCCTCCCCCCCTCAGCCTGAAGGATGCACCTAGGCATTCGTTCTAGTAGCCATTGATACATCTGTCATCCATAAATTTGTCTAACCCTACCTTAAAGCCATCCAGACTGGTAGCTGTCACCACCTCTTCCGACAGCACATTCCATAAGCCAATGACTCTCTGGGTGAAGAAATACTTCCCCCTGTCAGACCTTATCCTCCTACCCATCAGCTTCATAGAGTGCCCACTGGTTCTAGTGTTGTGCGATACAGAAAAGAAATTTTCTCTATCCACCCTTTCTAAACCGTGCATAATTTTATATACTTCAATCAGGTCCCCTCTCAAACACCGTCTCTCCAGACTGAAGAGGCCTAGACGTTGCAGCCTGGTTTTGTAAGGGAGGTGTTCCAGCCCCTTAATCATTCTGGTTGCCCTTCTCTGCACCTTCCCTAGTTCCACAATATCCTTTTTGAGGTGTGGTGACCAGAATTGTACACAATACTCCAAATGTGGCCTCACCATAGATTTATAAAGGGGCAAAATGACACTTGCTGTCTTATTTTCTATTCCCTTCCTAATTATTCCCAGCATTGAATTTGCTTTTTTCGCTGCTGCCGCGCACTGGGTTGACACCTTCATTGAACTGTCCACCAAAACCCCGAGATCCCTTTCCTGGTGTGTTGCAGAAAGCTCAGACCCCATCAGTTTATAGACATAATTTGGATTCTTGGCCCCAATGTGCATTACTTTGCACTTGTTAAGATTAAAGCACATTTGCTACTTGGTTGCCCACTCACCCAATGCTAAGAGATCCGTCTGGAGCTCTTGGCAATCTCTTTCAGATTTTACTACCCTAAATAATTTAGTATCATCAGCAAACTTTGCTATTTTACTATGTACCCCTTCTTCTAGATCATTGATGAATAAATTAAAAAGCATTGGTCCCAGTACTGAGCCTTGAGGGACCCCACTTTTTACTTCTTTCCACCCTGAGAATTTGCCGTTTAGTACTACTCTCTGCTTTCTGCCCTTAAGCCAGTCACAAATCCAGGACAGAACTTGTCCTTTTATTCCATGGCTGATGAGTTTACTCAGTAGACTTTGATGTGGGACTTTGTCAAAAGCCTTCTGAAAGTCCAGATAGACAATGTCTACTGGTTCACCTTTATCCACGTGTTTATTGACACTCTCAAAGAATTCCAATAAATTTGTGAGGCATGATTTACCTTTGCAGAAGCCATGCTGGCTTTTGTTCAGCAATGCTTGCTCCTCCATATGCACACTAATTTTGTCTTTAATAATGGTTTCCATCACCTTACATGGAACTGACGTTAAGCTAACTGGTCTGTAATTGCCTGGATCACCCCTGGATCCTTTTTTGAAGATTGGTGTTACATTTGCTACCCTCTAGTCCTCAGGTACGGAGCCTGATGTTAGGGAAAGATTATTTATTTTTGCTAGAAGTTCGGCAATTTCGCATTTGAGTTCCTTATGGACTCTTGGATGAATACCATCTGGTCCCGGTGACTTGTTCACATTTAGTTTATTAAGACATGCCAGGACCTCTTCCTTGGTTATTTCTGTACAGTTTAACTCTTCAGAAAATACAGGCTCAGCTACTGGCATGTGTCTTCTGTCTTCCTCCGTGAATACGGAAGCAAAAAATTCGTTTAGTCTCTCTGCAATCTCCGTTTCTTCTTTAATTACCCCTTTCTGTCCTTTACCATCTAGTGGTCCAACTGCTCTCCTGGTTGGATTCCTACTTCTGATATACTTATAGAAGTTCTTGTTATTTCTTTTGATGTTTTTAGCAATGTGCTCCTCAAAATCTTTCTTAGCTTTCCTAATGGCCGTCTTGCATTCGTGTTGCCAGTGTCTATGTTCCCTCCTGTTCTCCTCATTTGGACAAGCCTTCCATTTCCTAAATGAACTCTTCTTGTTTTTAATAACTTCATCTACTGCACTTGTGAGCCACATTGGTTTCTTCTTGGACCTAGAAGTCCCCTTTCTTCTTTTAGGAATGCATTCTAGTTGCACTTCCATTATTGTGTTTTTAAGTAGTCTCCATGCATTTTGAAGTGATTTAACTCTTTTGACTTTCCCTTTCAGTTTCCTTTTCACTAATTTCCTCATTTTGGGGAAGTTTCCCTTATGAAAGTTTAAGGTCTCTGTGTTAGACTTTATTAAGAACTTACTCCCTGTATTTAAGCTGAAGGTTATTGCATTGTGGTCACTGTTCCCAATTGGATCAGCTACAGTGACGTCCTTTTCCAGGTCCTGAGCATTACTTAGGATCAAGTCCAGGACTGCATTTCCCCTGGTTGGTTCCATGACCATTTGTTCCATGGAACAGTCATTAATTGGTCTAGGAATTTTCTCTCTCTATCCTGAGTTGAACAGGAGTTCACCCAGTCTATGTGAGGATAATTGAAGTCCCCCATTATAACTACCCTATCTTTATGGGATACCTCCTTTACCTCCTTCTCCAATTGTTCATCTCCTTCGGGCGTATGGTTGGGAGGATGGTAGCATGTCCCTATTGTTAGACTTCCTTTTTGGCTTGGTATTTTTACCCACACTGCTTCTGTGGAAGAGTCAGACTCACCTGGACATTCCAGTTCATAAGATTCTATCTCTTCTTTAATATACAAGGCTACAACACCTCCATGTCGCCCTTCCCTGTCTTTCCTGTACAGTTTGTAACCTGGGATGACTGTATCCCATTGGTTTTCACTGGTCCACCAGGTTTCAGTTATGCCAATAATATCAACCCTATTTTCCATAACTAAGCTTTCTAGCTCCCCTATTTTGGCTCGAAGGCTCCTGGTGTTTGCATATATACATTTATATTCACTCTTCTTGTCCAAATTCTGCCGTCAAGGAACATGTGAAACTAATCCCGCACTTAGCTCAGCATTTTCTGCATATTTCCAGCCCTCCTCACTTGATGGTGTGCTCTCCCAAACCGGATGCTGCCCAGCTCCTGTCGGCTTTCCCCCAGGGATCAGTTTAAAAGTTGCTCTGCAACCTTTTTAATGTTAATCGCCAGCAATCTGGTTCCCTCTTGGTTCAAGTGTAACCCGTCCCTCTTGTACAGGTTTGGCTTGTCCCAAAATGTTCCCCAGTTCCTTACAAATCTAAACCCCTCCTCGCGACACCACTGCCTCATCCACGCATTGAGGCTCCTGAGCTCTGCCTGTCTAGCTGGTCCTGCACGTGGAACAGGTAGCATTTCTGAGAATGCGACCCTAGAGGTCCTGGACTTTAGTCTTCTACCTAGCAACCTAAATTTGGCTTCCAGGACGCTCCGTCTTGCCTTCCCAACATCATTGGTACCGACATGTACCATGACCACTGGCTCCTCCCCGGCACTGTCTACTAACCTATCTAGATGTCACGTGATGTCTGCAACCTTCGCACCAGGCAGGCAAGTCACCATGCGGTCAACACGCCCATCACAAGCCCGGCTCTCTATATTCCTGATAATCAAATCGCCCACTACAAGAAGCCCCCCTCCCACTACCCGTGGAGGACTATCCTCAGTGCAAGAGGATACAGGCACATCCACTGAGGAAGGGGTCCCAACTAAGGGAGCCTGCCCCTCTTCCTCGGCTTGATGTCCTCCCTGCCTGAGGCTTCGACTCTCTGAGGCAGCTGGAGAGCTGCTTGTCATGGAGTGGGATGCTCCTACTGCATCTCTGAAGACCTCACCCTCAGCCCTGTTACTCTCTATCTCCTTCTCCAGGTCCGCTACCTTGGCTTCGAGGGAAGAAACACGTTCCCTGAGAGCCCGGAGCTCATTGCACCGAACATATACCCAAGACTGCTGCCCCATGGGCAGGTAGTCATACATATGACACCCAGTGCAAAACACTGGGAAGCCCCTCTTCCCCTGCTGGCATTCTACCTTCATTTTATTTAATGGATTTGTGTTATTTTTGAAAAATTACCTTAAAAACTCTAAAATTCTTTAAGATAAACTTTTCTGAATTAATATTTTATGTTATGATATAGTATGGTCCCCCCAAACTGTCCAAAAACCAGAGGACTTACCTCCCAAACTTACCACAGCACAGCAGTAGTTTTCCCAGGTTATTTTATCAAAATCCCAGTTATTTTCTGGTTAGTTATAGCAGAGAGCTGTTGCTTCCACGGCTATTTCTCTCAACTATTGCACTATTAATGGAAGGAGATCAAGGCAACAATCATTCTTCTCCTCCTCTCTGTTTATCCTCACAGTCCATGAGGCAGGTTAGAGGAAGTAACTGTCCAGATTCATCCAAGTTCATTTAATGGCCAAACCTACGACCCTAGCTACATTAGCTTCTGCTTTAAAAGGAAACCCTCTTGAATATCTTATGGGGGGAGAATGGACCAAGCAAAAGGCGGTGCTGTGTCCAATGCACCAGGGGCTGCTCTGCCCTTACCACACCTTGTCTGAAACTTGTCCAGTGTAGGAGCTCCTCTTCCATCTCCTCTGTTCCTGTTCAAAAGCAGCCCCGTGCAAATTTACTTCTGAGTAGCTCCTATAAATTCACACTGTGAACATGTCTAAGAAAAAAAAAATGATGTTTGAAGAATGAAGGTACTTTCCTGGTGGATAAAAAAACATGCTGCAGAAAACACACATTGGAAGGAGAATATTGTACATTGGAAACTGATGCAAAATGATGTGTAATCTCTGTGTAGCTAACTCTATGGTCCTGCCAGATGTTGCTTAACTCTTGATTGGACTGGCTGGAGCTTATGGGAGTTGTAGTTCAGCAACATTCAGAAGCCCTAATCTGGGATCATATATTTGCTCTATTATGAAGAAATGAGATTTGAGTTTTGATTCAGAACTCACCATTTATCAACCCAACAGTGAAAGTTCTCCATTAAAATATAATTTTTTTGGAGGGCCGAGAAGGCAGCATATGTGATTTCTTTTTAAATATGGAAACAGCACAACGAATATAGGCTTTATCAGAAAGCTGGATTTCACAGTCAATAAATTTCTAGGAACAATTTGAACTAAGCAGAAGAGGCCCTGTGGGTTTATCACTTGCTTTAAAAGTTAAATCTATGCTATTTCCTCCCTTTTAAACCTTTGAGCAAAAGAGATAACATTTAAGTGTTATTAGCAATACTGGGAAGAAAAAAAATGCTTTTGCAAAATTGTATCTGTTGCCATTCCAAAGAATCTTTGCCATTTTAACACATTCTTCTCTTCCCCATTTCCCTCACACTTCTAATACAGCTCATGCAAAGTGGTAATTTTTATTTAGACATCTGGGAGCAGAGGAAAAAACACTTTCTTGTTTGTGTTTTAAATTTTTTTTAACACTGCTGACGTTTAAATGAGGTTTTATATATGAGAATTGCCCTGTGCAATGGTGAGGGCTGTCTGTACATGCAAATGAAATGAGTAAATTTTTTGAAGTTAATCAGGACTAAGAAAGGATGGGGGAAATCAGATTAGAAGTGGGGCAAGGGACACATACTCTTATCTGTGAACAAGTTCGTATTTAGTGAACTCACAAATGCAAATTTACAAAATTCATATTCCTGAAACTAATGTGATGCCTGCAGTTGCTTTCCTCGGAATTCCTTGTGTCTGTTTAGAACCCTATTCTGTCTGTTCTAAAATCCTCTGGGGCTGGAGCAGAGTCCACAGCTGTCATGAACGAAATGAAAAATATTAGTAGTCCATGCTTTATAGCCTGGTCTTAGCAAGAGAAGAACTCTTCCTTTAGCTTGAGCCCCCCCCCCCCTTTTTTGGCTATAAATAGAATGACAATCCCGTCAGGGCCTGTGCTCAGGTGTGTGTAAGACTGTCTTCAGATGGCATGAGCCAATGCAAGATTGGGGGGGGGGGGAATCCCACAATTCCTATTGCCACCCCATGCTAGGCAGGAAAAGCCAGCATGGGCTAATTCTTGTGTGCCGTGGAAGCTTTTGGAATATTCAGAATGTACAAATATACTGGAATAAGTAACCGATGTCTAAGTGCAGCCAGACATGAAGGCAAGTATTGTTATTTTGGGAAACCCATAATAACAATATTATGGGTTGCCAATCAGCTAAGCTGGATCCATTTTCAGAATGCCACGGATACATACAGAATTCCCAGTATAGTGCTGAGACAATCAGTGCTTTACGTTTTGTCTGGAGGCCTCCTGAGACCGGTATCCCAAGACTTACAAACACCAGGGCTGTAGTCACACCTAAGGTTTAATCCAGCTTCAGCCCACCTTCAAAGTGAAAGAACACATCAGGAAAATGAGCAGTAGTTCTCTTTCCACATTATCTATCCCAAAGGCGAATTTTCTGAGTTATTTAACACTAAAACAGCTTGTCACTTTGCTGAACTCCGAAAGTGGACTGAAGCTGGATTAAAACTCAAGTGCGACCACATCCCAGGTAGCTGAAAGCTTAACACTACTGGAGAAGCTGTTGAAGTGTTATTCCTTTCTACAGAAGAAGGGCAGGTTGGGAAGAAAGATAAGCTCTTGGAATGGGGGTGGGAGATTCCTGGCGAACCGCATCCCTGTTATAACTCAGGGATTAGGAGAATACCTAGGATTTCCAAATTTAGAGTGGATGACTGGCTTGGCATAAACAAAAGCCAGCATCTCCTTCCTTGTCCTCCCCTCCCTCCTGAAGATGTTCGTGAGATAGGGCCAAGAAATATCCCCGTTGCAACTACATTCTGATCCTCTGCAGCCAGCTCGCAAATGGACGGCTAGTGTGGGGAGAAAAGGCGCTTCCTGCCCGATGCTGCTCACGGGTGGTCGGGGTTTAAAATGAAATATACAGGCTGACAAATGCTTTTACAAAGGCCAGATTATAAACTGTAAACCTACTGTCAGTTGGGCAAGAAAGGAGATCCCCCACCCCCCAAAGCCCCCTACCAAATGCCTCTTATACCATTTAAAGATTTAGTTTGGCTTCAGCACTAGCGCAGTTCGTCTTGCAAGAGCAATGGCGCTTTGCATTTATAAATGGGCGCCTGGGACCCTATAAATGCTGGCTGATGAGAAATCTGTTACCCAAGAAAGAAGCTATTTTAATTAGATGGAAGGAAGGATTGACCTATTGATTGCAAAATATAGTATTTTGGGAAGAGGTCCTCTTGAAACCGAGAAGGCATCAAATGTATTTTAAATATGGTTTAATACTTCATATATTCTATCTTTTTATTATTGTGACCTGCCCTGGGATCTTCTGATGAAGGGTGGGACATAAATTCTTATAAAATAAAATAACATAAATAAGCTCCACTGGGGTAGAGAATGGGAGTTCATTGAAATATTTCTGCATTCCAGGTCCGTCTGCAAAGGAATATCTTTCTGCTCCTCCTTCAAGAAGAACATGAAGCACGTGAGAACAATAAATTGGACAATCGGCTGACTTGCCCTTTCTCTCCGAAATGTGCTCTTCACTTAGGGCGCTGTTGTGGTGTTGTATTTATTTTCCCTAATAAGATTATTGGAACTCTTTAACAATACAGTCATTGTATATAACTTGCAAACAGTGTGAAGGTGTCCAGACTTTTTCTAGGTATTACATTTGACAGTTAAATGCTGCAAAAACAAACAGAAAATAACAATGGAAGGACCTTACCCAGAGTATCAGGATATGGTTAAAATGATCATGCATGTCTTGGTGTCATGAAGTCCTGTGGTTCACAGCCAGGAAAAGGGGAGGGGTAGCTGATGTCTTGATGTCAGTTTAGTCTTGTGGTTAGAGTGCTGGACTCATATCTCATAATCACCGGGTTTGATTCCGCACTCCTCCATGAAGCCAGCTGGGTGACCTTGGGCAAGTCACAGCTCTCTTCTGAGCTCTCTCAGCCCCACCCACCTCATAGGGTGTCTGTTGTGGGAAGAACAGAAGGTTTGTGAGCCGCTTTGAGTCCCTTTAAATGGGTGAGGAGTGTGGGGTAGAAAAGTCAATCCCTCCTCCTCCTCCTCCTCCTTCCCAGTCCCAGAATGATTATAATGTTTTCCCTATAAAATCAGATATGGGATCTGGCAGAGTCTGGCAAAGAACACACAGTTCTTTGGTTGTTGTGATACAGGTCACTTCCAGATGTTTTGGAAAAATTAGGCTTTTTAGCAATTTGAGGGTGCCATAGTCTAAAGGTCCTCTGAGATGATCACTCATTGTCCTCACAGCTGGGCAACAGCAGGGGAAAAGTGCTTTCTTCAGAGCTGATGTCACACACACATGACAGCTATCATTTTCGTCCCAGATTTGGCTGTGCACATGTACAGGGGGCAATTTTATTCAGTTTTTGTGCTATTATGGGAAAACTTGTGCTGGATTTTCCTGGAATAGAAAAAAGTGCAATTTTACCCCTATATAGTGAAGCTTTCTTGCGGTTGCCACAGATACACACGGCAATCCCAGCACACTTTTTAACCCTCATCTCCACACAGCCATAGTTCACATACAGAAAACTGTACACAGACATGGATTTGTCTTATCTTATCTTTGCATATCAGCAAAGTTTCTTTTGTGATCAAATGCCTCGAAAAGCATTGAAAAACTGGCTTTCAGCTACTTCAAAAGATGGGAAATCTCAAAGAAAATGAAGGAAGAAAACAGCCTGCTATCAAAAAGGGAATTATAATCCTCCTGAATTCCAGAAGGATCAGTGAGCTTTCTGCTGGTTAAGAAACACACTTCGTTACTTCTAGAGGATGCTGTTTCCTCCCTGTGCCTTCCAGTATTTACTGGTGTTTTTTTGGAAATAACTTGAGGCAATTCACAGGAAGAACTATAAGGGGAAAAAAAGAACTTTTTTTAAAAAAATTAAAAACCCAATAAGATGCAACAGAAGTGTCTGAAAAACAATTCTTGCGGATAGTTCAAGTTAATACATGTGGCCACGATTAACTGGCTGTTATTTTCATAAACCCGTGACTTCCACAGGCATTTTACAAGGCTAAGATAGCTTGCGGAGTCCTGGGTCAGTCCTAAAGCTTCCGAGCCCCTGAGATGTTTGTTTCTTTTTAAATGGAAGCTGTTTCAATTATGTTAAGATTTCATGACTTAAGATGCCTAGAAAGGTTTATTTTCATCACTACCTCTGTTTCCTAGCATCTCTGACCCCCAGTGCTTTTGGCCTCAGTATGAGTAGGAAAAGGTCAAGCGATTTCCTACAATGAGTTTCCAAAATTCAGTAATTCTTTTCTTTATTTAGTTACATATGATCACTAGTAAGTAACCCTTTCTTTTTCTTTCTTTTTTTTAAGGATTGCTTTTTACGGCCCATGTTTCCATTCTTTTCTCACGCCTGGGTCTCTTTCATCTTTGAGACAGTCTATTTTAAGTGTATTCTCCAGAAAATGGGACATGTTTTCATCTGTACATCTCCAGGGAGGGGGAAAAATTGCTTAAAATTATTTATTCCAGAATGGCTATGGACATGAAAAAGAATTCTGTTGAGGGGGGTTCATAAATTGCAATTCTCTGCAGCCCTACTTGGGAATAACACCCACACAAGAAAAAGGGACTTAACCTCTGAACGTTTAAAATTGTCCATCAGCTTTTGGTATCAAGATTTGGAAACATTAAAAAGAAAAAAGGAAAGGAAAAAGGAAAAAAACAAGCAACAACATTAGGAACTGGAAAAACCCAGGACTGTACACAGAATCTTTTCTTAAGAAAAAAACAAAGTGGGAAATGGTAAAGGTTATTGGGGTCAGGAGGAAAATGCTAAGTTTTCCAGGTCCCTTGAAACCTAAAAGCATTTTGAAAGAGGTGGGTGCCCACCCACAAGATGGCCTCTGTCATGTCTGTGTGTTTGAGGGTGCCATAGTCTAAAGGGGAAAAGCCAACCTAGGCTACTTTAACTGAGCTTCCAAAGAGACTGTCTGGACTGGGGTAGGATAAAAGGTAGATGACAAGATACTGTTAACTCAAGCTTAACTCCTGGTGACTATAAGGCTGTGGTCACACCTAAGGTTTAATCCACCTTCAGTCCACCTTCAGAGCGAGAGGACACATCAGTAACGTGACCAGTAATTTTCTCTCCACATTATCTACCCCAAAGGTGAATTTTCTGAGTTATTTAACACCAAAAGAAAACCACTTGTCACTTTGCGGATGTGTTCTCTCACTCTGAAAGGGGATTGAAGCTGGATTAAACCTTAAGTGTGACCACAGCCTAAGGATGGCTTCATGCAGATTTCTTGGCAGATACAGATGTGGTTCCCCATTACTTTCTTCTGGGGGGAGTATCAGGGGTTGAACTTGTAACCCTCTGCTTTTCAGCAGCTGTTTTCCCAGTGATGCACACTAGCTGCAGGCATCTCCATGCACCGACCGCAGTTGGCTTGACAGATGACAGGAATGTTTTAATGTTACTGTCCTCTTCTGGGGAAGTGCCAAGGTAATGGAAAACTACTTCTGCCTATGCCAAGAAAACTGCAGTGGGAGAGTAACTACATGGGAAGCAGAGGGTTGCAGGTTCAATACTTGGCATTTCCCCTAAAGAGACAGTTTTCCTGGCAGATCCAGGCATCGATTGCTCTCTTCTGAACCTGAGATCCTTTATTCTCCCCAGCAGTTTATCAGGAAGGAGGACCACTGTTTGTGCCTTTTCAGTGCTTCCACTGAGTCCCACTTCCAGATTTCTGATATTCAGAAGAACTGAAAAGCAGCCATATAATTGACGTTTCCCGCTACAAGGCTGTTGGGTATGTCACTAAATCCCGCTGCCCTCCCTAGCTAATAAAATACTTGATTTGCAGTGCTCGAACAATAAATGCCGCGCTCATATTTATCTGTATTAAGAGACATCTGTTTATCATATGTGGCATGCCCGATAAGGCATCTTCCCCTCCTTTCTCATTCCCAGATTACAGATCCCAATTAATGTAATTTGTCAGGAGGCACCAGCAGCACAGCTTTTAAATCACTGTCACTCAGCTTCTCTGGGTTAATCCTACACCTTGGAGCCCAGATGGAAGGCACCATGGCAAGGTCAGGCTGTACAAATTGATGGATCTTAATCCCTTTAACCTTACAAGTGTTGCAAAGACAGGAATGGTTGCGTTGCAAATTCCTTCCAGTTCCTTCCCTCTCCAAGGCAGACTTGCACAACACATACTCAGGTGGCGAAGAGCCGCTGCTTTGCTGTTACGATATAGGCTTCTTGAGACTAGGGGCTGCCAAGGAGACAAAGGCCGTGTCCCCATGCACATTTGGTATGGTACCGAACGTGGGATCGGCAAGGGGCGTCCCCATGCATTTTGATATGGTCTGCGGAAAGCAGACCAAATCCCCCCAAACTGTGCCAGACCAGGACCAAATTTGGTACCTGAAAAAACAAGTCTCTGCATGGTTGGGGTCCCAGCATGCATTGGCTAGCGAGCCAAGACCGCACATGGGGATGGTTGTGGGCTATCCAGGGAGGAGATTGGCACTCATGTCATTAGGAGGTGGTGTGTGCTTGCTGTTCCTGCCCTGTGCATTGGGGATTGCAGCCGCTGACATTTTAAAATCCCTATCGCCAAGGCAGGCAGGATACTAGCTTAATTTTTGTGCATTTCCCATGGAAATATTTCCACCCCCGTTTCCCAGTTGCCAAGGCAGGCAGAAGAATGGTTTGATTTTTGTTCCAGTTCCAAATTGTTTCAGCCCCTGTTTCCTGATTGGCAAGGCGATCATGAAATAAATGTTTGATTTTCTCCCTTTTAAACTTGGCGGGTGTTCTTGCGGTTCCTGGTGGAGCGGAGATGCGCAAAACCGCTCAAGCACCTAACTGCTGCTGAACCTCGTAGTAAAATTATTTATGAATTTATTATTATGAACTAAGCTTTATTTTAACTTATTCTCCATGCCTCCCAGCCCAGTTCTGGCTATCAGTGCCGCTAAGCGTGGCAGGGATGCAGCACAGGGATGGGCTGACGTCAATCCAGCTTCCAATGAGGAGAGAGGAGGGGGAGACGAGGTGGTGCTGCTCCCCTGTGCCAGGGTTTGGCGCACTTTGCATGGGAATGCCTCCATCCGTGGCCAACCTGCACCTAGTCCGTGATGCCAGGAATGGCATGGGTACAGGCTGGGAGAGATCTCGGACCTGCTCTCGGTCCCATGCATTCCAATCCTGCTCCAAATGGCTTGCATGGGGACGTGGCCTAAAAAGATTCACCTGCATCTTCTCCCATGATATTTTCTTATGTATTTTTTTCTTCTTCCCAGATTTTTTTTTTTTTAACACTGCAGGGCAAAGTTTAAAAGGGAGCGCATGTCCTCTTGTGACTGGAAAGGCAGAGGACACCTAGAGAAAGCAGAGGGAATTGTGGGATCTTGTTTATATACTGCAACGGCTTTTTGCTGCCCCATCCATATGGCAGGAGGCAATCTTGGGGGGATTTTGCACTAGCTTTCACATTCCATAGATGGGAAAGGTGTGTTATAGACTAACGCTAGTCGAGGATAGCCTAACACACGCATGATTGATCACTTACCTGGGTGTCTGATCGTCTGCAGGGCGCCACCATCTTGGATCATCTGGTGTCCTCACTACGGTGACTCTGATGATTTGAAGAAGCACAGCTGCATCAGGGGCCACCTGAGCTGCCAGCGTGCTGTTGCGGCAGTTCTGATGGCTCCCGTTGCACTGGAAAAGGTGGAGATCTATCTATCTATCTATCTATCTATCTATCTATCTATCTATCTATCTATCTATCTATCTATCTATCTATCTATCTATCTATCTATCTATCTATCTATCTATCTATGAATGATTAAACATGTCTACAATGGGGTCTTCAGGCATGCTCAAGGTCTGGATCTCCAGGAGGACTCCAGATGCTAGGGTGGTCCAATGGGCACGTCTACTTCTTCAGATGCTAGGGTGCCCAATGGGCACATCTACTTCTTCAGATACATCTGATGAAGTAGACGTGCCTACGAAAGCTCATGCCACCAACCCTTCTCTTGTTAAACTCCAAGTGCTACTAACTACCTTGCTGGATTTTTTGAATTAGGCTAACACGGCTGTTTCTCTGATATTAGTAACCTCCATAGGAAGACACCAGGGAACTGGATCACATTTTCAAAGACGTTTGCTGCTTCTTTTGGAGGGGCAGAAAGTGGAAGTAGAGAGAAAGAAAAACAATTTCAGGTGGGGTTGCAATGGATCATTTTTGACTCTGTTTTAAACATTTAAATGTCAGTGCTTAGTCATGGGAAGGCAAGATGGTTATCAACCTCTCTGCAGTTTCTACCACCCATTTTTAACAAAATGCCTTTTTGAAACTTTGCCATTTTCTGTTGGCAGGAATGCGAATGCAAGGGAGAGGAGAGCACATCTATTTTGGATCCTTATTTTGAAAAGACTTCAGATCCCACAGAAACCAGTGGGCACACAGAGAGGGAGAGAGAACATTTGCTTTCCTTTCGCAAGGTTGGCAAATTACTCATTGCATGGAACGTGTAGTTAGTGGAAAGGAAGCAAGCATCAATATGATGTTCATCCGTCATGGCAAATGTATACACTGCTCCCTTTGATCTCATAGGATGCCATATTTAGATGACATAATCTTTGTCCCAGTTATCTTTTTCAATGTTTGACAGACAGATATCCATTTTCGCAAGCTAAAATTAGCACCTTTAATTTCCTCCAAAAAACAAAGTTCGGCAGGAAAACCCAAGTACAAAGCTGGCCGGCGGGCACGGGTTGATCCGCTTTTGTTTCATTCCTATTTTGAATTTAAGAAGCGGAAATAACATTGGAACCGCAGGCAGAATTTACGGAAATGTCTGTGAACCAGGAATGGACGCCTAGACTTTGGGTTTGCTGTGAAGAGCAAGTATTGGGCAGAGGAGGCAAAAATAAGAGATTGATTTAACGCACCAAATTCAAATGAAGATTATCAGGGAAAGGAATAATTATTTTCCAAGAAATTTTGACCTGTTTAACTATGATGAGTGGGGATGGATATATATTTTGATGTATGGTAAAAATGCATCTTTATGTGCCAAAATGTGCCCCAGGGCCCAGATTACGCTCTATGTCTAGGTCTTGGGGAAGCCATTTTGTGAGGGTGCAACCAGACATGCTTAAAAAGCCGCCCTCTGGGCTAATCTGAGTCTGAAATGACAGACAGCTGTCATGTTATGGCATCTTGCTCATAAAAGTTGTGTCTTTGTTATTTGGTATTGCATAGTTCTGAAGGCACCTCTTTCTTTATTCTGTGTTTGGCAGGAAACTACATAAGCAAATAGGTGGGTGGTTCCTGGCATGAGAGGACTACTGGTAATGGCCCATCAGTAGATAGCACCCACGGTCAGGGTAGGCATTGTCTGACGTGGAAGTAAACGTAGGCTGCAGTGTAGCAATATATCAGCTAGATATTGGAACAATTGTTCCTATGGCAATATTTATTTGTGTCCAGAGATGGGATGCTTCATCTTAAAGGGACAACTGAAAAAAGCACTGTAATATTGAAACTGAAATATTAGTTATTCGCACAAATTCATACGAATTTGGACATTGGTATACGAATCAATTGTCCAGACACTCGAATTTCCGAATCTGAACAAATACAAATATTTGAGTCATTCATACTAATAATTCGGACAATCATATCTATATAAGTACATGTGCCTCCCGTATGTACCCATATGAATCTGGATAAGTACTGAATGCATACGGTATGCATACAGGATGCATACAGATGCGTATGAAATGTGTATCATTGCACACGTACTGAATATTCAAACAAATACATACAAATGTATTTGTATCAAATCGAATATCCGGACATGCGTTTTTCCTTATTTGGACAAATTCGGATTTACACAGATTCCTCCTGTCTACCGAAAGGGCACGAATAGAACACACAACAGAGTTGGATAAGGGATAACTATCTAATGCCATTCAGAGCTTCCTAAAAATATGAATGTTACCATGAGACAGACTGTGAAGTATTCTAGGGAAGACCTCTCAAGCAGCCCCACCACGTTATGGAAAAAGTAACGTTCCCTCACCCTGGAACTATTTTGGTGCTTAAGTGAGGGTCACAGCCCTATTGCTAACTGGCTCCCTACTAGAGTACAAGAAGTCCTAATTTCACGTTTTTCCTGGGATGTGGTTTTTACTGACAAAATTTGCTGAGTAAAGATTTGGGGCTAATGATTTCAGGATAGCAAGAGTCTACAACATTTCCTTGATTGCTTCAGCTGCCATGAAAATTTGGAAAGCTTTTTCTGTTCGAATGTGCTTGGTTGCCAACATCATAATTGAGGAGGGATTTTTTTTAAAAAAAAAATACTATTGGATATTACCTCTTTCAATTTTGTTCTAATTTAACTGTATGTCTTATTGCTGCAAAGATCTCAACGTCTACGTCGGATGGGCAATGAGTTTAAAAAGAAAGCAATCTTATGTTTTGTGTTACGGTCTAGGATAAGCTGCAATATGTTAACAAAAAAGTGTGTAAATTTTCCAAGATTATTGTGATGTATTTAGGAAGACAGGGGGACTGGCCTATTTGATTAATCCCCCCCCCCCCCAATTTACATGTGCTATTTGAATTGAGTGTGAGTGTGTGTATATGATTGTGTCTATATTTGTAGTGATGGTGATCTCACCTTTAAAATTGCTTCTCTCTGCATGAGCACATTTGCATTCAGCCTGAGTAGATATCTCACAGTGGCCCTGGTCACACCTATATAAGACAGGACAGCATATTAATAATTCAAACTTAGGTTGTACCAGCTCTGTTTACACCTAGATCCTTATGTGTCGTCCTCAGGCCACCTTGCTCTGGGCTGCTTCGCTCACACCTTTCTTCACGATCGACCTGACCCTCCTTCACGGAACTCTTGGCTCTCCATCCCTTTTGCTGCATCAAATCTATCTCCTTTCTGATTGGATGCCGTTGTGTCACTCAAGGGGGATGAGGGTGTGTGGTTGTGATTCTTTTTTAAGCCTTCTCCACCACCTCCACACCCCACCTTCCCTTTTTACGTGCTTTTTTTATCTGTGCAACCAGAGCCAGCATGTCCTCTGCGAACAAGAAAGGACAGAATTCAAAGTATTATTCAGATTTTCTTGGGTTCCTTTAGCAGTAGTCTTTTACCATTTTAAAAAAAATGAAAAATGAAAAATATTGTTTTATTGGAAAATAAACAATTACAAGAGGAACATCAATTGATGTCTTCATATCTGCTATAACATCTGCCTCCACAAATTATTGCCCACTGAAAATCACTTTACAGCTACAGAGTATATCTGAATAATTGCTTTAATGTATGTTAAGAATATGTTACTCTTAATAAGAGAAATCACATTCCTCCATACAGATTCTCTTCATTTGAAACCTAACCTGTCTGGTCCCTTGCCCCTAAGTTTTTGCATTATGATAATTTGTCATACCAAAGACCAAATGGTGAAGTACACACTTTCTCTCTTTCCAGTATTGGACTGTGGTAAGCTTTGCTACAACCAACCTAAATTATATTATTGTTTTATTTTTAATTTGATTTTCATTGGTAAATGAAGAAAGTAAATGTAACTTGGGACCAGGATTCAATTTTCTTTTCTGAGCCTGCTTTGTTAATCCTCCTATGGTAGTGGAAGCCACCATTTTGCACATGGATGATGCTCCTTAGACTATGTTCAGACATACCAAAAGGGTGCCTCAGAGAGACATGTGGTCCTTGTGTGTCCAAACCTTTTCCACTCCACCTTTTCTGGCACGTAGTGTCTATGGCAGCATCCAGACTTGTTTGTACTGCATAGTGGAATGTGTAGTCACGATCGGGGCATCACACACAATGATCAATGCATTGTCGTGGTGTCACATTATCTGATCGTTGCTGCACATTTACCTTAATGCTGATCTAAGGACACTCGCTATGCAGTATAAAGAAAATTTGAATCTTCTCGCCAGTCCAGGCAGAACAGTATCATGACAAGAGAAGGAGGGCCGCTCACATGTGATTGGCTGCCTCAAGCCACGTGATGGCTTGCACCAACTCAGCTCTTGTAGCTTCTGATGGGAAGCTACAGAGATGCTTTTCAAGTTGAGACAGTTGGTCATTGCTGCACAGCAGGTAAGCTGTACTTTTGCCTTTAACTGCGGATTTATTCTGCGCGTCTGGAAGCAGCCTATGAGGGGGAAGAGGGGCAGACTGGTGTGTGAACAATCTCATTTCTAAGCTGTCTCCGAGATGCCTTTGAGATACCTAGAAGTCCTAATAGATTGCCAAAGCACATAACTTTCCTAATGCTGTTGGATGCCTGGAATTATGGGCATATGATGAGGAAATGCCCGGCTGTGGACAATGTCACAGCAGATCCAAGAACTAGAAATATGGAGCAGCCTGCAGTTTTACTGTATCATTATTTCCAAGCTGTGTAAACAGACCACAGTAAGGCCTGTATTCTTCACTCTGGCTGGCAGGACACATGACTTTAGGACCTTTAGGTCTCCTCTTGCTTTTCTCCTTGTGGTCCTCCTGGTCTACTGGATGCTCTGTTACCTTCAGTATCAAAAGAGGTCTGCCTCTAAAGACCAGCTCTGGGAAGCGTAAAAGAGACTACAAAATCCATGCCATATTTTCATAGAAAATGATACAGGCATCCCTTTGCTTGTCTTTGTGACTGGTGGAGTCAAAACATAGTCTGGATTTTTTTTTTTAAAAAAACCCAAAATTATAGAATCTGAACAACTTATTCATTGTTTTCATCATCTTAACGCAGGTTGCAGAACAACAGTGCAGAATGTGAGTTCCTTTGGTTGGAGATATTTACAGTTTAGTGGAAGATCTTGCCCAGACGGTGTATAGAAGACTTTTTCTTTCTTTCTTTTTTAAAGAGTCTGTTTATTATTTGCAAAAGGCTCCAGTTCCCTATCAGTTGCTGGATTTCAAAATGAACTTGAGAAGATAAACTTGCAATCGCTCTTGAGTCAATGTTTGGGGCTTTTGCAAGCATTGCTCTTTCTGAGTCCCCAGAGAGCTCAGATTTCATGGGAGGAGAAGCTAGACAGAAGGGGCAGGAGCCGATTATCTGAAGAAATCCAAGTTGGGGGTGGTGCGTGGAGGGCTTCGCATTAACCTGTCATGTCAAAAGCTCAGTGATAAGACACTAAAATCTAGTGGTTGGGAGAAGTTCATATGACAATGGAAACAAACACCAAACAGCCAGTTACTAAATTGTGCTAATTATTCTAGTCCCTGAACCTCCCCCCCCCCACTGCAATTTTCTCTCTCTCCTGCTTTATCCTTGTCCTGAACTGAGGAGAAGAGATAGCAGCTGTCATGTTCTAAAACCATCCTCATCATGGTAAGTAGCTGTAATCCATGGATTCCTTCTCAAGAATGCACAGAAGATTAATTGATTTGCTTACTGTCACAAATGGATGCTTGGACAAAGAAACTGACCCATGACTCTGGGATAAATTGGCTTCTTCTTGCAAGTAGGTGGCCTTCTCCAAAAAAAAGTTAGCTTTTCCCCTTCTTTTAAGTGCCAATAAATGCAATTGGACATTTTGGAGTGGAAACAAAAGTACTCTTCAGTACAGGATTGCCAACTATGGGTGCCTCCTGGGACTGTACTGGTCACACCATCTATCCCAATATAGCATGATGTTCATGGAAATTCTGATATATCCACATTGTAGGAAATCCAGCAGTGATGCTGGGTTTTCTGAAATACTGATTCCTTAACTTATCTGCTAGCTTTTTGCTTTATTTATTTGTTTATTTGTTTGCATTTTTATCTTGCCCTATACCCAAAGGTCTCAGGGCGGATAACAACATTTTAAGAAATAAAAGAAGAAGAATATATATTAAAACAACAGCAGTGTCTGAAAAGTGGAAAGAGGCCTAAAACGGCCAGGGCAAATAGGTGTGTTGATACTGTGAAACCCTTGGGACCACCACCAAACTCTGCCTGAAAGTCCTGCTAGCAAATGATGTTCTGGAGAAAAGCCCCTCACCTGGAATAACTGCTTTTTGCATGAACAGCTTGGGCTGGCTTTCCCTTTGAGTGATACAGCAGTGTGGAATTCCTGGAAGTGTGTGATCACCATCAACATGCATGCGTGGACTCCTTTCTGGGTGCCACTCATCTACAGTGGCCCTGTTCAAGATGGCAGCTCTTAGCAGCAGCAACCAGATCCTGATAGATAGGATACAGTGCTATTTCAGGAAAACCTACGTTCAGTCAGGTTTTCCCAAAACAAGATACAGCAGCAAAACTGAGTCTATTGTGTACAGATGGTATAATATTAACTGAATTTTGCCTGGGCAAATTTGCAAAATTGTGTGCACATTGTATACTATGTAGATATCTATGTGCACAGAAGAATCTATGTGTCTCAACTGATCTATTTCTACATCTCTATCAGGATATCAGAAAGAATATTTTTTTAAAAAAGATCTGTCTCTATTATGTATATATCTATCATCTCTATTATGTACCTCTGTATTATATATCTCTATCATCTCTATATCTCTATATCTGTTATTTCTCTATCCTCCCTCTCTATTATGTATAGCTATATCTGTCTGTCTGTCTGTCAACTCTATGTATATATATCTTGACATCTTTATATCATCTCCACATCTATCTAATCTATCTTTCTGTCATGGAAATTTGCAACGCAGTGATTATTTTATTAAAAAGTTCAGACAACTTTTTTTAAAAAAAGATATTCATTTCGATATCCTGATCAACACGAGGAACAGTGAAAATGTAAAATTCTAATTAATTTCTGTTTCTGGGGATTAGTTGTTTAGGTTTGGACCGGTAGATTCATGCAGGAATCTGGAGGAATTTTGGCGCAAGGGGTAGATCCAGTACTTGGCATTGCATAGAGGAAAAGCAGAGGAAACTCCCAGCAGGGTCTACAAAACAAAAGTTTTTCTTCCTTTCTAAAAACCAGGGATGGTTCTTCCATTGTCAGCTGTTTCCCTATTATTATCAACATCTTATGCACCAAATTTTTTCCTGTGTTCTTTCCAGTGTTTTGTCTCTTCTGAAATATGTTCTCACAGGGATAACAACAAATGGGAATAATGTGTAAATAAGGATTATGGGACAGAGCGGGTGAGCATTTCAATCTGAATCAAATGCCCCCCATAAACATTTTTGCAAAAGCCCATGCTTAACAGAAGACTCTTGATCTGCAACACTGTGCATCTGTTGTGGTGGCATTTCTCTCTCCCGCTGTTAGTTCTTTCTCACTTTCACTTCTTTTGTTCTTTCTTTTAATGGTAAAGAACCAAAAGCTTTTTTTTTTAAAAGGGCTTTCCTTGCTACACAGCTAAGGCTCTGGTCTCAGAGTGGATCTAGTGGATTGCTTGTCTTTGACAGCAAGAATAAACACTTGTGGCAAAACGTGAAGATAGAGAGACCGTCCTCTGGGGATGGAGAGAATGTTTTGTCTTGGAGTTTGCTGAAGTCCGCTCTCCTTTCCAATGACAGCCCCTAACACTTCCCAGAGCAGAGGGACCCAGCCTAGAAATGGCAGTGCCCACCCTGAAAGTGAGAAGGTAAAAGTTTATTTTTGTATTTTTAACCCTACTGTGCTCCCTCCCTCCTTCTCCCCCCGCCACATCCATGGACTGTAACAAGACCACCAAGTGTGGTCTTCCTTCCATACTACGTACCATTCTCATTTGTTGTTATTACTTTAGCAAAAAAGAAGAAGAAGTTTGCCTGAGGTCATCCACCTAGCTTTGCCTACCCCCCCCCCCAAACAGGAAACGGCTTTCAGATGTTTATATGTTAAAAAAGTAAGGCAGCTAATCTGCCCATTTAACAGACATTGGCAACTGGAAAATACAACCCCCCCCCCTTTTGCTGCATTATTAGCTTCCAGTTCAAATTACATGTTCCCTCAATAAGGGTCTAAGAACCAAAATATTGGATAACCTCTGTTTCCTTTTCGAACTGATTGGTGGAGGCCATGTTCTTCTTGGAAAAGAGCATGGAACAAGATAATTCAAGGAAAACTTTCTTTTGGTTTCTTTGTGTGGAGAGCAGTGTACAGACAGATTCAGAGCCTGCATGGGTTAGAGTGCTTATCTCAACTTGCGTGTTTGATTTACTCAGATATATTGACGATATGCCCAAGAGGGAAACCTTTGGGATCATATTCTGGCCAAAGATACAGATATTTACAGTGACAGTCGTGTACACTAATTTAATAGTGAGTAGGACCCACTTTGGAATAAACCTATTTAGGATTTCAGTGTGATAATTTGACAAGGAGAGGGGCCACACATTCCTCTGAATATCTGCTCAGAAGTTGTAACTTCAAGGAGTTCAGCAAACCTTCATTTCAGGTAAACATGGTTTAGGATTGTGGTCTGAAGCACATTCTTGATGAACTTTCCTCCTCTGACCTCAGATATAAAAGGACAGACTGGGGCAGGAAAGGGCATGAAGAAGAAAATATCTAGAAGAAATTTATCAGTTGACCTCTAAGCAGAGGCAGAAATGGCAGACATCAATTTATAAATGTATAATTTATTTACTACTGAAGAATTTATATCCTGCCCTTCACCAAAAGGGTCCTTGCCTTGTCCCACCCTTGCTGGTAGGATGACACCCAGAGAATGTTCTTTTTTCACGCACACTCAGGCACTGATGGCTGTGATTTTGAGGAATAGAATTTTGATTGTGTGTTGTTGTTCTGCAGCACTGGCTGGCACAAAGACCTAAAGTGAAGGCTTTGGGTCCTTTGAAGGTTCCTAGAGAAGCAGATGGTTTTTCAAGCAGCTCAGTCTCAGGCTGAAAATGTTTCAAGTGTTTCAATTGTGGCCAGACTATTGTCAGCAAATTACATGGAGAACAGATACAATATTGTCACATGAAAGAGTGGCTGGTTTCATTGTTCCTTCGGAGAGCAAGAGGCATTTTATTCTCCTCTCCTCATCGCGGTTTGTAAATTACACTCTGCAAAGTGCAGGCAACTCTCCATTATCCTCTTCTTGGGTGGTGTTTTAATGGTGATGTTTCCTTCCTTCCTTGACCTATTTATTCATCATGATATTTTATGGCTTATTTGAAGCAAAAGTATCTCCTTGATACATCCAAACTGGAAATGCTGATCTGCTTTCAGTTCCTAAGTCAGAAGAAAGAATCAGCTCTCGGTTTAGTTTGTTAAATGACCTTAATGGTCCCTGTAATAGGCTGTGGTCACACTTAGGGTTTAATCCAGCTTCAGTCCACCTTCAGAGTGAGAGAACACATCAGCAAAGTGATAAGCTGTTTTTCTTCTGTGATAAATGACTCAGAAAATTCACCTTTGGGATAGATAATGTACAAAGAAAATTACTAGTCACTTTGCCAATGTGTCTGCTCTGAAGGTGGACTGAAGCTGGATTAAACTTTAGGTGTAATCACAGCAATAATTTAATGCATTCTTTATGATGGAGCCTTACCATTCACAAATCTCTGAGGATCTGAATTCAAAAGAAATGGGTTTTAGAAAATAAGTTGTCCTTGGCACATGGGCATGGATGAGGCCATGGTGTATGGTGGCACAGGGTCCACTGGAAATGCCAAGTACCCATCCATGACATTTCTGGGTGCATCTGACTGCACCCGCTTGTGTCATCTCTACTGCATTGGGATTCTTAACTATAAATCAGAGGATTTTCCTGAAAGGCAATGTTTTAAAAGCAGTGCACTGAAACAAATCAGCAGTTTTTATCTTGCTCCACTGAGCAACAGATATTCTGAGTAACTAGGGGCCTTTCTGCAGAGGGTCTTATTCCATATTATATCCTGGAATAGGGACCTGCCATCCACAAGCCAATGCAGACTACAACAACCCTATTCTGGGATATAATGTGGAATAAGGCCCAGTTTCTAGATGGAAAAGTCAAAACTTTGGATGGTTTTCTTTGTACAACATATGATAGTCCTCCAACTGAAGAAAAATAACAGCTTTATCTCCAAGATTTTGGAGTCTGGTCATGCATGGACATTTACTGGAGAGAACATTGAAATTGGGAAGCTAAAACTGGCTGTTTCCCGTTCTCAATGAAAGAACAATAAGCCCCCAATGTTCATCACTCCTAATAATTTCCACTAATCTACAATACATCGTGCTGAGATTTCACTAATACAGCCAATCAATTATCTTGGATTTTTTAAAAGCCAAGAGACAGCTCCCTGCCCCCCTTCCATTTGAGCTGGAGGCCTTGGAATGTCAACTGTTATGAATGTGGAAGTGAGATGGGGTCCACAAATATATTGTAAAAATGTGTAAACCAAATGTAATGATGTTTTCCAAATGAACACCTGGAAGGTGTAAATCAAAAATTCTGTAAACACTTCAGACGAGAACACAGAAACACGGGTGTGCTCTGTGTTGTGGCCAGTTGCAGTATGAACCTCTGGATGAATAAATCAGGCAATGAATCCTAGACTAATAAACAACTCTCTAATGAAAAGGAGATATTTTCTACTCCAGACTTGTAGCAGAAAAAGTTAATACCGACACCAGTTGAGCAGTACTTTAGGTTCTGATTCAGTCCGAGAAAGAAATCCTTTTTTAAAAGTTACAGTTCTTTTGCTAAGTTAAAAAAGCAGAATAAATTATAAGCACTTAAGTTTATACTTAAGCTTTTTAAAAAGTTAAAATGCTATAGAAATCAAAACCTAAAATAAATGTAGGAAAGACATTAAGTACAGCACAATGGAGAAGACTGTACTTTTCGTCAGAATGAGTGGAATAGATAACTGTAAATATGTGGGTTTATCCTATTGAATCCACATAATTTAAAGTCAGCTAGCATTTTGTCTAGATAAACATTTATTTGTAAAAGATATATAGGCTTCTAGTAAAAGTGAACTACAATCTAAAAAAACTTAAGAAGTCATGCAACTCTTAGTTCATACATTAGGATCATATTTTGGATATTGCTTTAGTATTCAGCTTTAATCCTGCTAGCATGTATATATAGTTCCATTTCTTAGTTAAGGAGCAAGGTTTAAGGCACTGACCAAGGCTACATACATTCCACAGTATTTGGATATCCTAGAATAAGGCATGGATATTCTGGAAAAACAGTGGAAAAATTAACTGATATCTGGATGTAGCCCGACACTGAACATCTACAACATAAAGATTAAAAAATGCATACATGAATGAATAAGAATTTTAGGAACTTGAAATGTATACAATTATATAAAATTATGCCTGGGGGATATTGCAGCCTTAAGGTGTTTAGAAAATGCTCTGAAACATTTAGAAATAGGTATCTAAAGATGCTTTATGTAAGTAACTGGTAAATAAGGTAGAAGTTTTTCTTCTTCTAGACCACAATATTGGCAATGGGATGAGAATCTGATTTTTCTTAATTTCAAGTGAAATTTGAGGGGATGTACTCAATCAGTTTTGAAACACACACATACACACATATATAGGTTGACACCAATGTCAAGAATTCTATAAGGACAGGGTAATAAAACAAAACAAGGTTTTTTATTTTTAAAACCGTGTTTTCTTTTTTGTAAAATAGCTCCTGTTGAGTTTGTATGGAATTCTATTTGTACCAATTTATGCTTTTTGAACTTCCCCAAAGGCTCCTTTACACTTCTTCCCAATGGACACAGCTGAGTACATTTCGTGAGCTTGAATTAAATGAAAATCCATGCACATAGGATTCCATCAGAAAGGCTCACAAAAAGAAGTTGGATTCAAGAGTAAAATAAAATTCTGGAACACAAATTGTAAATAAAATTAGAAATAAATTTTGCAAGAATTCACTGAGGAGGTGGATAAAACTGCCCTGTTGTATTTGCATCTGGGCTGAATGGGGGCCATTATGAGGCCTTGTTTCCATGGTGATGGAGACAGCAGGCAGCTCTGCCAGAGCATCCTCCTGTCCTCCTCTAGTGTGGCTGGGCGCTTCTCCATCACCATTTAGGTGGTGCCCAGAGGCCTGAGGCTAAGAGCCCTGGCTCCTTCACCCTCACCCCCAGCCATCTTTGGAAGGCTATTACCCAAGATGGCTGCCACTGCAAATCTTTGCCTCAGAAACCCACTGAAGAGTCTGAAATAGGGATATGCATAAATGTTTTGTTGTTGTTCAATCCATATAGAATTGAATGCAAAAAAAAAAATCATATTTGTTAGAAATGTGGTAGTATTTGAATTGGATATGAATGTTTGATACAAATCTGATTAAAATCCCTGCTACAGATTGTCTATGAATCCCTACGTATCTCCTGCGCACCCACTCTGAACCCGTCAAATCTGCTCTCAATCCACTTTTAATCCACTCTGAATCTGCTTTGAATCCACTCTGGGTCCATTGCAGATGTGACTGGGGGAGCCACTTTCCTGCATCCCCAGGTTTAAGAATGGAATTAGTCGACATGAACATTTTACGGTCGTTGTTGGAGGCATAAGCTATGTGTTAATTGGAATATATTGTTTGTAAATGTTAAAAGGTTCAAGTTCGTGTTTATTAATAAAAACCTATTAAATAAATTTTAAAAAGAATGTAACAAAGCTTCGTACAAAAGCATTCAATTTGTATTTGAATGTCCGAAGTCGGATGAATTTCGAATGAATTTCGAATGTGATGAATATTTATGCACATCCCTAGTCTGAAATGGGATGCCTTCAAAGTAAATGAACAATGTGAACTTTCCTTTTCTCCCAAGGTAAAAGGTTGGAAGGGAGAATGGATCGTCCCCATGTTCTCCCATGTGGTTGGGTCTCCCCTCTCTGAGAGGTCTGCTGTTTCCTGTTTCTCACCTGCAAAGTTTCCTATCCCACCTGGAACAGGAGAGAGGTTCAAAGGTGAGGCTTAGACTAGTTTATACAACTTCCAGGTGTGAGTGCACTAGGTGTCTCTGGATTGGATCCAAGTTGTTTCCAGGCCCTTCTCTGTTACTCTTTCACGCCTCCCCAGAATCCATTTGCTCTTTCCCAGCCAGCGCCTACTTGGTCAGGGCACCTGATACTTCCATTGTTGGAAATACAGCATTTCATATGTGTGTGAGAGACAAGTCAGCCTAACCTGCTAAAGGGGGGAGGCGGAGCTTGGACTTCAGTTAGTTTGTTTAGTTCTTCCTATTAAGATGGCTGAGAACAGATCAGTCTGTACCATGTTATTCCAGTTGTGTTTTAAGTAAAGGTAACTTTTATGTTCACTAGTCTTTTGAGTGTTGCATTTTTGGGACCAGTGCAGAGTCTTACACTGCAAACTCTGGGAAAATCATACAAGCCTGATTTTCCAACATCCATAACCTTGAGAGACAGAGACACATTTCCAATGAATTCTGGGGACACCGATGAGATTCCCTAAACAGTGGCAAAATTATCTTGAGAGATCCAACCAATTTGAAAGACACAAATAATAGTGACTGCTTTTATGATTGCTGTTTCTTTACCTGTACAAGCTGATGCTGCAAGTGGGTGTATGTTGGCCCGCTGTGAAATGTTGCAATGTAGGAAAAGGGGCTTGTTTCCTGTTTAATAGCAAACAAAAACCACAAGCAAATTAGAATAAATCCCCTCTTGCATGACACATGGAGCAAAGAGGGATGCAATTAGTCATGTTTCTCGAAAGTTACACTTCAGGCGATCGCCCACACTTTTCTGCGACATTTTCCTTCCCCATCCCAATAATTCCTATCCAGATGGCATAACAATCCATTCAAATTAAATAGTGCTACTGCACGAAGCTACTCGGAATAAAATGGAAAGTCCAGAATATACAACAGCAGCCATGAGGAATGGGAAAATGCATAGAATTTGACCCATTTCCTGGGGCCGCACCCAGAATGCTTTGCTCTGAGGAATGTCCCATGGTTCTTATTTTGCTCATGGGTCCTTTGGATGCTATCCCAGGATGGGGACCTGCTGTCCACAGTACACCCCGTATACACAGTATTCCGGGATAGCATCTGAAGTAAGGGCCAGTGCAAAATGTGCCAAGGATTCTGTCTGTGTGTTTATGTGCTGATATGTCTAAGATTAAGGGGTGGTTAGCTTACTGCTTAATTCACTTGCACATAAGCAGACAAATAAGTCACCTTATCCCACCTATTTCATTTTGTGGACCATTGATTAGTCTCCAGTTATTGGGGATGACAGTTTGGAAAGGTGTGTAGCTGCTGTGTCTCCATGCTCAGCAGTATGGTGGAGCTTGCCACCCCAGTGAAAGCTCTCCTGCCCAAAAGATGGTCCTTCCTGCCCTCAATAGAGGGGCTTGATTGCCTCTTTCAAAAGTACCTCTGGGCTCTGAAATGGAGATGTAGAGGTACTTTTAGCCATGGCAATCCATTCATTTCCCACACAGCCCCTGTCTTCCAGTTACCTCTCTGGTTATGCGGACAGGAGCACTGATTCAATGCTCGCTCAGCCCCTTTCCAAGCCCCTTGTTGCCTTGTTGCCTGCTGTATCTGTGTGTTCTCGAAGACAATGTTGCCTAAGTTCCTAATTTCCCTAATTGCAGCTAAAAACAACCCTTGCTTTTCTTGGAAATTACGTTCTTAATAACGCCACCAAAAATGTTGCGGTAAGCTTAACTCATATCCACTTCCAGTGATGCAGTTTTACGATATAAAATAAATCTGGAACAAGATGGTTTGATAAGTGTTTACCTCAAATGTGTTTATCTGATGGGAGTCATAAGTCCTGGTCATCTGGCAAAGAAGGAAGGACAGTGGGTGTTAAATTTAGCCTTTGAAAGGAACTCCATTTCCAGATAAATTTGTTTGCTTCTTTTAAACCCTTACCAGAGGGCAGATCTTGGATTCCAAACTGTGTCAGAGCACTGGAATACAAAATTCTGGATAGCCTTCAAGAAAAGGTTGCTGTTGGGATCTTCTCACAAGATTTGGGGCATCGTTCGTCATCAGTCTTAGTCTGCTGCTTCTGCATTGCTGCAGAAAAGGACAAAAACATCTGACATTTACTATGGCATTTGCAAACTTATTTGTGTAGTCAACATGTCTGCCTTGCTGAACCACCCAGAAATCCATTGTCAACTTACAACACCCAACAGGGCTAGTTCATTATAGAAGAGAAAGAACAGAACAGATTACACAACACAAAATAAAATACCAGCAGAGGTCACACCAGCAGTTAAATAGATCCCCAACAGCACTAATCAACTTTCAGGGCTTTATGAAAAACAAAGGAGGGTCCCTTTAAATTCAGCTGCTAAAACATCCCACAAAAATTAGGGCTGCTGAACAATAAGTACTTGCATCAGAAATTTCCCAAAAAATGTTCAGTAGGTCGTTAACCAAAAATCTTACACTTTGCATGGTCAATATTAGATGAGGTTGTCTTTCAAGTGCTCAGGACACTCACTGTATAGGGCTAACAATTTAGAAATTATCAGTATAATTTAAGTCAAAAGAGAATGAATCTCCAAATTAAAAAGTATCTGATTTAATGGATAAACTCCCAGCCAGGCAGACCACTGAAGTGAAGCTCGATTCCTTGAGTTTATGAAGGAACTACATTCTTCATAAACTAGTCCAGGTGGAACATCTCATAAACGCAGCCCTAGAGGTGAAAGGGCTGAGGTAGGTACTTGGCTGTGTGTATATCTCCTTCCTGAGTGGCCCTCTTGACATTTATCCAGAGCTTGAAAGGGACACATGGCTGCATCTTGGATCATTAGTCTGTGGAAATTGCTACCAGTAGAGGTGATGATGGCAACCTACCTGGATGGCTATAAGAAAGGCTTAGACAAATTCATGGACAAGATGAGTCAGTGGATGCTTAAATGCTGCCTCCAGCTTGGAGAGACAGGCAGAATGCCTCTAAAGGCTACTTCCAGGGAGTCAAGAGGAAGTGAAGGTTTTGCTTTTGTCTTCTGCTTGAGATGCTCAGAAGCCACTAGGTGAGACAGGATGTTGGACTAGATGGGCTGTGGCCTGATCCAGCAGGACTCCTCTTATGCTCTCATGCATGACATAATTGCACAGTATAACAGAGGAAGAAATATTGAGGGGGGGCAGGGAATGTTTTTTCTTCTTTTTACAGTCCATCCACCTCTGTGTAAGACAGAAACAGGGAGGTGGATTATATTCCTATGAAGGATTATGGTTTAGATGCTAAAGAATTTTGATCATTCCTCCCTTTTCCTCATAATTATTCAAACTGTATCTCATGGATAAATGAGCACAATTATCTAATAGTACTCTGGTTTTTATGACGTGATTTTGCCATGAAATAAAGGCACAGGCTTCAGTTTCAGACTCTGGAGACGGAAAAGTAACTGGAGCATTTTTGCACCCTCTAATGGGCAGAGATAGAAGGCTGGTGTTTTACTAAGCCGTTGCCAAAGAAAGAGTGCCAGATGTTTTCTGCCTCATTTTTGGTAGCCCAGACAGTCAATTAAGTACATATGGAGAAGGATGGCAGTGCAAGGAATACTGATTGGGCCACAAGAGATTAAAAACTCTTAAGCCATCTTTGATTGTAGTTGGACTGATTTTGCACAAGTGGGCTTCTTCTCCATTCTCTTGAAAGCTCAGAGAAACATGCCAAATCTTGTGCAATTGATTAGAGGTGGTTCAAAAGGATTGCCTTCTGAATTATACACTCCCAGGTATATAAAACTGCCAGGAGTGGAGCTGGGAAAAAAATTAACAGGCCCTTGCTAGGATCTGAAAAATAGCAAAGGATAATCTGCCCAGCTCAAGGATTCTAATTTGAAAGCTTCTCTGTCTGGGGATCTCGTCTTCAGTTTGTTCCAAGAAATGCTAATTTTATCTTATTTTATTTAAATAGCAGTTGTAGCAATTGCTTGCTTAAGGAATTACTTATCAAAATAACTGAGCAATTCTGTCCTGGTTGGTATACTGGGCTAGGAATTATTCCTGCTGTTTGGACAAATGTGCTCGAATTCCGACATTCGTGGATGGATCAAATAGGGCCCTATCGGATAATCCAGTATCTGTAGAAGCATCGGGAGAAGCTTCTAAGGACACTGAATTCCCTGGGTCCTCCCTCCCGGACCCTCCCCCTCCACGGCCTCCCCAGGGCCCTCTTACCTGCTCTGGTGGCGGCCCAGGCCTCTTCCCAGGCCCGCTGGAATACCTAACAGAACCTGTATTTAGGTTCTGGAAAGCCTATTTGGGGTTCTGGGGGGCCTGGGAAGAGGCCCGGGCCGGCACCGGAGCCCTCTCTCCCACCTAACTGGTGCCCACTTACCTGTGGGGACGCTCCGGTGGCAGCCCGGGCCTGTTTCCGGGTCTTCCGGAACGCCAAACAGGCTTTCCGGAAACTGAAGACAGGGCCATCCGGTACTGGGAGGCCCTGTCTCGAGTTTCAGGAAAGCCTGTGTGGCGTTCTGTCAGGGCTGGAAACGGGCCCGGCACGCCGCCGGCGCAGCATTAACGTGCTCCCGCCAGGGTACTCCAGGGGTGGCCTGGGTGCCAGGTGACGGAAGCGGCGGTGGCACAGAGGTGAGGTAAGTGGGGTAGGGGGTGGGAATGGAGAGCTAGCGGGAAGGATTTATTTGTTCGTTGGGGTATTATTCAGCCAGAGCCGAATATGTATATGTTTATTTATTTATATACTTGTGTGTGTGTGTGTGTGTGTATACACATATGTTTATATAAATGTTTATATATATTTGTTATTTGTATCCCGCCCCACACCTGAAGGTCTCTGGGCGGGTAACAACCGTTAAAACAAATTAAAAACAAGATACACATTAAAAATACTTTTAAAATTCAACAAATTTTAAAACAGTCTACCAGGAACACTCAAACGCATTGGACAAGAGATGCAGCTTCAGACTCAGTCCTCACACACGGAGGTTTTTCCTCTTCTCCGGATTCTATAATACACTGAAGCCTAATCCATATAACCCTCATATTTAAAACAGTTTCTCTTTTCCAAAAAGTGACCCAAGCTGTGATGATCAACTGAAGTCCTTTTCACATTTATAAGTCTATTTCCTGTGTGAGTTCTGAATGTGGTTAATTCCCCCCCACACACTCCTTATATTCATACAGTTTCTCTCTCATGTGTTCTAAAATGGGAAGGTGTGATAAACAGTGAAGCTCATTCCACCGTTCTTGCATTCAGAGGGTTTTTCTTGTGTGAATCCTACGATGTTCAATCAGGTTTGACAACCGCTTGAAACTCTTCCCGCATTCCTCACATTCATAAGGTGCTTCTCCTGTGTGGGTCTTGTGGTGTACCCTGAGCTGTGAAGACTGGCTGAAGCTCTTTCCACACTCCTTACATTTGTGTGGCGTCTCCCTTGTGTGAATCCTGAAGTGTGAAGTAAGTTCTGATAGGCAGATGAAGTCCTTTCCACATTCCTTACACTTATAGGGTTTCTTCTCCCCAAAAAGAAAAAAGAAAGAAAGAAAAAAAGCATTTCTGAGGGGCCTCTGATGAATATTCCGTGCTAGAAAATGTGGATTAGAGAAGACTTGGGACCACCATGGCCACACACTGTCTCTCTGAGAAGCCTCTGAGGTGTCTCATTTGTTATGTCTGAACGCAGCCTTAGAGAAGGTTTCAGGATGGGATTGCTGACACACCAGTCTGCCCTCTCCTGAACATTCTGTGCTAGAAAAGGTGGATTAGAGAAGGCTTGAAACACGAGGGCTTCACATTGTGCCTGAGGTGTCACTGAGTAGCCCCTTTTGTTATGTCTGAATGCAGCCAGAAACAACTTTAGGCCAAGGGTACTTGCCAGGATTAAATAGCCCCCTCCCTTTCTATTTGCCGATATATTTTATGATAGGGTTGTGGTTTTCTGCAAGCTGCTGGTGGTAACATGTCATGGTGTGTATTTGATTGGAGACATATGTAGTTTAAACAACTCTGCTGTGCTGTTTTTGCCGTCTTGTACGCTTCTGAGGGCTGGTGTGTCTCAGCCAGCACATTTTAATGCACAGAAGTCAGGAGCTCTTGATGGAATCTGGGGGTGCTTTTTTCATGACCATATAAGTACAGAATGATTTGGACAAGGTAGCTGTTGGCAGTTTGGCATCAGGGTGCCGGGCCGTTTGGATGCGGGCTCCAGGGATCATTTGTCATTGCGCAGATTCTCAAGTCCCTTTTGCAGAAATCTGAAATGTCTCAGCCTGCGTACAATCACCAGGAATGACAGGGAAAGGCATCGTACCTTTGAGCTATGGTTTCCATCAAGAGGAAATCCTGCACGTTTCTAGAAATGGGATTCCTTGGGGCCCTGATGCTACAGTTCTTGGTGCCCAATGCTGCAAAAGAGACCAAAGGGCTGGAATTCTGACCATTTCTGTGCTGTTCTCGCTGACAGCAGTTTTGGCATGGGAAGAGAAGAAGAAGAGGAGTTGGCTTTTCTACCCCACTTTTCTCACCCATTTAGGGGGACTCAAAGCGGCTGACAAACCTTCTTTTCTTCTCCCCACAACAGACATCCTGTGAGGTAGGTGGGGCTGTGAGAGCTCAGAAGAGAGCTGTGACTAGCCTAGGTCATCCAGCTGGCTTGATGGAGGGGGGTGGAATCAAACCCGGTACCCTCAGATAAGAATCCAGCTCCCTAACCACTAGACCAAACTGGATGAACATTAAAGTGAAGTGCTCCTCCCCTGCCAAACTGAAGCAGTTGGTCCCCTTAAAGTGACAGAATGGTTTCTGCATGTGGCCTGATGCGCTTGCCTGTCAAAATTGCACAAGCGAATCCCCAGGTGTGATTACGATAAGCAAGGGAGACCTCTGCACTCATTCACACCAGGATCACCTGTGACTTTGGCTGTGGTCACACCTTGCTGAAATAATCCATCTTATTGAGAAGCTGGACAGAAAATGCACCAGCACCAACCACACCCAATACCTGATCATCCTTCCTCAGTTTGTCCTCAGTTTGGGTCGCTCTGCCCACATCTTTCCATTCCTGTCCTGAGACTCCTTTGCAAGACTTTTTTAGAATTCCACCCCTTTCCACCATCACAACACCCCCTGTGTTCTGATAGGATAAAAGTTCTGTCACTCAACAGGGTGTGATCACACATTGGGAGAAAGGGAAGGCAAATTCATGCAGGATCTGCCCTCTATAGACCTCTTCCCCAATCACACCCCCAAAATGAAACTGGAATAACACTCTATGGCTGTGTCCCCATGCAAGCCATATGGAGTGGGATCGGAATGCATGGGACCAGGAGTGGGTCTGAGATCACTCCCAGCCTGTCCCCATGCCATTCCTGGGAACACAGGCTATGTGTGGGTTGGGCATGGTTGGAGGCATCCCCATGCAAACCGTGCCAAATCCTGGTATGGGGAAGCAGCGCCACCTCCTCTCTCCTCATTGGAAGCCAGATTGATGTTAGCCCACCCCTGTGCCACATCCCCCCTCCCTTAGTAGCACTGAAAGCCAGGACTGGGCTGGGAGGCACGGAAAAAAAGTTAAAATAAAACTTGCATCATAATAATATATCTAAAAATAATTTTAAAAGACCAAAAGCCACTACGAGGTTCAGCGGCAGTTAGGCGCTTGAGCAGTTTTGCGCACCTCCACTCCACCAGGAACCATGAGAATGCCTGCCAAGTTTAAAAGGGAGAAAGTCAAGCCTTTATTTCATGATTGCCTTAGTGATTGGGAAACAGGGGTTGAAAATTTTTGGAATTGGAACAAAATTCAAGCCATTATCCTGCCTGTCTTGGCAATCGGAAAATGGGGGGGGGGTATTTCCGTGGAAAATGCACAAGAATTAAGCCAGTATCCTGCCTGCCTTGGTGATTGGGATTTTAAAATGTCAGCGGCTGTGATCTCCAATGCACAGGGCAGGAACGGCAAGCGCACCCCACCTCCTAATGATGTGAGCACCAATCTCCTCCCCGGATAGCCCACGATCATCCCCATGCGTGGTCCTGGCTTGCTAGCCAATGTGTGCTGGGACTCCAAACCGTGCCAAGACTTGTTTTCTTGGGTGTCAAATTTGGCCCTGGTCTGGTACGGTCTGGGGGGATTTGGTCCGCTTTCCGCAGATCAAATCCAAAATGCATGGGGACTCCCCTTGCCGATCCTGCATTTGGTAATGTACCAAATGTGCATGGGGACGCGGCCTAAAATGGCTTGAGACCTGTCAAAATCAGAACTTAGGAAAGTATAACTGTAAGGAGGAAATTGCAGAAATAAAATGGATTGGACTAAAAAGATGTGAGTGGTGGGGTCCAAAGACAGACTGAAGAAGGATTAAAGTGAAGGTGTGACCACTGCCTTTGAGATAGGAGGGGAAAGGCTCCCTTTCCCAGACTCCCCAAGTAAACAACCTTGAATGTGAATGCAGCCCAAGGTGTGGGTCAGCTCCGGTGCCTTCTCCTCCACCTACCCTGGATCCGAACCAAGGAAGTTTTACCAGCATCTTGGGTATTTCAAATGAATTCAAGGGTGGCAGAGAACATTCTACCCACACTCACCTGCACCACTGTTTTCTTTAGAGATAGTCCATTATCAGAGCTCTCTCCTCCCCCCCCCCAGGATTTTGGTGTAAGTATTCCTTTCAGTGAATGACCCTGGCATTGGGGCTTGCCCTTGGGAAGGAGAATTTGGAAGGGCAAAGCAAAGTCCTAGTAATGCTGCAGTATTTATCATGTCTAGACAGGGCCTTCATGGGCACATTAAAGGACACTGGGGAAATGTCTCTGTGAGCTTTTTCCTATTTTTAAAAAACCATAGACATCTCTAAGCTGCAACTCTTAACATAATTTCTGTTACCACATCTCATGGGAAGTCCCCCAAAGGGCCGTGCTTTGGATATCTGTTGGGGAAGCCGTGCGGAAAGACGACAAAATGAATTTGTGAGCTTGCAAAGCCGGTTGAATCATAATTCAGGATCCATTTTATCAGCTCTGACACCCAGACAGTTTTCTGAATTCCTTTTCGTAACTCAATATGCTACCTCGCCCCATCCTACCCCAGAATACATTTCCCCCCTTCCCTTTATAACTTGTACTGTTTAGTATAATTGGATTATTGATAATCCTAGAGTTTAGCTATGTCTCCGTAAAGGGTAATAAATTGAGTGCACAAGAATTTGTATAAACAAAACCATCCTGTAGGGCTGTAAACCTGTAATACCCATCCAAGCAACTTAAATACTTAAAGTGTCACTGAAATTGGATCAGTTTCCCCTCCCCTTTTTAAAAAACTTATCACTGAAACCATACACAACAGCAGGACTGGGATAACACAGAAGCAGGTTTTGTCCCACCTTTTTTTCTTCTAAAGCAATATTTTTTTATTGATCAATTTCACCTTCTTTCAAAAAAAGAGGAAATTTTAAATGTAAATTTCCCCTTCTGCTCAATTGCACATGCACCCCAGTGGGTAAATGCAACCGAGGCCTCATCCAGATTTGGGATATATAGCATAATTATATTTGAACCATGGTGGGATTGCTGCCTGTATATGTGGCAACCCCACCATAGCCCCCCATAGCCCCGCAAAATCCTGCTGGAGGATATTTCAAGAAAACAGTGGAAGACAAAACAAGGAGAATGGAAGCTCTTCTCCTCAGCATTTTGATCCCACCATACACCCAAAGGTCCCATTTAACCAAAGGTCAGTGCAAGGAGGTATGTCTTCTCTGCCTTCCTAAACATGTACAGCGATGCAACTCAAGGGGGAGACTATTCCATAGCCTAGGGGCCAACACTGAGAAGGCCCCTTCCCAGATGCCCACCCCTTTTGTGACTGAAGGTGGTAGTACAACCAGGAGGGGCCTCCCTTCCAGATCTTAAGAAACAGGCAGGTCTACATGGAAGAAGATGTTGCTTTAAAATTTGGAGCCCAAGTCAGAAGTGTTCCCAATAAACCTTCTTTAACTGTATGATAATTGCCAGCACTTGTGCTGCCGTTATCAAGAAAGCTGTGTTTCAGCTGGTACTTCTCCTTCAATGAGAGACCCCACCTCCCTAGGATGCTAAGGCCCTAAGGATGCCCTAGGGGCATCTCATTTCTATAGTGTGAATGCAGCCTGGGTCTCCTCTCTGTGGCTCCAATGACTTACAGTGGCAAATTGTATATATGTATATTGCTTCCCACATAAAAACCTCAAAGCAATTTACATATAAATAGAAGTTAGACAGCATCATGATTATGTATACATTGTGGCAGATCAATGCCAAAACACTACTGAATGAATAAGAAATGGAGGCATCGTTTTCTTCTTAGAGAAACAAGATTTGAAGCAATTTTTTTTTACTATTCCACTGCCACTGAAACTGGAGACCTGAGATATTCATGCTTGAAGCCACTTAAAAAGCAAAGGAAATTCTCTTTCATTTCCACCAGCTTAAATATTTCCTCCCTTGTTCCCTTTTTTCTAAAAGAAAGTAATGCTAAACGTCTGTTCTCTGCAAAGTGCAAGTTGTTCTTCAGATTCTAGGGTGGCTGGGAATGCATTCTGCCTTTTTTTTAGGGGGGGGGAAATCATTCTGCACTCTCTCAGGAACAATCTTGTTTCTCTATGCACTTTCATGTGGATATTCCTACTGAAAACAGGTTCTGGGCTACCCCAGATGAATTCAAGTTTGCAGATTCCCCCCCCCCCTCTAATTTTTGGACTTCACAATATCTTTTCTTCTTTTTTTAAATGTAATTTACAGACCCCCAGTATTTTGGAGATTGCATTGAACCCTCTAGCTGAATGCTGCAGGAGGAGTGGAGGGGAAAGGGCATTGAATTGAATTAAAACAGGGACAGACCTTGGCCTCTTGCTGCTGTTGTGTCAGGCAACTTTGATGCTGAACTGTTGCGTGATTCGGCAAGCACTGTGGTCTTGCTTTAACCTGCCTCTGACCTGAGCCATTGGAGGTTAATTTTAAGGGTCAGAATACTTATTTGGAGGTATGGAGGCTGGCGCCCACTAGGACACTCTCCCAATTTGCAAACAGGCCTTGCTCCTTTGGACTCACTTCCTTTTCCCCAGGCAAATTAGATAACCTTGCAGCTGACGTGATGCTCTAAAATGTTGCCGTTGTCACATACTTGAGCCCCAGAGGTTCTGGAAGGCATAATATGAAAAGCAAGACCGTTTATTCCTGAGCAACCAGGAGACCAGGACCTAAAAGGTTAGGCTATACAGGAATGTGCCTGGTTTTTGCTGATGGTTACAAGGCCTGGGAGTGGACATTGCTCAGTGGGGCTGCAACTGCTTGGAAAGTAGAGGGTCTCCAGTTTGATCTCTTCTATCTCTGCCCCAGAAGGAGGCTACGGCAAATCACTTCTGCATTTTGCCAGGTGTGCCTATGAAATCAGTTGATGATACTGCAGCAGACCAACAATGAGGACCCACCTACACCTAAGTGTTAACTCAGCTTCAGTCCACTTTCAGAATAGAATCCATCAGCAAACTGATGAGCTGTTTTATTTTCCCATTCTTGACAGAGTTTGAGAAGACCAATAGCCTTACGACCCATGATGCCCACATCCACCCTTAGGACTGACCATCCTACATATAGGTGTCCAACAGTGACTGAAACTGTGGCCACACCTAAGTTTTAATTCAGTTCAAGTCCACTTTCAGAGTGAGAGATTACATCAGGAAAGTGCCAAACTGTTTTCTTTCAGCATTACCGAACTCAGAAGTCCACTTTGGTTTAGTGGATAAGGAGCCAGACTCTCTGGGAATACCGTATTTGATTCCCCCCCCCCCCATGAAGCCAGCTGGGTGACCTTAGGCTAGTCACAGCTCTCTTCTGAGCTCTCATAGCCCTACTCAGCTGCTTTGAGTCTCCTTAAACGGGTGAGAAAAGCGGGGTAGAAAAGCCCACTCTTCTTCTTCTATGGTGGATGCAAGATGGTTGGGGTTTGAATTGCCTGACCTGATGAAGTCAGGGTATGATGGCGTCCAATTTCTGACTGCATGGGGAGGGGTTTCTGCTGAGGGGAGGGGTTTCTCCCCTATGAGTCCTCATTATAAGCTAACAGTGGGAACTCACTGCTGATTTAAAAAACCCTGCTTTAAAGTCGAATTAAAATGCCCAGTGGGAACACAGCCAGAGTTTGTGCAATGGAGAAAGAGAGAGAAAACTTATTTATTTATGAATGTATATCGTGCCCTTCACCCTAAGCTCTCAGGGTGGGTCACATACTAATAAAAAAAAATACATAAAGTATTAAAACATACTTAAAATGTAAACTAACCTCTTCCCCACCTTCCTTGGCAGGACAATATCTAGAGGAAGGCCTGGGTGAAGGGATGCTTTATATATTGGAGGGGTCTGGTGAACCTCCAGAGGGTGAGACTGTTCCAGAGCCTGGGGGCCACCACGGAAAAGACTGCTGCCCTCTTGGCTCTTTTGCTGACCAGTCGCCTCTCTGATCAATTCCCAAGTGTCTTTCTGTGTAAGCAGATGCAGATTAGATACCCACTGGCATGCACAATAAATTGGCCATTGCCAGGCAGAAAACAAAACCACAAATCCCTACTGTGTTTGGGTGCGTTGGCATGCCCACCCCAGCGGTCCAGATGATCACCAGATGCACCTTCCTCTGCTCTTTCCCTCCATCATCGGACCCATCTGCATATTTTTATTGCCACTGTCAGGAACATGAAAACTTTTTCTGCCAGCACTCAGCACTGAAAATTTATGAGCCCAATCTGCTAGAGAAGGGGGCTGGGAGAGCGAGAGTGAGAAGCGGGGGGGGGGGGGGGGAGGAGATGGAAAAAGGGAGCAAGGGGCTATAAATGGTTCCTTGTGATTTATGCTTTGGTGGATGTGCAGGATCATCCCTCCCTTCCACCTCATCTTTTCTGGAGCCCCCCCCCCTCTCACACACAAACAGAGATATCCCCCTCCTTTCTTTTCTCCTAGTTGTTCCCCCCCTTCCCTTGCTTTCCCTGCTTTTACCTTGGGGTCCTGAGTCAGCCCAGCTGGTAAAAGACAGCAATGTGAGCTTAGTTGGTGTAGACATAGCTAAAGTAAACAACTGTGGTCATCAGCAGGCAGTTAGCAGCCTTTGGACAGATGAGTGGGGCTGGAGGGAGACCACACACGCACCCCCCCAAGACCACACAGGGACCAGACTGCATTGACTTTGCACGCAATACACACACACACATACGCACAAAGAGGACACTCTTTTATTGTTGCCTAAAAATATAGATTTCTTTTACCCAGTCTGGAAGGCTTTTCAGACAGGGCCTTGTTGGTTCTTTAAAAAAATAAATAAATTATTGTTATTTTTAATCAGAAAATAACATGGTTGCTGAAGTGACCAAGATGAGATCTCTTGCCACTGCCTTGGAAGGACACCTTCATTGCCCATAATTATTAGATTTCATTTGTTGTGGAGTAATTATTCAGCAATGATAACAATAGCTTGGAAGAATTTAGTAGTGACCAGGTGCAAAGTGCTCTGCAAAATAGTTGGGTTGCCTTTAATGTTACTGCTCCTTCAGCACATTTCTTCTCCTGATATGGACAAGAGCACATAATGTGGATTTTATAAAACTAAAATAATGCAAAAAATACATCTATAAAATGATACGTGCCCTAGGATGCAAGATCTTCGGTCCCTTTTGGCCACGTTCTTCCTGATGATTTCCTTAGACTTTGTTGTTCTGTTTCTTAATTTTTACATTTGCTGTCTCTGTGTCCCTCCTTACTTCGATCCTGGGACCAATTTTTGGCATCCTTGTGAGCCCTAGTGGGCCTCCCATCCAAGCGTTGGACCACTGTGGGTCCTCTCTAGCTACAATCGTGTGCTGGTATACCCTGCTTTCAGCTGATGCCTTGGGCAACCTTGCCTGACCTCAGACCTACACACCTGCCGGACGGAGACCATTCAGCCACCAGCCTCCTCTGACTGCCCCCAGGGTCTGCAGAGTGAAAATTCCTTTTGGCTACACCAGGGCACTTCATCTGGCAAGGGTTCCCCTGCACCTCTTATCTTAGCAGATAAAGGGCAAAACCTTTCCCATAGTTGGCAGGGATCATGGGCATCTCGGGGAAGATCAGAAGGCCACTCTAGTTTTGGCTTCTTCTGCAGCTGATCATTTGCTTGGATGAAGTTAAGGTACAGCTACTCAAAAGGAGGAGCTGAGGGCCTTGTAGGAATTCCTGTAGGGTCTTAACCACCACCCTAGGCTGCTCCAGAGTCTGGAGCTACCACACAAAAGACTCAGTGCTGCCCAGTTGCCTCTTTGAGCGTCTCCCCTGGCCCTTGAAACAGTTGCCAGCTGTTGAGTTTGATTATTATTTTGTCCAATGCATGCTTTCACCATCGGTCTGAAGAGCACTGGCTGCTATTGGGGTCCAAGGAACCCAAGGTATATCCCAGTTAAGTGCCTTGCTAAAACTTAATTTGAGTGCTTGTCTCAGTAGGCAGGTGAAATAGGACCAACTCTGTCTAGAAACAAGGATCAGAAATGTTTTTGAGGGTAGACAGAGTTTTGTTGTAGAGTGAGGAAATCTGTAAGTATATACAGCTCTGCAAAATTCACATTTCTGAAATCAGTACTAGAACTGAAATCTGAGTGTACTCAGAAATGCAGAATCCTCATAGTTTTGCAAGGTTGATTGCTAAACGAGATGCATTGGCAGAAAGGCAGGCATAAGAAGTGTACAGAAATGCACATTTTTTAAAAAATTGAGGGAAAAGGGTTTTCTGCCCTGGCCCAGGATGGGGTGTTGCATGAATGGAATTTTGGGGATTCGATTCAAATTGAATAGTCAAAAATTCAATTCAATTTGAATCTTTTAAATTCAAATTTAACCAAATTCGATCTGAATTAAGCAAATTCAAATCTATACGTTTGAATTTTTCATTCGAATTTACACTTACAAATGTCAGCAACATTCGTAGATCCTGTATACATCTTCCCCAGGTCTGTACACATCCGTATGCATCTCGTAGTTATCTCGTATGCAACCTGTTTTCATCCCGTACGGATCCGTACAAATGCGTAAGGATGTGGGAAAGATACAGGATTTTTCAAGTATGCATCGTGTACGAACCCGTACACATACGAATATCTGGATAATTCAAACAAATAGATCATAAATTCAAAATTCAAATCAAAACTTTAAATTTGAATTTAAGGACATTCTACTTGAATTTGAATGTCAAAATGTTGTCAATTCAATCAAATTTTGAATGCATTTGAATATTTGTGCACATTCCTAGGGAGGATGCAGAAATGCATCGGATTCTGACAATCAGTAATCTGAAGTTGCAAGTGAAAGGATTGAAAGAAAGCTGAAACAACATTTTAGGAAAAAAGAAAGTAGTAGAAACTTTACTGAAGTTATGGAAGCAGAAACTTGTCCTACCTTTTAGACAAAGAGTTGCCTGACAAGATGCAATGCACTTTGGGGAGGTGCACACATTTTTTTTTGCAATCAAATTTGAATCGAATTGGATGTAAAAAAAATTAGATTCGAATGTTTAGAATCCGAATGCAACAAAAACCGATTCGAAACCAGTACATTCGAATCTATTCATTTGGAAAGTTAGATTCGAATTTGAAGATAGAAATGTTGACAACATCAGTATTTGTAATACGTATCTGTACACATTTCGTACACATCCCGTTTTATCCCATATGCATCCTGTTTTCATTCCATATTATAAGCGCAAATGCATACAGATACATATACTTATAGATACAGTGGTACCTTGACATACGAGTTTAATTCGTTCCGTAACCTTGCTCTTATGTCAAATCGCTCGTATCTCAAAGCAATTTTCCCATTAATCCATTCCAGCTCCCAAAACACCACCTCAGTTGTTTTTGTTATGTACTGTACTGTATTTACATACTCGTATCTCAAATCTTGCTCTCATCTCAAAGCAAAATATCACTCGCTCGGCAGCTTGTATCTCAAAACACTTGTATGTCAGGGCACTTGTATGTCGAGGTACCACTGTATTTCGAATGTTTAGAACATTTGTGTGCATCCCTAGTGCACTTTAATAGAAATGCTAAAAGAACATGCCCATGATCTCCTGGGGAGAAAACCCAGTGACACTAATATTATGGTTGCACTCACCTTCCTCCCAGCACAATAGCATGCCTGAAGAATGCCCTGGCGGGATCAGTCTAGTTTCTTTTATCATTTTGTGTTTGTATTTCTAGTTTGTTTTCTTTGCTTCTGACACTGTGGCTGTGGTCACACCTAAGGTTTAATCCAGCTTCAGTCCACTTTCAGAGCAAGAGCAAAGTGACAAGCTGCTTTCTTTCTGTGCTAAATAACTCAGATAATTCACCTTTTGGGATAGAAAATGTGGAAAGAAAATTACTGGACACTTTGCTGATGTGTTATCTTGCTCTGAAAGTGGACTGAAGCTAGATTAAACCTTAGGTGTGACCACAACCTGTGTGTTTGATTATTTTATTATATTTTTAAAGAACTCTGTGGATGGATGGATGGATGGATGGATGGATGGATGGATGGATGGATGGATGGATGGATGGATGGAAATATAAGGCCCAGACAGAGCTCACACAAAAGCAGATCAGCTGGTTGTTTGTGGCTTCCTTTGGGGCTGAGGATTCCTGTTAGGTGAGGAAGGGAGACACAAAGAGAGCTGCACATTCAAGCGGATGAAGCACCATGGTGTAGCAGAAAGGAGTTTTCACTCTGCTGACCCTGGGGGCATGCAGAGGAGGTAGCTTTCAATCATCCTAACACCACCACCACCAAACTACTGCTCTAACTCTGAGCACAAACATTCCCTTAGCACGCCTCCATCTGCACAGCCTCACTGGCTTACCATGATCCTGGACTTTTGCATGATAAGAGCAACTGAGTGGAGAATCCTTCCATCCTTCCTGGCAAACATCTCCATGATTAATCAGCTAATCTCCCCAATGATCTCTGTCTTCCCTAGGAAAGATCAGGAGGGAAAAAATGCTTCCTTTTTCTTTTCTTTTTCTCTTTTTAAAAACGAGAGAGCAGCGTGGCGCCTTAAAGATACAGTGGACTCTGGCTGCAAAACTTAGGCCCACGGTGGAGATGGTGGATTAGAAGTAGCAGACATCATGGAAACACGAAACCCGGCTACAAACAGAAGTGACATTCAACCAAGTCCAACCATGCTGAAGGCCTGGATTCACTGCATTGCCTGTCCATTATATTCTGCTCCGGATTGTGATCTCACTGATTCTGGACTCCTTGGTTGGGATCCAGATTAAGAATGGGGCCCAAACTCTAGCTGTTACATCTGATGCACTCTGCAGTAACACTATTGTTATTGCTACTACTACTTTAATAATGGTAGTTTTTGTTATGTACTAAAATAACAATAATAATAACAATAACAACAACAGCGGTTGATCTTATCTCTCATGCTTTTTGGTATCTATATGAAGCCACTGGGAGAGGTCATCAGGAGATTTGGAGTGAGGTGTCATCAGTATGCAGATGATACCCAGCTCTGTCTCTCTGTACCATCTGAATCAGGAGAGGCGGTTGAAGTGCTTGACAGGTGCCTGGAGGCAGTAATGGATGGGGGCCAACAAATTGAAGCTGAATCCAGACAAGACAGAGGTGCTGTGTGTCATCTGGTTTTAATCTGTACCAACGAATTAAACAACTGTTTCTTCAATGTGGCAATTTGCATCTCATGAAACTATTTCTTAAATACGGCAGTTTGCAAAGAATTTCAATGAGGAGAGGACAGAATGATACCTTTTGCTGCTGATACAGTTTCCTTTCCTTCCATTGGATCCTGGCTTCACCAAACTGAGCCCACGCTTTGGGGGATATTTTCCTGCCCAGGTTGATTCTAGGTTCCATCAGACAAACTGAAAGTCATCTGGAAAAGGAAATGCCTGCTTTATATGCTCATCACCAACCAGAAAGTTTTCGGAAAAATGTGACTCAGAGTATTGCGACTCTTGGCATTTCAGGGGACTGACAAATGGCTTCCTTTCACAATTGCATTGGGAACACAAAGACAACATGACCTTTAAAGAACTTGTAGACATACAGGGAGGTGAAATGTGTGTTGCCTATAGATTTCTGGGTTTTGCTTGCTTTTGCTCCAGCTTCTCAGGCTGTTCAGCTGCAGCAGCATGTGGAGGGAGAAAGAGAGAGAGAGGAAGAAAGGATGGGAGGAGGGAGGGAAGAAGAAAGAAAGGAGGGAGGGAGGGATGAAAGGTGGAAGGAAGGAAAGGAGGAAAGAAATAGAAGGGGAGAGAGAGAGGAAGAAAGGATGGGAGGAAAGAAAGGAGGGAGGGAGGGAGGGAAGGAAGGAAGGAAAGGAGAAAAGAAATAGGAGAGAGAAGGGAAGAAAGGATGGGAGGAAAGGAAGGAGGGAGGGAGGAAGAAAGAATGGAGGGTGGGAGGGAGGGATGAAAGAAGGAAGGAGGAAAGAAATAGAAGGAGGGAGGGATTGAAGGAGGAAGGAAATAGAAGGAGAGAGAGGAGAAGAAAGGATGGGAGGAAAGGAGGCAGGGAAGAAGAAAGAAAGAAAGAAAGAAAGAAAGAAAGAAAGAAAGAAGGGAGGGAGGGAGGGATGAAAGGAGGAAGGAAGGAAAGGAGGAAAGAAATAGAAGGGGAGAGAGAGAGGAAGAAAGGATGGGAGGAAAGAAAGGAGGGAGGGAGGGAGGGAAGGAAGGAAGGAAAGGAGAAAAGAAATAGGAGAGAGAAGGGAAGAAAGGATGGGAGGAAAGGAAGGAGGGAGGGAGGAAGAAAGAATGGAGGGTGGGAGGGAGGGATGAAAGAAGGAAGGAGGAAAGAAATAGAAGGAGGGAGGGATTGAAGGAGGAAGGAAATAGAAGGAGAGAGAGGAGAAGAAAGGATGGGAGGAAAGGAGGCAGGGAAGAAGAAAGAAAGAAAGAAAGAAAGAAAGAAAGAAAGAAGGGAGGGAGGGAGGGATGAAAGGAGGAAGGAAGGAAAGGAGGAAAGAAATAGAAGAAAAGAGAGGAAAAAAGGATGGAAGGAAAGGAGGGAGGAGGAAGGAAGGGAGAGAGAGGGATGAAGGAAGGAAGGAAAGGAGGAAATAGGAGAGAGTAAGAAAGGATGGAAGGAAAGGAGTGAGGGAGGAAGAAAGAAAGAAAGGGAGGGAGGGAGGAAGGAAGGGAGGAAGAAAGAAAGAAGGAATGAATAAAAGAAGGAAAGAAGGGAGGGATAATAATAATAAGTTCTACAATTAAAGTTAAGATTGGGGATAGGGCAAAATGAAAGGTCTTCAGTTGGTGCCTATAGCCTAGGGAAGACGATTCCAGGGTGAAGAGTTTCTTCATTCAGCCATTTTGTTTCAACAGATTCTTGGTTGTTATTTTGAGAAGGTTGGTACCATGAGGCACAGCATCCATGATGCCTGCTGTTCTCCAGATCTAGACAGGAAATCATTTGATGTTCCTTAGGGCATGTTCCCACTTTTAAAATCTGGGTTGGACTTTTAAAATCCAGATTCAGGACAGAGGGCGCATTCTGGGCGTTCCCATTTCCTTGAGGGTAACACGGGCTAAATGTGATTGGTGTTCCCATTCAAACTGCAAAAAAAAAAAAAAAAACAACAAACCAGCACGGAGAAGCAGGGCCTTTTAATCTCAGCTCCTGTTAATCTCTTTCAGTTTGCCTCTGTAAAATGCAGGCTGTGGGCTCCTGTGCAATCCTTGCAACAATGTATGGCTTGAATCTTTAAAAACTTCCTGCTGGAGTATCTCTCCTAATCACAAGAATTTCCTTGCTACAATTGAATCTTTTGAGGCTGGCTGGTGCTGGTGCTTCAAATTTTTTCCCTTTCTCTTGTGATCGTGTTCAGGCATGGTGAGGGAAGGGGAGAGACCTTTGCAGCTGTGAAATCCAACCCACATCTGGCAAGAATTGGCAGAAGGATAGATCCTTGCCCCAAATAGTCCTGTAGTGTTCCCAAAGACAAAAAAATAATGCAGGCTAGTAACAAAAATGGGTGCAAGAGCTGTTTTTCTGAGGTTTTTTTTTAATGCATTTCTTTGGTGAGTTACTCATCAGAAAGTCCAGGAATAAAAATTTTAATGGGGACAAAGGATTTCCAAAATATTTCCAAGATGTTTTAAAACCTGAGTGGGAACTCAATGTAGATACAGAATTGGAAGGGGAAACTCGTCTTGTTCTAGAGTTTGCTGAAGTTTACACTCCCCCCCCCCACTATGAGCCACAATGAGTCTTCTGAACCAGCCAGGCTACTAATTCCTTCTGGTTGTCTTGAGTTCCACCTTACCACTACCATTGTACACTGGGGACCAATGGCAAAGCAGAAGAGATGGATTATCTTCCCTGACTGTCCATGCTCTTAGTTCCCCTGGTGGACATTTTAGGATTTGCTGGACAGAAGTTGAAGAATAGACCATAGAGGCAAAGTGAGCAGAGCTTCACTTGAGCGAGTGTCTCAGAGCTTGAGTCTATCTCCTTTTCTCCTTTGTGCATTCAGGATGATGCCCCCTTGAAGCAGAACTCTGCTGATGTCCACCTCTTGGAAAGCCAAGCTTCTTGGTATCTGAGAAGCAAGGGTCGGCTAATGTGTGAGAAATTAACTCTGCTTTAAAGGCACCATTTTCATAGGTGAGCTGCAGAGAAATGTCTTGTCTGGTATTAGTTCTCTTTAATCCGACCCTAGAGCACCTCCCGTTTAGTTGCCTTGTTCTCCATCCCACCAGCCACTACTGACCAGCCAGTGATCCTAATACCAGATGATGTGCCAGCAATGTTCAGTTTGCTCCTGCACACGAACGAAAACTGTGGAGGAGTCCCACAGTCCAGAACTGTGGGCCTGGCTGAAAGCTTTGCTTTTACTCACCTGAACCGTGACCCAGGATATGATCGACTGAGTCACAATTGAGGAAGATGAAAGGTCTTCAGTGATCTCCATTGACTTGCTCCTTGGGAACAATCTCAAAGCTGCAATTCGTAGAGTGACTAATGCAAGACAGGGACCTAGCAGTCAGTTGATGGTGACTCCCCAGCTGCGGTGAAGCCCCTGTTGGGTAATTAATTTCCAGGCTGGATCTTTTGAGAGATCTGTCTGTCATGCTACGCCTGCCTGGGCTTTCCTTTCTTCTCCTTCCCTCTGGGCCAGCCCATCAACATGTTTCCTCAAGATTGGGAGTGCAGAGATTCTGAGCTCTGAGGGGCACCAGCAGGGACAGGATTCGGAAGGCAGCCTTGTCGGCTTCCTCCTTATGTAACAGCACTGGGGCTCGCTTCAAATAACGTTGGAATTTGGCTCAGTTTGCAGTTTGAAAGGAAACGGTACAATTGGCTTCTTCCCTGGTATTTTTCCTGATGCAGGCTCTGGAAGAGTTTGCTGAAACAATGCGTGTGGAATGGTTCCCATCAATTTTCTAAAAAGGGACCAAAAAATAAAAATAAAAAAAGGCCCAACAAGTAACAGTTTAAATTTAGATTGTGGCACCGTATCCATCTTCCATTGCCAACATCTTGCGCGACCGAGTATTTTCTTTTACGGGTTCTGGGTTTCTTCACAAAAGAGGCAACAGGCAGAGGGTGCAGGGATCATATATCTCCCCCCCCCCCCAGGTGCAGCAGGTATGTTGGAGAAGTATAGATAAGTATGGGCTTAGAAATTACTTCAGTGTCTTTTTTAATCTGATATCCATGACCTCGTTCCCAAACAGTATATAATCAGTTGAAGAAGAAGGGGGAGGAGGAGGAGTTGGCTTTTCTACCCCACTTTTCTCACCCATTTAAGGGGTCTCAAGGTGGCTGACAAACCTTCTGTTCTTCTCCCACAACAGACAACCTATGAGGTAGGTGAGGCTATGAGAGCTCAGAAGAGAGCTGTGACTAAGGATGTGCAAGAATATTTGAAATATTTGGTATTTGATCGAATTCGGCTGAATTCAGACATTTGGATTAGAATCGAATCATGCATGCTTTATATCATGCTGTTTTTCCATGCTGAGGATAGGAAGCATTGTCAGTGGGAACAAGGAAATTCAAATTCATTCCATTTTATTAGTAACATGTGGGAACAGCAAGAATGTGTACTTGGTCCTCAGGGACTTTTAATTTGGATTAGCCTCTCAGTGTATGAGCACAGCCCATGTCAACAATCCAATCTTGGTGCACCATCAAGGTTCCAAGTTTATTTATGTATTTGTATTTCTATCCTGCCCTATACCCGGAGGTCTCAGGGTGGGTTACAATATTATATTAATCTTAGACAGGTCCCTGCTGTCAGGCTTACAATCTAAAGAGACAAGATACAGCATAAACGGTCTTCCTGAGGCCATGTTCCCATTACAAGCTTAAAACGGTTTCGAAACGGTTTTGATCCTCGCAGTCCCCACATCAGGTTGGCTTAACGCGCTTTCCGCTTGTTAAATCGCCCCAAAGCGTTGTAAATGTTAATCCTCATTTCAACAGGTCTCACTCTGGTTCGTGCGCTTGAAACGGTTTGTATTTCTTACCGTGGGAACGGTCCGTGTTAGTGGGATGAGAATGCATGTTTAGGGTTTCCCTCCCTCAATAGCTTGCTTCCAAAGATAGTGAAAAATCCTGTAAAAATCCACCCCTTACAGCAGCCGCTACACTGTAGTGATCCACGCACTTCACACCTGATAACAATGTTGCAATTCTGCACAATTCTAAAAGTTCTGACCTCTAGAAAGGGAAAGGAAAGCAGCGGCAGGTTCTTGGAGATGTGTGAATGCTTAAGGCTTTAGTTGCCGCTGCTGCTGTGTGCCCTGGGCAATGGGGAGAGGAGGGGAAAGAATCGCTGGCTGCCCGCTGCCGTTTTTCCTCCATCCAGGCAAGCGGCAGCCACCCAGCCATGCTCCGTTATGGGTGGTGCATTCACGCCAGGAGGAAGAGGGCAGGGCAGCCCTGAAAAGCGGCTTTTACAAAGTAGCCATTTGAGTCATGTACGCCACGTACGATCCTCAGAATCCGGTTCGAACGTGATATTTTGGGTTATGGAAACCGGATAAGCTTGTAATGGGAACTGGGCCTGATTGTCTCTTGTGAGACCACTTGTTAACACCTTGAATTGGGCTCGGTAGTGAATTGGCAACCAGTGCAACTATGCCACTGATTAACTATGTCGCTGATCAGTTCAAATATAAACTCCAGCAAAGTTAAAGATCTCTCTAAGATGCCACTGGCATATTTTGAAGAAAACTGCAGATAGATAGGAAGGCATGGAGAATGATGAAATCTCTTCACTTAATCATGTACTGAGGATGTTTGAATTATGCTGATTTTATAGGTGTTTGAAAGATGTGAAATGCTGGTATTGAGTTAAAATGAATCAGTGGCAAGGAACAGTTTCTTTGGACAAATCCCTAAAAGTAGACAGATTTAAAGAAATTTCGTTGAAATTTTGACACTATTGGTACTAAATGCCAATTTAAGTTATACGAATGAAAGATTTACCCCTTTATATCGCTACGGTTATCAACAGAAAGATACCTATGGTGATCTTGCTCTTTAATTTATGAACTTTGATCTCCAAAATTAGGGTTGTTTTTTTTCTCAAATGAAAATATTTTGCCCAATCCTAAACATTGCTTGCTACATATAATTAATGGTAATTATAGGCAATATAAAGACGTTTGAGTTCTGTTTGTAGTAACAAAATTGGTTGTCGCTCAAGGGTGGAAAAATTCATGTACATGGAGGAAAGAACTGTGGTATGTCAAAATATGGGAAGTGGTTGAAATGTAGGATCTTTCATATTTTAAATATAAAGCATGCGTCAAAAATAAGGTCAATTATTTTGGTAACTGCTGAAAAATGATAACCAAAAAAATCCCTTGCCTTTCAGGAGAATTTCATCCTTTGAGGTCCTGTCTTGCTGTCTGGAAAAAGAAATTATAGATTAACCTTAAAATCCCAAAATATTGTGGTTAGCCAAAATTTAGTGTTTTATGATTATTAAGATTGTAATTTAACAATATTGTGACCTACGGCCTGCCTGTTCCGTTCCTCCTCTGTCCTGGGGGGAGGGGGATTATTCAATACAATGATTGAAAATTATTATATTAAATAACATATAGTGTGGAAAAAGTGATAGAAAATGAGCAGATCAAAATATTATAGGACTTTCGAATACAAACCAAAAGGGTTTGGGACATAATACACCAGATCTAACAGTGGTTGAGAAGAAGAAGCTGTGAATTATAGACTTAGCAATACCGGTGACAGTGGAGCTGAAGACAAAGATATTGAGAAGATTCATGAAATGTCAAGATTTGAACATCGAAAGACTATGGCACAAGTCAGCAGTTGTGGTCCCAGCGGTTATCTGCAATAGTTAGTGAATATCAAGCTGATCAGCCCAGCCAAATGTTTCTGAAGGTTTCCCCTTGCTTCCCAGATGCCAAGAAGCTTGGCTTTCCCAGAGGTGGACATCAACAGAGTCCTGCTTCAAGGGGGCATCATCAGCCAAACACTTCATCAGAAGGCTGTGATGTAATAACTTTGGGATTTGGGGGGCCGTAGCGTTAGGATTTGCTGACCCAGCCAGGGTCAGGCTATTACACAAACACACTCCCTTTTATTTTGCAAAACTGCAAGTTTGGGTGACCAAGTTAAGCGCTGGAGACAGTTTGCCCGGTAGTATGACCTTTCACCTCCTCTTGCCTAAATAGAGTTAATTGGTGCATTTGTCTGTCATTTGAGCTACAAATAATTCTACTGAGGTCATTGGGGGGAAAAGAAAGAAAAAGAAAGAAAAAGCTTGACTACTTAGCCACCCTGAGAGAGCCTCTAATTTGATCCTACAGGAAAAGAAAACATACGAAGGATTGCAGGAAGTCTTATGCCAGTGTCTCAACTCGAGTGATTTACCTCTAAAGCCAAATCTGTAACAACTTTGGAGGTGAAAACACTTGTACAAGTCTGGTCTTACGTAGTATGTGAGGGTTCCTATCACATGTCTGCCTGTCTGTCCTGCCCTATACCCAGGTCTCTGGGCAGATTACAATAAAATCAGTATAAAAACACATAAAATGTCAGCAAAAACAATCACAGGGCCTGCATTTTTAGCGGTATCTGTATGCATTTTTTATAAAAAATATCTGTATGCAGAAGGGAGGGTCCTGGTATGGTTGTTGGTTTGATGTGCTGGTCATTGCAGAATCACCCCATGCTCTGTCTTCCTTCCCAACTGCTTCTGTTCAGGGTGGGCAAATGCATGTATAATCCACTCTGTTCAGTGGGAGTGGTTTTTTTTTGGGGGGGGGGCTTGCATGGAATTTCCCCCAGCAATACCTTTTCTGATGCCTTATACCATTTCTTGTTATTAGCTGCCTTGTCCCCCACCCTACAAGTCACAGCGGGCATCAGCCAGCACTGCAAGGGGTGCCTGACCAGAAGCAGCAAGGATTGGCAGCAGGTGAGTGTGGCAGATATTTTGGGAATGCAAGCTGAGCACCCGTCCTTCCCTGGGACAAGTGTTAACTGCTTATGTATACTTCTTACCCTTCCCTCCCCCTCCGCCTTCCTTCCCTTCTTCTCCTTTAAAGGCATTGCTCCATCCTGACAGGGAAAATACGGGCGACTTGAGGGGTCCACGACCTTTGGGCTGCTCAACTCTCGCTGACTAAATAAAAGCAGCCCGAGAGAGCGCATAAATCAGAACCTCTGACAGAGACCACCTGGTTCAGGCTGGCTTGCTGGATAGAAGGGACAAAGCGGATAGGCTTCAGCTGCTGACTGTGCAGAATTCTTGTGCATTTCCCCCAATCCTCCCTGGACGCCACCTTGGAGAACCACGGCACGGGCACAATCCACAGGAAACATCTCCTGCAAGCTCCAAACAAGAGTAATAGAGGGGGATGCAGCAAGCTGAAGGGATCAGAGGGGCCCTTTTAAAAGAAAAAAAAATATTACCTTGTTTACCTATCCCCATGGCTAAAAAAAACCCCAGGAGATGATTTTGCTTTGGATTCCTGAAATCCTTAGAACCTTCCTGCACTGGACCTTATTTCAGATTAGGGGTGTGCACAAATGTATTTTTTGCATTCAAATCTGAGTCGATTCGAGTATTTGGAAATTTGATTTGTTTTGAATTTTAAAAATCCAGATTTTCAAAAATCCGATTCAAGTTTGGATCATTCTAATCCGCACATTTGAAAGTTTGATCTGCATTAAAAAAATACAAATGTCAATATTCATATCTGTTTTTTGCAGTTGCGTGCATCCATATGCATCCCGTTTTCATCCCGTTTTCATCCTGCATTATAAGCGCAAATACGCTTAATTTTCACGCATATTTGTACACGATAAATATGGAACTGTTCATTCGAATTATTCAAATACCCATATCGGATTTTCAAAAATCCGAAATTCATCCGAATGTGTAAATTCAGATTTTTGAAAATCCAATTCCAATTTGAGTGTTAGTATTCGTTGGATTCAAATCAGATTTGCCAGTTTTTGAATATTTGTGCACATCCCTATTCCAGATTATATTCTGGGTATTTAATAGGGTGCAGTTTGTGGCGAGGAAAAGGAAACGGAAGTTTCAGGGAATATAGGACAATTCATAGACTGCATTAAAACAAAATAATAATAGGCTGCATCCCCCAAAGACTTATTTGCCTCTCTAGTCTCCCTCTACCGTCACTCTATTCAAGCGGACTTTAAAAGTGCCCTGCACTTCTGGAATAAGCGTCAGCATGAGGCTCAGCAAAACGAGCATTTAAAATGCACGTTCCATCTCCACGGAAGCGTGTTTTCTTTCCCTGCATCTTTTTCTCCCCACCCCCTCTCTTGTTCAAAGGAAAAATAGCCATCGGTTCTCTTTTCGTCTCCCAGATCTCCGCCCCCTGAAATGGCTTCCCGTGCCAGCTGCAGCCATCGGCCGGGCAATCATTTGCTCATTCACTCTTAGCACTTTCACAGAACACTGTCAAAATTCACCCGGTAGAGCAGTGGTGACCCTACACCCATTTCAGGCCTGATAACAATGTTGCAATCCATCCACTTCACACCTGATAACAATGTTGCAATTCTCCACAATTCTGGCTCTTTGAAAGTTCTGTGCTTTAGAAAGGGAAGGAAGGGAAGCTGCAGCATTTCTGGGAGATGTGTGAATGCTTTATGGCTGTGTGTGCAGGCAGCAATCCCTGCCCCTTTTGCCACGGAGCATCCCCTTGGTAAATGCTGTGAGGAAGAGCGATGAAACTCTTCTTTAAAGGGCACGCATATTGTTGCGGTTTTCCCTGCCTTTGTAGCTCTGGAAGCTTGTTCAGAACCCTGGCATGGGGGCGCTCAGAGGCAAAAGAAGATTTTTAGCACACTTTAAATTGCTTGGGGACGCACCCATAGTGTCTGATAAAAAGGTAAAAATATAACTATTGTATAAAATTGCACTGGCAACAATACCCACTACAATCAAATGGCCACTCTCAAACTGAGCATATAATGAAACTAAGGCCGTGGTCACACCTTCACTTTAAACCTTCTTCAGTCCATCTTCAGCTCTGACCGCTCATACCTTTTCATTTTTTTCTATTTTATTGGTGGATTTCCATTCAGGAAAGCCCAAATGGAGGGTGGAAAGTCCACCAACAAAATGGGTAGAAATGAAAAGGTGTGAGTGATCAGACCTGAAGATGGACTGAAGAAGGTCTGAAGTGAAGGTGTGACCATGGTCTCCGTTATATAATCCAACCATATCAGAAGACAATCCCCAAAGTCCATCAATTGTTATGGTAGATACCAGTGCATGGAAGAGTTGGAGGTCCTAGTTTGATAGATATATGTGTGCAAAAACAATAAAATAAGCAATGTAATATGACACGTCACATATAAACCAAGTAAGATTCACAATTGAGTTTGCTGAAATAATGGAAAAATGCCACTTTTGGGCAGCATGAAAGACAACAAATTATCAGGGCAGTGCAGGTTTCTCAGACCAGAGGCCTTTTCGCACTACAGCCAGATGGCTATAGTGCACTAAGGCTGGTACATGTTGGGGATAGCTTAACCATTCACATTGGCCAGTAAGGGATGCATTCTCTATGTGTCCCTTACTGGCCAAGGTGTGAATGGTCAAGCTGTCCCCAAGATGCAAAGCCTGCCTGCAATAAAAGAAGCAAGCACGATTACCCACAAATGTGCAAAATAAAATGTATCAAGTATTTCAGGGTTCTAAGCTTCTCTCATGTATCTTTTGAAAATAAATGTTTAAAACAAAAATGTTGCAAAAGCCCCTTTAAATACAAGAGAAATAAAAGCCCCTTTCCCCCTGCTTTCGGTCTTTTTCGTACCATACGAATCTTTTGCAAGGGGGGGGGAGCTTTACATCTGTAAAAAACCACCCACAGCTGGGCCATTGGCTAGACGGCTAGACCTCCAGCCTAAATAGCCTGGGATCGTCAACATGTGGGGGGAAATGAGCGGATTCAGCTCCAAAAACGGGATGGAGTCCTGTTTTCATCAGGACTTCCCCCCCCCTCTGGATTTAGGCAGGATAGTCCCCATAGAATCTGGGAATAGGGAATTGCATGGGGATGCTGGGTGCTGAATTTGGATTTGATTTGGATTAATTACAGTAGCCATGGGGACACTCCTTCCCGAATTTGAATTGAATTCAGATTAAAGTGTCCATGGATATGCACCCTATGAGAAGCACCCTCTGCTCTGCGCCTTCACCCTTTGCAGATAATGTTTTCCCATGGAGCCAGCATTGTTGGCACATTAAAAAAAGAAGGAATACCTCCCCCCCCTCCAGAAAAAGCCAACCCGTATATCGGATCTTGTCTTTTAAATTTCAGCTCTTTTGCCCCGGGGAAATTACAAGCATCTGATTACATGTTGTAGATTAGCAATGGGCTTCAGCTTGGAGCATTCTTTCCTCTTGTTCGTTTTGTTTTTAGTAGAGTTGCAAGTAGCATGGAGATCCCCTTGGATCAAGGAACAAAACAGATGTACCAAATTTGTGGTGCAATCAGCAATTTCCGATAAGCAAGGATGGAAGTGGGAAAGGTTTGGGATCGAGTGACCATGCATTAAAGGCTTTCTTTCTTTCTTTCTTTCTTTCTTTCTTTCTTTCTTTCTTTCTTTCTTTCTTTCTTTCTTTCTTTCTTTCTTTCTTTCTTTCTTTCTTTCTTTCTTTCTTTCTTTCTTTCTTTCTTTCTTTCTTTCTTTCTTTCTTTCTTTCTTTCTTTCTTTCTTTCTTTCTTTCTTTCTTTCTTTCTTTCTTTCTTTCTTTCTTTCTTTCTTTCTTTCTTTCTTTCTCATTAAAGAAAATGGCCCTTGTTTCAACACAGCACCTTGGGCTGATTCCTTTTGCTCTGTGGGATTCCATCCAAACTCTCTGGAGGAGAAATTCTTGCGGAGTGGCAGAAATGAGTGAGTCAGGGGGTCTAGACATTCTTCTGGAAAGCCAGGGCTGTACTTAAAACAGTGAGGCCTTGCTGGGGCAGCATTTCCATCCACCCTGTGTGACGCCTGGTCCCATTATTAGCAAGCATGGAAAATTACATGGCAGAATTATCTGCTCAATCTCATTGGCTCCCTTTCCTCCACCTTCTTCTTTTCATTCCTGGCACTCTTTGCCACACAGTACCCTTTGGAGTTGGCAGCTAGATGATTAAAAACACCTGGCAAGTAGAGGAAACTGCGTTGTGGGATCCATTTTGCCGGTGGCGCAAGTGCTAATGGAAGGTGCGACTTGGCTCCATCAGGCAAATGAATGGACTGAAAAGGGCAGGACTGGGTCATTCCTTTCTTGTACGCACAGGGCCAGTCTGGATAAAGGGAGGGGCTCTCTAAATGCTTCCTTAGAATTGGCCTGGTGAAAAAGCAAGGACTTCAAGAATTCTCTCAGGTCTGTGATGCAGTTTCTGGATTGCTCGCTCTCCCACTGTGTGCAGTGTTAGAGAATAAGGAAGCCTCTTGAAGCTAGTGAAAGGATGTCAAAGGAGTCAAAACTACGGTAGTGGTCTTTCTACCCAGCCTTGTCCTGGTTAAGGCATCCATCCTGCCAACACTCCAGTCTTGCACACCTAGGGGAAACAAGTACCTGTTTCCTCCACCACCTCGTATTGGGACTGACCTCCATTGCCAGCAGCTTCAGATGGCTGTTCTGATGCTTGGGTGCACAAGAGCTTGCATCTGCATACATTTGTGCTCTTTCCGGGCGTTCACATGCCAATAGAAGCGCTGCCCGAGAAAAGACCCTTTAATGTCTTTCTGTTTACAACTGGCCCTGGCTGCCTGCGAAAAAATTTGCCATTGTTTGACGTTCCCAGATTTGCCGGCACTTGGAGGTTTTGCAAAAAGTTTTTCATTCATGAGTGAATTTCCAGAAGCCAGCCAAAGCCTGTGCCCATCTTGCCTGTTTACTGCCTATCCAAGCCCCTTTTCTCCAGCGTAAACAGACCTAATCACTCTATATCCTCTGTATATTGTTTCTTAATATGAATGAAGTGAAGCAGGCTAACCAGTAGCTGTTCAGATTATTGCCTAACGTAAACTTAGAATGGGCTTTGAAGAGTTTTTAGCCTTGCAAGCTGTGAACAGAGCTGGGTAATGAAAACAAAAAATCCATATTGTTAACACGAAGTGATAAATATTCCCTGAGCATTAGGACATAGGTACCCTTGTGGCATGCAAATCTGATCTGACACGTTGCTGTTTACTTGCGATCCAAAACAAAAGGGAAATGCAATCAGCGTCTGCCAGCTCACTCCGCTATCCAAAATAAATAGAACCGCCTGGGCTTTGCAGCAATTCAGAATTCTCAGCTGGCTATCTGCAATCAAATGAAGAAGGGAACAGTAAGAAATAACTTTGCCATCTTTGTTCTGCCAAAAAGAAACAGGGGGCGGGAATAGAGAAGAGAAATAAGATGTGGGTAACATTTGTTTTTTATTCTCCTTCTATTAAATCACTCCCTGAAACCGCTCACAAAGTTTAAGTTTATACAGTGACAATTAGTTTATGGTGTTTCTGAAGTGGATTTAGATTTGAGTGATAAAATTACAGGCCAAAATTACAACCATGGTGGAAAGTACTGGTTTGTGTTTGACTTCGCATACCACAAATGAAAGATCACCAGGTTTTGCCCATAAGCAGAAGGAAGTTGGGATAATGCACATTTCTAACACACAAGCAAGATGCCAGAACATAGCAAAACAGATCGGTCTAAAGCAGGCTATGGATTCCTGAGCTTCTTTTCATTAACAGGGGTGAACCAGTAGGCAGGTCAGGAAGCAGGAATTCTCAGTCATGGCTTTGCAAAGTTTTTAGGATAAAAAACGATGTTCTGACACTGAACACAGACTATCTCTGCTGTGTGCTCACCCCAAACTACCCAATAGGATGTGGCACAAGACTTTACAGTAAGTTTCAAAGGAGGACTGGTTTTAATGTTTGGGCAACCAACCAATCCCAGATGAGCGTATTTTATCCCATTGATGCCTATGAAAGTGGTTTATAGCTTGAGACCTTGGCCCTTTCTGCACTTGGCCTTATTCTGGAATATATGTCTGGATAGCGGTCAGCTGGCCACAAGCTAATGCAGACCATGGCAGGCCTCACTTCTATAGCCTGCACTAGCCTGCAGATAGCAGGTCCCCATTCTGAGATATATTCCAGAATAAGGCCAAGTGCCGAAAGGCACCAGGTCTGTACTTTATCATGATTCTCCTATCAGAGTGGAATCACAGCATCATGACATGTGTGCCACACAGGAAGCATATGTCCTATGGATGTGGAGCCTCCCATCTCAGTTCACAGCAAAGAGAAGTGCTCCTCAGGTGTTGATGTCCAGGTGCACTGATGCACCATAACTGATTACCAGATCTAGCTTGAGTCGTATCTATGTACATTTTCATGGAAGAAAAGTCTGAAGACTCGGCAGAATCGACAGTGTATAATCAAAATGCTTCCTCCAAATTACACATAGACCTTTTCATGAAACACATTAGCATCCTATCTATGAACATTGGCCCTGGTCACACCTGTATGAGACAGGGTGTTCTATTCATAATTCGAACTGAGGTCATACCAGTTCTGTTCACACCTAGATTGTTATAGGTCATCCTCAGGCTGTCCTTGCTTACACCTTTCTCTGTGGTTGACCTGAGCCGCCTCCATGGAACTCTTGGCTCTCCATCCCTTTTGATCCATGAAATCTATCTCCTTTCTGATTGGGTGATATTCTGTCACTCAAGGGAGGTGAGGGTATGTGTTTGTGGTTCTTTTTTAAGCCTCCATGCCCCCTTCCTTTTTTTGTGCTTTTTGTCTCTGTGATTATTATTATTTTTTTTAAAAAAGAAATAATAAATTTGCTGAAAAACACTAGAGGAATCATACACATAAACTGAGGAGAGAAGAGGAGGTGCCTCACAAGCTCTGCACATGCACATTGGCTGAAAGGAAAGACTGGGCCCACCCACTACAGCACGGTTCAGCCTCCTTTAGCACCCACCCCCACCCCCGCTCACAGTGAGGAAGTGAAGATGGCCTGGGATGCCAGGATGGCCTGTGTCCTCTGGAAAAGAGGATTCTGGTTAGAACGCTCTAACGGGTAGGCCGGCTTGGAAAATGAATTGAATAAAAATAATGTGTGTAAAGCGACCTGAAGATGACCGGAAGTCGTCCTCAACTAAAGGTGTGACCCTGACCATTAAGAACATAGTGAGAGCTTACTGGATTGCAGCCATGATTCTGATCTTGGTAGTAATAATTCACAAGCCTTTGGGAAGCTCACCATCAGGGCCTTCTTCCTCACTTTATCCAATAGCTTGTTTGTAGCAGGTGAATGCTCAGACAGGTCCTTTTTAGTCATGGCACCCACGAGTTGAAAGACCATCTTAAGAAATTTCTATCTGCTGTTTTTATTGCATTACTTAAAAGATTCAGGAAAGACCAATTTATTTCAGCGCAACTCATTTGCCCTTTGATATATTGATTTATTTGATTGTGGCTGTGTCCCATGCACTATATAGTATGAATCATATCTGAATTTGGTAAGGAGCGTCCCCATGCAAAGCCCCCTAACCGGATCATATGCAGACCTTATTGCCTAAATCCGCACTAAATTTAGCCCTCTAGAAAACTGTTCTTGTCACGGTTCAGGAGTGAAGTCCGCATTATTTTGGAGGCTGAGTCCACGCATGGGGATGCTCCCAGGCTATTTGGGGAGGAGATTGACGCTCGTATCATTAGCGGGTAGGGTTTCTCATCATGTGCTCAGCGTTCTTGTCCTATGCATTGGAGATTACAACTGTTTGGGCATTTTTAGCAATAAATGGTGACTGAACAGAAATGAGTCTCTTTCCATGACCATTATTCCACCCCCCCTTCCCTGATTGCCAAGCCAGGTAAATGTGCAAGACAAATAGCAGCTTCTGAAACATGCATACAATAACTGAGTGTCCCAGTTTTACAGCGAAAGATGCAGTCGCTGTCCCACGAGTATCTTTCTGTGACCATTATTCTACTCCCACTCTCCGATTGCCAAGCCAGGCATAATAATTTAATTTAAATTGCACATGAGTGTTAAACTGCCGTACTAGGTGGAGCGGAGGTGCGCACCTCCAATAAACTGCCACCAAATCCTGTAGCGGCTTTGCAGAACAATCTGGCTTTTTCTTCTTCTTCTTTTTTTTAACTATTATATTTTATTGCCTTTTAGCCCTATGTGCAGCAAAAGGGGGAAGTGGCATTTCCTTGTCATCGATGGAGTGGGCAGCACCTCCCCTAACCTGCCACCAAACCCCATAGCGGCTTTGCAAAATGATCTGGCTTTTTCTTATTTTCTTATTATCATATTATTGCCTTTCAGCCCTATGTTCCATGATTGGGGAAGGTGGTTGGGTGGCATTTCCCTGCCATCACTACAGTAGGGGGCACAGGGGGTGGTGACATCAACCCGGCTTCCTATCAGGAGAGAGGGGGCAGACAGAAAAAGATACTGTTTACCTGTGCAGGGGTTTAGCATGGTTTGTATGGGGATACCTGTATTCGAACTGAGCCCGCATTATCAGCAGACGCATGGGGACAGCTCAGTTCAAACTTAGCCCCGCAGCTGGACTAAAAATAGTCCAATCTGCAGTAAATGGAGTTCATAGGGACGCAGCATTGTATCCTTTTGGTGTTAAAGCAATAGAACCATTCTTAAAAGGAACTAAATTGTAATGCACTTCAGGGTTGGGGGTTAGACCTGAGTAAAGGATGCTTAAATTACACATATCATACCATAGTAAGATATTTTCTATGTACAACTGAGCTGCTATTATTATTATTATTGGGTGCTTTTCCACGGTCACTTAGTACCCATTTTAGCATCCATTAAGGACCCATTTGGGTGAGAGCCGGATGACCCCAGTTCCACCATTTTCTTGCCATGGGTCAGAGGTCATTCTGCACCCCCACAAGCACCCATTAGGGAAACATTTGTTTTCACCGCGCCTCGGGAAATCTAGATCATATGGGTACTTTTTGGCCTTTAATCCGGATTTTCTATAGACCCCATTAATGGGGTCTACAATGGGGTCTTCAGCCAGAAAATCTGGATTAAAGGGAGCCTGTTTCCATGTTAGCTTGGCAATGGGGTCTAGAGGAAGCTAGGGGGAGGGGGCACCCTTGGGGGGGGAGCCCCAAAACCTAAGCTTTGAAGTCATTTTGAAGTCACTCTGAAGTCACTTTGAAGTCACTCCGAAGTCACTTCAAAGTTTACTCTGAAGATTAGCACAGACTTCAAAGATGCTCCAGAGCTATTTTGCACAGACTTCAAAGTGACTTCGAAGTGATTTTGGAGCCGCCTCGCAGATTGCACCCCCTGTCCCCCCCAAACACGTGGGGTGATAGGCAGAGCCCTCGTGGGTAGATCTGGATTTCCAAATGGGTGCTCCAGTGTTTCCATGGCAGGGAGGCTAGCACCCATTGCTATTGGGTGCTAGACCACCCATGGAAAAACAGTGGGTACTTCCCTTAATCCGGATCTACTAGATCTGGATTAAGGGAAGTACCCATTCCCTAGATCCGGCTTTTCTTAGATCTGGATTAAAGGAGCACGGTAGAAAAACACCCATTGTTGTTGTTGTCATTATTGTCATTATATGCAGGAACACAACAATATAACATGACAGTAAACATGTCGGCTTTGATACTTCATAAAGTATCGGGTTCTTCCCAAGATTCCCAAGATCCTAAGATGATGTTACGTACTGGCAGATAATGCGTGCAGAGCCCAGCAGGGTGGCCTTTTGCAATTGACAGATGGTAACCGTGTCAATGTTAAGCTGTTTTAAGTGCCATCCAGGGTCTTTTGGAATGGTACCCAGTGTGCTGACCACCGCTGGGACCACCACTGCGGGCTTGTGCCAGAGTCTTTGAACTTTGAGCTTTAAGCCCTTGTATTTTGCAATTTTCTCTGCTTGTTTCATGTCAGTCCTGCTGTCTCTTGGTATAGTGACATCAATGAGCAACACCCTAATCTTTTCAACAATGGTGGTGCCAGGGGTGTTATGTTCCAGAACTTTATCATTTTGTATGCTGAAGTCCCATAATATTTTGGCCTGTTCATTTTCAACCCCTTTTTCAGGTTTATGATCCCACCAGTTCTGTGCTACTGGCATAGATTTCAATGGATCATTTTGGCAATATTTATTGTTGACAACAACAACAACAACAATAATTATAATTATTATTACAGGAACGCATAATTTGCCGATACATCACACAGTCCTAGGTGCTTGGGAAGTGCCCAACTAGTGATATAAGACGAAATCCAGCATAGTGATCTTGTTTGCTGTGTGTAACTGCTGTTTTTACACGATGATGATGATGATGATGATGATGATACATTCATTTACTGCTTAAATATCTGTCCCACTCTTCAGCCTGGGTAGACTACAAGTAAAAAACAATCATTTTAGTCCTCACATTTTGGGGGCTTGATAACCTCCTAGTCTTCATGTCCCTGTGCTTAACAGGGTTGCATTTTCTCCTATGCTTTGAATAGGTGAGCTCAGGAGGACAAGAGGTGGACATATGAAACCCTCCCGACATTGTATGAAAGTCTCCTGGTTTTATATCTTGCACAGCCTGCAGCCAACACAAGGGAATGTTCTTCTTTTCCAAGAATCTGCCTGCTTCAGATCTAGACATAGTTATTAGGGTTGAAATGTAGTCATTAAGGAACTGGAACTCATTGCTTTGGGAAGTCCTGGGATCTCCCTCTATGGTGGTTTGTAAAGTAGGAGGAGGCTGGGTCAACAACTGCCAAGAATGATTTGCCTCATGAAAATTCTGCGGAATGAAATAATTTTGACTCCATGCCTTAGAGATGGCAGTCTTTTATTAAATTTTTGGAAATTTAATTCTTCCAGAGCTTACCGTAGGCTGTGGTCAGACCTTCACTTTATTTCTTCTTCAAATCAATCCATCTTGGGACACTACCACTTGCACCATTCTATGGAATTAAGCAGGAGAATAGTCCTAGTGAAGCTTAGATGAGAAAGTCAAGGAGAGTTAAGGCATTTTCCTAAAAACTGGAGTCAGAAAAATTAAAGCGATGGTCGTTTCTGTTGCAATGTGTGTCTCTGAAAGCTGTGCACCAAGACAGTAATAGAGAAGGAATGTAGGTGCTTTCGAACTATGAACTTGAAGATAGTTACTAAGAATGCAGGGTAATAAGCATTATGTTGCCCTTCTGTTATCAGGTAAGAACTCAATTTAACACATAAGGCTGCCTAATGTTGTCTAGTTGTCACCCAAGACCACAAACAAATAATGGTGAACTTATGGGGAAGGAACATGGAAGGGGTTTGCTGTACTTAGGATTAACTCAGATGTTTAAGCGTATTATACTTCCTATTCGTCTATATACAGTTCTGTTTTGCTTCCCATTCAGTTGTATACGTAGCTTTTCCTACCCAGTTCAAAATGTTTACCTTTTACCTTATGGTCATTTCATTTTTTTGCAGGGGAATTCCTACTCAAGGCCATCTGGAAAACTATTTTTTCTATCCCACAATACTGTAAATTTAGGACATAGTCTGAAATTCCTCTAGGAGCCAAAAAAATGTTTTTTAGGATATATGATTTGACCTCTAGGGAACAACAAAACAAAATTCTAGGGTAGAAATCTACCATAAAATAGAAGTTAATGTAACTTTGGATGGAACACCTTTTTTTTTTTTGCTTTATTTTAATGCTTATTTTAGGTTACCTTGCAAGCTACCTATTTTTTATCTTGAAGATTTGGGTTCACTTGAAGATCTACCTCACTAAGGCTGTGATTACACACATAGTTCAAGATGGCCTCTGGCTCTCTTCTCTTCACATTGCTCGCATCCCCCCCCCCTGGGATTGTCTTGGGGGTAGGCTGTACATCTCTGGAGTCCTCTTTTACACAGGACTCAATCTGTCTTGTGGAGGCAGTCATTTTGGCTTGTCATGTGTAAGCAGGAAACCGGGCTAGAGGGGCTGAACTACACTGGGGTGGGTGGATCCAGCATGATTTTGTGAAAAACGGAGTAGGGCTGTGTACAAATGATTTTTTTTTTTGTATATGATTCATATCAAATAGAATGCAAGAAAAATTGTATTTGTTTGAATAGATCCCCTTCAAATGTGGTAGGATTCATATTCAATACGAATGTTCAATCCAATACGAATCCCATACAAATGCATACAGATAGCATATGGATCCTATATACAAATAGCATATGGATCCCGTACAAATAGCATACAGATCCTATATATGAATGCATACAAATAGCATATGGATCCCATACACATGCATACAAATAGCATATGGATCATATATATGAATAGCATACAGATCCCATACAAATAGGATACAGATCCTATATACGAATGCATACAAATAGCATACAGATCCCATACAAATGCATACAAATGGCATATGGATCATATATACAAATAGCTTATGGATCCTATAGACAAATAGCATACAGATTCCATACAAATGCATGCAAGTAGCATATGGATCCCATACAAAGCTTCATATGAATGCATCAAAACATCTGATTTGAATTCTAACATCAGTCTTCAAATGTGCCAACATTCTATTCAGTTGGCCAAATTCAGCTGAATTTCAGATGTTATGAATGTCTGTGCACATCCCTAAGGGAGGGATTTAAAAAATGAATGGCCAGAAAAGCAGTGTTGGGAGGGGGAGTGAGGGAAGAGTGGAGCAAAAGTATCACTGATCCAGTTCTAAGGACAATGGATCTTCCATTGTCCTTCAGCAATGTACAAGGGAAACAATGTTTTGTTTCAGTAAAAAGTAAAACTGGGAAATGAAAACTGAGAAGTGAAAGCGCTTCAGCAGCTTGAGGGAGGGAAAACTGCAGATTACAACCTCTCATTTTTCTAGGGGAATGGCTGCATTCCCTCACCCCAACAGTACCCTGCATTCCCTCACCCCAACAGTACCCTGTGTTAGCATTGAGTTTGCTGCCAGCTCCACACAACTCCTAACACACTCTGTTGCCACTATTGATTGTCAGAACTTTATCCTATCAGAATGCAGGTGGTGTTGATGCAATCAAGGGGGTAGAGAACTAAAGAGTCACGTAAAAGAACCTAAAGGTGTGAGCACAGCAGCCCAAGCTGAGAACAGGACTCAGGACTGACTATCAGGAACTGGGTTTGAACAGGATTAGGACAGCTCCAGTTCAGTTTCTTAATGGGGTGGACTATTTCAGCAAGGTGTGATCATGGCCTGACGAAACTGAAAGCTAAAAATGTGGGAGAGAGACTATTTCTTTTCAGACTTGTTGACTTCACATGACAATTATCTTAGCAGGGTCATTTCTTTGAAGCCTGCAATCAAGTATTTTTGTCCGTTTTAGTTCTTTCCTGGCACCAGACTGTCCAGGAAACCAGCCAGACTAATTTTCCCTACATACAACCCAAACAAGCCAGGTGTGTCTTATAGCCTGGCTGGATTTGGTAAAATCTGGCCACCTGGCCAGGCACTTTTAGGTTTTCTACTCAGAATTAAAGGTATGTGCTTCTAAAGTGAAGGTTTGGGGTTAATAGAGGGTTAATAGATTTTGCCTGAGCTAGTTGCACTTACATAGAAATATAAGAATATAAGAGGAGTCCTGTTGGATCAGGGCGAAGACCATCTAGTCGAGTGTCCTGTCTCACATAGTGACCCAGCAATTGCTTCTGGGTATCTCAAGAGAAGATGAAGGCAAAGCTTTCAACTGCTGCCAAATAGGGACGTGCATGAATGTGGTTATTTTTGCATTCAAATTCAAGTTGAATTGAATGTCAAAACATTACATTCAATTCGAATGTTTAGAATCCGAATGCAAAACAATCCAACTTGAATCAAATACATTCGAAACTATTCGTTTAAATGTTAGATTCAAATCAACAACATTCGTATGTGTTATACATATCTGTACGCATTTCGTATGCATCACACTTTATCCTGTATGCATCCCGTTTTCGTCCTGGATTTAGATTTATTTATTAATTATTAGTCCATTGACCATATCATAAATACAAACATTTGTCCTTTAAAACAATTGAGAACATTTAAAACAACTGCAGTCTGTAAATCTATGTTCCCCCAGTTATAAGTGCAGTTCTGATCTTATTGGCCTTAGCTATAAATGCCGCTACTCTCATTATGGTTGCTTTATCAGTATCTTTTAATAACAAATACATTTTATCTTGGTTATTCATATTATAGTCATTTTGCAGACATGGAGCCAGTACATCCTGTATTATAAGCACAAATGCGTACAGATATGCATGAGATTTGTACATATACATATGAGATTCATACATATACATATGTAATATGTATGTAATACATACGTATCTGTACTTTTGAATGTTTCAAATCATTCAAACGAATGTTTTGGAACATTTGAAATTCATCTGAATGTCCACATTCGATCGAATTCAATCAAATTTTGCATGTTTAGAACACTTGTGCACATGTCTATTCTCAAATCCTTGCAAATGGCCCTTAGAGGCATCCTGCCTGCCTCTCCAATCTAGAGGAAGTACCTAGGTACTTGAAAGCTATTTTCTTGAACTATTGAACCTCAACCACCAAAAACAGGAGGAAACATGTATATCTATCTCTCAGTGCTGATTTTCTGATAATTTTGCAACATTTGTAACTCTAGGGTGGAAATCTATCCAATTAATAGAGAATCATTACTTTTCCACCCTATCTAAATTAAAGCTGATGTGTTCATATTCTTAACAAAACCACTCCAAGTGGGAGGAGGATCTGAATTACAACAAATATTCCATTTTGATTGAAATTTCAATTTATTTTTTTCAATTTTTTTTCTAGGCCAGATGCTTGAATTTTCAGCCATCTGAACTCTCTTTTAATGGAACTTCTATTCTTTTTTGAGGACTGTTCCAGTTCTGAATCCAGCTTAAGAAATGCAGCTGCTTTTTTTTTTTAACAGAACAATGTTTCTTTGCAGCCGTTATATCTAATGGTTGCATTTGTCCACTGAATCATAGAATAGATAAATGGGAAAGGATCTCAAAGTACCTGTACTACAATCCCTGCTTAATGCAGGAATCAGAAAAAATACAAGCCTTGAAAGACACTAGAAGAAGAGATTCCATTTCAGATTGAACTACTCTTTTCCTGCACTCCATCAATATGGTTTGTGTCCTCTAAATGTAAAGGATTGGATGCTTTGAGTTATGCAAACTGATTAGCCATTTTTCTATGGAATGTAAGCCACTCTGGCCGCATCCCCATTATAAGCGTAATCCAGTTTCCCTTAACTGAAATAATAGAACTGGATGCAAATGCAAATTTGCCTGATCCCATTACCTTCAACTCAATCGCGTTGGATCTGGATTCTGAGGATCGTACCTGGCATAGGTGACTCAAGGGGGGACTCAAGTGGCTACTTTCTAAAAGCCGCTTTTTGGGGCTGCCCTGCCCTCTTCCTCCTGGCGTGAACGTGCCACCCATAAGGGACTCCTTCACGGAGCCTAGCTGGGTGGCTGGGTGGCTGCCACTTGCCTGGATGGAGGAAAAATGGCAGCGGGCAGCCAGCGATTATTTGCCCTCCTCTCCCCATTGCCCAGGGCACACAGCAGCAGCAGCAACTCAAGCGCCCTTGCTTTAAACATTCACACATCTCCCAGAACCTGCAGCTCCTTTCCTTTCCCTTTCTAAAGGTCAGAATTTCAAAGAGTTAGAATTGCGCAAAATTGCAACATTGTTATCAGGTGTGAAGTGCGTGGATTGCTACAGTGTAGCGGCTGCTGTAAAGGGTGGATTTTTACACTGAAATCACTATCTTTGGAAGCAAGCTATTGGGGGAGGGAAACCTTAAACATGGATTCTCATCCCTTAAAATGGTATGGTCCCTACAGTAAAAAATGTAACACGTATCAAGCTCACGAACCGGAGTGAGACCTGTTGAAATGAGGATTAACATTTACAACGCTTTGGGTCGATTTAACACACGGAAAGCGTGTTAAGCCAAACTGATGTGGGGTCTGCGAGGATTGAAACCGTATCAAAACCGAATTAAGCTTGTAATGGGGAAACGGCCTCTGTTTCATTGCTACGTTGCACAATTTCCATATAATTGTCATGCATTTATAACATTTCCTGTTCTGTTGAGACAGTGTAAACATATTTAGATATAGTTAGATAATTTATTATGACAGTTTAGAAATTAGTAGGAAAGAAGACTTCAAATGGAGCTATATTTGTGTATAAGTATGTATGTATAATGTATATGTATATGTGTGTTTCTTATGTTTCAACTTTATTTTAGTCAAAAATCACCATGTAAAGTCAAAACAGGTAAAATAATCTAATCAACCAAGTTATGATAAATCAGCAACAAAGATATTATTAAAATAGAATACACACACTAATCAATTATTGTTTTTGATTCTATTTTAAACACCTTGTTATTGGCCTGTCAAAATGTTGTTGATTAGGTTATTTTATAAGTTTTGATTTTGTTCCATGTGCTGATTGATTCAACTGTGTGTGTGTGTGTGTTTTGTCCAGCTGGCAAAACCTTTCCTTGTTGTTGCTCGCGTTACCACAAATCTTTTTGCTCCAAATAGAGCTTCAAAGACATCTTCTTGATGTGTTTACATTCATCCTCCAGAAGAGGGAAATTTTCTTTTTCAGAAAAAAAGCATCTCTTCACCATTAAATTCTTGCTATTCCGGTGCCACTAAATTCCTAGCCCTCTGGGATTATTCAAATCATTCAACCTATGAAAGAAAAAGTATGGAAGAAATTCATGTGTGATGGTCCACAGGTATGTTTGTTTTGATGGATGCATGTCCATCTGTGCCTGCAATGTATCAGATTATCACTCCCAATCTGGCTCCACACTGATTGCTAATTTGCAACATGTTTATGGGTGGAACTCAAGTGAAGCAATCATAATGAAGCTAAGGGTGTAATTGCCAGAGAACCTGTGATTGCTAGATAAAACTGAGTTATGGGGATCTCAAGAAAGGGTTTTCAGTGGCAAATAAGCACTGATGTGAGACAGAAAAACTGATCTAGGGACTGGACTTAAGTGAATTGGTCCCTGACAAAAGAAAAGCATGAAGGCACCTCCCTAAAATGCATGCTCAGACCTAAACCATCTGCAGGCTGCAATAATTAATAACAAACTCAGCACCCAACCAAATCAAACCAATTCCAGATGTACCTTGGGCCAGCTGGTTGCCTATAATGCTTTTTGGGAGTCCTTTGGTTAACCAGTACTTTGGAAAAAACCCTGTCCTTGTCCTACACCTCAGCACTGGAAAATATGGTTGCGTTCACACAGCCCAAATGGAGTGTTTCTTGGGCATCCTGAGAGCATAGTGGATGGAGGCCCACACAGAACTGGCTGTCACAAGCAGATGAAGGTTTTGCCTTTGTCTTCTGCTTGAGATGCCTAGAAGCAACTGTGGTGCTGTGGCCCAATCCAGTAGGGCCCATCTTATGTTCCCTTATTCTGGTGTTATTCAGAGACCAAGCTGTAGTAGTGTAGGACTCTGTAGATGAGCCCCTCTTACCAAAATCATGTTCCAGGTCAAGATCCAGCCAAATGTAAACTGGACTTCCCTCTTTCTCTCTGGTGTCAATTGAGGGCCTTTCATGGTACCTGCTATCTTGACCTTCTCAATTAGAGATACAGCCACAGAATTTTACACTAAATGAACTAACCCCTTCCTGGGCTGGGAGGCTGAACTGTGAGGGTCCCATTTTCAGGAAAAGCAGAGAGAGAGAGAGAGAGAGAGAGAGAGAGATCCATCTCTTTCCACTTCTCTCTATCTCATCTTTTGAAGTCCACCCAGCTCTTTGTGTTACCACTTCATTACTCACAGGCAGTCCCTGCCGCCTTGGAGTCAAAGGTCAAGGAAGCATTTGAGATGGCTGAAAAGAGAGGTTCGACTTTGCAGGCAGAACAAGAGGGCATACTTGAGAAGCTTCTTCCCTCCCTCCCTCCCTCTCTCCCAATGAACACTTATTTATTTATTTATTTATTTATTTATTTATTTATTTATTTATTTATTTATTTATTTATTTATTTATATCCTGCCCATCACCAAATGGTCACAGGGCAGCTTACAATAAAAATAAAAACACATAAAAAGAAAAAGTAATAATTAAAAATATCACCCCTCCCTCCCTCCCTCATCCACCCTCCCTCCCTAACAGGACAGCACCCTGAGCAAGCTATTTAGATGGAAAAAGCCTGGATGAAAAGATACATTTTCACCAGGTGCCGAAGGATATACAATGTAGGCACCTGGCGAACCTCAAGAGGGAGGCTGTTCCAAAGTCTAGGGGCTGCCACAGAGAAGGCCCTCTTGTGTGTCCCTATGCCTCGTGCCTCAGCAAAAGAAGGAACTACAAGAAGATCCTCTCCTTGAGATCTAAGTGTACGGGCAGGTCTATATAGGGAAAGGCATTTTCCCTTTTGATCTGCTGATTTTGGACTTGGGAATGGGCCATATGGATATGGTATTCCAAACCATTCTGTTGAGTGTCCCCTGCTGCTTCTGTACACATTATTAAAACAGCTCAAAAGTGGTTTAGAGGTGGTTGCATGTGATAACTGCACTTTGTGTGTTGGTGCTGTGTCTTCTAAGCAACGTTTGAGCCACTTCCCCCCCCCCCCCTTTTAACTGTGTGTGCACATGGCTTTTGATTAAAGGGCCTCCCTTCTTGTAGGCCAGGTCCCGACTGGCCAATTTAATCCAGGTTTTTAAAATCAGCAGCAAGGTCTGTTTTTTGGCATTCCCACTGCCAGCTTGTAATGCAGATTCGCAGAGGAGAAATCCCCTCTCCTCTTCTTAGCAGGACCCTTCCCCACACAGTCAGCAATTGGACAACGTCATACCCTGGCTTCATGGGGCAGGCGATTCAAACCCCACCCCATATATAAACCTGCTCCCCGAGATTATGGAGCTTTTGATCAGTTACCAGGCATGAGGGGAAGTGGGCCTAATTAAAATTGTCTCTTCCACGCTCGTAGAGAAGTTCTTGGGGGCAAATAAGAGGCCAAATAAAAGCAAAACTCCAGCCACCACACCTCCCAAGAAATCTCCAAGCAAGCACGACAAATAAAGGATTGAAGGATTAACTGTTTCCCTCTGCCCCCATGTTGCTGGAAAGCTGAACCAGCGCCGGAGGTGAAGGAGCTGGTGGCAATGGACTTTCAACGTGGTTAAACCCCCCAAGTTCACATCTTTTAATTGCAGGGTTGTTGTTGTTGTTTTAAAGGGGGATTTTTGTTGCTCTTGCTAGGAAAGTATCCCAAAGTGTTCTAAAAATATGAGCAAGTCATTAGCTTTTCCTTAAAGCAGCATGTCCTTGAACCATAGTCCCTGTTTTGCATGACAATGGCAGATCAGAACACTGAGACATGCTGCTGCTCTTGGGTGCAGAGGAGGAGGAGGTGGAGGTGGGCAGCAGGGAAGAGGCGGCACCATTGCTCTCCAGAGTGGGAGATGTCGAGAGAGGAACACGGTGGAGAAGGCAAGCGGGCAGGCTGGGCATTGGGTGGGTGGTGGTGGTGATCGGCATGGTGATGGGAGGTGGCAGCGGGGCGACGAGGCCTTTGTTCTCTTGCAGTTCCCTCCTCCTCCTCCTCCTCCTCCTCCTCCTCCCAATCAACGAGCACTGTGCATTCACAGGCATTCACTCTTCACCCATCCCCCTCTCCCCTTTCTGATGGGGAATGGCCCCCCAAAGCATGGTTCCTGCCCCAAAAAATCTGCTTCCGTTCCCATTGATAAAAAGTGGGGATTATTTGTAGATCCAGCAATGAGTCCTCTTCTAATCCAAATAGGGATTCTCCATGTTTTGGGACCTTTAGTCCACAGAAATGGGAGATCCCTTTGAAACTGTCGGGATGGTTAGAACTTGAGCCAAATTCAAGCCTGCCTAAATCCTGTGTTGGAGGGCACCCTTAGACTGCCCCAGTGTGTGGGAGGGAGGGAGGCTCCTAGGACACTTTTTGGTCCAGTAAACCAAGCAGTGCATAATCACCGTGAACAGAACAGAAAGCCTTAACCAGGGTGTTTTTCCACTTAGCACTAGAGTACCCTTTAAGGACCTATTAAGCAGCCATTAAGGACCATTAATGGGTCCTTAATGGGTACTCTAGTGCTAGGGGTTTTTCCCACTAGCACTAGAGTACCCATTAAGGACCCTTAATGGGTCCTTTAGTGCTAAGTGGAAAAACACCCCCAGTCCACATCCACTCATACACTTGCCTGTTCCCCTCCCAGCATCCCCAAATGCTCCAGGACACAAATAATAGACTTCCCATATAACAAGAAGTCTGGCCGTCTGCATAATGATATCATTTTCATACCCTCGTCTTCTTGAGGATGTTGGGTGGCAGCCCAGGCAGCAGATGGCGCTGTAACAACCCAGAAGCCAACTCCTTTCATTAGGCCAGAGCAAAGGCCTGATCCAAAGGGTTATTGAACTCTGTAGAATAATTCACTTTCTGTGCCCTTCTGGCTGCAGACCTTTATTTAGAGATCTCCTCTGCACCCTCCCCCCACCTCAGGTTTTCTTTCAAAGGCAAATGCTTCACTACTTTTTGGAGCAACTGGAGAAAATGAAATTTAAGTTGCCCACCACGCCTGAATCCTAAAGGATCGAAGCTGAATTGAGAATGCTCTTTTCAAGGGCAGAAACACAGCGAACGAACTGTGTGATCAAGTCCTTCGTCTGTGCTCAGGAGCTGGAGACTGGCTCAGCTCAAATGGATTTCCAGATATTCAAATGAGCACATGTTTGGTTCAATGGCTAAGATCCATTGGTCCACAATTTAACCACTTCTTGACAACTTTACTTTTTATGCAACTGGACTGAATGTATTTAAATATAGACCTTTTCTGCACTGCCTTTTCCTGGGTTAGATCCTGGAACAGGGACCCGCCATCCACATGCTAGTGCTGACTGTGGCAGACACCGGGCAAGCTCTTTTGTAGTCTGCACCAGCATGCAGCTGGCAGGCCCCTATTCCGGCATATGATCCAGGATAAATTACAGTGCAGAAAGGTCCATATGTTATGCCTGACCTTACTTCTCTTGGGGCACGCAAGCTTATTTTGGATTCAATACGGTTTCAATCCTCGCAGACCCCACTTCAGTTTGGCTTAACACGCTTTCCACGTGTTAAATTGCCCCAAAGCATGTAAATGTTAACCCTCCTTTCAACAGGTCTCACTCTGGATCATGTGCTTGATATGTGTCACATTTTTTACTGTGGGGACCCTACCGTTTTAAGGGATGAGAATCCATGTTTAGGGTTTCCCTCCCCAATAGCTTGCTTCCAAAGACAGTGATGTCAGTGTAAAAATCCATCCTTCACAGCAGCCGCTACACTGTAGCAATCCACGCACTTCACACCTGATAACAATGTTGCAATTTTGCGCAATTCTAGCTCTTTGGAGTTCTGACCTTGAGAAAGGGAAAGGAAAGCAGGGGCAGGTTCTAGGAGATGTGTGAATGTTTAAAGCCCCTTGCTTGAGTTGCCACTGCTGCTGTGTGCCCTGGGCAATGGGGAGAATCACTGCCTGCCCGGTGCCGTTTTTCCTCCATCCAGGCAAGCGGCTGCCACCCAGCCAGGCGCCGTGAAGGGGTCCCTTATGGGTGGCGCATTCACGCCTGGAGGAAGAGGGCAGGGCAGCTCTGAAAAGCAGCTTTTAGCAAGTAGCCACTTGAATTCCCCCTTTGAGTCACGTACGCCATGTAGGATCCTCAGAATCTGGATCGAACGCGATTAAGCTGAAAGTAATGGGGACAGGCAGATTCGCATTTGCATCCAGTTCTATTATTTCAGTTTAGGGAAACTGGATTAAGCTTTAATGGGGATGCGGCTTTGGGTATTTAAGTGAGCCTGGCTTGCTTTCCTTGGCGCTAGCTGAGCTAAAGGCACCGTGCTCTTTTGCTGCAATTATGCTGGGTGTCCTTTGCTTCTTTGGGAGGGAAGGGAGTTATTACTGCACATTACATAAGCTTTAAAGGGTTAAACTTCCTTCGTGAGAGGAGATGCTGATTTCATTACAATGCTTGGCTTAAAACATCATGTACCAGAGTTCTGACTAATTGCTGGGTGTTATTGGCAGATGGTAAAGCATGCAGGGATGCCAGGAGATCAATTCAGCCTTTAGCTGAGTGCCAGCAAGTGAGTTATCTCCATTTAGAGTGATTTTATATCACTTCTTAATCTTATTTGTAAATGTGATCCCTTGATGACACAACGCATAAGGCTCTGGCTCACAGCACAGAGTTCAAGCAGGGAACTTGGCAGAGCACCGCGAAGGCTTTTGAGTGGAGAAGTCCTTTCTTCGTTCTGTTTTGGTACCAGCTCAACAAATTGTCAGAGATGCGTGAATGAAAGAAATGCATTGCTTTTCTGCTTCTTCTTTTAAGTGTTATCTTCAAAAAGAATGAAAGAAAGAAGAGAAGAGAAAGAGAGGGGGAGGAAATGGCATGAAAGCCACCTTGAGGGTCTTTTCTAGCAGTAAAAAGAAAAAAGGCAGAATAATGATTTCAAAGGAAACCAGCTCAGCCTAAGGAAGACAACAGCAGAGGAACAGGAGAAAGGCTGGCCGACTAATGTTCTTCCCCCTTGCCTTAACTGCCTTAGTGAGGCCACACAGGAGCTAACATAAACCGCGCCTGAGCGCTCTCCTGCACCCTGAAATGGAAAGAGAAAGGATAAACTGCTGCTGCACATGGAAGCTTTATGTTAGCTGACACAGTTAAATGCCACAGACAGAGCATGAAATGTTTTACAAGCAAGTTGGGCTCCCTTTACTAGTCCCCCGGGATGTAGAGAATACCTCAAGATCTTATAGATTGCATTCACAGCCATAGTCCCATTAATTCCTTTGAACCTCAAAAAAGGAAAGTTTTTTTTTATGATGCCGTCAAGCAAGAGCAATGCAAGCTTTAAAACTGTATCTCAGGCCTTTCTGCACTTATCTTACCTGAAATGGTTCATGTGGAGCCCCCCCCCCCCCAATCCAGATTACTTGGTGGCATGGGCTGGGTCATGCCTCCTGTGATGTGGAACAAGGCCCTTTGCCCAGTTGTAGACCCAATTAGATGGATCTACAACTGATCTGGGTTAAGAGACTTAATTTGGATCTGGTTCCATTCACTGCAGATGAAGCCAGTCCAGCAGGGACAGAGCCTCCTTGATCCACATTATTGTGTGGACCAGGAGGCCCATGATCCAGATTAAGTGGATCCTTAATCCGGATCACCAGCGAGTGCAGAAAGTGTCTCAAACCACATATCCTTCTGGAACTAAGCTGGATGGAAACTGCACACAAAAGAACATCTCTAGTTTAGGAAAAGCTCAGACATGTAGCTACTCCCTTTATGCCTCTATGCTTTTTTAGAATGGTTGTTGTTCTTGTTGAGTTACGTCACGTCAAGGGCAGCTTCTTTTGCCGTCCTAATACCTCCATGCTTTTCTCTTGGCAGGCAAGGCAGTGGTTTGGTTTGCAGTTACCTTCTTCTGGGAAGGCGCCAGGATTCAACCTATGACTCTCTCCTTTCCAGAAAGCTGCTCTGGAAGCTTCCCAGAGAGAGCCAGGTGTTTAGGCCACGTTGCCTATTTCCATCCCACCTTTCCTCCTTAGTCCCACGGCTGCAAGCTCTTTTCCCCTCCTGACTGCTTAACCCTCTCAAAGCCCTGTGGTCCAGTTGTCCCTTTCTGTCTTGGGAACACATGACGCTCCTTTGGTGGTGAAGTAGCTGCCTGCCTCAGTTCTCAGGTTGGCTATGGGTCCCCAAAGGGGTAATGGGCAAAACAGGCTCCATCCACCATCATCCGCATGCACACCACAGCAGTATCCCACCTCCCCAGCCAGGTAGTGATCCCAGGGGCCGCCAGGGGCATGTTGTCACGTGCCTCCCCTGTGCTGTTGTGGTTCAGCAGCTTTCTCAAAGTTCCACAGTGGCGGCAGCTGCAGGGCTACTTTGGGGAGGGGCTTCTGCCTGCCACCCCTGCCAGTCTGTCTCGCCAGTGGACCTGTACTGGCACCCTCTGCCAATGTGGGTTCCCTGCTTTGTTTTGCTTTTCTTTTTAACTGGGCACTGATCCCACAGCAGACGCTGAATCACACTGAAGCCTGCGATCTGCCACCCTGCCTTTCCCCTCTAATCGCCATCAGCATGAAACCCGCGCACTTGGGTTCTTTGGGAAACAAAAACAGAGAAGCAAAGAAATTTTCCACCAAGGAAACTCGAGAAACGGAGCCTCTGACCCTGGGCCTGAGTGTGCATTTCCTTTGAGCTCCTATTTTTAAGAAAAGGCAACGTTTTGATGTTTTATGGCCCCGAGGGCGATTACGCTCGTGAAGGTCAGGCACTGATCCAGAAGCTGGTTAGAATGGCCTGTGCTAACCCTGCTGGTGGATCCCAGCCCAAGTTTCTGGACTGAAACCCAACAGCTACTTAACAAATCCTGGCCACCCATTTTGCAGATTTTGCCAGTTGTTGCAGGCAGTGCTAATGATGTGAGATGGGATTTTTTGGGGGGATGCTACAAAAACCACGGATTGAGACCACCCGTATCTCTTTTCATGATGGGGCTCTAGTATCATCTGGAACTTAGTCTGTCAGAGTGCCTCTCTGATGAATCAAGGCTGATGGGAATCTTATAGCTCTCCCTGCTTTAAAGCTGTCATTTCCTTGCTGCACCTTCTCCAGTTGTCTCATTTTCCCAGGCACAGGTTAGGGAGTTCCAGGTTCCACTAGAGGTACGCCCTTAGCATTTTCCTCCTTGCATGGTTGGATCTCGGAATCCACTTGTGTTGGGTCCATTTTCTTGGGTTCACCAAAGGAAGAAAGGTGTAATAAAAATGTAGGGATTTTTTTTTTACAGTAAAATTATGTATTTTTATTTAATGATCCCCCCCCCCAAGTTCAGTACAAATGCTATCAGCTCTTGTAATGTTGGTTCCATAGACCAAAAGTAGTCTGTCTCCTTCTGAGGAGGAAAAACAACCACTTGACTTCTTTTTGGAATTCCTGTAAGCCATTGTTTTTGAATGTCATCATTAGGGATGTGCCAAACTGTTCCACGTTCCAACTGGCTTGAATCAAACACTTTGGTTGCGTTTCCACTTGACTTTTTAAATCTGGATTGGACTATTTTAATCCGGATTCAGGACTGAGTGCACATTCTGGCTGTCTCCATTTGTCGGAGGATGACATAGGCTGAATTCAAATACTGCAGTTTTCACTCAAACCACACAAATTCCCAGCATGGAGAAACAGGACCCTTTCATCTCCTCCCCATGTCCAACCCCTGTAAGCCTGCCCTGCACAGAATTAGCTGAGCGAAAGAACAGACACAGGGCAATCACAAAGCAGTTACTCTCCCTTTCAGTTTCCCTCCTCTCTGTAAACGGAGGCTCCTGGCTTTTAAGAGTTTTCCCCTGCTCTGTGATCCTTGCTACAAATGTATCTCTGGCAAACAGAGGTTGGTGTTTTTTAAAAGTTTTCCCCTGATCTGCTATCCTTGCTACAAATGTATCTCTGGCAAATGGAGGCTGTTTGGAGGCTGTTTTTTTTTTTAAAAAAAATATTCCATTCCCCTCCCCTCTGTAAACAGAGGCTTGTGGCTTTTAAAAGTTTTCCCCTGCTTTGCGATCCTTGCTACAAATATATCTCTGGCAAACAGAGGCTGGTGTATTTTAAGTTTTCCTTTCCTTGTAATTGCAGTGTGTTCAAAACAGGCACGGCAAGGGTAGGGGGCAGACATTCCCAGTTGTCAAATCCCATTCATCCGCGACAAGCATTGGCCAGAAGCATAGGGGGAGGGGGCAGTCCAAAAGGCTGATCTCCTTCCTGGATAGTCTGGTAGTGTTCCCAAAGAGGGGGGGAAATGGGCTGGGTTTCAAAACGGGACCAAGAGGACTTTTTTTCTGCAGATTTTAGCAGGATAGTCCTCATAAAGTCCAGGAATAAAAAAAGAAATGGGATTGGACGATCCCAAAAATGGACTGGATTTGCATTTAATCTTGTATGGGAACGCACCCAGGGTGTTCAAAATGCTTGGGTTCAAAACTGAACAGTCTGCCTGTTTGAACATAGAGTTTGAATTTGAATTGAACAAAGGGCAAACCAATTGAAAGCACCCTGTTTGTTCTGAGTCCAGCGGGTTCAAAGGTGCTTGTAGAAAAAAATCTGAATTCAAACCGAACCAGGGGGAAAAAAAAGGTTTGTGCATATTTCTAGTTATTACTATGTTCCTTTGGGATTCACCCATTTGTATCCAGTACTTACCGGTGTCCTTCACACCTTTCTGTTTGAAAAGTCTGGTCCATTTGCTGTCCTGCCAGGAAAGGTGAGAACATGAGCCTGAGGAGCAGAAATGCACCTCTCCTACCCTTCTTTTTTTCATGCTTATTGAGCCATCACTAACAGATCAGTGTTGGATCCTCAGTGATGCTAGGAGACAGACCTGAGCACCTGAAAGTAAACTGGAGAATAAACTTATCTCCTAAATGTCCTCAGGTCTCTTCAGTGCCCAGGTGGTGTTGAGGTGTGACAACGTTAAAAATTCTAGAGCTGCTTGTGTGAGCCAGTTTTTGACACTGTTATGTGCACACAGCCACGCGCCCCTCCATCCTTTTAATTCTAGTATTTACCATGATTTGCTATGATTGTGCTCAAAAAAGACTGTAGATTTCAAATGTGCAACTATTAAATCCTTTTCTGCCTATGGGAAATGGGGATGGGGGAACTGTATTTAAAAACTCAAAGGAAAAGAAACCTCTTTCCTTAGCGATTAATGCTTCCCAAGGCCTCCAGAGTTTCCCAGAAATGCAGAAAGCAGCAATGCCCAAAGGCAGGCAAGATCTGCACAGTGGAGGAACCTGCTGATGTTGGGGCGGGTTGCTTTTTGTGATGGGGCTTTCCATCCCCGCGTGGCAGAGTGGTGGGCTGACGAGTGCAGGTTTTGCCTGAGGACTGCAAAAAGAGGACTGTTTCCCAAGTGTAGCCTTGAGCATTTAGCTGTCCTCAGTGAAAAATTCCCCATGCCTTCTTCTCCCGAATGCTGCATCTCCAACACTCCATCTCCCAACCTGAGGCTGACCGACTCACAGTTCTCATCTTTTCCCACAGCTTCCTATCTCAGTATGGTGGCTTGGTTTGTGTATTGAAATGGCCATATGTCTGATCAAATAAAATGATGATGATGATGATGTAAAAACAACAGTTACACGCAGCAAACGAGATCACTATGCTGGATTTCGTATTATATCACTAGTTGGGCACTTCCCAAGCGCCTAGGACTGCGTGATGTATCGGTGAATTATGTGAGCAGACCCCAGTAAAGTGGCTTTTTGTAGTTGGCAGATGGATATTTTGTCAATGCCAATGGTTTTTAGGTGCCCACTGAGATCTTTTGGCACCGTGCCCAGTGTGCTGAGGTTGACTGGGACCACTGGTTTTCGCCAGAGTCGCTGAAGTTCAATTCTCAGGTCTTCGTATCTGGTGAGCTTCTCCAACTGTTTCACCTCAATTCTGCTGTCACCTGGAATAGCAACGTCAACGCTCCACACCTTCTCTTTCTCAACTATTGTAATGTCGGGTGTTATGTTCCAAAGTTCGGTCAACCTGAAGCCGGAAGTCCCAAAGTAGTTTTGCCTGTTCATTTTCGACAGCTTTTTCTGGCTTGTGGTCCCACCAGTTCTTTGCCACTGGCAGATGATACTTTTGGCACAAGTTCCAGTAGATCATTTGTGCTACAGCATTGTGTCTCTGCTTGTAATCAGTTTGTGCGATCTTCTTGCAGCAGCTGAGTATATGGTCGATTGTTTCATCAGCTTCTTTGCAGTCGGCACTTTGGATCTTCTACTGATTTTTCTATTATTATTATTATTATTATTATTATTATTATTATTATTATTATTATTATTATTATTATTATTATTATTATTATTATTATTATTATTATTATTATTATTATTATTATTGAACAATAACTCAATTTCACTCCCCCTCCCCCCCAAATGTCTCAAACATAGCAGTTCTTTCATGCTGTGTTTGAAATGTCACTTTCTCTCCCTTGGGCTCTGCTCACACCTTCACTTTAATTCTCCTTCAATCCGTCTTTGACCCCCACTCCTCATACCTTTTTAGTCCAATCCATTTTATTTGTGGACTTTCCTCCCTTCAGTTGGACTTTCCCGAGTCTCAAGGCATCCGTGAGTTAATCCATTTTCATTTTTTTGGTGTAATCAGTGAAGAGGACTAAAGGGGCTGAACCATACTATGGAGGGTGGCTCCTGAGTAAATTTGCCTTCCCTTTTGCCCAACGTGAGATCACACACTGGTGAGTGACAGAACTTTTGTCCTGTCAGAGCTCAGGGGGCATTGTGACGGTGGGAAGGGCTGGAGATCTAAAAAAAAGTCTCGTAAAGGAATCCCAGGATGGGAACAGAAAGGTGTGAGCAGAGAGGCCCAGATGGAGGATGAACTGAAGAAGGATGCTGGCGCATTTTGAGTCTTGATTCTTAATGAGACGGATTATTTAAGCAAGGTGTGAGGGTGGCTCTGGTGAGCATTGCTGCATTTCCATCCGAAAATCCTCTGTAAATGGATAATCCAGCTGCATTTCCCTTCGTTCTTTCATTCTTCCTCTGTGCCCAGCTTTCCCAGTTTTCATGAGGCAGGGGACATGGGTTGTGCAAAATCTAGCTGCAGCCATTTGAGGGTAAATGGTACATATTTCGAATGGCTAAAGCAATAGATGTTTTCCTTTTCCTTGAACTTCTTTCCCTCCCATCTCCCATCTGCTCTCATCAGCCAACAGGAATCAGATGCAAGCACATGAGTTCATCTCCTAAAAACTCAGCGCTCTGTCCAGCTTCCAGAGGGTGAGGACTTGCAAGCAAAGAGAAATTTCCCTGGGAGAAATATGATATTTTGATAACCGGCCAACACAACAGCAAAACAAACGATCAGCAGGATTGCATTTGAAAACGTTTGTGGCTCAAATCAGCAGTTCCTAGTGCTTTTGTCCTGGAGGGGGATGTTCTGCGTTGCCAAATGCACCTCTTGGGCTGCTCAGGTTAACCGTTGGTGATCTGAAATCCCGGGCAGAGAGCAAAGATCACTTTGAAAGATCTGCTGCGCAAATCCAGTTCCTGGTGCTGCTTGTTCCTTTCCTCAGTAACGGGGAAAGAGGTCAACCGTACCATTTTCTCTTCAACCTGTGCTGGCTCAGGAAAGATTCTAGCGGCTGAGAGAGGAAAAGAAACTGTGTTGCAAGTGATGGGAAAAAAAATCTTTCGGAAAGTTTAAAAAATGGCTTGATTTCTACGGCCTCATCACATTACCTATTCAAAGAAAAGGTAGCAGTATAGCACCATCACAACAAAGCTTAACAAAAAAAAGCATCTTGGGTTTTCAAAGCTTGGACAAAAATATTTTTGCCTGTCTGCTGAAAGAAAGATAGAGTGAGAAGCTACTTGCAGAATCTTCACCTCGAAGCTGAGTGGTGCCGCTGCAGAAAAGACCCTACATCTTCCAGCTTTTGATTTTGTAGTGTGTGTTTTAGATTATCTAATGGAGATGCAGCAGTTTCCTCTTGCCATCCGGAGGCACCCTGGTGCTTCCCTGAAAGATGGTAAGGGCAAAACACTTTGGCCGTGTCCCCATGCACATTTGGTACAAACACAGGATCAGCAAGGAGCATCCCCATGCATTTTGGATTTGGTCTGCAGAAAGCGGACCAAATCCACCCAAACCATGCCGGACCAGGACCAAATTTGGCACCCAACAAAACAAGTCTCAGCATGGTTTGGGTGCCTGGCACGCATTGGTTAGTGAGCCGAGACCGCACATGGAGGAGATTGGCGCTCACCTCATTAGGAGGTGGGTTGTGCTTGCCGTTCCTGCCCTGTGCATTGGAGATCACAGTCGCTGACGTTTTAAAATCCCAATCGCCAAGGCAGGCAGGATACTGGATTAAGTTTTGTGCATTTTCCGTGGAAATATTTCCACCCCCCCGTTTCCAAATTGCCAAGGCAGGCAGGATAATGGCTTGATTTTTTTTCCAATTCCAAATTTTTTCAACCCCCGTTTCCCGGTCGCCAAGGCGATCATGAAATAAAGGCTTGATTTTCTCCCTTTTAAACTTGGCGGGCATTCTCGTGGTTCCTGGTGCAGTGGAGGTGCAAAAAACTGCTAAAGTGCCTAACTGCCGGTAAACCTCGTAGCGGCTTTCGGCCTTTTAAAATTATTTATAAATTTATTATTATGAAGTAAGCTTTATTTTGACTTTTTCCCGTGCTTCCCAGCCCAGCCTTGGCTTTCATTGCCACTAAGGGAGGGGGGGATCCAGCACAGGGGTGGGCTGACGTCAATCTGGCTTCCAATGAGGAGAGAGGGGGCGGAGAGGAGGTGGCGCTGTTCCCCCATGCCAGGGTTTGGCGCAGTTTGCATGGAGACGCCTCCATCCGCAACCATCCCGCACCTAGCCCATGTTGCTGGGAATGGCATGGGGACCGGCAAGATCTGCTCTTGGACCCGTTCCTGGTCCCATGCGTGCCCAGTTAGGACCAAACAGCTTGCATGGGGACGCAGCCTTTCACATCAGGACACTGCGTTTGGATTTCCCAAGTACTTGGCAGCAAACAACCAAATATCCTCTGCACATCATATTTAGACAATACTAAATATATCCTCATTAAGCTGCTTAGTTCAGATCTTGTAAAGCAGTGTTATGCTAATGAAGGCACACATCTGGCACCATCTTTATCTGCATTTAGACAACAGGCGGAAACACACCTCTTTACCCTGGCTTTTGGCTGGGAGAGAACAACATTCCCCCCCCCCAGGCAGGCACTGTCACTGTTTTAACTGGGACTGGCTACATCCGGACATCACTTACGTATTCCCCTATATCTGGATATTCTTGGATAAACCAGGGATATTCTGGAATATTCTTGCTTTATGCTGGAATATCAAAATATTCTGAAATGAGTAAGCAACATCTTGATGCAGTCTAACTAATTTTATCTGGTTTTATACTGATTTTATTGTGACCCACCTTGAGACCAATAGAAATTTATTAGGATGTGTTTACACCTAATTTTTAATCCAGCTTCAGCCCACTTTCAGTGTGAGTGACCACACCAGCAAAGTGGCAACCTGATTCCTTTCAGCTGGATGAAGAGCTATGTGCAAACACACCCATAAGAAAGAAACAAATAAATCATTTTGGATGACAAATCGGAATCCTACCTGCAACCACATGGATTTAGCCTTCTTGGCTTCAAGCTTTTGCCTTCAGTTCCAGGGTGTGTGCAACATTCTGCTTGAACTCCTGCTCAGAGGTTCCTATGGCCCTGGAGGAGAGGGAAGCCTGCAATGTGTTGGGCTGGGGATAATTGCAGAGGGAGGAAGAGGAAGGGATAAATTTCACATAATCCAAAATAACCAATCAAAACGGTGATGGCCACTCAGGTATCAAATGCATTCCTCCCCATGTTCTATTTCCATGTGCGGTAAGAAACAAATAGTCCCAAATGCCTTTGCATCCCACACATGGGCTCTTGTTAAGTTCGTGCATGTGCCAGTTTGCATTTAAATCAAAACAAGTTTCTAGCCCTGGTGCTCCGGTGTGGGTTTTTAATACAGGATTTCCACTCCGGCCCTGGGTGATGAAGCCATCCAACTCTGGCCTATATTAGGTTTGTTTATTCTTTTATCTGGTATGTTGATTGCACCCGCTAAACTCAGATTCAGCAGCAGCCTGAAATCTGAAACGTGTTATCCCTGTAGTCTAATAACATTTCCTAATCTCAGCATCTTTTAAAAAAGCAGGTCCACATGTTTACTGTATTTTTCCAGTGCGTTCAAACAGCAGAAAGTGGCATGAAAAGTCTTCTTACATGTACCACAAATTCCACCTCTCTTCACTTCTAATCCGCATCTGGGCAGCGGTAATCACTCCAGGCAAATTGCTAGCATAGGCTTCCCAGTGCGGGCAACTATTTTCATTTGATTTGGTTTGGGCACAAGCAAACCCAAAGAATTTTGGAGCTCAAAGAGGGAGACGGCTTGAGCCAAAGGGAGGTGTGGAAGAGGGACTGGATTGTCAAAAAAAAAGGTGGAACGCTGTGTGCGTTTGGCTACTTGCTGGTATGACAAATGCATGGGGGACTTTGGTTCTGCGCAAATGCAGGAAAACGCAGAACATGTGAGAATGCAGAATGTGGAATATGGGAGGCCCCAGCCACCAATGGCATGGTCCATCAATGGAGAACAGCGTGTGATCTGGATCAAGAGGCCCTTGGTCTGGATCATACATGGACCTTGATCTTGAGATACGTTGGGGTACCAACGCAGTCTAGCTCAGAATCTCACAATTTGTATTTGGCCTTACAAGACTTGAACATAGGATGTGGTCTTACTTAAGGTTTAATCCAGCTTCAGTCCACATTCAGAGTGAGAGAATACATCAGCAAAGTGTCGAACTGTTTTCTTTCAGTGTTAAATAACTCTGAAAATCCACCTTCAGCATAGATATTGTGGAAAGAAAATTACTGCTCACTTTGCCAATGTGTTCTCTCACTCTGAAGGTGGACTGAAACTGGATTAAGCCTTAGGTGTGACCATAGCCAATGGTGGGGGTTTAATTTGGGAGTTCTCCACAGCCCTCTATCTGCTGTCATATATTGGAATCAAACCAATATAACTTGCATCTCTGCTATTACAACCTTTTGTAGATAGTATTAAGAGTTAGTGAGGATTTTAGCTTTTTTGTTTTGATAGTTTCCGTGTGCTTATAGCTGTTTCTTCTTCCTCTTCTTCCTCCTCCTCTTGGCTCTTTTTAGGGATATATGTTTGCAAACATAAAAATGCCCACTCTTCATTTGTTTTGACATCAATGTGCAATTTTGGGCTAAATCCTGACTCATAGTTTGCAGGGTTTCTTTTACTCTCCCTGTTGGCATGGGAGTACAGAAGTATATCACCCAGCCCATTCACATGTTTGTCCTTCACAGACTTCGAGGCCAGGTTCCTAGGTGTCTAAGGGTCCTTCCAGGTGGCAAGAGGAAATTGTGATCCTGACTTCTTCCCTTTGTCTGGCAGTTCTTTGTGTTACTGTTTCTGTCCAAAATACCCAGATGTCACTCAAGCTCCTGCCCGCTTCCCTTTTTCCTGTGTTTGGCTTGCATCTGGGCATTTCAACCAGGAACAGTAATACAAGGAGCCACCAGATGTAGATAAGCAGTTAATGTTTCAGGAAACCTGACGTTGGTGCTGGATTTTCCATAATAATGATGTTTTGGATTTTCTGTCCACTAATTCAGAACTATATTGGGGCACCACAGGTATGTGCAGCACTCCCAGTATAGTCTCAGGAGAATTACAGGTTTTTCTTCTCCTGAGAAGACGCCCAAGGTTTCTATCTGGGATCCTGACATGAAGAACCAGACATGGCCCTGGAAGTCAGCCATTTTAGGTGCTTCACTCCAAGGCCTTGGGCAGTGAGAGCACAGGTAGGTCACACCTGGGTCACTGTCTCTCTGCATGACAACTCAAGAGTGAACCACAACCATGTTCATTTCCCACTCTGCAAAAGGATCATTCCCAAGAGCAGATTCCATGCTAAGGAGTTGGCTAGGCATAGGTCATTATGGTGACATGTCGTCCCAAGACTCACAGCCACATTCACAAGTTTTATCTCTATCAGCCTGTCACTTAATCTCAGACTTTCCTGATCATTTCAGGAAAGAGCTTCACTAGATCTCCTCTGCTTCCAGGGGTGTAAATTGGGGCTCAGGGAACCCCTTCGGGTTGGCTGGCTGGCTGCAGAACTAGGGCTGCATCCCCATTACAAACTTAATTCGGGTTTGATACAGTTTCAATCCTTGCAGACCCCATGTCAGTTTGGCTTAACACGCTTTCCGCGTGTTAAATTGCCCCAAAGCGTTGTGAATGTTAAGCCTCATTTCAACAGGTCTCACTCCAGTCTGTGCGCTTGATACGTGTCACATTTTTTTACTGTGGGGACCGTACCATTTTAAGGGATGCGAATCCATGTTTAGGGCTTCCCTCTCCCAATAGCTTGCTTCCAAAGACAGTGATGTCAGTGTAAAAATCCAATCTTCACAGCAGCCACTACACTGTAGCAATCCAACCACTTCACACCTGATAACAATGTTGCAATTTTGCACAATTCTAGCTCTTTGGAGTTCTGACCTTTAGAAAGGGAAAGGAAAGGAGCTGCAGGTTCTGGGAGATGTGTGAATGTTTAAGGCGAAGGGGGCTTGAGTTGCCGCTGCTGCTGTGTGCCCTGGGCAATGGGGAGAGGAGGGGAAAGAATCGCTGGCTGCCCGCTGCCGTTTTTCCTCCATCCAGGCAAACGGCAGCCACCCAGCCACCCAGCTAGGCTCTGTGAAGGGGTCCCTTATGGGTGGCACGTTCATGCCAGGAGGAAGAGGGCAGGTCAGCCCCGAAGAGCAGCTTTTAAAAAGTAGCCACTTGAGTCCCCCCTTGAGTCACGTACGCCACATATGATCCTCAGAATACAGATCGAGTTGAAAGTAATGGGATCAGGCAAATTCGTGTTTGCATCCGATTCTATTATTTCAGTTTAGGGAAACTGGATTAAACTTATAATGGGGATGCGGCTTTGGTGTTCTTGAATTCTATGCATGGTTTTGGATGCAGTCTACATTAGGGATGTGCATGAAAATTCATCACATTCAAAATTGTATCTAAATTCAGACATTCGAATTAAAATCGAATGTTGGTACCTTTGAAGAATGACATTTTGAATATGAATCAAATGTTTCTATATATTCATACAAAGCTTCATCACATTCATAAACCTGGGGGAGTGAGAAAGCGGCCGTCCAGTCACATCTGCAAGCTCCAGAGTGGATTCAAAGTGGATTCAAAGCAGAGTGGATACGTAGGGGATACATAAGGATTCATTAGCACCACATAGGCAATTCATAGCATCGAAGTATCATATTCAAATCCTTCCACATTCAAAGGGGATCTATATGAACAAATACGAATTTTCTTGCATTCAATTTGATACAAATCAAACATGAAAAACCATTTGTACGCATCCCTAATCTACACGGCACCGGGTGCCTGTTCTACATTAGCTATGCAAAGTCAGCTGCCCGCCCTGATGGCATCCAAAGGCACACAAAGAGGCACATTTTGCAAGCAGAGCTGTTGTCCTGGAAAGCTACAGAACTACCGCTCCTCTGCCAGCTTCCATTCCTCGCCACGTGATCCGCATCGCAAGCCCAGGACGATTTCTCCTTGGCGGCGCTCTCCTCTCAAAACACATGCCTTCCCTTTTAATTGTAGCTGAGTACAAAGCAAGTTCACTGCCTGACCTGCTCTCTTTGCATGTTAGGACGGCCGGGGTGCAGGCCGTAACGCAATCCGCTTCCAACCGCAAGTTTATGAATCCCAGAAGTTTCATGCGCTCAGGTCAGGCCAAGAGCTTGGCTGAAGTTATAGCTGAAAATTTTTCTCTGTCAGGAAAAAGAAAGCAGTAACAAAAACCCAGCTGTTAGGCCTCAGAGTCTTGGCCCCTAATTAAAACAGTGGAAAATTAGATAACTTTGCAGATTCATCACGGCCACCACTAGCTGTCACATTTTTTAAAAAAGGAAAAAGGAAAAAAAAAAGAAATCTACTCTGGAATTGCCACCCACTTTCTTGTTTACACTGATAACTGGACGTCTCCACTTCACATATGAAGAGTTTTTTTAATCTTTGCAGTGGAGAGAGATGTCTTTGCACCTCATTCGAGGAAGTGTTTCTATCGAGGATTTTTTTAAAAAAAGGTAAAAATGTCACCCCGGGGCTGTTTATTCAAGAGCGCATATCTTTAGTGTGTGCTCTAGTGCTGGCCACCACGAGCTCCTAGTGGAAGCGAGGGAACAGAAGAGATGCTCAACTTCAAGACTTTGGAAAACAAAGGATATATTGACCTTCATTATGATACTCACACAGGTGGTATTTTCCAACGCTGGAAAATAGCCGATGAATTAACTCCGAGAGAAATCGTGTAACACAATTTCAGAAGTATACGATCGATGCTATAGTAATTGAAAAATGAAACATCATCATGAACACTGCAAGGACTAAAAAAAAAAAAAAGTGAAGCAATAGAGAAACCAGGACTTGAAGCTCCTGGGAAAGATGGCGTTACAGATGATAAGGAAATGATGGAAGAATGAGTTGTCTGCAGTGGTCTAGATCTTTGCCTACCTTCTGGACAGAGATGCAGGTTGTTCTGTCCAGCATGCGTGCACAAAACACTTGGCCATGTGTGCACAGTGGTGGTGATGTGCCAATCCGGGGACCTGAATGTGTGCATCAAAAACATGCAAAGACAGTACCGATCACAGAGCCATCTGACTAGCAAGGGGGATACTACCCCTTGCTAGCAGGTTATGTGGCCACCACCTGAGGTGCCCTGGATCCCTTCAACCCTGCACTTTTGTACCCCTTGTCAATTTCCCAAGTGCAGCGGAGGATGTTGACTCACTTGGGCCAACCCAAGGTCAGGTGTAGAACAACAGTTCTTTGAAGATGGTACCCATAAGACCAGCCTTTCCCTTGGAAGAACAGATCTTTTCTGCCCGTAAACAGGATCAGGTCCTGGACTTTTGCCCTTTGATATGTGAATGGGCAGGACTTTTCTGGCAGCTGCTGTCAGACCCAAAAGGTAAAGACATTAGGCGCTGCACAACGTATGTTCCTTCTAAATCTTTGCTATTCCTTTGTACTCTTGACAGTCATTTTTACATATATATAAACTTGCCAGGCAGCGTTTCTTTGATGTTCTTTCCTGCCTTTGTAATGTCGTTTCCTTTTTCGGGTAGAACAGTGGAAGGCTTTCTAGGTCTGGAAAAGGCACTTTTTGGCATAAAATTCATGCTAGATATTTTTTACAGACTCACAAGGCTTACTTGTTTTGTTTTTTAATTCTTTTAATTTTCTTCTGAACCTTGCCACCTTTGGGATTGCCTGTTTGGAAAAAAAATGTGCTTTTTTCTTTTTTTTAAAGAAAAAGACAGATGGGAAAATCTGCGTCAATGGGAAATAAACAAAGATCTTGGTGTTCTTCAAACTCTTGCTTTTTGAGCCCGGTTCCTACGATGACTTTGTGAAGGAGGCATCATTAGGGGTTAGAGGTACAGCTGCTGAGACTCTTCTAGCACTGGGAGCGCCTCAACAGGCAGTTGCCTTTGGCTTCCAAGAACGTGCTTCATATATCAGCAGATGCTGAACTTGGTTTAAGAGGACCAAGAAACATCACCTTGTCAAGCTGCTTGGAAGAGCTTGGGTCTTCAGGCAACTTATCCTAAGTCCCACAGCTTAACTGGGTAGCACTTATTTCTTCTTATAGTCTTGCTCCATTTCTAGTAGTTAGAGTGTCGGACTCTTACTTGTAGTCTCCCCATTTGATCCCACAATTCCTACATGAAGCCAACTGGGGGCCCCGGGACTGGTCACAGCTCTCATTCTGAGCTCTCACAGCCCCACATACGTCACAGGGGAGAACAGAAGGTTTGTCAGCCGCTTTGAGTCCCCTTAAGGGTAGGAAAAGTGAGGTAGAAAAGCCAGCTACTCTTGTGAGCCAGTTTGGTTTAGTGGTTAGGGAGCCGGACTCTTATCTGGGAATACTAGGTTCGATTCCGCCCTCCCCCATGAACCAGCTGGGTGACCTTGGGCTAGTCACACTCTCTTCTGAGCTCTCACAGCCACATGTACCTCACAGGGTGTCTGTTGTGGGGAGAAGAACAGAAAAGCTTTGTCAGCTGCTTTGAGTACCCTTAAATGGGTGAGAAAAGGGGGGGTTGAAAAGCCAACTCTTCTTCTCCATTTTCCTCCTCCTCCTCAGACTCTGCTTACCTGGGGTTATCAGATAAAAAAAATCAGGAGTCTCGTTCCTTTAATAGTTGCACAGATGCAGGGATTTGAGGGGGGTCTTATCTGCATTAGGGATGTGCACAAAATTCATTCAAAATTCATCCGAATTCATCCGAATTTGAACATTCATATTCGAACTGAAGGCCTTGGAACATTTGTACAAAGGTCCATTACATTTGTGAATCTGGGGAGGTGGAAAAGCAGCGGCACCAGTCACATCCGCAATGGAACCAGAGTGGATTCAAAGTGGACTCAGGGTGGATTTGACACTTTCAGAGCAGATTCATACTGAATGTTCTTTTCCAATCAACTCCGACCACATCCATAGGGGATCCATTCGGCTGAATTTTCTTGAATTCAATTTGATAGGAATTGAATGCAAAAGAACATTTATGCAACTCCCTAATCTGGACAGCGAGTTACCCCTGCTGATGAAATCACAAGGATATGCTGGCTTTTTAGAGAATGCAGCCATCGCCCTGACCTGTGGGCTGCCAGACTAGTATGGACTCCTTCAGCACAGCACCAGCCTGAAGTGCCAGCAGTTCACAGCATCGTTGTCTCTTTTATTCTATTTTATTGTCCACCTGTTAAGCAGTGGACATCCACCAGCCTGGCACTTCACAAACTTTGACCTTTGACTGCTATAGGTTGTCTCTGGCCCAAGACGGCCATCGGTCTTGCCATAATGCCAGCAGGTTGCTGGCGTTTTGAGCACACCTGGAGACTCCCTTAGTTGCACAATTTTAGTGCTTTCCCCAGGGAAAAAAATCTCTGCAGAAATCAGGCCAGAAACCTGTATGGTTTGTTTGCAGAAATAAAAAACAAGTGGCACACAGGATAACCCCAGAAACAGCACAATTTCTCACCCGAATTGACGAGGATTAGCTCAGGGATGGCCAAGATTGTCAAAATCCCTTTCTTTTCATTAGCACATTCCACAAATTGGACTTTGATTCTTCTTTTCCCATGTAATGTCAGCTTTTATAAAAGAACTTTAAGTAGCTTTACTTGGTATTATTTCCTATGTACCTTAATACTGGCTGCATTACCAGTAATGTTATTTGCTTAAGTGATGTTCACCCAAACAAAACAAAACAAAACCCCCAAATCCAGTTATATGTAGGTGGATTAGATCCATCATCAATCATATCTAATCCAAAGGTGTCTTTGTGACCGCAAAACCAGCCTGACTAATTTTAAGATCAGGCTCCAAGCTCCCTAGTTGAGTTTCAGCAAGCCATTTGCCTCACCTGTCTTCATCTGATCTTGATCTTCTATCCTGAGCTTCAGATAGAACAAGTGTGGTGCAAAGACAATAATATCCCCATTACAGCCTTATTTCAGCATAATTCATCATGCCCATATATACAGTGGGTTAGATTTTTCCTCAAATAGGCGTTTCCTTTAATCCCCATTCTCACGCACAACGTTTGTTTGCTTTTCGTCTAGGCAACCTGCTCGCCCTAGAAACAGCTTAGTAGAGCTTTGATTGACTCAACTTTATTATTATCCCCATCAATAACCGGCTTAAAAAAAAACACCAAGAAGATTAATGGAGATGTTGGCTTACGATGGCATTATATTCCTTGCGTACCATTATTTTTTAATCAGCTTCCATCAGGCGAGGACTTGACAAGACAGAAGAACTGAAGCACTGGGATGTGATACCCCTTAGCAATGCGTTTAAAACAAAAAGAAAAAGAGAGAGTGTAAATTCCACATACTAGAAAAGGTACGAAATTCAACAGGGGGAAGATTTAGCAGGGAATCAGCTGGAGTAGTCTAAATTCTATCCCTCACCTAGCTGGAGGCTACAGATCTTAGCATGATCTAAAGGAGAAACTGGAGTGAGCAAACAGATACCTCGAACGCCCACCTTCAAAACTTCATCTACTTCCAATTCAAACAACGCATGTGCTTTGCTAAGGGATTAGCCATTGCTATGAAAAATAACATAGAAACATCCTGATGTCTGTCTTGTTACAATTTGCTTCCTGTCAGACCTCACATGAGGTAGGTAGGTTGACCAATAAGTGGCCTATAGTTTACTAGATGCTTCAGCTGAACAACCAGGATTAATATAGGTCTCTGATTGCAATAAAGTTTGTTTGTTTGATTGACTGATTGACCAACAAGAAAAATTGATCATTTAATTTTATTTTTGTCATCCACATCCATCCCTTTTATAAAGCTAAGGTTATGTTATGAAAGTAGATGCCATCTAGAGAAAATACGGGCCTCTGGGCATCCGTGAAGGCCCGGTCAACCAATGTAAGTCAATAACCCCGGGGGTCTAGTAGCACTTCAGAGACTAGGGGTACATTCACATAAATGTTTTTGGGCCCCCACAGGAAATCTTAGGGAAACACATAAAATTTTTAAAAAATAACATTTACCCTGTCCCCACGTTTCCATTTATCCATTCCTTCCACAGCTGGGAAAGAAAAGCTTTCAAGGCAAGACTCCGGTTTGAGGCAAATAGGGCAGTAAGCTTCAGTGATTTCTAAGGTCAGACCAGTTGGACCCAGAAATCTGGCATTCAGTGAACAGTAAGCTCTAATTGCTATGGAGAGCCCATCCAGTCCTGCTGTATTGCTACGTCAGTGGTACTGCAGAGAGGAGAGTCGGCTACAAGTGGGTCCCTGGCTCTGTGGAGCTAAGTCCCAGTCTAACAATGGAAGTCAGTAGCATTGCAGAAGACAAATCGTATTACTGAAAGTTTCCAGGGCTGTACCCAGACACATTTATAGTGTCCAACGGAAAGCACACTCCCAATCGAGGCATCACGCACAACAATCGATGGATCGTCATGGCTCCGCATTATCCGATTAGGACAGTGCACGCTTACCTTAATGCTGGATAAAGGACACTCACTGCGCAGTATAAACAGAACCCAAAGTTTCCCTAAGTGTAGGCAAAGAACAGCGAGACAGCAAAGATGAGAACAGGAAGGGCAGCGCAATTTGATTGGCTGCCTCAACCCGCATGACAGTGCACGCTGACTCAGCTCTCGTAGCTCCAATGGAGAAACTACAGAGCTGCTTTTTGAGTTGGGTCAGCCGGTCATTGCTGTGCGGTAGTGATGCTGCACTTTTAACTGTGGATTTATTCCGCTAGTATGGAGGCAGCCCAGGACTGCATTAAATGAGAGAAGCGACATTTTACCAGGTAAAAAGCAAGATCATGTCATTCAAAAAATGCTATATGGAGGGCTGCATTAAAAGATACAACTGAAATTATTCCAGGATGTTGAAATGATTTCCAAAAAGTGTATGTTTCATGGCACATTTAGCAGAAAAGGTGATTTTTTAAAAAGTAAATAAATGATTTGCCAGTGATAAACACTAGAAGAAGAAAGATAACCTAAACCGTCAGAATTCTCCATGTGCAGTAGGCCATGTCTGGCCTTCATGGAAGCAGCTTGTCACTGGGCACATCCGTTTACCCTCATTTGGGGCAGGGGGGCATCTGAGGAAGCAGTGACCAAGGATCTTGCTCACACCTCAGACTGCCATTTTACAACCTCAACTCCAGCCACCTTGGGTAAGTAACATGCTTCCCAGTAGCCCTTCAGGACACGGAAAGTCATTGGGTGTTTTTCCACTGTCACTAGAAGTACCCGATAAGTACGCATTAATGGGTACAAAAATGCCATTACGTACCCATTAATGGGTACTTAATGGGTACTTCTAGTGACAGTGGAAAAACACCCGTTGTTTCACTTGGAAGTGAGAAGGGTTTAATACAACTGTAGAGGAAAAGGGAGGAAGAGGAGGAGGAAGAGGAGGAGGAGAATGTTCTATTAAGTTCAAATCCAGGCACTTTGCCTTTTTTTTTTTTTTAAACCTCTTTGAATGTGGATGAAACAGAAAGGAAGATGGCGTCACCCTGCATCATTTGGATTTTCTGTCTGCAGACAACTGTTGGAAGGGATTTATTTTGACACAAAATCTGAATTTCTACCATTTCGGTGACCCGGGGAGAAACCTGACAACAATTTCAGCAGGATGCATTTTTCTGAAGAGTCCTAATCCCCGCACTGACAAAAGCCTTCAGTCGGGCAGCTGTTTGTCCTTTCTGCGCTGGGACATTTGATGGATGCTTGACTACAGATCCTGCAGGATTTGACAACAGAAAGGCTGCGTGGCGATTGACAAATGAGGTGGCGCCTGACAAATTGAAGTGTAACCCTGACGTTTAGTGTCAGCCAAAGAACCCCAGGAGATAAAAATAGAATTTCCTGGGGGTCTAGGAAGGCTCAGAACATCTACACAGACTACTTTAAATGCTCCCCCCCCACACACTTTTCCTGGATTGCTTATAGCTTCATCGGAGCCTCAGGGCAGGGGGCAAAATTGTACAGGTTGAATCACATCTCTTCATCGCCTTAAAGTTCAACGTAGATGCTTTGGCTAATCTCAAGAAAGCAGAAACTTTGGCTTTAACTTGGGGGCGTGGAGGGCATTGCAGGGGGCTTCATGTCAACTTATATTTCCAGTTCCATTTTCTATCTAGGAAGGTCTGGTATATCTGGGCAGATGGTAGCCATGGTGTGATCTTCAGGCTACCAAAAGGCAAATGCAGGTGATGGGTTATCCTCCTCCTTGTCCTAGGATGATGCGGCTGATTACTATTATTTTGCTGATTCCTAAAGGTTAGGATCTAAACTCATAATAGTTGGACCCTCCAGATATTATGCCTAATATGGACTGTGCAAAAAACACTGTGTAGTATTAGTAGTGTTAGTGCTCAGGATAGGGCTTCCTCAGTGGTAGCTCCTAGACTATGGAACAGCTTCTCCTCCCCCAGGCACCTCTCCACTTTGTTCCAGGTACCTCTCCACTTTTAGGCACTGTTATTGTTCTTAGTGGCTTCTTCTGATTTGTTTTCGCTGTTGTAACCCACCCTGAGACCTTTGGGTATAGGGCCAGATAAAAATACAAACAAGTAGTCATAGCAGCAGCAGTAATAGTAGTAGTAGTAGAAGAAGAAGATTATAGGTGTAGTTACATACTGTGGCCACAGTCAACCCAGATTGTTTCATGCCTTATGATGCCAAAGATGCCAAATTTTGCTTGCTTTCCATTATGTCTCTCTTGGGTTGCCTCTGGGCATTGCTCTCTGCACAATAAGACCATGGGAGGCTGAAGGTGAGGCAGAAGTCATCTGGCCATTCTGAAGGCCCCAGTGACTGCCAGAGAGGAAGTTCTGGGAAGGAGATGAGTTCTGTTAGTGGAGCAAAAGATATAAGTCAGTGACCTGCTTGTGTTTACAAGGAGCTGCTGAAAGGACACTGGATAATTGCAATTAGCGCTGGGAAGCAGCTGACGACGGCTGCCTGGAGGTTTTATCAAGCCAGACTTCCAGAGGGTGTGTGCCGACATTATGCCACCAGATTTCAAGCAGCTTTTTGGCTTCTCTGAACTGGGAAGCTCGACCCAGCCCAAACCTAAACAACTGCAGAGCGCACCCTCCGTGGAGAAAGGGCCCAGGGTGCAGGCATGAGTAGGGCGGTCGTTCGTTTACACTGAACACATCTCATACAGCTTTTCATCCAACATCTCAGCTTACTAGCACTATCCTGGATCAGAGCGATGTGCCCTGGTCTGGGATAGGCAGTCAATCCCAAGCTGGGAGAGATTGGCGATGGCACGGAACAAGGCATTGGAATGGCATGCTCTGTGGTGGCCCCTGTAACAGCTGTGAAGCTCATTCTAGCTGTGGAGATGGGGAGGGGGGAGATTCTGGATGCTCTGAAGGCCAGGAGCAAAACGGCTCCTCTGTGGTATATCAAAGCATGGAAGCATGCTGTCCATGTGCCTCCGTGGTCCGGTATACCACCCCTAATACACTGGCAGGCCTCAAAAAAGATGCCTGCTACCAGTACGCTAGTAACCGACAAATTCTCAAACAGGGCTGGCTATCATGTGCCTGAACTACAATTCCCATCAGCTCCACACGCCAGGGTCTGCAGAGACACGAGCATAATCATCCAGGCATAATTCTTGAAATGAAGGATAAACTCCAAGTTCCCTTAGAAGAAATCCAGAGATCCATTCCTGGGAGACAGTCTTCAGCCAACACATCACTTCTTTGCTCAGGACACCTGTCAGAGAGGGAATACGTTTTTGTAAAGTAAACAACCGACTTTTGGTGAACAAAATCAGGGAAGAAAAAGACGCTGCCAAGATCCGGATATCCTGGATGGTGGACAACGCACTTCCTTCAGCTGTCGGGGAGAAAAATGTCATCTACTTCCAGCCAAATCAACTTTTGTTTCAAACTCGAGGGATACAGATTTATTTTAATTGGGGACAGGGGGTCGGGGAGGACACACTACCCAGGAGCTTTTTCCAAAAGGGTCAAGTGTATCCTTATCTTTCTGTGCAGTCAGAATATTGGGTCCTTTTTGCATTTAATTCTCTGTGATCCAAACCAGTGGGTCTGGCCCAGGCTGGCCTTCTGATTCAGACCATGGAAAAGTAGGGTTTGGAACAGTGCCAACCTGCACAACTGTGTGGTCCACACCAGCCTCTGAATTGCCCCCAAATTCTATGGAATTTGATGTCAGAAGAGGTGGTAACAGCAACCAGCCTGGATAGCTTTAAGGGAGAGTTAGACAAATTCATGGAGAATTTGTATCAATGGCTACTAGAACAGATGTATCAATGGCTACTAGAATAGATGCCTAGGTCCATCCTCCAGGCTGGGGAGACAGACAGGATGCCTCCAAAGTCCATTTGCTGGGATTCGAGAATAGGCCGGTTTTGCCCTTGTCCTCTGTTTAGGATGTCCACAAGTGATTGTTGGGCCAAGGTAGTAGAGAAGATGCTGGACTAGATGGGCTGTGACCTGATCCAGCAGGGCTCCACTGAGGTTCCTATGGGAGCTTCAAGGCTGGGTTCAAGTACCCTGAAGGTCTAGGAACAAATGTAATCCACTGCAGCATGGAGGGAAAGTACTGCGCCCGTAAAAAAAAGCTTCAGCTCCGCCTCAGTTAGCCTGGGACCGTTCCCATTTGGGGGGGGGGAGCAGGCTCAGTTACTAAAGAGTGAAAAAGTGCTGCTTTTTTCTTCTTTCTTTCTTAAAAATTTTTTTTTTAAATTAATTTTCATTGCATAATACAATTGGCAACATTATTGCAATTAGTTGATAACATGCATATTAAACATTACCTTATGCAAAATAAAATTAAGCATTTTCAATAACAATATAAATTCTAAAACGATAAAACGTATAACTTTAAAATTTGTTTTTTGCTTCTCTGGATTTTCGCAGAATAGCCCTCATAAAATCTGGATGTAGGAACTAGAGTGGGAACTCTGGATGCCGAATTTGGGTTAATTGCAGAAGTAATGGGAACCCTGGATGCTGAGTTCGAATACAGTCTGGATTTTATTGCCTATGGGAATGCACCCTAAGAGTAGACCTGCTAAAATGTCTTACCTGAATCTTGATTGTGTCCTGAATTTTGGTCCCCTTGGATTTTGCCATAATAGTTTGAAATGAACAGTATCCTCCTTTCCTCCCCTTCTTCCACACATTCACACACACACAATACATCTGTTTCAGTGTTGTATATCTGTTTCTAGTACTTAGCTCTAAAAGTGCCAAAACCCCTTTGGCCTTGCTACCCTACTCTGCTCCATTTCCCACTTATTCTACAAACAAAGTCTTGCAAAATCTCAGCCCTAACATGGGAGAGAAAAATTCCGCCTTTGCTGTTCCCAATTTCAGTAGCTCAGATGTAATCAGAGAGAAAGGAGAAACGAAGACCAGAACCATACCAAATCCACCGCGCTGTGTGTTTTAATTTGGTGCTGTTCTGGTGTGCAGCCCCACAACCCATGGCAAATCAGGACACAACAGCTGCATTTTATGCTCAACCTATTGGGTATTTCATGTTGGGAAAGTGTGAAATTGCATTAATGCTGATGAGGTGGAGAATCATTAGTGTCTTATTCACAAATGAAGGAAACGGTGCCGGAATCATTTGGTGCCTTGTTCCATGAATAATCTCTGGTCTGGGTATTTTGTGTCCCCTGATTAGCACAAAATTATATTTGCATGTTAAGAGACGTTTGTGCTTTAATTCAGCATGGAAGGTTTCTCTCTCTCCCCCCCTTTTTTTTTTTAAATTGGTAGATACCTCCCAAACTTAATTACACATATTTAGCTTGGCATAAAAAGTAACTCACTCAGAGTAAGGGAGAGGAAAGCCAGACAGATTTTTTAGAAGAAGTCAGTTTATCCTTTGCAAACGATCCTTTCAAGTGCGAAAAGGCCTTTGAATCCATCACCTTAAGCCTCCATAATTACTGAAAAGTATTTAGTTACTTCATTGAAGGGTGGGGAACCTATCGCTCCCTCAACCAACACGATGGGCCAAATCTTCTCACTTCCAGAAAATGACTCAGACGTTTTCAAAAGAGCCTGGAATACGTGTAAGAGAGAGAGGGAAAAGGCTTGCTGTCTACAGTCTTTTTGTATTTCCCATCTTCTATCCTCAGAGGTAAAGCTAAGGTGGATTGCCAAGAACACAAGTTGCCCCCCAAATGATGCAATGCAATAGCAAGGGAAGAGGCAGTCAAACTGAATGCGTCCAGATAAACCAACCAGATGCATTGGTTACTGGGGTCCTGGCAAAATGGTGCTCTCACCAATGGGTAGCTACACCTGTGCGCATCCTGGTTCTACAATCCTATGTGTGATCCTGAGACTCCAGCCGTAGAATTAGAAATTGTCCCTCAGTCTTCACTGGGATTAGATCCCTCAGGGACCCTGTGAATTTGAAAATCATTCTGCCTATGGTACAATGTGCGTTAGAGGGAGTTTCTTCTGAAATATTTGTAGGCTGAAATGGAGGGAAAAGATGGAGTTCACTTCTAATGATTTCCAGGCCCATAGGAGTTAATGCCAGATAGATGAAGATGACTCTCAGGTATCTCAAACTCTCCCAGAAGGGCCAAAATCAGTGGGGTCTGAACTTTTAACTGACTAAACCAGCAGAACTACAACTAAGGATCTCTTCAGAGTAAGGTGGTCTAAAGAAATGCTCCTTGATGATGATGATGAAGCAGACAACTATATCTGTCTGTAAATTTGAGGGTGGTTGACTAGACAAGGAGCAGGGACAGATATCCTCGTGCCCTCCCATGTCCAGATTTGTAAATCTCCAATACAGACATACCTAAAAGTACCTGCATCAGAAGAGGTAACATACTTTCCACGCAGAAAAAAGCATGCTGCAGAAAACACAAATTGAAAGGAAAATACTACACATTGGTCACAAGATCTCACACTCTGTTGTGATTTCCCTGCAGCGCAAACTGACACAACTAGATGTAGAGACATCAATCATGCATGCCTTTCAGTAAGTCAGGGTTGTGTGAACGCCCCCGGTCCCTTAATTTCATGAATGATTTCCAATAGAAATTAAGCCTGCAATTTCTGCTTACTCTTCAGAAAAGGGAGGTTTCCAAGTTTTGCCCTTGCTTCTTTCTATTACTTCCTTTTGAAGGCCTTTTGTGAATTATTGCTCGTGGTGGTAAATCTGACTGTTCTCTTTGCAACATAGAAGCCATTCCTCTTAATTTTGATCCATGTTTTGGATATACTGCAGAGAAACAGCGATGATCAAGATCTGGATTAGCAAACTATTTCCTGAGGATCCCCATCATCATAAAAGGTCTGCTCTGAATGGAACTCATTAATCTCCTTGTTGTTAGCAAGGAAACATGGAGAAGTGCAGGTGCTAACAGTCTCTGTGTTATTTTTGGGAGATCGTGAGTTGAAACACTCACAGGAAACACTCAGTTCCCCTGGCAGTATCCTGAAATATTATTTTAGGCATTAGAACTAAGGGTTATGGCCTGGATTATGCTTTGCTTTCATCACACCTTTGGGGAGAGAACATTTAACTTGCAAGAGTTTTCCCTCCAGCACACTGAAAATATGAAATAATCAATACATTAGTTCAGGGAAAGAAAGAAAGAAAGAAAGAAAAAGAAAGAAAGAAAGAAAGAAAGAAAGAAAGACATACCTGTTACTTCCATTTAAAAGAAAGAAAGAAAGGAAGAAAGGCAGTGTGCTCTTTGGAGGCAAAATTTACCAATGCATGTTAAAACAGAAGTTGATCACAATCTACAGGCTGTGTAAACAGGCCTACAGCATTCCAAAAAGAAGCTTAATCACATTCCCCTACTTCTGAAATAATAACAGCTTATAAAAATTAACTGCATTTTTTTCAAGGTTATAGCTCTGATGGATTTGGAGAAGGTATGCGTAACTGAATTCCTTTCTTCCTAGAACTTTATGCACAGACTGGGACCTGCTATAATCTGCACCAGCATGCGGGTGGCAGGCTCCTATTCCAGAGTATAATCCCGAATAAGACCCAGTCCAGAAAGGCCCAAACGCTTTTTCCATAGATGCTGTCTATGTTACTTCCGTTAAAAATACAATTTGTTAGTCCTTACTTTCTCAAGAGTGGAGCGTGTCGCTCATCAGCTTATGTGCTCCCCTTTTGCCTTCAGCTGTGGCCCTTTCTGCACTTACTTTAGATCTGGATTAAGGAGCCTCCCTAATCCAGATTTTAGGCATCTGTGTACCCACACATTAATGCAGATGACAGAAGCCTCCGACCACCACTGGTTCAGCTCTGTCTTCAATAGACAAAGACACACCTGGATCAAGAGGCCCTTAATCTGGATCACTGGTAGACCAGTTTAATATTCTGAATTTTTCAGTTTGCAGGCCTTTCGCCTGACCAAGCCTGGTGACCCCCTGTACAAAAGATTTGGACAATCCTGTGAGGCAAAATGTTACTATGTCAAAAGAGAGCTGAAGCAGACATTCTTAGGGCAGGACTGTTGCCTCTAGAATCTCCAGCGAAGTTTGGAAGACGACAAGTTTGAATGCATCTGTTTCCCGTGTGTTGGAGCAGCTTGATAAATGCTACGAGGCTGAGATGACATCTGCTCCTACATGGCTGTAATGACAATATGGCTTGAATTTGTACCATCACGTTGCCTCTCAGCGCAAAGTGCAAACTTGCATGGTTGTCTCGTACTGCCAGAGAGCATCAGTAAAAACCACATCCTAAAACAAATGTCAGACAATGAGAAATCCCCACCTACCCACCCCTCAAGTTCTATTATATGGTTATAAATAACATAATTTCTACTGGGGTTTCTAATTGATGCTATCCGGGCATAATGTTTCCAATGTTTCTGTTGTTGCAAGATGTTTAGGGCTGGAAAGCTCTGAGAAAGAATCTGTAAAGAGGAATGGAGCAAACAGAAGCAAGCTGAGTCAATATGCAACATAGAGTGTTTTTCCACTGTCAAAAAGTACCCATTTGTGCACCCATTTAGGACCCATTTGGGTGTGAGCCGGATGATCCCATTTACACCACAGCACCCATTTGGGACCCGATTGTTTCCACTGCCGTGGGAGAAATCCAGATCTAATGGGTATATTTTGGCCTTTAATCTGGATTTTCTGTAGACCGCATTAATGGGGTCTACAATGGGGTCTTCTGCCAGAAACTCTGGATTAAAGGGAGCCTGTTTCCACTGGAAACAGGCAATGGGGTCCAAAGGAGGCTAGAGGGAGGGGATGCACCCATTGCCCCCCCCCAAACCTAGGCTCTGAAGTCACTTCGAAGCCACTTCGAATTGACTTCGAAGTCATTTTGAAGTCATTTCGAAGTCTGTGCAAAATAGCTCCGGAGTGCCTTTGAAGTCTGTGCTGATCTTCGAAGTGAACTTCAGAGTGACTCTGATTATGCCTGGAAATGGGGTGGTGTGATTGCCACAAGATGCTTTCTGCTGCTGTAAGTGGAGATGTGGGGGCAGAAGGTCCTTTAGAGATGCCTCAGAGAGTAAGCTGAGACGTGACTTACGTCTAGTTTGCTTTGGATGACAGAGAACTGAAGACTTGGCATCAGCAAAAAATTCAGCCACAAGTCAAATTCAGTAAAATGTTCCCAAGCCAGATGAGCTACTCTCTTCAAGTAACTGGATGCAACAATTGACCAGATAGCACTCTGGTGGATTTGCACCACTCGGAGTCCAAGCAATGGACAGGTCGCAGGAGACAGTAATGAAGACTTGGAATCTGAAAGCCGTGCCATTGTTCCTGCATCTGGTGCAGATGAGGTTCCTTCCTGCTTCTGCTTTCGCCTTGAAGCCTGGTAGTATTTAGTGTGACTCCCAAAATGGCTGATGTCCGGAGCAATTTTTGGCCGCTCATTTAACAGTCTTGGATGGAAGCATTGATACAAGGGAACTTTTGTTCCTCGAGTTCAAAGTTAGCATGGAACATGATGCAAGGGCTGAACTGACAGCCCACCTGTCTACTCCTAAGTTGAAGCAAATCACATCAGCCTAGGAGTGGACCATCTGGTGTTGAAAGTCCTTCCAAACACAAGGAAAGGAGAGTGAACTTAACGTTGGGCCACTGGGTCACTGAGGTGATGTGGTCCAGCTTGTCCTGATGGGTCAGCCATCTCTGCTCAAGGTAGTTCTCCTATGAATTGCTGAGATACAACAAGCATCTGAAGAACGTTCTCCTATGAATTGCTGAGATACAACAATCTGAAGAACGTTGGAGAACCCTAATCTAGGCATGGAATATTACAACTTTCATCTAAGGTGCTGTTAGTGCCAGCAGTAACTAATTTTATATTCCTATGGCTGATTTGGAAGAAAATTAAGAAAATTACCCCCCTCCTCCCCAAGTTGAAGAACTTACTCATCTTGATAGAAGCAAAACATTGTGAAATACTGGAGTTCCGAGTGGAGGAGCTATTTTCTTGGATACTGCAACACATCTTGAACGTGGCTGGAAGAATATCACATATCCCGGGTTTGTGTAGGGTCCATGTCATCTCCAACAATCTGCCTGCAGAATAAATCCACTAACTCAAGAGCGCAAGTTCTTTCAAAGGGCAATTTTGGAAGCCATCTGCTCAGTATGTGATTCTAAAAGATTTCTTTTCATCATGCTTGTACACACACACATACACACACACACACATCTCAATTTGAATGATTTCTTCCAACCTGTGGTTTTAATTAGATGGCTGGGAACCTACCAAAAATCCAGTCACCATGGACTTGGCAGGACCACAGACAATCCTACAAATTACTTAGTTAGAACTAAAAGCTTCAGAAATCCCTCGGATTAAGAGGAGGCCAGACTCAGCCTTGTTAGGACGAGTCGGGAGAGGAAAGCTGTTTTTATTTATGTTTAAGTGCTCATCAGAGTTAAATATGACAGCACTTGTGGATTGCAGAGTACGGTTCCTGGTCCCTCCTCCACTCTACCCCAAGACAGTACCTTTCAAGGTTAACTGCAGTGCACGACAAAAAAAGAGGGAAAAAAGGAACTTCATCTCAGGATCATTCTTTAGAGCTAGACCCCCCCAAAAAATAACAGGCACTTGTTGACTGAATTCATTTCTCTCCTTTTTTAAAATTTACTTATTTTTCTATCTATAGTATTTATATCCCCCTTTTCACCTGATCATCCCAAGGAGGGTTACCAGCCTAAAAAAGATGAAATGGTAACAGTTATAAACATAATTAAAATACAGTATCACTGTGGGTCACACCGAGGTTTTAATCCAGCTTCAGTCCACCTTCAGAGCGGGAAAACACATCAGCAAAGTGACCAGTTGTTTTCTTTCTACATTATCTACCCCAAGGGTGAATTTTCTGAATTACTTAACAGTGAAAGAAAACAGCTTGTCACTTCAGCAAAGTGACAAGCTGTCCCCCCCTCCCCCCCCAGTCTTAGACAACTCAGAAAATTCACCTTTGCAATAGATAATGAGGAGAGGAAAATCCTGGTCACTTTTGTTGAGGTGTTCTCTCGCCCTGAGGGTGGACTAAAGCTGGATTAAACCTTAGGTGTGACCATAGCCCAAGGAACGCATGGCAAGACTACAAGGGAGCTAACCTTCAAAGGTCACTGCCAGCTAACTATACCCTTTCTGCACTTACCTGCAATCAGGAATAGGAGCCCCCATAGTTGGGTTCTGGGCCTCATTGTTCTGCACTCCAAATGAAGGTGCTTTGGTCGCCTGCTAAAAACAGTGCCTCTGCACCCACAAATAGAGACACAGGGGGGTCTTTTTTTCAGTGGTGGATTGTGGTGACTCCCCTATATGCCTGGGAAGCAGATACATCAGCTGGTAAGTGGAAACCAGAGGCCTATTCACACGAGGGCCTCTGTTGTATGATTAGGCCAGCCCAGGACAGAGCATCCACTCTGCTGGGAGGGCGGTTCAGTCCACAACACTTCCCAGGGTGGCCTAATCACAGCCAGAGTGTAGAACACGAAATCCTGCTCTACACCTGGCCCAGGCCGTCCCCAGCCGGCCCAGAGCTGTCTAGCAGGGAGAGCGTTTGCACTCTCCCTGCTGAAAGCTCTGGGCCCTGCTCTGCCCTTGGCCACTGTGCCCTTTCAGGCCCTCCAGCCAACAGCCCCTTTCGGGGGAGGTGCGATCGAACCAGGCATTCTGTGTGGGTGCACACCACTGACCAATCGCAGGCCGCAGAATGCACAGGCGCAGAACACCACATATCAGATTCTGCAAGCCCTGCCCACTGGGCTTGCCAGTCCAGCCCTGGGCAGCACCCAGGTAAGTCACATGTGCATGTCTTGGGGGTGGTGTGGGCCCCTGGGTGGGTGTGGGTGGGGATGCCCAGGGGGTCCCTGTGGGCTGGAACCTACCTGATTGGGTCACCTACAGCCCGCCGGACCCCAGGATGGGCTGGGACCAGCCTGCCCACCAGTGGGCCAACACGGCCCAATGGCAACAGGCCTGGGAGTGGCATTCTGCCCGAGAAAATTGGACCAAATAAAAAATGCATGGGAACAGCCCCTCCTAAATTTGATTTCCATTTGGGGCAAAGCATGCATGGGGACACGCAGTCCCGTTAGTCTTCTGGCCAATGGCAGCCAGCGTTTGCAGATGCAAAGCTCCCCTCCCCCCTTGCCAGGCTTACAATCCTAATGGGGGAGAGCTGCTTGCCTTTTAAAACAGTTTCGCTGGAAACATTTGTATCTTTTTGAATTGTTATCAGAAAGGATACGTTTGAGAAGCTTTGCAATGCTTTTAAATACTTGAAATGCTTTGCAAATATACATTTTATCAAGATGGGCTCGGTCCTTCATTGATTTGTCTGAGCACACATTTGCCGGTAATGTCAAAAGGGAGAGGTGTGAAATAGAAAGTAATCTATAGAAAGAAAATGTTTTTAAAACTGCCTTCAGTGAAAGCTTTGCTGCCTTTGTTGCAGGCAGAGTTTGCATTGTGGGGTGTGTGTGTTAAAAGTCCTGTTTTTTATGTTTAAAAATAGTCCCCAAAGGAGTTCAAGGAGGACTAAATCAGGACTAAAAAAGCTGCATGGGGATGCCCCCTATATGTTGAACAGTTAACCTCACAAGTCAATGAGAGGATGATATGATTCTAATATATTCTCAGTGCCAAACAGATCTCAACATTTGCTACTGTGAAAATTCAGCTTGTGGTTTAAATCCAAGCTCCATTTCAAACAAATTAACACCCCAAAGATGATATTTTGGGTAAAAGATCTCCCCTCCCTTAGGAATATTTCTCCTCTTTTTGTGATTTCTAATACATAAGTCAATGAGCATGGTGATGGGGGAAGAGAGATGCATGGGGAAAAAAAACCCAACCCACTAATGCCCAGAAAGATTTATTTTTCCAAGACTCACTGGGGGTCATAGTCTTTCTCGCTGCTGCAATCTTAGCAGGGAATTTGAAATGGCAGGGAAAAAGTCACGCTCATTTTCCAAGGGAATTTGCGCCCACAGCCATTTGCAAGGCTTGCAAAGAAAGAAAAATGTACCCATTCATGAATGGGGAGGAAAGCACAGGGTCATCTAGAAATAAACACGGTCCTGCTTGACAGAGAGTAAAAAACAAATGTATGACACTATTTGCCATAGAGAATGCGTCTGGGCCGTCCTTCCTTGGGTCTAGAATCTTTTTCTTAAGACTCGTTCTTTTAAAATTATTATTCTTTAACGTTAGTTTAACAGTTGCAGTCAATGATCCTTCTTTTCACCCTGAAGCGTCACAGAGATGCAGCTGGGAGGCAGTGATTTGCCCAGGGCCACCCAGTAAGTTTCATAGCCAAGAGGGATCAGGGATGGAAAACAGGTTCCTTGTGATCTTAGACATTGGTGGGTTGAATGCTGATTGGCTCAATCAGAGGTGACAGGTGTGAGAAGTGTAGGGACACAGTGGAATGGAGATTTACCATTCGCCTTCAATGCCCCTGAACTACAAGGAGCAAGCGTTCAGTTTGCGTTTGCTGCTACATCAGATCTAAGTCACATTTTTCATCACTGTGGGCTTGTCCCCATGCACTATATACTCCGAAGTGAACCTGAATTCGACTCGAAGTGTTCCCATGCGGAACAAATTGCCCAAATCCACTGTAAAAAAAACCCTTGCAAACTGTTGTCACTGCGGATTGGGAGGCAAGCATGGATTATCTTGGAGGCATGGGGGCAGCCCCGAAAAGCGGCTTTTAAAAGGTAGCCACTGGAGTCCCCCCTCGAGTCACGTACGTCCTCAGAACCCGGATTGAACGCGATTAAGCTGAAAGTAATGGGAACAGGCAAATTCGCGTTTGCATCCGGTTCTGTTATCTCGGTTTAGGGAAAGTGAAATAAGGGTTGCCGTGAAGACACGGCCTAAAGGTCAGTAGTAGGGAGAGCCAGGTGAAGGCTTTGCTTTGTCTCCTGCTTGAGATGCCCAGAAGCAATTGGTGGGCCACTGTGTGAGATGGAATGCTGGTCTAGACGGTGGCCCAATTCCTCGTAGACTCTGTTTTATATTCATACTGCAAAGACATTAAAGGAAAATGGTGAGCCTCTGCTACGGTGCTGACTACAAAGGGACCCCATTGGCATTGTTTTCCAGGACTATAAGATGATTTATTCCTACTTTATGTCATGCTAACTTCATCCATTGGATTATTTCCCCTCTCTCCTGCTTTAATAACACTTCTCTCCAATGCTGCTCAGAATTCCCAGGGTGCTGTTAGATCAAAGCAAACTACTTTCCCATCCAGTCCGGAGATTGCAATGTGTTTTGAACTAGAGCTGATTTCATACTATTTTTTATCCTACCCTGGTGGGAATCCTGAGGAAACCTCTCCATCCTCTTTAACAGGGTCATCAACCGGGTTCAACAAAAGAGATTCCTCTGAATTACTTCTTTGCTACAGTTAACACTTCAGTGTGGAAAAAAATCTGCTATTTTGATCCTTCTCATTCAAAATCCACAACTGGTCTGCTTTTTGTTTCTCTTTGATTATGTTGTGAACAGCATCAGGGTCTTAAGTTGGGCAGCAGTTTGGAAATCTTACAAACAAACAAATAAATCCTCTCTAGGGTTGTGCATGAAGCCATTTTCCACATTCAATTCGTAAAGAATCAAATGTGGGAAAATTCAGCTTTGGACGAATCCCACCCCCACGAATGTGGGGGTATTTGTATTCGGGCATGAATAGTCTAAATAATATTCTAAAGAACATTTGTGCATGAAACAAATACACCCCCCCCCCCCAAACTGTCCTCACCGCTACCCCTGGCCCTGCCCTGTGCCTTCTTCTAAGGCACTTCCGGGTCTGCACAGCAAGAACCAGAAGTGCCTAAGGCCTACTTTGGACACTGGATCATGCCAAAAAAGGCCTGCAGACCCCAGAGAAGGCATCCTGCCTGCCCTCCATGTACCCCCTTACCTTCTTTTGTGGCTCCTCTGGCATCCGCAGGTCTTTTCTGGCACCATCTGGGCAGGGAGAAAGGCTTTCCTGTTCTGGCCTTGGTCCTCCCAGGAACAGGAACCCCAAGGAGGCCTAGTTCAGATGCCAGATTGGGCTGAAAAAGGCCAGTCATGGACACCGGAGGAGTCGCGAGAGAAGGTAAGGGGTGGACTGGAGGTGGGTTCTCCTGGACCTCTCAGCGGCTTTTGATACCCTGGTATCCTTTTGGAAAGGCTACAGAGAGTTTAGGAGTTGGAGGCAGTGTTCTCCATTGGTTCCACTCCTGTCTCTATGGCCGATCTCAGAGTGGTAGTGGGAGATTCTAGCTCAGCATCCTGGGAACTCACGTGTGGGGTTCCTCAGGGGTCAATCTTATCTCCCATGCTTTTTAATATCTACATGAAGCCACCAGGTCATCAGGAGATTTGGAGTGAGGTGCCATCAATATGGAGATGATACCCAGCTCTATCTCTCTGTGCCATCTGAATCAGGAGAGGTGGTTGAAGTGCTTGACAGGTGCCTGGAGGTGGTAAAGGGCTGCATGGGGGCCAATAAATTGAAAGTGAATCCAGACAAGACAGAGGTGCTGTGTGTTACAGGCTCTTGGGTCCAGGTAGTTGGAAAACACCCTGTCCTCAATGGAGTTGCAATGCCCTGGAAGGGACAGGTGCAAAATCTGGGGGTGCTCTTGGACCTGGCACTGATGCTTGAAGCTCAGCTGGAGGCCATGGCCAAGAGTGCCTACTCCCAACTTTGGCTGGTGTGCCAGCTGAAGCCTTTTTTGGACAGAGATGACTTGGCCACAGTTATCCATGCTCTGGTAACCTCTAGATTGGACTACTGTAATGCACTCTACATGGGGCTGCCCTTGAAGACAGCTTGGAAGCTGCAGCTAGTACAGCTGGATGCACATCACACTGGTTTTAAAAGAGTTGCATTGCCTGCCAATTTGCTATCGAGGCCAATTCAAGGTGCTAACCTTGACTTATAAGGCCCTAAATGACTTGGGACCCAAATATCTAAAGGAACACCTCCTCCCATATCGATCTGTCTGTGCCTTAAGATCTGAGGGGAGGCCCTCCTGGTTGTCCCAAGAAATGGGTGGGCACCCATGACTGCTTAATCTTAGGATTTCAGAATGTGATGCCTTGTCACTTTTGATTTTCTGTTTTTGTTTTCATCTATCTATGTTTTCTTTTGTGTGGAGCAATGATGGCCGTAGCTCCAAAGTAACCTTGGGCTGCATCCAGAGGCGTTTTCGCACACGCCATTTTAGTACGCGTGGAAGACAGCTCCGGACACGGCATACGCATTGGCTCAGCGGGGATTGCGCTCCGACGTGTCCGGAGCTGTCTTGCACGCGTTCGAGATGTAGAGGACTTTAAAGTGCTCTACATGCGTTCAGGCGCGCACGAACTGCCCGCAGGCATTCGGGAGGAGAAGCATTCGCGCCTGCTTCTCTCTCCCTAACAGCCGCGGGCTCGCCTCCCATGCCGGCGCGGCTTTGACAATCAGCTGTTTTCAGCCAGCGCCGGCTGCGGGAGCCTCCTCAGCTGTCTCCCACCCACGCGCTCCTGCGCTCCTGTGTGTGAATGGTCAAAGTGTCTTGAGCTGTCTTAGGCTTCCCGTTCTACACGCGTTCCAAATGCCTCAGATGTCACTTGTGTATTATGCTATATTTGGATATTCCAGAATAAAGCATGGATATTCCAGAATATCCATGCTTTAGGCAGCATCTAGACACTGGTTACTTATTCCACTATAAGTGGTTGTTGTTGATAATAATTAGATTAATACTTCCAGTTCCCCACTAAGTACATTTTGCCACTGCCCAAATTATCTGCTGCCTAATTAAAAAGTACAAAATGGCTGTGGTCACACCTAAGGTTTAATCCAGCTTCAGTCTACCTTCAGAGTGAGGGAAAAGATCAGCAAAATTGTCCAGTCATTTTCTCCGCATTTCTGGGGCTGTGGTCACACCTAGGGTTTAATCAACCTTCGGTCCACCTTCAGAGCAAGGGAAGAACACATCAGCAAAGTGAGCAATAATTTTCTTTCCACGTTATCTTTCCCAAAGGTGAATTTTCTGATTTATTTAACACTGAAAGAAAAAAGCTTGTCACTTTGCTGATGTGTTCTCTCACTCTGAAAGTGGCCTGAAGCTGGAGTAAACTTTAAGTTTACTTGTGTCGTGGCAGTATGGTCATTGCTCAAATGCCGGATCAGCAAGAGGTTTGTGTTCAAATTCCATGAAATGGTTTCCCTGTTGCCATATATTAGTTTGGTTGGTTCCCATTCTGGAGCTCCAAAGCATAGCCTTTGTGTGCCGAGTGTGATTAGGCACGGGTTAGCAAAAGCTGCACTCTGTAGCCACCTCATCAGATATCTGCTCAAATACAGATAAATCCGAGTTTATCAGAACTTTGAGCATTTTATGGCTCATTTAAAGGAGATGTAAAATTTCACAATTGGGGGGAGCGTGGAATGTGATGGCATTCCACAGGTGGTTCATGTCACAAAAGCATTCTTAAAACTGGTGGGGTTAGCGATTTCCTGCCATTTCATCTGGAAGCCAGTTACAATCACACTGGCATACCTTATAAGGCATGGAACAGCGAAAGGAAGACTTTGAGAAATCAGTTGTGCAAGCACTGAAGCAGGGGAGATAGACAGAAAAGAAAGTAGGATTTAGCTTCCTGTCTGCATGATGTACAATGGAAGAAACCCACAAGCATCTAGTGAAGCTTCATTCATGGATCTGCTCTGCCAAGGCTGGACAGACAGGCAGACTGTTTCCACAAAGTAAAACCTTCCTCACCTTGGGGAGGTACTTTAGGGCCCATTGACCCGAGAGTTAAACATGAGAAAGTGGTTTACAATTGCAGGCTGTGGATCAGTGTGGAGGGTGAGTGGAGTTAGAGCAGCTTTTATCCAACTAGATCACAGGACTTGATCTGAGTGGGTGGAAGCCATGCTTGTAGTCACAGTATCTCACTCTGCAGGCTTTCATCTGCTCCTGCTGACACCTTGTATTGAGTTAAACATGGGTCCATCTAGTCCAGTTCCCTCAAGCTGCTGAACAATGCTCCCATCAGTTGCAGCAACCATGAATGATGACAAGGAACAGTAGAAGGTCTAGCTTAGCAGCACCTGGAGGTCCACATATTGACTTTGTATTTAAATTTACATCCCACCTTCCACCCTAAGGTCTAGAGGTTGTCTACAGAATGAAGCAACCTAAGTGAGTAGAACCTTAACAGATATTTATAGAGAACAGGAATTAGAGCAATTAAGAATAGAAAGGAAAATTGGGGGAGGGGGACCTCAATGATGATGAAAGCCATGATGAAATGAGACCTTTACCCACTTTGACCAGCAGCTGTTCTTCCACTGAGGGTACTGGTGCTACAGGAAATTCCTTAAATCAAAGTGCTTCATGCTGAAAACATATAGGCTTTTTCTTCACCGGGCTTTATTTCATATTTTATCCCTGAATAGTGACCTGCCACCTACAATCCAGTGCAGACCATGACCCTTTCTGCATTGGCCTTTATTCCAGACTATGTCCCAGAACTGAGAGCTGGGGAATTTCTGCACTTAGCTCCCCATCCGTTGGACGGAAAAAGTGCAGAGCAGACTAACAGGTACTAGTGTTTGCATGTGTCTAGAAACTTACCTTGGTCCAGGGATGTGTCCGATTGCTGACAGAGTGCTACCATCTTGATTGTGGCACCTAGCATGACTGCACATGTGCCGGCACTGGCAATATGGCCATGGTGACATTCTGCACATGCACAGTCATGTTTGTGGTCATTTGAAGTGCACTTGCATGGTACTTCAGATGAACCCTCGCACCGTAAATAGTGTGAATGGTTGTTTCTGGTAAGTAAGGGTTGGGTTGCACGTGATGCACAATTTTGTGCTGCACCGTGAATTACATCTGGTAAGGCAGGAGGCTATTGTAGGTTATGAATGCCTCCTCCAAGTGCAGATGCATCTGCCCAGATGTTGTCCTATCGTGAGCCACGGGGCCAAGCAAGCATGCAGATGGCAGCTCCCTATTCTGGGTTATAATCCAGAATAATTCCCACTGCAGAAAATGCCATGACTTTCTGAGCACTAGTTCCAATACTGGGCTTTAGCTACTCCCCGGACTTGTCATGTCGCAGGCTGGCAAGGCAACAGGCAAACACTTGCACAGTTTACTCAGTTCCAAAGGCTCAGGCATACTCAAGGTCAGTTCCAGTCCACGATCAAGGAGTCCAGAGAGTCAGCACAGGTCAGTCAATCCAAAGGGTCAGCAAGGCACAAGGAATCCAAGAACACAGACACAGAGTCACATGGGGCTGCAAAGACATTGTCTGCAACACTAAGGCAAGGTGAGCCTGCTCCTTAAGTAGAGGAGTCATTACCTCGCCCACGATGCAGCTGAGCTAATTGCTCTGATTTGCGCTTCAGCTGTTTCTGTTGCCTCAGAAGGGGAGGAAAGGGCCTTTGATGAGGCTCACTGCTTGTAGATTCTTCATCAAAGCTATCTGCCTGCTCACCTGGGACCAGCCTTAACCCCTCAATGCCTGCAATGCCATGCTGTAGTTGCTTAGCCTGTGGTGGCATTGCAGGCAGACTTCCCTCCTCTGAGAAGGCTGAACGGGGCATGACAGGACTTGAGAAGTGGGATATAAATGCAATGAATTGTGGGAAAGTTATTCCTTGCTGGCAACCAGAGATTATTTTTCAAGCAAGTACTGAAGCTGAAATGAAATCCAGCAAAACCTCTTGAATTGTCTTAAATGGATTATTAGCATGAATTCTGTTGTGGCTGCTTAATGCATTTCTTAAACACGCCTGTTCAAATTAAAATTTAATTTTCCCCAGCTGCATTCCTTGGGTTTTGTTTTATTTGAGTCTATGTGTTCCGTGTATTTTTACTTTAAAGTGTAGGCTTTTGATGTAACACCATAACCATCATAATTTGATGATTGTGTTATTGTTTTTAAATTGGATTTTTAATGTTTGTTTGGTTTGTGGATTATTTTTTTACTCCGTATTTATACTGATTTTGCTTCTTGCCCTGTGACCATCTGGTGGAGGGTGGATAATAATGCATGAGTTTTAAAAAAGAAATTAATATTGTAAGCTGCATTGAGGCACTCAGTAGGCATGTTAAGCTGTAAGTAATAAATTGAAAGACTGAAAAGCTTTGGATTTTTAAAGAAGAAATAAAATCTTGAGGCTTAGCTCTCTGTGGTTTAACCTGACCCTGTCATGGTCAATATACCTTTATAATGCCTCAGTCTTCTCCACATTGGCTAACTGGGGGCAGTTTAAATATTCTTATTCTTTTAATAAGAATAAGGGTAGGGCACAGTGTCGTATCTCACTGCCCGTGAGAGTTGTTGCAGTAGCTATAAATATATATGGCGCTGCAACTGGAATTGTCTGTCCCATAGGAATGGTAGGGTACTGAAAAAAGGCTGGAAAAGTGAGCCCATTGATTTTGAATTAACACCTCTATCAAACTTTGCTTGCATCTTAATTAAACAGGACATTGGCGCTTGGTTTCTGAAATATTTGATACTATTTTCACGTCATTATGCACAAAGTGTACGTCATGAGGAGGTAGCTATGACCGAGCATGATAGGACAGATGTCCTGGTCTTCTATTCCAGAAAGGTGTCCACTGCAATTGCTGGGTCCAGAAGGCCTGGCACATGCATTCATGCCAATGGGAAAACTGAGGCATGGGGTAGGGTAGTACAAAGACCAAAGTGGGCATGTATAGCACAGTGGGAGCCAGGAACCCACAGGTGGTTGTGAAATGTGGGCAATTGAAATGATCCAATTCAAATGCAATTTGCAAAACGAAAAGATGAGTAGAGAAGGAGACATGATCGTTGGGTGTGGTAGTTGTTATAGACAACGTGATGAAACTGGATATGGAAAACGTTTTTTCCTCACAAAATATTGTCTTCAAATGAATCCCAGTGTCAGAAGTTTCTGGACAAAGGGAAATGGGCTAGCTGAATTGTTGTTAAACAGACAGCCACAACTATATACTCTAATAGTTGAACTGTAGCAGTTATATGTATCCGGTCGCTATGAGCAAGAAATGGGCTTTTGCACCCATGTTCCATTTGTTGAGTTTCCATAGGCATCAGCTTGGCTCATGTGGACAACATGGGCAACATTTGAAAAGGCTGTTCCATATATTAGCTGATCTAATCTCTCATCCTTCAAATTTCTGCGTCAGAAGTTCTAGAGTTCTGGCCACCAAACATGTTCTTGCTTGCTTTTCATACATCTTATTTCTTCGAGGCAGCATCCTCAGGGAGAATGATTCTCTGAGAACTATCCATGTTTGAGCAAACTAGGCTGCATACAGACAGCGGAATGTGCAGTCATGATCAGGGCTTCACACACAATGATTGATGCATTGTCATGGCATCGCATTGTCCGCTCGTTGATGCAGAGTTTCCTTAATGCTGATCTAAGGACACTCGCTGTGCAGTAAAAACAAAATCCCAATTTTCCCGCCAGTCCTGGAAGAATGGCAAGAGCAGCCCAATGAGAGCAGAAGGGCAGCTCAAATGTGATTGGCTGCCTCAACCCACGTGGCCGCACATGCCAACTCAGCTCTAGCAGCTTCTGATGGGAAGATATGGAGCTGCTTATCGAGTTGGGACAGCTGGTTGTCGCTGCGCAGCAGGTAAGCTGTGCTTTTACCTTTAACTGCAGATATATTCTGCAAGTCTGGAGGTAGCCCTTATCTTACCAACTCTGGGTGCGTTCCCATAGGTGGTAAAATGCAGAATGGATTCAGATTTGCCACAGAGGGTTTCCATTAAATCCCCCAGTAATCCAAATCTAAATTAGCCCCCTGTTCCCATGTGAGTTCTTTTTCCAAGGAAAATGCGGGGAAAGACTCAAATTAAAGGGAAGGAGGGCAGCCAGCAGCAGTGGCTTTCTTACCTGTCCCCGGCGAAGAAGCAGGCAGGCAGGCAGGCAAAGTAATTATATTCCTTTGTATTTTTGGCATAGTACCCTAGTTTGGTTTTATGCTGAGTGAGGAGGTGGGCCAGTGTGGTGCTGCCTGGCTGGGCGGTCACTGGGGCGGGAAGGAGGAAAAGTGCGGCAGCGGCCTTAGGGCGAAAAGAGGTGAGGCGGTGAGGAGAGGTGAGGTGAGGTCGGGCTGAGCCAGTGGGGCCGAGTGGCAGCGGCAAAAGATGCACTTAGCTGGTGGCGGCAGTGGTGACTGTTAGGTGAGCAGGCACTGAGGAGCAGAGCAAGCAACCGTGCTGGCCAGCCAGGCAGTGGGTGAGCGAGTGGCAGCGGTGGGTCCTGCAACAGCCCCTGAAGGGCGATCCTCCTCCGCCGCCGCCACTGTTCTGCTGCGACCGCCGCTGTTCCCCTTCTCCCCTCCCTTTGCCTCCTGCACGTGGCTGGTCCGCTTCGCCGCTTCTTTCCCTGCTGCGGCCACCTGGCTGCGGGTGAGGTTTGGGAACAGCCCGCCGCGTGTTCAGTGCTGTTCCCAGCCTCCAGCTAAACCCGCAGGAGAACTTGGAGCAAACCTGGATCAGAGTAATCCAGGTTTGCTCTGGGTTCCCAGTAGGTGGGAAGGCGGCCACTGTTGCTTTGCAAAGTCACCTTGTAGGATTACGATGGGAGTTATGAATTACGAAGGCTTTCCTTGGAACAGAGGTCACATCAAATAACTCCCTGAGCCTTCAGTAATGACTTTCAACAATTTCTCCACCATGCTGTCAACATAATGTGTGCTGATCCAAATAAGCAGTGTTTTAACTCCCCTCCCCCATCCATTAAATCACTTGTCAGGGACTCTAGCTGGGCGGGCGCACATATGGTTTCATAATATCTCTAAGATTTTCAAGGACCAACTGGAATTTTGGAATGATTTAGTTTACAGTTCCCTTAAGTAACATTATCTTGTTAAAGACATTAACCCTGGCCCTTTACTGTTATATATTTGCTTTGTTTTCATCCTAGGGAGCAACCTGTAGGAGAGACACTCAACAGGAAGAGAAGGGTCAAAGGTCATGAAAACATTGATTTTCAAGATGGCTGAACGGCTGCCTTGGGAGCATGGTGCAATTATGAAAAACAGACATCTCTTTTTAACCTTTCTTTTTACTTTTAAAAGAAAGCTTTTATGTGCACTTTTGACAGCTAATAACTTCTATGTGACAGCCTATGCCATAATAGATTGATATAGGGATGTACATGAAAAAAAATGTTCATTTGTTTCACAGTCAAAACTAAGACCTGTCAATTCATTTGATGGTCAAATCATTTATCAAAAACTCTTTTTTTGCATTCTTTTTTGAACTTTTCACAAAGAAAAAAAAAGCCCATTTCATGATCAAGAATACAGCAAAACATTAATTGTTCATTTTTGCAAGTGGAAGGCAGTTTCAATCGAAGTTTTGAATATGAGGAAAGCCAAATTTTCTTCTCAGTGCAAATGTCTGTGAATGCAAAAGAGTCAATCAAATTTCCTATCACAAATTGAATTTTACACATCCCTAATTTGCTAGTTTTTAAAGATGCTCTGAGTCTAACACACCAGTACTTAAGGGAAACAAAAGGCTAAGCAGATTAGTTGCTTCAGTGATCTGCTTTAGGGTTAATTCGGTGTCAAATGACAGCCATTAGAATGGTCCAAATTAATAATAGAATAATCTCGGCTGAAGACAGAGAGGAGATCATCATTTCTGTGGCTAAACTGACTTTTGCTCATGCCTGTCGAAGTTCTCCGAATGGGGCTGGGTCATCACCATCCCCAGCACGTTCAATGTTTTCATGATCATCACTGCCCCTGCCGTATTCATTCAGAACTCAGCCAGGGTTACCATCATGGAAAGGAAGATAGGGCGTATCCGTAATATTCTCCCTCTCTTTCCCCATAGATTTCTGTTGATTATGAGAAAAGGAAGGGCAAAGGCTTTACCGTTTGGGTAGAGGAAGTATTGGTGGGGAAAGAATGGAGGAAGGATGCTTTGGATTTTCAAGATAGATAAGCACCCGGCAAGCTTTGTATTCATTTTATCCCTTCCCTGGGCAAAAGATGGGAAGAAAAAAATTACTAGGGGATGGGAAGAAGGCAAGAAGGAGTAGCTCAAAAGCTCCTAATCTTCACAATCTTTAGATCAGAGATGGGAGAAAAGCAGAAACAGGGAGCACTTTTTGGAAGTTAGGAAAGTCCGTGAGGACCAGTGGGGTAGAAGTTTCAAAGTCCTCTATTAGAAGGAACTTCTGGAAAGCAGAGGGTCATCGCTTCAATCCCCAGCACCTTTCCAGAAGAAGGTGAAGGCAAACCACCATCAAAGAGACTGTGTGGATTTGTCCATGGAGGCATCAGGATTCAGCTTTGACTCAATGGGTCCTAACAACGGCAGCAAGACAGGGGAAAGCAGTGGGAGAGTGTCATTCCTGTTGTTGACTCACAAATGCATGGATTTTATTACTCATGAGTAGTGAAGAATGGTCAGAAACCCTTCCTCAGAAATCCGTGAAATCCATGAGTTGCAAAACCGCAAATGATGAGGGTTTACTGGAAACAACTCCCATTGGCTAACATGGGAAACAGAACACTGTCCTGGATTAAGTAGGTTTTCCATCTGATCTGGCAGCCATGTTCTTAATGTAAGTCAAAAGAAACAAAACAAAGGAGACCCCCCACAAACTCCAGCTTTGTCCCCACCTAGACAGGGCTAAAAATGTCCTGGTTTAGGCATATTTCCTTGCAGTTCATCATATGAAGGCCGCAGTAGTGCCAATAATTGTATTTACCACTTCCTTAGCTTGCTTCATCAGTCTTATAAAGTAAACAGGGGGCGGACAACATTCAAAGCATAAGGTGGCCAGACCTTCACTGGCTAAATTCCCTTGTTCATTGGGTTCCAGCCTTTTCTTAACCATGAAGTCACTCTTGTAGGAAACTGCTAGCCTGAATTCCCCCAAAAAGAAGAGTGGGATTTCTGGAAGCTTGCTTAGGCATAATTCCTTCAAAATTCCTGCGGCCTTCCCTTTCCCTCTGAGTCAAAGAACTGCAGCCATTTCCTTCTTGATACCTGGTTCTCACCCCTCTCTGTTGATGGTGAGCCAAAAGGAGATGTTATTATTTTACTTTCCATACTGCATCTTAATAAGCTTCAGTAGCACAGGCAATGCTTGAAAACGTGTCATTGCTGAGGATATAAGTCTTTTCAGCAAGGAAAATGTGCAGCTGTACAAGGGAAAGGGAGAAAGCATGTTCTGTGGGAAACTCAGGAAAACCATGATTTGTACGTTTTGGAGGTGCGTGATTCTGTCTGGTCACCCTATGCATAAGACAACAGAGTTGCAATCCCACTTACGTTTTTTATAACAAAACAAAGCTAAAGCCGATGCAAACACGCATTCTGGCCGTCCCCATTTTTTTTCATTTTAAATTGCAGTCAACCCTGATGCTGTTCCCACAGAAAACACTTCAAAAATGCATTGGGGAAAGTGAGTCTTTTCCTCCCCACCCTTTGCCAGCCGGGGTGCCCACCCCTCTGTCCTGATTGGGTTCGATCCTGCAATGATGTGGCCAAGGGTGGGGAATCCCAGCTCCCTCCCCCCTCCTGCTTTTTCTACCACTGTTTGCTTCCCCACAGCAAAGTCAAACTTTCAGCAAGCGTGGCCACAGGGATTGCTTACTATGTTGCACAAAATCACCTCCCTAAGCCTCCTCGCTCACTCTTTCCCCTCACTTTCTCCTTTATCACACCTTTCTCCCACCCACCCACTGTGGTTGGTTCATACAGGAAGGAGCCAGCCAAGCCATCTTTCCCCAACCAAAAAAGGAGAAAGTTAGGGGAAGTGTGGGTGGGAAATGAAACTTGTTATCAGTGTGAAGTGGTGAAAGTTAAACTTGTTACTTGTTATCAGTGTGAAGTGAATGAAAATGAAACTTTTTATCCACCGTGAAGTGGCCTATCAAGGGAAAGAGGGTGGTGGTGGCTTGAACACTTTAAACTCCTTTGCAAAGGAAGGATGGCAAGCCAGAGGCTGTTGTACTGGATGAAACTCCACCCGTTTCATGACACATCACTCCCCAATACTACGGTACCATTCCCAAAGGAAAAAAGATAAAGTGTTTTAGCAGCAAAAACAGGAGTGGGAGCTGTTTTTCAAGGGGGGGGGGGTTATTGCGGTTTTTAGCTATTTAATCCTCAGAAAATGTGGGAACCTGGTTTGTAATGGGGCCAAAGAAAATTCAAATCGTTTTCAAACCACAATAAAACCCAGGTGGGAACAACCCCCAGAAGTGCTATGTAGAAATGTGCCAAAATGGGTTCTTGTTAATCTCAGCTCATGGCAAACAAAGTGTGTTTGAATATTCATTATCAAGCCAAATGGGCCAAATGTTCGCATAATGTGTTTGCATTTGAGCCAAACATAGGATACATTCAGCAAGATGCTTGCAGGGCCTGCACCATTAAGAAAATGCACATTATTAACTATTCTGCTCTTGGTTACTTTTTTTTTTTTAAATAGATCTTCATCCATTGGTTTCTGGGCCATCTTTTGCACTGGAATGATTCACATTCCAACAGTTGCTGATGTAAAGACTATTGGCTACTTTACATCACCAGGGAAACTGGTGCATCATTGGCTACTTTGTTGACTGTTGAGTATGTTGGTGTCCCAGGAAGAGTTTGGATCCTCGTCATCCCCACTCGCAATCAGTTTTAGGGGTATTTTGAGGATTATTTGACTTTAAAATGGAATACACGCCTGATTTTTCAGGTGTTTTTTTTCCCATTTTGGCTTTTAAAAATGCTTCTTCCTTATTGTTGTGTAAACGCTAGAGCAGTATTTGGGCAAATACATCATGAAATGGATGGGGTTTCACCCTGCGTGTCAGCCCCTTTCAATTAAAATGTACAGCAGTCATTTCATTGTAAAAATCCACCCTGTACAGCAGCTGGTTTCATTGTAGCAATCCACCCGCTTCACACCTGATGACAATGTTGCAATTTTGTGTAATCCTGGTTGTTTAAAAATTCTGACCTTTAAAAAGGGAAAGGGAGGAAACTGCTGCAGGATCTGGAAGATGTGTGTGTGTGTTTAAGTGTGTGTGCGCACAGGCGGCAGCAGCAGCAGAGCGAGCCAGCCAGCCAGCCAGGGTGTATTTTTTGGAGAGAACCCCTGGTGACTGTGGAGGTGAGCGGGCAAACAGGGGTTGAGTTGCCGCTGCTGCCATGTGCCCTGGGCAATGGGGAGAGGAGGGGAAAGAATCACATTCCCTAATGCGTTTTTGGAAGCATTTTAAATGTTTAGAGTGGGGACAGAAAATCAGGGTTGAATCCAATTGCCAGATGCTCTTTGGTTCCTTTTAACGTGCTTTACATATTGATGTAAATCCCGTTGTAAATAGCATTGTATATAGCGCTTTATTCCCTGAGTGGGAACTCACCCTAGCAGTGAGATAAGAAGATAGGAACAACTGGTCATCACATTTCTACAAAGTACATTTAAAAAATCAAGGCTGCAACTGATTCCACATGAAATCTGACGTCGGTCCTTCTACACACACACACACACACACACACACACACACACACACACACACACACACACACACTAGACACACACTACATGCCAATTTTGTGGTCTCCAGCTCAAACTTTTGTTCTCTTCCAACTTTTGAACTGAATTTCGAACATCTTCAGGCCTTCCATGTGAATAAATTTTCAGCCTATGTTGTTTGGTTCAAACTGAACTGAACCGAACCAGGAAAAACAACATGTGTGCGCACCTCTCCAGTGTGATGCCTTTAATGTCTGTATAGAAGAAGCACTAACTCCTAAGGCAGTGATGGCCAACCTATGACACACGTGTCATAGGTGACACGTCAAGCCCTTTTGGGTGACACACATGGTCACCCTGGCACCTGGGCATGTAGTGCTTGCTTGTTCTTGAAGTGTATGAAATACCAACTTTCAATTGAAGATTTAGCAAATGTAAAGAATTATTTGTTTTTGCTTTTAATAAAATACATATATCCAAAATATAACTTTTTTTACTAGAGCTACAAATATCACAAAATTATGGATATTTCCAGATGCGACACAGCACCCGAGTTAAGCTAGGTTTTCTTGCGAATTTTGACACACCAAGCTCAAAAGGTTTGCCATCTCTGTCCTAAGGCAAGCTATGAAAAGTGTAGAACTCCATTTGCGGTTGTGAAATTCAGGGACAGGACAGAGCTATTCTTGGTGCATGCTTTTTCAGGTTATTCTTTCAAACTTCCCAGAGCCAGGACTGCCTCACAAGAGCTCTTTCTGCCAAGGACACACTGTCGTGTGTGTGTGTGTGTGATACTCTAAAGCAGATGCAAGAAAGCCCATTCTTTTTAGGGGGACACACACAAATGGCAATAGTTCAGATCCTGCCTGTCTTGGGATGGACTTTGTGCATTTAAGCCCCTTCCTTTTTCTCTTGAGCAGAACTTTGAATGTGTGCTCTGAAGCCCAGACTTGACAGCAGCGCTGGACCGGAGTCAAACGCAGCTAATGAGAACATTTGTGTTCAGTTAACTCCGCATCCAGCATGGTTTTCCAAACCCCTCCCCCCTTGACAAATAATAATAATAATAATAAAGACCAATCCACACATTTGGAAAGGATGTAAGACATTGTGTTCCAGCATTCGCTATGAACCTTTCGCTTGGACTTCAAGCATAAATGACCTCAGTCATAAGCAATGCGCTAATTATTCACACCTGGCTTGTCTTTCGACGTCTTCCCTCTCAGGGCCCAGAGCGCTTCAGAGGATCTGTCCGAGAAGTGTCTTGCCAAAATGCTTGGCAAGACTCGTTTGAGTGATCTGGACATCAATGCCGTCAAAGCAGGGTGATGAGATGGGAAATCCGGGCAGGACACTTGGTTTGGATGCCCACAGCCTCAGCGTCTGTGGCAAAATGCAAGGCCCTCTGCGTGTGGGATCGGTGAGTTAATTCTGCCCTTTCAACCCTGCAATTTAAAGCCAAGCTCCCTGCTGTCAGTTTAGATTTGGACTTCTCACCTCCCTCCCAAGGGTCACTTGACATCCTGAAAGTCTGGAGGGCAGATGAAGGCTGTCTAGGCACTTAGGTTAATTATTCTGGGCCAGAGCAGGGAGCCCTGACCTGTGATGGGCAACTCTTGCCATGCTAGGATTGGTTGCCCCTGCAGCAGGGGAGGGCTATCTGCATTAGCATGGCTCTTGATGGCCCTGACTGCTGTCCTCTAAGGTCGGGTACAGCCTTCAGGGTCACAGCTCAGCTTCCAAAGGTCAGGAACGTTTCATTCTCAGCCGTCAGAGTTTCTGACGGCAACCTTTTTGGAAGTGTGCTGACTTCCGGCAGTGCTTCCTGTTGTGTTGCCAAAATGAGCCCCACAAATTCCAGAGCAGGAGCTGTGTGCCTTCCACACATGAGTCACTGCTCTAGATCAGGGAAAGTAGTACACCAGTGGACTTCACCATTGAAGGTCTACCAGAAGAGCAGGATACAGCGGTCTTCCGGGTGTCCTATCCTGCTCTAGTGCTCCATCTATGCAGATGAAGTGTTCTAGCAGGGGATGTGGGGCCCCCTTCCCACACCAGCACATGGAAAGGAAGCCCTGGGACCCTTTCCTCATGCAGGACAGCATCGTGTATGAAGCTATTCCCACACATATGAAGAAAATGGCTTCAAAGCAGCTTAGAGGTGGTAGCTTGTGGATGCTAATGTTCTCATCCCACCTCTGATCTGTTAAAAACCTTTAAAAGTGCATTTTCTGGCCATTAATGTGGATTAGAAGCATGCATAGCTGCCTGTGAGCCATTTTTCAAGTCACTTTTTTTTAAGAAAAGTGTGCAAATGTAGCCTAATTCTATTCCAATTCAAATGTTGCCTTTGACATGTTGAATATTGCATTTCCCCTCCCAGTGTTTGTTTTGTGACATCCCAAAAATGCCATTTTAAATTTATTTATTCTTAACTACTACCTCTATCTGTGTGTTTTAAACATGGCCACTTGATGTCATTAATTGGCTGCTACTCCAAAATATTTTAGTGGATATTGCTCAGAGCTGGGTCTCTCTGGAGCCAATTTGATGAAAATAACCTTGTCCCTTCACAAGTTTGGATCTGAAATCTTGATCTATATTTTCATCCTTGCTTTGCATCATTTGGAAATGGGTGTATTAACTAGCTTCCCTCCCAAAGCAGAGTATTTGTGTTCAATAAAATAAATATAAGTAAATAAACAAGACAAAGTTGAAATACTGTTGAAAATATTCAAGTTTTTAAATTAAAAAACATACAAAACAGAGTGAGTTATTTTTGGATTCATGGAAGGAAGGAAGGAAGGAAGGAAGGAAGGAAGGAAGGAAGGAAGGAAGGAAGGAAGGAAGGAAGGAAGGAAGGAAGATACATATCAATTCTGCTGGATCTTTGACCAGTAAAAACTATGCTATCCTCACTGGCACAAATTTTCTCCTTCAGCTGAGGAAGAAGCTGAAAAAAAAACCCCAAATCACAATTCCTTCCCTTTTAAAAATTTGGTCAGAACCCAATTTTGCTCAACAGGTGTTCTCTGTGTCTGAGGTTACGTTGTTGACATAACCCCTGCTCCATTTGGAAGAGTGAAAAATACGGCTCCATTTTTTCTTGTAAACAGACTTAGACTCCATTAAACACAAAAAGGAGAGGTTACCAGATTAGTCATGTGCTCTCATCCCATTGCAGCCCCCTAAGCGCATGGAAGTCAAGCAAGAGACATTTTCAGTCTGTGTCTGTGTGGTTTTTTTTCACCAGTGTGCGCATTGGAAGAAATATGTCATGACCCTCGTGAAGCCAAAAGGGTTCTGCGCACGGAATTCTTTCATGAATTGCACACCCAATATCTCACGCAAAACATGCCTTGAACTGTGTGGGGTCCTTCAAAGCTCTCCCAGAACTAACCATATTGCTTTACAAACACGAGCATTAGAATAACAGCAAGAGTTTTTTTCTTTGAATATTCTTTTGCCAACTATTTTCAGTTTGATCTTGATGCATTTTCCTCCTAAAACTTAAAAAAAAAAAAGTTGACAAACAGCCAGGAGTAGAAAGCTATTTGTGGAAAGTCAGTCTTATGTGATGACAGAAACCAATTCAGGAACTGAAGCTAAAAGACCATGGGAGCAAGAACACTGTAAGGTCTTTTCTGCACGGACCTTTAATTCAAATTAAGGGCTCGTGTACGTAAGCATGTAAGCCTCATAAATCTACACACTGATGCAGATCTATGAGACCACAACCTCTCCCCTCCCACCACCGGTCCACTCTGTCTGCATTAGGCACAGCATGATGTCAAACGGAGAGACCTCATTCGGTGTGGCTGGTGGACCTGTTTAACTGGCTATACCAGCAAGGACGTGTGGCCATGATCCAGGACCCAGGAGGCATGCTTTCTGCAACATCTCCTGATTTCAGAACTACCAGAGAATGAATTTCAGAGGTTCACCACTGAAATGCATTCACTAGTGCCCACAAGCATAGGAACGTTTGTTCCCTGCCCTTAAAGGCATGGAAGAACAGCCGGAAAGCATGGGCTGGTCTGACAGTCTCAACGTAGTGCTGCTTATGAAGGCTGAAAACCCATAATAGTGTTATTATGGGGAACCCAGCACTGATGCTGGGTTTCTTGTCATTGGGGTGCTCACCTCCACCTCTGTTGATGATTTTGGAATCGGCTCACTTGGCACTATCGGAAGCCAACCAAGCCCATGGTTTCGGAACATCTGTATTAACACTTCAGATATTCATTGTTATAGGATACATATCCAATATTTTTGTGTTTATATAGGATTCATGTCCAATGCGTATGCATTTGTATCAGATATTTGTACGAATTTGTACAAAAACATTCATATGGAATAGAATCCTACCTCATTTGAAGGGGATCTATTCGAATGAATATGGATTTTCTAACATTCAGCTTGTTACAAATCGAATGCCAAAAACACCATTCGTGCCCATCGCTACAAAGGAGTTGTTCTGAGCCGACAGGTGCTAAATCTGCTTGGGTTGGGTTCGACACCCTTTGAATAGAAACAGGTGGTTCAGACCAGTCTGAATTGCATCAAACTGCTATCACCCTGCTCACAAGGAGCCGGTTCAAGTCAAACTGAACCAGGGCAGTGGGATGGGTTGAAGCACCCACTTTGATTCAAACCAGTTGGCTGCAATTGCCCTTAAAAGGGGACTTTCTCATAGATCTCTATTTTCTTAAAAAAAAAAAATGAATAGGTTTGTTCCTGTTCAAGATTCCAACTCAAAGTAGGTTGAGTGTGTTCAAGCCTGTTTGGATCTGAACCAAACACTGTATGGTTCAGTTGGATTTGAACTGAACCGCCATTTTTGAGTCGGCCATTTTGTTTCAGTGATGTGAGATGGTCTTGCAGGCTGCAGGGAAGCCATTTGCAGGCAAGTGTGAGCCAAAAGCTTGAGGACCCCAGGAGAAGCATCATGCTGTGGCCCCTAGGAACATTGCTTATAGCTGTTGCAGCGGAGCCACCAGGTGCTCTGAGGCGAGAGACCACCCTGCTCTACTGGTCCAGGCATCCCTCCAGCTGGGAACGCTCTGCCCGGAGAGATTTTTTAAATGTCTGAACCTGCCTCAGATGCAGGGCAGTGTGTAACAAAGCACAGAACAGAAACGAGCTGGAGACAACTGTGTTTATGCTTTCCATTTCTCGAAGCGACAAAATCCCACTCTGAAGACTTCAGCCTGGCAAGCTGTAAACTCCCTGTACAAAGCAAAAGCTCATAAAAGGGTCTGGCCAGGCCGCACGGAGCAGCGGAGCATAGCGCCTGACAGACACCCCCCCCCCATCCTTCGCTTTAACATAGTGCATACGTACTCTGATCGTGCTATGAATCATCCGCTGGCTTCAAACAAGCTATTAAGGATCCAGAGACAGCAAGAAAATTCCATCCTGGCTTGGGGAGGCAGGAAAGCAGGTGTTATTTTCCATAAACCAACCTCAGCCTCCACGTCCCGGGTTGCCATAAATTGCTCCAAGGATGGAAACCTAAAGCAGTTCTGAGCTCCCAGACTTAAGTGAGAAGTCCTGCTAAGCAGATCCAGGTGGGAGATGTAGATTGTGGGGACAATCCTATATTTACCCTAAGGCTTGAAGGAAGTAGATCAGAATGGGGTCTAAGTCTAGCAGCAATGGAGACATGGCCTGGAGGTATTGCCTACCTCCACAAGCCATGCCTGACACACTTGCAGGATGTTGTGCCCTGCTAGTGTGGTGCATCTGTTTATTCTTTTAAAAATCTGTATCACAACCCTCCATAACAGAAGGGGCGTGCACTTGGCATAGGGCCTTTTCAGTGATGGCTCCCAGTCCCCCTCCTGAGGGGCATCAGGAACCTTCACTCTATGTGTTCAGATGAGCTGTGAAGACATACCTTTTCACCATAGCCTTTGGCTAAGTATGGAAACAGCTTTTCCTCCCCACATCCAGGCACTGTTATGGTTTTAACAAGTTTAATATGCTATGGTTTTAATGTGTTCGTTCCGTATGTTGCAATCCTGCCCTGAGACCTTTGGGTATAAGGCGGGATAAACATTTAAACAAACACACACCTCTAGTGTAGCAAAACTAGGAAGGTAAAGAATATTGGTAGCTGTACCTGTTGACTTTTAATTTAACCATTTTTCGAGGCAACCTGTCCCAGATTTATGCCTGATTTCTCGGACTGACTAATAAGGATGCGCATGAGCACTCATCACATTTGAAATTTGTACGAATTTGTCTGAATTTGGAGATTCGGATTTGAATTGAAGATTGGTATCCAAATACAAAGAGAATGTTTCTATGCATTACTTTTGTACTGAGCTCCGTTACATTTGTGAACCTGGAGAAGAGGGAAAGCGGATGCCCAGTCACACCTGCAGTGGATACAAAGTGGATTCAGAGTGGATTCAGGGTGGATGGAGAGAAGATTTGACGTGTTCAGAGTGGATACATAGGGGATATATAGGAGATTCATAGCATGGATTTGTATCAAGCATTCATATCAAATTTGAATCCTATAACATTCATGGGGATCTATTCAAATGAATACTAATTTTCCTGCATTCAATTCAATATGACTCAGACACGAAAAAACTTTTATGCATATCTCTACTCACTAACGAAAATTGGAAAGCCAATACGTTTATTTATTTATTTATTTATTTATTTATTTATTTATTTATTTATTTATTTATTTATTTATTTATTTATTTATTTATTTATTTATTTATTTATTTATTTATTTATTTATTTATTTATTTATTTATTTATTTATTACGCCTTATGCCCAAAGGTCTCAGGGCAGGTTACAACATTCACAAACCAGAAAGCCACAACATGATCATGTAGAGGCTGCCAGGTTTTGCTGGTGACATTTGACAAGCTGAGGGGTGCCTAACAGAAGCATCAACAGCTGGAGAGAGGGGAACGCAGGGGTCACTCTGGCAACAACTCAACAGCTGTTGAGTGAGGTCCTTTCCACACTGGCTCGCTGAAAAACGGATCTATTAGATCCGTTTTCCGGCAATCCATCCTTTCCTATTTGTGACGGATCTACCGGACCCCTTGCATCCACACACGCGTGGGGAGGATGGAGTGGGAAACAGACTTGAGGTGGGTGCAGTGTGGTTGCGCAGCACCCATCTCAATCTATTCTCCCAAGGCCCTCCCCCTGGCCTCCCTGATTGGCTCCTCTGGAGCCAGCGATCGGGAACTGGGGGCCTCCATTCTCTGGGCTCCCCCTCGCCCCAGAAGCCAGAATTGCACAGGCGCGCATGGTTGGCCAATGGAGAGGCATGCTGCATGCATGCACAAAGCACGCCGGGCCCGGCAGCCAGAATCGGCCTGCCTGCCTGCAGGTAAGTAGGGGATTGCACGCACCTGACCCAGAGTGGATAGAGGGGGTGTAGGGTGAAGACCCCCCGGCGCGAGAAGCTGTGATTCCAGCTTCTTGGGCGAGGGCAACACCAGAGAATGGAGGTCCCTGATTCTCCATGCCTGGCTCCAGAGGAGCCAATCAGGGAGGCCGGGGGGAGGTCCCACTTAGTTCCCCCATCCTTGTGCAGAAGCATCCTTCATAGATGCAGATTAACCGCACAAGGACGGAATAAGACCTGATGAACGCTACCTACTATCATGTCTTACAGGAAACTGGTTTTAGTGCCTTCTAGCACACATTAGAGACACATCTCGTGTGAGCCAATGTGGAAGTGTCTCTAATGTGTGCTGCAATGTGGAAGGCAACTTTGCAAATCTGTAGTGGGTCCTTAATCCGTTTTAAGTGCCAGTGCGGAAAGACCCTGAGACCAGCTATTGGCCAAGGAGTCAGTATTCAATATTTCTGCCTTCTCACCTTGTTGCTTATTTATGATTGCACTCTGGACATGCTTTGGGGCCCAGTCTACACTGTAGGGGGACTTCATCTTGTTTTCTTGGCCAGAGTATAATAGTCAAAGGGAAAAGAGTGGCTTTGATGAACCAGGGTATAGGCTCAGAGAAATGCAAGTAGCCTCTAGACTTGTCTGAGCCAAATCATGCTGTTTTCTGAAATGCCAGATTGTGGTCTGAACTGAATTTTGTGGTCAGTGCACACCCCTAGTTTACACCATATAAAATAATATCAAAATAAATGGGTTTTGCCAAGCATTCTTCACTTGAATGTTCAGGTCAAAGCTACCTATTAAATTTGACGGGATGGAAATTCCTCTCCAAAAATACTTAGAATGTGCAAACATTTGCCTCTCGCAATTTACTTACATACAGTGCTGCACGGTTCCTTTGATTTTGCTATTTTTCTTCCTGGATTAATTGCACTGAGGAGCTCAGCCAGAGAGGGTCCTCAAAGGGTTAGGATATCACCCTCAATGGGAAGAGAGCGTGACCGAAACTGAAGGCAAACAACGGGCACTTCAAACTTTAAGTGAGAACCTCTCTCTTATTGGAACCTCTGCTGGCAAGACAAATGTTCATAAAGTGAAAGTTAATAGCTTTTCATTATTGCTATGGCTGTGGGCATCTGTGACTCAGGGCTGATATGTTGAGTTGTCAGGGTTAGGGTTAGAGATAAGATTAGGGTTAGAGTTGTGGTTGGATTAGGGTTAGGGTTAGAGATAAGATTAGGGTTAGAGTTGTGGTTGGATTAGGGTTAGGGTTAGAGATAAGATTAGGGTTAGAGTTATGGTTGGATTAGGGTTAGGGTTAGGGTTAGAGATAAGGTTAGGGTTAGGAATAAGGGGTGTTTTTCCACTGTTTTTCCATGGGTACGTAATGGCATTTTTGTTAGGCTATGGTTAGGGTTAGAGTTATGGTTGGATTAGGGTTAGGGTTAGAGATAAGGTTAAGGTTAAAGTTAAAGTTAGGCTAGGGTTAGGATTCTTTCTAAGCTGGGCCTTCCTTTAGAGATATTTTGCCTCCTACCTAGGGAAAACTTTCAGTGTACTCTTCAGGATGTTTTCTGTTGCAGGGAATAGCTGTAACTGGGCAAGTCTACCTTTTGCCATTGCGGGGGGGTGGGGGGTGGGCAGAAACCAAAGAGGCATGGGGAAATCCTTCTGCTGGTTGGCTTATTCACCCGCGTTTAGTTTGGCTAGCTGCTGACCTCAGTTTTCATTTCTTATTGTGCCCTGTGGACTTTTTTGGCACCACCTGCATCACATGAGGGGCATTTGACTTTCTGTGTCCAAAGCCCATTCCAACACAATTATGCCCCAGAGCTGGTGATGACCTCAGGAAGAAAGACTTCTTCCCAGGGTCATGGGATTGGGCCAGTGGTCATCCTGATCCATCCAAACCCAGCTTGGCTTGGGACTTTCTGGCAGAGTCTTCTGAGACATGACATAATCCAGCTTTTGGCCAGAACCACCAGGGGAGAAGACTCCAGGGCCACTTGGCTGGGTGCTGAGCCTGGGGCATATTCAACTGGGTGGTCTGTACGCCTAGGACACGGGTCCTACCTTGGTTTCTTGGCTGGTGCAAACATCTTCCAGTTTCCCACCCTAACTATGGCCCTCACATGCCAATTCAAATGCATATCTCTTTGCTTTTGTGTACAAGAAACTGTGCATGCATAAATAATTGTCACAGGGATGGGAAGAACAAGGGTAACAAAAGCAGACCCTCTTCTGTCTCTGTCTGAGGTGGCTTTCAAGGCATTTTTGGAACATCCGTCATCCTTTAGTGGAATCTCCAGAAATGAGGGCAGCAGCCGCGGCCTCCACCACCACTACCCAGGGAAGAAATCCTGGTGACATTTACCAGCATGAATCTTACCACCCCTGCATTTTCTTTTCCATGTTGTGAGTAACTTTCCCTTCCCCTCCTCCCAGCGACTGGCTGTGGGTCGCAATGCAGAGGACCAGAGAGACCACAACAAGCATCCCCGCTGAGTTTTGTGGTTTCCCCAAATCCAGCAAGTCACCATTAAAAGCACCTCAGCGGATGACTCACTTGTTGACGGGGTAATTTGCCCTCGCAGGGTTTTCATCACAAAAAAATGTTTAGAAGTAATTAAGCATCATCAATCCCAGACTGATTAGCCCAATCGGCCTCATTACGGAGAGAACCAGATCTGGCAATTTAAACAGTGGGCGGAAAAGAGGAGGAGAAAAAAAAATACTTGAAGAGAGAAGGAAGAAGTGTTATTGTATACTAGAAAGCCAGGCAAAAGTCCACAGATTTAAAACAGCAGAAAGCAGCGCTCAGAATGCACAGATACCCACCAGCCAAGCAACGACCACCCATGAAGCGTGTAGGGTGAGCACTGAAACATGACACGGATGATTTTCAGAGAAATTCTGGAAAGGCTTTTCATTGATATCTCTTTTACAGATAATTTCCACAGGCAGCCGTCCTGGCCTAGTTTTTCTCTCTCTCTCCTCGTCCCCTGGCTTCCAACCTTCCCTGGACAGACAGATATAACAGATCACTCCTTTTTATATGCTTCTTTATGATACAGTAAAAGCAATCAGCTTTACAAGAAGCTAAGTTGGATTATGGAGACGTGTAACTGGAGAAGTGCAGTCTTTTCCCTGAGAAGGTTTTGCTGGAGCTGGGCTGATCAACTTGCAGGCAATAAATGAAGGAAAGGTTTGGTTTGGTTTTCGTTTGTTTGGGTTTTGTTTTTCTTTAGGAAACTTAAAGATGGAATAAAATAAAAGCCAAGTCAAATGAAAACTGGCTTTTGTTTGGGAGACGCACCATGGAAGGAAAGGAACGGAGGTTTGGGACCCTCAAAAGCCATTTAAAAGCAAGGATGGAGGACTGGAGAAGAACAGGGTTGCAATACTGGTGTCCAGATTAAAACATGATGTGGATGTGGGAGGAACTGATGCAGCAGAAGAGGTAGCTATGGGCTAAGAATACAGTCTTCGCAATGCCATCTGCCTACCAAGCCCAGCGCACACAGGGAGATCACATGCCCAACCTAAAACAAATGAAAACATCTAGGGTATGTCTTTTTCGGCATTCCAAATTATGTTCTATAAAATGCAGTTGTCCTTTATATAGCAGGGTTTTTTTAAAGCACAGTTTTATGTCATTTGCATTTATAGTGCAGATTAGACTACTGCAATGCGTTCTACGTGGGGCTACCCTTGAAAAGTGTTTGGAAGTTGGAACTGGTGCAGAATGCGGCAGCGCGACTGATGACAGGAGTCTCCGGCTGGACTCACATCTCACCAGTCTTAAAGGATCTGCACTGGTTACCTATTCATTGTCAAGCCCAGTTCAAGGTGTGGACACTAATGTATAAAGCCCTAAACAGTTTGGGCCCTGAGCATCTGAAGGAGTGCCTTCTCCCACATAGACCTTCCTGGACACTGAGATCTCAGGGAAAAGGCCTTCTTGTAGTTCCTTCCCTTTCAGAGGTATTAGGCATAGGGACTTGCAGGAGGGCCTTTTCTGTGGTGGCTCCTTGCTGCTCACCAGGCACCTTCCTTGTATAGTGTTCTGCACCTGGTGCAAACATATCTTTTCACCCAGGCTTTTGCTTCTTAAACAGCTTCCTCAGGTTGCCCTCCTGTTAGGGAGGGAGGGAGGGAGGGGTGGGAAGAAGGGGGTTACATTTTTAATTATGCTTTACTATTCAATAGGATTTAATTTCATTCGGTGAAGGACAGGATATAAATTTTCTAAACAACAACGACGACAGCAACAATAACAATAATAAGGGCCAAGGCGCTTGGGAAGGGCCCAACTAGTGATAACAATGACCAAAACCAGCATAAATATCTTGTTTGCTGTGTGTTACTGTTAATAATAAACAAATAAATAAATAAATAAATAAATCTGCCCTCTATCCCAGGGACTCAAGACAGGTAGCAACCTCAGGTTTGCTAAAATGTGAGCTCCTTCAATTGAAGGGATCCAAGGTCAATGTAGACTGGGACTAGAAAACATACACAAGGCACAGAAACATGTTCAGAACAGATTGTTTTAAACATTCGCTTGAAATTTGCTGGGTTGTCTCATATGGTGATTGTGCTCCGGACAGGCTGGTGCAGTCTGAGGGAGGCCCCAACCTCAACGGTTGATCTAACAGGGCAGGATCTAAGGGGGAGGAACCCCCCTTAGGCAACATCACCATCAATTTGTGGAAGGGAAGTTGCTGGTCTGGTATACCAGCCATTGCAGAATTGCCTGTCTACTCCACATGTAGTTCTGTGGAACACTAGAAGCAACCAGGATCGGAGTGAAAAATTAATATGGATTCCTTTCATTCTCTTCATCTTTGCTCTGAGGACCTTTGACTGGTATATAGGTAACATTCAGGGCTCTCTCCTTCTTTATGCTCTCTCTTTCCATTCCCTTCTCAGTATGGGACATACAGATGGCTCAGCATAGCTACTGTCCTAGCCACCTATGTTGTTTTCCTAGTGAATTCTGCTTTGAAACTTGATTTTCCTTGACACCAGGTAGTCCTTAAAGACCATGTGCCAGTACAGCATTTTTAATCAAGATTTTTTGGAATCAGCACCAAGTACGATTTCTGAGGCTGCGTCCCCATGCACATTTGGTTCAGATACAAACGCAGGATCGGCAAGGGGCGTCCTCATGCATTTTGGATTTGGGCCACGGAAAGTGGACCAAATCCCCCCAAACCGTGCCAGACCAGGACCAAATTTGGTACCTGAAAAAACAAGTCTCGACATGGTTTGGGGCGGCATGCATTGTTTAGTGAGTTTAGACCATGCATGGGGACATTCACGGGCTATCCAGGGAGGAGATTGGCGCTCACGTCATTAGGAGGTGGGTTGTGCTTGCCGTTCCTGCCCTGTGCATTGAAGATCTCAGCTGCTGACATTTTAAAATCCCGATCGCCAAGGCAGGCAGGATACTGGATTAAGTTTTGTGCATTTTCCACAGAAATATTTCCACCCCCCATTTCCAAATTGCCAAGGCAGGCAGGATAATGGCTTGGATTTTTGTTCCAATTCCAAAAATTTTCACACACCCCCGTTTCCCGGTCGCCAAGGCGATCATGAAATAAAGGCTTGATTTTCTCCCTTTTAAACTTGGCGGGCATTCTCGTGGTTCCTGGTGGAGCGGAGGTGCGCAAATCTGCTCAAGCGCCTAACTGCCGCTGAACCTCGTAGCGGCTTTTCGTCTTTTAAAATTATTTATACATTTATTATTATGAAGTAAGCTTTATTTTAACTTTTTTTGTGCCTCCCAGCCCAGTCCTCACTTTCAGTGCCACTAAGGGAGGGGGCCATGCAGCCCCCCCAATGAGGAGAGAGGGGGCGGAGAGGAGGAGGCACTGCTCCCCCGTGCCAGGGTTTGGCGCAGTTTGCATGGGGCTGTCTCCATCCACGCCCAATCCACACCAATCCGCACCATGTTGCCAGGAATGGCATGGAGACAGGCTGGGAGCGATCTCAGACCGATTCCCGGTCCCATGCGTTCTGATCCTGCTCCAAATGGCTTGCATGGGGACGCAGCCCAAGTGTCCCTACCGTAGTATGGACTCATAATGGATTTGCTAACTTTCTTGTTCCCACTCTTCATTCTTCCTGCCAACAGGGTTTGCTTCAAAGCCATCTCACTCTTAATGGTATATGACATATTGGAGATCCAATATGGTTGAGTTAATCATATTCTAATAGCTCTTCCTTTACAACTGGACCGGCTCAGAATGCACCAAGTAATATTTTAATTTCTTAGCTCTGATGAATTTAATTCCAAGCAGGTATTCAATTTCTGCACTTACAAACTGGTAACCCAGATGTTTGAGGCCAATGGGCTTGAAGGAACGCCGATACAAATATAATATCTAATATGAAATGTCAGTTTGGGTGTTCCACTCAATTTCCTGGAGAAAGCTTGAAAAACCTTCTTATTTAGGTTGAAGACCGAATCAGTTCCATGCCTCGGCCCCTTCCCAGTTCCTATGTAATTCCACATAACTAAAGTTCTCTAATTTCTGAAATGCAAATACGGAGCAGATGTAGGTAAACGTACGTGTGGGAGTAGGTTCTTTTCTTGCCATTCAAGAGACTCTTGCCTCAAATGTTCTACTAGATAGCAAAGACTAAACTTTGCAGAGAAATATGTAAGAGAACACGCTTAGAGCACCTGGAGTTAATAAGGAAGTGATCCGTAGCTTCCAAACTTTGGGGAGCGGGGCGGGAGTGAAGAGGCAGTTGCAACTTTAGGAAGAAAGAACAAATCTTCATGGCCCTCATTTGCTGGACGAGAAAGAGGCAAAGGAAACAGCCTCTTCCAACACGTTTTCATTATGGCCAGCACGAAAGACAAGGCTGCAGGGTCTAGACTTCACACCTAGCTGTTTGGTTTTCTTTGAACTGTTGCGGTACCTAAGTTTTCAGGAAAGATATGGGCTCGCGGGTTGCCTGCGGTCAACTTCCATGTAAAGTAAATAAAAAATAAAAAATAAATAAGTGACGTGCAGATTCCTATCTGATGGTGGAGGCTGCTAGCTGATGGCAGGAAAGAACACTAGATTAAAGAGCAATTAATGACAACAAGATTTCCTCTCCATTGCAACTTGTTTTGGAAATCTATGAAAGGCTCCTCAGGGAAGTTCTTGTAAGGAGATCTAAGGTGGAACCAATTGTCTTGAAATGGAACTAGGAAACTTCAGGGCTGCAGATATGAAATCACATATTATTATAGCGTTCACTGCCCCCCCCCCTTGAAATCCATGGACTGATAAAGAAGAAGATAATTATCAAAGCACTGTAAGTTGTTGGAAACTGGTCCATCAGACATGAAGGCCCTGACAAATTGGGCAAGTGTGCGCCCAAGCACAAAAGACTCACATGCGGCACCAAAATTCCTAATGTGGTGGGAATCTGAAGCTAAAAACATATTCCTGTGCAAAGTGAGGGCAAGGTGTTTGGGCTTCGTTCACTCCTGATTTTAGCATGTTGTCAGGCAGACAACAAGGGCTGTGGTCACACCTAATGTTTAATCCAGCTTCAGTCCACCTTCAGAGTGAGAGAACACATCATCAAAGGAACCAGTAATTTTCTTTCCATATTACCTATCCCAAAGGTGAATTTTCTGAGTTATTTAATACTAAAAGAAAACCATTTGTCATTTTGCTGATGTGTTCTCTCGCTCTGAAAATGGACTGAAGCTGGATTAAACTTTGAGTGTGACCACAGCCAAGAAGGCCAAAAGGGAGGCAAATCTAAGGAACTAAAGTGCATTCTCAGGCACCTCTCATCCTTAGTTGCATTGAAGCCAGGGAATGAAAGTTCCCCGGCTTTGAAGTTTTCCTCCACGGTCATTAAGCAACGAGCAGGAAACAGTCCCAGACGTTAATCATTGTCTGCACATCACTTATATGCCCCTGGACAGGTGGTGATCCAGGTAACCTGCTTGCTCCACTCCTATCAATCCACACTGCAGGAGCAAGGGTGCTCAAGGTCACAAGGCCCTTGTAGAGCGGGTCCTTCCAGACTGCAAAAAGGTGACTTCTGAGGGTGGATTTAGCCCTCAGACGTGAGTTAGAAGCATCAGGAACATGCTGGCCTGTGGATGCTCTTTCCCAGGGCAGACCCAGATCAGCCCAGTAAATAAATATTTTTGTTGTCCTGAGATGTTATTCATCTCAGTATCTGTCCGTCCATCTGTCCGACCGACCGTTTTGATGCTGAATTTTCCAGTCCTCCTGGTAGTGGAGAAGAGAAAGAAGTTTTGAAATGAACCCATGAACTTTTCAAACCAGAAGCCATCATCAGGATAGAGCTCAAACTTGTCCAATGCACATTAGCTCAAGAAGAAGAAGAGTTGCCTTTTCTACCCTGCTTTTCTCACCCATTGAAAGGGATTCAAAGCGGCTGACAAAGCTTCTATTCTTCCCCCCACGACAGGTGGCAGGTGGGGCTGTGAGAGCTCAGAAGAGAACTGTGACTAGCCCAAGATCACCCAGCTGGCTTCATGGGGAAGTGCAGAACAAAACCCGATATTCCCTAACCACTAGACCAAACTGACTCACTGGCTATCAGGTAAACCTCCATTTCTATGGCAATTTTGACCTGATATTTGTACCCTGGATCTCTCCCTTTCCTTATTTTGGTAGAATGAATCTCTTCTCTGCAGCACCACTGCCAAATGTCTAGTAAATGAGATTTCTTTCCCTTGTCTCATACGGATAGAACAGATGTCCATGGATCCTTTAATTTTTTGTTTCCACAGGTACCATGTACAAGCGATGAATCTATTATTGTTGTTATTTGAGTACGCTTTGCCTTTCCCCAAGATCTCAAGGAACCTTGTATTTTCCCCATCTTTTTAAATCTCTCTAACAGACTCTGAGGTTGGGTGAAGAGAAAAAGGAGATAAAAATTATGGGCAAACCTCTTTGCAAGCTTGGAGGTTTTACTAAAAGGTAACCAGGTATTTCCCCAAATCTCCTTTGCAGCAGTGAGGACTAGAAACTTGTTCCAACCTCCACAGAAGCTACACTTCTCATCAGGCTGAATTCCAGAGGAAGCCAGATAGCGCCTGTGGGGTTTTGCAAAATCTGTCCAAGGAGTTTGGAGTGGATTCTGTCATGGCATATTTTGATCCAAATGGGCAACGTTACATCATGGCAAATCTGAGAGCATCGCTGTCAAAAAAAAAAAAAAAGCTAATGAGTTTCAAATGCTATTTTGATGGTTTCCTTTGAAAGGAATATCCAAAGCCCAAGGAAATTAATTAAAGATCTCTGGGGCTTTGTAATCAAGGTAGCCACAAACAAAGGCAGAAAAGCAGCTTTTATGTGGGAGAATGCACCCACGGCCAAAGTGGGATTCCCATCAGGGTCGGAAAATGCCCTGCTTTCCCTCTCTGGCTGGGAAGGAGCTCACGGCTGCCTCCAGAGAGTGTTTTTTCTTCCCCTTGGCACAAATAATTATGTGTGAAAGCAAATGCTCTTTCAACAGATTCACTGCAGTCAGCCTCCGGGGTTCATCTGGACTTTTGCAAAGACCTTTCAGATCCAAGCCAGAGTTTCATTGCTGCCACAATGAAAGAAACCAAAGAGCCCAAAATATTATCCCAAATTCTTGGCATCGTCCTTCCCTTTTTCCAGGCCTGGGTCATGCTTTGGAGGAGGAAGAGGAAGAGGACGGAAGATGAGGAGAAACAGCATAGAGGCATGCTGTATTTCAGCTTATGATCCAGAATCCCTGACTTTGAATACCCTTCAGCCATGGAAGGTCTCAGACTGACACAGGGCGAATCCCCATGGCAAGCTTATTTTGATTTCAAACCGTTTTCAATCCTCACAGACCCCACGTCAGCTTGGTTTAACACGCTTTCCATGTGTTAAATCACCCCAAAGCGTTGTAAATGTTAACCCTCATTTCAACAGGTCTCACTCCGGATCGTGCACTTGATACGTGTTACATTTTTTACTGTGGGGACCCTACCGTTTTAAGGGATGAGAATCTATGTTTAGGGTTTCCTTGCCCCAATAGCTTGCTTCCAAAGACAGTGATTTCAGTGTAAAAATTCAACCTTCACAGCAGCCGCTACACTGTAGCAATCCAGCCACTTCACACCTGATAACAATGTTGCAATTTTGCACAATTCTAGCTCTTTGGAGTTCTGACCTTTAAAGGGGAAAGGAAAGCAGGGGCAGGTTCTGGGAGATGTGTGAATGTTTAAAGCCCCCTTGCTTGAGTTGCCGCTGCTGCTGTGTGTCCTGGGCAATGGGGAGAATTGCTGGCTGGCTGCTGCCGTTTTTCCTCCATCCAGGCAAGCGGCAGCCACCCAGCTAGGCTCCATCAAGGGGTCTGTTATGGGTGGTGCATTCACACCAGGAGGAAGAGGGCAGGGCAGCCCCGAAAAGCAGCTTTTAGAAAGTAGCCACTTGAGTCCCCCTTGAGTCACGTATGCCATGTAGGATCCTCAGAATCCGGATCGAACACGATTAAGCTGAAAGTAATGGGAACAGGCAAATTTGCGTTTGCATCCGGTTCTATTATTTCGGTTTAGGGAAACTGGATTAAACTTATAATGGGGATGCGCCTACAGTCACTGGCCCTTTCTGCACTTACTTGTTGATCCGGATCATCTGTGCGGTGGATTCAGATCTGAACTGTGCTAAGGGTGCAATAATCTGAATCAGTGGAAGACCAGATGTATGTGGTCTATATCTATGCTAGCACCCTTTAGCGCACATTTGCTGTTCTAAACTCCTCCCAACGCAGATGCCTTTCCTGTGGTTGATCTGGATTGAGCTAAAAGAGGTCAACTGAGGTAAGTGCAGAAGGGGGCATTGACTCTCAACCGGTCCTGCCTCACAGGAGTGTTGTGAGGATAAAATGGAAGGAAAGATAGGTAATTCTGCTGCTGTGAACGCCTTGGACTAAAGGCAAGATTTGGATGCCTTATGTAAATACAAATGGAAAGAGATAGTTCTCCTTAGGTTGGTGGCAACTGAAATGTGATCACAAATTTTTCCATTTTCTCCAGACAGGTCCTGGGTTAGAGTTCTGAGGGGTAAACTAACTAGAGCAAAGAGGTCTGAAGAGAGGCCAACAGTGTCCCTTTAACAGGACCTGCTATGCTTGATCTGGGACAGGCTACAAGAGAATAATTAAACTGCTCCACGCAAAGCAAGTGAGGATTGGAAAGGCCCTTTGCCTGTTCATATTTCCTTCCACCATCTTCTGCTTGCAGTACAGAAATCTTGCAGTGTCTTTGCAGCCCTTTTTCTAGAGTCCTAATGCCTCAGGCCTTTGTGGAGTGAGGCAGGACATGCAGGGCTAATCAGTTTCAGATCAGCGATCGTTACCGGTGGGTATAAACACCGTGTTGAAATTGTCACTCTGATTTAAAAAGGGCTCATATTATCTGATCAGTGCTGCCTTGTCCCCATTTACTCTTCAAGCACACCCATGCTTTCAAACCCTGGAAATTCTCTTCGGAAAATCAATCAGACATGAACCATTTTCAGCAAGCAATTCACGCAAATCTCCCCAGCGGGGTTGTCTTTGTCCCTTGAAGGCAGAGAGAACCTCTGAGCATTCTGATGTGAATGTTTCGTTTTCTATGGGACGCCTGAAAATGTAGAATCCTGTCTCCGTAGTGGTACATCATTCATTCATTCATTCATTCATTCCATTCATTCATTCAGCCCTGTACCAGAAGGTCCTAGCAAGGGTTACACCAAGATGTTACCTTTTATAATGCGGCCTTCTGCCTTATATAATTAACTTTTCTGCAGCACACATTTGTTCTTACACAGTCAGGGAGATTCCGCATTGGTTGTCAAACTGGTCTGACAAGCGTGCTAGCAGCCTCCCTTCTGCATGTCTAATGCCATCTAAGGGAGGCCTGGGTGGGGCTTCCACCAGACCAGACCAGACCAGACCTGACCAGACCAGTTAGAGTTTTGTAGGAACTAAAACCATGGGTTTGGTTCACTATCAAACCAAACACTCGTTTGTTTGGCTTGATGGTGAACCATTTAATCAAATGGCTGTTTGCATTGGATTTCAAACTAGTTTGGAAATAGGAAATACAATGTTTCCCCATTAGAAAAAGCTCTTTTCAAGGGGAAAAACACAGCAAATGCATAGTGATCAACCAAATAGTCTGCATTTGCAAATGGAAGACTGACTCAGTTCTCTCAAATTTTTGGATATTCAAACAGCCGCACGTTCAGTTCAACTGCGTGAACTGCGAACCAATGAGATCAGTTCGGTACATCTCTAGCACCAGCCTGCACACTTGCCAGTCTAGTGCAGAATTGCTCACTGACCGTAATCCCAGGCTGTGATCACACTTAAGGTTTAATCCAGCTTCAGTCCACCTTCAGAGTGAGAGGATACATCAGCCAAGTGATGAGCTGTTTTCTTTCGTTGTCAGAAAACTCACCTTTGGGATGGATGACGTGGAAAGAAAATTACTGGTCACTTGGCTGATGGGTTCTTCCCTCGCTCTGAAGGTGAACTGAAGCTGGATTAAACCCTAGGTGTGACAACAGCCCCAGAAACTCACAGTTAACACACCTCTGTGGTGTCATTAACTTGCATTGGCGGGCTGAGTCTCCCCTTCTCTTTTATGGCACCATCTGCTGCTTAGACTGGTTTCCTTACACCAAATAACAGACACCCAGCAGACAGACAGGTTGGCCAACACGTGCACCATGTTCAACAGGCAATTTTGATTTATAGGTGGGAAGAGAAAACCCACTCACCCTCTCCCGAGATGCTTTCCCACCGGTGTTTGTGGATGCAGCCAGCATCTCGCTTGCCACTATCTCGAGCTGCCCCCCCTCCTCCTGTCACTGCCTGTTAACTTACTTGCCTTTCCTCATCACCACCACCACAACCGCCAGCCCTGCGTCAATCTACTGAAGGTGGAAAGTGTGCTAAAGGTGGCGATGAAAGCAATCAGCGACAAAAGCCGCCCTCCTAGAGAGGTCAAAGGATCTGGAGTGAATTAGTTTAATAATTGTGAGAAAGTTTGGTAGGGCAGGATATGGCAGAGTTTCAGGTCCTCCGTAGGGTATGGAAAAAATTTCCTCGCTCCCCACTGTTATGGGATGGAGGGCTGTCTGATGGAACGTATTGGCAAGAGACCTTGCTCTTGTTAAATTGTATTGATTGCTCTGCTAATCAAAATCCAAGGTGACTTGCCAGCACAGATCAGGCACAAGAAAGTTTGAAAAGCATCTCAGATGAAAAGCGCCCCCAATACTTTGCTTTCAAATGAAGGTAAGACCAGTTCATGATCATTTCGTTTGCTTAAACCACTTCTAAACTACTGGGACAATTCATTCCAAACACAAATCCAAAAACTTTAATGAAGGGTGGAAGGAAGGCAGAAGAATCATCTCAAACAGCTGAGCAAAGGCCGGGTAGATAGAGCAGAGGAAGCAAATGTATTTTAAGGAGATGTCATTGCAAGCACTTCACCATAATGTCAGTGCCACCACCAAGGAGGCCCAATTGCAGTGGCTGCAGTGGGCTTCAAGGTCGGGCTTTGGTGTCTCTGAGGGCTAGGAACAGGCCTTCTGCACGCCTCCCATGTTCTGGACCAGGACCTCTGGAACACTGGTAGATACATTTAATTGTGTCCCCTTGACTGAGTGTTCCAATGGGGGATGTGTGGATCTATGGAGCCCAGAAGACGAGCATGGAGACTCTTGATCAGGATGAAGGCCTTGTGCGGAAAAGTCCAAAAGTTGTACAAATCTTGGAAAGACAAAATGGAGCCATCGAGCTAGAAGGGGGTAAATGAGGCCTGTGGATCCAAGATCCTGCTCCATCCCGAAGCAAATCCAAAGCAAACCAAGCACTTCCAACTGATTGCTGGTTGTTCTCTGCTCAGGTACATCTGGACAGGTCTTCTCATTATCTAAGCTACATAGCTACCGCTGCTTTTACTCAACGGACCAGAGGTAGCCTTGGGAAGCACACTGCAGCTGAGACTTCTGTAGCTATTCAGGCAAATCCTGGCTAAGAAAATACCATTTATATCCCTTCCTGTCCAAGAAGATCCAGAAGTTAAGTTGGGCTGGTGTGACCATTTCAGAGCCTGCTGGAAGGCAGGAAAGTCAGTCTGGTTTTGTGGTTAGGGTGTCAGATTCATATCTTGTAGTCACTGGGTTTGATTCTGCACTCTTCCATGATGCCAGCTGTGTGACCTTGCCTAGTCACAGCTCTCCTTCTGAGCTTTCAGCCCCACCTACTTCACAGGATGTCCGTTGTGGGGAGAAGAACAGAAGGTTTGTCAGCTGCTTTGAGTCCCCTTAAATGGGTGAGAAAAGTGGGGCAGAAAAGCCAATTCTTCCTCCTCCTCCTCCATGCTGAATGTCTGATAGCTCATTAGATGGGCACTGACTCTTGGTGCCCTTTTGGCCTTTTTTCCTTTAAGCCTGGAAACTTCTTTTCTCTTTGACTCTGGCTAACATTATCAATAGGGAAAGGTGAAAGGCTGCTTTAGATAAGAACCATAGGATTTGCAGAGCATAGGAAACACCTCTTTTTGAGCTGATCCTGTGCTTCCCAGAAAATAAGAGAGGGTCTTATATTAATTTTTGCCCCAAAAGAAGCATTAGGGCTTGTTTTCAGGGGATGTCTTATTTTTCCATGAACAACAATCTACATTTGTCTACTGTAGTATGAACTGTAACTAGGGCTTATTTTTGGAGTAGGGCTTATATTTCGAGCATCTTCCAAAAATCCTGAAAAATCATGCTAAGGCTTATTTTTGGGGTAGGTCTTACTTTCAGGGAAAGAGGGTAGCAGCAAGACAGCTGCATGGTGTGGGGGGACTCCTGGAGTTGGAGAAGAACTTACCTTCAGAGCACGGCCACATCTCCATACCAACCAACGGTCCTGTGGTCTGTCACAGAGGAGCAGGTATCTGCAGAACAACGGGAAGGCTGCCTTGGCCTTTCCTGGGAAACGTTTTGTGTGCCGAAAATAGACGCGTCGTTTCAAAGTCAGAATCGCAGAGGGACATAATGACCCTACGGCAGATGAAATCACTTAAAAATTCTGAAGCTGGCAGTGTCTTCCCTTTTAATTACATGGCGTAACCCTATTCTGCGGGAAGTAATTATGTTCTCTTTCTTCCCACACACTGCCTGTACCCAGTGGTGCTTCACAGAGGCCGAATGAATCAGGGAGCGGGCTTTTTGTTTTGTTTTGATATAGTTTTTTAAAAAATAAATAAATCTGGGATTTAAGAAAAGGAGAAGGTACGCCATTTTTGAACCAGACTTTTGGGAACAAAAGAGTAACCAAAGTGAGCTGAAGAGTGTGAATGATTTCTGGGCATGCAGAACCTCAGCAGTCCAGGGTCTTTTCTTCACTGGCCCCTGTTCCAGATTATATCCTGAAATAGGGCCATGCCAACTGCAGGCTGGCACAAACTGCGGGCAGGGCTTGCCATAATCTGTACCATCATTCAGATGCAGGCCCCTGTCTGGGCAGAAACGGTCAAGTATTCACGGGTGGACATTCATCTTCCCTGTGTTCCCTTTCAAGAAAAAATCTATATCCAGTCCATTTTTAGAATCGTTCGTTCCCATTTGAATTTTTATTCTTGGACTTTATGAGGACCAAATCGCTAAAATCTGCAGAAAAAAACACCCTCGGAAAAACAAGTCTCGGGCCGCGTTCCCACCTACCGCGAACCTAGTAGTGCTGGCTAGCCCACTTTTATTTTTCCTTTTGTGAATGGTACAGGGCTATTTGGGGAGGAGATCTGCCTTTCGGGCTGTTCCCCCCCCCCCCACCATATCCTTCTGGCCAATGCCTGCCGCTGCCAGCCTCCTTCTCCCAACGTCCTCAGCTGCCTTTTCCCTCCCTGTTTCAACAGGGGGAAAGAAAAGGCTGGCTCGGTTTAAAGCCGAGCAAAGGAGGACAGCCGGCGGCCGGGTAAGTGAGCGAGGGGGTGCCACCCTGCTTGGTCCTGAGCAGCTCATTCAAAGCTGAAAGGGAGATTTGAAAGGGAGAGCGATAGGTTTGCCCTGGATGTCTGTCCTTTCACTCAACTGATTCTGCGCAAAGCTGCTGCCTTCCCAGTAACATTGTCTCCTTGGAGGAGCTGCCTTGCTGGCAGGATGTATAAGTGGCCATTTCCATTTGCTCCCTTCCCAGTAACTATGGCTATTAATCAGGGACAAGCTTACAGGGCTTGGATCCCCGCCTCATAAAGTCAGAGTATGACATGAATGGGGGGGGAGGGGTCCCCCCCTGTAAATATAGAAAACTATAAATAGGAACAGGAAAAAACAGAGCTCAATGCTGATTAGATTAATCTGGATTTAAAACCAGAATTTTTTTTCTTGAATGGGGATGGAGCCCTTATGGAGTTTTTCCTAGTTCTCTCAAGTAAACTTAAACCCCTCGAAAGGAAGCAAGCAAACCAAAAAGGTCAACTGAGCGTTGTCTGTTTTCTAAACTCAGGCAGAATCCGCACAGAAGACCCTGGCTGCTTGTTGCACATTCACATGTAGGAAAAGCACAGTATCTGCATGGATGTCATGATCTTTCCCTGCTGTGTGGACACGAGGGTTATTAGAGAGCTTCACCAGCACACCTGTTTGCAGAGTGTTTAGCACTTTGCTTTCCCATTCAATTATATTTGTGCCTCACCCTCTTATTTGTGTCCAGTTCTGGCTGGCGAAGGGGGGTGGCCTGTGATAAGTTGGTTTGCAGAGGGCATTTTTTGGGAATTGCAGGGGATACCTGTACCATTGCAAATCAACTGCCACTGTGAGAACATCAGAAAGAAGCCCATTTGAGGAATGCAGGAGCTTAAAAACAAACACCCCACCCCACTGCCCAATGTCCCACAGAAGTGGCTTCGATCTGCTACACACCAAAAGCTCCGGACTCCAAACTGATCTTTTCTGGTGGCCCCCAGGAGGCTGCTATTTGACGCACCTGGGCCAGCAAGCGTACCTCCAGGGTGCCTCCAGCTTTTTCTCCAAGGCCTCCAGCCCCCCCCACACACACACACAAAGCAACATGGGGGCTCACTGTGATCCCAGTGTCCCCAGCCTTTGACGCTATCAGCTTGGCATATTTTAACCAGTAAGGATCAAGGCATTGTAACAGAGGAGTTCACGGTTTATGACGTGACCCGTCCACACCACAGGCTGAAGGTACATTTGCTGGGTGTCGGTCCCACTTCTTCACAACAATCCTGAGAGTCAGGACCAGGCCCAAGGCCACCCAGTCAGCTTTCTGTGTGGGGCTTTGAACCCAAAGCCTCCTAGGTTCTGGCCTGACACTCTAACCACTACGCTGTACCACCACAGACTTAGCCATGGAAGGCGATCCCATGTTTGTAGCAGAGGGTGCCTGAAGCCAGGCTCCCTGGATTATATGCCAACTCTCTGGGGCACTTATCTCCCCCAGCACACCTGGCCACTCTGTTCTGCCCCTCCTTCCCTGTGGAGGGCCAGTTTGGTCTAGTGGTTAGGGAGCTGGACTCTTATCTGGTAATACCGGGTTTGATTCCGCACTCCTCCATGAAGCCAGCTGGATGACCTCGGGCTAGTCACAGCTCTCTTCTGAGCTCTCACAGCCCTACCTGCCTCACAGGGTGTTCTGTTGTGGAGAGAAGAATAGAAAGCTTGTCAGCTACTCTGAGTCCCATTCAGTGGGTGAAAAAAGTGGGCCATAAAAGCCAACTCTTATTCTTATTCTTCCCTTCCCTGGTCTGTTTCTGCAGAGGTCTTAAGTGTCCCGTTGTCAGAAAAGATGCCCCTGTTCAGACTCAACGAAGCAATTAGGCTCAGGCTGGAGAGGGAGAGACATTCCACAGCTCCTAGCAGGTCATCCCCCTAGTGGAAAAGTCCTGCTAGTCTTCTCAGCTGCGGTTAAAGCCCCAATCCCAATCCACGCTTCCCGAGGCCTTGAATGGTCTTCTTTGTCATTAGGAGGTGCCAGTTACAATGGGCTCCTTCTCAGTTCGCCAAGCTATCACTTACGGAGGAGTCACCAAGCCGGCCTCGTGCTACACGAGAAGGAAGGCAGCAATTTCTTAGTGGTTTCTCTGGAATATGTGAAGCTATCATGCAATGCAGGCCTTGCGCTCCAAACTGGTTCCTTCCCAGCTGTTTTTCCAAGAGCTACGAAGAAACGCAGGACCTCCGGCTCAGCGCCTTGCCAAGCTGGTGGTGGACCAGCCCAGAGTTCGTCTTTCAAGAAAGGCTTCTTGTTCTTTTCAGTTTCCATAGCAAGGGCGTGATGTGCCAACCTGCAGTCTCGTTCTTTCAACCATCCCACACCTCCTTTTGCGGGCAAGGCTGGGGCAGAATTAGGTCTGAAGGGCTGTGCAAGGTGATCTCCTGCTCTTGCACAGTATCCTGAAGGAGGGAGGGAGGGAGGGAGGGAGGACTGTGCTGAGAAACAAGGCAATTACATCTGCGTGCACTCCCAGCTTTCTCCATGCTGGTACCACTCTGGACATTTTCAGCTCCCATAATTCCTGACCATTGTACATGCTGACTTGGGCTGGCCAGACTTTATGGTGGTGGTGGTGGTGGTGGAGGAGGAGGAGGAGGAGGAAACGGAAAAGGAAGAAGGGTTGATGTTTGTCATATTAGAAGTCTGCAATTCTGTACAAACTCAGAAGAAAGTTGAATCAAGCACACGTTAGCCAATCCTGGACTGAAACTTGAATGGATGAGTATAGGAGAGAGGGCACATCTACTTCTTAAATGCTAGGGGGCCCAATGGGCACGTCTACTTCTTCAGATGCCAGGGGACCCATTGGGAATGTCTACTTCTTCAGATGCTAGGGGGCCCAATGGGCACGTCTACTTCTTCAGATGCTAGGGGGCCCAATGGGCACATATCCTTCCTAAATGCTAGGGGGGCCATTGGGCACATCTACTTCTTAAATGCTAGGGGGCTCAGTGGGCACATCTACTTCTTCAGATGCTATGGGGTCCAATGGTCATGCCTACTTATACAGATGTTAGGGGGCCCAGTGGGCACATCTACTTCTTCAGATGCTAGGGGGCCCAATGGGCACATCTACTTCTTCAGATGCTAGGGGGCCCATTGACCCCCAGCATCTGAAGAAGTAGACGTGTCTACAAAAGCTCATGCCACCAAGCACCAACCCTTCTCCTGTTAGTCTACAAGTGCTGCTAACTACCTTGCTGGACTTTAACACGGCTATTTCTCTGATATTGAATACCACGGGAAAGGAGGAATCTTCTCTTTTGAATTAGAAGCCAGGCTTGTCAATAATGCTAAATTCTACACCCCATACCAATTTCTGAGCCGCTTTGTCAGTGCATTCATTTGCATCTTGATAGCCAGCAAGACCCCTCGCTCGGAGCATTGCAATGGCAAGCAGCACCCTACCCTTGATGTTTTGGTCTGTTGTGGACCAAAATGTGGCTTGTGAAGATCAAAGGAAGTGTGCCAATGGACTGTCCTCCTACTTGTGGCTCATCTGTTGACCTAGCTTACTGTCTGGTGTTTTCACCATCCCAGGTGCGAGAAACTGAGACGGTGAACTAGCAAAAGGCACAACAAACAAGTCTGAATTAATTCCATTTTTTTAATCCTCTCCTAGTGCTGGATGATGGACACTCATGGGCCTGATTGCTTGAGTTTGGAAGGCAATTGTAGCTTGCAGCCTTGAACAGGTGGGGACACCTTTGGACCTTTGTGTGGACAATTTTGTTTCGGATTAGCAACTGCAGGTGCAGGAACAGCTACAAGATCCTGTTACTGCTCTGTAGGCTTCATCCAAGCTTGAGGAGCATGCTTCATCTGATGGGTGTCCTGACGATGTCGATGTCCAGTCATTTCAAGGGTGTGTTGATTGTATGCCTTAACACATGCACTTGTATTTTCATTTGCACCCAAATATTTCGCCCACCTTTAGTCAAAACTTTGACAAGGTGAAGATTGGAGCCTCAGGACAAACAGCAAAGATGACTAAGACTGTTATTTCATGTAGATTTGTGGGTGGATTTATTGACTTGTTTTTCAGGTCTGTCCCGAGATTTCTGTGGAAGGAGAGGATATTAAATAGGATGATTAATGCCTTCCAGGTGTTAGATCACCACTCTGGGTACACTTATTATGCTGGCTTGTGCTGATGATTGTTGGGATCCAGCCATATTTCAAGTTCTTCAGGTTAGAGAAGGCCACCCAAACCTGAGCAAAACTTCAGGACAAGGTCAGGTATCCTGGCCAAAATGCATCTTCTGTTCCTTTTTCTCTGGCCATGTCTCCACCTCCAATGGAAGTGCCCACATCTAGGATGTCCTCCACATCTCCATTTATGGCACGTCATCGCAGGGTGGGAAGAAACTGCCCTGCCACTGAGATGCCTCTGAGAGCAATCACGCCAGAAAATGTCCTGTGCCGTTGCTCTGAAGGCACCTGCTGGCACCAAAAATGGAGACGAAGCATGTTCTTCATCTCTCTGAGGTACCATATTAAGGTCAGTGAAGATGTGGCTTCTCTCTCTTTCTCTCTTGGCCTCTGTCTGCTAACTGAAGCCATTTCCAAGAAGTTCTCCAAAGGCAGATCCAATTAGTACCTTCTACAAGCGTTTCCTTGAAATCCTTCACACTAGGGTACAATACAGGGGGCCCCTGGAGCTTCAAGTGGTCTCGCTGCACCTTGTCATCTTTATATGGTGATAATCAATGCAATTTCATGTGAATGAGAGATTCTACAAGAGGATATGGGATTGATCATGCAGGACTCGGTGAGCTGAGACTTTCATTTATTTTTCTTTCCTGAGGTTTACGACGAGCAGAGAGAGGAAGAGAAGGTTTGTTCTTCTGAAAGATTTATTTCATTACATCTGCAACAAGTCAGGAAGAGATCAGAGTCAAAAGCCTGTTCTCCCCCCCCCCCGCTCCCCCCCCCATCCCCTTCTGCCTGGTCCCCCTCCTTTTCCTATTTGGTTTGAGGCTTACTTAGAACAAAGCTCAGTTACTTGAGATAAACAATGGAGAAGAAAGAAACTTTCAAAGACCATGTTGGCCACAGAGTATATTATTTGAATGTTACTCTGTAACTTGGGCAGCTTAAACCAAATTCAAACCAGACTGACTTCTGCTGGATAAGTGTACACCAGGGAAGTGAGAATCTGCATTTTCAAAGCATTTCTGGAGTCCCACGAGAGGATCTAGGAAGCAGGCGCTGATACAGGTCTTCCTGAGCACTTGTGGAAATCTGAGTTGCCCTTATCGCTAAAAGTACCTGTTCCCAGACCTCATGATTCCTTAGCAACAACAGGTGGATGGCTGATATAAGATGGCAGAGTGTTGCCCATAAAAGCCACCCAGGAGACCCATTTATCAAGTGGTTATTTGAATGGAATTCGTTATGCAGAGTCACTGGGACTCCTATTCACTCACTTAACATAGCATGTAGTCCACTTTTCCTCTCTGGTTCAGTCTGGCTTTTCTCAGTAAACAGAGGAGATCAAGATGTGTAAGAAAGATGGAGGTTTGCAAGTTCAGAGGTGCAAACAAGAACAATTTCATCAAATAGTTCATTTTTACTGTGCTTTTCTCTTCAAAAGGCTCTCTTTTTCAATGTAAAAATCGGTATTTTGTTGAGTTTGCTTTGGCAGCAAACTATTTAAGGCAACAAATGGGTTGTCCGCATTTGGTTCCGAACATGTTCAGTGAAAAAGATCCTTTCCCAGGCAAAAACAGTGAAAAACAGTGAAAGCAGGCTTTTCGGTTGAATTGTGGATACACGTTCAGTCCAGCTGAATTTCTGGATACGTGAGTCACTGAATGTTTGGTTTGTTGCAAACATTCGCGAACACAAACTGGTTGAATTTTCAAACACCAACTTGAACTTTTAACATCTTTACTCCTCTGGAGTCAACATGGCAGCATGTTGCTGACAAAACCAGATTTCAGAAAGAAGAAAGGCTTCTACCTGTGTTCACCTACACTTCCTACCAATGGACTACCATTTTGTTCTCCCCACCCCCTTCAGTGCCAGCCAAGAACATTTGCACTTATCCAAGCTTTTGTAGATCTCCTTTGATTCGTTATTTTTCCCCAAATTCATTTTGCTTCTGTGGTTTTACATTTGGTTCCACTTTTGTTAACCATTTTTGAATGCTTTTATTGTTTAAAATGTGGAATTCAATCGAGAAAGGTGGCCTAAGAAATTTTAGAAGCAAAAAAAGAAAACAGTAAAAAGAGAAGAAGAAGAATTTGGACCCAGAACAGAGAAGCCTGTGGTGGGCAAATTTAAACCAGGGATCAAGGGACATGCTACTAGGCCAACTGGAAAAGTCATCCTGCTAACATTTAAATCAGGTAACCAGCCTTAAATCTGGTTATCTGCAAGAGTACCTTAAGCTGTTTTTATCTCTATCATCCATCCATCCATCCATCCGTCCGTCCATCTGTCCATCTGTCCATCTGTCTGTCATCTATCCATCCCTCTATCCCTCCCTCCCTCCACTTCTTTATTTGTTTGTTTGTGGCATTTCTATAGAAAACCAGCAAGGGTATTGGGAGCTTCCCTTCCACGTGCCCTCTTAGACTCCACCCCTTGAACTACCCACCTTTGGGCAGGGCCTCCTTTACACTGCATAAGTGTATGGAAGGGAGTCTCCTGATAGACTTGCTGGTCTGGTATACTGACCAAAGGAGAACTGCCCCTAGATTTTAGCCCAGCATTCATTGCTTTGCCTCCTCTCTTAGACCAGTGCTGGAGTAAAGCTTTCCTTGTTGGCCATGGCCTGCTGAAACCCAACTGGCATTCAACCTGGGCTGCTTTAAGATGGCATGGGGCAATGCAAGATCTGAGGAAAACCCCACGTTTGCCCCTTGCTGCCCCGTGCCAGATGCAAAGAGCAGCCCTGGGCTTACCCCTCAAGGTCTATCAGCAGCTTTCATGATGGGGTCAACTGGAGTTCCTATGAATTAGCCAACTCTCTGCCCACCTCCTTTTGTGGTTTTTGGGGCACTTAGCTGATTTCCGGAAACCCCAGTTGATCCCATCCTGAGAGCAACTGACAGATATTCCAGTCTGCATCTCTCTTCCTGTAATGGTGATATTACTAGCCTTTGATCAGCTAAAAGAAGACTACAAAGGAAGTGACTCAGATACAGTCAAAGCCCCACATCCGCTGATTCAGTACCCACACTTTCAGTTATCCGCAGTTACCGATCAGCCCCCCTGCTTCTCCCCTACCTTTCCTGCCATGCCGCTGCAGCCAGCTCCCCATTGCCGCCACCAGGTCACGCCAGCTCCCCATTGCCGTTGCCAGCTTCCCACTGCAGTTGGCAGCTGTCACTGAGGGCATGACGGAAATTGAGGCCATGTGCCGGAAATTGGGGTCCCCGCTGCTGCAAGGCCACGCCACCAGAAGGGTCCGCTGCCACCGCAAGGCTCTGTCACTACCGCCACCAGGCCCTGCCAAGTCGCCGCCATGCCACGCTGCTCTGCCTGTCAGGCAGGTGGCCAAAACAAGGCAGGCAGGTGGCTTTGGCTGGCGGTGGCAGCAGTTTGAGCTTGCGGCAGCTTTGGCAGGTGGTTTTAGCTGGCAGTGCCAGCATTTTTTCGAAGGCAGCAGCGGTGTTCACGATTATCTGCAGCTTCAAATATCTATGGGAGGAGCTGGAACATATCCCAGAACAGTGCTGGACAACAGCAGATTTTACTGAGTATTTGGAGACAGCCCTGGTTCTCTTCAGGCAAAGGTCATCTGTAGATCCTACACTTTCTGATCACTGCCTTGGCTGATTGGAATCAACGGGAGACAGAATCCAACCACACCCACACTAAGGAAAGCTACTACACTCTATGCTCTTGTTGTCTTTAGAATTTCCCCTCCATGCATGAAAGATCCAGAGATCTTTCCCCCACTTTCTTAAATAGGATTTATATAATCCCAAAGGTATCCCCTGTCTTCCCAGCAGGGGAGCCAAAATCTTAGGCTTTTCAGAGACTAAAAGGGATGTTTTTATTTGGCTTTAATTGCCCCCTCTTCTTGTTCATGTTCCCTGTGAGATGAAGTAGGAATCCAAATCCCGGAACCAGCTGAAAGGGTTAACACCCACCCTTGGGTGATTTTTTTTTTTTTTAAAAATGCACCAAAGTTATAGCACCAAATAACAGTGCAAGAAAGATTGCTTCTCCCAACACAATAATTTTAATCTTCTACCCAATACAACTGGTACTTTGTGGCTAAATTTAGAACCGTAATGTTGGACTCTCTGATACTGTTGCCCAGGGAAGAATCATTCAGCTCTTCTTTAATTGCAGGATGAATCTGTTTTTAAGGGTTAGTGTGCAGTTCCTTGCGGCAACATTCGGGTAGAGAGAACATTTTCTTTTTGGCCTTTTGGAACATCCTCAGATACCGGCAAAGGCTTTTTTGCCTGCCTTCCATGGATTTCCAAGGTAGAATCTTGGAAACTATTCAGAGAGGGACTTTCCAAGAAGATCAAGAGACATATGGCAGTGTGCTTGAAGGATTGCTCCTTTCTACATTTACTCATGGTCTGTGCTAGAAATGTTCTTCTAGAGCCTGCTGAATCTTTTATGGCCATTTCTTGTCCGCAGTCCTAGGTGCTTGAGAAGTGCCCGACTAGTGATATAATATGAAATCCAGCCTAGTGATCTCGCTTGCTGTGTGTAACTGCTGTTTTTACATAATAGTAATAATAATAATGGACACAGGTGGAGCTTGACAACCTGGACAGAAAAACAAGGAAATTGATGACGATACACCATAGATTACATCCCCACAGCGGTGTTGACAGGCTGTACTTGCCTAGAAAAACAGGCACGGAGGACTTTTGCAAGAAAAGATGCATGCATATGTAAAAGAAAGAAAGCCCTGATTGAAGCAAATAACAGGAAACTCCTAAAAGTGTAGCAAACCAAGAACCAGCACCAAAACACTGTACTTCAATGCCAGACATACGGTTGGCTCAACAAGGTACTGCATGGACAGTTCTTGGAGAAGAACGAGGACGAAGTGTGTCTGGCATTTTTTTTTTCTGTTTGTTGTAAACCGCCTTGGGCAAAATTTGTTTTTTGGAAAGGCGGTATACAAATAAAAAATGGAAATGGAAATGGAAGTGGATAAGGAAAAGACCTGGTTGTGGCTGACCAACAGAATACTGAAGAAGGAAACAGAGGGACTAATTTTCGCTGCACAAGAACAAGCCATCAGAACAAATTCCATCAAAGCAAGAATTGAGAAATCAGAGGAAGACACAAAGTGCAGACTCTGTAAAGAAGCTGATGAAAAAATTGGCCACATTCTGAGCTGCTGCAAAAAGATTGCACAGCCGGACTATAAACAGAGGCACAATATAGTGGCACAAATGATACACTGGAACTTATGCCAGAACTACCATCTGCCAGTGGCAAAGAACTGGTGGGACCATAAACCAGAAAAAGTGGTCAAAAATGAACAAGCCAAACTACTGTGGGTCTTCTGACTTCAGGCTGATCGAACACTGGAACATAGCATACCAGACATCACAATCGTTGACATTGCTATTCCAGGCGACAGCAGAATTGATGAAAAACAGAAAAACTTAGCAGATATGAAGATCTGAAAATAGAACTCCAGCGATTCTGGGATGAACCAGCAAAGGTGGTCCCCGTAGTTCTCAGCACACTGGGGGCAGTGCCGAAAGATCTCAGTGGGCCCTTGAAAAGCATTGGCATCCACAAAATATCCATCTGCCAGCTATAGAAGGCCACTTTGCTGAGATCTGCTTGTATCATTTGCCGGTACATCACTCAGCCCTGGACACTTGGAAAGGGCCTGACTAGTGATAACAATGACCAAAACCAGCATGATTATCTTGTTTGCTGTGTGTTCCTGCTGTGTTATGTCAATAGTAATAGTAATAGTAATAGTAATAGTAATAGTAATAGTAATAGTAATAGTAATAGTAATAGTAATAGTAATAGTAATAGTAATAGTAATAGTAATAGTAATAGTAATAGTAATAGTAATAGTAATAGTAATTTTTTAAAGAAGTTCAGGCTGATTTGGGGGTTCCAATGGCAGCTCCCTGGGGACCCATTTTGGTTGTGGAACAAGGGACACGACTAAAATTGGTTCCCTCCTCAGGAAACTGGACTACAGAGGCATGCCATGTTTGTGTACCTCCGTGTTCTGGTTTAGCAGGTGCTACTCCACAGGTAGATCTTTTTACAAAGGTCTACCAATATCCTGGACTAGACAGCCATTTTGGGCCATCTGGTCCAGCATATCTCCCATCCAACTGAGCATACTGAAGTGAGTATGGCCTCCTTTGGACCATACCAAAGGCTTTAGCGGTAAATGCCTTAAAGCCCTTCTTATTCCTTGACATTAAGCAGGGCTGATGGGAGTTGTAGTTAGGAGTACATGGATGGCCATAGTCAGAGCAACCATGACCAAGAAGATCGCTGGGCCAGCTGCTACACCATGCTAGCTCTGACCTGATGTTCTTCAAGATCCATTGGAAACCATCTTTCAGAGCTGATGCTGCTACAGATTCAGTCCAAGTCTGGATTAGATGATACCTGATGTCTGGATTAAATAAGGTTTTGGCTGATTCCCCCACACTTTCTCCTGTTCCTCCTTCAGGCCGAGGAAAGAGAAGCAGGAGTTGGACAGAGCGACAGTGACCTCGGCCCTCTCAAGGAGCTGAAAAAAGGAAAGGCAAAGGGGCAGGAGAAAGATGAGGAGGGGAGAAGCTAAGGGGAGGTGGTGGAAAGCAAGGAGCACCTGCCGGAGGCTATTTTAGGATTAAGCCAAGTGCTGACAGACAAATGGAGAGATGAATCAGCCCTGGCGAGGCTGTGTGGGCTCTGCTTGTCCGCTGACGTCCGCGCCACGTTGCTTTCATCTCTGACACTGATGGAGGGAAGGGGGGCACACACATGCTGCTGAGAGGACATTGCAGGTGGAAATGGGTGGCATTTGTCCACAACATTGAGCAGGGGGTTGGACTCGATAGCCCTAGAGGTCCTTTCCAACTCTATGATTCTATGGTTCCATGAACATACATGTGCCTGAGAAAACAAGGTTGCTGTCCACTTCCCCCCACCCCAATTCACCAAGATCAGCAGGAGCCCTGCTGGACATCCATGCAAATCTTGCCACATCCCACCTCCACTGCTTGGGTGCTCTGTGGAAGGGTATTTTGTTGTTCTTGGGTGCCACGGAGCTGTGGCCGATTCCTGGGTGACCGTATGAGCACATCCATGGACACCTCTGTGCAGTTTTCTTGGAAGTGATACAGAAGTGGTTTGCCATTGCCTTCTTTTGTAGAGGCACCCTCTGCTTTCTAGGCACTGAGCTACAGCCACTCCCATACTCCATAGGCCCCTCTATGCAGTTTCCTTGGCAGGGATACAGAAGTGGTTTGCCATGGCCCACTTCTTGACAGAGACTGGGAAACAAACTGGCAAATCTCTGCTTTTCAGGCATTTTGCTCTACCAGGGCCTGTCATAGTCTGCACCGGCATGTAGATGGCATGCTCCTATTCTGAAATACAATCCAAAATAAGACCAGTGCAGAAAGGGGCTTAGTTTCACGTAGGGCCCAGCTACACCTGCATTTGAATCCATCTTCAGTCCACTTTTAGGGTAAGAGAACATATCAGCATGTCCATTTCCCTCCAAGGTGGTTTCTGTGGATTAGATAATGTAGAAGGAAAACTCCTTGCCACTTTGCTCACGCCACAGACGGTGGAAGGTGGATGAATCCCTAGTTTCTGTGGCCCCAGGGTATTGAATCGAGGCTGCCCCCCATCACACGCTACCTCCTGGGTTCTGCTGGAACCAGAAATGTGTGGCTCACTGCAGAAGATCCAAAGGTGGCAAACAAGGACCCTCTGCTCCACACCAGTTGCCTTCTAGAAGAAGACAGCTGAGGAAAATGGCAGCTCCGGTTTTCCAGCAGGGGAAAGCAAGGTGAATTGGCTTAGACAGCCTGCAAAACCAGGAAGAAACTGGTGGTCCAACCCGATCCTGTTCTCAAAGGAATCAGACAGAGCACACAAGGTCACAAATTCTGCCTGGGTACAGTGGGGACATCTTTGCCCATGCCCAGAAGATGCCTTGTCTTTAGCACATTTGAAAAAGCTGGGTGAAGTCAGGATGGCCAAGGAGACCCCAGGTTTTTAATCCTTTTATTTCATTTAAGACAATTGTATCCCACCCTTCACCAGAAGGTCCCAAAGTGGCTCACAACATATGATAAACAAATACAAAAACTCATTTTAAAATATAACGGCTCCATTAAACCTCCCTACCTTCTTCCATCCCTCCCTGGCAGGAATCTAAGGCCTGGATGAAGAGGTATGCTTTAACCAGGCAAAGAAAACCATATAAAGCTGGTGCCTAGCATCCTTCCATGGGGAGGTTATTCCAAAGTCAGGGTGGGCCACCACAGAGAAGGCCCTCTCATGTGCTGCATCTCCTCGCTCCTCCAAGGGCAGTGGAACTAGAAGAAGGCCCTTGCTTTGTGATCTTTCAGTTGCTTTGGGTACAAATCAGTCTGCGCTGGTAAGGGCAAGAAATCCGATCTCAGGGAAGACATTGGTCTTTAAAACCAGAGAGATTTCAGTCCTCTGGGGAAAGGAAAGCTTCCTTCCTTCCATTCTTGATATATCCTTCCTTCCTTCCTTCCTTCCTTCCTTTCTCCCTCCCTTCCATTCTTGATAAATCTTTCCTTCCTTCCTTCCTTCCCTCCTTCCTTCCATTCTTGATAAATCTTTTCTTCCTTCCTTCTTTCTTTCCTTCCTTCTATTCTTGATATATCCTTCCTTCCTTCCTTCCATTCTTGATAAATCTTTCCTTCCTTCCTTCCTTCCTTCCATTCTTGATATATCCTTCCTTCCTTCCTTCCTTCCATTCTTGATATATCCTTCCTTCCTTCCTTCCATTCTTGATATATCTTTCCTTCCTTCCTTCCTTCCTTCCTTCCTTCCTTCCTTCCTTCCTTCCTTCCTTCCATTCTTGATATATCCTTCCTTCCTTCCATTCTTGATATATCTTTCCTTCCTTCCTTCCTTCCATTCTTGATATATCCTTCCTTCCTTCCTTCCTTCCTTCCTTCCTTCCTTCCTTCCTTCCTTCCTTCCTTCCTTCCTTCCTTCCTTCCTTCCTTCCTTCCTTCCATTCTTGATAAATCTTTCCTTCCTTCCTTCCTTCCTTCCTCCCTCCCTCCCTCCCTCCCTCCCTTCCTTCCATGCTTGATAAATCTTTCCTTCCTTCCTTCCTTCCTTCCATTCTTGATAAATCTTTCCTTCCTTCCTTCCTTCCTTCCTTCCTTCCTTCCTCCCTCCCTCCCTCCCTCCCTCCCTCCCTTCCTTCCATGCTTGATAAATCTTTCCTTCCTTCCTTCCTTCCATTCTTGATAAATCTTTCCTTCCTTCCTTCCTTCCTTCCTTCCTTCCTTCCTTCCTTCCTTCCTCCCTCCCTCCCTTCCTTCCTTCCATGCTTGATAAATCTTTCCTTCCTTCCTTCCTTCCTTCCATTCTTGATAAATCTTTCCTTCCTTCCTTTCTTCCTTCCTTCCTTCCTTCCTTCCTTCCTTCCTTCCTTCCTTCCATTCTTGATATATCCTCCCTCCCTCTCATTCTTGAGATTTCTTTCTTTCTTTCTTTCCTTCCTCTCTTTCTTTATGTTCTCCCTCTTTCCCCCTATTTCCTTATGTTCTCTTTTTCTTCCTCTCTCTCCTTTCTTTCGTTCACCCTTAGGAATTCGAGTGTGTCCCCCAGTTCGCCTCTTCCTCTCCACCAGCCGCGGATCCAGCCAGCCACCCACTTACCCACCCTGCCTTCCCGCTTGCCATCCTAAGTCCGCTCCGAGGGCTGCTTCTCCCCGCGTTCAATGCCTGCGTCCGGCCGGCCGGCCAGTTCTCCGGCGCGCAAAGCAGAGCGCACGCACACCGCCTGCGCGCCTCTCGCTCGCTCGCTCGCTCGCTCGCTCGGGCTCAGTAGGTGGCCCTGTATATTTGGGCTGAAGTTGTGTTTATGTTAATGAAAAAAGGGATGAGATTACAAACAGACCACGGAATGCCGTGATTTCTGTCCGTGCTCCATCGGCTAAACCCCTTGGCTGGCTGGCTTTTTTTTTAATTTCCAGACTAATCAGTGCAGAGTGAAAACTGACTGCTCCTTTCTTTCTTTCTTTCTTTCTTTCTTTCTTTCTTTCTTTCTTTCTTTCTTTCCCGCCCCAAAACAGAACCTGTACCTTTGATTTTAGGAGAAAACAAAACAAGGCACCCTAGGAAGGGGGCGACGCGGCGGGCGGTTGCGGTTCCGCTGAACTTAAGGCCTAATCCAGGTAAAAAGAAAAGGCTTTATGGGTAGAGGGTTCGCCTCGCCCCGTCGCTTCGGCTCAGGTGTCTTGAGGATCGCGACTCCGGTGAAGGCGGTTAATCGAGATTTCAGGGGCGGTTGCGCACCTGCTGAGCATCCAGCTTTCGCCCGCTTAACGCGCGCAACTTGGCAGTCACCCGATCCTGACGTTCACCTTCATCCCGAGGGCAAATATGGATGGACCGCGGAGCTGCTTCGCATCTGACGGTTTTTCATCCCTGCAGCCAACGGCCTAATTTCTGCAGGGTTTTGTTTACCCCTAAAATTATACTGCATCGTCATATATATTTTTTTCCTGACTGCATCCAAAGCAAAAGAAAATAACCTCGGCTCTCACCTGACTGGGGTATAAAGTTACCCCACTCATTTTGATAAAGGACGGTCTTCACTGAAGCAATCAGGCACCTTTTTAAAAAGGATCTCCTGGCTGTGGTCACACCTAAGGTTTAATCCAGCTTCAGTCCACTTTCAGAGTGAGAGATTTCACCAGCAAAGTAGCAAGCTGTTTTCTTTCAGGGTTAAATAATTTGGAAAATTCACCTTTGGGACAGGTAATATGGAAAGGAAATTACTGGCCACTTTACTCGCTTTGAAGTTGGATTGAAACTGGATTAAACCTTAGCTGGAAGTGCTTCCCAGAGCCCTAGGGAAGCTAGAACTGGAAGTGGCTTCGCTTTGGAGTGTTGCTGTTAAATTCTTCCTACTCATAAGAATTATTGTTTTTAGTTCGGTTTAATTGCTCTCCCTTTCCCTGAGATATGCAGTTTCTCTCTGTCAGAGGTTTTTCTGACCTGAAACCTGCCTGGTGTTGCTCAAATTCAGCATCTCACTGGGTTCGGTGAGGTTCACACCCCTTCTTTGGAAAAAGGAGCTGCCCCGCTTCTCTGGTGGAAGGGGTGAGGCCTGAATTAGGGTCGGAAGCTTCCAGATTTGAATCCAAAGCCTGAACGGAGCTCTCTGACGCGGCCTGGGTTTCATTTGAAATCCTCTCTGAATCTTGATCAAATTTCTGGTTTGATTAAAACACAAGAATTAGGAGGGTGTTGGTTACATGGGCTGATTATCTCTCCCAAATACCTTTGTGGTGGTTTCCCTTTGAATCCTCATTATTATGAGTGGGGTAATTTTGTACCCCAGCCAAGTGCATAGATACAATTTTATGACACCCTCAGGGGGGAAAAAAAATACACCCTGCAGAAGTCATTGGCTTCAGAGATGAAGAACAAGCAGAAGATAAAACAATTCAATCATCCAGAAATGGCATCATTCTTTTTACCTGTATTGATAAGGGTTCAACACTGCAACTTCTGTGGCTTTCTTTTTCTTTTTTCTTTTTGTAAGGAAGGAAGAAGAAAGACACCAAGAAGGAAAACCTGCTGTCTTCTCAGGCATTCTAAAAATAGTAGTTTAAAAATTAAAAATTTAGACCGCCCAGTAGTCAGTAATTACATAGAGGAAATAAAGTTACAAATACTGTTAACCCAGCTGTAGGAATCATGGATCTGAATACAAAAAAGGACGCAGAATATTTTAGAATTCCTGCATAAATGTAATACTAATAGTTAATGTGAAGCCTTATGCAATTGCTGTGGCTGGTTGACAAGTTCTCGAAACTGAATAGAATCCAGTTTTGGAAAGATTTCCAAATGGGTCATCCCTGGGGATTGGGAAGTGAGCAGATAAATATTTCCATATCATCCTATTGTTAATATAGGTTACATCTTACTGTACTTGAATTGTTTTAAAAGAAAATCTCTCAGAAGTTGCCTGTTGAGCCTTTCCTTAATTCTGATTGCCAGAATATGTTCCCTTGGACAATGCAATGCAAGGAATTATATTACAAAACAGTCATTATCTACCACATATACTGATGTATTCTCCCTCTTCAACCATATTGATATGATTCTAGGGGGAAAATAGAAAAGAATACTGGCATATATATAATAGCCAGTATTTTAGCTTGGCTATTTTTACAAACTCCCTGCAGAAATGGACCACATTATCCCATGAGTTCTGGAGACAATTAATTGCAGGTCTACTGCTAATCATATCAACTCAGAAGCGAGGCCCAATGCAACTGACTATTTTTACTCCCATGAAAGTAAGGACACGCAGACTAGGTGCAATCCTATACATACCTGCTCAGAAATAATTCCTGCTAAGCCCAATGAAAAATAAGTTTCTACAAACCATGATTTTATATCGAATTCTTGGATAATTTGCAATTGCACAGAGAGAGAGAGAGAGAGAGTCAAAACACTCTGCAGAAGAGGGTAGGGACCATGTTCAAAGGGGTCTACGTTCTAGCAAAGATAACTGAGACCAGCCAGCTTCTGAAAGCAATTTTTGGAGTTAAAATGTTGGAGTTAAAGTCCTCTTTCTTGAACTGAATTCTGTCCATTTTGGAGGCAGCGACTTCATAGCTTAGAAAGAGAAGGCAGTATATGCGGGAAGAAATGTGCTTTATCCTTCACCATTTCAGAGATCAAACTGTTGATTTCCAGTAAAGAGTGGAGTACTATTCATAGAAAGCAGTAAAAACCTTTGTTTTGGCAAAAGCATAACCCGTCGGTAGGAGGAGTGTGTGTAGGTTTAAGTGAGTAAACAATGTATAGACACATGCAAACGCACTCATGATCTCTGGGTGGGTGGCCTTTACATTTTAGTAATCTATTTTTTAAATTATTATTTCTCAGAATCCAAATATTCACCAGCTGGAAGCAAGTGTACAAATGAATGGATGAATGAAGCTTGGCTGTGGCCTTTGACCAGAAATACATCAATAGGAAGTAAGTGAGAAAGAGGAGTACGCAAAACACACAGTCTGAATGTGTATTTCTCACTCCTCCCCCCCCCCCAATTAGGAATCCAAAGACGTGAGTCCAGGTACGAACCAGACACAGAGTGATGTAGTTTGCCCTTCTCCACTTCAGACCATTTACGGCATCATAAAAACAGTGCATCTTGCAGCCGCACACACACAGCAGGGCTAGCCCACAGAGCACAATGTAGCCGAAAACAGAAAAAAAAATGCAGGTGGATTCAAATGCACACAGAAGCTGTTTTCAAGAGAAAAACACACAAGGAAAATGGTGGCAACAATCGTCAGCAGGTCCCAAGGGTAGAATCAATCCAAGGAAACAAACAAGAGTCATTTGCATAGTCTTGTATGAAGGGCCCATGACTAAAGTTCAGGCTAAGGCTTAGGAGCAACCTATCTCCTGCCCTTTGCTGCTAAGGAGGCCTACTGGCTAAAACAGCTGCAGATATAATATTCATATACTTGTGGGTCTGCAAACTCCTTCTGCTGTTTCTTTTCTGCAGGTATACTTGTTTCTCTAGGTGCCTGGTTCAAAACTGAGCATACTGTATGTGGATCCCATCAGATATTGCAAAAACACCATCATAATTTTACTGTATCTGTATAGGTTGAATTCTTGGTGTGTGTTTTTTTTTGCACATTTTAATGTGTTTTTATTGTGGGCCACCCCGAGAACCTGTGGTAGTTGGGAAGCCATAGAGTCTGATATTTATCACCAGGACTGAACCAAGATAAATGTGCATTCTGGTTCCTTGCCTATGCAATGTTATAACTTTCTTATTTTATTTTATTTTTGTTTGAGAGGAAGTAGGAGAGAAATGTATTCCATGTTTTTAAAACACCAGAAGTCATTTGTGATCTTGTGTTTGATATCTGCATCCAGATCCAAATTTACTTTTATTTTCCTTCCCAGGCCTAAAAGATTTTATTTCCCTCTCATTTTAAAAGTATTTGAGAAAGACTTGGCCCTGTTCCAGGGCAGGCAAAGAAGAAGATGAATGCAGGCATCTTCAGCAGAAATTCTTCAGGTAAATTGCACACAGTTTATTTTGGAACCCTCAGAGAAGAGGGGGGGAAATTCCTCATATTATTTCTCTCATTAATAATTCTCCTCTGAAAAGTCCACTCAGTTTCATCATTGAATTAACAGGTCTATGGCTGCCTGCTCAGCTGAAAGGTTTTAAAAGTCTCATTAAAATGAATGAAGGGGGTCACTCCAGAGTACTGTTTTAATAGACATCCTTCCTTCTCGTTGCAGATTTAAAGTTGCCCCATGGAATCCAAGTCAGGGTCCTGCCTGATCTGTTTTGAGAAAAATCAGTGTACAGAGGATGTAGTTTCAACCAGTGAGACTGTTTAAGGCAAACAGCACTTGCTGAAGTTCCATGCTTTGCACAACTGTTAAAAAAAAGATAGGAACCTTGACTTGGATTTCTATACCTCTTTATGGGAAATAATGCTACCCCATACCAAACCCATTTAAGGTGACTCAAAGAGGCTGACAAAGCTTACATTCTTCTCCCCACAACAGACACCCTGTGAGAGCTGTGACTAGCCCAAGGCCACTAAGCTGGCTTCACGGAGGAGGAGGAAGAAGAGTTGGCTTTTTTACCCCACTTTTCTCACCCATTTAAGGAGACTCAAAGCTGCTGACAAAGTTTCTCTTCTTCTCCCTGCAACAGACACCCTGTGAGGTAGGTGGGGCTGTGAGAGCTCAGAAAGAAGCCTGTGACTCACCCAGGGTCACCCAGTTGGCTTCATGGAGGAGAGTGGAACCAAACCCGGTATTCCCAGATAAGAGTCTGGCTCCCTAACCACTACACCAAACTGGCTCACTAGTTTTCACCCAGCATCGTCAATAATAAAAACCCAACCTGATCCCTTTGCTAAAATTCCAAATTTCTAACTGTTATTAAAGATAATGTCACCTGAATTCCTCCCAATCCGAATTCTATCCAGGAATCTGCAACCTGTTTACTGGCAATTTGGCCTGGAAGCCCTAAGATCAGCTTTTGAACCTCTTCCGAGCTGTGAATTTCTGGGGGATCTTGGACTAGAATTAACTCACCTCAGCTTGACTTATATTTAGTTTATCTTATTTCATCTGAGGAGAACATAGATGAGAAAGAAAAACTGTGTCCCACCCCAAGACCATCTGAAGAAAGATGGGACTGAATTGTAGAAGTAAATTTAGCTTTTCTGGGTGTCCCAACGTTGCCAAGAAGAGATCTTGTGCAAAGGGACAGATCCATACCCTAACCCCTGTGCCATTTCACACATTTCTAATAGTTGTTTCTGTATGTATGTTTTTACCCTTTCTTATAAACCACTTTGAGAGTTTTCTTTCTTTTTTAATGGGAAGCAGGATATAAATATTTTAAATAAACAAATAAATGTGTGAAAGGATGAAGGGTTTCTCTCTCTCCTTCTCTGACTCAGTGCACACAAATATAACAAACACGTTTCCAGCTGACTCGTGAGGTAAGCCTCAAAGGACTGTTAAACACACCCAGCCAAACAGCAGCATTACAGGCTGCTTTAAAGAGAAAACATACATACACTGCAAAAAGTTTACTGAGATATTTTTAAAAAAATCAAAGTAAAACAAAATAGTAGCAGAAGCCAACACCTGTTCCTGCAAGGAAAATAGTCACCAAATAAGGGTGTATGAAGGCACGATTTTGGTAAGTCAAAACTCTCTGGTGCAGGATGGAAAGCTATAATGCTTCATCCTCTGTAGGGAAGAACCCCTCTATGGAACACAAGCTGCGGGTACATTCAGATGCCAGTTTTTTATTCCACAGTTTTTGGATATTGCAGAATAAAGTGTGGGTGTTATTCCAAAACATCCTTGCTTTGTTCTGAAATATCCAAACATAGCAGAATAAGTAAGCAATGTCTGGATGGAGCTGAAGTTGAATATATAAAGCAGTTAAATGGCGAAGAAGAAGAAGAAGAAGAAGAAGAAGAAGAAGAAGAAGAAGAAGAAGAAGAAGAGTTGGCTTTTCTACCCCACTTTTCTCACCCACTTAAGGGGACTCAACGTGGCTGACACTGCTTTCTATTCTTCTCTCCACAACAGAACACCCTGTGAGGTAGGTGGGGCTGTGAGAGCTCAGAAGAGAGCTGTGGCTAGCCCAAGGTCACCCAGCTGGCTTCATGGGGGAGGGTGGAATTGAACCCGGTATTCCCAGATAAGAGTCCGGCTTCTTAACCACTAGACCAAACTGGCTTGCAACTTCTAGCTGTAAATAGGATATTGGATGCATTTTCCCTCCTCTTATGTCCCACCCAAAGTGGATTCCCTTGGCTGTGGTCTGAAGTCGAGCATGCAGCAAAACTCAGGGATAAATACTGTGAACGGATCCAAAATAATTCGCCCTCCATAGGACGCTATCTGCTCATATCCACGTACTGATAGATGGCTCTGTGTTTTTTGTTGTTTGGGGTGTTTTTCCACTTAGCACTAAAGTACCCATTAAGGGTCCTGAATGGGTCCTGAATGGGTACTCTAGTGCTAGTGGAAAAACACTCATGGACATCTCTGTGTTTCCTACTCACGCATTGTCCTCTGGTCTATATCTTATTCTCTTGGTTTCTCTTCTTATTGGCCAGAAGAACCAAAAAGTCTGGTCCTGTTTTGATTGTCATGTTCCAAGCAAGCCCTGCTATTTTGGAACATTGACGGGAGGGGGGGGGGAATCTCCCTCCCACCCACCACTCTATCTCCTCTTGAGCTCAGCAAGATCTCAGATTTTTAATTTCTTGCTGACAGCTTTCGACTGGGCGACCCTGACTCTCCCCGCTTCACCACCTTGTGGGCTTCTCTTGGCTCCGCTTTGCATCTGCTTGCTGAGAGAAACCTCAAATGAGTCTTGGCTGTTTAAATGTGTTTGGGTGCAAGTTAAAAGCACCGAGTCTCCACATCTGCAAAATCTGGGTAAAGGATAATATTTCTCTGTGCTTTAGCAAATCCCAGTGCTGAACAGCCTTTCAGCACACCCTTAAACTCGAATGAATGAATGAATGAATGAATGAATGAATGAATGAATGAATGAATGAATGAATGGTATAAGCCAACTCTCTCTTTCTTCCTCTTTCCCTCTCTCTCTGCATGTATGTACTTGCTAGAATCCACTGATATACACCACACAGTTTTGGGTATTTTTCCATTACAGAACCATGAAGTAAAGTGGTAGCATTAAGAATATAAGAGAAGCCTTGCTGGATCAGGCCGCAGCCCATCTATTCCAGCATCCCATCTCACACAGCGCCCCACCAATAGCTTCTGGGCATCTCAAGCAGAAGATGGAAGGCCAAACCTTCACCTGCTCTTGAATCTCTGCAAATGACCGTTAGAGGCCTCCTGCATGTCTCTCCGACCTAGAGATGGTACGTGGGCATCCATTCCAGGAGCCATTGATGCACCTGTCCTCCGTGAATTAAGAGGCGCCGTGCTGGATCAGGCCACAGCCTATCTGGTCCAGCATCCCATCTCCCACAGTGGCCCACCGATTGCTCCTGGGCATCTCGAGCAGAGGACAAAGGCAAAACCTTCACCTGTTCTCAGTACCCTGCAAAAGCCTTTAGAGGCATCCTGCCTGTCCCTCCAGCCTCGAAGAAGTTCCTAGGCATCCATTCTAGTAGCCAGAGTACCTGTGTTCCATGAACTGTAGAGGGAAAGGAAGAATTTCTCCAAACTGAGCAATTAACTGGGAATGGCTGTACTTCAGTGGTAGAACCAGTTGGTTCCTGTTTGATTCCCTGCCGCTTCCAAGAAGCCAGCTATGGCAAACCACTTCTATATCTCTGCCAAGGAAACTGCATAGGGCTGCCCACAGAGTCTGGGAGGGGCTGTAGCTCAATGTTAGAGCAAACTGTTTAGAAAGCAGAGGGTCGCTGGTTCGATCCCCGGGCTCTCCCTGGATGGAAGGAGGCAATGACAAAACACTTCTACCGCTCTGCCGTGAAAACTATAAAAATAGCAATCCTAGGATACCTCTGTGCATGGTCCAAGCCGTAAACAGCACAAAGGAATGTGCTCTTCATTGCGGATTCTGCAATGTTGGATTAAGATGCACCAGGGGTTTCACGTTCTTTGCAGACCCTTTTCTTCTTTGTCCAGAGGAGAAGAAGAAGAAGAAGAAGAAGAAGAAGAAGAGTGGCTTTTCTACCCCCCTCTTCTCAACCCATTTAAGGGGACTCAAAGCGGCTGACAAAGCTTTCGGTTCTTCTCTCCACAACAGATGGGGCTGTGAGAGATCAGAAGAGAGCTGGGACTAGCCCAAGGTCACCCAGCTGGCTTCATGGGGGAGGGCGGAATCGAACCAGGAATTCCCAGATAAGAGTCTGGCTCCCTAACCACTAGACCAAATTGGAGGGACATCTCTGTTTTGTTCTGTGACTGTTCCGCACCGCGTGCCTCCAAGAAACTGTGAGTTCCCGGGGGTGGGGGTGGGAGGGGGGGGCACCCCATCAACCCAAACAAAGGCAAGACCGTCGCTATGCTGAACTCCAGGAGCAGGATTCCAATGGGCAAAAGGGATGGCAAGAGCTGGGTCAGCCTTAAGGGGCATCAGGCGAGTTTGCCTGGCAGAGAGAAGGAAAGAAAGGCGTTTGCTTTGTTGTCTTTTGGCCCTGGGATCCTGACCGACGTCAGAACGGGCATCCCCACGGTCTGAAACCCGACCGACCAGGCTGTTCCGTGTATTCGGTTTTCAGCTGTCTTCTCTCTTCTGCCCTTTCTGCCTTGGATCGGGCGATAGATTGGGTAGGTTGGTCGGGAAACAGCGTTGCATCTCTGGCCCCTCGATATTCTGTCTCTGGAGAAAATTCAGAGTATAAACCTGAAAGGCTGCCTTAACCTAAGCGCCTAGATCCGAGGTTCTTAACCTTTTCTAGACCGCCTATCAATAAAATAAAACCACAAGCAAACTCGGAGAAACTCTGGTTGGCACTTCGGGGATCCAGTCCAAATCCTAAAGGGATCCGATCCAGATCCGATCACCGAACAGATTGTTACCTCTTCCCCCCCCATGTTTTATGGATTTTTCATGGTTTATTATTCCATTTATATATAATTTGACAATATATTATTTATTTAACGTATTAGTGCACTCATTGAATGCACTCATTGGGTAATTTATTAGAAAGGAGGTATACAAATAAACTGAATGAATGAATGAGTGAATGAATGAATGAATCGACTACAGCCACACCCAGTCTCCATGGGCATCTCTGCGTAGTTTTCTTGGCAGGGATGCGAAAGTGGTTTGCTGTTGCCTGCTTCTTGGGCGAGGCTGGGGTTCGAACCAGCGGCCCTCTGCTTTCCAGGCTCTTTGCTCTGCCGCTGACTTACAGCCACCTTCCATAGAACTAACTGGTCATTTCAGCAGGATCTGCTTGCAATGCGGGCTACAACTGCTAAAAGCGCTTCTTGGGGTTTTTTCCACTAGCACTAGAGTACGGGTCCTTAATGGGTGCTCTAGTGCTAAGTGGAAAAACACCCCTTCTGTGCAGCCATTGAAACGCACACACCCGCCTCCTTTCCCTAAATCCTTTAATTTTGTGCCTTTTCAGCAAGGGAAATGGGAGCAGGTGCCCACTCGCCTTGGCTCCTCTTTCCCTCTCCTCCTCTTCTGCTCTGGAATCACATAGACGACACTCTAGGTCTGTGGTCACACTTCAGGTTTAATCCAGCTTCGGTCCACTTTCAGAATGAGAGAATACACCAGCAAAGGGACAAGCTGTTTGATTTTCGTGTTAAATAACCCAGACAATTCCCCTTTGGGATAGAAAATGTGGAAAGAAAATTACTGGTCACTTTGCTGCTGTGTTCTCTCGCTCTGAAGGTGGATTGAAGCCGGATTAAACCTTTGGTGGTGACCACAGCCTAGTAGGGGTAAGAAGACAAGTTTAAGCAAGGCTCAGTATCCTAAAGGACATTTAATTCTCCCTTTTATCCATCCCCCTCCCATATATTTGCGTGTATTGCCACGCCCACTTTTTAAGCTCCACCCCTTTCTAGCCTCGAAGGCGAATCTCTCCAAAAATGGTTAGCTGGAGCCTTAGAAGGAATCCGGATTTAGTGATTCCGGATTGAGGAAAGGAAGAAAGAATCGGACCTTCCTCCTGCTGGGGTGGGGATGGGGCTAGGGTTAGGTCAAAGAGACTCTCCGGGCCATATATACTGATTTTTGAGGCGTCCAGAGTCAGCACCACATATTATGGCTGGTATAATATTCCATCTTCAGCTGGCATGGAGTATTTTTCTTTTCAAAGAACACACAAGAACGAACTCCAGCCTGCAAATCGTTCCTGCCTCTTTGTCTGGAGACACACTTAAGGTTTAATCCAGCCTCAGTCCGCTTTCGGAGCGAGAGAAGACATCACCAAAGTGACAAACTGTTTTCTTTCAGTGTTAAATAACTCAGAAAATTCACCTTTGGGATAGTTAATGAGGAAAGAAAATTATTGCTCACTAGGCTGACGTGTTCTTTTGATCTGAAGGTGGACTGAAGGTGGATTAAGCCTTACGTGTGGTCACAGCCTTTCACTTAGATCGGAGAATACACCTTTGGACAGGTTTTATTGCTCATCCTAGTGTCTCCTTGCTTTTGAAATAACCCTTAGCAAGAAGTCCATCCTGGCTAAAACTCCAGCACAAAATCCATTCTTCAAGCTAAGTCGCCAATTAAACGCTCTTATCCTGACCCAAGTAGATAAAAAACAACCCCTTAGCTGAATCCACACTGAGTTTTAATCCAGTTTGAGACCATTTTCCAAGTGAGATAATATACCAGCAAAGTGAATAATCATTTTCTATCCTCTTTATCTAATCTAAAGATGGCCTTTCCAAGTTAGATAATGCAAAAAGAAAACAGCTTGAGCCTTTGCTGATGTATTATCTCACTCTGAAAGTGCACTGAAGCTGGATTAAATCTTAAGTGTGAACGCAGCCCCAGAAATCTGCTGCTTGTTCTCAGTTCCTAGGGGCTGTATCTGTTCAAGATTCCTGTTGCAAGCTGAAAAACACTTTCAAAACCCAGGCACCGCCCATTCAAAGTTGGCTTCTAGCTTTGGAGACCTCACAGAAGAACCAAAGCTATGGTCCATAGAATCACTGGAACGGGACCCCCTAGGGTCATCGAGTCCAAACGCCCTGCTCGATGCAGACCCCCATCTTCAGCTCTGGCTGTTCACACCTTTCCATTTCTATCCGTTTTATTTGTGGACTTTCCGTTCAGAAAAGTCCAGATGGACGGTGGAAAATCCACAAACCAAAATGATAGAAATTGAAAAGGTGTGAACAGCCAGAGCTGAAGGAAGCTTGAAGTGAAGGTTCCTTATTTGATTCCTCCGTGAAAAGATCTTTAAGCTTTTTTTAAAAAAAAAATTCTGAGAGCTGGAGTTGAAAAGAAAGGACAGAATGATGGTTTTGGGTCAAGGAAAAGATGCTCTGAACTCACCTGCTTTGTGAGCACAAAGCCAGGGTTAATATTTCCAGGCAGAACTTGGGGAAACACTCCCCCCCTTACTCTCTGGACTAGGGTTTGTTGGAAAAGCAGAAGCAGGTGTAAAGACAGATCGAGAGGTAGATAAACGTGGACAGCGAGCATATTTTCTCCCTTTCCCAAAATGCTAGAACCAGAAGAAACCCAATGAAGCTGAATCTAGGATAGATCAGGACAGATCCAAGGCGTGGTTGGTTGGTTGTTACATCCTAATGCATAGTTAAATGTTGGAATTTGCTACCATGAGATGGTGTGGTGCTGGCTTGGGTGGTACCAAAAAAAGGGCTGGACCAATTCATGGAAGTTGGGACCATCAGTGACTAACACCCCTTCCCCCCCCCCCCCGGCCGCCTGCAGTAAGTAAGTATGTGAGAAAGTCAAGCTGGGTGCTCATGTCCTGCTGGTGGTGGGCTTCCCTGGGCAACTGGTTGGACGCTGGGAGAACAGGATGCTGGGTTAGAAGGCCCATGGGTCTGACCCAGTGGGGCAGTCCCTAAGTGGTTCTGCTGGGAGATTGCAGGCAGAGCAAGCGGTGTGATCCTGCCCTGCCAGCGGCCCATCAGGAGAACAGGATGTTGGACTGATCCAGTGGGGGCATCCCGTAGGTTCCCATGTCCCACCTGATAGGATTCGCCACCGGTCATTCATTTCCATACCAAAGCCCAGGTACATAATTTAGATTGCGGAGGGCTCCATTTGGAGGCGGACCTGGTGTGTCTTAGCTGGAGTGCTGTGTTCATCACATGTAGCTTCTTTAAAGCAATTCAGAAGCGCCTTAGCACGTAGCCAGCAGCCCTCGCCTTCTCATTCCACCCTTAACCCACCTTTTCACATCTAGATTGCTCATGGGAGGGGGAGGGGGAGGGGCAGGCTGCCGTGTGAACGATCCCACCTGTGAACCATCCCTAAACCGACTCTGAGCCACTTCGGAAGTCCTTTGCTCTGCTGCTTGTGATCACAGCCCGAGCAGCCCGACCTCCACAGACTTGCTCAGTTTTGCTTCGCCAAATGCCAGGAGGAGAGGAGCACTCTGCGCATGGTCCAGAAAGATCTTGTAAATGTTCATTTTTCATTTCCTGCTACGGGAATCAGGTCAAGAGTTTTGAGTGTAAGTCCAGGAGGGGATTGAAATCTTTTCAGAGAAATCTCTAAGGACAGATGGGCCTTTGTTTTCTAGTTGTACTATTATTGCTGCAATCAGCTGTGGAATTAGGGGCAGCTATATGGAAATCAGAGGGAAACGCCACTCCCGCCCCATTGGGAAGAAATGATATTTATAGGACTTTATTTCCATACCGTTTGTCACCTCCCCTCCCCTTTCAGAAGAAAGGTAAACTTGGGAGAACTTTATAATTCACCTGAAAACCAGAGAAATGCCACGCCTTGTTGCGAAGAACAAAACCTTCCAGTCCTTAGCTTAGCTGCAGTTTCTAAAACGGGACCTCACTCAATATTTGTAGGGTTTTCTGGTTCTTTTGCTTTGCAGAGCACGCAATGTAAGATTTTCATGTCCCCCTTAAACGGGACGTTAAGATGGCAAGGTTTACCTCTGGTGACGTTCGGTTTGGATTTTCGAGGGGAGGGAAATATTTTTGGATAGGTATCCAAATGTTTCACGCTTTATTTCTTCACTATAGAACCCCCAGGTTGTTAGCAAGAAAGAAAGAGAGAGAGAGAGAGAAATATGAAGGGGAAAGCCTGCCAAAAACAATCAAATCACAATAGTGGTGACAGAAAAACCTCTGTTTTTAGTTCAGGCTTTAAAACAGAAGGGGTCTAAATAGGGAAGATGCAGAAAGTGGAGAGAAAAATGCAAGCTTTGTGACAGTCTAGTCTGTCCAGGGCAACTGAATTTCCTTCTTGCTACAGGCTGAATATTACGATTTTCATTGTGATTAATATCCGCCGCATTATCAGATAGAAATTGCTGTTCAAAACGAAGAGGGCTAGGTTTTGAAGGGATTTTCATTTAGACTGATAGGAACTTGGCGTCGGTCTCCTCTGAAAGAACTGTGGAGGGGAAGATGTAGGTTTGGGTGGCTGGCATTGCAGAAACAGGTGATACAAGGTAAAAGAATGGGAAATGCAGGTGCTCGCAAGTCAAAATGGAACGTCTTTAGCCGAAACAAAATAACCTGGGTGCCTCCTTTAAAGGTGATTCGGACAACAGGACACTTTGGCTCAGAATTTCCATCTCTCCATTGCCTTGGCATCCATCCAGACTGCACATATTTGAAGAAGAGGTCTCTAGCTATTTCAGATCCTTTGAAAGGGTTTGATAGTGAACAGAGCCACACCCAGTCCAAGAGACCCAGTAATAATAATAAAATGCTAACCACTACAATAAGAAATAGTGCCACAAACCATCCCAAATCCATTTGCTCAGAAATAAAGCCCCCGGGGTCTCCCCTAAGCCAGTCCTCGTTCTTATCCTGATCTTCAAAGTTAGCAAATGCGCAGACCTCTGGATCAGACCCATTGCAGGAGCAGAGGGCTTGTGGAAGAGAATCTAAGGCGGCTCGAAGGCTTTGGACCGGATTCGGCAACCGTGGCTGTTGGAAAAGAACTTCTGCAGATTTCCAGAGCTTGGATTTCAATGGTTTATAGCGGACGAACGAACGCCAGGGCTTGAAAGCGGATCAGGGGAGGCGTCTTCTGCGAAGCCAGGAAGAAATCTCTTAGGTTGGGCAGCCTTTAACGCTATCACTTACAGGGTGCGTATTAACGCTCCGTGTGGTTGCTGGTTCTTTTGACAAAAAGGACTATTAAATCGATTCCGAAGTACTCTGAGCTTGCAAAGTCCTTCGTTATCTTTGCCCTTAAGCTCTCTGTCTGGTATAGCAATCTACTCCAAGTTCCAGATCTCTCTCTCTCTCTCTCACACACACACACATACAGATACACACACACACACACACACACACACACACACACACACACACACACACACACACACAGTGGATCGGGAATGACACATTTATTGGCACAATTTTTGCCCTCTGTTTTTCAGTTCTGCCCTTGCCACAGCTGCTCGCCTCCAAGGGGTGCAAGACGAGGATGGGAAAATCTTCCGACTCGGTGAGGTTGAGCAAAACAAGGTAAAATAGAAAATAGACATCCTTCCAGGTTTCATTTTTGGATGGCGAGTGCAGATGGGTGAAAGAGAATTTCCCAGCTTATTCTTCTATATTTGGCTTTATTCCTTCTCCCCGGCAGTTTGGAACCACTTTCGCTTTATTCATTTCTGTTTTCAGAGCAATCTCGATGTGACTGTTTCATCTGATCAACCAAATGCCAACGAATAATGCCTTCCAATATGTAAATAGCTTTAGAAGTGTTTTAACAGGGGGAAAATAGGCATTAGAAAATATATTCTGCTTTTACGGGAGGGTGAGGAATTACCACGTTTTTTTAAAAAGCTGTCACCCTGCCCAATAACTACCAGAATTAATTCCTTGAAATTTCGATCTATAATTAACTGTTTCATCGTAAGAGTTAATTCATTCCTGCTTCGGGTCTCGAAAAGGACCGTTAATGGTTGAAAGGCAAACTAACAAAACTCGAAAGGAATCCAAACATCTTAAATATAAAATAGGAATTTCAAAACGATTGGATTTGTGTGAAATGTTACACAGCAAGGAATCCTAAGCAGAACTTGGAGAAGAAATTCATTATAGCTGGAAACAGTTTTTTTCTTGCCACCTTCAAAGACAGAAAGTTAAAATTCTTGACTCCAGCATTTAAAATTAACTTTGCCTTGGCAGCCGGAGGAAGCCTTTTAAAGCAATTTAGACAGGAGGTTCCTGAGATCTCAATTAAAAGAGGGGTCGGAAATATTTTATTTATTCCCCTTTCAGGCTTTGGAACCACAAAGTCTTTTGGAACAACAAGAAAATCAAACTTTGAAGAAGTGAAAGCACTGGGCTGGAGGATAGATCCTGCAATTCCTAATCAACTTAACCGAAGGAACTGCATCTATCTGAATACTTTCTGCGAGCTGCCATAGTTTATGCAAGGAGGTTTGGTATTTTGCTTTGTATTTTAAAGCACATTAAAAACAAAACGCTATGCTTGGTGAATGTACATCGGTCCTTCATTTACCTTCTGGAGGTCTAATCTAAAATTATTGCATTTGCAGCTATCTGAGGCTGATGGTTTTTTCAGCTTGGTGCTGCAGCGATTTTCAGCCCTTAAGGTTTGTTGCCGTGGTTTTCTCTTTCAGTTTGCCTCCTCGATGAAAAAGAAAGCAAAGTTGTGGCAAGGATGGAGGCAGCTGCCCACGCTGGGTCAGCTCCCTGACGGGCACCAAAGAGCTATTTTCTCTGTCCAAAGCCCTGGCTGGTGCAGTGGAGAAAGGGGAATTATTTGGGTTGTTCCAACATCAAGGATTTGCCTCCCAAGTGCCCCTGACCCTCCTTAGCACTGCCTGAGAACCAAGAACTGACAGCAAACAGCTTCAGGTAAATAGGAACCATGGAGATCTAATCCCATGAAACCAGATTTCTCAAAGGAAAGCCTTGCATTCCTTGGGAAAGGTGCACTGTCTGGTAGGATTCACTATCAGTTGTTCGGCATGTAGACGCATGGGCAGGAGGAGGGAGGAGGCGACAGACCTCGTAAATAGCCCAGAGACACCTACCTTCAGCTTTGCAGGCAAGCTCAGGTCCCAGGTGGCTAGCACCTCAGAGGTGGAGAAAGATCTGATTTCATTTACGGTGGAAGGAAAGAATCCAAGAAGGTCTTTCCCACACAGCTAGAGAAGCCTTTGGGCCAACTGCTTTCCCCTGCCAGGCCTTCCTCCTTATGAGCAATCCTCAAATGAAAATATTTGTGATCCTTCAAAGCTAATGGGAGAAGAGGACCAGACTTCTCCTTTGCACTCCCTTGGTGAGGTTCAGGGGAACAGGAATACTGAGCCTTAAACACTCTGCACACCAGCGCAGGGAGAGACTTGCTGGTCTTTACTCTGTATGCTGCCTGGAACCCCACTGATGCAAATCCAAGAAAATTAGGACAGAACTTTGTATTGATTTGTTTATTTTGGATAACGGGCTCCCTTTTTGCACGAATCTCATTTACCTCTTTGCTTTGGGAGGGCTGATCCATAAAGCTAGTTCATGGATTTGATTTTTTTTTTATGTGTGTGTGTGTGCATTTTTATTTATTTATTTATTTTTCTGTAGAAGCTACAGCTTTTTGGATGAACTCAGTGTGCCTTCCTAAGTGTTTTTATTTCTGCTTTTAAGCCGGATTCTTCCCTCACCTAAATGCCACCTTGGAATTACACTGCTAACTGTAAAGAATTGTTAACAGAAGAAAGAAGGCATCTTTCTTTCTTTCTGTCTGTCTCTTTCTTTTTCTCTTTCTTTTTCTCTTTCTTTCTTTCTTTCTTTCTTTTTCTCTTTCTTTCTTTCTTTCTTTCTTTCTTTAACCAACCATCTCCCCTCTATCAAAGCCCCCCCCCCCCCGCCTTCACTTCTGGCCCGTGAAGGCGGCCTCTCGTGTCACTTGTGTTTGTACAGCGCCTGACACTCCAAACGCGGCTTAGAGGGACGGGTTGGGCCCGGTTTCCAGTCCCCCCCCCCCGCCCCCAGGCCCGCTTTGTCCCTGGAGCAAACTCCCTGGAGATTCGCGGGCGCATCGCGGGGCCCGTGTGGAACGTCCCTCTGCCGGCTCCCGTCGAATCTGAGCCGATCCTAAGGAGCGCCCGTGTAAGTCCCCCTGTGGTCCAGGGGCTTTGTTGGAGGGGGCGGTGGGTGGGGGCGAGAGGAGATCCTGACAGCCGTGGGGGCGGAAGGCTCCTCTCCTTCTGCCTGGGGAGATCCGGGAAGCCAGCGAGGCGGATTCCTTCACCTTTCGGGGGGTCCGTTAGGCACGTCTGGCGGGGGCCGCTGAAGCGAGCTCTCCTCCGCCTCTCGCCTCCCCCGGCCAGATTCCAAGCTCAGCTCCTGGAGCTGGGACCAGATAAAGCCGCGTGGGCCACCCACGGACGGGCGCGAGTCCTGGAGCCTCTTTCGGCGCCTCCCCCCTGGCAATCCCTGGCCGCCCCCTCTGCCCCGTCGAATGGAAGAGAGATTTGGGAGAGGAGCCAAGCCTGCAAAGTCGTCCCCCACCCCCACCCCCCTTTCATAACCCAGCAACCAGCCGGGCGGGGGGTGGGCAGAAGGAGACGGGGAGGGAGACGGCCCTTGCGAAGGCGCTCTTGATCTCCGTGGCCAAAGACCCCCCCGACACCGGACCCGCACGCGGAGCCTCCCCACGCCTTGGAATTGCGCGCCGAGTCTCTTTTGCAACCCCAGCCGGACGGAGCGGGCCTCGAACTGGGGGACTTGGCGCTTGCCGGTCGCTGAGCCCCGGCCCGAGAGACCCGAGGGCTCGGAAGCGGCCCTGCTTTGCTTGTCCCCTGGGCCGGCGAGGAGCCCCACGGCCAGCGCCTGCCCGACTGCACGGCTCCCCTGCTACGCGTGCCAGAGGAGGCCAGCGCCCTCCGGGACCGTCTGCCTTAAACTGAGGGCACGGGGAGCTTTACTGGGGGGCAGAGAGAGAGCCCTGCTCAGCCCTCTGGCAAGCCGAAGTTCCATTCCATTCCTTCCATTTTTATTTGTATACCGCCTTTCCAAAGAAACTGTTGCTCAAAGCGGTTTACAACAAACAGGGAAAAAATACAATGAGAATACACCAAAGAAACACAACAAGTAAATACAGCAAGTAAATATAGCAAGTAAAAGAAAAGTATCAATTTCAGTAACTAAAACATCAAATATACATCATAAGCAATGTACCAAATTCTAATAATGAGCTATTATTATTAGAATAATAGACGCACCTCTTTGCCCTGGCCTTTGGCTGAGCTGATTATATTTCCCACCCAGGCCACGCACTATCATTTTAAACATAATGTGTATTGTTTTAAAGTTGTTGAATTTTTAAAGTCTTTTAATGTACATTCTGTTTTAATCTGTTGTTTGAAGGTTTGTAACCCGCCCAGAGACCTTCGGGTATGGGGCGGGATATAAATGTAAACAATAAATAAATAAATAATACGTTCTGAAACGCTCCCTTGTCTTTCCCTGGAGGAGGGTATGCTGAGGTTTTGCCTCGAAGGCCGACAGCCCCCAGCAATCCTCTCCGCCCCCCCCTGCAAAGTCACCCAGGCGGCGCCCACCTTCGTGCCCCAGAGATCCTGAACCTCCGGCCACCCGCCCAGGTTGGCACCCTTTTCCCCAGCACCCTTCGACTTCCTTTACAGGAGGAGAAAAGGGAAAGCGGGGGAGAGGGGGGGAGAAAGTGGTAGTGTGGGGGGTGTCACCTCATAGCACCCCCAATTTGCCTTCGCTTCCCTGTTCGTCCAAATGCAAATCAAACCCTGTGCTATCCACGTCAGGGATGTGGTCACACCTAACATTTAATCCAGCTTCAGTCCACCTTCAGAGCATGAGAACATTAGCAAAGCGAGCAATCATTTCCTTTCGGCATTATCTGTCCCAAAGGTGAATTTCCTGAGTTATATAACCCTGGAAGAAAACAGCTTGCCACTTTGCTGGTGTGTTCTCACTCTGAAAGTGGGTTGAAGCTGGATCAAACCTTAGGTGTGACCAAAGGCCAGGAGCAGCCATTAGAAACTGTGCATTTAAGAGAAGCAAAGAAACGTTTCAGGTAGCACCAAACTCTCCCTGCCTGGCATTTGGACATCTACGCCAACCTTCTGAAGGTGCCACCAAAATAATGGGGGGAGGAGTAAGAAAAGGATTTCACAGCGACCTGGTCTTCTTTACAGTCTTTGTAGCATAAGCCGATTCTTTCAAAAGGATTCAATCCAGCTTCAGTCCACCTTCGGAGCGAGAGAACACATCAACGAAGTGGCCACTAATTTTCTTTCCATGCTATCCAACCCTAAGGTGAATCTTCTGAGTTAGAGAATGCCAAGGGAAAACAGATTCTCCGCTCACTCTGAAAGTGTGCTGAAGCTGGATTAAATCTTAGGTGTGGATGCAGCCCATCTTTCTATACCCAATATAAATATGAGGAGGAAGAAGGGCATCTGAAAATAATAATAATAATAATCAAAGAGTTACATTGATGGATTCTCCTAGCATGCATCTACCTATTTTGCTTTCTGTGGAAACCACATGGCTTATACAGCAATGTAATTCTTTGTCCTTTCAGAATAAACGTGGATACCTCATAAGACGGGGGGGGGGGGGGCGGGAGGGATGAGATTAGCACAGTTTATAATGCTCACTGTCTGTAGATTTGAGCATTTCGTTTTCCTACTGAATCTCTGTCAATCTTCATGGCTACAGGGTGTGGGATTTTCCTGTGTGTAAATTCTTCTCAGTCTTATAATTTGATCTAGTAATCTTGTAGTTCATAGAAGTGTCTGCCATAATAAAAACATTTTCGTTAATTTTTTTTTATTTTCTGCATCGTAGGAGTTATCCAGGCTAAATCTTCTTTCCACAGATATTTCACCACCAGTGAATCTCTTCTGATGTTTGCTTCCCTTCCCTTAGCTTTTAATGCAGATTTGATGAAGTCTTGGAAAGTGCAATACCTGATAGGATGCCTCACCGCTTACTTCCAAACTAGGCCTCGAGAGGAAACAGACTAGATTGTGGGAAACAGAGGAGAAAGTTGCCTTCAAAGGACCCAGATAAACTGTGATGTCTGGTATGCTTTCTTATGTGCATTGGTTACCTTCCCACTCCCTGCCTCCCCAGGCCTTTTTTCCCCCCAGGGTAAAATAGAGGCCCTTTCTGCACTGGGCCTTATTCCAAGTGATATCCCAAAATAGAGACCTACCGTCTGCAGGTGGTGCAGACTACCAGATATAACCTGGAATAAAGGCCAGTGGAGAAAGGGCCAAAGAATTCCAACTGCACTGGCTTCCATGGTGCTCAGGACACATAGTGTTCCTCTTGACTATTGGTCCAGAATATCATGTTTTGGCCATGCGCAGAACTTGCGTCTGCTTCTGCCAACTATTTTACCCACAGGAGTTGGTGCAAATGTACACTGCAGCCCTCTCTTCATAAACTTTCTGTATTTAATTCTCTTAAAACCAATCTGCGAGTGTGCTTTATTTGGATCAGCTTCTCTGCTAGGAATATTCTGCAGTGCCCTGCAACATGGGGAGGGAAAGAGAGGGGTGTTCCCTGCCTGTTTACTTCCCAGCCCAGCCAAAATACATAAAGTTAGGGAATGCATTTACAAGTAAAACAGATCCTGTAAATATATAGAGATATAGATAGATACGAACTTTCATTTTTCGTAACAGGGCATCGCTCCCAGAATCTTGGAGGAGGGCGTAGATGCTACTGAAGTGTGCTCGGTAGCATCTATATTTGCCAGGAAACAACAGGCCCCTTCTCTCTCTCCCCCCCCCTCCCAGACTTCCCACATGCTGACTTCCCTGCAAAAGATAAGTAGGCAGGGTTACAAGCAATGGGTGGAAATTGCAGGGAAGCAGATTTCAGCGAGAGATTAGGAGGCAGCCTCAGAAGGGCAACTGCTCCTGGGTGGTGGAAGAAATTGTTTGGGGCCACGACAGGCCTTTCTCGCGGAAATGCTTAGAAAGATCTGGACCCGGGTTTTTGCTCAGCTGCAAGCAGACCTAAGAGAACCCGGCTGCCAGATCAGATTTTGGTGGGCCACCAGAATCCTTTCTGCAAGCAATAGCCCTCCCCCGTTCCCCATGCACAGGAAGCAAAAGGTCAGTCTCTGACCTCTTCCAGGAAGGAAGTCATGGCAAACCACTTCTGCATTCCTGCCAAGAAAACGGCAGAGAGGTGCCCACGGAATCATCATCGGGGGTCTTAACGCTGGCTTGGTGATAACACCCACTGCCCTAGAAATGCAAAGCGATCTTTGGAGACAGAACCGCTTCTGGCATCAGAGGCTCTAGGCACCATCGGTCCAGAAGAACAGTGAGCTGGAGCTCTGCCCTCTGTGGGGTTTCCTCCTCCCCCCCTCCTCTTGAAAGCAAAACCAGTTGGGAGGATGTCATTCCATTTAGAGGGGATCGGTCCTGTCGTTTGGCTACCAGTTTCCTGTTTCCAGAATCCCCCGACACTTAGTTGTATTGTGAGAACGTCTCTGTAAACAGGTGAATGGAGAAATGTTGCAGGCAGAAACCTGGGAAAGGCACCAGTGACAAGTATGATGGGACTCATCTTAGGTGTGTGGAGGCCTGTGGGGGTAGCCGTGGCTCAGTGGTAGAGAAAACTGGTGGCAAAACAGAGGGTTGCCGGTTCGACCCCCAGTTCCTGCTGGAAGTAAATAATAGCAAACCACTTCTGGATCTCTGCCTAGAAAGCTGCATTGTGGTGCCCACGGAGGGTCAGCCGCCACTCAGGAGTACCAAGCGACAACAATAAGGAGGTCTAGAATTATTTGATCTAATTAGGAGTATAACTATCTTTGATCAAGCCCTGGGGAATGGCGGGATACAAATGTAATGAATGAATGAATGAAATCCTGGATCACATTTGTGTGCATTTATTCTGACTCCACTGTGTAACCTTTCACAATCCCTAGGGCTGCCTTGCTGTGGTGATGTTTTGTTACTACTGCCTAGCAGTAACAAAAATTAGCCTCAATTCCAAAAGGACAAATGGAAATTAAATCTTCTGGGCACTTTGTGTGTATTGATTTTGCTTTGATTTTTTAAATCGGCCAATAAAGACAAGGGTGAAGGGTAAAATCACTGGTACAGTTGCTTAGGAGGATCCAAAATTTAAAGTTCTCCTCCAAACTTCCACTTGAGATGAAAGTTAAGCCCCTCTGCGGCTTCCTTCTGGGAAATATCCTTTTATGAGATACTGAGGCAAAACAAAGGAGACACAAATCCCAGCGGAACTCAGTGGGCAAAACCTAGAAGCAAATTTACTGACCACAGGACATCAGCCATACAAAGACTTTAGTCCAGCAAAATGGACTGGGAACTTAGTAATGGTGGTACAGTTCCACCTCCACAATCTGCCCTTTGATCTGGGAACAAGTGGTAGTGGATCTCACCAGGTATTGCCTCCCCCCCCCCAACAGCAAGCTTCCTTAGTTCTCTGCTACGGGCAAGCCTTCAGAAGTACCCTGTTTCTCCATGCAATGACATCCTCGCATAATGGCATTTCCCCATTATGCTACAACGTTTTCCTGGGAGGGTCCTTTCCTAGCACCCAGTGCTTGGTGCGTAAGCCCTGCAGAGATCTATGAGATCCACCTTCCGTCTGCACACCCTGGACCTCCGTCCTTCCCTGGCAGCTGCTTGGGAGAAGGTGATGTTTGTGTTCCAGCTCAGCTCCATCAGAGAAGGCGTCCCAGATCTCCTGACGCTCAGCTGAGCCCCTGGCTGGTCCGAAGGTGTGCCCAGAGCAACCGGTTTAGGTAGGGCTTGCTCGCCTGGCACTTGCCTCCAGAAGGTTTGGGATCAGGCTCTAGAGTAAGGGAGTGGGGAGCTCTCAGGGGGTCGGAAGCCCGGAGAAAGCGCAGGGACCTGATGCGAACATCAGAGGAAGGTGATAAAAGATCCCCACCACCTCCTTCGGAGAGCTCCGAGAAGCTTTGGCTTGGGAAAAGCCGTGCCAGAAATCTGTCCGATTTCTCCCCTCCCCTTCGCCCGATTGCATTGCCTTGTCAACACCTTGAAGTTGGAGGTTTTTGCGGACTCTCTTGCTCTCTCTCTCTCTCACACACACACACGCACACACACACGGACTGGTGGCCGGTGAGACATCTGGATGAAGCCACTCACCTCTCTGTCTTGGGGAAACCCTTAGGCATCGCTTTGCCATGGATGGTGGGCTGCCATGGACGGTGGAGCGATCAGGAGCCGTGTGTGTGTGTTTGTGTGTGTGTGTGTTGGGGGGAGGGGAGGGGAGGGGAGAGGGGGAGGGAGCTGTCTTTTTCGCTCAGGACCAGTTCCCTGGTGTTAATGAAAACCAGGGCAGAGAGGCCGGAGTGACGCGGACGCGCGCCTGCCTCTGTCCGCCCTCTGGGTGGTCTGACCTTTGATAAACACGCAGGCCCCTTTGCAAAGAAGCAACCCACCCACCCCGTCTCCCCCCCCCCTTTGCCTGCAGAATCTGCTTTTTGACAATACTAGCCAGATACTTTTCCAGTTTCGGGTTACACGCGCCGCGCGCGCCCGCACACACAGACGCGCGCGCGCACACACACACACACACACATAACTTCTTCCCTGCAAAAGCTCGTTCGCTCCAGCAATTAGCTTGCAATAATACCTGCAAGGGAAAAGCCAGGAAGAAGAGAAAAGACCGGATCCTTCCACTTTTTTTTGGAACAAGAAATATTACAGTGACCACGAGGCGCTGAGATCATTGAGGGAGCAAATGCTACTCGTATAAAACGACGCATGTAAATATTACACGACAAAAAAAAGAGCTGTTTTAATCTCGTTCTGCGTTTGTTTTGTCTCTTCTGCAGGAAGCGATTTCCAGCAATAAGTAAATAAATAAAATTAAAGGTATTTCAGGTCGCAGTGAGCCTGGAAATCGGGAGAGATGGTGAAACTCTCCAACTTCTACCGAGACATCTTTTGCCACATATAAAATATACGAGAAGAAATTTGCTCCGGCTGTTAACTTTCTCTTGCATCTGGGAAAATAAAGGGAAATTCTCCGTATCTTTCTTAATTTCTTAAACTGCCGATTACCGTGTGCGCGCGCAGAGGAGAAGCCACACACGAGGGAAGGGGGTAAAAAAACCCCAAAAGAAAACGAAAGGAGTATTTAGATTTTAAGGCTGCATGGATTAGAATATCCTCAGCTGAAGAAAGAGGATAGAAAATTCAGACCTGGGGTTCTCCCTGTCTTTGGAGTGCCATGGACGGAGGGAGGTTGGAGCCCCTCGAAGGGGAATAGGCAGCCCATTTTGTTTTTTAAAATGCAAATCCGAACCTATGCAAAGGCGCTTTCCTTGCGCTTTTTGCTTCTAGTCTGGAAGAGTCCTCAAAACGGATTTCTTTCCCCCACCACGCTGGCGACTTCGCAGCCGCACCTTGCCTTGCGTTTCCGGGACGCCTCTGCCCCGCAGAACTTCCAATCCATCCTGTCCCTTTGGACCAAAACGGAGCCGAGCGTCGCTTGGCCTGGCCTGGTCTCAACGCAAGGGCACTTCGGCGCGCGCCCTTTCGCCCTTTCTTTCTCGCTCCCTCTCTCCTCGGCCCAGCCGGAGTGCCAAGCACCGACCGTGTCCTGCTTTCGGCTCGGCCCAGTTAGGAAGCGGGCCTGGCCTTGGAGCCCCGGAGGTAAACAAAACAAACAAACAAACAGCTCGCAAGCCCGGCTTGCCTCGCAACGCGCCCCGGGCGGGGAAGGCTGCATGGCGCGCCTGCTGAGCCCACGTCTGCTTCAACTTTGTACCCGGAGAGCTCGGAGTCACCCCTGCGGAGACCCACGCGAAGCCTGCCCGCTAACGGCCGTCGCTGCGAAGCCAAGCGGCCGCCGAGGTCAGCGCGATCGCCGTCGGGGCAAGGCAGGCGCGCCGTCGGGGCCCTCCCGGGGTGTTTTTCCTGCCTTGGAAGCATGCAAGGAGCGCAGGGTGGGGAGCGTAGAGACGCTGCCCCGGGGGCCTCCTAGGGCCCCACTTCTCTTAAAACGAAAAGCCCACGGGATCCCGCGCTTGCAGCTTTACGCGCGCCGTCTCCGTCGATTACGATCGCTGGGAGCTGTTCAAACGTCTTAACGCGCGGGGATTTCGCGGCGGCATCGCCTGCATCCTGCGCCTGGCAGCCTCAAGACGCGGATCGTTGTCACCACGACGTCTTGCTGGAAGGAGCGCAGCCACTGGGAGCCTCCGGCATCGAGAGCCTGGGCCAGGGTGTCGCTTGCGCACAGATGGGGAGACTCGGTTCCCCCAGACCCGGGTGCTTTGTGCTGCTTTGTCGGTCCGGTCCGGTCCGGACCGTCTCCGTCCCGCCTGGGTCTGGAAACAGCCTACTGCTGCCGGAGTCCAGAACTCCGGGGTCCGAGAAGCGCCCAGGCGTGGCCAGCAAAAGGCTCCATTTCTTGGATGCCCAGGAGTGCAGGGTGTGCGCGCGCGCGTGTTCTGGGGACCTTTTGCTGTTGGAAGAGAGACCTAAGCGATTCACTGCTTTTTCTTTTTTCAGCACGGGTGGGAAAGCGGGAGACAGGGACCACTCGAATCCGGGTCAATCGAGTGGGATTTTTAAGCAGCTAGAAAAGATCCTTCCGGGGCAGGCGGAATGGGATCCACGGACGAACACTTCTCTACCCTTTGCATTTGGGCTGCGATCCTAAACACTTCCACGGAAAAGAAAAGGCTTACCCTAGGATCCAGGTCTTTGCCTGAAGGTTTATTTAGCATCGCCGTTTTGGCTGCCATCGGCATCAGAAATCCCGGCCCAGAGCTTCTCCCCGGCACCCCCCCCCACCTTTATTCAACTTCTTTCCAAATTAAAAAAAGCACCAAAAAAATGTTTAAACAGAATTATAAACAGCAGTTAAAGTGCATTAAAAGCTGGGGGGGAGCAAACGTTCCCACACGGAATGCCTGGTGAAAAGAAGAGAAGAGCTAGCTTTTCTACCCCGCTTTCCTCTCCCATTTCAGGGGACTCAAAGCTGCTGACAAACCTTCTGTTCTTCTCCCCACAACAGAACACCCTGTGAGGCAGGTGGGGCTGTGAGAGGTCAGAGAGAGCCCAAGGTCGTCAGAATGAAAGTTAGCACCGAGGGGGTGATACGGGGAGGCCTCTGCCCCAAGACGCTTACATATGAGGACTGGGCTTCTCTTCTCTACATAAAGGGTCTTAACTCCCTCTTATCAGGAGATAATAGTTCTTGCCATTGAAAGCCACATCTGCGGGCCTTTGTAGATAAGGGAGAAAACCTTTGGAAACAGGATTCCCGATATCTCATTGCTTGCAGAATGTTTCCCCCAGAATATTTAGGATCTTACCAGCCTTCTGGGCGCTTCGCATCCAGGATTTCTCCTTGTCAGCAAGAAAGTGAAACCCTTCGTATTTCTCCAGGTACCAGAACCTCTGTATTTGCATGGTGTGGGTGGCTTTGTGGACGTGGGTTTTCCCGAGTGCTTTGAAATGTAAGTTAAATAAAACAACACAACGCTACGCAAGCGTTTCTTGGAGAGAGGCGATTCCTGAAAAAAAGGAGACGGAAGAAAATGTCTCTCCCATGAAATTGGTTTTCCTGACTCCGTTTTTGCTTTTGTACCGTGAAATCGTGAGTTTGTTTTTGCACACTTATTAAACTGTCTTGTATCAAGAGTAAATATGCCAATATCATCCTTTACCAAAGAAAACAGAACCAATGAGAAGATCAATTCAATTCCAGCAAGGTAGAGCTGGGGTCTGGAAAAAATCAAGCCAGTGTTTCATTCCACCCAGGATGAGGGGCATAAAAGCTATGGGCAAACCCGGTCCATGATTGTACCAGAAAATGTCCGAAATTAAGGATGTTAGAATATTTTATTAACTTCTACCCACTTTCTGCTTATACTGACATCGCTTTCGTTGCTCAGAACAGGCCCAGCTTAGGTAATCTTGGTTTGTTTAAGAGATTGTTATGTTGCTTTCCTTTTACTTTTTTAAAATCAAAGCACTAAAAACAGATGTTAAAACAGAATTATAAACAGGAGTTAAAGAGCATTAAAAGCTGGGGGGACGCAGATGTTCCCACAAGGAATGCCTCGGTGAAAAGAAGTGAAGAAGAGTTGGCTTTTCTACCCCACTTTTCTCAACCATTTAAGGGGACTCAAGCGGCTGACAAACCTTCTGTTCTTCTCCCCACAACAGACACCCACCCTGCGAGGTAGGTGCGGCTGTGAGAGCTCAGAAGAGAGCTGTGACTAGCCCAAGGTCACCCAGCTGGCTTCATGGGAGAGGGCGGAATCGAACCCGGTGTTCCCAGTTAAGAGTCCGGCTCCCTAACCACTAGACCAGGAGTGGTCTTTAAGAGGAACCTGTAAGTTGTTTAAAGTGTGGGCGCCTCATGAGCAGCAGAGGAAAGGGCCAAGGTGCCACCACGAAGGAGGCCCTCATGATGGCAAGCTGCCATGAGGTGGCATTATTACGTGGATCCCACGTGAAGACCTCTCCAGACGACCTCGGGGCTCTTCCAGGATTATATAAACCACGAAGGCATTCCCACAGGAATTCAGATTCTTGCAGGTAACGCACAGGAATGGGTTTTGCTATGGGAGCCCGCAGGATTGTAGGGTTAGGGAGTCATAAGGATCTGGGGCCATGGAGCACTGGCTGACCCCTCCACCCCCACCCCCACCCCCACAGCCCTAGACCATCTCCTCCTGACCAGCTGCACACAGGGCTATCTGGACTCAAAGCCGAAGCTAAGGTGGCAGCTGACATTTTCTCCTAATCTTCTCCCCTCCCGCACCAGGGCTGCCCCACTTTCTTTTTTCTTTTATCACAGATGACAGGAGAGAGAGAGTTTCAAGGGGGGGGGGTCAAAACCAGGAGGGGCGATCTTTCTTCAGAAGTCGAAGTGCTTTTGGTCTCGCAGACGTGCGAGGCGTCGAGGAGGCTGCAATCTCTGCATCCCCCAATTTGATCGGGCAGCCAGGGGCAGGCGTCTCTGCTGCCTTAGCGAGAGGTACGAAATGGGGGCTTTAAAATTAAAATTAAAATTAAAAAACCACATGTGTGAAGGAAGTAACCGAGAGAAAGAGAAAGATGGAGGCGCCTCATCGCTCGGTTCGCAAAAGCAGGAACCGAGACCTCCTTTCCTGCCTTCTCTGGGCCTAAGAAGAAAGGGAACAGATCAAGAAATCTGTCGATCTTTCCTCTCCCCCCCCCGCCCCCCCCCCCGCGACCAGCAGGTAAGTGTGAAAGCCAAACTCTAGCCAATTTGGTCTAGTGGTTAGGGGCTGGACTCTTATCTGGGAACACCGGGTTCGATTCCGCACTCCTCCACGAAGCCAGCTGGGTGACCTTGGGCTAGTCACAGCTCTCTTCTGAGCTCTCACAGCCCTACCCACCTCACAGGGTGTTCTGTTGTGGGGAGAAGAACACAAGCTTTGTCAGCCACTTTGAGTGCCGTAAGGGTGAGAACGGAAGGTGTGTCAGCTGCTTTGAGTCCCCTTAAATGAGTGAGAAAAGTGGGGTAGAAAAGCCAACCCTCCTCCTCCACGAAGCCAGCTGGGTGACCTTGGGCTAGTCACAGCTCTCCTCTGAGCTCTCACAGCCCCACCTACCTCACAGGTGGGGAGAAGAACGGAAGGTTTGTCAGCCGCTTTGAGTCCCCTTAAATGGGTGAGAAAAGCGGGGTAGAAAAGCCAACTCTTCTTCTTCCTGGTCTTTGGTCGAAAAACACACAGGTAACACCTCCACGGTGCTCCGTTCCCCACGCCGCCCGCGAGGTTGGGAAGCTTTGCCCGGGACGTCTCTTGATGACTGAGCGACAAATAGCACAATCCTGCTGAGAGCGATTCGAAAAGCCGGAGGAGATAAGGGTGAAGGGGGTGATGAAAACGGGTTTGGACGCCCCCCCCCCCCGTCTCTAGGAAAGAATGGGCGGAGGTGAAGGAGGCTGGCGAGGTCTGGCAGGCGGGGAGACCGCCGGAGGGTCTCGGAGGGGCTGCGCTCTGGGGGAGTCCGCACGGTCAGACCCGGCTGCGCGCTTTGGGTTTGTTTTGTTGAAACCAAGAAAATGTTGGAGTGAGTGAGTGAGTGAGTGAGTGAGTGAGTGAGTGAGTGAGTGAGAGAGAGAGAGAGAAAACTGTCAATATAGGCATGGAATACAGTTTCAAAGAGAGAGAGAGAGAGAGAGAGATGGACCATGGATCACATTTTGAAAGGAAGAAAGAAAGGAAAAGAGAGAAAGAAAGAGAAAGAGAAAGAAAGAGAGAAAGAGAGAAAGAGAGAGAAAGAGAAAGAAAGAGAAAGAGAGATGGGCCATGGATCACATTTTCAAAGGGAGAAAGAAAGGAAGAGAGAGAGAAAGAGTGAAAGAGTGAAAGAGAGAGATGGGCCATGGATCACATTTTGAAAGGAAGAAAGGAAAAGAGAGAGAAAGAAAGAGAAAGAGAGAGAGAGAGATGGCCCATGGGTCCCACTTAGGTCCGGCCTGCGACCTCCTCCTCCTGCCCTCCGCTCGCCTCTCCCCCGCAGAAATGAGGAGCTGGCTTTTCGTGCCGCTCCCACGGGGGCCCCGAATTCGACAGCTGCCGCCCTCGGAGCGCTTCCCCAGCGGCAGGGAGACCCGGGATCCTTCGGGCGCGACGTGCAGCCCTCGGAGCGGTGACTCCCCCCCCCAAGGCGCCCAGTTGCCCGGCGGGTTCCGAGCCCCCTCTGCGCCCCGAGTGGCGGCGGGGGAAAGCGAGATTGGGGTCCCCCCCCCGCTCCTCTTCGCACTGATGTTGGGGGGGGGACCTTTCCCACGTGCCTCTGCCAGCCGGTTTGGCCTCCGGGGCGGAGGGAGGGAGCGCTTGTCCGAGTGGCCTTAGAGAACGACCCCGCGTCGCGTCCCTATTCTGCTCGCCCCGCGGTTCCCTTGGGACGCGCGAGTTCCAGGAGCGGAAAGGCAGCGGCACACCACAGGCCGGGGTGGGGGGAGGGCTTAATATCTGCAGAGGGGCTGCTCGGAAGCGATCCCGCAGTCGTTTAACCCGGACTTAAATCCCTCATTTATTATATTAAACCGGATTTTCCCCCTTCGGTCCCAAGAGACGCTCCCGGCCTCTGGGAACCGAATTGGCCCCTTCTGCACCTCCGGGTTTGCGCCCCCCTTAAGGGGGGGGAGACTCTGCCTTAGGACCCCTCGGAGCGCCGGAGGGACTCTCTTGGGGGCCCTGTAGGAGGGACGGTTGGGGGGGCCTGTTTCCTAGTGAATAGATCCAGACCCTGCCTTGTCTCTGCTCGCCCCCCCCCCCCAGCTCGAGAGGAAGATGCCCGCAAAGGACCGAGACCAGGGAGCGGAAGGGGGGCGGCGGCAGAGAGAAGCCAAGGAAACCCCAGCTGAGCGCGCGGCCGCCGACACGTGCCTGCGTGTCCGTGTGAAGGCGTTCCGGGGCCCCGATGGGGGGGCTAAGGGGCCTCGGGAGAGGGAGGGAGGGGTCTCCTCCTTGCTTCGTGCCGGGGCAAGACGGATCCCTCGGCTTGGTTGGCGTATCCAGGAGTCCCTCAGCCGGCCCACCAATGTGGAGGGGCGGAGAAGGGAGGGGAGGGGCGGGAGGGGCGGGGAGGGGCGATCCCCTTCCTGCCTCTTACGTCGCGCTGTCAAGCGCTGCCAGACGGCGGCGGGCGGGAGATAAAGTGAAAGGCGAGCGCTCCGGTTGGGGGCAGAACTCGCGACGCACCGGGCCGGGAGGCCGCAGCGGCAGGCGGCTCTTCGGCTGGCAGGGAGGAGGAACGGAGGGGGGGGCGGTGGTGGGAGGGGGGAGGAGGAGGAGGAGGAGGCGACGGGGAGAGCGGCCTGCAAGTCCTGCGAGGCCGGAGGGGAGGGGGAAGCGCCGAGGGAAGGCGGAGAGCGAGAGAGAACCTCCGGGCTCGTTCCGCGGCGGGACTCCTGGATGCCAAGCGCCGAGCCGCCGCCCGCAGGACTGCCCGTTCGCTCGGCTCCGCAGGGGCTGCCGGCCGCCCGACGGCCGCCCGGCCGGCCACGGGCTTGGTCGACGGCGCGGGGCGAGAGGGAGGCTTTCCTGCGGGCGTCGGAGCTGCCGGCGTCGAAACCTGCCTCCTCCTCCTCCTCTTTCCTTCCTGCCTTCCCTCCCGGGGTAGATCCGGAGTAAGAAGCCGTCGGCCTCCTCGGGGAAGTCCGCCAGAGAGCCAGGAGCGCCGGTCCCGCCTTTTTCCTCCCCGAGTGGACGCGGGCTCCGGCTCCGGAGCTCGGCCCGCCTCGCTTCCTACAGCTTCCAGACCTTTGGGGAGGGCAGGCGGGCCGGCGACCGGGAGCCGTCGATGACCGCTGGACGGCTGCGCGCTCCCGCCGCTGCCGCCGCCGCGCCGCCGCCCGCCCTGCGCCCTTTCCTCGACGACGCCGGGACCTTCCTCATGTCTGCGGCCCCGGAGAAGGCGCCAGCGCAGCCTCAGCTCGGCTCGGCCATGGAGTCGGCGTCGTCGTCCACCACGTCCTCGACGCCCAGCAGTAACGGCAGCGGCGGCGGCGGCGCCTCCTCGAAAGCCAAGAAGAGCAACGCGGGCATCCGGCGGCCGGAGAAGCCGCCCTACTCCTACATCGCGCTCATCGTGATGGCCATCCAGAGCTCGCCGTCGAAGCGTCTGACGCTGAGCGAGATCTACCAGTTCCTGCAGAGCCGCTTCCCCTTCTTCCGCGGCTCCTACCAGGGCTGGAAGAACTCGGTGCGCCACAACCTCTCGCTCAACGAGTGCTTCATCAAGCTGCCCAAGGGCCTGGGCCGGCCGGGCAAGGGCCACTACTGGACCATCGACCCGGCCAGCGAGTTCATGTTCGAGGAGGGCTCCTTCCGACGGAGGCCCCGCGGCTTCAGGAGGAAGTGCCAGGCCCTCAAGCCCATGTACAGCATGATGAACCTCAACTTCAACCACATCCCCGACGGCTACGGCTTCCAAGGGCCCGCCTGCCCGCCCAGCGGCCTCCCCTTGGACGGCGGCGCCCTGGGCATGATGAACGTCGACGGCATGGGCCTGGCTGGACACTCGGTGCCTCACCTGCCCTCCAACGGCGGGCACCACTCCTACATGGGCGGCTGCGCGGGCGCCGGGGGAGGCAACGGCGGCGGCGGCGGCAGCGGCGCGGGCGCGCCCGGGGGGGACTACGTGCAGCACGACGGCTCGGTGCCCGCCTCGCCGCTGCTGCCGGGCGGCGGCGTGATGGAGCCGCACTCGGTCTACTCCGGCAGCGCGCCCTCGGCCTGGGCGCCGTCGGGGCCGCCCGCGTTGAGCAGCGGCGCTTCCTACATCAAGCAGCAGCCCCTCTCGCCCTGCAACCCGGCGGGCAACCCGCTGGCCTCGGGGCTGGCCGCGCACTCGCTGGACCAGCCGCACCTCTACCAGAACGCCCACCAGGCGGCTGACCTGCAAGGTAAGCGACGGGGCTCGACGGGGCGTCCCGAGAGGGAGGGGGAGCGGCTAGGCTCCAGCCGGAGCGCGCGGGAACCGGAGGCGCTCCGGAGCTCGGAAGGGGATTGACTCCGGTCCGAAAACGGAGCGATGCAAGACTTAAAACACGCCCCCCCCTTCGCTCCCTTGCCTGCATACCTGGACCGCCGTCCAGTTTCCAAAGCCCCTGCACCGAGTTCGCTGAAAATAAAGCCAAAAGCAAAAGCAAAAGCGAGTTAGCACCAGGAAACGTCTCCCATCGAATACTTACAGGATGGAAGCGCAGTGGAAACGATTTTTTAATTTTAATTTTAGCCAACTGGAGAGTTTATGCCGTCTCCGGGCCTTTCCAGGGTTTGGCTGTGGAACGGTGGTTGGGGGGATTGGGGGGGGGGTCCCAGAAAGAAATCTTTCACCTGGAGCTCAGGAACAACCGAAGGCGCAGGGAACCTAAAGAACGAAAGGCACCCTTGCAGAGGAACGAAGGGAGAAATAGCTAGATTGCTAGGATATCGTGATTTTGCTTTAACTTCTTCGGTTTATTATCTGAATAATTATAAGAGAAAGGGAGGGAAGGAAGGAAGGAAGGAAGGAGAGAGAGAGAGAGAGGAAGGAAAAACGCAGCCACGGAGGCTTTAAAAACCTTTAGAAGTTCACAAACGAAAACCCAGATCCGTACATGTTTAGGGAACGTAAAGGCGCTCTAAATCAAAGCTCAAAAATATTGTGGGAACCTTTGTTTGCTTATTTGTTTCATTTTTTTTTTACTGTGCAAAGTGGCTGAATTCGAAACTGGCATTTATTTCCAGAAACTGGCCGGGTGCTAGGAACTGGCGCAGGGAGAATGAAACCGATTTAGGCCCGAAACATTTCTTAGAAACTCAGAGAGCCGCGCTGGTGTGTCTGAGATCTATAAAAGCCGCGTTGACGTCTAAGAGGAATAGATAAGGCGCTCAACGTGTTGATTTCACCGAAATTCCCACGGGTTTTAATACATTGGCGCTGCGTTCACACTTAAGTTTTAATCCAGCTTCAGTGCACTTTCAGAGTGAGATTAAAACGTCAGCAACGTCTCAGATTGTTTTCTTTTTGCGTTATCTAGCTTGGAAAATCCGTCTTTAGATTAAAGAGGATAGAAATTGATTTTTCACTTTGCTGATGTATTCTCTCTCTTGGAAAGTGGTCTCAAACTGGATTAAAACTCAGGTGTGAACGCAGCCTAGGTACGTGTATGCTGGGGGGTTGGGGAGAGAAGGGACCCCTGATTACCAGGAACGCAACGTCCAGGGACCGACGGACTTTGCTGATCTTGCAATGGAATTCGGACAGCGACGTCACGGCTGGCTCGTGACGTCATTTTTACTCTTCCAAGCGGGGCTTTCCGAATATCCGGCCGGCACCATAGGGCTTTATTCGCTTATGAAAAAAGACCCCAAGAAAGTCAGGGCGCTGCTGGTGAGCTCGGAGAGAAGGGCTGTCGCGACTTGCTCCGAGCCTTGCAAAAAAATTAAATTTTTTATTCGCTCCTTGATGAAGCTCAGCATTCCCGTATCGAAAGTGGGACGGCCATTCGGGGTGGTGTGGACTGGTGTTGCTGAAACGGCCCCGCCAACGGGAGTGATTTTCTGGTGCATCGGGAATCGGAAAATCGGGGAGACGGAAAACCTTGTTTCCCTCATTCCCGGAGAAACGGGGTGCGTGCTTGTGTGTGTGTGAAAGCTGCCAGGGCCCGCATAAAACGAGCCCCCCGTTAAACCGCTGCAGCCCGGGGCCCGTCGTTCTCCCCTCCTCCACATTCAGGAGAGCTGACCCCTAGGAAGCCCGACAAACCGGCCCTGCAAAGCGCAACCGCTTCCATCGCGCCAGATTCGAACTGGCAGAGCGGCCGAGACGTCTGGACGAAGCCGTAGCCAAACCCCAAGCTACGGGCCTTTAGAAGGTGCCCTTTGGCGCGTCTAAAGCGGAGGGCGAAGGCGGGCGAGCCTGCAGAAATCCAGGGGGTGGGGAGGAAGAACCGTTTCCAAATGGCTTCATTTTTGCTGGATTTTCCGGCCGCTGCTGTTCGACTGTCTTCCGCCTTTCCTTCCCCCTTTCCTTTCCCCAAAAGTTCTTGCTAGGAAGCCAAACTCTTTCCAAAGAGCCGAGCCAGGGCCGGGATTTAATTGCCTGGCTAATTTCAGGTGCCCTTTTGAACTCTGCTCTGGAGACAACACATTTTTCATTGCTTTCACCCACTTCGCTTGGTGGCTTTTTTTTTTAATTCCTTGGGAAGGGGAGATTTCAATCTTCTACCCACCCACCTCCGTACACAGACCCTTCGCAATTCCATCATCATCGCCTGTCCAATTTCCTCTGCCTCGCCTTCCTTCCCAATGCAACCCGCTTTATCCTTTGCCTCTGGAGATGCGATGCAATTTTACGCCAAAGGCGGCCTTGGAACAAGCACAAAGCTGACTTTGAATTTTGGGGGGTTGAGTGGCAGGAAATGGAAAAGAGAAGGAGGAAGGCAAAGGGGGAAAAGGAAAAAAACAAACAGGGAAAACGCTGCTTTTTAATAGCCAGGGTGTCTCCAGAGGAGACCAGGGTTAGCGCGTTTTGAATCCGGGTCGAAATCTAAAGTAGACCGGCTTTCCTTTATCTCCGAACGGTAGGAGAGCCGCAAAGGCAGCAAGTTGCAGGAACAACCTGGTTTTCTTGCAGGTGGGCAGGGGAGAAGAAAATCTGCAAATGTCCCAACCGGGACCAAGATGCTAATTTTATTTTATTTTAGAAATGCCATCATTTCTAAAAGAGACGGCGTTTAAGAGGCGCCCTGACTGAAGGATATAAAATCATGCGTGGTATAGAAAAGGTGGATGGAGAATGTTTCTTTTCTCTATCGCACGACACTAGAACCAGGGGGCATCTTTGAAGCTGATGGGCAGGAGACTGGGGAAGGATTTCTTCACCCAGAGGGTCTATGGAATTTGCTGCCGGAAGAGGTGGTAACAGCTACCAGCCTAGAGGCTTCAAGGAAGGGTTAGACAAATTTATGGACAGCAGATGTATCAGTGGCTACTAGAATGAATGCCTAGGTGCATCTTGCAGGCTGGCGGGCAAGCAGGACGCTTCTAAGGCCATTTGCTAGGACTCAAGAGCAGGAGAAGGTTTGCCCTTGTCTCTGCTTGAGATGCCCATGAGCGTTTGGTGGGCCACCATGTGCAGACACTGGACTAGATGGGCTGTGGCCTGATCCTGCAGGGCTTCCCTTAAATGATTCGCTAGAGAAGATAGTGAAAGGCTTCAAGAATCCTCACCCCCAGATACTTTTACTGAACTGCACATTCTTGCAGGCAAGCAGATGTTTGCATATATAAAGGGCATCGCATTAGGGAACAAGGCCCAAGATGGTCAGCAGCACAAGGTGTCTGTGTGTGTGTGTGTGGGGGGGGGGAATTGCAGCTTTGAGAGGAGAGATGGTCCACCCCAAGAAGGCTTCCCTTGGGTTTGTCAAAGAAAGAAAATAAGAACACTAGGAGGGAAAGAGGCTCCTGGATAAAAAGAAATTCTGTTGATGGGCTCATGGACACTTCCATATGCAGTTTTCTTGGCAAACATGTGGAAGTGGTTTGCCATTCCTGGGGATCGAACTTGCCGCCCTCTGCTTTCTGGGCAGTTGCTGTGACACAGAGTTGTGGCTGATCTCTGCCATTAACAGCTTCTTTGCTGTTGGAAGAGGCCATTAAATCAGGATAGACTCTGGAACTCCAGAACACCTTTGCGCAGTTTTCTAGGCAGACTCCAAAGCGTTTTAACATTCTTTAATCAAAATTGTGACTCCTTTGCTCTCTTCAATATTTGTTCTGCCCCCGAACTCAATAACAGGGCGAAACCTAAAAGTGTACTGCAAAACTGTAAATCAGATGGCGAAAAAGAGGAGGAAGGGAGTCCCTTTCAAAATATAGCAAACTGCAGGCCTTGGGCTGAAAAAAAAAAAGAGAGCTATATTGTTGCTTTTAAATTGACATTTTGTGGTTACTTCAAAAATTCTGCTCAGACTTCTGTAATCTTCACGTCACTTTAGCGATATTCTGCTCCCTTCCCAGGGGGGAAAAAAAATTGGAGAGACAGAAATTATTTTTTTTTAAACATGCATTCCAGCCATATGAGGGGATTTTGCTGCTTGGAATGGTTTCGTTGTATATCACTTAATATTTTTTTCCCCTAACTTCTGGGATATGGAACCTGGAGGATCCATCTGAGAAGTTAAAAACAGTCAAAAGTGGAATGTCAAAAACGCTTAGAAAAACGTAGTGGAGCTTCCCCCCCCCCCTTTTGTGTGTGAAAGAACTTCTTGTTAAAATCACTTTGCAAAAAAGATAAGATCTAAAAAAGAAATTATTTTTTCTACTTCCATTCTATACATCAATCAGCTTCTTCAAAAGATAAAAGTGAAAGGGGTTTCCTTAAAATAAAAATAAAAATGTTGATACCTATGTTTTTAATATTTCATTCTGCTGTTCAAACTCTGTGTACAGTGTTCAGTATCACTTAACTCTGCCAGGGATGAATAAACAGATCTCTAAAGGGCCATTTTGTCAAAATGCGAAAGCAATTTGAATTCTGGGAGTGAGAGAAATTACTAATTTGGTTGGCTTAAAATTGCAGTCCATTAAGTATGGATATTTTGTAACTGCTCAGAGCAGTGTTCTGGGAAATCTGTTAATTAGAACCCAATGTCCCTAGACTGGATAACTTTTTTACTTTATGTATTGCAAAATATTATCAACAGATGTGATCCCGTGCATAATTTTGCTATGGTTGAGGTGTACACTAATTTTGTGGTATCCACCATGGACGAGGAAATGGGAGGAGAGAAATAGATTGTCATGGAAAGCAAAAGCAAGCGTAATATCTGCTTTTAATAAAATGTCTGCTTGTGGTCCACAATCTTGATAGGTTTTGTTTACGTTTGTTGCAAAGTCTTCATTAGTGTGCAGAAGTAATTTAATCCTTAAAATGATTAAAATGTGGCCTTTGTTTTTCCCGTTGGCATGAGGAGAACCAAGTCCAAACTTATCAGGAAAGTCAAATCTACGTACATAAGGAAGGCGGGTGGGGGTGGGGGATGCGGACACCCCAAAGTAGCCCTTTCTGCTTGGCCAGCCAGGAAACAGAGTGTCCCATCCCATCCTCCAATTCGCAGCTGGGCAAAATTCCCATTGCAAATCAAGTGGGAATTTCCTCTAGCTAAGGACAGCAGAGTCCTGTTCCATTAGCAGGCCCCAGCTGAATGCTAGAAGGTTGACAAAACCCTAAAAGATCTTGTGATATGGGGCTGATGTATAAGGTAACATTTCAGAGCTTGCTGTGGTCGCCTGGGTGTCTCTCTCTCCAAATTTCTGTAGGATAGACTGTTTTTAGTATCTTTCTTTCTTTCCTTCTTTTTTTAAAAAAATATGCCAGACACCTCAACAGCAAAACGTGACATTTTCTAAACCTCCAAAATCATCTTCTCAGTGCTCAGTATGATTTAATCTTCTACCCCATTCCACTGCGTTCTTTTCATGAGTCTGGACTGTGTAGTTGACTTTTCAACGAGCAAAATGTACCTGGCAGACTGTTAAGCGTATCATGTTTTTTTCCACTCAATCTGGAGGATCAGAAACTAGACAGGTCTGGCCTATCTTCGTGGCTGTTCTTACTTCTATCTGGTAGATCCCTTTGGCACCCTCTTTGTCAAAGACAGAACCTGCTATGCAAAGTATGTGAAGGATTTGGTTTGTTTCCTTGGGTGTGCAAATTTGTTTAATGCACACAAGCAAACAGCGAGAATAAACCAGTGACAAAATTATCACCCTTACGCTGCTAAGTTAATTGGTACATTTCCTCCACTCAGCCCTAAATGGAGTAAATCAAAGTTCTTGATAATTTCCAGTTCAGCAGTTTACTGCCAAACCATAAAGATTTTGGTGTTAACTTAATCATGTATGTGTTCGCTTTGAAAAGAACTGAGCAGGGGTTGGTTCAGTTCAATTTCAATCTTCTTTTCCATTTTTATTTCCAAAAACATGTTTGGTTCAGTTCAAAACTAGCCCTTTGTTTAGTTTGAATTCAAACTCTGTTTTCTAGCAGGTTGGGAGTTTGGCTCAAACTCAAACTTCTTAAGCAGCCATGTTTGATTCAGACCTGTTCAACACATCTCTAGTGCTTTCCTTCCACCTCCACCAGCACCTCCTTCTCCTCATCTTCCTCTTCCTCTTCTTCCTCCCCCTCCCCCCTCCGTGGCTTATATCTTCCCTCTTATTCTTCTTCCAGGAATCCGGTACCATTCTCAGTCGCCAAGCATGTGTGACAGAAAAGAATTTGTCTTCTCCATCAACGCTATGGCGTCATCTTCCATGCATTCAGGAGGAAGCGGCTCATACTATCATCAACAAGTGACATACCAAGACATCAAGCCTTGTGTGATGTGACCTCAGGACTGGAAAGCCAAGAATTCTTGGTGGGCAGCCAACCGTCAAGGACCCAAATCAAAACGTTTGGTCCGGCTTCCTGCTCCAGGACCCTTTGGGAGCCAAGAGACCTCCCAAGATTCTCATGAGGTATATAACTATTGGAGACATCTACAGAAAAGGTTTTGTGCTTGAAGAAACGTTGAAGAGATATACAGTTCCATGACGTGTGCCTTGTGACCTTTTACTTTCTCCCCCGTTGTTTCATTGTGGGCCACTATATATCCAAATGATAACAGTTCTGAGAACCACTTGGGGGAGGGGTTATGTATTTTTTAAAGATCCCCCCCCCCAATTATGTCCTACCACAAGCTCCAACCTGTATCCTCTCCTCTTCGATTTTAACTCATCCTTGAAGAAGGACTCATTGTCCCAACAAGGAAGGAAAACCAACAGCCCTTTACATTTCCGGTGCGATTACAGCTGATGCTCAGGCTACTGAAAGACCCACCTTTTCATCCTCCATGTGGAAACCAGACTTCCGCATCCTTTCATTGTCATTCAGAGAGTGGATTTTAAAAAACAAAAATAAATCAGCATCGTTCACTGTATGTTCCCCCTAAATTGTAAATGGCGTGGCTCCCAAGTTCTGTATGCCTTCACATACTCGTAGGATCTAGGAATGGGACCCAAGACGCACAGAGAGAGGATGCCAACAGAACAGGTGAGATGGGACAAAGCATCAAAGGGTTTCTTCCCTTTAGCATCACTCTCCTTCTGCTTTGACCACGTGCAGAGCTACTCCAAAGATTAAATTACCAAGTTACAAAGAAAAGCACTTTGAGAAATAATAATAAAAAAAAAGAGTTACGGATGGGAAAGATTAACAAGGCTCACGCTTTTATTTATTCAACATTTTAATAAAACACAACCGCAGCCTTGGTGAATCAGTATTAACGTGGTTAACATGTTGGCAATATTTGCCAGAGACTTTGCCGTGTTTGTGTTTGTGACGTTTGTGTGATTGCCCGGGTGTCTGTGTGTCTGTGTGAAGTAACCATTGTAAATGTCCAGCAGCAGTGTGACAAAGCAATTTTCTGTACGTCTTATATAATTATATATAATTATAAATATAAATATGAAGGATGCTTTTTGCCCTTTTTTTGGTTCAGATCTTTTTGCGTAACTGTACAGGTCAGCGACACATCTATTTTAAATTTCATTCAGCACTATAAAAATTGTAATTAAGGCAGAAGGGGTCTAGTTCCTCTATTTTTTGTGTATGTGTTCGTCATTTAAGAAAAAAAATGGAATGCAAATAAAAACATATGGTATTCTTACATGGCCTTCACAAATTGTATAAACCATAAATAAATGAGTGTGTGGCATAGAAATTTGTGTAGCAGCATGTTGAAATTAAAACTGAGTGTGAACAAGAGGCCAGGCTGTACCCTAGTGAATTTCTCATGGTTTAGTGACACATGTGTGCAAATCTGATCTGAATTTTCCCCTCCACCTGAGCTCTCAGTGCAACTTTGATAGAATCCGGGCCAGTCTGGCCCTCTGAACTTTCACCGAACCCCAATCAAATGCCAGGGGATTTTCTTCTTGGCATAGCAGAATTCCACAGTGTTCAGTTTTAGACTGCAGATGACATGCACCAAATTTTTGAAGCCTAAAAAAAAAATCCTTGTATTTTGTAATTGTATTGACTATGTCTTCTGTCTTTAAATAAACATGGCAAAGGATCCTACGAGCATACGCCATGCGATGGGTAAAAACAAAACAGAAGCACACAGAAAAAAAACAAACAGCTTGTGATTAATATACTGTGGAATTCCTCAGCATCAGCAAAAACGTCTTAATTCTATATGTTTTAAAGAAATTTTACATTTTCTGGGGAAACAAAATTAGGCATCAGCTGCACCGTCCATGGGAGAAGTTGACCCCACTGCAGAGGCTTGACCATTACAGAAAGGATTAAGATAAATCTTTTTTCTAATCCTTTCTGCAGCAAGGCGTTGCATTCTTATGTCCCCCAGAAGGGGCTATATTCCAAAATGTGGCATTTTCTGGAATTCTGGGCAACTTCAACCCACATTCTCATTTACGCCCGACCTATGGAGGATAATGTGATATTGTTTCTTATACAGCAGGATTTGAACCATTTTGCGTGGGTAAAGGGCCATTAAAAATGTCTGAGCAGGACTCTCTTATATTCTCTAAAGAGAAAGTTTATTATTATTAATTTTTTAAAGCAATTTTCCTCCCTTCGTTTTGCAAGAAAGTCTTAAGGATGTTTTTTAGTGTTTTCATGTACATAAGACTTAACATGGTCAGTTATCTCCTATGTTACTTTTAATGCATTCAGAGTCTATCTGCTCGCTATTCTTATAGCACAGATACTGCCTAAGCCATTTCTTGCATTCAAAAAGCTGCTTGCAGCTGCTAGAAATGGAAGTGAAATGTGATGCTTGTTCAATTTCAAAAATAACTTCTAATGAATGGTTTTTCACATGCATGGATTTTGGGCTTGGCTCAATCACATTTCCCACACCTGGTACATCATCCAAATGTACATATTTACATGTGAATGCTGTTTGCATATAATTAACGTGTTAATATACCAAGGCAAAATATGTACAGCATAGGGTATACTTGGAACAAAAGTAGGAGAACAGAAATGTCTTCATTAACTTTCAACCAGCTAGGTAGAAAGAGAAAATTATCAGGCAGGCAAAAGGAAATTCAGCTAAACGTGATAGAATGGGGACTATGGCGGAAATGGTGAATGGAGAAGGAAATTTTGCATTTCACTGGCCCATCTGGACCCATCTTTATCATGGGTGCATAATGCATCCCCAACACTTTTGAATGTTCGGTTCTTTGGAAAAGTCCTTACATTTTTATTGAGAGTAAAATAAATGTGTCCTGCCATTTAGTACAGTACTTTCTTAAGCACTTAATGGGGATCTTCTGCTTTTCATGATGATGACGATGATAGATTATGACGATGGCATTTTAAATGTATTGTTTTAGTATGAGATGGTCATGCTGTTGGCCTGATCCCTGGGGTCTGAATTGAATAAAAGAAACAAAACCCAACTTTGGAAAGAAAAATGTTGTTTCCCCGACTGATGTGAATAGTGGGTGATTCTGCACTGATGTTTACACCAGACCAGCAAAGTTACCAGGAGACTTTCTTCCACATGCGTGGCCCATGGTGTCCCTCTGGCTATACCAGTGGGCAGAAAGGGAACTCTTAATGCACACTGCATTTGCTGGCCAGTGTGGAACCACCCAGAGTCACAACTGGATCATTCTTTTGACCTTGATGAGGCCTAAGTCCAACCTATTAGCAATGCAACCATCCTAGGTGAATCTCTCTGGAAGCAAACATAACTGAATTCTCTAAGCTGCCAGCCAAGACCAGCTCCAGGTGCTGGCTGAATATCATGCTAATCAGGGATTTCCAGAGAAAAGCCCTTCTGGAATCCTTGCTTGTTGACTGGGCAGTGCAGGGGTTGGGTCAATAAAGGGACACACACATTCAGGTATTTTGCAGGTATGAAATACTTGGAAGTATGCAATCACCATCATGCACACACAGTCGTCTTTTGGGGGCCCACCCACGCACAGCGGCCACAGTGAAGATGGTGACTCAGTCCAAAAGATCAGTTATAGCGCTATTTCAGGAAATCCCACCACCAGCGTCAGGTTTTCCCTTAATAGGTCATAGCAGGATTCAGTAGCGATACAGGGGGGTTATGGTAAGTTTGCCAAATATAGGTGCGGCAAACCCACCGCAGCCCAGACATAATTGCACTATGTCTCCCATCTGGACAGGACCTAAGTGTACATGGGGCTTTATAAGAGGCAGGATATTGTTACTGAGTCCTTGGTTTCCAGCAACCTATCGGGCTGCCATTTTAGGGTGATTGAACAGCCCAGAGTTCTCAGCAGCCGTAAGTTTCAATTCTAATGAAGGATTTAGGAATCGAGCATGTATTTTCTAAGAATGTGTCTAGTCCCACATAGTGCAGTTTTTCATACGTCTTGAATTATTTTGCTTGGTCTGAATGCCTTCCAAATATTTTTTGATGTGTTGCAACAAATGTTCCAGTACCTCTCTTCTCCCGGGTATGGCGTCCACAAATGGAACGGTATCCCAGAGAAGCTGAGGCCAGGGACGGCGGCTGGCGTTCACACTGTGGCTGCAGGCCTCTTCCCAAGCCTAACTGGACCCAGCTCTGCAACAGCTGAAGAGTGAATGGTCCTGTCCAGGATTGACGGTCTTGCTGTAGCAATGGACATGTGCACCAAGCTGTTGCTACAGTTATTGTTGATGTCCACAGTTGCCCTGCTCTACCCCATGCAGCAAAGCTGTGCAAATTCTCCTTGCAGGGCTGTACTGGGAGCCCATAGGTACCATGAGGTCTGTGAGCATCTCAGAGCGCGCCTGGCCGTCCTGATCACCTGGTCGTCCTGATGTTTCTAGCAAAGCCATTTCCTGCGTGTCAATTTATTTTCTACTCGTTTACATGTTATTCTCCCACAGCCCTGCTGACAATTGGTTTTGCTGTTGGTTTTTATTTCTCCTAGAAATCCATTTCCACTTGCAGTTTGGCAAGTCACATTATTTTATTACTTTTTCTAATTATTATTTTGCTTTGATCTTTCCATGTCCTGTTCAGGGGAGTGCACAATTTATTTATTTATTTTTTGCATTTGAATTTGAGTTGAATCGAATGTCAAAACATTAAATTCGAATGTTTAAAATCCAAATGCAGCGAAAACCAATTCAAATCTGCTGTATTCCAATCTATTCGTTAGAATGTTAGATACGAATTTGAAAATATATATGTCAACAACATTTGTATTTAAAGATACAGATGTCAGCAACATTTGTATGTGTTATATGTATCTGCATGCATTTTGCATCCATTCCATTTTTGTTCCGTATTATAAATGAAAATGTGTACAGATATGTATGATATTCGTAAAGATATGTATGTAATACATATGTATCTGTACATTCTAATGATTTAAATTATTCGAAAGAATGTTTTGGAGCATTCAAAATTCATTTGAATGTTTAAATTCGAATATGAAGGCAGTGAATTCGAATGTCCACATTCGAATGAATTTGATCAGCTTTCGAATGTTTAGAATATCCATCCTATTATTGCTACATATTTGTTTTCTTCTCAAAAATGTCACAGGTATTATGTTCCAGGTTGGTTTTCATTAAAAAAATTACACAAAATCTTGATTTTTTTTTAAAAAATTCTATACTGTTGCTGTTGTTAAAACCTGTTATTCATAGATCCATCCCAAAGCGAAAAAGATACAAAATATTAAGCCTATAGAATTCTATAGAGGCTGCATCCATCCAGATATCGCTTCCTTATTCCTCTGTATTTGGGTATTCTGTTCTAGAATATCCATGCTTTATTCTGTAGTATCCAAATACAATAGAACGTGTAACCGACGTCTGATGCAGCCTTACTTGGAGGGACTCGGAGGGACTTATTTTGAGGAAATGTCCATCAGATTGCATTTCCTGTGTGAATTCAATATGCACCATCCATTCATATTCTTTCAGATATTCCATTGACTTGACCAGATAGTACATTTTTATTTTTACCAATGGCATTTCCATTGTCAATGCTTCTCCCCAACTCACCTGTGTGATCTGGTTGACCTATAACCGAGGAAAAAGGTGACAGGGGGAAAGGCACAAGTTAACCAAGCAGTTCTGATGACTTTGGAGAGAGGTCAGACCAAAAAATTGGAATTTTGAGTTTGATCAGCAAGGGTTCTAGGAGGTCCTCCTGCTCCTGGGCCCTCCCTTAGACCACGCTAGGGGGAAGTTTGCTCTTTGCTTCCTGTCTGTGCAAAACAAAATGTGAACTCACCTGCAGGTGTACATTTGCACTTGTGAATGCCTAGGACGCGCTATTCCTCCCCACACACATCCAGACACCCTATCTTAAGTATAGACGGGTGTCAGGGTGCCACTGTCTTCTTCATGGAGGTGTAGAAGGGCCTGCCTGGAACTTTACCAACTCTGACACAGATAAAGGTAGGTTCATGCATGGTGTAGGTCAACCTGTGTCATGTGTAATCACCGTCAGGGGAGTTTCTGGATGGAAGGGACAGTTTCTGGTTAGGAAACGGCTCCTTCTTGGGCAGATGCTCCATCTCGGACTTCCCCTATGGTGCCTAGCAGGCCAAGGATGGAAGGGCCCTGTGGAAGGGAGGCTCCCAGCATGTTTGCTGGCCTGGTATCCCAGGCAGTGTGGAATCACCCTATATCTCTCCCTCCCTCCTTGTCATCTTCCCAATCTCATTGGCGAACTCTTCTTTCCCCCCAACTGCACCTTCTGAAAGTAATTGTTCTGAGCGATCAACAGGTGGACTGTTGCCGTCTCTCAAAGCTCGCAGCAGTTTGGTCCCCCAAAGCCAAAGTCATGCTGTCTGAGAAATTGTTGCCCATGGCAAGCCAGGCACTGGGAGATTGGTGCCTTCACAGGCTTTGCATTCACAGAGAGACAACAGGGTCAGCTTAGCAACACAGATGAGTGCAACGTCCACCCCAGTTCCCCGAAGCTCTGGCTTCCCATGGGCAACATTTACTATTGTCCACCTAACACGACGATTTGCACCACCACATTAAGTGAGAGAATTCACAATCGGTGGTTCGTGTTAGGACACAACTGTCTAAGACCCATCCACTGTAATGCAAGGGATAGGCACAGAGGAGGGGGCCTTTCTAGTGGTGGCCCCAGACTCTGTAATACCCTTCCTCTGGAGTTTCATCAGGAGCCTACATTATATGCTTTTTGGGGTTAAAACATACCTCTCCACCTTTCATGTTTAGCTTCCTCAGGGTGCTGTCCTGCTGGGTAGGGTTTTAATATTTTATTTTTAAAAATTGTGATACGCTCCAAGAGTTTCCACTGGAGACCAGACTCTAAATTCTTTAAATAAATAAATAGCTACTATATCTATCTGGAGATTTCTTTAACTCCCAGAAAAATCTGCCACATTGGAGAGGGGGGGGGGAGGTCTCTTTCCAGTGAGCCAGTTTGGTCTAGTGGTTAGGGAGCCGGACTCTTATCTGGGAATACCGGATTCAATTCCGCCCTCCCCCATAAAGCCAGCTGGGTGACCTTGGGCTAGTCACAGCTCTCTTCTGAGCTCTTACAGCCCCACCCACCCCACAGGGTGTCTGTTGTGGGGAGAAGAACAGAAGCTTTGTCAGCCACTTTGAGTCCCCTTAAATGAGTGATAAAAGTGGAGTAGAAAAACCAACCCTTCTCCTCCTCCTTTAGGGCCAATGTTTTGCCAGTGCTTTGGAAGGACATTTTGCAAAAATGGTGTGCGTTCTGGGATAGAACGTCATGCAGTTCTTGCTTAGACTTGCCGATATTGAACCAACAGCTGTGGCTGGTGGTTCTTTTGCATCTTCTGCTGTGGGGTGGATTAGGGAGAGAGAAGGTGAAACAAGGTAGATAGAGAGCAAAGCCTTGTTCTTGCGGATTGAATCACTAGCCCTTACAATAGAATCGCGTGCTCAGACAACGCGGTAGCCATGAGTCACTGTTCAGCTTGATTGTTTCAGAATATTTCTCTGATGGATTCATCCAACTTCCGGAAATGTTTACAAGGAAGAAATGTACGCTAATAAGAAATCATGTTCAATGAGAGTCCATTGCATTTGAGGGAAGGACAAATCTTAGGGGGAAATTATCTGAGCAAACTCCTTTATATAATGGTCAATATCAGAGAAACAGCCATGTTAGTCTAATTCGAAAAGTCCAGCAAGGTAGTGAGTAGCACTTGGAGACTAACAGGAGAAGGGGTAGTGGCATGAGCCTTCGTAGACACGTCTACTTCCTCAGATGCTAGGGGGCCCAATAGGCCCATCTACTTCCTCAGATGCTAGGGGGCCTAGTGGGCACGTCTACTTCTTCAGATGCTGGGGGCCCAATGGACATGTCTACTTCTTCAGACTCTAGGGGGGCCAATGGGCACTTCTACTTCTTCAGATGCTGGGGGGGTCAATGGGCACGTCTACTTCTTCAGATACTTGGGGGCCCAACGGGTGTGTCTCCTTCCTCAGATGCTAGGGGGCCCATCTGAAGAAGTAGACTTGTCTACAAAAGCTCATGCCATCAACCCTTCTCCTGTTAGTCTCCAAGCCTTTTATATAATGGAAATGTATAAGAACATTACAATCTTTTAGACATCCTTCTTGTGGTTACAGAGCCGGACTCCTATCTGGTAGTCCCCCAGTTCAAGTCTACACTCCTTCAAAAGCCAGCTGGGTGACCTTGGGCGAGTCACAGCTCCCTTTCTGAGCTCTCACAGTCCCATCTACCTTACAGGGTGACTGTTGTGGGGAGAAGAACAAAAGATTTGTCAGCTGCTTTGAGTCCTCTTAAGGGTGAGAACAGAAGATTATTCAGGCAATTTGAGTCCCCCTTAAATGAGTGAGAAAAGTGGGGTATAAAAAACAACTCCTCTTTCTTTAAAAAAAAATCCTTTAGCAATGTAATTCTCTTCGAAATAACTGTAACTATAATCATACAATCACAATCAATGCACTTTTATGAATATCCACTTGGAAGTTAAGTGCCATTGCATTTAGTGGGGGTTATTTTTACAGAAGAAAATAACCCCATTTCCAGATTTTGGCACTTGCCTCTCCTTTTTAACCCTCTTTCTGCACGAATTTTGCTTTAGACCTGACTGTGACAGCTCAATCTCAGCAAAGTGTTGCAATCAAAATAAAATCAATTAAAAGCTGATGGCATGCTTAGAGCCCTGAAATTAAGCAAGCAAAGCTTCCTGTTTTGGAAATCATTAGAGGCAGTCTTTTTTTTTAAAGGCTACAATTTTTTCAAGCATTTAGAACAAATGCATTTGTTTGTTCCTTCTATTATTTTGTATCTCCCCAGTGGATTTTGGCTCTCATCGTCCTACTTTGCAATTCATCTCTCCTTGTGTTAAAGCTCACTAGCATGAAATTTGTAGGCATCTCCTGCCTCCAAATTCTCCCTCCCCATTTTTGGCTTTCTAGACCCACCGCAGCTTCATCCCCTCTGGAGATCTACCTTTCTGGACGCTGCTTCTTTTCAACCCTGATTATTTCAGGCTCAAGGGGAATTCTGCTTGTCTCAGCTTACAGCAAAATTATCAATAACTTCAACTAGAGCAATTAATGGCTGTTGTGTGCAGAGCCAGAAGGGCATGCAGGTTGGGGTCTTTTATGGCGTGTGTGTGTGTTTCCCCACCCCATAAAACAACATTAATCACGCTGAAAGCAAAGGAGAGAAAAATACTCTCCAACCTAAAATGAATACAGTAGAAGGAAAAAAAACCCACGGATGGGGGAGAAGGAATATTTTCATTCTCAGGCCAATGCGCAGTGGAGATACTTTTCAAAAAAACAAAGTCTTCATTAACCTTTTCCCCTTTTCCCTAAATAATACCTGTCAATCTGATTCCAGAGAAACCCGGCGAGGGAAACGGGCAGGAAGAGGGATGGAGTTCAATTCCCCAAGTTAAGGACTGAAACATGCTTGCGCCACCATAAGTGTTCTTTAAGGCAACGGCATGTTGTGTTATTTTGCCTCCAAAGCAGAATTAATTTTCACCAGGAAGCATAACTCAGGCCCTGTCTGGTCAGGCGATAAATGGCACTTCCGTGACTTGGCCATGTTGGGACTGCCAAGCCATAACCTATCCCAAGAAAACTTGACTCTGAAGGAGGGCTTTCCTAAAATAGTGCTATATGCTACCTGTCCAGACAGTGCCAGGGGAAGCCGCCATCTTGGTCATGGCCACCATCCATGTGCAGGACCAAGAAGGGAACCAGGAATGCATAGTGGGCCATGGTGCACTTCAAGGGTCTTGTATTTTGTGATGTCAAAACACACAGATGTGTGTGACTCTTTTGTGCACAGGGAATGCCACATTGCCCTGTTTAGTCAACAAGCGATTATTCCAGAGGGGGTTTACTCTGGAATATCACTTAGGACCCAGCCTTAGGTGCAACAGGGCCCTAACCCCAACCCTGGTGAAAACCTTCATTGAATTCAGTGAAACATGCTACTAAATAAACAGGGATATATTTCTATTGCAAACAAAAATGGCACCAGTCACTCTTGACTTGGCCAAGAGCAAAGACATCTGAAGATGGACATCACAGCTATATCCAAAAGCTTAGGTTCTCAGAGGAAGAAATCTGGAACATGGCACAACAGCCATGAGAGAAAAATAGTATGGTGTACTCCTCTGAAATTATTTAGAGGTCTTGAAGGGGCTCAGTGTGGGGAGGGAAGTCTTGAGGAACTGGGTATTGTTGAATGGTGGACATCAGTTGGAAGCCTAATTTTCACCTGCCTGAACTATTTCTGGAGCACAGTTCAGGCAGGTGAAAATGAGGCTTCCAACTTCGCTTTCCTTCCTTGACTTGCCCCTGGGGTGGTCCATCTTTAACACCCCTCAGGTGAGCTTCCTTCTCCATTCTTCTAGGTGGAAATGCCTGCAGTTTATTTATTTATTTATTTGCATTAAGAACATGATGCGTTCTTTTAAGATCTCCTCTAAATTATCCAGCTCAAGGACGCTACGCTTAGCTTCCCTCCACCAGGCAACCCAACGGCAAAACTGGTCTCATAGGGAAAGAGAATGTATAAAGGCCCAGCTCTGCTGGAGCTGTTGCTAAGAGGCATGCTCACCAGGTGAGCTCCGCACAGCCCTTTAAGGAACTGATATTGAGTGAACCAGCCAGCCCACAATATGCTCTGGGTGCCAACTCCTTCCCAAGTCATCAGTCTCAGACTAAATTCATGGACCTCTTTTATTGCCTGTGCCTGTTTCAGCAGGGAATAAAGGTAAGGCAAAAGCTGGCTTTGAGTGGACCGAGGCCCCATACGACCTGCTGTGGCCAGTCCAATACTCTGGGTCCAAATACTAGTACAGATCATCTGACTGCCCACATTTGAGCCTGATCTGTCTTCTGCTACTCTGCAGGTCTGTTTTTGGCCTGAGCCCCTGTTCCCTCCATAGCATCACTTCCTTGCTTGAGTAGGCTGGACTGTGGTGATACCTCTAATTGCCACTTCTCTGCAAGGGTCGATTGACTGCATTCCACAATTTACCTAACAGCTTGTGCAACCAAGCCATGGTGCTATATGAGTGACAGTTGTAAGCAAAACAAATAACTCAAAGTCAGGATGGGCATTCTCTCACATGCCTTTGGGGTGTGGCTTCAGATGCATGGATTCAAACATGCTCAAGCAGTCCACACTCATAATTCATGTAAATCCACTAAGAAATAATTCATAAATGAGTAGGTGATCAAACATTACAATACTCTTTACGCCAGTAGGGCCCAGTGATTCTCAGTCCTTTGTTTGTACCATCAAATGGACTCATGGTGGTTTGCAGTCAAGCAAATCACAACACAGAAACCGACAGCCCAAAGAAAGCACAAAATCAGATACAAATTTGCAGTTGGGCGAATTTTCACAAAAGTTGGAGGAAGAAACGAATGATTTTGATGTACCATTTGCGCCACCTTCGGGAAGTTTGAGGAACTGCAGAAACAGGGAAAACTGTGGCAGAGAGAACTAGTAGGAAGAAGTATCACAATATTCTTTCTAAACAAACACATAATAAAATAAATAAGATTTTTAAGTGGGTGGCAGCATATTCTATGCTTCTAAAACAGATTGGATCGCCTTCACAGATAGTTCCAGATGCCGCTACATTGTGTTAAAAACACAATATTCAGAGGTCTGTTGCTTTTTTAGGGAAAAATATATCATGCCAAAAGGCCAAAAATAAACCATTGCGTTGGAAAGCTTCTTTCTGAGGAAAGCTCCCTGATCAAACTGTAAACCTACACCTGGAAGAGCAGGATATAATAATGCTTCCCTGGGGATTTTCAAGGAACCAGGAATGCATGTACAATGGGAATGGCCGGGTCTGTTTACAGTACTGTAAAGAATGACTCCCATCTATCATCAGCCTGAGTGATTATTTCCTTTTGGAGCCTGCAGCTCTGCTCTTTGGAAACAACCAAATCCAAATCTGTAGAACTTTTGAAGAAGACAGTGGCCTCCTAAGATGGCAACTGGCAGAATATCTTTGTAAAGAGGAAAGCTAAATCTCACTACTTCTTCTTTTCTGGACAAATTCAATCACTTGTGCTCATCCATTCTTTGGTTTGGGAGTAGCTATAGCTCAGCAGACGGGAAAACTGCCTGGAAAGCAGAGAGTCACCAGTTCAATCCCCAGGCTTTCCCTGGAAGTAGGTAATGGCAAACCACTTCTGTATCTCTGCCTAGAAAACTGCATAGAGGTTCCAATGGAGCATGAGAGCGGTTGCAGCTCAGTTGTAGAGCTGGAAAGCAGAGGGTCACTGGTTTGATCCTCAGCCTCTCCCTGGAAGTAGGTAATGGCAAACCACTTTTGTTTCTCTGCCTAGAAAACTGCATAGAGGTGCCCATGCAGACAACCAGGAGCCATCCACAACTCGATAGTACCCAACAACATTTTTTTGGATCATCATAATGGTTATCTTTTAATAGGCGTCCACCCATAGTCCCCATGGCACCACAGAAGGCTTTTTTGTGAAGAAATGACAAGCTGTGATACATATTTCATCTGATGAACAAAATAGTGGAGATTTCTTTAAGTCTGCACTATCACTAGCATTACCTGTTCAAGTTCAAACCAAACATGTGCTTTGGTTCGACTCGAACCAAACCACAGCTGTTTTTTTCAGGTCTAGGTCCATCTCCACAATGTGATGGGCCATCACATTGTCAAGTCCAGCTGTTGGCCCATGCTTTGTTCTGAACACCTGTAGGCTTCCCCTCATTTCTGGCCCAGCCCTCTAACCACTACCCCACGCTCCCTTTCTGTTAAACCTGTAGGAAAAGTAATGCCTACGTTGTTTGCAGATCGCTAGCGGGGAGATGTTCCTGAATCTGATCTCCCCTCTGCCATTGAGATCTGCTTTTGCTCTGACAGGGAGGTTCTTTGCTTTGGGGCCTCTGGATGATCCATTTGGGCGCTGGGACTGCTTCACATCGCTGTGTTCTGGACCAGGCCCTGCTGGTCTGCATCCCAGCCAGGGCTTCCCCGGTCAGGATTATGCTCTGTCCTTCGCAGATGGACTGAATCAGCCAGGGGGCAGCCCAATGAGGTCCAGATGCTGACTACGGACTCTTAATCAGGATTAACAGCGAGTGCAGACAGGGCCTACCCAATAACTTTGACTTTGTTGGTAGTCTGGGCCCCCATGGTTCCCTTAAGCCCCAATTTCCCATAGGTGACAATCATGTGTGTTTTAGAATGCATGGCGCTTTGTGGGAACAAAACCACAGAATTATGAAAGGAATGAATGTACATACATATGTGCCAAGTTCCTGAGAAAAGGGGGGAAAGGGCCATTTTCCCATTGTCTAGAGGATGCATGGCAGGGTCATGCATCAGCGAGTGTGTCTTGTTTTCTGCTTTGCCTGGAAAAAAAAGAGGAGGAGGAGGAGGTGAAACGAGAGAGCAGAACATTCTGTGGGATTTTTCACGGACAGCAGGGCTTGCAACCTTGAGAAGGTCTTCTGTAATGCTTTATGAAAGGTCTCCCTCTCTTGGGGCATCATAATGGGCTTAAAATATACTTAAGAGTACACCCTGCAGCTATGAAAATATTTCCATCTCCCTTGTTTTGGAAAGGGGGCGGCGGGAAACACTGCAGTGGTTATTTTGACTTTTTGCAGGCAATTGGCTGTCCAAGGGCTTCTGTTAAGACAAAAAAGAAAAAAAACACCCAGCCAAAATAGGACCTCCCCCCAGCCCCCAGGACAAAACAGAAACATAGATGGAGAGGGCAGGAATAAAATGTCTGTGCCTTATTCTTCCAAGGTGGATGCTGGGTTTTTGATTTACAAGGAAGCATTGAGACAAAGGCGGAGGGGCCCTTGCATGCGCGTGACAATAATCACAGTTCAGTGGGGGCAACAGTTTAGACTGCACAGGGCAGGAGAGATGGAAAACCGGACAGCTGGGTACAGATACCAGGGATCCTGAAGCCAAGCAGGCTTTACACAGAGGTGATCAACCTGGTCTCCTGAATTATTTCATTTTTAAATCCGTTCACAATCAGTCCGTCTGTCGGTCCGTCTGTCCAAATGCAGGAAGGTCTCATGATAAATACAGATAAAATAGATTAATTAGAACAGTAACAGTGCCTGTATGGACAGGGAAGCAAAGGGCAGGGTAAAGAGCTGTATCTCCACCAGATGTCTAAATACATACAGGGATGGTGCCTGGCACACCTCAAAGGGCAGCGCCACCACCAAAATGGCCCCGCAATTGTCCCCACCCTTGGCCCAACCAAGAGGGCCTCAGCAATTTTGAACCGAGGCCTGTTTCATACATGTAACAGAATGGATACCATTGCACGAGGTTTTGGAAGAGCATATTTTATTTTGACGAAGAGAGGGAAGAAGGGAGAATCCCACTTCTTCACGCTGCCTGTCTAGAAACCAAAACACCTCCCTGCAAATAGAAATCCAGCTAACAAGGATCGGTTTGGGCCAGCAACTTTTTGGCTTACACAAAACGCTTCAAAATGGCACCCTTCATCAGTCACGAGAGTGCAGACGAATCCACCATCGCAGGATCTGACTCTTGCATCGCCGTACCATTGGGCTTCACCTCTGGAGGACGCGTGGAAAATGCCATTCACGTCAGCCGTGGCAAGTCTGTTCCACCCGTGGTCGCCTCCACAGCACCGTGGCTCCTTTGTGGAAGCAAGAGAGGGCTGAGGGTGATGTTCTCCAAAATCAGCAGCAACCTCCACGAGATTCTGGGAGCCCTTTCAGCAGCGCTTCCCTCTGTCGCCCAAAGGGAGCGATCCATCAGCCCGTTTCCTTCCTCTTCCCCCTATGGAAGTCTGACTGTTACGTCGTTGGTTCCTTGCCAGTTCAACCCTCAGCAGACTCCCTCGGAGGCTGAATCCCTGCAAAGATGCCAAAGCCCCATTGGCAGCGGTTTCATGGTCGTAAGTGAGAAAGGCCCGGTGTTGGGCTCCTTGCCAGATGAGCCTTGAAGGAGTAACTTGATGCTCACTCAGGGCTTCCTTGAGTTCACTTACTCTGGTCCCTGGAGGGATGTTCCCCACGTACACAGAGACAGGCTGGGCAGGGAGGGACGATGCCTCTGAGGACGTCCCCATGCCCATTTGCACGGGTTCCAGGCTTCTCTGCAACTTACTGCTTCGGTCGGCCGCCCCAGTCAACTGGGTGCCTGTTGCCTGGCTGGGACGTTCATCTTTGAGTGTGACATCTTTGCCCTCTTGCTTCTCTCTGTAGCGAAGGCTCTTGAGGACTGGGATCCTTGCCATCGTCTCCTGGCTGATCTAAAGGAGAAGACAAAACAGCTGCTTTTGGTTCTTAAAAAATGAAGATGCTCCAAATATACATCAAAAATGACTTTACAGTTTAATTAGCACCATCATTTGGATATAAGAACATAAGGGAAGCCATCTAGTCCAGCATCCTGTCTCACATAAAGGTCCACCAATTGCTTCTGGGCACCTTTGAGCAGAAGATGAAGGCAAAACCTTCTCCTGCTTTGGACTCACTCCAAATAGCCTTTGGCAGCATAAGAACACTAGAGCCGTCCTGCTGAATGAGACCAAAGCCCATCTAGTCCAACATCCTGTCTCACTCAAGTGCTTCTGGGGATCTCAAGCAGAAGACAAAAGCAAAACCTTCACCTGCTCTCAACTCCTTGCCTTTAGAGGCGTCCTGCCTGTCCCTCCAACCTGGAGGCAGTGTGTAGGTGTCAGCTCCACCAGTTCCAAAAAGCATCAACCACTACTGAAGTCAGTGCAATCACATCTAGTAGCTCAAAGCTTCACCCTACTCTTCTTGGCTAACATGTTCATTAACCACTTCTGTACGTTTTCCAAGGAAACTGTATAGCGATGTCCTTGGAAGCACCCATGGAGTCAACCAGGAGCCAGGACAGACTAAATGCTCCCCAACAACAATTTCAATAACAACTTGTCCATAGTGGTTGTTGTAGCTCTACCTACTACTTGGAAAGTGGAGGGTCATATTTATTTATTTATTTATTTGTATTTCTATCCTGCCCTATACCCGAAGGTCTCAGGGCCAGTTACAATATTATATTAATCTTAGGCCGCATCCCCATCACAACCTGATTGATTTCAAACCGTTTTCAATCCTCGCAGACCCCATGTCACTTTGGCTTAACACGCTTTCCGCGTGTTAAATCGCCCCATAGCATTGTAAATGTTAATCCTCATTTCAACAGGTCTCACTCCGGTTCGTGCGCTTGAAACATTTTACATTTTTTACTGTGGGGACCCTTCCGTGTTAAGGGATGAGAGTTTCCCTCCCCCAATAGCTTGCTTCCAAAGCAAGCTGTAAAATCCACCCCTTAAAGTAGCAGCCGCTACACTGTAGCAATCCAAGCACTTTACACCTGATAACGATCTTGCCATTTTGAAAGTTCTGACCTTTAAAAAAGGGGAAAGAAAGAAAAACAGCTGCAGGTTTGGGGAGATGTGTGAATGTTTAAGGCGAAGGGGGCTTGAGTTGCTGCTGCTGCTGCATGCCCTGAGCAACAAGAAGAGGAGGGGAAAGAATTGCTGGCTGTCTGCTGCCGTTTTTCTTCCATCCAGGCAAGCAGCAGCCACCCAGCCACGCTCCGTGAAGGGGTCCCTTATGGGTGGCATATTCATGCCAGGAGGAAGAGGACAGGGCAGCCCCGAAAAACGGTTTTTAAAAAGTAGCCACTGGAGTCCCCCCTTGAGTCACGTACGTCCTCAGAATCTGGATTGAACGTGATTTTGGCTGAAAGTAATGGGATCAGGCAAATTTGCGTTTGCATCCGCTTCTGTTATTTCGGTTTAGGGAAACTGGATTAAGCTTCTAATGGGGATGTGGCCTTGGACAGGTCATAGGCTCAGTTTCAGGCTTTCTCCAGAAGTAGGCAAGGAATCTGCTTAGAGGTGTCTATGGAGAGGCTCATAAAATCAACCAGGAGTTGGAAGTGACTTGATGGTACCCAACAACTTGTCCATGATCCTGTACATTGGTGTCCATTTCCAGCTGGATATTCATAGAATTGCGGCCACACGGAGTCCCATGCACCCATGCCCCTATCTCATCTTACTTCTGGGACTACTTCCTTATTGCCGCTTTCCCCTCCACCCCAACAGGCCCAAGGGGAACCAGGCACCAGAGTATCCCAGGCCAAGAAAAATGCTAGCTGTCATCCAAAATGACGTCCACCCCCAAAGGGGCTCCACGGTCTCTGCCTGAGTCTCTTGGAGAAGTCACACGCAATGGAGACCAAATGGGGCATCCAATGATGTTGACTCCATTTCTTCTGGAGACCAGAATTAGAACCATTTGCTGCTTTTTGTCAAGTTTCCGTGCAAGATGCCTAAATGGGACGGTCACTTGACCAAACAGGCTTTCTCACCCCCTAACCTCATGGCCTGTTTTCACATCATGGTCCACAACCTTGGATCCACCGCAAACCCACAAATTCTTCTCACTTTCTGAGTCAGATGTAACCCCCACACAAGATGTATATTTAGAAGACTTTATTTTAACATGGGTCACAACACAAGCTAGCTAGCAAAGGTTTTGCAGGACAGCAGACTGAAGGAATTTGCCTCTGTAGTTTGTCTTGAAGACAGATTCCTTCTCACACAGCAGACTGTCAAGATTTTGATGGGGTGCTTTCTGTTTTGCCACATGTTCTTTAGGACATATCTAGGGTGGGTTGGATCATGGGCAAAGAAAGCAAGATGAAAGCAAGGCAGGCTGAGACCTGGGCTGTTTCTGTGCTTACTGTAATTAATCCAGATTAAGCAAATCCGGATCTTCAGAACCTGGTCCTTGTACTTCTTGATCTAAATGAAGACCCCATATGTCTGTACGGGGCATATAGCACCTAATGGCAATGGGTGCAGCTGCTGTAGCATGAATCCTGAGGCCCTGATTAGACCAGGAATTTCCACCTGCGGCATGGCACAAATGGCCTGTGAAACTGTCAGCCACAGAGGCACAGTTGCAAAGTTGCCTACATAGCGCTCTGTTGCAGGCGACCAGTTGCCTAGCTCATCTGCGTAGTCATTCTATGAAGAGGGAATGTAGCTGCTACATAGCTGTTACTGGGTCAGAACCAGGTGTGGACAGCTATGCGGACCGCGACATTGCTGCTACGCAGATTGTGGGCAGCTTTGTAAGCCATGATGTAGGATGTGTAGGTCTATGTAGGGTGTGTGTAGAGCAGTGATGGCGAACCTTTTTTGCTCAGTGTGTCAAAATTTGCAAGAAAACCTAGCTTAACTCGGGTGCTGTGTCACATCGAGAACTATCCACAATTCTGTGATATTTGTAGCTCTAGTAAAAAAGTTATATTTTTGATATATGTATTTTATTAAAAGCAAAAACAAATAATTCCTTACATTTGCTAAATCTTCAATTGAAAGTTGGTATTTCGTACCCTTCAAGAACAAGCAAGCACTACATGCCCAGGTGCCAGGGTGACCATGTGTGCCACCCAAAAGGGCTTGGCGTGTCACCTGTGACACGCGTGTCATAGGTTGGCCATCACTGGTGTAGAGGGATGGAGCGAGAGCCACCCCTTGCAAATGGCAGTCCCTAGGCTTGCCCTTGGACTCACTGGCCTGTCATGCATGTGGAAGCACTCTCTGAAATCTGGTCTTCGTGGCGCAAGAACGCATTGCAGACCCATTTGAAGGGGTCTGTGGCTGATCTGGATTAAAGGGCCCAAAGACCCCATTAAATCTGGAACTCAACAACGCTCATGTGGATGCCACGATCCCAAAGGGGTCCTAAGGGGGGCCATGAAGAAACCACCTTGCCTTGGGAGAGGAAGAGAGAAGGAAGCTGGGTGAGCACCTTCCATCAAGCTCCCAGCATTGGCCCCTCCCCCCCCCCAACTGCCACCAGACGGGCCATGAAGGAACAATCTTGCCTGTGGGGAATGGAGGAGGAAAATAAAATAAAAGTTTTTACCTTTGCAAGGACTCTGCTGCCGCCAGAGCACCCCTGTTCCCTCCCACACCATTTTCCTTTTGTATCTTGTCTCTTTAGATTGTAAGCCTGAGGGCAGGGACCTGTCTAAGATTAATCTAATATTGTAACCCGCCCTGAGACCTTCGGGTATAGGGCGGGATAGAAATACAAATAAATAAATAAATAAATAAAATAAAATAAAATAAATAATGGGTCCCGCAGTGGGGAAGGTACATAGCAAAATGCGTACCAAATGTGTAGCAATCGGGTTCTTAAAAATGTCTTCAGGGGCCATGTGGAAAAACGCCCCAAGGGTTCATCCAGACATCACTTACTTATTCCACTACATTTAAAGATTCTGGGATAAAGCACGTTTGGATGTGTTATATTCCAGAATATCCAAACATAGTGGAATAAATAAACAATGAAGAGAGTAAAAAAATAAAGAAATGACAAATTGCTTGAGGGTCTCCTTACACCTCCTGACGGCAGTCCAATCTCAATCCTTTCCCAAACCACTTGGTTGCTTATTCTGCTATATTTGGATCTCCTGGAAGAAAGCATGGATATTCCAGAATATCCAAATATAGAGGAATAAGTAATAGACATCTGGATGAAGCCGAAATTCAAGGACTGGGAAAACCCATGTCAAATTGTAATATTGACTTCTGGAGATTAAGGCCATGGTCACACCTTCCGTTTAAACCTTCTTCTGTCCATCTTGAGATATGACTGCCCACAGGGTAGAAAGTCCACATACAAAATGGATAGGAATGAAAAGGTGTGAGCAGTCAGACCTGAAGATGGACTGAAGAAGGTTTAAAGTAGTCTGACCACGACCTGAGATTTCTGCCATACATGCAGGGCTGCTCTATTTTGTCAAGGAAGCTTTGCTTAGTCTTCTATAATATCGTCTGCAAAAGGATGAAAATGTGAGACAGGGGTTGCAATGAGCCAAGTAAGGTATAGAGAGGAAGGAGTGGTTCATTAGCTCCATTGGCTAAATGAACCAACCTGTTTGGAAAAAAACACCTCATGCAAATTGAACCAAATCATACATTTCACACATCCCTTTGCCCAGGCCCAGGTCTGCAGACTTTTCTAAGTAAGATGCTATTAATTGTTTCTTTTCTCTGAACTCTGCCAAATTCCCCTCCCACTCTGATGCTGCAAGCTGACAAATCTTGATGAAAACACCTGAGGAGGAGGTCTATTGATGAAGGAACAGCCATTTCCACTAATACCCTCGCTGGTGTTAAACCTTTCCTCCAGATCCAGCATTCGGGAAAGCGAGACTGGAAATCCACATTTGGAAGAGGAGGAAGAGGAGGAGGAGGAGGATGCAGTCCAAGGAGAGCTCCCACGTCTGGAGTTTTCAGGAAAGCTTTACATGCATGTCTGCAATGGAAGTTTTCATTCATTGCTTTGAAATTTCTGCTGGGGAAGATAGATATTTGAATTTTCCAATGTTTAGGGTTTTAAGTGAGGAAGGAGAAAGAGTTTGGGTGTTGATAACAACTCTTTTAGTTGGAGGGATGTCAGTTTGCATGATGGCATTTCTGAACTGTCTTTTAAGATTTTTTTCCCCTTTTTTATTTTAAAAAAGAACGGATTACGCAAGAATTTGTGGTGGATGAGGCAACGGTCACTCTTTCGCTGTGCATCACAAAATGTTCCTTTATTGTCGAGCTCTTTTGCCATCTTGCTTTCCTGAACCAGAAGGTGGGTGAGGGGTTATTCCAAATCAAGCTGCTTTCGGGCAACATATGGAAGGTGCCTGCAGCAGCAGAGGAGATGAAGGGAACATCTTCTGGTAGATAGTGGGCTTTAATCTCAGAAATGCAGAGAGAAGCCCAGGGCAGATAAACACACAGAGCAAGGCGTGTCTGCCCGGGTGTGAAAAGCAGCACAAAGATGAAAAGAAGGCCACAGCAGGGCATCTGACCACTGCCAGATCTCGGACAGATATCCTTCATGATTAGAAGTAAGGAAGCCAGAGCTGGCTGAGAAACTATTTATGGAGACTCAATTCTGGCCCTGGAAAAGCGGCAAGAGGATCAAAGCTTATAGCAAAGAGAGGCGGAAGGAAGATACCAAGGGCATCTTGCACCAAAGGGACATCCAAGGGGGCAATCAGGAAGGAAGCCCACGTGGTGATGGAGCAGAGACAGATCTTGGGGCTTAGTCAATCTCTGTCTTTGTGAGCATCAGGTTACAGATGTCCTGCTCACTTTTGCAGCATGTGTTTTGGGGCAACACGACGACTCTTGTCTTGGTGTGTGTGTGTGTAAATCTCTTGAGGTCCATGCAGACCTGGTGGTAGAAAAGCATCCAAGAACCTAAGTGGGTCCCAGAAGTCAAAGAGTTGACTGAAGAGAGTTGCAAGAGATGCATTGGATTGTCAGCACCAGTTGCTGGGCCAAGGGGAAGGTTCAGTTTTGGTTTTTTACATCTAAACAAATTGGCATCTCCTTAAGCTTTGGTAACAGCGCATGGAAATGAGTGGTCTTCTTCCATTGCATGACCATGACTGTATTTTGAAGGTGAGCCTCACTGCAGATCTGCAAAGAGCGATAACTACTTGTTGGTTGCATGCCTTTGCATTGCTGCTAAATGCACTGGGACTGACTTGCAGTATATATCCAAGTACAGGGCAGTGAAGACACATGTGTAAGTCAGCTTGAACTTTCACAGCAAAGGGACCCCCTTGCAAAAAGAAAGAAGAGAAAAAAGTCCCAGGCTGTCTTGTATTTTCAGATATGCTCACATCATTTCACAGTGACGTTTCTTTGATAATTCACGCAGACAGACTCTAGCTTTGTTCTCCTGGGTGGTGCTGTGACCTTATCAGCAGAAGAAAGGACAAAATACCCCACCTCCCCTTAAAGAGAAAAGATCTGGATTCCTGAAGGCCGTCTTCCCATGTAAGGGCTCCAGCGAAGTTATCTTTTCTTCCTCTGGCAAAGTTTTCTATTATATAAGGTCCTAGCCAGCACGGGGCTCAGAGACGGGAGCAATTGTACATCTAATGATTGCCTGTCTCTTGCACTAGGATCTACTGTTATGTCAGCATTGGTACCACTTTCCAGCAGCAGCTACAGTGCCAGGCATGCAATGGCATACCTTCCAATATTCAAAATTGAGGCCTTTGGTGTACAAGATGGATAGGCAAGCAGGTAGATACCTGGTTCTGCAGATCTTCAAAGCCACAGGTTCTTGCAAGAGGAACTCTAGGGGCCTTTCTGCACTGACCTTTAAGCCGGTCCAGGAATGGGTCAGGAGGCCTCCCTTCCTTCTACACCAGCGGTTCTCAACCTTCCTAATGCCGTGACCCGTTAATGGAGTTCATCATGTTGTGGAGACCCCCGACCACGGGGGTAGAGCAGCTGGGAAGTGGGAGGGAAGGGCGGCGGGAGACTTGTCGTGACCCCTCTGAAAGGGTAATTCGAACCCCAAAGGGGTCCCAACCCCCAGGTTGAGAGCCACTGTTCTACACGATGGAACAACTTAAGGGGAAGCCCCGTCTCTACTGACATGCCTTTTTCCACATTGGGTGCAGTGTGGCCCAGTTTAGGTGGCCAAAATGGTTGCCTAATTTTGTACATTAACATGAATTTGTACTAGACTGTGGTTTGAAGTATTTTAGGAAGGGGAATTTGGGGGCCTGTTGGAGGCAAATTCAAAGAGCTACTTTCTGAAATGTGCAAAATTGGATCCCCTTTCGAATGAGCATTTGCAACCCCCCCATGTCCTTAAGGGGAGGTGACTCACCTTGTGCCAGTAGATTCCCTGAGGTTTTGGACGTTGGCAGTTGGTCTTGATCACCCTTGTTGGGGTCAGGATGTAATCCACAGTGAGATCATGGTCATCTAGCAGTTCCTCTGGGATGTTGACCACCTGTGAGAAGGAGGAGAAGAAAATCTGCCGCTTTGGTTGCCTTCAGTTGAATTTTCAGCTCGGCAAAGCACTGGTTCTTTAAAGGCCAACAGAAAACCCACGTAGCAGAAAGGCATGGGGGCCAAATTGAGAGGCGAGGCCTTGGTGAGAAGAGTGGAGCTCCTTGGCCATTTTCATGCTTGCAAGGGCTGGTCCATTCCCATGGGAATGTGTCCCTGCTGGAGCAACCCACCTGTCTTGGATCAAGGCTGTCCACACTGGGATGGCCTGTTCCAGGGCAGGCCCTGTAGCATGCTCTCCTGAAACTCATGCAAATTCTGAAGCCTGCCACGAGGGCTACGAGGACCAGGAACAAAAGCTCCTGGCTTTGGAGCCCTAGAGGAACTCAGTCTGGTGCACTGCTGAAATGCATCCCCCCACCAAACCCTTCCACATTCCTCCATGTTCCATTCCAGAGACCCCCAACAGCCAGTAGGCCTGTTAAAGCAAGCCTACTGGTATCTTGGTCATGGAAGCCATCTTGGCTGCCTAAATGGGACTGAGCTCCATCCAGTGCAGACAGGGCAGCATGGCAGAGGCCCAGAACAAGAGGCCCAGAAGGAATCCAGGTCTCATTCTGGACTGTTAGAACAGCCAGTGTGGAAAGGCCTCAAACCCAAGCCAGTTGAGGCCATGATGGTCATCCCCTGTAGCAGAGGTGGCTCTTGCTTGTCTTTTGTTCCTAGGTTGGAGAGCGAAGGTGAACATGCTTTTCTCCTGCCATGCACATGATGAACAAGAACAGAACAAAATGATGCTTCATGTTCCTTTTATGGAAGATTCGGCACTAATCCAATATGGCTTTTCCCTCCCCCTCTCTTTCTTTGGGGTGGGGAGGCTGACTGAAGCTGTGGTCACATCTTCACTTTAATTCTCCTTCAGTCCATCTTTGGACTCCACCACTCACACCTTTTTCATCCAATCTGTTTTATTTGTGGACTTTCCTCCCTTCAATGGTACTTTCCTGAGTCTTGATTTTTATAGGTCTCAAGCTGTTACAAAGTGTTAATCAAGTGTTTCATTTGTGGTGTGTGTGTGATCAGGGAAGGGGACTAAAGGAGTCTGACCCATACTATAGTAGGTGGATCCTGCATGAATGTGCCTTCCCTTCCACCCAATGTGTGATGACACGTGGTTGAATGACAGATCTTGTATCCTATCAGAACGCAGGGGGTGTTGTGACAGCGGAGAGGGGTGAAGATCTAAAAAGGTCTCCAAGGGCCCATTCCCATTATCACAACAGTTTCAAAATGGTTTTGTTCCTTGCCATTCCCACCCCTAATCAAGTAAAACGGTTTAAAAACAGTTTGCATCCTCATCATTCCCATTCACAATCAGTTTTAGGGCTATCTTGAAGATTATTTGGCTTTAAAACAGAATTAAATAAACACTTGATTTTTCAGGTGTTTCCCCAGTTTTGCTTTTAAAACATTTCTTATCACTGTGGGAACGCTACAGCACTATCGGGGCAAATCCGTCATGAAATGGGTGGGATTTCTCCCAGCAGGACAGGACAGCCCATGGCCAGATTTTTAAAGTGCAGGACTTCTTCAGCAGTTTCCTTCTTTCCCTGATCACAAAGTAACAGTTCAGGCAATACTCCTTCACACCAACAGACACGAATAACAATGTTGCCACATGGCCAGCAGTTTTGGCTTCCCTGAAAGGCAAGAGGAAGGAGCCCACAGGGCAGCAGCAGCAGCCTGTGTGTGTGTGAGAGAGAGAGGGGGGGGGGAAGGAGATCAGAAGATTCTGCCTTTCAAGTTTCTCTTTTGCCTGCTCTCTCTCTCTGTGTGTGTTTGAAGGATCTTACATTGCTATGGCTTTCTTTAAAAAGGAAAGGAAGGCGAGGGGACCGAGTTGATTGTTTTTAAAAATACTTCCTGCAATAGGGGCTGCCTTGCCTTGCCTTGCCTTGACAAACAAGCTTTCCCCTTTCAAAGGGGCAGGAAAAGGAGGGGGAGGGGGCTGGGATTCCCCACATCATCGGATCAAAGGCAATGGGGAGAGAGGGGTGGGGAAAGGCTCAGGAGGGGAAAGAATGCTTTCCCCAACCCGTTTTTGGAAGTGTTTTAAATGGTAGGACAATTTTGGACAGAATATCGGGGTTGAATCCGATTGCCAGATGCTGTTTGCTTCCTTTTAACGTGCTTTACATATCGATGCAAATCCCAGTGTAAATCTCGATATAGATTCCGTTTTATTCCTTAAATGGGAACTCGCCCCTAAAGGGATCTCAGGATGGGAGCAGAAAGGTGTGAGCAGAGTGACTCAAACTGAGGATGAACTGAGGAAGTATTAGCAGGTATTGGGTGTGGTCAGACTTAGTATATTTTAAATCCTGTTGCTTAGTAAGATGGACTATTCCAGCAAGGTGTGACCATGGCCTGACACAATCCAGTTTTTATGCTTATTTCCCAGCTGGTGCTCTGCACAAGAATTAGGAATCCTTTTTCCTCCAGAAAACAAGTTTCCCTGTTCACCTGGCAGTCGTGGACGGCTGTGATGACAACAGAGCTCCCTTCCACAGCCCCCATGGAGGCCATCATTGCATATTCCATATCCGCAAAACCTTCACCTTTCCCAATCCGCCAACCTAGGGGAAAACAGGAGGACACTAGAACAAGCGATGGCCAAGGTACACAGTTCTGCTACTTCGTATTCCCTACGAGGAGTTGCCCAAAGGAGAATAAGGGAAGGGAAGGAGCAGGGTTAAAACAAACGATCCAATGCATGCAGCGGGAAGAGAAAAAAGGGAGGAAACGTTTGTGGAGTGGGGTCACCACAAAGGAGGCCCTGTATCCATTTGATAGCATAAGCCCGTTACATTCACTCATAAAAATATTTACACGTACTATTCTGTTATTAGTTACTAAGGTTAGGTTCCTATAACACTATGTGAATTTCAAGTTTGTAAGTATTTAATCATTGTACTTATGGGGAAAGGGAGGTCAGGAGGAGGAGGAGCCGTGTCTGAAAAAGAACATGCTGCATGCAACTACCATAACTCCCCCAAAGGCCATAGGAGTTACTGTTAAATAATTGAGAGTGACTTCCAGGGGTCTCAGGCACTCCCAGAACCGCCAAATTCAGCGGAGCAGAAACTTACAACTGGCCAAAATTAGCCCTGCCACATTTCAGAAACTGAAATAAGCTCTGTGGCATTGATTATTATTGCTTTGAAGTAGAGCCAAGCTTGGAAAATTTCCTTCATTGGATTATAACTGCCATGAACCACAACAAAAGGATGGGAGTTGTAGGCCAAAAACAGGATGCGAGGTTGGTCGCCCTCTCTGCACCAGAGACACTGCAAGGTTTAAAAGTAAAGGTGAGGTGCTTGACTTGGGGACCCATCCAGGTAGTTTCCTTGGCATATTATGGGGTGGTTTTTCGCCACTGCTTTCTCCCAGAGCGATGCCCGGAGGAACGGAATCTAGGAGCTCTGGTGTGCCAAACAGGTGTTCTGCCCTGCCACAGTCCAGCCCCACTGAAATGCCCTGGATGCCGCCAAGCATTCTCCTCCTAAGGAGCTGTTAATTTTCCTTTCCACTTTTTGTATGTTTCTCCACCCACGCACCTTTTTCAGAAACGGCCACAGAGCCGACCACAACCAGGTCGACGTGAACTTTTGCGTCCAGCCCTAAAGGGACGCTGTAATCTCTGACACCCTGGAAAGAAAAGGAACATTTAGCGGCGAGGAAACGGCGAGGAAACTCTGGCCAGCGACTCTTTCTTCTGCCCACTGAGAGAGAACAGAAGCCTCCTATTTCCACAAATAGCTGACTTTGTGCTCGCCTTGGAAGCCTGCCAGCCTGTTCTTTGGGGACCCTGCAGAGGCCCAGAACTCTGGGCTCAACCAAAGCCCTTCTGAAAGCACCTTTCTCTGGTGGACCTTCAGCAAGGATCTCTCCCGCCCTGGTTGGAAACTTTTGCAAGGCGAGGCTACCAACCTGACCTGCCGTGTGTGCTAAGCCGCTATAATGGCTTCCTGCCTCATTACAGGTGCTAATTAAGGGAATTAGCATTGCAGCCCCTCAGTGCGCCTGCAATTAAGCTTTAACTATCAGGCTTTTTCACTGCTTTGGTTTGCACACAAACACACCCCTGTGTGTCCTTAATAGTTTTAAGAAGACATTCTCTGCACTGGAGGTGGCGATTTTCTAGCCTGCAAAAGCCTGTGCCCTGACACTGCTGTGTCCATTTAAGATGCCAGAGAATTTTTTGCTGGTTTTGTCCTGGCAGGCTTAAGACCTGGCCAGAATTTTGGGGAAAGGTTTTTTTAGCTATTCCACCACTAGAGGGCACTATAACATTATCTGGTGGGACACTGTTGCGCAGATCTAGGTAACAGCACCCTTAGAAAGCTAAAGGCCTTAAAACATCGGCACAGCTGTGGTCGCACCTAAGGTTTAATCCAGCTTCAGTCCACCTTCAGAGTGAGAGAACGCATCAGCCAAGAGACCAGTAATTTTCTTTCCACTTTGTCTATCCCAAAGGTGAATTTTCTGAGTTATTTAACACGGAAAGAAAGCAGTTTGTCATTTGGCTGATATATTCTCTGACTCTGAAAGTGGACTGAAGCTGGACTGAACCTGAAGTGTGACCACAGCCTCATTCTGAAAGTGGTCTGAAGTGGATTAGACCTTAAGTGTGGGCACAGTCCATGTTCTTCTGCTTAAAAACATCAGGGGTTATAGGAAATGTTCAGGAGCTGTTCTCCAGACGCACAGATACCAGGACAAGAAACGGCAGGTGCAAGCTGCGTATTCCTCAGGTCAAACTGAATAGAGGAACATTTCCCTGATCATAAGATGTGTGTAGCACCTCTGGAGTTATAGGTTCTCCGCCTCTGGTGGTTTGCAAGGGCTGCATTCACACCCATGTTTTAATCCAGCTTCAGTCCACTTTCAGAGTGGGAGAATGTATCAGTAAAGGTACACGCTGTTTTCTTTTGGCATTGCGTTACTCAGAAAATCCACCTTAGGGTTAGATAATGTGGAAAGGAAATGACGGGCCAGTTTGCTGGTGTGTTCTCTTGCTCTGAAAGTGGACTAAAAGTGGATTAAAGCTTAAGTGTGAACACAGTCAAGGAGAGGCTGAAGGGACAGGCCCTTTCTGTATTTAAGAACATCAGAATATCAGAGGAGACCTTCTGGATCAGGCCACAGCTCATCTAGTCCAGCATCGTGTCGCACACAGTGGCCCACCAACTGCCCGTGGGCATCTCAAGCAGAGACAGGGCAAACCTTCTCCTGCTCTTGAATCCCAGGAAATGGCCTTAGAAATATCCTGCTTGTCCCCACAGCCTGAAAGATGTACTTAAGCATCCATTCTAGTAGCCATAAATTTGCCTCACCCTTCCTTAAAGCCATCTAGGCTGGTTGCTGTCACCACCTCTTCCAGCAGCAAATTCCCTAAACCGATGACCCTCTGATGAGAAGAAATCCTTCCCCTTGTTGGATCTGACTCTCCTGCCCATCAGCTTCATAGATGCCCCCTGGTTCTAGTGTTGTGTGATAGAGAAAAGAAATGTTCTCTGGGAACCAACCGCAGTGATGAAGAAAGAGGCATCTTCTGCTCTGCAGCTTTATTTTGGGTTCTTACTTGGGATGTAGCACATTTTCTTAGGATCTCTTTAGTTGCACCAACGGGAGGAACAATCCTGTTGAAGAGCCCAGTTCGCAGGCGGGGGGTGGGCACCAAGAGGGTCTTCCTGGCCTGGAAGGAAAGGGGACAGGAGCAGCAAAGTCATTCTGGAACCCCTGTGACCTTGGGCCGGTCACTGACTCCCAGTCCTACCTTTTCAAGTGCAATGTGAACTCTACAAAATGTATTTTGTTTATCTCTCAGCGAATGGAGGGACGTCCTAATGACAACATTTCATCTTCCCTGGCAAAGACCACAGAAGGTTGGTGGGGGCCAAACCAGCAGCCCTTTGCTTTCCAGGCAGTTAATCTACAACTGAGCTACAGCCTTTTCTCTTTATTGCTAAAAGAAGGTAAGAACCTGCTGGATCGAGCCACAGTCCATCTCACCCAGTGGCCCACCAACTGCTTCTGGGCATCTCCATCAGAAGTCAAAGGCAAAACCTTTGCCTGCTCTCAACTCTCTGTAAATGGCCTTTGGAGAGCTCCTGCCTGTCTCTCCACCTGGAGAGGCACCTGGGCTTCTTTTCTGGTAGCCATTGACGCACTTGCTGGATGAGGCCACAGCTCATCAAGTCCGGCTTCCCACCTAACACAGTAGCCCTCCACCACTTGTTTCTGGGCATCTCAAGCAGAAGAGAAGGGCAAAACCTTCACTTGACTCCCCACAAATGGCATTCAGAGCATCTTGCTTGAACATCTCACGTAGGCATCCATTCTAGCAGCCATTGCCATACCTGACCTTCAAGAATCTGTCTAACCCTTTCTTAAAGATACCCAGGTTGGCTACTGTCCCCCCTCTTCTGGTAATAAAATTCCACAGACCTGTGACTCTGGGTGTGAAATATCTCCTTCTTGTGGGTCCTGTGCTGTCTATCAAATTGCCCGGGCCCTTAAGAACTGGGCAAATTACCTGGAGCACTGCGAACCGGATGCCCTCTAGCGGCTTATCTGGATCCACCTTGACTTCTCTGGCTTTGGCAAACACCTCCCATGACCGGATGGCACAGCTCAGCTGGAAAGACCCCTATATGGGCAAGAAAGTGAAAAGGGAGAAGAACGCATACTCACTTCCAGGGTCAAAAAGCGGGCATTCTTCTGGGGGGCATCAGGGTTTATTTTAACAGTCCTGGAAGCTTGGAACACTTGCAAATCTAGAAGTCTTGCAGAGGCACAAGCTCCACCCTGTTTTGGTAAGACATCTTTCATCAGCAGAAGTGGCAAAAACATCTGGAATGCCCGGGGCTTGGGCCGTCCAAAACTGTGTGCTCCCATGCTCCCCAACATGGTGCCCACAGGAACAAAAGTGCCCAGTCAGATTCACTCTGGCACCTAAACTCAATAACCAACTGGAAGCTTCATTTTCTGACCTCTTTTCAGTGTGGACTTAACAGCCTGGGCTCTAACAAAGCTTGAGAATAGTTCCTCTCCCTTCCCATCTCAAGGCTGCTCAGAGGCAAGGCGTGGAAGGCATCATTTCCCAGGCGCACACGCTGCTTCCTCAGAACCCCACAGGCACCTCAAAGTCAAACATACTGAGACCGTGGACCCAGAAACATCTAAATCCAGATTTAATCCATCTTCAAAGTGAGAGGACACATCAGCAAAGTGGCAAGCCACCAATTTCCCTTTGGATTAGGTAAGGCAGGAAAGCAAACTCCTCAGCCCTTTGCTGATGTGTTTTCTCATTCTGAAGGTGGCTAGAAGGTGGATTAAAATGCAGAGGTCCATGGGGCCCATCTACAGGAACCTAAGAGGAGCCCTGCTGGACCAGGCCACAGCCCATCTAGTCCAGCGTCCCATTGCACTTGGTGGCCCACCAAATGCTCATGGGCATCTCAAGCAGAAGACAAAGGCAAAGCCTTCTCCTGCTCTCAAATCCCAGCAAATGGCCTTAGAGGCATCCTGCTTTCCCTTCCCAGCCTGCCAGATCTACCTAGGCATCCATTCTAGTAGCCATTGATACATCTGTCATCCATAAATTTGTCTAACCCTACCTTAAAGCCATCTAGACTAGTAGCTGTCACCACCTCTTCCAGCAGCACATTCCCTAAACTGATGACCCTCTGGGTGAAGAAATACTTCCCCTTGTCGCGTCCGACTCTCCTACCCATCAGTTTCATAGATGCCCCTTGGTTCTAGTGTTGTGTGATAGAGAAAATAAATTTTCTCTATCCACCTTTTCTATGCCATGCATAATTTTATAGACTTCAATCAGGTCCCCTCTTAAACGCCGTCTCTCCAGACTGAAGAGGCCTGGACGTTGCAGCCTGGTTTGGTAAGGGAGGTGTTACAGAAATCTCCAGGATTTAGAAGATGAACCACTCCATGGTCCCTCTTTCTGGGGAATCCAGAGACTGAACCAGCGGCCTTCCACATGTTCAACCAATAAGCCAGAAGCCCAGCAGAAGTGAGGCAAAGTGTCCCAGTCCTTTAGTAAAGCCATCATCCTTCCCTCAGATACCTTGAAATTTGGGATCCTGTGATGGACGGGTCTTGGAAAGTCGGCCAAGTTGTTTGCTTCCATGTAATCCCAGATGTTATGACGGATGTCCCACTTAGAAGGACCTTGTCAGGGGCATTAAAGGAGAGAAAACAAAATCAGGACTTTCCTCCCCAAGTGTAGTTGTCCACAGTTGGGAAACATCATGAATTAGATACACTTCTCAAAGGCATGCTTGCAACCTAATCGTCCAATTGAAGTGGACTGGCATGGCAGAATTATTTTATGATGTAACCTTCACATACTATTCATTTGGGTCAGGTGCTACAATTAATACACACACACATATACACACACATATACACACACATACGTATATATACATACACACACTCACACACACACACACACACACATACACACAAGAACCAACCCAGCCCATCTAGTCCAGCATCCCATCTCACAGTATCCCACGAAGTACATCTGGGCATCTCAAGCAGAAGACAAGGTCAAATCCTTCACCTGCTCTTAAATCTCTGAAAATAGCCTTAGGAGGAGGAGGAGGAGGAAGAAGAAGAAGAAGAGTTGGCTTTTCTACCCCAGTTTTCTCGCCTATTTAAGGAGACGCAAAGCGGCTGACAAACCTTCTGTTCTTCTCCCCACACCAGGTAGGTGGGGCTGTGAGAGCTCAGAAGAGAGCTGTGACTAGCCCAAGGTCACCCAGCTGGCTTCATGGGGGAGGGTGGAATTGAACCCAGTATTCCCAGATAAGAGTCCGGCTCCCTAACCACTAGACCAAACTGGCTCACAGTTTGGAGGTATCCTGGCTCATTTTGCCACCAACCATGAGGCGAACCCTGGCAACCATTCTAGTAGCCATTGATACACCAGTCCTCCATGAATTTATCTAGTCACATTGAGGGTGACTCTGCCCTGGCCAGTAAACCAGATCAGAAAGCATATTATAAACCCGCTCACTGGTGTGGTCCAAGAGAGACCCCATCTCAAAGGGTGGTCCAGTGGGGGGGGGGGTTGCCCAAGGGGGTGGAATAAGCACAACGCATTACAGTTGGGCCAAAAGAGTGCAGAGTAAAACCATCTCTAGAATCTGCCAGCACTTTCCCCCTTCAGTGGATTACTGATAGAGAAAAAGCCCTCTCGACTATCCAAAAAGAATGGCTCCTTCTCTCTTAAAATTGTGCAACTTGATGAACAGCAATTTCAAGTGAAAGAAAGAAAGAAAGAAAGAAAGAAAGAAAGAAAGAAAGAAAGAAAGAAAGAAAGAAAGAAAGAAAGAAAGAAAGAAAGAAAGCTTTTGGAAAGTTAAGAGTGATTCCCATGGGATTCCCCCCTCTTTTTAAATAAAATACTCTGAGACGCAGACCTGCAGCAACATAAATGACAGGCAAATTCTACAGTCAAGTAATTTAACTTCCCTTGTCACCTCCATGAGGTTTTTGTGGCAATAATTCAGCTGGATACTGCCTAGGGCGTGCGTGCGTGCGAGTGTTGACTATTTATGGCTGGGGGCAGAGTCGGTGGGGCTTCCCTTCCTTGGATGTGGCCACAGGGAAACCAAACAAGGGTCCTTCACGAAACGGATGGTTTCCTGTGCCCTTAGGGCTGCTTTCTCAGCTCTTTTAATGGAAGGCAGTGTAGAAATAAAAGAGTAAACCAACCGTAAGCAAGCAGGCAAGTTGCTTGGGTTTTTCCACGCGGATCCCTGCACGCTGCAGGGCTGGGCCTGCACTGGGGGCCCTCGGGGGTCCCTTCGACGATGCCATCGGGCTTCTTACACCCCCAACCCCAACCCCACCCCCACCCCCGCCAAGATGCCTCTGGAGCTGCTCCTATCTTCCCCCCGGAGGGGGGGAACCCTCTGGGTGCTGGAGATCGGGGAACTGCCCGGGGGTGGGTGGGTGGATGGCGTAGCAGAGCGAGGGCGCCAGTTGGGGAAGGCAGCCAGCCTGGAGAGCGCAAAGACGGCGGGTGCCTCGGGGATCCTGGAGGGAAGGACAGTGGTGTTCGCAGCCCTCTGGACACAGGGGATCTCCTTCTTACCGGGCCCCCTCTCGGCCTCCATCCTCGCCCCCGGACGGCTGTCAAGAGGGGGACAATGTTTCCCTCCCTCCCTCCGGCGGTTACATTGTAGCTTCCTCTCTCCAGCTGGTCGGTACACGTGGACGCACCCTCTACGGCAGCCGGCAAGGGTCAAAAACTGGGGGGGGGGGGTGAGCAGGCAAACACCCAGTTCCTGGTCCTGCTTGCTTCACTCCAAAGCGTGTTGGCCCCAGAGGAGGCGCACAGGTGACCTCTTAACAAGCAGGTAAGGGATCATGTTGGGAACTGCAACTCCCATGGTCCACCTCGGCTCCAGCTGTAGCTACGGATGATGGGAGTTGAGGCTTCTTAAAAAAACAAAACAAAAACAAATAACAACACCAAGCACCGATCAGGGGCAGCTTTGAAGCAGCAGCTTTTGATCGGACCAGGTGGGCAAACTTGAAGTGAACCGGTGAATGGGGAGAAAGTTGGAAGCGAGCGGTCCCTTTCCCTTGGGGCTGCTGGGCTGAGGATCATGGGAGTTGTAGTCAAGTAATGATCTTTTCTGCGATCTTGGAAAGGGCTCCTGCGACCATCCCCTCCCCTCCGTACTCCCACCCCCGCCCCCTGGCTCCACCTTCTCTGCAATGAATGGTCCGTAAAGGCTGGGTTGCAGTTCTGTGCAAAACTGTGATTCAAAGTGTCCAGTTTTATGGTTCTTTTGTCCTTACTCTTAGGGACCAGGGTGCTGAGAGATTTCTAGGAATTCCCTGAATATATTAATGCAGGTTTTTTTATTTGTGAGGATAGGCAAAAATGCAGAACTGGTTTGCCATGACCTTCTGCTGGGAAGATCCCAGGGACCAAACCTAAGAGGAGCCCTGCTGGATCAGGCCACAGCCCATCTAGCCCATAAGAACCTAAGAGGAGCCCTGCTGGATCAGGCCACAGCCCATCTAGCCCATAAGAACCTAAGAGGAGCCCTGCTGGATCAGGCCACAGCCCATCTAGCCCATAAGAACCTAAGAGGAGCCCTGCTGGATCAGGCCACAGCCCATCTAGCCCATAAGAACCTAAGAGGAGCCCTGCTGGATCGGGCCACAGCCCATCTCGTCCATAAGAACCCAAGAGGAGCCCTGCTGGATCAGGCCACAGCCCATCTAATCCATAAGAACCTAAGAGGAGCCCTGCTGGATCAGGCCACAGCCCATCTAATCCATAAGAACCTAAGAGGAGCCCTGCTGGATTGGGCCACAGACCATCTAGCCCATAAGAACCTAGGAGGAGCCCTGCTGGATCAGGCCATAGCCCATCTAGTCCATAAGAACCTAAGAGGAGCCCTGCTGGCTCAACCCACAGCCCATCTAGTCCATAAGAACCTAAGAGGAGCCCTGCTGGATCAGGCCACAGCCCATCTAGTCCATAAGAACCTAAGAGGAGCCCTGCTGGCTCAACCCACAGCCCATCTAGTCCATAAGAACCTAAGAGGAGCCCTGCTGGCTCAACCCACAGCCCATCTAGTCCATAAGAACCTAAGAGGAGCCCTGCTGGATCAGGCCACAGCCCATCTAGTCCATAAGAACCTAAAAGGAGCCCTGCTGGATTGGGCCACAGCCCATCTAGTCTATAAGAACCTAAGAGGAGCCCTGCTGGATCAGGCCACAGCCCATCTCGTCCATAAGAACCTCAGAGGAGCCCTGCTGGATTGGGCCACAGACCATCTAGCCCATAACCTAGGAGGAGCCCTGCTGGATTAGGCCACAGCCCATCTAGCCCATAAGAACCTAAGAGGAGCCCTGCTGGCTCAACCCACAGCCCATCTCGTCCATAAGAACCTAAGAGGAGCCCTTCTGGATCAGGCCACAGCCCATCTAGTCCATAAGAACCTAAGAGGAGCCCTGCTGGATCAGGCCACAGCCCATCTAATCCATAAGAACCTAAGAGGAGCCCTGCTGGATCAGGCCACAGCCCATCTAATCCATAAGAACCTAAGAGGAGCCCTGCTGGATCGGGCTACAGACCATCTAGTCCAGCATCCCATCTCTCACAGTGATCCATCAATTGCCCATGGGCATCTCAAGCAGAAACAAGGGCAAACCTTCTCCTCCTCTCAAACCCCAGCAAATGGGCCCTAGAGGCACCTTGCTTGTTCCCCCCAGGCTGAAAGATCTTCTTAGACATTCAACTGTCTCTGCTTTTTAGGTATTCCTGTCGCTGTCACTGAGCCACCCCAAGCTCCCTGTGCGCAGACTCCAAGATCCAAAATGCGTTGCTTCGTTTAGCCCACAAGGTGTCGCTGTCACCATTTCCCCTTCTCCACCCTCGGCCTTTTTTCCAGGAGGAACCGTCCATTCGCCCTTTCGGCCGCTAGAGGGCGCCAAACTCCAGCGCTTGGAGGCTAAGCCAGGCCTAGCATCTGCGCCTTCGGGCGCATAAAGCGGCGCTCGCTATTACGCTCGCATTTTCCGGCCAAGATTGAGCCAGAAATTCATGGCATCTTTTCTCTTCCCCAGAGACCCCGCAAGCAAATGAGAATGTGACCCGGTATGCGTGTCCTGGCTGCAGGCTTTAAAAAGTCCCTTAACCAATCGTCTCTTGCGTCTTTGGATCTGCAGGAAAAAATCCTGCACCTCTGGAAAGCATCGCGGGCGAGATTTTAAAGCCTTGGCTACCCAAGCAAAGGGTTCCCCTTCTGCGAAGTGAGCCCCCCTTCCCGCTCCAAGAAGAAAGTCCGAAACACCAGGCAATGGGCTTCCCCCCCCACTAGCATTAATGGGTCCTCTAGTGCTAAGTGGAAAAACACCCGAAGTCAAGACGCGTGCTGGATTTCTGGCCTCCTCCTCTTTCAGCCCGGATCTATTTCTACGGTTTCCGGTCACTTAAAAACATTTATTATGGGACGTTTCGACCCATATTTAGAGGAAACAAATTCTAAAAACAAAGAACCCAGAAATAACCCGTGCATAACGGGACATCTCTCTCTCTCTCTCTCATATCTATATGTATCTATATGTATCATCTATCTGCCTGCCTGCCTGCCTGCCTGCCTGCCTGCCTGCCTGCCTGCCTGCCTGCCTGCCTGCCTATCTATCTATCTATCTATCTATCTATCTATCTATCTATCTATCTATCTATCTATCTATCCCTCCCTTCCTTCTCCCTTTGTATTTATTTGCCTAATTTGTTCCAGCGCCTGTTAAAAGTGCTAATAAATATTTCACGCCTTCCCTGGCCCTCAGCAGAGACCCAGGGGAGCTGAAGAATAGGATGGCGATCACTTTCAAAAACGCGCAAGAGACACATTCGGGCTCTACTATCTTTCAGTTATTTATTTTAAAAATCCGTTTAATTTCTTTCCCTTTTTTGCGGATTTTTGGGGACTTAGTCATCCTCTTTAAAAGGGTTTCCTAGAAACAAGGGAAGAATTTTATTTTATTTTTTCCTTTGAAGGATAAACCATTCCAGTTTTCATCTCTTTATTCTTTTCTCGGGCGTCCCGGTATCTTTGCATTTCTGTCACGAGATCGAATTTACTGTATTCCAAAAGGCAGAGAAGGGGTTGAGATTTCTCTTTGCTAAAAAAAAATCTGAACTCACCTTTGAAACTTGCAATAATAATTCACTGGGGAAAAAATGCGTTTTTTCACCCAAGTTTTTTCAGCGGGACTGCTGTCAGCTGGGTTTTGTCCTTTTTCTACTCCAAATAAATTCATGCTCAGCTCTTGGAGTTCGGCAAAGTCCCCGGCTAAACTCTTCCGTTTATCTTAGAAGATGAAGACAGAATTTGTCCCCCGCAACCCCCCGTTAAGGCTGAAGAACACCGAAGCCGTCTTTTCCTCTCTCCCCCTGGCTCGCTTCAGTTGCGAATCGATTATCTGAGATCCATCCCCGATGGGCAGAACGAGAACGTGGAAAAAGCCCAGGCGCAAAAGGGTGATGCAGCGGGAGAAACCACTTCGAACGCGCTTTCTCTCGCGCCGTCTTCATTTGGAAGCGCTTCTGCAAAGTCCGAAAAGAAAAGAGAGGGGAAAAGGAAGACGAACCGGCGGCCCAGGAGATCTTCACGCAGCTCCGCCGGCCTAGGACCCGCCACGGGGAGAAAAGCGAAGAAAAATCAACTCAGTCCACCAAGAAACCCATTTCGAAACGACGCCCTTTTAAAAACCTTTGTAATGATGAAAAGATTGTGTAAATTGTTCTTCTTCTTTTTAGCTTTTGGGAAAAAATTTAATAAATAAAATATTTTTTAAAAAAACCTTTAAAAAGCGAAATGGGGAGAAGAGAAATAAATTAAATTAAATTAAAAATGAAAAGGTGAAGGCTCTTAAAAATTCCATTCCTAACTGGAGCTGGTTAAAAGTTGTTGTTGTTGTTATTATTAAACAATAATTATTTGTTGTTGTTGTTAAAAATTGGCTGGGTGAGACTCCCAGTAAATAAGAGTTTGTTTTATTCTATTCACCTCGATTTTGCACCCTTTAAGCTGCATCTCAGCCCATCTAGGGAAGCCCAGTTACGTCGCGCTGGGGGCGCGGGGGGGGGGGCAGAAAGAAGCCAAAAGGCCCCTTTGAAATAGCCAAGCGCAAAACGAGCCCGCAGTCTGGCTGGAGGCTGCTCGTGATTGACGGAGCCGCCTGGTGTCCCCGATCGAAATCTTTGGGAAGGAAGGGGGCGGCTGGAAGAGGCGCGCATGGTGTGTGTGTGTGTGTGGGGGGGTCACATCGGCCGAAGCCCCTCGTTGCAAGGCTTTCACCCCTCCCGTCTGGAAAATCGACGGCGCATCCGAACGTCCCACCTGGTGACCGAGGGCGCGTTATAAGGGAGGGCGGCGCGCCGAAGCTTTTGCGCAGGGGCCCCCCAGCTTTGCAAGGTCCGCGTTCGCCGGCTTGGCCCGACGGCTTGTTTTCGGGACCGGGCCGTCGAACGGGTCGAGGCACCCGAAGGGACCTCGGCACCAAAAAGCACGGGATAGCCCCGAACAGCAAGCGCGACCAAGCCGTGTGTGCGCGTGTGAATGGGGGGGGGGAGATGAGGTGGTGGTCCGTCCGCTGAGACCCTCTGGCGGGGGGGGGGGGGAGGAAAGGAAAGACGGCAAAGGAGACAGAGAAGAGCATCTGCTCCATGGCTTTGGGCGGAGGCAGGCGATAACTTTGCGACCATGGCAGGAAAGGGGCGAAGGGAAATAGATGGATTTCTTTAAAGGGGGGGGGGGAGCTACGTTTCCCCACTGCAGAGAAATAGGTGCCGATCCGCCTCCGGGGGTCGCGGGGGCCTCCTCCAGCCCAGAAGAAGAGAAGGACCCCCGAACCATCACCATTCCAGCGTGGCCCCTTTAATCGGAATTCCCTCCCCCCCCCGAGCAAAAAGCGGCCCCTGCTCGCTCCCCCACAAACGGAGACCCCAATCCGCCTGCCGGGGGAGCCGAGGGATGCCCCGGGCTCCCGCAGCCGCCCGCCCGCTCCCTCGCGCCGCCGCGGCGCGGACCCTCGACGCGCTTCTTCTCCTTCGCCGGCGTTCCGACGGCTCTTTCCTCCGGGCCGCCCATTGGCCGGTGCGGGACCCGTCCGGCGCCCATTGGCCGAGAGCGGGGGGCGGAGGCGGGGCGGCGGAGGAGTCAAAAGCGGCTCTCCAGGAGAAGCGACTTTGGGGAAGTTTTCCGGCCGCGTCTTCGATGGGGCTTCGCCGCCTGGCGCCTCCGGGGCGCTTCCTTCGCGCGCCGACCGGGGGCCGCCCGGACGCCTTCGTCGGCCCGCTTCGCGTTGGCCCCGGCGCGAGCGCGGCTCTCTCCGGGAAGCCTCCCGTCCAGCGCTCCTCGCCAGCGTAGATTTCCTCCGGGCTGCCCGCCCGTCTGCCCGGCCGCCCGCCTGCCTGGCGGGGGAGGCCGCTCGCTCGCTCGCTCGCTTTGCCCGTCGCGCCTGGGGGGGCAAGAGGGACAGGCGCGCGCCCCTCGGCCAGGACCGGACAGAGATCCACAGACATCGATTCCTCGAGGCCTTGAGGATGCGGACGCCGAGCCCGGGAGGAGGCGCCCCGACCGTTCCGCGGAGAGCAGGAGGGGCCGCGGTCGCGGGCCTGTGAGACCTCGGGGGGGCGTCCTCGCTCGTCTTTTCTACACGACCTCCCCCCCCCCGCCGGTTCAGTTCGGTTCGGTTCGTTCTTCCCAGAGAGGCGGCCTGCTGCGATCCCCAACCGTGCGCCCTCCGCACCATTTCGGCTTCTCCTCCTCCTCCTCCTCCTCCTGGCAGAGGGGCACCTTCCTTTTTACTTTTTATTTACAGCTATTTACATCGTTGGTCCTTTTCGCTGCCCGTTGCTCGGCTTGCCCTGCCCTGCCCTGCCCTGCCCGCCCCGGCAGCAGGGGCGCCGGCGTCGCCCTCCCCAAAATGCAGGCCCGCTACTCCGTCTCGGACCCCAACGCGCTGGGCGTGGTGCCCTACCTGAGCGAGCAGAACTACTACCGGGCTGCCGGCAGCTACGGCCCGATGGCCACCTCCATGGGTGTCTACACGGGCCACGCGGAGCAGTACGCCGCGGCGGCGGCGGCGGCGGCGGGCATGGGCCGCCCCTACGGGCCCTACCACCCGCACCAGCCGGCGGCGCCCAAGGACCTGGTGAAGCCGCCTTATAGCTACATCGCGCTCATCACGATGGCCATCCAGAACGCGCCCGAGAAGAAGATCACCCTGAACGGCATCTACCAGTTCATCATGGAGCGCTTCCCCTTCTACCGGGAGAACAAGCAGGGCTGGCAGAACTCCATCCGCCACAACCTCTCGCTCAACGAGTGCTTCGTCAAGGTGCCCCGCGACGACAAGAAGCCCGGCAAGGGCAGCTACTGGACCCTCGACCCGGACTCCTACAACATGTTCGAGAACGGCTCCTTCCTGCGGCGGCGGCGGCGCTTCAAGAAGAAGGACATCTCCAAGGAGAAGGAGGACGCGCTCCGAGAGCGGCACCCCAAGGAGCCCTCGAAGGCGGCGGCGGCGGCGGCCCACGGGGACCTGCCCAAGGACGCCCCGTCGAACCCGCCCGGCGGCGCGAACGGCAACGGCAACGGCCACGCCGCTGCGTCCGCCCCGTCGGAGAAGAAGCTGGTGATCAAAAGCGAGGCGTCCTCGCCGGACCTGCCCGTCATCACCAAGGTGGAGACGCTGAGCCCCGAGAGCGGCACCGGCAGCGCCCTGCAGGACAGTCCGCGCAGCGTGGGGTCCACGCCGTCGGCCTCCACCGAGAGCTCGCTGCCGGGCGAGGCGCACCACCACCAGCACCACCACCACCATCAGCACCACCAGCACCACCCGGCGGGCGCCAACGGGCTGCCGGGCTTCAGCGTGGAAAACATCATGACGCTGCGCGGAGGGGCCGCCTCGCCGCCAGGAGAGCTGGGCGGCGGCGGCGGGGGCCCCGTCGGGGCGCGCGCCGGGCTGGGCAGCTGCTTGGCGCTGGGCTACGCGCAGGCGGGCCAAGGGCCGCCGTCCATCTACAGCCAGGCCTGCAGCCAGGCGGGCTTGGCCGAGGCCGGCGCGGGCAGCTACCAGTGCAGCATGCGCGCCATGAGCCTCTACACGGGCGAGAGGAGCGCGCCCATGTGCGTCCCCACGGGCAGCCTGGAGGAAGCGCCCCTCTCCGAGCACCAGCAGGCCAACGGGGCCTCCTCGCCGCTGGCCACCCTGAATCTGGCCTCCGGGGGGCAGCAGCCGCAGCAGCAGCAGCAGCAGCAACAGGAGGGGTCCCTCCCTCCCGGCCACCACCGCCACCTCCATCCCCATCCGCACCACCACCACCACCACGCTCTGGCCCCGCACGCGCAAGCCAGCGGCCAGCCCTCCTCCTCTTCCTCCTCTTCCTCCTCCTCCTCTTCCTCCTCCTGGTACCTGAACGCCCCGTCGGACCTGAACGCGCACCTGCCCGCCGCCCACGCCTTCGGCGCGCAGCAGCAGAACTTCCCCAACGTGCGCGACATGTTCAGCGCGCACCGGCTGGGCTTGGAGGCCTCGACGGCGCTGAGCGAGTCCCAGGTGAGCCCCAACTCCACCTGTCAGATCCCCTATAGGGCGGCGCCCTCGCTGTACCGCCACAGCGCCACCCCGTATCCCTACGACTGCGCCAAGTACTGAGCTCTTTGCGCCCGGTAGACCGGGGCTGACAGTCGCCCGCCGTGGCGGCCCCAAAGCGAACGCTGCGCACCGTCCGGAGGGCATCTGGCGTTGCCTCCGCTTCGCCACCTTGTTCTTCGTGGCCCCCTAAAACAGCCTCTTTATTTTTTATTTTTTAATTATTATCATTCAGACCACAAAGACTTGGGCAAGAAAAGGGGATTCTCCCCTTTCTAAATTGACGGACCCCGATTAAAAAACCCGCCGTTCTTTCGCTGCTCTTCTGTCCCTTCGAGTTAAATTGTACTTGAAAATATATATATATATATAAATATGAATATAAATATATACTGTACATATTTTCTTCTTTGGAAAAAAAAGGGGGGGAAGGAAAGGAAAGGAAAAGAGGCTCCTTTTAAAGCGAATTTAAACGAGGCGAGCCAAAAATCGGAGTTAAATTATGCGTCGCAGATTCTGCAGTGTTTATAGGGTTTTGTTTTGTTTTGTCTTCGTTTTTGTTTTCAGGAGGGAAAAAGAATTGATGGATCCGTTATATAGAAATATATGTCGCGGTGTTATTGTTTTTACTGTATTTTGGATAAGGGGGGGGGGGGTTTCCGTCCATTGCGTTGTAAATATGTGTGGAGTTTCTAATTGGCTTTTGTGCAAAGAGCCGTTAATATAATATTTAAAGTTGCATTCACTGGATCATTTCTGTTCTTCCTTTCTGTTTTCCGTTCAACTCCTGGCTGCTGAATTTAATGATATTAACGCATCTCTGCCCGTTTCTTTCATTCGGTGTAACAAACTGGCACCGAAATTCATTTCCTTTTTAAAGTAATTCTTTTTTTTAAAAAATGAATAATTTATTTTTAATTCCCCCCCTTCCTTCCTGAATAAACCTTTATGGAAAGGAGGAATAGGAAAAACACACACACAAATACACATGTTTTAAAAGTATCTGATACTTTCAAAAAAAGGGGGGGACATCGTGTGTGTGAGGGGTGTTGCTTTAATAATAATAATTATTTTTTTGTAAAATAGATTTCCACTGTGATCCTCAAACAGGAACTTCCCCAAAATTCCCTTTTCAATTCTACATCACTTTTAAAAGAAAAGATGTGATCTAACTGGTTGTATGCATTGCTGGAAAAAAGGAAAAAAAAAAGACAAATAAATCCATGCTGTTTATTTCTCCTCAAAAATCTGTTGCACGTCTGTGTGAATTTTTGCATGTTTCCTGAAATTATTTTGCTAATTATCCCAGGCCAGGGGTGACATTTGCTACAGCCACTGGTCATATTGAAAGTTGGGCTAGTTCTGGGCTCCTGGCTGTGGAGTTAAATGTCCCATTTCTGGGTTGCAGTAAATTCAGACCTTAATCTTAAATGCCGTGCCAGGAGGTGGACAGAACAGCGGTGTATTTTCTGTCCATATCCATGCGCCAGGACCGGTAGGCCCATACTTCATGAGAAAGTCACATCGGTATCTCTGCCCTGTCATTAACCCGATGATGGATTTAAAAAAAGAGGGGGGGGGGAGAGTCTTCCGAACTCAGATCAAACTTGATTCTTCAGTGAGCCAGGATTGAGAACTCCTGCATCCTAAACATAAACACAAACTGACCCCAAACTCTGAAAGTAACTAGTTTCCCTTGTTCCTTCTTACTTCCTCTGAATTTTTCTCCCCTATCAATTTGACTGTTTTTCCTGTTTCTTCCTTTTGCCATTGAGTCTTTGTTAAGTTCAGGGTCGGAACCCTCCTAAATCCACTCAATTCCTAAATGTTACTGTGGTTGATAGCAAGAGAACAGTGGGAGAACCTTTCCTGATCTGAGCAGGTCCAGATAGGGGGTTCTGCGCGTGATGCGCTGCTCACTGGACAACGTGCCTGCCCCCCAAATTCAAACCCATTTGTTCTGCCTCAAATTCCACTTGAATTCCATCTCTTCTGCTGTCAGGGAATCCAGAAGCAAATCAAGATCCTTGTAGGTGCCTCTGGGGTCTTCTTAGTTGGGAGTAAACTCATGAGTAACTAGGACCCCATCCATCGCTGCCTCCCAAAGCGCTGCTCTGCCTGTCGCCTGCCCTGGGACGGTTTTCCCACAGCACCTGTACGACAGCGTCGTATGGACTGCGGAGAGGAAAAGGGTCCCAGGGTAATGGGACACTGTGGCCTCCCCCAAAGTTCCACAGGGTCAGGGCAAACCAAGCCCCTCTGTTTAGGAAGAAATTCAATCCACGTCTTCCAGATGAAGATGATAAGACTTCCCTGGCTGAGGGTCTGTCTCAAATGTCTTAGCTCCTTGCAGCCCGTGGGTTTTAAAAACATCAGCTATGTGCCTGCTAATGAATTGCAAACCCCCCTCGCTTCCCCTTTCTCTTGCTTCTTCTCTTATTGCTTTTAAAAGTCTGGGATTTTTTTCCCCTCCTTAAATGTATCCTTTGGAGACATCCTCTTTCCACCTACACGCACACAGATCGGCTGAATCCAAACTGGACAGCATTGGTTTTAACCTGAGTCTTTCCAAGGATAATTTAAGGATGGTGGTGGTGGTGGTGGAGTCAGCAGGAAATCCCTGCAACCGAGAAATAATACTTCTGAGGACCAAAATGCAGCCTTTTGTGGAGGCGGGCTACAGATTCTTTTACTTTGTATTTATTTATTCTTGCTAACTCGTTCCTTTGGGCTCCGTCCTCTATTCAAAGAATCGACTCCTACCCAGCTTTGAGGAGGTCGTAGTAAAGTCTTACTGCGGTCTGTAGGCACCCTTGGGCCAAAGGCTGGATCTCTAGTGAATGTGTCCTCTTTCTGCTATTGATAAACCTGGTTTTTGCACTGTCTGGATTCAGCCTCATCGGGACCCTAGTCCAATCCAATAGGACATTTCTTACGTTCCTGGGTGAATGTGGATGGGTGGGTTGTGACGTGTGAATAAGGCTCTTCTACTTTTGTCTTCTTGGCTTATCGAAGACTGACTGTTGTTAAGGTCTAAAGCAAAGAGTTACATGGTTTAGACTGAAAGGCACTGCAAAAGCTAATCTGTATTCTGGACATTTGCTCGGGGAAAGGACTATCTCTCCTAGTGGTCAGCCAAATGCCCGAAGTGAAGCGACAGACTCTACCGCAAGCTGGTAGTGCTCAGTGGTAGACTTCTTCTGAAGGTGGAGGCTTCATTCAGCCTTCATAACTGCTTCCCACTAGAAGACCAAGTCCTCCTTCATAAATTTGGCACTTGTTCCAAATAAAGGCATCTCTTGCTTTTTCTTAAATTGTCTTACAGCAGAGATAACAAAAGTCCCTCTCTTTGCCTGTCTGTATCTTTGGTCTATCTTCTTTTCTGCCCCAACCTAATATGTATTTACTACTGAAGGAAGGGATGCCCTGCACAAAAATTCTACCTTTCAAAATTAATACACCAGGGGATAACAGACATTCTTCATCCTCTATAGACTGAATTTAAATGGCCTCTTATAGATGGACAGTTTTGAAAAACATAACTGCTAAGCTTTAGTATTTCTGTATTTGCTAACCTCTTCATCAGTAAATTTATAATAGGTTGTTGCTATAAAGGTAGGTAGGCATGAGATTTCAGTTCTTGCAGTTTAGATCAAATCAGTTTAACAAGAAAATCAGGGGAAATTTTTCAGATTTTAAATTGGCAAAGATATATATATATATATATGTAGAATTCTAAATATCACTTTCATTTGTCATGTTTTGAGATGATTCTTCTGATCTGTTCCTATTTTTTCAGAGTTTTTTTTCCAAAGTATTTTGTAGTGCAAAGCTTTCTTTTTAAAAAATCAAATCAAAGTTCATGTTACCTTTTTTTGGTAAAAAGATGAATTTGTTAAATTATTGCTTTGCTCGTCTTCTGTTTTAAATCCCCCATTTGTTGAGTAATATAAACCGAAGAAACAAAATGTCAGCTAATAATTCTTTATCTGGCTAACATTTCTTGTTTTTTAAAAAATTAGCAGCAGGGTCCATAATATTTATTATATTATCAATTTAACACAGTTCAATTTTAGCTCCTTTTTTAAAAAAAATAATGTTACTGGGAGTGGCAGGCATCATAGAATTCTAAATATCACTTTCATTTGTCATGTTTTGAGATGATTCTTCTGATCTGTAATGAAAAAAATTGGTAATGGCCATTTGAATGACCACGGATATTCCTGATAAAATGGGATTTTATTGCTTCCTGTGAAAAAAAAGCCTAAAGACCCGAATTTCTATAGAATACAACACCTGTAGCATCTCTATAAATGTTTATCACTTTTAGGTGAGCCCCTGTTTTTTTTTTCATGAAGTGATGAAACAGAACACCAGCACATAAACTGATTTTTTTAAAAATAGCCATACAGAAATCACCACCTGAAATAATTGTTACAGTCAAAAGGCTTGCTTTCCAGAATCAAAAGTATGGGACTGTGAAATCCAAGAAAGGGCATTCATTTGTATTTACCAGGTCAATGAAAATCACAGGAAGTAGTTCTGAACTTTGTGAGCTCTGGTATAACTCTTCATCTGTTTCGGGGTGGATGGAAAAAGAACTGGCAAAAGTTAAAAGTATGAATAGCTTCCTGAATTCTTGGCATCAAGTTGTATCGTTTCAGTGGAATAGGGAATCTCTTAAATATATACATATACATATACAGACACAGACTGACAGACAGAGGACTTTAGGGTGACTCTTTGTGGGACAGAAAAATTACCTTTGTTGTAGAGAATATATTTGGCCTTAATTCAACAGTGAATTAAGGATGTTCTAGGTCTGAAGTTCTTGCTGAGCTGGACACTTTTTTATTTCCCACATACTTAGATGTAGTCTTAAGGAAGGATGGTGGGGGATCTGGAGAAGACAAATCTAAATGTAAACTACAGATGGGATTGATGCTTTTATTTTTGACCATTTGCTCAAATGGCGCTTTAATCAGAGATGGGAAAACCCTGACCCAGAGAATGCTGGGCTCCTACACTCCTGAGTAGATGGGTGGATGGATGGATGGATGGATGGACGGACGGACGGACGGACGGACGGCCTGAGAGGGATTTTGGTTCACTGACATCTTAAGAGACACAGAAGCGGTGGTAGCTCCCGTCTCCTGAAGTTGGCTTGTTGGGACAAAGTTTCCTCTTGTAAGATATGAAAGAGTGTGGCACTAATCAGTGTTTTTAAATTTTTATCATTATTATTCTACATTTCTATCTCACCTCTTTGCCAGGGAACCTGAGAAAGCTGCCAGGATGACCTTTCTTTCCTTCCTCCTTCTCCTTTCCTATTGGTGTTCGTGTACTTAGGTGAATAGGACCATCCAGTGTTTTCCAGCCAAGGTGCCTCCAGATGTTGGGGCCACGACTCCCAACATGCCTAGCACTCAGGGATGGTTCTGGGCATGCTGGGAGTTGCAGTCCAACAAGAAGGCTCCCTGCTTGGGAAAGTCTCGAGTTTTCAACTGAGATGAGCATAAGGCGTGAAGTATGGGCTGTCATTTGAAAAAAAAAAGCATGAGTGTTAGGAAGAGTGGTCGTTCTGGGATGTCGCTGTCAGGTCTTAAACCCTTGGGAGTTATTTTCCCATTACAAATGGAAGAGACAGATACCCCTGGCTTGATATTTATTTTTCTCCCAGCAAATCAGGATTTCATGGCTTTTATAAAGAAATGTAGTTTTACTTCTCCAAGGGACAGAGCTACATTCCTTTGTATATCCTAGAATGTTCTCAGTTAGTTTCTTGGTGCCCGGTGAACCAGTGGTGATATGAACTGGTGAATTCAGTGGTGATATGAACACTTGGCTATCTAAGATTGTATTCCAGTGTAGGGAAAGAAGTGTCTCAAAAGTATCTTAGTGATTGTAGTGTGTGGCCTTTGCGTTCCCATCCCATCTCTAATCCACCTTTTCTAGCCCAGAATGTTCATGAGAGGCGGGAGGGGTAGGCTGGTGTATGAACAAACCCACCTGCAAACCTTCTCGAAGCTGCCTATATGCTGCCGCAGAAATTATTTTTGTTTCTGCACGCAAACGTAGCCGAAATAATCTGTGGACCTTCCTGCTCTTACCTGCTGTTAATCTGTATTAGTGAGTCCAGAATAGTGTACTAGGCATGGGCTAGACCAGTGCCATCTGCACCTATGGCACTGATCCGGATCAGCCTGCACTGCTGAAAGACAGAAGTCGGTAGTCCAAGACATGGGAGGTGTAACTTCTGGGTGTCTCCCATGCTCAGGATCAAGGTCTACAGATAGGGCCAATTAAACAGGTCTACCAGTGATCTGGATTAAGTAATCTGGATTAATGTGGATTGCACTCTGTCTGGTGCACACAGAGCAGACCAGCAGTGTGTGTGTGTGTGTCCTCCTCCTAGATTTACATTAAGGTGCAGCAGATATCGATGGGGTCTGGAGGTGAATGACACGGATCCTTAGCCCGCACCACAATTAGGGTCCATGCAGAAAGGCTTGTGATGAAAATGAAAATTCGTTAAGATAAGATGCAGTGTTGAGAACTTCGGCACAATTGCTATACAATTTTTTTCAGGGTGAAACATACTAGCCGAAATGCTGATAACTAAGCCTAGATCAGTTTTGCAGCAAATTATATTTGCTGCATCAACTTTCTTTTAGCATAAAATACATTTTTCAGAAGAATTCCAATTATGGATTTTTACATTAGTTTGTAAAACGGCAAAGGCTCGGTTTTATTTCTCTGCTTTCTTCTGACTGCCACTAAACTAAAGTTTAATACACATGAACATGTGTTTTTAAAAACTTAACTTCTTACTGTTTTCGCTTTAGTTCTAATTACTTGATTGGTTGGAAGTAAATCCCAGTGTTTTTGCTTCTTCTAAGATTGCAGACTTTTTTTTCAGCCTGGCCTGCAATAGATTACAACCATATAAGCCCAAACTTCTACAGTATAAGTTTTTTCCTCTTTTTTTAAAATAGCTTGTTACTTTTTTGCCAACTTAACACTGATAAAGCTTTCGTTTTTTATTTTGCCTATTCTTTCTCTCTCTTTCTATTCGGAAGGAAGCGACTAAACATAGATTATAATATCCAGGGGACTGAAGAATAATTTTAAATATAAAACCAAGATTCAAAGGGGAACATAATATTTGCAGGCAAGCATTCTTTGCTACCATACTCAGATCTGAAAATATTCCTTATGTTTCCCCCTTTTGCTTTGCTAAATATGGGTCAGTGGCTGCATATTCTTTGAGCCAAGCCAAATTGTCTTATTTGGGTATTGGCAGTTCAGAAAATAGGAAATAGAGTTGGGCGCGCACAGGGTAAACATAACATCTCAAGACTGTCCGATCGACAGTGTTTGGGTATTTTGATGTTTCAGCTGTGGTTCACCAGGCTTTTTATGCTATTTGAGTAGCATAATCCATTTTCCTGGCTGAAATAGGGGGAGGGAAGGAGGCATTCAGGATGGCTTGCAATGAATGACTTTAGTTAGCCTGCATCCACACATAATTACTATTATTATAAAAATGAAAATAACGATAATGATAATGATAAAAATGACTATCATTTTCATCATCATCCCAAAAGAGGGTACAGGTGGTGGCATGTGGACCCTGATGTTCTCATTCTACCTCTAATCCACATTAAAGGCCAGAGAATTTATTTTTGAATGTGGATTAAGGCATTAGCACGTAGATGCTACCAGATGCTGCTGGGACTCAAGAGCAGGAGAAGGTTTGTCCTTGTCTCTGCTTGAGATGCCCGTGAGCATTTGGTGGGCCACTGTGTGCGACAGGATGCTGGACTAGATGGGCTGTGGCCTGATCCAGCAAGGTTTCTCTTATGTTCTTATGTTCTTATGTTCTTATGGCTATGTTGCTTCTGAACCACTCCCCCCCCCTCTCTTTTATCACTGTGTGTGAATGCAGCCTTAAACAGAACATCTAGAAGTGTGTACCTTTGAATGGTAGATACTGAGGAGAGCTAGTGAGTGAGAACTGGCGATTGCATTGATCTCATTTGGATACTTCCTGGGTCCATCAAGGTCTCCCGTCACTGTTGGACCCAGCTCCTGCCAACCTCAGCCGGTCACTCCAGAAAACAGCCATATTGGAAGCTGCACTTTGGCAACCGTAGGAGAAAAAGCTAGTTTCCCGCATGGAACAAGATGAGTCTGGGCCATGATTGCTTTGCTTCAAAGCCACATTCCGTATGGCCCTCTTAAATGTTACTGAATTGCAGTGCTCATGAGTTCTTGTCGGCCTGGCTAAAGGGATGGAAGGCTTGAGACCTATTTGCGCTTAGGCCTCCTGTATGCAGTTAGGACAGCTCTGGTACAGAACATCTGCACCAGAGATGTCCAAATTGCATACCAGAGGCCAAAGTGAGAATATGTCCTTGGAGGCTAGCTCAGTGTCGTCCAGACAGCCACAAAGTCCACACTGTAATAAACCATAAGCAGCTGAAACTGTGTAACTGCAGACACTAATATATACCCAAACGCAGAGAGGAATCACACTGTCCTGTACACACAGACGCAACACACATTCCCGGTACATAGGTCCAAATTTTAGTTGGAAATAACATGGCCAGATGGGAAGGTCTTCAGCACCTTTGATACTAAGGAAGATGAAATTTCAGCTGATATCGGCTCTCAGGCAAAATGTACAGAAATTCATGCTTGTGTGCAATTGTGAATAGTGCAAGACCCCCAAACACCCCCTCCTGTACAACTGCGAAAGGTCCCAGGGTCCCATCTGACCTTGGTTAGAAACATGAGAGGAATAGGTCTGTGTGAGTGTCTGTGTATTTATCTGTCTGTCTGTCTGTCTCTGCCTGCCTTCAGGCAGCAAGAGGAAAATGCGGGGTCTTGTCTAGATCCTGTAGTTTTCTCTCTTCACCCCTCTCAAATTGCAGGCCAAGGATGGGCCCTTATCTGCCTAGATGCTTGCTTCTGCCACAGTGCGCTATGTTTATCTGGATATTTTGAATGCACAAAATACCCAGAAGTGCACAGTGGTCATCTCCGAACATGTGCAGATGGCATTTTTAGCTCAGTTTGGCTTCAGGAGCAAGCATTCATATTCCTATTCCAGAGGAACCAGGGTTGGAAGTTGGTTGTCCCAGAATAGCAGTAATGCAGGGTCTCACCCCTTTATCCTGTGGCTATCTTCAGACTGCCATAGATCAGTGTGGCAACGTCAAGAGAGCCATGGGACCATCCCACTTCTTAGGCCCCGTCTGGAAGTAGAAAAAGCAGAGTTGACTTTTCTGCCCACTTTTCTCACCCATTTAAGGGGACTCAAAGCGGCTGACAAACCTTCTGTTCTTCTCCCCACACCAGAACACCCTGTGAGAAGTGGGGCTGTGAGAGCTCAGAAGAGAGCTGTGACTAGCCCACGGTCACCCAGCTGGCTTCGTGGAGGAGGGCGGAATCAAACCCAATATTTCCAGATAATCCCATCTCCCTAACCACTAGACCAAACTGACTCACTTCTCTCTCACTTCTCTCCCTCATTCTCTCTCTCTCCATCCGTCCATCTATAAACATGTTTAAAAACGGTGCAGGCTTTCATTTTGATAGCAAACCGTTCCTCCATTTGCCTTCCGAACAATAGGAGCAAACATGGGATTCAAGCAGAGCCTGGAGAGCTTTTTTACTAAGACCCTTTCTGCCCCTTTGGCAGTCAAGGCAGGTTTGCGCGTCCCTCTCTTTCCTGAGGGCGATAGGATGCGACTGGTGAGCAGACAAATTTTTCTGCTCAGAACAATGGCGCATTTGTCAATGGCGCAGCTTCTCTGAGAAGCTGTCTCCTGGCGTCCCCGCTTACGCTCTGAGTTTATTTTGGAAGGGAACAGGGAGAGCTCCAAATGCTAAGCTTGCTTAGAACTTAAGAACGAAGCTTCTTTCCTCCTCCTCCTCCTCCACTGAATCTGGGAACGTGTGTCCTGACAAACAACCAGAGCCCTTTGCAATTTGTGTATCCTCTTTCCAGAGCTGTCAGCCAAAGGAACAACCAAGAACAGTTCCTCCCTATGACACAGCAGTGGAGAATTAAGAGGACTATTATCTTTTTATGATGATTATAATTTTTTTTCTGCTGCAAATTCACCTGCTGTGATTTGAGGAGAAAGATTGCACCAGCTGCAGGACATGAAAGCCTGGTGTTTAAGCCAACAAGGCGCCTCTGATGTTGCATTGCTGGGGATTTTAATTTTTTTAAAATTTAACAGCAGCCTTGTTGCTTGACGTTGAAGAGGAGGCTGATTGAAGCTTTGGAGGACTATAGGACAGGGTGGAGAACACTAGAACTTCTAGACAGCCCATCTGCTCATCTACTTCTATAACTGCTTGTCACAATAGTGAACTGGATGTCAGCTAGAATCCCACAAAGAGGGTTTTTATTTATGTTTATGTTTTATTTTTTTGGAGGGCATCAGTGAACATGAGAATGGAGGTTGACCCAGCAGACATCGTTGGCTTGGATTTTCAAAAGGCTTTAGGTAAAGTCTTCCCTCAAAGAGTTCTCAGTGAGGTCAACAGCCAAGAAAGAAAAAAAAGGTATATCTATACCTAGGCTTTAATCCAACTTCGGCTCACTTTCAGAGTGAGAGAAACACATCAACAAAGCTGTTCTCTTTCAACAGTATCTGCCTTCTTGCTGGTAGGCTTCCATAAGGACCTGGCTAGACTGCTGGACTAGATAGACCACTGGTCCAATGGGGAAAGCATTTCTTAATATTATTAAATTGTGTACATGTGTTGTCTGTGAGTTGCTGTACTCATCTGCCCCCAGAACATTGGTCCAGGTGTCCACTCCATTTCTTACCTGTCTTGTTCAAGGGGTCCCACATCTGGTTGTTTACCACAATGTGGAAAGGCTGCTGGAATATATTGGTCAGATTCTGCTTTGAATTTCTTAGGCTGCTTTCACATGCAAGAGGTTGTCTCAAAAGCCGCTTGGAGGTGGTATCATGTCACATGTTTTCATTCCATCTCCAGTGGGGTCCGGAAGTGCTTTTTCTGACCTTTAATGTATGTTAGGGGCAGGATTGGCTTATGGACATGTGACAGCATCCCCTGTGAGCCATTTCTGAGCTGCCTTTGAGGTGTCTTTTTAAAGTTTCATGTGAATGCAACCTTAGGTTCTTAAGTGCCTGTGCTCGAGTTTTTAGGTGGGTTTCCATAGGCACCTGGTTCCCACTGTAAGAAAAGGCTGCTGGACTCGATGTGTCACTTGGTCTGGTTGAGGAGGGCATTTCTTGTGATCTTAAGTTCTAGTAACTATGGGTAGATCTGGACTTCATCCATGCATCCCCTTCACATCTGCAGCCATCCAGAAGGCTGGTCATGACTCATGACATTTGTGTGCTAAGAGAGCCCATATTTCCGGTTTTGAACCCTTTCCACCACCATCCTCTACATACCCAGGTTCCATCAAGTTGTAAAAGAGCATTTGCCTTTTTCTATGTCCTGGGACCATTGGCCTGCAGAGCCTGAGTTCCCCAGGAGCAAAGGGGGGGGGGCTGACCTAGGCTGTGGGCTACTGCTTGTGGTGGCGATGACGACAGAATGCGGCCTTGTATCAGGCAGCCTTGAATGCAGGCTCCAGCATGGTCACCATAAGGGGGGGTGAGTTGTGTTTTAGAATGTATTTTAATACACATTAACTGTGTTGACTTATTCTGGGATCCTTGCAGAAGGGTGGGAAATAAATGCTAATATATATATATAAACAAACATTCCCAAACCAGTCCTAAATGAACATAAGAAAATAAGAATGTAAGAGAAGCCCTGCTGAATCGGCCCACGGCCCATCTAATTCAGCATCCTGTCTCACGTGGCCCACCAGTTGCTTCTGGGCATCTCACGCAGAAAACAAAGGCAGAACCTTCATCGGCTCTCACATGTCTGCACATGGCATTTAGAGGCAGCCTGCCTGTTTCTCCAACCTGGAGGAGGTATTTAGACACCTGTTCTAGAAAAGAGCACAAGTGAAGCCTTGCTGGATTGGGCCACAATCTAGTCCAGCACTCACGTGCCTCTGGACATCCCAAGCAGAAGAGGAAGGCAAAGCCTTCATTTGCTCTCGATTCCCTGAAAATGATCCATAGCTTTGGTGAGCTTTGCAACTCATATCTGAATTAAATGATGAAATGGCTAGTTGATGAGGAACACGTTTTCCAAGCTGTCTTAACAACTCATTTCGTTGTTAAGACATTTTCGGTTTCTGGCCTCCCTGGCCCCGTATGTGACATCTGAGTACGCTGCGTGCTCCTCCTGAACTTTGGCAAGTCTTCTTGGATTTCTCTTAATCTGGGGCTGGTTTGTGGCCGCAAGTCTGCAGACAGTGCTAAGACCGAACCTGCTCCCAGAGTCTGATTTAATCTCCTCTAGTTTTGCTCACAGCACAAAGCATCATCTACAGTTGCTAGATTATGATTTTAAAAGACAGGGTATTAACAACTTTTCCCTTTTCCTCCTTTCTGATCTGGTTACCTTTAGCTCTCAGTTCACACTGAGAGTGTTTCTGCTGACATGTGTAAGACTGAAGCGTATAAAGGGAAACATTTTGCAAACCATACGTAAGCAGCACTCCTGAAGCCTGTTGGTAACTCAAGTGAGCAGAAGAAAGTAGATTTCCCGGGGCTTTAGTTAGGCTGAAGGGCTGTAGGGTGGTGAAATAAATCTAGCAGGTTTCAGCTACCTTATTAAGTGTCTCATATCCACAAAATATTATTTCTGTCCCTGATAATTACATTCAGTGGCCACACTGCATTTTAGCCAGCTAATTTCCATCATGATGCAAATCCGCTGCCTGAAATACTCGCCTCCTGCTCTACAAGTCCAAACACAGTGGAGTGGGGTGGCCTGCAGGTGGTCCTATATATATCTCACCAGCTTCTGCTAGCCTGGCCAATGGAAATGGGGGGTGGGAGTTGCACTTACATCTAGAGGGACTCATGCTGGCTATACCTGGGCTAGAGTTCAGTGGTGCTTCCAGGTGGGAGAACGGATGAATCTGGTCACCTTAGAACCCTGGCCAGTGGCCCCCCAAGAAAGCTTTTATTCCTTCTTGAAGCAAAATTCCCACTAAAGCTTTTCACAATGGGCCTTGTGACGCTTGGTCAGGTAAAGGGGAACGTAGGGGCACTGCAGGAAATCCCCTTCCAGATGCTATTGGGGGGGGGGCAAGATGCCTTGAGGACCTGCACATTTGTCTGGAGGTCCATCAGGAATAGCGCTGGTGCTGCTCAGTGAACCTTCTACTTTGTCTGTTTCTCGGTGCTTCCCTGTTACGCGGTTTGTCCTGGAGAACTACATGGCACAAAACAGGGACTTTTTGGTTGTGGCTTTCAGCAAACTGGCTTGTCTCGTAAAAGCTCCTCTTCCTTTTGACTATTTTTCTTCTGTCTGTCTCTTTGTAAATGGCACTCAAATGCACATTAACTATACATTATATTCTGCTCTGTGATTTTAGGGCAGTTGGCTGGTGCAGTGGCTATCTAGATGTTTCTTTACTTCCCTAATGGCAGGGCATGATGGGAGCTTGACCCCTATATCCAAGACAGGTTACAACATTAAAAACCAAATGTAAAATGAACATAGTTAAACAATAAAAGTGCCTGAAAGTGGGGAGGAGAAGCTGTTTCCGTATGTAGTCAAAGGTCAGGGCAAAGAGGTGCATTCTTCACGGCTCTCCTGAACACATGGGGAGACTGTTCCATAACTTGGAGGGCCGTCACTGAGAAGGCCCTGTCCCTTTTGCTTATTGAGGTTGGGTGGAACAACCAGGAGGGCCTCCTCTACAGATCTTAAGGGAATGGACAGGTTGATATGGAAGAAGGTGTTGCTTTAGATATTTGGAACCCAAGCCATTAGAGAAAGGTTGGGAACACAAGGGCCGCACACTGCTCTTTCTGAAGCATCTCTGAGCTGCCCCTCTTGTTTTGTCTGGACACAGTTTAGAACAATGTGAACATGAAAATTAGTGATGTCTGGTGCACCTTGTATCTGGCAGGGCAGACAAAGGACATAAAACCAGTGGCTGGAACAGGTGGAGCAAGTTAAGGCTGCAATTGTACGTAAGCGCACATGGAAACAGAAACACACACACCCTTTCCAGTGGACATGGTGGACTGCATATAAACCAGCCAACCATGGATTGAAACCTGGGGACGAAAAGGGAGGCTGGACTCAAGCTTTAAGGTACTGGGTGTGGTGGCCCACCAGATATGTTGCTTTTTAGGGGCCAACTGCCTCTTAAAAACTCAAAGACCCTCCAAGTTCCCAAACTGGCTGTGCAAAAATTGAATCCATTTGGTGCTGAGAGAGGCTTTCCTCCCTCTTTTTTAAAAATAGCTTTCCATTCATGGAAGGAGAAGCTTTTAAAATTATGCTGCTTCAAGAGAACTGAAAGGTCTTTCAACTTTCCATCAGCTCTGGGTAACTTCCACGGGGAAGCAGGGAAGCCTTCATCACCCTCAGGACAAAGGAGGCAGTGAGTGGGCAGGGGACTCAGAAACTCTGTGGGCCCTGGAGGAAACTCCCAAAGGCACAAATGTGCCATCTGGTATCACACTGGCACTAGTCAAGATCACCCTTGAAGGCATTCAAGCTGATACAATGTCTCTGCAAGGAAAACTCAGAAGGTTGCCAGCTACAGTTGGGTGCTGTGTATTCAACACAAGGTTGAGTTTCTTTGCTCCAGGAACACAACACGTGCCTCTGTTATTATCCCAGGATTATACTGGGCCATATTCAGACAGGGGGAATATAGAGGCATTATGGCACAGCTACAGTGGGGTTGCTTTACATAGACCTGCTGGATTGGGCCGTGGCCCATCTAGTCCAGCATCCTGTCCCACACAGTGGACCACCAATGACTTCTGGGCATCTCAAGCAGAAGAAAAAGGCAAAGCCTTTACTTGCTTTTGACTCCCTGCAGATGGCCTTAGAAGCGTCCTGCCTGTCTCTCCAACCTGGAGGCAGTACCTAGGCATCCGTTCTAGAAGCCACTGACACACCTGAGCCTGATGAGTTCATTCCCTTGTAAGACCTGGTCCCAGCTCGTGTGAAGTTTTTTCCTTCCTGATAGTTCTTCCCTCCTCTCTTCGAAGTCCATAGGGGCTAGGCACCTCTGCAGGAAGCATCGTCGATGCAAACAATGCAGATATATGTGGCAGATATGGGGCTTCATGCTGCAGGCGCTTTACATAAGAACATAAGAGAAGCCTTGCTGGATCAGGCCACAGCCCATCTAGTCCAGCATCCTGTCGCACACAGTGGCCCACCAAATGCTCACGGGCATCTCAAGCAGAGACAAGGACCAACCTTCTCCTGCTCTCGAGTCCCAGCAGATGGCCTTAGAAGCGCCCCAGTTCCTCCCCCCCCCCAGCCTGAAGGATGCAGGTTCTAGTAGCCATTGATACGCTTTTGGCATGGCTCAGAAATCAAACTCCCATATCTTCCAGCTTTTTAATAGGCGACAGTCTCTTGCCCCATCTTCTAATGCACAAGGCAAAGATCTTTTGTTTACGCCCAGGAACTGTGCATTCTGCTTGTCGTCAGGGGACAGCGCTTTGGACATGCTCAAAAAACCACTCGGTCCATTGCCCTCCTATTTTGTCCCCCCCCCCCCCCGCTCTTGGATTCCATTTCCTCCCTTGCTTGCCAAGAGGCCGTCTCTTGAACTGCTCCAAAAAATTCAGGAAAGGAGAAGTGACATCCTATGGCGCAATTGCAAGCCCGAGCATTCTCATTGGCCACTTCCCCAGCTGCACAGCGGTACCGTATTTCTCCTGACACTTGGGAATTCCTGCAGTTCGTTTTCCAAATTCTGTTGTATATTTAAACTGAACCAAACCAAACAGCCTTTAAAAAAAAAAATAAATTAAAAAATAAATTAAAACCACTGACATTTCATTCCAGAGCCGGGACACCGTGCCTGTCATTTCATCTTCCGCCCTGCTCTCTCTAAAAAGGTCTGCTTATAATATTAAACTTGGCTGCTGTGAGGTTTTTTTTGTGCTGCTACTCATTCCATTTTTGAGGAGATTTTGGAAAAGGCGTTTTGGCTTGCCTCCCAAAAGAGAGCTGGCCAGGGGAGAAGGAAACCGTCGGGGAATTTCAATGCAGCTGAAATCCAGGGCCAGCCAGGGAACAAGTGAGGATCTGAGTTTAGGTGGAATACTTTCCAAAGGAAGCCAAGGTTCTTTTTCTCTTATCTTCCCCTCAGGCTCCTGTAATACAGCAAAGAGCTGTTTCCAGTTCCTAAATCATGATTTATGCGGAAATCCCTTTGCAGCCATCATCTGGCTTCTTAACCCAAGAAAGCACCAGACATGGATAAGGGGGGTTCAACGCCATTTGGATTTCCCCCCTTCCGTTTCAACTGTGATTTCTCAAGGCAGACGTCACTGACGATGGTGTACACCAGGGGTCTTTGAAGCGTGATGGGGACCCCCGACCCCAATGCGTGTGGCTCTGAGGACCACCTCCACCCGTTGGCTGCTCCATGTAGGTTTGTCTCCTTGAGTGATGCGGTTGGTCCTGACTTTCAAGATCCTTGGCTTAACACAATCCACCCCACCCAGCACCCCCTGTGGACTCTTTTACTGGGTGAGTTGGAACCAGCCGTGTCATTCTTGTGTTTCTTTTCCTCTCTCTCTTTTTTTAAACCCACAGGTCTTTCTCAGAAAGGCAGAGCAAAGATTCTGTTATTAATGCATGGGTTTGCATCATTGTCCAAAAACCACAGTCTGGGTATGGATTTGAAGATCTGTCTGGGGAACTCAGTCTGAGATACAGTATTGGCTGTGGAGTAGTTCTTTATTGGATATTTAAGAAACAACACGAATTAGTAACTCACAACCAGCTTAAGATGTCCAGGACAGTAGAGTACATAATTTCTGGCCAGACGAGCCACCAATAGAAAGCTTGAACTATTCTCGGAGTGATGCTAGGAACAGATTAGCAAATGTCTGAATGCACAGAGCTTTGCACATTTCTACCTGCAATGGCTCCAAAGAAGTGTATGTGTGGTTCACGTGCACATAACAGATGGGAACTTAGACAGCAGCATCTGACAGATTTCAAAAGGCCAGTCAAGGGCAGACATGTCAGTACCTGGATAGGAGACCACCCGGCAATTCCAGGATAGTAAACCACTTCAGTATTCCGAACAAGAACATGCTGAGGAAATCTCTGTCTTTTTAAGACTGCGTGAGATGGGTTTGACAAATATAAATGGAACTGAAAGAGGAAAATGTAGTGGTATCTTAAATTCTCATACCTACAAAACTGTAGCTACTCCAACTTTTAATATTACTGAGGGCTAACAGGTGATTAAGGAATCGTTTTTCATCTTCCAGTCCATGTAAAACACCTCTCCATATCTATCTTTGCCTAGACAATCTTAGGAAAAACATAATGGGATGGTGGGTATGAGATAATACGGCTGTTTACGAAGATACTGATAATTTTATCTCCAGGAAATATTTTCAAAAGTCCAAAAAGGAAGATAAATAATATACGTCACAGACTAAACTGATCCAATAAAAACTTCCACAGAGGGGAGAGGGAGAAAAAAAAGGGGGGGGGGAAGTTACACTAATAGACATTGTTCACGAGAGTTGAGCAGAACTGATGAAAAAGAGCTCGAAAAGATTATGAAATACAGAAATTCACAAATAATAGGAATACACTCTTTTGTTCAGTTCAAATTCAGATCCCCCCCCAAAAAAAATAATCAGGCAGGGTGTTTGTTTTGACTGAAACACTTTCAAACACTTTGAACTCAGATTGAACGGAATCTGTTTGATAGATCCATTTGAACACCCTTTGTTCAGTTCGACATTTTCAAACAGGCAGGGTGTTTGGTGCAAACTCCAACCTTATGATCGCCCCACGTTTGGCTTTGAACTGATTTTTCTTCCTGGGTCAACTATTTATGGCATTAGACTTGTGAAGGAGGATTGCTGCTTCTGGCTGGAAAATCTCCCTCCCTTTAATCACAAAATCCACTGGGCTAACCTTGGACTAGTCACTGCTTCCTAACTGTACCTACCTCACAGGGCTGTTGTGCAGCAACACTTGGAGTAGGGGACCAGCCATGGGGCTGGCAAGTGCAGAAGGCTGAAAGGAAGCATAGGATAATCAGGCAACCAGCAGCTTTCCCAGGGCTGTTGGGAGGGCGAATAAAGCAATTTTTATTCACCAGTTGTGCCTTGGTTCAATGAATCAAGCCATGTAGCAGTCCTCTGTCCCTTGGCACCCTTTGGCAAGGTGTTTACATCAAAAGTCTCTCTGCCACAGTCTCCACTTATGGAAGGGCAAGGTGACAGAAGTCCAGCTTTGACGTCCGGTGCTACTTGGACCCCTTGGGTGGGTCAAGGTCCTCTGGGGGCATTTTCTTAGCATCATCATGATCTCTGCCCACGACTTCCGCCCATAGCAGGGTGGCACCCTTTGAAAGCATCATCAATGGGGAAGGCCTGGCAAATTCCCAGGCAACCGTTGACTATTTGTTCCCTTTGGCCAGTTGCTTTATATTATATACTTTCCTGTTTATAACAACGAAAGGGATTTATAACAACTTTACTAGTGCACACAGCTGGACGGTGCTTACATTAGGCATTTGGGATGCTTGGCTTTTGCATAAACATTCAGTGGGCCTGATATTTATCTCTATTTTTTATTCCTTGGCGTCACGGGTTACATCAAAGGTGGTTGCAATTTGGTGTGTGTGTGTGTGTGTAGACAAGGTAAGCATGATGGGGGCTTGAAACATGTAAATGGTCCCTCCTCCATCACGCACCCCTTTGCCCTTTCTGCCTTGGTTCTACAGGGCGCTTCCAAAGGTCACCAGGGAACGATGGGGGGAAAGTTTGCATATTGCCCCGTAAGGGGTTTTTGATAGGTTCTGAGAAACACCACATAGAGCTGGGAGGAGGTGGTGGGACCAGCCCACTAAAAGCACCAACTTTGCAAAGATTGCCCTGGCTGGTCCCATGCTGTTTCCAAATAACCAAGGGGGGGGGGGGCTCACTTTTTAGAGAGCTTCAGAGAGGACCTGGAAAGTGTTAATAGAAGACACGTTTATCTTACTACATGTCATGATGGCTATATGGGTGGGGTTGGACCCAGCGTGAGATGGGACCCCAGCAAGGAAAGCAAGAATGCCCTCTCATAGGTTGCGGACTGACCAAAAATACACCGAGACCAATACTATGCAAACCCTAAGCTTAGCAGCTAGCTATACTGAGATGCATCCCAGCACAGTTCTAAAAGCATGCAACCTCAGTTACCTGATGAAAAGCTGATCTTGACTCATGCTATATCGACTCCACCAACACTGTCTGTTGCGTAGGGTGGCTTAAAGAAATCACAATATTTGCAAAAATTAAAAAGGGATTGGAAATGGAAAGCCTGAAAAAGCCGATGGGGTGGGGGGGTACACATTTTAAATGTTTTTACCTGCCCTGAGACCTTCGGGTATAGGGTGGGATAGAAATACAAACAAACAAACAATGATGGTAGGCACAATCCATGTGGAGTTTGGAAATGTTCCCTTTATCGGATCTCTACCTTTCATAGTTTGCAGCCCCCAGTGTGACCAGTGCTTCTGCTTGGCTGGCAAGGGGCCTTGGCCTGACATGATCTGGATGCCCACATTAGAACATAAGAGGAGCCCTGCTGGACTGGGCCACCGAATTCTGTCTCACACAGTAGCCCACTGGGTATTTCAAGCAGAAGATGAAGGCAAAACCCTCACCTGCTCTTGGCCTTCAGAGGCATCCTACCTATCTCTCCCACCTGGAGGTGGTACCTAGGTGACACTTCTAACCATTGATACACCTGTCCTCCATGAATTAAAGGGAACCCTGCTGGATCAGGCCACAACTCTACTCCAGCATCCCATCTCACCCAGTGGCCCACTGGGCTTCTGAGGCAGCAGACAAAGGCAAAACCTTCTCCTGCTCTTGACTCCCTGAAAATGCCTTCAGTGGTCACCTGCCCGTCTCTCCAACCTGGAGGCAGAACCAGGACATCCATTCTAGCAGCCATTGATACACCTGTCCTCCATGTATCTATCTAATCCTTTCTTCAAAGTATCCAGGCTGGTTGCTGTCACCATGTATATATATACTTCTTTCCTTGTTTCTTTGTGCAATGTAAGGACTTTGGGATCTGTACCTTTTCCAACTGGTGACACCATTCTTTGTTTACAAATGACAAAACTTGTACAAATGTCTTGTGTTCCTTCTTGAAAGCAAATAAAGGTGAAATGAAAAAAAGAAGAAGAAATAACCCATCTCTTGAGTCTGTGTACGAATGACTGTTTAATTAACCACCTGGACTGAAAGATTTATAATTGCACAAATGCACATTTCGACAGTTCAGCGTTCTCCTTGCCTCATGGATGTCACAATGAGCGGAGAAGTCTGTGTAATAAGTTTAGAAAATGAGCACCATGGCTTGGATGCATCTTACATGGAGGAGGCACAGTGGTTTGCCCAAAGGTTCAAAAATATCTGCCTGCAAACAGGCTGTTCTGTAGCGTAAAAATACAGGAGTTATTTGAAAAGAGAGCAGCAGTGCTAAAAATAAAATAAGCCAGTAATAAAGTAAAATCCCTTACACAGTCCCGCACTGCATGAGAGAGCAACTTGGCATGCTAATTCATAAGGGCTGTACAACATGGGAGATGAGATCTTTCTGGAGGACTTCAGTCCACGCTCATTTGGGAAGAAAGTATTTCGACAAGTATTGCACATTCTGAGTCAAAACACTGTTGGTTCTGGGATTTTATTTTTTCATGCTCTTCTCCAACCATCCTAACTGTTTGCTACATTTCTCAAGCTCAGAATGATCAGTCACCTCTTCTCCAATGTCTCTTTTACTTTCTCTTTTTTTATTGGCAGCAGAGAAGCAGTTAGGCTATGTCCCCACTTGGCCACTTTAAACCGGATTGGACTATTTGTCACTTCTGGGAAATTGAGGCTCCTTCCACACTGGGTGGGATACCAGACCAAGTGCACTAGTGTGAGATGGCAGAAGCCCCACCCCAATCATGCTCCATCCTCATTGGACAAAGCTAGAGTGCCTAAAATGGTGCCCAAGCCCAGTATAGCTGTAGACGTCCACACCCAGGGCTGGAAGTATGGTATGAAATACTACAAGGGACCCTTTTTGGCAGCACTCCAGGAAGTGCTGTTGGAAGAAAGTCCACACTGAAAATGTCCAACCTGGAAACACTGAAGACCAGGAACATTCAGAGCCTCTGTATGGCTTCAAGGTGGATCTGGAGTGCAACAGGCTGTCTGAATGTGCCCTGTTCCACCTCAGTGGCAATCCATCCCAACTTCTGACAGGTTGCTTGTTCTGGGACAGGGCGTCCCACCCTTTCCTGGAAACAATCAAGGTAGGTGTGGAAATATGCTGGGTGAGAATCTTACCAGAACCATGTGTCGGTATCTCCACTTACCTTACTGGGTGCCACATGGAAAGAGCTGAACTGCCTCTTCTCCCCTAGTAGTGGCACAAACTGTCCCAGTAAAGAGCATGATCACAGGTCTTGATTTTATGCCATTGGAAACAGGCAAAACCTAAACCTCTTTATTGCTCTCCCATAATACTATGAGCCTGTCCCCAAGCAATTTAAAGTCCGCTAAAAACTTCTTTTGCCTCTGAGTGCCCCAATGCCAGGGTTTTGAACAAGCTTCCAGTGCTACAAAAGCAGGAAAACCCATGACAAAATACGTGCCCTTTAAAGAAGAGTTTCAGCGCTCTTTCTGGAAGTCGCGGGTTTTCCTCGCAACATTTACCTTGGGGATGCTCCGTGGCAAAAGGGGTGGGGATTGCTGCCTGCACACACAGCCGTAAAGCATTCACACATCTCGCAGAAATCTTCCTTTGTAAAGGTCAGAACCTTTAAAAAGCCAGAATTGCTCAGAATTGCAAAATTGTTATCAGGTGTGAAGTGGGTGATCTGTGAAAGTGTTAAGAGTAAATGAGCGCATGATCGCGCGGCCGATGGCTGCAGCCAAGCCATTTCGAACAGAGAACAGAGTGAAAGTAAGTGCTGAGAGTGAGATCTGGCTATTTTTCCTTTGAACAAGAGAGGGGGCGGGGAGAAAAAGATGCGGGGAAAGAAAACACGCTTCTGTGGGGACAGAAGGTGCATTTTAAATGCGCGTTTTGCTGAGCCTCATGCTGACGCTTATTCCGGAAGTGCAGGGCACTTTTAAAGTCCGCTTGAATACAGTGACAGTAGAGGGAGACTAGAGAGGCAAATAAGTCTTTTGGGGATGCAGCTTATGGGAGGTATGGCACATTTAGCTGCTCAGTCCATCGTATAGGAAAACACATTAGTTCTGAACTGCAGGAACACATCTCACCCTGTAGGGGCACTGTGGTTAGAAAAGCACTGGTCTAAAACCCGAGAGTCCCCAGGTTCGATTCCCCACTCTTCCATGAAAGCTCTGTGCATCTTCCCAGTGATGGGGAAAATGTACTCACCACCTGGTCAGTCACTTGGGAAAGACAAAGGCTAAAATTTGAAAAACCCAAACAGGTCTTCTCTCTTAGCAGCTCCTGGGCTGTGGTCGCACCTTCGCATTACGCCTTCTTCATCCCATCTGCAGGTCTGACTTCACTCACCTTTTCAAGTCTATCTTTTTTATTGTTGGGCTTTCCACCTCCCATTTGGACTTTCCTGAATCGAAAATCCACCAATAAAAGGGACAGAAATGAAAAGGTAAAGGTGTGATCGTGCCCCTGAGACCACGTGGAGCTGGAAATGACAGACCTTTGCCCAGCGAAAGCCACCTGCGTCTTCAAAATGCTCCTGAGGGACAGAACTGCTCAGGAACATATACTCCATTCAAAGTGAGTTCTGTGTTGGATTAAGAAACAACAGCGAGAATTGATTGAAATCAGACAGGAAGTAACTTTTCTGCCTCTCCCTGCGCTTGACCTTTGAATCATCTACTAAAAACTCCTAGATTCATGCTCTACTGCCTCACTCCATTAACCATGGTCAGGCAACAGATATTTAGAGAGAAGGCCCCATAAGAGATCAGTGGCAATTTTTAAGTGCTTGAAAAGAAAATCCTCACTTACTTGGGGCATTTTAAAGAAGGCAGCTCAGCAGTTAAACCGATTTCACGACGTTTTGGTCTATAGCAAGGCACTCCAACCCCAAATAAGAAAGACTGTTAGATCCTTCTTAAGCCAAGAAAATGCTGCACCTTCTTACAAGAACAGCTCTCAAATATACTCACACATAGACTGATCTTAAGAGAGACCAGTACAAAAAGTTTTATAAAAAGACCCCCCCCCCAAAAAAAAGAGCCCAAAAGGAGAATGGGGACGAAAGAAAGATGTGTGTTTGGTCCACTGTCAAACTGAATGCCCATTTGTTTCACTTGTCAGCAAATCATCAATCAAAAGACTGTTTGTGTTTGATTTCAAACTTGTTTGAAAACATTTTTTTTCTCCCATTGATAAGAGTCCTTTTCAAGAGCAAAAAACCCAGCAAACTATTTGATCGAAGGGAGTACCAGCTTTATTTGGTTGAATTTCTGGATATGTGAAGGGCCACCCGCTTGGTTCAGTGAAAACATTTGGGGAAGTGAGCGGTTTGATTGATTTTTTTGAATGTGAACTGAACCTTGCACATCTTTAGCCCCAAAGCAAATTAACACCAATTCCTACGGATACAAAGAGAAAAAAGACTACAAATATACATCTGTATGGTTACTTAGATTCACATTCTAGTAGATCTCTTGGTTGGAGGGATTCTGCTCTAGAATTATCAAAGATCATCCAGCTTCTTTCCTCCTTGGTAAAACAAAAGTTATTTAAGCAGAAAAAGAGGAGAGAAAGCAATGTGTGTAAATTTGTCTTGTGGTTAGAGTGCCGGACTCATATCTTATAGTCACTGGGTTTGATACTGCATTCCTCAATGAGGACAGCTGGGTGACCTTGGGCTAGTCACAGCTCTCTTTATGAGCTCTCACAGCCCCAGCTACATTACAGGGTGTCTGTTGTGGGGAGAAGAACAGAAGGTTTGTCGGCCCCTTTGAGTCCCCTTAAAGGGTGAGAAAAGTGTGGTAGAAAAGCTAGATCTTCTCCTAAATGAGCAGCAGCAGGAAACTTGATCTATCAGCATCTCCCTGTGGGCTCTGGTTAGGAATCTGGTTAGACCTATTCGCACTTGGTTGTATTCTGGGATATATCTCAGCATAGGGACCTGTGCTCTGGGTGCTACTGCAGAATCTGGCAGACCTCCCTTAGGGCCTGCTGTAGCCTACACTAGCATGTGGACAGCAGGCCCCTATTCCAGGATATATTCCAGAATAAAGCCAAGTGCGAATAGGCCCCAGGTATTGCTCACTTTCCAGGATGTCCGTCAGCCTTCATCAACACGACTTTTTTGGCTGAGGCGAATGGAATATCTGGTCTACTGGAACTGCAGTCCACCAGGTTGAGCTGTGATCTGGCTATACATGCCTTTCGCCCTTGCTATCAGAATGAGCGTTCCCTTTGAAGTGGTTTCTTTGCCACTTTTAAGTCTCCGTTCACAGTGTTTACAGCTGACACAGTCCAGATGCCAGTCTGTTTTCATACCAGGCAGTTAAAAAAAGATGTGTGTATGTATTTCCCTTCCATTTTCTTATACCCTGGTCCAGCCTTACGCCATGTGTGAATTCAGCTGATGCAGGCTGTGAAAGGGAAGAGTCACGTGTTGTGCCACACAGGTTTTTCCTTTGGCCCTGACAGGCCTATTTAAGAGAAAGCAGACGCAGGAGTCAACATGGTCTTCACAAGGCTTCCCTTGGCTTTGTCTTAAATCGGCTCCTGATGTCACTGTAACCTCCTGGCTGAGATATGAGTCAGCTCAATATCTTCCAGGGCTGGATGGGCCATCAGGCAGTCTGTTTAAAGGTACCTTAAAAAGCAGCAGCAGCAGCAGCAGCAGCAGCAGCAGCAGCAGGAAATTGGCCAGGCTGGGTGGGAAAAAGAGAGGGAAGGATCATCTTATGGGACTTCAGGTTATCTCCAGAACTAACTGCTGTGGTGGTTGAGAAAAAAAAAGAATAGGAACACTTTTGGGGGGCTGTGTTCACACCCAAATTTTAATCCAGTTTCAGTCTACATTCAGAGTTAGACAATTCATCAGCAAAATGACTAGACATTTTCATTCCCCATTATCTAACCCAAGGGTAGATTTCCTGTCTTACCTAATGCCAAAAGAAAACAGCTTGTAACTTTGCTGTTGCATTCTCTCGCCCTGAAAGTGAACTAAAACTGGATTAAAACTTTGGCTGTTTTCATCCAGCTTCAATCCACCTTCAGAGCGAGAGAACACATCAGCCAAGTGACCAGTAATTTTCTTTACACATTATCTATCCCAAAGGGGAATTTTCTGAGTTGTTTAACACTGAAGGAAAACAGGTTCTTGTCTCTTTGCTGATGAACTCTCTCTCGCCGAAAGCGGACTGAAGCTGGATTAAACCTTAAGTGTGACTGCAGCTCTAGATATCCTATTATCTAAAGCTTCCCACCAGTGATGGGCCAAAGAGGTTCAGTCTGAACATTCTCTGCATCAAAATCAGGGCATTTGAGAGGTTTGGGCTTGAAAATTGAACTGATCCTCACTTTGAAAGGTTTGGTCCTGAACTGAATGTACTGCCTGCTTGAAAAGGAGGTTTGAAACCAAACTGAGTAAAGAGGCGTCAGATCAGTTTGGACATCCAGTTTGAAGTCTATGCAATCTCTACTTCCTGCGTGATTGTTGCATTGTGTAGCTTTCTCCTCCCAATCCTTTCAAGGGAGATGGTCAAATGAGAAGAATACTTTCACTTTCCCCTTTCAGGGTACTGGGTTCCTCCCATCGTTGCAAGATGTTCCTTAGGCTTTTGTCCTTATTCCTAAACTCGCTTGCACTGATGTTAGCTGAGAGGGGACGTCTTAGTCAGAAGGCATTTGGATCACACATCTGTGGGAGTGACTTTGCTCAGGGGCGAGTCCTAGCAGATCCATCCAGCAAAGCAAAGACAAAAAATATAGGGAAACTGACTCATCTAATGCCTCCTGGTAGTTGGGCACAAGACTGCAACTGTCATATAAGGAAAATGCAAAAGATGTGGATAGAATCAGATGTGGAATGATCTAGCTGGAAAAAAGGTCTCTTCTGTGGCATCTGGGGCCATGCAGTGACTTTGGCCATCCAGGACAGACCAGGGAAGCATCAAGCAGAATAACTAAATTCCTCATCAAAATGGTGACCACAGAGGTGTTTACTTCCAAGGGATTCTAGAGTGGGACAAAGATAGGACTTTATCATTGGCTTTGAGTGAGAGCCAGTAGGACCATGGAAAGGACCAAGTTTCAGTGGAACTGTGCCCATTCATGTGTTGTCTCCAAACCTGACATCTTAGGCAAGGTTGGGAAAGACCCTGCTTGGGCTGCTGGAGAAATGTCTGTGTAGACCATACTGGGCTTGGCGTATCACCAGTGTTTATGAGATTCCTAGGTTCCTTGGGAGAAGAGGACTGAACAAGGGACAACTTCCATAGCTTTCTTCTCAAGATGGACATGGCTAGAAGCAAGCGTAGATACCACTTTGGTCTCTGGCTCATTTTTGCAGCCATTCCTTCAGTCTGAAATAGGGAATTCAACTGGTGCTTTGGTGAAGAACCCATGTCCTGAATCTTCCATCATATGGGAAGGTCAGAGATCCACTATTTCTAGGTAAGAGCATTTCTCAGATCTAAGGAATCGAACATGAGATCCATTTGGTCCTTCTGATGTCTCTCATGGTTACACTTGAAGGATAGCCAGCCTCTGAAGGCCAAATGTTATGGCAAGGGCTCTTGGGCACACGTCCTCCTTTGAGGTTTCTCCCAAGCATCACACTGGCCAGCTTGAGACAGCCCCAACCTCCCGGCCACCGCTGCCGCCATGAAGTCTACTTGGCTGAGCCATTGGGGTCAAACTTGGAACCAGCATGGCCTTGGCTGTGAGCCCAGGAAGCAACTCTCTGCCTTCTTTTTGGCTTCAGTCTGCACTCATCTGGGCAGGGACATCTCCGTTCCTTTGCCAGGGCTCCCCCATTCCACCCTTGCTGCCCTCCAGCTTCCAGGCTAGCTACTCCAGAGAGTTGTCTGGGAGACTGAATGGCTGAGCGCATGGCTGCTAGATCTAGAACATAAGAACATAAGAGAGGCCCTGCTGGATCAGGCCACAGCCCATCCAGTCCAGCATCCTGTCGCACACAGTGGCCCACCAAATGCTCATGGGCATCTCAAGGAGAGACAAGGACAAACCTTCTCCTGCTCTAGAATCCCAGCAATTGGCCTTAGAAGCGCCCCGCTTCCCCCCTCCCCAGCCTGAAAGATGCGCCTAGGCATCCATTCTAGTAGCTCAGCAGTCAAAGCAAAGAGCAGGCTGGCCAACTTCCTCCTCCCCTTCTCTCGCCAACCTTCCCGAAGGAGCCACAGCATCGAACATCGAAGGCTTTGCGCTGGCGGGGTGGAAGCGGGGTGGCTGCTGCTGCGTTGCTGGGCGAAGGCAGCCCGGAGAGGTAGGAGCACTCAGAGCGGGGTGGGGTTTGGAGAAGGCTGGGTGGGAGTCGAGGGAGGGGAGGGGAGGGGACGTGAGATTTCAAACATCAGATGCGTGCGTTTATATATTGGGTGCCCGGAAATTTTTCCAAATAAACACAGCTTGATTCGACCTGGGTGGGCAGACTTATCAACAGCCCTAATGCTATAAACAAATGGACGGGCGATGCGGCGGGACCCATTGGCTGCTGCGCGGCCGGCCACGTGGAAAAGGCCTGCAAGTTCGCAGCGAGCATCTTAATTAATGTGGGTGGGCTGGGACGCACAAACGGGTGTTTATCGGAGACAATTTATTTTCCAGCGCTAAGTCAACATATAATCGCAAACTTACAACAATTATTTCACATTTCCTCCCAACCAACCCCCCCACCCCCACCTCACCCGCCTCTTCGCCTTCTTCTTCTCCCCCACCGCACAGCACCACACCCCCCCTTGGGGGGAAAAAAGCGCGATGAAGCAGGGACAGAAGGCAAAGAGGCGCGGGAGAGGCGGACGGGCGCGCCGGTCACCGCCAGGCTCCCAGCGCAAGCCGTCCCGGGGGGAGCCCTGAAGGAAGCCCCTCTTTCCTCGGCTCCTGGGGAGGTTCGGCGAGGCCATGAGCCAGCTTTACGGGGGTGGCGGCGGCGCCCACCTGCCCCCTGCCCTGGCCGCCTCGCCCATGGTCTATCTCTACGGGCCGGAGCGTGGAGGGCTCCCCGGGGCGCTGGGCTTCGCCTCGGCGGGGGTGCTGGCCAGGCAAGAGGCGCCCCAGAAGCCCCCCTATAGCTACATCGCTTTGATCGCCATGGCTATCAAGGAGGCCCCGGAGCAGAAGGTGACCCTGAACGGCATCTACCAGTTCATCATGGACAGGTTCCCCTTCTATCACGACAACAAGCAGGGCTGGCAGAACTCCATCCGCCACAACCTCTCGCTCAACGACTGCTTCGTCAAGGTGCCCCGGGAGAAGGGCCGCCCGGGCAAAGGGAGCTACTGGACCCTCGACCGCCGCTGCTTGGACATGTTCGAGCACGGGAACTACCGGCGCAGGAAGAGGAAAGCCAAATCCGGCGGCAGCAGCAGCAGCATCGGCGGCGGCGGCCACGTCCGAGAGGCAGCGGATGGCCCCCTGGAGAAGGCCGAGGAAGTCCAGCAGGCTGGGGGCTGCGCGGCCGGGGAGCAGTTCCCCAAGAAGCTTCGTCAGGGCCCCCTTCCGCACGGCCCCCTTCGCTCCGTCCAGCCCGCGCGCGGGGAAGAAGAGGCGGCCGCAGGTCCAGAAGCTCTTGGCCACGACGGCCGCGACTCCGAGGGCAGGCTGGACCCGGGCAGGGCGCCCGAGGAGGGAGGATCGGGCCCCGACGGGCGCGCCCAGCACGTCCAGGCGCGCTCCTCCGGCCCGACGGCGCGCGCCCCTGCTCCTTCGGCTCAAGAGCAGGCGTGCGCCGCGGGAGCCGACGCCGTCCAGGAACCGGGCCCTTCCGAGGCCCCGCGCAGGCCCCGCGCAGCCCACCCGCCGGACCCCGAGGAAGCCGGGAGATCGGCCAAGCCGCAGAGCTTCAGCATAGACAGCATCCTGGCCAAGAAGGGCCTCCGCCGGCCGGCCAAAGGTGATCGGAAGACCCTCTCCAAACTGGAAGCCTTCGGCGGGAGCTGCGCGCTGGCCAGCGCCGAGACGCGCCCGGCTTTCAACGCCTCGCTGCTGCTGGAGCCGCAGATCCAAGGGAGATTTTACCAGCTCGGGATCCCTTTCTTGTCCTACCTGCCTCTCCGCTTCCCCGAGGCAGTGTTTCATTTCCAGTAGCGCCCTGGACGGCGGGCGCTTCTCCCAGGGCGAGGCTGGAGAGGTTGGGGGGCCCTCGGCGCCTTGCGTGCCTGCTGCCCAGAGCGACTCGAGCGGAGATTCTCACGTGCAAATTGAACTCGGGTCAGTTCGTCTGAGGGCCCTACCCCCTCCCCTCCCCTCCCCCCTCTCCCCAAATCTCATACCGCAACGTTCCAGCCTCTCCATCCCGGCGGCGTCTTTGCGCGCGCTTCTGGCCGGAACGGGGAGCGCTTCCTCGGCCGTGCGCTTACCTGCCGCCTCCCCGCTTTGCAGTCGTTTCATCTTCCTTGCATGGGAAGGAGGGAACAGGCGACTGCGGTGTGTGTGTGTCTCGCTTCATTCGCCGCCTTCGGAGCAAGGCCCTTTCCCTCCTACTTTTTCCGCTCCCGTAGAATTAGCATCCCCGGGGCGCTGCAAGAACTTGCTAAGCAAAGGTGCGCTCCAGAGGCGCCTACGCTTCTTGGAATACAGTGCGGCGGCGGCGGCGGCGGCGGCGGCGGCGGCGGGGTGGGTGGGTGGGTGGGTTACGAACGAACACCGCAGTCGCGAGACAACCTAGAGTTTCCGTCGATCGAAGGAGATTTCTTCCCGAGCAGGACGCATTGGACAGCGTCTTCTGAAGGGCATGGTTCACCCTTTCCTATCTTTCTCTTTCTCCTTTTCCCACTCTTTCCTCCCTCCCCCCTCCCCTCCCTCCCTCCCCTCCCCTCCTTCCTTCCTTCCTTCAATCCTCCCTCCCTCCCTTCAATCCTCCCACCCTCCCCTCCCTCCCTCCCCTCCCTCCCTCCTTCCTTCCTTCCTTCAATCCTCCCTCCCTCCCTCCCCCCTTCCTTCCTCCCTTCCTTCAATCCTTCCTTCCTCCCTCCCTCCCTCCCCTCCCCTCCCTCCCTCCTTCCTCCCTCCCTCCCTCCCTTCCTCCCTCCCTCCTCCCTTCCTTCCTCCCTTCCTTCAATCCTTCCTCCCTCCCTCCCCTCCCTCCTTCCCTCCTTCCCTCCTTCCCTCCCTCCCTCCCTCCTTCCTTCCTTCCTTCCTTCCTTCCTTCCTTCCTTCCTTCCTTCCTTCCTTCCTTCCTTCCTTCCAGCTCCCTTTCGCATTTAGGAGAAGTGGCCAACTTGACTGACTCCAAATGAAAGTGCCTTTCCCCATCCCGTTTGCTGTGCGAATCTTTTCGGGGACGCAAAAAAATGGACGCAACCTTCTGGGCGAATACGCCACCCTCTGCTTTCTTTGCTTGTATGTTTGGGGTGGGTGGGTGCTGGTGTTTGGCACTGGTTAATGGGGTTTCTTTCTGCGGCAGGGGTCATTCCAGACCGTTGGCTTCACGTGCTTGCTGGTTGTCAAAATGCTTTCCTTAGCGAGGCTGTTTAGACAGAAAACATCTCACCCCACCGCCTCGTCTTTGAAGCCTCTCAGCTGAGCAAAGGGGTGGACTGACCATCCGCCAGGAGAAACCTGCAGGTGAAAAGTGTAGCTGCTGGGAAAAGGAAGAGAGAGAGGAGAGAGAATAGGAACAGGAACAGAGAAACCTACAAAAGACAGCAACCAAGCAAGCTTTTCTTTGGATTTTCATGTACTTTAAATGAAAAAACCGTAAGACCCAAATCAGAGCATTCCCCCCACTTTAGTTTCTTTTACTCTAAATAAACAAGGCTTTCTTTGTATATTAGTGGGCAAATGTCTTTACTCCAGGGTTTGGTGTTTTTTAAAAGACTTATTCCCCCACCTCCAAACCAAATATTCAATAAAATATTTTGTTAAAACCAAGTCTTCTTTAGCCTACTGTTTGGGACTATTCCAGTGCAATTGTTCTGCAGAGCAGAAAAGCAGAGGTATTGCGAAGCAAAGTACAGAAGGTGGGACCAAAGATCTTAGTTCCTGGGCTCAGCAAACAGCCCAAGAAATTGGCTACCCAGGAATCTGAGCATATATTGCAGAACAAGTAACTGATGTCTGGGGGGGGCAGCCTAACTAAATAGGCTGATGGCCTAAACCAATCTAGAAAGCGAACTACAAGGGCAGGAGGTCTTGGGTGACACCAAAGGTGTGCAGTAGCTGGTCTGATTCAGTTTACATCCTCGTCCTTGCTGTTACCTCCCCCCCCCCCCCCCGTCCTGTTTTTGAAACCCAGAATGGTCATCCTCCCTCAGAAGGGGAACGATGGCAGAAAATATGGGAAACATGATGTCTGAAAATCAGAAGATCTCAAGAGCGGGAAGGAGCCATTGTGACCATCACCTTCAACCTCCTGCTCGGTGCAGGAACCCAAATCTGTTTTTCAACGTTTGCCATACTTGGCAAGGCTGGTAGATAGTTGGCACCATTGGAGCTGTGGAGGATAATGCTCAGTGCACTTTAGGCTTGTCAGCTAAAAGTGCTGGTTGTCTTCTCCTGCTGCCTATTTCTATCACATGTTTTTTTTCCCAGTTGGCTGTGGAGCAAAATCCATCTCTTGAATTGTGTAACTTTTTGTGCCTGACCAGAGCAGCTGCTGAGTAGGTGAAATGGCTGAGAATGAGCAGGAGAACTGAGTAGGAAGCTGGACAAATAGAGAACAGAGGGGCCACACTCAGTAGCACAGTAGGTCCCTGTGGAGTAGAAGGTTGAAGGTTCAACCCCTGATTTCCCTCTGGAAGACATTAAGGGCAAACCACTGCTATACCTTGGCCACGCAAAATGCTTGGTTGTGCCTGTGACCATAATTCAGTGCGAGAGCAACTGCTTGGGAAGCAGAGGGCCACAGATTTGTTCTCAAGCGTCTCTCCAACATGTGGTGATGGGAAACCATCTCTTATCTGCCAAGAAAACTGTTATGAGGTCTCTATGGCACCCCCGGGAGTTGACCTTGGTTTGATGGTGGATAATTAGACTTGTGGCACAAGCTGAAATTTTGGGATTTGGTTTGAATTGAACAAAAAACATCCTTGGCTTGGGTCTGATTTAAACCAGTTCTTCTAACAACGGGGTGGTTTTGTTGGCGTGTGAACTGAACCACAGTGAATGAACGGTGAATGAACTGAACCTCGAGCCCCTTGGTTTGGCTTCATTTTGAACTGACTTTTTTGGATAACAGGAAGTGAGACTTTGCCATGCTCTCATATCTCCCCCCCCACACCTTTTGCCTGCCATTTTCAAGCAAAAATGATAGGAAAATAACTTCTAGGGAGGCAGCTGGGGTTGTGGAGTTTCTCCCATGCCACATAAGGGTGGCAAAAGCCTCTCCAGGTGATGCCGTAGGAAACAGGATGAATGTTGAATCTGATGTGCATGTGATGGCCCAAGAGTGTCTCTTTTTTGGGAGAGGTACCCTTGTGATACCCTTTATAGGCTACGAAAGAGCATTGTTCCCCTTCTCCCTTTTTTGAATACCTTCATCTCAGGAAGGAAAGTCCTAAGGAAGCAATAGAGGGTGCACAGTCACACCCATTGTTCAAGACTTCTGGCCATCTTCTTGTCGCCTTACTTAGATTTCTTTTTGCTGGGATGGTCTTGGGTGTGTGGGTGTCCCTCCTCAATCCAACTTCTCTGGAGTCCACCTTTACAGAGGACTCAAGTCACCTTAGGGAGCCGGCCCATTTTCACTTCCCCTGTGTGAGCATGGAACCGGGCTACAGGGGGCTGAACCGCCCTGGGAGGGGTGGATCCAGCCTTCCCTCCCGCCCACAGATGATCTCTCTATCTTCTGCCACTATTCCTAGAATGGTCTCCACTCCCATGCTGGCCCCTTGACTCCCCTCTGTTCCAGTCACAAGCCTGTTCATCATTATTTTGTGCTAGAATGATAATGTGTTTTTGTGAAGAATACAGAGGGATTTAAAAACTAAATAGCCAGTGTTGTAATGAACGACGCGGAGGTGAGCGTGGAGGTGAATTGCTGCTGTCCTTTACTAGGTTTCACAGTAGCTTATATCTCTTTGCACAGGATACATTGCTATGGGTAAAGACCAGATAGGTCATTGGTTAGAAAGGGAAAGCATTCAAATGCCGGCTGAGCTGGCGTGTGGTGTCCTCGTGAACTGCTTGCATAAACCCTGTCCTTCAGCATGGCACCTGCTTATGCCCTAGAAAGATTAGAAGGGTCGCATGCCAACGAGCGCTTCCTTATGCTGAGGTCTGCCAACCAAGCACGGAAGTAGCCCCCACAGGCATGGTACCAGTTTTGCCCAGAGAGATTAGAAGGGTCGACATGCTCCAAAACGCTTCCCTCCACTGAGGTTTGCCATCCAAGCGGGGGTGGCATTCCTATAAGCCAGAAAAGGACTATGGGGAGGGGGAGCAGGACAGCTTGGAGCAAGAGTATAAATGATACATTTCTAAGGATAATGTAGCTTCCATTTTCCTCCAGAAATCTGCAGGAGAAACAAGGTTTTGTTGCAGTGGAAGGGACTGAAAGTGAAAGTTCTTTAACAGCTTTAGGGGAAAGGACAGATTACAGCCTCTCATTTTTTTTTTAAACCAGATCAGCTGTGGAGGTGGAGGGGCATAGGGGTGGAGAAGGTGTTAAGGAGACTCGGGGTAATAACACAGAAGGTGTGAGCACAGCAGCCTGAACTGAGGACATTCTGAGGACCGATTATCAGGGATTGTGTGTGAACAGGATTAGGATGGCTTCAGTTCAGTTTCTTAAGGGGATGACCTACTTCAGCCAGGTGTGATCACGGCCAAAGAGCTTCTTGTTGCTTAGCAAAGACTGAAGATAGATCACTGGGAGAGGTCCTGGGAGGATTCATTTCCTAATTACTGCTAGTGTAGATGTGAGACACTGTTCCAGAGGAGGACAGGAAAGGAGGAGGAGGAGGAAGAGGAAGAGGAGGAAGAAGAAAAGTTCGCTTTCCTACCCTGCTTTTCTCACCCATTTAAGGAGACTCAAAGTGGCTGACAAAGCTTTTCTAATCTTCTCCTCACACCAGAGGCCTTGTGAGGCAGGTGGGGCTGTGAGAGCTCAGAAGAGAGCTGTGACTAACCCAAGGTCACCCAGCTGGCTTTGTGAAAGGAGAGAGGAATCAAACCCGGTATTCTCAGATAAGACTCCGGCTCCCTAACCACTAGACTAAACTGGCTCACAAAGTCCTCAAGGTGTGAGCTGGACCTGCCAGCAGATCATAGATCAAAGGAGTTCTGCCAGACCGGGCTGAGACTGGAGACCTTTAGAGAAGGCCAAATAGAGTGCAAAGCTAGCATTGAGGAAAATGTTTGGCAACTGCTTGGATGATTCAACAGGCTCGACCGGGTAACTATGGCACTGAGTATATCTCTTTCTTCTTCATTATTTTCTTCATAGCTGAAGGAATACAATGTGAGTTGAAAAAGGAAGAGGAGGAGGAGGAGAGAAAGAGTGTGTGGGTCTAGAAAGCAAACTCAGGTGCTTGGCTCTAGAATCGTAACTTGTATATATTATTTATTTCTTTAAGATATTTATATGTCACTTCCAATGTAAACATCTCCACATGGTTTTCATAAACAGGGACAAAGCAATCGATCTGCATCAGAAGGGCCATTTGGAAGGACTCCATGGATTGGGGGCACCATTCATGCTGGCAGGTCTCTGTTGTATGCGGCTGAACTGGGGACCTGAGAGCGTTGCTGGTCTTCAGCTGAGTCACTGGGGGAGTTCCGCCTTCCCATGGTCTCCGTCCCTCTGCAGCTGGTTAATGGAACAGTTGCTATGGATGCTAATTGAGGGTGGAACTCAAGGAAACTGGTTTAGTCTTGCGGTTAGAGTGCTGGATTCATATCTTGTAGTCACTGGGTTTGATTCTGCACTCCTTCATGAAGCCCGCTGGGTGACCTTGGGCTAGTCACAGCTTTCTTCTGAGCTCTCACAACCTGACCTACCTCACAGGGTGTCTGTTGTGGGGAGGACATAAGGTTTGTCAGCTGCTTTGAGTCCCCTTAAACGGGTGAGAAAAGTGGGGTAGAAAAGCCAGTCCTCCTTCTATATCTACACACATGCCTGTATTTAACAGATGGAAACCAACTTTAGTAAGGGTTGACAAAATTCAGCAATAATGAAGGCAGTGAACTTTACTCTTGTTGCTGCTGCTGCTGCTAATAACAATAGTAATTAGAGGTGTTCGGACTACTCCAGATAGAAGTACTTCTAAACATGAATCTATTACATTTTTCTCACCCATTTAAGGGGACTCAAAGTGGCTAACAAACCTTCAGTTCTTCTCCCCACCACAGACATCCTGTGAGGTAGGAAGGGCTGTGAGAGCTCAGAAAGAGAGCTGTGACTTGCCCAAGGTCACCCAGGTGTCTTCATGGAGGAGTGCGGAATCAAAGCCACTGACTATGAGATGAGTCCAGCACTCTAACCACAAGGCCAGTCTGGCTCACAACTCTTATATTGTGCCATTCTGCCCCTCTGTTTCCAGATTCGGTATAAACACACAGTTCCATTGCCTGCTTGGTAAGTTCCTGTAAGTCCCTTTGAAGCTGAGAAGCGCATGGTTTTGCGGCTAGGAATTGCAACAAGCACAAAAATAAATATCCTGTACCCAGCTTTAATATTCTCAGAGAAAGACATACACACACACCTTTCCCTGTGTTGACTCCTGCCTTTCTTCCCCTGGGCTACAAATGTCACCAGCCTGACCACATTTTCCTGGCACTTAGCCTAGATCCTAAACTGTGGCACCAAAAGACGCATCATGCACCGCTGGACAAACTTAACGTCACAGGTATATTAAGCTCTCCTGGATTAAACACTCATCACTCTTGTGTGCAGGAAGGAGAAATTGGCAGCCAACCTGGCGAGCGAGGACTCTTCCTTCTGTCATTCTGCAGGCTGACGTGGTGGTGGGTGCTCTTCAAGAGGACGGAACTGATGTCGCACCATTCAGGGAAAGTAGATGGATCATGTTGGACCTCTATCCCTTCTATTTCAGAGAGATTATAGCGTGTGGCCCCTGTGTTGTCATCTCACCTCTAATCCACCTTTTCTAGTCTGGAATGTCCACAAGAAGGGGACTGGCAGACACATGTGTGAATGCTTCCACCTGAGAACCATACCTAAGGCCACAGTCCATATTTAGGTCTCACAGCTGATAGCTTCTCATTTGCTTGACTTGTGGACTTTCCACCCTCCATTTGGACTTTCCTGAATGGAAAAGTCCATAAATAAAATGGACAAAAATGAAAAGGTGTGAGCAGTCAAACCTGAAGATGGACTGGAGGACGTCTAAAGTGAAGGTGTGACCACGGCCTATAGCTGCACTTGCACATAGCATGAAAGGGTAACCAAGAGCATCCTGGAGATGGTGGCATGTTGCCCTCAAGTTCCCACCCCACCTCTAAAGCATGTTTTCTAATCCAGAAAATTCAGAGGGAGGCACAGGCAGGCCTAGGAATGATCCCACCTTGCAAAACATCTTGAAGACATCTCTAAGGCTTCATTCACATTTAGCAAGCAGAGTGGTTCAAAAGCATCTCTGGCTGGGGGCGGGGAAGCGGGGCGCTTCTAAGGCCATTTGCTGGGATTCTAGAGCAGGAATAGGTTTGCCCTTGTCTCTGCTTGAGATGCCCATGAGCATTTGGTGGGCCACTGTGTGCGACGGGATGCTGGACTGGATGGGCTGTGGCCTGATCCAGCAGGGCTCCTCTTATGTTCTTATATTAAGGTAGCTTGCGGGTCCCCAGGTCCTCGTCCCATCCCTCACCCACACTAGATTAAAGATGATTGTGCCTGTGAACCACCTCAAAGCTACCTTGAAACCTCTCCAAAGGTTCTTTTCTAACTCTGTGGGAAACCCAGCCCCATTCAGTGGCCCTATGGAGGGGACACCCAGTCTATCAATGCAAACAAAGCACTCTGTGGAGAAGAGATCCAACTCATCTGTGTAAATGGTGGTGCAGAGGAGAGGTTGAGGACACCATTATCTGTCCTGTCATTCTGCAACTGCTGCCTCTCCTGCTTTTCCCCATCTTTGCCGTTTGCTTTAGCCAGATTATATGGGCAGTCTCTTCCGCCTCCAGGGAGCACCAAAATACGCTCCGGGGACATCACCGTGGCTTCCTGCCTCCCCTCTGATGCGCCCCCTTGCCTTTTAGGAGCCTGCAGTGGCACCCCAGACCTATTTTGGCATTTCCTGGAGGCCAAAAAAGCACTTCTGGGTCAGTGTCACACGATCCCTGGATGGGGGTTGCGTGATGCTGACCTGGAAGGCCTGTTTCGGCCTCCAGGGAGCATTGAAGTACATCCCAGGGATGTCACTGTGACCTCCTGCCCACCTCCAACACGCCCCCTTACCTTTCAGGAGGCTGCAGTGGTGCCTCCCCCATTTTGGTGCTCCCTGGAGGCCAAAAAGGCCCTTCCATGTTTGCACACACGACTCTCCGTCCTGGGATTGCGCCCCCACACAGACCCAGAAGTGCCTGAGCAGATGGCACATGGCGGCGGCAGTGGTGATGGCGGCGACAAGGACAGGTGAGTGGATGGGGTGGGAAGGAAGGGGGGAGGTTTGCTTCATTTCGTGTACAAATATTTGTTTGAATATTTGTGCACAAATACAAAGCCCTCCATATTCATAGGGGGGGTTTGGGATTTAGCTGAAGCTAGAACCACATTCCCTCAGGCTGCTGGTCAGTCCACGCAAGGGACAAGCTGAACTGGTTTGGCTTGGAACCAGTTGGAATCGAAAACGGGGCGTCCAAAAGGTTTGAATTCAGGCAAGCATCCTGACTGTTTGAAAATAAAAGTTTGAATTCACACCAAAGGGGTGTTGAAACTAGACCATTAAACGCTCAATTAAGGCCGCATCCCCATTATAAGCTTAATTTTGTTTCCCTAAACCGAAATAATAGAACCGGATGCAAATGCAAATTTGCCTGTTCCCATTACTTTAAACTTAATCGCGTTCGATCTGGATTCTGAGGATCGTACGTGGCGTACGTGACTCAAGGGGGGGACTCAAACTGACGTGGGGTCTGCGAGGACTGAAACCATATTGAATCCGATATAAGCTTGCCGTGGGGATTCGCCCTAATCTTGAAGATGTTTGAAGGTGTTTGAACTGAATGTCGCGCTCGTTCAAACAAAAAGGTTCCAGTTCGAACCAAGCCAGAGAAACTAGTTTGTGCATCTCTCTAACCCCCAAATGCAGGGCATATAGAAGAGGGCACTGCCGTTGCAAGCATTCGGCAACGCAGAAGTAGCAAAATAGTTTTCCCCCACTGGATTGATGGTTAAGGTTGCTTTGATGTGAAATATGTTGTGAAATTTCAGCAGGAAAACAGTGCTGGGAAATGTCAAGCAGGGAAAAATCCCGAATATGTGTGGATACAAGCTAATCAACTTGAGCTAGGCAGAAAGCCAAAAGAAATGCACTCCCCAGAAACAAAGCATGCATTCATACACATTCAATCAGTACAGGTGTGTGTGTAAATCCTGTCCGTATTATTTATTCATTGATGGACCGTTTACAAGCTTCTTTGCCAAGGGGGGACATGCTGTTGAGCTCCCCTCAGTTCTGCCCTCACGACAATCCTGCAAGGTGAATAGAATGCCCCTCTCTGCTCACCCCTCCCCTCTTACCTCCCTTCGCTGCCACCACCACTGCCACCCGGAGCCCAGAACGCCACCAGAACGCCAAAGGTAAAGGGGTGCTGGGGAGGTGGGTGGTAGCACTCTGGCAGTGCCCTGGGTTTCCTTCCTCATCCCCCAGAATGCCAGCCAGGCTTTCCGGAAGCTGGAGACATGGCCTTCTGGGACTGGACGCCCCTGTCTCCAGCTTCTGGAAACCTTGGTTGGCATTCTGGAAGGCCAGGAAAGAGGCCCAGGGTGCTGCTGGAGCTGGTAAGGGCCCCTCACGGGGGGGAGCTTTAGGGTAGGCTGGCCCGGGTGGGGTGGGGTGGAGGCCCCTGGGTAATCCAGTATCCTTAGAAGCTTTGATTTAAGCTTCTAAGATACTGGATTACCTGTGATTTGTGGATGGATAGGGCTCTTCGAATAGGGCCCTATTCAATCTGCCCGTGAATCTTGGAATTTGGATGTATTCGTCTGAATTCCAAATGCACTAATCATTCATATGCATCCCTACCATATGGCAGGGTAACAGCACAGGGGAAATGGAGGCAATGACTGGTATGGTGATTGCTCCAACATGCATCCAGGTGTTTTGATCCTGGGAATTGTGCAATCACTGCCACGTGCACATGTGTGGCCACCAGTTTTGGCTAGGTTTGGCCCTGGACATGTGTGACGGCCATTCCGAAGAAGCAGAGGGCACGAGCAGGCATCCAGGCAGGTAAGTGTTTTTGCTTTTCATGTAAAACCCAGGTTTGGAGTTTGTTTTCCCATAGGAAGGTTTTTGCAGGGTATTGCACCATTATCCTGCAGTTAAATCGGGATTGCTAGGACTACATGTGGCAATCCCAGTATCATCCAGGGATAATCCTGGGTGTTACACCATGTCTGGAGGCAAACTAAGTTCTGGCCCCACTCTGAGCCACTCCAACATGCTGGTTGGACTTGGGTGGGAAATTCTAGGCACAGAAGGCACTAAGAAAACCGTGATTAAAAAGTGAATTGGATCTCTTTTGAATATTATCATTTTTATGGACAATGGTCTCTTTGGCTGCATTGCAACAAAGGCCCTTTCTGCACTTTGCCTTAATCCTACCATAGTCTGAACTAGCCCAAGGGCAGCAGGCACCTATTCCAAATTATAATCCGGATTAAGGTAAAGTGCAGAAAAGGCCCTGCATTTTAATCTAGTTTCAGTCCTTTCAGAGTGAGAGAACATACCAGTAGAGGGCCAGGCTATTCTCTTTTGCATTTACCTCACCTAGAAAATTCACCTTTGAGTTAAATAATGTGGAAAGGAAATGGTGTGTTCTCTCATTTCAAAAGTGAGCTGAAGCTGGATTAAAAATTCAGTGTGAACAATAGCTTCTCCAGTAAGGACTTTATGTCACCGTATTTGGAGGATTTCTTTTTTTCTAATTCTTTTTTTAAAAACATAATTATTATAAATATAATATAATTATAATTATTATTTTTAATGCTGATTTAAACTTGATTTTATACTTCTTCATCTGATGCTTTTTGTATTTTTGGTTATGGGCTCTTGGCAGAAATAAAAGCATTGTATAAATTTAATAAGCGCTGTCATTTCCTGCCTAGCTACTATGAGAAGGATCATTGCTATGAATTTGAGGAAGTTTTCCAGCCAAACATGGTGAATTCTGTGTTGCTACATGATTGCTGTTGTTGTCTGCATTTACTTTGTTTTGCCTTTGTGGAAAATGCCTCTGCACATGACACTCAGGCTTAGAAAGTTGTTTTTGACTTGAAAAATAAAGGTTTTATCTTCCTTTCTTTTTTCGTTATACAGGAAAGCTAAGATCCTTTAGGCTTCACAGCAGGTTTTCATTTCGGGGCTCCTTTCCCACACACCACAGCGTGATTAAAATCATACAGATCTTAAAAGTTGCCTCCTCCCCTTCCATCAGATTACATGCAATCGAGACAAGCGCGTGGGGACGGCTGAAACATTGTGAAGAACATTTCATGCAAATGCAATTGACTTTTAATCCAGCCTCAGTGCCCATTCAGCAAAGCATAAAGAATGTTTGTTTAAAAGATCATCGCTAAATTTAGCATGAGCTCACCCAGCCTAAATCTGAGCGACATTTTTAGAGAGTACATTGCAAATCAGGAATGCATGGAGAAATAAATAAACTTTCCCACATTTCTGGAAACCAGGTCAAAAGAAAAAGGAGGAAAGAGAGAGGGAGGGAGGGAGGGAGGGAGAGGAACTGTTGTTTCTTGCACTTGAAAAGCCTTTTTTCACTGCCCCCCTTTTGTCTTTTCTTGCTCACTATAAACTCAGTAAACAAAACTTCTTTCTTTTGCCAGTTCAAGAATTTGGATGTCGTTTCAAGTGTGATTCAGGGGTTGAAGGGGCTCTGGATAACGCGTGGCCCTTAAGCTTCCTGCTCTACCAGTGACCATTGTATTTGCTTAGGTGCCATTTAAATTTCCCAGAATGCAAAGGTTGCCAAGCTTGGTTCACAGACACTCTTGGATGACAACTCCCAGTATTCGTGGCCATCCTAACCAGTGCACTGGGATAATGGGTGTTGTCGTTCAATAATGGAGGGCCAAAGTTTGGAAGTACAGCTTCATGGCCCCAATGGCCACCGCCCAGGGGAGCGAAACAAGGTTCGGTTTTGCAAATTCTATCAAATTCGGATTCATGAACCTTCACACTGAGTTGAATATCTGGTAGTTCGAACATCCAAACATTCAATCGAAGCAAAAAGGAACATTTCGGCTGAATATTTATTTGTATTTTTTGACGTTTTTGGTGATAACAAGGACTTTTTGATGGGAAAAAGTCACAAACGATTCACAAAAATGTTCATATGCACAGTTCAACAATGATACAGATTTCCTGATGCTTGATTCCATAGCGAAATGAATTTGAATTTATTATTTTTTTTGTATGCATGTCCCTGTACCATGATGGCGGGATATACTTTCAGCATCTTCTTCCTCTTCATTGCGAACACAGAATGCAAGGAGTAGAGACAGGGAGCTAGCACATGGCCCTTTCTGCACTTGGCCTTATTTGGGACTATATCTTGGAATAGGGGTACGCTGTCCGCATACTAGTGCAGACTATGGCAGGCCCCAAGTGAAATCTAGCAGTTCCGGCATTAGCATGCATGCAACAGACCCCTATCCTGAGATACAGTCCAGGATAAGGCTGAGTGCAGAAAGGGCCATGAAGCATCCCAGCGCAGTATCAGCTCTCGTACCTCTACTGGATCACATAATGTCTCTCAAGCTTTCAAGACTGAGTTCTCAGGCCCTTCTTATCTGCATACTGGACGAACCAGCAAGATGGGGGACATTGGATCTGGGAGAAAAGCAAGCAGGCATGGCTGGGACTGAGAGGCAGACAAAGGCCCTTTCTGCACTGGATTTGTTTCTGGATTATATCCTGGAACACAGACCTGCTGGTGCAGACTACCAGAAGTCTTACCTGGAGCCTGCCATAGTCTGCACTAACATGTGGATGGCAGATCTCTATTCTAGGATATATTCTGGAATAAGGCCCAGTGCAGAAAAGGCCAAAAGGGCTACAACGTTGACCACCAATGACCACTAGGAGAGAGAAGGTCAACCATTTGATTTCCTAAAGGCTTGCTGAAATTGTACTTTCCAATTGGTACTGAACTTCTGTCCCCATCATTCCTTACCGTTGGCCAGACTGGGTGAGGCTGATGGGAGCTGTTGTTTTGGAATGTCTGGTGGGCTACAGCTTGACTAACCCCGTGTTAAATAAAGCGACTGCCCTTCCGTGTCAGTCTGTCTCTTCCCCTCTCTCCCCCCTTCAACTGAACTTTTTATTTGCTTTCCCCACCCTGTTGAATTGGAGCGCAGACCAAATGCAAGGTGGAGCAGAAGGACCTTTCTAGCTAACGCAATGCAACATGTTGGTAATCACTGCAAGGCTACACAATGCCGGGTGCCAAGACTCTGCTGGGGAGAGTCAAGGGTCAGTGGATCCCACAGTCCAGAGGAACAGAAAAAGGAGAAGCACAAGAAGGGGAGGGAAGAAGAGAGGAGAGGGGAAGGGGAAAGGAGGGAGGAGGGGAAGGGAGGCAAGAGAAGAGGGGTTTTAGAACATTGGCAGAACATGATTATAGCTTGCTTGGCTCCTCAACCCCAGGCTGGGCAAATTCAGGCAGGAGAATGGCAGGGAAGAACAGATGGCTGCCTCTAGATGCCAAGAGCCAAGGCTAGACCTAAATAGGATGTCAAAATTGCCTTTTGCTGCCCCCAACAGGCACAAGGAGCTATCCCAGGCTTACCTTGGTGTCTGGCAAGCACGTTCCCAGGATCAGCCCAAGAGGGACGACTGGGGAAATCACATTTTTAAAGAAACGTGAACCTTTTTAGGTCTGGAGGGACCTCCTCTGAACAGCATTTTGAGCTACTCTGCACAGCCTTATTATAAGGGTTTTCTACCTGTCCCCAGCATAACTTATGTACTGCTATTTCTCAAGGTTGTATTTTTCCCAGGTGGGATTGGGGGTCTGAAACTGCCAATCTGTTCCTCCCTTGTAATTCGTCTTTCCTTATTCATAGCTCCCCATCCCACACCCTGCAAAACAGAGCCCTCCCAAATAATGAGGCGCCACCAAACTCCCTGTTGGGATCTGCATCCCTCTTGTTTTGGTTTGCTTCTAATCTGCTCAGCCACATCATTTTGTCATCTGTTGACATGTTTTTAGCACGCTGAATTGCATCTTGCTGTTAGATTATGTGTTAAATGAAGAGATTATTTGTTTAACATGTAAATAAATAATACTGCCAAATCATCTTGATCTCATCCTGGCACTGCTATTAAGAACAAGTTCTTGATGGGTATATCTGTTTCAAATTAAGGTTAGTCCCTACTCCATGGGTCTATATTGTGGGGCACTAGACCCTTGGCAAAGCAGTAAGCAAGATGTGTCTTTCTTGTCAGGTTGTATAGAAGATTTGGACTGGAGTCAGATCACTTATCAATCTCAAGAGAATAGCTGGACAGACATTCAGTCAAATAAATCCAGAGACAAAGTATTTCTTTCCTCAGTGGAAGGTTCAGCAGCTTTATTTCAGGATCCTTTGAGAGAGACCTCTCTTTTAAACAAGAAGCCAAAGACAAAACTTTTCCGACACAGAGATACTTATATAGCTCACAAACTGCAAGTCATCATGAGGTTTGGGAATGATGTCATCTAATTACTGTAACAGCATGAGACTTTGAATCATAAGACTCTGAGGGCCTTTCCGCACTGGCTCTAAAAACGGATTTAGAGCCAGATGTGGAACGGATTTAGACGTGGCTTCCGCATAAGAGGCCGGAATTAGACCCCTTTGAGCAAGCGACGTCTGCATATCAGCAGGTTTTTAAACCGTTTTTGCTGCCGAAATCCTACCCAGATGTAAGACCTGAAAAAATCAGGTCTTACATCTGGCTTTCCCCCTGAAAACGGTTTCCGCACAGGAGGGGGGAAAGCCAGATTGCCGGTGCATGCCCAGCTGTCAGAGAGAGGCAGAGCGCATGCTCTGCCATTCTGACAGCTGGGCGAGCCTGGCAGCCAGCTTCCCTGCCTTCCCCCTGGCCAGAGAACGGAGAATCCTCCGTTCTCTGGCGAGGGCAAGGTACCCCCACTCCTTCTGTCATCCCAACCCCACAAACAGCCCCCTTCTACGTACCTGATCGCCTCCATTTCACCTCCATTTCGATCGTGAGTCTCGGAGGGACGGCGGCAATCGCGCACGCGCGCGCCATTGCTCTGACAGCCCCAGCAGCCCAGGGACGCTGGGAAATGTAGTCCTGGGCTGCTGGGAGGGCCGTCAGTGGTTTTGCGCTGTGAAAACGCATCCATTTAGGATGCGTCCGCACGGCACAAGTGTAACTAACGAGGGCCCTCCCGCCGCCTGCCATGATTGGCTTGCTGGAGCCAAGCATGGCAAGCCGGGGGGCCTCGCTGCCGCGGCTCACCCTCGCCCCAGAAGCGGCGAGGGTGAGCCACGGCAGCGAGGCCCCCCGGCTTGCCATGCTTGGCTCCAGCAAGCCAATCATGGCAGTCGGGGGGAGGGCCCTCGTTAGTTACACTTGTGCCGTGCGGACGCATCCTAAATGGATGCGTTTTCACAGCGCAAAACCACTTGAGATGTGGTGTGTAACTAACACCCATTAAGCACGGATTACGCATGTTTAGGTATGGACGCACCTACCGGAAGTGTGCTTAATAGCCCCCTCTAATGCGGACGCAGTGGCGCCAAACCGGTTTTGCCACTGAAATCCGCATTAAAGAGGGACATGCAATGCGGACACACGTGGCCAGAAGTGTGCTAAAAAGGCACATAAATGTGGACGCGAGTGTCCCAATCCGTGCTTAATGGGTGTTAAAGGGCCTGTGCGGAAACACTCATTGTGACTCTTTAGTTCCTGACTAACAATTAGAATTCTAAACTGTTTGACATTTCTTAAGCATGCACAGAAATTCAAGAATAAACCCCCAAGTTTAAGAGGCAGCCAGATGCTCCAAAAGAATCATTCTTTGCTTGTGGGACCTAATGAAAAACTCAAATTGGTTCTGCCCTAAAACCTTCTCCCAAAGCAGAACATATCTTCTTTTCATAAAATTTTCAAAGTTGCAACTTCTTCCCTTTTTCTGTGGTGGTCCAATGAATACTGGAGCTTTGCATTTTAACAAACTGATTTGATTTTCCAGGAGTACACTGAGTACATAAGAACATAAGAGGAGCCCTGCTGGATCAGGCGGCAGCCCATCTAGTCCAGCATCCTGTCTCACACAATCGCCTACCAATTGCTTCTGGGCATCTCAAGCAGAAGGCAAGGGCAAAACCTTCACCTACTCTCGAATCCCACCAAATGGCCCTAGAGCCACTCTGCCTGTCTCCCCAGCTTGGAGGGTGTACCTAGGTTTCCAATATGATAGCCCAGCAGTTCTCAACCTTCCTAATGTCGTGACCCCTTAATGGATTTCCTCATGTTGTGGGGACCCCTAACCATGGGGGCAGAGCAGCTAGGAGGTGGGAGGGAAGGTTGGTGGGAGACTCGTCGCGACCCCTCTGAAAGGATAGTTCGACCCCCAAAGGGGTCCCGACCCCCAGGTTGAGAACCACTGTCATAGCCATTGATACATCTCTCATTCTAAAATTTGTCAAACCCTTTCTTAAAGCTATTTCTTAAAGGCTTCTTAAAGGCTGGTTGTTGCTACCACCTTTTCTGTACCAGATACTCTACCTGTTCTTGAGGTGGGTAGATGAACAGTTCAAACTTGGAAAGACCCTAAGGTCTGATCCAGCTTCAGTCCACTTTTTGATGAAGGAACACATCAGCTAAGGGAGAAGCTGTTTTCCTTCCCTTTTTCGGAAAGATAATGTGATCTATTTGCTGATGTGTTCTCTTGCTCTGAAGGTGGATTGAAGCCAGATTAAAACTCAGGTGTGAACGCAGCCATTTATCTCTAATCCCTTCCATTACCTCAAAGCGTAAACCTTATCAGTGACATTAAAGTCTTAGCAGAACACTCCTGATGCTCTGTTTTATTACTTCATCCACGGCAGGAGTAACATATGCACAATCAGAATTCTTGGATCCTATACAGAATTCCGGCTTTTACATCTGTAGAGATTAAGTTTTTAAAGAGTACGAAGCCCACTGAAAAATCCCACACCAGACAATCATAAATCTAACTTCAACATGGGTCTCCTTGCATCCCTCTCCCAGACTCATGTCACTAGAGTTGCTCCAGAATATAAGGATAAGATAGAATGTGGCCTCAGAGAGTTATTTATAGGGGCCCATCCATCAATAAAAACTTCAAAAGAAATTTGCTTAGCCTTCTATGGGGAAGCCAAAGAAAACTAATATCAAGAGAAAGCTGATGGGGAAGCACACACAGGGTGTTTTTCCACTCTCAGAAAGTACCCAGTTTTGCACCCATTAAGGACCCATTTGGGTGTGAGCCGGATGACCCCATTTCCACCACGGCACCCATTTGGGACACATTTGTTTCCACTGCCGCTGGGGAAATCCAGATCATATGGGTACTTTTCTGCCTTTAATCCGGATTTTCTGTAGACCCATTAATGGGGTCTACAATGGGGTCTTCAGCCAGAAAATCTGGATTAAAGGGAGCCTGTTTCCACACTTGTGTGGCAATGGGGTCTAGAGGAGGCTAGGGGGAGGGGATGCAGCCATGGGGGGGGGGGAGCCCCAAAATCCCAACTTCGGAGTGACTCCATTAATAAATATTTGGATTTTAACAGGATTCTGCAGTGAGTCCTTTTAAAATCTGAACAGAGATTCCCCAGATTTTTGGACATTTATTCTGCAGAAATGAGGAATCCCATCCAAAGTGTCAGGACGCTGGGCCCTCGAGCCGGATTCAGGCCAGACCAACGTGCCAGTGGAAACACACCCTTTGTCAGCCCCTTTGAGTCCCCTTAAATAGGCGAGAAAAGTGGGGTATAAAAGCCAACTCTTCTACTTTGTCATCTCCCCCCTCCCCCCCCATGGCTGCAAAGCTCATGTAGTGCAGCATGAACTTTGCAGCCCCTCCCCCCCCCAACACAGCCTGGCCACAGGGCATGGGGCCTGTGATTTTTGGTGGTGTACTGTCTGGTCACACACTTCACCCAAAGGAGGTGTGAATGTAGTGTGCAGGAGTTTCCCTACCTGTGGCTAGGTAAGTTGTGGAGCACAAAAATGTGTTCCACACCTATTCTGGGCACTGGATATTCCAGCATGCGTGCAGATGCTCCAAGTGTCAAAGCATCCCTGTGCAATTCTTATGTTTTCACCTGGGAGCGTAGCTGAAGTGTCCCTTTCTGCCAAATGCAAAAAGGCCCACAGCTGGAGAAGAAAGGGAAAGTCGAGTGAAGCTGGGAGCCTGGGAGCAATTCCCTTTGCCACCCCACGTGAAATACTGCTCAGTCTTGATGTACATACCTCCACCCACGCAAGGGGAGGTTGGTTTAGGCCATTATCTTTTCTTAGCCAGTTCTTGTCTAACCAGATAAAAAAACACTGATCTTGCATTCTTGAACTTTTGAAGCATTAAAAAAAGAAAGAAAGAAAGAAAGAAAAAATGCAGTCTCTTTCTTTCTCTCTCTCCTTTACTACTTTCATAATGGACCTGCTGTTTTCTGCCTGGCGAGCAAACCACAAGTTAAACAGTCTCTGGGCTAAGCTGAAAAAATAAAAGAGGTCACTTAAAGGTTTGAATCCCCCAAAGTATGGAAATGTACACCAAAAATGCTGGACCTCTGTTTGGCTTGCGGACCATATTCTTAACTGATTTGCTAAAGTAGGCCGATCTTTTTAACATTTACACTGGCAGGAATCCAGTGCTGTACTCAAATATGCATGTACAAAAATGTGCTTCTGTGCCTCTCTCAGTGGTGGCACAGGCAGGAACTTCTCCAACAATGCTGCTTAGGACAGTCTGTTCTTGGGCCAAGAAAAGCTGAACCAGTTGGATTTCTGTTTTTAGCCTTCATCAGTGCAGGTGAAAAATTGAGCAAGTTACGGACCACAGATTTTGTTCTGTACTCCACTTGTTTTTAATCCTGGCAGCAATTCTTTTCTCTTGAGGAGTGTCTTAAAATTATAGTATAAAATCATGGTCCCCCCTCTTCCCAAATTGCAAATACATTATTTTTTTTTAAAAAATGAATGAACAAATGAATTAATCAATCAATAAATAAAAATGATTGATTGATTGAATGAATTAATCAATAAACAAAAAAGAATGAATGATGAATGAATCAATGAATCAAAAATGAAAAAGATCAATCAATTAATCAATCAATAAAATGAATGAATGATGACTCAATCAATCAATAAACAAAACGAATGAATGATGAATGAATCAATGAATCAAAAATGAAAAAGATCAATCAATTAATCAATCAATAAAATGAATGAATGATGACTCAATCAATCAATAAACAAAACGAATGAATGATGAATGAATCAATGAATCAAAAAATGAAAAAGATCAATTCATCAATCAATCAATCAAATGAATGAATGACGACTCAATCAATCAATAAACAAAAAGAATGAATGAATGAATCAACAAATCAATAAATGAAAAAAACAAATGAATGAACAATCAATCAATAAAAAATTAATGATTGTATGCTGAATCAATCAGTAAGCAAAAAAGAATGAATGATGAATGAATCAATGAAACAAATGAATGAAAATAAAAATGAATGATCAAGCAATAAATAAAAAATGAATGAATGATGAATCAATCAATCATTAAGCACTTTCCCCTAGACTACCCCTACTTTGGAAGGATAGAAAGGTATAAAAGCCTTGTGGAGATGCAGCAAGATGAGGGTAGGATCCAGTCAATTATGCTGGAAAAAACCCCTAATGCTGGAATGCTTGCTCCTGATCCAGATACAGGGCATGTGATGTCCACATATCATATGCCACGTGCCTTGTGCCCTTTCCGTCTTTGAAGCTTTGGAGAGAGACTTCCCATTATGCCAGGCATGGGCCCTGGAAGTGGGTCATTTGCAGTGAAATGCCTGCCCAGAGCAGGCACATAAGTTGCTTGACTGTCTATATGTGGGCCGCATTGGCGCCTGAGGGTGGTGGGCGGCCTCAGCGTTCTTTATTCTGCTCTATGAGAAGGACGCCTCTTGCCACCCACATGGATCCTGCCCAGTGTCTGTTTCACAGCTGCGGTAAAACACAGTCTAAAATCACAAAGTCAGAAATGACTCTCTATTTTCTGAAAAAGAAATACTTTAGTATGGCCTTGTTACTAACCTTTGGAGAGGTGCCCAGCTTCTGAGAGGCAATGATGATTCTTGGTGGAAATAATTCCTACGCTGAGGAAAAGCATGTTGCCCTCTTCACTTAACTTTTCATTCATTACATGGAGTTTATACTGTATTTATATACAATCTGCGATTTGGCAACTGTACGCTATATTTGTGTCATATGGAAGAAATGGAAGGATCCTATCTTTGTGCAACAGGAGGCCTGGGGCAGCTCCTTTACGGTCTCCAAAATGGCTGCTGCTTGTGACACCTCAGTGAAACAAACATTCCTCAGCTTCGATGTTCCTGCCTGGTGTGATTAAGCAACGGACAGGAAATGGCTGGGCACGTCGGCCATTTTCTGACTAACTCTTGATTGTGCTGGGCAGAAAATGATGAGGTAACTTGTCCCCGTAGTCATCTTCCTGGGCAGCATCAGTGGGGTAGAAGAAAGCAATAGGCAACCAGAGGCGTATTCACACTTAGGCCCTGGGATGGAAGTAGGCCAGCTCTGAGAGAGGCCATTCGCTCTTGCCTGTCCCAGAGCTGCCCTACTTCTGTCCAGGGTGTGGAACACAAAATCCCCAGCTGTCCCAGAGCTGTCTGGCAGGGAGAGCATTTGCACTCTCCCTGCCATGCAGCTCTGGAGTCCCGTCATGGGCTGCTGTCATTGGGCCAGATCGGCCCACAGGCTGGCAGCCCCTTTCAGGGGTGGGGCAAGACCAGGTTGGGGCTGTCTTGGGGTCCTATCTCGGGCTGGTGGTAGCCAGCGGGGGGCTCCTAGGTGCCCATCCCTACCCAGGATACGCACCAACCCCCAGCTCCCTGTGACCCACTTACCTTATAAGATCTTTGGTTTGATGTGATGGGTCCCGGGGCTTACTGGAACAGTTTGCCGCTCTCTGCGCAAGCGGGCACTACAGCAGAGTGCTCAGAGCGAATGGTCAATCTGTCCCCCATGTGTACCAGGCTTAGTGCACTTCTGCTGTCAGGCATTTAGGGAGGGGGTTTCAGTTGGCTGCCTCTGAGAACCAGGGAGCACTAGAATCAGGAGGCACTCTATGAAGCTGATGGGTGGGAGAGTCAGATCAGACACCCAGAGGGTCATCAGTCCATGGAATGTGCTGCCAGAATGGGTGGTAACAGCAAACAGGTTAATAGCTTCATGGACGTCAAGTGTATCAATGGCTACTAGAATGGATGCCCAGGTACATCCTCCAGGCTGGGGAGACAGGCAGGAGACCTCTGAAAGCCACTTGCAGGTGAAGGTTTTGTCTTTTGCCTACTGCTTGAGATTCTCAGAAGCAACTGGTGGGCCACTGCATGAGAGAGGATGTTGGGCTAGATGTTGGGCTGATCCATCAGGGCTCCTCTTATGCTCTTACTGCTTCTTGATGGGGACAGCAACATGTGGTTGTTGTGCCCCAGAGGTCCTTAAGTGCTGGCTGTTATTTGTTTCCAGGATGAGGCTTGTATCTCTCTTGAAAAACTGGGAAAAGCACCTCTGCTCGAAAGGTCTTCCAGGACCTCCCCAAGCTTCTTCCACAAATCTGATCCTGTGAGGCAGTTTTTTTTAAATGTTCTAATGGATTCATGGTGACTCAAGAGGGCTGAGCATTAGATGCAGCCACTCCTTTAAAAAGATTCCAGCTGAAAGATTGTTAAGGGATCAACCTATTTTCCTTGCCGGTTGGCCTCTCTCTCTCATACCATACTAATCGTTCATGGCCTGTCAACAGCCCTCAAGAAATGACCCTGAGCATCTTTGGGTTTATGTGATTCCCTTCTCATCCCTGTTAGATCTGACAAAACATGTATTTTTTTTTAAATTACAGAGGACGCCAGAGAATAAACCACCAGGAAGAGAAATCTGAATCATGACAGGCCTCATTTATGACAGAATTTGCCCATACCAAAATACATCTCTTGGGTGTTCCTGGGGTGTAGCGATAATCCCTGTACACAGGCCCTTCCCAGACAGGCTCCAGAAACATCTTTAAGACAGACGCCATTCATTTGCTCTCCCAAGCAGGAACAACCTCAAGGTGCCAGGTGTGGTTGCTCAGCACAGAAAGGCTGGCAGATGCTACAGCATAAGAACCTAAGGGGAGCTCTGCTAGATCAGGCCACAGCCCATATGGTCCAGCATCCCGTCTCACCCAGTGGCCCACCAGTTGCTCCCGGGCATCTCAAGCAGAAGACAAAGGCAGAACCTTCAAGGCAAAGAGTTGTATTCTCTAGCTAACAGGAAGTCCCATCCCAGGTTGGGCTGCCTGCCCTGTACACAGCGTGAACTTCCAGGTGGAAGCAAGGAAACCATCTGAACTTCCTTGCCATGCTGAGTCCTCCAAAAGGGGCACTCTCAGAGTTAAGTCTCCAAGTTTATGGAAAGGCCATCCCATTTGGAGGAAGGGGAGGTGTCTGAATTTCAGCAGCGCCCTGGTCGCACAACTCTAAGACAGGACGGCCTATTCATTCATTCAAATTGAAGCTGTACCAGTGTTGGTCACACATAGGCTGTCCTCAGCTGTCCTCACCCAGGTTGCATTGCTCACACCTTTCTCTGCGATTGCCCTGAACCTCCTCCACAGAACCTTTGACCGTCCACTCATTTTGCTGTGTTGAATCTATCTCCTTTCTTATTGGATGCTGTTGTGTCACTCAAGGGAGGCGAGGGTGTGAGTTTGCGGTTCTTTTTAAAGCGTGCTCCCCCACCTCCATGCCCCCTTCCTTTTTTATGTGCTTTTCTTCTCCATGCAATTAATAATAATAATAATAATAATAATAATAATAATAATAATAATAATAATAATAATAATAATAATAATAATAATAATAATAATAATAATAATAATAAATGTGTGGAAAAATGCTAGATAGAAAGAGGAATCATATACATAAACTGAGGAGAGAAGGGGAGATGCCTCACAAACTCCGCATGTGCACATTGGCTGAAAGGAAAGACTGGACCCACCCACTGCAGCATGGTTCTGCCTCCTTTAGCCCACCCCAATCCCCACTCACACTGAGGAAATGAAGACAGCCTGGCATGCCAGGACAGGCTGAGTCCTCTGGAAAAGAGGGCCACATTCCCATTACAAGCTTAATATGGTTCCCCTAAACCGAAATATTAGAACCGGATGCAAACGCAAATTTGTCTGATCCCATTACTTTCAACTAAACATTCAGTCCAGATTCTGAGGATCGTACGTGGCATACGTGACTCAAGGGGGGGAACTCAAGTGGCTACTTTCTAAAAGCCCTCTTCCTCCTGGCGTGAACACGCCACCCATAAGGGACCCCTTCACGGAGCCTAGCTGGGTGACTGCCGCTTGTCTGGATGGATGAAAAACGGCACCGGGGGGCCAGCGATTCTTTCACCTCCTCACCAAATTGCCCAGGGCACACAGCAGCAGCGGCAACTCAAGCCCCCTTCGCCCGCTCACCACCACAGACACAGCCTTAAACATTCACACATCTCCCAGAACCTGCAGCTGCTTTCCTTTCTTTTCCCTTTCTAACGGTCAGAACGTTCAGAATTGCACAAAATTGCAACATTGTTATCAGGTGTGAAGTGGGTGGATTGCTACAGTGTAGCAGCTGCTGTAAGGGGTGGATTTTTACAGTAAAATCACTGTCATTGGAAGCAAGCTATTGGGGGAGGGAAACCCTAAACATGCATTCTCATCCTACTAAAATGGTACGGTTCCCACAGTAAGAAATGTAAAATGTTTCAAATGCATGAACCGGAGCGAGACCTGTTGAAATGAGTGTTAACTTTTACAACACTTTGGACTTTGGACTGATTTAACACACGGAAAGTGTCAACCTGACGTGAGGGCTGCGAGGATCGAAACTGTTTCGAATCCGTTTTAAGTTTGTAATGGAAATTCACCTGAGGACTCCAGTTAAAACTGTCTAACAGGGATAAGCCAGCTTGGAAAATGAATTGACTTAAAATAATGTGAGTAACGTGACCTGAAGATGACATGAGGTCATCCTAAACTACTTGTGGGCCCAGGGCCCAGGTGTGGATGGTGCCACTTTAACACAAGGAAGGTCTGCTTAGTTCCAAAAATAACACAGAGAGAAGAAAATTCTTTGGTTTGCCAGTGAATTGCTGGAATCACACCGGCCTTTTCTTCCTAAACTGATTTGCAAAGTCTATGCATCTGAAGTGAAAGAAGTTGTTTGAGTACTACTGAGTCATGGGTTGTGGCCACATTTAAGGTTTAATCCAGCTTCAGTCCACTTTCAGAGTGAGAGAATACATTAGCAAAATGACAAGTTGTTTTCTTTCAGTCTTAAATAACTCAGAAAATTCCCCTTTGGGATAGATAATGTGGAAAGAAAACATTACTGATATTTTGTCAGCCAGTTTGGTCTAGTGGTTAGGGAGCTGGACTCTTATCTGTGAATATCAGGTTTGATTCCGCCCACCCCCATGAAGCTAACTGTGTGACCTTGGGCTAGTCACAGCTATCTTCTGAGCTCTCACAGCCCCACCTACCTCACAGGGTGTCTGTTGTGCGGAGAAGAACAGAAACCTTTGTCAGCCGCTTTGAGTCCCCTTAAATGGGTGAGAAATGTGGGGCAGAAAAGCCAACCCTTCTTCTTCTTGTCTCGCTCTGAAGGTGGACTGAAGCTGGATTAAACCTTAGGTGCGACCACAGCCATGGGTTGACTCCAGACTGAATGACTCTATGGGCTCCTCTATGCAGTTTTCTTGGCAGAAATACAGAAGTTGTTTGCCATTGCCTACTTCTGGAGGGAGGCTGGGGATTGTACCAGTGACCCTCCAAGGCCTCATCCCCATGCTGGCCATCTGGCATACTTTGGGCGCTCTTTGGGCACGCATGGGCCGGGCACGGGACTGGGAATACATTTCGGGCATTCGCATGAGATTCCTGGCAACGCGGGACAGGTATGGGTTGGGTGCGGATGGTGTTGTCCCCATGAGAACCGTGCCAAACCCTGGTATGGCAGAGCAGCGCCACCTCCTCTCTGCCCCCTCTCTCCTCATTGGCAGCCAGATTGACGTCAGCCCACCCCTGTGCCGCATCCCTCCCTCCCTCAGCACCACGGACAGCCAGGACTGGGGTGGGAGGCATGGAAACAAGTTAAAACAAAGCTTCATTCAGAAAAATAACTTTTTAAAAATTAAAACATCGAAAGCTGCTACGAGGTTTAGCGGCAGTAGGCGCTTAAGCAGTTTTGTGCACCTCTGCACAACCGGGGACTGTGAGAATGGCTGTAAACTGAAAATCAAGCCTTTATTTACGATCGCCTTGCAGATCGGGGAAACGGGGGTTGCAAATGGAAAAAAAAAAACCAAGCCATTATGCACCCTGCCTTGGCATTCTTGAAACGGGGTTGGAATTACCTCTGTGGAAATGGCAGAAAATTTAAAAACCAAGCCATTCTCCAGCCTGCCTTTGCGATCGGCATTTTAAAAAGTCAGTGACCGGGCACTGGACAGGGCAGGGACAGCAATCACACCCCACCTCCCAATGAGGTGAGCTCAAATCTCCTCCCCGTTAGCCTGCTAGTGTTCCCATGTGCCCCTGCTCCCCCAAAGCGTGCGGCGACTTCTTTTTTCAGGCATCAAATCTGGCACCCTTCTGGCACGGTTTGGGAGGGGTTGGCACGCTTTTCGCGGACCAAATCCAAAACCCATGGGGACAGACAGCGTCGATCCTGCACTCGGAACCTTACCAAACTTGCATGGGGATGGGGCCCAAGCCTCAAACGTATTCTGGGTGCAAGTTGAAGGGTCACTGAGCTGTCTGAGAAGCCCCAGCTTGTCCTCAGCTAAAATGGCAATTTTGGGGGGAAACTGGAAGGAAAAATTAAGTCCAGTTTTGAAAAGCCGGAGGTCTTCTCCATTTCCTTCCTTTCTTTGAAAAAAAAAAAGTTTCAAGATATTTAATATGTTGGGGGCATAGTTAAGCCAAAGATAATTTGGAGATGCTAAAACTCAGAAACGTTTCCCTTCTGGGATAAACTTTCTGCACTTGAAATATGCATAGGAATGGTTTTTAGAAGTGTAAAATCATAAAAATAATTATATCAGGAAAAAAACCTGTCAAGAAGGGGGAAAAATCAAAATCAAAAGCAGCAACTTTCTGAAAGGGAATGGGGGAGAGATGGGTGGAATAGGGGAGAGAGAGAAAAAGGAAGGAAGGAAGAAGGGAAGATAGAAAACTGCCTGAAGAATCCAGCAGGAGAGAATGAGCCATCGAGCTCATTCAGGGCGTTCTACAATTTCCCACTTGCTTCCATGTGCTCACGTGAAGTCTGTTATCATCCAAATTAACCCCCACATGCTCTTAATGATATGATATATGAGGTTGTGTTAGCAGCTGTTTAAGGGAGCAACAGATGGTCAAACCATCATTCACAATCGCGTATTTAGCTTACAAACTATATTGGTGGTTTGCAGACTGAGACTCCGAAGTAGTTGTGGCTCCAGAATCACACGCCAAATGATGGCAGCTCTCTTCTCCTTATAATTTAAGAATGCTGTCTTCCTGTCATCCTAGCATCAGGTAAATGGTGGTGAAGGCTGGAGCCTAATAACATTCAGTAGTCAAGAGCGTAGGGACCCGGGATAGGGCCTGCTCAGTAGTGGCCCCCAAATTGTGAAATCACCTCCTCCTTGGTGTCCTTTCATCTGATGAGTTCATGGAACCATTACAAGACACGCAGCCTTTTTGGTGGCGACCTCCAAGCTCTGGTACAGCCTCAGAGATAAATCAGGCGTATTCCTTGGTGGCCTTTCGATGCCTCCTTAAAGAATCTCTCCCTGATCAGGACTTTCTGGTTCTTATCTTAACTGCTTTCTTTTCCCACAGCCTTGCACTTGGTTATTCTATTTTGTGTTTGCATGTTTAATTTAAATATATTTATGTTCCTAAGTTCTAAGTTTGTTCACCAGCCTGAGACCTTGGTTACAGGGTGGGATATATTTTTAAAATAAAATTAAACTAAATTACCAATAATTCAATCACAACAATAATAGAATAACAGTAATACAAAAATATAGACCTAACTTTACGCTAATAAAACAAAACAAGTAAACTGCATGATTAGGGCTGCATCCACACCTAAATTTTAATCCAGTTTCAGTCCACTTTTCGAGTGAGAGAACATACCAGCAGAGGAGCAGGATTTTCTCTTTTGGGTTTTATCTAACTCAGAAAATCCAGAGACTCCTCTGCCAGGCTGTGCAAAGACCACATCAGACCCGTGGCCCGACAAGAGACCTTCGGGTATGGGGCTGGATAAATAAATAAATAAATAAATAAATAAATAAATAAATAAATAAATAAATAAATAAATAAAAAAGGTAAGTGGATCGTGCGGGTGGCGTGAACCCCTGGGCATGGGGGCTGCTGCAATCTGATTGGGACTGCAACAGCCGGCATGGCAACGGGGCAGGCCGTACCGCTCTCGCCCCATCCCTGACATTGCCTGCCAGCTGTTGGGCCAAAATCTGCCCATTGGCGGAGGCCGGGGGCAGGAACCACAGCTGTCTGGCAGGGAGCATGTGAATGCTCTCCATGCCGTACGGCTGTAGGATGGCCTGCGATGGCCTGGGGTGTAGAGCATGCTTCATGCACTACAACTGGAACACATTTAGGCTGCCTCTGGGATAGGACGGGAATGCTCTGTCCCAGGGCTTGCCTAATTGCATTCCATGGCCATAGTGCGAATGGGCCTTTAGATGTCAAGGTCCATTGGGGTCTAGTCATTCTGAGTCTCTCTGAAGCTCTTGGAATGCTCCTCTGAAAGGAACTCCAGTCACAACAGTGAGGGTCCTACCCAGGTTTGCTTTGGAGAACCAGAAGCGCTGCTGGAAGTTGGGCATTTTTGGTCCTCTATGTGGCAACTCTGTGTGGGATTTTTCATGCTGAGTCTCTTCTTTCCTCCTCTGTGAATTCACATGGGGGGGGGGAGGGGGGAGGAGAGGACTCCCACTAGCTGAAGAGGCCTCAGTTTTATTTCAGGTGGGTCAAATTTAAACTGTTTAATTCAAGGTTGAGGTGGCACAAGGGGAAGGGGCAACCGGATGTTTGCATGCCCTGCTTCCTGGGTACCCATAGGAGTGCCATAGGCACTCAAATGGATGGTCCCTAAATTTGGAATGGAAGAATAAAATGGAGAGAGGAAAAAATGTGGGTCACATTAAGAGTCTTAAAACGAACAAAAGGGGAAAAAAAATTGATACATTAGTTTGCTCGCCATTTAGCTGCTGTAAACGAAAGAATTTAAATTTCTGGACAGTCTTCAAAGGCAGTCCCACGCAAAGCCTGTAGCAGTAATCTAATCTGCATGTTATCAAGCCATGGATGATAGTCTGTGGCCAGAACAAGCTTACCCATGAAGAGTTGCAGCTGGTGCAGTGACTACACTCTTTTGCATGGTAGGAAAGTCCTGATAATAAAATATGCTTTGTGGTGGAACGGTGCCTGTGTTCCCCACAACAAAGACATAACAAAAGCTGGATTAATTTATTGCAGCAATCTGGAATGTCTTCTGGAATAAACACGGCTTTATCTTAATGAGCAGGGAATGCACCTGCCCCAAGTTTGGTTCTCTTCATGTGCCCCCTCTTATACATCTCCAAAGGAGAGGGAAAAAAATTATGAAGAGACAGAGGGTGCATCCCCATGGGTTGCCAATACCTCGCGGTGGATTTGGGGCAGCCTTAATGCGAATTGTAGTTCGCATTAAGGAGTCCCCACGGTAATTGAGAACAGCGCGGGTTCAAGCCGAACCTGCCTGTCTCCATGAAAACCATGGCAAATCTTTGCATTGGGGATGCCGCGGTTTTCTCCATGCCTATCCCCTTGCCTGACCGCAAATGAGCTGCTTTCCCGCAGCTGTTTTAATTATTTTACCGGAGCTCCACTCGTGTGCTTGACAGCCCCTGTACCCATCTAACAGCTGCTCAGCTGACTGCAGGGAAGTGGTCAGGCGCTCATTTGGGGTAAAGCAAGCCCTTACCTAGGCAATCGTGTGGTCAGGAAAGGGGGAAAGTTGCGATTGCAGCATTAGCGGTGGGGACAGCGAAATCCCGCCCGCTAATGCTGCGATCGGCAATAACCCAGGACCGTCCCCATCCCTCCTGGTTTTGGCTTTTTGTCCCTCCTGTAGCCCAAATTAGGGGTTTGCATGGTTTGCCTCGAAGGATCTTGATCATGGGGATAAGCCCAGAGATTCACAATTTGCGTACCTTAATTTAGGGTACAGCTGTGTCCCAAGGTGTCAAAATAATGTCCTTTCCAGTGAGATTTTTTGCACTCAAGTTGCCTCTTCTGAAAGAAGGGTTCACTGGTTCACTCAATGTGATCTTTTGTAGATTTAGATACGTTTATTGATTAGTCCAATTAGACCGTATCAAAAGTGAAGCGTACATATACCAAAATATAAAGGGGTAATGTGATCTTTTGTACTGGGTTGAGGGGTAGAGCCTGATGACATCTGTAGGCGGACCATGATGAAATGTGGAGCCCAGTGGAATGAAGAGTGGAGAAAGAGTGGGAACATATTGACCTTTTACAGGGTGCCTGAACAGCGCCATCTGCTCACAGTGCTGCATGATGGAAGTACATTGGCATTTTCTGCTCAGAACTGCCATGCCTTTGGTTTTATGTTGCAAAGGTATTGCAAGTGAGCAGCACTTCCTTCTAAACATCAGACCAGAGGGGATTTAGTGGGGCAATATTCAGAGTGGCATGATTAAGAAGGAAAGTGGAAAGATCTCCCAGACATCCTAATAACAGCTCAATCATAAAGAGAAATGTAAATAAGCCAATTACAGACTTTGAAAATTTATTTGATATCCTTAAAAACATGGGGAAAGGAGTTGTGGCAACAATTTACAAAATATTAGTAGAATTAGAATATGGTGATGTTACCCATGTGCAGAATCAATGGTCAGCAGATCTTAATATCCAAATTACAGAAAAATATTGGTCCACAATTTGGAATAAAAAGCACCAGTGCTTTGGATATATATATATATACAAGAGAACCATATTTAAAAGTACTTTCATGATGGTATTCGACACCGGTCTGGCTCTTATGTATGACCTCCTCACAATATTCAAAATTGGCATGGGTGCAGAAAAGTAGGTAAACAGGATAAAATATGTCCCACTTCCAAATATAAAAAGGCAAATATATGAAGAAATAAATAGCTGAAATCTGGACTAGAAAAGCCGGTATAATTTCTAAAAGCAATACCCCACTGAGAAGTTTACAAATACTGAAAATAATCAAAATCAAATAATATAATAGTAGTAAAAATTCCAAAACTTTCTGTTTTTTGGCAGAACCCTTTTGTTTGGTTTTTTGGTTATATATCTTGGGTTTTTTGGCTGCGGGGACTTGTGTTTGTTTGCAGAAAAGTAGGTACATATGCCCACCTTTGGTGGGAGTGCCCTACCATTAATGATTTTTGGCTTAAAATAGAAAAAATTGATATCACAGCAGGAATGGTTCTCCTACAAATAATAGACTCAACTGAAATTACATCACACAATAAAATATTACTACTTTTTATGATTATTGTGGCCAAAAAATCATTGCAAAGAATTGGAAAAACCATGATACATTAAATATACTGGAGTGGTACCTTAAATTGGCAGAATTGGAGGTAAATGAACTAATTATGTTGCAATATAGAAACTTAAAAGACTTCAAACCCCTATATGAAAACAAAGAAGTGTGGTCCCCATTTATAACAAAACTTAATGACCTGAATGGAAACAAAATGATTCCACTTCATATTATGAAATTCCTGCTTGATTAAAATAATATACTGGTTTTTGTATTATACCTTGTCTCAAAACTAAAGACAAGTGGAGTTTAGTGATTGAAATGATGTATAACAAAATATTGTTGCCGTTATGTAAATAGTTCATGTTTGTTTGTAGTTACATATGTTATTTGAATAGTTTTTTATGAGAGAAAGATTTATTATATTGTAACAGTTGAAAAAATAAATATAAAACAGTTTTTTAAAAATAACAGCTAGCAATTAGAAATATTTCTAAAAGACTGCCATGCGACTCTTTTTTAGCACAAGCAGAAGGAGATTGGAAACGAAATCTCATGGGTAGTTTTCACATTAGCAGCCCCGAATGCAATGTGATGTACAGCTCAGTAGAGCAAATTGGACAGGATTGTTTCATTGGCCTTAAAGAAACTTAAGATTCCCCAAACTCCTCATCAGCTCTGAGTTTCTCATTAAGGCAAGACAAATGATTCACTTTGGAGGATTGTTTGCAACCAGTTGTCCGGGACTGACTTAATTCTTCAGGGCTGTTTATGGTGAGGTCATACATGAAGGACAGATTAGGAAAGCTAAATATTGCATATTGTAAAATACTGTGATTCTAAGAAGCGGGAGGGACAATCTGTTGAAAACCAATTTTAAACATATATTTGGCCAAAGTGGTCCCTTGTTTTCTGTGACAGAGAGGCTCTCTTTTATTTTAATGTTCTGAGTGTTGCTGGAAACAAAAGATGTAGTCACACCTGAGGTTTAATCCGGCTTCAGTCCACCTTCAGAGCAAGAGAACACATCAGCAAAGTGACCAGTCATTTTCTTCCCATGTTATCTATCCCAAAGGTGAATCTTCGGAGTTATTTAACACTGAAAGAAAACTGCTTGCCACTTTGCTAATGTATTCTCTCACTCCAAAAGTGGACTGAACCTGGATTAAACCTTCAGTGCGACCACAGCCAAAGTCCTCTCATGACTGCATTTTCACCTGTGGGTTTTTCACAAAAATTTTGGGAATGGAGACCATTCTACTTGTTTGACACCTGCTACATCTCAAAAGAAGTCATATACAGTGGTACCTTGACATACGAGTTTAATTCGTTCCGTAACCTTGCTCTTATGTCAAATCGCTCGTATCTCAAAGCAATTTTCCCATTAATCCATTCCAGCTCCCAAAACACCACCTCAGTTGTTTTTGTTATGTACTGTACTGTATTTACATACTCGTATCTCAAATCTTGCTCTCATCTCAAAGCAAAATATCACTCGCTCGGCGGCTTGTATCTCAAAACACTTGTATGTCAGGGCACTTGTATGTCGAGGTACCACTGTACTTCGCTGTGTTAAGGTGAGTTGACCTTGGCATGTGGCTGGAAGAGTTCATAGAGAAATTGGGAAGCTATAGAGGACCATTCGTACAATTTGAAATCAAAGCATAAATAAAACAAAGCAACTGGAAGAGACAGCGCAACTTTGTTAGTCGTCTGAACTGATGACTTATACTGTATTCATCTCTGCACATCCCACTAGGTCAGTTTGGCTCTTTCTGCACCGACTGGTGATCCGGACAGAAAAGGCGCATCCCCATTATAAACTTAATCCAGTTTCCCTAAACTGAAATAATAGAACCGGATGCAAACGCGAATTTGCCTGTTCCCATTACTTTCAGCCTAATCGCGTTCGATCCGGATTCTGAGGATTGTACGTGGCATATGTGACTCAAGGGCGGACTCAAGTGGCTACTTTCTAAAAGCCGCTTTTCGGGGCTGCCCTGCCGTCTTCCTCCTGGCTTGAATGCGCCACCCATAAGGGACTTCTTCATGGAGCCTGGCTGGGTGGCTGCCACTTGCTGGGATGGAGGAAAAATGGCAGCAGGCAGCTAGCGATTCTCCCCATTGCCCAGGGCACACAGCAGCAGCAACTCAAGCCCCCTTGCTTTAAACATTCACACATCTCATAGAACCTGCCCTGCTTTCCTTTCCTCTTTAAAGGTCAGAACTCCAAAGAGCTAGAATTGCGCAAAATTGCAAAATTGTTATCAGGTGTGAAGTGCCTAGATTGCTACAGTGTAGCCGCTGCTGTGAAGGTTGGATTTTTACACTGAAATCACTACGTTTGGAAGCAAACTATTGGGGGAGGGAAACCCTAAACATGGGTTCTCATCCCTTAAAACGGTAGGGTCCCCACAGTAAAAAATGTAACATGTATCAAGCGGATGATCCAGAGTGAGACCTTTGAAATGAGGGTTAACATTTACAACGCCTTGGGGAGATTTAACACGCAGAAAGCGTGTTAAGCCAAACTGATGTGGGGTCTGTGAGGAGTGAAGCCGTATTGAATCCAAAATAAGCTTGCTGTGGGGATTCGCCCAAAGACAGAAAGACAGACAGACAGAAAAAGCTCTATTGTTCTTAAAATAGGAACAAAAAGAAAGAAAAAGTGCTTGAATGGCATTATATGATTTGTACAAGTTGTTCCCCCCACTTGCTCACTTGGAAAGAGAACACCTTTTTTTCCTGTGGCGACACGGGGAGCAAAAGCTGGCACAATTAGTGAATTTTCTATTCCTGGTTTGCGGGAAATATTCTGATAGAATCCTTTGAAATCAAAACCAGGTCTTTTTATCCAGAAGGACTTCCTCCCTTGAAACTTCTCAAGTTTGGTAGAGTAATTCCCCCTAGACATGTTCGCTCGCATATCTGAAAAAAGCCATCTCTTAATAAAAATGTATGGATGCTTGAACCACATTCAAAGCCAAGGATATTTTAAAATGGATAAATAGAAAGCCTGCCATGGATATCGTGCTGAATCACCAGGAAGGACATTGCTAGATATTTTCTTATATAAAAGCAGAAAGCATAGATCTGCAAGACAGCTATGCATACTATTTGCATGCTAAAATGTACAAGGATCACGTTTTTCTGAGCAAATCAAGATGGTGGGTGTTTCACTACTTCATTTAAGCATAATAATAATAATAATAATAATAATAATAATAATAATAATAATAATAATAATAATAATAATAATAATAATAATAATAATAATAATAATAATAATAATAATAATAATAATAATAAAGGAGCAAGATAATGGGGACGATGTGAATTCTCCTGTGCGCAGAACGGGAGAATAACCATTGGAGTTTTGTGCCCTCAGCTCTCTATGGTCTGGAGCAGAAGGTCTGGAAAAGCAAGGCTGTTGGCTTGGATATGGAAAGGCATGGTCTGAAACACGGCCTTCTGTGGCCATGGTCACACCTCGCTGAAATAGTCCACCTTATTAAGAAAGAGGACTCAAAGCGCACTAATTCTGACCACACCTAATATCTGATCACCCTTCCTCAGTTCATCCTCAGACCGCATCCCCATGCAAGTTTTTTGGTCCAAATTGGGCTCGTTTTAGCCCGCGTGCGAGGCCGAATTCACATTGTGCCTGTCCCCATGCCATTACCAATAAGGTGGTCTGTGTGCAAATACAGCTGTCCCCATGCAAACCGCACAGAACATCATTTCGTCTCCGCCCCATCTCTCCTGATACGCAGCCAGATTGAAGTCACCCCACCCTTGTGCTTCCCGCTGCAGCGATTACGGGAAACATCACCAAACGCCACATCCCCTCTCTTAGCGGTACAGAGAAGCTAGGGTTGAAAGGCCATAATAATAATTTTTAAAAGCCAGCTCATTAACCAAAGCCACTACAAAGTTTGGCGGCAGTTTAGTGGTTATGCGCACCTCCACGTCACCGAGAGAACACAAGGGAGGGCAACGAAGCACTCATGTGCAAAACTACCCTGGAATCAAGCAACCCAAAAGACCTATCACCCAAAGAGAAACAAGGTCCTTCTAAAATATAACGACACTGAGAATGCGCAACTATCAAAAAATGAAAATATGAGAATATACACGATCTAATTGTAAAGAGGACTATACATTTACTAATAAAAATAAAAATATCCTATATAATACAAAACAATGATAATACACAAATGTTACATGGGATTCTATAAAGATATACAGTAGGTCAATACGAACATAGGTATAAATGTCCTATATAAAAAAATTACAAATGTACTACTTACATAAAAAAATAGTCTCACTAGTATACAGAGTATTGTTACTCCCCTCGAAATGTAATGAAATAACTAAGTGAAACCATGAAAACTAATATATACAGAGGCAAATCTTGTAAGACTAACATAAACCCAATTCTGCAAGTACTCAGAAACATGTGGGTTTTGCATGTGGACAGCGCTTCCCAAATCTGATTTCTATTTGGACCTAAACCCTCATGGGGACGGAGCCTCAGTTTAGGTCGCTCTTCTCACATTTTTCTGTTCCTGTCCTGAGACTCCTTTATGGGATTTTTTTTAGATCTCCACCCCACTCCACCATCACAACACCCCCTGCGCTCTGATAGGATAAAAGTTCTGTCACTCAGCACATTGGGCGAAAGGGAAGGCAAATTCATGCAGGATCCAGCCACTATAGTCCGGTTCAATGGAAACAGAAACATCCACAAATAAAATGAATTGGACTAAAAAGGTATGAGCATTGGGATCTGAAGGTGGATTGAAGAAGGATTAAAGTGATGGTGTGACCACAGCCCGTGTGATCTCACTGGTTCAGTTCAGCCTCAGGCCACCCCTGAAGCTTCCATGGGCTCCAAGTTATCTGAAGGGCTAGAAATGAAGGTTCCTAGCTTTGGAACCTCTGGAGAACCCATTTCTCTGGGCGCTTTGGTGAAAATTGATCCTGTAGTAGTCTCCAGAGGCCTTTCTGCACTTACCTAATGAGTCTGCTATGTACTAGGGCTGGTAAACTTCTGGTAAAGGTGAACCATTCACGTTTGTCATGAGGAAAGCTTCCTCATAGCGTCCGTCACTGGCCAGAACTGCGAATGGTCCTCCGGTTTACCAGTCCGCACCACTGTATCTGAAGCCAGAAGTTCTACCTCCTCACTGTGGCAATTGACTGCTGTCAGCTGTGTCACCAAGTTACGTGACGTCCTCAGATGCCATTGCAGAGGGTTGTGTTCAAGCACAAGGACATGTTGTGGCTGATCACGTCAGTGACCAGGGGGCCTGACTGAACGCGGCCAAGTTTGAATGTGCAGCACCCACTACTCCATCGCTGATCAAATGGCCCTCTTCCCACTCACACTCCCACCACAGCCGGGGGCGGTCCTGGGACCGTAGCTCCGGTCACCACTACACCAAAGGGTCATAGTTTGAAAAAAAAAAGTGATTTAAAATGTGATTTGCAGGGAGTAAAGAGTTATAGCAGAAGCACTATTCCCTCTGCTATGCAGATGATACCACTGTTCACCCATGCGCAAATACACACACAATAGGAAAATGTCTTGTAGTTGAGCATGTTCCCTCATGGCTGTGTGGACATGCTTTTCTGTCAAAGATGCAGAAGTTGAGAGGCTGAGGACTGAGCTAAAACTTAGGTGTGCTAAACAGGTGCCCAACTACAGAGCTATCTTAATTCCAAGCTAAGATTAAGTGGTACAAAACAACAACAACAACAACAACAACAACAGGATGAGACCAATGATTGATACATGGTTTTCAAAAGGATTTGCACCAAGTAATCTCCCACTGAACGGCGCCTTTTGTCCCACAAAGATGTTTATGGAGCACCATCCATGTTCTGCAATATCAGCGCTAACATTTCCACACCCCCTAAGAAAATCTTTCAAACATTTCATATTCCGAAGCCTCCTCTCACCCGCTCCCCATCTCCAGAAGAACAATTTGACAGATATTAATTTTGAAAACAAACCGTAGGCTTTAAAGATATGTGGCAGCCGTGGAAGGGATGGTGGAGGGGTGGGCTGGGGGTCCTGAACTGCAGAATGTTTTAATTGTGAGCTGGAAACCTTATAAACAAAATGGATGAAAGCATCATTTTTAATCACAGTCTTAGGCAGAACAATAATTATGATAAATCCTTTGTCAGCCCAGCTCCAAAGCCCTGATGGTGGCAAGAGGGAACCGGGGCACGTTTTTGAGACAATTGTTCAGTAGAAACTCTTTCCCAGCTTTTCTGACATATGGAATTCCGCACGGCTTGCAATCAGATGCTCTTTGAATCACACTTGTTCAACTGCTAAACTCCTTGGCAGTTTAACATAAACAAGCATTGGATTCATTAAATTGCTTTATTTTGTAAGAAAGAGAAAAAAAGGGAGGGGGCAGCATTATAATTACTTGCAACAGTTGAAGGTTTACAGTTTAAATACATCAAGGGCTTGATTTTCAAAAGGTATCTAAACTGAGAGAGCACTGAGAAGCCGCTCGTTAGCATTTTGGGTATGAAAAGGGTTGTGCCATTTTTTTCCTTAAAAAAATATCAAAATATTTTAAACTTATCTTGGGAGAGATCTGGGAAATCTCACGTTTTAGAATCCTGTAAACAGCATGAGGAGCAAAATGCAACCAGCACCTGTTTATTTTTAAAAAATGAAAAGAGGCTGAGATGTTGGAAAGAAGACAAGGAATACTTCCGACAAAAGGAGGAATTTTCCTCTTGCCAAGTCCTTTCGAAAACCAATCCTCTGGCAACCGTAGCTCACCACGGCCTAATTTTGTACATAATGTTAACCCCCTTCTGGAAATGATTCCACATGTTTCAGAGTTGAACCATGGGAGGTGATTCTAAGGAGCCTCTGAGCATGTGCAGAATGCATAGTGTAGGTTGGCCACATGTTGACAAGAGAAGCAGATGTTTTGTTAAAAGGTTTCTTGTACAGGTATCGGACCCCTGAAAGCAGTGATTAACAGCAGCTGCAGCCAGAATGAAGTTACTATAAGTTTATACAGTAAAACAGAAGAAAATTAAAAACAATAGTCCAAATTAAATCCCTCCCACACCATTTTCCTTTTGTTTCTTGTCTCTTTAGATTGTAAGCCTGAGGGCAGGGACCTCTCTAAGATTAATATAATATTGTAACCCGCCCTGAGACCTTCGGGTATAGGGTGGGATAGAAATACAAATAAATAAATAAATAAAATACACCGAGTCACAGTTCCTCTCCATCGACCAAATATTTGTCCTCAGTGTCTTTTTCTGGTAGTCAAAAGGGGCCTTACTGACATTCCATATGTTACTTACTTATTCTGCTCTTTTTGGATATTCTAGAATAAAGAAGAAGAAGAGTTGGCTTTTCTACCCCGCTTTTCTCACCCATTCAAGGGGACTCAAAGTGGCTGACAAAGCTTCTGCTCTTCTCCCCACAACAGAACACCCTGTGAGGTAGGTGGCGCTGTGAGAGCTCAAAAGAGAGCTGTGACTAGCCCAAGGTCACCCAGCTAGCTTCATGGGGGAGGGGCGGAATAGAACCCTTATTCCCAGATAAGAGTCTGGCTCCCTAACCATTAGACCAAAGGATGGAGGATACTTGGAGCTGATTTGCTCGGAGTTCTACCTGCTCAAGGTGATGTCAGGGCAGGTGTTTGTCAGAAGGCCTTCTCTGTCTTAGCACCGACCTTATGGAATAAACTTCTGTCTGATCAGAGGAAAGCCTTCTTCCGGTATCCCTTGGGGTTATAACCTAAAGTGTTTTTGTTTATCCTGGCATTTCCTTTTGGACAGCTCCTTTGAGTCTTTGCAGTTTAGGTTTTCTTTGAGGGTTTCTCTCTGTTGTATCATACCTATGTTTGTAAATGTTTCCATTCTCTTTAAGGTGCTCTGAGTACTGTGAAGTGGTAAGGAAGGCTTCAAATATAAATACCTAAATCAGGTGTGTGTGTGTGTGTGTTTTAAAAAAACTGCTGTAAAGATGAGAGTGGTCATTGCTCCATGGTAGAGCAAATGTCTGGAAATCAGAGGATATCTCTCTCTATAGCCACTGGATATATTGTGGTTGCATCCAAAGAAGGATAGAAACGAGGCTTGAATGAGGTTTGGCCCTGCATTCCCCTAGAACGGTGATGGCCAACCTATGACACGCGTGTCACAAGTGACACACCAAGCCCTTTTGGGTGACACACATGGTCACCCTGGCACCTGGGCGTGTAGTGCTTGCTTGTTCTTGAAGTGTACGAAATACCAACTTTCAATTGAAGATTTAGCAAGTGTAAAGAATTATTTGTTTTTGCTTTTAATAAAATACATATATCAAAAATATAACTTTTTTACTAGAGCCACAAATATCACAAAATTATGGATATTTCTAGATGTGACACAGCACCCAAGTTAAGCTAGGTTTTCTTGCGAATTTTGACACACCGAGCTCAAAAGGTTAGCCATCACTGCCCTAGAAGAACATAATGGCAGATGCCTTCTGGATGTGTATCCATGGATTCACAGGGACTCAGACCGTGGTCACACCTTGCTGAAATAATCCATCTTACTAAGAAGTCAGACTGGAAACAAACTAACTCTGACCATACCCAGTTGGTTGTCGGTGTGGATCACTTTGCTCACACCTTTTTGTTCCCACCTGAGACTCCTTTACGAGACTTTTTTAGATCTCCACCCCTTTCCACCATTCCTGCACTCCGATAGGATAAAGGTTCTGTGCAAAAGTTATGCGTATTTGTGTTTATAATGCGGGATGAAAATGGGATGCATACGGAATGCAGACAGATTTGTATAACTGATACGAATATTGCCGACATTTGTATCCTGACAAAATCTAACATTCAAATGTATGAATCTGAATAATGCAGATTCGAATAGGATTTTCGGAAATTCAGATTTTTAACATTTGAATCAAATAGAATTTTTGGGTTTTCGACTCAAATTTGAATGCCAAAAAACAAACAAACAACCCCATTCGTACCCACCCCTAATCACCATTACCTAATTACTTACCTGAAGCATCCAGCAGAACACCTTGCTGGTGTTCCGGGGTCATTTGAGGTGCTGCACATGAAAATCACATGGTTTACTGCCACTAACACTGTGTCATCTCTGATAACCATAGACGTGACTGAGTGTGCACAGAGTGTCACCATAGTCAAGGCAACAGTGCTGACGCAGGCGCTGTCACAGATGCTCTGCTGCCATAATGGCATCGCCCAGAGGAGTACAACTGGGCCCCTGGATCGAATAAGGTGAGGGGAGGAATCGGGTAAAGTTGACTAGTGCTCAAGTGTGAGCGCTAGTCAATGTTGGGTTATTGCGCTCCTTTCCCGGCCAGCTGACGGGAAGGCTAGTGAAAAAATGCCCCAGGAGTGAGGAAAGTCCACAAAAAAAACAGATTGGACTAAAATGGCGCAACTGAAGATGGACCATGGCCTCAGTCCTAACTCAATGGCACCTCAGGATACCAATGACCATATGCTTTGTCCAGGACAACCTGAATTCTTGTACCTACCAAGCCCAAGTCTTCTTTCCTGGAAGAACATCGTTTCTGCCTATTGACCTGTATGCTGTGGCCGGCCCTTTCCTTTCCAGCGATCGTTATGAAGCGGCACAAATGCTTGCCTATTTTGCAAATGAAACGGAAAGGAGCCGGCATCTCACCGTCCCTCTGATCTCCTTGTGAGATAGGAGACAAAGGCTTTCTTAGTTCCCCTTCCTAGGACATGCTCAACCAAGGACCTCATTTTGCTGAAATGCTGATCAAAGCCAAGCTGTGAAATGTTACTATCCCACTGCTTGCTCGTCATGTTGACTTAAGGCATACTTCCAAAATCCCTTCTTCCCTTCAGAACTTTTGACCACTTAATTTCTGAAAGAGAACACTTGCATTTGATACGTCTTGGTGCCTACTTGCTAGGCATGGTCTTACGGAGGAGTTAAAACAGGGCTTTCCTGTATTATAATTAAAAGAATCAAATGTATTCATGATAACTTGGTTCAGGCTTGGATGGGAAACATATGCGGTATCATTTGGGCTTCTGTGAGAAACACACTTAATTAACTCTGGACCCAGGCGGGAGGGGAAGGAGGTCCGGGTTTTTCAACTGGATTTGGTTCCAATTGCACATATTAATGCCTGTCTGTTTTAACTCAAGATTTCTGCTCCATCTGCCCCACAAGGGGGGCACTAGGGATTCAGACAATGTGGGCAGGAATCCATGCTGCAGTTAAAGTACTCAGCGGCCGCGTGCAATGTGCCCTCTCATTTTCATTTTGCTACCTTGCAGCACTTTTTCATGTTTGTGATGATGATGATGATGATGATTTTTTAACATAATATTTAATGTTCTATGTATATTGCCTAGAGCAGTGGTCGGCAAACTCATTAGACAAAAGAACCAAATATCAACAGTACAGCGATTGAAATTTCTTTTTAAAGCCAAATTTTTAAATCTTAAACCAGTGATGGTGAACCTTTTGAGCTCGGTGTGTCATTATTCGCAAGAAAACCTAGCTTAACTCAGGTGCTGTGTCACATCTAGAAATATCCATAATTTTGTGACATTTGTAGCTCTAGTAAAAAAGTTATATTTTTGATATATGTATTTTATTAAAAGCAAAAACAAATAATTATTTACATTAGTGACTTTTGTTGCTAAATCAATTGAAAATTGAATTTTGTACACTTTAAGAACAAGCAAGCACTACAAGCCCAGGTGCCAGGGTGACCATGTATGTCACCCAAAAGGGCTTGGCATGTTACCTGTGACACGCATGTCATAGGTTGGCCATCACTGTCTTAAACTATATAGGTAGGTACATCTGAAGAAGTAGAGATCTTCAGATGTACATCTTTGAGCTGTCCAGCAAGGTAGTTAGTAGCATTTGGAGACCATTAAGAGGAGAAGGGTTGGTGGCCTGAGCTTTCTTAGACACATCTACTTCCTCAGATGCTAAGGGGCCCAATGGACACGTCTACTTCTTCAGATGCTAGGGGGCCCAATGGGCATGTCTACTTCTTCAGATGCTAGGGGGCCTAATGGGCACGTCTGCTTCTTCAGATGCTAGGGGGTCCAATGGGCACGTCTACTTCTTCAGATGCTAGGGGGCCCAAGGGGCACGTCTGCTTCTTCAGATGCTAGGGGGCCTGAATGGGTCCCCTAGCATCTGAAGAAGAAGAAGTGTCTAAGAAAGCTCATGCCACCAACCCTTCTCCTTTTAGTCTTCAAGTGCTACTAATTACCTTGCTGGACTATCTAAGTAGGTACATTGTTATTAACTTAATTAAGGTACTCCAAAGCTGGAAAAGCCACACTCAAGGGGCCAAAGAGCCACATGTGGCTCCCGAGTCGTGGTTTGCCTACCACTGGCCTAGAGGAATGGCATGATAATATTGGATGCTTCTGCTCTCACCTTCCTGCATCCAGAATCAGACGGCCTGGAACAGCCAGACCTGCTGCTTCCAAATGTGGGGAGGCATGGGCAGGATGATGGTGCTGTGACCACACCAGCCCATGGTGCAGCCTCCAGGCTCACTTAATCTTTGCAGCTGGCTTCTTATGCCTCCAAGGTTTAAGAAAAAAGCTTCCTAGCCTCAGGGCTCCTGGATGCCACATTTTTGCAGGGCGCTATGGTACTCCCTGGTAGTCCTAAACAAGAGAAGCATGCCATCTATACACCCCCCATGTTCCAGATCAGGGATGCAGTGGTCTGTTGGTGAACCCAATTAAACAGGTCAGCTGTTGATCTAGATGAAGGCCTCTTCAATCTGGATCAGGCTCTGTTTCAAACAGACAGAGCCATACCAGAAGGGGGTGGGGCCTGATAGATCTGCATCACCACTGGTATCTTCTCCTTGGCACCAATGACATACAGTGATAGATTGGATCTCTGCCCTGCTATAGCACTGACTTTCTGATAGTCTGGACCTCCAACCACAGTCCCACTGATCTTCATTGGCTGCCATTGAGTTCCATTAGTGGTGTCTCTTCTGTAGTGCCACTTACTTAAATTGGGAGATGCATCTTCCGTGGTTCCATAGGTGCCAGTTACTTGCCTGGTACGGTTTTCCATTACACAGTGTCTGAGGAGGAGACAAGACAAAACTGTATCTAAGGGATGCCTGTACTGCACATTGCAAAAAATCCAGTTTGCCATGCATTGCAAGGTCATCTACATACTAAACTGAGCATGGAAGAGAGGGGCCCACACCCCTGAGTCCATGCTAAGATTTCCTTCTCGAAACAGCTCTTAGACTGCAGCCTGCCCTGGATTCCATAACAGCAACTGTACGGGAAAGGGACTCAAGATGGCTGACATGTACGCACTGGGCCAAGATCTGGTGGAAAGGAACCAGTTTAGCAGGCGTGCCATGAAATCTCTCGGTCCTGGAGCCAGAAGATGAGGAACGATCCATTCCCATCTTGTTTGCTTTTCAGTTTCCCCTTTGGCCGTTGGCTGCTGTCCACGGTCAGAGAGAGAGAACTAGGTTTGCTGGCCCTTTCCTCTACCTTGGCTTGGCCATGCTGTCTTGTTTTGCATCCAGCCACCCTGCAGTGTTTGTTCTCGAAGGGCATGCCTATTTCTAGAGACCCATATGCCCCTGAACAAAAATGTGTGCCCGCTTTTCCAGCCTGTGGAGGGAAAATGTTTTTCAGGCCAGCTTGTTCTGTGTTTTTCCACGTCTTCTTTTGCTTGCTCCGTTAAATATCAGCCTCTCCTCCAAAAGGAAATAGCCATTCTGGCATTCCAAGAAACCCTGAAAGGGAAGACACAGAAAATTAGATGGGTTGGTCTTCCTCCAGCTTGCTTATTCCTGGGAGATAAGTGATTTTGTATGCTAATGACTGTTTCCTCAAATCGCTGACATTTTCTTACGATGCCCTGAAGAACAGTTTGTTTTGCTTTCTGTCTGAAACCATCTTTCTCCTTGTCTCCTTCCTTTTTAAGGCTCAGCCTCTTACCCACTCCTTTTCTGAAAAGGGGGGTAACAATTGGGTCCAGTGGACTGCAGCACAGTGGGGTCTTTTCCACTGGTATTGAAAGAAAAAAAGAAAGAAAGAAAGAAAGAAAGAAAGAAAGAAAGAAAGGGCAACCACTTTCTCTCCCTATCACAAAGACTATCAGGGCTTCTGGTTCCTTTCTAGTCAACAGTTTAATACACAGAGATTCAGTAGGGGTGTACACAAATATTCAAAGGTATTCGAAATTCAATAGAATCTGTCCAAATTTTGATATTCAAATTCAAATCGAATGTCCGCAAATTTGAATTTAAAGATTTGAACGAATTTTGAATTTCAGATCCGTTCATTTGAATTATCCAGACATTTACATGTGTACGGGCTTGTACATGATGCGTACTTGAAGATCCGCATCTTTCCTGCATCCGTATGCATTTGTATGAAAACAGGTTGCATACAGAATGATTACGGGATGTATACGGTTGTGTACAGATGTGTATGGATGTGGGTGGGATGCGTAACAATGCATACAGGCACATACGAATATTGTCAACATTTGCAAGTGCAAATTCGAATGGAAAATTCGAATTTGCTTAATTTGAATCAAATTTGGTTAAATTCGACTTTTAAAGATTTAAATTGAATTGAATTTTTGGGTATTTGATTCAAATCGAATTGAATTCTGACAATTGTATTTGTGCCCAGCCCTAGGATTCAGCAACTCTCTGGCAGCCCAATTGTGGTTTGTTGCAACCAGGAAAAATAGAATCTTCCAAAACTGAATGGAAGAATATTTTTTCAGGAGGGACATGGGCCCTTTCTGCACTAGGCCTTATTCTGGATTATATCTTGAATAAGGATGTGTATGAATATTTGTGCAATTCAAAATTTGTACAAATTTGTAACATTCCTGGGTGAATTGAAAGGGGGCTACATTCATAGGCCCACATTTGCCCATGAATCAAATGGATCCGGCCTTTGCTGAAGCTTCATAGAAGCTTTGATGAAGGCTGGATGTGGCCACCTCTAGCCTCCCACCCCCCTCTAGCTGTGCCCCCTTACCCACAAATGCAGCCAGTGCCGCATCCTCCGTGTCCTCTGCCACCATCCACGCACTGCTCTGAGGCCCAAGTGGCCTTCCGGAAGTGTGCATGTACCTCCCCCATCTGGGAATCGCAGGCACACCTCTGGAAGGTCTACCTGGGCCTTGGAGGGGCGTGCGATGGCAGTGGCCATGGGAGCAGCGGCACCAGCAGGTATGTGGAGGTGGTGAGGCAGGACAGAGCATGACGGGAAAGGAGGACTGGGGTGGAGGGAGGCCCTTTGCACGTGAACATTCATGGGGATGAGATTCATATGAAGCTGAATATTTCCCCATTCTATTTGCATTGAATCGAATGGGGAATTTGGCCTCATCCCTAATCCTAAATATACATCCACATGCTGGTGCAGACTACAGGCGGCCCCATAGGGCCCTTATAAATTGATGTCGGTACCCTGAATTGGTCCCACTTGCAAACACACTGGCCTTTTCTGCACTGTGTGGCCACCTAGATCCACATTAATCTATCAAGCCCAGATCTTTGCTATACTTCCCTGTGTATTCGCGTGCAGAAAGAGCCATACACGTCACTGGCAGAGACAAATGTGATTTGCCATTACCAACTACTCCCTAAAAGGGTTTAGAAGTGGCTAAGTTTAGTAATGGAACTTGGGGGCCACCAGGACCCGTATCTAAAAATTATGGATGTGGCATTGTGGGATCTTTTGAGCCACAAAAGCTCCTAAGAAGAGTCATCTTTGGAGGAAACTGGATGTTGCAGAGGCTGGTCAACGCAAACTTTGAATGATCTTTCCCACTGGAGGAAGTTGCTGGAGATTTTACCACCATGGAGTTAACTTGCCACCGGTTCCCAGCAAGCAAACGCTGGCACAAGGCAATGTTTTTCTAGTCATCCTTTGCCCACATCCTCCTTAATCAAACCTTTCACTCCACATTTTATCCCTTTCTGGACTCCCTCCAAGACTTCAGCTCTTGGGCAGACTCAGTGGCTGTGGTTTGAGCTTTTCAGCTCACACATACATCGGACGATAATTTGTGTGCAGGAAGGGATAAAATGCTGAACCATCTCACTGGGGGAGGGTGGGAAAGCACATGAAGAGGTTGAGGGTAAGCTGTGATCCTGCAGAGATGCTCTGTCCGTCTTCTTGGGGGACGCAATCCCATCCCACTGTGGTCTTGGAAGCTTCCATGCTTTGTGGTTCACTCTCTGGATTTCATGTCACAATGTGGCTTGTCTGGCAAAATATGTCCACCTCCTTAGATTCAGATTCAGGAGAGCTTGTAGCCAGTCGGATGATCGGCGCGACACTAAGTGCAACGGTCAGGGTAACGTTGAGTTCATCACCATTTTTTATATCTAACCCAACTCACTGAAGTGCTGTAAATGCGATAATAGTGCTAGCAATGCATACTTTCCAGCATAACAAGGAATATGTATACCCCATTTCCCTCTTTCTTCTCTAGAGCAGACAAGTATGAAAACCCATGAATGCTAGCACATACAAAGTGCTAGCTCATAGAAAGAAGTGGGATGGAAAATGGAGCAGAGATTGGATTTTCCTCTGCAAGAATTCTGCCTGAGTCATCATTGCAAGAAACACCATCTTACCTATTTTAACCCAATTTTGCCACACCAGCTGTTAAGTCATGTGTCCCTGCCTGCTCTTGAAGGCACAAGTAAACTGCATGTACAAGGAGGGGTTGGCTCTTCTTCTCTTTTGGCTCCCAGTTTTTCAGGATGTGTTGGAGGCTCTGGCGAGGCATGTAGCCCTGAACTTCTCAGGTATCACTAGAAACCTATAGGGCTCAGGATGTAGGCTTGCAAATATTTGCAGATGTACTATTGGTGGTGATTTGGACTTTATTTCAGGTTAGTGCAGACTAGAACAGGCCCCGGGCAGGGTCTGCCATAGTTTGGACCAGCGTGAAGATGGCAGGTCCCTAGCCCAGGATATTAAACAAGAATAAAGCCCAGTGCAGAAAGGACTCTAATCTGGTCTAGATAAAAGATCTTGAAAAAATGATAAACAGCTGAGATTTGCCTATGATGACTCTTTCTTTAAAGAAGTCCTCTGGACTGCTAGAATCTAGACAGTTTTCAAAGGTATTAGCTTTTAAGAAAGCTTTGAATAAACAGTGGCTGAATCCCCATTACAAGCTTAATATACGGTTTCAGTCCTCGCAGACCCCATGTCTGTTTGGCTTAATGTGCTTTCCACATGTTAAATCTCTGCAATCTCCATGTCTTCTTTAATTACCACTTTCTGTCCTTTTCCATCTAGTGGTCCAACTGCTCTCCTGGTTGGATTCCTACTTCTGATATACTTATAGAAGTTCTTGTTATTTTTTTTTTTTGATGTTTTTAGCAATGTGCTCCTCAAAATCTTTCTTAGCTTTCCTAATGGCCGTCTTGCATTTGTGTTGCCAGTGTCTATGTTCCCTCCTGTTTTCCTCATTTGGACAAGCCTTCCATTTCCTAAATGAACTCTTCTTGTTTTTAATGACTTCATCTACTGCATTTGTGAGCCACATTGGCTTCTCCTTGGACCTAGAAGTCCCCTTTCTTCTTTTAGGAATGCATTCTAGTTGCACTTCCATTATTGCGTTTTTAAGTAGTCTCCATGCATTTTGAAGTGATTTAACTCTTTTGACTTTCCCTTTCAATTTCCTTTTCACTAATTTCCTCATTTTGGGGAAGTTTCCCTTATGAAAGTTTAAGGTCTCTGTGTTAGACTTTATTAAGAACTTACTCCCTGTATTTAAGTTGAAGGTTATTGCATTGTGGTCACTGTTCCCAATTGGATCAGCTACAGTGACGTCCTTTACCAGGTCCTGAGCATTACTTAGGATCAAGTCTAGGACTGCATTTCCCCTGGTTGGTTTCATGACCATTTGTTCCATGGAACAGTCATTTAGCAGGTCTAGGAATTTTCTCTCTCTTTCCTTTTTAATGTTAATCGCCAGCAATCTGGTTCCCTCTTGGTTCAAGTGTAACCCGTCCCTCTTGTACAGGTTTGGCTTGTCCCAAAATGTTCCCCAGTTCCTTACAAATCTAAACCCCTCCTCCCAACACCACTGCCTCATCCACGCATTGAGACTCCTGAGCTCTGCCTGTCTGGCTAGTCCTGCATGTGGAACAGGTAGCATTTCTGAGAATGCGACCCTAGAGGTCCTGGACTTTAGTCTTCTACCTAGCAACCTAAATTTGGCTTCCAGGACGCTCCGTCTTGCCTTCCCAACATCATTGGTACTGACATGTACCATGACCACTGGCTCCTCCCCGGCACTGTCTACTAACCTATCTAGATGTCGCGTGATGTCTGCAACCTTCGCACCAGGCAGGCAAGTCACCATGCGGTCAATACGCCCATCACAAACCCGGCTCTCTATATTCCTGATAATCAAATCACCCACCACAAGAAGCCCCCCTCCCACTACCCGTGGAGGACTGTCCTCGGTGCAAGAGGAAAATAGCTTGCTTCCAAAGATAGTGATTTCAGTGTAAAAATCCACCCCTTAAACCAACCGCTACACTGTAGCAATCTACGCACTTCACACCTGATAACAATGTTGCAATTTTGTGCAATTCTAGCTCTTTGGAGTTCTGACCTTTAGAAAGGGAAAGGAAAGCAGCTGCAGGTTCTGGGAGATGTGTGAATGTTTAAAGCAGCAAGGGGGCTTGAGTTGCCACTGCTGCTGTGTGCCCTGGGCAATGGGGAGAGGAGGGGAAAGAATTGCTGGCTGCCCGCTGCCATTTATCTTCCCTCCAGGCAAGCGGCAGCCACCCAGCCACCCAGCTAGGCTCTGTGAAGGGGTCCCTTGTGGGTTGCGTGTTCACGCCAGGATGAAGAGAGCAGGGCAGCTCCGAAAAGCGGCTTTTAGAAAGTAGCCACTTGAGTCCCCCCTTGAGTCACGTACGCCACGTATGATCCTCAGAATCCGAATCCAACGTGATTGAGATGAAAGTAATGCGATCAGGAAAATTCGCGTTTGCATCCAGTTCTATTATTTTGGTTTAGGGAAACTGGATTAAGTTTATAATGGGGATACGGCCAGTATTTCTAAAGACATTTCTGAGTCTTGTTTTTTTCTGCACTGGGGGCAAAGGAAGACACAGGGTGTCATCATGGTATCGGTTCTGAAGAGGCTTTCTCTGCTATGGGCAAACAGCTGTTCCTATATCTGTGCGGCATTGCACATTTTAATATCTTACTCTGTTGTTCAATGATAACATCTAACCTGTGAAAACATTCTAGCTGGCTGCTTTGAGTTCAGCCTATTTGTTTCACTTAATAATGTTTTATTTCTCTTTTCCCATCATGGTCGAAACACTCTTAAGTTCACGAAGGCTTCCCTAAATGATCTCCCTTCCAACCTTCCCATTCCTTATTTTCCTGCTAGCTGAAACCACACTGGAAGAAAGAGAAAATCACATGGTTTACTGCCACTAAAAGTGTGTCATCTCTGGTCACTGTGTGATTCATTTTTGGACAGAATTGCCTGTTTGTTTTTCCCTTCATCTCTTGGAGATCCACAGGAAAACGCCATGTCTCAGAGTGATGGTGAGGCAGTTTTAGAATTTCCTCTGACTGCTGGCTTTGTAGGCATACAGCCACATCCAACTTGTGACTTTAAGGCAGCCTTTGGTAGCCCACAGCTGTCCTAGACCTCAAATCCCATCAGTACCAAATTGCGCTTTAGTTCCAGGCCATTGGAACCCTTGCAGCAGAGGTGTGTCCTAGAACAGGTTAATCAAATGAGGATGGGCCAGGTGGAGCACTTCAGCTGGGAACTGCTCCAGAGTCGTTCCAGCTAGAGACCGTTCCACCCTCTGCAAGTGAGGAAACAGCTTATGGGTTTACTGTAGAGGTGAGGATTATAATGCCTGTCTGCCCAGTGTACAGGGAGACAGTCACCTTAAGAAGTAGATGTGGCAGAGGTGAAGGATAATTGATCTCACTAAGGTCTTCTCTTTGGTTGTGGTATTTCTCCGTAATCCATGTCAGTCTTCCTCTGCTTGTGTCCCAGAGTAGTGTGGTCTAAAAGCCTGAGAGCTGCTTGGTTTTGAACTGATTTTAGAAGATTCTCCTTCTTAAATTTCACTTCAGCATGTGGACATTAGATCTGTCTGAACTTGGATCAGTCTCAGTTCAATCCCATGAAGATCATGCAAAGTCCATTCCAGTCTGAGGCATAAAAGTGATTTTGTGTATTTGTCCATTCATGTATCTTACGTGCACCTAGAGTGGAATGGTCTCCTGGCAAAGAAAAGAAAATGGGTCCCTCACCGGGTTGTGTCAAACTGGTTCTATATGATCTAGATTCATACAGAACCGGTGTGTGTGTAGTTGCTTTTTTTTTTTCAGACTGGACCCATTGTGAATTTCCAAGGTTTGGTACAAAACTAATGGAACTGGGGGAGATTTGATGAATGTACAGTTCGATTCTTCTCCCACATCAAGCCCCACATCTCTCCCTTCCCTCTTTGTACCCCAACCTCCCCCTGGAATTAGGCCCCAGTCCCCCCCCTCCCTCTCCATTTACTCCCTGCCAATCTGGGGCCATGCCTCACCGTATTGACCGCCTGGATTTCCACCAAACTCCACAGCATCTCCCCAACCTTTCAAGTGCTCCCTTTGTTTCCGAGCTCCTTGGCCAAAACCCAGGCTTATTCACTACATCCATCTGTTCACATATCTGCTTACAACTGCATTAGAATCTAGGCGCATAACTAGAAAGCAAGATGGACCTCCCATAAGATGAACAATGATAAATAAACAAATCATGGTGTGTCTTGACACCAAATGTGGTCCTGCTGGGACTTTCCTCAGGCCCCGCCAGGCCTCCAGAGATCAAGAAATTCAAGCACAGTCATTTTTAATATAAGCTTGAACTTGTTATGGCAAATATAACTTACAGTTTATGGTAAATATGATAGATCATTAACTTACTCCACAAGGTGCTCAAAGTCTGTTATTGTTATTATTGACAGAAACACAACAATACAACAGAACATGACACCAAGCATCTTGGCTTTGATATTTCATAACGTAACATGATCTTCCCAAGTTCTGAAGATGATGTTATGTGCCACTGATAATTTTGTTATTGTTGTTATTGTTATTATTGACAGAAACACAACAATACAACATGACACGACACTAAACATCTTGGCTTTGATATTTCATTATGTATCTTCCCAAGCTCCAAAGATGATGTTATGTACTACTGATAATTTTGTTGTTGTTTTATTTTCCAGACATGGGGATTTTTCCAACTTCCTTTGAAATTGTTGTCCACTGTGCTTTAATATGTTGTTGCCATCTTGAGCTACGTGAAATAAGTCAGGAACCCCCAACACAATCCATCATTCCATCAACTGGTCTGGTTCCAAGTTACTTGTCCATTTGATATGGCTGGTGGTTTATTCTTTCCATGTTCTGGCAAACTTGTGCCAATTCAAACCAGCCTCCGTTCGCCCTATAGACACATCCACACTGACATACAGCCGGCGATGTTTGCAAATTTTTGTAACGAAGGCCCTCCAGTCTCATCTTGGCTCAGCGCCGCCAGCTCAGCTTATCGCTCAAGCGAGGCCATCTGTCGGCACCAAGAGTTCCCATTTTGGAGCTGTCCTGCAGGAAGTCAATCTTTTGACACAATTTCCCCCCGTTTCGTTGCAGCAGGTCTCACAGGATACTGAAATCAAGGAACCATGTGTTTGCAGAGAGATATGTCAACTCTGACCGTTGACGAATGGAAATTCAACAAGAGAGGAGCCGTGCAGGGTATGTTAGTTTCTGAAAACACAGAAGAAGGCTATGGCTCCTCCTTTAATCTTCAGGTCTCCACCTCCAGAACTCTCAATGGGATCTAATTCAACAAGCAAGCGGGCTGATTTCCGACTTTAAGAAAACAGTGCTTTCCTTATTTTTCGAATAGAAGTTGATGGGGAATGTCTTCTTTTAGAAGCCTGGTTTATTTACTTGCTTTTTTTTTTTTCCATATGAGGACCTCTAATGCTCCACCTTTTCCCCATATCTTCTTTCCTCTTCTCTTGTTCTGCCACCTCCAATTTTTCTTCTAGTTGTTCTTCATCTGTCTGTTACCCACCTTCTATCTTTCCTTATCCTTGTAGGTTTCGGAAGGAATGGATCTTATCTGTTGTTGTTTTTTTAAAAAAATCCGGTTTACAGAAGTCATATTGTGAATTTTGTGAAGTTCAAATGTTGAGCATTTGAGAATTTTACAGTCACAGCCAACCCTACTGGATGATCAATACAGGTGAACTATGCTTGATTCAAAGTGTTATGCGCCTACTGTGGGCTTGGAGAGTCCATTGCCTTTCACTTTGCCTCGTTCAGCTCGATCAAATAATACAGCACAAAACATTTCATTGCCAGGCCAACAATATTTTCCGCAAGACTTCCAAACTCTTAAGGCATTTGTCTCTATTTAGCAGAGACCCATACAGCTTTTCTGGCTGCAATCCAGATGAAGTTAGTAATGATCTTCCCATTGAAAGTGACAAGTTCTAAGCACATTGTGTGACCACATTGTTCCATCAGTTTCAGTGCAACTTAGTCACTATGTGGCTCAACTGGAGCCTTTACATGAGTCTCCTAGGAGCCTATTACTTTCAAAAAGAGGAGAGGAAAAATGTTGTTTTATTATTACGTTCAAGCTCATGTCTAAGAAAGCATCATTCCTTCCCAGGATTTTGGCCTTGGAACCCCAGGAAACTTTCTTTTAGGCTGAGACTCACCCAACAGGTTTGTTAGCGAGATCACAAGGTCTTCGCCTCAGAGGTTTCAGTTCTCTATTGTACAACTACTATCCTACCTTTCTTCTTGCTTCCCCTCTATGCACCGTCTTTCACTTCATCTAATCTGATTGCCATACCGATTCTTCTATGCCTATCTGTCTCCTCTCGTCATTTCTAGCTGCTATACTTTGGATTGGAGTCACCAGATCAATGCTCTTGATACAATTTTGCCCTAAGTCTCCCTGGTAGCCTCAAAGGTGCTCAACCTTTTTAGCTTAGAGGGGGAAGCCATGAGATGTCCTTCTTGACTCACCAGACATAACCCTAGGCCCCCAAAGATGGCAGCCTCAGCATTGAATTCTGTCTCACAGGATTTCATAGTTTCCATAGATCCATAAATAAATTCTGGACACCAGCCATTTCTTGAATGTTCTCTGCCTCCTCCAGAGCAGACAAGCACAGGTGAAGTCTGGCTTTTGTGGAGTAGAAGAAGGGAGGATAAAAGTGTTAGGAGATGTATCTTTCCTCAGCGCATTTACTGAAAGGAAAACTCATCTCCCAACCACAGGGTTTCCCATCTGTGAGACCTGTTATCTGCCTCTGGTCACCTGCTTTCAAGCAGGTGGTTGCATTAAGGGCACTGCACTCTTTTGTCAAAATCACATTAGGGCATAAGTGTATGCTGCTTTGAGGTTTGGAATGGCACGTCTAAGAAATTCAACATCTCACCCTTTGTCAGATGTTCTGCACTAACCTTTGGGCTGGTCCATGACTCCCTCCGGCATTGTAGACTGGTCCAAGGGAGGCCTTTCCCACTACTGGTATGTTCTGCCCACACAGGATGGAATGTAGTCCAGACCAAAGAGACCCATGATTAAAACTGTCCTACCAATGGATCATCAGGTCCTGATCTGGAACACAGAGGGCGAATCCCCACAGCAAATTTATTTCGCTTTCCCTAATCCGAAATAATAGAACCGGATGCAAACGCGGATTTGCCTATTCCCATTACTTTTAACTTAATCACGTTCGATCCGGATTCTGAGGATCGTATGTGGCGTACGTGACTCAAGGGGGGACTCAAGTGGCTACTTTTTAAAAGCTGCTTTTCGGGGCTGCCCTGCCCTCTTCCTCCTGGCATGGACGCGCCACCCATAAGGGACCCCTTCACCGAGCCTAACTGGGTGGCTGGGTGGCTGCCGCTTCCATGGATGGAGGAAAAATGGCAGCGGGCAGCCAGCCAGCGATTCTTTCCCCTCCTCTCCCCATTGCTCAGGGCGCACAGCAGCAGTGGCAAGTAAAGCCCCTTTGCTTTAAACATTCACATTCAGCTGCTTTCATCCCTTTGCCTTTCTAAATGTCAGAACTCCAAAGAGCTAGAATTGCGCAAAATTGCAACATTGTTATTCCAACCATCAAGGTGTGAAGTGGTTCCAGCGCTACAGTGTAGTGATCCCTGTTAAGTGGATTTTTACACTGAAATCACTGTCTTTGGAAGCAAGCTATTGGGAGAGGGAAACCCTAAACATCGATTCTCATCCCTTAAAATGGTACTGTCCACACTGTAAAAAATGTAAAACGTTTCAAGCGCATGATCCGGAGTGAGACCTGTTGAAATCAGGATTGAGATTCACCACGCTTTGGGGGTGGTTTAACACGGGAAAAGCCTGTTAAGCCAAACTGCCGTGCAGACTCTGAGGATTGAAAATATTTTGAATCCGACATAATGTTGCCGTGAAGACGCGGCCATAGAGAGATCTGCAAAAGGGACACCTCCATTTTGCAGACTACTCTGAGAACCCAAGTGCATTTTCGAAAAGGGCCCCCCAGGGTCTCTGAGACTAGAGACTTGTGTGAGCTTTGGGCCAGACAGGGGACTGGTCTGGAGTAGTACCACTGTGCAGACAGTGCATTTCCAGACCACTGCCTGCTCCAGATCCACTGATCTGCATCCCAGCCTTTGGGTGCAGAACGGCAGTTGGACTAGGGGAGCTGCTTTCATCTGCCTGGATCTTGCTTTGATCAGAGCAACACCTGCGGGAAATTAGAGCAGAGGTTCTGACTGAGCATCTGCTACTTCTCTTACTGACCTGTGTTAACGGTTCCCAGATTGCCAATGCACTAGGCAACACTGCCTCATTGGAAGAATGGTTCTGTCCATGGGTCTTGTTCACCTTCAGATACAGTATTGGCACATGGGGCACTTTATTCTCTGGTTCTCTTTGGTTTTGGTTGGTTTCTCAGCTCAGCGAGTGCCTCAGTTTTCCAGACCCGGAAGCGCTTTATGGCTTTTTCTCCTTCCACGCCGGCCCCCATATCCCTTCCAGCATTCAATCAAACACCTTACAGCCCCCAGAAGCCACAATTGGGAATGCATTCAGAAGCCATTAATTAATCCAGGAAGCAAGTCCGGCCCCAAAGAAACCCAGGAGCTGTGTGATCGAAAACAGGCCATGAAAGAAGGCCTTTCATGCCGTCCTTTTCAGGTGGAGTTTTGCCTCTGGATTAAAAGAGTTTATTCAGGTACTCGCACATTTCCCGGCTGTCTGAACTGGGCGGAATGTGGAAACCTCTAAGTCATGATCGATTGCTGTAAAAGCGACCGGCGTGGGCCAGCTGGGGAATAGGAGGATGAAAGGCTGCCCATTAGGTGACACACGTACTGTGAAGGATGAAAGGGAGACCCGGAATTTGGGCCCTCGAGTCACCAGCGAGGCAGTGAAAGCTCAAATCGCCTCTTTATTCCTTCATGAATGAGATTCTCTTTCCCTCTCTTTCTCTTTTTTAGAAGATCTGTTTTCAGAAGTTTTATAGGTCTCCAGATTCCACACTGGATTTCTTTCTTTCTTTCTTTCTTTCTTTCTTTCTTTCTTTCTTTCTTTCTTTCTTTCTTTCTTTCTTTCTTTCTTTCTTTCTTTCTTTCTCACTCTCCTCTCTCTCTCTCTCTCTTCCTTCCTTCCTTGGCTTAAAGAGAAAAACCCAAATGGCATCCTTCCCCCAACAGGCACATTAAGAAGGAGCACAGACTGATGGGAAATTCTCTCGGAGAAGCTCATTTTGAAAAGATCAGTGCTGTGAAGAGTGCCATAGGAAAACCACCGGCCCTTTTGGCAGTCCCCTTTGCCAGGACCAATCAGGACCTGCTATAGTCTAGATGAGCATGTAGACATCAGGCCCCTATTTTGGGATGTAAAACAGAATAAGGCCCAGTGCAGAAAGAGCTATCCCGGGCCTCCTTTTCGCTGTTAGTCATCTCTCCCTCCTTCCTAAAATCTGCATTTCTTACTGCAAAGGTCCAGCCTATTCTCTGAAGACCAACAGATGCCTCCTCTTAAATGGAAATGACTCTGCCCATTGGCACCCTAGAACCCTAAACATCCAGGGTGACTTGGGATTGGAGTGGCACACACATTTGCCTTCTTCTTGAAAAGGCATTGACGTTTCTATCTACCCACCCACCCACCCACCCACCCATCATCTATCTATCTATCTATCTATCTATCTATCTATCTATCTATCTATCTATCTATCTATCTATCTATCTATCTATCTATCTATCTATCTATCTATCTATCTGTCTGTCTGTCTGTCTGTCTGTCTGTCTGTCTGTCTAAATAAATAATTTTTTTTTAAATCACCTCAATTAGGGTTGCCTGCCCCATGCCTGGTCCAAATGCCCACAGAGATGCCCAAATGGGGACCTGCAGCTCATCCGTGCAAGATCTATTCTAACATTTCTGCTCTGGGTGGGGACATGCAATCCTTGCAGGTTCCTTGGCAGAAGAAGAAAAAGAAGAAGAGGAGGAAGAGGAAGAGGAAGAAGGCATCACTCCCTGCAAGAGCAGAGGAGCTAAATCAGCAAACCAAAAAGGGTGCTTATTTGTGCCACCATCTATTTGGAACGCCCAGAAAGGCAGCAAACTTCAGCAACGAAGCTACTGTTATTGTTTTGCTGTGCCTTGCCGTGAAAAGACATGTAAGGTCACAGGCACCTGGCAAAGTCTATGGAAACAAGAGAAACTCTCTTCCTCTCCCATAGTAGACCATATACAGTAACTAACAGTTATAAACATGTCTTATGCACACAAAAATATCAAGGGTTTTTTTTAAAAAAAATCCACCTTTTTTATACATCCTAAAGCACTTCTAGTTCTGAACTTTTTAAAAAATAATAATTTATTGAAATCTGGGAAAGCAAACCAAAGGAATTTCAAAAGGCTTTCCAAAATAGGCAGCCTCCCATACACTCTTGGCGCCACTTCATTGAAACCCTTTCTGCTCCCCCCCTGGGTTTCTGCTCCCCTCCGTTACATAGAAATTCCATTGATCTTGGTTCATTTCAGTGGTTTAAGCAAACACTGGGCTGTTTATATTTGCATGTGCACACACACACACACACGCACACACACACACACACGCACATACACAGGTGCAGAGAAAGATAGGAAGCTAAAAAAGATATTTTTGCATGAAATGCGGCCCTTAGGTCTATTTACATCTCTCTCTTTCCTGGTCCAGCCCCATGCTGAAGATATTCCGAAATTATTCCGGGTCCGCCTCGGGAGCATCTCCATGCAAAGCCCTAATATGGGTTACATGCAAGACAATGGGCGAATCCCCACAGCAAGCTTATTTCGGATTCAATACAGTTTCAGGCCTTGCAGACCCTACGTCAGTTTGGCTTAACACACTTTCTGCGTGTTAAATCGCCCCAAAGTGTTGTAGATGTTAACCCTCATTTCAACAGGTCTCACTCCGGATCGTGCGCTTGATACGTGTTACATTTTTTACTGTGGGGACCCTACAGTTTTAAGAGATGAGAACCCATGTTTAGGGTTTCCCTCCCCCAATAGCTTGCTTCCAAAGGTAGTGATTTCAGTGTAAAAATCCAACCTTCACAGCAGCCGCTACACTGTAGCAATCCAGCCACTTCACACCTGATAACAATTTTGCAATTTTGCACAATTCTAGCTCTTTGGAGTTCTGAACTTTAAAGGGGAAAGGAAAGCAGGGGCAGGTTCTGGGAGATGTGTGAATGTTTAAAGCAAGGGGGCTTGAGTTGCCGCTGCTGCTGTGTGCCCTGGGCAATGGGGAGAGGAGGGGAAAGGATCGCTGGCTGCCCGCTGCCGTTTTCCCTCCATCCAGGCAAGCGGCAGCCACCCAGCTACCCAGCCAGCCTCTGTGAAGGGGTCCCTTGTGGGTGGCGCATTCACGCCAGGTGGAGGAGGGCAGGGCAGCCCTGAAAAGCAGCTTTTAGAAAGTAGCCACTTGAGTCCCCCCCTTGAGTCATGTACGCCATGTATGATCCTCAGAATCCGGATCGAATGCGATTAAGCTGAAAGTAATCGGATCAAGCCAATTCGTGTTTGCATCCGGTTCTATTATTTTGGTTTAGGGAAACTGGATTAAGCTTATAATGGGGATGCACCTAATATGTGTTAAAACCCCCCACTTACATCCAAAATAAGGGGTTAGCACGTATTGTCCTGGGGTCATGCGGACACTCCCGGGTTATTTGGGGCGGAGCCTGGTGGCCGCAGTAGTAGTGGGCATGGTTTTGCCTCTGCTCCCTGTTCCTGCCAGGCACGCTGCAATCAGATCCTGGCAATCTGATGGCTGTTAAGTCACATAATAGCAGTGAAATTAAAAGGCTTTCCTCTCCTTCAGGATTGGCTGATCTGAAAGTGATTGAGACAAGTCGACCTGAATTGAGAGAAAACTTTGAGCCGGTTGCGAGTGTGTGTGTGTGTGCCTACTGTCGTGCCCATGTGCACACTTCCGCTAATCTGTGGCGGGCAAGGAAGGGAATGATCTGCTTTTAGTTATGCTTTTAACTAACTTTTGGTTATGCTTTTAACTGTGGTGGCCAAGGAAAGGAATAATCTTTGTGTTCGTGGAGGTGCAACTGAGGTGTTTGCCTGTCATCACTGCAGCAGGTGGGACAGATTATGGTGACGTTAACCCGGCTTCCTATCAGGGGAGAGGGTGTGTGGGGAGAAAAAGATGTGGGTTCACGCTGCAGCTTCCATGGGGACAGGCACGCATGATTTGAATCCGTGTTGTCCCAAACCACATGGGGACACTTCATTGCGAGTTATAACGCAGATTTATATGACACGCATCACAAGCGTAGCAACGGGCTTCAATGGGAATGCACCCTCTCCCTCATCTCTTTCTCTGCCTTTCTCTGACTGTAAAATAATCCATCTTATTAAGAGGCTAGACTCAAAACATGCTAACTCTGACCACACTCAATATCTGTTTATCCTTCCTCAGTTCGTCCTCAGTTTGGGACACTTTGCTCACACCTTTCTGTCCCCACCCTGAGACTCCGTTACAAAACTTTTTTAGATCTCCACCCTTCTCCACGGTCACAAGACCCCTGCACTCTGATAGGATCAAAGTTCTGCCACTCAACAGCAGGATCCACCCACTATAGTCCAGTTCAGCCCCTTTGGTCCCCCTTCCCGATCACACTCAAAAATCGGGATTTAGGAAAATCTGATTGAATGGGGGAAAGTCCACAAATAAAACGAATTGGACCAAAAAAGTCTGAGCAGTGGGGACTGAAGATGGACTGAAGAAGGATTAAAGTAAAGGTGAATTTTCTGAGTTATCCAACACTGAAAGAAAACAGTTTGCCACTGATGTATTCTCCCACTCTGAAAGTGGACTGAACCTGGATTAAACCTTAAGTGTAACCATGACCTCTCTATACAGTCATCCAACCAATCAATTAAATACATTCTTCACTGAATTGTGTTTTTTTTCCTTGGAAAGAGAAAGAAGATTAAAGCAAAATGCATTTCTGACTGCTATAGCAAGCTTGTATTTTGGTGAGAGGAGAAAAAGAAGAAAAAGACATTTTAATCCTTATACACAGGGACAAAGGTGGTGGGAGGACCTGACTGGGTTATACATTAGGGGTGTGGAGTTTGATAAATTCCTGATACTATATTCTAGGTGAAATAATAAGTGGAAAACAAGCAAGAACCATAAAATATGCTCAGAAGTGACTTGGTTTTTGTCAGATTGCCAAGGCGATGGAGAAAGTGATTGGCATAAGCAAAAAGATGGTTTGAGGATAATCTTAATGGAGAATTCAAAACACTTTAAAAGCGGGGAGAGTAAATGGGTAAGCTGTAATTTAAAGGTCTAATCACGTATTTCTAAGGACAGCCCCCAGACCCATTTTGAGGTATAAAGAAAGCAAACAGATGATATGGTATGATAAGGAGTAACTGAATCTTCAGCCAGTGACAAATGGGTTTGGAAGTCTTGAAAAGAGAAAATGAGGAGGAGGAGGAGAAATGTATACATTGCTTTACTGGCAGAAGGGGATTTTTTGGGGTGCTAAATGAAATAGTCACCATATCTATTGAGGCTGTGTCCCCATGCACTGTATACTCCAAATCAAATCTGAATTCGGTAAGGAGTTTCCCCATGCAAAGCCCCCTAACCGGACTATATATGGACCAAATTGCCCAAATCCACCCTAAATTTAGTCCTCTAGGCTGCATCCCCATGCACTCCGTTTAGTGTGGTTTGGAACATTTTTAATCCGGGTGCAGGGCCGAATTCGAATTGAGCTGTCCCCATGCATTTGGTGATAGCACGGGCTCAATTTGACTATGGGTATCTCCATGCAAACCACACTAAACCGCTGCACAGGGGAACAGCATCTTTTTCTCTCCGCCACCCACTCTCCCGATTGGAAGCCGGGCTCAGGTCGCCAATCTCTGTGCTGCCTGCTGTAGTGATGGCAGAGAAATGCCACCTAACACTTCTTTCTCCGATTGCAGCACACAGGGCCAAAAGACAATAAAAATGTAATATTAAAAAAAAATGAAAAAGCCAGATCATTCTGCAAAGCCGCTATACAGGGTTTGGCTGCAGTTTACCAGAGGCGCGCACCTCCGCTTCACCCAGTACAGCAATTTACACCCAGTGCGCTAAATTAAGCCATTTAAATTAAATTATCGTGCCTGGCTTGGCGATCAGGGTGGTGGTGGAATAATGGTCATGGAAAGAGATTCATGGAATGGTAATCACATCTTTCGCTGTAAAACTGGGGCACTGAAGCTTTTATTTGTCTTGCTGACTTGACAACCGGGGAACGGGGGGTGGAATAATGGTCATGGAAAGAGACTTGTTTCTGTTCCCATTAATTGCCAAAAATGCCCAAACTGTTGCAGTCTCCAATGCACAGGACAGGAATGGCAAGCACAGGACGTGAAACCCTCCTGCTAATGACAAGAGCATCAATCTCCTCCCCTAATAACCCGGGAGTGTCCCCATGCGTGGACTCAGCCTCCAGAATAATGCGAGCTTGCCTCCAGAACTGTAGCAAGAACAGTTTTCTTCAGGAGTAGATTTACTGCAGATTTGGTCCACATGTAGCCCAGTTTGGAGGCTTTGCATGGGGATGTTCCTTGCCGAATTTGGATTCAATTGGGACTATATAGTGCATGGGGACGCGGCCCTAGAATACTGTTCTTGGCACAGTTTGGGAGCCAAGTCCACATCCTTTTTGAGGCTGAGTCCGTACATGGGGATGCTCCCGGGCTATTTGGGGGAGGAGATTGATGCTTTTGTCATAGCAGGCGGGTTTTCACATCCTGTGCTCACTGTTCCTGTTCTGTGCATTGGAGATCGCAATGGTTTGGGCATTTTTGGCAGTAAATGGTGACTGAACAGAAACAAGTCACTTTCCACGACCATTATTCCACCCCCCCTTCCCTGATTGCCAAGCCAGGCAAATGTGCAAGACAAATACCAGCTTCTGAAACATGCATACAACAACTGGGCGCACCAGTTTTATAGCAGAAGATGCAATCACCATCCCATGAGTCTCTTTCCACTCCCCGATCACCAAGCCAGGCATGATAATTTAAATTGCGCAGAAATGCTAAACTGCGTACTGCGTGGAGTGGAGGTGCGCGCCTCCAGTAAACTGCCACCAAACACCATAGTGGCTTTGCAGAACGATCTGGCTTTTTCATATTTTTTTACTATTATATTTTTATTGCCTTTCGGCCCTATGTCCCGCTATCAGGGAATGAGGTGTTGGGTGGCAATTCTCTGCCATCACTACAGCAGGTGGCACAGGGGTTGGTAACATTAACCCGGATTCCTATCAGGAGAGAGGGGGCGGAGAGAAAAATATGCTGTTTTCCCTGTGCAGGGGTTTAGTGTAGTTTGCATGGGGACATGCGTTATCAGCAAACACAATTCGAACTCCGTCCCGCAGCTGGACTAAAAATAGTCCAGTCCAAACAGAGTGCATGGGGACGTGGCTTGAGAGTCACATCTTATATGGCTTCCCACCATAAAAGTGAGCATCTTACCAGGATTTGGAGCTCCTGAGGTCTGAATTCAGAGGCACACTTCACCGATAGTCATGCCTATCTATCAACCATCAGTTGAAAGTTCATGTCTCAACTTCATCACAACTCCATTTTGACAATCTAAGGTCACATCTAAGGTTTAATCCAGCTTCAGTCCACTTTCAGAGCGAGAGAATACATCAGCATCGTGACCAGTAATTTTCTTTCCACATTATCTATCCCAAGGGTGAATGTTCTGAGTTATTTAACATGGAAAGGAAATAGCTTGTCACTTTCCTGATGTATTCTCTCACTCTGAAAGTGGACTGAAGCTGGATTAAACGTTAAGCGTGACCACAGCCTTAGCAAGAAAGGGTTTTGTTTGTTTGTTTTTCTGAGAGTAGAAAAATGGGCCTTTCTTTGGAAAGCACCAACAAGGGTTTTCATGCCCTTAAGAGAGGCAGCCAGTTTAACACAGGACAATTTCTATGCTGTTCACAGAGACACAGTGGTTTAGCCCCTTCAGGAAGTCATCTTTCTAGGTAAACAGAAACATGGCCGTGAATCTGGAAAGCTCCCCAGAAGATCAGGAATCAGGAAACCCCCTCGCTCCCCCCCAAAACCCTTCCACAGAAAGAAGGGATCCACACTGAACCTGAGGCTGCATCCATTGTTCTTGGGTACTCCCAAGTTGTGGCCAACTCCTGGTTGACTGCATGCTCACCTCCACGGACACCTCTATCCTGTTTTCTTTGGAGAGACAGAAGTGGTTTCCTACTTCCGAGGCTTGGCTGGGGATCAAACCAGCAAGCCCCTGCTTTCCAGGCAGTCTGCTTTACTGCTGCACTACAGATAAACTCCCAGTCAGTGTGCAGTTTTCCTGGCAGAGATGCAGAGGTGGTTTGCCACTCTCGACATCCAGGGAGAGGCTGGGGAGCGAACTGGCAATTCTCTGCAATCCAGGCAGCTTACCGCTGAACTGCACCCACTCCTCGCTGCCTCCGTGCTCAGCTATGAACCCAGCAACACCTGGCATGCCCTTGTGTTCTCATCCCACCTGTAACCCTTGTCAATCCACAGCATGTCGATTAGAAGCGGGATGGGATGGGTGCAATACCTACCCCGTGCTGCCACCACTGAGTGGCTTTCGAGCCACGTAGGAATTGAAGAGCTACACATTCTTTTCTATAGTGTAACTCATTGCAGTCTAGCAGGTCCTGGACTGAAGCATGGCCCTGTCTGATGGAAATGTCCACGCACAGAGCCTGTTTTGCAGAGGCCACGGCTGTACTGAGGGCCATGGCGAAGCTGATGCTGTTGCAAAGTGCGCTGGCTCTGAAGTGCCTCATCTCTCCGGGCGTGTGGTGCTGGCTTGCCGCGTCTCACACACTGCACACTTGCAATACGATAAGAGGCCATTATTCTTTCAATCCTCTGTGCTCTTTGCCTTCCTCAAGCACCCTGGCATCATCTTCCCTTCCCTTCGCCTTTGAAGTGTGTCTGAGCTGCCGGTAGCTAGAAGGTGACACCTACGTTGTGCCTCTTTGGCGCTCTTATCTCTGTCAGCGGTCTTTGAGCGGCTGACACTTTGGCAGCCCAATGGCCCTTCTGCTGCAGAGCCTGTCCCTTCAACGACCTTTTGGCTTTCTCAGGAAGACACCTGAAACCCCGCTCAAAGGGATCAGAAAAGCAGAGGCATCCCGCCTCCTCTTCTTTCTCCGGCTGACAAAGAGCCATCCCTCATGACAGGGGAACTGCCGTTTGTCTTATCCATGATGTCTCTCCCCGTCTCTGCTTTCGCCTCTTTGGCTGCAAGGTTTTCTTTTCTTCTCTTCTTAGGAGCAGGGATTTGGTGCCACATCACAAGACCTTCTGTTACAGTCTTTTGCCACTCTGTTTACCTTTTGCAAACACATCCAGTCAGGATTAGCAGGCAACCCCCCCACCCCACCCCCTGGTGAACATTTGTGTGCTAGTAAGGGCCAGAATTTACTTGCAGTTGGGAGAAGAACAGAAGGTTTGTCAGCCACCTTGGGTCCCCTTAAATGGGTGAGAAAAGCAGGGTAGAAAAGTCAACTCTCCTCCTCCACCACCACCACCAAGCCAGCTGGGTGACCTTGGGCTAGTCACAGCTCTCTTTCTAAGTTCTCACAGCCTCACCTCACAGATTGCCTGCTTTGGGGAGAAGAACAGAAAGTTTGTCAGCCACCTTGAGTCCTCTTAAATGGGCAAGAAAAGCAGGGTAGAAAAGTCAAATCTCCTCCTCCACCACCACCACCACAAAGCTAGCTGGGTGACCTTGGGCTAGTCACAGCTCTCTTTATAAGTTCTCACACCCTCACCATCCTCACAGGGTGTCTGCTTTGGGGAGAAGAACAGAAGGTTTGTCAGCTGCCTTGAATGTGTGAGAAAAGCAGGGGTAGAAAAGCCAACTCTTTTTCGTCTTCTTCTAGCTATCTTCTACATATATCTGGCTATACAGCCAGACCTAGTATAGCAGCGTTTGGTTTCATTTGTTTAATGCAGCCTTGGAAAATAACAGTAATGCAATCTGACCTCCATAGTATCATCAGCTTAGGCTTAGAGATGTGGAAGTGTGGTTTGAGTTTTGATGGATTGATTTGGATATGGGGAGTTAGCTGGGCTTTTACCCTTTAAAAAGACCCTTCCCCCAGCAAGGTAAAAATCACTTTTAATTTTTTCCCCAGCAGGTTTGATGCTTGAGCATACCAGTCACCCCCGCCCCCCTAAATTGAAAAGGTTCAGGTTAGAACCGAGCCACTTGAAGTTTGGTTTTGTTCAAACTGAACTCCCTCCTAAAGTTTGTTCATGTGCATCTCTCCTTAGGTCTGCTTTGGAAATCCAAGTTTAAAAAGCAAGTTTGCTGCCAACAATTAGGGAACTTCTGGGGAAGGACATCTGCTCTTGGAGGTGGCCCCCAAAGGCCTGAAAGGCATTGCAGCTGCATGAGTCCTCCCCTAGGGACAGAAAGCGCCCTAGGGGCACCCTTCATTTGGAGTATGAAAAATTGCTCCAATTCTGTGCCTGCTAACATTGTCTGGAGAAAGGGCAGTGGCTGCAGAGGCTTTTGACATTTCCTGCTGAGCTGGACAGAGAGCAGCCACCTTCCTTGGTCATTTCCTGTCCGACACTTAAGTGTGCTAGGCAGAAACTTTAGAAGGGGGGAAACAAAAGTCCAGCAGCCTCCAAACTTTTACCCAGGCCAAAATGCTCAGGAGGGCAAGAGAGACATGGTTGCCTCCATACCGGACCTCTCACGTGAAAGGTGAGATCCTACCACTGCAGCAACTCTCTCCACTGTTGTGGGGATGAAGCCCCAGGGGCTTTTATTGAATGGGAAAGAAAAACAGAGAAAGAAGAGAAAGAGGATGGAGAAGGAGAGATCAAATTGCCAAGGGTTTTAATCTGCATTTATCAAAAGACTCCAAACTGTGAAACTGAAACTGAAGAAACATTTGTTTGACTGCATTGCATTTCATCTTCAATTTTTATTTATTTATTTATTTATTTTGAAACCAATCTATGAGGTCCCTGCCCGACGCCAAAAGAACCTTTTCATCAATTAACGGTTGAGTTCCAGAAACAACTTGGCACAGTCCACCTCTCTCAGGGAGCTGAGTTAGAATACTAATGAAGAAATGATCTGCTGAAGAGATTTTAGCCTTATTTCCAGATGGGAATGACCGGGGGGGGGGGGGGAGGAGGCAAAGGAAAACCCCAAACTGCATGAAATAAGCAGAGGGGGGTACCTAAACTAATCCAGGTAAAGAAGTTAGAGGCATTGATGTATATACTAGGTATTTTCTACCATGACTTGTTGGAGTTCCAGGGGCATCATTTTTACCACTCTAAGGTCTCAAGAGTAAGAACTCTAGATAGATAAATCAGCATAAGGCTGTGGTCACACTTAGGCCACATTGCCACTTGACTATTTTAATCTGGATTGGACTATTCTAGTCTGGATTCAGAACCGAGTGCGCATTTTGGCTGTTCCCATTTGCTTGATGACAACACGAGCTCAGTTCGAATACTGCAGTTCCCATTCAAACTGCCCAAATCCCCAGCATGGAAAAACAGGATCTTTTAATCTTTCCCCCTTGTCCAAACCCTGTAAGCCTGCCCTGCTCAGAATCAGCTGAGCGAAAGAACAGACAGGGCGATCACTCTCCCTTTCAAATTGGACACTCCCTCCATTCACTATGGTACCAAGAAGGCATCAGCTTTGCACAGAATAAGCTGAGCAAAAGGACAGGGCAAAGTGATCTCTCCCTTTCAAATCAGCAAGGGGTGGGAGAAGAATGATTGTGGTTCCTGCACAGGTTCAAAGAGAGAAGAGGGGATTCTCTTTCTTCTTCTTTGCTTTGAATGAGCTGCTCAGGAGGGAGCGGGGCTAAAAAAGGATTTCCTCTGCCAATTGCTGTAACAATGTAATGTATCTCTCACAATTTCAGTGGCGTTTACAGAAAGGGGAAATCTATGTTCAAAGATCCAACTTTTTTAAATCTCCAGGACTCTACCATTGCAGGGATGGGAAGGACGGGGGGCACACCTTCTCAGATGTGAAATACCATGCATCTATGCTACATCAACAGTGGTGGCAGGCATTGGCCAGAAGGATTTAAGGGGGACAGCCCAAAAGGTAGATCTCTTCCCTGAAATGTCTGGTAGCGTTCCCATTGGGGGAAAAAAGTGGGCTAGCCAGCAAAACGGGACTGAGAACAGTTTTTCCGAGGACTTTTTTTCTACAGATTTTAGCAATATAGTCCCCGTAAAGTCCGGGAATAAAAATTTAAATGGGATCAGGTGATCCCGAAAACCGACTGGATTCGCATTTAATCTTGTATGGGAATACACCCTTAAGGTTTAATCCAGCTTCAGTCTGCTTTCAGAGTGAGAGAATACATCGGCAAAGTGACAAGCTGTTTTCTTTCAGCGTTAAATCTATCACATTTGGGATAGATAATGTAGAAAGAAAATTACTGACCACTTTGTCGATGTGTTCTCTCACTCTGAAGGTGGACTAAAGCTGGATTAAACCTTAAGTGTGACCATATTTAGTATGCAGATTTTAAGCAACTATTTTATGACAAGAGTCTCTGATTTTGTAAAAAGATCCCGGACTCTGTTCACACAGGGTTTTATTATTTTTTTAAAGGTTTTGTGAATTCAGCATAATTCTAGGCAGAATTGAACAGATAGCCCGTGAATGTGGCTCTGTTGATGAGTACCAGTGTCTCTTGTTGCTTCTAATTATTCTAACAGGTAAACACTTAATTATGCAATTGAGATACCAGATTGCCCATGAGTGTGCAACTATGTGTGTGTGCGTGTCTGTACATGAATGCATGCAATTTCACAGGGACGGAAGGAGAACCAGAGGAAAGAGTTACCAGACTTTTTTTCTGGGCTAGCTAAATATAGAAGTGGTCAGGGGGATCTGTCCGTGCAAACATCATGTGTGGGAAAGTAACCTGAGGTTGAACCTGAGGTTGAATTCTTTGCGCAATTGCTCTGCCTGACCGTCTGGACTATGATGGTTTCATTTTCATGTTACCATTACGTCCATGCAATTTTCCAGAACTTGATTGAAGGTATAAGGTAGGAATGAGGTCCTGGGATATCACATGGATGTAGTGGCATCAACTAGCAGAAAGGAGTAAATGCTGGGATTTGCCTCTTTGAGTTTGGTTCTCATATAACTGGGCACTGAAGAAACCCTCAAAACTGCCCTTTGGTGGAGCAAGAAAGGCTACTGAGTTTTTCTTGACAAAAGTAAGGCTGTTCAAGGCTGTTTCAGCACTTACCTGATGGTGGGCTGCTCCAAGGCCGCATCCCCATGGATAGATAATTACTGGTCACTTTGGTGATATGTTCTCTTGCTCTGAAGGTGGACTGAAGCTGGATTAAACCTTAGGTGTGATCGCAGCCGGTGACTCTGTGACGTTTCTTCCTTTTTGGCCATTCCTGATGCAAAGAGATTTTTTAGTGTACACTGAATTGTTCCTCTTCTCCTAGCAAACTTCTTGCCCTGACATTGTAAAATGAACGAGTTTCCATTATACCACTGACCCCTGTTGTGTGTTCTATTAACACCACATGTTGAAACTTTTATATTTTTAGTAAACCATGACCTTGTACATCCCCTGTCATTTCTTGCTGGCGCAAGCGCAACACATGTGGTCCGCATGAGGGCTAATGGTTTTCATTTGTGTACAATGTGCTCTTGCATCTGAGGCTTGCCCGAATGCAACGTGGGGTCACAGCAATCAATGTGTAATATGATTTTATTGGTTACAAACAATCACAACCGAGTGCAGGGATTGTTTGCTGCAAAGCACATTTTTGGCATCTGCACTCTTTTTTTGTTGTTGTTGTTGGTATTTTTATTCTTGCAAACCCAGATGAGAATGTGGCCTTGAGCAGTCGGGCCACTGGGGTGTGTGAGTGTGTGTGTGCATGGATACGTGCATGTGCGCTCTAATCCAAACAAGCACTGCAGCAGACACATGCTGACAGCGTGTCCGTGCGTGGCAGCCGGACTCCAAGTATGCAGAACTGTAGTTTCAACTTTTCCGAGAAGTCAAACATTTCTTCTGTGGCTTAACAGGATGTGGATTTGGAACACCGTGATTCCTGGGCATGCATGCAGGTTAGGCTCTTTAAACTTCTCCTGTACATCAAGTTTGCAAATACAAAGTAACAGGAATCTTCCAGGATCTTGGGCCTTTCTGCACTTCACCCACTGGTCACCTGGCAATGCGCTCCAAGGGGGAGCTTCTGCACTCGAAGCCGCCGTTTCCGAATCACAAATGGCTCTTTCTGTACAGGAGCGCATGGCAGGGCAACTACATGTGGAGCACAACTGAGTGCTCCACACATGCACTTACTTTCACCTGCCCGGGTCCTTCACAACTCCAGTGAACCCATCCACACCTCTATGGTACTGGGTGGGTCAGCAGATTGTGCCACACAAGTGCGCTGGCATGTCAGGTGACTTGCAATGTGAGCATGCATGGCACATCACTGTAGTCCTGGTGATGGTACCAGCTCATGGGTACTGGCGCTAACATTTGGACTCAAGATGGCATTGGCCCAGTTCCCATTACAAGCTTATTCCGGTTTCGGTAATCCGAAATAATAGAACCAGATGCTAATGCAAATATGCCTGTTCTCATTATTTTCAACTTCAATCGCGTTCGATCTGGATTCTGAGGATCGTACGTGGCGTACGTGACTCAAGGGGGGACTCAAGTGGCTACTTTCTAAAAGCCGCTTTTCGGGGCTGCCCTGCCCTCTTCCTCCTGGCGTGAACACGCCACCCATAACAGACCCCTTCACGGAGCCTAGCTGGGTGGCTGGGTGGCTACCGCTTGCCTGGATGGAGGAAAAATGGTAGCGGACAGCCAGCGATTCTTTCCCCTCCTCTCCCCATTGCCCAGGGCACACAGCAGCAGCGGCAACTCAAGCCTTAAACATACACACATCTCCAAGAACCTGCAGCTGCTTTCCTTTCCTTTCCCTTTCTAAAGGTCAGAACTTTCAAAGAGGTAGAATTGCACAAAATTGCAACATTGTTATCGGGTGTGAAGTCCATGGATCGCTACAGTGTAGCGGCTGCTGTAAGGGATGGATTTTTACAGGATTTTTCACTATCTTTGGAAGCAAGCTATTGGGGGAGGGAAAGCCTAAACATGCATTCTCATCCCACTAACACGGACCGTTCCCACGGTAAGAAATGCAAACCGTTTCAAGTGCATGAACCGGAGTGAGACCTGTTGAAATGAGGATTAACATTTACAACACTTTGGGGCGATTTAATACGTGGAAAGCGTGTTAAGCCAACCTGACGTGGGAACTGCAAGGATTGAAAACGATTTGAAACTGAAATAAGCTTATAATGGGAATGCGGCCATCGCCTGGCAAGTTCATCTTTCCCATCCTCCAGACAGGACAGGAAGTGCGAATTTGCCCCTTGATTAAACAAAATGAAACACTTCTTTTCTCTAAGGATTCTAGGTGCCTCCAGATATGGGTACAAACCTGGACCTCTGCCAAAATTATTTTGGGACTGCCAGACATATCCGTGGCAGTGCCAATAGAGTCCTGAGTAGGGATGTTCATGATTTTGGGGGGGGGGGGGTATTTGATTTGTATTGCATTGAATGCAAGAAAATTAGTATTCACTTGAACAGATCCCCTTCAAATGTAGTAGGATTTAAATTCAATACAAATGTTCAATTTGTGCCCAAATAAGGGTGCGATATCCTAAACCAGAAATATGATGGGAAATCCAGCAACAACGCCGGTTTCCTTGTCATATAGTCATTTTTCCTTGCCTCCTGTTTGTTTGCATAATGACTTAGCTTACAAAATATACATATGTTAGCAAACAGGAAAAAAATGAAGGGAAAAAAGTGGGGGATTGCTAACATACGGGCATTTAGAAAGAGAGATGATTATGCAAACAGATGGCAGGTGAGGTGAGGTGAGAGTCTGGGGTTTTCCTGAGAATCCTGGCAGGGACGGTGAAAGCAGATCTGGTGCACAAAGATGATGCTAGGCAGAATAGGCTTCAAGCGAAGCATGCCTGTCCCCATGCATGCTTTTGAAAACGATCATCAGAAGCTTGCGTAAGTTTTGAAGGTGGAGCTGTGGCATTTTCCTTCTTTCGGGCCAAGTGTGGAAGCACCAAAGACTGGACTGGAACAAGATAGCTTGGAATGCTTGTAGACCTCCTGACCTTTTCCACACTGGGCCTTATTCCAGGATATATCCCAGAATTGAGGCCTGTCATCTGCATGTTAGCTCAGAGTACAGCTGGCTCTGCCTGGGACCTGCTGTACTCTGCCACCATCATGTGTTCGGCAAGTCCCTGTTCTGGATTCTATCCCAGAATTATGCCCAGTGTGGAAAGGGGCCATCAAAAATTTCTACAGGTAATCTGGGATAGGAGCGGAATAGCTCTAGTCCCATGCAAAGAACACTAGAAGTAGGAAACAAGTCCAGATGAGGCCTATAGCTCTCTATCTTCAGTATTAGGAATTACTGTAGAACCCTCGTCACACAAGTAGTTTAGGGCGACTTCAGGTCTTCAGGTCATGTTAAGATGTGGTCACACCTAAGGCTTAATCTGGCTTCTGTCCACTATCAGAATGAGAGAACACATCAGCAAAGTGACCAGTAATTTTCTTTCCACATTATCTAGCCCAGAGGTGAATTTTCTGAGTCATCTAACCCTGAAAAAAAAAAAGCTTGTCACTTTGCTGATGTATTCTCTCACTACAAAAGTGGACGGAATCTGGATTAAACCTTAAGTGTGACCACAGCCTTACTCCCATTATTTTCATTTAAGTCACTTTCCAAGCCAGCCTACCCCTGTTAGACCGTCTTAACCTAGAGTCCTGTTTTTAGAGGACCAAGAAGGACTCAGCCCATCCAGGCATGCCAGGCCGTCTTCATTTCCTGCGAGTGTGAGTGGGAAGTCGGGCTAAAGGAAGCTGAAATGTACAGAAGACTCTTTCATTTCATCTGGTGTCTAAGGCAGGGCTGCATGCGCGGAGTTTGCGAGGCCCTTCCCCTTCTCTCCTCAGTTTATGTGCATGATTCCTCTTTCTATTTAGCATTTTTCCATGCATTTATTATTATTGTTATTAAAAATTAATTGCATGGAGAAGAAAAGCACATAAAAAAAGGAAGGGGGCATGGAGGTGGGGGAGCAGGCTTAGAAACGAACCACAAACACACACCCTTGACTCCCTTGAGTGACCGAATGGCAACCAATCAGAAAGGAGGTAGGTTTGGCACAGCAAAAGTGGTGGAGAGCCAAGAGTCCCTTGGAAGAGGCTCAGGCCAATCGTGGAGAAAGGTGTGAGCAATGCAGCCCAGAGCGAGGATGGTCTGAGGACAGCCTATAATGATCTAGGTGTGACCAGCACTGGTACAACCTCAATTTGAATTAATGAATAGGCTGTCGTGTTTTAGTGACAAAAGTGCAAATCTGAAGCTTGTTTGCTTGTTTTGTTTTTGCTGTAGCGACCCAATGTCCACACCTAACTGCCTGATGCATTACCTGTCCTGTGTGGTGTGGTCCAAATGCAATTTTTATAAAATTTGGGGGGAGGAAAAGAAAAGAAAAAAGGCCCATTGAAAAGCCGAAATCAGGAAAGAAAGATGATGGCAGTTTACTCAGGACAACAGGAAATGGAAGCTGGCTCTGGGAAACCCGTGGAAGATACGTGTGTCTCCAAGTCCACCAAGGGTGGCAAACATTTGTGAGGCAGCAGAGGAAAAGGTTGCACACACTTGCCCAGCTACGGACTCAGCCCTGGCCTTGTTGGTGTTGTGCAATGGGTTTTGATTTAATAGGCCAGGATCCTTTCACTTTCTCAAGTGGTGCCATTTCAGGGGAATGGCTGCTTCTTGCCAAGTGTTCCATAGTGCAGGGTGATGTAATGAAGGCAGGATATCTCCCAAGGGGGACTTCTAAGTTCAGCAGCCGACTGGCTCCAGCATTCGACAAGTTTTCTCTCTCATTCACGCCCACGCATGCACGTACACGGTCACGTGCCCGCCCACACCCACACGCAAGCCAGAGTCTGCCTTCGACTCCGCAGCCGTGATCAGAAAACACCTCATTGAAATAAAAAGACACAGAGGACCTACTGTTGCACAGGTCTTCTTCAGAGAGAGTCCAGGACACTGCTGGTAAACAAATACTGTCCTTTTATAGGCCTTCGCCCACGTGGGGCAAGCGGAGAGGAGGTGGTTCTTAGCAGTCCTTGGTTCAGAGGCGAGGAGGATCATTTGCTATTCTCCGTATGCCCATCCATTATGTTCTGCCAGAGTGGCAGGCCATCTAGGTGGCCAAAAACAAGCAAAACACACATGCAAAACAGGCATGGGAAAGATGGAAAGGGAGCCGCTGAAACCGCAATATGTTTTTTAAGCATACCTTAGATATGCCATCTTTTTAGAATTGTGGCCTGCTCTGGGACCCTTTGGTGAAGGGTGGATTATAGATGGTTAAATAGATAGTAAAATTATTAAGACTTAGGGGTGCCTAGAAGCTTGCATGGTGCTGTTATGGCAATGTGGTTCAGCCTGGCATGTGCAGGGTCTGCTCAACGTGGCCTCTTTTAACATAGTGGGCGTGGTGGATAAGTGTGGTCTTGCCCAGCTTCCACCCCAGTATTGACACTCTGCAGAGTGCTTGAAGGGCAGAATGGGAGCAAGTGTCTATTACTGTTCTCGTTCCATGGCCCTGCATCACCGCTGAAGCTGGACCTACCTGTCCACCACTAGTGGCCCTGTGGCATCCTGAAGACAGGAAATGACATCACAGCCTGGTAACAAGACTTCTAATACTGTGGTGTTATCATGCCAGAGGCAGTTAAGGCTTTGCAAAATGTTGCATATAGTTGCTATTCTTAGGGTGCATCCCCATGTCCTCCCTGTTTGGACTATTTTGGGAGACCATTTTTAATCCGAATAGAGTTCCTGTCAATTAATCCAAATATAGCCTTTCCCATGCAGCTTTTTTAGTCCTGGTTTAGTCCTTCTTCAACTATTTTTGGGACTATTTTTAGACATAAAAAACAGGACTTTTAAATTCTACCCCATGAAAACCCTGCCTGCAATAAAGGCAGCAAAACTCTCACTGAAAAGGCAGTTGTTTTTTTAAAATTCTAACCACAGATACTTTCTTTTTCACACCTCTCCCTTTTGAGATTACTGGCACATGTGCGCTCAAGCTGATCAGCGAGGGATAGAACCCAGCGTGATGAAATGCATCTATTTGCAAAGCATTTCAAAGCTTTTCAAGTATTTAAAAACATTCCTAAGCTTCTCACAACATGTATTTTTTTCAAAAAGATACCAAATGTTTCCAGCAAAAATGTTTTAAAAGCCTCTTTAAAAGGCAAGCGCTCTCCTCCCTTTCTGTCTTTTTCATATGGAGCTCTAGCATTGTGAGCACGGCAAGGGAGAGGGGGAGCTTTGCAGCTGTAAAAAACCACCCACAGCTGGCTGCCATTGGCCAGAAGACTAGACCTCCACCCCAAATAGCCCAGTATTGCCCCCATGTGGGGGAAAATAAGCAGACTCAGCTCCAAAAAGGGGACTCAGTCCTGTTTCATCAGGACTATTTTCCCCTCTGGATTTAGGCAGGATAGTCCTCATAAAATCCGGGAATAAGGAATTGCACAGGGATGCTGTGTGCTCAGTTTAGATTCTATTCGGATTAATTACAGAAGTCATGGGGATAGTCCTTCCCGAATTCAAATTGAATTCAGATTAAAGTGCACCCTTAGTGCTGAAAACAAAGACACTAGGCATCAGCATATGATATTTGGAGGAAAGGCAGGGTAGAAATTCCTAAATAATTAATCACACAAATAACAGGCTCAGAGTAGAAACATGCATGGATGGAAGTGCAGTGATTCAGTTGGAATTGAACCAAATACCCTTGGTTCAGATTCAGTTTGAATCTCTCTTTTTTTAAAAAAAATAACAGGCTGGTTTGGTTCACCAAACCAAGGGAATTATACTGAACCATCTTTGATTCACTGTGGATCACTTGTCTTGTTACAAACCCTTTCATTCAGCGTTGATTTAAACATGGCTTTTGGAAACAACATGGTGGGCTGGTTTGCATGCAAACCAGATGAGCCCCCTGGTTCACACCTAATCGTGAACCAACCAACCCGGTTTGGTACCTCCACTAGCCATGCAATTCATTCTTCTGAGAGGCTGACCGCATCCCCATGCAAGTTTTTTGGTCCAAATTGGGCTCATTTTAGCCCGGATGTGGGGCCAAATTCACACTGTGCCTGTCCCCATGCCATTCCCGGTAATGCAGGCTATATGCAAATATGCCTGTCCCCATGCAAACCACTCTGAGCCCCTGCACAAGGAACCAGCATCATTTTATCTCTGCCCTCTCTCTCCTGATAGGAAGTCAGATTGAACTTACACTACCCCTGTGGTGCCACTGCAGCGATTACAGGGAAACACCACAAAACTCCACATCCCCCCCCTTAGTGGCACAGAGAAGCTAGGGTTGAAAGGTGGCAACAACAACAACAACAACAACCCAGCTCACTAACCAAAGCCACTATGAGGTTTGGTGGCAGTTTAGTGGTTATGTGCACTTCCACGTGACCGTGAGCACACCTGATAAGGTGGTGAAGCACTTGTGCGCAAAACCACCCTGGAATCAAGCCATTATCATGTCTGCCTTGGCGATCAGGGAAGGAGGGTGGAATAATTGTCGCAGAAAAGAGACTTGTGGGACAACAAAGGCCCCCTCAACATTTGTTTTATCCCCAAAAATCTCAAACGTTGTGATCCCCAAGGCACAGGATGTGAAACCCCATCCCCAATGACACCAGTGTCAATCTCCTCCCCAGATAGTCCAGGCCCATCCCCGCGCACGGACTCAGCTCCCAAACTGATGCAGAGTTGGCTACCAGACCGTGATGAGAACAGTTTTCCCCCCGACCAAATCTGGTCCGGATTTGAGCAATTTGGTCTGTGGAAAATCCAGTAATGGGCTCTGCATGGGGACGGCCCTTCCTGAATCTGATTGCTATTCAGACCAAAACCCTCACGGGGAATCGCATACTGAAAAGACCAAATAATCAGGACCAAATAAGGTTCTTAGGTTACCTCCCTATGTGTTCTGTAGGCAGCCTTAATTTGGGGTCCAAAGGATCCAAAGACCAATGTGTGTGTGTGTATGTGTAAGAAGCCCCTTCCGCACCGCCAGAACTGAAGACAACAGGCACCTTTTTGAGAGGCTGTCTGCATGGGAATTGGATGTTTCCCATTTCACAGGCCGTACATTTGCAGAAGGGAGGGGGGGCGTGTGTGTGTGTGTGTGTGGAAAAAGAGCCATGCATTGAAGCTGAAAGTGACTTTAAATACAAACTCTGAAAGAGAAATGCACAGGGGACCCTGAAAATGATAAGGCCTTTCCTGTCTGGAGAAGCAGCTTGCTCTCTTTGTGTGGTAGGGCCCAGCTTCCTGCCTCCACGGGACGGCTCTGCAGCCCTCAGCGATACAGTATGTCTAACTTAAATGGGAAGGGAAACAGAGTCCAAGAAGGAGGGGGTGGGGCAATTCTGCAGCTGTCAGGGATAATGTACAGTACACACTTAACACACTGGATATTGTCTAATGGGCTAGCTGGGGAAGGGCTTCGTTTCTGCCAAAGCAAATCGATTTTACAGATGTTTGTGCATAAATAGGAACTGGGACTTAAAAGTCTGCAGGTGCTGCTGGCTTTTGGGTCCTTGTACGGGGAAAAAAAAAAAGAGAGAGAGAGAGAGGTAGAGAGAGAAAAAAATAGCAAAAGACTTTGGCAACATGTTATCAGATAAAACCACATGGAAGAATCCTAATCACCAAAACTTCCTGACGAGGTTTGGCCAGCCATGAAAATCCTTGTGTCGGAACCGAGCTGTGCTGTGGAATGGATGGATGACAACAACAACAACAGCAAAAAATTGCTGACAACCACCACGGAAAATTTACCATGCAAGGTTTGCTGGACAAAATGTGGGGGGGGGAGGGGGAGGGGGAGGGGGAGGGGGAGGGGAGACCCTTTTTGAAAGGCTCTCAATTTCTCCCCTAAGCTCTTTGGGGGACCTGGGGTAATGGTCTACTCAGAAGTTACCCTTATAAAGTCTGGGTGCAGGTGGGTTATGATCTTCCTCTTTGGCTCCTAAAAGTGGAGGTGGTGCCACCACCAGTGAGACCATGGGGGAGAGGTTGGTCTCCAGTAAAATGGCCCCACCCGGTGAGTGCCGAATTCATGTTCAGATGGCTTCATTTCCCCTTCCTGCAAATGTGTGGACCAGTTTGCTCTAGTGGTTAGGGAGCCGGACTCCTATCTGGGAATACCGGGTTTGATTCTGCCCTCCCCCACGAAGCCAGCTGGGTGACCTTGGGCTAGTCACAGCTCTCTTCTGAGCTCTCACGGTCCCTCCTACCTCACAGGCTGTTCTGTTGTGGGGAGAGGAACAGAAGCTTTGTCAGTTGCTTTGAGTCCCCTTAAATGGATGAGAAAAGTGGGGTAGAAAAGCCAACTCTTCTTCTTCTGCACTTAATCGTGACCAGTGGGTCCAGTGGAGATGGCTGAATTCTAATGAACATTTTAAAATAACACAGACATAAGCTTAACAGGTCTTAATAGGATGCATGAGCTTTCTTTCTATTTATCAAAAAAGAAATATAAACATTTTCTCCTTCTACACACATGCACACAAACACAAACACAGGCATCACATGTGCTGATCTGCACATACAAGCTCCAACTGATGCAGAAGACCACTGGAGGCCAAAGCATGAGCTATAATTCAAAAAACCTTCCCATAAAGAAGGACATCAAAGCACGGAAGAAGGAAAATTTCATGCAGAAACCCACCTGTATAGAAAGAAGCACGTGCAACAGTGATGAGGAAATGTGCGTAGATCTAGGAACACACAATAGTGATGGTGTGTGTGTGTGTATGGGGGGGGGCGGGGGATAAAATCTTAACCAGACAGAGTTTGTTTTCTTTCATGATCTGGATGAGACTTCAAGTGACTTTCTTCCATCCTTTTTGCAGAGTAAGCATTTCTTCCAAAGGCGCCCCCATGTGGCAGACTTTGGTACTTACCAGAAAGAAAATCTAGTGCTAAAGCATTAGCATGGGGACATTAAAGACCTGTGATTTTATTTTGTAGGCTACAGACTTCTTCATAAGAAAAGAAATGGGGGGTGCGGGGAGAAAAGACAATCACGTGTTCACTCATGGGTGATTAAGAAGAAACTTCTGCCCATGATTCAGATAGTTCTGGTGGACGATTTCTCCATCTCAAGAGCCTTGAAATGCTGACTGCAATCACCCATGGCCAATGCTCAAAGCATCTTTCTACGTATGTGGAGCCAGACGCTCACCTCCTCCTTTGTGCAGCAATGGCTCCTGGAGCACGATCATGGTGATGCTGTGAGAAGCTTCCGGTTGTCCTCTGCTACAGATCAAAGATGCTTCAAAGGGTGTTTCCACACTGGACCTTAAAACCTCATTAAGCACGCAATAAGGACACGTATGGCACACGTGTGCAAGGTACCATCCGCACAGCAGGACAGATCATAGCCCCTTCACGCTTCTGCACAGCCTCAGGCGAGATCCGTCTCTAATGTGGTCCAGAGGCTGCCAAAACTGGTTTCCGGGAAGACCTGAAAAATTAGGTCTTCAAACTGTTCCTGGTCGCGAAATCTGCCTCAAAGGAAGACGCTTCCGCACAGGGACAGGAGAGAGAATGCGCGTGGGCAGGCCAGGAAGTCTCCATGTTGAGTGAGGCAGCAGCACCACGGCAGCCATGGGGGTGGATTTGCAACACCAGACTTTGCAGATTTCTGCACTGAGACGAATTTTGCAACAGTGGGCTTTAGAGCCATTTGACTGAGATAAGACTCAAGCTGCCTTCTTGACTTTCTAAGACACCTGCTTGTGTAGGTAGGCTGCCTTCTCTGCTTTCTTCCAAAGCTCATAAGAACAACTTATAGGTATCCTCCTAGCAAAATCAGCAATACTGTCTTCTGTTTCCCCCACCCCTTTAGTTTTAGTCCACAGCAGTGGTAATTGGGAAGGGGAGGGAGAGGAGAGGTGGCATTCTGGGGGTTTTGCTCCTTCCTTGTCTCCACACACCCACAATTTAAACAAACAAACAAAAGGATTCCAGCAAAATTGCACACTCAGCACTCTGTTCTCTCATTGGGCCACCTGTTTTTTTTTAAGCAAAGGGGTACAGTGTTGACTTTGCAGTTTTGCTGGGATTGACAGCCACCCCCTTAAGTGGGCTTGTGCACCCAAGGGTGGCGAGTGGTGGATGGTCTACTCCTTTGGATGCATGCAGCTTCAAAGGCATTTTATTTCATGCTTTCGTTGCCTACAAAATTAGAGGGATACATCCACATCCTTGTCGAGACATTGGGGTGGCACAGGTTAGAGGCAAGGCTCTCCTATTCTAGTGATAGTCTGTGACATTGGAAGAAGGCGATAGGTCCAGGTGCCAAGAAGGAATAGGCAGCACACACGTATTCAGATTTGCCCGAGGTTTTTGAAATATTCAGTTTGGGGGTTAACTTAGAACTTATAAGGCCCCAAATATCTGAAGGAAGTCCTACTTCCACATTGACCTGCCAGTGCCTTAAGATCTGGAGCGAAGGTCCTCCTGGCTGCACCACCACCTTCAACAGTAAAAGGAGTGGGCATCCAGGAGAAGGCCTTCTCAGTGATGGCCCCTAGGCTATGGAATAAACCCCTTCACTGTATGCGTTTCGGAAGGCATGCCTCTTTTCCGTGGACTTTGGTTAAATGGAGATACGTGTTCTCTTCCCACTTCTCAGAGGCTGCTTGTTTTAATATATGCTCTTACTCTTTTAATGTATATATCTGGATTTAAATGTTGTTACCTGGACAATATTTAAAATAGTACCTGGGCAGTGTGCCAACTTTGTAGGGTCTGAATAGACTTCTGGCATTTGGATGGTAGACTTCATAGGGTTTGTACAGTGTCTTATATTGTTGTATGCAAATAGCTTGCTTTCATAATGATGGCGTTTGTGGCAGCAGCATCCATCCATCCATCCATCCATCCATCCATCCATCCATCCATCCATCCATCCATCCATCCATCCATCCATCCATCCATCCATCCATCCATCCATCCATCCATCCATCCATCCATCCATCCATCCATCCATCCATCCCTATACCCAAAGGTCTCAGGGTGGGTCACAACAATTACAACCAAATATAAACATATTAAGTTTACTTGGGTTGCTACTTGAATATTGGAGCTTATGAGTTGCCACAGCACTGTCTTCTACAGGAATAGGGTCAAGCGCCTCATGAATGGATGAAGCCAAATTTTGGAAGAATGACAGGAAGACAAACTGCTTCAAGTTCAGCTGACCACAGCTGGTCAAAAAGCAAAGCCATTCATCAGCAGATTCCACCTCTTTGAACTCAGCCAAATCTGTTGGAAAATGGGAACAGAAGACATTTAGGCAGCTGAGAGTAATGGAGTGGCTGAAGTTAAGCTGGGGCCTTCAAGATTTTGTTAGTGCTTGGGAACACACAGAATTCTCAGAAAGTGCTGGAATATTCAGCCACAAATGGCAGTTGTGGGATCATGAAAGACAAGTTGAACATCTGAACTGAAAATAGAGCCTGTATCCACATTGCATGCAAAACAGAAGCGTTGAGGCCCCAAGGCCTGTGGCATCTGCAAGCATCCACCATCTTTACCATGAGAGACCTGTGGCAAGTGTCCCTGGAGGAGTCTTTCCAACAGAGAAGGAAGAATGACTCTGAGGACACTTGCGGTCACCTGGGTCCTCATGCCACTTCTGAAAAGGTGGACAGCAGAGGTGTGAGTGACACGTGTCTTGCTAGATACTCAGCCATCAGTTGCTCCCTCCTCTGTGAATTTGGCTGGGCCTGTTTTGAAGCCAGGACCATACACAACAAAGCAAAGCCAGGTATACCAATATGACTAAACTATAGTAAATGTGCAACGTTTAGAACTTTGTGTATATAGACAGTAGGTCTCTTTTGAAGCTAAAGAAGTTTCTGGAACTGACAGTGATCTAGCAACTGCACAGTGTTGTGGGTTTGATCTTTGGTTTCTCCCCCAAAGAAGGTAACAGCAAATCACTTCTATATCTGTCAAGAAAAGGAGGATGAAGGTGTCCATGGAGTCACCAAATGCCAGTCTAGACTTGATGGTAGCAAACTACAACAGAGGCCTATTTGCACTTAGACCGGTAGTCAACAATTAGGGTGTTTTTCCGATTAGCACTAGAGTACCCATTAAGGACCCATTAAGGGTCCTTAACAGGTCCTTAATGGGTCCTCTTGTGCTAGTGGAAAAATACCCAAAGTGAACTTCTGGTAAAGAGCGTCCACATGTGGAGTAGGCGGTTACAGCTTCCAGACTTCCTCCGCAGAAGTTCACTAATTGTTGATTAAGCGTGCGGAGCACTTAATTGTGCTCCACATCTTTACCAACTTTGACCAGAAGCTTACCTGAAGTGTCCAATGGTGCTCTTCTTCCTGTTGTCTGCAGTCAGTGGGCAGGGGAGGCAGCATCTGCACAAGCACAACGGCGTTGGCAGCCATGATTTATCACTGACCTCTGACATGACTGGACCACCAGTCCCCAGGTATGGTGTCCGGTCATAGGGTCATGAGAGGGGTGTTCGATCATGGGTGCTGGCATGATTGGCCGCAATATGCCCCTGCTTGAACATGGTCCTCTGCAACAGCAGGCCAATCATGGCAGCGAGGAGGTGGAACTTCTGGCTTTCGACCTTTTATCAATTTCTGGGCCAGTCCTCTTCTGGGCACCACCCTCTGCGACCGTGCTTGCATCAGCGCCATCGCTATGATGACGCTGATGGTCTGCGCAGTTGCATCAGGGAGTCATTGGAGCTGCCAGCAGGCTTGTGTGGCAGCTCCGATGACCTCCCAGCCAGCAGAGGTGTGGTTGGTCATTGCTGGACACTTCAGGTGAGTGCCCAGTAAAGGTAAGTAAGCTTGTGGAGGCTCCACAGCTACCATTTAATTAGTCTCCCTTTAGGCAGTCAGGGGGCGTTTCTAGCATCTAAATGCCTCCGGACAGTGCAGATGCACCTGCCCAGATGTTGCCTAATTGCTGACTTAGGGCTGAAGCACAAATTCAGCGCAAGGTAGAGATTTGAAGAGAAACCTCACATGCTCAGAGTAGGGCGTAGGGATGTGCACAGATGTTCTAAACATTCGAAATTTGATTGCATGTGGACATTCCAATTCGAATAGAATGTCTTCACATTTGAGTTTAAACATTCAAATGGATTTCAAATGTTCCAAAACATTTGTTGGAATGATCCGAAAGATTTATACGTATCTTTACAAATATCATGCATATCCATATGCATTTGCACTTATAATACTGAATGAAAACGGGATGCATACAGGATAAAATGGGCTGCATACAAAATGCATACAGATACGTATAACACGTATGAATGTTGTTGACATTCGTATCTTTAAATACAGATGTTGTGGACACAGAGGAAGGAAAACGTAAAACAGAATTACAAATCCCTTTTGACACCCAGAGTGTGTTTTCAGCCTTACCAGTCAAAAAGAGCACCCTTGGCGTTTTTCCTGATTTTCCCACTGGGTCTCTGTCTTCCACAGCGTCAACATCTCGGTGCGAGGTGAGGTGTTCCTCACTCCATAATTTTCTCGCGGTGCCCTATGGATGGTTGGGAGAGGGAAGCTGGACTTCTAACAGGGCCCTCATAATACAGCGACTGTATGGATGAATTTAGCTCTGCCCCAAACCAGACTGCATACCAGTTTGCGTGACATATGTTCCAAATCAAACAAGCTTAGTGTTACCCCTGGAAGGATATCATTAGAGGAACTTGAGGAGACTGAAATTTGTGCCAAAATTGGCATCAGAAAGAATTTTTAAGACCCCAGACTACACCCCCCCCTTCTAAAATCCTTGTGAAGCTCTTGAAATCTTTTTACATTAAGATTTCTCAGCAAACCCAAGTTTCAACCATACTGCCAGCAGGGAGACCTATATTGGGCGCCACCCCCCTGGTAAAAAAAAAGAAAGAAAGCATTGCTAATTATCTAAGGTCCTTCAGATGTTGCTGTCCTCAGCCTCATGACCAAGAATTCTCAGGTATCCCTAGAACCAGACAGGAGTTGCTTTGTAACTTTATTTCCAAGAGAGACAAAAGAAACCATGAGAAATCAGTTTGCAAAAGGAAGAAAAAGAAGAAGGAGGAGGAGGAGGAATGTTGGCTTTTCTTCCCTGCTTTTCTCACCCATTTAAGGGGACTCAAAGCGGCTATCAAAGCCTTTCTATTCTTCTCCCCACAACAGAACACCCTGTGAGGTTGGTGAGTCTGTGAGAGCTCATAAGAGAGCTATGACTAGCCCAAGGTCACCCAGCTGGCTTCGTGAGGGAGGGCGGAATCAAACCCAGTATTCCCAGATAAGAGTCCAACTCCCTAACCGCTAGACCAAACTGGCTCACAGAAAGATGGTCTATCTCTTGTTGGGTCCTAAAGAGCCAGAACCTACACATCTGAAGTCACATGGTCATGGGCTTTCTGTACCTCAAACCTGATCTTCCATGTAGGAACGTTGTTTTTCTGCCTACCTCTTCCTTAACCCTGATATATACAAATGTGTCCTTTGTTTTCCAAAAATTCTACCTGCTCTGGCTCAAGACTGATACTGGCTCTATCCACAAGAAGATACTTTCAGGCCTGGGGGAAGTCAACATCCACGGCAGCTGGCCCAGGAGTGGGAGATCATAAGACCAAGGGCCTTTTTGCACTTCAGCCTGTAGGCAACATCTGGAGAAGAGCATCTGCACATAGAGGAGGCTGTTTCAGCCTCCAGGTGCGCCTGCCTTCCCAGAAGTTGCTTAATTGTTTATTTTTATTTTTATTTTTTTTATCTACAATAAAATTTTTACATAATTATGCCCTTATACATTCTTCCCTTATTTTCCCCCCCCACCCCACCCCCCTCCCACCCCTAAATAATGAATATTCAATAACATTTGTGAGCTAAGGGTTACATTTGGAATACAATTCTTAACTGTAATTTAACTAATTCACTTCTGACACTCGCTTCCAGGTAATTCTTAACCTCCATCCATTTGTTTTTGCACCTTCTTATTTTTACTAAATCATTCTCAAAATTTTCCCGACATTCTCGAACCTCTACTGCAATCGAGGCTATTATATATTCATACAGTTTCTGTATTTCCCATTTAGATGCATCCTTCCATCCATTTACTACTACCAATTGAGCCGTCCTAAGGATGGAACAGACTACTTCCCTAGTCTCTTTTGGCCTTATATTCTCCAAATCCAATTGGAATATTGCTATCCTTTCATTTAAATTAATATTAAGTGCGTATATATTATTGATCATGTTTTCTACTTCCTTCCAAAACACCTGAACTCTCTGACAATGCCAAATCATATGTATAAATATTCCTCTTTCCTGACATCCATGACAGCATTCTTCAGTTACATTTGGAAAGAAGTGCGACAATTGTATTGGTTGCTTAATTGTTGATCAGGTGTGGAGCTCCACAACCTTCCCAACCTTCCCTCAAATCTTACCTGAGGTGTCCGGCCAATAAGCATTCACTCTTCTGCTGGACGGAGAGGTCAACGGAGCTGCCGCTCAAGTGTGCTGGCATTTCTGCTGCCCTCCTGATGTGAATGCGACTGCGACTGCAGCTGTGCAGAGCCTTGGCATCAGGAGGGCACACACAATTGCAGAGGGTGACGCATTCAAGATGGTGGCACCCTGAAGGGAACTGGCTCTGGGACTGATTACAGGTGAGTGACCGCAGAGAGTGTGGGCTGTAAGTGACTAGGTTAGGTGTAGGTGTGTAAGAATGGGGGTTTTGGCATTCAGTTCATAACAAATTGAATGTTAGAAAATTTGTATTCGTTTGAATAGATCCCCTTCAAATACGGTAGGATTCTAGTCGATACGGTTGTATTTGTATAAATTTGTATGAATATCTGATATGAATGCATATGTATCCTGGATACATATCCTATACAAATGCATACATATCGGATAAATATCCTATACGAATGCACACGTTTCGATGCATATCTGATACGCATCCCCAGTTTAACGAACGTCCAAGCTATTCATATTAATGTACAAATATAACATTTGATTTGTGTACAAATGCCCAAAATCGTACAAATTTGTCTGAATGTTGAATGTTACAAATATTCATGCCCATCCCTCATTAGGTGACGGTGCTCCTTTCCCATCCTTTCCCGTGTGAAATCACCCCAAGACTCCATCTTCTCCCCTTGTGTGTCCTAGAATGTTCCTACAGATAGAAATCACCCTGCAGAGGCAGCCTTCCCTATGTAGATATACAGAGTAGGGACAGGAAGCTGACCTGGAAGCCAGATGGCACCCTCCTCCATGATGACTCAGTGGGGGTGTGCACAAATGTTTTTTCTGGGTTTGATCTATATCGAAGTGAATCCAAGAAAATCCATATTCGTTTGGATAGATCCCATACGAATGTGGTCGGATTCAAATTCGATACAAATGTTCTATACGAATCGCATATGAATCCCTAACATATCCGATACGTATCCCCTATGTATCCACTATGAACGCATTAAATCTGCCCTGAATCCACTTTGAATCCACCCTCAATCCACTCTGGATTCACTGCAAATGTAACTGGCACAGCCACTTTCCCACCTCCCCAGGTTCGCAAGTGTAACGAAGCTTCGTACAAGTGTTCTGAAGCATTCAATTCGAATGCGAATGTCAGTCATTGAATGTGCCAAGATTTTATTCAAATTTGAATGTCCGAATTCAGATGAATTTCTTTGATTTCAAATGTTACGAATATTTGTGCAAATCACTATGACTATGGTCAGCGTCAGTATGGGAAATCTCCCTGTGATGATGAGTCACTCCTCTTGGCCACTGGGGAACGGAGGTAGTTTCTTGGTTTTACACCTGCCCTACACCATAGGTGACCCCATATCAGCCAAAAAACAGCATGGGGTTGATGCCTGCATCAGTTAATAGACTCAACCATGGTCTGATAGTCCAAAATATCAACTTCTTTCTTCAGCAGATGTTGCAAGATTCACATTTCTTCCACATTTCCTGTCCCAAAAACTTCTGTAGGAAAAGGATGAACCTGACCCATGACAACCGTAAGAATGGCAGGAGTCCATAGACCTCTGGAGGGTGACAGGTTGCCAACCTTTGCAACAGATGACTGTTCTCAGGTCCCAGGCTTCTCTCCATGGCCACCTTTCCCAAGGATCTGTCCAGTGAAGCCTCTCTGTGCCTAAGATTGAAATCAGTATAATTGCAAATAACCATCAAAACATTCAGTAAATGCATGCATCCAGGGGAAGTGGGTTTATGGCATCTTCTAGGACTGATGTACCCTGGTGATTGCACACCCTGCATTAGCAGGAAAGGGCCCTGAGATCACTTGCGAGTTGCAGCCCAATGGCTGCACAGCTGAACACACTACACAAGGGCCTCTTTCAAACCAAGCATGGCAATCATGTGGCCACACAGGTGACTGGCATCTTTCTCTCTCCCTCTGTCGCTTGAAGGGCTGGTGGTGGAAATTCCAGAGCAGTCAAAGTTCTGAAAGTGCACCTCCACCTGTAAGTCAGGAAGCAAGAGCCAAGGCTGCTTGCCAGCTCTCTCTCTGTATGTGTGCGCGCTAAGTTGCTAGGGGGGTTGACATACCACTTGCAAAGCATGTTTGTTTAGAAGGTTTGTGGTCGCTTCGGCTTGTTTACCCTTCCGTAAACTTTGATAGGTATGAAGGCCCTCAAGCTCTTGCTCCAAATGAGATGCAAATGTGATCGGGCTGGTGTGTGTGTGTGAGTGGAGGAAGCTGGATGGAAATCAGAGGTCCAAACTGTTCCTTCTGCAACAGAACCTGATTTTATGGGGCACAGGGCCAGTCCAGATGGAACAGGATGCATGCACAGTGTTTTCTTTCCATGCCAGGTTAGAATATGGTACAATACTCAATAGCAAATAAATAAATAAATAAATAAATAAATAAATAAATAAATAAATAAATAAATAAATAAATAAATAAATAAATAAATAAATAAATAAATAAATAATCCTCTCCAATTAAACTAAGGCCGCATCCCCAAGCAACTTATTTGCCTCTCTATTGTCCCTGTATTCCAACGGACTTTAAAAGTGCAGTTCAATTCCAGAATAAGCGTCCCCATGAGGTTCGGTAAAACATGCATTTTAAACACACCTACCATCCCCAAGGAAGCGTGTTTTGTTTGCCTGCATCTTTTTCTCCCCGCCTCCTCTCTGCTTGATAGGGTGCTGGCAGGAATGGGGAGGGACTGCGATCTGCGCGGCCACAACCAGGGACACAACCCCTGACAAGTTCAAAAGAAAAATAGCCATATTTACAAGTTCTCTGTTCATCTCCCCTGCCTGCAAAACCCACCAGAAACATTTATCACTTTGGGATCCAGAGCTTGCTTCCAAAGATAGTGATTTCACTGTAAAAATCCACCCCATACAGCAGCGGTTACACTGTAGCAATCCACCCAGTTCACACTTGATAACAATGTTGTAATTCTGTGCAATTCTGGCTCTTTAAAAATCTGACCTTTAGGAAGGGAAAGGAAGGGAAGGTGCTGCAGTTCTGGGAGATGTGTGAATGTTTAAGTCTGTGTGTGCAGGCGGCAGAGGCAGCAGAGCCAGGGTGCTTTTTTTTTGAGATCTTGGCCACCAATCCCCGCCCCTTTTGCCATGGAGTGTCTCCATGCACAATATTGCTAGGTGTCATGCCCTGCTCAGCCTCGTCGGAAGAGGATATGCCTGCAATGCCTGCAGTGCAACCACAGGCTGAGGGGCAGCCACAGCAGAGCATTGCAGGCATGGAAAAGCCAAGGCTGGGTCCAGAGGAGCAGTCAGACAGCTCTGGTGACGAGTCCACCTGTAGGGAGCCTAATCAAAGGCTCTCTCATAGCCTGCTTAAGCAGCAGAAGCAGGTGAGAAGGCGGTCAGAGCGATTAGCCCAGCTGCACCGTGGGTGTGGCTCTGACGCTCCTATATAAGAACAAGCTCACCTTGCCTCCAGTTGCTGCAGACAACGTCTGAACAGCCTCTTGTTACCTGAGCTGAAATCCTGGACTCCTTGTGACCTGCTGAGTCCTTGGACTACCTGACTCTTGCTGACTTCTGGACTCCTAGACCCTGGACTGGAACTGACTTCGAGAACACCTGAAACCCTTGGGATTGAGTAGCCACGCTAGTGTCTGCTTATTGCCTAACTGGCCTGCGACGTGACACTAGGAATACCCGTGGCTTCCAAAACATGTGCTGGTAGTCTTGTTTAAAGGGCACTTTTTTCCACGCATTTTCCTCCTTTTGTGCCGCTAGAAGTTCGGAGAAAAGCCATGCGTAGAGACGCTCCATGGCAAAAGAAGCTTTTTAACAGGCTTTTTATTGCTTGGGGACACAGCCTAAAATAACTTTATAACTTTTTAAAAAAGCTATAATCAGGCCACAATTTTTTAAAATTCCTGGATGAATGAATCAAGTAGGGTGTTTTTTTTTGTTTTTTTACAAAAAAGTTTCCAATAGAAGCTTCAACATACTTCATGTCCCTGCTGCTGCTGCTGAGGCCATTACTTTTTATATATCACATAAGAACTTGTCTGGCTCTCTCAGTATCATCAGTGCAACATTATCTGGGAATGCCGAGAATTGAACCTGGGCCCTTCAGCAGGCAAAGAAGATGCCCTGTCATTGAACCAGCCGAGTTGGCTCCCTTTTGGATGCTAACCAGGTGTGACATCCATCAATGGCATGGATGGGAGTACCCACTAACATTCCCGGGGGGGGGGGGAGGGGGGGAACCCAAACCATATGATGCTGTGAAAAAATGTTGCTTTGAAAAGGCAGGGCAGGGAAGGAGAGAAATAGGGCTGCAGGATAAGAAAATCACGGCCATTTTATTTTAAGTATCTGCTTCAAGAGAGACATGCTGGGTCTTAAAGCCATTTGCTGTGTTATCATAGGCCCATCCCACAGAGTGCATGTTTTCAAGCCTGCCTGGTATGCTAGAATAGCTCATGAAAAGTGTTTTCCTCCCCGGACATCTTGCCAAGAGCTTGTCCAGTTCAGCTTCTCCATTCCCTGGGTTGCTTTTAAGCACAGCTTGCCTGGAGAGACCCCTGTGGCAACGTCGCCTGCTCTTCTCCAGCACTGGCCAAAACAATCACTCAGAACGGCCTTGGCATCCGAATTAATGAAGCGGCAAATCCACCTTGGGTTTTGTGCCATGGATGCTGTAAACAAGGGTTGAATCTTGAATGTGAGGAGTCTCTTCTGGCTCTGCCTCAGGGAGGTCATTTTAACATATGATATAACACAGACCGCAGTGGCTGTAGCTCAGAGGTAGAGGAAAATACATGGAAGGCAGCAGGGGCTTGCTGATTGGATCCCCATGGCAAAACACTTCTGTATAGGTGTGTGTACGGATATTCAAAGAGTGTTTTTCCACTGTCGCTAAGTACCAATTTTAGCACCCATTAAGGACCCATTCGGCTGAGAGCCAGATGACCCCATTTCCACGACAGGGACACATTCCACCATTAGGGACACATTTGTTTTCACCACAGCTAAGGAAATCCAGATCATAATGGGTCCTTCAGGACCGATAATCCGGATTTCCTGTCTTCAGCCTGAAAATCCAGATTGTAGGGAGCCTGTTTCCACTACAATCCAGCAAAGGGGTCTACAGGAGGCTCAGAGGGGAGGCACTCATGAGGGGTGCCCCAAAGTCAAGACTTCGGAGTCCCTCCCAAGGCAGCTCTGAAATCTCTCCGAAGTTGCCTTCGAAGATTAGCAAAGGCTCTGAAGACAAACCCTTTGCAAGAGCAATGCAGCTGGGAGCTGCCTGTTACCTCCAGCATGGAAAGAGGTGCATATTAATGAGGCTGACCCATAGGTGCTCACAAGGAGCTAATTAATATGCACCTCTCTTGCACTGCTCTCTCAAGGGGGTTGTCTTTGGAGCCTGCGCTATTCTCTGAGGTTGGAAGTTGCCTTTGGAGGGACTTCAGAGCCTTTGCTAATCTCTGAAGGCAACTTTGGAGATTGCACCCCCTGTCCCCCAAAACACCTGGGGTGACAGGCAGACCCCTTGTGGGTCAATCCGGATTTGCAAATGGGTGCTCCGATGTTTCCACAGCAGGGAGGCTAGCACCCATTGCTATTAGGTGCTAGACCACCCATGGAAACACATGGGGTACTTTTCTTAATTTGGATCTACTAGATCTGGATTAAGGGAAGTACCCATTCCTTAGATCCGGATCGTCTTAGATCTGGATTAAAGGAGCGCGGTGGAAAAAAATTGAATTCAAATTGGATTTTCGAAAATCTGAATTAGCGCATTTGAACAAATTTCCAATATTCGAAAATCTGACACGGATTTTCAAATAATTCGAATGAAAAGATCCACAGATATCACATACGAATATAATCCATATGGGAAGAAATTTTCGAATTCTAATCAGATTTTCAAAAGTACAGATTTGGAAATCTGGATTCGAATTGGATTTTTGAAAATCCGGATTTTTAAAATTTGAATCGAATTGAATATTTGATTCGATTCAAATGCAGAAAATGCATTTGTGCACACCCCTACTTCTGTATCTCTGCCAAGAGAACCGCACAGAGTTGCCTGAGTCTGGGAGTGGCTGTAGCTCAGCGGGAGAACAAACTTCCTAGAGAGCAGAGGGTCACTGGTTTGATCCTCAGTCTCTCCCAAGCTTGTATTACATGTGAAGCAACTCCATGGGTGCAGAGACGCAATGGCTGCCACAGTTTGCTCTTGAGAGAAAATAAGGCGATTGGCAAATTCGAGGCCTGTGTTTGGGAAAAGCCCTTGGTTCCTTCCCTTTACACATAACCATTTCCTGTATGATCTTCTGTATGCTTTTGTTTTCTTAAGGTTCTGTCTCCTGAGCTTCAGCCCGGTGGAATGTGAACTTGGTCCCCCTTTGTTAAGAAGGAAGTGAAGACATCTCCACCGTGTTCTCCTCAGGCTAAGCTCCTCATCTCTTCTCTGAGCTTCCGGCCAGGCCATCCATTTCGGTGAATCTTGGCACGCTGAGATGCTCTGATATGCTCTCCTGGCCCCTCTCCTCCAGGGTTCACCGCCTGCCTGAACGGTTTAGCATGGCAGACCCTACAGGACGCATTCCGCGGGGCACCAGATCAGCACAAATACCTCGCGCCGTCTCTCCCACATGGAGGTTGTCCCTGCTCATGCCAGAAAGCTCAGTGATAAATGGTTCTTTGGAGCAGTGACAATTTCATGGTTCAGCAGGCACACAGCCACTCCAAATTCCCCCCTTGAGGTAATTAAGCTATTACCAGACAATGAGTACCAGACTGCATCAAGGCATCCTCCCTAAATGTTGCACAAACAGACTGTGCACGCTGATACAACCTCATATTCCTGGTTGAGGAAAGAGTCCTCCTCCTCCTCCTCCTCCTCCTTCTCCTCCTCCTCCTCTTCTCCTTCTCCTTCTCCTCCTCCTCCTTCTTCTCCTCCTTTTCTCCTTCTCCTTCTCCTCCTCCTCCTCCTCCTCCTCCTCCTTCTTCTGTTAACAGAAGGGTGGTGCTCTGGATTGTCCTTCACATCAAGCACTGTGGATTTTACTACTAGAAGAGGTGGGGACAGCAACCAGTCTGGATGGCCTTAAGAAAGGATCGGACATATTCACGGAGGACAAGTGTATCAATAGCTCCTAGAACAGGTGCCTCCAGCATGAAGAGACAAGCAGGATGCCTGTCAAGGGCACTTGCAGGGAGTAGAGAGCAGGTGAAGATTCTGCCTTTTGTCTTCTGCTTGAGATGTCCATGGGCAATTGGTGGGTCTCTGTGTGAGATGGGATGCTGGACTAGATGGGCTGTGGCCTCACCCAGCAAGGCTCCTCTTATGTTCTGTCTAGAAATGGGGCATTTGAAGCACTAAGCTTGCACGAGATCATTGGTGACCTGGAGAATTCTGGGAAAGTTTCTACTTTGGCTTTGAATTCTCTTAACCGTTAGCCAGCACAGGCTGAGGTGTCCAAACACTGGTGAGATTTAGCACTTTCGCCACAGGGTAACTAACAGCATAATAAGAGCAAGAGAACCAATCTCAAGTTTCTGGTTTCTGCAATCATGCCAGGTACCCTTTGGGTGGCGATTTGTTTTTAAAATGTATTTTGCCTGGAGAGAAAGCCCATTTGTGGCTTAATGGCTGTATCCCCATTCAAGGTTTATAATGCTTTGAAAACGGTTTGGATGTCCTTTGGCCCCATTCAAATATAGAGTCCCGGATTTTCTGAGGAGTAAATAGCCAAAATTCGCTTTAAAAAAACTCCTAGGAGAAACAGCCCTCACTCCCATTTTTGCCACTAGTCCACTTTATTTTTCCCCAGTGGGAACGCCACTGAATTATTTGAGGCGGGGGTATGTCCTTTTGGCCAATGCCTGACATATGTGGGTGGGATTTCACAGCTGCAAAGGTCTCCCCCTTCCCCTCCCCTCCCCTCCCCATGCCTGCTCTGAACATGATTGCAAGAGAAAAAAGAAAGCATCAAAATTCTTGCTCATTTAAAACTCAAGCCTCAAGCCAGTACATTGTTGCACAACTCACAGAAACAGAAAGAGCCGTCAGCCCTCCATTATAATTTGCGATGTCATTTCTCCCATTTAAGCACAAACAGGAAGAACAAGTAGGGAGGGAGATTCCATCTGAAAAGGGAAGTGTGAAATTGCTTTGTTCTTTTGCTTAGCTCTTTCTACCGGGCAAAATGTTAGAATCTCCATTCTAACATTAATCAGGGGCAGGCTTTCAGGGTTTGGATCTGCGCCCCATAAAGTCAGGGTATGACGCAAAAGAGAGAGGGGAGGGGTTTCTCCCTGTAAATCCACATAAAAAGCCATAAATGGGGACATGAAAAAGTGGCTTGAATGCTGATTAAATTAATACAGATTTAAAACAGCATGAAAATAGTCCAGTGGGAAAGCCAATAATGGTTATTATCAAATGTCTCCAGGTTCATTTGCCCTCCCAGGCCTTGGTCACACCTTCCCTTGAAACCGTCTTCAGTCCATCTTCAGGTCTGACTGCTCACACCTTTTCATCTCTACCCATTTTGTTTGTGGACTTTCCATTCAGGAAAGTCCAAATGAGGGGTGGAAAGTCCACAAATAAAATGGGTAGAAAATAAAAGATATAAACAGCTGGACCTGAGTGGAAAGCCCAAATGGAGGGTTGAAAGTCTATGAATAAAACAGAGAAAATTGGATTGAAGGAAGTTTGAAGTGAAGGTGTAACCACGGCCCAAGTAAATCAGACATACGGCAGTGCAGTGTCATTCTTCTTCTTCTTCTTCTTCTCCATTCAGTTTATCTGTAGCCCACCAAATAAAAGGCAGAGGGGAGGGGGAAGAACCACTCAGCTGCAGTGAAATGTCAGTGTGCACTTCTATGCTTTAATCAGTTGGGGAATTTTATGCATGCCTCCCTCTGACCTTCCTGCCCCCACTCAGGCTGAACATGGAATATTTATGATTTTAATAAATGGAGAGCACAGCTAATTAGTTTTGTCATCAACACCCACAGGTTTGCTGGGGAAAGGGAAAGAGGCAAGGCTCTTTCCCCATCTCAGTGGTCAGGGACACAGAACATCTGTCCTATGAAACGGTGCGCCTTTCTGCACTCAAGGCTGGGGCCTGGATTGCTGGGTTGGGGTCAGCCAGGACTGCTGCTCCAGATCATAACAGCGGTGGTTCAGAGGAGCTCCCGCACCGCCCTCAAGCTCACATGAGCTTCAGGACAGCTTCTGAGGGCTTCAAAGGTCTAGGAACCTTGGAGCCCCCAGAGATCAATCTTAACTGCATACTTCAATGTACTGTCAAAGTGGTACCTATCCACTTGCCTTCCACTTGCCTCTGTGTTCTGGATCAGGGCCAGGTCATCTACTGGTAGACCTATTTAATCAGATCTACCAGTGATCCAGATCAAGGGCCCCTTGGTTTACAGTCTGCTCCATCCTGTGTGGACAGAGTGTACTAGCAGTGAGCAACACCACCCTTGGACCAGTCTATGATGCAGAAAGGAGGCCAGGAGTCTATGCTGCAGGCCACCCAAAAGTATGTGGAGAAAGGTCCTACTGCTGAGTCTCTACTGAGCCCTCTATCTGCAAATAAAGTGCCTGTTGCCACTACATTTTGATCTGCAGCAGCAGCAGTGCCCCATTTCTGGGTGTGATAGCCATTGGAGGTGCCATTTTTGCAAGGCATGATTTTGCAGTCTGAATGGACAGGGTCGTGCAACAAACAAACAAACAAACAACACATCCACATTATGTAATGGAGGATCGTTCTTCATCCATACCACAGCCACCAGGTAAGTGGAGTCCTAGCTAAAATCTGTTCACATCTGGTTATTGGATTGGATTTGCCTTATGGTGGGATGGCTAATCCTAAGCAAGAGAGACCCAGTAACCAAAGGGGCCCCTGGAATGACTATAACTGGATTGGCTGAGTTCAGTGTTTATTTATTAATGCATTCTGTGCACACTTTTAGTCTGCAACATATAGAAAGCCCATCTATGCTGCTGCCACACTTTGAGGGTACATAAGAAAAGTGGATGTGAAAAGTATACAAGAGTAACTTTAAGAGATGCCTGTATCACAGAGTGACTGTGAGCCAGTTTGGTCTAGTGGTTAGGGAGCTGGACTCTTAGCTGAAAATACCAGGTTCGATTCCGCTCTCCCCCATGAAGCCTGCTGGGTGACCTTGGGCTAGTCACAGCTCTCTTCTGAGCTCCCACAGCTCCACCTACTTCACAGGGTGTCTGGTGTGGGAGAAGAACGGAAGATTTATCAGCCTCTTTGAGTCCCCTTAAATGGGTGAGAAAAGGAGGGTAGAAAAACCAACTCTTCTTCTTCTCGAAGTCGAGGCTGAAGTCCACAATGTGCGACCAAGAGGTTGAAGGGTTCCACCAAATATATCAGGAGGGCTCCACACTACTGTGTTCCTTTCCAATAACACTTGTCGCCAAATTTGTCCAAAAAGGTAGATAAAATGCTTTACATTACCAAGCTCATCTACCAAATCTCACAGCATGTGAAGGGACTCCAGTTTGTGCACATAGTTTGAAATTTCTACCCTGTCTTTTTGAGAAGCCCTGGTTCATCTCCTCCTCCTCCACTCCTCACTCTACTTGTGGGCTGGTGGGGGGAACCAGCTGATCATGTAACAGATTCTTTAGACTCCTCGTCATTCACGTGGAGTGATGGGCACCGTTAATTGAGAGTGTCAAAGTGAATTATGACAAGTGATTAAATAAGCTCGCAGATTCAAAGCCCGGCAAATTTCGATCTGGAGTCAGCAATCAAGGACGTAATTGAAATAAGCCACAAGGAAAGTTCAGTACAAGAATCAGTCAGAAAGGATGATTGTCCTCAATAGTTCAGTCAACTGAAGCAGCAACTTCAGGGTCAGAAGCTTACAGTTTGCTAGGAATCATTTTAACAGCTTCCTGGATTCTGGCAATTTCCCCCCTGTGCTAGGGAATGGAATGGAGCATAGAAAACCTGCACACTGCCTGAATTTTGTTTTTATTTTGTCTCTGCATTTGCAAGTCATGGGAAGAAGAGGGTCTGTGGCCCTTTCCTTCTAGACATTGTCTTTTCACCATGAAGAAATTAGGGCCTAGAAAAATGTCATCCTCCATCAAATTGGGATTTTTCAAAAGGACTTATGTTTATGCACTGTAACTTATGCTCAGACTTGGATTGCACCTTTGGGGATAACCTGCTGAAATATTCTCAGGATTATCTTCTGGAGTGCAGCTCCCATGAACTGTGTCTCCTATGAAATGCATCTGCCTTGGAGAATAGGAAAGGTCTCTCTTTAAAACAGTTGTTTGGAGCTCGGAGAGTCGGGGAAGACCTCCCAGCAAGTCCAGATACAACACATGGCTGGGTTTCGTGACATTTGTGCCATCAGGAATGGCCTGTGAACACATGTTGTTTTCTAAGTGTCAAATGCATGCCTTGAAAAAGAGTAAAGAGGAGGAAGAAAGAAAGAGAGGAGGAGGAGGAGGAGGAAGCAGCAGAAGATTTAAGTGGGGCCTTCATGGCTGTTGTTTCCTTTCTTGTTAATGCAGAGGCCTCATTTTAAGTACAGCTTCAAAAACCTCATGTCTTCCCAAAAATGGCGCCTCCATTGGCAACCGTGACCAGTAATGGGGCGGTGTCCTCACTGAGTGGTGCCACTAGGCACTGCATATCATAGGGACTCGAGTCTTGACTGATACTTTATTATTAAATTGTATGTACAAGAAATGAGTGAGCACATATAAATTACAAATTTTCATACAACTACATCTCCAATCTGCCCCTCCTCCCCTCCCTCTCTTGTCAACAACATTAATTAACCTGCCCGTGCCTTGAGACCCGGAGGGGAGGCCCACCTGGTTGTCCCACCACCCTCAATAGTGAGGCAGGTGGGCACCTGGGAAAGGGCCTTTTCAGTAATGGCCCCCAGGTTATGGAATAGTCCCCCCCTCGGAGTGTGTCAATCAAGGACGTAATTGAAATAAGCCACTTCCCTGTATACATTTAGGAAGGCAGTAAAGACGCACGTCTTTGCCCTGGCTTTTGGCTATTGTGACCATTTTCTCCCCTCTGTAGATATTAGTATTTTAATATTTAGAATACGTTTTTTTGTTTTCTGGTTTTTTTTTTTAAATATGCTGGATTTTTCGTTCATTTGCTTCCTTGTGTGTTTTAAAGTGTTTTTATGGATATTACTGTTTTAACCTGCTGTTTTAAAACCTGAGACCTATGGGTATAGGGCAGGATATCAATACAAATAATAAATAAATAAATTACATTGCTAACCGAGGCTGTGGTCACACCTAAGGTTTAATCCAGCTTCAGTCCACCTTCAGAGCAAGAGAATACCTCAGCAAAGTGACCAGTAATTTTCTTTCCACATCACTTTGCTGATGTCTTCTCTCACTCTGGAAGTGGACTGAAGCTGGATTAAACCTTAGGTGTGAACATGGCTCCAGTGGAATAATTCTTGCACATGGGTCCTTAGTTCATCATTTTCGTCCAGTCTGTTTACGAGAAAACTGGAAGCCATCTTCCTCAGCTACAATTTCAAATCTCCATCCTTGTCAAAGCAGATTCTCAGCGGTTACACAGTGAGTAACTGTGGATGCAGCCATTACAGAAATCTTTCCAGCGCCTCCTAATCAGCAGGTCGCAGTGGAGCCGAATCCCGGGCTTCTCCCTTTCCGTCATGATGAGAGAAGAAGCCATGCCCGAGGGGTACTTAATCCGTCACAGACCTTTGCGCCGTCCCAGAGGGACTTCACTTCTGCTTGCTATCTGTTCACCATGTCAGAGGTCAAAAGGCTCAATGTGGGATTTAAGCCAATTCACCATCGGAGTGAACGCCTGCCTTGAATGTCAACAGTCCTTTCCAGTTTAGATGGCAATAGCTGAGCGCCCGCCTTGCGGTTGTATCGTTGGGAAATCGTGAAAGTGTGGACGTGGGTTCCGTACCTTATCTTTTTAACAAAGAGATGCTTGAGGAGTTTTGGGAAAACCAAATGTATCAAATTTTGGATCCTCAATAAAAGAGAGGGGTGTTTTCTTTTCTTTTTTGAGACTGTCTAGGAACATCAGGGTACGAAGCAGGATATGTCCTTTTTAAAAGGAGAAAAGATTGCTTTGAACCTTATAATCCTAGTATGGAGAATTTGCACAGCTGCTGAAAGTGATTTGCAGTCATTAGTTCACAACAACCCTGATAGGTTGGTTAGGATTCTGTGACAAATGGGCAGGTGGCATTCAGGTTGCTTTCCTACCTTCCCAGGAGGAAGCAAGACTTACATGCCAGTGCAGTCATCCTCACATGTCCTAGAAGTGCACTAGGTCCAAGGCCACACCTTGCTGAAATAGTCCATCTTATTAAGAAGCCGGACTCAAAATGCACTAACTTCAACCACACCCAATACCTGATAATCTTTCCTCAATTCGTCCTCAGTTTGGGTTGGTATGATCACACCTTCCTGTTCTTGTCCAGAGGCTCCTTTGTGTGACTTTTTTTTAGATCTCCACCCCTCTCCACCATCCAAAACACCCCCCTGAATTCTGATAGGATAAAGGTTCTGTCACTCAGCAGTGTGTCGTCACACATTGGGCAAAAGGGAAGGCAAATTCATGCAGGATCCACCCACTATAGTCTGTTTCAGCCTCCTTTAGTGCTCTCCCCTGACCACACACTCCAAAAATGAAAACAGATCATCACACAGGATGTGCAAGTTTATGTGAAACATTCGAAATTTGATCAAATTAATTCAAATTTGGACATTTGAATTCGAATCAAATGTCAATACATTCTTTTTTTAACATTCAAACAAATGTGAATGTTTCAGATTATCCGTATCCATATGCATCTTATTCGTATCTGTACTCATTTTTATGGATACGTATGGGATGGAAACGGGATGCATATGGGATAAAAATGGGATGTGTATGGACACATGCAAATTTGTATGTAATTACAAATTTAATTTGTAATTAAATACAAATTAAATATTAGTACAAATAGATACGAATGCATTCAAGTCAGTCTGAATTTTAATATTCGTTTTTTTCTCTGTTCACATGAATTCGGGGATTAGAATATTCGTTTCGAATCGATCGAATGTTGAAAATTCCATGCATGCACACACCTAATCAACACTCCATAATGGCCTAAGACATATAAAAATCAAGACTTGGGAAATACAGCTAAATAGAGGAAAATGCACAAATAAAATTGATTGGACTCAGGAGGTGTGAGTGGTGAAGATGGATGGAAGGATTAAAGTGAAGGCCTAAAAATAATAATAATAATAATATTTATTTGTATACCGCCCTATGGCAAACCAATCCGGGCGGTTAACAGTAAAATGTAAAATATAACAATTAAAAACACCTTATCCCTCCCCCCCTTAAGACAGTATTAAACAGTATAACATATTAAAACATAATATCAATGCATAAAAAGCCTCCATCTCACACACCCCATGAAGTTGTCCTCTTGAATTTTTTTCAGAAGGACTGGGGGTGGGGCAGAATGGGATCTATCTATGGGATCTCAGGTATGCGTGGATCTTTGGTGCAAATCACCCAGATTTCATATCCTCCGATGGCCTGTGAAGGGTCTCTGTGTCTTCACATTTCTGTAGTAGCCCTTTACACTACATTTTAATCTGTATATATATTTTTACTTTTCTAAAGTTATCGGTCACCATCCTGATACCTTGACATGGATGATGATGATGATTTTGGAATAGCCCATTTCTAAATTCAGGGAGCTCCAAGGCTTGCTTTCTTAGCCTTCAAAGACCTCAGTGCTCATGTGAGCTTGGGGACCAGAGCAGGGGCTGGTCTGGTTTGGACCAGTGTCACCATGCAGACAGGTGTGCTGTGGACCACACACCTAACTGTGATCTGAACTAAAAGGCTTTGCTGATCCAGACCTACTGGTTCAAATCACAGCCAGGTAAGTGAAGAAAGGCCCTAAGCCTAATCTTGAACTCTTCTTTCACCTTTAATGAAAGTGTGCAGCCCTCTATGCTCATTAGCAATGGTACACTAAGCAGACAAGATGCTTGAGGAATGGTTCCACACTGCTGAAATCCATATCCAAACCAGCAGCCAAATATAAGCCTTTGGATGACTCCACAAAAGGTGTATGGAAGTCTCTTTGACTGGACTATGGGTGCTTCCTCATATGCCACCGAGAAACGGATCAAAGAAGATCTGTTTCTTAGCAAGCCGTCCTCCGGAGGATCCATCCCAAATAGAGAGGGATCCAAGGAGGCCTCCCCATGTCCACACATGCACAGGGAGGCCTGATTGGGTGGCCAGATTGCCTGGGCGCCACATAGAACCCACAGCATCCATCTCAAAGGGAATCCAGCCTCCCGCATCACCAACGCCACCCCTGGAGTCGTGGGACTGGAGCATGCAGCTGCCAGTCATCACATGTTTCCAGCGGTGTGCGGTCTGTGGGGGAGGGCGGAAGGAGGCAAACCAGTCTGCTTCTGCCCTCCCCAAGATGGCGGCCGCAGGGACATCCACCAGGAAGCGGCCACCAGGAAGAGTCCCGGATCCGGCCTCCAATGCGGAAGGTAAGTCTAAATGTGTCTCGTATGTGTCTCTAAATGTGTTCTGAGGGCCTGTGCTTAAGCACCCTTTTTTTGCCTCCTGAGTCTGTTCAGATGAACTCATTTAAATTATCCACACACTGCTAGGCCTTGTCTAATTTCTGCTGATCCAGGCAGCGGGGTTGGCGTCACTATACCCCAGCAGAAAGGACAAAAGAGAGAACAGGGCTCCGTCCGGCATCTTCCAGGTGAGCTTGTGTCATTTAACACCATCGGAGCAGTGTGCTAATCAGTTCTTTCTGTGTCAATAATCCATGCGATCCGTTTCATATGAACAAACATGGCTAACCCCCGTGAGTGGCAGGGCAAAAGCGCAATGCCTTTGGACGCTAAGCCTCCTAAGCTCCAGTGGTTGATATCTGTGACGCTCCTGAAACCCAACACCATTGGGGTCCAATACAGAACACCCCTCGGTTTCAGCAACCTGGGTCTGAAATTGATCAAGGTCCCCCACAGGCCAGCGGAGGGCTGAAACACAATTTAATCCTGCGCTCTTCCACTCATGGGTCAGATTTCAGCCATAGGAGGACACACACCAAGTCTTTTCCCTGTATCCTCATGCAAATTTTCTTTTTTAAAAAAGTAAAATTGACTTTCTGAAATATGATCTGATACTCGATAGGTTTAATTATGGAAGCTGGACATTTTGTGGGGAAAGAGGGGTGCTCTTGCAGGTAGCAAGGATGCACATGGATTTTTAAAAATGTTTGATTTGAATTGAATTGAATGTGAGGAAATTCAGATTAGTTTGAATAGAGGCCCATTGAATGCTGCAGGATTCGAATTGGATACAAATGTTCAATACAAATCCAGTTCTAACCCCTGCTCCAAGTCGCGCCTAGGAAATCCCTATGAATTTTCTCTTAATGTGTAAAATCGGCTCTGAATCCACTTTGAATCTGCTCTGAAACCGTTCTGGATCCGCTGTGGGTGTGACTAGGCAGCCGCTTTCCCACCTCCCCAGGTTCATGAATGTAACGAAGCTTCATACAAATGTATCGACGCATTTGATTCAAATTCGAATGTCAATCTTTGATTTGAATTTGAATTTGGATGAATTTTGATGAATTTTGAATCTGATGAATACTTGTGCCCGTTCCTAGCAGGCAGGGATGTGTGCACACACACCCATTTGATTGGTGTCAAAGTGAATGGGCCAGAACTTCGCATTTGTGGGAATGGAGCCACTTCAAGTGTGCTAGGCTTTTAGTTTGCTTTGAATTATCTCCAAGTGCCAGTCACCGCCAGTCACGCCTCTGAATCCACTCTGAATGTGCTCTGAATCTGCTGCAAATCCACTCCAAAGCTTTGAATGAAGGCACTAAAGCTTTCACTTTGCATGTGCAGTGAAATGCTATGAGATACTATGGCTTCAGAAAAGGGGATAAGCAGAACCATGTGAGCTCAGATCAGTGGTAGTTGGTGTCCACAGGCTTGGCCAAAAGTACCCGGAAGTGCTGTGCAGAACCTTGATGGGTTTCTTGGAGCCCAAATCATGTGGCAAATCCCTAATTAGGGGATTCTAATGGCACTTGGTCCAAGCAGGACTTGACTAACCATTGAGAAGGTCTTTCGGGGTGGTTCCAGGCTTGCTCCAGTTACTGGCTGTTCCTATGCCAGATCCTATTATGCTGATGGGGCCAGCAAACCACACAAGGGGTCAACACTACATCACAAAACTACATTGTAGCATCTTGTTGACAGAATGCCAGAGAACAATGTGACATGATCTAATCACTGCAGACGTGGTCTGCTTGCTCCTGAAGCCAATTCTCACTTGACCTCGAAGTTTAGAATAGGTTAACATCTGGAGCAGGTGCTTATGGACTTGAAGGGGGCATTTACAGCCTAGAAGCGCCCCCTGTCTGCTTAGATGTTCACCTGTCGCAAACTAGCAGTGGGACACAAAATTGCGCACCATGTGCAAACTAGGGATATGTGTGAATATTCGAGTGCATTCAAAATTCGATAAAATTGACCAAATTTTGACATTTGAATTCGAATCGAATGTCCTTAAATTCGACTTTAAAGATTTTATTCAAATTTTGAATTATTTGGACATTCGTTTCTGTATAGGTTTGCACACCACGTGTACCTGAAGAGTCGCATCTTTCCCACATCGTACACATTTGTACGGGTCCGTACGGGATGAAAACGGGTTGCATACGGGATAACTGCGGGATGCATATGGATGTGTATGGATGCGTATGGATGTTTACGGACCCAGGGATTATGCATATGGGCATCTACAAATGATGCTGACCGCCCATAAAATATCAGCATTTTCACCATCAGCACAAATTTCACACATCTAGGCAAGTCTCTATGCCTAAATGTCTCGGGCCGACCGGTGCCCCTTTTGTAGAACTGTGGAAGAGGCACTTCAGGGGTTTGGAGAGCAAATGGTCTGGCCAACCTCTTGCCTGAAAGTTGGCCCAAGCTAGCCAGGGGTAAGCGCATGCAAGCCCCCACCTTGCCATTATTATAGGCATGGGTTGGGGTTGCTCTCCAGATCCCTCTGTGGGTGGCCTTGAATTTCCTCCACAATAAACAATTTCATGCTTGCCAATGGTATAAACACCCAGACTCCTCAAACGGTGCAGCTTGGTTATGGATTGTCCCCAAATCAGGCAGGTTTCCACGGAATAACAACAACGGAGAACCGATAACATCAATTCCTGAGTGAGGTCATAGCTTCTGAAAATACCATTTATCCTTATGCAAATACTAGGGGAAACCTCGAGACGCTTAGAATCATATATAAAGTATCCAACTTTAATAAGGCTATTGTATCTCAGGAGGGTCTGATTTTAAGCTTCCTGAAATGTTTTGGTGTTCTCTAATACAGTAGGCTATTAATTGCTTTTGGGGAAATCTGAGCACATGCCACTCCTTTTGGGGGGTGAATTACTGAAGAACAGAACACATGCTAGTCGCTCGAAAAAAGACTTTGAGCTTCAAGCATTTGGTTTCTCTAAGTCCCCAGATACTCAGCTTCTGCTGGAAGACATGGTTGTGTGTTTATTTTGGGGTCTCTCCCCAGTCTAATGTGCCTAAGGTTGAAAGGTATGCAGTGGTTTCAAATGTATAGAAATAAGGGTGTCTTGTGGATGGATGAGACAGTTTGGTTTTGTGGTTAGAGTGCTGGACTCATATCTTGTACTCATCGGGTTTGAGTCGCATTCATCAATTAAGTCAGCTGGGTGACCTTGGGCTAGTCACAGCTCTCTTTCTGAGCTCTCACAGCCACAGCTACTTCACAGGGTGTCTGTTATGAGAAGGAAAACAGAAGGTTTGTCAGCTGCTTTGAGTTCCCTTAAATGGGTGAGAAAAGCAGGGTAGAAAACTGACCTCCCTTCTTCTTCTTCTTCTGGACAGTGGTGTTGAGATTTCCAAAAGAGGGTTGCAATTCTACTTACGTTAGCAAGTCTGCTGTTGAGAGATGCTCCAGCAATGCTCTCTAGCAGATGGACCCAGGCTAGAAGAAGTAACACCTTCCACGTCCAGCACAAGGACTTCTGAGAACGTAGTGGAAAGCAATGTCTTCAATAGGCCATCACAATCTTGCTGTGCAATGTTCAGGTTTGCTGCCTGCCTTAATCACATCTTGCTCCTGTTTTACCAGCGTGGAGGACATGTGTATTGATCTTCAAATGCACCACAATTGACATTAAAGAAGATAGAAAGCACCTACTATATTAAATAGAAAGAGAAGTTTTATGATTTAATCTGGTGTCTCCTAAGCTCTGGTTCTCCTAAGCTTGCTTGGATGGTAGAAATATGTGGAACTAGTTTGGTATGTTCACAGTTCAAAACAGATTGGTGTGTTCAAGGTCTAGTTCCCATTGACATTTTAAAGCTGTTTAGAAATGGTTTGGATCCTCTTTGTTCCCATTACCAATCCATTTAAAATAGTTTAGAAATGGTTTGGATCCTCTTTGTCCCCATTACCAATCTGGTTCAGGGTTTTTTTGAGCAGTATTTGGCTCTAAAACAGAATAAACAATACATATACCCCCCATTTTTGCAGTTAAAATGCTTTATCTTTATTCCTTTGGGAATGCTACATTAGATTGGGGGAGATCCGTCATGAAATGGGTGGGATTTCTCCTTGCAATACAGTCCCTAGCCAGATTTTTAAAGTGCCAGGAAGCCTAAAGCTTTTCTCCATCAGAGCACTTCACAGTCTCATTTTCTGATAATAAGTAACAATTCATTCCCACTCACACACAATGGTAACAAAGTTACTGCTCGCTCGCTGCAGACAGGGAACCTGCCTGATTAGTATTCCACCCAGCAGAGCTCATACTGTCTCAGTCATCTGTCTCTCTCTTTCTCCCAGCTAGAAATGCGGGAATTATCTGTGCGTGTGTCTGTGTCTGAGGCTAGGGTGGTTGTTTGACTTGTGTTTTTTAACAGGCTTTTTAAACATGTTTCGTGAAACATGTAAATGGTGTTTAGTCTGTGGAATCAAACGGGGGCAGTAAAAGCAGGAGGGAGGGGGCTGGGATTCACCACATCATCAGATCAAAGCCAATGGGGAGAAAGGGATGGGGAAAGGGTGAGGAGTGGAAAGAATCACTTTCCCCAATCCGTTTTTTGGAAGTGTTTGAAGTGTGGGGACACCATTCAGGGTTGACTGTGATTGCCAGATGCGTGTTTGCTTGGTTTTAAATGTTGTTTTAAATAGCATTTTATAAAGCACTTTATTCACCCCAAGTGGTTTGAATGCGAATCAAACCACCTTTCTGTTCAAAAATTCCAGTTCAAATTGACCCCAAACCAAAGGTAGGCCTAATGAACCAAGCAGACCATAGAAAACCGAGGTGGTTTGTGGTTGGTTGGCTATATTTCCAGTACAGACCAAACCACCCTGTTGATTGGGGGGGGGGGCACCATTTGAACTGAACCAAACCAAGGATGCTTTGGTTTGATTTGAACAGAACCACTACAGGTGATGGACATCTCTACTAGATTGGTTGCCCTGGCCCTCCTAACATGAAAGTCCTAGGCTGTGTTCACACCAAAGTTTTAATCCAGCTTCAGTCCACTTTCAGAGTGAGAAAACTCATCAGGGAAGCATCAAGATGATTTCTTTCAGCATTCTCTAACCCAGAAAAGCCATCTGTGGATTAGATAAAGAGGATGTGACATGTTCTGTTCCTTGGGAAGTGGACTGAAACTGGATTAAAACCTAGGTGTAACACTGTAGAATCCAAAGCGTAAGGTGTATTTAGAAACAAGCAAGAACAAAGCTTCCTGTCTGCAATTGCTGCAGGTAAACATTTGTGGAATATTTTGACAGACACGCAAACACATGCTCACATTCACGTGTGTGTGTTTTTCTGATCTCTCCCTCACTTTCTCTTCCCTCCAGCTGGTTCCCAACAAGCCATTGAATGCTTATATTGCCCGATATGAAGTGAGAAAGCAAAAATAATCACCTGCCATGGCTTTGGCCCTCCTAAAAGGTACAAGATCAAGTTTCTAAGGGTGTAGGAGTCTGGTATGCATTGTGGCATGCGCGTGAACTCTGAGAAGCCACTTCTGCTCATTTTAAAAACAGAACATTCATCTTTTCTCCTGGCTGACTCGACCGGAGAGGGCCTGGACTCTGGCAAAAGCAGATTGGTCTGGGACTTCCTTCTGAAAGATAACTTAAAGGAGAGACGGCAGGGGATGGGGTGTGTGTGGGGGGAGAAGTAAGCCATGTGTTGGCCAGGGGGCTGCTCATTTCTGCAAGTCACAGCACTTCTTAAAAGAGACATACAAGGAGCAGGGGCTGTGTATGCAAAAAGCAAATCCATGGAAATGAAGCACATTTCCCCTTGAATCCAAACCATTTCAGTCAGCCAAGTCTTCTGACACATTGCTCCTCTTGGGGAAGAGGTCATGCACAGGCGTGGTGGGGAGAGAAATGTGATTTTGCTACTTTTCTGTCCTCATTTGCCCCTCTTCCACTGAAGAAACAGCTCACAAAAGAGAGAGAAAGGGCAAAACAGCCACAGAAGAAGAACATAAGAGAAGCCCTGCTGGATCAGGCCACAGCCCATCTAGTCCAGCGTCCTGTTGAACATGGTGGCCCACCAAATGCTCACAGGCATCTCAAGCAGAGACAAGGACAAACCTTTTCCTGCTCTCAAATCCCAGCAAATGGCCTTAGAAGGAGTAGTTTTAAGTCCTAGCTGCCTGGAAATAGGGCAAGAAACCCAGGATTATCCCAGGGCTGTGTTGGGATTGCCACACAATCCCAACAATCTGAATAGAATCTGAACTGAGCACCCAGCATCCCCATGCAATTCCTTATTCCCAGATTTTATGAGGACTATCCTGCTAAATCCGGAGAAAAAAGTCCTGATGAAAACAAGATTGAGTCCCCTTTTTGGAGCCAAGTCCGCTTATTTTCCCCCACGTGGGGACAATACCAGGCTATTTGGGGTGGAGGTCTAGCTTTCTGGCCAATGGCAGCCAGCTGTGGGTGGTTTTTTTTACAGATGCAAATCTCGCCCCCCCCTCCCTTGCTATGCTCACAATGCTAGAGCTCTGTATGAAAAAGGCAGAAAACATTTTCGCTGGAGACATTTTGGGTCTAAAGACACATGTGAGAAGCTTAGGAATGCTTCAAAATACTTGAAATGCTTTGAAAGAACACATTTTATCGCACTGGGTTTGATCCCTCACTGATCTGCTTGAGTGCACATTTGCTAGTAATCTCAAAAGGAAGAGGTGTGAAATCACTTTTTAATATTACTTTCTCCCTTCAGGAGATTTTAAAGTCCTGTTTTTTATGTTTAAAAATAGTCCCAAAAATAGTCCAAGCAAGACTAAACCAGGACTAAAAAAAGCTGCATGGGGACGGCTATATTCGGATTAATTGACAGGAACTCTATTAGGATTAAAAATAATCCCCCCAAATAGTCCAAACAGTACTAAACCAGGACTAAAAAACCTGCACCCTAGATGTTTTCAGAGAGCAGCCAGTACTTCTGCATGGATACCTCTGAGCATAAGGTCATTCAAACAACAATCAGACAAAAACCCCACAGAGAAGCAATAAAGAAAATACAGAATCACATTGATATGGCCTTGGGTCCTCTAGTGAAGAGATTACCCTTCCAGAGAGAGGAGCCAATTTAGAAGCAGCTGAGATATAAAGGCTTCCAAAGATACTTCTAACAATTTGTTGACCCTTCCACTACTCCAAGCTTGCTATCTCCTACTGGAAAAAGAGAATCCAGCAATGCCCTCCCTCTCTCGGAGCACCGTAGTAGGATAAATCATGCAGCACATAAGATTGGGGGGTTTTTTTTGATGCATTTTTTAATACAAAAATACCACCTGTCTGCAGAGTGCTTCCTCTGTGATAACATCATCAACTTGGAGGGGAAAACCTGCACAAACATACAGTGTTTACCTACACGCTATAACACAGAATAATTTCAGTAGCCCAGCACTGAGAGAAGACCTGATAACAAAAGCTTATCTGAAAGGGTGAGTCACTGGTACTGATGCCCCTTTGAACGTTGCCTCTATTTGTCTGATCTTCACAGGCTTTGCTGGTGGAAGGCCAAGATTAACAACGATCCCAACTGGGCCTGCGTATGGTCTGCTGAGAAATACAGAAATCACCCTCATCAACTCCAGCACTTTTATTTGTGTCTTTTCTCTCTTTGTTCATGTGTATTCTTTCCCTCTTTTTTAGAAAAACAATTTTTGTTGCAATACTTCGAATACAATATCATGCAACACAGCGCTAAGCAATAAACTAACTGTCAAAATACAATGAAAGATATATAAAGGCAAACTGGTACAAAACAATTTTTTTTAAAAAAAACGAACAAGCAATTCACATATCAACAATTGCTGGTCATTGGGCAAAGAATGAGAGATATTTCACAGCAGAAGCGCCATTCATGGTTACCTAACCATCTCATTCAGATATGCTTTGGGGGCACATGGTGATCATCTAATAGAGGTAAACCCTGCAACCTTTTCTTCTGGTCTGTAACAAATGCATGACTTGCAGGATCCCATAATTCCAAGCACCAAACCTTTTTACACAGATTGAGAGCATTTAAGAGGAGTTTTAGGACCTGTTTGCTCTTACTTGGCAGAACGGTCCAAGTTGATTGCTGGAATGCCACGTTCTCACCCGGATGCCACTGTCCGAACCCTCCATGACCCATTCTAGCAGCCTGGGGAAAACAATCCAAAAAAGGTGTCTTTACAGGCTTCCAGATTCTGTGAGGTGAAGGGTGTGTGGGCTCCTATGCTGAAGCTTACCTTGCTCAGGTGAACGGATTCCAGAAAGGCTCTGTGTAGCATGGAGGAGGTATCATGATGTCATCAGCAGCAGGCCTAGGGGTGGGTACATAGATACTGTTGGTGGGGTCAAGCCTTTCCCTGCTGTCCACCCAACATGAGGCTGCTTAGCTGGATGGCAGCCCTTTGCCTGGGTCCATATTTGGCTGAAACGGACTTGGCCCTGAGGATAGTTCTTTTGGAGACAGGAATGTCCCTGGAGGAATTCAAAGCTTACTTGGATGCCTCATCTGTGGCAACTGAAGACATCCTCTGCCCTCCTTAAGTATAAGGGGTGCCCTAAAATATTGATTAAAGCTGTCCATTGTCACTTGTATATGTGTTTCGCCAAGACAAAATTCTAGCTGTCCGAACTAACATAGCCCCTTTTTGTGTCAAAGTTTGGTTAGGAGCGTCACTGCTCTGGTCTGTGAAATTTGCAGCCTTTTCAGCTGAATGCTCAAGGTGAGCCAGCATAGAGCACTGCGCTCGAAAGCAAGCTGAAAGTGAAACCGCATGTTTTCTGAAGAGCTTTAAAAACTCATTTGAAGCAGGGCAAAGGGTCAGCAAAGAAGGGATCCTATTTACAGGAGTTTTGGCAAAAGCTGTTAAAAGCTGGAGAATTCTCGCTAAGAGAACATGAACATTTCATTATAGAATGTGGCATTCATGTTGCTCAGCCCTGAAAGCAATGTCCATGTTTGTCACTTGTTTTTGGAATCTCAAACTGTCTTCAGAGTTGACGGGAGTCAAAGACTTGGGTGAAGTTATTTATTTGGCAAGGGAGATCTGAATAGTTCAGCCTCAGTCATTTCCAAGGGGATCTGTGTCAGGTCTCATTGTGCAAGATTTAATATTTGCGGACAATCAGCGTAATGCCAGCGGCGTGGAGCACACAGTGGAAATAAATACAAACTGCTTACTGGACAACAAATAGCAAAAGTAAAGTTTAAATATCTGGCTTCACAACATGAAGACCGTATTAGGCATGTCCACTTTGGATCAAATGGAACAATCCTTTAAACTTTTTTCTGCAAACAATAGGGCAGTGGCTCTCAACCTTCCTAATGTCGCAACCCTTTAATACTGTTCCTCGTGTTGTGGTGACCCCCAACCTAACCCTAACCCTAACCCCCAAACATAAAATTATTTTCGTTTCTACTTCATAACTGTAATTTTGCTACTGTTATGAATCATATGGTGTTTTTCCACTGTCACTAAAAGTACCCATTAAGTACCTATTAATGGGTATGTAATGGGTACTTCTAGTGACAGTGGAAAAACACCCATAATGTAAATATCTGATATACAGGATGTATTTCCATTGTTACAAATTGAACATAATTAAAGCATCGTATTCACATCAACCACAGCTCAATATAAAAGTACCATTTTACTTCCAATACTGCTGCCTTCTACACAGTAGCTGCTCTCTACTGTATTTGTATGGGGTGCAATGTGATGGGGTTGGTGCTATGATGTCATCACGCCAGGTATTCATATGTGGGCATATCTGCATGGGGCGGACCTGCCTGGAGACGGATAGAGGAGCAATGTCTCAGTTCCTATGTGTTTTCTGATGGTCTTTGACAACCCCTGTGAAAGAGTCGATCAACCCACAGGTTGAGAACCACTGCAATAGGGCGTTTGGTTTGACTCACACACCTCTGAACCTCTGGATCAAACAAGGTGTATTTAATATGTCTGTCAAAGCACCCCTCTGTTGCATTCCAATTTGAACTCTATTTATGAACAGGCAGGTTGTTTGGTTTGGACTTTAACCAGTTTAGCACATCTGTAGTAAAAATGCACTGGAAAATATCTGGATACTAGGAAATATCAAAGGCCTTCCTTAGATCACGCCAGTGTGTGAAAGGGAGGCTCCTAACATGTTTCAGGTTGGTAAACCCAGTCAGTAAGGAATTGCCATATCTCCCTTGTTTCTATCCCATGGTCCCCATTTATCTCGCTTGTCTCACTACTTCCTGTTAATAGTTTGCTTCCTTTCATACTACCTCAGAGAGCTACTCATGATACCTTCAGAGCACCTGAGAATGTGGGATACTTTCCCTTCCCATTATATGCTGTACGGCCTGTTCACATTTATCTTAAGGGAGTAGTTGTGGATGGTCCAGGGGATGTCCATTCGTGCTCTGGGCCACCCCCACCACCCTGGAGTCTCTGGGAGCTCCCTCCAGCTGCCCCAAGCCTGTCCTCAGCTTTACTGGGTGTAGCTGGTTTGCTCCCGGACACATCATTTCCACTTTCTCCTGGGCGCAAACGCTGAGTGTGGATGAAGTGGTCCGGCTGTAACTGCACAGTCATGCGCTGTGAGCCAATCACCATGGCAAAGTTCTGGCACGCACTGTTGTCTTGGCAATCCAGTCGGGCCCGGCCAGGCCGTCCATCTGCACTTCAAATGCTGGTAGCGTGGTTAGGGACTGTGGCAGCACTTGAAGTGTGAATGCTTCCCTCTGAGCCTGAGCGTAACCTCAGTGGGATAGTTCTGTTGTATCGTCCCACTGAGTTAAGTGTGAACAGGCCCCTAAATTGAAAAAAAAATCATCAGTTTTGCTCCCTGGGCAGCTGAAATCTTAGGGAACATTCCTTAACATATTCCAGCTTAGCCATTTCTGGTCAGAACTTCACTGTCAGAAGGAAAATAACACTAAATCAACATGAGCTACCATGCGAAGAATTTGGGTCCTTGAAGATGCAGTGACAGGTTTTTTTCATCCTCCTCCTTTCCCACATAAGACATTGTTGTCTGGCCACATTCAGAACGGTTGAAAAATATGTGTGAAAATACGTGGGAGGGAAATTATAGGGTGGCTTCAGTGGTTACCTTCTCATTATGAGCATGTAAATCTCAAATGAAACATTTGTGTGAAAGTTTACAAGAAGTGACCTTGGTGAATTTTTGCATTAACTCTTTGGATCTGGGTGGCACGGGGACCTCTCAGAGTAGCCTGTTCTTTGTACCCACCGAGTTGAAAATTGAAATGTTAGACATTTAAGGCCAGTTCCCATTACCACTTTAAAATGGTTTCAAAACGGTTTGGATCCTCGTCGTTCCCACCCCCAATCAATTAAAACAGTTTCAAAATTGTTTGGATCATCTTTGTCCCCATTCCCAATCAGTGTCAGGGGTATTTTGAGGATTATTTGGCTTAAAAAATGGAATAAATAAACACTGGAATTTTCCAGTGTTTTTTCCCCACTTTTGCTTTTAAAACGTTTCTTCCTTAGTGCTGTGGGGACGCTAGAGTATTCCCCTGTACAACAGACTGTTTCATTGTAATGATTCAGCCACTTCACACTGATAACAATGTTTCCTTTCCCACCCACGCAAGCTGAAAGATCAAGGAAAGAGGCAATGCTGCGCAATTCTGGCTGTTTCCCTCCTTCCTTGATCTTTAAAAGGGAAAGGGGTGAAGCTGCTCCAGGAACTGGGAGATGTGTGTATGTTTAAGTGTGTGTGTATAGGCGGCGGCGGCGGCAGCAGCAGCAGAGCCAGCCAGCCAGGGTGCTTTTTTCAGAGGGAACCCCTGCTGGGGATGGTGGCTGTGGAGGCAGAGCGGGCGAACAGGGCTTGAGTTGCTGCTGCCGCCGTGTGCCCTGGGCAATGGGGAGAGAGGGGTGGGGAAAGGCTGAGGAGGGGAAAGAATTGCTTTCCTCAATCCGTTTTTGGAAGCATTCTAAGTATTTAAGAGTGGGGACACAAAATCGGGGTTTAATCCGATTGCCAGATGCTCCTTTGCTTCCTTTTATTGCCCTTTACATATCGATGTAAATCCCAATGTAAATAGCCTTGTATTTAGTGCTTTATTCCTTGAATGGGAACTCACCCTTAAAGAGACTATTATCCTAGTCAACTGAAAGCCAGATTGGCCCCACATGTGGTCACTGATGGAGATAACTGTTCTCATTCAGTAGAACAAGGCATGCTCACAGATTTCTTTTCTATGGGCTGTATCACTGCAGAAGGCATGGCCTGAGACTCTATTCTGATAGCACAAATTTTACCGGACAGAATGTGGCCCCCACCCATGACAATCATCATCTGGCAGGAGCAAAAAGGGGATATCAGCTTAGAGGCGCACACAAGATCTTTTAAATGAACAGTGTGCTTTCTATCAGAGGTCGGATTAAGTGTAATCCTATTGTTCCTGGAAGAGTGCTTGAAACAGCCCCTTCTTTGAGGGCTACCAGGTTCCATTTGTGAACTATTTGTGAAAATTGTCAGCGCCAGGAAATGCTTGCTGTTTTGATTTTCCCAAAGGGATGAAGAAGTTTTCAGCTGTTCACAAAGCATTTACTCCTCAGTCTGATCTCACATGGTCACCGGTTATTTGCTTAATGTTTTTAGGAGTCATAGAACTGGAGGCAACTTGTGATGGAAAAGGAATAGTTTGCCACCACCTTCTTCAGGAGAGATACTGGGGATTCATGCATGCTCTCTATCACACAACACTAGAACCAGGGGCACTCCAAGGGTGAATTCCCACTTAGCTTTTCTTAATTCTGCTTTAAAGCAGAGCATGGCGGTGCCGGCGGCACAGCAGCAGCACCCAAAAGGGAAGGGGAGCTCTCTTGCTCGCTAGCCGGCTGCTTTCCGTTCCTCTTCCCTATGCCTCAGCAGCACCAGGGAAGCGGGAAGCGGAGTGAGTGAGCAGGGCGGCAGCAGTGCCCAGTGGCAGCCACAATGGCAGGCACAAAGCAGGAGCAGACAGGCAGGTGGGAGGGCGAGCAGGTGGGCAGGCAGGTGGGAGGGTAGGCAGTAAAACAGTTTCAAAACACTATGATCCAAGTGGGAACACCCCATAAACTGTTTCAATTAAAAAAAGGAGTGAGAGTTGTTTAAAGGGGTGTTTTATTTAATTCGTTTTATCAGTTCTACTATTCTTTTTACTGCAAAAAGTCACTTTTCAATGCAGAGTGTTTTGAAACCATGTTTAACACTCAAAAAAAAGTCCTAATGGGAACTGGCCCTAAGCAACTGATGGGTAGGAGAGTCATATCAGACAAGGGGAAGGATTTCTTCACCCAGAGAGTCATCGGCCTATGGAATTTGCTGCCAGAAGAGGTGGTAACAGCAACCTGCCTAGATGGCTTTAAGGAAGGGTTGGACAAATTCATGGAGGACAGGTGCATCAATGGCTACTAGAATGGATGCCTAAGTACATCTTCCAGGCTGGGGTGACAGGCAGGATGCCTCCAAAGGGCATTTGCTGGGATTTGAGAGCAGGTGAAGGTTTTGCCCTTGTTTTCTGCTTGAGATGCCCAAGAGCAGTTGGTGGATCACTGTATGGATCACAGGATGCTGGACTAGATGGGCTGTGGCCTGGTCCAGCAGGGCTCTCTTGCATTCTTAGATTCTTATTCAACATGCAACCTTCTTTCCTTTAAGCTGTTCTACAAGGAAGCATTTCCCCATCCATTCTGGGAGATCTGGTTGCCTTTCATGATGTCAAAATGTAGCTGCTTCTGATTGGCTATATTGCATTTCTTCCATTATCCCAAATGGGCTAAAACCAACTCTTCAACGAATTATGCTCTATGGAAAGAGGCAAGGGCAGCGAAGTAGCAACAAAGAGAGAGAAAATGGATTGTGGTATTCACAATTCACTACTTCCACTCTGAAAATCAAAAAGATATTTAGAGCAAACACAATGAGTCACTATACAAACATACTGTGATGACTTAGTTATTAAGCTAAGGTAAGTTATTAAGCAGTTCAGTCCCAATAAATATGCTGGAAGGTGGCTAGTGGGAGTGGCTGGCTATAGCTCTGAGGGAGGGGGATGTTTGCTCTTAGAGACAGCCAATCAGGGGACGCCAGCATCCCGAGGGGAGACTATATAAGGCCGTCCAGCGGAGGTTTGAAGTTCTATCCTGGGATAACTTACTAAGGGTGGGCAGGGAGAAACAGGCTCATGTTTATAACTTATCTGAGGGACATTTGGTTAGGGAGTCCTGAGTTTGTGCCACATTGAAAGACAATACTAGGTTATAGAAACGTTCATTCTATGTAACAATAACTAACGTGCTGTATCCTAAGATTCATGAAGCCAAGATAAATATGTTGGTTTATTCAATATTGTAGATCAGGACTGTTGCCAAGTTAAGAGTGTTGTAACATTAAATCAATTATTGTTCTGTCCCCCTGAAAGAGTGTCTGAGTGCTTGTTTTGCCTCAAAGCAATAACAAAGTATCTAGTAAAGTGGACACTGTGTCTTTAAGAGGGAAAGAAACATTAAGCAGGGTTCCAGCAGACATTTGGAAGAGAGGCTTCTTGTTTATATACGAGGAACAAGAAGAAGTAGTATGTAGGAGATCCCTGCCAATTCTGGACCATGTATTTGGAATCTGGGCGATACTGGGATACATACCAGGTGGCAGAAAGCATTGGGCAATGGGTTCACCTCACATACCCTAAAGCAGGGATGGGGAAGTCAATGTCCTCCAGACATTGTTGGACTTCACTTCCCACCATACTTTTCCATTGCTCAGGGCTTTATGGGAACTGAAGTCCAAGAACTTCTGGTGGACTCATTCCCTGTTTCCCTGTCAATTCATATTAAGTCAATACGATGTTCAATAGGACAGAGATTTATAAACAATGAGAACTTATCCAACACACTTATATTTCTTAGACACTGAATTCTGCACCCAAAGCTTTATGTAAATAAAGCAATCACTTCAAATGAGGTAGAGATTTCATCATAATTCTAGGTTGGTAATTGCATTTCCGTATGTATCTAACCACCTTCAAGAAGTTGAAGTTTTGGGAGAGATTTAAGATACAAAAGAAAAAAATGGGCCCAAAAGGTCAGGAATATGAATTTTCTTCATTTCAAATTGGGAGTCTCAGACCAAAATACCTTTTCAAACCTTTGCATCTGGTTTTCTAACCAGATCCCACAATAATGGAATGGAAATGGGATGGATTCTGCCCCCCCTTCTTTCTTTGGTAGAGGAAAAGGCTCAGTCCACAGATGTGAACTTATCTAAAGTTTCCACTTTCATCCTGAATAGAATCTCTTTTAAGCCTGGTCTGATCTGCCTGCATCTGAGGCAAATTCAAACCATTCCTGGCAGCTGACATTAAAAAAAATACATTAAAAGTATTTATATATATACTTCAACAAACCCACACACTCAGACTGATTTAGATGGGTCATTTAAAACCACCTCCATCAGAAAGAAAGAGGAAGTACAGTAATCGTGAGGAACAGCCACTGACCATATGTGTGACCATAGCCCTTTCCACACTTTACTTACTGGCCTGATCTGGCAGTATCTGGCCAGGTTGGACCTATTCCATTGGCAAGAAGGGGTCCAAAATTTCAGGGTAAATCTTCCACATTTGGGGGGCTATCCTGGTACAGATCATGCAATCTCCAGAGCCTCATCCAGGGGAAGGAGCACAAGGAACTAATATTCCCAGCCTCATTTCTCCCTGGGGATGCATTTCAGTTGCACAGTTTGGTGAGTTTCCCCCTGTTAGAACAGAACAGGGGAAGCACATGCTTCCCTGGGTCAGTCTAGCTGCCCTGTCATCCATAAATGCATTTAGTCCCTAAAAAACAGGTCTGCCCATATTCCATGTAGGCGGCCATTTTGGCCAAGATGCTCTCTTCTGGACTACTGTATGCAAGAGGCATGCAAGAGCCATTTGTGGGGAACTTCTATTTTGAATTTCTATTTCCCCCTCCTTTGCGGATAGTATGTGCTATTGTAAGCCATGGTGTGGAATATCAGCCCTGTACGCAGATTCTGTATTGTTTTTGGCAGGCAATCTTTTTTGAGGTGAAGGTTTTGTCTTTGTCTTCTGCTTGAGATGCCCAGAAGCACTTGGGGCACAGGATGCTGGACTAGATGGGCTGTGGCCTGATCCACCAGGACTCCACTTATGAGCCAAGGTGTTCTTTCGAGACAAAATGCACCAAACCAGAGCTGCTGCCTTTTGTACTGTGAGGTTCAAAGTTGTTCATCACTCCTACCTTTATTCGCCACACCTTGTTCCAGTGACTTTCACTTGTTTCATGGGTTGAAAGAAAGAGCAGCTCCACGGAACCAGACTTTCACGTGACTTCAGGGTCATGAATGATGAGGGTGATGGGTTGAACAACCAGGGTAAGGAAATCTGCTCCACTGGGACGGAAATATGAAAGCCCCATTGTAACAAAAGCATTGCACTCAATTATGTTGAGAAATAAAAGTGGAATCACCCCACTGTGGTTCATTTTTATATTAGCGGGGACAATTTTTGAATACGCCTTGTAACTCCAAAATATGCTTAGGATCCATGGTAACCATGGCTGGCTAAACACTTGGGGCATTCAAGAAACTCCCACGCATTCTTCTTTTTCTCAGCAACAAAAAGTTAGAATTGTGGGGTTTTTTTGAAAAAAAAAGTAAACCTTGCTTTAAGCTTGAGGGCCATTGCCTGTAATTCACCCAATGAATGGCAGGACTAAAACTCCTGCCATTAATCACTCAAGATTTCATCAGTTGGCCAGCTGCCCTCTTTCTAATGCTGAGTGCCCACCGTACGTTAATGTCTCATTAATCAAATTTAAATGGTGCTTGAAACTCTGTGGGCCAGATATGAATATGCATGGATGCTAACCAACCAGAGATTAGTGTTCAATACCTGTATTCAGAAGTTGGACTCTGGCGGGCGATCCGATTAAAGGTATTATTTTACACTGTGAAATTGGGGTTTTGCATCAACACAGCTGTCAAAAGGAACTAGTGATTATACTTTAGGCACAAAAGTAGGTGTGTGTGTTCCTTTGTGTGTGCAGACTAGAAAGGGCAATGCTTAGCAGATAGGTGATGAAGGAGAGGCGGGATGCATAACCCTTTCTCCACGCACTAACCTTTTGCATAATCACAAGATTCCCCCCCCCCCCCGCCACCTTTAAAGAGTGCGTGGGACCCTCCTCCTTCTGTTAAGGTTCCTGAGAAATATAAAATGTAAACAAACTGCAATGCCACCCATCAAATACACTTGTTAATGTTATCGATGGTGAACACGGCTCTTAAATTTTAAAGGAACATTAGTTTTTGCATCTGCTGATTTGTGGCTGGCATAAGGACAAGAGCATTTGCCCCTAACTGTGTTCAGAGGCATTTGGGCAGGCCAGATGTTCTCCAGTTGTTGTGCCAAGCAGGTATTATTAAACAGCAGCGGAGATTTTGATTGCCTGACATCTTGGCATTTCTCGTTCTGGGTGGCTGCGTGATTTTCATATTTCCATCTGCATTCTGCCAGCCCAAAGGAAGCCAAGGTCACCAATTGCTCTGGGAATTTTCCTTTCAGGACAGATTGATGCCCTAGAACTTTGGAGTTGCAATCACTTGCATCTTGCAATCAAACAGGCAGTCTCCGTGTGCAGTCTCTTTATGCTTTGCTTTATTTTATTTCTTTAAAAAAGAGGGGGGAAACCCATTCTGAATGTCTTTCTATGTCCTTAAAAGTCTTACCTTGTGAGAAAATAGCAGTTGATGGTGCAAAACAAGTTTCCATCATGATAAGGTCAATTTATGAAGAAATACGAAGCCTTTAACCTTTGCTCTTTCTTTCATTCCCTAGTTTTGGTTCATTCCCAGTTTGCTATATGTGGTTCACAGTGACGTCAGGAGAACATCTGGGCCCTTTACGGCTTTTCCCACTGAATGAAAAGGATGCTGTGTTGCCTCCTCCCTCTCAGAAGTACTTAGAAAATCTGTTGGTCAGATACCATGGGTAAATTACGTAAGTTGGAATATCTTCTTTGGTAGGTTTTTCCCACTTGCAAAAGATAAAGACCAAGAGTAAAAATGAGGCTCTGTCCATCTGTGCTTGTATTGTAATATAGTGACCAGGTTGACTGACATGGAACCTTCGAAATGGTGATGAAGTCCCATCAGCCCACATGAGCATAGACCATAACAAGGACTGATGGGAACTATACTTCAGAAACAACTGGGAGTTCCCTCTTCCCCGCAGTAGAATCTAGGGCTATATCCCCATTTCGCCCAGTGATAGTATCTGGACAGGAATCTCTGCCCAAATGTCTTTCCCATAAGCCCATGGCTACATAAGACGCTCACCCATCTTCACTTTGCATGATGCAAGTGACAGTGGAAAAACACCCCTTGTCATGTGTTCTCTCAGCCTGAAGCTGGACTGAAGCTGGATTAAAACCTAGGTGTGAACACAGCCAGTCTATTTTACTCATCCATACATAAGACTGGATGGATTTTCATCAGAATCAAAGGAGAGATAAGAATGCAGAGAATAAGCACAATGAATCCCATAGAACTAGACCTCCAGAGGTTGGATGAAGGTTGCCATCTAACTTCCAGCCAATGTGGCCAAAGGCAAGGAGGGGGGGATGGAAACTCTAGTTTAACAATACTTGGAGGTCCAAATTTGAGAACTTCTGGATGGAATAAATGAAATAAGCCAAAGTAGAAGACTGTATTCTCTTTAGTTGCTCTTTGTGAGGTTTTTATTCTAGTGTATTTTTATATGGATAGCCTTGTCTCAGCTGGGGATGGAATCAGTGGCTAGATTGTACCTGCATAGCCCAGGTAAGTGTGGAAATAGGGATAATCTAAGATCTACCACTACCTGTGCAATCCACCAGCAAATAACAAATATTAAGACTTGCCTTCGTGGGAGAGAAAGAGCTTTCCTCCTTTTTTCTTTCTTTTCTTCACTCTGTACAATTAAATAGGATTGAAACTATACTGCACAGTTAATTTGTCAGAGAGCCAGTGCAGCTGCTTGGAACATTTTCTACACCCCACGTTCATCTGATCAGAGTTTGAAATATTATTTTAGTACTTAGAACTCTCAAGTTAAGGCTAAATCAAAACACTCATTGTACTCAGCTAAGCCAACAAGTCCCTGTTTTACTATTTACTCCTTAATGATATTACTTCATGCTGCTTAATTGCTTGGCCTGGATTCTTTTTCTTTCTTTCTTTCTTTCTTTCTTTCTTTCTTTCTTTCTGCCGCTATCCAAAAATATGATTTTTGCTTGTGTAACTTTAAACAAAAACTTCAGTTAGGGTCCTGAAGAGTTATGTGTTTTTCTCGTGATTCTTTTAAGATGTGAAATACTGGATGCTCTTTAGATGTTCAAGGTCCTTTCTGCACTTACCTGCCCTGAATCCAGATCAGGGGGTCCTGAACCATCAGGCCCACTGACCCAAATTGTACAGGGCCCTGGACTGCACTTATGAAACTGATCTATCCCATGCCTCCCTGAGGTAGTGAAGCTGAAAAACACCCCCAGGTAGTTCTGGAACATGGGCACAGGCCATCTGCATACCTTCTGTGTTCCAGAACAAGGCCCTTGGTCCTCTTGCGGACCTGATTGAACAGGTCCACAAGATGTCTGGATTAAGGGCCTTCTTAATCCACATCTGGTTCTGTCCAGGGCAGATGGAGCTAGACCAGAGGGGATGAGGCCTCCTTGATCCACATTACCATGGAGATGAAGAGGCTTATGATCTAGATGAAGAGGCTCCTTAATCTGGATCAACGGTAGGTGCAGAAAGGGCCTACAAAGCAGAAGGGAGGTCCATAACCTACACCATAGACTGGCCCACAGATGCCCTTAGGTCTTCCACCAGGCAGGCCTGGCCCTTTTTGGCACCCATGGCAAGGTAAGGGGCAGGTGGAGGGAGTTGAGGTCAAGTAAATCACATGAGGAACACATATGCTCCATTCTGTGTTGCCACTCACTGTTTATCATGTCAGTGGCAGGTCCTGTGATACATAATCCAGAATAAGGATCAGTGCAGAAAGCACCAGCGATCCACCTTTTCTAGCATTTCCCAGGCCTCTGCCCAGGAGCACACCTGCCTGATGGTGTAGTGTACAAGCTCAGGAAGCTTCGCTTAACATCTGGAGACTCATGATCATTTGCCCAGGATGAACATGCTGTTCTCAAAGTAGGACACACTACAACTGTTTCCAGATTTTTTTCTGCCCACCAAAGAGGGAGGAATGACTTCTCTTCTAGGGGAGAGGAGAAAAGAAGCTCTAGAAACTCCCCTTATAGAAAGAACAATCGTGCAGTGAGGATGGTGATTGCGCAGGAATCACCCTTCCAGGTAACACCAAGAAGAGGGACTCCATACTTTTTTGTTTGTTCTTGAATAAAAGCATGACTTTAAAAATGAGAGTGAAATAAAATATAGTTGAAAGAAAGTCTTTAATTCTGCGTGCAGCGTTGGGGAGTGAGAGGCAATTTGCCTGTTTTCTTCTCCCCTTCACTTTCTTTGTGACAAATATGTGCAATATTTGGCACAAGAAAGGGTCTCTTTGCTGTTCTGTGCTCTCTCTCTCTCTGAGTAATATATAATGAGTGGCTCTCGCTGTTATCTTAGCCAGTCATCTTCTCTGTAGGAAGAATGGATTTAATTATATCACAGTTTCCAGTTTTATTGATGCTTGGACAATGTAAGCATTAAAGTGAAATACTATGCCAAGTACTTTAGAGGCGACCGAAATGTTTCCTGTTATTGTGTTGTAATGGAGAATGAAGTTACACAGGATCCTGTCCTTAATGACTCCAGCAGAGCAAATGTCAAACATACTCCAAAATCCATAGCTTTATACCAATAGCCTGAATTCTAGGCTTGCTATTAGCATTTGCAAATGGGTGTTACAACTATAATGTCACCATTCTCCCTAGTCAATTGCTGAACTGGACTGAAATGTATATTGCAGACATACCTCAATATAAGTAGAAACCAAAAAAATTACAGCAGTACAATCGTAGCATGCCAAGAGCAAATTAATTAAATATAAACTAAAATAAAGTTAAGCTCAAGTATTAAAACCTGAGAATTCTACCATCCTGTTACATAAAATTAAGGGTGTGATCAGACAGTGGTTTTTTTAGTTGTTTCTTTAAGAAAGTGTCCCATTCCTAGATGAAAAAAAAAAACCCAACAGTTGTTCAAACATACAACTGAAAGCCTATTTTATTCTGCCACACTGCAGCCTATATTTGCATCCAAGTTAGACAACACCTACCCTGACTATAGGTGTTTGGCTCTTTAGTGAGAAATCCTCACTTCTTTGCTTATTTTGTTTCTTGCCCAACCTGACTTAAAGAAAGAGATGGCTTTAGAACTATGAAATCTTGAATGTTGAAGAGGTGACTCTCCATCCTAAATATCTCGAGCTATTACTGGGCTTCCTCCAGGACACATTTGAAGTGTCTCAAGCATCAAAATCATGCATCAGGACTCAGAGCTACAATACCTTTCCAACTGAAGTGTTGGTCCATATGCTTGATTCCAATGGGGTTTCACAACTGCAGATAGCAGTTTTGTTTGCAGCAATGATCCTCTTGCCACTGTGCAACTTTGTCCTTGTGGCTACCACATGGTGGCTCACAAACCCCTCCACTCCAAGGCGGTTGATGGGAAGATGCCACCTCCTTAATTCATGTGCAAATCGACAAACCCAAAGTACCATTCAAAATTTACAGTTCTCCAAATGTGAATGAGTGGAATAGCCTGAAAATGTCTGTACAGTAGATTCCACCTCCAGGTAGGGGAGACGGGAAGGATGCCTCCAAAGGCTACCTGCAGGGAGTTGAGAACAGTTGAAGTTTTGCTCTCACTTTCTGCTTGAGATGCCCAGAAGCAATTGGCGGCCACTGTATGAGAGAGGATGCTGGACTAGATGGGCCGTGGCCTGATCCTGCAGGACCCGTCTTAGGTTCTTATCCAGAACTGATATCTAGGTGCCACCTCTGAGCTGAAGAGAGAGAGGCAGGACGCTTTTAAAGACCAGCTACAGAGAGTCCAAAGCATGTGAAGTTGTTGCTTTCATCCTCTGCTTGAGATGCCCAGAAACAATTGATGGGCCACTGTGCAAGACACGATGCTAGATTAGATGGGCTGTGGACTCATCCATAAGGGCTCCCCTTGGGCTCTTGGATTCTTATGATCTCACTTCATCAAATCTTGTAATAACACTTTCCCAGCTATGCTGCCATTTGTGGGGTTCCATTGGGCATCAGCCATAGGGGATTCTGATGTGCTTGCTCCTCCACCTTCTGACATGATTGTCATAAAAGAAATTGTGTTCTGTTGAGCCTTCAATGGATTTCCCTCCCCACTTTCAGGCCCTGTTACTGCTCTCAGGGCCTGTCCCCAAGCAATCTAAAGTCCTCTAAAAATCTTCTTTTGCCTCTGAGTGCCCCCATGCCAGGGTTTTGAATGAGCTTCCAGTGCTACAAAAGCAGGAAAACCCACGACAAAATACCTGCCCTTTAAAGAAGAGTTTCAATGCTGTTTTTGGAAGTCACGGGTTTTCCTCGCAGCATTTACCATGGGGACGCTCCGTGGCAAAAGGGGCGGGGATTGCTGCCTGCACACACAGCCATAAAACATTCACACATCTCCCAGAAGTGCAACAGCTTCCCTTCCTTTCCCTTTCTAAAGGTCAGAACTTTCAAAGAGCCAGAATTGTGGAGAATTGCAACATTGTTATCAGGTGTGAAGTGGGTGTATTGCTACAGTCACCGCTGCTCTACCGGGTGGATTTTGACAGTGATCTGTGAAAGTGTCAAGAGTGAGTGAGCGAACGATTGCGGGGCCGCTGCCTTTGCTGGCATGGGAAGCCATTTCGAACAGAGAACATAGTGAAAGTGCTGAGAGTGAATGAGCGAGCGATCACTCCCTTTGCCGGCACGGGAAGCCATTTTGGGGGACGGAGATCTGGGAGACGAACAGAGAACTGATGGTTATTTTTCCTTTGAACTAGAGAGGGGGCGGGAAGAAAAAGATGCCGGGAAAGAAAACAGACTTCCGTGGGGAGGGAAGGTGCGTTCTAAATGTGCATTTTGCTGCGCCTCATGAGGATGCTTATTCCGGAAGTGCAGGGCACTTTTAAAGTCCGCTCGAATAGAGTGACGGTAGAGGGAGACTAGAGAGGCAAATAAGTCAGTGTGTTCATTTTACATCTCATTTCTACTGCTGTAACCCACCCTGAAACCTTGCAAATAAATAAAATAAATAATAAAGTATTCCATTACAAAAAATAGATAATTCATTAAAGAAAATCACATTTGTATTATTCTATGACTTGATTCTTGTAACTCTCCCTGGGGTTCACAGGGAAAGGCAGGATATAAACTTTTTAGCCCAGTTTGTCACGTTGATCCATTGTCATGGGTGCAGCCAAGTTCATATCCCTTCTGCGCGCGCTGGCCTGAAATACGGTCTCAGCTTAGACCGAAACCACTGATCGAAAAGCTCTGTAAATGAGCGGCTGAATCTGGAATTGGAAAGGCAGGCGTTACACAGTAGTTCCTGTGTTTGCAGTGGCTAAACCCTTTTTATCTCACATGCATAAACACAGGCTCTCTATGTGATATAAAACACATTTAGCTGTCACTGAAAGGCGGTGATTTATGAAACAGGGCTGTCCCTAAGAGGGTAACAAGGTTTGATGCTTATTTTGGCAGGTGCACTAATTCAAACTGTGGAACAGCATGGAGAGTCGTGAACATTAATGACAAAAGGTTAATGATTTTCCCCCTCCCTCTCTCTCTCCTCTCCTTTGCCTTTGAAATATTTATTCGGTTTGAGCGCACACGCCTAATACATGACCCCATTCAGAGCCAAGCAAATGTCATTTTTGCTTTGAATTTGGCAAAGGCACCATTTGAAGAAAATATTATTTTAGTTCCAGAAACATTTTAGAAAGGCTTCATCATCCCAGGGAACATGGCAAGATGGGTCTGCAGGGTTTTGCCTTTCCAGTATGATCACTTTTAATGATAGATTAAATCACCCAGCTCTCACGTTGCTTTGAGGTACATCTGTCTGTCAACCAGAAAGGAACTGGTTGTCAAACTGGTTCAGCTGGGTTGGTGTCCCCTTGTATCAGCACCACTATGGTACCCCAAATTGGGCAATTTTCCCCTCCGATGCCTCAGTCCTTCAACAGAGATTGACACATCCATCAAAGTTGAAGTAGGAAGGAAGGAAGGAAGGAAGGAAGGAAGGAAGGAAGGAAGGAAGATGTCGTTGATCCTGCCTTGAGCAGGGGGTTGGACTCGATGACCCAGGAGGTCCCCTCCAACTCTACCATTCTATGATTCTATGATCAGACACATCATACATGCCTCATACATGGCTGCCTATAAGTTAGAGGTTTTCATACTGTACAGATCACATGGGATTTTGCCTCCAGTTCAAATGACTGAACAGAGAGAAATGAAGTTTGAACAGGTGTGTTTGTTCAGGCAGAACATAAATGCAGATATCTGAACTTCTTGGAATCTTTTGCAAAAATTCTGTTTACAATTCCAAAGCCTTCTAAGGTCCTTTCTGCACTGCACCTCTGATGTTGACTAAGATGTGCTCCAGCCGCTGTCACACTTTGTCCACGCTGGATGAAGCATGGACCGAACGAAGGCACCGATAATAGTGCTGTAGCTGATATAGTTGGAGACCTCCATTGTTTCTGCAGTCACCAATTTGAAGCCTGTGGCGGCTTTGGAAAAAGATTAGTTAAAGTCTTAGAGGGTAGAGATGTTAAAAGCAACTTGTTGTGACATCATTTCAGTCAGCTAGTAAGGAACTAAGAGCTCGCACCTTTCAGGTGGACTTTCCAGGAAACATCTAATTGACCACCACAAGAGTAGGCTGCAGGACTAGACACAACTTGTGTTTGGTCAACTTGAGGACTTCTGCTTTCATAAAAACTGACACCCCAGTTGGATGGCCTTTGTGCTTTTCTCTTCCAGTGACTCAGCAGAAAGAAAGAAGGTCTTCAAGACCTGTGTTAGATCGTCTTACATGACGTTTGGTGGTTGCCAGTCAGTAACTTTGGTGTGATCATCTGTCTTGCAGAAACCACTTCTTTCCCTGAAAGTGTCTTTTTTTGAAGGCTTATCCTGTCCATGGTGGGCCCACACTTTGTTGTGACACCGGTATAGCTCTGGTATCACTGCATCTTGACCCAATGCAAGCACAACCATGCCCCCTGCTGGACTACAATGAGCAGCAGTTGACTTTGACAGTGCAGGATAAATGCCACTCACTGTAGGCCAGCGGTCTACACTTGGTCCATATCGAAGTGCTGACTTCCCTCCTGGTTGCTCATCAAACAACTGCCAAGCAGAAATCCAACTCAGTATTTTTCATGGAAGGAGTATCAATTTGCTTCCTTTTCTCTATTTTGTGTTCAGTAACAGAGAATAGCCATGTTAGGCTAATTCGAAACGTCCAGCAAGGTAGTACTGTAGTAGCACTTGGAGACTAACAAGAGAAGGGTTGATGGCATGAGCTTTCATGGACACGTCTACTTCTTCAGACGCTAGGGGGTCCAATGGGCACATCTGCTTCTTCAGATGCCAGGGGGCCCAATGCGCATGTCTAATTCTTCAGATGCCAGGGGGCCCAATGGGCACATCTACTTCTTCAGATGCCAGGGGGCCCAATGGGCACATCTACTTCTTCAGATGCTAAGGGGCCCAATGGACACATCTACTTCTTCAGACACTAGGGGGTCCAATGGGCATGTCTACTTCTTCAGATGCTAGGAGGCCCTAGTATCTGAAGAAGTAGATGTGTCTATGAAAGCTGATGCCACCAACCCTTCTCTTGTTAGTCTCCAAGTGCTACTACTACCTTGCTGTTCTATTTTGTGTGTATTCTTGTATTCTTTTTAAAATATCTTTTGTGTTGCAGTAATGAACGTTCTTCTGGGTTTTTCCCCCTGTAAACTACCTTGAGCAGTTGGGTTTGGAACGATGGTATGCAGATAAATTGATTGATTGATTGATTGATTGATTGATTGATTGATTGATAATGATGTTGTGCAAGCACTTCTGCTTCTCTGGCAGCATGTGAAGCTGTGGTCACACCTTCACTTTAGTTCTTCTTCAGTCCATCTTGAGACCCCACCTCTCACACCTTTTTAGTCCAATCCTTTTCATTTGTGGTCTTTCCTCCCTTCAATCAGACTTTCCTGATTTCTGCAGGTCCTAGCTGTTATAGAGTGTTAATCCGTTTTCATTTTTGGGGTGTGATAAAGGATGCTGAACCGTCCTATAGTGGGTGGATACGGCTTGAATTTGCCTTCCTTTTCGCCCAATGCGTGACGACACACTGTTGAGTGATCACACAATGTGTGATGACACACTGTTGAGTGACTATCAGAGTGCAGGGAGTGCTGTGACAGTGGAGGGGGTGGAGATCTAAAAATGTCCCATAAAGGAGTCTCAGGACAGGATCAGAAAGGTATGATCGTAGCAACCCAAAATGAGGATGAATCAACCTGAGGAGAAGGATGATGAGGTATTGGGTGACCTTGGAGTTAGCGTGTTTGAGTCTGGTTTCTTGATAAGCGGAGAATTTCAGCAAGGTGTGACCACAGCCTGAAGTGTACGAAGGACCTTTATGGGAAAATCAGATTGAGTAATTCTTCATCTACACACCATTCTATACTAGTGGAATGTACTAGAGATGTTTCCCTTGTTCAACAACAGTGGATACATTAAAGTCCGTTAACAGCGACTGCTGCTCCTAGCACCTAAAGTGAACCTCCCTGAGAAGAGGAAATTTTGGATTGTTTTTTTTTCTTTTTTCATTTTGCTTTCAATCCCAGGATTTTTAAGAAGACTAGGCGGGCTGCTTTTCTGCTCCAGTGAGACATCTGCCACACTTGTCTGAGAAGGCTTTCTGGCAACACCTCTGCCCCAAAGCAGCATCCCTGCTGTCCTAATTTTATCAGACACCAAATCGACATGGTTTGGAACCAGCCCACCTCCCCTCCCCTAGTTGCCCTCTGCCTGGACCAAAGCTGAAATAAAATTTACAGTACCTTGGCTGACAGATATAAGTAGGTCATTCTTAATGCACTTGGAGGCTTCATTGTTCCCATTACAACTGGACGGAAGCCAAAATAACATCTGTCAAATTAATCATCAGAGATGAAGAGCTGTTGCCATTCTGTCCGGCAGCCATCTTCTTGTTAACCACTGGCAGGGGAAAGGCGGCCCGGAGACAGACTGATAATGTGTGATTTTTCCTAGAAAGTCTGGACTCGGGAATACAGTTCAGGGTCACAGATTCCAAAGGCCAGAATTGCTTCTCCGGTTGGTCCTGGAATGGGGAAGAGTTTTTCCTAGGAACTGGGAGAGTTATCACGGGATGGGATGGAGCAGCCTGAGAGAGGACCGGCAGATATACAAGGCTCATTTAGAATTCTGGCAAGCTCCTCAGCTCTGTTTCTATGTTTTCTTTTCATTTGCCACGCTGAAATGAATGCATTTGTGCTAATCCACCGCTGATCTCAACACACACTTCAGCGTGAACGGCATATGGCACCAAGGCGGCCGCTGAAATTGGAAGCAAGCAAGTGCATGCTTGCTTTGCATAGCTCTGAAGGAAAACAGAAAGTGAAAAACCTGCATGAGTGAAATTCCACACAAACAGAAAAAAAAAAAATTGCCCCAGTGGAAGTTTGCAAAATCCTTGGACCATCTGCTAAACTTTATACCCCAACAAACGTTACCAGTAGCTCAATATTCATTCTCGGCACCATCACTTATAGTCACTGGGTTTGATTCTGCACTCTTCCATGAAGCCAGCTGGGTGGCCTTGAATGAGTCACAGTTCTCTTTTCCAATTTTTGCACGGGCGCTCAAAGATCCAGATCTTGAAGATCCAGATCTTTGAGATGGGGTCCTCCCTGGGTTCCAGTCCTTAAACATCTGGATCTTGGGAAGGACTCTATACATCCTCACAGGCCCGCTAGCACCCAGTTGCTGCAGCTGCATTGCTGCGACCTCTACCACCTCTGCCATGCTCCCAAAATGGCCACGGGGTGACCGAGGTGTCGACTGCCCCATGGCCGCTTTGGGAGTGTGGCAGAGGTGGGGGAGGTGGCAATTGCAGCTGCACAACATGGCTGCCACTGTTGCCGCCTCTGCCGTCCCGATGACGGCTGCTTCGTGGCATCGGGGATGGTGGGGGCATTGTGCCCTCCACTTGTCCACGATCCACTGGCACCACAGGCTTCATAGCTGCTGCTGTGGCCCTCTGTCAGTGGGATGAGGACACAGTTGACAATAGCACTGGCCAATCGCACCACACCATCGGTACCCCTTTTGGCTCTGGGTACACGGAGCCTTGGAATGGGTTCTTAGCACCAATTTGTTACCAATTCGGTTCCTAAAGGATTCTTAAGTGGATTCATATCACTAGTGCAAAAACACCCCTTCTGAGCTCTCACAGCTCCACCCACCTCACAGGGTGTCTGTTGCAGGAAAAAGAACAGAAGGTTTGTCAGCTGCTTTGAGTCCCCTTAAATGGGTGAGAAAAGCGGAGTAGAAAAGCCAACTCTTCTTCTTCTTCTTGTGTGACCACAGTTCTGCTCATGCTGAAACTGAACATCTAGAGTTCTGGGACAACAGGACTTAATGCCAGCAACTTATTACACTACAAGAATTTTAACAAAGCCTCCTTGGACGCTGGGGACAAAGAATCCTAGAATAGTAGACATGGACACTTGGCAGTTCAAAAGCATTTAAAAAACCCTACCAAATTCCTGGGGTTGGCTCCAGATCCCAGTCAAATATCATGCTAAAAACAATTGTCTGGAGAAAAACTCTTCTGGAATAACCGCTTGTTGAACAGACAAAGCAAGACTAGCACTATCTGGCTGCATCCCCATGCAAGCCGTTTGGCTTGGAATGGGCACACGTGGGACTGGGACCGGGTCCAAGATCGAATCTTGCCCACCTCCATGTCATTCCCAGTAACACAGGCTGGGTGCGGGCTGGGTGTGGATGCAGCTGTCCCCATGCAAACTGCGCCAAACCCTGGCACAGGGGAGCAGCGCCAACTCCTCTCCGCCCCCTCTCTCCTCATTGGAAACCGGATTCACATCAACCCACCCTTGTGCCACCAGCTGCAAATGCCACATCCCCTCCCCCCCTTAGCGGCACAGAAAGCCAGGACTGGGTTGGGTGGCATGGAAAAAAAATTAAATTAAATTAAATAAATTTTAAAATAGTTTGTAAAAATCCAAAGCCGCTGCAAGGTTTAGTGGCAGTTGGGCGCTTGAGCAGTTTTGCGCACCTCCGCTCCACCGGGAACCACGAGAACGCCCAGCAAACTTAAAAGGGAGAAAATCAAGCCATTATCATGATTGCCTTGGTGATTGGGAAACGGGGTGGAATATTTGGAAAAAGGAACAAAAATCAAGCCATTATCCTGCTTGCCTTTGTGATCAGGAAACGGGGGTGGAATATTTGCTGTGGAAAAGGAACAAAAATTAAGCCATTATCCTGCCTGCCTTGGCGATTGGGATTTTTTCACTCCCCCAAAATGTCAGCAGTTGCAATCTCCAATGCACAGGGCTGGAACAGCAAACACACCCCACCTCCCAATGACATGAGCACCAATATCCTCCCCAAATAGCCAGGGACTGTCCCCATGCGCAGGCTTGGCTCACTAAGCAGTGCATGCCAGACCCCCAAACCGTGCCCAGTCTTGTTTTTTCGGGTAACAAATTTGGTTAAAAAAATGCATGGGGGCACCCCTCATTGAACCCAATTTCAGTACCAGACCAAAAGTGCATGGGGATGCACCCTCTGTGTGTGATATAGAGGCATGCAAGTTTGGGTATGCCGCCAACATAAAGTACCTGGAAAAGTGCCATCACCACCACAGCACATACACAGCTGTCTTTTTTTGGTTCCACAAATGTGTGGTGGCCACAGTGGTGGCTCTGTCCAAAAGGTACAAAATAGTGTTATTTCAGGAAACCCCCTGACCATAGTCAGGTTCTCCCAGAACGGGTTATAAGGGGATTTAGGTGGGATACAGCAGGGCTATGGCGGAGTTGCCGCAAACATGTGCGAGAATCCCAGCTTGGCACATACATAATTGCGCAAAAATCCCCCGCCTGGACATGGCCTCCAAGAAGTCTCACACGGTGGGGAAACTATGTCAAGGCACAGACAGCTCCATGTGGATTCATCAGCCTTGCTTCAGATCTGCCGTGCATGGCTTATCTGTCTCTAATCTGACTCAGATTATGTTGCATCAAAGAGAGAGATGCTTTGGTCCAACAGACGTCAGGTAAGTCTGACAAACTGGTATGTGGTCCTTCTAGGCACTTCCAGTACACCCCACGGCACGAGTCATTAGCAGTCATGGGTCTTCCAGGAGGCTACTAAAGACACTATACAGTGCCTAAGCAGAGTTCTCCATTTAGAGTTTGCGTGAAACATTCAAAACAGCCAAATGGACACCCCTGTGGGATAATTGAAACCTAAGGGCAGAAAATCGGCGCAAAAAGTACCATTATTTCTTGCAATCTAATTCTGAGACGGAGGTGATCTTAGCGCCTGCTGGAGCTCCTTATGACCAAGCAGAATGTATGACTCTCTTGATACTAGTATCTTGCACATACTACACTGGCAAGCTTCATGCATCCATCAACATTAATGTCTGGATTGTATTATCTAGAAACCCCCAGAGTCACTAGGCTATAAAATGAATTAGCTACAAATTCATTTCAGATTAGAATCCTGTTTTTATACAAGATCTGCTGCTCTTTAATAAGTTCAGGGAGAAATCTTTCCCTGAACCCCTGGAGGCCTGATAATAACCTGTGCGGACTGTCCTGACATAAAGCTGGATGTGCATCACGATCTTTGGTGTTTTGAATGCATCAAGAATGTGCAATGTTTGCACCACACCAGCCCTTTTGTTGAGCATTCAGTGTGGAGGAAGAGTGTGCTGTCCACACAGACTTTACACCATTCCGTTCTCATGCCACCAAAGTCCACAGCAGGTAGCAGAGACCTGCAGGCATCACCCTCCACCTTAAGAATAGCGACACAACTGTGGCTCCATTATGTTTCTTTATTATTTACTTATTTATTTGCATTTTTGATCCTGCCCTGTACCCAAATGTCTCGGGGCAGGTTACAACATATAAAATGAACACACTAAAAGCAATAATATATTAAACACATTAAAACCGTGGCAGTGTCTGAATGTGGGTAGGAAAAGGCTGTTCCTTTAGGGTAAAGAGATGCATCATCACAGGTCATCACACATTCCACAGTCTGGGAGCCACCCCTGAAAAGGCCCTATCCCAGGTACCCACCCTTTCTGCTGCTGTGAGTGGCAGTACAACCAGGAGGGCCTCCCCTCCAGATCTTAGGGCATAGACAGGTCGATATGGAAGAAGGCGTTCCTTGAGATATTTGGTGCCCAAGTCATTTAGGGCCTTATAAGTAAAAGTTAACACCTTGAATTGGACTCGGTAGTGAATTAGCAGCCAATGCAACTCTTTTAAGACCAGTGTGATGTGTGTCTGGCCAGCTATTCCTGTAAACAGTCTAGCAGCTGCATTCTGCACCAGCTGCAGAATCCATCTTCAGGGGCAACACATTACAATAGCCCAATCCGGAAGGGATCAGAGCATGGATAACTGTGGCCAAATCATCTCTGCCCAGAAGGGGCCTTAGCTGTCGAACCAGCCATAGTTGGGAATGGGCACTCTTGGCCATGGCCTCCATGCGAGCTTCAAGCAGTGCAGAGTCCAAGAGCACGCCCAAATTTTGCACCTGTCCCTTCCAAGGCATTACAACCGCACCCAGGGCAGGATATTAATGTGAAACTGAAAGGCGCTACAGTGTGGATCCTCCCCTTACATTGACCACAAGGAACCTCAGGCTAGTTAAAGAGGTCCATTTTAATTTCCTTCTATCAGTGTTCCATGAATCAGGAATGCAAGGGCGGTGAAAGAGGAGTTGGAAGCTTTGACCTTAGCAAGCCATATTTTGACTTCCTGAAGATCAAAATGTGGTGAAGAACCTAGGAGAAACCCTTGTTGGATAGGGCCAGAGACCCATCTAGCCCACCATCCAGTCACTAAAAGCAACACAGAAGCACAATACCTTGCTTTGCTTGTGGCCTTCCAGCAGCTGGCATTTCAAGGTGCCACCAAACCAGACGTAGTAGTCACACAACCTTCAGAGCTACGGCCTGCCATCCATCTTTGAAGCCATCTAACCTGAGAGTCAACATCCAGAGTGTGTTGAACCAAAGTGGGATTTGCTGGTATGCCATAACCTTCGAAGAAGGCTGCATCAGTGCATGATATTTCTAGATATTTCCAGTGTGCCTGGAGGTGGAAGTCCACAGATGGAGAGTGACCCTCTGTTACACAAGATGTCCACCTGCTCTAGTCCAACAGCAGCAAGTGGAGACATCCACGAGAGTGGGAAGAAATGGGAAGCTTTTCCTTGATCTCCCCTTTGATGCAGAGCTGAAGACACTTTGGGAAGATCCAAATATTCCCATCAGAAACCTAGCCCTTCCTTACCTCCCTGGTCATCTTAGTCTGCCTCCAGATGCCCAATATATCTCCATAAGCTCTCTCAGAACAATATTGAGAATGCCAGATAATCATGGCACTCCCAATATAATCCTGCGTCAGTTAATAACTGTAATATGGTCATTATGGGGGATTCAGCAATGATGCTGGGTATCCCATAAAAGTGCTCGTTGCCTCCTTACCTTACATTTGTTAGCAAATGTTCAGAATAAGCTTGCTTAGAGCTTCTAGAAGCTAGCCAAGTGTGCAAAAAGCAACAGGAGGAGATGGATGGGCACTTGGCTGACTTCCAATATGGCCAAGCAAACTGATTCTGAAGCCCTCTCACCTCTGCGCCAACTGCCAGCAAACTTGGCACCATCCAACCGTACAGTGAGCTCCATTACATCTCATGCTCTGAGCGTGGTTGCCTGCAAACTGTCCATCAGTTCAAGTGACTCCTTGCCCTTAGAACACCTGGGATTCTTTTCTTTTCTTCTTTTCTTGAAGGAAAATAAACAAACACGGGTACATCACATTAAGCCTGGCACCTTCGGACAAATTAATCCCTAGAGATTCTCTGCGGTGGCCATCTTTTCCAACTTAGGCAGCTCACAAAGTAAGGTTTCCTTCATCTTCTGTCACTCTTGGTGGCCAAAATCTCACCTCTGTGCACTGGGGTCTTTACGTAACCTGACCTCCAGAAGGCAATTACATTTGGCTTTCTGGTGTGTGTGTGTGTGTGTGCTCATCTGTTTCTAGTATTGACACCGACTCTGCTTTCAACAAAGAGTGGGTTCCCATGAACTCCTTTGCTTTATTACCAGCTGGTTCTTATTAGGAATTAACCAATAAAAAGGGGGGAGTGTAATGCAGTCAGCAAGCAGTGTGCTCTTTCCAACACTTTGCCATGTGTTTTAATTTACTCATCCACCAAGGAAGAGCTGCCCCCAGTAAGCCGCATTCCATACCTCACATATTTTGCTTATTTTGATAAATGCTGTTTTTTGAAAATAAAATTAAAAGAATTAAAGTTAGTCCTGTCACCTGGCATCCCATGTTTGCTCAGAACTCCTGAATGCAAGAGCTGAAAATATAATTCCAACTGGTTACCTCCCCTTTGTTATTCAGCTTCTACAGTTACCTTTGCAAAGACTCCATTTCAGCCCTCTTCCTGCTGAAAGGCATCTGAAAATGAATCAACCTGGTTTTGAAGAAGGAAGGGCTTCCGTGCTTTCAGTAGCAACCATGGAAAACTCTCTACACAATTTTTATTGCACCATTTTATTGTCTTGTTAGTGCAACAGGACATGTTCAATTCTTTTATAAATTTAAATTTTACAAGAATCCTTGCTCCAATGGGAAATGCTTTGGGTGTTAGCAGAAAGAATATTACATGTGGATTATATTTTAATACTACAGGCTTGGAAAGAGAAGAACAAAAGAGCTCATGCTAAGATCACCTAGAAATACATGGACCTCAGTTGAACCTTACAGCTGATGCTTAAAGCTTGGAGTATCTGAGAACACATTTTGAGGTTGTTCCCATAGCTTCCTACAGATATCAAGGCAATGGACACACCTTCACTTCAAACCTTCTTCAGGTGAGACTGCTCACAGCTTTTCATTTCTATCCATTTTATTTTAAATGGAGGCTGCAAAGCCCACAGATAATATGGATAGAAACAAAGTGGGACCAGTCAGATCTTAAGATGGACCAAAGAAGTGTGAGCCCAGGCCAAGTCACTCCACCTTTCCTTAGGTGGGATGGTGATGTGGCAGAGGAGGGGCAATGCACAATTTATGGAGAAGGCTTCCAACTGTCACCCACCCCTGATCTCACCAGCCCTTGGTCCCAATCTACAGGCTGCCACATTGGCTTGGCAGCAGTGGGAAATGCCATGCTCCATTGGCTGTGCAACATGGTGACACCATCACAGTGTGAGGACCTGGTTGGCTGAGATGGCCCATGTAACTGATTCGGATGGAGGCAAGAATGGCAGCCACAGGAGGAGGGCTCAGCCCAGCACCACCTGAGCTGAAGGGCCAATCACAGTTTCACCCTTTCCACTGCAGAAGAGGGAACTCAGGTATCACATGCACAGCTTCCAAGGCAGGGAAAGCATAGGGACATTTCCTCCTCTGTGAAAAGTATTTAAAGGCACAGACACCCTTTCCTTCCAGTATGCCACCCCTGTAAAGCCGTCCAGCCTGCTGCCCATCAAACCATGTTGTGCCCACGCACTGGGGTGAGAGGGAAGGCCTCTGGTTCCAAAGGTGAACCTGCACAAATCTGGAGACTTTGTTGTTTCGAGTGAGGGGTGGAAGCAGAGCATGAGCTGCTGTTTGTCTTAATCTGCGGTAGGAAAGCACACATCTGAATGAAATTAGGGATGCCTGAGAGAAAACCAGACCCCTCCATCCTTCACTAGCCAAAGGAGGACCTTTCAAAAAGAGCTTCTGTTTAGAAGCCCTGCTGTTTGAAGGGGGGAGGCAGATAAGCCTTATAGGAGGAGAAAATAAATAGAGAGAGGGTACAGTGGTAGAATCAGTAAAACCACATGGGGATTGGAGAGAGAAGGGCTCAGCCAGCAATCACGGATAGCATTCTCCTCTATTGGATTGTCCCTAACCCTTCTGACACCACTCAAGCGGACTGCATAAGATCCTGCCTTTCCTTGGTGGACCAGGGGTGGAGCAGGAAACACAAGTTTCCAGCCCTCTTATCCTCACAACAATCCCGTGAGGCCGGTTAGCTTGGAAAGTAGGATTTGGTCCAAGCAAGCTTCCTTGAGCAAATGTTAATTCGAACCCGGATTCCCTGGTTCTTAGCCAGACTGTGCGTGCTCTGCTCCTGTGCTCCAGCAACCACAGTTTGGTGCTGGTCTTCCTTTCACCATGGGCATAGAAACTACAGCAGCTGGACTTTTGCTGCTCAGTAAGGTTAAGTGGAAAAAACATGAGTGAGCCTAAGATCAGAATGGCAGCCTTGACTTTGCAAAGCAGCTCTACATCGGTGGTTGATTCTCAGATCAAAATGGCAGCCTAGGACTTGGCAAAATGGCTCTACTTCTTTGGATCCTGGTGCAGAGTGTCAGGTGCCTTGCTTCAGGCAACAAACGCTTCGTGCAAAACACTAGGCAGTCACCTAACCGGGCTAAGAGTAGACCTGTCTGGCTCTGGCATATGGCTAAACCTCCAGCTAGGGAGCTCAGGCACAGCAAATTTTAGCTCAGAACGTCAAGCTGTTCCCCATGTTGCTCATGTCTCTGCTTTGGAAACGGCGACACAAGAAACCAGGAGAAATGTCCTCAATGGTTTGTCCCGCAGCAGCTCTCCCAGGGCCTCTGCTGGTCCTTTGCACACTGGGAGGAAGAGCTCCCTCCCTCTCAATTTTCTGAATAGAGCTGATGCAGCAGTTAAGGTCTACCTCCTCGGTGAAAATATCGTCAGCTCCTCAGACCCGTTGCCAGCCCTGTCCAGAGACAGTTGTAAAGAGGAAGGAAAAAGCTGGCGCCGGCAGGGTTTATACCAGGTCACCTCGCAGCTGAACCCACGGAACGATACTTTGCAAGGCATGGACCAGGATGAGTGAAGTCAAAGGCTCAGCAGTTTGGTCCTGGTGGCCACAAAGAGGGGAGATAGCCCCCCCCAAGAGACAGAGGGGGCATAAACCCCACCCCCACTGCTGCTTCTCCCATGCATGCGACCCATAACAACAAAGAAAATGTCACTTTTGCTCATGCATGCACGCACGCACACACGCACGCACACACACACACACACACAGAGGGAAAGACCAAGAGTCCCAGGAGGGAAAGAAATCAGAACTATTTCCTTTGATTCCTTCTGCGGCTAATAGGCACTTCGACTCTAGGCCGCCACTGACAGGACTTAAAATAAGAATAATAATAAAGTGACATGAAAACATTTGAAGCATTTTTGATTGGAGAAACCTGTCCTGGCCCGGGCATCAAAGCAGCCTTGAAGCAAGCCTACACTTTTACATCCTTGGAACCTTCGCAGCCTCTTGTATTTGGTTATGCAGATGTGTCCAGTCAGCCAGAAAGTTCAGCGAAAACAAAGGTTGCCATTCAAAGTCGCTCGGGGAAGATTCCAACTGCTAATTACCTTCCTCTCTTCTCTCTCCTCCCGAGATGTAACCTGCATTCAACTTCTGTCATTTGCTTATAAGGCTTAGCCTGCTCACCGCTGGGGCTCCATTCCGACACAGCATTTATATAATGTGGAGATCAACTTCACTCCCGGCTCTCTGTGCCTTTTGTGGACTTAATCAGTGAAATCAGGGGCGAATCCCCACGGCAAGCTTATTTCAAATTCAATACGGGTTCAATCCTCGCAGACCCCACGTCAGTTTGGCTTAACACGCTTTCCGGGTGATAAATTGCCCCAAAGTGTTGTAAATGTTAACCCTCATTCCAACAGGTCTCTCTCTGGATCGTGCGCTTGATATGTGTTACAGTTTTTACTGTGGGGACCCTACCGTTTTAAGGGATGAAAATCCATGTTTAGGGTTTCCCTCCCCCAATAGCTTGCTTTCAAAGACAGTGATTTCAGTGTAAAAATCCAACCTTCACAGCAGCCGCTACACTGTAGCAATCCATGCACTTCACACCTGATAACAATGTTGCAATTTTGCACAATTCTAGCTCTTTGGAGTTCTGACTTTTAAAGGGAAAAGGAAAGCAGGGGCAGGTTCTGGGAGATGTGTGAATGTTTAAAGCAAGGGGACTTGAGTTGCTGCTGCTGCTGTGTGCCCTGGGCAATGGGGAGAATCGCTGGCTGCCCGCTGCCGTTTTTCCTCCATCCAGGCAAGCGGCAGCCACCCAGCCAGGCTCCGTGAAGGGGTCCTTTATGGGTGGCGCGTTCACGCCAGGAGGAAGAAGGCAGGGCAGCCCTCAAGAGCAGCTTTTAGAAAGTAGCCACTTGAGTCCCCCCTTGAGTCACATATGCCACATAGGATCCTCAGAATCTGGATCGAACACGATTAAGCTGAAAGTAATGGAAACAGGCAAATTCGCGTTTGCATCCGGTTCTATTATTTCAGTTTAGGGAAACTTGATTAAGCTTGTAATGGGGATGCGGCCCAGGACTATTGTGCACTCGGATTAAGTGTGTTCTCAACCTGGTCCTAGGTGTGAGGCCATTTTACTTCGGAAAGTGAGAACATGCAAGTACATTCTAAAAACTAAACAAAAAATGGGGACAATGCCCAGAGAGAACCAATGGAGTCACCCTTTAATATTTTGAGCATCCATAGATGGGATACACAGAGATGTGCATGAATGGGTTGGTTTGCATTCAGTTCCTATTGAACTGAACGCAAGAAAATTTGTACTCATTCAAATAGATCTCCTTTGAATGTGGTAGGATTCCATTCGATACAAATATATTCATAGGAATTCATAGGAATATCTCATACAAACCTGTACATATCCAATACATATCCCCTAACGTATCTGCTGTGAAAGCGTCAAATCCACCCTGAATCCACTTTGAAACCACATCTGGATCCATTACAGATGTGACTGACACAGCTGCTTCCCCACTTCCCTGTTTCACAAATGCTCTAAAATAAAACCAATATGAATGTCAATGTCGTAACATTCTGAATGTCCGAATTCGTACGAATATTGAATATTCCAAATATTTGTACACATCCTTGTCACAGCATTTTGAAGTGGAAAGACCAAATACAGTTTCCCCAATATTTCCAACCATGCAAATTCAGGAGAGTTTATTCAGTCAGTGTGGTCATGTTACTTTTTGGAATCTTCCAACGCAGCTGAATTAAAGCAGTAAGTTGGTTTGTGGATGTTCCAGACACCTAGCTTGAAAGGTGAAGGTGAAGCAGCTCTCTTTCCAGGCAGGAAAAGGGACTGATCACCCTGTGTTGCGGTTCCAAGAAAAATGTAAAATGTGCTCTTTGAAGAGCAAATGTGCAGCAAACACCTTCCAAGGCAACTGTGAGGCCCCAAGGCAGCTGAATGGGTAAACAAAGGTATAAAATAAAATAAAATGCTAGTAAAAATCACAGCAATGATTTTAGCTCGCATTTGCAATGTCTGCAGTAGACTAACCAGGTATTGGTGGCTTTGAACAGCAAGATTTGCTTGCAACATTTGCTGTAAGTCAGGATGCAGGTGCGGCTTTGACATTATGCAATATGGACCAACCAAGGCTCTTCCAGGTGTTGATGGACTGCAATTCCCATTATGCACAGCCAGTATTGTTGATGATCAGGAATGACTCTGTGGATGGTGGCAGATCTCCAGGAACACCTGGAGAAGGCCCAGGTTGAAAAAGCACTGTCCTAGAGATCAATTCTATTCAAGGACTGACCCCATCACAGAGAGTTTTAGAACTTTCAAGCAGGTGGCTTGTCAGCGTGTGAATGGGGATACATTGTGATAAGAACCAATTTTAAAAAACTCGCTTGCCACAGAGGGAAAAAATAAATACAAGTCCCATATTATACATCTCCGTATTGTATTAAAGACTGGTTTATCTCCTTCCCGCATCTTCTGGCATCACCAAGAGTGACCAGATATCGTTGGGTGAACAGATCAGGCATCCCTACCTGTCCCATAACTCTTTCAGCCCGAGAGCAAGATAGATCTCCACTCTTGCTTTCAGTGGCTGCATGTTTTCAATTGGTGGCTTTGAAATTGCCCTACCCCATTACTCTCCCTTAGAAGCAATAAAATAAATAGGGCCTGTGAGCCTGTTTTGTCTTGTGGTTGGAGTGCTGGCCTCATATCTCATACTCATGGGTTTGATTTCATATACCTTACAGGAAGCCAGATAGGTAATCTTGGGCTAGTCACAGCCCCACCTACCTCACAGGGTGTCTCTGGTGGGGAGAAGAACAGAAGGTTTGTCAGCCACTTTGTGTCCCCCTGGATGAGAGAAAAGTGGGGTATAAAAGCTAACTCTCCTCCTCCTCGTCTTCCTCCATGAAGCCAGCTGGGTGACTTTGTGTGAGTCCCAGTTCTCTTTCTTAACTCTCACAGCCCCACCGACCTCAGTGGATGTTTCTTGTGAGGAGGAGAACAGAAAGCTTTGTCAGCTGCTTTGAGTCACCTTAAAAGGGTGAGGACAGTGGGGTAGAAAAAAGCCAACTCTTCTTCTTCTTCTAGCAGTGCTAACTCCAGCAAAAAGGAGGGACAGGATTGCAAACTGCTGCTTCACAAGGGCCTTTGATGTCTTTTTGCTCCTTTGCCAACTGTACATTTGAGAACTCTTCTTTTGATTTCATTTGGGAGAAGAGAGAGAGAGAGACCAGAATGCTATGACAGTTAATCACAAGGCCCCAGGCTGGAGGGAAGACACATTTTTCCTGCCTTCTCTGTTTATGCTGTTCCCTCCTGTCAAAGAAAAAAAACACATCTCTAGACTCCACCCTAACTTTGGCCCATACCAGGCTTTGCGTGTGTCAACATGGTGCCTGCCGTGCAGAGCATTCTGGCGTGAGTTCTGACATGCTTTGATAACTCTGAGCAGTTCCTGTCTCTGATTTGATGGCTCTGACTCCTCAGAGTGCCACAACTTTATTATCTCCGCAAGATTCTAGTCAGCACCATGAACAGTAACTTTGCATACTGCTATTGTTAGGGGTGCTGCATTTCCAGAAAGCAGGTCAAGGGGCTGTTGAAGAGCTTAGCTGCCCGCAGAGCCCGGTGTGAATGATTCTTCCATTTCGTGCAAGGTTTTGGCCTCCGTTTGCCTGGGAAGAAGGAGCCATAAGAACATAAGAGTGTAAAAGGAATTCTCTGGGGTCAGGTCACAGCTTGGGTAGTCCTGCCCCCCAGCTCAGACGGAGGTCCAGCAATTGCTTCAGGGCCTTGCCAGGCAAACCCTTCACTTGCTCTCAGTTCCTTGCAGATGGCTCCTCCATCTTGTTTCCTTTGCCAGCCAACATTTTCCTTTTGTTCATCTGTTGCCACGTGTGTTTGAACGGTGGCCATATCTGACCAATCCAAATTCAGAAAGTTTGGATTTTTAAAAGAAGGAAAAAGATTAAACTTTGGTTTTTTAAATCTGACCCATCACCAGGAAACACGCATGGGGTTGTGCTTGCAAGATATCAAAATGCATACTATGCCATGCTTTCCAGTTAAATAAATTAGGGTAGAGAATCGCCTACATTCCACTTTGCCCCAGGTAGATATGTTGTTTGAACAGCAGCACTACTTAAGGAGGGAAAAAGGTACTTTTTAAAAGCATTATGTGGTACAAGAGGATTTTTGCCTTACTGTATGGGCAAGGGAAGGAGACTGTAGGAAGAAATAATTGCTCACTTGGAATGAAAATAGTTATGCCATGTAATTGTAAAACTGGTAATCAAGAAACCAATCACGAGATTTTTAGAAAAGGTTATTGGCAATGTAAGCATAGATCACTGTTTCTGTAATGTAAATATTCTCTCCAATGAAGGTTACTTCCTTTCGGCGTCCAAGCCCTGCCATTCAGGGCTCTGTGCCCATGCCTACTAGCTCATTATTTAAAGGTTTGTTTGAAGCTGTGCTGGCTGAGCCTGGCAGGAAACGGAGTAAAAGGTTCTTGTATGATGAGCCTACTTCAGAAAGAAATGAACAAAACAGAGAACGTAGGGAAGAAGAGAAGCCAGGGTAGGGATGCTTAATTGGATCATGACGCATTTCTGAGCATCACACAGAAATACCCTCCAATGTGTGTGGGTGGACACAAAATAAAGCTTGTGGAAGGGGGTGGGGACACAGGGTAGGGCCTTCTTGGTAACAGCCCCCAGGCTATGGAATAGTCTCCACTCTGAAGCGTGTCAGGCACATGTGTATTTAGATGGCAGGTGAAATACAAATTTACAACATTCCCTCCCAGTTATTGCTTTACTTAATTGATTTTATCTGCTTTTATGGTGATTTTTGGTGACCTGCCCGTAGGTAGGTAGGTAGGTAGGTAGGTAGGTAGGTAGGTAGGTAGGTAGGTAGGTAGGTAGGTAGGAGTGGCTTTGTTGTGGTGTCTTCAACTTTCCCATAAGGTGGCATCTGCCATGGGTTGAGGAGGTCAGGGGAGATGATGGGGTTGTTGGAGCTCTTGCTCTCTTACCTCTTAAGCAGTCATGTGGCTGATGCCAAAATGTCATCCACCCCAGCACTATGCTTCCAGTTGTGACCTGCTTCTGGGAATCTATAGATTGCTGTCTTGGATTGACATTCATAGGAAATGTTCTGCTCAATTGATCCTGTGGTCTGGGTAGTCCAGCAGCCCAATCTCATCAGCGGCAACCCGTTGCATTTAGGAGCCAAGGCAGAAGAAGGGCTCAACTACAGCCTTTGCCTGTTCAAAAATTTCTCTTTTACTGCTGATGAATTTTGTTGGATGACATTGACTGTGGTCACACCTAAGGTTTAATCCGACTTCAGTCCACCTTCAGAGCGAGACAACACATCAGCAAAGCAACCAGTAATTTTCTTTCCGCATCATCTATCCCAGAGGTGAATTTTCTGAGTTATTTAACCCCGAAAGAAAACAGCTTGTCACTTTGCTGATGTCTTCTTCCACTCTGAAAGCGGACTGAAGCTGGATTAAACCTTAAGGGGTGACCACAGCCATGGAAAGAAGAATGAGGGCAGAGGCTGAGTTTCTCTCTCCGACCTTGCATAAAAACTGAATGCCCTCTTTTTGATTCCTCCATCAGGTCCCTTCAGGTTCTGTTACCCTGCACGAGATGAACTCTCTCTCTCTCTTCCCCTCTCCTATGGCTCACCTCCCACCCAAATCATCTTGCTGGTATGTTTGAGAAGGTCTTTTATCTCTCCCAACTGTTACTGCACAAATTTCACATGTGGTCTGTGTGGGGTGCTTCCTGCCATTTCCCCCCATTTTCTTAAAAAAAAAAAAAATACAGGAGGACCCCTGCAGAAAAGAGCCGCCCTGTAGAACACCCAGGTTGACAGTGTGTGAGAAAGAGGATCTAATCCATCCCAGATGACGAGTTGCGATCGCCCGCTTGAGTCCGGCCAAACACAACGGTGAAATTTAGAACAATCCCGTCGTCTCATTCGGCTTCATTCTTCTTCTTCTTTTTTCCACCCCCCTTTTCTCCCCCCTATCTAAGTGGACACTTCAAAACACTAGGAAAATATTCCAAAGAGCACGGCCTCAACTTTTAAACTGATATTGTTTGGGTTAAGTTGCCTACTAGGCGATGTTCATTCTTGGCTTGAAAAATAAACTGTAGAAAGCATTAATGCAAGGAGTCTATAAACAGAGTCATTCCTACATTTTAAAAACCTGCCCTGGTGTTTAGGCTCCACTATGCTCTATTATACAACGCTAGACTGATGGGAGTACCAGATGCGATTTTCAATGGCAAGCTATGACTTTCCCCTGTGTCAGCAGCCAGCAGGAATCTGATTTATATCTGTGAATCAAGCAGTCTCCACCTCCCTTTCTCCTTCCCTGAGCTATCTAATTATATTATTAGCCTCTCTTTTATCACTCAGCTATTAGCATTCCTGCTTCCAACCCATGCAAAGAAGAAAAAGAAAGGTGTCAGCGTGTCATAAGAACATTAGAGGAGCCCTGCTGGATCAGGCCACAGCCCATCTAGTCCAGCATTCCATCTCGCACAGTGGCCTGCCATTTGCTTCTAGGCATGCTCTTAACTCTAGCCAGTTTGGTCTAGTGGTTAGGGAGCTGGACTCTTATCTGGGTGGCCCAGGTTTGATTCCACCCTCTCCCACGAAGCCAGCTGGGTGACCTTGGGCTAGTCACAGGTCTCTTCTAAGCTCTCACAATCCCACCTACCTCACAGTGCAGAGATGCCACTTAATGCTTTAATGCCCCACCAGGAAAAGGAAAAAGATGTGTAAAATATATATGCATGCAGTTTCCATATGCTGATTGTGGTGGTCTATATATATGATGGTTGTTATATTTTATACTGACCAACTCCATACCTCACCATTGTGGATGAACCTATGCTGGTTACTGAAAGTCTAAAGTGATCAAGTCCCAACCGGTCTCCTGAACGTGTGTTGCATGTCTTTCAAAAGGAAAGGCAACACAAATGGCCTTGTATGGATGTGACCTTCCAGACATGTCTTTTTTATGGCCCTTGAAAGCGCCCCAGTTTGAAACTGGGGGTGGGGGTGGGAGAACAAAAATTCAAAGATGGCAAATCTTTAAAAAGCAGCTCAGTTGAGCAGAGAGACCACTGGGTTGTCCAGCCAGGGTCAGTGAGTTGCTTTGGACCCCAGCAGCAGATAAGTCCAAGAATATGCAAATAATGAGGTTGAAGAAGGGATGTGCATGAATATCTGTCACATTCCAGATTCATACAAATTTGTATGAATTCAGACATTTGAACTCAAATCGAATTTTGATACATTTGAATTTTGACATTCAGATAAGAATGGAATGCTTTGACACGTTCATGTGAAGCTTCGTTAGCTTGAACCTGGGAGGTGGGGAAGTGGCTACTCCAATCACATCCACAGTGGATCAAGAGTGATTCAAAGCAGATTCAGAGTGGATTAAAAGTGGATTGAGAGTGGACTCGATGCATTCAGAGAGGATACGCAGGGGATATATAGGGATTCATAGGCAATTCGTATCGGGGATTCAAATTGGATTCGTACTGAACATTTGTATTGAATTCACATCCTACCACATTTGAAGGGGATCTTTTTGAATGAATACTATTTTTTTGCATTCAATTTGATATGAATTGAACATGAGAAAAACATTTGTGCACATGATTCCTAGTTGCAGGAGAACCCCCCTCCCCAAAATGCAGACAGAAAGCAAAATAATAATAATAATAATAAAAAATAAAATAAAGATTAATACAATAATAAATAAACTGCTAGCTTAGCAGCCAACCAAACCAGATGTGTCCACACCTAAATTCTATTCCAGCTTCAGTCCGCTTTCAGAGTGAGAAAACACACTGGCAAAGTGACATGTCACTTACTTTTGGCTTTACCTAATTCAGAAAATCCATCTTTGTTTTAGATAATGTGAAAAGAAAATGACTAGTCACTTTGCTGATTTGTTCTTCCATTCTGAAAGCGGACTGAAGCTGGATTAAAACTTTAGTGTGAACACAGCCTGGGTCTTAACCAGTTGCTGTGCTTTTGGCAAAAAGCTGCCAAAATGTAGCTACTGTAGTAGTAGCAGTAGTAGCAGTAGCAGTAGTAGCAGCAGTAGTAGTAGTAGTAATTTTATTTGATCAGTCATTTGACCATTTCAAAATGCCAATAGATAGCAATAAAAACAGAGCGAAATGGAATAAAGGAGGGCAGCCGCCATTCCATTTACAGGCAGAATCTTATTTTCCCAGTTCTTGTTTCAGGAAGTGTGCTCTTTTCTTAATAGCTTTCAGAATAAAAAGGCTTACTCTAATTATAGTAGATCTTTCTTGACCTTACAAGAGGAGTGTCAGAAGATCATTTCTATTATGGGACCCACAATTGGATATTATTGGATGAAGGTATCTGTACTGGAGTTCAGCATACTGTACCTTCAGTGTACGTTCGGGTGTGGGGCGGGATAGAAATGTAAATAAATAAATACTGTAGTAGTAGTGGTAGTTATCTCCTCTCATGCTAAGTAGCATATCAGGCAATGAGATTATTCCAGCAACTCCAGTCAGCAGCCAGGTTTGTGACTTGGTCCCATTTTATATTCATCTGTTTGAGACCTTTTAGAAATGTTCGACGCCAGGGGTACCTGCATCCAATGTGTTCGTAGAAAGAGGGTGCACAACTCTGAAAGCGGAATACCAACCTGAGCCGCGTGTGGTCGAAGCATGGAGTATAGTCATGGCCTAAACCCATGTGAGACTTTCCAGAATCCCATCAGCAGGAAGTATTCATTGTTACTAGACAGGTTGCTGGAAACCATAAATCTCCAGAAGCCCATCCTGTTTAGAGGGCTTTATGGGAGGGGAAAATCTGACACTTGGTATTCTTTTTTATTCTAATTGAAGCTGTCTCTGCCCCCTGTTCCCCACTTCTGATGTTTCTATCACCTGGAGAGAAGTGAAGGGACCCCCTTCAGCCATTTGACCTGTTGGCGCTGTGAGTGGGCCTCTGGGGGCTTTGTGGTGAAGGGAGAAACATGGAAATCTCCAAAGTACTGTAAAACCATTAAAAGGTGCTTAGATGTGTCACTGTGGTGGAGGAAAACTCTCTGTTTCCGTATCGTTCCTGCAGAGTAGATGCCAGTTGGGGCGGCGGCAGGGGGTGGGGGGGATGAAAATGTGTGACCTTGATGCCTGCCCCCGGCCAAGCCAGCATCATTCTTTATGATGAATACCATCCATTTGCTTTATCTTCTGAAGGTCCTCTGTGGACGCCGGGGCACATTTTTGGCCATAAATACGCACCAAGGAATCGAGGAAGGAAAAGCAGATGTCCCTCTGGTTATTTCTGTCTTCTTGTTGAACACATACGGAGTCAATTTCTGTTTCAAGTGTGTACCACTTGCTTGCCGAATTGTAATCGCCTCAGAGCTGTCATCGGGCTGTATAAATGTCTGTTCAGATACCGTTTAGGGGAAGATGATATTTGATCTGGTAAGCCTGACGCTTCTATGAACGGAGGGAAATCCATTGTTTCTGACTCAGGAGCACAAGATGATGGCTAGAGGGCTCATTCCAGTGAGCAGAAAACTCCAGGAAAGTCTAGGGCACTCGGGATAGGGCCTTCTCAGCGATGGCTCCAGATTATGGAATAGTCACCCCCACCCTGAGGTGTGTAAGGGGCTTTCACTTCACATGCTCAGGAGAGCAGTGGAGATGTACTTCTTTGCCCTGGCCTTTGGCTAAATAAATAAATGGCTTTCCCACCCCACTTTCAGGCACTGCCATTGTTTTAGTTGGCTCATTTTTAGGGATCTGCAGGAATATTCGTTACATTCAAAATTCATACCAATTTGGATGCTCAGATTCAAATCGAATCTTTTGATACATTCGTATGAAGTTTCATATGGGATTTGTGTGGGATTGATCATTCATAATCGTATATGAACCCTGCCACATTCGAAGGGGATCTATTCGAACGAATATTGATTTTCTCGCATTTGATTCGATACAAATTGAATTTTAGAAAAATTGTGGACATCCCTACCAGGCATATTGCAATGGATCCAGAGAGGATTCAGAGAGGATTCAGAGTGGATTCATAGGGGACACGTAGGGAATACTTAGGGGATTTGTATGTAATTCATAGCAGGGATGCAAATCAAATTTGTATCAAACATTTGTATCAAATTTGTATCCTACCACATTTGAAGGGAATCTATTAGAATGAATACGAATTATCTTGCATTCGATTTGATACCAATTAAAAACTCCCCCCCCCAAAAAAATTGTGCACAATCCCTACTCATTTTATATTTGATTTTTGATGTGGTAACCTGCCCTGAGGCTTTGGGTATAGGGCAGGACAAAAATGTAAGTATGAGTGAGTGAGTGAGTGAGTGAGTGAGTGAGTGAGTGAGTGAGTGAGTGAGTGAGTGAGTGAGTGAGTGAGTGAGTAAATGGATGGATGGATATGTACAGTGGGTACATGCAAAGGCTCTTGGTTTTATGCCTTGGGAGTAAGAATACTAGAAGTGTCTTCCTGGACTGGTCCAATGGCCCATCTAATCCAGCAGGTAATGTCTGACTGGGATCCATGCAGCGCTGTGCAAACTGACCTTTCACTTTTTGCAGCCTCCAGGTCTTGCTGAATTCTAATGGCCACCATACTCAGCATGAAGGTCTGGTGGTTAAGGACGACGAAAAGCTTAGTCCAAAAATATCCAGTAAGCATCAGGTTGGAGAAAGTTGGATAATGATCCCTGGGCAAGATGAACCGATGACCTCCTGTTTCTGCTTCTTCTGTCCTGTATTCGCTTCTTTGGCCACACAATGGCAAGAGAGGGCTCACTGGGAAACACCTTGATGCTGGGAAGGATTGAAGGCAAAGGATGAGAAGGATAGATAGACGGATGGATAGGGATGTGATCAAAATGTTTTTTATACTGGATTTGTATCAAATTGAACGCAAGGAAATTAAATAGATCCCCTTCAAATGTGGTAGGATTCAATGCAATATTAATGTTCCATACAAATTCAATATGAATGTTCCATAGAAATCCCATATGAATCCCATACGCATTCCATACATATCCCATACGTGTCCACTCAGAACGTGTCAAATCTGCCCAGAATCCACTTTGAATCCACTGTCAATCAACTTCAAATTCACTCTGGACCCATTGCAGATACCACTGGGGTGGCCGCTTACACACACACACACACACACACACACACACACACACACACAAAACACACACACACACACACACACAAACACACACACACACACACACACACGTACACCAGTCGCTGAAAGACAGCCATCTGTTCCACGCACTCCAGTGGTGGGAAAGAGTTTTAAATGTCCAACCACCAGTTAAGGCGCTATGTGGGTGCGCATACCTTTTTCATACCGTTGTTTATTGTACTATCCTTCTTTTTAGTGAAAGAAAGGAAAAGTTCACTGGAAGTTGCCCTCCCTGAGAAACAAAACCCCTATTCTGCATTTTCAGAGGCCCTGCAGCTGAGTAAATGATCGAATCAGGACTTTCCTTCTCGGAGGATGCTGGTGAGGACACAGGGCAAAACATTCCCTCAAAATTCTTGTGGTCCTGGTGGGGGTGGATCCGAGGAAAGCTTGTAGAAAGTCATGCCAACAGGAGGGGGAATTAGTTTGGAAAATGATTCTTCTTCTTCTTCTTAACTGCTGGGGTTGGAATAAATTCAAGAAGGAATACTACTAAAAGCCCATTTCAGGAATTTTTCTGTGTGCCATTGAAAATACAAAAAGCAAATTAATGTATCAAGGAAAGACGTGCAGTTGCAACCGGCTAAAATCACTTTTCCTTCAACCATTCTATTCCACACGTACAGTATTAGAACAAACCAATGCACACAATTTTTAAAGCTTAAATGCAGCAACGTGAACATTGTACTAGTGGCATAAAAATCGTGTGAAATGGCTTCTTTAGTCAGTAATGTGCAAGCTCATATTAATCGGTGGCACAATTTTACCAATCTATGGGATGCTACAAATGGCATTAATTGCATATTTAGTCCCACAGAACTGTCCAAGGATCAAGTCATGTTAAATACAGGTACTACCAATTACTTAGTTGGAGATGTAGACTGAGCTTCCACTTCTGCTAGAGATGGCTTTATTTGGGGTGGACGAAAGGAGGTACCCTCATCTGCAGTATCCTTTTCACCTCCATTTTGGACCAAAAAGGCAGCTTTCCGTGCCACTTCTGTGACCCTCCAGACATTCCTAAATAACTTCCAGCATTCCATGCACAGCATTCAACATGGGCTGGCATAGAATATAGGAGCAGAATGTTGAGATATGTTCAGCAATATCTGCAAGACCACCATTTGAGAACCTCTGCTCTAGACATTTTCCATAGAGGATCCTGTGCCATTTATGAATAATGGAGAACAAAGCTGTTGAAGGAGACCTCCAACCCGTAGGGGGCAATTCTTCCTACCCACAACAACCAGGCTCGCACACTTTGGAGAAGGCTCACCTCATGAAACATCCTAAGAGGAGAGGAGAGAGGCAGGAACCCTCTTTAACCTGGTTTTTCTAGGAATCCAATCCCATTCAACATGACTAGCCAAGAACGTCAAAAGATATCTCTCTCTCTCTTTTGCTTCTCTGTTCCAAGAATTTTCCCCTCTTCGATTCCCTCTCCCCATCACTAACAGGAAGAGATATCTTGGACACATTTGCCTTTTCTTCCTACTTGCCTTTGCTGTCATCTCAAAATGCAGTAGCTTATTGAATGGATTTCTGTTTAAATATAGAGCAGATGTGGTTCTCAACAGTGAACATAAACATAATAAACAAGAAGGCTACCATAGTTCCCTTCCAACCATACCAAATTTCATCCAAAGCCCTGCCTAGCATACGAGGAGAGGGCTGATATTAAAAAAAACAAAAACAAAAACAAATCAAATACCTCCCTAGTTTGGCGTGAACCATTAGGGATTCCTGAGAAATAGATTTCCACAGGAAAAGATTCCATGCATGTGGATTTCCCGGGCCCAGAGGTTTGGAATGGGGGGAGGGAGTTGTTTCCTACAAATGCATGAAATGCAAAACACCATGTAGTCACTCATTTGCATATGATAGGTCCCAATACAGAAACCTGTATGCTTAGGGAATGTGGGATTTTGAACAGACAAGGAAAGGGGAGCTTGAGGGCCTTTTCACACAGGCCACCAAAAAACTGATCTAAATGGGTCCATTTCCCAGAAAACTTTTTTTTTTTCCCGAAGATCAGCCCCAAATAGGAACAGATCCTCAAGGCCCTGTGTGTCCACACATGTGTGGGGTGCCGGTGGCAAGGCCGGATTGCGGAGCCGGATTGGGGTGGGTGCTGTGCGGACGTGCCAGCACCCATTCCAGTCCAGCCTCCAAAGGCCCTTCCCCTGGCCTCACCCATTGGTGAGCTGTCAAAGAGGGAGAGCGCATGCTCTCCCTCTTTGACAGCTGGGCCCTCCCCCCAGCCTACCCGATTGGAGGTAGCATGGTGAGGATATCAGCTGGCTTCCCTGGGTTCGCGCCTTCTCAGGTGAGGAGAACCTGCAGCCTACACCCTCCACTGGCCAATGGGATGCTATGATGCATGCATGCACATGGCACGCCAGGCCTTCTGTTGTCAGAAGTGGCCCGGCAGTGATCAAGTAAGCAGCCAATCATGTGCATGTGACCCCGGGAGGGGTGGGGGGTGTAGGCTGCAGGTTCCCCTCGCCCAAGGGGGAACCCGGGGAAGCCAGCTGACAGCCTCCCCATGGAACCAATCAGAGAGCGTTCGCTCTCCCTCTTTGACAGCTGGGCATATGCCGGGAGTCCGGCTCTTCCCCAGCCGTTGCAGAAGCGTCCTGCTTCCGAAATGGTTTCAGGGGAAGGGCCAGATTAAGACCTAATTTTTTAGGTCTTACAATAGGGTAGGATTTTGGTGGCAAAACTGGTTTAAGAAACCAGTCTTACGTGCCAAAATGCGGATGTGGATTCCTCAAAGGGTCCCTTATTGGGTTCCCTATGCGGAAGCCGCGTCTTAATCCCTCCCCAATCTGGCTCTAAATCCAGTTTTAGAGCCAATGCGGAAAGGGCCAGAGTTCCTATATTTCTGTGGGCCTGGAAAACAGAAATCTACATTTCGGCGTGAAACATCCATGTGCAAAAGGTGAAAAGGATTTTAAGGTGATGATCATGAAGACAACAGAAGACGAAATGCTTGAAGGCAGAAAACACTACTTGATTTCAGGAATCTTGCATTTATGCAAACATACGCTTTTCTTTGCTTGACATATATAGCCTGCCCTATACTTGACAACTCCAAGTTGATTATTTATTTATTTATTTATTATTTACATGTCTATCCTGCCGCATACCCGAAGGTCTCTGGGCGGGTAACATCCATTAAAACAACAGATTAAAAACAGAATATACATTAAAAATCACTTTAAAAATTCAAGCACTTTAAAATACAGACTACTAAGATACTAAAAATAAATTATGATAACAATAGGTACAATATGCTGCTGTGACTTGAGGAATTTTGAGTGGGTTCCTGCCTGTTAGGCAGTTCTTGCCCAAGGACAGAACCTTCCACTCTAAACAAAGCAATCTTCATTGTTTAAAATATCTGCTGCTACTCCAAGTGAGAAGAACTTATGTTCCCAGTTCAGTGTTTCCACCCGGAATCTTCCTCAAGGATCATAGGAAGTGGCCATGACCACTCAGCCTTTTCCTGTGCTTTCTGAAGAACACTAGACCAGCTCAGTCGAGACATTGCAACCTAGAGCAACCAGGAGAATGTGTGCCTACAAAATTCACACTTTCCAAAGCAGGACATGAAAAGATATGCAGATACAACCCATACTATCCAAAGCTTGTGGGACAGTTTTCTCTAAAAAAAAAGAAAAACATTATGGAACCAAACTTCTTTTCCAAGGATACATGCAAATATATATTCTAATTCTAGCAGAAGAGTTAGTATAAAGGTCGTGTGTGTGTGTGTGTGTGTGTGTGTGTGAATACAAAAATGTATAGTGCAACTTTAAAAAAAAGCAAATTCTTCAAAGAATAATAATGGAATCGCAAACTAAGGCCAACCTTACATCCATTTGAAAAAAATAAGAAACAAAAATTGGTGAGATTCTGGAAACCTAATTTCTGGAATCTCCTTTCTGGAGTCAAATGTCTTTCTTTGCTTTTCTTCAAGTTGTTCCTCATTTCCTTTGCCTGCAATGCCTGGGACCAATTAACAACTTTGTGTCTTTTTCTGCTCACTGATATTTTCTACAAAAGAACCATGATAAGCGATTGAGATTTCTTTTTGTTATCAAGAGAAATGGTAAGTATGAGAAATGTCTGATTTCCTAAAACAAAGTGAAGAACGTGAAAAAGAACGCCCTGAGGGGGAAATGTTAGAATCCAACAGACTAAATTTCATCCTCCTCATCCAAGGAAAAAAGAACTCCTTAACTAGTGAACAAGAGCAGATAGAGGGGCGTCAGGAAATGGTTTGAAAAAGAAAAGCCTCGAGCATCTCAGGATCCTAACCAAAGGACTTTGAAGAACTTTGCATTGGGTTTCACAAGTGATTAGGTGGCTGTCAAATGTGGCAGGAAATGAGTGAACAAGAGAGGGGAAAAGGCTACAAAAGGGATATTAAGGATGTTTTTCCACAGTCAATTAGTACCCATTTTAGCACCCATTAAGGACCCATTTCGGTGAGAGCCGGATGACCCCATTTCCACCACTGCACCCATTAAGGACACATTTCTTTCCACCACGCCTTGGGAAATCCGGATCATATGGGTACTTTTTGGGCTTTAATCTGGATTTCCTGTAGACCCCACTAATGGCAATTATTTTGGCAATGGGGTCTACTGTTGTTAACCGCCCGGATTGGTTTGCCATAGGGCAGTATACAGATAAATATTATTATTATTATTATTATAGAGGAGGCTAGGGGGAGGGGGCACCCTTGGGGGGGGAGCCCCAAAACCTAAGCTTCGAAGTCACTTCAAAGTCATTTTGAAGTCACTTCGAAGTCTGTGCAAAATAGTCCGGAGTGTCTTTGAAGTCTGTGCTGATCTTCGGAGTGAACGTCGGAGTGACTCCGAAGTGACTCCAAAGTCATTTCGAAGTTCACTCCAAAAATCAGCACAGACTTCAAAGGCACTCTGGAGCTATTTTGCACAGACTTTGAAATGACTTTGAAATGACTTCGAAGTGGCTTCAAAGACTGCCCCCTCCCCGCCCCCCAAAACACATTGGGTAACGGACCGACCCCTTGGGGGTCGATCCGGATTCCCCACATGGGTGCAAAGCTGTTTCCACAGCAGGGGTGTTAGCACCCATTAGCAATTGGGTACTCCCCTTAATCCGGATCTACTAGATCCAGATTAAGGAATGTACCCATTCCTTAGATCCAGATCTTCTTAGGTCCGGATCTAAGGGCTGCAGTGGAAAAACACCCCTTCATACCCTTGCTGACCTGATCTACCAGCAGCTATGGAACTGGCCTTCTTTTAATGCTTCTCCCCTCCCTCATCTCAGCCAATACCACTGTAGTGTGTTTCTTCAGTTCCCTGCTTTTCACCCAGAAAATGGTTCCTCCTCCTCCTCCTCTTTCACGTTCCTGGAATCCTAAATGTATATTTAGGCACTCAGAGGTCAGAAACTTGATCGCAGTGCTAAAGAGACACTAACAATTCTGAAGGGTTAAAATACATGCTTTAACGATTGTAGCAGATGTCTGAGAAGGAGAGAATGACTAGGTCAACCTGCAATTCCACACGACCCAACAAAAGATAACCTCTGACCCCTATGGCTTTCAGAGCTGTGGGCTCCAGCTCAGCCCTAGCCCTTTGGAGACCAATAAATCCTTGGGTGTCCCTATCAAAGATCCAATATCCCAGCCAGATATGTAAAAAAACAAACCAGCCCAGAAAAACCATGCTGTGGGGATTTTAAACACCGTGTGGTGAATTATTTCTAATCTGTGTAATGTGCGATGTGGTCCCGCTGAAAATGATGGAAGCCATGGGTGGATCCGACCACCTTAAGTTACAGGCTTAAAAACTGAAGTTGCATCACCACTCTTTAAGCAAGCGAATCTTGTTTTCTCCCATGGAATTTTCATCTGGGGAAAGGTGTCTAGGGCTAGATCAGGACAGACCTATCCAAGAGGGAGTGATCCCATTTTGGCACCAGTCTGAGGCCACCCATGTGTGGTAGCAGCCACTGTAAGAACGTCATAAGAACATAAGAGAAGCCTTGCTGGATCAGGCCATAGCCCATCTAGTCCAGCATCCTGTCGCACACAGTGGCCCACCAAATGCTCATGGGCATCTCAAGCAGAGACAAGGACAAACCTTCTCCTGCTCTCGAGTCCCAGCAGATGGCCCTAGAAGCGCCCCATTTCCTCCCCCCCCCCTCAGCCTGAAAGATGCACCTAGGCATTCGTTCTAGTAGCCATTGATACATCTGTCATCCATAAATTTGTCTAACCCTACCTTAAAGCCATCGAGACTGGTAGCTGTCACCACCTCTTCTGGCAGCACATTCCATAGGCCGATGACCCTCTGTGTGAAGAAATACTTCCCCCTGTCAGACCTTACGCTCCTACCCATCAGCTTCATAGAGTGCCCCCTGGTTCTAGTGTTGTGCGATAGAGAAAAGAAATTTTCTCTATCCACCTTTTCTATGCCGTGCATAATTTTATATACTTCAATCAGGTCCCCTCTCAAACGCCGTCTCTCCAGACTGAAGAGGCCTAGACGTTGCAGCCTGGTTTCGTAAGGGAGGTGTTCCAGACCCTTAATCATTCTGGTTGCCCTTCTCTGCACCTTCTCTAGTTCCACAATATCCTTTTTGAGGTGTGGTGACCAGAATTGTACACAGTATTCCAAATGTGGCCTCACTATAGATTTATAAAGGGGCAAAATGACACTTGCTGACTTATTTTCTATTCCCTTCCTAATTATTCCCAGCATTGAATTTGCTTTTTTTGCTGCTGCCGCACACTGGGTTGACACCTTCATTGAACTGTCCACCAAAACCCCGAGATCCCTTTCCTGGCGTGTTGCAGAAAGCTCAGACCCCATCAGTTTATAGACGTAATTTGGATTCTTGGCCCCAATGTGCATTACTTTACACTTGTTAAGATTAAAGCACATTTGCCACTTGGTTGCCCACTCACCCAATGCTAAGAGATCCCTCTGGAGCTCTTGGCAATCTCTTTCAGATTTTACTACCCTAAATAATTTAGTATCATCAGCAAACTTTGCTATTTTACTATGTACCCCTTTTTCTAGATCATTGATGAATAAATTAAAAAGCATTGGTCCCAGTACTGAGCCTTGAGGGACCCCACTTTTTACTTCTTTCCACCCTGAGAAATTGCCGTTTACTAATACTCTCTGCTTTCTGCCCTTAAGCCAGTCACAAATCCAGGACAGAACCTGTCCTTTTATTCCATGGCTGGTGAGTTTACTCAGTAGCCTTTGATGTGGGACTTTGTCAAAAGCCTTCTGAAAGTCCAGATAGACAATGTCTACTGGTTCACCTTTATCCACGTGTTTATTGACACTCTCAAAGAATTCCAACAAATTTGTGAGGCATGATTTACCTTTGCAGAAGCCATGCTGGCTTTTGTTCAGCAATGCCTGCTGCTCCATATGCACACTAATTTTGTCTTTAATAATGGTTTCCATCACCTTACACGGAACTGACGTTAAGCTAACTGGTCTGTAGTTGCCTGGATCACCCCTGGATCCTTTTTTGAATATTGGTGTTACATTTGCTACCCTCCAGTCCTCAGGTACGGAGCCTGATGTTAGGGAAAGATGATATATTTTTGCTAGAAGGTCGGCAATTTCGCATTTGAGTTCCTTAAGGACTCTTGGATGAATACCATCTGGTCCCGGTGACTTGTTAACATTTAGTTTATTAAGACATGCCAGGACCTCTTCCTTGGTTATTTCTGTACAGTTTAACTCTTCAGAAAACACAGGCTCAGCTACTGGCATGTGTCTTCTGTCTTCCTCCGTGAATACGGAAGCAAAAAATTCATTTAGTCTCTCTGCAATCTCCGTGTCTTCTTTAATTACCCTTTTCTCTCCTTTACTATCTAGTGGTCCAACTGCTCTCCTGGTTGGATTCCTACTTCTGATATACTTAAAGAAGTTCTTGTTATTTCTTTTGATGTTTTTAGCAATGTGCTCCTCAAAATCTTTCTTAGCTTTCCTAATGGCCGTCTTGCATTCGTGTTGCCAGTGTCTATGTTCCCTCCTGTTCTCCTCATTTGGACAAGCCTTCCATTTCCTAAATGAACTCTTCTTGTTTTTAATGACTTCATCTACTGCATTTGTGAGCCACATTGGTTTCTTCTTGGACCTAGAAGTCCCCTTTCTTCTTTTAGGAATGCATTCTAGTTGCACTTCCGTTATTGTGTTTTTAAGTAGTCTCCATGCATTTTGAAGTGATTTAACTCTTTTGACTTTCCCTTTCAATTTCCTTTTCACTAATTTCCTCATTTTGGGGAAGTTTCCCTTGTGAAAGTTTAACATTATATACATGTATAGCTTGAGTCTTCCCAATCCTTGCCAACAGGAGCTGTAAGTGCTCTGCAGAGGTCATTAGGTCAGCTTGGCTTCTTGCTAGGAGCTGAGGAACCAAAGATGGTCCTTTGGGAACGTTTGGCTGGCTGCTGATCTTGGTTTTATTTACAACCTCTATTACAAGTTTGCCTTGCATTACAGCAGTATGTGCGCTGTGGGAAAATTACACTAAAATGTGTGATCTTGTATTCAATAAGCAGTATTTCCCTCCCAAACCACCATTTCTGCAGAGTGGTTTTCTGCAAGGAGATTATACTGATGCACATGAATATTCGCAATATTCTATATTCGTACGAATTCGTGCAAATTTAAACATTCATTTATAAATCAAATGTTACAACTGTCCGAATATTTTGGAACATTTGTGAAACGGGGACGTGTAAAAGTGGCTGTGCCAGTCACATCTGCAGTGGATCCAGAGTGCATTCGACATGGTTTTAGAGCGGATTCAAAGTGAATTCAGGATGGATTTGATGCTTTCAGAGCAGATATGTTATGGGATACATATCGGATACATATGCGTTTGTATCCGATATTTGTACAAATTCATATGAATAATTTGTATTTAATAGAATCATACCACATTTGAAGGGGATCTATTCGAATGAATATGGGTTTTATTACATTTGATTAGATACAAATCAAATGCAGACCCCCCCCCCTCCATTTATGCAAATCTCTACTGAGGATAATCACATTTGCAGCTTCTGGTGCCTGGGCCACCCACATTACGCACAATATACAAAGTGCATTGCATGCCGCATGCTCTCTGTTCAAATGGTTCCAACATAGATATCCAGGGATAATCAGTCCTGCTCTGGAAGTGTTTAAGACCAAAATAATTCCTATGCTCATCTTCGGGGCAGAGGTCTGGGGACAACCCAATCTGGCCAAGATTGAAGCTTTTCAAACCAAACAACTTCGCACCTTTCTTGGCCTTTCCAGAACAACTCTGTCTGCCGCAGTTAGGGCCGAGCTGGGTATGTGCCCAGTAAAAGTCCTAACTTTACAGAGAAAATTTAATTATTGGATTAATATAAAACAGATGAATCCTAGAAGGCTCCCACGCTTATGTCTTGAAGAACAAGCACAGCGTCATTACAAATCATCATGGATAGTGGACCTCAATAATGAATTGGGCAGCATGGGCCTACCACTGCAATTTCTAAATGACTTAGGTCCTAGGGCCAAACAAGTCCTCAGACAATGTATACATGATATACACTCTCAATTAGACCTAGCAAGCATAGCCAGGTCGACTGCCACAAAGTTTTAATCCACCCACAAAGGGAATACCAAGATGGAAAAATATCTGATTATTTCAGTTCTGCTACCTCTAAGAAGACTGTTTACTAGGGCCAGATTCGACCAGCTTGGCATCATGACGCAAACTGGCCGCTATTATAACATGCCAAGATGTGAAAGACTCTGTGTCTGGGGTGATCAATCGGTTGAAGATATGGAACATTTTCTTTTTGATTGCCCTGCCTATACGGAACTTGGGCACAGGTTTTTATACCCACTAGTATCTGAGTTCCAGTCTCAAAACAGAAAGATTATGGCACTTCTTCTACAAGGTCATGAAAGATCTATTATAGTGGGAGTTAGCCTCTTCATTTTAAAAGCTATTAAAAAAGAACCCATCTCCTGAATGTAGAACCCTGACTGTATACAGGGGACTTCTGTTTTATACTTTTAATTGTATTGTACTTTGAAATGGTCATACAACTAGTCAAATAAATTTTCTACTCTACTCTATTGAGTATTTATAGAGGTGTGCCCATGTTGCAGACTCATTTAGCTGGATTTGAGTTGGCCAAGTAACCATTGGCAGTCATGGAGAGGAGTTCTGGATAGGGCATTGTAAGGAGTAGAGCTGCTCAGATCTTCTTTAGCTGTGCCACCACCCCCGCCAAAAAAAATCCTTGTAAAGGATGTGCATTAACTATTCTCGGACTATTCTCTCCTGACACAAAACCCTTGTGCATTTATTTCTAAACAGAGAGGTAAAGCCTGAGTGTAGCTAGGGCCTATGATGCCACCCTATGGCTGACCTAAGTCTGAAGGGATGAGAACCCTTCAGGATTCTCAAATATGTTCCAGGAGCAAAGGAGGGAGCATATGGCTGGTGGTTGAGCCTCTTGTTTATTTTTATGCACTTTGTGCATGCTTTTGCTCTCAGTTTGGTTGGTATGAGTAGCTCACTTTTCCTTCTTTTTCCAAGAGCCCAAAGTAGCCCAGCTGTTTCCCATTCTGTTAGCTAGATTCCCTGCATGGACGTCACCTGACTGTGCTGATGGCGCATTGAACACAGGGTTCGTGCTACCTCCTAGAGTAGACCTGCTGGAACTGATGAGATGAAGTACGACAAAGCCTGGATCTATCCCTATGCAAAAAGAAGCTATGGCAACAGCAGCAGGGAATAAACAGTTGGTAGGAGTAGCATTCCTCGCTGTCTAAACCCTGACTGCACACCTCATTGATCAGTGAAAGGCTTATTCTCATAGCAGGATCAATTTACATGTTGAAATGTCTGGCTTATTTGTAAACTGGGTCACTTATGTAAGTGCTGACTTAAAAAATAAGAACATAATGGAAGAAATTGCCTTGCGGAATCCAGGCAGCAAGGTTAATCCACTCCAGAAATTCTCCCGTCAAACTTATCTCTGGCGGTTTGCAGGCAGCATTTGAACGCAACATGTACACCAACTCCAAATCCCCAGTGTCTTGTGTTCTGATTGAAGTGTGCAGCCTTTCAGCTTGTAGCTCAATCTAAGGAGATTCTGTTAGATGCTTGAAATCCTAGCAACCTCTTCATATTTTGGGGGAAGAGAGGGAGAGGGGTGGGTGGAGGAGGAGGAGGAAGAAGAAGGAAGGAAGGAAAAGAAAAGAAGAAAGAAAGAAAGAATTCTGTTCTGATTTGCCAGGTGATGAGTCTGGCACCCATCATATAATCATTGGAGAAGATCCATAGCTGATGCTCTGAAACCCTTGGAAGACCATTTATTTCTTTATTTTCCTTACTTGAGTCTGTGTTTCAATGCTGCACAGCTCCTTATATTTCAGATGTTCAGGTCAAAGGAACAACTGACTATGGAGGCAAAAGCGCTCAAGAGGAATTTCCTTCCACCTGTTCCTGATTCTTCGAAGATCTTGCTTCATTAGGTTGCCCCAGATTGTGGTATTTTGGGGAAATGCTAGAAGGGGGAGGGGAACTATTCCTTAACCAACTTTCCTAATAACGGCACTGTTTTGAACTTGAATTGCCCAGAGACTCAAATACATCCACTGAAGCCGTGCAGGAAAAGCATAGAAAGGGACAAAAAGTCACACAGGTCTTTGCTGATAAGGTTTATCAAGGCCACCTAGCAGAGATGAAATCAACCCTTCCTCTAGTGTCTTCAAAGTTTCACCTTTTTTTGTAACCGCAGCTTTATGTAAATAAACATATTGTATGGCCTGATTAAATCAATACATCTGTAACAACTGGCAGTTCCTGACATCCCAGCTCATGAATCTGTTTTTTCTCCTGCTGTGCCTTTCAAAGTTTCAGGTATAAACAGCTCTGTCCCTCTAAGCAATAGGAAGTGTAATCTTGTTTTCCCACCTTTTGTCTTGGCTAACCATCACAAACCCATATTTTGATGGAATGGGACAAAGGATAGATCAAACAGTCCCAAGACCAAGAGACGCAGGAAGAGTAATTCTGCTATGACTCCACCACTGTGGTAGGGAGCCCCTGGTGGGGTGGGGGGTGGGGGGTGAGTGCCCCCATGGAAACACCCTCCCCTCCCACCTTGCTGGGGCCTTCACAGTAGCCACATAGTAGCCATAGTAGAATTAGGAGCAACTAAGGGAAACACTTTTTCACCTAAATGGTCATCGGTCCATTTGCTGCCAGAAGAGGTGGTGATAGCAACCAGCCTAGATGACCTTAAAAAAAGGATTAGACAAATTCATGGAGGACAGGTGTATCAATAGCTACCAGAAGAGATGCCTGGGTTGGAGGGACATGCCCTTGTGTCCTGCTTGAGACGCCCATAAGCAGTTGGTGGGCCACTGTGTGAGACAGGATGCTGGACTAGATGGGCTGTGGCCTCATCCAGAAGGGCTTCTCTTAATTCATGGAGGCCAGGTTACTGAATGGATGCCTAGGTACTTCCTCCAGGCTCAGAAGACAGGAAGGACGCTTGTCAAGGGGATTTGCATGGATTCAAGAGCAGGTGAAGATTTTGCATTTCTCTTCTGCTTGTGATGCCCAGAAGCAATTGGTGGGAGACAGGATGCTGGACTAGATGGACTGTGCCTGATCCAGCAGGGCTCCTCTGAGGTTCTCATGCACATCTAGCAGCACAGATGGGGAAGCAATGTGCCAGTGCAAGCCTTCGAATGAAAGCACGCCTGCATCACTATTCTTAGTTTGAAAGTCGAGGGTAGACTTGCGGTGAGTAGATGAAGAAACTCAAAGTGACCGCACATCAGCTGCATTGATAAACCAAATTTAATGGCAGGTTCCTTTCCCAAAGCATTCTGGCTCCACATCAGACAGGGAAAACACGCCAAATGCATTTGGGCAACTGTGCCGCTCAGGAAACCTGCACCGTGGGCCAACAAGTACAACAAACACCATCAGTGTCAGCCTCTGCCAAGCACAGTTGCCGTGTGGGGACCTGTTACCTGTACCTGTCGGGGTTTCCTCTCCTGGCCGTCCACAAAACGCTTTATCGGACCGGCCCGTGCTTTGAATATAAACAATGTCAGCCTCATACCTGAAAGAGGCTCTAGAGAGACTGCCGGACAGGATATTCCCAGCCTTTTTAATACTTCCTCTTTCAGTGCATTATGAAGCCTGCCTGATGACTCCAAAACAAAGTGGTGCTGGTGGGATCCCGCGGGAGCCGGGCGGCCATAAAAACTGACAAACATAACAACAGAGCTGTTAATCCTGACCCCATGGTACTGTACAAGTTGAATAACAGTGCCCCAGCTGTGAAATGCTGGGCCTGTGTTGATTAAGATGGCAGCCATCAGGAGGAGGGGGGCAAAGTTCATGTCATACTTTTGTCACTTCAAACATCCCCTAGGGTCCATATAATGGACCAAAATCCAGTCAAGTGTGCCCTGAGCAGACGGATGCCCAGCAACCATTTTCTACATGTTTATAACTTTCTAGCAGACTCTTAGGTGAGCCATGTGAGGGTTCCATGTGCTTGAGTGCGCATGTATGTGTGGGATAATTGCTTAGCAATGGGAACATTAATTCTAGGGGGCAGGTAGATGTGTTTAGGACCTTTCTGCACTCACCTCTCCATGGTCTGGACCAGTGAAGCTCACTGGTTTGGAATGTGGAAATATGTGGTGTGGGACACCCAGAAAACTAGTGCAATTGACCAACCTTTTTGACAGTTATGGGTGTGTTTGTTTTGTCGTTTGATTTTTAGCTTCTCAAACACGCATTTCAACAACAACAAGCAAGTCTTTAACCTGCTTTAGGGATTAAAAGCAAGCAAACAAAAACACTTCTCAGCTGGGCTTTATCTGCTTCTCTGAAGATCTACCTTAGAGGAGCCAGATAATGTGGAAGACAGGCCATGCCCAGTACTAGCACACTGTGTTCACACTGGATGCAGCATAGATGAGGGTTTTGGAACAGAACAGACAGGAGGTGCGCTGAAGGGCACATTGTTTCTTGTTCCAGTTTAGCAGGGGGAACCACTTTGAGACTGCACTTTGAACGGTCTGCAAACCATGTCCTATGAGGAACGGCTTAAGGAACTAGGAATGTTTAGTCTACCAAAAAGAAGACTGAGAGGAGACATGATAGCTGTCTACAAATACCTCAAGGGTTGTCACAAGGCAGAGGGATCAGCCCTGTTCTCACTCTCTCAAGGAAGGACTAGAAACAATGGGGTGAAACTGCAGGGGAAAAGATTTAGTTTAGATGTTAGGAAAAAATTTCTAACAGTAAGAGTGATCAACCAGTGGAACAGGCTGCCACGGGAGGTGGTTGGTTCCCCTTCGATGGAGGTCTTCAAGCAGAGACTGGACAGCCATCTGTCTGAGATGGTTTAGGAGATCCTGCCTTGAGCAGGGGGTTGGACTCGATGACCCAGGAGGTCCCCTCCAACTCTACCATTCTATGATTCTATGATTCTACTTCACCAAACTGCTTAGCCAAAATATCTTCTCTTAGGGCTCTGAGGCCAGGAACTTTAGCTCCTAGCAATCACATCACTCTCAGCAGGCTACAAATTTCACACGACCTTTGGAGTGGTGCTGGGCTGGAGTGGGACCTGTCCTGGAGCATGCTGTCCAAGTTTGCATGACCTTGATCTTGGGTGTTTGGACCTCTCCAGAATGTAGCCCGTTCCAGATGGGGCACTTGCAAGGGTGGAAATGGCCTTAAATGAACTCAGGCCCAAAGATGCTGAGCTGTGATGTTCTTCAACCCCTTGTCTTCTAACCTCACGAGGAACCAACAAAGAAGGGCAACTGACCTATATTTGCCCTCCGTGTGTGTAAAAAATCTCCATGCAATCCAGACTACCTTTTACTGCCTGATGTAAGTTCCCTAGAGTAGCTGTTTGTCCCCCCTCCCAACAACACCAGGCCCCCGTATGTTATTCGGATAATGAAGGTCTTCTCCCTGCCCAGAGCAATAATCTAAAACACGGTTGCAGTGAAGAGACCACGAATGACGTTATGCTGCCTCTGCAAGATGCAGCTGAATATTTCATCGGTCTTTCTTGGCTGCCACATTACAAACTAATGATTCGGTTGCTGTCTGTCCTTCTCCCGGGTGGCTAATTTAAACATCACTATTTCCAGGTATTTCTTCTTCTACTTAGTATCTGCACTTTCGCTTATACTGTCTGTAGGGCTCCAGGTTCAATTTCATTTCATTATTTTTTTCAACTCCGCTTTTTCAATTTCAGTAAGCCAGCTGTGGATGAAAATGGGTTAGATTTCATTGGTGTCCTCCATCATTGGGTTCTTCATCAGCCTTGCTCTGTTAATGTCTAGAATATAATCTTTCTTTCTTTCTTTTTCTTTCTTCCCTCCCATCAGATATCACCCGGTCCGGTGGACTACACTCTTGAGTTGCTCTTAAGATTCTTTTGTGCAATACCTGAGTGGAAATAGGATAGATTTAAGGCCGACAGAGAAGTTTGACTCTGCTGGCGAGGACACCTGTTCTTCTCCTGCTGTGACCTGTCAAGATCAGCTCAGAGACGCTGAAGGGAGCCACATGGTTTGATGGCCTTTATCTCCTTTCACACTCCCATGTGTGACTGACAGCGTCTTATCAGTCGAGGGTGACATCCAGAGGTGCAAAAGGAATTTGAAATGCCAATGACTTCGTAGATTTAGCAGATGAAAAAACCGAACATGGTGATAATTGGCTTTCGTTCACCAACATCAATAACACACAATGGGCCCATTTTTCTCCCCCTCCCATTGAATTAAGGCAGAGAGACAGAGGGAGAGCACTCTTTAGGATTTTTAGGATCTAAGCCTTCCCTTTGTTCCCAGATTATTTATGCCTTTATTTCCATTTTCACCCCACCCTACACCTGAAGGATTCAGGACAGGGTTACCCAACATTAAAAACCAAATGTAAAACCAATATACGAAAACAATAACAGTGCCTGGAAGTGGGGAGGAAAAGTTGTTTTAGTATTTAGCCAAAGGCCAGGGCAAAGAGACTCATCTTCACTGTTCCCCTGAACATGTGAACTGAAGGTGCCTGACCCACCTCAGACGGGAGACTATTCCATAGTCTGGGAGCCATCCCTGAGGAGGCCCTATCCCAGGTGCCCATCACTGAGAAGGCCCTATTCCAGCAAGTGCAAGGGTTTGGCCACCGTGAGAAAGGAATGCTGGAGAAGATGGGTCAATGGTCCAATCCAGCTCACAGAGCCGAGACGGTGAAAAGTTCAGAACAGATGCTTCATCCAAAGAGGCTACTAAAACTGGTTGCTGTTTGGTTCTGGTGGCATTTCATTTGCATGCATTTGGTTCATCTCAAATTACTGAAAGTCCTGTTGGTACCACCCAGGAATTCCATTTTCTTTTCCAGCCAAATCCTTGCCTTCATCTTCTTTTTACACTCCCTTTTTGGCTCGCAGTTTATGACATCATGTAGGGCAGAGACAAATAGGGCAAGAAGAAAGAATTTATTAGCCCTCCTAATATGTTAAAAGCTTTCTGTCAGAAAATTTGAAAAACACCTCTCATATTTAGCATCTAGAGACAGCAATTCTCCTCTCGATGAAGGCAAGGTATGCAAAACCCATCAGGACCTCAGTATGGAAATCCACAGACTGGCCGGCGGTATCCACTTACTGACGAATTGATATTATTTAAGAGGCATGCGAGGTTCTCAGGGCGATTGTCAGCAGCTGAGGAGAAATGCAGGTCTCATCTCGGAGGGTGCCAGAAGAACAGGGCCTTGGAGAAGGTAAATGGTGAGATTAATGGGATCAGGAGAAGCTGATGACAGACGATCTTGAGGGGAAGAAAATTGGGAAAGTGATCCATGGTTGCCTGCAGCCCTTAACAATTAACAAACGTCTCAAAGCATTCAACAGACCCAGGATTGGGACAATAAAAGATTTATTTTTTTTAAAAAAAAGGATGCTTGAACATAATGTGCATTTGATGCACACATTGCAGAGTCTGTAATTCCAGCATATACCTTATGTGCCATAAATGAGCTCCCAGATCACAGGAGGCACAATGTGTTATGAGTCTCTGCAACATCACTTGACTAGCAGCACCCTTTAAAACTGGTGGTGAGGAAGTGAGACATTCCTGGGTTGATCTTCTCAACAACACTGCAATATGTCCTGCTTTAAGGAATCCTTATACAAATAGAAACCATTTCCCTCCTTCTTGAAATGGCTTTTGTCCTAATTTCTACCCTGAACCCTTCTTCCCACTCAACAGGGAGTTTGTTAACCAAGGATGCTATAGAGATTAGAGTAGATTCAGGGTGCTGATTTCTTCTTCACCACTCTGGGCTGTCTTGACTGTAGATGCATTGTGTCCTGCTGGCAGCAACTGAAGGGCAGGACAATTTTATTTCTGGTTGACCTAGGGAAGTGGTTACAGTGGTCAGGTGAACTGCATCAACCTTAACAAAAGTCAGAGTTTTATTTTGACGTGCTGTTGAAAGACGCCCAAGGTAATCTCTGTTGAAGAGGCAACCTCAAAATTAGCAAAAAGGGGCAACTTCGACAGAGGAAGCAGAAAGCATGTTTATTTACTTTGCTTCTGGGAAACTCCCAAGTCTGAACTTTGATGGTCTTCAACAGTGAAGGAATTTTTTGAGCTGATGGACAGTTCCTAAGAAGAACATGGCACTGTGGTAAGCATTCAGTAGAAGAGTACTGTATTTGATTTCCATGCAAGTGGTTCCAATCTGACATCCCGAGATAGGGCTAGGAGACACCCACATCTGAAACCGTGGGCAGCCTGTGAAGAAAACTAGATGGGCCAAAGACCTGATGCAATCTCAGATTCTTCATATGTTCCTAAGATTTTGTTTTCAGGTTTCCTTATTAAATATGCAAGCTTCACCTATTACCTGCTTACCGATCCTTTTAAATAGACATTTCACTAAATGAGCATGATGCTCTTTATCTTGAGAGACAAAGCTCCAGATATAGGGATATTCATGGGGAAAACCCACATTTGTTTTACTGCCAAAGTAAAAGCCCATTAATAGGGATGTGCATGAATATTTGTAACATTCATTATTCATATAAATCCAGACTTTCATACACGATTCGAATGTTACAACATTCGTCAGTTAACATTCGTATGAATACAAATGTTTCTGAACATTCGTATGGATAATTCATACAATTGTTAAACCGATACAGTATGTATCGGATACGTATTGATACATATGCATTTGTACAGAAAATGTATCTGATATGTATTCAATATGTATGCATTTTTTTACTTGATGTATTAAGAACATAAGAGGAGCCCTGCTGGATCAGGCCACAGCCCATCTAGTCCAGCATCCCGTCGTACACAGTGGCCCACCAAATGCTCCTGGGCATCTCAAGCAGAAGACAAAGACATTGGTATTGATTTGTTGTATTCTTTGATGCAATGATTATTTATTAAGATCGGTTTTTTACTAGTTGTACTGATTTGTTGTATTCTTTGTATTTTTTCTGTTTGCTGTAAACTGCCTTGGGCAAAATTTCCTTTTGGAATGGCTGTATACAAATAAAAATGGAAATGGAAATGTATGCATTTGTATAGGAGCCATATGCAGGATCTGTATGCATTTGTATCGGATATTGGTACAAATTCATATCGAATAGAATCCTACCACATTCAAAGGAGATCAGCCCTGTTCTCACTCTCTCAAGGAAGGACTAGAAACAATGGGGTGAAACTGCAGGGGAAAAGATTTAGTTTAGATGTTAGGAAAAAATTTCTAACAGTAAGAGTGATCAACCAGTGGAACAGGCTGCCACGGGAGGTGGTTGGTTCCCCTTCGATGGAGGTCTTCAAGCAGAGACTGGACGGCCATCTGTCTGAGATGGTTTAGGAGATCCTGCCTTGAGCAGGGGGTTGGACTCGATGACCCAGGAGGTCCCCTCCAACTCTACCATTCTATGATTCTATGAGATCTATTCTAATGAATACAAATTTTCTAACATTCAATTTGTTGCGAATCAGATGCCCAAAACCCCATTTGTGTACTTCCCGACCCATTAATTCATTTCATTGTCAAGGTGTTTAAACAGAAAAGCATGGGTGGGTTTTGTTTTGTTTTGTTTTGCATTTGCTTTCAAACTTTTCCATGACAAAAAATAATTTTTTTCCACTGAATAAAAGCTCTTTTCTTGACCCAAAACACTGTGAAACATGAATGTTCAATTGTTCATTTTGCAAGTGAGAGACTGGTTCATTTCGATCAAAGATTTGGATATGCCAAAAAACAAATTTCTGTTTCAATGCAAATGTCTATGACTACGAAAGGTTCAATAGAGATTGTGAGCATGAATTGGATTTCGTACATCCCTAACCTGATCTCTCCCCTGCCCTGATAGGACCTCCTGTGATCATTATAAAAGCTCCAGAAGTACCTTAGTAGAGCTGACTAATGGCTTATATAATCCAACAGCCTATTCTTACAGCAGCCGACTCATGCCCTTGGGGAATCTGCAATCAGACCTTGGCATTTTCTTCATGCTCCCTAGAAGCTGATATTTAGTCCAGAATGGAGATGTAACATAGGCTGTGGTCATACCTAAGATTTAATCCAGCTTCAGTCCACCTCCAGAGCAAGAGAACACACCAGCAAAGTGACCAGTAATTTTCTTTCCACATTATCCATCCCAAGCCGCATCCCCATTATAAGCTTAATCCAGTTCCCCTAAACCGAAATAAATGAACTGGATGCAAATGCGAATTTGCCTGATCCCACTACTTTCAACTTAATCGCGTTCGATCCGGATTCTGAGGATTGTACATGGCGTAGGTGACTCAAGGGAGGACTCAAGTGGCTACTTTCTAAAAGCCGCTTTTTGGGGCTCTCCTGCCCTCTTCCTCCTGATGTGAATGCGCCACCCATAACGGACCCCTTCAGGGAGCCTGGCTGGGTGGCTGCCACTTGCCTGGATGGAGGAAAAACGGCAGCGGGCAGCCAGCAATTCTTTCCCCTCCTCTCACCATTGCCCAGGGCACACAGGAGCAGCGGCAACTCAAGCCCCCTTGCTTTAAACATTCACCCATCTCCCAGAACCTGCAGCTGCTTTCCTTTCCCTTTCTAAAGGTCAGAACTCCAAAGAGCTAGAATTGCGCAAAATTGCAACATTGTTATCAGGTGTGAAGTGCGTGGATTGCTACAGTGTAGCAGCTGCTGTAAAGGGTGGATTTTTACACTGAAATCACTATCTTTGGAAGCAAGCTATTTGGGAAGGGAAACCCTAAACATGGATTCTCATCCCTTAAAGCGGTATGGTCCCCGCAGTAAAAACTGTAACACGTATCAAGCGCACGAAATGGAGTGAGACCTGTTAAACTGAGGGTTAACATTTACAACGCTTTGGGGCAATTTAACACGCGGAAAGTGTGTTAAGCCAAACTGACGTGGGGTCTGCAAGGACTGAAACTGTATTGAAACTGAATTAAGCTAGTAATGGGGATGCGGCCTCAGTGTTATTTAACACTGAAAGAAAACAGCTTGCCACTTTACTGATATATTTTCTCACTCTGAAAGTGGACTGAAGCTGGATTCAACCTTAAGTGTGACCACAGCCATAGTCTAATACCTCTCCCTCCATTGAAGGTAATCATTCCAGCTTTCAGTTGAGTTTTGTGTCAGCTGAATTTTGTTATGAAGATCAAAGGAGGCATTTCTATGGGAAAGGCCACACTACCTTAGATTTGGCATTTAGGGACGGACATTGGTGTTTTCTACTGATAAGCAGTTTTGGAAATGAATGGCCGTGAATGAGAGGTGATGCTACCAGAAAGGAAACAGATAAGGGAAGACAAATGGGGCATGCTTATCAATTCTGGCATGATATCAAAAGGATCCCCCCCCTTCTTCTTTTTCTCATATGAGTTTGGTTTAGATTTCCAGTTAAACTGCTGCCCAGGGACAGATGAGTCTGCAAATAGTTCAGACACCAAAATCATCAGTCTTCACTTGCCTAAGCATAGACATTGCAGTTTGGTCCAGTGGTTAGGGAGCCGGACTCATCTGGGAATACCAGGTTCGATTCCACCCTCCCCCATGGAGCCAACTGGGTGACCTTGGGCTAGTCACAGCTCTCTTCTGAGCTCTCACAGCCCCATCTACCACACAGGGTGTCTGTTGTGGGGAGAAGAATAGAAAAGCTTTGTCAGCCTCTTTGAGTCCCCTTAAATGGGTGAGAAAAGCAGGGTAGAAAAGCCAAATCTTCTCCTTCCAACTCTTCTTCTATGACCGGAGGCCACACTCAACCCCATCATGGCTGGGGCCAGGGCTGGTCCGGGGGATCAGAGGTCACATCAGAGGCTACAACTGCACCCATATGGACACTGCCTCCCCCACCCACCAACCACAGAGAACCAGGTTCGATTCTGCCCTCCCCCATGAAGCCAGCTGGGTGACCATGGGTTAGTCAGAGCTCTCTTCTGAGCTCTCACAGCCCCATCCACAGGGTGTTCTGTTTTGGGGAGAAGAACAGAATGTTTGTCAGACACTCTTGGGTCCCCTTAAATGAGTGAGAAAAGCCAACTCCTCCTCCTCCTCCTCCTCCTTCTACCTTTTAAGGTAGAGTGAGCCATACAAGAACTTGGAGTTCCAAGTTCAGTCTCTGGCACTCTCTTAACTAGGGTTGCCATATCTGTGTTCCCACCCCAAATTCAGGAAACGTAATCTGCATATTATGCCAAGGGAGGTTTGTTCTGGAAAACCACATGCCTGTTGCCATTTCAGAACAAAATTCAGGCTGAAGCAAATGCAACGTGCAGAGCATGGGGTGCCATGTTTTAAAAACCCAATGCCTCTCAACTTGTCCCTCCATTTATCCCTCCTGGCCTGCCTCTGCCACTTGCTGTGGTATGTTCACCTCTCTCAGGTGCAATCTGTCCAGATTTTTGTGCCAGAGTTTGCATGGTTGCCATCAGTGGGATGACCAGGGTTCTCAAACTGGTGCCCTCCAGACGTTCTTGAATGACGACTCACAGCTGTCTGCTCCCAGCATCCCATACCAGGACAAATGGAACATTGGGAGTGGAGTGCTTGGGTTGCTGTTCGGGAACATCTGGGGAGAGAGGAGAGTTTGAGAGCCGCTGGTGTCAACGGAAGTGTTACTCTGACGCCGCCCAAAATGAAACGCACCAAAAATCTCCTTGGGAGTGACCTGACATCTTACAAGAGAAGAAGCCAACGAGAAACACCGTGTCTCACAGCAATCCTGCCCTTCATTGCATTCCTTTAATGATTTTCCTGAGTGGTTTCTTGATTACTCCCAAATGATCCACCTTTGCAAGCCTGCCTTGAAGAACGTCTTTCCCTTAATGGACGCATCTGTTATCCTTGACACTTTGGTGTGAAATAGTTTGGCACTGGAGTTTTTATGGCAGGTCCACGGTTCAAGCTTTTCGACAGCTGCTTTATCTCTGCTTCCCAACCACTCCTAGCCCCCAGGCCTAATTTCCAGAGGAATCTCTATCCCTTTCTCACCCACCTTTGCCATAATATGTCAGCCCTAGGTCCTGCCAGAGGCATAAATTTCCCAACTGGGTCATAGTTCAGCCTGTTCCTTTACTAAAGCATTATAAATGTGCCCAGGCTTCACGGCAACCAAATCTTTGCATTCCTTCCATCCTACAAGACTGGGCCACAGCCCATCTAGTCCAGCATCCTGTCTACCACAGTGGCCCGCTAATTTCTTCTGGGCATCTCAAGCAGAGACTCACCTGTTCTCATATCTCTGCATGTGGCTTTTAGAGGCAGCCTGCCTGCTTATCCAGCCTGGAGGTGGTACCTAGATATCCATTCTAGATAAAAATGTATGAGGAGACCTGCCGGATTGGGCCACAGCCCATCTAGTCCAACATCCCAACTCACACCAGTTGCTTCTGGGCATCTCAAGCAGAAGATGATTAAGGCAAAACCTTTACCCGTCTTGACTCCCTTTATATGGCCTTTTGAAGTATCCTGTCTGCCTCTCCAGCCTGGGAATGGCAACTAGGCATCCATTCTTGCTGACACTCACCTGAAATTGCCACAGCTTGGAAACTGAATCACCAGGAGCACCCATGAAGTGAAGATTCGGATCAGGAAAGGAGACTGGTAAAAGGAAGCAGGTTCAAATCCCACCCTAGCCCCTGCAGTAAATGCTCACTAGGGCCATGTTTACACTTAACTTTTAATCTAGCTTCAGCCTACTTTCAGGCCCGGTTCCCATTACAAGCTTAAAATGATTTTCCTAAACTGAAATAATAGAACCGGATGCTAACACGAATTTGCCTGATCCCATTACTTTCAACTTAATCACGTTCGATCTGGATTCTGAGGATCGTACATGGTGTACGTGACTCAAGGGGGGGACTCAAGTGGCTACTTTCTAAAAGCCGCTTTTCGGGGCTGCCCTGCCCTCTTTCTCCTGACGTGAACGTGCCACCCATAACGGACCACGGAGCCTAGCTGGGTGGCTGGGTGGCTGCCGCTTGCCTGGATGAAGGAAAAACAGCACCGGGCAGCCAGTGATTCTTTCCCCTCCTCTCCCCATTGCCCAGGGCACACAGCAGCAGTGGCAACTCAAGCCCCCTTCACCTTAAACATTCACACATCTCCCAGAACCTGCAGCTGCTTTCCTTTCTTTCCCCTTCTAAAAGTCAGAACTCCAAAGAGCCAGAACTGCACAAAATTGCAATATTGTTATTAGGTGTGAAGTGGTTGGATTGCTACAGTGTAACGGCTGCTGTAAGGGGTGGATTTTTACAGTGGAATCACTATCTTTGGAAGCAAGCTATTGGGGGATGGAAACCCTAAACATGCATTCTCACCCCACTAAAACGGTACCATTCCCACAGTAAGAAATGTAAAACGTTTCAAATGCATGAACTGGAGCGAGACCTGTTGAAATGAGTGTTAACATTTACAACGCTTTGGGGTGATTTAACATGCGGAAAGCATGTTAAGCCAACCAGATGTGGGGACTGCGAGGATCGAAACCGTTTCAAAATTGTTTTAAGCTTGTAATGGGAATGCAGACTCAGAGTGAGAGAACACACCACCAAAGTGGCAAGCTGACTCCTTTCAGCATTTTCTAACCCAGAAAATCCACCTTTGGGTGAAATAATGTGGAAAGAAAGTGACTGTTCACTTTGCTGGTGTGTTTTTCTGCCCTGAAATTGGACTGAAGCTGGATTAAAAGCTTGGTGTGATGCTTTGTACTAGACAGAGCCTTTCAACCTAGCCTATCCCACGGGGTTTTTGCTAAGATAAAAGTGAGGCGGGAGAATAGGGTGAACTGCCTTCGGTTTTGGAAGTCCAGTTTCTGGTCTTTGCTAAGGCCAGGTGGTGGGCTGGCCACACATTGTGGGGCAGCTATTAACTCCAAGCCTGGACTACATCTCCCATGGTCCTAAACTGCAGCATCCAATAGCTACTGTGTCTAATAGGGATGTTACGAATGTTTGTAACATTTGTTATTCAGACGAATTTGAATGAATCAAATGTTACGATATTCATAAATTGACATTTGTATGAATATGAATGTTTCCGGACTTTCATACAAATAGTTTGGACATTCTTTAAACCGGGGAGGTGGGAAAGTGGCTGAGCCAGTCACATCTGCAATGGATCCAGAGTGCATTCGACATGGATTGAGAGCGTATTAAAAGTGGATTCAGGTCAGATTTGACACTTTCAAAGAGAATTTGTATTTGTTCGTATCGGATATCCGTACGTATTCGTACATTTGTATTGAATAGAATTTTACCAGATTCGAAAGGGTCTATTCGTACAATTATGAATTTTCTAACATTCGATTCATTATGAATTGAATGCCAAAATACACATTTGTGCACTTCTCTAGTGTCTAAGGTTCGTGGCTACACATTCTCTTATTCCCTGATGTTTTGGTCCCCTTATAGAGTGAGGCTCTTTCCCCCTCCAAGCCCACAAGTTATAGCCTGAATAAAGCCAACGTAATCCAGAGAAAGCAAAAACCTGAAGCTTTGAGCCAGCATTCTCTGTATCATCCAAGCCAGCCACTCATTCCTATGATGTTTAGTGGTTTGCAAAGAGATTCCATATTTCCTTTCCTTTCCTTCCCTTCAGTTCTTTTCTTTTAACAGTAATTTAGAGTTCAGTATGTGTTAGTTTTTAAGACTTGGTATATGTGTGCGTCTTTTAAAAAATTATTCTATTTACTTTATTTTGCATTTTAAACTTCATTACCCAAATTTGCACTGAATAGAATTAAGGCCCTTTCTGCACTTGGCCTTAATCTGGAAAATATCTTGGGATAGGGGTCTGTTGCCCACATGCTAATGCAGGCTATGGTAGGCTTTGCCTGGTGCCTGCCATAACCCACATGCTGATGTGGACAGCAGGCCCCTATTCTGGAATATAATCCAGAATAAGGTTAAGTGCAGAAAGGCCCCAAAATACAAAATTGTTACATCTATAATCTATTATGTACAGCTGTGGTAAGACTGAGGAAGAAGAAGAAGAAGAAGAAGAAGAAGAAGAAGAAGAAGAAGAAGAAGAAGAAGAAGAAGAAGAAGAAGAAGAAGAAGAAGAAGAGTTTTCTTACCCATTCAAGGGGACTCAAAGCAGCTGAGAAAGCTTTCTGTTCTTGTCACAATAGACACCCTGTGAAGTGGGTGGGGCTGTGAGAGCTCAGAAGAGAGCTGTGACTAGCCCAAGGTCATCCACCTGGCTTCATGGGGGATGGCGGAATCGAGCCCGGTATTCCCAGATAGGAGTCCAGCTCCCTAACCACTAGACCAAAGTGCCTCATAGAATACATCAGCAAAGTGACAAGCTGTTTTCTTTCTGTGTTAAATAACTCAAAAAATTCCTCTTTGGGATAGATAATGTGGGAAATTACTTTGCTGATTTGCTCCCTTGCTCTGAAGGTGGACTGAAGCTGGATTAAACTTTAGATATACTACATTGACTTCCAATCTTTTCAGAGTGAAAATTCCTGCTCCTTCAATCTATCTGTCTCCTTTTCCTCTTCGTCTACCTTCCCAATTTATCACCAAATCCTATAATAAGCACGTTTCTCTCCATTCTTGGGTTGTCAGTTCTTTACAAAGTTTTGAACCATCTTATCTCTTAAAATGTTTGTCAACTTGTCTATTTCTATTACATGCATCGTTTTTATAACCCAGTCATCCATTTGTATATTAATTGAATTTCACGGCATTCGTACATTGACATTCGCATGAATATGAAAGTTTTGGAACATTCATGAAACGGTGAGGTGGGAAAGTGGCTATAGATCCAGAGTGAATTTGGCATGGTTTGAGAGTGGATTCACAGTGGATTCAGGACAGATTTGATGCTTTCAGAGCAGACATGTTACGAGATACATATTGGATATGTATCAGATACATATGTGTTCATATCATATATTCATACAAATTCTCACGAATATATTTGAAATGACTAGAACCCCACCACATACAGAGGGGTTCTTTTTGAACGAATACAAATTTTTGTACATTTGATTCATAAGAACATAAGAGAAGCCCTGCTGGATCAGGCCACAACCCATCTAGTCCAGCATCCTGTCGCACACAGTGGCCCACCAAATGCTCATGGGCATCTCAAGCAGAGACAAGGACAAACCTATTCCTGCTCTAGAATCCCAGCAAATGGCCTTAGAAGCGCCCCACCCCACCCCCAGCCTGAAAGATGCACCTAGGCATTCGTTCTAGCCATTGATACATCTGTCGTCCATAAACTTGTCTAACCCTACTTTAAAGCCATCCAGACTGGTAGCTGTCACCACCTCTTCGGGCAGCACATTCCATAAGCCGATGACCCTCTGGGTGAAGAAATACTTCCCCCTGTCAGACCTGAGTCTCCTACCCATCAGCTTCACAGAGTGTCCCCTGGTTCTAGTACTGTGTGATAGAGAAAAGAAATTTTCTCTATCCACCTTTTCTATACCATGCATAATTTTATATACTTCAATCAGATCCCCTCTTAAATGCTGTCTCTCCAGATTGAAGAGGCCTAGACGTTGCAGCCTGGTTTCGTAAGGGAGGTGTTCCAGACCCTTAATCATTCTGGTTGCCCTTCTCTGCACCTTCCCTGCACCTTTGTTACAAATCAAATGAAAATAAACCTCTTTTGTGCACATCTGTAGCATGGATGCATAGAGGTAGTCACCAAGGGTAGAGCTCAGGTCAGATGGAGGGTAGAAAGTCCACAAATAAAAGGCATCTTATTCGTATCCGTATACATTTGTACAGATATGTACGGGATAAAAATGGGATGCGTACGAATGCGTACAGATGCGTACAGGTACGTACATATGCATATGGACCCATACAAATCTTGTTGACATTCGTATCTTCAAATGCTAATAAAACATTCATACGAATAGATATGAATGTATTTGAATTGGATTTGAATACATTAGTTTTTTTCTCTACTTGTTTGAATTTGAACATTTGAATATTCAATTTGAACAGTATTGAATCTGAAAATTGCATTCATGCAAAGCCCTATTGCAGTGATGGCCAACCTATGACACGCGTGTCACAGGTGACACGCCATGCCCTTTTGGGTGACACACATGGTCACCCTGGCACCTGGGTGTGTAGTGCTTGCTTGTTCTTGAAGTGTGCGAAATACCAACTTTCAATTGAAGATTTAGCAAATGAAATTCAGTAACAAAAGTCACTAATGTAAAGAATTATTCACTTTTGCTTTTAATAAAATACATATATCAAAAATATAACTTTTTTACTAGGGCTACAAATACCACAAAATTATGGATATTTCTAGAAGTGACACAGCACCCGAGTTAAGCTAGGTTTTCTTGCAAATATTGACACACTGAGCTCAAAAGGTTAGCCATCACTTCCCTATTGCCTACATTTTGGGGGCACAGTTTCCAAGGACTGCTTTGCACGGAATTTGCTTACCTGTGAAAACTATTCCAGCAGGCATGCTCTATATGTTTTCCTCCCCGATTTCTGACACACCAGAGGGAATTTTAAAATAGGTCTTGCAGGTAAGCCAGTATGAGGCCCCTGAATTGTTTGCTGGTCCAGTGTATGTGGTAGTACTCCTAGAAGATTTTCCAGAAAAGAAGGGATGCTTTTATGCTATCTTTAAGGGCCCAGAATGCTTAGTTCCAGCCTTAAATATAGCAAGAGCAGGTGCTCTTAATAAAGAACATTCTTCACCTTATTCATATTTGCATCAGTTCCTCTCCATCCAGGCACAGGGCCATCCATTCAGCTTCAAGTTTTCCTGGCTGGGTGGAAGAAAAGGAAAAAAGAGAAAAGAAAAGGTGAAAGAAAATATCTTGTGAGACTAGGTGGAAATAACCAAGTTTTAACCATCAATTAGAACTAGGGACGTCAAGATGATTTGCTTGGAGCTCTCTCTTCCAAAGACTACTGATGAGAGCAGGTGAAGGATTTGCCTTTGTCTTCTGCTTCAGGTGTCCAGAAGCCATTGGTGGACCACTGTGTGGGACACAATGCTGGACTAGGTGGGCTATGGCCTGATCCAGCAGGGCTCCTCTGGCTACTGGAAAAGATGCCTAGGTACATCCTCCAGGCTGGGAAGACAGGCAGGATGCCTCTAAAAGCCATTTTCAGGGATTCCAGAGCAGTTGAAGGTTTTGCCTTTGTCTTCTGCTTGGGAAGCCCAGAAGCCATTGGTGGGCCACTGTGTGAGGCAGGATGCTGGACTAGATGGGCTGTGGTCTCATCCAGCAGGGCTCCTCTTAGGTTCTTATGAGCTTTATTCCAGATTATATGCCAGAATAGGGACCTACCATCTGCATGTTAAGCTTACTTGTTCCACTGTATTTGGATAGTCTGGAAGAAAGTGTGGATATTCCAGCATAGGGATGTGCACAGATATTAGACAATGTGAAAATCCGATTTGAATTTGACAAATGTTGACATTCAAATTCGAATTGGATTTTCGAAAATCCAAATTTCCAAGTTTGAACGGATTCTGGATTCTTGAAAATCCGATGTGGATTTTTGAATAATTTGACTGAATAGAACGTCATATATCATATCCGAATATCGTGTTTATTTGTGCTTATAATACGGGACGCAAATGCAATAAAAACGGGATGCACATGAATTCAAAAATCAGATACGACTGTTGCCGACATTTGTATTTTTGAGTTCGAATCGAAATTCCGAAAATACGAATTTGGATAATCTGGATTTGAATTGGATTTTCAAAGATCCGGATTTTTGAATTTTGAATCGACTTGAATTCAAATGCAAAAAATGCAATTTGTGCACACCCCTATATCCATGTTCTAATTGTAGAATATCCAAATACAGTTGGAATAAGTTAGCTGGACATGTCCCCATTTTGCAGTCTCAGAACAATTAACAAAACAAACAGAGGGGGGCAAAAATAAGATAAAGTATAAACATCCTCAGTTACTGAAAGCAAAATTAGACAAATGTAACTTTGTGGACACTTCCCACATCACTAAAACTCTGGGGTAAACAGGCAGCTCTTACAAGGCGGCTGCTTTGGGCAGAATTTATAGCTGGAACTGAAGTCAAGTGGTGGAGATTCTGAAGTTCAAGGGTGCATGAACCTGCTCCTTCCAGCTCACGAGAGGGGATCACAAAGTGGGGGATCACATTTCAGCAGCATCACCTTTCTAAAATAAATAAATAAATAATCTGCCATTGCCTTTAAATTCTTTTCGCCTGCATCAGTGGGTGCTCCGTATCTCCTGAGAGCTTCCTAGACGGCCCTAGAAAATGGACCACCTTATCGGTTATCCTCCTGGATTGGAGATGTAGTAAGTTGTTGCTTACAATGGGGAGGGCTCGAGGGGGAAGACAGGTCATATACAACCATGCCAGCATCCCTAATTCAGGTCTCTGGACAGGGTCAGGGTATAAAAAGAGAGCCAGGGAAGCTTTGAGACAAGTGATGCATTCATAAAAGCCCCCACTGAGTTGGTTTATGGTATTTAAGCTTCTAGGACAGAGAACAGCTCAGAAGAAAGGACATCCTTATTAAAAATGCTCCAAAAGTAATTGTGAATTCATATCTGCTGCTTGTGTCCATGGCCCTTTCTGCATTGAGCCTTATTCTGGATTATATCCTGGAATAGGTACCTGCCATGGTCTGTTCCAACAGTTCTTGGCCACGACTCGGCAATGGGGTGTCTCATAAGTGTGCAGAGACAGGCCTGAACCCTGCTGGTGGATCTGGAAGAAGAGCGAAAGCATAGTCCAGAACTGTTCCTGTGGTCATGGGAAAGCTTGTAGACCACACTGAACTTGTCCACAGCAGGCACGCATAGGGAACAGCTTGGGACTCTTCCGAGACAGCTGCAGTGGACTGAGGTGCAGACAACATATTGCCAAGATCCACCTGGAACTAGGGATGTGCATGGATATTTGTAACATTCAAAATTCGTATCTATTCAGCCAAATTTGGACGCTCGAGTTTGAATCAAATGTTGGAACATTTGAAGATTGACATTCGAATTTGAATCATATGTTTCAACACAGTCGTACAAATATTTGTTCCGTCTGTGAACCTGGGGAGGTGGGAAAGTGGCTGCCCCAGCAGCATCTGCCACGGATCCAGAGAGGATTCGAAGGGGACTCAGAGCAGATTCAAGGCAAATTCAGGGTGGATTTGATGCGTTCAGTGTGGATACACAGCGGATTCGTACCAAATTTGTATTAAACATTCGTATCAAACTGGAATCCTACCACGTTCAAAGGGGATCTAATTCGAATCAATGTGCACTCGATTCATAGGTGCACATTCTTGGAGGCAAATGCCAGCAGGTCCAAAGTCTAGCAAGAAGAGAAGGTTTGTCCAACCCAACTGAAGCCAAAGTGGGTGGTAGCAAATCTAAGGGTTATGAGTTGAATCTTCCCCACTGTAGGCCCTTCACACCCCTCCCAGAGAGCCCCTGCCTTAACAAATGTTACAAATTGTGTTGGATAACACAGAGGGAGACTTGAACGCTTAACTATTTATAAAACTTCAATGATCGCTGGTGGAAAGGCAGATGGAATCAATTCAGGCGTGAGTCACGCTGTGTCAAAGGCTGATAGCCATTTGCTAATTCCCGCGGTCTTGCCTTGGCTGGAAATGGAAAAGTGGTGACTGAAAGCCCTGGGAGATAAACACCTCAAGCCCCCATTTAAATTCAGCAAAGATAAGACAGCTTTAATGTCACTGAACTACCAGTGTAGTGCAAAGCAGCTAATTAAGTTTCATAATTATGCAACAGCCTTGCCAATTAAGCACAAATTACGCATCTAATACATTGCAGATGTGTGGGGTCAACTTTGGGGAGGGGGAGGCGAGATTTGTGAAGCAAAAAAAGGCTGGATGTCTAAACTGGGTTGGGTGCTGTGCTAAATTTGGAAAATGTGGTTGTGAGGGATATTTTGTGGTTACTGACCACATTCTTTAGAGAATAAAACTCCTTTGTCTCCTTAAAGGATACATTTTGAAGCTGCCGAGTGCTGAATGCACAAATGGTTTAGGTAGAAGTTTGCAAGGCTCTCCTAAAGGGCTTTTATTAGCATCTTTAGCTTCTATCTGGCCTTGTTTTAGGAGGCGAGGCTGAAAGGAGATGAAATGGTATCACACATTCTGGCTGAATACTCTTAAAAATGCTCTCTCTTTTTTAAAATCAGCTGAGATGTGTGTTTTCATCCCTGCAGCACACAGGGTGTTTTTCCACCGCGCTCCTTTAATCCGGATCTAAGAACTGGATCTAGGGAATGGGTACTTCCCTTAACCCGGATCTAGTAGATCCGGATTGAGGGAAGTACCCAATGTGTTTCCATGGGTGGAAATCGGGATCCACACACGAGGAGTCTGCCTGTCACCCCAGGTGTTTGGGGGCGACAAGGGATGCAATCTCCAAAGCAGCCCCAAAGTCCCTTCGAATTTCACTCCAAAGATCAGCACAGACTTCAAAGACCCTCCGGAGCTATTTTGCACAGACTTTGAAGACACTCCGAAATGGCTCCGGAGTGACTTTGAAGGGACTTCAAAGCTTAGGTTTTGGGGCTCCCCCCTATGGGTGCCGCCTCTCCCTAGGCTCGTGTAGACCCCATTGCCAGACTATCATGGAAACAGGCTCCCTATAATCTGGATTTTCAGGCCCCATTGTAGACCCCATTAATGGGGTCTACACAAAATCCATATTAAAGGCCCTGAAGTACCCATATGAAATGCGCCTCTGGAACCTGAACATGCTTTCTGGAAGGTAAATACAGGCCTTCCAGTTTCACCTGTATTTACCTCCTGGAAAGCCTGTTTGCAGTTTCAGAGGGCCCTGGAAGAGGCCCAGGGTGCCACCAGAGCAGGTAAGGGCCCCCCCCGGGGGGGGACTGCAGGGGGGAGGGTGGCCAGGGGAGGGAGGCCCTGGGGCATCCAGTATCCATAGATGCTTCTACTGAAGCTTCTATGGATACGGAATTCGTGGATGGATAGGGCCCTTCGAATAGGGCCCTGTTCAATCCGTCCATGAATCTTGAAATCCGGACGTATTCATCCAGATTCCGAATGCACAAATAATTCATGCACGTTCCTATTCCAAAGGGTAGGAGGTTCCTAGCCTTGCAGCCTCTAGTGGACCCATTTTTATTTATTTATTTTGCATACTTTGGTGCACTACTGAAGTGTGTCCCTGCTAGTTCCAACTGCAGTTCCAGGGTCCACTGGTTTGCTGGTAGATCCAGAAGAGGACTACGGGGGCTCTGAGTCCAGACTAAAAGTACGCGCAGAAAGGGCCTCCTGTGTTTGCACCAATTAAAAGGCAGCATGTCAGTAGCTACGGTCACAATCTCATCTATTTTGAGCAAGCAGAGTTGGTTTCACTTGTCTCTGCTATTTAATGTGGCGAGGTGGGCTGCAAAGGTGTGCAACTGATTTTGGCTTTCCCAACTTATTCTGGTCTTCACTGGAGGTGGAGTACTGAACAGTTTCAGCCAAAACCGCAAAGCTGCACGCTACTGTTATCAGGATTAATCTACCGCCTGGAAGTCATTGGAGCCGCCTCATCTGGACCTTCCTGCTTTGTTATCTCCATGGCCACCTTGTTGACATGAGACTAACACTTAATCCGCTGAAGGAAATCTAACCCCTGGCCTAGGCAGAGACGTCCCCAAGAGAGGGTAACCAAAGTGCAGCCAGGCTAGAGGTGAACCCTAGGAGAACTTCAAAAACTGAGAGAGAGAGAGAGACCTTCTGAATGGATCGCTCAATGGAGCAACCTCAGGGCATTTTCTTCACTTGGCCAGTAACTGTGAACAGAGTGGCCACAGCAAGATGTTAATTTAATGGGAAGTTTGATGGCAGCATGATAGAACCCACCCCCCCCTAATTGTTTCCAACCCTTTACGCTCCCAGTATTCATTACACCCTTGTACTGCAGGGCCCAAGGAGTTACTTCCGCATAGTCCTTCAGCCAAACAATGAAATTTCTTTTTATTGCTCCATAAACCCTGCTTCATAAACACACTTGCACTCCTTAACTACCCAGCTCAACTTTCCTGGAGGATTTTAAGGCTTTCTTTTTTCTTTTTTGCACCAGTGCGACCTTAGCGTCTGGAATTAGCTTGAACCAGGGGAAAGAGAAAGAAGGGTGATAAGGATCTAAGAAGATAAGGGGAGCCCTGTTGGATCAGACCACAGCCCATCTAGTCCAGCATCCTGTCCCACACAATGGGCCACCAAAGGGTTCTGGGCATCATAAGCAGAAGATGAAGCCAAAACCTTCACCTGCTCTTGAAGCCCTGCAAATGGCCTTTAGAGGCATACTTCCTGTCCCTCTACCTGAGCATCCATTCTAATAGCCATTGATACACCTGTTGATCAATAGTCTAAACCTTTCTCTGTTCCCAAAGACATTCACTGAATTTCTAGAGCAGGTAGTAGAACAGGACATCACTTTGGCTCAAAGCTCTTCGGGGAGTTTTTGTACACCTTCAAGGTGTCCAGTTACTTTGGCATTGTTGGTTTTTTTTAAAAGGAAAGAATCCAGAAGATGTTGTTTGAGCTGGTATCTTTGAGAATTGTTTGGTCTCTGCAGAGAAAAGATGAACATGGTAGACACATACAATCCTGCATTCAAGTGATTGTTAATTTTATAGTAAAAGGGGGCCCTTTTTGCATTTGGTGGTATAACAGATAAAGGGGCAGGGTAGTCTAGGAGCCTTCTGTCCACATGGTGGTGTGGATTAGTGCAGGTCCTGTCCGCCCCTTGGAACAGCTTGTCAACTTTGGACTAGGCCATGGACCATGATAGGGCAACAAAATGGTGACCTGTTCCATTCCACCATTTTGATGTGGACATCTACAGTTGGACCTCTGTTGGTATGCCACACCATGACAGGCATACAGAAGGCACACCACTCTTGTCCAGTATACCATGGGGGGGGGCGGCGGCTCTTTTTTGCAGCCCTCTAAAGCGTGGCATCGAAAGTGTCATTCAGTGAAAAAGGCCATCCCAGAAACACCAAGGACCAGGAATGAAAATTCGCCTTCAGAGACTGGATGCCTCTCCAAGTTAGGGATGTGCATAGATATTTGTAAGCATTCAAAATTCGATCAAATATGCAGAATTTCAACATTTGAACTCAAATAGAATGTCCTGAAATTCGAATGTAAACATTTGAATTGAATTTTGAATTTAGGATCTATTCTTTCGAATTATCTGGACGTTCGTATGTGTATGGGTTTGTACACGATGCGTACTTGAAGATCCACATCTTTCCCACATCCATATGCATTAAGATCCAAACGAGATGAAAACGGGTTGCATACGCGATAAATACGGGACGCATACGGACGTGTACGGATGTGGGGAAGATGCGTACGGGCATCTACGAATGTTGTCGACATTCGTACTTGCAGATTCAGATCAAAAATTTGAATGAATAGATTTGAATTTGGTAAATTCGAATCAAATCTTGTCAAATCTTCTCCAATCTCTTCTGCAATGGTTCTTTGGAAGCAACAGCCAGGGCTGATGTGTCACAGGACATCTGAAATGTGGTTGGCTCCATCTCACTCCACCAGTAACCTATCCCACTGCATGACGGCTTCCATATTCCAGGCTAAGGTGTTTTACATAACCAAGGGAAGTGTAGAAAGGGCCTGAATGTGGCCTAGGAAATTAAAATAAAATGGGAAATCTACGACAAGCCATAAGCAGTGCATTGCCTCTGGAAACTGGGGCATAGCAACCATTGAGAAACATACCTTCCAAGCCAAAATGATCTTCAAACCATTTGCTGGATGCCCAAATGATCAAAAGCTGGATCCAAACACAGGATGCAAGGAAGAAAGCTGGCAAGCCAACGAGGAGACACACTTCATGTTTTCCAAGCAGGTGAACCGTGGAAAAAAGGAACATCTCTACCAGGTAAAGATGGGGGTCAATTTCTGGTGGTCTATGTTGTTGTTTTGTCGCATTGGCTGAGCAAAAGGAAATTCGGAGCCTTGATCCCTTCGATTGGGTGTGCCATTGCAACAATCACACAAAGCTATTTTTGGCAAAGTTCAGAGTGCAGCAGACATCTGGGGAACCGAGGGCAGTAGAGTTTCCCTAAGCAAACAAATTCATTGTTACATGTGGGTCTGGATGGGGGTTTGATAGGCCTGGTGGAAAAGGGGAAGAATCCTAGCAGGGCATTTAAAGGCATCTTGAATGCATGCTCTTTTCTGTCCTATGCATCTGTCCATTCCCTGTGATTTGCTGACACATATCCACAGTATTCTGCTCAAAATTTGCCCAGTGTTTTGTAAATTCTCCCTCCCCAGTCTGCATTAGTCTGGCAGCAAATTCAGCTACAGGTTGCATGTGTATGCAGACCGACCTATGTATTTATAGAACAATTCCCAGAAACTGTAGAAAATATCTCTGAAATTTTTGGAGTAAAATGCTGCTAAAAGATGGACCTCCTGTTTTCCTGTGATAGCTGACAACTGCCATAAAACTCCTCCTTTGGTTGTAACTGTTTTCCTCACTGAAAATTGTATTAAGAGAGGGGGGGGAATCCCTAAACCTGCAGAAATGAGTGCAAACCAAAATGTGGTGTTTTGCTTTGAATCAAACCGAATGCCCTCAATACGGATCCGGCCTGAGCACCAGGGTACTGTAGTTCCCTTGGTTCATTAGAACCCATTCTGTATAGGGGCTCATTTCAAACCACTGTTCTGCAAACAACCGGGTAGTTCGGTTCTCACACCAGCCACCCAGTTTCCATCAAACTGTGAGCTGGCCAAAAGAGTTTGGCACATTTCTACGTGCAAAATCGTCAATAAGTGGCATGCAAGGAATTTCTGCAAAAACAGCACGTGGGCAAACTGATGCAGATATTTTCAGTGAAGTGGAAATAAAAATGAGAAATATGCAAAGGACTACCTCTCCGTACCTTTTAATGTGATGCTATTTTGATGCTGTGAGCTACAACTGAAATTAGGCATATTCTGCCAAAAGAGAGAGAGAGAGAACTTTTTTCATGGTTTTGAAGCTGTTGGTTTCCCAAGTTAGCATTTAACCACATTGGAATCATTTCCCCGCCCACTCTAGCTTCCTCCAAGCTGGTTTCTCTCGCCCTTTATCCAGGTTGTCAATGGTGTGGGAGTGAAAGTCTCCATATTGCCCCTTCATTTTCTCTCGGCTTGCAGGCTCCAAGTAAGTTCAGATCCTCCATTTCAAACAAACCCAGAAATGTTCCAACCTGCAGCATGATCGTGGGCCAACTGTCATAACACCACATTTGCCATGCACAGCTAATAAATCATCGTAAATGCTCGTTTAATGATCCAGGCTTTGACAGTGCCAGGATTAAAAGAGCATAGTCTAAACAAAGAGTTTCTGTGGCAGAAAGGCATGGCATGGCATGGTGGAGCATGGCAGAGAGCATGGTAGAACATGGCAATGGAAACTGCGGAGAGATGCCGATTATCCAGGATAACGTTTGGGTAAACCTCAGTTTGCTTGCATGCTGGCTGGGAATGCAGGTACAATGCTCTCCATCCATCTCTGGCTGGACAGGGTGTGCTGGTATGCTCATTCCAAGAATATAAAGGTGTGTTAATCTTTTTCTTTTTTTAAGTTACGTTGGCTCAAAGTCACTGATCGTTTGTGAGAAATGGTGTGGAAACTAACGTCTGGGTCTGTCTGTGGAAAAACCAAAGGACAAGTAATTCCAGTAATCTCACTAATGAATGTGGGGCATAATCCATGGAGAAGTTCTCCTTCTGTAAGTCCCACTAAAATAGTCAGATTCACGCCTGCACATTTTAACACCTTTGCACACTACTCCACTGAGAGACTCTCTGCTTTCCTAGGAATTCCTACGAATGACAGTTCCGTAAATATGCCTTTCATCTTGTATTGCAAATGTCGCAATGGGGGGAAAGATGGGGCATATCTGTGTCCCATTTGTGCTGAACTGAATTCCGTCCATCCATAGGTCCTTCTCCCCCACCCCCACCCCCCGCAGGGCCCAGACCGCTTAAGGGTGACAACGTGAAATGTTTATGTTTTGATTCTTGGAAGCCCTTGACAATGTCCTGGATGGTCAGGACTGTGTGAATAGAGTCCAAAAAATAATCACTGTTTTTAGAACAACTGGGAGGACAGATACAGAGGGTGCTTTCTTTACCAGTTCATGGTGGTTTAGGTTATTTTTGGTATTCTGGAAAGTGACTCAGACATGATTCGCAAATCCACGAGTTTCCATTAGAATTATCCTACACGTCTAGTTGGAGGTACCAATGTGGTTCTCTCCAGATGTCGCTGGACTGCAAACTCAACCAGCCACTAGCCTGCATGATGACTGAAATTGTCGAATTGGAGGCTCGGAAGAGATCGGCTCCCCTGGTAAAAGCTTAATGTGTAACAGAAGACATTTAATTGCACAAGTCCAATTCTGAACTTGTTTGAAAATAAAAAATACTTTTTTTTTTCAATTAAAAAAATAACTGTTCAAGGGCAAAGACGTAGCAAGCACGAACTGTTTGATCAAATTGTTTGTGTTCACAAGCAAAAGACTAGTTTGATTTGATCAAAATTCTGGATAGGTGAGCCAGTGCACGTCCATTAAAGGAACAAAGGTTTCTGGCTTTCAAAGCCCAATAAAATGGACCATCACAATACTCCCCTGTATCCCAGAAGAGGGAGCTGTGAGCCTTCCACATGCTCCATTATTCCAGACTAGGTAGGTAGTATCCTGAGGGCTGGCCTCAACATTGAGGTCTACTGGTACAGTGGGATAGGAGTACCATTTGGGGCATCCCATCCTGCTTTATGGGCCATCCCATGTGGGTGGAGTGTTTCAGGAGAGATGGGGCTTTTGCTATCCACAAGAGCATGTGAAGGCCAAGCCCACTGGAGGACTTCCTAGAGAAAACATGGAAACAGCCCAAGTTTTCCTCTTCTCCAAGCCCACCAAGAGGGTTTTTCTGTTCTTTCCCGCAGCTACTTCCTTTCCCCTGGAGAAATGTGAGGAGGAGAAGAGTTGGCTTTTCTACCCCACTTTTCTCACCCATTTAAGAGGATTCAAAGTGGCTGACAAAGCTTTTGATTCTTATCCACAGAACAGAAGACCCTGTGAGGTAGGTGGGGCTGTGAGAGCACAGAAGAAAGTTCGGAAGACTAGCTAAAGTCACCCAGCTGGCTTCATGGGGGAGGGCAGAATCGAACCCTGGTATTCCCAGAAAAGAGTTCAGCTCCCTAACCACTAGACCAAACTGGCTCACCTGTGAGGAGGGCATCAAAGCCTTGGGAAGCTCACCTGTCCTGAAGGTCTTCTTTGCCTCCCCCCATCTTTTTTTTTTTTTTTTTGTCTAATCCATACCACGGAAATGCGAACACTTTTGTATTTGTATGCATATTCACACACACAAATGTCCCTATGCACATAGTGAATGCAACTGGTTTCTTCCAATGGAGAGAACGGAATGAGAGTTTTCCAGGTAAACAGAGACCAGGATTTCGTTTCAGATATGGTTACTCGGCTTTGTGCAAGCGATTTGGTTTGACACCAGCCTTGCCTTCGCCACACACAAAAAGCCCTTTATTAGACCCTTGTCGGGGAGCCTGAAGTATTTCTTGCTTCTTCGAAAATGACATTTTTAGCCTCCCTTCACGGACACGCGCGCTCCACTCTCTTCTCCAGCCACCTGAAAGCTGTGGCACGCAAAGGTCCCATGTGAAGAGGGGGCAGGAGCATTTCAGCATCTGCTAATAACCTCCAAACTGAACTACCCGTGTGCCTGAAAAAAAAGTGTGTATTTAAAGGATTGCAGCTGCATCAGCTCATATTTCAGCCAGGCACCAATTTCCTTTTTCTCCTGACAAACAGGCCTCAGAAAGTACGCAGGCCAGAAATTCTCTACGTTAGGGAAACATTTCCCTTCCCGCATTCTCTCCTCCATTAGCATTATTGCCTTGCTCCTGGGGAGAAAAAGGACGGGTGGGTATGGTAAAGCGGCCAATTTTTCCAGCCGTAGCTGAATATTTTGCTGTTTTATTTTCAGGACGGCTGTTAAAAGAGGGTAGGATGGGGGGCATCAAGACATCAGAGACGACATGCAAAAATGGTTGGGAGAGGGGCTACCATCCCGCTCACCCTTCACTACTTCTGAAGTGCTGTTCTGCCAAAATATTTCAGAGGCGAAATCTCCTGATCAGTGGTGGAGTCAGAGAACAATAATTTCTAGCCCTTCTCACTCGAAGATAAACAGTAAAAACCATTGCTTTTTCTGGAGCCAGATTTGGTTGGCTACCATTTTCTCTTGCCTGTTGTGAGTGAGGGTCAGAATGTGAAGCTAGCTCAAGCGTGGTCTTGGCTTTCTTTCTTTTCTTTTTTAATGCAACCTTCCTGTTCATCTTGTGCATCTATGGGAAGGGAATGTCCTACAGCCAGAAGAAGAAGGAAAAGGAGAAATGACTTTGATGCCCCAAATGATATTCATGATGCCAACATTCTTGCTCCTGACTTACCCTGCTCTGTAGCAAAAGTGCCAGCTGGGTACATATGCATTAACACATGAGCCACAACCTGACCCCTTGTTGGCTGACCAAAGGCAGTTGTCACCCTTTGAGTCTTGCAGACAATAAAGTTAACTTCAACTTTATGGCCTATAAATAGCATACTGTGGTGGCCATCTCCCAGAATTCTGTGAAGGCACTATTAAAATTAGGAGCCAACTTGGAACCAAAGAGAAGCCCAGCCGGGTCAGGCCACAGGTGGTCCAGCATCCTGTCACACACAGTGGCCCACCAATTGCCCATGGGCATCTGAAGCCTTCACCTGCTGTCAGATCCCAGCCAATGGCCTTAGGGGCATCCTGCCTGTCTCCCCAGTCTGGAAGACGAACCTAGGCATCCATTTGTCCTCCATGAATTTGTCTAACCCTTTCTTAAAGCCATCTAGGCTGGTTGCTGTCACCACCTCTTCTAGCAGCAAATTCCATAGATCGATGACCCTCTGGGTAAAGAAATACTTCCCCTTGTCTGATCTGACCCTCCTACCCATTGGCTTCCCAGTGTGCTCCCTGTTTCTAGAGTAGTGAGAGAAAATATCAGGTCCCCTGTTAAACACCGTCTTTCAAGGCAGAAGAGGCCTAGATGTTGTAGTCTGATTGGGCACTGGATTTTAGAGTTACTCTAAGCACAATCTGTTGGGACCTTGAATTAGTGTTTTGCTGCTACTGTGTTACTTTAATTTGGCATGTTCCTGACTGTGTTTATGCTCTGGTCAAATATTATTAATAATTAAGATTTAATTTGCATACTATGACATGGTTTATCAACTTGTTGGCACTTTCGGCACTAGAGATGGACCAGAAGTTCAAGGACATTTTATTCTGGATTGTACTTTGGCTTGGTGTAGGGACCTGCATTAATGGGTTTTTCCAGCATTTTATTCATAACAAATCAACTGTTAGAAAATCTGAATTCATTTAAATAGATCCCCTTTGAATGTGGTAGGGTTCTACTCAATACGAATGTATTCATACAGAGTCGTACAAATATCCTATATGAATGTATACGTATCCTGGATTTGTATCCTGGATAGAGATGTGCATGAATTTTTTTTCACATTCTATTCTAATCAAATCAAATATCTGAAAATTTGATGCAATTTAAATATTTTAAATTCGAATTTAAGATTCGATTTGAATTTAACAAATTTAAATCTATCTGTTTGAATTTTTGATTCGTATGTGTATGTATGCATCTTCTCCACATAGGTACGCATCTGTACTCATCCTGTAGTTATCCCGTATGCAACCTGTTGTCGTCCCATACAGATCTGTACAAATTTGTATGGATGCGGGAAGGATGTGGATCTTCAAGAAAACACCGTGTACAAACCTGTACATGTATGAATTTCTGGATTATTCAAATGAAAACTGTAGATTCAAAATTCAATTTGAATGTTTACATTCAAATTTCAGGACATTCGATTTGAGTTCAAATGTCGAAAATTGGCACATTTGATTGGATTTTGAATGCCTACAAATACTCATGTACATCCCTAATCCTGGATATGTATCCTATAGGAATGCATACATATTGGATATGTATCCTATACGAACACATTTCTATCAGTACGTATCTGATATGTATACCCAGTTTAATGAATGTCCAAACTGTTCAGACGAATTCTCTGAAACATTTGTATTTGTAGAAATGTTAATTTACAAATGTCATAATTTTTGATTTGTGTACAAATGTCTGAATTCGTACAAATTCATGCAAATAACGAATATTACGAATATTTGTGCATATCCCTAGCCAGTTGTTATGACACTCCAGTTTTGACTATCATTTTATTTCTTTAGACACTCAAACTATAGCCGCATCCAGTTTCCCTAAACTGAAATAATAGAAACGGATGCAAATGTGAATTTGCCTGATCCCATTACTTTCAACTCAATCACGTTGGATCCAGATTCAGAGGATCGTAGGTGGCATACGTGACTCAAGGGGGGACTCAAGTGGCTACTTTTTAAAAGCCGCTTTTCGGGGCTGCCCTGCCCTCTTCCTTCTGGCATGAATGCGCCACCCATAAGGGACTCCTTCACGGAGTCTAGCTGAGTGGCTGGGTGGCTGCTGCTTGCCTGGATGGAGGAAAAATGGCAGCAGGCAGCCAGCGATTCTTTCCCCTCCTCTCCCCATTGCCCAGGGCACACAGCAGCAGCGGCGGCAACTCAAGCCCCCTTGCTTTAAACATTCACACACCTCCCAGAACCTGCAGCTGCTTTCCTTTCCCTTTCTAAAGGTCAGAACTCCAAAGAGCTAGAATTGTGCAAAATTGCAACATTGTTATCAGGTGTGAAGTGCGTGGATTGCTACAGTGTAGCGGCTGCTGTAAAGGGTGGATTTTTACACTGAAATCACTATCTTTGGAAGCAAGCTATTTGGGAAGGGAAACCCTAAACATGGATTCTCATCCCTTAAAGCGGTATGGTCCCCGCAGTAAAAACTGTAACACGTATCAAGCGCACGAAATGGAGTGAGACCTGTTAAACTGAGGGTTAACATTTACAATGCTTTGGGGCAATTTAACATGCGGAAAGAGTGTTAAGCCAAACTGACGTGGGGTCTGCGAGGATTGAAACCATATCGAAACTGAATTAAGCTTGTAATGGGGATGTGGCCTATGTGCAAATAATATAGTAGGCCATGGTCTATGGACATATCCATGCATCTGCTCACTGCCTCCCAGACTGTGTCTGGACACCTTTCAAATCATAGCGCTATGTCCCAATAAATTTATGGAAGCTTAAAACAAGCAGGAACCCCACTCCAACCCTTTAACTTCATGTTTTGGAGCCTGGTTCATTCCTATGGCCGCTCGGTTGCACCATCTATGATGCAAGTGAATCAGGTGTCGACGCCACAACCATGGTGCAAGTGAATCAGGTGTGCACACATTCTGGGCACCGGCACTGAAGTTCAGCCTGGTTGCCACCAATGCTGAAACACCCCCTAAAATATATGTGTACAAGTTAAGGGGGGGGGTGGGAAACCAGAAGCAACTAAAGGTCCCTCAATGGAGAGAGTTCACTTAGACAATTTGGTTAATTCCTTGATTATATCAGAGAAACATAAGCCGTTCACCGGCTGATTGAATCCAGGCGAAGCTGCCTCCACAAAACCTTTGACTCATTTTAAAATTACCATTAAGCTTACATTTCAGCACATGCTGCAAAACACAAGCCTCCTCTCTCTTCTCACTCCCTCCGCCCTTGACAGCTTTTCCACCCCTGTGACATAGCTGGTGACATGGCTTTCTTCAGCGGAGAGAATGCCTTTTCTCAGGCAAATGTACCATATTTAGTAACCTCTAATCATCCATTTAGTGAGCCCTAGATTCATCATTGCTCCTTGCCTCCTCCCCCTCCCCGTTGCTTGCAATATACAGAACAAGTGTGCATTTGGGTGTTTATGAATCTAACCAGATGTGGTTCCTAGAAGCTGAGATTCATGCCGCGATGGTTAGTGGTTCCAGGGCCTACGATTGGATACGCCAATTTCTCTCAATAGAACCTTTGTATCAGGGTGCTTGGCTTTGATGCTGGGATCTGGCATGCTCACAGCTGAGAACCTCACTGAACCCGCTATCATGGAAGAGAAGCCACAGAGAAGTTTCCAGAAAGGCACCTCTTTGCCAAATGTTTCTCAGGACGTCTGGGGGCTTCTGCTGGGCAGGGGACTCTTTCCAACAGAGAATGACTACCCTCTGCGAAACCTTCAACTAGAGGACTGTTCACTTCAGCTTCCCCTGGGCACAGGGGGCAACAATGCCAAGGAGTGGAGATGGAGACAGAGGTTTGAGTTACCAGAGTCATTGCCAGAGTCTCCTTAGCACATTTAGGCAGACTTACAGTAGATAATGCTATGCTCTATCTAGATCTTTAGCCCATCTAGGGTGTTTTTCCACTGTGCTCCTTTAATCCAGATCTAAGAAGATCCAGATCTAAGGAATGGATACTTCCCTTAATCCGGATCTAGTAGATCCTGATTAAGGGAAGTACCCAATGTGTTTCCATGGGTGGTCTAGCACCCAATAGCAATGGGTGCTAGCTTCCCTGCTGTGGAAACACCGGAGCACCCATTTGGAAATCCGGATCTACCCACGAGGGGTCTGCCTGCCACCCCAGGTGTTTGAGGGGACAGGGGGTGCAATCTCCAAAGTCCCTCCGAAATCCCTCCGAAGTTGCCCTCAGAGGTTAGCAAAGACTCCAAAGTCCCTCCGAAGGCAACTTTGGAGATTAGCAAAGGCTCCGAAGACAAACCCCTTGGGAGAGCTTGCATATTAATTAGCTCCTTGTGAGCAGGGATGAGTCAGCCTCATTAATATGCACCTCTTTCCATGCCTGAATGTAACAGTCCCCTCGGAGTTCTCGGAGGTTTGTCTTCAGAGCCTTTGCCAATCACTGAAGTTGTCTTTGGAGGGACTTCGGAGTCTTTGTTAATGTCCGAAGGCAACTTTGAAATGGCTTCGAAATGACTTCAAAATGACTTCGAAGCCTAGGTTTTGGGGCTCCCCCCCATAGGTGCCCCCTCCCCCTAGCCTCCTCTAGACCCCATTGCCAAACTAATGTGGAAACAGGCTCCCTTTAATCCAGATTTTCTGGCTGAAGACCCCATTGTAGACCCCATTAATGGGGTCCACAGAAAATCCAGATTAAAGGCCGAGATATACCCATATAATCCAGATTTCCCCAGCGGCGGTGGAAACAAATGTGTCCCAAATGGGTGCCAAGGTGGAAATGGGGTCATCCGGCTCACACCCAAATGGGTCCTTAATGGGTACAAAAATGGGTACTTTCTGCCAGTGGAAAAACAGTGGTCAGTGCTATATTTATGGCACAACATAAGTGCATTCAAAATTTGTACAAATTAGTCCAAATTCAGACATTCAAATTTGAATTGAGTATTGGTACATTTGAAGATAGACATTCAAATACGAATTGAATGCTTCAATGCATTTGTATGAAGCTTGTTACATTCGTGAACCTGGGGACATGGGGAAATGGCTGCCCTAGTCACATATGCAACAGATTAGAATGGATTCAGAGCAGATTCAGAGTGGATTAAAAGTGAGGTGAGAGCTGATTTGATGCACTCAGAGATCCGTAGGGGATCCATAGGAGATCTGCAGAGAACCATTGGTTATTCATAGCAGGGATTCAGATCAGATTCATATCAAACATTCAATATGAATCAAACATGAAAAAACATTCATGCATATCCATAACAAACACTGGATGTGATATAGAAGTGGAATTGCTCTTGCCCATCTCTGCAATGCCCTGTTTGGGGTGAACTGATCCTTAACATTCTCTGAGGTACTCTGGAGCCTCTGCTGGAGATGTCATAGAATCATAGAGTTGAGAGGGACCTCTAGGTTCATCAAGTCCAACCCCCTGCTCAATGCAGGATTTCCTAAACCATCCCAGACATATGTAAGTCCAGCCTCTGCTTGAAGACCTCCGGTGAAGGAGAACCCACTACCTCCTGTGACAACCTATTCCACTGACTGATCGCCCTTGCTGTCAGAAAGTTTTTCCTAATATCTAGGGTGTTTTTCCACTGTCACTAGAAGTACCCATTAAGTACCCATTAATGGGTACAAAAATGTCATTTCATACCCATTAATGGGTAGTTATTGGGGACTTTTAGTGACAGTGGAAAAACACCCCTAATCTAGATTGACTCCCTTGAAGCTTCATCCCGTTGTTTCTAGTCCTCCCATCTTGTGCAAGAGAGAACAGGGACTATCCCTCTGTGACAGCCCTTCGGATACTTGAAGACCGTGATCATGTCTCCTCTCAGTCTTCTCTTCTGCAGGATAAACATTCCTAGATCCTTCAACCTTTCCTCATAGGACACACTTTCCAGACCATGAACCATTTTGGTAGCCCTTCTTTGGACTTGCTCTAGTTTGTCAATGTCTACATGCAACAAACCATCTTGAGCTGCCACTCAGGAAACTAGAGAACCAGTATCATGGCTTTACCAGGCATACCAGGAACTATTTGCTGTGAGAGAATCCCAGCAACTGGTCTTACGCCTTAGCAGCCCACAAGCCAACCCCACATGTGAACGATCCTGTGACTAGGACTGCTGGGTACTGATGCAGCCATTGTTGCTACAGCATTATTAGTGCCCCACAGAGGAAAGAAGCATTTTGACTCTCTTGCTGGGCTTCACAGCATCAGAGTCCCAGGATGGTGAGCCTGGAAATCTGCCAAGGGCCCATACACTAGAAGGAGGAAGGTAGACAAAGTCTCCTGGACTGAGAAGCAAACTCACTTATCTGTCAGCACCAGCTTCCTTCCACGAGCCAAACAGCCTCTCACAGAATCCCAAGGAAACCTACTTGCATCCAACACATGGAGCAAAGCATGCTGGGAAACCTTCCTGCTGGCCCATAGAAGACAATCATTGCCCTCACTGGGAAGGGGGTAAAAAGAGAGAAAGGAATAGAATCCTGTGTGTGAAAACTTCAGAATTCTTTGTGACTCCGTGCCAATGCTTCTTCAACGCCTGTGTGCCTTTGTTCATGAAAATGTGGCTATGGGAGACCAAACTAATCTGAGACTGGAAGGAGTCATCCAGAACTTTCCTCCCACCTGCAGAGAGGGAGACCACATTAAAGGTGAGAGGCGATCCTTGCTGGGCATGATCTTAATGATATTGGACACAGTGGCAGCAGTCAGAGGTAGCAGAGAGAGCTGGATGGCACACCCCTGTTGCTGATATTAATTTGGGCTGATGTTCTCCAGAACCTGCCATTTCTAGGAGTAACTCAACACGTAGCAGCAATGTAGGCGATTAACTTCAAATTGAGAGGTTTCTCCCTCCCTCCCCACCACCACATCTTCTTCGCCTTTATTCTTCTTGTTGACAAATCCCATATCTATGGCAGGGGTTGAAAAGGCTGTTTATTGTCTCAGCTGGCTTGTTGGCACTCTGTGCATCTGTTGGATGGACCATAAACGGACTGAGGCTTATGTTCAGGAAAGCAGCGAGGAAGCTTTACAGGAAGTCATGTTTAAAGAGGGGAAAATTCACCTCTTGCACCTTCTGGGAATCACATGTCCATAGGTGTGGTCTCTTTCTCACACCATTCCATGTCTCTCTCTGTGAATGTAATGCGCACACACAAACACAGTGAGAGAGGGAAGGGAGAAAGGAGAAAACAAAAAAAGGATTTATTTTCTTGCTGACCAAAAATTTGATCTAATGACTAGAGACAGCACTTCCAGTCTTATAATTATTTTCATTTCCCCTCCCCCTCTCCCTTTTTGGTGATGTTGCCAAAATTAGGAGAAAAAAGTTATTTAAGAAGTTAAATCAGGAAAGTCTTCAAACAGGGAAGAAATGTCAATCCCTCCCAAGGTTTGGCTTCAGAAACAAATAAAGCAATTGAATGAGCTATTTATTTGACTTCTCTTAGTAAAGTGTTGTTGTTGGGTCCCACCAAGTCATGGCTGACTCCTCCTTGACTGCATGGACGCCTCCGTGGGCACCTCTACGCAGTTTCCTTGGCAGAGATACAGAAGTGGTTTGCCATTGCATACATCCGGGGGTTTCACATTGCAGGCCGGTAAGGCAACAGGCAAACACTTGCACAGCTTACTTGGTTCCAAAGGGTTCAGGCAGATTCGAGGTCAGTTCTAGTCCAGGGTCTAGGAGTCCAGAAGTCAGCAAGGGTCAGTCAGTCCAAAGGGTTAGCAAGTCACAAGGAGTTCAAGGATACGGGAATAGAACAATACGAGGCTACAAAGACATTGTCTGCAGCAACTGAGGCAAGGTGAGCTTGCTCCTAAGTAGAGGAGTCAACGCCACGCCCACGGTGCAGCTGAGCTAATTGCTCTGATCTGCACCTCAGCTGCTTCTGCTGCCTCAGCAGACGAGGAGAGGGCCTTTGATTAGGCTCACTGCTGGTAGATTCATTATCAGAGCTTTCTGGCTGCTCACCTGGAACTGGCCTTAACCCTTCAATGTCTGTAATGCCATGTTGTGGTTGCCTCTCAGTCTGTGGTGGCATTGCAAGCAGATCTTCTTCCTCCAATGAGGCTGAATGGGGCACGACAGGGGGAATGCTGGGAACTGAACCAGCAATCCTCTGCTTTCCAGGCAGTTTGATCCACCACTAAGCTGCAGTACGGATGGGCACAATTTTTTTTCATGTTTGATTCAAATCGAATCAAATGCAAAGGAATTTGCATTCATTTAAATAGAATGTGGTAGGGTTCGAATTCAATACAAATGTTCATTGAATGCTATTCAAATCTGATTCGAATCCCTGCCACCGGTTGCACATATGAATCCCCTATGAATCCACTCTGAATTGGCTGCAGATGTGACTGGTCAGCCGCTTTCCCACCTCCCCACATTCACGAATATAACAAAGCTCCGAACAAATGTGCAGAAGCATTCACTTCATATTTGGATGTCAATCTTCAAATGTAGCCAACATTAATTTGAATGCGAATATATGAATCTGAATGAATTTGATTGGATTTTAAATATGGCAAATATTTGTGCACGTCCCTAATCCTACAGCCACTAAAGGAACTAATTTGGACTCATTCGCCAGCTTCCTTAACTGTGCACAAAAAGGTTTCATGGATGGGTAGGCAAGGGCACAATGAGATGACCAGATGCCATCAGATATGACGTAGATATGAATCTCTCCAGAGAATGCAAAAGAGAAAGATCACGTTATAGGTTCACCTCAAATATGAATTCTGGGTGGTCAACTTTCCTTTTCTTCTGACCCGTGGGAATGGGAACATAAGCCCAGGATGACTATCCCTAAGGTTTTGTGTTTAACTGCAAACATCTGGCTTTCATATCTGGGGCAATAAATATCAGGCCTAATTAATCCTCTGTGATTCCTCTTGCTTCTTAAATAAGAATGCTTCTAATTAGTGTCAACCATGCATGGTGACAGAACAAATTGCAGCCACCCTCTTGATTTTTCAAATACAGAGCAAATTAAAAATAAAACAGAGTCAATATTAACATCTCCCCCAAATTTCTTCTTGCATACATAAATACTTCACAGTTTTAGCATAAAAAGCCCGAACTAGGCAAGTCTTTATATGCAACATCAGCCATGTTTCTAAAAAGGGTACCAAAAAAATACAGACCCGAAAAGGGGGTAGGGGTGGTTATTGTATATTAGTTGCACAAGCCAGCAGATGTAATGAGTGGACGTTCTCCATATAATTTTGAAACATATGCAGAAAATGGCCAGGATTCAAGAGCAGGTGAAGGTTTCATCCTTGTCTTCTGCTTGAGATGCCCATAAGTAATTGGTGGGCCACTGTGGGAGACAGGATGCTGGACTTGATGGGCTCCTCTCATTTTCTTACATCCATCCTCCAAACCTCCAACAGAAGTAGGCAGCATACTGAATCCAGATTAGTCTCCAAATGGAGGTAGCAAAGTTGGGGGTTGGGTGTATGATTTCTTGCATACTGCAATGGTTCTTGGCTACATGGAGGTCTATATAACTCCTAGGGGGAAAAATAATAATAAGAGACATGCAAGCTCCATTTTTAATGTCCTAAATTTCCTTTGCTTTCACTACTTTTAACAAAAATTCTTGTGGTTTGGTTTTTATTCCTTTGCTGGATTTTTTTTTTTAATGGTACCAATAAAGCACCAGGAAAAACAGAAACTTCATTGGAGATGCCTGAAATGTTTCTGCCCTGGAAAAATAATATCCTGTAATATATGGAGAACTGTGTAAATGCACCTTTGCCTAACACAACAGGGCCCTTGTCCACAATGATGGATGGGTTGGCGGGGGAGGGGAGGAACAGAGGGACTGAGTTCATGGCAGACTGTGCTATATATACACCCACACTATGCCTTTGAAGGCCCCCACTCCAAGGCCATGGCTTGGATAATACAGGTTCAGTTGGAGGAGAAGGATTTTCCTGATGGTGTCTGCATGGCATACTTTACATGGGACAACCTTCTGAGTTAGGGGACATTCCAACTCAGTTCAACCCAACCATGGTCCTGCAGAAGTTGCTGAGCTACCTTTCTCATCGTACTTTCCCATTGGACAACGATGGCAAAGCAAATGGTTAATTCAACATCTGGGATGTCAGATCACCCTGCTGTAGGCGAAGAATAACTCCGGGTTACATCCCAGAATGGGGACCTGCCATCTGCCTGCTGATGAACCACAGAAGGTGCTGAGGCCTGCCGTAATCTGCCCCAGCATGTGGATGGCAGGTTGCTATCCTGGGATATAACCCAGAATAATGTCCAGTGCAGAAAGGGCCATAGATCCTCATCATCGAATCTGGATTAACGTATGAAGGAAGGCAATGACAGACATCCTTTGTATTTCAATAGGTATAGCTGCTTGATCTTGGACGGTCTAAGTCAGCAGAAATCTCACAGCCCTTCCTAACAGCTGCCTTGCATGAAGCGTACAGGCTACTATCACTAAACAGGCTGGGCTTCTGCTGAAAGGTCATTGGCAGGAAATCCATAAAACATCATTAGTTTTTCCTGGGCAATCCTTTGCAGCTGATAAGAGCCCTATTAGATGCTTAAGCTAGGTTTGTTTATGCTGTTATCTTTAAGTGGGCCACTTAGACACTTTGCTGGTTGGTCTCTCTTATGTGAAAAAAATAAATAAATAAAATGGGAAAGAAGGAGGGAGAACAGGAAAAGCATTCTACCCGTTTTTGCTTCTTTTGGTGTGGTGGAAGAAAAGTGATTTTAAGAAAGTAGCAGGTGGTGCCCAAAGACACATCTGGAATTGCCCAGAAACACCTTCAGCATTTGTTCAGGCTTCCTTGATGGTCAAACTTTGTGGCAAATCCCACCTTGATTTTGTCCCAAAGTCCTCTGTTTAATGTTTTAGAGGTACAAGGTGGTGTTTCCATCACTTGTTGCCCTTGAACACAAGTTGATAAAAGAGCCAATATTTGATGGAACCCAAATTCTACTGTTTTTTTTTATTTAATCGATCATCTATTCATCTGAGTACATCCCTATGGTCCAAATCTAGCTGATCTGGATCTAGCTAATCTGGATCTCATTAATATGGATTAACCGAGGTAAGTGCAGAAAGGGCAAAAAATGTCTCCTCTTCCTCTAGAGAGTTCAAAGAACTAACTATTAGGACATCACACAGAGGCTGTGGTCACACCTTCACTTCAAACCTTTGGGAGAGTCCAAATGGTGGGTGGAAAGTTCACAAAAGAAATGGATAGATAGTGGACATACCTGAAGATGGACAGAAGAAAGTTTCAAGTGAAGGTGTGACCACAGCCAGGATTCTAATTGCTTTTGGGCACTTTCTCAATCATCATCATCATCACCTTGTCTAGGTGGTGGGTCTTAACTGCTCCAATGAAGTTGAGAACTGAGCTGGCTGTAGTGCATACTACTGGTAGGTTCAACCATGCCAGCAAGGTCAAAGCTGAGGAGCAGGACCAAGTGCACCCAACCCATTTACCCCAATGGCATAAACCAGCAAAGGTGGTCCCAGTGGTTCTCGGCACACTGGGGGCAGTGCTGAAAGATCTTAGTGGGCACTTGAAAAGCATTGGCACCAACAAAATATCCATCTGCCAGCCACAGAAAGCCACTTTGCTGGGATGTGCTCATATCATCTGCCGATACATCACTCAGCCCTAGGTGCTTGGGAAGGGCCTGACTAGTGATAACAATAACCAAAACCAGCATAAATATCTTGTTTGCTGTGTGTTACTGCTGTGTTATGTCATGATGATGATGATGATGATGATGATGAAGGCCTTCCAGTGTGGAGAAGTCCACTAAACTCCACACTGAACTGCATCCAGTGGCTGAGATCCTGGACCATATTTTTCCCCTTTCACACAACAGAAAGTGTGCAGCCCAGAGCATTTCGCATACTGTGTCCCTTGGCACCCTGGGACAATTGCTTCAGCAGTCAATATATATCTGGCTGAAAGAGCATTGCGCTTCGGGCCCGTGCAACATTTGAGCACATTTCCCGTGTCCCCTGTGTACGCAGACCAAACTGTGAGCCGCCGCCGCCGCCGCTGCTGCCGCCGCTGCCCTTTATGACTGGCAGAAAATTGATTGTTAAGCTCCAGGGAGTTTGCAGCACAGAACAGCTGTAAACTTTCAGAAATACTTGGTGACGGCTGAGAAACCTATAGAGGGCTGTTTCAATTCACAATACTCCCTTTTCATTCCTCTGCGCTAGTAGGAGGGAAAGATGGGGGGGGGGTGGAATCCCACCAGAATTTCTGCAGTGATTTTAGGTAGACTCAGAAGCGAAACGTGTTTCCTTGTCCTGTTTGTGCCCCAAGAAAAGGAGAAGTTCTCCCAGGTCTATTAAGAATGGGGCTAAGAGAAGACAAGCCATGTCCAGGGCACAGGTGTTTGGAAGCCGCTTTTTAAATTGTTGTTGTTGTTTTACATCCCCAATGGCAGAAATGTTGTGTCTCTGCGATCTAACACTTGTGCGGTTGGCCGGCCGTTGGGCTGAATTTCTACAGCTGGAACGCCAGCCAAAGCTGCCTTCTCCATCAGCTCTCTGGCATACCTGGTTGGAAGTTCAGTCTAAATGACATTCCAACCTCACGGATCAGCCTGGGCTAATTGGCCAAGAGGTAATTCTACCCGGAGATTCAGAGCAAACAGACCTTCTCTGTGCCTTGGCAGATTACGCAGGAACCAGATCTGTACTCCTCAGCTTTGGCTAGACATTCCCCTTTTGAGAACTGGTATGAAAACGTCCGGGCAAGGTCCACTTGTCATGATCGTACAATTGCAGGTTGGGAGGGAACTAAATGCAATCTAAGTATATATGCATATGCAGTCAGACAGCCAGAGTCCTGTCTCATATATTAGGCCTTATTATGGGCTGGTTGCCTTGCTCACCAGATGTAATGTCTGGAGTTTTCGCCCATCATTAATGTGAATCCTAAGCAAAACTTTAAAACAGAAATAATGTAATAATAATAATGATAATGATAATTTTTACAGATGTGAAATTGTGCTTTTATCTATCCTGATGGCTTGACAATAATTTTTGTTTCCGTGGCATTGCACCTAATGTGCCAATAACGTTTTGAAATTTGTGTAACTGAAAAGATATGTGGTGCGGCTGTTAAATTATTCAACAACAACAACAACAACAACAATAATGGTGGTGGTGGTGGTGGTCCCAGTAATGATTGGCACACTGGGCACTGTTCCAAAAAGCCTTGGACAGCACTTAACATGGCTCAGTGTTGACAAGATGACCATCTGTTGGTTGCAAAAGGCCACCCTGCTGGGCTCTGGACGCATTATCTGCCGATATATAATGTCATCTTAGGAAATTGGGAAGATAAATGAGTTATCAAAGCCAAGATGTTTGGTGTTGTCTTATGTTATTGTGTTTTTGCTGCTGCTGCTGCTGCTGCTGCTGCTGCTGCTGCTGCTGCTGCTACTACTACTACTACTACTACTACTACTACTACTACTACTACTACTACTACTACTACTACTACTACTAATAATAATAATAATAATAATAATAATAATAATAATAATAATAATAATGATCCTGATCCTGATCCTGATCCTGATCCTGATCCTGATCCTGATCCTGATCCTGATCCTGATCTTGATCTTGATCTTGATCTTGATCTTGATCTTGATCTTGATCTTGATCTTGATCTTGATCTTGATCTTGATCTTGATCTTGATCTTAATCTTAATCTTAATCTTAATCTTAATCTTAATCTTAATCTTAATCTTAATCTTAATCTTAATCTTAATCTTAATCTTAATCTTAATCTTAATCTTAATCTTAATCTTAATCTTAATACTAATACTAATACTAATACTAATACTAATACTAATACTAATACTAATACTAATACTAATACTAATACTAATACTAATACTAATAAATGTTGCACAGTTTTGGCCCACCTTTAGTTTGAATCCTAACCATAAGAGAACATAAGAAGAGGAGCCCTGCTGGCAGAGGCCACAGCCCTAGTCCAGTATCCCGTCTCACTCAGAGGGTGAAATGGAACACAGTTATCATACAAACATGGGCATCGCTGCCTAATTCACAATGCTAATTCATAGAACAGTTGTGTATTAACATTTTGGCATGGACTGCTAAAACACAGAGAATTCTTATGGTAATGAAAATGATGAAAAACTGATTGAATATAAAGTTATGTTGATTTATGAAACGTATAAACATTTACATAGAGACCTCTAGCTTTTTATTTTAAAAAAGAGAATGCTGAGAGATGCCTGACACGTTAAAACATCAAGAGCACAGGCATAATGAAGTGGTGAATGCAGCAATTGGCACAAACTTTCTATCCTGGACCAGGGCATTTTGGAAACTACAGACATTAGTATATTTAATTATGTTTAAAGTGCGTTAGCGGCAGAATTATTATTTTCTTTTTCACAGTCCATTTTCAGAGTTCCTCCTCTTTCTTTTTCTTCCAAAAGCAGTTTTGCAAAATTAACCATCTTACAAATCTGTATCTTTTCAAAATCAGCTTCAGTTTCTGAAGGCAGCCTTCTCCATCACCCTAGTCTTCTCAAAATGCCGTTAACTCCCATCAGGCCTTACCAGGATAGCCAATGTCCACGAACAATGGGAACTGTGGTTCGGGGAAACCAGGGACTTGCATTAGGGAAGGCTATGAAGATAATTTAGGAGGCGGAGGTTGAAGAAGAAGAAAAGTTGACTTTTCAACCCTGCTTTTCTCACCAGTTTGAGGAGACTCCAAAAGTGGCTGACAAACCTTTTAGTCTTCTTCCCACAACAGACACCCTATTAGGTAGGTGAGGCCAAGAGAGCTCAGAAAGAGAGCTGTGACTAGCCCGAGGTCACCCAGCTGGCTCCATGGAGGAGTGCAGAATCAAACCCCATGACTGTGAGATATGAGTCTGGCACTCTACCCACAAGACCAAACTGGAAGTTCCTGTGCTGGATAAATTCACAGATAGGAACCAAGTTGGATGTCCAGATGTTAAGAAAGCCCAGGTAGGTATCTGTCCTTTCTCCACTGTGGCCCCTTCATGAACAGTGGAAGCACAATTAATTACAGAGGAGTGATGTAGAGAAATGGAAGGCTGTATCCAGGAATCAAGAAGCAACACAGGAGATGAAAAAGACCCTGGCATTGCCTCTTGCTGTGTTCTACCAGATGCAACAGAGATAAGATTTACCTGTATGTCTGGGAAGCTGCATATGAGATTGCCCACTCATGGACCTCTGAGAGCCAGACAAGTGTCCAGCCCCCTCCCTCCCTTCTGCATGCTTAGCTGGCTCTAGACATGGAAATAAATGTAGCTATTATGGGAAACCCAGCATTGCAACTGAATTTCCTGTAACCACATTGCATGCCTTTTCTCTGTATTGCAACCTTGCCCCAGGAAGGCCAAGAGCTTGCAATCCTAGTGTAAAGCTGCGAGGACCATAGGTTTTTCATGACATCTAGAGGTAGCCTATCGAAGGCCAAAGGAAGTTTTGAGGTGCCATCTGGTACAGCAGGCAAGCCAGTAAGGGGTTGTACAGCGGAGATGGGATGCTGGACTAGATACAGTTGGTCCTAACACTCCTGCCCATCAGCTTCAGAGATGGTCCCCTGGTTCTCATATTGTGTAGTAGAGATAAGAATATTTCTCCATCCACCTTTTCTACAGCATGCATGATTTCATACACTTAGATCAGGTAACCTCTTAAACACCATTTTTCAAGACTGAAGAGGCCAAGGCATTGCAACCTGATTTCGAATGGATTTTGTCAAAATCCTGAAGATCCGTACATTCCTTTAAACACACAAGTGAAAACAGGTCAAGTTAAGACCCTGTAATTCAAGATACACACATCTACCCATGAGCAAAATTCCTGAAAGGTGCACACTCCCATATTCAGATGCTTCAGTGTGCCTTTATGCTTAGACTGAGCTTGGCTCAGAAGGAGCCTTGGGTCATCCAAATAGAATCAGTTTTGACTTTCTTCCTGGGCACTGCCTTCGAAACATTTCTGCATAAATTACCTAAAGTAACAAACCTACTGCCTCTTAACAACATCCATTTTTGAATGCTATCCTTGGTTGCATTTTACAAAATAACTGCTATATAGTCATCTATTTCTCATGAGTAAGTGTGTGTGTGGGAAATAGCAAAAGCTGGCTTGGACATATATTAATTACATACATTTTTGTTAACTATGTTCATTCCTTTTTCCCTGAGAGAAAAGGAATATGCTTTTAAAAAGGATGTAAAGGAAGGGAAAACCGTTTCCAATCTCCTCTCCTCCTCTTGAGGGCAGATGATAAAGAATGAAAAGGGGAGACATTAGGATACGGTTTTGAATATTAAATTCAAATGTGGAATTAATAAGTTTTCATATAAAACCTCAGCCCGTGTCTGAATTTAGACATACAGAAGTTTCAATGGGATGCTGGCCGAGCCTGCCATTGTTTCAGATGCTTTTGGTGGACGGATGAACACCTTGAGAGGGAAACATTTTTGCAAAGCAAACATTTCATCTTTCACCAAAAGGAAGAAAAGAAAAGAAAACCAGGGAGGGGAAAGAAGAAGTTTTCTTTCCAAATGTTGTCTCATTGCCAAAGAAACTGAAGAGATTCATTGTATAATAGAGTGGCTTTGTTAATCGCAATGTCATGGGAATACACCAAGTTGAGTCCTGAAGAATAATATAAAAATACCATGGGTTTTTTTTTCAAAGCAGCAGAGAGCCCACAAGTATTTCACCACCAACCCACTTCACCCCACTTGGAATATCCATCTCATTCCATCGGAGCCCGGCTTTCCTTTGGCAGTTTGGCACATGTCAAAAGCTTCCAGGCAGGGCACTCAAATGCCCAGAGCAACACATCCATTCGACATTCTTGCTCTTTCCTGTCCTGTCCTGGTCCAGCAGGTCCAGGTAGAGTGGTTCAAGGAGTTGGACTTCTCTTACGGGACATTAGCCACATTGGCGCCAAAGACTGCACCGTTTTGGGACCAGCTTTTGCATTCTCCAATGGCTAGGAACTTACATGTGATATTAATGTCTGTAAACCCAAGTCATCAAAGACTTCTTGTTTACTTATACAGGCCTGTCACTTAGAGGAAGGTAAAGGCTGAGGTGCACCATGGAGATTTCTTCTGTCTATCTATCTATCTATCTATCTATCTATCTATCTATCTATCTATCTATCTATCTATCTATCTATCTATCTATCTATCTATCTATCTATCTATCTATCTATCTATCTATCTATCTATCTATCCATCCATCCATCCATCCATCCATCCATCCATCCATCCATCCATCCATCCATCCATCCATCCATCCATCCATCCATCCATCCATCCATCCCTCTGGATAACATATTCCATAACACATACAGACAGAGAGAGAGATGTTCAAAACACACATGATATTTGAATTGGCGGTTTAACCTTCATTGCTCAATGCATGGTTTTCAAAATCAGCCAGAAAAGTTTTTTTAAATTCCAGAGCATGTATGGAAACATACAATCTTGATATGTACAACTCTAGGCCTAGTTAGGAAATTAAAGGAAAGAGTTGATACTGACTGACTTTTTAATTTTTCTGAATTCTGGTTTCTATCAAGCTGACCCGCTAAGATTATAAGTGGAATGGGAACCTACAGAATGCCTGTGTTAGAAAACCTGATTGTCTAGACTTCATATCACCTACATCAAGTATTATCTGTAATATGAACAGGGTAATCAGGAACGTGGGCAACAGGCCTCAACTTTGAATGCATAGCTTTCTTTTTCCTTCTCCATCCCATTTAACCACCATGAGTAAGGGTGAAAAATTATCCAATTTGCTGACGGTGGAGCTGTTTAGCATCCCATTTCTTTTTAACTGCTAGGCTGGTTTCTACATGGATTTTCCCCTGGCAGGAATGTCCTAAAATTGTAATATTTTACTCAATCATCATATTTTTCAAACTGCGTACCAAATAAAAATATACTTTCATTCACCTGGGGTACAAATGTATCCCACCCATACTGAATGAACGTTAAACAGAGCATAAAAACATATCTCATGGGCAAAAAACCCTACAAGGGGGAAAGATAGAGCTTTATAGAGGGAAATGTGTGTGCTTTGATATTTCATTCATCACAGAGGTAGGGATATGCACAAATATTTGTAGGCATTCGAAAATCAATCAAATGTGCTGAATTTTGACATTCGAACTCAAATAGAATGTCCCGAAATTCGAATGTAAACATTTAAATCAAATTTTGAATTTTCTATTCGTTCAAATTTTCCAGATATTCGTATGTGTACGGGTTTGTACATGATGTGTACTCGGAGATCCACATCTTTCTCACATCTGTATACATTTGTACAGATCCGTACAGGACGAAAACGGGTTGTATATGGGATAACTACAGGATGCATACGGACATTGTATGGATGCGTACGGATGTCAGGAAGATGTGTATGGATACATACGAATGTTGCTGACATTCATATGTTCAGATTCAAATAAAAAATTCGAATGAATAGATTTGAACTTGGCAAAAAGGAATCAAATCTTGTTAAATTTGAATTTAATGGATTCAAATCGAATTGTATTTTTAAGTATTCGATTCTAATAGAATATCAAAAAAAAAAAATGTGCATATTCCTAATCACAGAAATTGTCTCTCCAGTGGGCATCCTCTTAACTATAGCTAAGGAAGCAAGAGCCATCTTCCCATCAGAGGAAGGAAGGAAGGAAGGAAGGAAGGAAGGAAGGAAGGAAGGAAGGAAGGAAGGAAGGAAGGAAGGAAGGAAGCTCTGTCTGTGTATGAATTGAGAAGAATGGTGTTTGTCTACATTCTATCTGGTCCAAAATATTCCCCAAAATTCAAGAAGCAGCAAAATGCACATTGCTCTGAATTTTGCCACGTAGTTTCCCATACAAAAAGATATATTGGCAGTAACAGCACTTGAATAAATGCACAAAGGCTATTTTAAATTACACCAGCAGATAGAAAAGTTCTGATGTTACTACACTAACTAGCTGGGGTGGGGGTGGGGGGAGAGATAACCATCACATTAGTGGGGAGGAGAGCGCTGTGTGTATGGCAACCAGTTTTCTTTAGCCAGACAAGATCTCCTCAGCTGGTCTTCTGCTGGAAAATAAATCCAAGGGGAAGTGGGAAAGGCCCATGTGGACAAAATGGAATCCATATTGCCATCTTGGAAGGGTCAAGAAAGCACATTTTATCATCCCAAGCACTTCCCAGCAGTTTATGCTGGCAAACCTTTGGGTGCGCCCCCATGCAGGTTTGGTCTGGTACCAAAAGCAGTCTTGGCAAGGGGCTTTCCCCATGCATTTTAAATTTGGTCCGCGGAAAATGGATGAAACCACTCCAAACTGTGCCAGACCAGGACCAAATTTAGTACCTGAAAAAAAAAGTCTCAGCACAATTTGGGGTCCCAGCACGCATGAGGACAGTGCCGGACTTCACGATCTCGGAAGACATGAAAGAGGTTTGAGTTTTAAAGTCAAGCCTCTGTCCTGTCAGCTGAGATCATGAACAGGGGTTGCAGAGGCTTGAGAAAGTGAGAAATCTCAAGCCTCTGAACCCCCTCTTTCCATCTCGGCTGACAGGAAAGATGCTTCACTTCACTTCAGCAGTAAAGCCAAGCCTCTTTCTGTCAGCAGATTGGAAAGAGGGGGTGCAGAGGCTTGAGATTTCTCTCTTTTCCAGTGGGGCAATAAGGTTGCCTCCCTGGAAAAGAGAGAAAACACAAGCCTCTCCACCCCCTTACTCCCTTGCTTTTATTCCCTTTTCGAGGCAAGCAAGTGGCTTGCTGGGAAAGGGAGCAAAATCACGATCCCGGCACGGATTGCTTGGGGACAGCTGAATCCGCCCCTGGCCCGCGTTAAGGCAGATGGCATGGGGACACCAGAGATTCGATCTCGGTCCCACACCCAGTCCCACGCGAGCCCGATCGGTGCCCAAACAGCACCTTTGAGTGTTTCATTTTATAGCTGCTACTGTTTGGTTGGCAGTTGACTGGAGTTGATGTTTTCTCATTGTGGACGAAATTATTCTGTTGGCTGGATTATGAGTTTCAGCTGATGTTTTTATGCAGTTGTTTTGTGTTGCAAGTAGTTTGCTATGAGACCACTGAGATTTCAAGCATCCGTAAAATTCAATAAATATCTAAGTTGCCCTATGGGATTGACGTATGTTATTGGCACTTGTTCACTCATGAGCCATCCCTGTAATACATATAGACTTCCAGAGAGTTCTGCTATGATCCTAGGAAGAGCTGACCTGGAAATATCATTGGAGCAAATACAATACACTATAGGCTGCCCAAGAGGCAATGGACGATGTGTTTATTCAAGGAGGTTTCATGGTTGTGATGTACAGCCATCATCCACGTTCTACAGAGCATTCATTGTGCAACGGAAGCTCAGCAAAGAAACAATTGTTATGTTGACAGTTTTATGGGCTCCCTCCCTCATCTATTTTTAAAGCACCACATTGCTTTAAACTAATAGATGTTCTCAGTGTGGAGAACATGTCCTTTTGGAGAGTTTTATGCAATACTGGTTGCATCATCAAACCCTTTACTGAAAAGTTTTTTTGTGTGTTTTTTCTTCTTCTTCTTCCAAATGAAAGGAAGAAGCACTAAAAGGAATAAAATGCACTAGAGTCTTGTACTGTAGTCACCCATCAGCCGTCAGTACCTGGAGAATGAATTCAGGGAAGGTCTGACACCGCTTGCACTTTTCTCCATGTATTTATATTGTACTCCATATTTCTAAATCATTGTACACAAATTGTGTGCAGATTTGTGCACGGCCTTGTATCCAGGTGGAGGAGGCCATCCTAGGATCTAAAGAAGAGAACAGGTGTGTATCAATGGCTGCTAGAACGGATGCTGAGATATCGCCTCCAGGGTGGAGAGACAGGCAGGGGGCCTCCGAAGGCCATTTTAAGGGAGCTGAGAGCAAGTTAAGGTTTTTCCCTTTGTCTTCTGCTTGAGATGCCCAGAAGCACTTGGTGGGCTGCTATGTGAGACAGGATACCCCCTGCTAGCATGCTCTGTCTCCATTGGATGAAGTGAATATTGGTCTAAGCAGCCCAAAATGGCCATCTAGTAGGGATGTGCACAGATATTAGAAAATCCAAAAATCCGATTCCAATCCTTTGAAAGTCGACATTCGAATTTGAATCGGATTTTTGAAAATCTGAGTTTACACACTTGGACGAATTTTGGATTTTTGAAAATCCAATACGGATTTTTTGAATGATTCAAATGAGTAGATCTGTATCTGTCGTGTGCAAATTTGCGCAAAAATTATACGTATTTCCACCTTTAATGTGGGACGAAAAGGGGATGCATACGGGAAAAATACGGGAAAAATATGGATTTGCACACATTCGTATATCAGATATGGATCTTATCAACATTCGTATATTCAGATACGAATTGGATTTTCAAAGGTACGAATCTGGATAATCAGAATCCGAATTGGATTTTCAAAAATCCAGATCTTTGAAATTCCAATCGAATTTGAATATTTGAATATTCGATTTGACTTGAATTCAAATGCAAAAAAAATACATTTGTACACACCCCTATTATCTAGAGGCCTATTTGTACTTAGAGTATCTGTACCAGAGCTATCCTAACTGCATACCAGAGACCTTAGATCTGGACAGCCACAGATCTTTTTAAAAAGGCATCCTACTCATGAGAAGAACATACGCCTCCAGGGGCACATTCTGACACAGGATATAATCACACTTGAAGTAAGTTCAAGTTCTCCCCATTCCAACAGTTGCAAGGAATCTGTGGTTTCTGCAGATTAAAGATTCCAAAAAGTGGAGTATCCCTATTTGGATTAAAAGAGGTCTCACTGCTGGATTTAGAAATATTCTATACTATTTAGCAAATGGGAGCACAAACTTTTTTCATGGGAAGGAGCCATGCTTTAGGGGTGTTCTCCTCAGTTTCCCTTGTTCCAATGATAAGCTGTGATTTCCTCTGCCCTAGTCCGCTCTTCCCTGGGCTCTCTGCCATTACAAGCTAAGGAGATTGGGGTGGGTGAAAGGGGGGAGGAGGTGAAGAATGAACAGCCTGTGCAGTACTTCGTAACAAGAGATCAGCCTAACAATGTAACAAGGGATCACACCATGTAGCAGGGAGTGAGTCAACAAAGTGTCTGGTTTTACAAAGAGGGACTCTCTGGCAGTGATTGTGAAAGACTTTGGTGGCTTCTGTCCTGGGGCTGCAAAGTGTGTCGGCTCCTGTGTAAAAGCCTGCCCTCCCCCATGCCCTCCCTCCCTCCCTCCTTCCTTCCCAATCCTCTCTACCATCCATGCCTTTTGCTGCCCTCCCTGCCATTTCGTGCTGCTCTGCTGCAATGATCCAGTGCAAAGCTCCATTGTGTGGGCTCTTGCATAAAAGCCTGCCTGCTTCCCTCCTCCTTCCTTCCAGGACGCCTCTGCACAAAGCTCCATTATAAGAAAAAAGGAAAAGTGATATTTAATGTTCTACTGCCTTGTTATCAGGAGAAAGAATTTGTTCTATGTTGGGTACAAGATGGGGGGGAAGCAGTGAACAAAAGCTGCAGCCAAAGGACTCCATGATCTAATGCGGGGAAAGGTTTATATTTGCCCACCCCAATGAAATCAGGGTATGGTAGTGTCCAACTGCTGACTGCATGGGGTGGGGGGGTTCTGCTAAGGGGAGGAGATAAGGGAGGGGGTTCCTCCCATGCCAGGCACTGAAGAATGGAGAGTGAGTCCACATTATTAGCTAGCAGTGGGAATGCAAAAAAAACCCAGAGCTCACTGATTTATTTTTAACCCTGTTTAAATACAGGTTAACTTGCCAAGTGGGAACCTAGCCCAGGAGTTAGTTTAGCATGGGGGACCCATTTTGGTGGTGCACAAAATTGTTCTGCCAAAATGGATCTCCTATAAGTTGAAAGAGAGGGAGGGAGAGACATGTACAACTTGTCATGTATTTTTCAAGCTACTGTGTCAGCTACTGTGGCTAAGCGTTTCTAAGGAAAGCTCTAATGACTGGAATTAAAGCCAATACAATAAGCATATTGCTAAATACCACTGGGAAATTCTAGACTTGAGTAAAAGATCCAGGAGCATTAAAGGATTTATTACTTGGCATTGCAAAGAAGCACGTTTGGATTGTTGGACCCGCCTTTAATAACCAAATGCACTCAATATTTCCAATCATAACTTGATGGCTACATGGTAAAAATCAATAAAATGAAGACGCAACACCACAGATAAATCATGCATCTCATTTCTAGGACCGAGTGCTGGATTCTCAGGGAAAGTACATCTCCCATTCCCATAGTCCTCTTCTGTTGACTGAAGGTCCCTCACATGACTAACAACCCCCTCAAAAGACAGAAAAGATCCAAAACCAAGCATCCCACAGGAGTGCAAGGTGTAAAACATACCATAGGTAATTCTAGCCCTTATATACATTCTGTTCCTGCCAAATTTGTGTGGTTGTTGCCAATATTTATTTATTATTTATTTTTATTATTCAAATTTCTATCTTGCCCTATACCCAAAGGTCTCAGGATGGGCAACAACGTTTAAAATCATACCTATATTAAAACAACAACAGTGTATATTAAAACAGTAACAGTGTCAGTAAACTGGGAAAAGACAGTACATTCTGATTTAGTCAAAGGCCAGGGCAAAGAGATGCATCTTGACCACCTTCCTAAACATATACAGTGAAGGAGCCTGACGCACCTCAAGGGGGAGACTTATTCCACATAGTCTAGGGGCCATCACTGAGAAGGCCCTCTCCCGGGTGCCCACCCCTTCTACTCCTGAGGGTGGTGGGACAACCAGGAAGTGTGTGTGTGTAGGCTTGTAGAAGAGGGTTGAGACAATTATTCTTCATAATCCATGAGTTGTTGCCATCTTTCTAAGAAGCTTTCATGCTTGTCTGATTCTTTTTGATGTGTGGTAAGATCATTACTGCACAGCTCCAGGGTTTGGTGTGTGGACAATTCAGTACCCATCCTCCAGTTGCAAAGGATGGGTGGCATACCTGGAATTAGAATTCCCATCAGCCCAAGGCGGTGAAGCATGATGACTGGCTGGTGGGAACCATTCAAAATTCGACCAAATCCGATTGAATGTGGACATTTGTATTCGGATAGAATGTCTTCACGTTCGAATTTAAACATACGTATCTGTGCGAATATCATATGTACCTGTACACATTTGCCCTTATTACGGAATGTAAATGGGATGCATATGAAATGCGTACAGATACGTATAACACATATGAATGTGTTCAAATTCGTATCTGACATTGGATCAAATAGATTTGAATGTATCGGATTCTAATCATTTTCGTTGCATTCCTATTTTAAACATTCAAATCAAATGTTTTCCCATTCAAATCAATTCAAATTCGAATGCAAAAAAACAAAAACAAAAAACATCCATGCACACCCCTATATCGTTCAGGTTGGCACAGATATGTCTACACAGTGTCTGAAATCCACCAGGGTTTCAGCCCAGATCTATGTGGAATAAGTATCTGGACAAATGGGCTTTTTGGCATGCGACTTTTACTTACTTTACTTACTTTACTTACTTTACTTACTTACTTACTTACTTACTTACTTACTTACTTACTTACTTACTTACTTACTTACTTACTTACTTACTTACTTACTTACTTACTTTCTTACTTTCTTACATTTCTATCCTGCCCCGTACCCGAAGGTCTCTGGGCGGGTAACAGCACATTAAAATAGAATATACATTAAAAGACGTTAACAGTTCAGCACATATAAAACAATATACAATATGTTTCAAATGATAGTGTCTGTACTGGGGGAGGGAACATTAACAGCTCACCCAAAGGCCAGGGCAAAGAGGTGCGTCTTCACTGCCCTCCTAAATATATATGATGCACCTTGAGGGGGAGGCTATTCCATAGTCTGGCGGCCATCAGAGAAAAGGCTCTCTCCCGGGTGCCCACCAACCTCACTGTTGAAGGTGGTGGGACAACCAGGAGGGCCTCACCACTAGATCTTAAGGCACAGGCAGGTCGATATGGGAGAAGGCGGTCCTCTAGAAAATGTGTATTTGTTCAAATAGATCCCCTTTGAATGTGAATACAATTAGTATGTATTTGTATCAATCCGTAATAATATCCAATACAAATGCATACGTATCGGATACAGATCCTGAAGGTATATATATCAGATATGTATTCTATACCAACGCATACGTAGCAATACGTATCCAATACATATCCCCAGTTTAATGAACATCCAAACTATTCATATGAATGTTCCAAAACATTCATATTCATACAAATGTTAATGTATAAATGTTGCAACATTCAATTCGTGTACGGATATCCAAATTTGTACCAGTTCACACAAACAACAAATGTTAGGAATATATTTGTGCGCGTTTCCTAATGTGGAAATGCCAGGAACTGAATTGGCTTTAACAGCAAGCTTTTCGAGGATATTCCAGCGCCCAGGAACCGATTCTCCGGGAGCCCAAAGGGAAGGTAAAGATGAAGAGGCCTGTTCCTGGAATATCAGCTTCCCTATGGATACAGGGGACCCTCCCCCTTACCTTCCCCCAAGCCAATGTGCTCCCCCGACAGGTGGGGCGATAAGCGGGGCTACACCTGGCCCTATGAATGATGCCCTTGTGAAAGTTAGCACCATTTGGCCCCCTAATGACACCATTTGGCCAGCGTTAAGTGTTGCTCCTTGGGGCCCCCATGGAGGGGAATGTTTTCAAGAAAAGCTACACCTTAAGTACTTAATAATCTCTCGCTGTTTGAGCCGTTTGCTTTTTTTCCTCTCTTTTTTCCTGAAGGGGGGGTACCTCTGGGAGTATTAGGAGAGGAGAAACAGCAAGACTTTTATCATCTATTTATGCCAGGCAATCACAGCCCCCCACCCCACCCCGATCACTTGCTCCCGCGACCCAGCCAGGTGAAGAAGGCTTTGCAGGCAACCTTCGGCCAAAGCAATATGGAAGTGTTTAAAGGGAGAAGCTGGCACATGGGCTGGGGGCTGGGGTAGGATCGAGAGCCGGACCTTTAAATTACAGCCATTCCTAGCCTAACGATAAGTAAATAAACAGTTCACAGCTGCAGGGACTAGGAGAGAAACGCATCGATCTCTGGGCGGCGTGATTGGCGAGCTAGTAATTAACTGTGAAATGTGAGGGAGGACCCCCCCCCCTCAAATCATGTCAGCATGAGACATACTGGAGGTCTCCTGGTGTAGAAACCCCCCCCAGGATTAACCCTTTGGCACCTGTGGGTGAACTGCAGAGCCTCACTCCACCGGCTCAAAGGAAAGATAAGCAAGTTGGTGAGTCATTGATAGGGCTTGCGGTCACACGTGAGGCATAATCCAGCTTCAGTCCACTTTCAGAGCGAGAGAATATGTCAGCAAAGTGGGACGCTGTTTTCTTTCAGTGTCATATAACTCAGAAAATTCACCTGTGAGATAGATAATGTGGAAAGAAAATCACTGGTGACTTTGCTGATGGGTTCTCTCCATCTGAAAGTGGTCTGAAACTGGATTAAACCTTAAGTGTGCAGAGCCACGGGAAAGAATGGCTGGCTGGCTTGAAACTCAGATATGATGGTGGTGATGGTGATGGTGGTGATTCAAAAAATAGGAATGCGCCCAGTTTTCCCCCATTTGCTTCACATCAAAGCAAATACGATGGAAATTCACATTCATATGAATGCATTCGAATGCGCTAGGCTTTGAATTCGCTTTGAGTGTTCCTTCCTTCCTTCCACCACGTTTCACACTTCTGAATCTGCTCTGAATCCTCTAAGGATCCACAAGTTCACCTTTGCAAATGTAATGAAGAAGAAGAAGAAGAGCTGGCTTTTCTACCCTGCTTTTCTCACCCATTCAAGGGGACTCAAAGCAGCTGACAAACCTTCTGTTCTTCTCCCCACAACAGATACCTTGTAAGGTAGGTGGGGCTGCGCGAGCCCAGAAGAGAGCCGTGACTAGCCCAAGGTCACCCAGCTGGCTTCATGGAGGAAGAGGCAAAGAAGAGTTCGCTTTTCTATCCCGCTTTTCTCATCCATTTAAGGGGACTCAAAGCGGCTGACAAAGCTTCTGTTCTCCCCACAACAGAACACCCTGTGGTGTAGGTGGGACTGTGGGAGCTCAGAAGAGAGCTCTGACTAGCCCAAGGTCACCCACCTGGCTTCATGGGGGAGGGCAGAATCAAACCTGGTATCCTCAGATAAGAGTCCAGCTCCCTAACCACTCACCAAACTGGCTTTAAAGGAACAGACAAAAGCTTTTATTTTGCATGCAAATGTCCACTTTCAAATGTAGACGATATTTGATCCAAACACAAACATTCAAAGTTTCGCAATTCATATGAATTGCAAAGGTGATTAACATTTTTCGCCCATCCCTGTCAAAAACATAACAGTCCCCAGAATATATTAAAATACCAGACACGAGGGTCTTGAGGGCTGAAGGATATAAATTAAGAAAATCCCAATTTTCGTGGTCCTTAGATTTGGGCTTCCTTCACACCAAAATGTTAATCCACTTTCAGTCCACTTTCAAAGTGAAAGAACCCGTCAGCAAAGTGAGAAGCTGTTTTCTTTCAGCTTTATCTGTCTCAGAAATTCAACCTTTGGGTTAGATAATGAGCAAAAGACAATTATTGTTCTTGTTGCTGATGGGTTCTTCCACTCTGAAGGTAGACTGAAGTTGGATTAAAATGTACATGTAAATGCAATCAGTGTGTCTAAACACACACTGGATGCTGTCTTGGACTCTGCCAAGGCAATTCAGGTTGGCGAGTGGTGCTGGACAGGGATGGGTCTAATCCAGCACTTGTAGTCAATATGGGTCTCATCACACTTCAACCTGACTATAGTCTCATGTAGTTTTCTTATACCATACCAGATGAGCGCAAATCCAGCCCAAGTTCTTTGCAGATCAAAGAGCAGTCCAGGGGAGGACCTTTCACCATGATATTTTGGTGTACAAGCAGGTTTAGATGTGCGCACACACAAACAAACAGAATAATAAGCCCTTCCTACTCAAATGTGAACTGATCTGGTCCTAGAATGTTTTTTCTGGGCTGATATTTTAGCCCATACAGGGTATGCACTTTAATCCGAATTGAGTCTGAATTTGGGAAGGATTGTCCCCATGACTTCTGTATTTAATCTGAATTCGGCACCCAAGCATCGCCATGCAATTTCTTATTCCCAGATTTTATGAGGACTATCCTGCCTAAATCCAGATGAAAAAAAGTCCTGATGTAAACAGGACTGAGTCCCCTTTTTGGAGCTGAGTCCACTTATTTCTCCCCACATGGGGATGAGGTCTAGTCTTCTGGCCAATGGCAGCCAGCTGTGGGTGGTTTTTTTTACAGATGCAAATCTCCTCCCCCCCCTCCCTTGCCATGCTCACAATGCTGGAGCCCCACTTGAAAAAGGCAGAAAGTGGGGAGAGTTGCTTGCCTTTTAAAAGGGCTTTTAAAACATTTTTCCTGGAAACATTTTGTATCTTTTTGAAAAGATTCATGTGAGAAGCTTTGCAATGCTTTAAAAATACTTGAAATGCTTTGCAAGGATACATTTTATCATGCTGGGTTTAGTCCTTTGCTGATCTGCCAGTAATCACAAAAGGAAGAGGTGTGAAATAGAAAGTAATTTTAAAGCTGCCTTCAGGTTTGCTGTGTTTATTGCAGGCAGGGTTTGCACGAGGGGGGGGGGGTAAAAGTCCTGTTTTTTATGTTTGAAAATAATCCCAAAAATAGTCCAAGCAGGACTAAACCAGGACAAAAAAAAAACTGCATGGGAACAGCTATATTCAGACTGACAGGCACCCAATTCAGATTAAAAATAGTCCCCAAAAATCATCCAAACAGGACTACAACAGGACTAAAAAAACCTGCATGGGGACAGCTATATTTGGATTAATTGATGGGCACCCAATTCGGATTAAAAATAGTCCCCAAAAATCATCCAAACAAGACTAAACCAGAACTAAAAACACTGCATGAGGACAGCTATATTCAGATTAACTGAAGGGCACTCAATTTGGATTAAAAATAATCCCCAAAGATAATCCAAACAGGACTAAAACAGGACTAAAAAAACCTGCATGGGGACGCACCCACAGTCTGCCTCTTTTTAGTGACTGCAGGAACTCCCTAGAATGATCATGGGATCTGTGATTAAGTATGGCTTGTCCATTCATTCCACTAGCTGCCCATCTTTAGAAAGATTTCTCTACGGTGCTTCCCAATACACAGCTGGCCTTGGGGCGGAATCCTCCAGCTGTTTAGCAGCTCACCCCAATTCACCACTGCAGGTCAGGCTGTGATAGAAAATGCTCTTTCCAGATGTGTGTGTGTGTGTGTGAGTTAACGGAAATCAGGTCACACAAATTTAATTACCCAGATTCCTGGAATTTGGTGGAGAGACAAGATTAAATCCAATCCCCTTTCAAAAGAAATGTAAAGGGGTGTATGACCTTAAAATAGCACTGAGCCACTTAATTTGATGTTCAGTTTCTGCTTAGTTTTTATGGTTGTGTTGGCAAGGTATGAGTGAATACATTTAAAAGGGGGGAAGGTGGTGTTGGAGGGGGGGGGAAGCCCCTATGAAATGAGACATTTCAGATCATAACTTGGGAGAGGGATTTAAATTAACAAACCAGCAATATTAAAGGATATATTAAAATACACAGAGATTACAAGGTGTAAATACCATCCATGTTGCGACCATGGTACCCCCATTACAGGCAAGATGGAAACTTTGGAAGTGGAAAGGGTTTTAAGTGCTGCCAATTTTGGTGTCTGAAGGGAGAAAGAAAGAAGCTGGCAGAAGCGGAGAATTCCAGGACAAAAAGCCTTGAAAATCTGAAAGGAAATTTAAACCCTCCACGCCATCTGGTTATTTCTGGGTGACTTGTATGAATGGCTCCTTTTTCTGACCAGAAATGCTCTTTGAAACATCATCAACGTGATCAGGAAAAGGAAGAGACAGGTTCAAGGCGCTGTGGTCCAAAAGATAGGTTTCAGCTTGCGGCTGAGCTTTAGTGTGGACACCGCACTCTGTGCCTGATCTTAACCTCTATGGCAAAGTTCAAACAGACCCTAAATCCCGTACAGGGCTTGGTGTCTCTATGCTAGTTCAGACTATTTATTATTTATTATTATTATTTCTATCCCGCCCCATACCTGAAGGTCTCTGGGCGGGTAACAACCTTAAAACAACAGATAAAAACAGAATATACATTAAAAGATGTTAAAAACCAAACAGCTCTAAAACAATACACAATATGTTTAAAATAAGTGTCTGTACTGGGGCGGGGGGGGGGGGGGGGGATATGATCAGTTCAGCCAAAGGCCAGGGCAAAGAGGTGTGTCTTCTCCACCACCCTAAATTGAAGTATATAAAATTATGCATGGTATAGAAAAGGTGGATAGAGAAAATTTCTTTTCTCTATCACACAGTACTAGAACCAGGGGACACTCTGTGAAGCTGATGGGTAGGAAAGTCAGGTCTGACAGGGGGAAGTATTTCTTCACTCAGAGGGTCATCGGCTTATGAAATGTCCTGCTGGAAGAGGTGGTGACAGCTACCTGTCTTGATGGCTTTAAGGTAGGGTTAGACAAATTTATGGATGACAGATGTATCAATGGCTACTAGAACGAATGCCTTGGTGCATATTTCAGGCTGGCAGGGGGTGGGGAGGAACCGGGGCCCTTCTAAGGCCATCTGCTGGGACTCGAGAGCAGGAGAAGGTTTGTCCTTGTCTCTGCTTAGGATGCCCATGAGCATTTGGTGGGCCACTGCATGCGACAGGATGCTGGACTAGATGTTCTGTGGCCTGATCCAGCAGGGCTTTTCTTATGTTCTTATGTTCTTAATATATATAAGGAAGGGGTATGACGCCCCTCAAGGGGGAGGCTATTCCATAGTCTGGCGTTCATCACAGAAAAGGCTCTCTCCCGGGTGCCCACCAGCCTCACTACTGAAGGTGGTGGGACAACCAGGAGGGCTTCACGACTAGATCTTAAGACACGGGCAGGTCAGTATGGGAGAAGGAGTTCCTTTAGATATTTGGGGCCCAAGTCATTCAGGCCCTTATAATTAAGAGTCAAAACCTTAAATTGGGCTTGGTAGAAAATTGGCAGCCAGTGCAACCCTTTTAAAACCAGCATGATGTGCATCCAACTACAGCAGGTTTTAGGTGGAATAGCAGGCTGCTATTCTGGGATATAATCCAGATTAAGCTCCAGTGTGGAAAGGAGCTCAGCCTTTTCATCAGGAATAGCAAGAGAGAGAAAGATTTAAGCCGTGGTCACATCTAAGGTTTAATCCAGCTTCAATCCACATTCAGAGCGAGAGAACACATCAGCAAAGTGGCCAGTAATTTTGGGTGTTTTTCCACTGTCACTAAAAGTACCTATTAAGTACCCATTCATGGGTACGTAATGGCATTTTTGTACCCATTAATGGGTACTTAATGGGCACTTCTAGTGACAGTGGAAAAACACCCTTTCCTACCACATTATCTATCCCAAAGGTGAATTTTCACTTTGCTGATGTATTCTCTCACTTTGAAAGTGGACTGAAGCTAGATTAAAACTTAGGTGTGACCACAGCCTCGCTCTCTGCATCTTTTAGCTCACTGAACAATCATTGGATTTTCAGAGGCCTCTAAGGAATGGACCCAAAAACCTTCGTTCAGGTTGCTGGAATTAATAAAGGGTAAATAAATTTAGAACAGCTCATAAAGGGTCACACTCAATACCTCCGGCAAAAACAAGTTTAGCACAGTTTGCCCGTGCTCTTTGAAACGTTTGCAAATTCCTTAACTTATTAATAACAAAACCGTAACTGTAAGCAAAGTTTCTTAAAGAAAGAAAGGGGGGAGGGGAAAAAAAGAAAATAAAATTATTGCAGTTGGGTTATAAAGGGCACAATGGAAAGTGCGTTTCAGTTTCATAGGTTTGGAATTGATTCAGCAGCAAACGGATGATCAGAAACACATTGGATGTAAGTGATGCTAATAGCTTTTACACGAAATGCCACTAAGGCGACTTTGTATTTCACTGCCTATGTGTGAAATTGACTAGATGGTGGTAGCCAGTAAATATGATTGAAAAAGGCAAGAAAGAAAAGGCCCTGATGGTAAATATATGTGCTGTCAATGACTTGTCTGCCTTCAAGATTTTGCTTAAAGGCCAAGGGATCTCAATTCACGTTGGAAACCAATTCTGGTAAGTCAAAATATGATCAATGAACGTTTGAGGGTGGAAACAGTGTTGTTTGCTCCTTGGTATTAGGAGCTGGTGAGCAATCTTCTACAAATTAATATTCATGTTTTAATAGCCTTCAGTGCAAATTTTGGAGGGGCCAGAACACTGTATGCTAGGACCCATGAATCCAATTGGTTCTAGGGCTGGGTACAAATGGAAATTTTATTTATTTATTTATTTATTTATTTATTTATTTATTTATTTATTGATTGATTGATTGATTGATTGATTGATTGATTGATTGATTGATCCTACCCTATATCAGAAATGTCTCTGGGCAGGTAACAACATCTAAACCCAAACATTATTAAAACAACAACAGTAAGTATTAATCCAGTAGCATCTGGAGGTGGGAAGGAAAAGTGTATCCCCATTTAACCAAAGGCAAGGGCAAAGAGATGAGTCTTCACTGCGTTCCTAAACATGTACAGTGAAGGAGATGGGGGTGGGATTATTCCATAGCCCAGGGGCCATCACTCAGAAGGCCCTCTCCCAGGTGCCCACTCCTTTAGTGGGTTTGGTTGGAATGGAACCAACTACCCTTGGTTCAGGTTCAGTTTGATCCAACTTCCCTTGGTTGAGGTCTGCTTAAAAGCTTTTTTTTTTTTCTAACTTCAGGGTGGTTCAGATTCTTGGTTCATTAGAACATTCTTTGATTTGGGTTTGATTCAAATGCAGTTTTTCGAACTACAGAGTGGCTTGGTTCACACGAAAACCACTCTGTCTGCTGAGAACCATGAACTACCATCCAGTATGGCATATATCCATCCCACCTCTGCCATGGAAGATTCTCGGCTATAGGTCAAACAACCTCAGTATCTTGTGAGGGCCTTGGGGAAGACAAAGGCCAATGAATTAAACACTGCCAGAAAATCCAGAGTGGAACCTCTAAGATGGTTGGATGAACCACAGGTCTCCTCTCCAGCAACCTCTGTGGTTGTGACCCAAGACAATATGTTACTGGGCAGGATACAGATGTCAATCCAAAATGAAATGTGGGGACAGAAACCATGAGATCCAGAATTCTGTGCCCAAAACAAAGAGAGGTCAAGGCCCTCTTCAGAATCCAATGCACATTTAAGTGGCGGTGTGCAGGAATACAATTTTCAGCATTCAATATCCGAATATCTGAATTTGTACGAATATGCAATTTCAAACGTCAAGACATTCGATTTGATACAAATGCATTCGTATGCATTCATTTGAATATTCGGTTTGTGCAGGTGCATATGAAATGATACACATTTGTATGCATCTATATGCATCTCGTATACATCCCATACGTATCCATACGGATACATACAGTGTGTGTATGGATCCATATGGGATGCGAATGTATCTGTACAGTTATACGTATGTCTGATCTATTCATTCCAATGTCTGAAACATTCGTATCCATACGAATACTTAAGTTCGAATGTCCGGACACTTGATTTGCAAACGAATATCTGAATTCATGTGAATTTGTACAAGTAATAAATAGTACAAATATTCGTGCACATCCCTATATCTAATGCCAGGTTTAGGAAGAGTAAAATTATTATCTGGCACAGGAAGAAGCGAGGTTTTGCCCTCCTTCAAATATTTGATATTCTGGGCAGGGGGAAATGTTGTTAATCTGACTTGGTGTTTTTGAAGGGAAGGAGGGAAGTGTATGAAAATGGGAGTTAAGCAAGTAAAAGCCTGTTACTGAGCTTTGCCTAATGAGCCCTTAGTAAAACATCTCTAATTATTGGAAACAAAAGGAATGGGGGAATTGGGGAGTCAGAGCAAGCAGCTTTCTAAGATACCTCAGCCTCAGATCTTCACTTAAGTGTCCATATCCATTGTGAAGGATACGGTCATCGACACGGATTAATTGTTATTTAAGAATTTAGGAAGTTTCTTTGTAACAAGTCATTTTGTTCATTGACCAAGCTGGCATCAGCTCTCCAGATTTCCTATGATCCATTAAATGATGATCTGTAGTGCAGGATTATGTGGGATTTAACCTTTGACCTTTGAGCAAACTATGGTCCTTCTGCAAATTGCTGGAAGGTAAGTGTCTTCTTTGGCCAGACTTTGACCTTCTTCCTTCGTTGTCTATCAAAATGCTTTTGAGGAGCCCACAGGTATGGGACAAAGAAATATCTTTCACTTTGCCTTTGTTTTCCCTTCCCAAGTCTCAGTCATTGACAGACGTATTTCCCTTAGAGTGAAAACTGACACAGGTTTATAATTCCCTAATGTTCTGGGTGATCAATTTAACATGTTATATTTATTGGCAAATTCAAAACCAGCTATAGTGTTCTCATATTTTCTTGTCTAGCAATACGGAAAGCATGCCTTTCAGTTTATTAGATTTTTTCCCTCTTGTTTTCTCTTTAATTCCTTTGATTTTTTTCCCCCTTTTCATTTGGTTTTAATTTTAATTCTGGGGTAATCAATTTAACAAATTCAGCCGATTATATCATTTTATTTCAACCAGAGATCAGCAGAGGTCAAGACAAGAAAAAGATTTACTTCCATGTTATGGAAATAAATATTAGGTCAGCCCATTCTATGTACGAGCCTGATGTTTTATATACTAGGATAATCCTTTTTATTATTATTTTTCAGAACGTGTGACAAAAATGCACTTTGAATTTATTTTTGTAGTATGGAAACAATATGTTTGTGTGCATGAATTCCTTATAGAAGTAAATATAAAGCGCATTTCTTTCTTTTCAGAATGCATGTCCTGGCATATATACAAAATGTAAATTGCCTCCTATAAATATTTTCCATCTTAACTAAACCAAACAAGGATTTACCTCGATGTTATCTCTCAAATTCGTTTTCAAGGTGGGGTAGGAATTAAACGCAAAAGACTCCAGAAAGTCCATTTGAAGAATAAACTATTTAAATAGGCTCGTCAGCAAATTACTTGATGTGATATTTAAAAAGATATTTGATTCTAACATGCAAGATTTTTAAAATGGATGGGGTCTTCTCTGTGTCGGGCTCCAGATTGTGGGAAGTTCTTCCCTGAGATGCCTCCACCTCCATTGCCAAGCACAATCATAGATCTGGTGTGGACGCCCCGTTTTATCCTGGCCTTTGAAGAACTAACTGCCCTTCTTCTTTCAAGCATGGTAAACATACACATCACTCAAATTTCAATACTGTTTTTATACTTGTTTGGTTGGAACTGCTCTAAGACCTTGGGGTATAGCATGGGAAGGAAAGGAAAACAGACCCCATACTCACACAGAATATAATCAAGGCAAATGAAATCACAACACTACAACTACCATCTTAAAATTATTTGCAGGTCTAATCATAGGAACATGTAAGACCCCTGAATTGAACCAAAACAGGTATTTTTAAAGCAGACTTAAGCATTTTACATTTGGATTTGATCAAAAACACTTAAACCACGCTAGTTCTCTTTTGAATATTTAGGAAATCATTCCGGTCAGGTTGAAACCAAAACAGTGTACGTTCATCTATTTGGCATTTCTGCCTCATTTGATGTGTTATTCCTGATTTTGACACACGCTATTTTAAACAGATCAGGATATTGGGAAGGGGGGTGATGAATGGTAGAGAAAATAGTAGGAAAAATGTCCCGGTTGGAAAATATTGAAACAGTGAATTTGTTGGTGAATATTTAATACAATGTAAGATGTGTGAGTTTGAAAAGATTTTATCTGAACTGCTTCTTCATGTAGGATATGTTCTTGACTAAGTAAGGAATATAGACACGGGAGATGAATGGTGTTGATTTTACACACACACACTTTCTCTCTCCCTCTCCGCTAGAGAGAGAGAACAGAAATGCTTTCCCATGGAAAAAATATATGCAAATTTCCCTTTGAATAATCTTTCCCGGGATATATGCACCATGAAAGATTTATTTCCCTTTGCTCCAATTCTTCCTAGGGTAAAGAAAGAGAAAATATACCTCATTATTTATTCTTATTTATTTATATATATACACATGCATTCTCCCAAATTCACAGACCTTAAGTGCATCATGAGGATGCACATCTTATTTGCTTACTAATTTAGCATGATGAATAGGAAAGATGTATTTTGTGCCAGTTATGTATGGCAAAAGCAATGCTTTCTTGGTTTCCTTAAGATTGTGCATGGTGTGTGTTAAGACTGGAACCCCGTTCACAAATATATGTGCCTCCAAAATAAAAGATATCCCCAAAGAAAAGATGGTTAGGATAACAGTCCCTATACAATCTTTCATATTTTCTGGTTTTTCGGAATATAGCTTGTCCACAGTTCGTAACAGCTAACTTCTGAAAAGACACTGCAGCAGAGTTCAATTTCTGTGGCAATACCAAATATATTTAATAAGGAAGAATCTTACTGAATCCAGTGATTCATTTTGATGATAAACCTAGGCACACATTTAACTGTCATAAGTATCCTTTAAATACCATGTGGTTTGCTTTCAAAAAGACTTTTTGGGGATTATTCTGCTAACATTGTGTAGATTTTTGAAATCCACAGAAAGCCAAATGGAATGCATATTTGTTTGCTATTTTAGAAATTGTTTATTTGGTTACTCTTGATGCAGTGTTAAATGTTTCTACTCAAATGTAAGTGGGTTATATTTCCAGGAAATAGAGGTTAGGATTACTCTGTTACCCTTCTTTGACAGCTTGTGAACTTCCTTGTGCATTATTTCCCAAATCATTGCTTAAGGTGGTAGAATAATGTAACAAAGAGGTACAATGAAATATAAAGTATTGCTGAAGTTATCTGCACGTTTTCTCCTAAAATGTTTACTGATTTATTTACTGCATGTGCATGAATATCCCAAAGTCAGAATTGCCATCCAGCTCCTTAAAGCAATAAACACCATTTTAAAAATATCATAAATGAAAAGGACAGTTTAAAGACACAAAATAAAATTGTTTGGCTAACCACCATGTACTATTTAAAGTGTCTGAGTGATTTTTAATTTATTTCTATTCTTAAAAGAGCACAGTGATCACCCCATGTCATCAGGGTGCCACCACTGAGAAAGTCTTTCCTTTTGTGATCAACTGTATACCTCTGCTTGGCAGTGACATTTGGAACAGGGTTTCTGCAGAAGGGCTCAGTTCGTGGAGGTACCCAAACATGATGGTGATGGTAATAATAATACTTTACATCTTAATATGTCTGCAGACATTTCTTAGAGTTCACAGAGGTGAAAAGGTTACAAAATTACAGCTTGCATTTTCAAGATTCACTTGTTATTTATTTGGCCAATAGAACATTATTCACAAAGCTGTATAACAGGCTTTAAAAATAACTCAGCAAGGCAAAGGAATCCTTTTTTCCAAGCCCGCCATTTCGTACTTCTTTTTCACCCCAGACGTCAAATGATTAAACACCTTACCCTTTAAAATATTTGGGCAAAGGCCCGGACAAATCACAGGATGCAAATGAGATTATGTCAAAGGGCCATATAAAAATAAGATCAATGAATAGCAAACAAGCAATGCAGAAATCAAAACATCTTGTCTTGTGTAATGTTAGATAGATTAATTACAGTTTGCAATTAACCATCCTGGTTCCTCTCCTTTTTTGCTGCTTGGCACCCTGCAAATCTACACACCTTACAACAAACTCAAAACAAATAGTTTAAACATCTGCAGATCTAAATAGAAGCAATTTTTTTTGCACTGCTAAATAATGTGTTTTGCAGTAATTAATGTTCTGAGCAACCACACAGTGTTGAAGAGGTAGAATCTGCTTCATATTCTCAAGTTCCCAGAATCATACAAGGTCCTTGAGGTCTGATCTGTAAAAATAGCAATGCCCCCTAACGGATGGAAAAAGAACTTCCTCCTAAAGAACTTAGCAGGTTGCTTTGTGATAAAGATCTCTAACCACCCTTGAAATGCTTTAAAACAGACTTACAAAGCAGCATTTTTTATCTGTAAGAATAACAGAATGTCAAAGCGGAGGCTTGAAAAATGTTTCGGCTATTTTCCTGCATGCCAGCACTGGAAACAGGATGACGCCTGAATTTCAGCAAGAATAGAATTTGGATTGAATTTTCTGACTTTCGGACTAGACTTGAAAATTCATAGGCGTGCATTTAGGAAGTTCTTTAGCACTTTTCAAGGCCAACTATCTTTTAAATGCCCACTATAATAATAACAATAATAAATTTATACACCTCAGCATGCCAGATGGACACCCATTCCATTAGAAGAACCAATGTCATAAAACTATATAATCTGTGAGGCAATATCATTTACAAGCAAAATATATATGAGGGTTCATATAAATGAGTGATGAAGCACACTGGGAAATGCAGTAAACCTGTAAAAACAAATATACATATAAGAAATTTGTGAGAATGGGAAAATAATTTTTAAAATGCAAATTATTGACATTCTACATTTATAGATAAACAGCACACAAATCTTGTCTTGAGTGAGTTCTGCAACTTTCCCTTTTGCTGCAAATAATATTTGTAGGACAGAAATACTTTTTTACCCACATATTTCACCATTACACCTTCCAGTCTGTTTTTGTTGACACAGCTATTGAGTTGACCAGAATTTCTGCATTACACTCACTTCCGACAGAGGAAACTATGGAACAGGCTGGTTAACATTGTAGATTGAAAATCAAGGCTAAAATCCTTTATACACCTACCAAGAAAATAAGTTATACCGATCTCAGTAAATAGGTATTTTTAGATAGTATCATTTGAAAGTTACAATAGCAGTCCATTTAAAAAATTGGGGCTAGTGTTTATCTGAAGGATGGGCATTTATCTGTAAATTTTTGCTCTATACTTACAAGCTTTTCCAGAACTTTAGAATTCATGTTAGCAAATCCTCTCTTGCTATTTTACCTGTCTACGTATTCAGAAAGAAGTCCTTGAAAAACAATAGTGTTGTATATAACATGGCCAAAATTTTCCCCTCCTCTAGATCATATGTATTTTTTCCGATCATGATAACCATTATATCACTTCCTCTGTGCCAGAAACAAGTGTGTTCCACGCAATATTTTGTCAAATTGTGGTGCTTTTAAAATTGATCTGTTTGCTTACTGATTTGTCTAACCTCATTTGGCTTACTATAAAATACTTATTAAAAAAACAGAAGTCTAAAGGAGCAATCAAAGTTCCTCCACTTAAAACAATGCCCAGTTTTGACAGCTATCTGTTTCTATGGACATAGAATATGCTGCTGTATGATCTGTCCAGAATTTTTACAAGTCTCGGGATTTTTTAACATGCAGGGAATTAAAATATTCAAGTAAAAATGCTGTTTGGAGGAGCGAAAGGCACAGACTGGAGTGCTTTAAAGGACTAGAATTTCTTTTACAAATACTGTCCAATTACGTCGGCTACGAACCATATGAAGCAAGGAAAATGAAAGAGAGAGAGAGACTTTACTAAAACCTATAACACAAAATGTTAGATTATTAATGCAAACACTAATAAAGACATGTGCTTAAATGAAAAAGAAAGACAGCCAACAAGTTTCAAAAATAAGATCTGGAATAGGGTGAAGTACATTCCAGAAACAGAAGCTCCAAAAACGAAGGTAATGAATGCTTAGGAAGTATCAAGCCTGCTACTCAATGCTTAAAGCCAATTTGATTTGATTTTCTTTTAAGAGGATAATTTGTTATTAGGTTTTCTTCAACAAGGTTCCAAAGACATTGGAATTTAAGGAACTTGTGGCTTACTATTGCAGCAAAATGTGTGTCCTTTAGCCTTGAGAAAAGTGGAAGAAGGGGTGAGAAATCTTGCAAAGTATAGAAAGAGAAAATCCCCATACCTACGTATACATTGAAGGAAACCATCTCTTCCCAAGTCTTGTCTCCTCATTTTTGCCTGCCTCTCTGTCCTTAAGTCAGAAAAGGAAGTATGTCTAACACAGCTCCAGAAATAAGCAGCCTGTCAGGAAGTTGGTGAGATGCGTCTGACTCCACAATAATTTTAAGGAAACACAACAAATTCACAAAGGCCACTCACATTTGGACGAAGGGCTTGTCCAAATAATGTGAAGCAAATGGATCAAGAACCTATTGGACATGCCAGTAGAGGAGCGAAGAGGGAAGACATTATTTTCCTGGCCTGAAACTGCACTTCGTAAATGTCTGGAGCAATTTTCCATGATTCCCACTCGATTCATGCTGCTAAAACATTTATACAGCAGTTTAGAATTTGCTTACTCTTAAAGACTTTGAGACTATAAAGTTTTCTTGCACAATGGTGTTTTTGTGGGCACGTGTGTAAGAGAGAATGAATGAATGAACGGATGGTTGGATGGATGGATGAATCACAGCTTTTCATTTGGATTGTGAATATTTACTACATTTTATTTACCAAATGTGAAACATCGTTACCATCAAGGCAAATGTATTCTGCATTACTAGAAATCAAATTAAACTGAGCAAATTGCAACTTAACAGGCTTACAAACTGCAAGCATAAATGCAATCTGTGCTAATGATTATCTAGAATAGTTGCCCAACCACTTCTGTTTCCACAGTCAGTCACTGTTACCGATTCATAGTCCCCTAGGGCTAAAAATGGGCACACAAACACACACTAAAATAAAATAATATAAATGCGGTGATCAGAGTGCTAATTTACAGTTTGAAATTGCGACGCGCAAACTCCAGTCTCTGTAAATAAGTAAGGCAAAAATAGGCACTTAAAATCCAGTGGATACCTGCCACAAATTCTGACCCTACAAGTGAATTCTGTGTCAATTATTTAGTCTTAAAAGATATAACCCTTTGCTTTAACTGGGATGCAAATAGGGTCAAACTTTGCCTATTTCTCATGTCTCAAAAATGAGAAGGATAAAGAATTTAAAGTACTGAAGCAACTGAAAACACCAGCATTCTTTAATTAGAAATAGCTTATTTTATATAAGCCCTTTTGAAAAATTTGCATTTGCCAGCTCCAAGTGCAGTTAAGAAAAAAAAACACTTCTTATATAATTCCCCTCATGCGGTATTGGAAACAAATTGCAGCCAGAGCTGTTTACAACGAGGCAATTTTGGAGATCAAGAATAACACAACTGCCGAAAGCAATGGTTCTTGGACTGGTTGCACCAACAAAAAGGTGTCAAGATGCAGCTCATTTCAGAGTATGAAGAAAGTTTTTTTTAAAAAAATGAGATTTTTATTATTGTATACTATTATCCTAGTCTATCCTAAGCTGCGAAAATACATATTCCTACAGGTTCCCTGCATAGTGACTTATGGTGTTCAGAGTCAAACGAGTGATTCTGTGGGGATAGAAAGTCTAAAGTGGGCATTGTTATTTGTGAATTATAGGTTTTTTCTCTCTAATAGTCCAGGTTAGTGAGGGTCTTAGCCCTGTTCTAGGCCTCCCTCTTTCACACTCTGGTGTGGACTGGAGAAACCTGAACCCTGGTAGACTGCTGCATCTGCATTGGCTATAGCATAGCCTAGTCTAGATTACCAGAATGGGGGTGCTAGACTGGCCCAGAGAGGTATTCAGAAGGCAACAGAAAGGGGAGAGGTAGAGCAAGAGGACACTGGATTGCATGCCTCCCTGAGAACTTTCATTCTCATCGCAGGGTCTGAAGTTCATTAAAGCTTTGGAACAGTGCGGGTTCCACAGGGCTTGTCCCAGAGCAAGCTCTCCAGGTACACACAGTCTTATTTTGGGCCTGCTCCAGCTTGTAACTGCTCCAAAAAGGGAGGGTCCAGCTGGACCACCACCATAGCATCAACCCGTCTCTGGTGAACATCTTTCCCCAGGTTTTCCATGACTTGGAAAACATTTTGGACCATGAGTAACAAAAGCCTGCACCAGGCTTGAAGGCTGTTGCCACGAAGTTCTATCAATCTAGAGTATCGATCAACCCAATCCCCAGACGGACTGGCCTGTGATTAGGAAAGGCGTTCCTGGGAATCATCTGCAAAGCAAACATTGAGGAGGAGCTCAGCTGGTCCACATAGTTTGCCCGTGTTCACCAGGCATCCAAAAGAAACAAGAAGCTTTGCTAATCTCACTTGGCAATCTGCTCCATAAAGCCTGGTTGGACTTCCTTCAGCCACACTTAAAAAGCTGGCTTCTTTAGCCTTTCCATATCAATACCGTAAAGCTCCTTCACTGATGTAAATGCCTGTTTAGTTCTCAGACTTGTCTGCTCTGGTTTTCTCAGCTCCCTCCCATTCCCAGGGAATCTTTAACTGGGGACTGATCCTGTAATCCTTAACTGGGGGTGATCCTGTATCCTGGACAAGCCAGATACGCCAGATGTTTCCTCAGCAGTTGCCATCCATAATGAACCATTTCCTCATTGTTTCTCAATCCTCCTGTGCTCCTAATGGATCTCTCTTTCTGCCAGAATTCCTATTCTGCTGGTTTATTTATTTATTTAATAAATTTATATCCCGCCCTTCACCAAATGGTTCCAGGGTGGCTTACAATAAGAATAAAACATATAAAAAGAATAATAATTAAAAATATCACCTCACCTCCCTCCCTCCCACATCCACCCTTCCTCCCTAACAGGACAGTACCCTGAGGAAGCTATTTAGATGGAAAAAATCTGGTTGAAAAGATACGTTTTTACCAGGTGCCAAAAGGTACACAATGTAGGCGCCCGGTGAACCTCAGGAGGGAAGCTGTTCCAAAGTCTAGGGGCTACCACAGAGAAGGCCCTCTTGTGTATCCCTATGCCTCGTACCTCTGCAAAAGAAGGATCTACAAGAAGGCCCTCTCCTTGAGATCTCAGTGTATGGACAGGTCTATAGGGGAGAAGGTGCTCCTTCAGATACCCAGGGCCCAAGGTGTTTAGGGCTTTAAATGTTAGTGTCAACACCTTGAATTGGGCTCCATAGCAAATAGGTAACCAGTGCAGATCCTTTAAGACCGGCGTGATACGAGTCCGGCCAGAGATTTCCATCAGCAGACGAGCTGCTGCAATCTGCACCAGTTCCAACTTCCGAACTGTTTTCAAGGGTAGCCCCAAGTAGAGTGCATTACAGTAGTCTAATCTGGAGGTTACCAGAGTGTGGGTCACTGTGGCCAAGTTACCCCAAGTTTTCTGTCACTACACAATGGTTTGGCGCAAAAGGCATTCCCGGAACAGTTCCCGTTTTGCCAGGACGTTGAGCCTGCCTCCTGATTTGGTTCACAGGAAAAAGTGGAAGCGGAGACTCTCTGCATCAGAACAAGCCAAATTTTCCCGCATTTTACATTCTGGCTTCATGAAATTCAAGCATAGCATTTGACCTTCCGTGGCATATAATTTTTGGATTTGCACAATGCTGCTCTTGGATGCTTTGGGCTGATGACTGGCCAGGGCTGGGCCAGAAACGTCTCTCAGCTAATCTGCTTGTAAGGTTTCTAGCAATGCCTCGGGCCGAGGAGATCACATCAGTTAGTGGCACCTATATAAAATGGAGGGCACCTACATAAAATAAAGAACATATTCTTGCCATTTGGCAGCTCTCCACCCCCTCACAGCCATGAACAGGCTCAATAAACACTAGGCAGGAGATTAACGCTGCTGCTCTGACCTCATATAGAGATCGGGGCCTCGGAGAAGCTTTGACTGCCGGCGATGATCTTGCACAGCTGACAATGCCTGTGCTGTTCAGAAAGACGGCCATGGATCAATCCGAACGCCAGAGCCACTGGAAACAGAGGTGCAGCCTGACTCCCATTGTCCCCCTGCTGAGGCCTTATCTGTGAAATGTGCCAGAGGGGGCAGGGAATTAAACTTCTTACCTATTAATATTCCACCCTCCCCCTGCATGAAGGAGTCAGCAAGTTGGAGCTGGGTGTCGGAGCTATCTGGGGGAACCATTCCAAAAAGCCAGCCAACTGTTTAATGGATAATGCCTTTAAAGTTGGCAGCTGGCTGGAAAAGAAACCTCCCAAGTGAGAGCCAAGTGATGGCCAAGGAGAGTTCCCTTGCGGGTGGAAGGAACAAGGAGAAAATGAGAGAGAGCATCATAACTCACAAGCTTGTATCTCTTTAAAAGGAGACGTGGGAGTCAAGACAAGTGAAGGACAGGTCATTATTTCACACTGGTTTTAAAGGGATGGTGACTTATGAGCAGCAGACAAGTACATACTTATCTTTCTTCTTCCACACCCAGATGTAGTTGCTCTTCTCCGGTTTTACCACCTCCACTGCCTAATATTCTCACATTCTGTTAAGCCACAAACTCTCCCTTGCTACTCCTGAACTTGCAAACTTCTCCAACAACAGCTACTACTCATAACTCCACGCATACACGCACATGCTCCATTTTGCAACCCACTGGCGGTGCCTCCCACAGGATGGCCCCAAATCTGCAGAATACTGTTTCCGAACCCTGTGTGCCAATACAGAATGGGCCATAGGCATGGCTCGTGTCCTCACTTCCATAGGCCATTTGGGATAGCAAGTCCCCATTTTTTGAGGCATTGGATGTCATCCAAAACACCCACTGTTCTCCCCAGGCAGCTGGAGGCAACCGCAAGAGAAATAGTATGGAAGGTGGGTACCCTAATGGTAAAATCATTGATGGTCTGGTGTTTTGCAAATGGAGAAATGGAAGTGCCTGGCAGTGAGTAGAAAGGGCAGTTCAGTCTAATTGCAAGACTGGAGACATGCCCATTGGCACAGAAGGCAGATGAAGACCCTTCTCTAAGTTCTTGCAAGCATTCAAGACAAGCATCTCTTTCTTTCTCTCTCTAGGGCAATCTTACACAAATAGAATGCAACTAGGCACAGAGGCTAACAAAGCAGGGAATTTCATGCATCTCTTTTCGACCCATCAGAAATGGATGCACGCTAGCCCGGTAGTATTGGCCCTGCAGCATTTCTGAATGGTGAAGTCCAGCAGCCATGCAGCACCTGTGTGACTACATTCTGCAGGCCATGGGGCTACCATCACCAATGCTAAGGGGGTTCCTTCGTTGTCACCAATCTGGCTACACCTGAGAAGGTCCTTTCCTGCACTCAGTGCCCTCGCTTGACTTTGGCGCATGGAAGGATCCAGAGAAGGATCTCAGAAGAAATGGGTAATACTGAGGCTACTTCAGGCATTTTCCAGACTACAGAGAGCTTGAGCCGTTGAAGAGGGTGTGCAGCACTTTCAGCTTTGCTCAGTCATGGACCAGTGACATGGGGAAACTATCTTGTGTGTCAGGCTAGCCCAGGCCATCCCAATTCAAGATAGAGATGTGCAAGAATGTTCTAAACATTTGAAATTTGATAGAATTCAATCAAATGTGGACATTTGAATTCAAATAGAATGTCTTCACATTCGAATTTAGACATTCGAACAAATTTTGAATTTTCTAAAACATTCGTTGAAATGATTAGAATCATTCAAATGTACCGATACGTATGTATTACATTTGTATGTGTACAGATATCATACATATCTGTATGCATTTGTGCTTATAATACGGAACGAAAACGGGATGCATACGGGATAAAATGGGATGCATATGAAATTGTACAGATACGTATAGCACATACGAATGTTGTCAACATTCGTATCTTTAAATAGGAATATATTTGACATTTGTATTTTCAAATTCATATCTAACATTTGAACAAACAGATTGGAATGTTTCGGATTCAAATATTCAAATTGAATTGAATGTTCAAATAGACTTGAATTCAAATGCAAAAAACATTCGTGCATATCTCTAATTCAAGGTAGCATTGCAAGAATTGGAAAATCAGATTTATTTCAACAGGAATTAATTGCTGAACTGCAGCTTTTCCCTTTTTCTTGGTCCATCTTAATCTTTTTAGGTACCAGAGATACCAGATATTGTAGTAGTCTAAATTGCCATAAATTGCTGTATTAATATAACATGAGTAGCAATGATTTTCTGCAAGGTTTTACTACATCGAGAGATTAGATTTGTTTAAAAAAACCAAACCCGATGTTGCTATTTTTTTAAAAAATAAAATACTTCCTAAATCAATTAAGCACTCTACAGATTTTTAGTTCTAGCTGGGAAAAGATATGCAGTTTCTAATAAGAACTCCCATACAACTGAGAATTCTAACAAATGACAAAAAATACAAAGCTTTAAAATAAGGTTGTAAAAAGGCAAGGAAAGTTGCACAATTTTTCCTTTACCTTTCATGGTGTTGGGGAAATACAGATAAAAGATTTAAAAAAGTCTTTTTCCAGTTTGATCACCATTATATTTGCTCAAACAGGATCAAATCCATCTCAAAGGTATAAGACAACATTATCAGACTTTTTTAAAAAGAGTGCAAAGAATTTAAAAAGCTGCAGGCATTTGAGTTCTTTCATATGTGAGACCCACCACAGTTTAATTCACATTCTTCACCATCACCTTCCTTATACCACAGAAAATCTGAAAGTTCAAAATTGAGCATTTATTTTATTCCAAAATATACTTAAATAAAACAATCCCCCAAAAGCGGTTCCTTCTATATACATATTAAAGCCCCTAAAGTCCCTAAGACCTTTAAATAGAAGCTTTCCTTATTTAACAGTTTCTGACCCCTGCTGTGGCTCTTTTTTTCCCTTATATCCCCTTCCCCATAGAGCTTGGTTTCCCTTTATGGTATGAAATAAATACATGTGTGTGAGCTACTTTAAGGTTTTCTCTCCGAAAAAATACTAAAGCTATACTAAATACTAATACTAATACTGTTAGTTCTAGCTTTATTTCCAGGAAGGAAGGAAGGAAGGAAGGAAGGAAGGAAGGAAGGAAGGAAGGAAGAGAATACTGAGTACTTACAAGATAATTCCCCACACAGCCATAGTTAGTTTGATGCCAACTTCAAAAACAGCAAACTAGAAAACCAGATTGCAATCAAAACAAGGGAATTACCTTTAAAATTTCAATTTAAATTACCTTTAAATAGGTGCACTGAGCCCTTGTGTGAATTCTCTTGTCCCTTCACTGTCTGTTTAATGCATCTGACAGACAAATTCCTTATGTCCCTAAGATAACTCCCAAGTATGAAAATGAAGGTTTATTGTTCCTAATAAACTGCATTCTAGGACTTGGGAAAACATTCTGAGTGATGGAAAGGGGAGCTTTTAACTAAATCCATAAAGCCCTGTGATTGTATTCTATTTTGTTCCCATTTAATTGATAGGTTTATTTATTTTTAACATAATTCATGCAGCCACCCAGTTATTAGTCTTCTATTCTTGAAGGTATTTTGATTTTCACTTCTGGGCAGCATTTTCCATTGTGAAGGAAACAACAGAATGATTTTTATGGTCATTATAGCAGTTTGTTTATTGCAGTCAAGTGGATAATTTCCCAGTAAAAGCATCTGCTGGCTTGCCTTTTCTTTTAAACAAACTTTAGAAGGGGTTTTCTTTTTGTTTTATAGTTTTCCATTTGTTTACTATGCCTGTTCATTTTATAATGAACAAATATAAATATCTTCCCCAGCAGTTGACCAACACCACTTGGCTTGGTGCACTTAAAGGAAATGTGTTCTAATTAGCTTCCTTTTCTCTCCTTGGTTTATTTCCCCCTGATTTATTTTAGAATAAATAGATTAAAAATTAGTATTTCCTTCCAAGAGAATCAAGATGTTTGTAATGAGTGTAACCATCACAATCATGATTTAGCTCTTTTTCACTTCATTAGCATGTACAACAATGTGAACTGGAAAAGGTGTTAGTTTCCCTATCAGTTACAAAATTCACACGGCCACAAATATGCAAGGAAAATTCCCATATCTTTAGAATTCAAAATTCTATGAATTTTGTAAGGTTGGCACCTCATCCAGCAAGTTTGCAGAAAGGTATACACAAACAGTCACAGTTATGAAAATCACATACATGGGACCTGTTGACCACAATAAGGCAATATTGTATACAATTGCCAAAAGGAGGGGAAACTGTACACAAATGCATATAAAATGCATGTTAAAAACTGGAAAAATACTCTAAAAAAGAAGAAAAGTTACAAAGTAATGCCAATCTGAAATTGACATTAGAAGTATCAGATATACATTTAATATAATCTAGTCTGGCGTGAAAATAGAAAAATTAAGGACATGAAATTATATATGGGAAAACAAAGATAATACTAATATAGGAAAGTGATTTCAGTAAATAAGATTTGGGGCTCATTTACATTCAAATAGTGTCATCTACCTTATATAAAGAAGGAAGAAGAAGAAAGATTTTCTAAATAAATTGTTCCATGTTGTCAGATGAGTGATGAAAATTGGGTGGTTGCTTTTGCTGGAAAAATTCACAAATGAAATTTTCATGTTTTTGAAAAGTTTAATTTTCACAGATGGTTGTTACTATGTTTTCACAATTTTATGTTGATTTTTCAAAAAAGAAAAAGTGCATTTTCTTCAAGGGAAACTACAATTAGACTGGTTTGCTTTGGCTGAAGTGGGAAATAAATGTAAAAGATTGTCTCAAAATAGTTCAAATTAGATGAGATTCTGCACCCAGTTACTGATTCTTCAATGCTACTGAAGTCAAAGATGCGATATATTTCCACTCAGGAAATGGATATCATTGCCCAAAGTCCAGCATGCAAGACAGGATCCTCTTGGAACATATGGACTAAGGATATGCACAAATATTTGTAGGCATTTGAAATCAGATCGGACGTGCCAAATTTGGACATTCAAACTCAAACAGAATGTCCCAAAATTGGAATGTAAACATTTGAATTGAATTTTGAATTTTGGATCTATTTGAATTATTTGGACATTCATATGTGTACAGGTTTTTACACGGTGAGTACTTGAAGATCCACATCTTTCCCACATCTGTACGCATTTGTACGGATCCATATGGGACAAAAACAGGTTGCATACGAGATACCTATGGGATGCATACGGAAGTGGGGAAGATGTATACGTCCACATACAAATGTGGTCGACATTTGTATGTGCAGATTTGAATAAAAAATTCAAACAAATAGGCTCGAATTTGGTAAATACAAATCAAATCTTGTTAAATTTGAATTTAAAAGATTTGAATTGGATTGGATTTTTGGGTATTCGATTTGATTCGAATAGTATGTCAAAAAAAATTGTGTACATCTCTAATATGGACAACTATTGAGCTTGGTATTTTGGTTTTGGTCCAACTAGTAAAAAAAGAAAAGGAAGATAGGCACCATTTCAGCTTAGCTAAATCCCTGCTTCATCCCAAATATTAGTGATAAATTTGACCAGATTGTGTTCTAAAACAGTTTCTCTAGGGTGCGTAACAGCTTGCATTAGATTTACCTGATCCTCATGTATCATTCAGGGCAAGCATGTTTGGACAGGGAAACCTGAATGGAATTTTAGGGTGTTTTTCACTGGCAGAAAGTACCCATTTTAGCACCCATTAAGGACCCATTTGGCTCAGAGCCGGATGACCCCATGTCTACCACAGACACATTTGTTTCCACTGCATCTTGGGAAATCCGGATCATATGGGTCCTTCAGGACCTATAATCCAGATTTCGTGTAGATCCCATTAAATGGGTCTACAATGGGGTCTTCAGCCTGAAAATCCAGATTGTGGGGAGCCTGTTTCCACTACAATCTGGCAATGGGGTCTAGAGGAGGTTAGGGGGAGGGGGCACCCATGGGTGGGAGCCCCAAGGTCAAACCTTCAAAGTCCCTCCAAAGCTATGAAGTCCCTCTGAAGTTGCCTTCAGAGATTAGCAAAGGCTCCGAAGACAAACCCTTTTTGAGAACAAAGTGGATTATTACCTTCAGGCATGGAGTCACATATTAATGAGGCTGACTCATCCATACTCACAAGGAGCTACTTAATATGCATTTCTCTTGTATTGCTCTTGCAAGGGGTTTGTCTTTGGAGCCTTTGCTAATCTCTGAAGTTGCCTTCGGAGGGACTTTGGAGCCTTTGCTAACCTCCAAAGGCAACTTTGGAGGGATTTCGGAGGGACTTCAGAGATTGCACCCCCTGTCCCCCAAAACACCTGGGGTGACAGGCAGACCCCTTGTGGGTCAATCCGGATTTGCAAATGGGTGCTCCGGTGTTTCCACAGCAGGGAGGCTAGTACCCATTGCTATTGGGTGCTAGATACATATGCAAGGAGGAGTTCCCATTATAAGCTTAATTCAGTTTCCTTAAACCAAAATAATAGAACCGGATGCAAATGTGAATTTGCCAGATCCCATTACTTTCAACTCAGTCCGGATTCTGAGGATTGTAGGTGGCGGAGGTGACTTAAGGGGGGACTCAAGTGGCTACTTTCTAAAAAGCCACTTTTCGGGGCTGCCCTGCCCTCTTCCTCCTGGCGTGAGCACGCCACCCATAAGGGACCCCTTCATGGAGCCAACTGGGTGGCTGCCACTTGCCTGGATGGAGGAAAAACAGTAATGTGCTGTTTCCCCTCCTCTTCCCATTGCCCAGGGCACCCAGCAGCAGCAGCAACTCAAGCCCCCTTTGCCTGCTCACCACCACAGCCTTAAAAACATTCACACATCTCCCAGAACCTGCAGCTGCTTTCCTCTCGTTTCCCTTTTTTAAAGGTCAGAACTTTCAAAATTGCGGAGAATTGGAACATTGTTATCAGGTATGAAGTGGGTATATTGCTACAGTGTAGCGGCTGCTTTAAGGGGTGGATTTTTACAGTAAAATTACTATCTTTGGAAGCAAGCTATTGGGGGAGGGAAACCCTAAACATGGATTCTCATCTCTTAAAATGGTAGGGTCCCCACAGTAAAAAATGTAACACGTATCAAGCGCGTGATCCGGAGTGAGACCTGTTGAAATGAGGGTTAACATTTACAATGCTTTGGGGCAATTTAACATGTGGTAAGCATGTTAAGCTAACCTGATGTGGGAACTGTGAGGATTGAAATCATTTTGAAACTGAAATTAGCTTATAATGGGAACGCAGCCCAATACATGTATATCTGTACTTTCGAATCATTTGAACCATTCAAACAAATGTTTTGGAAGATCCTAAATTTGTTTGAATGTTGAAATTTGAATGTGAAGACATTCTATTCAAATTTAAATGTCCACATTTGATCGAATCCAATCGAATTTCAAATGTTTAGAACATTCATGCAGATACCTAACGCAGGAGAGTATTTGCAATGGTTCACACACAATCTGTACCAAAAGGTGAAGCTATCTTTGCAATTGTCTGTGAATCTGCTACGTATCTGCTCTGAACTCATCAAATCCGCTCTCAATCCACTTCGAATCCACTCTGGATTTGTTGCAGATGTGACTGGGGCAGTTGCTTTCCTACCTCCCAAAGTTCCCAGATATAGCCAAGCTCCGTATGAATGTTCTGAAGTATCCAATTCAAATTTGAAGATCAATCTCTGAATGCGCCAACATTCAATGGAATCCGAATGTCCATCACAAATTTATAATGTGATGAATACTTGTGCACACAGTTCTCCCGACATCGCCTGTGCACTAGTTTACATTTTATGTCCATTTTTCAGACAGAGAATAGAGGAACTTTGGGAGATGAGACTAATACAGGCAGAGCATTCTAAGAGACAGCTCATAAGGCCTGGTACTGCAATCCTTGATGGAACATAATTCATTCCCAGCACAAAGTCCATATTGGGTGTTCTTTCACAGTCATTTAGTACCCATTTTAGCACCCATTAAAGACGCATTTGGGTGAGAGACGGATGACCCCATTTCCACCACGGCACCCATTAGAGACACATTTGTTTCCACCGCGCCTCGGGAAATCCAGATCATATGGATACTTTTTGGCCTTTAATCCGGATTTTCTGTAGACCCCATTAATGGGGTCTGCAATGGGGTCTTCAAGCAGAAAATCCAGATTAAAGAGAGCCTGTTTCCACACTTGTGTGGCTATGGGGTCTAGAGGAGGATAGGGGGAGGGGGCACCCATGGGGGGGAGCCCCAAAACCTAAGCTTCATAGTCATTTCGAAGTCACTTTGAAGTCTGTGCTGATCTCCAGAGTGAACTTCGAAGTGACTCCGAAGTGACTATGAATTCACTTCGAAGTCACTTCGAAGTTCATTCCGAAGATCAGCACAAACTTCAAAGGAGCTATTTTGCACAGACTTCAAAGTGTCTTCGAAATGACTTCGAAGCCGCTTGGGAGATTGCACCCCCTGTCCCCACAGACACCTGGGGTGACAGGCAGACCCCTTATGGGTAGATCCGGATTTCCAAATGGGTGCTCCGGTGTTTCCACAGCAGGGAGGCTAGCACCCATTGCTATTGGGTGCTAGACCACCCATGGAAACACACTGGGTACTTCCGTTAATCCAGATCTACTAGATCCGGATTAAGGGAAGTACCCATTCCTTAGATCCGGATCTTTTTAGATCCGGATTAAAGGAGCGTGGTGGAAAAAACACCCATTGGGTGTTTCCGCACAGGCCCTTTAACACCCTTTAAGCACGGATTGGGACACGCGCGTCCGCATTTATGTGCCTTTTTAGCACACTTCCGGCCACGCGAGTCCGCATTGCACGTCCGTCTTTAATGTGGATTTCGGCGGCAAAACCGGTTTGGCGCCACCGCATCCGCATTAGAGGGGGCTATTAAGCACACTTCTGGTAGGTGCGTCCGCACCTACCCATGCTTAATCCGTGCTTAATGGGTGTTAGTTAACACACCACATCTCAAGTGGTTTTGCGCCGTGAAAACGCATCCATTTAGGATGTGTCCGCACTGCACAAGTGTAACTAACCCATGGCCCTCCCCCCGCCCACCATGATTGGCTTGCTGGAGCCAAGCATGGCGAGCCAGGGGGCCTCGCTGCCACGGCTCACCCTCACACCAGAATAGTAGGCAGCGCACACCTTAGTAGGCAGCGCACCTGCTCAGATCCCCTCCTGAGGGCAAGGGATGCTACTGGCATCCCCAGCCACCCAGGAGACGCGCAGGACGCAGGCGCGCTGCATCCTGGGCGAAGACCCTCACAACGAAGACAACCATGGCGAGGTAAGGAGGGGTTTCACCGCGGTCCCAGCGGGTGGGCTAGGGTGGGCTTTTTGGAAGCTCGCCCTGGCCCCAGAAGCGGTGATCCACAGCTTTTGGGGCGAGGGCGAGCCGCGGCAGCGAGGTCCCCCGGCTTGCCATGCTTGGCTCCAGCGAGCCAATCATGGCGGGCGGGGGGAGGGCCCACCGTCCCAGATTGGAGCCGCGTGTGCGGCGGCAGGGGTGCGGGGTACATCCGGATCTCTTAGATCCAGATCTACCCCGTTAATCCGGATCTGCCGTGCACCCGGAGCTATTAAAACTGGTTCCCCAGGGAACCGGTTTTAATAAATCCGGGTGCCGTAGATCCTTTTTTTTTTTTTTTTTTGCCCCTGTGCGGAAACAGCCATTGTGTTCTGGATTTGCTTTGGGACAGAAGCCAAAACTTTCCTCTCTTTCCTTGCCTGGGTGCTTGCTTATGGCCAGGCTGCAAAAGCAAAATGAGAGGAAATTTATGCAAAAGTACAGATTAGCTTGACAAGAAGCGAAAAACCTAAACACACACACACACACATCTACCTTAGCCAGGAAGGGTATACTAGGGTTGTGCACAACTATTCTAAACATTCCAAAATCCAAATTCGTTCAAACGTGGACATTCGAATTCGAATTGAATGCTCTTCACATTCAAATGCAGACATTCAAAGAAATTTCAAATGTTCCAAAACATTCATGTGAATGATTTGCATGTACAGACACCTGCATGTATGCATCACATACATATCTGTACAAACATCGTACGTATCCACACGCATTTACGCTTATCGTATGGAACGAAAGCGGGATGCATATGAAATGCCTACAGATACTTATAACACATACGAACGTTGTCAACATCTGTATCTTCAAATTCGTATCTAGCATTCAAACGGATAGAGTCGAACCAGTTTTTGTTGCATTTGGATTTTAAACATTCAAATTGAATCGAATGCTTTGACATTCGATTTGACTCAAATTCAAATACAAAAAAAAGAAAAAAGAAAACATCTGTGCACACCCCTCGTGGATCCAAAGCATCCTGGGAGGAAGAAAAGATAAATGCGTTTGGCTTGGCTTGGCCAGTCTGTGTGTTGTGAGGAGTTTAGAGATGATCCCTAGAAACACATTTGGTTCCAATCAAGCCTCCGTGCACTAGAGCCCATCCTGTTTGTCTGCACTTATTATTACTGACAAATTATCCTCCTCTCAAATCTCAGGGAGCATTCACTTTATCCTCACATTAAACGTGATTGGAAACAGTAGGTTTAATTGTGCTCAGCGTGAGGCCCTGTTATAAAAGGCACCAGGGAGGCTTTTTTTTTATTGTCATTATTATTGCTAAAAATACTGGCCACATGAAAACCATGTATTTTGCACTTGGACGCCAAATGTGGGCAACCAACAGCACAAGCGGCGAAAAATACGGCTTTGCGAACACACCAAGCCCCATGGAGGAGACCAGGACGCCAAAGGCCTGTGGGATCGCACTCAGAAATCGAGGAATAAATGAGCATATTCCAAAAACAGTGGAGAAAGCGTGCGGCAAAATTTCTGTAAAAGCAGCTTTATATCAGTGTGTGGTCCTGAAACCGTAAGGCAGAATTTTAATGGCCCTGCTATTGCTATAGCTATTGCGGTGTAGCCCATCTAGGATGCAGGCTGTGCCTTCCGACTCATTCATCACCAAGATTCTTCAACTCCAGGGGGGTTGCATGAAACATTGATGAGAGAGAGAGAGGACACTGAGACCTGCAAAAGGTTAGTAATAATTATGAGTTGGAGACTTCGGCTGTGGTCACACTTAAAGTTTAATCCAGCTTCAGTTCACTTTCAGAGTGAGAGAATACATCAGCAAAGTGACAAGCTCTTTTCATTCAAGGTGCGTGCCTATTTAAGATTTAAAGAGCTTTGAATTCGTTTTCAGAGCTGAGCGTTCCCAAAGGATCAGAAGAATCCACAGTTTCCAAGAATTACAGGTCCTGAAATGCAGATTATCTATACTTGAATAAAAAGAAGTCTTTCTGCGGGATATAGAAATAATCCTCATTATTTGGCAATGGGAACGCAACCGGTTTTTAGGGGGAGGGAACAATGATTTGGGGGCTTTTTCTTCACTATCACCGATCCAATAATAAACCGTCATTTCCTTCCTTTGTCTCTGGCTAAGGTAAGAGCAGAGCTCATAGCAACTTGCAATGTTAGAAGAGATTAGACATCACGATGTAAAAGCATGGAGAGCCTGGTGATTTTAAAGAGACAGCAGCAGCAACTTGGCAGGGGCAGGGCAAGGGCAGCTGGGCAGTGGCAGCCAGTCAGATTGGCAGCCCCAAGAAGCAACCTGTTCACCGGCAGGCAGGGAGGCAGGCCCTATTTCCTTAGTCTTGGGGCACAGTGGTGAAGGCTGCTTAGAACCCACCTCAAATCTGGATCTAAATCCGTCCTTCCATCCCGTGTGTGGATGGAAGGGCTGGTGGTAGATCCGTATCTACTAGACACGGATCTACCATAAACTGGATTTCCAAAATCTGGATCTACCTTAAAACGAATTTAGGAAATCCGGATGTAGTAGATATGGATTTCAAGCGGTAAATCCTGTTTAGCAGTAAGTCTATCTGGACTTTCAGAAGGCTTTTGACAAAGTCCCACATCAAAGGCTACTGAGTAAACTCATCAGCCATGGAATAAAAGGACAAGTTCTGTCCTGGATTTGTGACTGGCTTAAGGGCAGAAAGCAGAGAGTAGTAATAAACGGCAAATTCTCAGGGTGGAAAGAAGTAAAAAGTGGGGTCCCTCAAGGCTCAGTACTGGGACCAATGCTTTTTAATTTATTCATCAATGATCTAGAAGAAGGGGTACATAGTAAAATAGCAAAGTTTGCTGATGATACTAAATTATTTAGGGTAGTAAAATCTGAAAGAGATTGCCAAGAGCTCCAGAGGGATCTCTTAGCATTGGGTGAGTGGGCAACCAAGTGGCAAATGTGCTTTAATCTTGACAAGTGCAAAGTAATGCACATTGGGGCCAAGAATCCAAATTACGTTCTATAAACTGATGGTTTCTGCAACACACCAGGAAAGGGATCTCAGGGTTTTGGTGGACAGTTCAATGAAGGTGTCAACCCAGTGCATGGCAGCAGCGAAAAAAGCAAATTCAGTGCTGGGAATAATTAGGAAGGGAATAGAAAATAAGACAGCAAGTGTCATTTTGCCCCTTTATAAATCTATGGTGAGGCCACATTTGGAGTATTGTGTACAATTCTGGTCACCACACCTCAAAAAGGATATTGTGGAACTAGAGAAGGTGCAGAGAAGGGCAACCAGAATGATTAAGGGTCTGGAACACCTCCCTTACGAAACCAGGCTGCAACGTCTAGGCCTTTTCAGTCTGGAGAGACGGCGTTTGAGAGGGGACCTGATTGAAGTATATAAAATTATGCACAGTATAGAAAGGGTGGATAGAGAAAATTTCTTTTCTCTGTCGCACAACACTAGAACCAGGGGGCACTCTATGAAGCTGATGGGTAGGAGAATAAGGTCTGACAGGGGGAAGTATTTCTTCACCCAGAGGGTCATCGGCTTTTGGAATGTGCTGCCGGAAGAGGTGGTGACAGCTACCAGTCTGGATGGCTTTAAGGTAGGGTTAGACAAATTTATGGATGACAGATGTATCAATGGCTACTAGAACGAATGCCTAGATGCATCTTTCAGGATGAGGGGGGGAGGAACTGGGGCGCTTCAAAGGCCATCTGCTGGGACTCGAGAGCAGGAGAAGGTTTGTCCTTGTCTCTGCTCGAGATGCCCATTAGCATTTGGTGGGCCACTGTGTGCGACAGGATGCTGGACTAGATGGGCTGTGGTCTGATCCAGCAAGGCTTCTCTTATGTTCTTATGTTCTTATGTAAGTGCGGAAGCACCCAAAATTTCAGAGTTCGCTGCTGATTAAAATAACCTGGATTAAGACCCAGATTAATTGTGCAGTGGGAACTCGCCCTCGGTGTTAAGTAACTCAGAAAATTCACTTTTGGGCTAGATAATGCCGAAAGAAAATTACTGGTCACTTTGCTCAAGTGTTCCCTTGCTCTGAGGGTGGACTAAATCTGGGTTAAAATTTAGGCATGCCCATAGCCTTACAGCTAGCTACAGCAGTCACAGCAGCCGCATGAGGGAGGCTGGATCCAGATGGGGTCAAAGTCCTGTAATTTTTTTCACAATTGTATCTGGTTTGCCAGACGTGACCATGGTGTTCCTGATACTGTCCCGGAATATAAACCCAATTTACTGGTCTATAGTTATTGCAGTAAAATGAACTCTTGTATTCCCAAAACGTGGCATTTTGATCTAATGTGTAGACAACGCATGATAGGTCTGGATGTGCTCTAATCTGGTAAATTGATACACTGCAGAATAAATAAGGATGTCTGGAGGCAGCAGGATTCTCAGGTGTGCCGTCCCATGAGCTCTGGAGGTCAGTGAACCAGAATTGGTGAAGGAGAGGCCACAGGAGGATCTTGGGCTCCTGCTTTAAAAACTGATCCAAGTCTGGTTCAACGTCTGTTAAGTTATATTAAGTTCTCTTCCCCTGAATCTGGTTCAGCATGAAAGACAGAGCTCGAAGGCAGTTGTCCTATTACCCTGGTGTCATGCCATCAGCAACCACGACCAAAACATTGCACTGATGATGGTGCCGAGCTTGGTGGTGGAACATCTCAGCAACAAGGTCCAGTTTCGAGAACCCCAGAATGCAAGACGTTGCATGCTCCAACCAGAAACCTGGGAAGATTTGCAAACCACCGGGAAGGGCATCCATCGCAATACGTGGCATGGAAGACAGTTGCCAAAATGGAGCAGATTGCATCAGCCTCCGTGTTGTAGGCTCCAACTGAAAACTCAGGATGAACCGCAAAGAGAGACTATGCCTTGTTTTGTGCCACCCTCGCCCTGCTCTCTGTTGGGTGCTGCACTTCAACTTTTTCATTCTGTATAAATCAAGGGATACAAACCCAAGGATCCAAGGGACAGCCGGATAAAGCAGACCACTTCCTTCAAGTGGTCAGCCACAAGTCCCTGATGCCATCACGGTGAAGAAACCAGAAGTTAATTTTTGGAAAGACCCCTATGGGGAAATGTGGCGTTGCAGAGGATGCTTTTAGGCAATGACAAAAACAGGGTTTATAATTATAATTTCCCCCCCTTTTTAATTATAGAGCTTCACATTTTTTTCCAGCGCGTCAGCTAAGCAACATTACAAACAAATGTTCCTAACCCGTATGACGCCGCAGTAAATATATTTTACCTTGGCAAAGCAACAAAAAGAGGAGACGCATAAATCAAGTCAAGGTCCAAATAATAATACATCTTCTCCAAGTGTCTGTGGGTTACAAAATAGGTCAGTAAAGGTTTCACTGTGTCCTGTGCTGGACTTCTGGCTTTTGGCACCAAAATTCTCCTGTCTTTCAAATAGTTCACCACTTTAAAGACTCCAGAATGTCCATTGTAAACCATTCCTTAACTATTATGGACCATTCAAGCAGGTCTACTGTTAGTATAAGAAAAATCTGAACAAATAGATTCGAATTTGCTTAATCTGAATCGAATTTGGTTAAATTTGAATTTAAAAGATTTGAATTGAATTGAACTTTTGAGTGTTTGATTCAAATTGAATTGAATCCCAAAAATTGCATTTGTGCTAATCTTTACTTCATAAGTCTCATGTGGCCATTTTGTCCAAGCCACCCTTATTTCTATGCATTTTATTTTATTTTACTTTGAGATGCATTGGATTGAAAGATTGGATCGTCCAGGAAAAAAAGCAGGTATCAGATCCCCAAATATCACTTGTGACCAGCTGGGGCAGGTCGGAAAGGGAAGAAAGCAGTTTAAAAAAAGTGTTAGGGGAAAACACCCTGGCCATTGTCCATGCTAGGGTGGTAGACTGACTAGGGGATTGGCTCAAATGTGTTGTCCACTTTACAGATCCAACTGCTTCCATGTACCTGAAAAAAATAGCCTGTCCAGCCTCCAAAGATGGGCCAGGATGGGTTGCCCACAACGCAGATGGGGCATAGCACACTCTAGCAGCAGCCCAGGCCAGTGTGAACCAGGTTGGTAGAAGCAGGCCAATGTGGCACATGTGTGCAGAAAAGACCTAGAAGACTACAGGTGGACTCAATTCATCTGGACGGAGCCCTGGTCTTTCAGTTGCTACATCTCATGCTGAAGGTGTTCATTTAAAACCAAGAAGCAACCAGAAATGGATTCTAAACCATCTTCAAAGACCATGTCAGCACACATCCTCCAAGAAGGAAGCCAAATGGATAATAGGGGGGACACAGTCCGAAAATACGAAGGGCAACTTTACATGCAAGTAGGAATCAGCTTGCCAAAGCTGCAGTTACTGATCATTTTATGTGCAAGAATGCACAATTAAATCTCTGTGCTTTGTCCTGTTTCGTATCTCAGAACACCTTATTAATCTTGAGATATACTGGTCTCCGGTGACTCATGATTCAGCCCGTGGCAAACAGGCTATGATTCTCTTGCCGAAAAACAAACAAAATGAAAACATTCTGTAGACCTTGCAAGTCGGGACAACCACAAATTTCCCCAAAGGAAACTGGCCGACGAGATGGCCTCTGGATGGAAACATTTGGTGTTGATCTTCTATAAGGAGCAGAACTCTTGCCTTGGCTGTTGACATATCCAAACCCTGGTCGCCTGCTGATAGACGTATATATCTACATCTGTCCCACAGTTTGACCATTTCCCTGGAACACAGTGCCCACCAGCAACCTTTGGCATGGCATTTGTCAGGTGATGAGCAAAAGCCATTTATAGCAACTGTTTCCCAAGCAACCACCACACTGAAAACGCTGAGGTTGACTTGCAAAGCTGACTAGGACTGCCATCTGCCTAGCTTTGCATTGTCTGCTGAGCCTGACCCAGGTTCCACATCACAGTTCTCCAAGAGTGTTGTTTTGCAGAATGAGAGAAGCAGTGGCCACACATTTGCCTTTTTCTTATTTTTTCTTTGCCTCCCCAGCCAGCCCTCCATGGGGCCTTCATCCACTGTAATCGTTGAGTCAGCTGGGTGGGTCTCGGCCTTAACCTTCCAGTGACAGATCATTGTGTGTGAGCTTTCTGAAGATCTGGACAGTGACGGACGTGGCTCCAGATGAAACCCATAAATCTCCCCTTGAAATCAGTGGGAGCTGGAACGTAACCTATATTGGCATGTTAACATGAACATACCTCCTCCCCTAGTGAAAGCCTCCAGGATAGAATTTCCTCCCATCCTTAATATGCTCAGCATCACCTTGTCTTGTTTTCAGATGGCCTGTGGTGCAATGCCCTCTTGCAAACCTTCCATTTTGTCATCTCTCCCGCTCGCTGCTATTAAGTCAGCGCTGCATTCCAAAGGCATGATTCAAAACCATATTCCTTTAGATTTCTCTGAGCCCTGATATCTTCTTCATGGATATGTGTGTGTGTGTTTGTACTTCTGAACTTTTGCCTTCCAGCCCACAAGAAGCACGACGCACCTCCCTTTCTCCTCCCTCGGACTTACTCAGGGCGGGTGGAATGAAAAGCCTCCAGATGGGACCACGAGAGGCCCCTCAAAAGCACATCTTTTGCTTTCTCTGCGTCTCGGCTCCTGAATGACGTCAGCGACATCTTCTGTGATCTTGGGCTCCCGGTTTAAAAACAATCTCAACTAAACAAATCATAAAACGCCTTTCCAAGATATGTTTATAAACTTGTCTCAGAGGTAGGGGTGGGAAAGTTGTATTTTTTGAGGGGGGGGACTCTTTCTCACCATAGTGTATTTTTAATAGCTTCTGTTTTGCTTCTGGTTAGGGATGCACTAAACCGGTGTGAATGCAGGCCAGTTTGAATCAGATTGGGCAGTTCAACTGGCTTGAATTCAGACTGATCTACACCCAGGTTCAAGAGGTTTGTTCTCAACTTAGCCAAAACCAAGGGGGTTCAGCCAAACCAGTTTAATCTGAACAGATTTGAGTTCAGTAGTATTTTGAACATTTCAAGGGCTTTTAAAACTGTTTTTATGTGCACATCCAGGTCAAATCAGTTTGGCCACGTCTCCATGCCCTCCGTTTAGTGCGGATTGAAATATTTTTAATCCGGATGCAGGGCCAAATTCTAATTGAGCCTGATAACACGGGCTCAATTTGAATACGAGTGTCCCCACGGAAACAGTGCTAAACCCCCGCACGGGGGAACAGCACCTTTCCCTTTTTGTCCACACTCTCCCGATAGGAAGCCGAACTGACATCACCAACTCCTGTGCCGCCCGCTGTAGTGATGGCATGGAAATGCAACCCAGCACTTCCTTCCTTGATTGTGGCACATAGGGCTGAAAGGCAATAAAAATATAATAGTAAAAAAAAAAAAAATGAAAAAAATGAAAAAGCCAGATCGCTCTACAAAGTCACTATGGGGTTTGGCGGCAGTTTACCGGAGGTGCATTCCTCCGCTCCATCTGGTACAGCAGTTTAGTATGGCTGAATCACGGGCGATCGGGGAGGGGGGTAGAATAATGGTCGTGGAAAGAGACTCGTGCGACGGTGATCACATCTTTCGCTGTAAAACTGGGGTGCTCCGTTATTGTATGCACATTTCAGAAGCTGCTATTTATCTTGCACATTCGCCTGACTTGGCAAGCAGGGAATGGTTGCAGAACGCACATTTGTCTTGCACATTTGCCTAACTTGGCAATCGGGGAAGGGGTGTGTGAAATAATGGTTGCAGAAAGAGACTCGTGGGACAGTGATCACATCTTTCGCTGTAAAACTGGGGTGCTCTGTTATGGCATGCACGTTTCTGAAGCTGCTGTACGTCTTGCACATTCGCTTGACTTGGCAATCAGGGAATGGTTGTGGAAAGAGGCTTGTTTGTGTTCAGTCACCACTTAGTGCCAAAAATGCCCAAACAGTTGCAATTTCCAACCCACAGGACAGGAACGGCGCTCACAGGACGTGAAACCCCACCTGCTAATGATGCGAGCATCAATCTCCTCCCCTAATAACCCGGGAGTGTCCCCATGCGTGGACTCAGCCTCCAAAATAATGCAGACTTGCCTCCCAAACTGTAGCAAGAACAGTTTTCTAGAGGACTAAAGTTACCACGGATTTGGGCAATTTGGTCTGCGTGCAGCCAAGTTTGGGGGCTTTGCATGGGGATGCTCCTTGCTGAATTCAGACTAGATTCAGACTATACAGTGCATGGGGACACAACCTATGAAGTTCAAACCAAACTGGTTTAACCCCATATCAAACCCAGTCACCAAATGCCTGTATACAGTACAAAGACAGTCTTTTATAAAGTGTCAGAAGGTGGTTCCTGGTGACCATTCCACAGCCTCAGGGCTACCTTCTCCTGGACTTCACTGCTCATACTTCTTAAAATGTTGGAATTACAACAATATGCCAAAGGAGTTCATCAGACAGAGAGCATTATTTTTACTGCGGAATTAAACAGCTGATAGGTGAGAGCCTCACTGTATCACTGAATCTGTCTGATGATCCAGTTGTGATGCTGGAAAGCCAGCAACCTTTCTGCTGTGTTTGGCAACAAACAGACTTGAAATTCCATGCATTGGGAAGGTACATCACAGCAAGAAGGTGTAGCTTCTCCCTTTGTCCCTTCCTGTCTTAGTTGTCCCTTCCCTGCTAAAGTTCCAGCATTACCTGGTATTATTTTGTGTTGACACACAGGTGAACGTTCTGTGACTGCCCATGCTTCTGTTCTTTCAACTTAGGTTTGGGTTGGAGAGCCTGTGTCTTCTCCAAGAAATTAATAATGGGTGGTGGTACTTCTTAGGCTATTCCCAAAATACTCCAAAATCTCACCACCCTCCACCAGTTGTTGAAATGAGTCCATGAAGCATCCGGATGCCCACTGGCAACTTAGCAGCAGATGACAGAAAACATGAAAACAAACTGATAGAGAGCAGCACCAGAAAGTTTACATAGGAACATCAGAGGAACCCTACTGGATCAGGCCACAGCCCATCTAGTCCAGCATCCAGTCCCACACAGTGGCCCTCCAATTCCCTTCGGGCATCTTAAGGAGAAGACTTCATCTGTTCTCGAATCCCAGCAAGCTGCTTTAGAGGCATCCTGCCTCTCCAGCCTAGAGGATGTCCCTGGGCATCCATTCTAGTAGCCATTGATACATCTGTCTTCCATGAATTTGTCTAATGCTTCCTTAAGTGAAGCCTCTCTTAAATGCTAGTGGATGGCCAGCCACTAGCATTTGGAGTTGGAACCAGGGCTAGACAGTTTTTGATAGCTGCGTGCAGAAGAAGTGCTCTCAAGGAAAGCGATACTCGGTTGTTCCCAGGCTGGAACATTTGAAAAGGACTCCTATCCGCCAACCTCAGTTCCTTTGCAGCTTGACCAGGCAATGATCCCTAAATGCCCTTTCTCAGAAACATGGCTTGGCAAAACACTTTGGAATCCAGCATCCCATCTTTTATCACCTCCCCAACAGAAGTGTCAAGAGAGTGTGAACCTCCTGATGGCCTCTGAGAATGAAGACGGCAAGACAGGTTAAAACAGCCCAGGTTGGAATGCTGGTCAGTGCCCCTTTCTTAATAACATGATCCTCAATTTGGAAGAATAACGGGGTTTGTGGAAAAATTAAATCCTCCAGTACACGCAGAGGAAATTCCAGAGCAAATGCATTGACAGACATGTTTTGGAAGCCAGCAAATTATCTTGGCAATATCCCAGGGTTCCCATCCCCCATGGTTTCCCCGTGGTCCTCAACATGCTCTTTTCTGAGAGGTTCCTATGACCTTTACAATGAAATTGTCTAATCTTCAGATCTGTCTCTATTCATCTCTCTCCTGCTAGGTTGCATATATATATAAAAAAACACCCTTGCATTTATAATCCAGTTTTCCTCCAAAGAGTTCAGGCAGCCGGCCTTTTCTCTGTTCTCTACCATGTTGTCTTCACAGCAATTCTCAGAGGTAGATGGGTGTTGACAAAAGAGACTCTGGAGGAAACTAAACCGAGGATTTCATAAGTTGATTGCCTTTGCATTTCAAGTAGAGCAATACAACAAGAGTCACTCTACCAAAAAAAACCCCCTGTATTTAGAAAGAGAAAGAATATTTTTCTCTAAAGGGAAATAATAATGGAAGCCAAATAAACCATTAGATTTGACCATATAACAACAAATAAAAAGGAATCCTTTCAAATGTTGACAAAACACATATTGGTGAAGCATGTTTGCAAAATGGAAATGAAATCATGTTTGCACTGTTCTGGTACTATTTCAGGAGCCAGATTTGGCTTAAATCAAACCAGTTCAAACCAAACTGAACCATCTGAGCAAACTCCCCCTAGTTTGGTTCATATTACACCAGCCCCTCAAGAACAGGGATTGGTTCCGCTGTCCGGTTCGATCTGAACAGAATCGAACCCAAAACGAACTTGCACATCTCTAGTCGCAGGAAGGGCATGGAATAGAAAAACTGGAAGAAGCAGCCGTGGGTGTGAAGGGCCTATAGCTCTTTCCCCGTGTGTGTGTGTGTGTGTGTTTGTGTGTGTGTTCTGAACATCTTGCTCTGATATGCAGTGACTCTGAATCATCTTGCCAAACTCATTCTCTCCAACACAGACCAAAGACTTGCAGAGATATAGTTGTTTGTTCAGAGTGCATTTGCAGCAAGAAATTATCTGAGAATGGTCACTGCTGAACCATCAAAGGCCGCTTCCATCAGGGAGGGTCTCCAATGAATTTCTATCACTTTGACACCTTATATTTGGACAAAGCAAATTGTGCTCTTGATCTGTCCAGCGCCTGTTCCAAAGGACCACCTTCAATGCTTTGGCTGTGAGCAAAGGCCTCCTTCTCTTCTCTCTCTCCCCCCCCCACCTCCACTTCATTGACACTGGGGGATATATATCTCAAAACTTGGCTCAGGCAACCAGCACATGCCTTGAGGATTACATAAAGGGTGAACATCAACTCCAGTCAAAAGGGGGAATTAAGGAGAAAGGCCTCTATTGTTCTAGCCTGCCTTCTTAAGGAAGTTGATTGGCAGTAAAATGTCTTAAGTGACAGATGTAATGTAAATATTGCCTGGGCCAAAGGCACTGCGTCACTTTGAATATCTGCCATAAATCAATTTGTTCTTTGCCTGCAAAGAACAAGGGCTGCTGTCCTATTGGAATTTTCAGGAATGCCACTTTCCACAAAAAGAAATTGCCCAAAAAGTTGCAGAGCAAAAGGTTTACACTAATGGCCTGAAGTAATAGGCCTCCAGAGCCTGAAAGAAGACAACGGCTTGTGGGGCCCTCCCCCATAGGCAGTGCACAGCCCAGGATGTGCAAATGTAACCAAAGGGGCATATACTGGTTTTTAACACCTTATTTAAATTTGTCAGCTGCTTTACTGCATATGTAACTCATTACAGAAACCAACAACGAAGGCAAGATCCAGATTTGCTGACATACAGATCTGTTTTGCAGTTATGAATTGCAGCTGCCCTTAATATAAGCTTGCTACTGAAAGGCTGTGTCTCCATTCAGAGACATAAGAGGAGCCCATCTGGTCCAGCATCCCATCTCAGTCAGTGGCCCACCAATTGCTCATGGGCATCTCAAGTAGAAGACAAAGGGCAAAGCTTCACCTGCTCTTGACTCCCTGCAAATGGCCTTGAGTTACCCTGCCTGTCCTTTCAACCTTCAGGTGGTAGACAGGCACCCATTTTAATAGCTATCAATACACCTGTCCTCCATGAATTTTTCTATAAGGACATAAAAGGACCTCTGGTGGACTGGGCTACAGCCCATCTAGTTCAGCATCCCATTTCACACTGTGACCCGCCACTTGCTTCTGGGCATCTCAAGCAGAAGACAAAGGCAAAAGCTTGACTTGCTGTGTCAGCAGCTGTATGTTTCCAAATTACCAGTCTCCCCTGCCTTGAGCAACCTGTCAGTCTCCTGAAATTGTCTTCTATGGATGGATATTCCACCGTATAGAACTGTTGCTATGGCCATTTCCCCATGCAAGCCGTTTGGGTCTGATTGGGCACACATTGGACCGGGTGCAGGACCGAGACTGAATGTTGCCCAACCCCATGCCATTCCCAGTAATGCAGGCTGGGTGCAGGCTGGGTGTGGATTCAGCTGTCCCCATGCAAACCGTGCCAAACCCCAGCATGGGGGAGCAGCACCATCTTCTCTCTGCCCCCCCCTCTCCTCATTGGAAGACAGAATGACGTCCCCCACCCCTGTGCCGCTCGCTGCAAATGCTGCATCCCTTCCCTTAGCGGCGCAGAGAAGCCAGAACCAAATGGAAAAAATAATTTTAAAAACCCAAAGCCGCTACAAGGTTTGGTGGCAGTTGAGCAGTTTTGTGCACCTTTGCTCCACCCGGGAACCACGAAAACACCTGGCAAGCTTAAAATGGAGAAAAATCAAGCCATTATCATGCCCACCTTGGCGATTGGGAAACGGGGGCGGAATACTTGTATAAAAGAGTGTCATGGGGCAGCGAAGGCCATTTGAACCCCTCATCATTTCAACTTTAACACCATTTACTCCCAAGAAATCTGAGCAGTTGTGATCTCCAATGCACAGGACAGGAATGGCAAGCACCATCTCCTCTCTGCCCCCCCGCACATGAAACCCCACCACCCACTGATGCGAGCGCCAGTCTCCTCCCCAAATAGTCCAGTACTGTCCCCATGCACAGGCTTGGCTCGCAAAGCAGTGCATGCCAAGCCCCCAAACCATGCACAGACCTGTTTTTTCCAGTACCAAATCTAAAATGCATGGGGTCATCCCTTGCCGAGCCCAATTTCGATTCAGACCAAAACATGCATGGGGACGCACCCTATACTTTAAAGAGAGATGTAATGAATATTACCATCAATCCCTCCTCCAAGGAGCTCAGGGCCAAAGATTTAGTTCTCTTCCTCCCTCTCTTTCTGCGGAGCAGCTTAGTCCAAGAGATCATGCACCAGGATTCCAGATCCCTCCAAGCTGTGCAGACAAACTGCAGCCTAGTAAGAAACCACATGCTGGACTTAATTCCTGGCATTTCCAGTTCAATACGGTTGTCCATTACACAACATGCTAACATCTATAGTGTGGTTCTGCTTCCTCCAAGATCCAACTTTCCATTAAAATGGCCAGAGACAGAACCTTCAGGAGGACTGCTTTGCCCAGATCATTGCTGACAATGTTATATTTGACAGAGAAAGCGACCTCTGCTAATTCTTCCCAGAACACAGTTGGTATAACGTGGTGGTTTCCAGAAACAGATACCAAGCAAATATGGTGGTAGCAAGTGATACTCCAGAGATGAGGCACTTCTGGAATTATGGCCTGCTGAAGAGACAGCCCAGGGACTGATGCTCTCTATGTGCAATATGCAATGACATGCACATCTGGGTATCTCAGTGGTGCAAAATACCTGGAAGTGTGCAATTGCTGACTCTGAACAAATGCAGTGGCCACCTCCACAATGGAAGCTCCAGCTACAAGGTAAATTATAGACCAGGTTTTCCCAAAAGAAGCTATAGTGTATTTAGGGAGAATATGGGAGGGTTGTCACAGATAGCGCAGACTTTGGATCCATCCAGAGCTCAGTTACTTGTTCTGCAATGTTTGGATATTCCAGAATAAAGGATATTCTGGAATTCAAACATAGATATGGTGTGGTTGTCACAGATAGCACGAACTTCGGATGCATCCAGAGGTCAGTTACATACTCTGCTATATTTGGATATTCCATAATAAAGCACATTTTGGAATATCCATGCTTTATTCTGGAATATTTTAATATAGCGGAATATGTCTGGATGCAGCCATAATTGCACTATATATCCCCCATCTGGATTTGGCCAGAGGGTTTGTGTTATGTATTGGACAAAGCCCAGAATTAGGTATAAACTCCCAGGTTTTTAATCCTGGGAAATGAAACTGGGACTTTTGGTGCTTAAAGCAGATCTTTTACCCCCTAAAGCTGAGCCTACCCCAGCAGAAACCTGGTTGAATGCAAACTTTCTGTGCTGGACAGGCAAACATCCTGGAAAGTTATGGCTTTCCGTGTTTTTGTCTTCATCGCGTATAGACGTTTTGATGGCTGCTTCTTACTTATGCCTCAGTCCGCAGCATTCTTGGCTTCCTTTGCTGGGAAAGAAAAGCACTTGTGTGGGGGTAGGGAGTTTGGGGCTTTTGGACTCCCAAGAAGCACCACAGCTACCTTTGCAACGTTGTTCCTTAAGCCACTAACAGCTCGTGGTTTGGAGTGTTTGTTCATGTGCAACAAATTTCACTCATCCTAATTAACTGGGCAATCTGCAGGGCCTTTTACCCCTCCCCCTCCTCTGGTTAATACGGCCATGATGGTAAAATCATTGGGGCCACCCACCCAAGCAACATTTGATAGTCTCCTTGGTTTGGCTTGGATTAAAACAAGGGATAACCAATGAGAACCAGCAAACTCTCAGATGTACCTAAAAATATCTGTTGCTTGGTGGTCCAGAAGAACCAGCCATTACTTGTGCCTTTAAACCTGTTTGGCGGTGGAAGGGGTGAAAAGCCACATGCTATAACTCAGTATTGGTGGCTGTTGAAATCTGGCCCATAGTTGGCTTAGGCCTTGTTCAGAAGCACAGCAGCTTGCTAAAGGTTTTGTCAAAAAGTCCTAACATTTGAGAACTTCTGTGCACTGGGCAAGGGACGTGTGACTGAGCACTCTACAATCATAAGGCCCACTACATGTGTAACATGGCGTTCCTGTAATGCAGTGTTTCCCAAACTTTTGACATATGTGTACCCCTTCTATAATTTTCGTAACGCTGAGTACCCCTCATAAAAAACATTAGGGATAAAATTGTATTTTATAAAAATAATCAAAATCAGTGAAACTTACTAAAGCACGATAACAGGCACCTGGAACTAACTATTAAAGAAGTAAGTTGTCTCTGTAATGAAGTGCAGTATATTCACGCCATGTCACGCCTCACAAGACTGTTAGTTAACACTGCTATTCTCCGGCGTTTAAACAGCTCTGTGGCTCAACATCAACTGTTAATGTTCCCGCAGTTTAAAAATGGCCGAACCCGAGCTGCGCGAAGGATGTGCAGAAGTTCCTGCCATAATGAGTTGCAATACGATGTACGATGGCACCAGTTCCCGTGTAAAAACTGTGATACCTATTTCTTTGCTTGTTCTGTGGGCGCAGCTAAGCACGGTGCAGTGGATATTCCCACGTGATCCCCACCAAACTCCGGTGCAACGTGTACCCCCACCAAACTCTTCCCGTACCCCTGGGGGTACATGTACCACACTTTGGGAAACACTGCTGTAATGTATGTGGTTCCATAGGCATGTTTTGTTGTCTACTTGAACAAGGACTGCAATATGTGCAAGTGTGCATCATGTATGACCCCATACACATGCAAATGTCCAGATAATTTGAAGGAATAGACCCGAAATTCAACGTTCATTCAAATTTTTAAATTCAAATTTATGGACATTCGATTCAAATTCAAATATCAAAATTTGGACAAATTTGATTGAATTTTGAATACCTTGGGACAGGGTTTCCCAAACTGTGGGTCGGGACCCACCTCTAGGAAATTTAACCGTATTTGAAATAACTTTTTTGATGTAATTATTTAATTAAGTAATAAAAAAATTGTATTAAAACTTTGTTTGTTATTTGAAAAGTCCTTTATTCATATTGGTAATGGTTAAATTTCCTAGAGGTGGGTCCCGAGTTGGTAAACTTATATTAGATGGGTCGTAGCCCAGACAACTTTGGGAACCACTGCCTTGGAATATTCGTGCACAGCCCTACACGGCAGTCGATCCCAAAAGAGGATTGTATTCCTGGATATAATTTGGAATGAGGGCCAATGCAGAAAGGGCCAAAGAGCTACTTGCTAGGTATGCGCATGAATATTCGTCAGGTTTTCAATTCATATCGAATATTGTCTACCTTCGAAGAATGACATCCAAATGTGAAGTGAATGCTCTTCTGCATTCGTTGAAAGCTTTGTCATATTTGTGAGGGTGGGGAAGCAGCAAAGCAGCTGTCCAGTGGCATCTGCAGCAGATTCAGTATGGATTCAAAGGGGATTCGGAGGCAAACATGGCAGCAGGGGTTCAAATCAAATTCAAAGAGCTTTTGGATTTGCAGCAGACTCAAATCCTACCATATTGAAAGTGGATCTATCGACACAAAGGTGAATTTCCTTCACATCCAAAAAAATTCGTGCACTTCCCTCCTATTTGCTTTTGTGTTGGGGATTTTAAAGAATGCAGAAGCTGCATCCGGATATTCTTGAATAAGGCATAGCTAATCCAAAATATCCAAATATAGCTGAATAAGGAACCAACATCTGGATGTTTTTTGACAAAGTGGGTTGCACTAGTTCTGGGCACTTCTGGGGCCTATTGCTCCGCAATCTCCTTTGCAAAATGGCTGTGTGACATTGCATTAAGAACATTGTTGTTGCTGCTGCTGCTGCTAAACAAGCCACAAAACATAATTTACATAGTTTTCCCTGTGAAGAGAAAACTGGAGGGTTAAAAGAAATATTATGGATTGTGTGGTCTCTCTGTGTGTGTACGCTTGCACATGTCTGTGTTAGTAGTTAGTATTTAAGCCCAGGAGATATTCTTGCAGGGACCCCAAGTGGCATTTTATGGCAGCCTGGGTGCATGGCTTTGCATTGTGTGGGTGGCTGCATTTTTCACATGGCCCCCATATTCCCAAGGTAGGTCAGGGGAGAAAAGGAAGGAGGAGAGGCGCTGTGGTTGTATTCCTTGAAGTTGAGACAGAGCTCCTTCTGAAACGTTTTCTCTAGGGGTTCACCGTTTGGAGCAAAAAATGGCTACAAGTTCATGTAAGTGGAAGGGCGCCGAGCCAAAACAAACACAGCAGCCCAAACTCCCTCTTTGACGTGGAATTTGCTGTCTGTCCTTTAGATTCCCGTAGTGCTGCTGCCAGCGAGCCAAATTCTGTGTGAGTGGGAAAGGGAGAGTCCTTTGTTCTGGCAGGACCACGAGCACTGGTCCCAGGTCCAGTCCAGTCCAGACCAGACCAGATCATTTATTTAGCCTAGCAGTTCTCTTGGGGCACATGTGCTGGTGGAAGCCAGAGACTTCAAAAAACTGTTTGTTCCCATTTTCAAGGTAACTAACCGAGATCTCTTTAATCCAGATCTCTTCTTCCTTTTTTCTTTTCCTTTCTTCTTCTTCTTCTTCTTCTTCTTCTTCTTCTTCTTCTTCTTCTTCTTCTGCTTTTCCTCTTTCTCTAGTTCTTCCTTCTTTACTTCTACTTCTTTGTCTTCTTCCTATTCCATTTCCTCCTCTTCTTCTCCCCCTCCCTCTTCTTCTTCCTCCTCCTCCCTTTCAAGTTCCTCTTTTACCTTTTCTTCCTCTTCCTGATCCTTTTCTTCCTTTTCTTTTCTTTCCTTTCTTTCCAGATCCTCTTCCTCCTCCTCTGCCCTATAAAGCCCATAGTACTTTGCTTTAAAGGATTTAAGTATCTAGGATGAAAGCATCTGTCAAGCAGGCACAACTCTGCAGCAATAATTCTAATCTGCGGTTTTGCTCTAAACTTGATTTCTCTCCCCCTCCCTCCTCTGCTTTAAAGTATGTGGACACAAAGAAGTTAGTATAGTGAAGTCAAGGCTGGCCTTGACTTTTTTTCCTTTGTTGTTAAAAAAAGAAGACCCTATAAAATAGGAAACAACCACCCACACACTCAGTTTTGTGAAGGTCGGTGACTAACATCAGGCATGCAGGTGGGAGTCTTTGCTAGGGTTGGACTAGGGTTTTCCTTCCCCCCTGAGCTCCTTTAATCCAGATCTAAGAAGATCCGGATCTAAGGAATGGGTACTTCCCTTAATCTGGATCGTGTAGATCCAGATTAACATGACATAATAAATGTGCAAAACACTTCTTATTCTGTAAACTAAGTTCAGAGAGGAAAATTCATAAAGGAATTTTTGACGCCTATAACAAATGCAGCCAACAATAATAGCCACAGGCTGTGGCCACACCATGGGCCTATTCGCACTTGGCCTTTTTCTGGAGTATATCTCAGGATAGGGGTCTGTGGTCCACATGCTAATGCAGACTCTAGCAGATCTCACTTTGGTCCTGCTGAAGCCTGCACTAGGATATGGACAGCAAATCCCTATTCCAGGATATATTCCAGAATAAAGCCAAGTGCGAATAGGCCCCTTGACTTTAATCCTTCTTCAGAGGGTCTTGTGATGCTGGAGAAGGGTGGAGATCTAAAAAGGTCTCCTAAAGGAGTCTCAGGACGGGAACAGAAAGGTGTGAGCAAAGTGACCCAACTGAGGAAGGAGGATCAGGTATTTGGTGTGGTCAGAGTTAGTTTGCTTTCAGTCCAGCTTCTTAATAAGACAGACTAGTTCAGAAAGGTGTGACCACAGCCGCAGAATACTATGGATACAATATAAAATAGTCATTAATGAAAAAGGTCTGGGGGAGAGGAACTGAGAAAGCACTTTATCAGTGGGAGCAATCAGCAGCGCCCAAAGATCGTGAAATGTAATTTTGGGTGAAAGACCTTGTATAAGCAGAGACTGATAGGTAATTAACTCCTGAAGGGCAAATTCCCATACTTTATCCTGCCAGAGCCTACAAGTCAATTTAGAAGACTCCTTACATGACCTGGAGATGACCACTTTACCAGCGAAAAGCAAAAAATTGAGAAGTATTTTATGATGTAATGATTCGTTAGGTCCTTTGTGAAATTGTAAAAGAAATATTATGGATTGTGTGGCATTCAGGGGTTAAGATAATTTGTGACTGCAAGATGAGGTTAATTCCCTGTTGAATCAGGTTGGGATCTGATCTGGATCTGATCCGAATGAGATTTGGGTTAGACTTGAAAATTCTTAAGTCTAGACTTTTTTTTGAGGGGGGGGGGAGCAGTTCATGATACCAGTTCCTCTATAAAATTGGGAATGGGGGAACTCAACCAAAGGCGTGCAAAGCATTTTGCTCTCCAAACTAGCCAGGGCTATCAAAAGGAGAAAACTTTAGCAAAACTTCAAATCACAGGCCCCAGAAGAAATGGTAAGAACATCATATCTATCCAGGGCTGTAACACAAGCTGTAAGCTTTGCTTCAATGCCAACCAAGACAAATTCCTCTAAACTACCCATCCAGGTTGAACGGGAACAAATGCAAGCATTTCTAGACAAGAGATATTTGGACTTTTGACTCCTCCTTCAAATATCATGCTAATTTAGGACAGTGATGGTAAACCTTTTGAGCTTGGTGTGTCAACATTCACAAGAAAACGTAGCTTAACTCAGCTGTGTCACATCTAGAAATATCCATAATTTTGTGATATTCATAGCTCTAGTAAAAAATTATATTTTTGATAAATGTATTAAAAGCAAAAACAAATAATTCTTTAAAGTAGTGACTTTTGTTGCTGAATTTCGTTTGCTAAATCTTCTATTGAAAGTTGGTATTTCGTACACTTCAAGAACAAAGCAAGCACTACATGCCCAGGTGCCAGGGTGACCAGGTGTGTCACCCAAAAGGGCTTGGCGTGTCACCTGTGACACGCGTGTCATAGGTTGGCCATCACTGATTTAGGAGGTTTCTTTCTTTCTTCTGGGTTTTGGAAGAAGCAAATTCCATTAGATCTGGACCAAGGAGACCACAAGTCAAGGCCCTTTCTGCACTGGCCTTTATTCTGGATTACATCTTGGAATTATGCCCTGCCATCCACATGCCAATACAGACTGCACTGCTCCAGGATATAAGGCAGAATAAGACCCAGTGCAGAAAGCGCTCAGATCCTTTCTAGACATGAAGCTCACAAGACCTTGGGCCTCTCATTATCTCTCAGCTTAGCCTAACATACAGGATTGATGACAGGGTGACATGAGAAGAATGAGCTCTTTGGAGGAGCGTCAAGGTCTAAGGTAATAATGAATAATTTACTTAACATTATCTTAAAAGTAAAAAAAGTAGGAGGAATCTTCACTACCCACTCTAATTTGTAAAAGAGCCAGAGGAATGGAGAAAGAAGAAGTGGCCGGTCTTGTTGAAAACATTATCTCTGAAGACCAACAAAATACATCAAGAGAAATCAGAGGAGGTGAGCTGCGACTAAAGCATCCCTCAACCCGAAGGTTGCTTAGAATCTTGGGACTTAAAAAATAAACGTAAAAGAAATCCTGAGAGCCCCTCCAGATGGCTGCCTTTCTGTGCTACTTACTTTGAACTTAAGGAGTTCATTTTTTACGAGCCCCGTTGAAAAAATAAATCAATCAATAATTCCTTGACATATACAGTTAGTAGTTGATGGTTTGGCATGGGTTTAAAGGATCGGCGCTGTTATTTGGACAATGACAACAGTCAGATACCATTTGATTGCAGCGAATACGGCCGGCGGACTTTCCACCCATAGTAACTTGATACCCAATCTATCTCCACGGGGTAGCCTCTTTTCATATATCTGGCTAGGCTGAGAAAGCTGAATTATAAACAAATCGTCCTGAACGGCCCTTTCTCACGTCTTGGATCAGACAGATGCTGAGCCTGATTGATGGCCCAATTAAGTTACTGGAAGGACTTTTTCACCCCCTCAGTGACTCTCATAAGCTCCAGATCAGACAGAACTTGACTTTTCCCCTCCCTTCCCCTGTAACATCTGTACCATTCAAAGGCTCCATTCCCAGTATGGCTGGATTGCTGCATGCTCACTGCTTTCCTAGGAAGACACAAATGCCAAGGACATCGCAGGATTCCATTTCCTCGTGCATGAATGAGTTCTGGGGATTTATGGCTTTTCCCCTTATTTGTTTACTTATGTAAAGTGTGGAGGCACACAGGGGCATTTCAAGAGCCAGTGCTTGTCCCAAACACATTGTCACAACAACACCCACTTTGGATGCATCCAGACGTCACTTGCTTGTTCTGCTATTTTTGGATATTCCAGAATAACAGACTGCCAGGAAGTATGTTTATGCTGCTTTATTCCAGAACATCAAAAAAAAATGTGGAATAATTGTGGAATAATTAAGTGATGTCAGAATAGGTTTGCATTTTTCTCCTCTTAGCAAGTCATCTTGCATTGGGGAAGGACATACAGAATTTGTAAATTTTATTCCCAGAATTTCCATGTAATGATTTGGGGCAGGGGATAACCCACTTGACCCTCTGAAATCTCCTACACAACAATGAACTATAAATGAAAGTACTAATCCAGCAAAAGCCTCAAGTGTGGATTTATCTTGAACAGAACAGAACGGAACGGAACGGAACAGAACAGAACAGAATGAAGTTTCGTCACTGAGAAACGTTCCTCTTCAGGGCCACGAAATTAAGGGAGACATCATAGAGAATGCCTGATCAGGGGGACTCTAATGGACATTTGCTGGGATCTAAAGACCAGGTAAAAGTGTTGCCTTTGTCTTCTGCCTGAAATGCCCAGAAGCAGTTGGTGGGCCACTGTGTGGGGTAGGATGCTGGACTAGATGGGTTATGGACTGATCCACCAGGGTTCTTATGATCTTTTGACCTGATATCACCACATGGAAGGCTACATTCACCAACAGTGAAACAAAAAATAATTCCTCCTCCTGGCCTGCCATGGTGGACACGTGATAGCAGATATCCCAGAAGGCCCAGATATACCATAGAACAGCCTTGGCGTCTGAAGCCAAAGTAAACAGAATTTCAGAAAATATATTTTGGCATGCAAGCGACACCTGCTGAAGTTCCTTATTCAGCATGGTGGATCCATGACCTGGATTTCACATGGTAACGAAAACGTTGGAGCACCCACCTCTATGACAAAAAGCTTTTCATATTTTGCATTTGGGATTAAGAGTGGTGGGAGAGTGGTGTCACGGGATTTCTTTCTCTCCAGATCTGAAGGTCCCAGTTAACGTCTGAGATCCTATGTAACTGGAATTCTCCAGTTTCCATGGGCAGCTCAGAACAATGGCTTCCTGTTGCACTCTGGGTAACCTTGGATTGGCTCGCTTTCTTGCATGCAAATGGGGGAATCTGAACCGTTTCTGCTTCAAAAGAGCAGCGCCCAACCTGCCCCAGAACAAACATCCAGGAGAAATGTAAATTATGCAGCCCCTTCTCCCCACCCTGTTCCTCGGCCTTCCTCCCCTCCCAAGAGCAGGGAGAGTTCTCCTTTTTCCAAGCCAGTCAAGAAGATGATGCCTGAGTGTGTATCAGTTCATTCAAAGAGAGAGAAGAGGCTCTGGTTTCAGTTACTGGACCAATCATGCAACGGTTGTAAATAGGGTTTATTGCTCTTTATGAGAATGCTGTCTGATGCTTTTACAACTTTCACAAGTCATAAACGTCTACATCAATTTAAATGTTTTCTGAAAAGATCCCCCCCCTTCCCCTTTCTCCTTATGCTAGGCAAAGTTCCTAAATTGGTTCTGATCATGCCATCCACTGTAAAAAAAGAACTGGTGCAAGTTAAACTTCCATCTCCAAATACTTTAATATTTTTTCTTTGTTAGGATCAAGAGAACTTTGTTCTCATCTGGGATGCTGGTGATGGTGCAGATCAGGTGGGTGGTACCCCTGGACTTGCAAGCAAACCAGGAGTGTTCCTTCTGCAACCTGGTTTGGTCTAAGGGAGGCCCCGCCCCCCAGAAGGCCATCCAAGGGTGTGGGGGGTGGGGTCCAAGGCTCCCCTAGACCACATCAGCAGAGTGAAAGGGAGGCTCCTAGTATGTTTGCTGGTCAAGTTTACCAGCCAGTATGGAATCATCTGTTTTCTGATTTCAGAAGCAGAGCAGGATTGGACCTGAGGCCTTTCCGCACTAAGCCTTATTCTGGAATGTATCTCAGGATAGGTGTCAGTTGTCCACATGACGTTGCAGACTATGGCAAGGCCTCACCTGGTGCCCGCCATAGCCTACATGACCACATGGACAGTAGGCCCCTATTCTGGAGGCTAAGTGTTGAAAGGCCCATGGTTAGAACTGAGGTAGGAGAGTACATTGGAAGAGCATGTTCTGTAGGCTACACTGGGAAGTCAAAATCAACATCCAGAAGAAAAGCGCAAGCCACTTGGGCCACATTCCCATTACAAGTTTAATGCGGTTTCCCTAAACCGAAATAATAGAACCAGGTGCAAACACAAATTTGCCTGATCCCATTACTTTCAACTTAATCATGTTCAATCCGGATTCTGAAGATTGTATGTGCCGTACGTGACTCAAGGAGGGACTCAAGTGGCTACTTTCTAAAAGCTACTTTTGGGGGCTGCCCTGCCCTCTTCCTCCTGGCATGAATGTGCCACCCATAAGGGACCCCTTCACGGAGCCTAGCTGGGTGGCTGGGTGGCTGCCGCTTGCCTGGATGGAGGAAAACCAGCACCAGGCAGCCAGCGATTCTTTCCGCTCCTCTCCCCATTGCCCAGGGCACACAGCAGCAATGGCAACTCAAGCCCCCTTTGCTCGCTAACTGTCACAGCCTTAAAAACATTCACACATCTCCCAGAACCTGCAGCTGCTTTCCTTTCTTTTCCCTTTCTAAAGGTCAGAACTTTCAGAATTGCACAAAATTGCAACATTGTTATCAGGTGTGAAGTGGATAGATTGCTACAGTGTAGCGGCTGCTGTAAGGGGTGGATTTTTGCAATGAAATCACTATCTTTGGAAGCAAGCTATTGGGGGAGGGAAACCTTAAACAAGCATTCTCATCCCACTAAAACTGTACCGTTCCCACAGCAAGAGATGTAAAGTGTTTCAAGCGCACGAACCGGAGCGAGCCCTGTTGAAATGAGTGTTAACATTTACGAAGCTTTGGGGCAATTTAACACGCAGAAAGCGTGTTAAGCCAACCTGATGTGGGGACTGCGAGGATCGAAACTGTTTCGAAACTGTTTTAAGCTTGTAATGGGAATTTACCCTCTGTCTCACTGCCAATGAAACCATGTGGATCTTTCCACGCAACCAAGGGAAGTCAAGGTAGACTCAGAGGCACCATTGCCACAGCAAATCAACCAGATAAAAAGTCCCTTGCTCCCAGGCGCCTCTGAGCTCCTGCTTATTTCTGCCCGGATGAAATTATAAACTTGCTTGCAGACATATAAATTCATTTATGCAAATTTTATGCAGACTCGTTACCCTCCTGCCCTAAGGTTTGGCAAGGCATGCGGCCACCCTAAATGTGGGACAATATCATTTTACAAGCAAATGGTTGGTTTTTAAGACACACACACACACACACACACACACAAGCTAAGAGCAAGAGAAGCCAAACATTTTATTGCAGGCCTGTTCCTCATTAAGGCCTTAGCATTCTCACACAAAAGCTAATTACTGTTTTTTTCTGTCATGTTATTTTGATTCATATTTCCTGTCTGGAAAACAGACGAGAGCTTTCGGCACGGGGCCAGAGCCAGGCTATAGTGTCACCCTGGCGGGAACCTACCACAATTGTAGAACAAGGCAGACGAAAGATCTTTGCTGCATGTGTGTGAGTGAATACGCTTAGAGGAGGAAATAGGAATTTTCCATGTAGGCGTAGTTCACACACACACACACAAACACACGCACACACAGAGAGAGACTGTCCTGGACTAATGGAAAGAAAGGCATTTCATACTGCCGATTTCTGCTCCGGAAATGCCCCCTAGAGAACAGGGCCCGTAGCTCTTTTAGTAATGATAAAACTGGACAAAATCCACATTTGCTATATGGGTGGGAATGGTGTCTGTGCAGCCAACCTGTTGGGCTTAGACAAATAGGAATTCTCAGTGGACTGATAATGCTATTCTGGTGCCTCTAATCAAAACACAGACACCGTGGGTTGGACTCTGAAGGGCTCATTTGTTGCATAATAAAGGTCTGGGGTGGGGGTGGGGGGGGGAACGGACCGCAATGCCTGGCAGAGAACCGAGCCTATGAGTGGACACAAACAGGAGTTGCTCTTCTATACAGTTAAGATGTCTAATTGCAAGCTAACCTTTGGAACCAACCAAGGTCAGTAGAGACCTTCTAAGTAGAGATGGGTGGGTGACGTTGGGTGCCACTGCTGCAGCCCAAGATATTTGCTTTCACTGGGAAATGCTAAAAATCAATCAGGTTGCCATTCTGGTTGTGATCAGGAAACTGGCAAATGGAACAAGCAGGAGCACTGACAATAAAGGGTTTGGTGGACAGTTCATCACGGTTCAGGAGCCGCCTGAAGCTGAGCTCCAAGATCCTTCGGTTTGTTAGATCAGATGATAGCTAGTTATGTCATCAGGGGACGTTTTCTCACTTCCCTTCCCACTTGCTGGACGGGAAAGGAGCATGATTAACCAACATTGACTTAGGGATGTGTACAAATATTTGTAGGCATTCGAAATCTGATCAAATGTGCCAAATTTCGACATTCAAACTTGAATAGAATGTCCTGAAATTCGAATGTAAACATTCAAATTGATTTTCAAACTTCAGATCTGCTCCATACCTAATCAATGATAAGTGAACTTCTGGTGAGAGCAGGCATGCTTGGAGGCTGTAATGGTTGTAGTGCGAATAGGTCTAGAGTTAGATGGGCTGATCCAGCAGGGCTCCTCTTATGTGATTATGTTCAAATGGATTACCATCTTGCTTCTATGCTGAGCCTTCAGATAGAGTTCCAGGCAAAGCCCAGAATAAGAACAGGGCAGAGTTTGTACCCCCCAGGAAAAGTCCCAACCAGAACAGGAAGTCTACACAGCATTTCCTGTTGAGGCAGGACAATGTCAAGCCAGGATGGAAGATATCACCACTTTGGAAGATGTTCAAGCCTAGGAAGGTCCTCCTCATGTTCTTCCCACTCAGTAGCTATAGATCAATGGCTGCATTCCCAAAGGCTCACAGCAGCTGAGGGCAGAGAACACAGATCCAACCAGGTAGATCACCACCTTCCACACTACTTTGATCTGCCCTGGATATGAGAATCTTGGCCATGTTGTTCTTAAAAATATATGCATTAAAAAAGGAGTCCAGACACGTGTCTCTGATTTGTTGGTACAACCCCCAAGCTGCTGTTTTATGGTAGCATAATGCAAGGACCTACTGGTTTTCTTTGTTCATGCATCGGGTGACTTACCTGCACTCTAATTAAAGTGAATGAAGCATGAGGGTAAATTAAGACCATATCATCTGGGGAAAGGAAATCCTTTTGCTTCTCTAGTCCTGCAATCTGTGCCTGCATTCACACACCTCTTATTTACCTCTGTTTCCTGTACTACTCTTTGTTCCTTCCCTAGAGCTCTCTGAGCTTCAGTGGCCTCACCCACTGTCCAAATCACGCCACTGTGTTGACTAAGCAAGTCCTATACAAGGGGAAAGGGAAAGAAATAGGGAAATCCAAGCAACAAACAGAGTTGTGCAAAGTGAGGAAACCCTGGCAGGCCTTAATGAAGTTTGCATTACTTTTCCCAGTAGGACCTCAAATTTAATGGCATTATGTTTTAACGCTACTCGGCAAACCTTGGAAAAACAGTTTAGCATGCTTGACTTGTAAAAACAAAAGCCAGTGACTAAGCCCTTCTCCCCCATTTGAACTGAAAGCAGAAACTGATCCTTTCAAAGTGTGTGTGTGTTTTCCTTTGAAAGGAGCACTTTCTGCAGGGCAGAACTTTGCAGATGGGCAAATGGCACGGATGTGAACGAATTATTCAGCGCATTCAGAATTTGGACAAATGTGTCCGAATTCCGAGATTCGAGGACGGATCAAATATCTGTCCACAAATCAAATAATCCAGTATCCGTAGAAGCTTTGGTCGGAGCTTCTATGGATACTGGATGCCCCAGGGCCTCCCTCCCTTGGCCACCCTCCCCGCAAATCTCCCCCCTGTAGCCTCCCCAGGGGCCCCTTACCTGCTTCAGTGGCAACCTGGGCCTCTTCTAAGGCCTTCCAGAACCGTGAACAGGCTTTCCGAAACCTAAACCGGAAGGCCTGTATTTAGCTTCCAGAAAGCCTTTTTGCTGTTCCGGGTGACCCTGGAAGAGGCCCAGGGTGCCAGCAGAGTGCTCTTGCCCACCTGCTGGCCAGCAACTTACCTGGGGGGTGCTCCACTGGCACCCCGGGCCTCTTCCAGGGCCCTCCAGAACCCCAGAAGAAGGGGTGGCTGGTGGCGGTGTGGAAAAGGCAGCGCAGTGTTCAGGTAAATGGGAGAGGGCATGGGAAGAGGATTTATTTGTTCTGGGCACAGATATTTGATAGAATATCAGTGCACCAATACGAATACCCCCACATCCGTGGGTTGGTGGTAATTTTTTCACATTTTATTCATCTCGAATAGAATGTGGAAATTGGCTCTGTGCACAACCCTAGCAAATGGTTGAAGCAAGCGCACTGAGAATCTATCAAGTGGGGGAAACCACTGAGCAAAAGAAAACACAGACCCTGATTTGGGTGGTGGGTTACTGGTTGCTGGGACCACCTCAACAGCCTCACCCCAAGACCTGCCACAGTCTGCACTAGCATGCAGACACTAATCTGGAATAAGGCTCAGTGCAGAAAGGGCCTATAGCTTCTTCTCCCCAACTCAGCATTTCAAGGACTGAGCTTGCTTTTGCTGGGAAGCTAAGCAGAGGCAGGCCTGTCTAGGCACTGGATGGCAGACCACCTGCAAATGAAGGCAGTAATATGGTTGCAAAGAAAACTGCCAAGCTTTCCCTGTGCATTGGTCACGTGGGATCAGGGGCATCTCCATGGCCCGTCGGGCATTATATTGAAACTCAAGTCCACTGCATGCAAGGCTAGAAAAGTTTCAGGGTGATCTTTTCATCCAAGACGCAACCTGGCATGTATGCATCTTCCCCAGGAGTGGGCAAAGCACCAAACTACCAACGGGAGTTGCCCTCCAAAAGTCCTCAACCACAACGATCATCTGGGCTACAAACATCTGGAGGACATTGGGCTTCTGACAGCGGGCATAATGGGTCTTGTAATGCAAAGGACTGACAGGCTGAATCCAAACAGCAGTGGCGTTTTGACTCTTAATTAAATTTCTAAACATTTCTAAGGGGGTTGTGATTACAATTTAAGTCTGAAAAGAAGGCCACAAATTCTCCCTCCTTGTTGCAATTAGCAATTTCTGGGGTTGACTCATGTTAATTTCTGCAAAGCAGCTGCAGCCATCCTTATTTATGCAGTAAACTGTATGGTGAGCTCTGGTTTAATATTTAGTTATGATGTGGTTAACAATCCAACACACCAGGCGTTTTGCTCTCCTATTTGCTTACAATGTTGTCTTAGTGGATGCCAAACCCACGCTGCTCAAATGAGCAAGCAGATGCCAAGTTATTAACAATTATTACCTTTTACAGTCATTTTTGGCAGCCTTTCCCTTTTTTGGTGGTCTAATAATTTCAAAGCAGGGGGAACTTTGAAATATTAGACCAGAGACCAAAGTGCACTGTGGACCAAAGAACTTCCTCTTTTCTGCTTTCTTCCGGCTCATTTCCTAATGTGAATAATTTTTCCACCAAACTTCTGCCCATTGAGGTATGGAGTTTGTTGCTGGAGCTGAACGCCAACACTTTGGGGGCAAAAGAAAGAAACAAAACAAGCCCTGGAGTAATCAAGCTTTAGGATGGAGAAAGGCGAAAGAAACTAGAGAGTAGCCTATAAAGAACCAACAGAGTGTTGAAGTTCTGGTGATCAAGTAGGACCTAAGGCTAATTCTGCTCTGGTGAATATATTGGACCAGTTTAAGGATGTTCATAAATATTTGCCACATTCAAAATTCATACAAATTTATCTGAGCCTTCCCTCTGCATACTAGTGGTGGGCTTCCAGAACTCCCTTCTTTGAAGTCCAAACTAGTGAGTCTGGTCCAGGCAGTTCTTCTGGTTCAGACCACACAAAGTTATGGTCCACAAGAGTGATGTCTGGAAGACAGCATTGGTCCATACTAGCTCGCGTGAGCTTTGCGACCAGAAGCCTATTTGCACTTAGGCCTCTGGTATGCATTTAGGATCTTTCCGCACTGGCCACCGAAAAACGCCCACAGGCAAACGGTCCTGCTTCTGCCTTCCCCAACATGGCGGCTGCCTGGACATCCGTCCCTTTGTCTGGCAATGTGTGGAAGCGTCCTGCTTCCACACAGATCCAGGCAAAGGGATGGATTGAAGACCTCATTTTTGAGGTCTTCAATTTAATCTGTTTTTCGGCGTTGAGACCCATTTTAGAAACGGATCTTGCTCGCCAAAATGCGGAAATGGCCACTTGGAAGGGGTCTCCAAAAGGTCTCCAGTGCAGAAGGAACAAAGGTAAGTGTTTTGTATGTGTCCTAAATGTCTTGTTAAACCGGTTTCAGCGGCCAATGTGGAAACACCCCTAATTGCATACCAGAGGCCTAAGTGCGAATGGGCTCAGGTTTTGAGTGCATTGCTAGGGATGAATGTTACTAGACTTGAATCCACCGTGGAACCCATTTTGGAGGTGCACAATGGGTCCTTGGGTAGTTCAGAAGGTGGCGGTGAGCCAATGTTCTGGTCTAGGCTGCACTGATCTACCAGTAGACCTCAATATCAAGGTCTACTGGTAAACCCAATCAAGGCCTTCCTGATCAGGATTTCATTCTGCCCAGCACAGACAGAGCATAACAGCAGTGGGTGAAACAATGAGAGAAGCTGACTGTGAGAGCTCCTATTCTGGGTGAATAGCTCCTTTCTGTGGTCTGAACCAGAAGAACTGCCTGGTCCAAACTCAAATCCCTGCTACAAATTGCCTACAAATCCCCCGTGAATCACCTACATATCCACTCTCAACACATCAAATCCGCTTTCAATCCACTTTGAATCTACTCTCAACCCATTGCAGATGTGACTGGACAGCCGCTTCCCACCTCCCTAGGTTCACGAATGTAACAAAACTACATACAGGGAGGGCCAGTATCCCACTGGGTCAGTCTCTTCTCTGCTCCTTTTATCTTTGTCCCATAATTTTCCTGTACCAAGAAGAAGTTATACGTCATTATGTTCCAGGCTTCTGCACGCTAAGGCATGGATAGGTAAATACATGTGCTTTTTTTTTTTCATTAGTTCTGCCTGGTTTATTTAAGTTTTCTGGTCAGTGAGATTTGTAGACTGAAAAACAAGTAGACATGATTTAACTGCATCACACTCTTGGTTTGGAGTTGCATTTCCTAAATAAACAAATAAACAGCATGGCACTCTTCCTTTGTGCTTGCAAAGATATGTATACAAATTAGAAGTGAACGGCCACTGACTTATTTAGTGTCTCAGAAGAGGCCATTTTAAAAAGGTTGGAAATTTGTGGCTAGCCTGAGCAGAGGCGTTTGGCTGCACCTAAGATCTGGGTTTAGCATCTAATCCCTCTCCCTGGTTCTTCAAATAGAAATTGGCACCCTTTTCAGGCCTAGGCACGATTCCCAGAAACTTAAAAAAAAAAAAAAAGGAAAAAGGTCTGTTGGTAGAATAGGAATTATGATTGGCAGATCTAAAGACAGCCACCAAAATCGCCCCCATCCTGGAGAAGTAGGGTGAATGAGTGTTTACCCTTCTCAAAGGTGACACACAGCTGTGAACTTTAATTGATCCACTGGGCCAATTAACCCACTAATTAACAAAAAAGTTGACATTCGTTTCTGGAATTCACGGTGAGATCTGACAAGAAACAGCCCAGCAACTCTAGGTTTTTGAAGGGCTCAGAGCAAAGCAAGCGTCCACAAAAACAAGGCTGTGCTTTTCCCTGATCGAAGAAAGGGGAAAAGTCCTACAATAGAAAATAATGACCTTGCAGACACAGTAGGGATGTCCATAATCATAGTCCATAATCCATAGTGGCAAATGGTATTTGCCTTGCCTCAGCTCCCAGCTGCAAGGATTCCCCTCGAAGCTGTGAATTTTCAGCCAGGGCTAGAGATATGCAGAGCTGAGCTTGCGTTTGAAAATTCAAGCAAATAGCTCGTGTTCACGAATATTCCACACCAAAAGGAACATGTGGTTGTTTGCATAGCCAAAGATTTTTGCCCATGAAAAGGGCTTCTTCCAATCAACTCCATGGGTGCCTCTATGCCGTTTTCTTGGCAGAGATAGGGAAGTGGTTTGCCATTGCCCAATTCTCGGGAGAGGCCGAGGATCGAACTAGCAACCCTCTGCTTTCCATGGGCACTCTAGCACTGGGTTTTCGCTACTCCTCTCCTTTCCTTTGGAGCCCGTAAGCAAAAGAAAAAAAAATGAAAGAAAATGAAAAAAGAAAACCAGCTCTTTTGCGCAAATGTGAAACTTTTTATCTTTGACCATCTGTTAGCACAAAGATTATTCTTGTCAAAACAGCCATAACAATGTAAAGAAATCATGGGCCAAATCATAACAGAGGGCTGTGACAGGTACCCACCAGAGCAGGGCCCTCTGTCCAGTGGGGTATGGATCAGGTTGCTGTCCAGGTGAAACAGCTATGTGAAGGAAACTAGGCCATTATTTCTCAGGGCCCAGCAGACCCCTTAGCTCCTGAAAATTATATACAGGAAAGCAATTAAAGTTTTAATAATGTAATTGCCTTTCCTGCACAACCATTGTGCAGGGCGGGGGAGAATATTGAGTGAAGGCATTTTGGAGGGCCACCAGCCGTGAATGGATGGATGAAAGAGGGTTGAGATAGCACAGACTCAAAGAAGCTGACACATTAATTTGCTCAGATTGACTGCTGTTATTAATTGGAGAGACGGCTTCAAATATTTTTCCGCCATCTTTTGAACTCTGAGCAAACGTAATTTTGGCTCCTCAGCTGCAGATAAATCTTGGGAAGTGTTATGTTTCCCTCCTCATTTTCTTTGAAAGAAGTCCAAGAATTTATGTTCAGACATGAAGGGGGGAAAAAAGGAATTCTCCTTCGTACAGGAAGGGAAAACCGTGTTTAGCTAAATGCTAGATCTCACAACCAAGGAAGCGGTATTGTGTTTTTAGCAAGTTCCTTCCATCTTAAGGGGAAGAAAGGCAGCTGGTAACACTCTTACCTAGCTGTAAGAATTAGGATGGGATGAACGTAGTTGTATTCCAACTCCTGTTGGACAAACACCATTATCAGATCATAGGAACATTCAATAATAACCTACTGTAGCCCTGCCAAAATGTAATGGAAGTGTTTTTTCCTATTTTTTTCATTAAAAAGAAAAACAATCAAACAAACAAACAAAAATCCCTTGCCCTCAAGACACCCCTTTCTGGTTTAACTGCGCATAGGGTGTTTTTCCACTGGCAGTAAGTACCCATTTTAGTACCCATTAAGGACCCATTTAGCTGAGAGCCGGATGGCCCCATTTCCACTACGGACTCCATTAGGGACACATCTGTTTCCACCACAGCTAGGGAAATCCGGATCATATGGGTCCGTCAGGACCTATAATCCAGATTTCCTGTAGACCCCATTAAAGGGGTCTACAATGGGGTCTTCAGCCATAAAATCCAGATTATAGGGAGCCTGTTTCCACTGCAATTGGGCAATGGGGTCTAGAGGAGGCTCAGGGGAGGGGCACCCATGGGGAGTGCCCCAAAATCAAAACTCCGAAGTCCCTATGAAGTCATTTGGAAGTTATTCTGAAGTTGCCTTTGGAGATTAGTAAATGCTCTGAAGGGGTTTTTCTTCAGAGCCTGTGCTAATTTCCAAAGGCAACTTCGGAATGACTTTGGAGGGACTTTGGAGGGACTTTGCTAATCTCTGAAGGCAACGTCAGCGATTGCACCCCCTGTCCCCCAAAACACCTGAGGTGACAGGCAGAACCCTTGTGGATAGATCCGGATTTGCAAATGGATGCTCCAGTGTTTCCACAGCAGGCAGGCTAGCACCCATTGCTATTGGGTGCTAGACCACCCATGAAAACACATTGGGTACTTCCCTTAATCCGGATCTACTAGATCCGGATTAAAGAAGTGTAGTGGGAAAACACCCATAGGCTGCATTCGCACCTAGGTTTTAATCCAGATTTCGTCCAGCTTCAGTGTGAGACCACCCAACAGCAAAGCGATGGGTTGGTTTCCTTCTACGTCATCTAAATGCCAAAGCAAGTTCTCTGAGTTAGAGAACTCTTGACAGAAAACAGCTCGTCCCTTTGCTGATGGCTTCTCTCACTCTGCAAGTGGACTGAAGCTAGATGAAGAATTAGGTGTGAAAGCAGTCTCCGGCCACATTCACACAGGTGCCCAAGGCATTCCCAGTCAACCCAGGAACTGATCATGAGCCCCTCTAATGCTGAGTGGCATGGAGCTTTTAATTGGCAGTCCTCCACCCATATTGGTCCAAATCCCCTACAGATGAGAACTAGTATTGCTGGTATCCAATAGACCACAGAAATCAACCTAGCATCCCTATCTGAATCTGCACACCTTCCTTCCCATTCGCCACCCCAGATTATGCACACATGCATGAAAGAGAGAAGGACAGTGGACCCAGGCTGTTGGCTACTGAGTGTCATTGTAGGGAAGTGCACTAACGTTGGGGTTTCGGGGTATGTGATTCGTATCGAATCGAATGCAAGAAAATTTGTATTCATCCAAATAGATCCCCTGCAAATGTGGTAGGATTCAAATTCAGTACGAATGTTCAGTATGAACGTGCATACGAATCCCACATGAATCCGTAATAAAGCTTTATATGAATGTTTCAAAACATTCAGTGCAAATTTGTGGGCCTGTCCCCAAGCAATTTAAAGTCTGCTAAAAATCTTCTTTTGCCTCTGAGCGCCCCCATGCCAGGGTTTTTAACGAGCTTCCAGTGCTACAAAAGCAGGAAAACCCGCAACAAAATATGTGCCCTTTAAAGAAGAATTTCAGCACTCTTTCTGGAAGTCGTGGGTTTTCCTCGCAACATTTACCTTGGGGATGCTCCGTGGCAAAAGGGGCGGGGATTGCTGCCTGCACACACAGCCATAAAGCATTCACATATCTCCCAGAAATGCTGCAGCTTCCCTTCCTTTCCTTTGTAAAGGTCAGAACTTTCAAAGAGCCAGAATTGCTCAGAATTGCAACGTTGTTATCAGGTGTGAAGTGGGTGATTTGTGAAAGTGTTAAGAGTAAATGAGCGCATGATCGCGTGGCCGATGGCTGCAGCCAAGCCATTTCGAACAGAGAACAGAGTGAAAGTAAGTGCTGAGAGTGAGATCTGGCTATTTTTCCTTTGAACAAGAGAGGGGATGGGGAGAAAAAGATGCGGGGAAAGAAAACACTCTTCTGTGGGGACGGAAGGTGCGTTTTAAATGCACGTTTTGCTGAGCCTCATGCGGATGCTTATTCCGGAAGTGCAGGGCATTTTTAAAGTCTGCTTGAATACAGTGACAGTAGAGGGAGACTAGAGAGGCAAATAAGTCTTTTGGGGATTCAACCTTAATGTCAATTTTTAATGTGCCAACATTCCATTCAAATCCAAATGTCAGAATCCAGCCAAATTTGTACGAATTTCAAATGTGACGAATATTATGAATATTTGCGCTAGCTACTTTGTATTCTGGGCCCACCTCCCTTGGGACCCAGAAGAAGCTATTCCCATCAGTTATAAGTTGTTAAACATTAATACAGTTGTCCCTCCTCTGAACTGCAAAGCAAAGAAACTGGGGTCAGCCCTCTTTTGCGTTTGGTTTTTGGATGCCTGAAAAACCCATGACTTTCATACCAGGATGAACGTATAACAAGACAGGATGAAGAATCTTTCTTAGCAGACTCCAGAGGAAGCTGAAATCACGCAGAAGCCACAATGTGATAAGTCAACCAGGAACAGGAAACTTGAAGCCAGAGCAAAAGGTCTGATTGCAACTTCCCTTTGAGAGAGCCGAAGCGCTTGCCTGGGCAGACAGAATCCCCGTAATATCCAAGGCCTGGCTGCGTCCTTTTGCTCGAAGCGACGCCTGTGCCCACCACGAAGAGGCAGATGTTTCATGTAAATCAGACCCATGAGCAGAAATGGCCCCGAGGTCACACAGCCATATGGATCACCATTCAGATAAGGGAACTCGGGAGGAGAAGGAAACAACCCTGTTCTCCCTTGAGAAGGCACAGGAAAGATGGTTTCTGCTTCACCCCATCAGTGCTTAACCCAGAGGAAGAGACTCAAAACTGCTTACTCATAACCTCTTAGAGGGATTTTGCTGAAAATTGTGGTGGACAGGAGAATGGCATGCGGCAGAGTGAAGGAAAGGAAGAGGTTAACACTAAAGGTAGAGAAGGCTTTGGGTCAAAGCAAGGCGGATCAAAGATGGATTAGCCATTGATCCTCCTTTCATCTGTTTTCTTTGCTGCTTTATTGGTGTTGATGTGTCGGCTGCAGAGTCTGAAGTCCAAGCGGGATCCCACTCATGACATCTGTTGGACTCTAAGCAGCAGCAGTCAGTCATTCCTTGTTTAACACGACGGTTCTGAACCCACAAACCATCACACCGTACAAAATGGTGTTATGCAACATCCTTGATCTCAGCCAAATGATTCAGAAGTGCTTTTGCTACCAATGGAGAACTAACATCTGGAGGAACCATGGGGGATCAGCCTACTTAAGTCATCTGTGTCACTATGGAAGGGAAGGGAGACCGTCAGTGGTGCTATGGAAGGAAGGAAGACCTTGGCCCTTTCTCCACTGGGCCTTATTCCAGATTATATCCGGGAAGAGGGACTTGCTGTCCGCAAGCTAGTCCGCAAGGAGGCCTTCCATAATCTGCACCAGCATGTGACCAGCAAATACTGACTCAGGAAGGCCTGAATACTGATGTAAGTCAATGGTGCTAGCAGAGGCACAACTGAGTCTAAATTACAGCATTGAAGGTATGTCTCCACAGGACAAGGAGGACATCCTGCAGGGGCACCCAAGTTGATCCTTCTCCCCAGCCCCTTCCACTGAAGAGACACACGAGTGCTTAGAGGACTTGATTGACCCTCCACGGTACAAAACATTCAGTGCACAAAGAGCAACTATGAGGTTGCACCTACTATACTGTAGCAAAATGTGTTCCATTTGTGTGCTGAGGGGGTCCTCCACGTGTGGACTTGGTGACCTGAACAATGAGGCCTTGATTGCTGCCGTGGAACCACCTGAAGCTGCAAGGACAAAGTTGAAACATCAGTCACCTTCCCAAGACATCTCCCACTAGCAAAACGGAGACACAGCTAAAGCTTTGAGTACCGGTGAAGCAAGGAAGGGACATTTTACCATCTGTGCATGAACAAAACCCCATGATGCAATGGATGGGTGCCATATCATTTAAGCTGCAGCCGATTCTGGCAAAGGAAAGGTACTTAACCTTGTTTAGATGTGGTCTGTGTTTCCTTTAAAAACAAACCAGCCAAAGAAAGAAAGATACAACCTTTTCCCTTTAATCCAAGCAATGAAGAAGTCTGAATATTCTCCTTCGAATGGCAGAATGGCAAGTGCCCTTGAAAGTGATGGGTATCTCACCAGAAGACCTTGTGCAAAACAAGAGACCTCCAATGGCTCCTTTCTCTTCTTTCCTCATGTTCACAGCTCTTTATGTTCTCTCTTCTTTCTTCCACCTTCTTTCAGCCCTTATCTTCTTCCGTCCATCCTTCCGTCAGGCCTTATTGCTATTTCTTCTTTCTCAGCTGGAATACTTATGAGCATTCTATAACATCCCAAAAGCAGACAGTGCGTGCCCTAACACTACAAGCAGTGTGAAACCTCCAATTTTTACTGATTCTAAATGGCATAGAGTTGTGGGGATCTCAATGAAGAAATCTTTCATGGAAGAACTCTTTCAGAGGAATATGAGGTCTGAAGTCTTGTAGACTGTCACCTCACCACGGGAAACATATGCCAGAATAGATCTGTGGACTATCCCATGGTCAAAGCACATGGCGTTACTTGGCGTAACCAGCCACTCATCACCACCTTTGCACAAAACAGCTGAGAAAATATTTGTCTGGCAATAAAATACACTGCCTGGAAGTGAAACTGAGCTTTGGTATTTTATGCACTTATACCTTATATATCTCCTCCCACATCTGAAGTCTTAAGAATCTCATTTCATCCATTGTCGTTTCTTCATAACAGGGAAGAGACATGGGTGATGTTTAAAGAAAAAGCTATGCATGAAATCTCATGATTTTGTAAGTCTAAGTGGCTCCACCTTTTCAGCAGCCGGTGAAAAATGAACCTCAGCAGGCAGACTTTGCTGGGTTTTCGCCTGCACTCCCATCTTGCTTTCCAGGACTCAGAAAGGCCAGATCTTGATCATTGGAACATTTCACTATCCAGACAAATTGCTGAATTGGTAGAGTCAGTCAGTATTGCTGTGAAAGGGAAGCCCTGGCCACTAAAGTAAGTCAAAAGCATCATCCCCGTGGCCCACAGAAGGGATGAGACGGAGGGTGGGTGGTCCCACCATCAGGGTGAACAGTCTGACATCCAAATGAGACCCAAAATGCAACCGAGAGAGGAGCCCTCCTCCTAGTTGTGCTCTTTCTGGTCCAGTTGATCTTCCAAGGGACGAATACAATTTTCAGCATTCGATTCAATTTGAATCAAATATCCGAAGATTCAAATCAATTCAAACGTTTAAAATTCTAAGGCATTCGCATTCAACTCGAATCAGATACATTTGTATCTATTTGTACAAATATTCAATTCGATATTTGAAGATATGAATGTTAACTACATCCGGACACATCCCATTTTTATCCCATATGCATCCTGTTTTCATCCCAAACATATCCGTACAAATGTGTATGGATATAAATAAGATGTGTACAGATACGGATGTAACGCATACGTATCCGTACACATATGAATGGCCAAATGACTCATACGAATGATACAAAAGATATGAAAGAGAGAGCCTTTCCTGTGATGGCCCCCAGACTATGGAATAGCCTCCCCCTCGAGGTGCGTCATGCCCCTTCCTTATATATATTTAGGAAGGCGGTGAAGATGAAGCTCTTTGCCCTGGCCTTTGGCTGAGATGATTATATTTCCCACCCAGCACAGACACTATAATTTCAACCATATTGTGTATTGTTTTAGAGCTGCTGAATTTTTAAAGTCTTTTAATGTATATTCTGATTTAATCTGTTGTTTTAAGGTTGTTACCCGCCCAGAGACCTTTGGGTATGGGGCGGGATAGAAATGAAAATAATGAATAAATAAATAAATACATTCATTCAAATGTTTAAATTCAAATGTACAGACATTCAGTTCAAATTTGCACATCTGAATTTGATCAAATTTCAAATGCTTCGAATATTCGTGCACATCCCTACAAGGGACCGAAAATATCAAGGTTTGCCAGAAAGTCCCTGTATCCAGATATTGAGGTCCTGGGGTGACACTCCTTCCACCTGGCACCATAGTCAACTAATAGAGACCAAGGCACAGTGTAGGGGACATACAGGCCGCATCCCCATTATAAGCTTAATTCAGTTTCCCTAAACCAAAATAATAGAACTGGATGCAAACGTGAATTTGCCTGATCCCATTACTTTCAACTCAATTGCGTTGGATCCGGATTCTGAGGATCGTAGGTGGCACAGGTGACTCAAGGGGGGGGACTCAAGTGGCTACTTTCTAAAAGCCGCTTTTTGGGGCTGCCCTGCCCTCTTCCTCCTGGCGTGAACAAGCCACCCATAAGGGACCCCTTCACGGAGCCTAGCTGGGTGGCTGAGTGGCTGCCGTTTGCCTGGATGGAGGAAAAACAGCAGCGGGCAGCCAGCGATTCTTTCCCCTCCTCTCCCCATTGCCCAGGGCACACAGCAGCAGCGGCAACTCAAGCCCCCTTTGCCCGCTCACCGCCACAGACACAGCCTTAAACATTCACACATCTCCCAGAACCTGCAGCTGCTTTCCTTTCCCTTTCTAAAGGTCAGAACTCCAAAGAGCTAGAATTGAGCAAAATTGCAACATTGTTATCAGGTGTGAAGTGCATGGTTTGCTACAGTGTAGCGGCTGCTGTAAAGGGTGAATTTTTACACTGAAATCACTATCTTTGGAAGCAAGTTATTGGGGGAGGGAAACCCTAAACATGGATTCTCATCCCTTAAAATGGTACGGTCCCGACAGTAAAAAATCTAACACGTATCAAGCACATGAACCAGAGTGAGACCTGTTGAAATGAGTGTTAACATTTACAATGCTTTGGGGTGATTTAAGATGCGGAAAGTGTGTTAAGCCAAGCTGATGTGGGGTCTGTGAGGACTGAAACCGTATCAAAACAGAATTAAGCTTGTAATGGGGATGCGGCCACAGAGGCATAACATACAGTGTAAGTCAGTGAGATGACTCAGAGAAGACTAATCATATTGTTGTAAGTTCCCAGAATTCTCTTAGCATTTTATCAACTATTTCCTATGAGGGGACTTAGGTTAGGGATGTGAACAAATATTCATAGGCATTCAAAATCCGATTTATTCGTTCCAATTTTATGGACATTCGTATGTGTACGGGTCCGTACATCATGCGTACTTGAAGATCCGCATCTTCCCTGTATCCATACGCATTTGTACAGACCTGTATGGGACAAAAACGGGTTGCATATGGGATAACTATGGGATGCATACAAATGTGGGGACAATCCGTACATGCACATATGACTGTTGTTGACATTTGTATGTGCAGAGTCAAATAAAAAATTTCAACAAATAGATTCAAATTTGGGGTATTTTTCCACTTAGCACTAGAGTACCCTTTAAGGACCCATTATTTAATGGGTACTCTAGTGCTAGGGTTTTTTTTCCACTAGCACTAGAGTACCCATTAAGGACCCTTAAGGGGTCCTTTAGTGCTAAGTGGAAAAACAGCCCTAGTAAATTCAAATCAAACCTTGTTAAATTCGGATCTAAAAGATTCAAATCGAATCGGATTTTCGGATATTCAATTCAATTTGGATAGAATGTCAAAAAAAAATTGTTCACATCTCTAACTTAGATTAACGTTGTAGTTCAAGGCTGTACAGAGTAACTCTTGAGCTTGACAGGAATTGAGTACACTGCTCACAAAAATCTACTACCCATGTTTCCCCTTGTTTCAGCAGCCAAATTTCAGGAGAGAAACGCAGGGGAGTTTGGACAGTTTGCTTGGTGGTTTCCTTGTCATTGATAAATAAGTGGGAATTGGTGTCCTTGTTGATCTACTAGAAATTGCTCAGGAGTTGGGACAGATCTGCAATGGAAGCTCAATGTATGGTTGACGGATGGTGTAGTGTTGCAGCTTCTTCACAGCTCTGAGAATTAACTGATGCTCCTTTCTGGACTTCTAGCTGACGGATGGGTTGTGTTTTCACAACCAGGCCTAAGATAGGTGTTCATGTTCCTTAAATTTCACCACTAGATAATCTGGTCAAATTTCTTTCTTCTTTCTCCTTTTTTTATTTCCCCAAATTGGAACATCTCAGATCCAGTTTTCATAGGTTTCCTTCATTCTTTTTTCTAAAAACAGGAATACTTTGGGGAAAAAAATGTGCTGAGTATTTTTCCAGCTTGGCTCGTCTCAGTTCGAAATGTGTGATTTTGCGACTGAGGGCCAAAATTGTCCAGCGAAGCAGTCACCTTCCTTCACCTCTCTCTTTCTCTCCCTTATGTATCTGCCCTGACAGAAAAAGACATTTCGGGACCCCGATGATAGTAAAAACATCATTGGCAGGAAGCAATCAAAATGGGAAGGCAGCTGAACCTGCTCCTGCAATTCTTTTCTGCAGAAATATTTTTGTCTGCCTTAATGATGGCATCACGTCGGTTCCCTTCACCTCTTCCCTTTGAGAAGCCTCGCTGGGTTTTGGCTCTTTCTTCTCCCCCAGTATAATTGCTGGATAGAAGTCCCTCGAGCACTCCTTGCGCCATGGCAGTGAAAGAGGCTGGCTACTTCGGGTCCAAAGAGGTATTTCCAATCCACATTGCTAGACAGGGTGTTGATGGATTGGGAGTATTTTCCCCCCTCGTCTTCCAACCCTACTGAATGGCCTACATTCACTTGTATCCAAGCGGGAAGTTCTGCCCACCTCCATTAGCAGGGCAAAGGTCGCCCGAGAACCAAATGGGTGGCTTAGGCTGCCTGTGACAAAGTTTTATGGTCCAGCTATAAAAAGTCCCAGCGAGCCAACATTTTAAACGTCATGATGAGTTTTCCATCTCTGCTTGATCTTAACACAGAACAGCTCTCTATAGTATCATCCAGCTAATGGAGAGAGAACCAAATCGTTTTCAAGGCTTGCAGATGAATAGGAGAAAAGCGCTGGAAAAAATGCGACGAAGAGAGCAGGAGACAGGGGCCGTCCCCTTCTGTTTTCCTCCAGTTTGTTGTGAACCAGGGGTAAAGGATGAAGGAACTGAGGAAGGAACTTGGAAGGAAAGAATAACTGGAATTTGTGCTAAAACATCTCAACCTGTCAAGACCACTTACCGGTACAATAGTCCAGGCTTCTGCCCTGCCCCAGTAGCTCCTTGGGGGAGCAGCGAGCAAAATTAAATATTATTGTTCTTAACGTTGTCTGAAGCAAAATGCTTTGGGTAGCAAAGGCTTTAAGGTCGGTTCGACCCCACGTCTTGCCTCTTGCTGCTCAACTGCAGCTTCTAACAACGTATCCCCGGTAGCAAATGAATTCTTCCTCTCTTGCCTTGGGTGGTGGAAATACACCGGCAACTGCAGTCGCAGGACACTTTGTGTGGTTCTCTGCCAGCTTTACGGGGATGAAAAGAACATTTTAGGATAGGGAAATGTGCTGGGAGGACAACCTGAAGAGTTCTGACCGGACCTAAAATTCTGATTGGTACATCTCAGAGGGGATATTATAGAATTAGAAAAGATACATTGAAAGAAATCTGCAGCAACTGTTAGGAAGGGGATAATATTAGGGCCTTTGTGCTGGTTTTTTATTTTATTTTTAAAGGTCCTGTGGGTTTGATGTTCACTCCTCATACAGAGAGACAATAGCCACTGGACCAACCCATTCCAGTAACTGATGCCATGAATATTCACGTGCATGAATATTCATCCCACTTGAAGTTTGTCCAGATTTGGATCGAATGTTGATACATTTGAAGAAATTTCAGTTTGACATTGAAATACTAATCAAATGCTTCAGTACACTCATATGAAGCTTTGTTACGTTCACGAACCTGGGGAGGTGGGAAAGCGGCTGCCCCAATCACATCCGCCGTGGATCTAGGGAGGATTCAAAGCAGATTCAGAGTGGATTAAAAGTGGATTGAGAGCAGGTTTGATGTGTTCAGAGCAGCAACAATAGGGGATACATAGGCGATTCGTAACGGAGATTCGAATTGGATTTATATCGGAACATTCTTATCGAATTTGAATCCTACCATGTTCAAAGGGGATCTATTTGAATAAATACATTTTTTTTTTGCATTCAATTTGATAGAAATTGAACATGAAAAAACATCCGGGCACATCCCTAGCCAATGTGCAAAATGTTGAAAATTTCTGATGTCCATGACCATTCCTGGTGCTTCCTGAGAGTGCTTTGGCTGGAAACTTTGATGCTGGGAAATTTTAGTTTGCTGGCCTCAAAGTTCTCAAAGGCTGAGGCACCATAGTTGCTGCTGTTGGCACGGCGTCTTATCCTAGGTTGAAGCAAGTGCTCTGGCCCAGGAGCATACCTCTTTGCACCCATGTAGATCTTGCCTATGTGACTCACCACCTGTAGATATCAATGTAGTGATGGTCACATCATCTGAAATGGCTTCAGAAAGCTATATTTCTTTTTTAAAACTTTCCTTCATGTCCTAGCTCTGAAAACCAAGACCACTGCCTTCAGTAGTTTGTACCAAAGATTCCCTGGGCACGTTCCCATTATAAGCTTATTTCGGGCTCAAACCAGTTTCAATCCTCACAGTTCCCACATCAGGTTGGCTTAATACGCTTTCCTCGGGTTAAATCGCCCCAAAGCATTGTAAATGTTAACCCTCATTTCAACAGGTCTCACTCTGGTTCGTGCGCTTAAAACATTTTACATTTATTACTGTGGGAACCGTTCCGTGTTAAGGGATGAGAGTTTCCCTCCCCCAATAGCTTGCTTCCAAAGATAGTGATTTTCCTGTAAAAATCCACCCCTTAAAGCAGCTGCTACACTTTAGCAATCCAACCACTTCACACCTGATAACGATGTTGCAATTTTGAAAGTTCTGACCTTTAAAAAAGGGAAAAGAAAGGAAAGCAGCCGAAGTTTGGGTGAGATGTGTGAATGTTTTAAAGGCTGTGATGGTGATGGGCAAAGGGGGTTTGAGTTGCTGCCGCTGCTGCATACCCTGGGCAACGGGGAGAGGAAGGGAAGGAATCGCTGGGTGGCCGCTGCCGTTTTTCCTCCATCCAGGCAAGCAGCAGCCACCCAGCCACCCAGCTAGGCTCCATGAAGGGGTCCCTTATGGGTGGCACGTTCACGGCAGGAGGAAGAGGACAGGGCAGCCCCGAAAAGCGGCTTTTAAAAAGTAGCCACTTGAGTCCCCCCTTGAGTCACGTACGTCCTCAGAATCCAGATTGAACGCAATTCTGGCTAAAAGTAATGGGATCAGGCAAATTTGCATTTGCATCTGGTTCTGTTATTTCGGTTTAGGAAAACTGAATTAAGCTTATAATGGGAACGCGGCCCCTGTCTCTTTCCCTCTGAATAAGACAGGAGAGGCATTAGGTTTTTATTTGCCTCCTCTGGGGAGCAGCTCATATCTTTATGAGCTACAGGCAGGAAATGGGAAACATCCTAAACTTTAAGGTTTTCCTCCTCGGAGGAAGGCTCACGTCTGTCTCTTCCCCACGTCAGATGAACTTCAGGACATGACTCTGCACCACCCTGATAACCCCTGAAGCCAGGAAATGAAGAGCTTGCTTCCTTTCTGGGTGGAAAGGCCAAGCAAGAAAATGAAATAAGATAGGGGGGTTGTTTGCATCATTCAATGGATCCTGAGAAACGACCATGCCTGGGCCACACGAGCCGCGTTGTCATCTCAAAAAACCTTTGGCTGGTCTGCAAAGATGTGAGATATGTTTACAGAACCTCACAGAAGATGTCTCCTGCGTGCTGAATCCATTGTGTGGGACTTAATTCTCCTTTATTGGTTTTAGTGTAATCTCCATAACTGTAGACCTTCAACGCACAGGGCTAGAAGAAGAAAAAGAGGCGTTGTTATTGTTGGCTTTTATACCCTGCTTTTCTCACCCGTAGGGGGACTCAAAGGGTATTTTCCTATTTGCTGCCGAAAAGTGGATCTAAAAAGATCCGCTTTTCGGCAATCCATCCTCCTGAACATCCGTCACAGATAGTGATGGAGATGGATCTGAGGGACCCCCGCACGTCCACACACACACGGGGAAGAGGGATTCCGGAAGACGGATGGAGTGGGTGCTGTGTGTACGCATCAGCACCCATTCCAAAAGTCCTCTGGCTCACGCACTGCTGATACTGCTCCCAGAGCCGTGGTACTGGAGCATGGAGCTGCCAGTCACCGTGTCTTTCCGGCGGACCCTGGCGCATGGGAAAGGGCTTCGGAAGCAGGCAATCCTGCTTCTGCCCTTTCCAACACGGTGGCTGGAGGGAATGACTCTGAAGTCAGTCTGAAGCTGGGATTTCGAGGCTCCCCCTGTGGATGCATCCCCTCCCCCTAGCCTCCTCTAGACCCCATTGCCACACAAGTGTGGAAACAGGCTGCCTTTAATCCGGATTTTCTGGCTGAAGACCCCATTGTAGACCCCATTAATGGGGTCTACAGAAAATCCGGATTAAAGGCAGAAAAGTACCCATATGATCCGGATTTCCCCAGTGGCAGTGGAAACAAATGTGTCCCCAATGGGTGCCGTGGTGGAAATGGGGTTAGCCGGCTCTCACCCAAATGGGTCCTTAATGGGTGCAAAAATGGGTACTTTCTGACAGTGGAAAAACACCCTAACTGCCCTGAAGAACTTAAGTTATATTTTTGAAAAGACAGGACAGAGGAGGAAGGCGAAGAAGGAGATTGCAACCATAGCTTGTGTCTCAAAGCCATTCTCTAGCTTAACATGAAACTTATCCAAGCAGCAGACTGAGACCAAAAGCATCCACAAAGTGTAATAATAGATCAACAGCAAGGTCAGCAGCCAGCCAAACATCCTTCCTACACAGTTTGCTTGGTGGACTCTTAGAACATAAGAATGTAAGAGGAGCCCTGCTGGATCAGGCCACAGCCCATCTAGTCCAGCATCCTGCCCACCAATTGCCCATGGGCATCTCAAGCAGAGACAAGGGCAAAACCTCCTGCTCTTGAATCCCAGCAGATGACCTTAGAAGCGTCCTGCTTGTAACCCACCCACCCCCCAGCCTGAAAGATGTCCTTAGGCCTCCCTTCTAGTAGTCATTGATACATCTGTCATCCATAAATTTGTCTAACCCTTCCTTAAAGCTATCTAGGCTAGTAGCTGTTACCACTTATTCTGGCAGCAAATTCCATCGTGGTGGTTTCACCCTTAATGGCATCACCCTCGGAGAAGAGCAGAGTGAGTCCTTTGCACAAACCAAATGTCTCTGACGTTTACAGCTTGCCCGTATCTCTGCTCTGCCAAACACCCAATGTCTACAGGGCAGCAGATCTTCCAGATGCATTAGAAAATCTGGCCGGGATGGCTCTGATGGGCCAGATATTGTCTTCAGGAACATTTTGGGTTTGGCACTGCACAACCAGCTGTTGCAGCTAATTTGCTTTAATTAATTTTATGCATAATGCACTTTTATGCTCTGCATTGGGAAGAGTGACATGATGAGAAGAGCCAGAGATAGAGGTGAAAAGAACTGCAAGATTATTTCATGACCGTCTGGGGCTATAGGCGTGTCCTGGGCCACTCAGAAGCACCAGAACAAGAACTTATAATGGAGAGTAAAAGACTCAAGCTTTATGAGACAGCATTTGCTTAATACAGTGGTACCTTGGCATACGAGTTTAATTCGTTCCGTAACCTTGCTCTTATGTCAAATCGCTCGTATCTGAAAGCAATTTTCCCATTAATCCATTCCAGCTCCCAAAACACCACCTCAGTTGTTTTTGTTATGTACTGTACTGTATTTACATACTCGTATCTCAAATCTTGCTCTCATCTCAAAGCAAAATATCACTCGCTCGGCGGCTTGTATCTCAAAACACTTGTATGTCAGGGCACTTGTATGTCGAGGTACCACTGTACTTAAGCACTTAAGAGGAGCCCTGCTGGATCAGGCCACAGCCCATCTAGTCCAGCATTCTGTTGCACACAGTGGCCCACCAATTGCCCATGGGAATCTCAGGCAGAGACTTAGAAGGTCCTTAGAAGGTTCCTGGCTTCTCCAGGCTAGGATCATAAGAAAGTCTCCATTCCCAAGATAGACCCAGATTCAGGGAGGTCTGCAACGTTCAGTGCAAGCTGCCTCTTGAGGCTTCCAAGGAGAAGCTGAAGAGCCACTTCTCAATAAAGCTTTAATCTGCTTTCTGGAAAATTGCAACATTTTGACTAGATGATCTCCGGGAGCCCCTTCACAATTCTACTCCAGGGGCTGCCTGGCTGAGGGCTGTGAGCCTGATGCTTCCGACTTGAGGTTAGTGATCCTGCCAGGTATTTTCCGTAGGAGAAGAAGCCATCCCTGGGTTTATTTAAATGCATGTCTTTGAATTGTATGCATACTGGAATATTATCATTGTACACAGAGTGTAACTGTATTGCCCCCTGAACTGTAAACAGTGAGTTGGAGCAGTATTTTGCTTTGGGAAGGCAGTATAGAAATAAAGGAAATGTTTGTGTTTGTGTTTGTGTAGCATGGAAACCTTAAATAAATAAATAAATAAATAAATAAATAAATAAATAAATAAATAAATAAATAAATAAATAAATAAATAAATAAATAAGTGTCTGCTGATAAAGAACAGCCAGTAGGCAGGGAAAGAATGTATGGTGGAAGAGGAACAATTAAAAACCTGTGCTGTGCGAAGGTGGTTTTTAAAAATACATAATTTGCAAGCGTCTTCGGCGAACCTCCATATCCAGCGCCTAGGCCTGGCAAATCTCCTGACACCCACATGTGTCTGAACAAACCACAACGTGATTTATGCTTAATATCTCCAAGGTATGCAATGCCAGTCCCACATAGCCCTGTGGATTGCGGTGGTCTGTCTGTGTTTGTTTGAAATCAGGCCCAGCGAAGCTGACTTGGAGCGAAGACGGCTTGGAATGCAGGCCAGCCAGGGTCTATCCAGACAGCTCTGTCAGCAAGCTCAGGAAACTGGCTGCATAAAAAGAGTTTGCTGGGAAAGAGGCCCAGATTCTCCAACAACCTGTAGAATTCTCTCATGAGAACATGCTGTTTTGAGCAAAGAGAAGGGGAACAAACACTCTTAATTGCTGAGGCTGGGTGAGTCCTTTCTGCAGAGAAAGAAAGAAAGAAAGAAAGAGAGAAAGAAAGAAAGAAAGAAAGAAAGAAAGAAAGAAAGAAAGAAAGAAAGAAAGAAAGAATCTATTTGTTAATGAAGTTGCTGTTGGGTCATCCTTTAAGCAAAATCACTCAAATTACACCCATCAAAGCCCTGTTGGATTAAGGCACGGAAACACGGAAGGGTCCAAGTGTTTTCCTTCCCAGGTGGAGATACGGTCAAAAAGGAAAAGAATGCAAACACACACGTCCAAGCGCCCTGCGTTACGCATTAATTTGCAACTCCTTTGAACGACGGAGCAAGCACAACAAGGACTCGTCCAAGATCTGGCAAGGACCCAGAGCTTTCTGTGTGTTCGGCCCAGTCTGCAGACTCGAGCGGTATGTCAGAGTTCAAAATTACCCATGCAAGATAATAAACCGATGTGGCCAAATTCGGCTTTTGGACCACAGATGGAATCAATGTTTCCCAAAGGGACCGTGAGCCTGTTTTTCCTGCCTTCAGCCTCGCACAGGCCAAACTGAAAAAACTAAAAGTGGACCGAAACTTGACTAACTGAGTGCCACCAATCAAGGCCTGGAGCTACAAAGCTGCATTCGATGGACAACCACGAGGTTCTGTTTTCGACCAGGAGATAAACGAACAACTGTTGTGCTTAAGGAAAAACAGCAAGATGCATGGTGTCTTTCCTCCATTTCAGGCTAGACTACTCCAGTGCATTGAATATGGAATGGCCTTTGAAGACGTGCTGTCCAAACTACGGTTAATGGGCCATCAACAGGGACTCAGCATAGGAGTTGTAGCTAGCTGCACCTGGACGAAGACACTGGATTTCTTAGATGCTGTTGCTTTATTTTAATGCCTACCTTTAAAGAAAATGCTTAGGTACCACCTCTGGGTTGGAGAGACAAGCAAAATGCTGGACTAGATGGGCTGTGGCCTGATCCAGCAGGGCTCCTTTTATGTTCTTATATTTTTTGACTCTCAGTTGAGACATTTGATTGATTAGTTTCTTCTACACCAGGCAGCCCATACTCTGGTCTCTGCTTTGTCCTTTTGGCTGCAGGTTGCTCTGCCTTACCCTTACAAATCTGCTCAGAATGCGTCAAATCAGCCCTGAATCCACTTTGAATCCACTCTCCATCCACTTCGAATCTACTCTGGGTCCACTGCAGATGTGACCACTTTCCCACTTCCCATGATCACGAATGCAAATGTACTGAAACATCTGACTAGAATCCGAACACCAATATTTGAATGTGCTGACATTCTATTGGACTCTGAATGACCAAATTCATATGAAGAATGAACAATACAAATATTTGGGTGCATCCCTGAACATGAATGATTCAATCAAACAGTTGGTACTTGCTTCGCTTTTGCCCTTGAACAGGGATTTCCCCACTGGAAACATTAATATTTTTTTGTTTGCAATCAACGTTAATCTTTTTTCAATTAAACAGTTTGCCATCAAGCCAAATGGATTGATTTCTAACCAAACATGTGATTTGTATTCATGCAATTCCCTACTCTGTTCCATTCCTAATCCGAACTGCCCATTTTAGGCCAGAATCAGTGTCTACATAGCATGCCATGGCATTCAGTCTTGAAATTATCCCAAGGCCGCATCCCCATTATAAGCTTAATCAAGTTCCCCTAAACCAAAATAACAGAACTGGATGCAAATACGAATTTGCCTGATCCATTACTTTCAGCCAGAATCACTTTCAATCCAGATTCTGAGGATGTACGTGACTCAAGGGGGGACTCAAGTGGCTACTTTCTAAAAGCCGCTTTTCGGGGCTGCCCTGTCCTCTTCCTCCTGCCGCGAATGTGCCACCCATAAGGGACCCCTTAAGGGAGCCTGGGTGGCTGGATGGCTGCCGCTTGCCTGGATGAAGGAAAAATGGCAGCGGGCAGCCAGTGATTCTTTCCCCTCCTCTCCCCATTGCCCAGGGCACACAGCAGCAGCGGCAACTCAAGCCCCCTTCGCCTTAAACATTCACACATCTCCGAGAACCTGCAGCTGCTTTCCTTTCTTTCCCCTTTTTTAAAGGTCAGAACTTTCAAAATTGCAACATCGTTATCAGGTGTGAAGTGGTTGGATTGCTACAGTGTAGCGGTTGCTGTAAGGGGTGGATTTTTACAGGAAAATCACTATCTTTGGAAGCAAGCTATTGGGGGAGGGTAACTCTCATCCCTTAACATGGAACGGTTCCCACAGTAAAAAATGTAAAGCGTTTCAAGCGCACGAACCGGAGTGAGACCTGTTGAAATGAGGATTAACATTTACAACACTTTGGGGTGATTTAACACGCGGAAAGTGTGTTAACCCAACCTGACGTGGGGTCTGCGAGGACTGAAAACGCTTTGAAACCAAAATAAACTTGTAATGGGGATGCATCCCAAGGTGGTTCAGCCAAACCGGTTTAATCTGAACTGATTTGAGTTCAGTAGTATTTGGAACATTTCAAGGGCTTTTGAAACTGTTTTTATGTGCGCGTCCAGGTCAAATCGGTTTGGCCATGTCTCCATGCACTCAGTTTAGTGCGGATTTAAATATTTTTAATCCGGATGCAGGGCCAAATTCAAATTGAGCCTGATAACACGGGCTCAGTTTGATTATGGGTGTCCCCATGGAAACAGCGCTAAACCCCTGCACGGGGGAACAGCTCCTTTCCCTTTTTGTCCACTCTCTCCCGATAGGAAGCCCGACTGACATCAGCAACTCCTGTGCCGCCCGCTGTAGTGATGGCATGGAAATAAGCTTATAATGGGAACGCGGCCCAAGTCTGAAGCCGATTGCTGTCAACTATTGTCTCATGCTGGTTTCCAGCTATGCAACAAGTGGTACCTCAAGGATACTGTGGAACCCCAACACCTATCATTCCTGGCTGATGAGAGGTGATAGAGGATGGAGTCAACCAGATGTGGGTCATTCATCCTCTTCCTTATGCTACTTTATCTGCTCACATGTGTGTTTGTTTCCTGCTGCACATTTTTCTTAGCCTCATGAGATTTTAGGGTGATATTATTGTTGTTTTCTGTTTTTTTGTTTTTTCTGGCTGTATGTGAGGGTGAAATCACGCCTTAGTAGAAACCGTTCACTTCTTAAATCAGTGATGCAAACAAATCCCTAAGAAGTTATAGGTGAGGCCAAAGACTGGAGCATAATCTCATCAGAATACTATCTAGTGAGGCTTGGTCCTTCTCCAACTCTGTATTTTTTCAAAAGGCAGCTTCAAATAACCACACCTCTCTTGAAATGAAGAACTGTAGGAATTGTGAATTTCTGACACCAAGTGTCTTTAGGGATGGTGTGAAAATGCCAAATTTGTGATTATTAATTCATTGTCCCTTTGAGAAGATGGGACAAGAGTCATATCTAAACAGAGAATAAGCAATATAAGGGGAAAGGGAAAGGAAGGGGGGAAATTCAGCTTGCTTCTAATGCCTCCTAAGGCCATATATGTTACTGCCAAACTGATGCAACTGATTTCAAGTGTTCAAACTCTCTCAGAAGAAGTGCCAGAGTCTGCAAGGCCAAAACTCAGAATTGCCAACAAAGATCAGAACTCCGAAGTGCCAGGAACGCCAAAACCGATCAGAATTAGCCGTCTTGCCTTTAGGAAAGTGCTAGTCTCTTGTGGCAATGAATGAACACGCAAGATGTGAAGATGATCCATACCCAAACTCTGAATGGCTTGGTATATCTTTGGTCTTTGGTCTGGTGGTTAGGGAGCTGGACTCTTACCTGGGAACACTGGGTTCGATTCCGCCCTCCCCCATGAAGCCAGCTGGGTGACCTTGGGCTAGTCACAGCTCTCTTCTGAGCTCTCACAGCCCCACCTACCTCACAGGGTGTTCTGTTGTACGGAGAATAGCAGAAGCTTTGTCAGCTGCTTTGAGTCCCCTTAAATGGGTGAGAAAAGCGAGGTAGAAAAGCCAACTCTTCTTCTTCTTCTATATAGTGTGGGATATAGAGGTAAATAGTAAATAAAATAATCAAGTATGCTTTAGTGCTTTAAGTCAATTCCCTGGGGATGTATTTAATGAAATTCCAGGGCAAACTTAATCTCAGGTGGGATAGGTTTGGGTTTTGGATGTTCATCAGGAAGTATTGGATTACTATACAAACATTCAGGTTTTTTTCCCATACACAGATTATTAGGAGTCAGGACCTCTTTTGCTGCCCTCTAATGGTGAACAAAAGTAGTGCAAATAAACCAGAATTTTCTGTCTTGGAAAAGACCAGCCGCTAATTCTGTCTGCCAATAAATGAATAATGATCTATCAGATCTGGATACCTATTTTTTTTTCCAGATATGGGTATTTTTCAGGTTTTATTCTGACTTGCCCTCATAGCTGTCACACAAAATCTTGTGAAATTGTATGCTCCATTTCTTCCTGACTCTAATGCTTTGGATTTCACATTTTGTTCTCATTGACCATGAATATCACATGGCCTTTCTGTATTGATGATGGGAAGAGGAAAGAAGCAAACAACACCTGGGATAAGCATAGAGAAGCATAGAGTCCAGATCACGTGAAGTTATTATCCCCCTCTACTCTACCTTGGTCAGACCTCATCTGGAGTACTGTGTCCAGTTCTGGTCACCCCAGTTTAAAAAAGACACTGACAAGCTGGAGCAGGTTCAAAGGAGAGCTACCAAGATGGTGAACGGTCTGCAAACCATGTCCTATGAGGAACGGCTTAAGGAACTAGGAATGTTTAGTCTACCAAAAAGAAGACTGAGAGGAGACATGATAGCTGTCTACAAATACCTCAAGGGTTGTCACAGGGCAGAGGGATCAGCCCTGTTCTCACTCTCTCAAGGAAGGACGAGAAACAATGGGGTGAAACTGCAGGGGAAAAGCTTTAGTTTAGATGTTAGGAAAAAATTTCTAACAGTAAGAGTGATCAACCAGTGGAACAGGCTGCCACGGGAGGTGGTTGGTTCCCCTTTGATGGAGGTCTTCAAGCAGAGACTAGACGGCCATCTGTCTGAGATGGTTTAGGAGATCCTGCCTTGAGCAGGGGGTTGGACTCGATGACCCAGGAGGTCCCCTCCAACTCTACCATTCTATGATTCTATGATTCTATGATATGTTCAGACACATGGTTTTGGACACCTATGGGGCAATTGGGAGACCTTTGAGACAAAGAAAATATTTTTAAAAATTTTACCCCAACCCATGGCCTCTGTTTGTGCATTCCCTTTGCAGATACAACCGGCCCCCAATATCAGGGCAAGAAGGAGTTAAGCTTGCATGGCGTGGAATGGCTGCTACAAGGTTCCTGAGCCATTTCCAGCCTGCTGTCACCGATGACCAAATCAATCCATTGGCAGTTCATGGGAGACAAGGAAAGCTTGGTGATGACAGCATGAGGCACAGAAGGCAATGAGGGGATTTAGGAGACTTATTTCTATATTGTGTGACACTTTTTTAAAAAAATGTGTCTGCAGAATGGTGAGCTCTCTGAGAAAGAAATGCCCAAAATTTGCTCAGCGTGATCACAGGCCTGCTTTCACTTAGTACGTAGTGTCCAAAAATATTAGATTTTCATGCTTGCGTCCAGTGCAATTTGGCAGCGTCCACTAGTGGCCGGACTGTTAATGTTCCCTCCCCCAGTACAGACACTATCATTTTGAACCTATTGTATAGTGTTTTATATGTGCTGAATTTTTAATGTCTTTTAATGTACATTCTATTTTAATCTGTTGTTACCCGCCCAGAGACCTTCGGATATGGGGCGGGATAGAAATGTAAATAATAAATAAATAAATAAATAGTGGTACTATAGACATGAATGGGAAGCATGTTGCTGGTTGCTGGAGCTGGAAAAGTTCCTTTGTTCAGATTACGCTTCCCATAGTCCTTTGCCACAGTAGCCAATAGCCCATATGACGAAGGGCGACCGCCAACATGATGAAGGATTATGGAAATGAAGGAGGAAAGAAACCCACAGATTACATTCACCCAACACCTGCTGAGAAAAGACCAACCCTGTTACAAGAGGTGGATTTACGCTGGCTCAGTATAACACCTCATAAAGGAGGCTGTACTGGTGCAGAGGATTAAAGAATGCTGGTCAGCGAAGTTGTTTTATTTCTTTGGAGAAGGCAAAAAAACCTGCAAAGATTTTCTCAGTTATTTACTCTTCATTACCCAAGATGCTGAGGGGGCTTTCTGCAAGCGGCTCATGTCAGGTCACGGCACGGCTTTATAAGGTGCAAAGATTGAGGTGGGGCCAGCCCCATTCTCGAGGAGAACAGACACTCAGGCATAAATGGAAAGTCAGTGCTCATAAAAGCACATGATTTTTTGGCATCAGGCCTTGCACTCCAGGGGCTAATGAAAAAGGTTTTGCACCAGCCCTGTAAAGTGCCAAAGAAATTCTAAAGTAAAGCCTGGATATTCAGACCCTGTACAGACCGAGATGATGATTCTGGGATCTTGCTATTTCCAAGCAGCCCCACTCCACTCAGAGGAGTATGAAGTGATGCTGATGGTTGAACGCGCTTTAATAATCACTCGTGATTGACCAATGCAACGGGCGTCGTTTGGTGGGAGAGAAGCTCCCTGGAAAGCAAAGGGCTGTAGGTTAGGGATGCGCATGAATATTTGTAACATTTGAATTTTGGCCAAATTTGGACATTCAAATTCAAATTCATATGGGATTCGTATGGGATTCATATGCCATTTGTATTAAATTTGTAAGAACATTAGTATTGAATTCGAATCCTAGTGCATTTGGATGGATGGATGGATGGATGGATGGATGGATGGAAACAAATTCAAATTTTCTTGCATTCAATTCAAATCAAATACAAAAAAAATCATTTGTGCACATCTCTACTGTGGGTTCAATCCTCAGCATCTCCCCAGATGTACGGTAATGGCAAAAGACTTTTGTATCTTTACTGATAAAACTGCATAGGCATATCAATGGAATCACCACAACACTTTCCAGTTGGTGTGGCATAAAAACAACATAATTAACCCTGTTTGGGGGGAATCAGCTGGCAGTTGTTGGAGCTCCTTTGAAAGACCTCAATGGCATTTGAAACAGCACATCTGAAACATCAGAAGGTGGGTCTTTACTGGTCATGTGCAGAGAGTTAATTCTCTCCCCCTTTCAGGCTTGTCTGGTTGCCGGAAGAGCCATGGAAATAGGGAAGAAGCCTTTATGGTCCTTATAGGGCCATTTCCAGAACCTGAAACCCCTAACCTGTGACATCACAGCCAAGGAATTAAAGTTTCCCTCCCACAATGTTTGTGAAGAATGAGCAGTCTGTGTGCAGGACAGGCAAGAATCTTCACATGCACACAAAGGGCTGTGGTCACACCTAAGGTTTAATCCAGCTTCAGTCCACTTTCAGAGTGAGATAATACACCAGCAATGTGACAAGCTGTTTTCTTTCAGTGTTAAATAACTCAGAAAATTCAACTTTGGGACAGATAATGTGGAAAGAAAATTATTAATCACTTTGCTGACTTCTTCTCTAGCTCTGAAGGTGGACTGAAGCTGGATTAAACCTTAGGTGTGACCACAGCCAAGGGCACAAGGGAGAGACGTAGCTACTTTTCACTCCTTTTTCTCTCTCTGCCTGTGCGGTTTTTCTCCATGAATGCACGTCTGTTGTTTTTATAGTTTGCATTCAACATCGAAGTGTGTATGCTTTGCTAAATACAACACCTCCCTTGGGATAAGAAAGGGACCCCTTGAGGGCATGCAGAAACTAATGGCCTTGTTGTATTTACTGTTTTAAAGGCCTAATGGGACCATTAAGTGTAAAAATGTTCCCTTTGGTAAATCAACTAATTATCTTCTTTCCTTCTCTCTCTCCTTTCCTTTTCCTTTCTTTTTTTTAAGGCTCTGCTGCTCCAGATCAAAAGCTTTGCTCACACATACACCCTATCTCAAAATCACAACACTGACACATTTGTCAAGGGTGTTGTGATCCAACCAGTAGGACCAGTACTTCAGCTTAAGACCAATACCATGCCACCAGATTTCATATCCTTTTTGTCAATCAGGCTGATTAAGTTTCTAATCAGACTTCTGTTGCAGCGTCTCCAGCAGCAAGCACCCTGCCAGAATATGAGCAGCCTTTATCCCCTTCTGCTCTGGACAACTTCTTGTTTCAGCAAGTCATCGGCTGCACCTGCACACAGTGACAAAGAGGGGAATAAAGAGCGTGAAAACTTTGCAAAACAAAAAGCGGACTTGAATTTGCACATCATGTGCCTTATTTTAGGGTGAATGCGCCCTTCACTTCCCATGCAAAAAGGCTCTTAACTACCCAGAGGGACATACATAACTATATCATTCCAGTGCAGCTAAGAACAGCCACGCCTGGCTGTAGCGATGACAATCACATCACGCCGGTCTTAAATGAGTTGTACTGGCTGCTAATTCACTACCAAGCCCAATTCAAGGTGTTAACCTTGACTTATAAGGTCTTAAATGACTTGGGCCCCAAATATGCCTTCTCCTATATCGACATGCCGGTGCCTTAAGATCTGGAGAGGAGGCCCTCCTGATTGTCCCACCACCCTCAATAGTAAGATGGGTGGGCACTTGAGAGAGGGCCTTTTCAGTGATGGCCCCTAGGCTATGGAACAGTCTCCCCCTTGAGGTGTGCCAGGCTCCTTCACTGTATATCTTTAGGAAGGCAGTGAAGATGCATCTCTTTGCCCTGGCCTTTGGCTAAATGGGAATATACTGCCTCTTCCTACTTTACAGATACTGCTACTATTTAAATATATATAGATACCTGATTTTAAATGTTGTTACACACCCTGAGACCTTCAGGTATAGGGTGGGAGAGAAAATAGATAGATGGATAGACGGATAGACGGATAGATAGATAGATAGATAGATAGATAGATAGATAGATAGATAGATAGATAGATAGATAGATAGATAGATAGATAGATAGATAGATAGATAGATAGATAGATAGATAGATAGATAGATAGATAGATAGATAGATAGATAGATAGATAGATAGATAGATAGATAGGGTTACCCAGCATCAGAATAGTAAGAGTCAACACTAGTTGGGATTCCATACCCACAACAAAATGGGTCTCATTGAACCTAGTGGATTAGATGCATATTAGCCAGCCCTGAATTGAAAAAGGCATGGAGGAGAAAAGGAGAGTAGCCTGCAGAGCAGAAAGGCACTGCTCTTTTTTCCTACAGGCTGCTCAACTCTGCTTGCAAGTCCGTGTGGCAATCCATCAGAGCCCCTGGCAAATGTGGAATGCCCAGACCCCAGCAACGCCAAAGACGTTCACAGCAGCGGCTACTCCTGGGTCTTGCCAGGATGCTTTGAACGCTCTTCCGACTAGCTTATGCCAATCAGCCGAGCATGCAACCCTGAGAAAGAGGAAGGCAACTCCGTGGACCGACCGAAAAAGTCAAATCTGTCCTGCGCTGAACAGGAATGCGGCAGCATCTTCCTCCTAATGCTGAGAAGACAGTAGGTGCTTTGTAAGCGGGATGAGCCCACGCCCACTGCAAGCCCAGGACTTCCAAAATTACATCCATCTGGATGCCCTTGAAGGAAGAGGCTTTTCCGTGTTTCCAGACAGCTGAGGTTCTGCACAAATAAGCACTTCCTGTGCTACTCGGCAACCCAGTTTGTACCTGCAAAGACCGATGTTTAACTGCCACCAGCAGTGGTGACTCTGCGGCTGGGTTTTTGCAACGCCGCGCGTGGGCGATGCTGGAAAGCCGAATATACTTGTGCAGTGCCAAAGCCCAACGCGACAAGGACCTGTTCTGCAGAGAGGTGTGAGGCCAAATGAGCAATCCTCCAGCCACACACAGAAAAGAGATTTCCTGGGGACAGAAGAAGGGAAAGGCTATGCGCACGAGGAGGTTTCCTGTATTGACTTTTATTGGCATAAATCTTTGACTGAGTTGAGAAAACTGGCAGGTCGCAGGATATTCTGAGAGACTGCTGAAGTCCTTCGAATTAGACGCGCTCCAAAGCAAACACTCGGAGGTCCCTAAATCATCCAGAGTTGCCATCCAAAATATTTCAAAGAGCGCTCATATTTTTAGAAGCAGCAATATAATTAACTTGTGCCGAAGCGGTGCATGGCAGTGCCAGTCCAGTGAAGCAACCTGGGTTGTTGGATCTCTATTTTAGGACATCAAGTATGAACCGGGCTGCTGTTGAGTCATGATACCCATTGCAGCACCGTTGGAGTCTGGGATGGATCTTCTCCAATCTCTTTCTCCATTTTCCCAGCGTCGGATTTACCATTGGGTGGGATAAGCAGGGTAAGTGAATGACCCACCTGCCTGCCCCTGGGCTGAAACAAAGACCTATGGCCCAGGAGTAGTTCTTATGGTGCCCATTCAGATCCTGCCAAAGACTCAACAAATGGGGGAAGGAGGAGGAGGAGAAAGTGTCGGTGTCTGATTACAGCACAAAGGAATCTGGAGGAAATGAAGTTAGTAGTATAGAACAAAGAGAAAGCAGAATGGATAGGTGGCCCTATGATTATGGAGACACGGAAGTACAGGAACATAAAGTAAAGACAAAGGAGGGCGGACAGGGGATGGAAGGGCATTAGCCATTGTGGGGGTGGGGAGAATACCCTGCTCTCTGGTATCAAAGCCAATGGGCAAATCTCCACCTTGCCTGCCCTCATCCCACTGGCAACAAAAGCAAGAGCAAATAATCCCTTCCCTTCCCACTCCACCAACCCCCCAATACCACCTAGGTCACATTCTGACTGGCCCAAAAAGTCTGGCTTTTTCATCCCGATTTTTAAAAGGGGCACCGAGGCTCCTGTCCTGACTGAAAGAAATTCCCTCCCCTCGGCAGGGAGAAGGGAAGGGAAGAGCTGCTGCTGCTGCAGCACAGCACAGCACAGTCAAGCTCCTGTTTTGCACTACAGTGGAAGATCACAACAGCACGAAACAGGGGGGACATGCGGCCGGCCTCCTCCAGTGGGGTGTCTACTCGGCCCAGGCCAGCCTGGCCCGGGGGCTCTTCCTTGGGGGGGGGCACACCTCTGCCGGGCTTGAGGGATGGTGGTGGCAGTACGAGACCAGTAAGGGCTCACGATCATGATGCTGTCTGATCTCTTGCCAGCCTTTCCCCTTTGCCCCCTTTCAGATGGGGGCACCTTTCTCTCAGACAGGAAACATTCCCATTGTTAAATATTCAAATTATTCCAGGACTCTGCAGCAAATCCTGTTATAACCCGAACAAGGACTCCCTGGGTTTTCTAACATTTAGTCCGCAGAAACTGGCGATCTCGTCCAAAGTGTTGGGACGGAGGGCCCTTGAGCTGAATTCAGTCTGGACCAAATGGCCAATGGAATCACACCCTTCGGTTCTCCCTGCACAAAATGGAACAATTGCTTCCATTAGGTTCCATGGTACCCTAGGGCTTTCACTGGGCAATACAGCCGATTTTCCACTGCCAGGAGTTTTATTATTATTTGTATACTTGCTTGCTGCTGCTGTTACTATTTTAATAAGAATTATAAATAGGTTAAAGAAGACCGAGCCTGCTCTGTGTACGTGAAATCCTGGATGCCGACTGAGCGGACAGGGTTTCTTGCAAAAAGACATAACCATCTGGAACCTGAACAGAGGAATTCCTCAGTATGATGTTCACAGGTCCCATTGAATTTCATATATGTGTATATTTTTCCTGTAAGCCACTTTGCAGAACTTTTATACTGCAACAGAGGATGGAAATGCTAATATACTGGAGCCTGAGCAAACACCTCGGGTAAATAAAGGTGGAATTATGTTTCTGTGGTTGTGTTTGGTTGTCATGATAGCATTATTGAATTAAATGGCAGGCTGTGAATAAGAGGAAAGGAAAGGCCGGAGTAGAGCTCAGGTCAGGATGACCGTGTGGAAACATCCGTGCAGTTTTCTTGGCCACAAGTACGGAGGTGGTTTGCCCTGGCTGCCTTCTGAGGAAATGACAAGGAATAAACCTGGGGCATTTTTCATGCATGCCAGTCACTCTTCCACAGACCTAGAGCCTTTCAGCCAAGTTCAGCTTGTGCCCGCTCCATGGGACCTAGTCGTGCAGCTTTCTTGGCAACAGTATAGAGGTGATTTTTCCATTGCTTTTTTTTCCAGGGAGGACCTGGGGGTTCAGCCAGAGATCTTTTGCGTGCCAGTATTTTTAAACAAATAGGGCACAAAACATGCCCACACTCATGCCCACTGTTCTGGCTGCTGTTAGGAACTGCAGTGGTTCATAGCAATTGTAGCAACCCACTACGCGGCACAGTCCCCAATGGAGGCAAAGTCTTTGGATGGTGCAATTTCACTGCCCTCGACAGAAGAGCCATGATCCCTGCTAAGAACGATGACACATTTTTGTGAGCCAGTCTGGTCTAATGGCTAGGATGTCGGACTCTTATCTCGGAATACTAGGTTTGATTCCGCTGTCCTCCACAAAGGCAGCTGGGTGGCCTTGGGCTAGTCACAGCTCTCTTCTGAGCTCTCACAGCCCCACCTACCTCACAGGGTGTTCTGTTCTGGGGAGAAGAACAGAAGGTTTGTCAGCAGCTTTGAGTCCCCTTAAATGGGTGAGAAAAGTGGGATAGAAAAGCCAACTCTTCTTCCTCCTTCTCCTTCTCTCCTCCTCCTCCTCCTCCTCTTCTTCTTCCTCCTCCATTGGCTCTCAAAAGTGGAGACAATGTGTCATTTTCAGCAGCCATTATGCCTCACCCATACATCTGGGTGCTCTGGCCTCAGCTGCCATTCTGTCTACATGACAGCCCTATGAGGTGGACTAGGCTACAAGGTGGCAAGTGACAGAAATCCCCCCCGTCCAGCAGGCCTCTTCAAAGTCGTGTTATCATCCTGGGACTCAACCAGCTCTGACAGCGTTACTTTGCAGAGTTACTTTACTCAGCCCCGTAACTCTTTCCGTCAAAGGTTTGTAGAAGTAATATTCTGCTCCCCAGGTAGCTGTGGAGAGAGAAAGATCAAAGCTTCCTTTGCAAAGGCCTCCTTGTGGTGACTGCTATGATCATATCTGAGCTCCCAAGATGTGTGGTCTGCTGATCCAGGGTACAGATGCATCACTTTTATAGTCCCGTCTCAAAAGCTTGTTTGATTTAAACAGCAGCCCTCCCATTCTGAAGGAGACAATCTCTCTCCCCCTACCCACACACTGGACCGCACAGATGTCCATTTTATATAGCATTATTGTCAGACAGGGGGATGGTAGCCCGAATTCCCCTCCTTTGTTTTCTCCTTCTCACATTTCTTTTCGTCACGAAAGATTTTCCATGAACCGCTTTGCATCAGTGGTGAAGAAGGCGGCGGCACACGTGCTCTTCTTGGGGCCTTTCTGGATAGAAAAGGCCACCCTCGGCATTAGTTCAGAACCAGAGGTTCCCACTGGCTCAGAACACAAGAAGCTGCAGACAAGGATCAGCATGGTCTACACAACTACACTTGTCATGACCAGCCCACTGGTGGCCTCAAAGTTCTCATGAGCTTCATGCCTCTACACTTCACGCAGAATTCCTAGCCTCGGGGCCTCTGGGGGATGCATATCAGCAGCACAGACCCAGAGAAAGAATTGCTCTTTCTTGTTCCCTGGGGTGGTCCTTCTGGCGTGCCCCAGTGTCCCCTGAACCAGTGGCTCTCAGTGGACATGGTCACACCACTTGACACCTTCAGTCCACCTTCAGGTCTGACTGCTCACACCTTTTCATTTTTATCTATTTTATTTGTTGACTTTCCACCCTCCATTTGGACTTTCCGGAAGGAAGGAAGGAAGGAAGGAAGGAAGGAAGGAAGGAAGGAAGGAAGGAAGGAAGGAAGGAAGGAAAAGGTATGAGCAGTCAGACCTGAAGATGGATTGAAGATGGATTGCCTACTGCTGATCTTGCTTCTATCACAACCTTTCAAGTCCAGCAGTGAAGCAGCGAAGGCTACTCAGAACTTCCTGGCAGTTGCCACCAGTGCAGGTGAAGGCACCTAGAAACTCCTCCTCTCCCTGCTGGAAGGTGACTGGTGGGCATCTTTTGAAGCTGTGCTGGTAGATTGCGGGTCACCTTTCAGCGGGGCGGGGGGGGGGGGCTTTGGCCAGTGCTCACCTGCGTTCTCCAGCCAGCCAGCCAGCCTCCATCTCCTCTCATTTCCTTTGAAACGGCACTGACTTTTCCATAGAAAGCTGGAACCCAGCAAGTGCAAAGGCAAGGGAACCAGGTCCTCCACTGGGCCCAGGCAAGATTTTGGGCAGGCCTCAAGGGATCCTCTGAAACTTGCTTTCCCTGCATCCAAGGGGAGAGGAATGGACTTTTGATGACCCTCACCCCTTGCCCATGTGCCTCCCTGCAGGCTACTCAGGATTATTTGCTTGTGTTTCTGCCTCGGCCCATGTTGCATCTGCAGCCTGAGTCACTGGAGTAAAGGTACATGTTGCAACCTTAAACCTGACATTATTAGGACATGAAGGCATTCTGAGCCCCGGGCCTCACGCTGGACACGCTGTCTGCACTGCTTAATAATAAAGGCCCGGGTGAGGTTGGCGGACAGCCTGATATAATAGCCAGCCCTTCCCTGTGGCTTTGTAGTCCCGGGGAGAGAGAGCAGAAAGGAATCAGTGGGAGGCTCTACGCTTGCCAAGATCAAAGGGAAGGCTTGGATCCTGTCCTCTTCTTGAGCCGGAGACGGGGAGGGTTGCCAGGATCCCTGCATGGCGTAGTCCGGCTCCTAAGCAAAGAGATGGCTTGAGATGGGTAGAGATGGAGAAGGGCTGCTCCACAAAAGCAATAAAGGGCAGTTTTGAAAGCAGGGAATGAAAAATAATTTCGGCCAAGGGTGAGAGCAGGAGAGACCGTTTGCGCCGGGAAGGGGGTCAGGCCACTGCTGAGAGCGAGTCTTGCAAAACACTGGCCGCTGTTCGCCTCCACTTTGCACCTACAGACAGACATCCTGTGCTGGGTGACAGAGAGTCCGGCTCTGACCTTCGCCCTGCCCCATTCTTCACCTTGATTTTGGGGCAGATATTTGAACCTTTTTAACCAGCCCCAAAACTCTTCTGCGGGAAATGCTGGGAACAAGAAGAATTTGCGAGAACTGCCTTCTGGATGGCACCTTTTGGCGGGGGTGGGTTGCCCCACTGAAAACTCAATGCTTTTACTTTATTTTACTTATGAATTAATATCCCACCCTCGCCGGAAGGGTCCAGAGTGGGTCACAACAGTAGAAAGATAAAATACACTGTATAAGATAAATTTAAGATACATTTAGAACATAATTCTCCCTCTCTGGCAGGACACAGTGATCAGAGGAGGCTAAACGTCCAGAGCCTAGGTAAACAGGTATGTTTTAATCCAGTGCTGAAACCTTATAATGTAGGCACTTGGTGAACTGGGGGCCAAAGCAGAAAAGGCCTTCTTGTGTCCCTTCCCTTTTTTCTGAATCAATTTGGCTAAAAAGTATCCAACGCTTTAAAAATATTAATGGGAGGCAATTTTTATTCTTAATTAAGCTAGAAGGAGATTGTCAGTCCCAATCACGTGAAGTACACAAAGTCCACCTATTGAGCATGGCATGGGAGCCTTGTACGTAAGGAAGTAGCTTCCCTTTTGACGTTACACAATTGACCAAATGAGTGTTTCTGGGAAGGTGTATGAGCAAACACTGAGGTTCAGGTGACATATGTTTTAATCTGCATCCTCATTAAAAAAAAAACCACATCTAGGTAGCCACATTTTATAGGCAGCCTTACAGCTAGCTCTTGTTTTGGCCCACTTGATTAGCGCAGGCTGGATACGCTTTCAGTTAGATTCCACTTAATACGAGAGATGTACCACCTAGAGGGAGGAAAGCCCAGTTTATATGTGTGCAACGTGTTATAGATGCAAAAAAAAAGCTTCAAAAAATTAGAGCCACTGATTCTTTAAAAGATAAATCCTGCCCTTCAGGCCTAGTCAGTTAGGGAATGTTGTGGTCATGTAGCTCTGAAGCCTATGTTAGCTGGCTTTAAAGTATTTTTGAACTGAAAAAAAAATAAAGCAAAAAATATTAGGGTAGTGTACCTGCAAACCATCCACTTTCTCTTGTGCACTGGACAAAATGGAACAAATTTAAAAGGTAATTCTCCCTCCCCCCAGAAGAAGGTAAACATCAAAGGCCTGAGTGAAGAGGTAGGTTTTAACCAGGTGCCAAAAACACATATCATGTAAGGGCTTGGCATACCTCTACAAGGAGGCTGCTTCAGAATCCAGGGGCCACCACAAAGAAGGTCTTATAACAAAACCAAAGTACATGAACACGAATTCGACTCAAACAAGGCTGTGGTCACAGCATTCCCTTTAAACCTTCTTCAGTCCCTTCGCCGGTTTGACTGCTCACACTTTTTCCTTTCTTTCCGTTTCATTTGTGGACTTTCCACCCTCCATTTGGACGGTCCTGAATGGAAAAGTCCACAAATAAAATGGATAGAAAGTAAAAGGTGTGAGCAGTCAGACCTGAAAATGGACTGAAGATTTAAAGTGAAGGTGTGACCGTGGCCCAAATCTCTGTCATATATTTTTCCATATTTTGCTTAAGACACACATTTTGCATGATCTTTCCTCTGAAATAATATCCTGGTACCCACCCCCCCCGCCCCCCAATTTAAAGGCCTTTTTTTAAAAAAAGTGGATATTCACTTCCTTAAGGTTAGGGAATTGTACCATAAGTTAGGGAAGCACACATCCAACCATATCTCTGCCTCCACCAGTGTCGAGATTCTGGTGTATATTGTGATGTAAACAATGCCCCCCCACCCACCAGCTCATGCAGAGGGAGGAAAAGAAAATTCCAGCGTCCACCAGATGATCCTGCGAATTGCTGTCTCAACCAGGTGGCCTTCCACAGATGTCTGCTAGCCGAGCTCCCAAGGCACCGCTAAGCCGCTGTTCAGAGTGACCTGCCACAGGTCAAACGGCAGAGGGGAAGCTGCTGGCGATGATTAACTCCTCTCTGCGCACGCAGGTTCCGCAGGAACCCTCTGCACTCCTGTTTGCCCAAATGATGGGAAAGCTGATGTGGCCCAGGTTTGCTTTTGATTAGCAGGCAACGGGGACCGAGCCAAAGCTCCCCGCCGTCAGAGCGGAAGGCCAGAGTAAAACTCCGGGACTTGGGGAAAAAGAGGGGACATTGTCTCCATCCAACTGCCCAACCTCTCCAGAGAAATCCAAGTGAAAGACCGACAGGCAGGAAGTGCAGCCAGCTAACCACTGAGCGGGATGATGGAAGAGAAGCCGTTGCTCAGAGCGGACAGACCTCCCCAATTTCTCTTAATGTAGGTGGTCTCGCGTGTTGTTTGGAATCAAGATGTGGGAGAAGGGGAGGGAAGGGGGCTCCATTCTTATTAATGCAAGGATTGAGCTGGCCATGGGCAGCCAGGAGCTCTACATCTGGTCTCAAAAGGCTCCACCTGTCCTCTAATTTTGGGAAAACAGTGGTTGACATCCGAGCAGCAGGACCTGTGGGCTCACCTCATGTTTTTGCTCCTCTTTCAAAGATCGGCGGCGGCGGTTCAAGGCGCCCTTCGCCCTGCCAAAGTAACTCGCAGGCTATTGTTCTTCATATCAAATATGTTTCTATCCAAATAAGGGAATTATTTTCTCTTGGTGGGGAGCTGGAGGGGGGATATTTGGTGACTGACATTTGTTTATAGTATGATATTAAGGCCCACGGAGGTATGTCCAGCTTGTGACCCGCACCGTCAATTCAACTTTTTATTCGCTGAAGCAATAAGTATATATTAAAAGTGAGCTGGTCAAGACTTCCTGTTTATATCACCAGAGTATGCATTTTCCTCCCTGCTTGCGATGCCAGATGACTTAATCCGCACTTATTTCATTCAGAGGGGAATCGTTATCTTTCACATTCTCCTAGATTTGCTCAGACTGCTTTGCAGGAGGGAAAGGAGGAAAGGGCAACATTGCGACAATTGACGCTTGAAACAAGAGTTAGGCCATCCAGGAACTTTGCAAATGGCCAGAATGCAGATCATGGAAAGTGCTGAGGACCGTCCAGAAATCTCCAGTGGCATGGACCAGATTGATCTGTTGAAACCCAAGAAATAGCCCTGATGAGTCAGACCCAGGTGGAGAGGGCCATGAAGCGATAGGGTGGTGTAAATAAACCATACTCTGTCTAGCCTGGTGTACCCTTCCCCCTAGGGGTGATTGACCTGGTGGGGGTGGGCAAGAAGGAAAAATGGGGGGGGTCATTTCTGGCTTGCTTTTGATGGTGCCAGGTGGTGCTTTTATCTGCTGTAGATCAAGGTAAGATTTGCCTCCACTTGTCCCAACCCACAATCCCATCATGTAGGCCAGTGGTTGCCAAAGTTGTCTGGGCTACGACCCATCTAATATAGGTTTACCAACTTGGGACCCACCTCTAGGAAATTTAACCGTTACACCAATATGAATAAAGGACTTTTCAAATAACAAAGTTTTAATACAATTTTTTTTATTACTTAATTAAATAATTACATCAAAAAAGTTATTTCAAATACAGTTAAATTTCGTAGAGGTGGGTCCCGACCCACAGTTTGGGAAACCCTGATGTAGACAACTATAAGAAAGGACTGAATGCCCCAGCATCTTCTCCTCTAACTTTCTCAAGCAGGTGATCTTCAGACACCTCTAGGCTGTGGTCACACTTAAGGTCTAATTCAGCCTCAGTCCACTTTCAGAGTGAGACAATACATCAACAAAGTGGCAAGTTCTTTTTTTCTTTCAGTGTTAGGGTGCGTTTCCACCAGCCCTTTGGTTTGGCCTGAAACTGTCTCGAGGGTCCAACATCCCAACACTTTGAAGGGATCCCCCGTTTCTGCAGACTATATATCCAATAATCCAGGGAATCCCTTTTTGGATTTTAACAGGACTCACTGAGGAATCCTGTTAAAATCCAAATGCTGTATTTATGTAATGGGAACACTGCCACACCAATCTCCTCGAATGCCACCTGCCATTTATCTTCCCTCAACCCCTTTCCTCCGCCTGTCACCTTCTCGCGCCACTCCCCTGCCCCTTTCCTCCATCTGTCACCCTCTCATGCCGTTCCCCCCGCCCCTTTCCTCCGTCTGTTGGAGAACAGTGAGGAAGACAAGCAGCAGGATGACAACGAAAGACAGAGGAACAGGGCAGTGGGCAAAATGGCACCTCAATGCAGTCGGGATGGCTGCAAGGAGCCCTCGATGCTACATTTTGACCAGTCAAAACATAGCCTAAAATAACTCAGAAAATTCACCTTTGGGATAGATAATGTGGTCACTATGCTTATCATCATCATCATCATCATCCCTGGAGCAAGCTGAAATGCTTGCCCAGAATAAGTAGTAGAATTGATGATTATCCAGTATGCAAAGGACCTGATGTCATTGTCCTGAGCCCTTTCTGCACTTGGGTGAGCCAGTTTGGTCTAGTGCAGAGATGTTAAACTCAATCTGGCCGAGGGCCGGATTAAAAAAAAAATACTGTGAGGGCCAGGGGGCGTGACCGGGGGCGTGACGGGGGGGTGACCGGGTCACAGAGGAGGGGCTGGGGGCGTGGCAGGGGTGTGGCTAGGGCACAGAGGAGGGCTGGGGGCGTGGCTGGGGTGTGGCTAGGGAGGGGCTGGCTGTCCATGGCGGCGCCTGGGCAATGGAGGGTCCCGCCGCGCGCGCGCTTGCCTCGCGTCGCCTCCTTCGCGCCCAAGGAGGACGGCGGCGGCTGCAGGCCGTATTAAAATGCCCCGCGGGCCGTATCGTTGACATGCCTGGTCTAGTGGTTAGGAAGCCGTACTCTTATCTGGGAACACTGGGTTCAATTCTGCCCTCCCCCATGAAGCCAGCTGGGTGACACTGGGCTAGTCACAGCTGTCTTCTGAGCTCTCACAGCCCCACCTACCTCACAGGGTGTCCTGTTGTGGGGAGAAGAATAGAAAAGCTTTGTCAGTCCCTTTTAGTCCCCTTATATGGGTGAGAAAAGCGGGGTAGAAAAGCCAACTCTTCTTCTTCTTGGCCTTATTCTGGAATATATCTCAGGACAGGGGTCTGTTGTCCTCATGCTAACACAGTCTATGGAAGGCGTTCGCTCAGGTCCCCTAAATTCCCTCTGCTAAACTGCAAGACCAAAGAAGAATCCTGCCTTTCCTCTCCCGGGTCAACGAGAGAACAGAGCTGTTTGTGGTCTTCCATGTGTATTCAAACACATCAAAGGAAATTCAAGCTCTGCTTTAGCAACAAAATTAATCTCCTTCCAGAAGAAATAAAGTTACAGATAGAGACATTGTTTTAATCCCCAATTATGATATTGCGGGGAGGAATTAATTTGTCAGCATTTGGGACGCCTCGCCAGTGGTTTGTCTGAGGGCGCTGCGTGTTGCGACACGCGGTGAACTGTGTGTGAACCGAGATTGGCATGATCATCCAAGGAAGGCAGCAGCTCTCGGGCTCACATTGTCTTCTTCTCGACAGCTTTTGCACAGAAATAGACAAAGCCTGCAAAGAAGGCCACTGTGCATCCATAGCTACACTTAGGGGAGACATTTTTATCGTATATTTAGGGTTAGGATAGGATCAGGGGGTCCATCCAGGAACTATCTTTGCATCCAGGCTAAGCTTTTTCCTTTGATTTGACTGCACTCTTCTGCTTAAAATAACCACCTGGTTTTAGGGTGCAAAGCTTTGATGTGATTGTAATGTGAAGGAAATCTCACTTTAAAGGCTAGTCTGAGGCTTTAGGCCCACCTAAAAGGAAGCAGAATTTGCCTCTTACATCATCATGACCATCACCACGCAGTGTGATAGATGGTTATGATAGATTTGGTACTCTGACCACTGGATCCTTCCCAAACCCCTAGGATAATCTGAGGTATCGATGCTGTATTATAATTATGCAACATGATATCACAACTGCTGGCTCTTCTGCTGGTCCTGGCCTTCATTTTCCACCAAGTTCTTCCCATGAACTTAGGAGGATGCAATGTATCGGCGTAAGATGTGTACAGATCTGAGCACTGATCATCATCATCATCATGATCTTCATCATAATTATTTAGGCACTGTGATATCCCAGTTATCAGTTCTTCAGGTGGTTTTGCCCTTCATGCCACACCAGACTCTGAATTCTTCCCAATAACTTAGGATGACCTAACGTATTGGTGCAAGATGTATACAGATCCAAGCAGTGTGGACTTCTGCAGTTGGCCAATGGACACTTTGTCAATATACAGATGTTCTGAGTGTCAACTAAGGTTTTTAGGTATGGAACTCAGTGTGCCAATAACCACTGGGACCTCAACTGCTGGCTGGTTGCTACTACTACTACTACGACTATGACTATGCAGAGTAGGAGATGTTTATGACTAGTTCAATGATGGCTAACCTTTTGAGCTTGGTGTGTCAAAATTCACAAGAAAACCTAGCTTAACTCGGGTGCTGTGTCACTTCCAGAAATATCCATAATTTTGTGATATTTGTAGCTCTAGTAAGAAAGTTATATTTTTGATATGTGTATTTTATTAAAAGCAAAAATGAATAATTCTTTACATTTGCTAAATCTTCAATTGAAAGTTGGTATTTTGTACACTTCAAGAACAAGCAAGCACTACATGCCCAGGTGCCAGGGTGACCAGATGTGTCACCTAAAAGGGCTTGGCGTGTCACCTGTGACACGCGTGTCATAGGTTGGCCATCACCGGACTAGTTGGTACTCTGACTATCATATCCTTCCCAAGGACGTTGGATAATCAGAGGTACTGGCACAGAATTCATGATGTTCTCAGCAAGACTGCCTTTTGTGATGAAAGTACAGCACCTTTGTCAATGCCCAAGACGTCCCTCCATTCTTCAGTAACTACTGGCACCAATAACTACTGGCACAACCATTGCCTTCCCTTGCCAGAGATTCTTCCCAAGGAGCTGGGATAGTCAGAAGTATCAGCACAGAAGGCCCACTGTGGCTGCTGCTTGTGGCTGTATTTATTTTACATTTATACTGGGCATCTTATAGGAAGCATGAAGTTTTCTAATATAACTGTCTGGTGGAAGATGAAAGGGTGCCTCAGGTGGCAAGAGGATATTTCGCTTCTTATTTAGATACCGCAATGGGCTCTCACCAGCCCTGCCAGATGGCAAGGCGCAGTCCTTCCATCTGACATTTCATTGTGATTCTCTTCCTGGTTGAAATACCTAGATGTCAGCCAAGCACCTGCCCATTTCCCTTTGTCTGGGTTTTCTGAGCTTGGCTGTCAACCAAATATTTCAATCAGAAAGGGAATCAGAACCCCAGGCAGACAGAAGACCCCAGCACTAGGGAAAGCCCAACATCACTGCTGGATTTTCAACAGGGCCAATCTATTGCATTTTCACCCAACCCAAATATAATCCTGTGAGAAGCACAGGGCTTCACCAGCATCTGGAGGCACTTTTAAGACAGTGAAGAGGAGCTGGAAGGGATAAGAACCTAAGGATGTTTTTCCACTGTCACTAGAAGTACCCATTAAGTACCCATTAATGGGTACTTAATGGGTACTTCTAGTGACAGTGGGAAAACACCCTAAGAGGAGTCCTGCTGGATCAGCCCACAGCCCATCTAGTCCAGCAACTGGTCTCACACAGTGGCCCACAAATTGCTCATGGGCATCTCAAGCAGAAAACAAGGGCAAAGCTTCACCTGCTCTCCACTTTCTGCAAATGTACCTAGAGACATCCTGCCTGTCTCTCCATCTAGACAGGCATCCATTCTAGCAGCCACTGACACCCTAGTCCTCCATGAATTAAGAGGTGTGCTGCTGGATGAGGCCACACAGCCCATTTAGTCCAGCAACCCATCTCACACAGTGGCCCACCAGTTCCTCATGAGCATCTTAAGCAGAAGACAAGGGCAAACCTTCACCTGCTCTCAAATCCCAGCAAATGGCCTTCAGAGGCCTCCTGACTCTCTCTCCAGACTTGTGGACATACCTAAGTATCCAATCTATTAGCCACTGATACACCTCTCATCCATGTCTCACCCTTTCATAATACTATCCAGGTTGGTTACTGTTCCCACCGCTTCCAGCAGCAAATTCAATAGGGTGATGACCCTCTGGATGAAGAAATATTGTCTAATCCATCCTTCTTAAAGAGTAATATGAATAAATAAAGAGACAGACACCCTACAGAGGGGGTACATAATTTAAGGACCCTTCTGATCCTCCATAAATTAAAGGGAGGGGAGTATTTTTCATATTTATATCAATGGCAAGAAGTCATCAGCTTTCAGATTTTTGGAGCAGGTAGAGTGACAACCTCTGGTTTTTTATTTGTTATTTTAATAGCAGATTCCAGATTATCCATCAGTTCAGACATCTCTATAATCTTTATAATCTGACCCTCCCAAAAAATCCAGGGCAGATTAAAAGCTGCAAGTCAATTTTCAATAAATGCAAATTTCAAAATATTCCTTTGTATAACCAAATAAAAACAAAAATAGCAAAAATAAAAAATAATTTTTAAAAAGGAGCCTGATGTATACAACAGACAGTCACCCTGCCAAAAGGAGCAAAATCAAACTAAACCATTCTTAAGATGCGGATGAAGGTTTCAAAAGGCATCTCTAGAGGAAGGTTTAAAAAGCCGCTCTGGAGGAAGGAAACTATAAATAACAGATTTCCATATTAGAATAACGTTACCATTGTTTTCTGAAATTTTGTATCTTACTGCACCTGTACTGACAAATTAGGACTTGCAAAAGTGGTGCAAATTCTAGTTCTTTCCAGTTGCCCTAATGTATTGCAATACAAAAAGAAACATTTAAAAGGAAACCACAAAACAATTCAAATACTAAATTAGGTTAATAAGAATAGTTATAAGAGTACCAGTACTAGTAGTAGTAATAGTAGTAAATTAATAATAGATACGTCCTGATGTCAAAGAAGAAGTATCTTTTTACCCATCATTAGGCTGCAAGTTTCCTCCATACCACTTTGGTGTGGTCAGGTATGAGATGGTATAAAAATGTAAATAATAAAATAAACAGAGCAATGTAAGCATTAGAACTCAGTGGTGGAAGTGGTTTTGTTCTTACAGGCTGGAAAGTAATGGTGGGAACATAAGCTCAGAGAAACTGTTGAAAATTATGGGTTTTTGAAATTCAAACATAGGAATATAGCTGGATTATAATATGTTTGACATTACTGTGGTTGTGTGAAGAAAAAAGTTAGGATAATAGATGTGGCTGTCCCAAGGGACCGTGGAATTTGGAAAGGAGTTGGCGGCGCTCACAAACTACCACAATCTACAAACTGAAATTCAGAGCCTCGGATAGAAGAGGACAGCTCGTGCTGTAGTGGTTATTGGTGCATTTGGTATAATACTTGAAACATTCAAGAAATGTTTGGAAGGTGCCATAATACATTAAATAACAATTCCACATCTTCAAAAAGCAGTGTTATTTGCAGTTAGCTACTTGCCTTGTAAATACCTTGTTGATTTCCTAAATAATTAGGACTCGGATGAAAGATGAAGGGAAGATTTGAAGTACCTTAGAAAGATTACTCTCTCTTTTTTAATTCTACTAAGGTCATAATCATTGGAGGTCTTTCTCTGTGCCCACCATTGCAGTAAAAATGCTTAGGTGCTCTCTTGTTTAAATATTATTTAAAGTGTCAGGAAATCAAAGGTAAAGCAAGGGGCTGAATGTGTCAATCTGTAGACTGCTTTTAAAGAACAGCCTGAATTAACCGTCAGTGGAATGGAACGGACCTTGACAGTTGTGTGCATGGCTACATCTAGGTTTAGCTTGTTTTGGGATGGGAGGCCACCAAGAAAAGCCCCACATAGCTTTGAATTCCTTGAGTTGGCAGGTGAGTTTACAAATAAGGCCACATTTTGTTTTGCTTTCCCAAAGAGTTGCAAGATGTTTTCAGGAACTCCAAAAATTATTGTTATTATTATTATTTCAGATGGCAACTTCATCTTGCTGGCACTCTTTTTCAAAATGAAGTTCAAGCCGGGGACATTCAAGAATGGTTGGAACAACAAAGCCCTGTTCTCCAAAGTCAAAAAAGATGCTTGTTTCACGCTCAGCACTAGATTACAAGAAATGTAAGCATTCTGAATCTAATTCGACGCACACACAGAGAGTACCATGGTTTGATTTCAGAATAGCTCTAGCTCGGAGCTAACAGGAAAATCTTTCTTATTTTTGCATGAAGTTCAGCCAACAGACTCCGAAGTGGTTTAGATGCTTTCAGAGACAAAGCCGTAGAGAAGATGAGCCCTTTCCTAAACCCAAGGCGGCATCCATGGCCGCAGAAGGGGATCAGCCCTTGGTGAGCTGAAGACTGAACCGCTCTGTTTCCCGGGTGCCCTGGAGCTGGAGCAAGTAGTGAGAAATTTCAGCCAGAGAGACTCCCTCCCCTCTCTTCCTTCCACCCGCTTTATTTGTTTTCAGTAGAGCTTAGTGCTGGAAAACTGTAATAAATACAGAAGGAAAGAAACACAGCCTTTCTCGGAGGAGATTAATATAGGGGATGAAGTGTAATAAACAGAGTCAAAACAAGCAGAAGGAAAGCAGGGGAGAAATTGACAAGGGTATTTTCTGAGAAGAAGGCGAAGAAAGGCCAAGGGAGGGCAATATAAGGTTAGGAAGACTACAATCTGTGCCGTTGGGGAAACGCAAAGACAAAATATAAGAGAGGCTCAAGTGACCATCTCTGACCCGTGGCCTCCTAAACCATTCCAAAGTCTCCCTCCAAGTCAATCAGCCAAAAAAGGGGAGAAGGGGGACTTGTAAGAGTAAATCAGCTCCAGGGCAAAGGCATGATTCAAAAATGGAAGCAAAGAAACAGGCCCTTCCAAGCCCAGGTGGAGCCATATAATACCGTAGGATGCTCAGTTGCAGCCTTTCCATCAACCTCTTGTGCTAGGGCTGTCACGGATTGCTGGGGGCTGCAGTTCAGGAGCCCCCAGATGTCTGCAGTTGAGCACCCCTCTCTAATAAGTACCACTTTTGGAATATTGTCAGTGTTTGCTTTCATGATGTCTATTTGTTGGGCCAGCTCTTTAAAGGCCTTCTGTTCCTTTTTTTCAATGGTCTACTATGGAGACACCAGGGGTGGTGGTCCTCATTGATGGCCCAGAAGACAGGTGACACACCTGTCTCACCACATGCTACTTTGAAAAGGTAGTCTTTAGCTGGAAGGCTCCTCTGGATTTGGGGGAGCTGCATTTTGATCTGCCCTGATGTTTGGACTGATTAAACGGGGGCAAGGGGGCTCCCAACATCAACCACTCTCTACCTGGGCTGCTCTGCGGCTCCTTCTCTAAAAAACAGCTAATAGGTGACATCCAACTCTAGGTTTCTTCTGTAAGAAAGCATCATTGTGTTTGTATCAGACACCTTGAAGGAAAAAGGGTTCAGCTGTCCTGGAAAAAGGCATCCATAGGTCTATGGAATCTACTACCAGAAGATATGGTGGCATCAACCAGCCTGGATAAGGGTTAGACAAATTCATGGAAGACAGGTATTTTAATGGCTACTAGGTACTGCCTCTGGGTTGGAGCGAAAGGTAGGATGCAGAGGGTCAAGAGCAGGTGAAGGTCTTCTCTTAGTCTTCTGCTTGAGATGCCCAGAAGCAACTGTGAAACAGGAAGCTGAGCTAGAAGGACTGTGACCTGATCCAGCAGGGCTCCTCTTACCTTCTCTCATGTCTCTAATGTTTATTTCGTCTTTAACCAGTCAACAGAATACGTTAGCAAAACGACAAGCTGTTCTCCTTCCGTATTATATAATCCTCAGAAGGACTTTCTGAGAAGTGGATAAATCCCAATGGAAAAGCATCTTTTACCCCCAGAAAAGAACAAAGATTTTGGTGTGTTACTTGAATTGTATTTTGGGAGGCCAGAAAACAGAAGACGAAAACCAAAGCTGGTGACCGAGCACATCATGTGGTGGTGGGAGGTCAGGGTTAGGGTTAGATGGAACATATAATGCATGTGCTGGGAAAAGATGTGAGAAAGGAGAACTTGGCTGGAAGAACAACTGTGAATGTGAGCATTCCTGAAGAGGAACAAGCCATTTCTTGGCTGAAAGCACTTCAGGATTATTGTGTATAGCTGGGCCCTAAGTCTCACAAAGCCATGGTGAGACAAAACATTCATGGTGTGATGAAGCGGAGCCAAAAGGACGCGCAAAACTGGGGGAAAAAACATCCTGGAAACAAGCTCAGAAGCCCAGCTGAAATTCACTCCAAGTTTCCGCAGCTGCAATTGGAATAAGGCACTCCTGTCCTGGTTTAGTATGCTACTCAGTGAACAATAAGATAGAACTGCTTGAAAGAATTAACATGTGTGGTGTGCACACGGGCAAAGTCTTGGTGATTTGACACAAGCATTTTTGGATGAAATGCAATGCAGATACCATATTCCACTCAGCAAATTAGGGTTGGCTTGATCAAAACAAATCCACTCCTGACAAGGATCCTGCTTAAGAGGCAGGGACTATCAGATTCTACCCAGAGTCCTGTGATACTCAGAAGTATTGGCAGATCAGTCATGATGTTCTCGGCAGTGCTGCCTTCATGACAGAAGGACAATGTCCAAGGGATTAAGGTGTGCCACCATTGTACTTGGAACTGGACCAAGGATACCAATGGCTATTTTGCACCAGCGCTGCCTTCCCCTGCCATTGATGCTTGATTTCAATTTGCAGCTTTTTGTTTATCCATTTTAATTATTTATTTGTGAATTCACCTCTCGCCCTTCACTCAAAGGACCCAGAGCCTTATCTCAAGGTTCTGCCACAACCATAACCCACATATGGCTTGGTTATGTTAGGAGGGCCATTGCAAGGTGCTCATCTGTAAAACAAGGAAATCCCATGATGGTTTGGTCTTCTTATTTCCTGCTACCTTTTCAGTCTTGTGATCCCATACATTTTTGCTTGCTGTTAAGACTATACTTCTTACTGTGGAACCACAGCTGACACTTGATTGTGCCTTTCTTTATCACTGGCTTGCGCTGCCCTCTTGCAGCTACAAATTAGGTGTTTCCTCAGTTTGCACAATGAGCATTTGCTGCCATTGTGTGATTTTTTTAAAAAAATCTGGGCCAACCACAGCAAGCGCCGTCACTCTCACGCTCAGAAATCCTGCTTGGAAAGAGCACACACCTGGATCTAGCCTCCATGCTGTGTAGATATGGCCTCTTGCAACATGGAAGAGCACCACCTACTGGGCTGGCGCTGCATGCGCACGCTGTCCTACCAAAAGAGAAGTTGTCCCATCCAGAGAGTTGAGCCTTTTCAGATCCAATTAGGAGAGAAAACAAAAGAAGGGCTCTAATGTGGAGGTGATGATCAGCCTGTTGTTTCTTCCTCCCTTTTATTTTGGTGCAACATTATTCAAATTGCAGAGCAGGCCACCAAAGCCATAAGATGCTACTGGGAAAATCCCAATACCCTTAATGGCATGCTGTGAAAATATTTTTATCAGAAGGGACACCAAGCCGTAAATAGGCAGTTTGTATACTTAAGTATGCAAATGCTGAAGCTCCATGCTTGTCTTGGTAGAATGGCATGACGGAAAGCCAGATTGATGAAAAACCCAGGAGCTTAAAACTGCCAGCAGAAAACAAAACTGATCATCACCTGGATTTCTTTCCCTGGGAAGAAAATTTAGCTGAAGCCGTATTCCCATTACAAGCTTAATGCGGTTTCCCTAAACCAAAATAAAAGAACCGGATGCAAATGCAAATTTGCCTGATCCCATTACTTTCAACTCAATCGTGTTTGATCCAGATTCTGAGGATCGTAGGTGGCATACGTGACTCAAGGGGGGACTCAAGTGGCTACTTTTTAAAAGTCGCTTTTCGGGGCTGGCCTGCACTCTTCCTCCTGGCGTAAACGTGCCACCCATAACAGACCCCTTCACGGAGCCTAGCTGGGTGGCTGAGCGGCTGCCGCTTGCCTGGATGGAGGAAAAACGACACTGGGCAACCAGCGATTCTTTCCCCTCCTCTCCCCATTACCCAGGGCACACAGCAGCAGCAGCAACTCAAGCCCCCTTTGCCCGCTCACCGCCACAGCCTTAAAAACATTCACACATCTCCCAGAACCTGCAGCTGCTTTCCTTTCTTTTCCCTTTCTAAAGGTCAGAACTTTCAGAATTGCGCAAAATTGCAACTTTGTTATCAGGTGTGAAGTGTGTGGATTGCTACAGTGTAGCGGTTGCTGTAAGGGGTGGATTTTTACAGTAAAATCACTATCTTTGGAAGCAAGCTATTGGGGGAGGGAAACCCTAAACATGCATTCTCATCCCACTAAAACAGTACAGTTCCCACAGCAAGAAATGTAAAACGTTTCAAATGCACAAACCGGAGTGAGACCTGTTGAAATGAGTGTTAACATTTACAACGCTTTGGGGCGATTTAACACGCGGAAAGCTTGTTAAGCCAACCTGACGTGGGGACGGCAAGGATCGAAACCATTTTGAAACCGTTTTAAGCTTGTAATGAGAATTCACCCTGAGAGTCACCTGAGAAACCCAGGAAGTTTCTCTCTCTGTAACATAGCCCCACCCCACCCCACCCCAGCAGGGGGAAAAAAACCCTTACCTTTCATTTCCTTCACCATCAAAACCATTTCTGCCCAGACAAGGAAAGGGACGCATAAAGTCATGATGCATTTGGTGGATAAATGTAAAATAGAAAGCAAAGAGGGCAACAGAGAATGGGAAGAAGGGTACATGGCCATTGTGCGTCCTTGTATCACTTTCAACCTCTCCCACATGGGCATCCCACACTAAAAGCATATCATGGACACATCACTGACTGCCAAACATTATCCTGTTATGGCCAGTGGGTTTAATAGAACAGACGCTCTGGGAAGGTGTGTATTCGACATCTATCCATCTTCAAGCCTTGTGTAAATCTGGAGCACTCTTCCCCCAAAGACATGGGCCTGCCAGGGGACTCTTTCAAAGAGGAGGAGGAGGGCTCTTTTAAATCTGTGCCACAGATGTGGAAGTCCATAAGTAAAGTCACCCCCTTCTCCCAAATCCAAATTCTGTCTCAGTCTCTTTTGCCCTCCTCCGCAGTCCGTTTATTTTTCCCCAGAATAAAAACATGTCTGCCCATTACCCCTTTCCTCACTCAACACCTTTCAGGCTGAGGTTTGGTATCTGCACAAGGGCACACTGATTGGAGATAATTAGGGAAGGTTCAGGAGCTGGAAAACCCCCCTGCACACCCCAGGAGAATGTAACATGTCAGACCCTGATAGGAAAATTATTCCAATTGCCAAATCCGTGCAGGAACCCCTGCCAATTAATCCCAGCACCTAGCCACCTGGAATAATAACAGACTGGCAGGAATTGCCAAGCTCAAATCAGTAGCGATACGAACCAGGTTGGGAAAAAAACAGGCTTCTTTCTTTCTCAACAACAGCCAAAAAGTCGCCAGTTTCCTGGTGCACACCTAAATTTATTGATTTACCGAGGGTCATCATCAGGAACCATTTTTGGCACACTTGCTGCTTGCTCCCAGGGACTGGAGAAGTTTCTTCATTTGGACTGAAGTTCCTCAGAATCTGAGTCAACTTGGCCAGTTTGGATCATAAGAATTGTAGTTCCCCAACCCTGTCCCCCCAAAAGGATGCTTCTAAAATGTAACATGACTTCTGGATTCTCCTCATTGTACACCTCTGAAAGACACAGATGCTCTGTGTTTTCTTTCATCTGGCTCTCTTAACCATAGTTTCATGGGCTTCCCTTGTTAGGTGACCAAACCACATTATGAGGTCTTGCTCCCTTCCATTCTGATGGCTATTAGATTTGGGAGGTGTACACACAAAAAGTGGGCATTCCCTTAGGACTAGAGATGTACAAAATGCCATCTCAGATGAACTTTTGGAAACATTACTGGAAACGTAACCCCAGCATGGCCCTTTGGGAAACTCAATTGCTGACTACATCCAGCAAGGTAGTTAGTAGCACTTAGAGACTAACAGGAGAAGGGTCTGTGGCATGAGCTTTCATAGACACATCTATTTCTTCAGATGCTAGGGGGCCCAATGGGCATGTCTCCTTCGTCAGATGCTAGGGGGCCCAATGGGCATGTCTCCTTCAGATGCTAGGGGGCCCAATGCTACCAGCCCTTCTCCTGTTAGTCTCCAAGTGCTACTACCTTCCTTGTTGGACTTTTTGAATTAGACTAACACGGCTATTTCTCTGATACATTCAGTAAGAGTTGCATCTTGATAAGTATTAAAGTGCACTGCCCCAGGAGGAAAATAACTTTTACCTCCTTAAACTGTCCTCTCCATAAGATTCATAATTTTGTAAATCTCTGAAAACCTTAATTTTACCTTCCAAACCTCTGAACTACAGTTTCCCCAAATATTTAACTTTCCCTTAAAGCGAACAGATCCGAGCACCTGGATCATTTCTGACGGCTTCTTCTGGCTGAAGAAATACTTAAAAGGCTGCCCAAAAATGTGTCTTTTTTTTTTTTAAGGAAATCTGTCCAAATGGTTCCATGTCTTGTAACTAAGTCATAGCCTGACTTTTTCCAAGCCTTTAGAAGTTTAATGTGTTTCTTCAGCTGCTGCGCCTACAATGTCGGAGGGAAAGCGCTTTTCTTAGCAAACTTCATACAACCAGGTTGCATTTTATTGTGGCTGCAACTTCAAACCGTTAACATTCCAACTCTGGGCACATCTTGAAAAATCCCCCCTTGTTGTCTTTGAGCTAGTTCCACGTCTTGCAAAGGTTGATATTCGAAATGCAGAGGGCAGGCAGGGGTGGTGGAAAGGGAGGGGCAGAGACAGAGGAAGGAATCCGTCCTTCAGATTTGCGGCCACCAGCAGATGAGCGAGCAAACGCAGAGCAGCAAGGGGAGCTCTTCTGAGGAACATCAGAAAGGCTGCAATTTGGGCAGAAGGCTGCGGACAGTTGGTACATAAATTTCACACAACGGGAAGGCAAATGTCACATGTCAGGCGTGTTAACACCTGAAATGGAGTGTAATAATTTCAATTGGCCAGCCCCTTGTAGGGGCTAAGAAGCATTTGAAGTACACAGCAAGGAATCCAAGCTTGGGAGGTCTGCCACGCAAACTCCTGCAAGGGGTTGTAAATTTTATGTAAAAAGGAAGAATTCAGAACTGCCAAAGCTGCAGAGGGGAGGCTGAGAACAGCTTGGGCTGGCTAAAGGCAGCTACAGTCTACAGTGCAGATAGATCGATCAGAAACAAGAGAGTGAGAGAAAGGGATCCGGAAGGGTCAATTCACTTCCTCCATAGTTTCAGTACCAATGAGCAGCTTTAGGGGGAAAAGTCACATGAATGTGCAAATACATATTGCCAAACACTGATCTGAAGTCCGGTAGGGCCCAAACCACATCCATCTTGCCAAAGCAATCTGCTATATCTTAACTTGTCCACCTTCTTTCCGCATTTCCCCCTGAAGATGTGCCGTGTCACACTGATCGGGGTTCCCGTGGATGGGTCACAGAGCAGTTTATGAATTGCTCAGTAGACAGGAAAGCATTCTACTAGATTAGAGGAGGGAACGCTGAAATGAATGCACTGCCCTCTGTATTAAACTATTTCTCCCACGCGTATACGATACTGAAGGCTGAAGGTCCAACATCTCCCTGGAGCGAGGCCTCCAACCAAAGTCTGAAACTGCTGCATTTGGACCTGGGCTGATGGCTTCAGGCCCCTTAGGAGAGTCAGTAGCATCCTGGGGCGGGTGTACGAACACAACAATTTCATCTTGCAGTAAGGTGTTGGACTATTTTGTGGCTATTCTGGAATAGCCATGTTTTATTCTGAAATATCCAAATATAGCAGAAAAAGTAACCGATGTCTGGATCCAGCCTCCATCTCTGGAAGCTTCCAGAGAGAGACAAGATGTCCACTCCCCAGCAACAATTTAACTGGCTTTTGTGGACTCTGGAAGCCTTGGACTAGGTGATCCTTATGGTTCTGTCCAACTCTACCATTCTAGGGCTGTATTATTTTACCTCCTCACTGCCCAGTTGCCTTCCTATGAGCATGGGCATGCAATTCCTTGCCTATTTGTAGGAATAAGATGAGCACCTTTCAGTCCACCTCTCCCAAACTACCACACGCCCTGAGAGAATGCACCGAGGACAGCAGCCAAAGGTGAATTTGCCTCTGCAACAGCACTATCGATAATATACATGAAAGCTGCAGACTACAGTTAAAAGTGCATCTGAAACTGTGAGGGAGTGTTTGTGTACATAAAAAGAATCTAAGGGCAGCGCGCACAACCTACCCCTGGACTGTGTTCTAAGTCTTTTGTCATATTCCTCAAGGCTCAGGCATTGTAGACATATGATGTAATCTTTTCTCAGCCACGCAGCCTGCTAATGGTGGGAAGGGGGAAACAAGCGCCCTAAGTTTGTCAGGCAAACTGAACGCTTTCTCACCCTCCCACTTCAACTCCCATCCTCTGGGAGAGACCTTGTGTCAGCCTGGGCAATGCCAGCGAGAGGCAAAACAGATGAGAAGATGGAGCGTCCCAAACTTACGTCTTTGCAAAATGCTGAGCTGGTGAAGGGACCAGACGAATGAGTGGGATACGCAGAAGACAGGAAAGGAGACGTATGGGTTTCTTCCCCCCAAGGTCTTTCAGGGTATTAACCTATGGGACCTATGTACAGAGCGCCCTGAAATTGTCTTTGGTCACCCAGGATTTTCCTTAAAATCTTCTGTGTGTGAAAAATGTCGTGAACACAAGCGGTTTGATTGAATTTTTGAATGCGGACCAAACTTTGCACATTCCTAATTCTGCCATAGTTGAACATGCAAGCACATGGGGCTGCTCAAGGCTGTGGTCACACCTAAGGTTTAATCCTGCTTCAATCCAGGAGAATACACCAGCAAAGTGACCACTAATTTTCTTTCCAAATTACCTATCCCAAAGGAGAATTTTCTGAGTTATTTAACCCTGAAAGAAAACAGCTTCTCACTTTGCTGATGCATTATCTCACTCTGAAAGTGACCTGAAGCTGGATTAAACCTTAAGTGTGAGCACAGTCTAGCTCATCATCCCTGTGACAACGTCATCAAGGCCAAGCAAATTCCGAATCATGACAGATGAGCAAAGATTGTCTCCTTGCAACTCCGCATTCCGTGCCCTTCTACACTACCACTGAGATATGAGGAGCGGGTGGTGTTTCACGGGGCCCAATTATTCCTTGACAAAGTCAGGCTCCCTTTGCCGTAGGTTTGGATTAGGAGAAATAATAAGCCCTGCTTGCCCAGGTTTAAACACAACAGCCACGGATGCTCCATTGCTTGCCCGTGGAGGAAGAACCAGTGTCGCTCTGCGGTTTTTACGCAAAGCAACAAACCCACACGCAGATGACTTCACACGGGGCCAGTTGCGCTTTATGGCCCAGCAGATGCACAGCGACTTTTAAAGGCTCCCCCTAGACTTCAGTCCGGCTGTGCAGGACATGTTGACAAGTTTCATATAAAGCTGGAAGCCGTCAGTCCAAATTCCCACCATGCCCATTGAAATCTGTGATTAATAACATCGCCTATCTTATCTGCTTCAAAAAAAGAAAATAAAAGGGGGGAAGGGTTGTTTCCCTTTGATTAAGGCCTACAGTTTAACAACAGGAAAATTGCCCACTGAGTTCATGATTGCTTTTGTAGCATTGAAACAGAGAGAGGGAGGGAGGGAGAGAAAGAGAGGGAGAGAGAACAAAAACTGGCCATTATTTTTGAAGGGAAAAACCTGGACAACATTCCCATTGTACAGCCTAGAAGACAGTGCAATGCTCAGCTGAAATCTTCGGCTAAACAGAAAGAGTTGGACTTGGTCATCTGGGTGGACAAGACCAAAAGCCTCCCAAAAATAAGCCTCAAATTCAATTTTCTGTGAGATTTTTCAGAGTCAAGTAAGAAAAGCATCGGGACAAAAGGCACTAGATGGACCACAACTGAGAACCATGGACAGTGGCCACAATTCGGGGGGGGGGGGTATCCAGGAAGACTCCAGCTTCATTGTTTTGGAAACCCTGGAAGACACTTGGGGAGAAGGCAAAGGGGAGACAGGGGACTGGGGAAGCTGCAAGCAGAGAAGGTCTTGTTTGAAATGTTGCTTGAGCTCACTGACTGCCAGAAGCTCCATCTTCTCCAATCATCTACCTCCTTCCTTCTCAGACAATCACCTTGAGTTTCCCTGCGCCCGAAGAAGAAGCGGGCAAGTTGAAACAGGCAATGCTCCACTCCACCCCACAAGTTGGGAGAGAATAAAATGGAGGCCAAAGGCTGTGGGCAGGATTTGTCCATAAATTTTAAGAAACAAACTATTGCTTGTGGGATTTAGTTGCATAAAATTCTTTTCTGCTCACTCGCCACGTCTATTCTTCCTGCAAGGAGGCCAGTGGTTCTCAAAGTACAGATGTTAATCTCCCAGATGTTCCTGAACAAGCCTTCCCAGAACTGCACTTCCAGCATTCCTGAACACCAGCCACATAGGAACCTAAGAACATAGGAGATGCCCTGCTGGATGAAGCCACAGTAGATCTAGTCCAGCATCCCATCTCACACAGTGGTCCACCAATTGCTTCTGGGTATCTCAAGCAGAAGACAAGGGCAAAACATTCACCTGCTTTCGACTCCTCTAAATGGCCCTCAAAGGCATCCTGCCTGGTTTTTAACTTGGAAGCAGTACTTAGACATCCACCCTAGTAGCCGTCGATCTGCCTGACGTCAATGAACCTGCCTCACTGAGATTGACCTAGAATGATGGGAGCTGTTGTTCTGAAGCCTGAAGGACCACAGTTTGAGAACCACTGATACAGACGTCATTGTTCTGATATACTTGGGGGGAGATGCCCTGAGCTCTGACCCTGAGGCCACCCTGCACTTACCAAGGGTGCATGACCTATGTAGATATCAATATCAGAGAAATAGCTGTGTTAGTCTAATTCGAAAAGTCCAGCAAGGTAGTTAGCAGAACTTGGAGACCAACTGCAGAAGGGTTGGTGGTGTGAGCTTTCAGAGACACGTCTACTTCTTCAGATACTAGGGGGCCCACTGGGCCCCCTAGCATCTGAAGAAGTAGACATGCCCACTGGGCCCCCTAGCATCTGAAGAAGTGGATGTGCCCATTGGGCCCCCCTAGCATCTGAAGAAGTAGAGGCGTCTACGAAGGCTCATGCCACCAGCCCTTCTCCTGGTAGTCTCCAAGTGCTACTAACTACCTTGCTGGCCTTATGTGGATATGACAGAGTTGTCTGAAATTATGGTTAGGAAATACTTGATCAAGAGGGAGCTTTCTCTCCCGCTTTTAGTAGCAGAACTAGCAAACTATCCAGGACACAGCAAAGGAATGGCTGGCTTAATTTCCCATGCTGTGACATGTGAAAAGTTGCTGCATTTCGCTCTGATAGTAGCCAGTGGTGTAGATTCATCCCATTCACGGAGCACAGGATTATCAAAGCTATTCTTCTTCTGATAATTGGAAACAGGTCAGAAGCCATCAGTATAAAGGAAGACTTCTTGTTTTCTTAGGCTCCTTCTGGGTGAGAAACTGGGGTCATCCTAGGGACACCCTTGAGAAGGGGCTCCGATACACCAGACACCAAAAGGCAACCCCAAACCTCTCATTGGGAAGTTGCCACAGTGAACGAATGGGAGAAGGACCTCTTGGTGAGTATCTTCACAAGAAGGCCCACTCAATGCTCCATCTGGTCAGAGGCAACCGATTGCAGGCACTCTCCTGTCCTTCTCTGGGCAGGAATTGGGCAAGATCTTGGCAATGGCACACCCTTTGTGCACCACTCTCCACTACCAGGGTGGCAAGAATGTGAGGCAAAGTTCATGGCATTGGCCTGATCATATCCCTATAATTGTATCCCTTCCCCTCTCGCGTTGTCTTTGGTATCCTCCTGCCCGCATTTTCCTTGGAAGTTGTGTGGGGACTTCGTCCTAAAGACAGAAGAGGATCCCATCTAGATGCCCCCCATATCTGACGACTGGTAGTTCTAAAACCTCCGCTGAGCTGGAAGAAACAGAAATCTGGACTAAAAACCAGTCTAATCCAGAAGGGCTGGTTTTTGGTTTTGCTTCCAAATTTCTTCACAGAATCTCTTATTCCAAACAGCAACTGACTATTTGCAGGATAAAACAGACACGAACACACACCTCTTTCCATTAGAAAGAAGATGAAAATGGCAACGGTGACATTTGCCACCACTCTGGGCACAACTTGGCGCAAGGGACTCCGCCTGAAGATCTGCCATTCATGAATTCCTCCTTTCGCCCTTGATCTGAGCGCAGCCTCTCCCATCGTCCAGAGGAGCTAAGCAAAGCACCGTGCTCTTTATTTTTCCAGGTCCACAAGATGCTTCTAGGCACAAGCCGTGAGTTTATCATAATGATCCAAACAGTCTTCTTTCAAGCCCGGACCAGGAATTCCAATCCAAAGTGTTACTCCACCCCGAATTCAAATAAATAGACGGCTTAGGTCCTCCATCTCCTCACAGCAAGAGATAGCCTTTGAGCTAAGCCCAACACGCAGCAAACTCCAACATTATCTATTCAACGAGGGAAAGATCATCGTGAAGGCAAAGGTCCATGGAAAACATGTTACCAGCAGCCCCGGGATGCTCAGCTATGCAACTCCTGCAGTCCTAGAAGATTCTTAGCAGAATGTGGAAGACAATGTTGATGGATGGGAAGCCAAGTTGAAAAGCCAAATCCTTGAAAGGGACCCAAAGCCAACAAAGGGAGGTAGAGATATTGTCCCTCTAGAGGCACTTCTGAGTTCCAAGCATCCAGTCTCTCTGCCATTATAGCACAGGATAAATAACCAGAGGGATATAGGGGGCATTTCTGCCTAAATAAGCTACATGCTGACATCCATATATCACATCCAGGTTTTTTGTCATCATCTGAGCATTGAGCAAGTCAGGAAGAAGGAATAAGGGAGGCCGAGGAAGAAAAGTAAGGGAGACCGAGCATTTGGCTGGCTGCTGAGCTTTGCTGATTTTATGTTAGTTGGGTACCACTGAGTTGTGACCAACACCCTGGTTGACTGCACGGAGCCCTCCATAGACCCAGCTATGCAGTTTTCTTGGCAAGAGAAACAGCAGTGGTTTGCCATTGCTTACTTCTGGGGAGAGGCTGGGGATCGAACCGGTAACCCTCTGCGTTTCAGGCAGTCTGCTCGAGCACCGAGCTGCAGCCACTCCCAGACTCCGTGGGCCTCCCTATGCAGCTTTCTTGGCAGAAATACAGAAGTGGTTTACCATTGCCTACTCCTGGAAACAGTCTGGGGGATCAAGCCAGCAACCAACCGCTTCCCCAGGTAGTTTGCTTTACCACTGATCTGAGCTTAGTGTTTCTTTATTCTTGCAGCCTTCCCCTCTCCCTTTGGCAGGGGGTTTCATGCTGCATGGTATGAGAGAAGCATCATGCCCATCACACCATAAGCTCACAGAGGCAGGAGCACTTTGTAAGCCAAAGGAGGGCTTCAGAAAACAGAAGGGGAAAGCTATAGGTTGGGCTAATGTTCCCTATTGCAATAGGGAAGAACAATGAGAAAGAAAGCTATAGAACAATCTTCATCCTTGACGGCCTTCCAAGATAGGTGTGTTCCACAGGAATTTGGTTGCCTATGAAATTAGGTGCACAGATAGCGAGGCACGTTTCAACTCTGGAGAACAGCGCCATCTTTTGGCATAATTAAAAACTGCCATAATAAGGCCATCATGTGGTCCACAGAAGAGAGAGATCCAAGAGCATGATTTTCAGTATTATCTCAGCACATTCGATGAAGGACCAAGAAATAGTAGGGACAATCGCCTTGCTTGTGACTGGTCTTGCTCAAGGCTCTTTGGGAGAGACAATTCTGGCACTTGCAGTTTACTATTGGGGGGGGGAATTAGTAGAAAATAAAACTAATTCATATAGCCAATAGGGATGTCCACAAATATTCAAAAATTTGAATATCTGATTCAAATCCGATGATAATGTGGACAATTGAACTTGAATCGAATGTCTTCACATTTGAATTTGGACATTCGAACAGATTTTGGATGTTCTGAAACATTCATTAGAATGATTCAAATGTACAGATAATGTATGTATTACATAGATATCTGTACAAATATTATACCTATCTGAATGCATTTGCGCTTATAATACGGGATGCACACAGGATAAAACGGGATGCATACAAAATGCGTACAGATACGTATAACACATACGAATGTTGTCGACATTTGTATCTTCAAATATGAGTCTAAGATTTGAACGAATAGATTCAAATGTAACAGATTCAAATTGGTTTTTTTTTTAGCATTCGGATTTTAAACATTTGAATCAAATGTGTTTTGACATTTGATGCGACTCTAATTCGAATGCAAAATAAAATAAAAACATTTGTGCACTAATAACCAATCAGGGAAATCATTAAGGGCTTCAGGAGGAAATAGATGGAGACAAGTCCATTGAGCACTCTTCCGCGGGCTCCTGTATACAGTTTTCTTAGCAGAGATACAGAAGTGGTTTGTCACTGCCCACTTCTGGCGAGAGACCAGCAACTCTGTTCTTTCTGGACCCGTTGCTCTACCACTGAGCCACACCCACTCCCAAACTCCAAGGGTACCTCCATATAGTTTTATTGGCAGATATAGAGAAGTAGTTTGCCATTGCCAGGATGGGGATCAAATCAGCAAATTGGCTCTTTCCAGACACTTTGCTTCACTACTAACTAATGTGTGGCCATTCCCAGACACCAAGGACACCTCTATGCAGTTTTCTTGGCAGAGATGCAGAAGTCGTTTGCCACTGCCAACTTCTGGAATCCTCTGCTTCTCAGACTGCCAGGCCCATTTTCACTGCTATTACAATCCAGTTATTAGGAAACCATAACCAGTCTAGTCCCTCCCACAACAAAAACTGGAGAGCCAAACATTTTATAACAATGCTCGTTTTAAAGAAAAGGCTTTCAGAAACGGCAACAGCGCTCCCCTTCCTATTCCAAACTCATTTACAACTGGATTCTAAACATTTGTAACAGAAATGGCTCCCTGGGGGAAAAGCTGCTCTGTTAAGAAAGCTCAACAGCCTCATAGCCCTGCTGCACATTTTAGCTGCTTGAGCACAACATGATTTAATGTGCATCATGAAACTTTACAGCTACATTAAAAAGAACTTTGGTTACATTAGATACATGCGTGCTACTTCCCCCTTGCAAAGACATTTTAAAAACAGAGAATTTATGTCCCAAATATGGGACCTCAGAATGCCTCTCTTAGTGTTAATAGGCAATGTAAAAAATCTCTTTATCCATGACAAATTTTATGTGTTCCCTATTTCTTTTATAAAAGGAGAGGGGGAGGAAAAACCAGTGGGAGATGTAAAAGCAAAAAATAGATGTGGTTTTTGCCTTACTCATGGACTCCACACAATGTTCTGTTGGACAATTATTTGGGGCACATAAAGGCAGAACAGGGAACTGAATATTGTTCTATGAGCTTCTGCAATCTCTTTTTAGCAGTTTATTCACTCAGGCCCCATCTACATGCAAAGAAAAATCCGTTTAAAAACGTCTTTTGCTTCTGAGTCTCTGCATGAAGAGCTTTACTCCGGGCTTCCAGAGCCACAAAGGAAGAAAATTTGCGGCAGAAAACCCCCCTTTAAACAAGACTATCTCCGCACTTTTGGGAAGCCACGGGTTTTCCTGGGAGCATGGAGACGTTTTCTCCACATCTTCTCCCATATTCCACTGAATTTTTAGGCATTTTTGATCCCTGCAGAAAAACTGGCTGTCAGAATCAGCTGTCTGCATTCAGCTTTTTCAGTACCCAAGCAGAGCTGCAAACTGTCACATTGTTTCACTTCGGAGGGGGAGAGAGATTTTGTGCATGCTAACAGGGAAAGGTGATACTAATTATCATTATCATTACCACTAAGATTGTTTCTCAGCAAGCAAATCTCTCTGTCCCCCTCCTAATAATGCAACCTCCGAAATGAAACTAAGTTTCACTTCGCAGGTCTGGTTTTGCACTAATCAGCTGCCATTACGTGAATGCAGGCAGCTGAATTTGACAGCTGAAGGGAGCCTGCTTTCAGGTATGCTTGTAACTATGTTGCAAGCATTAGCTATGGAGAGAGTGAGCTGCTTTCAGTAACTGCTTTTAACTCTTGGCAGCCGAGTAAAGAGATGATTGTGTTCTGGAGGTTCAACTGAGGTTTTTGCCTGTCATCTCTGCAGTGAGCGGGGGCGGGGGGTGGGGAGAAAAAGATGCGGGCTCACAAAAAGTGGTTTGCATGGAGACAGGAAAGTACGTTTTAAATCCGCATTGCCCCAAACCACAAGGGGATGCTTTATTTCAAATTACAACCCACATTTTTAAAATGTGACACAAGAAAGAAGCAAAAAGAGACCATGGAGACGCGCCCTCGTTTATTTTTATCCCACCTCTCAGCCTCTAAAAGCTCTCAGCAGCAAGCAACCTGCGAGGCTTACAATTTAAATGGATAAAAAACACAAGGGAGGGAAATGGGAGATTCTGGCTGCAACCATACACTGTTTGCTTATCCCACTATATTTGGATGTTCCTGAATATTGTAGAATACCCATGCTTTATTTCCGAACATCCAAATATAGCAGAATAAGGAAGCAATGTCTGGATGCGGCCCGTTTCCGCAGCTCCAAAATCTACCAGATAATGTTGCCATGTCATACTATTAAGTCCTAATATTGAGTGAATTTGATGATTTTATTTTCCCATTATCTGGCCTCTTTTCTCCTCCCTTATTTGTGATGATTACAGCATGCAGAACAGCTAGCACAGCTGAAAACAACTTGCAAGTTATAGCCTCTCTTAGTTACCGTTCATTGAAAGAAGCCAGGGAACAGGGAAACCAGCATGATGGATTTTAATTATGACCTGATTCCTCATCCCAAACAGCGGGGACCCCATTTAAGATGAGAGTTTCATTCCAGCAAGGTGTCACTTAAGAGAAACGCTCTCCTCTGACTGCTTCTTGGTGGCGGGAAAACGGGTCCAAACTAAAAAGCAATGCTTCAAACTGTTTAATACTTCGGCCAGGTCTCGAGAGTTTTATTGCAAATATACAAACCAAATTTGCTTAAAACTGGGCCTTACTGTATTTGCATAGCATGCCTCAACCTTTCATAAAAACGAGCCACAGTTTCTCCAGGTTAAACTGGGTTCAGCAATGCCAAAAATGAACGCTTCCAATCTCCGTTGTGCGGATCTGCGAGACGGAGGAAGGAAGCTGGTGAACTCAAGTGTTCGGGCAATGATAAATCATCGTTTGGGATGGGAGTCAAACGCATCCATTGTTCAGTGTCTTCATCATGTGCAACATGCGCATAATGTGCTGAGTCTGATAGGAAGAATGGGAAAATGAGTAACTCCACTATATTAGAGGTTAAGGAATGAAATATAGGACTAAGGCGGTTCTGTCTAGACACCAGTTTCTGAGTTTAGTTCCTTTATGTCACTTCCAATTCATTTTAAAAAAATTAATGGTACTTGCATTGCTTTTGTGCCACTAGGGGTCACTCTAAATCTTCCCTATAAGACAACCCATTATTAAGAACATGTTTCAAATAAAACATATAGAGCTCTCTAGGTGCCAGACTCTGAACGTTACCAGCCACTTTTATCCAATTATGTGAATTATTTGGTTCACTGAGCTGGATTTGTCCTGGAACAGAATTCATTGTAGGAAGACAGGAAATCAGATGTTTGAGCAGCCCAGGGGCCACATGGGAAACACAACCAGATGTTGTCATACCAGTGTTAAGGTTTCTGTACGAAAAAAACAAAGCTCTTGCAATGTTTAAAAGCTGTTGCTTGTAATAATTAAATTACACATGCTCAAACGTCCTCTTTTGAAAAACTCTTAGAATGTGGAATATAAACATTCAGGCGCATCACTTTGTCAAAGAAACTAAGATTACAAGGTGAAGGGCTTTTTGCAGCACCATTGGAAGTGTGAATGGCAAAAGGGCCTTCTCTGCAGTGGCCCCCTGGCTTTGGAATAGCCTCCCAGGGAAGGAATGCCAGGTGCCATCGTTTTCAGAGCCTGCCTAAAATGTACCTCTTCACTCAGGTTAGGATATAAATATTTTTACCTATTCCCAGAGGCCACACAGGCTGGTGAAGTTGGAAAGCAACCAGGAACACTCCACCCAAACATCTGACAAACTGACAAAGCCATGAGCCTCCAACTGTTGTTACGTTAGAGCTCCTTAGATATCTAGCCAACCCAGCTAACAGCCAGGGAGGGTGACTGAAGTCCAGCCACACCCAGAGGCCCCATGAATCAGCCTGCCTTGTTTTAAGTGCTTCTATTTTTTCATGCCAGCCAAGTTCCCCAGCCAGGTTTCCCCCAACTTTTTTTAAAAAACAACCCATGCCTGAGGAGGAAAAGAGGTGAGAAGCAGGGCTGCTAATAGCATTTTCCTTCATATTCTCTCACCAGGCAAGGGAAGACCGAGTTGAACGCCACAGATGTTAAGGTATTTGGTAACATCTGGATCCCAGCTGAGCTCTGCAGCTGTGCACCATCAGACACAAATTGCTGAACTTAACAAATGCTGCTGAGAAGTAGGACAATCAAAAAGTTATCCATCCTTGGAAGGAAACGTAATTCCGCCTGATCCTGCCTTTGAGGACCTGCCTTCCAGTGATTTTTACAAAGCACACAGCTTCTTATCTCAGCAGTCCATCTGAACAAATTCAGCACTCTTTGCCAAGTGTCAGGGTCTGCTAAAGCCCTCACGTGAAGACAAAAAAAGCAGACATTTCAATGTGTTAAAACATGGGAGAAGCGAGAAGGTAAACAGCATGTTTTTCTTATGGCTAAAACAGCTTGTATCCAACCCTTTTAAAGCAGCCTTTATCAACCTGATGCCCTCCAAATGACTTAGGCTGCACCTCCGAAATATCCAAACAGTAGTTTTTGTTGGGTGCCACCAAGTTACCTTTTCAATGCCTCTGTGCAGTTCTTTTGGCAGGAATACAGAAGTGGTTTGCCATTGCCTTCTTCTGAGGAGATGCTGGGGTTCAAACTAGCATTCTCTACTTTCCACTCTGTTTGCTCCCCCAGTGAGACACAGCCATTCAGCTATTTTCCCAAGAGATGGTATGTTGAAGGCTGTTTAAATTCTTAAACTACTGCCTGGCACGCTCACCCTTCTCATTCATATAGGAGTTTGCATTTAAACACATAGCACACACTGAAAGAAAGGTGTCCCATATGTAACTAATCCATGCTTGACTCCACCTGCAGAGGACCAAAAACATACATCCTTTTTGAGGATGAACCTGCAGATTAAATGCACCACCTGGTGGGCAAATACGATGACAATCCACAGACTGCAGGTGGAATAATTGTATTCAGATACACCCTGAATCGAGAGAAAGGTCCTGAGTCCATTCTTTGTTCTATTACTTTGCCCTAATGTGTGTGTTTTTAAATTTTCTTCTTTCTTTATTCATTATTTGTATTTCTATCCCACCCTATACCCAAAGGTCTCAGGGTGGCTAACAATACCATGGGTGTTTTCCACTTAGCACTCAAGGACCCATTAAGGGTCCTTAAAAGGTACTCTCTAGTGCTAGTGGAAAAACACCCCTTATTAACAGTATATATTAAAACAGTAACAGTGTCTGTAAAGTGTGAAGGGACAGTATATTCCCATTTACCTCTGGATATAGAGTGGGACAAAAATGTCAATGTAAATAAATAAACAAGGATGCACGTCAAGGATTCCACAGCCTGGGGACCATCACTGGGAAGGCCTCCTCCTTTTAATTGCTCAGCCAGCAAATTACCGTGAGGGACCCAGAGGGGCCCCTAAGACACGGGTGCAGCAAGATCTTAAGAGGGGTCAAAACCTATTCGGAACATATAATTCAGTTTAATATACACACATACACAGTCCTAAACAGCAGGCAAAAATGATAACGCATGTCAAAACAAAATGCAGTTCGAATGCGTTTGCGACTTCGCTTCTGCAAAACACCAGCAATTAAGAATCTGGGGCGGTGCGCGAAATGCTGCACCTTGCAGCCCCAATTGATTCCACACACCTGGATGCAGGTAGTCGAGGAAGAGGCTCTCTGGACATGGGCAGAGGCTTCCCTCTCCAGGCACCCTTTCGCAGGCTGGAAGGGCTGAGCCTTGCACCGCTCGCTCCTCCAGCCTCAAGCGCGCGCACACACTGCACCACCAGCAACGGGCTCGAACCCAAACACGCTGCGCAGGGATGGGAGTCGCACATGCGCATTAAGTCGCCCTCGCGCCTTCCTAGGGGCGGTGGCTCAGCCGTTTGGACACCAAAGAGTTAAAAACCGTGTTTGCACACTAAACTTCCAAACTCCATCCGGCCGACGCCACTATTTGAGAGCGAGCGAGCGAGCAAGCGGGGCGCCTTCAAAAGGTATTTCCCTTTACTTTTCCATTCCGTGTGCTATTTCGCGGCCTTTATGGGATTTCCGCGCACTCGCGAAACGGTTTATAATCGCCCCCTTCCTCACTGCCCCCCCTCATGAGTCGCACAAGCACCCGCGTTGGCGGGGCGCTCCCCTTTGCCCGGCTTCCCTTTGGGAAGTCAGAGCCAGACGCATGCGCGCGCGCGCGCCCTTCCTCATCCCCTCTCGATCAGCCACTTTTCTCTCCACCCTCTCAGGGGCCGGGCCCGAAGCGCGCGACACGGCGCCTGCGCACTGTTGGCTTCCTCAGCTCGGCTCGCTCGCTTGCTGCCCCTCACGGCGGCGGCGGCGGCAGCGGCGGTGCTGCTCCGCCCGGCCGGCCTCGGAAGCCGCCTGGGTGCCTCCGGCAGGCCGAGAGCGAGCGGACGGGCGCCTCCTGTTCCCGGGATGGGCCGCGTTCCGGGATGCGACGCCGGCGACGACGCCCTTGCCCTACCGGCTTCTCGTCCGACGCAGAGCCGTGAGGAGAAGAGTCAGGCGAGGGTGAGTCGTCGGTTGGGGGGGGGGGAAGGGCGGAGGAGGAAATAGGCCACGCCCACGCCTTGGCCACGCCCCTAGGCTAGGTCCTGCTAGCGGCTTCCAGCCTCACGTTCCTGGCCCCGCCCGTTTCTTCTCAAGCCACGCCCCTTGTGCCTGTGTGCGCGCGCTCAGGCTGACTCCTCCTTCTCTCCCAGACCACGTGGTCTAGTGCCTCCTAAGTTGCTAGTCCTCAGTAGTGGTCCTTTGAGCCTCACAGTTATCTCATTCCAGAACCCCAGTGGCTCTTCCTATTATCATGGGCTCGCTCAGCGATCACTCTTGCTTGTTTCTGCTGCAGCAGGATGATGCCCTTCTCCATAGATCTCTGGTTACCCTCCACTCTCAGCCCCCAGAGTTGCCTGGGGATCTCCAGCACCCTGTTTTTGCCCCCTTGACCATCACCACCCAGCTAAACTGAGATTTTTGCTTGTTTTTCCAAAGTCGATTAGGAGTTCAGTAAACAAGAGATGACGTTTGTCAGCTCCAAGTGGCTGCTGTCCAAATGCTGCCTCTCTGAGCTGTTGCTCGGCTTTTGTAGTCCTCCAGAGTACAAAATCATAACGGCCACTCATCAAGATCCAAGGATATCTGAAGGATGCTGGTTTGGAGCTTAGAACAGTTTTCCTGAGCCCAAAGTCTTTCAGAGGTTCCCTAATCCTTTCTGCACTGGGACTTATCCCGGGTTAGATCCTGGAATAGAGACTGACATCTGTATACTTTTGCATGCTGCAGCAGGCCCAACTCTGGGCCTCCTGTAGTCTGTTCTAGCATGTTGGGGACAGGTCTCTAATCTGCAATAAAGTCCAGTACAGAAAGGTCCCTTCATTCCTCTGCCAGCCAACAGGTTTAGAAGAAGAAGAAGAGTTGGCTTTTCTACCCCACTTTTCTCACCCATTTAAGGGGATTCAAAGCGGCTGACAAACATTCTGTTCTTCTCTCCACAACAGAACACCCTGTGGGGCTGTGAGAGCTCAGAAGAGAGCTGTGACTAGCCCATGGTCACCCGGTAGGCTTCATGGGGGAGGACGGAATCAAACCCAGTATTCCCAGATAAGAGTTCGGCTCCTTAACCACTAGGCCAAACTGGCTCACAGTTTGGTCTAATGCTTTAGAGATTTAGGGAGAAAAAAATAAGTTATGCTCCAAAAACATATACTGGATCTTATAGGAGTGTTGAGGACTGATGAGCATTCACAGCCCTGCTTCAGAGTGCTGTTGCAACAGGAAAAGCAAGAAATATCCAGGAATATAGGGCTGTACTAAATAAATTATTTGGTGGACAGGCTTATCAGTGGCTACTAGAATGGATGCCTAGCTACCACCTCTGGGTTGGAGGGACAGGCAGGATACCTCTAAAGGCCGTTTGCAGGGAGTTGAGGGCAAGTGGCGGTTTTGCCTTCATCTTCTGCTTGAGATGCCCGAGAGCAATTGGAACACACTGCGTGGGGCAGGATGCTGGACTAGATGTGCCGTGGTCTGATCCAGTGGGGCTCATCTTCCGTCTTTGCACATGCTTTTTCCCCGACATGCCTTTTTACATGTTACATCAAATAGCTCAAAGCAGTGTGTACTTCTAGTCACACAGCCATTATTTTATCCTTAGGCTTAGAAGCAGTGACAGATAGTGAATCCCCTAGTATGCTTTATGGTGGGAAAGGTAAGCAGAAGTTACCCCCGTCCTATTTCCTCACTGACTGTTCTGTTATCCTCCCTTTTCTTCTGCCCCTGCCCTTCCAGTTCTCCTTTATATGATGCCATTGGACTGTTATCTCACTTCTCATGACCTTTAGCACATTTCATCTCATTGCCTCCTTTTTCCATGTCCTGCAGTCCTCTGAATTCTTAGTAGATCTTCATGCAAGCAAATTCAAGGGGAACCAGGCTCCTGTTTCCTTCTAGGCCTTTATCTCCTCTCACGGCTTTGTTTGCCACAGAGAAGGGAATATCGTCTTGCCCGTTTCAGCCGTTCGGTTGTCTTTCCTGCACTCTAGTGGGCTTTCTCAGAGGAAAGCCCTTATAAATTCCTCCCCGGTAAGATACATTGGGGATTATGGGCTTTAGATAACATTCTGTTTTCAAGAGCTGGGCCATATCTGGTGGTGGTGCTGTCAGACGGCCTCACGAGAATGTTTGGTTTTGGCCTGTGTTAGGCCATCTCAGGTGAGGAAGCCCATGAAGCCAAGACTTTTCCTCGTGTTCTTGGTAGGCTTCCAAACATGTCCCACCAGCAGCGTGACAGTCTAAAGCATGGTGGGAAAAGGGACCTTAGACTTTCTTTAGATCTAGATTTTCTTACACTTCTATAGTTTTGTACGCTTCTGTAATGCTTCTTATGAAGGGATAGAATTATATTTGCTTGCCCAGAGACATCTTTGTGCTGAGCTGGAGGCAGGGGGTAGGGCATCATATTCCCAGGAGTCTGATTAACCAGGTCCTGGAAACTGAATATGATGAATCATCTTGAAGCCCTGGCATGATGCTTTCCAGGTAAAGGAAGAGTTCTGGTTGATTAAGGCAATGTCTGGGGCAATTGGCTTTTTACTCTGAAATGCCTTCACAATAATATTCTGATTTGTTTGCCCCAGCAAATCTTTCTTACAAGGGTGCCAAAGAGTGTTGGTACTTAGTCAAGTCATTGGTCTGGAAGCTAGGTTTAGGCTCACATTAGCTTTGTAGTTTGGTTTTGAGAAAAGTCAGTGTTAAGCAGAGCATCAATGAAAACCTTCTGTGGAGCATATGAAGAATTATTTTTATATGCTTGTCTTCATTCGCCTTCCCCCCCCCCCCCCCATGGAGCAGTATGTTGAGAACCTCAGCTACGTTTCTGTGGCTTAAAGTGATCTTTTACTAATGCTCAGATAACCCCAAGGGTGAGCTGTATTTACAAAAGGAAATACAGGTGACCCCGGCCTGCTGCCCAGAGAGATGACAACTCAGATGCTCGAGTGCTTCCCTTCCTTTCAGAAAGACATCCTTTGAGGGACCCCCTGGTTGTCACCCAGCTGGCTGTTCCCCCCTCTAGGTGGGTGGGATCGTTAGAAGCCAGGGCATTAGAACGTGGAGGGCCGGAGGGCGGGCACCATTTTGATTGCTGCTTGCTGGCTAACTGACGGTTGAGGGTTTCAAGCAGACATTTGTTCTTGGCAGAGGCACATGAAGACTTCCTGAATAGAGCTGTTGGGCCATTCTGTGCGTAGGATGTGCCCTTAATGACTGAACTCTGCTCTTTCTCCTGCCCAGTGGTTCTTATCCTGGGGTCTGGGGACCACCAGGGGTCTGCAAAGACCTCACAAGGGGTCAGCAGTAGGCCAGAGGTGTTGTTGGGTGGGCAGGGGATGTAAGACAGAGATGTGGGATGTGGGGTGGGAGGTCCGGGGCAACAGAAGTTACGTAACCAGGGTCTGAGGTTAAGAATTAAGAACCGTGGCTCCAGCCCATTCAGAAATCGGCCAACTGCTGTGCGGAAGAAGGGATTTCAGCTTGCGCTTGGCAAACTTTTCATTGAGACCAGGTGTCTGAATACACTGCTTCACAGTAAGACACGGTTGTGGAGAAGGTCCAAAAGACCCCTGGCTCCTTTATCCTAAGCTGGGTCAGTCCACGTCCCAGGCCTCCACCCCACCCCCAGGGCTACACGGTGCCGCAGTTGGAGAGCAGATGCGTTGGAAAACAGCAGATCAAATAGCTCTTGCTGGCTTAGGCCTGCCGAACAGATGCCACAGCAAAAGGGTCAGAAACCTTTAAGGGTGACTTTCTGCTTGCCCTGAAAGAAAGGCATCTGTCTGTCAACACATGTCGGAGGACAGATTTGGGCCGCGGTCTTAAAAGGCTGGTGGGCGGAATTCTGGGAAGCGACTGTTGCTGAAGGAAGCAAGGGGCAGATCTCCATGAATGGCGTGGAGAACATATAGCAAAGTATAAAACTGACGTACCAGAGAAACAGCCGTCCCTCGATTCTGCTCTGCGGTAGAAGTTGTCTTCAAGCTTGCTGGTGCAGAATTGAGAAAATAATAATAATATATATATGTATACACACACAATTGAGAAACAATTTAAGTCTTCATGATAATGCAGCCCCTGTGGCCTTCCAAGCCTTGTTTTCCCACATGGGGAGAATACACCGTGGGCGTACCAGTTCCCAACCGAGCCCATAGTCCTGCTTTCCTTGTCTCTTCTCTTCCTGCTTTGCCCACCAGGCGCCCAGAGAGCCTGAGCTCTGTGACATCACTCTTTCCCTCAGCCTGCTTGGGTCCTCCTGCTGAAAGGAGTTGTGGGCTTGGGGCCAGCCCCCCCTCCCCACGCTTGAGCGACGGCGGTGCCCCCTTCTGCACGACCATGGGGTGACGTCAGGAAGCCGAGTGGGGCTTGCTCCGTGGTGGGAATGCTGGCAGAGACCCCTAAGCGGCTGCACTCTTGCTTGTGAGTTGTGGAGGCTCAGAACCTGATTCATGCTGGGTGGAAGGAGATAATGCACAGTGTAAAAGGTCCTGGGAGAATTGAACCATCATAGCAATTTGAAAGGAAACCTTCCGTGGCTAGAATGTGGATTTCGGCTCCCTCTGAAAGGATGACTTTGAGGCAGCTTCTGTTGAGGGAGAGAGGGACCGTGGGTGATACTTTAAACACATCTTAGCAGTATTTTATATATTTATCCTTTTTATTATTATGACCATCCTCAGGACCGTCTGGTGAAGAACGTGGGACAGAAATTCTTAAATCAAAAATATTCGGACATGAAAAATTCACCTGTAGCTGGAGAAGAGGAACTGTGGCCTGGCATGTGCTCAGACTAAACAAACATGGAAGGGTTCAGTGAATATTCAGTAGTAGGTTTGCATGTCCTACAGCTACAACTTTCCCCCACAGAAAAACTTCCCTGGGCTACAGGCCTATATAACGAAAGGCTGTCCTCATTTTCTGAGGCTATCCTGACTTGTTTAATTAATGGGAACCATTTCCAGTGAGATTTTTATGAAACGCGCTTTGCCGTGAGGGGCAGTAGCCTTGCTTCCGCTCTCTCCATGTAGGCACTTTATTAATAGCCTAGCAATTGATTTATCCTTCCAACAGAACCCATTCTAAAATGCACGCATCCGTTTCTATACAAATATGAGGTACAGAATCATCTCATATCTCTGTGATTGGTTAATGCTTGTATATTTGTGAGTCAGTTTGGTCTTGTGGTTAGGGTGCCAGTTTCTTATCTGATACTCTCCTGGTTTGATTCTGCACTCCTCCACGAAGCCTGCTGGGTGATCTTGGGCTAGTCACAGCTGTCTTCTGAGCTCTCACAGCCCTACCTACCTCACAGGATCTCTCTTTTTTTTTGGGGGGGGGGGAGAAGAATAGGAAGGTTTGTCAGTCATTTTGAGTATCCTTAAATGGGCGAGAAAAGCTGGCTAGAAAAGGATATTTACATGTTGCCTACATGGCTGTCCATAGCAAAGTTGCTCACCATTTCTGTGAAATTGCCTGGGAGGAAGAAGATGAAAAGCCATTGTTTGCTGGGGCAAAAGGTGAAATTAGCCATGAAGTAAGGACATCATCACATGTTTCTGTCTCATTGGGCCATGCAGTAATTACACCTGACTTAAGAATACCGCTCTCCACCATTCCCCAGTCTGGTTTGTGACTGTTGAGGATGCCCAGTGGCCTTCAGGTTTGTTTTGGGCTATGGCCTATATATACACACATGCTTTGTAATAAAGTCAAACGTGGGATTCTTCCGCACCTGCTAATACCCCCTCTTGTTCATGGGTACCTTATCTTATCCTGAGTTTCACCTTGCCAAAATTCCACAGGACCAAGTCAGCACCCCCAATGAAGGCGATCACAGAAACAAGCAGCATTAGAAAGGTACAAGACCTGTCCTCCAAGCCACTCATGACTAGCAGAACTCTATAAACAAAGAAGCCAAAAAGCCGTCAGATCAAATTATATGCATAGGCAAGGTCTTAGGGGTGAGGAAAGAGTTCAGCCTTCAAAGTCAAAATGAACGCCATTTGCCAGGCATCTGGAGAGAAGAGTATGTAACACAGATTATCATCACTAAACTGGATTACGTCTAAGTCGTTACAAGGCTGCAGTTGCCCTGCCTCTTGGTTTCTACTTGGGAATCACTGATAAGCGAGATTTCACCATGGCAAATTACAACTTGCGGTCCTGAGTAGTGACCTCGGTCGCTTAAAGAGCAATGTCGAAGCAAAGGGAGCCGGCAGTCAAACCATACAGAGCAGATGGCCAGGGCTAGTGGGTTAGGAATTAAGATCTGTTGGGGCAGCCGATAGGAGATAATGCCTTTCATTAATAGCATCCCTCCCTTTTCCGTTCTCTTCCTGGAAAGAGAGTGGAGCACAGTAGCCGTCTGAAGCTGAGTCACAGGGGTCAGAATTAAAAAAATATGCTGCAAATTTTCCAAATTTCTTCTTGCTTTGCAGTTGCACCATTGCGGATAATTCAGTACTTTGTGTTTGCCTGTACCCTTGACACTGTGATTGTGACTAATGAGTGGCTTTATTATGTCTATGCAGGTTACATCAGAAATGGTTACGTGCGTCTTAGAAGCCCAAAGCAACAGCAGGATGTCAGATTAACACTCAGACTCCTTGTCAGGTACATGCTCTTTCGGGACTCTTCACTCAGCCTGTCCCCAGAGGCTTTGGGTGGGTTGCAAACACTTCAAACCCTTTACATCTCTAAAGGTGAGTCTTTGGCCCAGAATAAATACAAGAGCAGGGGAAGGTATGAAGCTTAGAACAAGCCACAGCGACTTTCCCTAAAATGCCAAAGCAGGGAGTGTCCTTGTCATTGGCGAGGGGCTTGTGTATGTGGTGACTCAGCAAGGGGCAGTCCACACCACTTCAGACCTACAGCGCTGCTGGACACACATGAAAAGCTGAGTCACCTAAGGTTTAATCCAGCTTCAGTCCACCTTCAGAGCGAGGGAACACATCAGCCAGTAATTTTCTTTCCACATTATTTATCCCAAAGGCGAATTTTCTGAGTTACACTGAAAGAAAAGCGCTTGTCACTTTGCTAATGTTTTTTCTCACTCTGAAAGTGGACTGAAGCTGGATTAAACCTTAAGTGTGACCACAGCCCAAGAAACTGCTGCCCATTTTCAGTGCAGCTGTTTAGGCTGCGACTTACGTACATGTTGTTCAGTTTTTCTGTGTCTCTTCAGTCATGGCACATATAACATACCTGTATTTATGCTGCTGATTCATTTAGGTATCATGTGCATTTTATTGGGCGCTTCAAAGGCCATCTGCTGGGACTCGAGAGCAGGAGAAGGTTTGTCCTTGTCTCTGCTTGAGATGCCCATGAGGATTTGGTGGGCCACTGTGTGCGACAGGATGCTGGACTAGATGGGCTGTGGCCTGATCCAGCAAGGCTTCTCTTATGTTCTTATTGCACCCCCTGCATATTGTGGTGGCCTCTCTATATATGCCCCCGTGGTGGGGGATCAGGGACAAGATTGGTTTAGTAGAGGTGCTATGCACGTGTTAAACATTAATCTGAAATCACTGGTTCACACCCAGTATTTGCAGTAAACTCATTAGGTGTTTTTAAGCAAACTGTGTTCTAATTCCACTTTGTTGCATTGCCGAAAAGCTCCAAAGCAAAAATGTTTTGTGGCTTTATAAGGGCTCCAAGCGGCTCTTGTAATTTGTTTGAGAGATTTGTGGTTTCAAAGTGATGCTTTTGTGAAAGGGTTGAACTTCCAACGAGCAATTCTGCCGTGAGGGTTTTGCTCTACTGCTTTCAGGTCTTTCTTGGCATCCAGCATGTCGCAACTGCAGCAAATTATACAGTATCTTTGGAAAATCTAAAACTGTCGCTTCAATAGGGCAAACTGTCCAGGGTGTGGCTATTTTTCTCATTCTTGCTTTTATATACTTCATATACTGTCATCTTGACTCACCAGGACCTAATTACGATGTCATGTGTATAGGAGTTGACTTCCCAAACAATACTTGGAAGTCGGAGATGAAGTAATAATATGGTGCTGAAAGGTTCTAATGTTTTAAAGTTCCCAAGTATTTCTAGAGAAGCAGCACAGAATGGATCAAGCATAACACCCAAACAAGACTGTTTTCTGATTCGCAGAGGCTAGATTGGAATGGGGAAAAACAAAACAAATTCTGACTTGCCAAAACAAAACTTTTAAAAAGCAAAACAAAAGATCCAGGAACACCAAGCAAATGGAGTTCAGAGAGAATTGCAGGGCATGAAAAGTAAAGGAAGTGAGGGCTGCTCACTGTTTAATGCAACCTCAGAATATGGAATGATAGCTTTTCCAGTGTGGTGAGTTTAGGGCTAAACCAGATGGTGCTATTGATTCATTTTTCAACAGAGCAGATGCTAGGATTGGGCCACACAAACATTAATATCTGCTGAAGAGGTGAGTTCTCCTTATTCTTCCACTATTCCTCTTTTTTTATCCAAAATGCTTGGTGCCATTTTCAAGAAGCATGTTCTCGTCTTTTAAAATCTTTTCCCCCAACGTTTGTGAGCTTAAAGACAGGAGAGCTTGACCTCTGTGATTGTAACCAGGCCTAGACATATTCTATTAAATCCTTCCCACAAGATCTGAATTGGCACCTTTCCCCAAGCTGGTGCACCCAAATGTTTTAGACTATTCACTTGCATCCAAAAACATTGTTAGGTATTTGCTGGTTAAAGAGAGGAAAGTCTGCATGAGTGGGAAAGCAGTGAGCGATCGGCTCAGATGTCTCCAAATCCATGCGGCGCTTTCAGCTTTCTCTCTGACAGGGTCCTTAATAGAGTGGAATCAATAAGGATTTCGGGGCTGAGATGCTTCTAGGGTTTCATGCTATTCCTGGCACTTTGGGGCTGATGCTGCACTTGGTCCATAAGACTTTGATTTTCTGTTCCAGTCGTTGGAGGCTCACCGGGTCTTTTTCCTGTTCTTGCTGTGATTTGTTTTAATGAGGCAATATTCCACTAACTGCAGCTCATTAGAGCACAAGGCACTAAATGTAGCCCAGGAGATGCCAGTTTCTTCCCCCATGGGATTTTTTTTTTTGTTAAAAGAAAAAGCATATCTACTGAGAAAAGAAGAGTAGAACAGTGTTGCTAGGCTGGGGGCAGGGGGGAGAGGTTGAGGGGGGGAATCTAGTTCAGGTCTCCCTTTTATTTTCTGAGAATTAACATGTAATCTGATTTAATACAAAATATACTTGTCCAAATCTTCACCCAACATGCCCCAAAGCAAAATCATGATATTCTGTTTAACAGACTACTATGGAAGGTCCAGAATAGAGAGGATGCACATCAGCTAGTTAAACTGTGCATTTTGCACCCACGAGGTGAACGTTTCAAAAACGAGTTAGGCAGATGTATCGAGTTAGATGTATGAGTTAGGCAGATTGGTCTGTTGGTAACAATTGCCTAAGGATGTGCAGGAACTGAAATTTGGTGGTTTGGGTCAAATCAAACCAACTGCACTTAACTTGGGTTCAGTTCAAATCATTTATTTTTATTTGGATGACAGAGTGCTTTGGTGCCATGCTTCGTTACAGCATCTCTTATTTCATCTCTGGTTTGAACTGGGTCTTTCGAACAACAGGGTGGTTCTATTCACAAGCAAACCATGGCAAACACCCCAGTTCTCCACAAACTGACTAAACCAGTTTGGTTCGTCTCTGCTCTCGGCTACAAGATGCCATGGCTGTATGCTCTCTCCAAACAGCACGCCTCTGAAGACAGCCACAACTTTATCTTGCCTGTGAGCTTCCCAAACGCATCCAGTGGGTCACTGTGGGAGTTGAGCTGCTAGTCTAGTTGGAGCATTTCTCTGGCACAGCAGAAGTCTGATAGTCTCCTTAATGGGATGCTACAGAAAATAAGCACAAAGAGGCTCAGATCCCTCCCAATGAATCTCTCGATCTAGTTGCCACATGAGGAAAATGACAACCGAAAAGCAGTTAAAGGGGTTTCAGGTCACCAGCAGGATTCAGAACATCAGAAGCCGGCTTGAGCTGAATCATTGGCCTGTTGAGGTCAATATTTTCATCGCTGGATCGGTTTTCTGAGTGTCAAGCGGAGTCCAACTGGGAGTGCTGGAAATAAACCACTGCATTCTAGCCCTTCTCTCAGCATGATCATTTTCTTCACCTGGATGCAAGGACCTTCCTTGCATGTTTTGCCACCATCTGTGCTCTGCAATCGGTTAAGCTCCTGAGTCATGAATAGTTGGAGGTCTTTGGTTTTGCCCACAACAACTAAACCCAAAAGAATTATTTTCCACAGTCAGGGAGGAACAGGGCTCTGTAAGAGCAAACACCGTGCTTCTGGAACGTTCTGAATGTCCGTGCCTCCTTAGCTATTTAGTCTCACTTCATTCCTGAAGAGCTGCTTTCTTGCAAACATGGGTAGAATTTATAGTCTTTACCTGTGGGACAGGTAATTTCTCTCTTGTGACAAGCAAATTCTTCAGTGAATGTCACCTTATGCTAAGAGCCTGGGAGCCGTAACTCATTCCCTGTGGAATGTTTTGTGATCAGTCTCCCATCCTCTCAAAAGGCTGTGTTGGGAGACCCTATTTGGTCTTGAGAAAACAAAATATGTCAGTAGCAGAAAAAGCTTCTCCCAGGATGCTTTCGCCAGCCAAAATCATTGCTGCTTCAGGCCGTTCAGTAGCCGCTGTCTCTCTTTTGCTGATTCACTGTGTAAATTGAGACACTTTTTGCTGTGTCGGCTTTAGAAGAGGTCCCTTATGGGATCAGTTGCACACTCTCGCCTACTTCACCCACGCAAAGGTGTATTTTCAGTTTGGGATTTCAGTGCAGTAATCTACATTCTTTCCTCTGGCTCCGAGCACTAGAACCAGGGGGCACTCTATGAAGCTGATGGGCAGGAGAATTAGGAGCGACAAGGGGGAGTATTTTTTCACTCAAAGGCTCATCAGTCTAGAATTTACTACCAGAGGAAGTGATGGCAGCAGTTATCCTGAGTAGCTTCAAGAAAGGATTAGAGACTCATGTAGGTCAGGTGTATCAGTGGCTACCAGAATTGATGCCTCCAGTTGAGAGAGGCAAGCAGGATGCCTTTAAAGGCAAATCAGTAAGGGTTTTGCCCTTGTCTTCTCCTTGAGAAAGCTCAGAAGGAATTGATAGGCCACTGTGTGAGACAAGATGGCTGACTAGATGGACTGTGGCCTGATCCAGCAGGGCTCCTCTTATGTTCTTAGTGACCTCTGAAATACTTTATCTTGCAATTCTTTCAAAAGAGATAGGGGAGAGGGTTCTCCATTTGTTATTCAGACCATATTTCGCATCATCCCTTGCTGTTTAAGCATGCATGATTGAAGAAGGTACAGAAAATTATTCAAGACCCTTCTGGCTAAGACTGATATCCGTTAAAAGTCACCAAAACTTGCAAGGTCCAAAGTCTCCCCTGTTAACATTGCCCATTGTTTCAAGGTTTCTAGTCCTGATGTCCTTTCTATTCCTATTCCTTTTCTGTTCCTGATGGTTTATAGAAGAGAGAGCGGGTAACTTGCCCAGACTGTGTTGCTAAAGAGAATAATGGCTGTGGTTTTTTTTGGTGAGACGCTTACACCAGATCCAGTACAGTGTAGATAGGACTGCTTAAATTACGTGGAGCAGGGGAGGAGTTCATGCACTGTTCTCTGATCCTTGCTGCTCAGAGAAACTGTGGAGTCAGCTGTAGGCAAGGTACTTTGGAATCATTATTTAATTCCATAGAACTTGGCTTCACTGTAAATAGAAATTGATTTCTGCTGTTCTTTTGTCATTCCATCTTCTATAAAGGTGTGGTGTCCTTAAATGAGGCTTGGAATGAAAAGTCCCAGGCTGGTCATCTGTCTTGAAAGTAATGAAGCTAATGTTTAGTGCAGGAACACCTTAATCCCAGGCATAGAAGTCCATTTTGCTTAGGTTTCTATTTTAAACCTTCAGCAGACATTGTAAAAGCGCCGTTTCAAGCTTGGATAGCGAGGAAGAGGAGAAGGAGAAGGAGGAGAAAGCGAAGTTGGCTTTTCTACCCCACTTTTCTCAGCCATTTCAGGGAACTCAAAGTGACTGACAAACGCACAACAGACACCCTGTTGTCTGGCCACAACAGACACCCTGTGGTATTCCCAGATGAGAATCTGGCACCTTGACCACAAGACCAAACTGGCTCATTGACCCTTCCCTGTGTGAGTCATTTCCACATCCTCACTCCTTGCAGGCCTCTTCTGATGTTCTGAATGTGCCCAAGGACTGCAGACTATAAGAAGGGGGAACACCCTTGTCACAACAATGGCATTGCTCATTTCCCCAGGCTGAGAAGCACACAGTTCTCTCATTCTGAGTGCGAAAGGAGATGATATTGAGTAGCTTACGTTGCCCTTCTGGCGGGTCTGGCTTCAGATGTTTCTTACTAGAATGAGAACAGCATGGGGGGAGGAAACACTGCCCTTAGGATCTCCTACTCAAGAGATCCCCATACGATGAAGAGGGTCTCTGGAAGAGGTTGGGTGCCCAGCAACACCTGCATAACAGCAATACAAAATAAGGTGCTCTGGAAATCTACCCCCTCCTTAAGGAGAAAGACCAAACTGAGATGGTATGTACTGTTTCCTCAAGCTACGATCTCACTTTGTAGAGCTAATTTGCAGCCTAACCAGCTGTGCTTCCCCTTTTTTTTAATTTCGTGGCACAATTATTGACACACTTGCTGAGAAGCAAAACCAGTGGAGCTCATCCCTGGGACACACGGCTTAGTAAGAATAAAACTCTGCTAGTCGTAACTGCTAGGAAGCCTATGTCTCCAGACGGCAGGGGGCTGAGATAAGGTAAGGTGGCATATCACAGAGCCACGCTGACACAGGTGAGGGGAGGAGGAAGAGTCAGCAGAGGGCCTGGGAGCCAGTGAAGGTAACCAAGTGGAACGTGTCCGTTCTACAGTAAGGTGATGGCAACATCTGGATGCTTGAAGGTGTTAACAAATTTGACTGGGACAAAGACATGGGATGGGAGAAACAGTCATCAGCAATGCTTGCTTTATACGTCCAGCAGAGTATCTAGAATTGATGGATGGATGGATGGATGGATTACACTCTTTCTCACCCCACAGCAGTAGAATGTGGCATCTCCTGTCCGAGTGTGCTGGTGAATGGCTGTCTTCTTGTTCTGTTTCTGTAGGACCAGTCCAGAAAACCATGCAGTCATCTGGGCACAGATTTCGCGATGTTGAGCATCACCCCCTGCTTGCTGAAAATGACAGCTACGATTCGTCGTCATCAGAGTCGGACATGGCTGACCGAGTCTGGTTCATCCGCGACGGCTGTGGGATGGTCTGTGCAGTGATGACGTGGCTCCTCGTGGTCTATGCGGATTTTGTGGTGACGTTTGTCATACTGCTGCCTTCCAAGGACTTCTGGTACTCCCTCATCAACGGAATCCTCTTCAATTGCCTGGCAGTGCTCGCCCTGTCGTCCCATCTGAGGACGATGCTGACCGATCCCGTGAGTAGAAAATCCCCGCGGCGGGGTTGGTTGCTTGATTTGCGTAGAGTTCAGTAGGAATAACTTTGCGGCACCCTGTTTCTTAGCGTGCGAATGTTTCTCTAAAACCTCACCTTTCCCCTGCAACTTTTAGTCAGTCATTGGGCCTTGTTTTCTTTTCCTTCTGTAATGCCACAGGGGGCTGTGCCTAAGGGTAATGCCACCAAAGAGTACATGGAGAGCTTGCAGCTGAAACCGGGCGAAGTGATCTACAAATGTCCAAAGTGTTGCAGCATTAAACCGGAGCGTGCCCACCACTGCAGGTAGGCCGTGCTTCCACTTCTGAATTTTTCTCAGTCCAGAGGGAACACACTTGTTCCCGTCTACCTGCTGCTGTTCTTGTTTAATCGATTTGCTGGGGAGGAAATGCAGGTGATTTGAATAAAGTGGTTCATCCTTCCCTTTGTGGCAAGGCCCCTGGCAAAAGCCATGAGCAGTATGCCGCCATCATGAAAGCGGCTTCCTTCCCAAGATGAACAGCAGCATCACTTAGGGATAGATGAAATGGTATCCAGTCCTGAAGTTGAGAAAAGGCTACCAGGAAGTATCTACCGGTAGGTATCTCCCTGCCCTCAGGCCCACACTCGGAGACACAACACACCAACAAAAGGGGGAGGAAACCATGTCCTATGAGGGAGGAACTGGATGCTGTTGGTCAGTGGTAGGACAGATGGGGCGGGGCGTCCCTGTGGTGCCATCTGGGCCCCTCTCCTGCTGCCTGATGATGGGATGGCTGTTGTGGATGGTGACGGCCAGCAAGGAGTGGGCTCCAGCATAGTCAGAACACTGGTAGAGTCACATATGCAGCCTGTGGCAGCCTGTCTCCAAGTGGCTTTTTCAGCCTCTCGGACACCTGGCCCCTGAGGAGGCGCCTTTTCCTGGGCGGCCACCTCCCATTTGTCTTTTCCTCAGAATGAAAGGTTTCAGGGTGGCTTTCATGGCTTGCGTGCCTCAGCCTCTACAAGAGTGAGAAAGAAGGCCATTTCACCCTCCCCTGCTCCAGTTCTCCCCCCCCCCCACCCCCATTGACTTCTTTTATCTGAAGACGATGAGCAGAAATTGTGGTAGGCCGCTGGTCTCTGCTCTTGCTCTCCTTTGGCCCAACTCCTCTCTCTCTCTCTCTCTCCCCCCCCTCCCCTTCAGACCATCAAGGCAAATCATTGAGAGCCTGTCGAGGCTTTGTGATAGCAAAGCACTTGAGGCTTCTTGAAAGCAAAAGCAGCAGCAGACGCCGTTTGTACACAGGATGGCTGGCTTCCCTGTGTCCCTTGAAGTGGGGCATTTCAAAGCCCGTATTCAAAGGCAAATGTGGAATTGCGGCTCTTAGAAGCAGGAAGTACCTTGAAACGTTGCTTTGTTTCTGTTTAGAGCTCCAGCAGCCCTGTCCTTCTCTGGGTTGCTGCACCCTCCATCTCCTTTCTCCTCACCCAAGGGTATTCCATAGCAGTTAGATCTGCTCACAGCCTTGGTTTGGTTAAGCATGGCAACAAATGCTTACGGGTGTCTTCTGCAAATGCCAAGGATCCCCTGGTATACATTGTTGTCTCCCGGCAGCGTTATTTAATCTGGGCCAAGAAAATGTCACTCAGGGAGTTAGGTGGAATAAAATCACATTCATTGGGGCAAAGATTTTCAAGAAGAGGAGAAAGCCTTCCATATCCTCTCAGATCATATTGAGGGGAGGGAGAGAATTTGTGTGGCAAAGAGTTCTAGAATTTCACAAGCAGAGGAAAGGGAGGAAGGACTATTAGAAATCACTTTCAGTCGGGACAATATTTTTAACTATTAATCTTTTAACCGAATGCTTTTTGTGTTTTAATACCACAAAGATCAATAACTGTGATTTTGGAATCTGCTTTTGTTTTCCCACTACTGTGCTGCTGCCTTTGATATTTCAAAGAAAGAATAGGCTCTTGGCTACCACCAGGGCAAAATTCCCTAATACATGGTATAACCAGACGTACTTCCCTCCCTTTCTCCCCCTAGTATTTGCAAGCGATGCATTCGAAAGATGGATCACCACTGCCCTTGGGTTAACAACTGTGTAGGAGAGAGAAACCAGAGGTTTTTTGTGCTGTTTACTGTGAGTAAAAATTCTTTTATTTAATATAGTTGGAGAACCAACTCTAGCTGAAGGAATTTTAGGGCTGAATCTGCAAGTTGAGATGTGCAAATTATATTCTGTTCATTTCTTCTGTGATTGCACTGTTGCGTAATATGAGATTTGAAGAAGGGTTTTCCCCGGGGGGTTTGATTGTAAGGAGTAAGGATTTTTTGTTAGATTGGTCTGAACAGAAAAAAAAATACTACTTTCAATATGGGTGTTTTTCCACTGTACTCCTTTAATCCGGATCTAAGAAGAACCGGAACTAGGGAATGGGTACTTCCCTTAATCTGGATCTAGTAGATCCGGATTAAGGGAAGAACCCAGTGTGTTTCCATGGATGGTCTAACACCCAATAGCAATGGGTGCTAGCCTCCCTGCTGTGGAAACACTGGAGCACCCATTTGGAAATCCGGATCTACCCACGAGGGGTCTGCCTGCCACCCCAAGTGTTTGAGGGGACAGGGGGTGCAATCTCTGAAGCGGCTCCAGAGTCACTTCGAAGTCTGTGCAAGATAGCTCTGGAGCGTCTTTGAAGTCTGTGCTGATCTTCGGAGTAAACTTCAAAGTGACTTTCGAGTGACTTCGAAATGACTTTGAAGCTTAGGTTTTGGGGCTCCCCCCCCCAAGGGTGGCCCTCCCCCTAGCCTCCTCTAGACCCCATTGCCAAGCTAACGTGGAAACAGGCTCCCTTTAATCTGGATTTTCTGGCCGAAGACCCCATTGTAAGCCCCATTAATGGGGTCTACAGAAAATCCAGATTAAAGGCCAAAAAGTACCCATATGATCCGGATTTCCTAAGGCGCGGTGGAAACAAATTGTGTCCCTAATGGGTGCCGTGGTGGAAATGGGGTCATCTGGCTCTCACCCAAATGGGTCCTTAATGGGTGCTAAAATGGGTACTAAGTGACCGTGGAAAAACCCTTTGGCAGCCTTCTTCAAATGTGTGTTGCGGTGATGGTGGTGGTATCGGCTGAGCTTGTGTTCATTTTTGAGCCAGCTGAGTCTTTTAAAGGCCCAGTTAATGGACATGTGCCATTCAAAGTGGATTTCCAAATCTCCTTTTGCTTCCAGATGTACATAGCTCTCATTTCTGCTCACGCTCTCATCCTCTGCGGATTTCAGTTCTTTTCCTGTGTCCGTGGGCAGTGGATCGGTAAGTGTACCGCTTGCTTTTCTAGCAACAGAACATGTGAATCAATGGTTAATTCCAGAGAGAGAGAGGGCAGGATTTATCCACTAAGAATGAATGAAACTAAATCTCCCTCAACACCCTCTTCCGCCAAGTTTTAATATCACAATGTTACATGGGAAAATCTAAAACAAGCTGGAAAACACATGGTTCCTCCAGCTTGTCATACCTGTGACCTGTTCTTAGAACGGAGAATGTTGTTCTTACTAATTCCATCTGAGATACTGTGAAGATTCGCAAGGCAGGAAAACAATTGGGTTATTCTAAATTTGTCTCTTGACCCCTGTTGCGTTCGTTTCTGGTTGCCTTTCAGAATGCAGCGACTTCTCCCCACCCGTCACGGTGATCCTGCTCATCTTCTTGTGCCTTGAAGGTTTCCTTTTTCTTACGTTCACAGCAGTCATGTTTGGCACTCAGATCCACTCTATATGCAACGATGAAACCGTAAGAACTGCCTGTTTTTGCCTGTAGTTGCACTTTGAAGGATGGGTGAGGGGCCCCCAGATTTAGCGCTCTTGCTAAAGCTTACGTGCTATTGAGTCTCCTCCAGGGTTCCCATGGCTGATGCAGGTGAGCAGACCTATGTACAGCTTTAACAGTGGGCAGGACTTCCAGTTGCACTCACCTGCACCAGCTGCCTCTCATTCTGTAACAGAACTGCCTAAAGACAAGGGAATTTATTTATTTTATTATTTGTATTTCTATCCCACCCTGTCCCCAAAGGTCTCAGGGCGGGTAACAACATTTAAAATAAGATAGCCTAGGGGTCATCACTGAAAAGGCCCTCTCCCAGGTGCCCACCCCTTTTACTACTGAGGGTGGTGGGACGACCAGGAGGGCCTCCCGTCAAGATCTTAAGGCACAGGCAGGTCAATATGGAAAAGGGTATTACTTTTATATTTGGCGCCCAAGTCATTTAGGGCCTTGTAAGCCAAAGTTAACACCTTGAATTGGGCTCGGTAGTGAATCAGCAGCCTTGTGGCTGCATTCTTCACCAGCTGAAGCTTCTGCACTGTCTTCAAGGGCAGCCGCATTACAATAGTCTCATCTGGAGGTTACCAGAGGATGGATAACTGTGGTTTAGTTTTGCAACTACTTCAGGATCTGAACCTTGCCCTTCTTCACCCTATTCTGCTGCAGTGTCATTCTTGGCTAAAGCTCCACTTGCCCTCTGAGTCCCATGACCTCTGTTCTTAAGACCTTGTATAAAATTTGCAGGAAATAGAAAGACTGAAGAGCGAGAAACCCACCTGGGAACGGAGGCTTCGCTGGGAAGGAATGAAGTCTGTCTTTGGGGGCCAACCTTCCCTGCTGTGGATAAACCCTTTTGCTGGATTTCGAATCAGACGGTTTATGCTTCGAGCCAAGAAAGGAGGTCCTGAGTTTTCTGTTTGAGTCTGCCTAATCATGCTGGAACTCTCAAAATGTAGTATATTGTATTTATTGGGCAGCCAGGAAAAAGGAAAGTTGCCCACATGTAACCTGTGACCGATGGATCTCGACAGACCTGAAGCATTTTGCTTGTAGCAAGCAGAATTTTATACGTTTATAATCACAGGCATCTCGTTAACTGTTGAAAACGTCAACTGGATATTGCTTACACATGGCTTTTCAGCAAGGTAACAAACACCCACAAAAAGGTATGGAACGTGAATGGTTGCACTACAGAAGCCAAAAGACCATCTTTACTACTGTAACTTATTATTTTAGAGGACTAATCCCTTTATTATTATTTTTTTGTCAAACCTGTTTTATTTTATATGCTTTTTTTAAAAGAGTTGACCTCTACTGTTTTTATAAGACTGTGTAGCAAGACACAGTTATCAATCATGATATGTAAGTATGCTGGAAAAAGCAATCCTTCTCAATGTGATTTTCAGGCTTTGCTCTGCTTTCGTATGTACAATTTTTGCCTCTGTCCAAGAACCCACTGAACTGCATTTCGGTGTCCGAACATCTCTGTAGGCCTGTGACACACAATTGCATAAGCAAAATCATATGGAGGTGACGAGTGTACAAAATTATCTAGAAACTGATCAACTGATTCCTTTTTAAAAAATAATGGTAATAGATGAAAAATCTGCAGTGATCCTTCGGAGGGGCTGCAGTTTGCCCTGTATTATCAATGCCAATTTGCTGCTCATCAACATCCGAAAGAGTTTTGTTTTCTGTTGCTTATTTGTATCTTGGGGGGGGGGGTTTGTTTTGTTTTTGTGTCTTCGGAAACAACAAACAAGAGGGGCTGAGGATCAAAGCTTCTTGTGCAATGCAAGCAGTTTGGGGAGTTGATTACTTCAGTAAACCCCTGTTGCTTCTTAGATTTCATTGTGTAGATTTGTCTGAAGACAGGCCAGCAACGTAGTCAAAGCTGATTGTGCTGCAAGGTAGACTTAGTGAAAGTGTCGTTCCAAAGTAGGCGCTGTTCAAATATGTTAGTTGTAAAACACGACTTTAAAAAACAAAGCAACAGTTGTATTTTTAAACCAGCTTGCTTGCGGGCAGATTCTGAACTTCCTACGCAGAAGTCAGCTCCTCTGACTCTAGAGAGCCTTAACTGCGGAGATTCACAAGTGTGACCCTGGGTGTGTGGAGCTCATTGCGCCCAGTTTGCTTACATCTTAGCAGATGTACAGTAGCAGATGTACCCCCTGAACACCCCAAGGGATTTCTCCAATAGCGCCATCTCCACTGTCAAGGCTACAGGCTCTGGCCTGCGTGAGATGGGAAGTAGTAGATGACCATCAGAATGCTCACACGCACAAGGCATGCCTGAGATAGATAATGTTTGCATCCGCTTGACTTGTGCTACAGGTTGTTCAAGCAATCTCCGTTGTATTGTGCTACCTTTATGGCCTTGTGGCTCGTGGCTACCTTTTGCTACCAAGAACAGTAAAATGTATGCGGATTTTATTTTTTATTTTTTTCCCCTCAAGATCAAGAAATGCAGTATTTAGTCAGTAGGAATCTGTGTAAAGATTTTAAAAATGGATAGTGGCCACAGCAGTAGAGATGACCCAATGCCATGCGCTGGCTAAGACAAGCCGGGGAAATTAGTAATGGTAAGACTGGCTTGTATTAGTCCTGTTCTCTTTAAGTAAGGAAATATCAGCCAAAGAAAAGCGTTATTTCTGCTTAGTAACAATCTTAAGGTCATGTATCTTACCTCACTTTCAGTGCCACATGGGAAATTAAAAATGGAAGGCCCATTGCAGGTATTGAGCATGCGTGAATGCAGGTGATAAGAATTGTTTAAGAAGAACAGCTTTGGACTTTGAAGCTTGCTTCAAGCATTAGTGTTTTGCTTCTGCTTTGCTGTTTGGCAGCTACATGAGCATCCCTGCTCCAGCATCTGAAAATGAGAGCCCCACAGATCATTTACTTCCACAGATGCTTGCAGGAGGGACTAATCTCTTTCTTCTGAAGCAGACAAGACCACAATTGAGCCTAATGTTGCTATAGCGTGCACAGGCTTTTGGTCCTGGACGTACCGACTAGGCTGGCATCTGCTGCCTCCAGGATCACCACTTTTGTCCCAAAACTTCCAACTGGCAATCAGGGCCTGGTTTTACACAAGGGACAGCTCAAAACATGGGTTCGTGTATGTCTAAAACCTTGGCAGCAACAGCAACAGCTCAGCTTACATGCTGGTCACTGCTCTCCTAAAGCTCAGAGACCAGTGCATGACCTGGTGCCAACCATGGAGCAAAAACCATTTGCTGCCAACCAGCGTTGGGCGTACCAAGTCAGCGGGTCAGGGCCTCTAAGTTGACTTTGCCTGTTCAGATTCCAGCCTGCAAAGTTTACAGTCAGATCTAAATAAGAGTGCTGTTCCCTTGTACATGTTCTCTGTACATACCTCTTTGCAATACCTCTCAGTACTGATCAGGGAATCGTGGCTTATAGAAGGATGAAAGTGACAGCCATCGTTTTGCCTTCAGAGTTGCCTCCCAGACTCTGACTCTGGCGTTTCACCATCAATGCTAGCAAGGGGACAAACCCAGGGAGAAGTATCAGAAAGAAAACAAAATGGTCCTTTCCGTGGGTCTGGTTTGTACTTCCACTTACCCCACCAGGCCTCATGATGTAAGGAAGAGGCAGCCACGTGCGTTCTTTCCACATGAACATATAATACATGAGACCATTGATCCTCCACAGAAGTACATGGAGGCCCAGGTATAGCAGTTCACTTTTTGAGAATCCCCCCAGGATGCTGTAGGCAGAGCCCATTTAAAGATGAAGGGGTCTGGGCATCAAGTGAGGGCCATAACCCACCTAACTGGCCTTTCTGACATACAGGTCATTGCCAACAGGTGGCAACCTGCCAGGGGCAGGGACACAGACTAGGGATCCTACAGAATGATCCCAAAGTTGTACACCATTCATTTAAGGTCCGGTTGTATTTGCTTGGGGAAGTCATCTGGATGAGTTTGGTTATCAAAGGGAGGGCAGAAGTCCTGAGAGCTCAAAATAAGTCTTTGCCATTTCTCTCTTCTTGTGTCTTCGCCTATTTTGAAAATCAGTTCTGTTGTATCTGCTTTTACCACAACGTTCTTCATTTGTATACTGAATGACAGAACTGCTGGAACTCAGCAAATCCCTTTTAAAGCCGCTGAACTTAACGTGTGAGTTAGCAAGTGTGTGTACGGTGTGTATGAACATGGAGTTTCTTGGCTTTTCAAATCCTTGTTCTGTTGTAATTTTCTAATGTAAAATAAAGTAACTAACTGAAGGGTTTGTGTTGGATTGGTAATTTTGAGATCTTTGTGGCAAAATAATTTATATAGACATAAGTTTGACTTTCCTTTAAAACTGGAATGATGATCCTTCCTTCCTTCCTTCCTTCCTTCATTCATTCATTCATTCATTCTCCATTAGAGGCTATACAATTAAAAAAAAATGGAGTATATCTTAACTATGAAAAAGGAGAAAACAAAATAAATTATGGGACTTTATGCAAACGTAATGTGAAATTTCAGCAAAGATGTGTAAAGTATGAATGCAGGGGTCCTCTTCTCTATGACATTCAAAAGTTTTTCCAAGCCTTTTGAAATTTGTCTATTGTCTGTCGTATCAGTTCTGTAGATATTTGCAAACAGGAATTGCGTAGTCCCAATGTTTTGAAATTCCAGACTTGGAAACTGAGTTGTTCAGGCAGACTTTGGTTTTGAATGCTTTACAAAGTCCTGGGCTGATGTTGCTCTTGTGTTGCACACACCCTTGTTTCTATTATCATCTCTGTTGACCTTTTCTAAGCCTCTTCCCAATTTCTCTAAAAGCGAGGTCCCCAGGACTGGTTATTATGTCAAAGGGAGTGGAAAGGTGAAGATTTTTTGCCCAAATATCTTGGATGAAAACCTATGAATGAAGAATCTGTTCTGCGTATTGAACTTGTTCAGTTTAAGTACACCTGTAACTCCTCCTTGACATCTACATTCTCCCAGTGTTTTTCTCTGTTTTTCAAGATCAGGGCTATAGCTCGGTGTAGGTATCTCCTGAGATCTGTGGAACAACAAATCCACCTTAGGACAGTACGTAGAATCCAGCCTGAATATTACAGAATCCTATCTAAACTTGCAGAGTTCACTTGATATGGATAAAGCAGCAATCTCAGAAACTCTTCAAGCTGATCAGTGTGCATTCTGCTGGAGACATCCAAGAACTATTCCTTTTCTGATGCTTGGGTATTGTGCTTACAACCCAGAACTGCATTGTTCTACTAATTCATTGCATTTATGGCATGACTGAAAGCCCAAGATCTTTTTCATTCCTGTTTTCACTGTTTTCATCCTCTATCTGTGCCTCCCCCATTCCAGCCAAAGTATCCCAATTTGCACACCTCTGCTGCATTTCTCTAATCTATCCAAACCAGTTTGAGGTTTGATTTGGTCTTAAAGGACATTTGGTCTCTGTCCAGACTTGCGTGATCTATAAGTTGATAAGAAATCCATCTTCCTCCTTCATGGATCCATTCCAAAAAGAGGAGAAAGCTATTTGCGTGGAATCCATACAAATAGAAAATCCATGTAACTGATGAAAGCACCTAAAAGCAGTGGTTAAAAAAAAAATTCATCAAACTTTGGCCCTATTCTGACTCAGTGTTCTTTGTGATCTCCTGGGGATTTCCATTTCAAAATCCATAGGACATGCTTGAGGAAATAGCAAACTGTTCATCTTATGTTCAGCCAGGCATTTTGCTTTATTACTTTAACTGTAAGCACATCCACATATTTCCTGTTTTAAAAGGTTTTGTAAAACACTATAACAAATCTCACAATCTGCAAAACCTAATAATATGCTGATAAAAAAGAGGGAAACGTTCATGAATCAAAAGAAATGTATTATTGGGTGCATCCCTCCTCCCCACACTGTGTGGGCCTAATTGTATCTGTTTTGGATTCTGACCAAAACAGTCCTGTGTTCTGTTTCAACAACTACACAACAGATAGGAGTGTAACAGAAAATAAGCCACACACTGCCAACTTTCGATGTACACCACACTCATTAGCAGTTGCAAAGAGGAAACATCACTTAGCATCTATTAACCTCACAATGTCAGTAACGTTGGAACAGGCCTGGATGCTGCTCAAGGAGAATGCAGGATATTTTATGGCAAAGCAGACAAGGAGCAAGTTAAGACCTTGGAAGGAAGACAAATTGCTTCCTATAACTTGGCAGCATAAGCTTAGGTTCCCCTAAGATGCAACTCCACCAAAGTCTCATGGAGATTTATTTCTTTGCTTGAAGCCTCATAGATCGCACAGTGGAGTCAGAAGCAGAGATCTGCTGTATTTTCTAAACTTTCAGACGTCTCATGGGGTCTGTCTGATGTTCTGTCTTCCATACTTTGTCATTTTATGGGCAGAACTTGGAATTTGTGAAGAACAGTTTGGAGAACTGAAGTTCTGAGAACTTACAATATGAGTATGTGTAGAGTTTAATCTTAACACAGGAGCCTCCAACTTCAACCGGAAGGCGTTTGGAATTGCCTAGTCTATATATCCTACAATTCTAACTATGACACAGCATGAATTGCTAGGCAAAGGGATGCTGGCAGAAAATAAGTTGCATTGCTGCATGTTCCTCAGACATTACTCAGTTGGGTAGTAGTAAAGGATTCCATCTGCTTTCCAGTATCATCCACCGCTATGGCTGTCTGGAGTTTGGACCATGATAATGGGAAGCACAATGTATTGGTTTCACCACTGCCATTTTTTTATAGGATCTCCTGTTTGGGTATCACTGCCTGAGGCAGAAGAGTCGAAGCTACTTCAGACCCAGAGTTTGGTCCCAGTTTGTAGTCGTCACTTCCTGTGCTGGTGGAAGGAGAAGGAAGTGACGTTTCTGGTGATGCTGTGGAGGGGGAAAAAGAAAAAGATGTGTCAATGGCACTCCTTTTCAAAATGCACAATTATTCCTACTAGGTCTGCTTAGAATGCAGAAGAATCCATATCTCAGGTGTGGAGGGCCATATGTTCAACCTCCAGCATCTCTCCAGAAGAAAGCTGTGCCAAAGCACACCTGAATGGATGGAGTCATCCCCAACTTGCTGGTGGCACCTAACATTCTGCATGCACAGTGATGGGCTGCTAAACTCAGGTGATGCAGAGAACCACAGAGACTGGTGCAATGTTCTTGATCCAACTAGATTGCTGCCAACCAGGTCATGATCTACTCCCAATCACAGCTGGGTTAGGTGGCATCAGGTGCTCTGAGACCCTCCCTGACCACACCTCCGTTTCCATGTTGTCACGGGCCATTCGTTATGCATTAGGGGTGTGCACGAATGCAATTTTTGACATTTTATTCCATTCAAATTGAATATTCAAATATCCGAATCCATACAAATATCAAAAACAAATGTCCTGACATTTGAACCGATAAGAATACATTTGTATCTATTTGTATGATCCAATGATACGAATCTTGTATGCATCTGTACGCATCCTGTTTTCATTCCGTATGCAATGCATATGGATACGTACACTTATGAATGTCTGAGGGCCTGTCCCCAAGCAATTTAAAGTCTGCTAAAAATCTTCTTTTGCCTCTGAGCGCCCCCATGCCAGGGTTTTTAATGAGCTTCCAGCGCTACAAAAGCAAGAAAACCCGCAACAAAATACCTGCCCTTTAAAGAAGAGTTTCAGTGCTCTTTCTGGAAGTTGCGGGTTTTCCTCGCAACATTTACCTTGGCGACGCTCCGTGGCAAAAGGGGCGGGGATTGCTGCCTGCACACACAGCCATAAAGCATTCACACACCTCCCAGAAATACTGCAGCTTCCCTTCCTTTCCTTTGTAAAGGTCAGAACTTTCAAAGAGCCAGAATTGCTCAGAATTGCAACATTGTTATCAGGTGTGAAGTGGGTGATCTGTGAAAGTGTTAAGAGTAAATGAGCGCACAATCGCACGGCCGATGGCTGCAGCCAAGCCATTTCGAACAGAGAACAGAGTGAAAGTAAGTGCTGAGAGTGAGATCTCGCTATTTTTCCTTTGAACAAGAGAGGGAGCGGGGAGAAAAAGATGCGGGGAAAGAAAACACGCTTCTGTGGGGATGGAAGGTGCGTTTTAAACGTGCGTTTTGCTGAGCTTCATGTGGAAGTGCAGGGCACTTTTAAACTCCACTTGAATACAGTGACAGTAGAGGGAGACTAGAGAGGCAAATAAGTCTTTTGGGGATTCAGCCTGAATTATTCATACGAATAACTCAAAATATTTGTATTTGTAGGAATACCAAAAAACAAATGCACTTGGCTTCTGCAATCATGTTTGCACTGGTATGTAAATGAAAAATACTGGAATGCAGCTGTCCATCTGAGATGCTAGCTTTTTCCTCCTCAGTGTGCAGTGGAAAAAACAGTGTGAGGAAAAAACAGAAAGCTAAGGCAATTTTTCACATGAGGACAAAGTAGCTTTTTGAATTGTGTGTGTGCATTCGTTGTTAATACACTTTCCCCCGCAAAATTTCAGTGCAGTGGCCAGAAGTTAGAAGTGTCCCATTTTTGCTGCCTTGCTTGGTGGTCTTCAGAGCTGCATTCACACCTTTTAATCCAGCTTCAGGCCACATTCAGAATGAGAGAACCCATGTGCAAAGTGCCAACTGTTTACTTTCAGCATGATCCAACTGAGAAAATCTACCTTTGGGTTAGATAAGTTAGAAAGGAAATGACCAGTCATTTTGCTGATATGTCCTCCCACAGCTGATATGGACTGGAACTTAAGTGTGAACGCAGCCTAGATTGGGGGAAGGTGAGTAAAGGAGAATAGGAGGGCCACAAATGTGAGCAACTGTAGTGAGACTTCTGATTGGCTGTTGTTTCAGACATAATTAGCTGGCATCCAAGAGCCTTAAACTATTTAGCAATTTCACTGGGTTTCAGATTTGGATATTGGAATGGTACCCTGCCTTTTCCCTTTTGGCCAATCCTACTCAGAACACAGTAGCAGAATACGAATACTAGGACATTTTGGAAATATCCTAATATGGGGACATTGCAGGTTGAGGTAAAAGCTGCCCATATGCTAAATTTGCAAAGGTGTTGATTGATTTCCCCAGTATAACAGGGAACCGGACACTTACAGACAGAAACCGCATGAATGACAGAGCTGATATTGGTGGGCAGGACCATGTGTCCCGGGAGAGAGTCCATATTAAGGCCTGAGGATCCTGACTGGTACTGTGGTACGTCCATCGAAGTGCCTGCGTGAAGAGGAGAGGAGAGGCACTCATCCTGCAAACCGACAACGAATGCACAGGAAACAAGCACGAGTGTCATTTCGGCTCTGCTTTGCTTGAGTTCTGCCTTCAATGAGACAGCCTAACGCTGGTTATCCCAACATGACATCCACATGTCCGCTGGACAAGGAACGCTGCCAGCTAGTGGACTGATTTCCTCAGAGAGTTTCTTGAGAAATGTAAACTCACTCCTTGGGTTTGAATGGTAGCTGAACCGGAACAGCGGGAGGCTTCGTTCTGAATCCAAGGCTCTTTCCGCATGGCCGGTATCCCAGACCATGGAAGAGTCTGGCCTGCTTAGTTTTGCATGCTCATATGAGACTGGGCAGGCTCTGCCCTAACCCCAGAATGCTCTGTCTGCACAGTACAGGCCATAGATTGGGATAGGGAACCCAAAATGGCACCCCATCAAGATCTACTGGGAGACGTCAACAGTGAGGTCTACCAAAGTATTAGTAAGCACATGGGGGACTTTTTTTGGTGGTACACCAGAAAGTACCACCAAAGATCAGCACCTGCTAAAAGGGAACCTTCCCTGAAACTGCTGCATTTCAAACAGATCTCATGAGATGTCTCTGGTCACCACTACCCTGTGTAGAAGAAGGCCAGGAGCCTCCCATCACCACCACCACCACTGAGGTTGTACCTCCCAGGAGCATCTCCTGTAACAAGCTGTCGATCCTTGCCACCCCGAAGAGCTTGACAAACTGAACTTGTTCAATCATGTGCCAAGTGATGCTCTGAAGAGGAGGCAGGAGAAGAAGAATGTCACTGAATCGGCCCCGTGAGTCATATTGCCGGTCATTGATGTAATCTTCCAAGTTCACCTGCACCTGGAAGCGCATGTTTTTCACCTTCCCAGGTTCACTCAGGCCTTTGCAATCTGGAAGAGAAGGAAAAGGTGGGAACCTCATCTTGTGTGTTCAGAATGTGCCTCTGTGCCAAGAAATCTCCTGAATTATTATTCCTTCCTCTTCAGCGGCCAGTAGAGCTCCAGTTGGCCATCAGCTTAGTCTGGAAGTCTTGCAACAATGCCGACAGGTTTGCTGACACGTCTGGAAGCAGCCCAGGGAGAGGCTCTTACCTGGGTCAAAGAACACAATGGCTTTGAGGCAAGCGTACTCATTATCGTCAATCTGGATCTCTCTCAACGGTTTCACGAGTTCATCCAGAATCCTGGTCGCTACACGAGCAATTTCCACTTCCGGGCATTGCATCGGGATGATGAAGTCATTTCCTGCAGGAAATAATGAAGAAGGAGAATGCACACGTCTCTTTGGAGTACTCATAATCCATGAGATTTAGTATAGCAGGGTTTTTTAGATTTTAGTGTTTGTTTGTTTATTTGTTTGTTGATTACCTAATAACAGAAAATCTGTGTATGGAATAGAACGCTTTGCAACACCCAGGAGTAGGTGCTCCCCAGCGTGAGCCCTCAGCAAGGCAACCTGTGAACCAGAAAAAGGAAGAAAAACTGGTTGGAATGACAGTACAGAGAATTGGAGGCAGACAGATCCGTTGCTATTTTGGACTACTGATGGCTTATCTCTTTGATTGGCCTGATTTAAGGATGTGCAGGAGTTCCCACAATTCCTTTAAAAGACTGCCATTTTTCTCTCTGTGCCAGCGCAGACCATATGTGCCACATTCTGCCCTGGCACAACTATGGATTGATCAATCCAGAAATTGTGTTGCAAGCCCACGGGATGGCACAGAGCCCTGCCTTTGCACTGGGTCAGCCTGAAACTACTTTGGGGCTGTGATGAGAAAACTTAGATATTTTTGAAAAACCAGCATCACTTGGCATAGTCAATGTTCATATAAGTTTGCATAAAATCACAGCCTTCACAGTGTTTCCCCTACCGCTACCACAATCTATCCTAATTCTGAGACAACCTTCTTGCCTTTCTCCCCTAACAGCCACCATGGTCACTAGCCATTGCTATTCCTAATCTGTTGGTCAATTTTCACATCAGTTTGCACAGAACTGAAGACTTCCAGGGTGCAATCAGAATGGGCTTTTTTCAAGAAAATGCCTCCCGCCAAGAGATGCACAAAAAATGCTTTACAAACAACCAGTTGTTTGAATATATGTTTGAAAACCTACCTTATTTTGCCTCACTGTAGCATATATTCTCCTCCAAGTCAGGCAACACCTACCCTGACTACTGGTGGGAACCCCCGGTCACTTTGCTTATGTAGTTTCCTGTCCATCCAGGCTTAAAGAAAGACACACCTTCAGAGCTATGAAACCGCAGATGCTAAAGAAGTATGCTTTCTGAAGCTTCAGAACCATGGGCCTGTTCGCACTTGGCTTTTTTCTGGAGTATATCTCAGGATAGGGGTCTGTTGTCCACATGCCAATGCAGACTCTGGCAGGTCTCACTTGAGGCCTGCTGTAGCCTGTACTATCCCAGAATAAAGCCAAGTGCAAATAGGTCCAAGGTAAGGTGAATGTAGAGGGGGAAAGATGCCTATCATTTCTGACTCAAATTCACCCAGAGGCCCTTCTTTAAGCATGTCTGATCGCACTCATTATGTCTCATCTACCCTTATCAATTCCAACCCCTGGGACACCTTCCTTTCAGCTCCTTTACTTCCTGCCTTATTGGCCTCAATGAGCGCTTGTTAACACTGCCTTTCAAGGAATCTCGGATCTCCCAACCCAAAGAAGTTGTCCACTTCACCTGGTCGTCCAAAGGTAGCTCACAGAATGCCGGGATATATTTCGCCCACTCTACAAGGACCAGGAGTTGCTGTTTCATTGACTCACACACGTCGTTAATGGTCGCAATCTTCTTCATGGCGATATCGGCGCTGTGCACAGGACGAAGAGCCGAATACTGTAAGGATACAGATAGTCCTCGTTGAACACCTTAATTTCCAGCTGGCTGCAGCTAATGGTCAATGTAATCTAAAACACCTGGAGGACCCCCAGACAATCCTATCCATGCTTCATGCTTCTATTTCATTATTACACTTTGGATGCAACTATGTGTCCATGTTCCCATGGCAAGGATACTGCAAGACGAAAGTGAGTTCGCCTCGCAAGAGTGCCCATGCAAAGCCCTAATTTGGGCTACATGAGGGACAAAATCCTCAAAACCGAAACAAACAAAAAAACCCTTTCCAACTTTTTTCATAGTGAATTAGGAGGCAAGCATGTATTATTCTGATTCATGGGGACACTCCCGGATTATTGAGGAAGGAGGTTGGCGATCGTGTCATTAGCGGGCAGGGTTTCATCTGTGCTAGCTGTTCCTGACGTGCTCCCTTAAATTGAGCTGAAGGGAAGTGATGACAGGGTCAAATCGCTGTCATTTGCTCTGTCATTTGCATTCTCCCACACGCACACATGAATGCTTGCACGCACAGACACGAGCACTCACAGGGCTGCAGAACTGAGAACTAAAGGATTCAAGCTGCCTGTTGCCTCCAAGCCTTAGAAAGAGGTGCATATTAATTAGCCCCTTGCCTTAGAAAGAGATGCATATTAATTAGCTCCTTGCCTTAGAAAGAGGTGCATATTAATTAGCTCCTTGCTAGCCTGGCTGACTCATAGGAGCTCACAGGCCAGCCTTAGAAAGAGGTGCATATTAATTAGCTCCTCGCCCTGTCAGATGACACTTTAGGTCAGTTGTCTGGCTGACTGTCATGCTTCAAGGGTGGAGGTGGAGGGGGGATCCCTCCAGCCCCCGAGCCCTCCTTCTCCAAGCACAGGTCTGTACTTGCTGCCACATCCGCTAAAAGCTTCCAATCAGGGCAAAGGGGGTGGGAGAAAAAAGGATGTGGTTTCCCCATTGCCGGGGTTTACCGGGTTTGCTTGGGGACAGGTGAATTCAGACTGAACCTGCGCTCTCCTCCATCGCATGGGGACGTCTTAATCTGAACTACAATGTGGATTAAAAATGCCCCGAATCAACAGCGAGGTAATTGGAGCCCATGGGGAGAAGCCCTGTGAGGAATTCCAGGCTTCCTCCGCTTGCTCAAGGTGGCTTTTCAAGTCCACTCAGGGTCTGGAAGAGAAAGTCTTCCAGCTACTTCTCTCCTTTCAACTGAAGTAAAAGATCCCAGCAAGGCAGCAAAATCTGGGCTGCCTTCTCAATTACCCAGAGGCGGAGGCTGTGACAATGTGGTACCCTTCTTGGGATCCATTCCTTCTCCTGGGCAGGCATTGTTCCCTTTGGAGCTGGCAGAGAAGCATAGATCATGCTCCAGCCCCCATGCACCTGAAAAACCTCAGGGAAATAAATCCTGCTCTTTTGGGGAGGAGTTTTTTGCCCCCCACTCAAAAGAGCAGGGCTGGAATATCTCATGTAGGCAAACCAAAAAATTTAGCAGACTTATGTGGTCATAGCCTTAATCGTCTTCAGATCTCCAACTGCAAAAATTATCACTTTGGTCCTGCAGAGGGCAATAGACACAATGGTTTTAACTGCCAGAACACACGAAAGCCCAAATGAACCACAAGGTGGAGAAAAGTTCGGGCTTTTGCCTACCCCACAATGTGTTTGTTTTGTGTTGGCACTAAGCATGTCGTTGCAATTTTCTCTTTAATGTCCCGATGCTGAAATTTCAGGGGCTGGAGGGAAGGGACTCAATTTCAGCCCTGAAAGATAATTTCTTTGTAGGAAGGCATGATTTTGCTTCCCTGGGAGACTTAATTCCAGAAGCTGACTGGTGGAGAATTCCAGCCCAGAGTTGCACTAAAATGTAAAGGTAAAAACTCCCTCAAATCAAGCTTGACTCCTGGTAGGTGGACGCACTTCTGGGGCATTCTGGGAACTGAACGTAGGACCTTCTGCCTGCAAAATAGGCTGCTCCACCACCAATCTTCTTTCCCAAAAATGAAAAACACCCTTGAGCCAAGCTCTGCTCCTGATAACTACATGAGACCCATCCGCACTGGGAGGCTGTGAACAACGCCACTTATGGTGCTCATATGCTGCCCATAGGTTTCCATGTGCCAGTAGGAGAACAGGTTTCTGGCTAGAGGTGATCCTGGTCCAATCTACTAAGGTATCACCTAGGTTTTTAATTTGCGCCTACATCTTTCTTGTGACTTCCATAGGCAGTGGGGTTGCCAGTCTCAGAAGAGGCTACTGGTGTGAATCCAATGCTACAGAACGTCTCTTACACTCTTGGGCCCTTGTGTGAATTCTCACCAGGCATCCTTGATGGGTCCTGAGATGACTTTTCATGGCCCCAGGCTTGGAGGAGGGGGAGAGAATTATTTGTTGTCCTACATGTGTATATTCGCTTTTATAAACCACCACATCAGAAACATAATATAACCTAAAATAAACTTTAAGGCCTCATTACACATTTTGGTCCTTTAGTCTCAAACAGGGCAGGTACATACTGCCCTGTCCAATGTCAGGCTAATGGGTTGAGTCTGCAGGTGCCTCTGAATCACAGTTCCCAAGAGACCCAACCGGTCTGAGCAATGGAGAAGAATTGTGCAGTTCGGCAACCCCTGGAGCACACGTATTGACCACCCTCACGATGGCAAGATCCCCTTTTTTCCAATACTCTACCTGTTGTGCCATTGCTTCTGCTTGGGTCAAGATGGTGATTGACAGGGCTCCATTGTCCTCATAGCTATTTTGGCGGATGCTGATCCTATCACGCTCGTTCTGCACAGCTTGCAAGGGAAGCAAGTTGATAATTTTATGTCAAGCAGCTGTTGCATTTCTGAGTCCGTGCAACTGACTTTAATGTCAAATACTTGGAATTTTGTTATACATCCATCTGTCCTACCACCCTTCCATCTGTCCGTCCGTCCGTCCATCCATCCATCCACCCATCTGTCTGTCCATCCATCCATCCATCCGTCCGTCCATCCGTCCGTCCGTCCATCCATCCATCCATCCGTCCATCCGTCCATCCATCCATCCTTCCTTCCTTCCTACCAGCCACCCACCCACCCATCCATCCATCCATCCATCCTATCCCATCTGTTCCACTCTCCACATTTTCCTCCTGCCACAACCAGGTAGAGCAGCTCACAGAAATGAACCCCAAATGAAATTCCCTCCAAGAGAAGATTGAATCCCATGAAGCTAGAATCCAAATTTCAGGCCCAGCTGGATCACAGCAGGATTATCTTGAAGAACGGTCTTCCCCTTTGGTCCATCCATATTGCACAGTCATGAATGAGTATTATTAAAATGAAATAATGGACTTCCACATGTGAGAGAAACATCAGCAAACTTGGGACCTGTTGTCCATTCAGAATGCCTTCCTAAGTTAGGCAGAGCTTGTTCAGCACAATATCCACTAGTGTATTTCTATTTTGTTAGTTTTGTAAGGCTGTCAGATCATGTATTGAATATTATTTGCACAATTTCGTAGCCAAATGTTTCCAAAGAGTGTCACTGGTAAAGTTACTCAAGAATGTTTAACAGTCCACATTGCTCCTGATCAAAGAAGCTGATCAAAGCTGCCAAGCAGTATTCAAAGTGTGTTTTTCACGTATACACTACACATACGAGCATAAGAACCTAAGAGGAACCCTGCCCATTTAGTCCAGCATCCTGTCCCACACAGTGGCCCACCAAAGGCTTACAGGCATCTCAGACAAGAGGACAAAACCTTGACCCGCTCTCAAATTCCAACAAATGGCCCTTGGAGGCATCCTGCCTGTCTCCCCAGCCTGGACAAAGTACCTGGGCGTCCATTCTAGTGTACAGTTCTGGCCATCATACCTCAAAAAAGATATGGTGGAACTGGAAAAGGTTCAGGAAAGGACAACCAAAAAGATTAAGGGGCTGGAACACCTCCCTTACAAAATCAACATAAACTTTGTTCTGTTACTTTTTATTTTGTTCCATTTACTATAAATGAATCCAAGAACGCATTAAAGGGTGTTTTTTTTTAAAGGAGCAGCAGCAGACAAAGTTGCTAACACAGAAGAGTCTATTTTCTGTGGCGTCTGAAAAGCAAACAAAATTGTGTGCGTGTGTGAGAGAGAGAGAGGGAGAGGAAGGCGGAGGAGAAGCATTTGTGTGCTTGGGCTCTTTGTTCAATGCTTACTGAACCAGTGAAATGGATACGTGTGTATATACAGAAAGAAAGTGAAAAATAACGTGAATTTATGGCAAAGGGAAGCCAATAGGTCGTCAAGGTAGAGCAATGCCTCGTCCAATGTGGGTGGGCCTTATTAATGTCCTCATTATCATCATGTCCTTTTTGAAAGCAAAGAGTTCCTAGTTTATCGTGGTTTATGGCTCTCAATCCACGGCTTTCCGTTTCTGTGCTGATAACTTCCAAGCCTCCCCTTGCGCTTGTTCTAAGAAGGCCGGCCATTATCACAAGGGAAGCCTTGGAAGAAATGGTCTGAATTGCCGAGTTAATGTTTCACCTACTGTAAGAGGAAGGCATGATTTAGTGGTAGCAACGCTCCGGGCTATCTCCAGTACGAGCAAATTGGTGTGAAAGTCAGAGGGAACCAGGTGTTTTGCCCATCGGTCCTTGGGGAGGCAAACCCTCGCCTCTGACCAGGACACACCAATTCTGCAGCGGCTGGTCTATCAGAACAGCAAGCCTTCTAAGACCCTCCCTTCTGGGCATCCCTTCCCCTTTGTGAACCAGACACTCCAACTTTTGTTAAGAAACACCACCACCCTGAAACCTGGCTGTGCTGCTCTTTTCCTGCTGATAAGGCTGCAGGTTCAACCAGCTGCCCAGCTGGCTTCCAACTATTGAACAGCCTCGGCTTGCTTCAGCCTGATCCAAATGAAAGGGCTCCTTTTCTCCCCATTCCCTTCAGACAATCAGGGTCAGTTGGCTCCACGGAATGAGCCACGAAGGGGAAGAAGACTCCTACGCAGGTTCCTGCTAAGTCAAGGGCTCAGATCTAGGCAGGGCACATCAGAGGGCGTGGGCACATCAGTCGCAACTCTTGACCCATCTGTTTTGATTGTGGCGTAAGAAATAAACATGTTCCTCCATGCAAACAGTGGGGGTGGGAATGTGTAAAGAAGCTTCTGTAGGTTGCCTGCAGAGAGCCTCTCTTGGCCTGGATGCTGCCAAGTCTTATGCAATAGGCTTGTGGTAAACCTAGGCCCACCTTGCATGGCCAAAACAAACAGGGCCGTGTTTGCTGTCCTACGCGAGAGGACAGATGCAGGCCATCAATCAACTCCGCCTCAACTCCATCCCTCCCCAAAGCTTCCTGGGGTTGCCACATAGAGCAAGGGGGTGTAGAGGGGAGGAGAAGGGAACCAGGAGCCATACAGCTGGGAGAGATCGATAAGGTCCCAGGAGAGGGGACTTGTACATCACAGCCTATAAGCCAGTAACTTTCCAAACATTTTCTAGGAAACAGATTTTGCTTAAGTGCTAGGGAGTGCAATAAAGGATAATGAATGGCTAGAGTGACAGGCTGGAAGATGCCAGGGCCCTTTCTGCATTGGCCCAAACTAGGGTCCTACCATTTCACAGACAGACAGACAGACAGACAGACAGACAGACAGACAGACAGACAGACAGAGATAGATAGATAGATAGATAGATAGATAGATAGATAGATAGATAGATAGATAGATAGATAGATAGATCCTTGCCAAGCCAGGTTGGTTGGGATCTATAATTTCAGAACAGTTGAACATCCTGAGCTACACTTCCTGTCTACACCAGTGTAGGGCTGTGCACAAATGCATTTTTTGCATTTGAATTCGAGTCAATTCAAATATTCAATTCGATTCAAAATTCAAAAATCCGAAGTTTCAAAAGTCTGATTCGAATCTGGATTATCCGGATCTGTATTTTTGGAAATTTGATTCAATCTCAAAAAAAAAAAAAAAAAAGATTGTAGGAAACATTTGTATCCGATTTTCGAACTCACGCACATCCCATTTTTATCGCATTTGCATCCCATAATACGAGCACAAATAGACAGGACACTCAGATGTGATATACAGCATTCTATTCAGCTGAATTATTTGAAAATCCATATCAGATTTTCAAAAATCCAAAATCCGTTCAAATTCGGACTTTTGAAAATCCAACTCGAATCCAAATATTGATGTTCGTTGACTTTCAATCGGAGCTTTGAATTTTCGAATATCCGTGCATGTCCCTACTACCGGTGTGCCAAGCTGTGAATCTCGGATACCTGCCTTGAAGTGTCAGAGCTGGCACAGAGGGCTGTCATAGGACAACAAAAGATCTTTGCCTGTGCCTGTTCAGGTTTTCCCTAAGTCCTCCTCGCAGAAAGACACCCGCCCTGCCCCTGTGTGATTCATAGCTGCCCTCCTGGACGCAGCTCATGAGGAATTTGCCGATGTGGAACTTGAGTGACTCATGCGGAGCCTGAGGCAGCAGGCAATGGATTACAAGACCAGCCTCAGAACAGAGGAAAAGGCAGCTGGAAGGCCACGTACCTTCTTTCTTCATTCCTGCCCGGAAACACTTCTTCAGACGGCAGTATCGACACTGGTTCCTCTTATCCTTGTCTATTACACACTGTCTGCTAAATCTGAAAAGGGAAGGAGGTTGAAGACCTCAGACACTGTCACACATTTGTTAGAAGAGCCTGACAGTTAGTTTAGCAGTGTTAGGAGTAACTTTTCCCTGAAAAGGGTGCACTTAGCATTGTGGGGTGGGAGGGACAACCTTTTGCCTTCTCCTGTGGAAAACCTGCAGGAATGGAGGACCCAAATCCTCTATATGTAGACTATTCCATTGTACACATGTCGAGGTATGTCCAGGCACATAGTTTGGACACCCCTGGGGCAATTTTGAAGCCCATGAGATACACAGAGAATACTTCACTCATCCCGAGGTTCCTTGAGATCTCTCTCTGTGTGCCCCTTTTGCGGATGTGAAAGAATAATTCTTGGAGCAAGAAGGAATTAAAGTCAGATGGTGTGGAATAGCTACAAGGCTCCAGAGCCGAACCCATGCCTGCTGCTACTGCTGGCCTATCAGGTCAACGGAAAATTGGCCCAGTGGCAGCCAATGGGAAGTGAGGACAGATTGGTAATGATGTGAGACATGGAAGACAACAAGGGGAGGTAGGTGTTTATTTTTATATTGTGTGATATACTTATTTTTAGTGTGTCTACACATGGGACACTCCTTGAGAAAGAAATGCCCAAAAATGGCTCTGTGTGATCACAACTTTAGGGCGCATCCCCATGCAGGAATTTTAGTCCAAGTTCAGTACTGTTTGGACTAATTCTGGGAACTATTTTTAATCCAGATTGAGTTCTTATCAATTAATCCGAATATAGCCATGCCCATGCAGCTTTTTTAGTCCTGGTTTTGGGACTATTTAACAGGGCTTTTAAATAGTCACACACACCCCCGCAAACCCTGCCTGCAATAAAAGCAGAAAAACTGAAGTTTTAAAAATAAATTCTAGCCACAAATACTTTCTTTTTCAAACCTCTCACCTCTCCCTTTAAAGATTACCTGCAAAAAGTGTGCTCATGCACATTTGCAAGGCAATGTAAAAAACAGGGCTTTTAAATCCCCCCTCCCCCCTGCAAACTCTGCCTGCAATAAAAGAAGCAAACACAAAGGGAAGGGACTTCAAATGTGAAGGGAATTACTTTCTTTTTCACACATCTCCCTTTTGTGATTACCGGCAAATCTGCGTGATAAAATGTATCATTTCAAGGGTTCCTAAGCTGTGGGTGGTTTTTTGAATACATGGTTTTTGGATACGTGTTTCCAGCCAAAATGTTTTTAAAGCCCCTTTAAATAAAAGAAAAATAAAAGCCCCTTCTCCCCCCTTTCCTGACTTTTTTGTACCATACGGAGCTTTTGTGAGCTTTTGTGAGCTTTTGTGAGCATGGCTAGACCTCCACCCCAAATAGCCTTGTATCGTCAGCATGTGGGGGGAAATAAGCGGACTCAGCTCCAAAAAGAAGAAAACAAAATCCTTCACGTGAGAGGCAAAGAGGTCAGTCTGTAGGCCAGGACTATCGCTGAGCTTAAGGTGGGTTGGCTATTAAGGGGGAAATGTCTGGGGCTCCAGAGTTACCTGCATGAATATATGTGGTTCTTGCGGACGCTCCTCCGGAAGAATCCTTTGCAGCCATCACAGCTGGATGCCCCATAATGCTTCCCGGTTGCACGGTCCCCACAGATAGCACAGAGTGAGCCAATTCCGTTGGCCAGCAGGCCAGCATTGCCTGATTCAGGAACAATGGTATCTGCAAAGATAAAGCGGGTTTGTTAGGGTTTGAGGCAGTGAGAAACCCAGCCTAACAGCATGTCAACTGAGATCTGGAATGGAAATCCGTTCTGTGAAAGAAAGTCAACAGCACTTCAGAAGCCACATCTTCTGTTTGCAAATTTCCAGGATTGGGTTAACCATCACAGTCACATTTTATTGACTGTGTAAAAACAAACCATGCTGTAAAAAGCCATGTTATACAAAGCTGACTGTAAAAGGAAAGTTGGCCATTTCAAAGCTGAGGTGCCAGATGATATAAACCAGGCTTGATCTTACATGACAAAAGAAGACCAACCCTACCCAGTATCACCAATCAATCAGTTCTGTAACAGGGCATTAAATATTTGTTTGTTTATTAAGGGTTGGATCCAGAGATCCATTACCAGGAAAGGTTCTGGCTGGGATGCTTTTCCATGAATGGTTCTGCAAGAGCTAGTGAGTGACATTGTGCAAGATCTTCCATGAGCACATGGGAATTACCCAATCGGACCTTAGAAATAGTGGTCCACCTAGTCACCTGTTCGCTGGCCAGTCATCAGTCCTGTGTGGATGTGGGATAGGATTGAAATTCTTAAGGAAGGGAGGGAGAGAGAGAGAGAGAGAGAGAGAGAGAGAGAGAAAGAAAGAAAGAAAGAAAGAAAGAAAGAAAGAAAGAAAGAAAGAAAGAAAGAAAGAAAGAAAGAAAGAAAGTCTTGATGATGAGAATTCTCTGGGAGAAAAATCTCCCACTTCCTTCTAGTTCCACAAATATTTTGGTCATGCACAGTTTCAGAATTTTCAGCCTGAACATGGGGATGAGAGTTTTTCTTTATGGCTCTGCCACATTTAGAAGGAAGTACATAATTAATATCATTGGTCACTGGAATATGTAGTACGTCATTCTATGAAGCGTAGTGGTAATTTGGCATTTATTTGTGAAATTATGTTATGGGGTTTATTCCTTCTTTTTCACTAGTCTTAGGACACTTGGAGCAAAGTTTGCAAACTTGCAGTCAGAAGGTCAATGTCTTTGGACATCTTCACATGCGTCTGGGTTATTTCCATGTGCTCATTTGGCCCTCAGCGCCTCTTGCTATGACTTTGGAGACACGGCCATATTTTTGTCATGAGACTTCCCAACACACAGCACTGAAAATTTGTATTATTTTGGATCACTTGCTGGTTTGCTCATCGGCTTGGGAAATGTGAATTTTGTAAATTTGCCCTTATACATGAACTATGTGTCCTTTTCTCTTTTGTATCCCCAAAGTACAGTAATTTGAAATTTGGCTAAATTCAGCCAAATTCGGACATTCCAACTCAAATCAAATGTTATGATATTAGTACGCTAACATTCAAATGAATACGAATGTTTCCAGACATTCGTACAAATAGTTCGGACATTTATTAAACTGGGGAAATGTATTGGATATGTATTTATTCATATCAGATACATACTGTATATTCTGGCATATAAGACTATTTTTTAACCCAGGAAAATCTTCCCAAAAGTCGGGGGTCGTCATACGCTGGGTGTCGTCTTCTTATATGGTGAGTATATCCCAAACTCTATATTTTAACTGGAAAGTTGGGGGTCGTCTTATACGCCCAGTCGTCCTATACGCCGGAATATATGGTATCTGTTCATATCAGATATGTATCTATTTGTATCAGATATGTATTTCTTCATATCAGATATGTATCCGATTGTATCAGATACATATTTGTTCATATCAGATACATATCTGTTCATATCAGATACATATCTATTCATATCAGATATGTATCTATTTGTATCAGATGTATCTATTCACATCAGATACATATTCATTCATATCTGATACATATAGAATATTTGTACGACTACGTATGAATAGATTTGTATCAAATAGAATTTTACTACATTTGAATGTGATCTATTTGTACGAATACAGATTTTTGGGCATTTGATTTGTTTTGAATCAAATGCCAAAAAAAAATGTGTGTGCATCCCTAGTAATGACTGTACTTTGGTGGCAAACACGTTCTTATTTTATATCAGACAATCAGTTCTCAGCCTGGTCCTACACATGGAAACGGCTGCCATTTTGTCCTTTCCCTCAGGAACCCGCCCTGGGCCAGTCCTGTTCTCACACTAAGTCTTCAGAATCAGCTTCAAGTTTTAAACTGTATTGGCAGCCACCCATAATTCGGACTGCAGCTGTGACCTCAAATAACATTTCCAAAGGGTCATGTTGACTTCAGGTTGATGAAAATATTAGAGCAAATGTAGGAACAATCGCACAAGAGAAAGTCTGTTTATTAGCCAGTCGTCAAAGCAATTCCAATTAATGTAACACTTTGGCCAAAGATTATAAGCTAATAAACGAACAAGCGTGAGTCAAACCGTCTTGAGGCAGGTGTTAGCCCAGCATAAATGAGGGATCAGAAAGAGGCCAGGGCAGCTAAAATGGCACCCAAGGGAAAAACAGACAGATGGGGAATATTTCTCAAGTCCATTAAGGGTTGTTTGGAAAGGAAAGGACAGATACAATTGCAGATTTAGGGTACTTTATATCATTGCAGAGCATCAAGTTCTGTTCATTGCTGCCAAAATCTGCTCTAAAACATGTGTATTTGTTTTACTGCCACAAGGTATATTCTGCTTATATCCAAAATGTATCTCAAAAATGCAAGAGGGTCCAGTTAATGAAGCAGAAACAATCCCCATGGATTCATCTCAAGACATGCTCAAAAACTCAAAATGATACCTAAGAACAAAAGAGGAACCCTGCTGGATAGGGTCACAGCCCATCTACTCCAACATCCCGTCTCACACAATGGCCACCAATTGCTTATGGGCATCTAAAGCAGAAGTCGAAAGCAAAACCTTCAGCAGCTCTTGACGTCCTGCAAATGTAACCCTTAGGCACTGATTCTAGTAGTCACTGATATACCTGTCCTCCATGAATTAAGAGGAACCTTGCTTGATCAGGCCACTAGCCCAACTAGTCCACCACCAGTTTCTCACTGGTGGACACCAATTGCTTCTGGGCATCTCAAAGGCAAACCCTTCTCCTACTCTCAGCTCCTGCAAATGGCCTTGAGAGGCATCCTGTCATCTCTCCAACCTGGAGTTAATCCCTAAGCATCCATTCTAGGAGCCATTGGGCGTTTTTCCACTGACCTCCTTTAATCCGGATCAAAGATGATCCGGATTTCCCTACCTCTGGTGGAAACAAGTGTGGAAAGGGGGTCATCCTGCTCTGAGCCTAATGGGTCCTTAATGGGTACTTCAATGGGTATTTAGTGCTAGTGGGAAAACAATGATATATCTGCCCTCTCTGAATTCGTCTATCCCTTTCTTAAAGCTATCCAGGCTGGTTGCCATCACTGCATCAAGAAAATAGACCGTCGGAGAGGCCATCACTCGGTGGATTCAGGTTTGAATGTCTGCAAACTACTTTTCTACATTTCCAGAAAACTACATGGAGTAGTCCACAGTTGCCTGGAGTTAATTGCAAGATTATGGGACAAAGCAACATGGATGGACAGGAAGACCCAATGAAATAAAACTATCTTCTAGAGATAGTTTTATCAAGGAGTGACATCAACTAACCAGCTTTTCTGGGTTTCACCATGTCAAAAGGAGTTGCAAAGGTCCTTCAAGGGACTGATGAAATCACCTGAATTGTTTTGCAGTTCATCATAAAATAAACTATTCACAAGCTTTGGAGAGTGGGGAATGAAATGAATTACACAGCTAAACCTTAAAAAAAAACCCTTTAGGCCTGCAGTAGAAGATGTGTCATGACTTATTTTAATCCCTGCTTTGATTTTATTGAAACACAAATAAATCTACATGTCCTATTATAACTGTCTGTTGTCAATTACAACAAGGGAATATCAGATTAGCAGAAGATGTGGCCAAAACCTACAGAGAGAGACAATAAGTGGTGGAGAAGGAGAGAAGGAGAAAGCAAAAATGGTTGAAAATAGTGAGGTTAAAATATTACACTCCTTTTAGATTCAATTCATAATAAGTCTAACAAGATGTAGAGTTAAAGCACATTTCATTAAAACATATAGCTGTTCCGGAGGATTGTTGAATTGAAGAGCAAGATTCAGAGAAAATTGCAAAATAGTGAAATATAAAAATGGAAATTCACCAGTTCTTGATGGCCACGACAACCATTGTTCCTATAGCTATTGGTATGCTGCAATATGAGTTAAACTCAACAGATGTTTGGAAGACCTCAGAACAAATATAATAACAATCCCACAAGTGCCGAGAGCAAATCGACTTGGAACAAGCACTTTCTCCAAAGATACTTTTTCTCTTTCTATACTTACCTTATTGGCCCAGTCCAGCAGCATCAGGCCAGCTTGGAGTTGTTCCAGCCTCTGGACCATGCTTGCCATCCTGGAATGAGCCTTCCACATTTGGAAGCCTCTTTCCAGAAGAACCTCAAAGATCATGGCTCCAAATATCATGTTACCTTTGGACACAGCCTCTGTGTCCTCCACTGGCTAGGAACAAGAGTTCCTAGGCTCAGAATCTTTGGGAATATCTAATTTAGCGGAACAGCTCTGAATGCCACCAAAATGGTAAACCAGCTCACTGAGAAGTGTATTCTTCTGCAAAGCTCCTGGACTGGTTTAGCACCCACTTTACCAATGGTAAACTAGGCAACACTTGTACAACGGAGTGCTCAAGCAGGGTGTGAAGCCTCCCCTTAAGCTGGTCTACCGGGGGGCTTCCTGGGCCCTTCCTGGACCGGCTTAAGGGGAAGTATAGGAAATACAATGGGCCAGTATTCTTGTCACCATATCTGATGGACTGTGCAACCAACATTTAATCATCAACATCAAGCCCCTTACTGATTGTTTTAAGGTACTGTACATTCTAAGGAATTCGGAGAGAATATAGAACACTTGTTGTTTTAATTTGATAATTGTATATATAATTTAAGCAAATGCTTCCCACGACTTTCCCTAGTCACTGGGAAGAGAAAACCATTTGGAAAGCTCTTGGATAAACTTCTAGCATTTAAATCTCTCTGCTAATGAACCAAGTCCAGCAGCCTCAGCTTCTCAAAATGCTATTTTGACAGATTTGGGAAGAAGATGCTTACCTAAGACAAACAAGCTAATTTCAAAACAGTTCCTGCCTAGATTGGCTTACTTATTAACGGGAAGACAAATATGACAATGCCAACTTGAAATAGCCTTCACCTTTAGGAATAACAGAGCAGGCTATTTCTACATGTGTGTGGATCTTGCTGTCGGTCTAACTACATTTAGGAGCTCCAACATACAAGGTCCCAGAGTGATTTAAGACTGAAATTCAAATAAAAAATTAAAAAAAACAAAGTCAGGAACAAAGGCTGCTTCAGAAGAACAGATAGCTAAACAGTTTTTAATATCGTATTCCATGGGGAATATATGCCTGGGCTGATTTTGTTTGTTTTGTTTTCATTTTTGTTTATATACCACCTTTCTTTCCTGTTTTTAGGCACAACAGTCCTGTGAGGTAGACCAGACCAGCAAGTGCTTAGGAGCCTCCCTTCCTCACACCAGTGGGGTCAAAGGGAGGCTCCTCCCCTCCTAGTATGCTCTGTCTGCATAGGATCATAGACCATGAGGTCTAAATTGGTCAGTTAGTCCAATAGATCTCTTTCTTGAGGTCTACTGATGTTACCTGTAGATCTCTTTCTTAAGGTCTACTGATGTACTGGCTGGTATTCTGGGCCATAGAGGTTGTATGGATAGCACACCTCCATGGTCTAGTATACCAAGAGTTCTGTCACTACAACGAGAAGCAGCAAGTCCAACTGCCTTCATAGATTTCAGAGCTCTCCATTCTCTGATTCGGAAGCTGGTGTGATCTCTCCCATCACCAGCATGGGGGCCAGAACAGAATGGGATATCCTAATGCAGATGGCCTTGTTCCACACCAAGAGCCATCTGTCCTTGGGCAGCGTAGTCTATGCAGCCCAGTCTATGGATAGCGAGTGTGGAAAACTACTTATTTTGGCTTGAAATGTGGGTTGTGGTGAAACAACAAAGGTGCTGCTGTTGGCCAAATTCCATCATCAATACCAGAAGTACAAGCAGGAGAACAGGACCGTGTCTGGCTGGGTACTATATTTGTAGCAGGTAGCAAATTTTTTCTAAGCAGCAATATGGCTTAGGAGACAATAAGTCAATCATATTAAGTCATTCTGCCCTTGATCAATTACTGCCACCAAAGTTCCCAATAATGTACCTCTCACTTTTCTTTAAAACCTAGAGAAAAGCCTGAACTGCTAGATAACATTTTTTTAAAAAATTACAGGGGCAAACTATACAAAATTCACATGGTGAAAAACAACATACATAGAGCATATAGAGAAATTAATTTACCCCAGCTTTGACAATCAGATCATGCAGAAAACAGTTTGGCCAACCACTGTATCTCTGCTTAACTACCTCACAGGATTGTTGTGGAGGTAAAATGATGGAAAATATAATACAGTGCAACAGACGTTAAACAGAGAAAGAAAGAAAGAAAGAAAGAAAGAAAGAAAGAAAGAAAGAAAGAAAGAAAGAAAGAAAGAAAGAAAAGGTTTTCTAAATGGAATATTCATTCATCCATTTATAGCTCCAAAGGCCACTATGAAAAAACACAAACTATGAAAAATCACAGAAACACTGTCATTGACTGGAGTTGCTAGGAGTTGAAACCCTGAAACCCGAAGGACATAATGTTAGTAAGAGCCGATCTAATAGATTTATTGTAGCTTCTATGGACGAATCGCAACATTATGGCCTCACATGTTACAGAAAGTAGGAAAAGGTCAAACCGTATGGCCTAGTGGCTCTGAAATGCAAGAGATTGACACTGGACCCATTCAATACGCAGTCAAAATGTATCAGAGAGAGGCAGCAGTCTTTCCGAACAAACATCCATAACTAAATCCTGGCAGCCATCTTGTCTCCAAAGAAAATGAGTTTGGAACCGAGTCCCTTGGAAAGGAATGGGATTTGAAAGCCAAACTCCTTATTTCTCTCAGGAAGCAATTCTTGATTTCATGAGCAATTCCCTCCCTTGAAAATGCACTATGCTTTTGCTATCTCACACTCATTTATCAAGGAACTATTGTGCCAAAAACAATGGACAGTTGTACACATACACACATACATATATTGACCGTACCTCATAAATGAAACATCTAGAAAAGAGATTATTCCAAGCATAATAAACAATGTCGCTAATGAAGGTAAATATCTGGCAAATATTTGGATGTAAAATGAGGAACAGAGAGAGAGAAGGAGGAAAATGGGTACTTTCCAAGAATTGCTGATTGGTTAGGAATCCATTTTCATGCATAGAGTATGGTCAGCTTTCCAATAAACAAGATCCCTTATCTACCCAGTGGTTTTAGGCTGTTGTTGACTCCAAAAGTACCTCTCAAGCCAGGTCAGAGAGTTCATGAAGACAAGTGCAACACCCCAGTTCCTAGCCTCCTCCTTATCCATCCAACAAGGCAACTTTTGAACCAAGCTGGCCAAGGTCAACCAGAGACGAAACAGAAGTATCTCCTCACCTGAAGAATTGGTGGGCAGCACCCTCAGGTTATCGAACTCCAGCATGGTGTATGAGGAGTCGAGGGACTCCGCGTAATCTGGCATTTCCATATCCATCAGGTTTTGACAAATCCTCATGATTACTGCCGAGCGAGGGCTACCGTTCTGGCCTGTCAATCACGGAACGGCTTTCCACCACCTATGTTTGACTGCTACCCCAAGCCTCCAAGATGACAAATCATTACCTAAGCACTTGGCCCCTCCCTCTCCAACACTGTTAGGAGACCGGGAGGAAGGAACAAACTAGTCTTTATTGCATGTATACGCGCTCTTTCCCCTTTTGCTCCCCCAGGAGTCTGTGTTCTGGATCAGGAGTATGTATGAGGCAGATAAGGCCATTTCTAAATCAACTTGGATTGCATCCTCCGTTCAATAACATGTGGTTTATGGCAATCCTTGAGCAAACATTTTGAAAAGTGCAGGCAGCAAGGAGATGTTCCAGTTAGAAAGTTTCCTCCTCTCTCACAGAACGTATCAGACAATGTTGAAGTTTCACATTAATAATCCGTGGCCATAGGCTTGGGTTGTTAGGACGGCCATATGATTCCCTCCTGGTTTGATCATCAAAATTTATGGAACAGAACGCCGCAAAGCCTCATCATCTGCTAAGAGGCCATTGCAAGCTAGCTGGAAGATCCTGTATTAAATGCCACACATTTCAAGAAGATGGCACTGAAGTGCTTTAAGGCACCCAAATGGCCAGAGCAAAGGCTGGGCATTCATGCACCTGGATACCTCGGGGCCTGTAGAAGCACACATGCTGATTGCCAAAAATCAAGGTACCGTACATGGACCTCTGTGAGCCCTACATGCAGTATGCTGGGCTCTCCTAAAAATTAACGGAAAATTGAAAGATTAAATGGCTCTTCCACACAGTACTTTTTCGGGAGAAATGTTCTGAGAAAACGAGGAGACCCAAGTCTTGAGGTGGGCCAAAGTGGCTTGCCAAACACTTTCCCTGCCAAATGGCTTGAACTCTGATTCAACCCCATTAATAGGGAGGCCCAGTTTAACGTAATAAATCTTTTAATAAAATAAATAACAGGTCAGGCCAAATCCAGACGTTGAAAAGTTTGAGGTCTTGTGTTTCACTGAGGTGACCTCCGATCAGGCTTCAAACTGGATAACCTTTAGCTAGAGGTCGCCAGCTCTAACGCTGATCCTTATCACTGGGGCACAGCCCCCATCTCCGCCGTGTCAAAGGGTGACCTGCAAAAATGCAGGGTTGACTCTCTGTGATGCCACCGGCCAGGGTGGAAATTCAAAGCAAAAGGCTATCGTCAAAAAGCGCATATGAGCGAGAGCATTTATTGCTTATGCATGAGATATAAAATAATTAAACTGTGCAATCAATTCTTCTTTGTGAGAAAGGATACGCGTAGCACAAATTACTCCTTGGAAAGATAAAGGCTGGTGTCTTTTATCCTTGGACTATGTACCGGGGCTTCTAGAAACTCCAACATCAGCTCAATTAGCTGTTAATTAGTAGTTTCTGATTTTGCTCATGTGCTCATGGCTGTTACAGTGAGCTTTGTTGCGTTATGGCAAAATCTACAAGGAAGTGTATGGTGTGTGTGTGTGTGTGTGTGTGTGTGTGTGTGTGTGTGTGTGTGTGTGTGTGTGTGTGTCAGACAACTCACTGATCTTTCACATGGCTGCTTAACTGCTGCCTTACACTGTAGACAAGGCTATCTAGCAGGGGGCAAGGAAACATGGCTTGGCTCATGTAGGACCGTGATCCCACTTGACTTTTTTAAAACTGGAACTAATATAAATTGGATTGGTACATGCATTCTGCCCATACCCATTGTTAAATTTTAAATTGCAGTCAGCCCCAGTTCTGCTGTTCCCACAGAAAACCCTTCAAAAATGCATTGGGGAAAATGCATCTTTTCCTCCCCGCTCTTTGCCAGCTGGGGTGCCCACCCCTCTCTCCTGAATGGGTTCGCTAACATGATGACGTGGCCGAGGGTGGGGAATTCCAGCTCCATCGTTTGATCCGATACCCAGCCTCTTTTGTGCTACTGTGTAATTTCAGACTAGCGATTTCCCCACAACCACAGGGATCGCTTCCGCGATGCTTCAGTGTTGCACAAAATCACCTCCCTAAGCTTCCCTTGCCCGTGCTTTTCCCTCACTTTCTCCTTTCTTGTCTTTCTCCTTGCTTCCTGCCCACCCACCGTGGTTGGTTTACGCAGGAAGGAGCCAGCCAAGCTGTCTTTCCCCAAGCCAGGAGAAGGTTAAAAAAGGAGACAGTGAGGGGAAAGTGTGGGTGGAAAAGCAAGGTGAAAGGCGGCTTGACTGCAGGAAATTTCTGAAGAAATGAAAGGAAAATCAGCTCCAAAATGAGTGGGAGATAAGATGATCATGTTCCAGTTTTAACCAAGGAAAGGAAAGTTTATATAAAACCAAAACCAGCAGTTGCTTAATAGTTCAGGAAAGAATTTTGTCCTTTTCTTAAGGGAAGCCTAATAAAATAACTGGTTTTGTCTAACTGGCTACAAATTAGCCTGACAACAATGCCGCTGTTGCAACAATGTTGCAACCATGCCGTCCTTCCTTCATTTCCTTCTCTCTCTCTTTCTTCCTTCCTTCCTTCCTTTTTTCTCAGCTGCCCTACCAAGAGAGAAACCCCACTCATTTAATGACACACCCACAACAGCAACAGACATTGGCTATGGAGGGGGGGACAACCTGAAAGGGACAGTCCCTCCCCAATGCGGTACTGTTCCCAAAAGAAAAAAGTTAAAGCATTTTAGCAGCAAAAATGGTAGCGAGAGCTGTTTTTTCAAGTGTTTTTTAATGCATTTTTTTGGCAATTTACTTCTCAGAAAGTGTGGGCAGCCAATTTTAATGGGGACAAAGAAAATTCAACATGTTTTCAAAGCTCAATAAAACCCAGGTGGGAACGGGACGGCACATGGGTTCTGCCATTCCAATATTTCTCCTTGGATGTTGCTTGAGACCTGGAACAAGTTGTTATGGGACAAGAGTCATTCTTTAAGGGTATATAAACATCCAGAGTCTCTAGAGCAACCACCATAAGTACTGTGTCTCCTCAAGGTAGCTGTTAGCCATTGTATCTTCATGATGTCCATGCCAAAGTGAGACACGAAGAAATCAAAAGTGCCTAGCAATAAAACAAGAAGAAATTCAGAAATAAGCTCCCTTCAAACCACAATTATTTATTTTTGTTCCAGAAGTGTAAAGAATTGAATGTCTGCAAAACATATCTATGGACAGACTGCATTTGCTTGCAATCTGTGCTCAAGACTGGATGGGGGCTGCACACACATGAGGATGAAGGGAGAGAGCTTCTTCAGGAAGGACCCACCTACAGTAACTGGATTCCTCTGCTGGCCTTGCCAGTGAGGATCAGAAGTGGACCCAGAATCCAGGGTGTGCTGTACATACCCCAAAACGGTATGAAATTTCAAGGGAATCAATACAGATTAGATATTAGGGCCATCAGTCAATGGAATAGGTTGCCATGGGAGGTCGTGAGCTCCCCTTCACTAAAGGTCTTCAAGCAGAGGCTGGGCCTACATCTGTCTGGGATGGTTTAGGAAATCCTGCACTGAGCAGGAGGTGGACTCAATCAATCTATGATTCTATGAAAGGAGAGATACCAACCAGAGCTTTGCTTTTCACCTGCCAGGCCACCAGTTGCCCTGCCCTCACTTGCCCTGATGGTATAGGAAGCCTTGGAGCGCAAAAGCCCTGTGGCCGGCTCACAATCAAATAGATGAGCTCTGGATGCAATCAGCACCAGGAATACAGAAGCCAATAAAAATGTGTTTGGAGAAGAGCTATAATTAGAAACAGAACGCTACAGCAGTCATCAGTGGTGCAAAATCAAATCATTAGGGTCTAATTTTATAACCACAGCCATAACAAAATTATTCAAACCAGATGGTCCAATAACCAGGCGACTAACATCATTCTGAATGGCCCGCGTTATAGTTTTGGCTGGAATCGGGTCTGAGCAGCCGGGGAGATCATCTCTTTCTTCTGTCAGTTATTTCTCCCTCATCACCAGCAAAGCCGTCAGTATATTCAGTTTGAAATATAAATTATAGGAAGGGTTGGGCTGAATGAGAAGCATCATGCATAGATGCCTGCACACATTGGTGCGCATGCATGGGAAACAGGGAAAGATGCTAGAGGGAGATCTCTCTTCTGCCTGTTATTCCTCTGTGTGTTTTCTCTGCCTTTCAATTTCCACTCGAAATAGATCTTAGAAATCAATTCTGACTTTGAAACGCCACTATTTTTAGGGCAGTTTGTTTGGTTTGTAGCTCGAAGAGGAGGAATTCAATAGGAACACGAGAACAGGCCTAAAAATATCAGGAGAGTTGGCTCAAGTCATGGGTGAGAAAAGGCCGCTACGTCCATTTCTGAAAATTTGCCTTGAGGTCTGGGTATGAAGGCAGATATTTCCCAGGGCCCAGTGGCTAAAGTTAACACCCATCCTGGGGGGCAACCTCTGGAATGTTAACTATTTAGAGCTGGGGTAGTGAATGTGAAGAAAGATCAGGATCACTCTTGCCCCCTTCCCAGTAAACAGATGTTCCATCCCAGTTCATGGATGGTTGATGAATAGTTAAAGCAGCGCAGCTCTGCCTGGCAGAAATGTGCCGAACTGGTTTAGTTGGTTCATGGTTCACCGTAAACTGGGGTGTTTGCATGTGAACCATACCAGTCTGCAGTTCAAAAAACCCAGTTCGAATCGAACACAAACCAAGGGCTGGCTTAATGGTTCACTCTACCTGCTTGGCTCATATGTGAACTGAACCATCCCAGTGTTAGGGGGAAAGAACACTGGCTGCGTCCCCACACACTCTGTTTAATCGAGTTTGAATTGTGCCTATCCCCATGAAATTGCCAATAACACGGGCTCTATTCTAATATGGCTGTCCCCATGCAAACCATGCTAAAGCCATGCATGGGGAAACAGTACCTCTCCTGATAGGAAGCTGGGTTGATGTCACCATCCCATGCCGCCCACTGCAGCAATGGCAAGGAACTCCACACACACACACTTCAAAGCACATAGGGTTGAAAGGCAATAATAATATGAAAATAATATGAAAAATGCAGATTGGGGTTTGGCGGCAGTTTAGTGGAAGTGCGCACCTCCACTCCATGTGTTATGGCAGTTTAACACTCGTGCGCTAAATTAAGCCGTTTAAATTAAATTATCACGCCTGGCTTGGCAATCAGGGAAAGGGATGGAATAATGGTTGCAGGGATTCATGGGACAGCGATTGCATACTTCACTGTAAAAGTGGGGTGCTCATTTAATTGTATGCACATTTCAGAAGCTGCTATTTTGTCTTGCACGTTCATCTGACTTGCTGATCAGCGAAGGGGGATGGAATAATGGTCACAGAAAGAGACTCGTTTCTGTTTGATCACCATTTATTGCCAAAAATGCCCAAGCAGCTGCGATCGCCAACGCATGGGACAGGAACAGCATGAAACCCCACCTCCTAATGACACCAGAGTCAATCTCCTCCCCAAATAGCCTGGGACTGTCCCCATGCACGGACTCAGCTCCCAAAATGATGTGGACTAGACTCCCAAACAGTGGTGAGAACAGTTTTTTACAGGACTAAATTTAGCATGGATTTGGGCAATTTGATCCGCATAAAGTCCAAGGGCTTTGCATGGGGACAGTCCTTACAGAGCATCCTTAGAAGCTTCTACGGATACAGGATTATCTGATTTGTGGACGGATAGGGCCCTTTGAATAGGGCCCTGTTCGATCTGTCCATGAATCTCAGAATCCAGACATGTTCGTCCGGATTCTGAATGCACGGATAATCTATGCATATCCCTATTTCACATGTTCAGGAGAGCAGTGGAGACACAACTATTTGCCCTGGCCTTTGACTAAAGAAACAACTTCCTCTCCTCACTTTCAGTCACTGTTGTTTTTAGAGTGTTCACTGCACACCTTGCCTTTATGGCTGTAACCTGCCTGAGACCTTTGGGTACAACTCAGGGATAAGTGGAAAAGAGCCCAGACTTTTGACTTCATCTAGGGACTGACTCACAGCTGGGAAAGTTTTGATGTTGCTTGTACCAGACAAGAGATTTTCAGAGGTTCAGCATTGAATTTTCCTTTACAGGCTATAGATGGTCATGTGTAAAGCCATTTCTGAGAAATCGTACATCAGTTTCTGTCATTCCAGATGCCAGGTGAGGTTTTTGTTTTGTTTTGTTTTGTTTTTGTTCCAGGGGAAAAGGACCTCAAAAAGGGACTGAAGTTTGCAACAAAATAAAGCATTGTGTAATGCAAAGGATCAACAATTTCTAGGAACTGAAAGAAATTGGTGGACACGGAGGCAGGGAAGATTTGCCATTGGAAAACATATATATCTCAATAACAGCCATTCTAGCCCATCTTGCTATAGATTGATGTCCCAAATGCAGTTATTTCTGAAACGATCCAGCTTTTAATGTTTTTTCCTTGTATGATTCTCTCCCCAGTGGCCTATAAATAAGCAAGCAGAGTGAGGTGATGAAAGATACTTTGGACTGCTATACTTCTCTGATTCTTCCTCAGAAACAGTCTCTTCATGTTTGGAAGAGAGCGGAAAATGCAAAGTATTTATCCTTAAGAATTTGTAAAGGGGGAACTCTGTCTAGTCTCCTTCCAAACCAAGAACATCAGAGGTTGGAGAAGAGGGAAAGCCTGTTTTTCCTTAAACTGAGAGGCAGTAATTGGCCCGTAAGCGTTGAGGCAAGTGGAGATTTTAATCCAGAACTCAGCAGTTTGTTTCAAATCAGACTGACTACCCTTGGCCCAGGTTTACTTCAAGCGCAAGGTGCTTCAGTTCACATGAAAACCTTTGGTTCACAATGGCTTGCTTGGTTCATTAGAACACCCCTTGGTTTGGGTTTGCTTTGGTTCAAACCACAGGGTGTTTTGGTTTGCATGCCAGCTAGGCGAACCAGCCAGTTTGCTGTGAACCGCAGACTGACTGAACCAGTTCGGCACATCTCTACTCTTATGAGCTGTCTGCACTAGGGGAGTGCACAAAGCCCATTTCCCACATTCAGTTTGGAGCGAATCCCACCCCCACGAATGTGAGGTATTCATACTCATGTACCCCTCCATTCCTGCCCACTTACGCCATTCCCCCCACCCCTCCATTCCCACCCACTTACCTGTCCTCCTCACCACTGCCTTGCCTCCTTCTGGGGTACTTCCAGGTCTGTGCACGAAGACCAGAAGTGCCTTTCTCAGTCTCAGAAGGCCTATATTTCCCTACAGAGACTGTGAGGAAAGGCCTGGGATGCCACCAGAATGTGCCCCCAAAGGTAAGGGGTGCGTAGGTAGGGGAAGGATCGCTCCAGTGGCATCCAGGGCCTCTTTCCGGGCTCTCTGGAGCACAAAATGGCCCTGGGAAAAGGCCTTCTGGTTGGCCTTGTTCCAGGCCCCAGAAAGGCTGCTTTGCACTCCCAAGAGCCTGGAAAGAGGCCCAGGATGCCACCAGAAAGTGCCCCAAGCATAAGGGACACGTGGGAGGTGGGTGGGACCACTCCGGTGGCATCCTGGGTCTCTTCCCACGGTCTCTAGAGTGCAAAACAGGCCACCACCGGAGTGGTTCCCAAAAGGTAAGGGGGAGCAGGGGGGGCCACAGGGGGGAGGCCCCAGGGCATCCTGTACCCACAGAAGCTTCAACTAGAGCTTCTATGAATACCGGATAATCTGATTCGTGGATGAACAGGGCCCTACAAATAGGGCCCTATTTGACCCATCCACAAATCTCAGACTTTGTACAAATTTGTATGAATTCCAAATAGCACGAATATTCGTGTGCATCCTTAGTCTGTACTATGTGGGTTGCAGCTCTGGTGAGTCTGAGTTGTGCTTGAGTGGCTAGAAGTAGCCTGCTCCTTCAGACACCCCACGATAGCTCAGCTCTGGCTGCCATTTTCAAAACTCATGCAAAGACTCCAAAGCCTGGAACAAAAGTTCATGGCATCTACTATTTCTGGCAGGGCCTATTTCAGGTGATCACTGACTTCTGGCAGCACTTCCTGGGACGTTGCTAAAATAGTCCCCTGGAGTATTCTGGCCTGCAGGTCCATTCTGTTTTCACACCCTTTGTAATCAGGACTGGTGGTAAAACTCTTCGAAGAATACACCACCATTGCTTTGTTCTGATCCAAGGCTGCACCCACACCTAAATTTTAATCCACTTTCAATCTAGCTTCAGGTTTCCTTCAGAGTGGAAAAACCCATGGGCAAAGTGAATAGTCACTTGCTTTCCACATTATCCAACCCAAAGGTGAACCTTCTGAGTTAAATAATGCTGAAAGAAATTGGCTGGTCACTTTGCTGATACATTTCCTCACTCTGAAAGTGGACTGAGGCTGGATTAAACTTTAGGTGCAAACACAGCCCAAGACCCAGTCAGAAAGATCCTTAGGTGCTTCTCCAACACTCACTACTACAGTTCTGGCTCTCAGGTAAAAGACCTGCAGGTGTAAAGCACCTGGATGCTGGCTGAGCTCTACTGAGGACAGGAGGGGATGGAGTCTCCACATCCGCTCATGGATTACCCTTTCCAGGAGTCAGCCCTGAGTTCAGAACTCTGTTAAATTGAATGCCCATCAAATGGTGGTTTCCTTAATCAAGGAGGTGCCATCCTGGGCTCACACAGACTTCGCTCAAGATTTTGTCTTCAGGAACATAACTGATACGGTATCACGTGCAGAAGCTCACTCCCTGGATTTTCCATTCTCCTAATTATTAATTGACGTCTGATGTTTAAGCATGAGTTTGTCATGTTTGGTTTCCTGGGTTTGTTTTTCTGCTCCATAGCATCATAAATTACGTGGAGCTCGACTGGTCCCTTATGCAAAAAGAACCGATAGATGGAGGGCCTACAGCTGATATTATTCTCTCCATCTGTGGTGCCCTTGATTTATTTTCAGTACAAATGTGGTCAGGTTCTGGCAGCAGCTACGTAGCTTTCAGCGGGCGAGAAGGGAGGCCAACCGGCAATTGTGGTATGTACTGTGGATGATATGTTGTTATGCATTGCTAAACCTCAGAAATGCAAATCCTAGACAGCAGCCTAATCCCCCTTCGCAAAAGAAATACGTTTGGAGAGGAAAACAACAGAGAAGAAACGCTGTTCCAGGAAATCTGCGGACAGCAGCATAGCAAGCAGGCCGGACGCATGTAGAAACTGGACAGTGTCCATTCATAAAAAGCACTGGGCTGGATCACAGGAGTAAACGGAAGGCATGCTTTCATTTCCGGATCGCTGGGGATTAGGGATGTGGACGAATATTCATACGAATGTGGCCAAATTCAGACATTTGAATTCAAATCAAATGTTGACGAACTAGAAGCCTGCCATTTGAATTCGAATTGAATGTTTTGATACAAAGATTCATATGTGATTGAACATTCGTATTGAACGGGAATCCGAAGATGAGGCCCTCCTAGTTGTCCCACCACCTTCGGTAGTGAGGTTGGTGGGCACCCGGGAGAGAGCATTTTCAGTGGTGGCCCCCAAACTGTGGAATGATCTCCCCTGTGAGGTGCGCCATGCCCCTTCCTTGTTATCATTTAGGAAGGCTGTAAAAACATACCTTTTTGCCTTGGCCTTTGGCTGAGGAGATACATGCTCTCCCCAGTTATAGTTCTTATGAATATACTATGGAGCGAGCAGCTTATATCAGAATTTTTAACCAAGTACCTTGTTTTAATTTGAATTTTGTCTTTAATTGGGTTTTTAATATGTTTTAATCTGTATTCTGTTCTTAATATGTTTTTAAATATGTTGTTTGATTCGTTGTTACCTGCCTAGAGACCTTCGGGTATGGGGCGGGATAGAAATGTAAATAAATAAATAAATAAATACCACATTCAAAGGGTATCTGTTCAAACAAATACGGATTTTCTTGCATCCAATTTGATATGAAATGAATATTAAACAAAAACATTCATGTGGGGACCCATTTCAATGGTACACCAAAGCAGGCCACTGAAATGGGTTGGCCTGAGAGTTCAGAGACTAGGATGTTTCATTCCTTTTGTTTAAGTTCGTTCTCCCATTTCTCAATCTCTGTTGTAAGTTTACTAAATTTCTCTTGTTTTTTCTTCCTTAAATCGGCACTGAGCTTAATAAAGTATCCTCTCATAAATGCTTTACCTGCTTCCCATACGATATTTAGGTCAGTGCCTCTGTTCAAGTTGTTTTCAAAATATTCTCTCATCTTCCTCTTGGTGCTTGTAATAACTTCATCTCTTTTCAATAGGCATTCATTCAGTCTCCATCTCTTTGTTTTGGTTCTCCATCCCCAGACATTCGTCATTATCTAGAATTGATATGATTCTTCTCTCCAAAAGTCTTACGGATAAAGTAGTAACAGCTGAGATCCTGCTGAAAATATTTGCAGATCACAACCCAGTAAAGGTTGTGATGGGATGGAAGGAACTTTCATTCCTATCCAAATGGAGTAAGCTGCTGCAAGTGCTGGTCTGCACTGGCATCATCATATAGATGGCTCTGTTCCAGACCTCACCTTGTCAGGATCCAGACCAGCAGCACATGGCACGGGAAGTGCAGATATATAGATTCTTAGTTAATGCATCCATCGTGAAAATTTTCATCCAATGAAGGGGAACTCTAAGACTTCCACACATTAGATGCATGGATGTGGCTGGTAAACATGCTCAAAGCCAAGTGGCTACTGGAATGTATGCTTAGGTGCATCCTCCAGGATGGGGGGACAGGCAAGATGCCTCTAAGGCCATTTGCTGGGATTTAAGAACAGGTGAAGGCTTTGCCTTCATCTTCTGCTTGAGGTGCCCATGAGCAATTGGTGGGTCACTGTGTGAGAAAAGATGCTGGACTTGATGGGCTGTGACCTGATCCAGCAGGGCTCCTCTTGTGTTCTTACGGTCTTAAGTGTTGGTCTGACATGGAGGCAACATGTTGCATTCATGTCCAGTTCATGGGCTTTCTCAAAAGACCCACGGAGGGTCCTCCTGGGAAACAAAATATAGCATAAGCATCTGTTAAAATTAAGTAGGTCTTTGCTTATCTTATCCTTTACCTAGCAGAGTCTTAAGCCAGCAAAGATCCCAAGAAGGCAAAGTGGCCTTCAAGACACAGACAGTGTCAATATCAGTTCTTTCCATGCCTATTTGTGATGCTGCCTTGAGGTGTCTGTTTTCTGCTACATAGTGGGGTGAAAATGTCAAAGATGTGTCATCCATTCTATAAATACACCACGCAGAATGAGAACATTTGGTCCCTGCTCAGTCATATTTGCACAGCCTGATTAGAGGAATAACTCGTCTCAAGGTTGCCTTGTTGGAGAAGATAAGGGAAGGGAAGCATCTTACAAAAGATGGCCTATTGAACAGGAAATATATTTGCTTTAACTCCTTATTGCGGATTCCCCTGTTAACCTGTTATTCAACCACATCCTTCACCAGCTCCAACCAACCAACTCAACCTTGCCAGTTTCAACTGGCCATTTCTCTCTCCATCCAGATTCTAGTGGCAAACACTTAAACCTTAAAATAGCCAATGCCTAGGCCTGTTTCCTGTCCAGAAGCCTGGATAATGTGGAACTTTGGTTCTGTAGCATTAAAGATACCAGGGGTTGCCTCCCCATGCGTATACCTCCAAAGAGCAAAGATGCAACTTTTTGTGAGAGTCAAAATGCAAAGCCAGTGACCTTATAGCAGAGCTTTTTATCATTTTCAAAAAAAAAAAATCTTTCCTGTGCAAAGAGCAATCACAAGCTTAAAACAGGTGGCTGTGCAGCAAATCCACCAAAAATCCCTGCTCTGCACAAAAGGTAAACTATTCTTCAGTGCCATCTGGAAGGAATTTCTTCTACTCTGAGCTTCCATTGTTGATCCTGAAATTGTAACTCTATCCTCTTCTAATGTGGTTTAGGAGGGACTCCAGGCATAATAATGAAAAAAAACCCTAATAATTGCTCCCATGGCAACCACTTAGCACGGTGAGACCCGCAGAACCGAAAGGATTTTGGCAAGGGAAGCTGTTTCCTTTGAAACTGTACACATTTCCCTGCGAAGAAATGACTTGTTTAAATAATGCCTTCCTTGCTACCACTTCTACAAAAGTGTTTTGTTTTGTTTTGTTTTGTTTTGCCCTGCCTCTTCTTTCCTTTTCCATTTTTTTTGCTGAGTAGGATGCTTTGGGACTTTGCGTCCTTCAGTAAACACCATTTATTGAGCCGGTGGAGCTGCTGCTAAAGAAGAAACCTCTGTTTTTGTAGGGCCAGGTCTACACTCAGCAAAGGAGGCTCCTGCAAACATGCTGTTTCCAGTTGCAATGGCAGCAGGCACTGCTCCATGATCACGCTGCCCCATTTCTGGGCGCAATTGCCCACAGAAGTTCCACTGACTAGACATGTGCACAAATATTCGAAATATTCGTTATTCATACAAATCCAGATGCTCGTATCTGAATCGCATGTCCAGACGTTCGGATTTCTGAATTTGAACGAATACAAATATTTTGAGTTGTTCGTATGAATAATTTGGGCATTCGTATCTTTACAGGTACAGGTACATATGCATCTTGTACGTACCTGTACGCATCTCGTACACATCTGTACAGGATGAAAACAGAATGCAAATGTATTCGTATCAAATCGAATGTCCAGACATTCGTTTTTTTCGTTATTTGGATACATTTGAATTTTTGAATATTCGATTTGTTCCTAATCAGATTTGAAAATTGCTATTCGTCCACGCCCCTACCCTTGGCCCTTTCTGCACTAGGTCTTGTTCTGGAATATATCCCAGAATAGGGACTGCTGGCGTCCATTTTCTGGGCTACTGGAGAACCTATTTCAATGGCACACTCAAGAGTGCTGCCAAAATGGGTTCCCTGAGGGCTCCGAGACCAGGAACGTTTCTTCCTAGCCCTCAGAGTCCAGGCCCATAACAGCTTTGGGGCTGGAGGAGGCCTTCCTCTGCACCACCACCATCGTACAAACAACATTGCACTGCAAAAGTGATATGACTGGCAAAGGACGCAGCCTGCACGAATTTGCTTCACCTGTTGGTCAGTGGACAAGTAGCCAATGGTGCCCAAAAGAGACGGGAAAAGTCAGTGTTCATTTCAGAGCTGCCTTGTTCTCTGGTGTTTTATTTACTTTTTTTTTTGCGGGGGGGACATTTTTCAATACCTGCCTCATCATTTTTTTCTACTGCTGTACCAAGTACCAGGAAGGGAGGGGGGAAGGAAAGAGGGAGGGTGGGAGGGAGGGAAGGGGGGAGACCCACACATGGAGGGCTGTGGTAGCACCATCAGATCCCGTAACATCCTCTAGGAATTCCAAGTCTCCTTCCTGCCCCAGTTTCATTCTGTGACACTCCAAGGCAGACACTTCAGTACCACAGGTGTGCCACATCAGCAAGCCTCTCGCTGTGGTGAAATCAAACACCACAGAGCATAAAGGACGGCTGAATCATACGGTTCCCACGTGGCATTGGTGGACAACCTCCCTTGGTGTGTCTGCCAGTGCGTTTGCCGGCTCCCAGGGGAGGCTGAGGCCAAACAGCGCAAGCCATTCTCTCCCAACGCCCCTTCAGGAATCAAAGGAGGCCAGGAAAAGGCATGACATCTGTCTTTCTTGTTGCCGCGTCTTCTCCTCCGCATCTTCCTGCCTACCAACGGTAAAAGTGCTGCCCTCTTCTGGACAGCCGCGGTGTATTGTCCGAGCATCTGGAGTGAAGCAAGAGCGGAAACCAACCGTTCAAGCATCGGCTGTAACTGCCGTCTCTGTTTACAGATCCACTCATGTTGGCTGATTTAAGCTCTAGTGATTCCACAGCTGCAATTCCTTTTGCTTTTGTGATATCCCAGCTGCTTTCTTTTGCAATTTCTTGGAAGGGCAGATGTGTGAAGGTTTAATAGGAAGCCCAGAACTAGGGGCCTGGCTACACCTAAGTTTTAATCCACATATAATCCATTAAGATCACAAGGTGAGGACCTCTTTGTAGTTCCATCTCTCTTTCAAATGTGCGAGGGGCAGTGACACACGAGAGGACCTTTTCTGTGGTGGCCCCCAGATTCTGGAACAGCCTCCCTATGGAGGTACATCAAGTGTTAACTTTGCATGTCTTCGTACGGGTTACAATTTAGGTGTAGCTGGGCCCTGGATTAAAGTCACTTTGCAAACAGCACAGTGCAGTTCCTGAAACCGGTGAGGGCCTTTCCTTCCCCTCCATCCCAGCTGCTGCTACTCAAAGTCATTTTAAAAATCACTTTTAAATACTACAAATTTTTATTTAAACCGAGAACACCAGCAGGTCCGTCCTTCCTTCCTTCCTCCCCTCCCCACCCCACATAGCTGACTACTTCCTTGCTTGTAGATCTTGAATGGAAAGGTATTAATTTGCCTCCTGTCTCTCCATCCATGGAATAGAAAAACAGGAGATAGATGGAGAAGAGGATATCTTTTTCCGTATGAGAGTCCACAATCTGTCTTTTATTATAAAAGTGTATTTAGGCAGTTCTGCAGATCTCTTCCCTGTGCCTTCCAAAAGGATCCCTCTTGAGGAAGGCAGAGCAAAACCACAAGAAAGGGGGCTTTGAATCCAACAAGGCTGCGGCCACACCTAAGGTTCAATCCAGCTTCAGTCCACTTTCACAGTGAGAGAAAAGCTCAGCAAAGTGACAAGCTGTTTTCCTTCAGTGTTGAATAACTCAGAAAATTCACCTTTGGGAAAGACAAGGTGGAAAGAAATTACTGGTCACTTTGCTGAGGTGTTCCCTCACACTGAAGGTGGACTGATGCTGAATTAGACCTTAGGTGTGACCATGGCCACACACAGAGGGAGAAAGATTAATGTGTTTGATTCCGATTCCGTCTGGAGTCTTTTCAGGTTTCTTTCTTTACAATACAGGAAGGATTAAGATACTTTGTGATGTGCATTTTTCCAGGGGTGGGGTGGGGGGCCTGTGGGAATGACACACTTTTTGCAATGGTTTGTTACGGGACACCAGCCAAGTGGCTGGAATTGCCACCAATGGGAACCTATCCTTGCTGTTTTCTGAGTCCTTTCTTGTTCTTTCCACGGGAAGAGCTCCACCAGGGAAAAAGGCTCAAAGAGGGGTGTGATCTCCAATTCAAGTCCGTCTTAACCTCCCTGGACAATTGAAACCTTTCATTCTCCAATTCCTGGAACCACATACGGTGTGGAAACTCCACTGGAGTTCTTCAGGAACTTCAGAAAGAGGAGTTTACTTCAAAGGGTGCAGGAAGCAGATAAAAAGGTTAGGTTGGAACCTAAAGTAGATATGGGCACGCTTATTAGGTGATGGGATTTTCCTATGCATAATTGCAGTGTTCATTTCCCCTAAGCAAGCAAAATTACTTCCTAACAATCAAGCATTCATCATTCGCCAGGAGTGGCCTGTAGATACCAACTGGTGGAGGGTTGAGAAGGGGCAATTGGACACTTGACAATCCACCACCCAAAGCCCAGAAGGACAAGATGTGGCGGCAGACGAATAGCCAATCCCTCACATGACCAGTTCTGCTTCCAGAGGCCATGCTATTCTTCTCTTCTGATCCACAGGTGCCAACAGCCTCATGTGACAGGACTTCCAGCCCCAAACATAAGATAATAAATTTGGAAGTCAAATAGAACCAGATGGAGAAGCCAGCAATTATTCAGCTGTAGCATTTCTGCTGCCCATCTTTGTTGATCCTGGGTATTTTTCCACTAGCACTAAGTACCCATTGAAGCACCCATTAAGGACCCATTTGGCTGAGAGCCGGATGACCCCATTTCCACTGCAGACCCCATTAGAGATACATCTGTTTCCACCACAGCTAGGGAAATCCAGATCATATGGGCCTTCAGGACCTATAATCCAGATTTCATGTAGACCCCATTAAAGGCATCTACAATGGGGTCTTCAGCCTTCAAATCTGGATTGTGGGGAGCCTGTTTCCACTGCAATTCAGCAATGGGGTCTAGAGGAGGCTCAGAGGGGAATGCACTCATGGGGAGGGAAGTGCCCCAAACTCAAGACTTCACCTCTGGAGCCTTTGGCAGTGGCATTGCTCTCTCAAGGGGTTTTTCTGCGGAGGGACTTTGAAGCCAGCTCTTGAAGCCAGCTCTTGCAAGCGGTTCTCTTCGGAGCCTTTGCTAATCTCTGAAGGCAACTTTGGAGATTGCACCTCCTGTCCCCCAAAACACCTGGGGTGACAGGCAGACCCCTTGTGGGTAGATCCAGATTTGCAAATGGGTGCTCTGGTGTTTCCACAGCAGGCAGGCTAGCACCTATTGCTATCGGGTGCTAGACCACCCATGGAAACACATTGGGTACTTCCCTTAAGGAAGTACCCGTTCCTTAGATCTGGCTTAGATCTGGATCAAAGGAGCTCAGTGGGAAAACACCCCTGTCTGATCTCAGACCCTTGGAGAGGTTGGATCTCATGAATACTGGATGGACCACTTCCTGAAAATGCTAGATGCTGTGTGGTGGTGGTGGGAGGGCTAAAAGAGTGTACAGTATCCCAGTGACATGCCACAGATTCAAAAGGTGGTTTGGGAACATAAAAAAGAGGGTTATAATTGAAGCCATGGCTCTATCTGCCCACTAGTTCAGCAGTTCCCAACCTTCCTAATGCCACAACCCCTGAATGTAGTTCCTCATGTTGTGGAGACTCTCAACCACAGGGGAGGGGCAGCTGGGGGTGGGGCAGCAGGAGACTCATCGTGACCCCTCTGAAAGGGTAGTTCAACCCCCAAAGGGGTCCCGACCCACAGGTTGAGAACTAGTTGATCCTCACAGTCCTTTTGAGCTTTGCAATGGCTCAAGGCACAGAAGGTCCACACATCTACTGAATGTCCCTGGCCTTCCAGAAACCTGTTTCCCCTAAAGCCTCATGCAGGAGACACCTGAGAACGCCCCTCTGGAGGCGTCAGTAAGTTTGCCGTTCGGGCAGCGGGGAGACGCCCTGCGAAATAAATCTGTCCTTGAACAGAACATCTGGAAACTGCTCCAACAGTTAAGAAACACCTCTGTCTTTACCGTGCTAAAAATGGAATGGAATGGAATGACCAAGAGGACAAACTGAAAATAAATCTGATTTCTGGCACTGAGGGTGGGAGGAGTTTAAAAACAAAAGCTATTAAAGAGCGAAAGAATCTGAGTACAAATCTGAAGCCATTTGTCGTCATAGTTTCCTTGCTCCAGGTTGGAGCCAGAGAAGGGCCAAACATATTTTTCCTTCTCTCTTGCGTATAGAGCTGGCCTGTTAGACATTCCATCCCATGGAACCTTCCTCTACAGGGTGATATTTCATTCTTCTTCTTCACCTCTCCAATGTGACATTTTGTTCTATTATTATTGTTGTTATTGTTATGTTATTATTAATTATGTAAAAGCAGCAGTTACACACAGCAAACGAGATCTCTATGCTGGATTTCATATTATATCACTAGTCGGGCACTTCCCAAGCGCCTAGGACTGCGTGATGTATCGGCAAATTATGCGAGCAGACCCCAGTAAAGTGGCTTTTTGTAGTTGGCAGATGGATATCTTGTCAATGCCAATGGTTTTCAGGTGCCCGCTGAGATCTTTTGGCACTGCGCCCAGTGTGCCGAGGATGACTGGGACCACTTTCACTGGTTTTCGCCAGAGTCGCTGAAGTTCAGTTCTCAGGTCTTCATATCTGGTGAGCTTCTCCAACTGTTTCTCCTCAATTCTGCTGTCACCTGGAATAGCAACGTCAACGATCCACACCTTCTCTTTCTCAGCAATTGTAATATCAGGGGTGTTGTGCTCCAAATTTCGGTCAGTCTGAAGCCTGAAGTCCCAAAGTAGTTTTGCCTGTTCGTTTTCAACAACTTTTTCTGGCTTGTGATCCCCCCAGTTCTTTGCCACTGGCAGATGATACTTTTGGCACAAGTTCCAGTGGATCATTATTATTATTGTTGTTGTTGTTTAATAGTAATAATAATAATAATACAATCTGATATGGGGAAAACAGAGCTATCCATTTCCCTATGGATGCCAATAGACTCCCAGCTGATAATTTATGGTGTCAAATGTTAAGTTTTAACTTTGGCTTTACATTTTTGTTTCTGGATGCTGCCGTGAGTGGAAATATATAAACTGTGTGACTTAAATCTTCCCCCTATTAAGTCTTGTTTTGGTTAGTCTGTTATGTAACGCCAGGGTTGCAAGATTCAACCCTCCTTAATGGGTGGTACTGTAAAGGCTGAAAATCCTAAAACTGATCAGCATGGAATAGAGAATCCAGGATTATTTGGGAGAGGAAGGGAGGGAGGAATCAGGCCTGGAAACAGGAAACAGTGTGTACTCATTTGAAGAGAGAGCTCCAAAATGTAGCTGAGGGCTTTATAGCTCATCAGCTGTATTCCTGTTTTCAAGCCCAAAAATCTCAGGGAATGAATTATAGACATTTTTAAAAGGGGATGTGCAAAGATAAAACAAATTAGGAAAAAATAAAGTTTTTTTTTTTAAGCAACTATTAAAACATTGTTGACATAGCCAGTACTTTACTGGATAAAAATCAAAGCATAGTGAACTAAAGTCGGATTCTTCATTGTAAACTGTGCAGCGAAGACAATTTCTCATTGCACGATCCCATGTTTATTTGTGTGACTCATGTCGTTCCCTTCAATATGAGTGTTTCCAGGCCGCTGGGAAATCTGTTTAAAAGCACTATAAATATAAAGCATCCAAACATAAAGCTACAGGGACGCTCTTCTCTCTCTCTCTTTCTCTCTCACTATCCTGGGAAACCAGATCTGATTCAACCAGCATAAAATGTGTTCACATTTTTGTAGGCAGAGTACAGGTGCCACAGCAGAGAAGTCCCTGCTCTATGTATCTGGACTCTGGAAAATGGTTGGGAGCAGGGCTACAAGTGCCCTCTCTCCTGCATAACATAATACATAAGTCAGCTGGTAATGGGAGACAAATCATTGTTGCACAAGCTGTGTAGGACTTTATAGACAGAAATCAGTGCCCAGTGGCAAATAGACAGTTACTGTTGTAGCTGTATACAGACAGTCTTCTGGGGCTGTCCATGTAGCTCAGGTTGCAGGAGTCTAGCAGATAGTTTTCCCCATATATTAGTGCATTTAGAGATAGCTGGCTCATAAGGACGAAGTATATAGTATTCCATCACAGCCAAGAACTCAGAACCTGTGTCCATTTTCTGTCCTTAATGCCTGTTTCAGTTCAAGGTTGGCACATGTACCCCCGATCCATTTTGGTGTGAGTTTCCGTATGACCCCTTGACCATTTTAGCCACCTCTGCTATAGAAGCTACAACAAACCTCAGCCCTTGTTGAACTTCAGGGCCTCCCTAACAGGTCGTCCACTCCACTCCCAGGTGAAGGAATTGCTTTCTAGGAGCACTGCCATCTCACCAATGTTGACTGTTCTTTGTCCCTCAGCCAGTTCCTTGCTGAAAGCAGATACCCATCCATCTTTTCCTAATTCAGACAGAATGATGGCTTGAGGTTAACCCAAGAATGTATGAATATGAGGACATTGCATCACAGAGCTCCTACTTGCACAATTCCCTGACACACACAAATACATTTCCAGAGCAATGGGAAATATCATCATAGGGAAAATGTGGGTCAGTGCAAAATGAGCCCCATGGAGATGAAGTCTATCAGGAACATTCCCATGGCAACTACTTGCTTGCTCTTCTGTTGGTCCCTGACAAACACAGTTACCTTTTCTCTTTAGCCATTAGCAAGAAAAGCAAGGATGGAAAGGCCCAGCTTTTCCCTAATGGTTCTGACTCATCAGGGAACATGATGCAGCCAATGATGAAATAGCCTTGTAACATAACTGCCAGAGCTGGTAAAGGGGTCTTGAGAAAGTTTGCCACAGATTTGAAGACTAGGAGCGTTTTGATTTAAAGCATCTGCAAATAGTTATGGAACCGGAGCATAAGTTTAACTCTAGAAATGTCCACATCCACTGTTCGTTCAGGAACTGCTGTTTGGTTTCTTGTGAATGTTGTGTATAGAGATGTGCAAATTTGGTTCAGGTTAGCCCAGTTCAAACTGAGCCAGTTTGAGTTGAGCTGAACCAAAAGGGGCTGGTTGAATTCAAACCAAGTTGAACTGAATGGTTTGATTCAGACAGTTGCTCTTGTGGTTACAGTGCCAATTTCTTATCTAGGAGAGCAGCCTAAAACTGCCCACTCAGCAATTTACTCCATCATTTGCTCTCACTCTTCCTCCCTCCATCTTCCTTTGTAATTCCCGGGCCAAGTAGCAACTCAAGACAAATAAAGTAAAATAGAGTCATGAGAACACAGAGGCCCTTGAACGCAAGATAGGCCAGACTTTTCTGCAGGCGACAATCATCCATATCTGATGCCTTTTCGCACTACAGCCGAACAGCTGTAGTGCACTTAGGCTACAACACTTGGGGACACTTTCCCATTCACCTGTAGGCAGGTAAGGAACACGTCTCCACGTGTTCCTATCTGCCTACGTGCGAATGGGGAAAGCGTCCCTGAGTGTCCCAGCCTGAAAAGGCCGGGATGTGGGCGGCACCCCACTCTCAGGCCTGTCTGCCATTGGGTCGATTGGCTAGCTGATTGGCTAGCCAATCAGAGTGGCTAGCGCGCACAGGCGCACCCAGCTTGCCATTTCAGAACCAGGCAAGGACAAGGTAGGTGGCTGTCTCTCTTGCACATGTCCCCATTTAGACCCATCCCCACGGGGTGTATGCCTGGGGGGGTGCATCCCTGCGGACTCTAGGGGACCTGATCCCATCCCCTAGAACCCACAGGAACCAGGGAAGGTATGCGACCGGCCTGCCCAATAGGGGCAGCTGGAGGTGAGACTCGAACCTGTTAGGGAGGGAGGTGTGTGAATGCTTCCTCCCCTGAACAACTCTGGAACGGCCCCAAACGCCCTGGGCCAGTTGTAGAGCAGTATTAACTGCTCTACCCCTGGAACGCATGTGAACACTGTGGGACGGGATGGGGCAGTTCCAAATGGAACCGCCCACCCAGAGGAGCAAATGCTCCATCCCGGGGTGTCCTACATGCGTTTCATTTGCCCTTGTGCAAATAGGTCTTTGGACACAACAGGCAGCGGTCCTTAACAGTGCCTCGTTTTCCCTGGAGGCTATGGTGCTGAACGGACAGCTCACCTTTGCCTTAGCTTGGCATCTGCCAGTTTTGTGCAGATCTTAATAGATGGCGGCCGAGCTAAGCATCCTTCCATGAGTATTTTTTAGCACAGACCAAGAAGGTGAGCAGTAGCTCCTGGTGTGGTGGCGGCGGCAGCAGCGGCAGTGATGGTTTTATGCAACTCTTGTTCAGCTGATATTTTGTTCTCATGTTTGCTTTCTTTTAAAGTCGTCTTTCTTGCCCCCAGGAACAGGAACCCAATCCGACTTTCCTGTGTGATGCCATCATCATGTACCAAAGGTAAGTCCTTCAAATTAAGAACAAACCCTGCTCAAGAATTACTGCTTGATCAGAGAGCCAAATTTGAACTTGCGGGGGGTGAAGCGGCGTCAGTCAACCTGCCCACCAATCACCAAAAGCGAGATTGGAGGGGTGTCGAGGGTATGGAATATATTGTAATGGATTGTAAATGTATATTGTAAAATTTAAATATTTTTAAAAAATAGATGGGCAACCACTGTAATTCCCTGCACTAACTTTCCCTTTGGGATTTTCCCACCTTCTCCTTGAGGGACCTACTGAGTTCCATCCAGGTCGCCATTCTGCCTGCCTCTGAATCTAGTCAAGTTAGGGTCCATCCTCCACCACTGAGCTCCAGAACCTACCTCTGCTCCATTTCTTCTCAGGCAGCAATTACACAAAGGGTCCAGGGAACAGCACCTTTCCTTATTGTTACCCACAGCCTCACCTTGCTTCATTGGGGAGTAAATTGGGCCCAGGAGGAGGAGACGATGGTCAGGAGCAGCTTTGCTGAAATCCTGCCCTGCAGAGGGTCAACAAGGTGATGCAACGATCTCTTCTGCTCAAGCATTTGGCCACTTTTTGCAGATTCTCGGCCATGGCGTGTCATTAGATGTCTCCGTGATTATCGCTATGAATGTAGTTTGTGTGAGCTGCTTTTCTTGTCAACGAGGGAAGAGAAGATAAATAAATAAGTAAATCCCGTACCTCTATTTCCAAGAAGGGGTTAGGCAGCGTCCAAAATATTGTCTTCAGACCTCTTCAAAAGCATCATTTATGCCTGTGCCAGACCACCGTGAACAGGCAGCTATTGAGGGAAAGGAGGTTTTTCTTCCCATCATCATGCCATTTGGAATAAATTAAATATTCCCAGAGGTCCGTGGAGAGGCGCTGTGCTCTTCACTCTTATTACAGTCATGAGGCTTATTCAATAGGCATTTGGCGATGCCATAATGTTCCTTTCTGGCAGCTGGAAGACTTTAGCTGAGGAACGTGCTCTCCAGAAAACAAATAGCTTTTCCCAGCCCAAGTTCATGGTCAGCACTGGCTTATCTCCACACCAAAGAAAGAGAACTTCCATACCCCCGTCATCACCTTCAATGCAACATCTTTTGGCCAAATGGGCTTACACATTTCATCTGTGAGCCACTGAGCAATAAAACAGCAATCGACTCTCAACTTGTGGGAGCCATTTTTATCTTGGACAGAAAGAGGTAAGAAAGGCACAAATGCCCATAAATCTCCAAAACTGCAAGCAGGTGAGGGTGATGCAGGAGATTAGGGTGACAGTGAATTAAAACCCTGTTATCCATCACTAAGAACAAAGGTAATTATGCATAGCCATGGGCAGCCGAGGTTCCAGTAATTTCTTAGAGGAAATTACACTATATTATCTCTTGGTTAGGAATGGAGACTGTGGTCCATTATTTTAACTACTATCCTTCCTTCACCATCTAATGAGATTTTAAGGTCACAGGAACTATTTTCCCCACTGCAGGAGTTAATGGGTTGCTAAAAAGTACTTGAGCAAATTCAGCTGGCACATAGCACTCTCTGTTCACACCTTGGCTGTGTTCACACTTAAGGTTTAATCCAGCTTCAGTCCACTTTCAGAGTGAGAGAATACATCGGCACAGTGACAAGCTGCTTGCTGTCAGTGTTAAATAACTCAGAAAATTGACCTTTCAGATAGATAATGTGGAACGAATATTACTGGTCACTTTGCTGGTGTGTTCTCTCGCTCTGAAGGTGAACCGGAGCTGAATTAAACTGTGGGTGTGACTATAGCCCTTAAATTTTAATCCAGCTTTAGTCCACTTTGTATCTTCTTGAATTTATGAACTTTGCATAACTAACTTTGGGTAGTTTTTCAAAAAGAAAAAAGAATGTAAAAATAAATACATTTGGGCACTTGCTTTTTGCAAGGTATTCCCCCCCAAAAAAAAAAACAAGGAAGAAAACATCCACACAAGATATAATCCTATAATACTTTTCAAAGGGTGCATTCCCATACAAGATTAAATGCTAATCCGGTCCGTTTTCAGGATTACCCAATCCCATTTAACTTAATTTTCTTTTAATTTTCTTTTCTATTTTTTTTTAAACAACATAAAAACTTCTTACATTTTTCTCACGTCACATTATTGCATTGCTTTAATACTCCATATGATTTCCTCTATTTTTCCGGCCTCTCTTCTTGGGCCACATCCCCATGTACTCCATTTAGTTCGGATTGGATTCGGATTACTCCGAATATGGAGGCAAATTCAAATTGGCCCATCCCCATGCGACTGCGGAAAGCGCGGGGCTCAATTCTGTTACGCCTGTCCCTGAGCAAACTATGCTAAACGCCTGCATTGGGAAAAACATCTTTTTCTCTCCATCCTCTCTCTCCTGATAGGAGCAAGGGCAGGGAAATCCCACCCAACGCCCCTTCCCCAATCGCAACTGCTGGGCATTAAACAGTGATCAAACAGAAAGGAGCCTCTTCTCTCTGCGATCTGATCGCCCAGTAAGATGCAGCAATGAGGGGGGGCACCTGGCCCTTGCTGTCCCACAAGCCTCTTTCTGCAACCCTTATTCCACCCCCACTCCCTGACTGCCAGCCAGCAGCTTCTGAAGTTAGATACAGTTTAGCAGAAAAACGCTTCTCTGCTAAACTGCCTCTAAACATTGTAGCATCTTTGCTTAGCTTATTCCATCCCTGCTCCCATCAAGCAGCTTCTGAAGTTTGCCAGCTAAAAAGCTAAGCAAAGCCACTACATTGTTTAGAGGCAGTTTAGCAGAAAAGCGTTTCTCTGCTAAACTGCCTCTAACTGCTTTGCTTCCCTTTCATGTCCCTTGTTGCTTTTCAGCTGATTCCTTAATTTTTAGTCAAAACTGTCCATCATTACTTCTATTTCTCATAGATAATTAATAAAGGGGCTCCAGTCTTTCATAAAGATATCTGTTGTTCTGTCTTTTAGTAAATTTGTAAATTTCTTCACTTCATCCATGTCCATCAGCTTAATTAGCCATTCTTGCCCAGAAGGTATCTCTTCCTCCTTCCATTCTTGTGCATACAGTAATCTGGCTGCTGTCACCATATATAAAATCAAAGAATTTATATTATCCAAATTATTGTCTACAATTCCCAACAGAAACAATTCTGGTTTGAATATAAAATATCTCTTTAAAATTTGTCTCATCAAATGATATACTTGTACCCAATATTTCTTTGCTTTTTCATAAGTCCACCACATATGATAAAAAGTTTCCTCCACTTTTTTACATTTCCAACATTTAGTTGACATATTTTGGCATATTTCCCTAATTTATGTGTTAAATGCCATCTATACATCATCTTATAAGTATTTTTTAAATAACATACAAGTTGTAAATTTCATATCCTTTGTCCACAATTTCTCCCGTTGATCCATCTGAATATTATATCAAAAATTTCTTGCCCATGTAATCATATACTATTTAACCTGTTCCATTTCAATCTGAAGTGGGACTTTATATATAATACCAATCATTCCCCTTTCTGCCTTATTTAATTTTATTTCCCAGTCCTGTTTTTCCCCTTGAAAATTAATATTCTCTTTATCTCTTCTGTGTATATCTACTAGTTGAACATATGTAAACCACTGTATATTTTTTCCTCTTGATTTAACTGTTCCCTTGATCTAAAATCAAATTTGTTAGTATCATCTTTTTTGTATAACATATCTTCATATTTAAGCCAAGATCTTCCTTCCCCAAATTCTTCTAGCAAACCTTCATGTGGTGATACCCAAAGCAGCATTTTCTTATAAAGATTATTTTTATAATTCAACCAAATCTTATACAAAGTGTTTCTCACAAAGTGATTCGTAAAGTTTGCATTGACTTTCACTTTTTCATACCACAAATAACCGTGCCAACCATATCTGAGACCTTCTCCTTTCAATTGCAGTAATCTTTGATGTTTCAACCAAAAACATTTTGCAATCCAACCCAAACAGGCTGTGGCATGATATAGCTTCAGGTTCAGTAATCTCAGTCCTCCTCTTTCTTTAGAGTCTTGGATCAGCTTGAATCTTATCCTGGGCTTCTTTCCCTGCCATAAGAATTTTGAAATGTCCTTTTGCAAGTTTGTAAAGTCTTTTATGTTATTTATAAAAGGTAAAACTTGGAATAGAAACATCATCCTTGGGAGTAAGTTCATTTTTATCACTGATATCCTTCCCATCAGTGATAACTGCAAATTGGACCATTTCAAGAGATCTTGTTTAATCCCTGACCACGTTTTCAAATAATTGTTCTTGTCCAGTGCGATATTTTGGTTGATCAAGGTCCCTCCTAGATATTTGATTTTCTTTTCTACTACATATCTGGATTTCAGTTGGAAAGTTTCCTGTTCTTCCTTTGACATGTTCTTTATGAAGACCTTAGTCTTAATCCCATTTAATTTTCTATTCCTGGACTTTACGAGGACTATCCTGCTAAAATCCACAGAAAAAAAAGTCCTCAGAAAAACTATTTTTGGTCCTGTTTTGGCACCCAGCCTGCTTTCTTTCCCCGTTGGGAATGCTACTGGACGACCTGGGGAGGAGATTAGCCTTTCGGACTGCCCCTCATATGCTTCTGGCTAATGCCTGCCACGGATGGGCACACTCAGTCCTGAACCCGGATTAAAATATTCCAGTGCAGATTTAAAAGGTTTAGTGGGAACGTGGCCAGAGTGTTCATCTGGAAGCTTCTAAAAGTCAGCAGGGAAAGACTCAGTGGTGTTTTGTGCTTCAAAACAGGTACTAAGATCAGAGCAATTGCCCTGAACTAGGTGAAATCATTTAAATTCAATCTGTTTCATTTCCCAACTGAAAAGCCCTTCTAGAATCTCATAGCTGTGCTTATGAAAAACTTTCTCCAAGCAGGCATTAAAACACCCATGTTTGTAACAACAGCTGCATTGCATTGCATTTCTGATGTGCTCCATACCTGAAAGTAGTTGGTTAGGGAGCTGGACTCTTATCCGGGAATACCGGGTTCAATTCGCCCTGCCCCATGAAGCCAGTTGGGCGACCTTGGGCTAGTCACAGCTCTCTTCTGAGCTCTCACAGCCCCACCTACCTCACAGCGTGTTCTGTTGTGGGGAGAAGAATAGAAAAGTTTTGTCAGCCGCTTTGAGTCTCCTTAAAGCCAACTCTTCTTCTTCTTCACACAGACCCACACACATACAATTCTAATGTTAGGAAGTGTTTACAGGCCCTTTCTGCACAGAAATGAATCCAGAATTAAGGGCTCTGTAGGGCTGACCCAAACCTCACAGATCCACACATCCACCTGCTTTTGTTCTGGACTGCCTGGGTGGGGACATCTTTCAGTGGAGCACCACAGTTAGCCACCAGCATGCAACCCCCAGAGGCTGAAGCATAGGACCACTTGTTTCTAGCTCTCTGAGGTGTGGGGGTCCAACCTCAGAGTTCACACAAGCTTTGGGGCCACATAAGGGGCTAGTCTAGATCAGGATGCTGCTATTTTCCATGGTCATAATCAGTGGGCCTTGGATGGGTAAGTGTGGAAAAGGTCATGAAACAGTACTCAAAGCCCATCTGAAGGCGTAGACTTAGGCTTTGGCTGTGTAGTCCAGCTTCAGTCCACTTTCAGAGTGAGAGAACACATCAGCAAAGGGACAAGCTGCTTTTTCTCAGTGTTAAACGACTCAGAAAATTCACCTTTGGGATAGACAATGTGGAAATAAAATTACTGGTCACTTCATTGATTTGTTCTCTCGATCTGAAAGTGGACTGAAGGTGGATTAAACCTTAGGTGTAACCACAAGCTTAGATTCTCCCATGCCAAGTAGGATATTGGGCAATGAGATTATTCCCGAGACCCTGGTCAATAGCCAGGTGTTTTCCAGTGTTTCCATCAGAATTTCACTGAATAATCCTTGTTGTTTTCATAGCAGCCTAAATTTTTACAGGGACGGGTTGCTAACCCAACACCCAATCCTCCTCCTTTTTTATCCTAGCTTGGCACTGGCATTGAGGAGTTAAGGCTCAGACCTACTGTTTCAAATACTCTTAGAATCACAGGAACGTGGTGTTGTAAGGGACCTCTTCCTAGAAACCTCCAGAGACCGCACAAATTCTCTAAACACTATTGTACAAATATTACTGCCTGGAAACGTTTCCTTATATTCAGCTGGAGCTCAGCAAGCCACACCTGATACCGATTCTTTTCCACTGCCAGGCCAACAGGAGTCAAACTCATATCAGTGGTATCTTGTGTTTCCACGTCACCCCAGTTATGTGATAAACCTTGCAGGAGTCAGAAATAGGAAGCTTCCCGTCTTTGCATTATCGGTCGCACATAGTGTTGGGTTAAATGGGGCCCGCACTAAAAAGGCAGGTAAAAATGAAGTCACATCAAGGGTCAAAACAGGTGGCACCAAGCGAGACATTTTAAGGCTGCATTTCTATGCACATCTTTTAAGTACAGACTTTGTACGTTAGCTAGCTTCGAACTGCAACATGCAAACTGGAGGAAGAGAGCAGAGCATGGATTCAAGCTTTGAAGTATGACGAGAAACTGGCCATTTTCCCCTTAGAGGCCATTTTGCCCTCAGGGTCTCTCCATTTCAGAAGCAGGTGCCATCCATCTTCTCTTCATCTCTGTCCATCCTGCAGGAACACAGCAAAAGAAGCTGGAGAAAGTGAGGTCCATTCTAGGATCTGCCACCACTCTTTGACCCTTTCATGGTAAGATCAGCCCTCCTCCTGGGTTAATCATGGGAGCAGGAGATGCCTTCTCATGTCTCCTGTGGCAGACCTGTGGGTGATGATGGCAAGCCCAGGGTGATCTCCAGATACTTCTCTACAGCATATAATCCTCCTATTGCCTGTCATTAGCAATTGCTTTCACTTGACAGATCTCCTCCTCACTGCTTGTCAGTGGTCTGGCAGGAGAATGCAAAGAACATATTCTTGTATACAACAGTTTTCCCACTGGAGCGGCTCCTAACTTTAGCAGAATGGACAAAATGTACTGGTCTGCAGCCCAGTTGAACAATCTGGGTTCTCCGTGTTCCCTATATCATTCTTAGCTCTTCTGATCCACTACCAACACCCTCCTCTTCCTCCTCCTTTTCCTCCTTATCCAGTGGGAATTCCAATCCTTTCTTGAAAAAAGAAAATTATGAGTCTTTTAATGCCCCCATTAAACAAAACAACAAACAAAACAAAACAAAAGGAAGCCCTTCTTGCAGAATGTGAATGTCACAGATTTGACCACTGCTGTTGGTTTTGCTGTTGACTTCATTCAAGGTTGTGCTTGTGCTTGCTTTTAATTTGATTAACTTTTTTCCTCTTCTCCAAAATATGAAAAAATTCTCAGTTTTTTCCCATAAAAAGTAGATTATGCTGAGAGAGCCCACTGAACTTGGGTTGTTTCTCCATTATGTGGCATAGGGACCTTCCAAGGTAAACAGTCTCCATTATGTCTCCTCGCTGAGGCCTCTGGGAGAATCCATGGCACTGTGGGAGCCCAGCTTAGGTCCCTTACCATCAGTGCAAAAGGAACAACTCAAATCATTACCTTGCGCAGCGCTGCAGCCCTGTATAGTCAGGACAATATTAGTAAGCACTGGCAAAGGGAAAGGCTTCATCTCATCAAGTCCATGTTCTCACGACTCTGAAGACAGTACCCTAGTTCACAAGACAGGATCACCATGGTGCAGTAATTTATGGGAACCACACACTCGGGCACCGTTTCCTATATGGAATTTGCTTCCAGAAGAGGCAGTGGTGGCAACCAGCCTAGACAGCTTTAAGAAAAGGTTAGACAAATTCATGGAGGACAGGTACATCAATGACTAATAGAATGGATGGCCAGATGCCACCTACAGGTTGGAGAGACAGTCAGGATGCCTCTAAAGGCCATTTGAAGGGAGTCGAGAGCAGGTGAAAGTTTCACCTTTGTCTTCTGCTTGAGATGCCCAGAAGCAACTAGTGGGTCACTGTGAGACAGAATGTAGGACTAGATGGGCTGTGGCCTGATCCAGCAGGGATCATCTTACGTTCCTTTAAACCATCTCTGAGAATTCCACAGTGTATCAGATCATTATAAAATATATTTAAATTCATTTTATCTCCATGTGTTTAGAAACTTAGGATTATCTAACTCCTTATGCTACAATTATATAATTAACAGAGATGTGGATGAGCGTTTCGGGGTCATCCCAAATGGCTCCAACTGAAGTGAACCAGTTTGAACTGAAGTGAATGGGCTGGTTTGGTTCAAATTTGAACTTATTGCCTTCAGGCAGCAAAGTGTACGGTTTGATTTCACCATGTTCAAACACTTTCCAACCAGAGCTGTGCACAAATATTCATGGTATTTGTTATTCATACAAATTTGTACAAATAATGGCATTCAGAGACGAATCGAAGGACCTGTTCATCCACAAACCAGATTTGATTGAAACTTCGGCGAAGGCTGGATCCCCCTGTGGCCTACCATGTCCCCCATGGCCTCCCGTGCCCCCCATACCTTTGGTCACACCACCGCTGCTGCAACTCTCCTTCTAGGCCCAAGTAGGCCTTCCAGTTCTGCATGCGCAGTTCCCACTCTGTTGCGCAACCCCTTGTTGGGGGGCTGCACATGTGGACCCAGAAATGCTGTTTTGGCTTCCAAAGGGTTTGCGCATGCAGCTCTCCATCTGGGGATCCCGAATGGGGAGCTGCGGACCCAGAACTGGAAGGCCTGTTTCGCCCTCTGAACAGTGCTGAAATAGGCCCGGAGGTGCCACCACAGCCTCCATAAAGGCAAGGGAGTGTGGCAGAGTGGAATGAGAGGCTGTGGCCACATCGTCCACAGTCATTCTGATGCTCTTCGGAAGCCAAAGCAGCACTTCTGGGTCTGCGCATGCAACATTCCATCTGGGGAATTGAGATCCCCAGATGGAGAGTTGTGCGTGCAGACCCAAAAGGGCTATTTTAGGCAGGTTCCGAGCTGCATGGTGTGCAGTGGCAGCAGGTGAGGGGAGGGAGGGCAGGGAGGGAGGGAGGTGTGTGTGTGGGTGTTCGCTTCATTTCATGCATGAATATCCATACTATTATTCATGTACAGAACAAAACAACCCTGATTTGTGTGTGTGGTGGGGGGGAATTCAGCCAGAGCTGAATACTTCCCACTGGGAAATTGGCTTCGTGCGCCCCCCCTTCTTCAAACTTGATTCAAACAGGGTACATTTTGATAGGTTTGTTAGAACACCCTTTTGTTCGGTTCAAATTCAAACTCTGCTTTTCAAACAGGCAGGATGTTTGATTGGAACATGGAATGCTTCCAGCACCTCTGTTCTCCTTGAATCAATTGAAAGCCAAACCAGTCTGGTGCACCTCTAACACCTCTTCCCTGCGGTCTTGCATGTATGGAGTTTTGTTTACATGTCCACACAACATTCACTAAACGGGTGCCCTCCAAATTCCTATCAGCTTCAAGTGGCACAGCCAGATACCTGTAGGATCCAAGGCTGGCAAAGGCTGTTGTTAAAAGGTCTCAGGTAAATATCTTCCACCTTTTGCAGGTTTTTGTGCTCTTATTGGCCAAGATCAACAAGTGTTTCCCCAATCCTCATAAACCTATTATACTGCCCAGATTCTGTTTCTCTTAAAGTCCTCCTGCTATCAAGGCCTATTCATTAATTTTATTCCCCTTTCAACCCTTGCTGGAATTCTAGATCGCATCCAAAATTTTTGCGTAACAAAATCTGGCAGCAATTATCATACGGCTACGGCAGAGAAGCTCCAAAGACCAAAGGCATCTCTCTCTGGGCCCTGCCCAAGGTCCTTCAGCACATTCTTGAGCAATTTCTTTTCCCTTGGCTGGAATGTGTCCTTTGGTGACGTGCAGGGATATTCGAATCCATCAAAATATGGACATTCAAATTCAAATTGGGTTTTCAAAAATCCGAATTTAAACATTCGAATGGATTTCAAACTTTTGAAATTCCGATATGGATTTTCAAATGATTCGAATGAATAGATACGTAAATATCGCATATGAATATCATACGTATTTGTTCATATAATACGGTTAAAACGGGACGCATACGGAACGAATACGAAAAAAATAAGGGATGAACGCATATTCAAAAACTGGATACGAATGTTCCCGACATTCATATCTACGGATTCGAATTGGATATTTGAAAATCCAGATTTAAAAATTCAAATCGAATTGGATATTCGGATATTTGATCTGAAGAATTTGAATCCAAAAAATACATTCACGCACACCATAGTGTCCTTGAACGGTGGTCATGCTGCTGGCTTGCTTGCCTGCATGGAAGAAAGAGAGACGTTGGCTGGTGAACCATGGTGAGAATGTGGCAGCTTCTACATTTGGCCCATGGCCCATGACCTCATACCATACCTGAACGTCCATGAAGGCCACATGTGGTCTTGGTCGTGACAATGTTCCTCTTCCTTTTCCTGGTGCGTAGCTTGCTCACAAAGAAGTGAGACCTGTTGAGTTCAGTAGGACTTACTTTAACCAAAGCAGACTCACAATTCCAAACATAGCAGCTCTATCTGCTGCAAAGATTAGGACACACCCTGCATGAACTGGTTATTAGACAGGCAGGCAGATTCTAGTGTTGATTTTCTTGGACATATCAAGGTCTGGTATATAAAATTAGAAGGTCTAGCATCTGGAGCTTCTGAGCCTGAGGCCATTTCCACACAGGGCCCAAAGACCCCATTAGGAACCCAATGGGGGCCCGTGTGGTATGGATTCTCCACTGATGACCCCATGAGGACCCAATGAGGACCTCATGAGGGATGTACAGTCTGCATGAGTGCATCAGGATCCAGATTTAATGGTGTCTTTGGACCCTTAAGTTCGGATTACCAGTAGAGTCCCTCAAGAGACAACCTGTGAGGTGCGTGGGGCTGTGAGGGCTCAGAAAAGAGCTGTGACTAGCCCAAGGTCACCCATCTGGCTTCATGACAGATTGCAGAATCAAACCTGAGACTCCCAGATAAGAGTCCGCCTCCCTAACCACTAGACCAAAGTGGCTCACACAGTATAAAAGCCAACTCTTCTTCTCGGTAAGAATTTGAGCCATGACTGAAAGGAAGGTGGTGAAAAAATGGAGGGCAGACAAAACCATGAAGGCCTCTGAGATGAAGCACAACAGGGCCCAGTTTAACAAGGTGTGGCACCTAATAAAGTAATGCATTGTTTTTGTTGAAAGCATTGAGAGCCATACTGCAAGAAGGAGACCGTAAAATTCCAGCCCACATGTCGATTGTACCGTGCAACGGATGGAGTTTATTGCGTCGTACATACCTGGGATATCTCAGGCTTGGAAAGAAATGCTTCTGCCCTCCTAGACAGCAGGACACCTGTTTGCTGAGATTCGCCTAATCCCAGTTTGATGATTTTCATCCTCCCACTGCCTTCGGCAGAGCTAGAAGAAGCAAGATGGCCTACACAGCAGATGAGAAATGTTATGCATGCCAACAGGTGTGGTAACAAGCCACTTTACAAAAGCAAATAATAATAATAATATTAATAAAAGATTTGCAAGGCAAATTTCTAACTGCCCCACATCTGCTAGACAATATGAAGCAACTTGAAGGATCCTGGGCTTTGGAAACGCAGCTGTTTAGAAAAGACTTCAGATTAAGCAGCCTTCAAGGATGAGATACTGTAAGGAAACTTGAGTGATGTGGAAGTTCAGAGCAAGGGTGATTCAACCCTGGCCAGTATACTGGGCCTGCTGGATTGTAGCCACACACGTGCAAAAAAAAAAAAAAATGCATTTGCAAATCAGAACAATTTAATTACAAAAAGGACCAACTTTACTTTGGGGATTGTTTCCAGGGTCTGATCAGATACGGAGAAGATGGAATACAATTAGGAGAGCTGAAGGAGCGCCTTCTCCCATATAAACCTGCCTGTACACTGAGATCTCGAGAAGAGGGCCTTCTTGAAGTTTCTTCTCTTGCAGAAGTACAGGGTATAGGGGCATACAAGAGGCCTTCTCTGTGGTAGCTTCTAGACTTTGCTCCCTCTTGGGGTTCGTCAGGCGCCTACATTGTACACTTTTCGGCACCTGGTGAAAACGTATCTTTTCAACCAGGCTTTTGCCATCTAAATAGCTTCCTCAGGTTGCTGTCCTGTTAGGGAGGGGGTTGGATATGGGAGGGAGGGAGGGGGTGATATTTTTAATTGTGTTTTTTTTTCTTTTGATATGTTTTATTCTTATTGTAAGCCATCCTGGGACCATTTGGTGAAGGGCAGAATATAAATTACATGCATGCATGAATGCATACCTGTCCTGCTTTGCTTGCTTTACAGATCTCAGAGAACCAGGATGTCCACATAGTTTGCATCCACGCTGAAAACTCAGTTTGAATTGAACCTGAATTAAGGATATACATGGCAATCTCAACATAGACTTGGGATATAGGGGTGGAATCACATGGTATGGCTAAATCAACTCTCCCCTCAGACTTTTCCAAAATAGCAAAATGACTTACCTTGTCCGGATGCTTGCTTTTGGCATGGACTGTGATAGAAATGCCCCTTGTGCGTACATGGGGCCGAATCCAGCCCAGAAATTATCACCATGCATGCATGGGACAGGGGAGGGGGGGACAGCCACCCACTTCCACGTATTTTATGCCATCAAAATACCCAGAGGTTGCTGCCATGCCAACATGGGAGCAAATGCCCAGACAGGTAAAAATGCCCATATCCGCCCAGGGAACAAAGAGGCAATTGTGGTATCCAAATAAGTTTGGCATTTTCCTCCCACCGTCTGGAGGCAGCCCAAATTGTCCTTCAAGTTATTTGGATTGTCAGAAGAGACGGCATTTTTGAGAGGACAGAATTTCTCTTGGCAATATTACCTGATTCCTCTTTCAGAGGAGAAAAAAACACGGAAAATGCGCTCAGAGGGAGGGCAGCCAATTAGCACCGGAAAAGAGGCTCTTCATAAACAAGCAATAATGAGAACCAGACCTGACTTTGCTTCAGGAGGCCCTATAGGCAATCCGGAAGCTGTAAGGACCAAGGAAAGGATTTTAAATACACTCTAACCTATTCTAGAGCTAAAAGACTAGTAATGAGACCTAGGTTTTTCTTCAAAAAAAAAACAAAAAAACCAGAAACTGATACATTTTTCCAGGAGATATGATAGATGACAGATAAAACTCATGAAACAGGGACACTGACAAATAGTTTGTGGCAGAATTCAGTTTTACATTCCCCTTTTCAGGCAATGGAATCCAACACAAAGGCCAAAGACGAATTGGTAAAGCCTTGAATAGTCTCCACTCATCCATAAAAACACATGGAAAGTTGACAGATGAATCTGGATGTTCCACAAGAATCTAGAAGATCAAATTAGAGGAATTATTTTTCTCCCTCTCTTTAATATTCTGTATAATCAAAATTGGAGATCACAGAACACTTTAGGGATCAGTGCAAGGGCTTTTCCCCATATTATCTCAACCAACACCTAGAAGCAATAAGAAGTGTTGTGTGTGGATTCATTTAACTTTTATGAAGTATAGGCCGCATCCCCATTATAAGCTTAATGCAGTTTCCCTAAACCTAAATAATAGAACTGGATGTAAATGCGAATTTGCCTGACCCCATTACTTTCAACTCAGTCGCATTGGATCTTGATTCTGAGGATCACAAGTGGTGTACGTGACTCAAGGGGGGACTCAAGTGGCTACTTTTTAAAAGCCACTTTTGGGGGCTCCCCTGCCCTCTTCCTCCTGGCATGAACGTGCCACCCATAAGGGACCCCTTCACAGAGCCTAGCTGGGTGGCTGGGTGGCTGCCGCTTGCCTGGATGGAAGAAAAACGGCAGCGGGCAGTCAGTGATTCTTTCCCCTCCTCTCCCCATTGCCCAGGGCACACAGCAGCAGCGGCAACTCAAGCCCCCTTGCTTTAAACATTCACACATCTCCCAGAACCTGCAGCTGCTTTCCTTTCCCTTTCTAAAGGTCAGAACTCCAAAGAGTTAGAATTGTGCAAAATTGCGACATTGTTATCAGGTTGAAGTGCTTGGATTGCTACAGTGTAGCGGCTGCTGTAAAGGGTGGATTTTTACACTGAAATCACTATCTTTGGAAGCAAGCTATTGGGGGAGGGAAACCCTAAACATGGATTCTCATCCCTTAAAACGGTACGGTCCCAACAGTAAAAAATGTAACACGTATCAAGCGCATGAACCGGAGTGAGACCTGTTGAAATGAGGGTTAACATTTACAACACTTTGGAGCGATTTAACACATGGAAAGCGTGTTAAGCCAAACTGACATGGGGTCTGCGAGAATTGAAACTGTATTGAAACCGAATTGAGCTTGTAATGGGGATGCGGCCAATGTCAACCAGCAAATGCGCCAACTGATTCAAATTCCAGTGTCTGAATGCAGTCAAATTCAGCTAAATTTTGAAGGTTACTGACATCCATGCACATCCCTAGCCTGTCCTCCATGGATTTGTCTAACCCTTTCTTAAAGCCAACTAGGCTGGTAGTTGTTACCACCTTTTCTGGCAGCCAATTCCATAGACTGATGACCCTCTGGGTGAAAAAATCCTTCCCCTCAACCTGATCTTCCTTTCCTACCCATCAGCTCCATAGAATGCCTCCTGGTTCTAGTGTTCTGTAATAGGGAAAAGAATTTGGGCATTATCTAACAAAAAACAAACAAACAAACCACCTTAGGATTAGGTAACGTGGAAATAAAATGACTAGGCACTTTGTTGATATACTCTTTCCTCTGAAGATGGAAAGAAGATGGATTGAACCATAGGTGTGACCACAGCTCTGTAGGATCGTTATGTTGGATCTACCTTTCTTTTCTTGCCCATCCCTACATTTTCCTAGACATAAGGGCTGCACCACTTTGATGAGTGCCGAAGTTGTGGTACAACAGAAAAGCCACGTGCCAGCCTACTTCTTATAAAACCAATAATCCAAGGACAACTGGCTTTTTTTAATTTAGAAACATCTGCCCAACAGCTGCATCAGGGCTGGCGCTGTACTGCTCCATTTCACCATCATTTCTGGATGTTAAATAATTTGCAAACAGCAGGGAAAAAAAGAAAGAAAAATCATGATGATGGTGATGATGGTTTGAGAGTGAAGGGGAAGACGATAAAGGGATGAAAAGGCCATTTCTTGACCTCAGAAAACTGGGCACTTTTCTTTCTCTTTTCTTTTTCTTTTGCACATCTGGAGAAACAAAGAGAGGCAGCTGAGAAAAAGCAGATGCTGCAGAGTTCAGCTCTGTGCCTCCCAAAGCAATGCTGCTTCTGTTCTCTTCCAAAAGCAACAGGAAAGCTCCTATCAAAGCCCACAGGACACGTGTGTTCCCCTTGGTTAACTATCGCTGCACCTGTGAGCCAGTTTGGTCTAGTGGTTAGGGAGCCAGACTCTTATCTGGGAATACTGGGTTCGATTCCACCCTCCCCCATGAAGCCAGCTGGGTGACCTTGGGCTAGTCACAGCTCTCTTCCGAGCTCTCACAGCCCCACCCACCTCACAGGGTTTCTGTTGTGGGGAGAAGAATAGAAAAGCTTTGTCAGCCTCTTTGAGTGCCCTTAAATGGGTGATAAAAGCGGGGTAGAAAAGCCAAATCTTCTCCGTCTTCTTCCAGCACCATCTCCTATGACTACAGCGGAGGTAGCCACAAGACGTCCAAGACACTTATGGAACTGCCAGGAGTGGGCTGGGTCAGCATCACCGAGGACGGTTGTCAAGGCAACAGGCATCGTCACAAGGGGGACCCAATAAGTTTTCTTTCTGGATAGATGAATCATCATCATCATTTACCGTCACTGCCCGATCAGTGGGTACAAACTTTATGTGGTTTGAGCACATGCATGCTATAGGGAACTAGAAGGCTATGTGCCAGAGGGCCACCCAAACCTGTCAAATATGGTGCCAGGGATGCCATGCCTGCGATGTACTATATTGGACCTCTTCACATGGGTGAAAAGGGTTTAGGCAACAAACAACTGTTGCTTGGCAGACTTTGGGATATCACCAGGAGTATCTCTCATTTAGGTGAGTGGATATGCCCCACCGATTGGTCAATGTATACAATGCAAATATATCAAGAGAGAGCTTGCACAAAACAAGGCACTTAATATAAATAAGTGGTTAATGAATTAACTTTCTGTTCAATAAGTGCCTTGACTTTTTTCAAGCATAGTCCCTTTTATTCAGCATTCACCAGCATTACAAGCGGTGAGAGCAAGAAAAACTAAATGCCCTGAAAGATCATTTATTTCCTAGGTCAACAAGGACCATGTCAAGATGCTTATTAGTTTGTAGTTGGCGAATAGGCTCTTCCAGCAGTGCTGCAGTCTTCATCCCTGGTTCCTCAGACTCAGGATGTTCAGCAGAGGAACCAGGGATGAAGACTGCAGCTCTGCTGGAAGGGCATATTCGCCAACTACAAACTAATAAGCATCTTGCATGCAATCATCTGAGCATAACCATGGCTGAGAAAAGTTGCATATGGATTATTGATGTGGTAGTAGCTGGAAACTGGAGAGCTGAGAAGGATCCAGGAATGTGGGTGACACCTATGGATGGAGGCAGCAGCTTAAATGCTTTTAAAAATTAAAAATAAAAAGTAGAGTTCAAGAGAAACAGCTGGAAAAGTTCATGAGATAATGAAGACCTGCAAATTGAAATCAAGTATCTGTGGAAAGCGAAGGACATAGTTGTGCTGATAATTATTAAAATATAAGAACTTAAGAGGAACCCAGCTAGACTGGGCCACAGTCCACCTATTCCAGCATCCCGTCTCACACAGTGGCCCACCATCTGTTCCTGGCCATCTCAAGCAGAAGACCTGCTCTCAGCTCCATTCAAACACCCTTGTGAGAGGCACCCTACCTAGTAGTCCTAGTATTCTTAGTGCAGCTGTACAGAATATGGCTGATTTTCAGCTCCACCTCCAGCCCATTCCTGCAAGTCCCACATTGCTGCAAAGGGCTCTTGGGGGATCCATGCAGCATGTGCTCCCTTTCTGCACTTCTGTCATAGGTCATATCCCCATGCAGTCTATAGTCTGAATCAAATCTGAATTCGGCAAGGAGCATCCCCATGCAAAGCCCCCAAACTGGGCTACATGCAGACCACATTGCCCAAATCTGCAGTAAATTTAGTCCTGAAGAAAACTGTTCTCATTACGGTTCGGGAGGCAAGCCCTCATTATTTTGGAGGCTGAATCTGTGCATGGGGACGCTCCTGGGTTATTAGGGGAGGAGATTGATGCTTGCATCATTAGCGGGCAGGTTTCGCATCCTGTGCTCACCATTCCTGTCCTGTGCACTGGAGATTACAACTGTTTGAGCATTTTTGGCAACAAATGGTGACTGAACAGAAATGAGTCTCTTTCTGTGACCATTATTCCCCGCTCTTTCCCAGTTGCCAAGGCAGTAAGACAAATAGAAACTTCAGCGCCCCAGTTTTACAGCGAAAGATGTGATTGCCATTCCATGAGTCTCTTTCCATGACCATTATTTCACCCCCACCCCACCCCGATCGCCAAGCCAGGCATGATAATTTAATTTAAATGGCTTAATTTAGTGCACGAGCAGTAAACTGCTGTACAGGGTGGAGTGGAGGTGCGCACCTCTGGTAAACTGCTGCCAAACCCCATAGAGGCTTTGCAGAACGATCTGGCTTTTTCATTTTTTTTTTTTAAGTATTATATTTTTATTGCCTTTCGGCCCTATGTGCCACAGTCAGGGAAAGAGGTGTTGAGTGGCATTTCCCTGCCATCACTACAGCAGGTGGCACAGGGGTTGGCAACGTCAGCCCCATTTCCAATCAGGAGAGTGGGGGGCAGAGAGAAAAAGATGGCATTCCCCCATGCAGGGGTTTAGTGCAGTTTGCATGGGGACACCCATAATTGAATTGAGCTCGCGTTATCAGCAAATGCATGGGGACAGCTCAATTCAAATTCAGCCCTGCATCCAGATTAAAAAATTTCCAATCTGCACTAAACAGAGTGCATATGGCCATAGAGGCACTGTGGCCTCCCAATCTAGGTTGCATCCTGAAGGAGGTTGTGTGGTTGAAGCTTAAGATTTGTACATTCTTTGTTGCAATCATAGCTGAAGGGCAGCATAGACTTCCACTTTAATAGAAATCTTCAGCCTCTTTCCTTCTAGAAATCTGGATCAGGGTGTGTGAAAGAAAGTCATGGCTCAGTTCCATAACTGGAAGCCATGCCGGTTCCTGTCCTAAATTCACTTCAATCTCCTTTTCTTTCCTCTGACGTCAAAAGCAACCTGATCTAATTAAGAGAGTCCTTTTTTTGATTGTCCATCTATCAAGTGTGCCAGGCTTGCAAGTGGCCTGCCAGATCTGAGGCACCTTTGGCCAAATGGATTCGTCTTTTTACACATGGTGCCCTCAAGGCCAGGACCAGACAGACAGACAGATGGAGGTTGAATCATGCTGTTAAGTTGGATGCTGCCTCTTGTGAAAATGGACCCATTGTTATGAAGGCCAAGGAAGTGAACTGGGAACTCCAGCCTGCCATTGCAGAACTGTTTCATTTAAGGATGTACAAATGTTCTAAACTTTCGAAATTCGATCAAATTCCATCGAATGTGGACATTCGAACTCGAATAGAATGCCCACACATCTGAATTTAAACATTCATTCAAATGATTTGAAACGTTCAAATGTACAGATATGTATGTTTTGACATTCAATTCAAATCAAATGCAAAAAAAAAAACCCCACCCCATTTGTGCACATTCCTAGTTTCGTTTTCCCACCAAAAGGAGGAAGAGAGAAGGAGAAGGAGAAGGAAAAGAACTGAATTGCTAAGTATCCAGTTTCGGATCCACAAGAACCGTCAATGACATGGCTGCCAAACTCAAGTTCTTTTGGACAAAATATAGTCATCTGTTATGATTCAGTCTGCTCAAAGTTGCGCCAAAATGTGATATGTGTCTGTTTGCCATCTTTGGGAAATTGGGGCCAAGGGGAACCCCAGTGATATAAGTCAGTGCACCCCAGGCTATCAACAATGTTTGATGCTTTGAGCTTTTAGAGTGGGATCCAGGAGGAAATGGAGAGACCGGGTAGCATCCACTGGGACAGTGCTGGAGACCCTCTGCAGTCTATTATGACTCCTGCCAAGCCAATTCAGATCTCCCAGAGCTATTTAAAGTCAGTGATTGTCACGATCCCCAGCGTTCCAGCAAGTGCCTGCCCTCTCTAGGAGTAGCTTGGCCCTGTTAGGATGCTGAGTTCGTGCAACGGCCGAGTGAGTACTACAGTGTAAAACACAGACACAGGTAGCAAGCGGTCTGAACAGTAAACTAAAAACAGGTTTATTATTATACATAAGCAATACTAGAAAGATAATAAGGTTCAGGTAGTTGTTGGCTTAAATTTGCAAGCTCTTAAGGCTAGGAGCTACCCCTTTCTCTAAAGGAAAATAGTTCCTTTTTAAAAGACAAACCTCTCCACGTTCCTCACCCCCGGCTAGCTCTGCCACAGCCCAAGCCAAGCCAGTGTACCAGAACGTGGCTCTAGATGATCACAAGGCACAGCCCATCCTTGCTTGACCGATCATCCAGCCTGGTCAGTTGCTAGTGAAGTCTCCCTCAGAGCCACAATCCTCCACGATTGTCTCCTTCTGAAATCACTCAGCCACAAGACCAATGGTCAGCTACTGGTCCAGCTCTCTCAGGTTCAGCTCTCTTCTGTTCCCTTCAGCTCTTGTCCCAGCACGAAGACACCCTCTGCTGTACTCTGTGTTCCTTTATACCTTTTTTCTGTGGCCCTGATTGGCTGCCACTTCCTGGGGAAAGCTGCTGGAATAAAATGCTGCTGGAGAGTCCTAAGAGAAACTCCTGTCCCTCACCCCTGATTGGTAGGAACTCCTCCTCTAGCCCCTCCAGCACCCAGATCCCCAGACATCTTTTCCCTCCAAAAATCAGCTGTAGCCAATCATTGCAGCAGGGCCCGGGCAAGATTTCCCGCCCTATCTGCTGCCAAAACCCAGGGCTTGCAAAAGGCTGTTTGCAAAGAGGCTGGCTATTGCAGCTTGCTAGAAGCCTGCAAGGCCAGAAAGCAAAACAGTTTGCAGCCTGTACCCAGAAACCGTCACAGTGATTTTTGCCCATGTTAAAGCAGGCATAATCACATCCTGTAAATAACAAGTAAAGCCAAACATCTAGAGATGTTGCTAAAAGAGAGTCCAGATATTTAAAATAGGAGTGAGGATCTGTGTATGGGATACACCCACCCTGGAAAAACACGCAGTCCCATCATCTGCAATTGGGGCCCTTAATTTGTGAACTGAACGCAAAGGCATTGCAAGCAACTCAACTCATTCGCAAAACAAACACTGATTGGACCCCAGAGCAAGGGTGTTACGTTGCCTTGGCTGGCGTCCGATAAGGAGAAGGAGAAGCAAGGAAGAAGGAAGGGAGACATGCTGCCTCCAGGCAGTGATAGAGAACGGATGCAAGTTGTGCGTTTATTTCCAAAGGATTTATTGCCCCATTTGGGAACACAGGTAAAGAGGCCTTGAGTCACCTAGTTTTTAAAAGAAGCACCTAAAGGCTTTGTAACTTTCTCTTGGCCTTTGCCTCAAAGCTTAGCAACCTCTTTGTTCATCATAACAAATGTTACAGACTGATTTGCTGTCGCTGCATGGATTTTCCAAGGCCCTGATGATCACCAGCAGTAGCAGGCTGGGATTGGCTCAGGAGTGTTGCAGCCATCCCACCCACCCCACCTGCCCTTAACTCACCTGAACTTACAGTTGGGTCTAGTGGTTAGGGAACCAGATTCTTATCTGGGAATACCGGATTTGATTCCACCTTCCTCCACAAAGCCAGCTGGATGACCTTTGGCTAGTCACAGCTCTCTTTCTGAGCCCTCACAGCCCCATCAACCTCACAGGATGTGTCTGTGGTGGGGAGAAGAACAGAAGATTTGTCAGCAGCTTAATGGTGAGAAAAGCAGGGTAGAAAAGCCAACTCTTCTTCCTCCACCTCCTCCACCACCACCACAATGCCAGCTGGGTGACCTTGAGCTAGTCACAGCTCTCTTCTGGGCTCTCACAAGGTGTTCTGTTGCGGGGAGAAGAATAGAAAATTTGTCAGCTGCTTTGAGTCCCCGTAAATGGGGGGTAGAAAACCAAACTCTTCTTCTTCTATCACTCCAAGAGTGATTTTCTCCTGTCTGTGAAAGAGGCAGATATACAGAGGAGGAATGTGCAGTTGTTGTTGTTGTTGTTGTTGTTGTTGTTGTTGTTGTTGTTGTTGTTGTTGTTGTTGTTCACTTTGCACTGAAGCGAATGCCAGTGTCCTTCCCATTTGTGCAAACTGGGCCACCACGAAAGTAGGCATCCTCAGTTTTTGCATCCAACATTCAACCAATTCTTCACCTGAGGGAAAAGTCAGACAAGCCATAAACAATGGAAAACTGACTGAGCCAATTCTTTGGCTGTGACTGAGTGAGTGAGAGAGAGGAAGATCTGTGGGGCAAGGCTGGTGAAAGAAATGTAGGGCAGATGCCACTGCTTCTACATAGAAGCACCACCCGTGGGTATGTCCACCTCAGGCAACGTCTCAGATTGGTACTGGCCCTTGGACGCTGATCCAGGTAAGTGCTGGCCCAGGGCACTGAGCGTACCCATGTAATCAGCAACCCGGCGTCATGGGTGGGTGTGGGAGAGTGCATGCGGGTAGGGTTAGCGTGTCGGTGTGGCACACTTTCCCTAATTGGACTAGGTGATGTTTGCTTGTTTGTGGAGGGGCGTTGCAAAGAGTTTGGTTTGCATTGCACGATCAGTAGGCCTATTCGCACGAGGGCCTCTGTGGCGTGATTAGGCCATCCCCGGGACAGAGCATTCGCTATGTTGGGCAGGCAGTTCCGTCCAGAACTGTCCTGTCCCATTCCAGGGTGGCCTAATCTCGGCCAGAGTGTAGAGCACAAAATCCTTCTCTACACCCGGCCCAAGCCATCTCCAGTCATCCCAGAGTTGTCCAGCAGGGAGAACATTCACACCCTTCCTGCTGGACAGCTCTGTGCCCCGGCCCAGCCCTCCACCATTGGGTCGCTATCGACCCGCTGGCCAGCAGCCCTTTTCGGGGGCGGGGCAACATTGGGCCAGACTGTCCCGATGTCTGGCTGGCTGCTGCTGCCCTGATCCAGCTGGCAACAGCCAACAGGGACCCCCTGGTGCCCACCCCCACTCAGGAGCCTGTGCCACCCGCCAGCCCCACACGCCTCAGGTCAGCGTGGGGGTGGTCTACCATCATGTGTGCCTGCACACAGAATACCAGATTGCTCCAACAGGCCATGCGGCCAGAGACCAATCCAGGACCTCCGATGAGGTAAGTCCTGGAGCACGGGGCTGGTGGGTGGCACAGGCCCCTGGGTGTGGGTGAGCATCAGGGGGTCCCTGTTGGCTGTTGCCAGCTGGATCAGGGCAGCAGCAGCCAGCCAGACATCGGGACAGTCTGGCCCAATGTTGCCCCACCCTCGAAAAGGACTGCTGGCCAGCGGGTCAATAGCTACCCAATGGCAGCAGGGCAGGGCAAGGTGTCCCGCCCGCACGGCAGCCTTTTTGGGTTAGGACAAGCAGAGATGGATTCCTCCTTCACACCTGGGCAGGTAAGGGGCACGTGGGAACGCATCCCTTACCTGCCCAGGTGTGAATGGGGAATCCCTCCCCACGTGTCCTAGCCTAACTGCACTGCAGCCGTAGTGCGAAAGGGCCTATGGTGACTGGACTGGATTCTGATGAGGAGAGAATCGTCCCCCTCTTATCCTTTCTGAACTGGAGCTCTCTATTGCCTTTTCTGGGTAGCCTATATTACTTGTGGGGAGGAATCAGACATACTGGCTGAAATTTCAGCTATACTGAAATCTGCACTACAATCTTGCCTCCTGCCTAGGGCGTCTGTCACAGGAGAGTGAGAACGTAGCACAGGATATCTCACTTTTCAGGGTCCCTAATCCATGCCTTGAGTGGGTATTTTCCTACACATGTAATTTCTAAATATGCCACTGGGTGAGTAGGGACACAGTGCCTGCCATTGGATGCCAGAGCAACTGGAGCTCGGAGGCTGGCTGGTTGGTCCTGCTGACCTTGCTGCTCTTCACCATGGGGCTGGTGGTGGGTTGATTCCATCATAAAGTCCCAAGCAGGAAGCCCTGTGCAGGGCTGGGCTGGCAGCATGGGAGTGGCCTAAGGGCCTGGTGAGAGACATAGGGCTAGACAAGCCACTTCACACACTCTCAGTGTGTTCAACAGGGCTTGGGTTGCTCAAGGGCAACCATCTGGTGCCTACCCAAGGTCTGAGACCCGAATGGCTTGCCCTTTGGGTCATTCCTGAAAGTATACTGTCCATGTGCAGGAGTCAGAGGCCTGCAAAAAGCACCATGGCCATCCAGTTCCAGCAAGTTGGCTAAGCTGATCAGAGGGCCCTATTCACCACCTTCAGGGCACAATGTTCCAGCCCCACCAGAGTTGCCTCAGCTTGAACCAAGGCCTCTGTCTGAAATGGAGTTGCTCTAGGAGCATCCATCCTGGCACCCCTCTCCACGTGCCCACATCCAAACCAGGGATGTGCATGGATTTTTTTAAATTTTTTTATTATTTTTTGGCATTCAAATTCAATTCAGAGGGGAGGGTTGAATTAACCACCACAGCACCTGCATGTGCAGACATGTGCAAAATGTTTTCCTTGGGCCTCTCTGCACTAGTCCTTATTCTGGATTCTCTCCTGGAACAGAAGAAGCATATACTGGTGCAAAATACAGCAGACCTCCACCCAGGGATCACCATAGTCTGTCCTTGAATGCGGATGGCAGGTCCTTATTCCAGGACATAATCCAGGATAAGGCCCAGTGCAGAAAGGACCTTTGAAAAGCACCAGGAAAACAGAGCTCTTCTTGTGTCTCCCACTGTTAAGCCAACTGTGAGAGACTTCAGACTTGCCACAGTCTGGCTGCCTCTGTCAATGGCCGGCGTGCCAAGCGACAGGGTACATCACAGACGGATCTTTCACTCCAAGCTGGAAAGCATCCATCCTCCAAAAGAAAAGTGTCCAGAGAAGCTGGATGTTTGGAGAAGTTCCTCACCTGTTCAGGTTCTCCTAATCTGCCTTTTTAAAGGTTTTACAGCAGCGGGGAGAACCTCAAAGATTTATGAACTTGGTACAACACCAGAGCATTCTGAACTGAAAAGCTTCTCTGTCTTTAACTGAGGCTCAGAAGAACTTGTTTCAAGAACTGTTTTCAGTGGAGTTAAAGTCCAAGGGAGACCTCAGGAGATGCAAGGCATTCACACCTGTCGTTTTGACCTCCATCCAAAGGCCAGTCCGCCTGTAAGCCAAAACAGGACCGAATAGTAGATAAAACCTGGGCTGTCACAGCATGTGAACAATGAAAGACAGCATAATATCTGGGGCCGATATCTGGGGCTTCAGTGGCGTTTTGCATGTCCACATGTCGCTTTGCAACTGTCATTTTTCATTTCAATGAACTGCCAATAATAAGGTTTACTGCCACTAAGCATCTCAATTAATTGTTCTGCTTCAGTTTGGTCTAGTGGTTAGGGAGCCGGTCTTTGATCTGGGAATACTGGGTTTGATTCCACACTCCTACACAAAGCCCATTGGGTGACCTTCAGCTAGTCACAGCCCTCTTCTGAGCTCTCATAGCTCCACCCGCCTCACAGAGTGTTCTGTTGTGGGGAAGGTTTGTCAGCAGCTTTGAGTCGCCTTAAGGGAGAAGATTAGAAGGTTTGTCAGCAGCTTTGGGTCCCCTTAAATGGGTGAGAAAAGCTGGGTAGAAAAGCCAACTCTTCTTCTCCTTCTTCTATGAAGCCACCTGGGTGACCTTGGGCTAGTCACAGCTCTCTTCTGAGCTCTCACAGCCCCATCTACCTCACAGGGTGTCTGTTGTGGAGAGAAGGGTAGAAAGCTTTGTCAGACGCTTTGAGCCCCTTTAAATGGATGAGAAAGGCAAGCCATAAAAGGCAACACTTCTTCTTCTGCACTTGTGGTCTGTTCAGATGGTTGCCCATTCTTACAGAGGGAGGTAAGTAACTGAGGTTTGTTTTGTTAGCACTTCTGCCAGATCCTCATGGACAAAGCAAATGAGGAAGATGTATTTTTTAAAAAAAGATGGACAAACTCCATGCTGTTTTATTTGTTTGTTTATTTACTGAAGTCTCAAAAGCTTTTACTTCCACAAACTTCAGCAGTTGACAGAGCAGGAATACAGTGTGTTTTGCCATAAAGGTATTTTGCTTAGGAATTAGGGGCATTTGAAAACTAGAAACCCCAAGTCTGTTGAAAAAGAATGCAAAAGCAGGACAGAAAGGCACTTAACAGTAAATATTTTTTATTCTTTTTGCACAGAGCGAATAGTTAAAAAATACATTTTTCACAGAAAAAAAATCTAATATACAAATAACTGCAGGCTTTTGCTGCCTACAGGTAATACCCATGCAGGGAAAGGGAAAGGCAGCTCGTAATTCTTGCAGAGTCCTCTTTTCATATTTAGGTTGCATTGCTTTGGATAAAATGACAATATCCATGCAAGAAACATACTTCCCCTTCATTCACTTCCCAGCAGCACTGAGAAAAACTAGCAAGGATTTGCAACACCGGTGTGTTCCCATCACCAATACAGGAGTTGAAGCTGCGTTGGCCGAGATCCAATGCAAAACTGGAGACAAACTGCACCTTAATAAGGACTCAGGATCTAGACCATGGCAACTTCAAACCTGCCAAAGGTCTGGGCACTTTAAGATTCTTGCAGGGCTCTCCATCCTTTTTCCTACCCACTCCACCACTTCTGATCCCTAAAATGGCATGGGCATAGAGTGAAGGAATGCTCTGCCCAGTAGGCACCACCAACCATGCTTCCATTTTGGAACATGGCTCAAGAGCTTCTAGAACATTAACTGTTGCACAGAAGAGGGGATTTCTGTAGCAGTTGCCTTCACATTGATCGTGCCTTTTGAAAATCCCCTCTTCTACCAACCATTAAGGATATGTAGACCCTGATTCACTTTCCATATGGAAACGCTAGCCTCATGTGAGGACACAGCATTCAGAGAATGTCAGTTTCTTGTGGACAACATCTGGAGCAAGTTTTGGGATGGACACTGCCTCTCTCTAAGTAGCACCATTTAGCTAAATACTAGGACTGCCCAAGGCAACAATGTTTTTTTTCTTAATCTCCATCGGTAGGGATGTGCAAGGACATTCAAAATTCATACGAATTTGGCCAAATTTGGACATTCAGAGATTGACATTTGAATCTGAATGGAATGTTTTGATACATTTGTATGGGATTCGTAATATTCATATGCATTTCTATGGGACTGAACTTTTGTATCGAATCTAACCAAGAGGATCTATTCAAAGTAATATGAATTTTCTTGCATTCAATCCAATACGAATTGAATTTTTTTAAAAAAATTGGGCACATCCCTACTCATCAGTACGGGTGAAAAGTTAGGCAGTTAGTAGCCAGAGGGGTTGTTTTGTATCCCACTTGTTTTTAACTGCTGCAGTCATTCCATAAATAGGATTGGCCTGACTTCTGCCATGGAGTGTTGTGAAATTATAATATTGTACCACATAATTGTGTGTGTGTGTGTGTTAATTCTCTTGGTTGGCTGGGTTACCAGTTATCCCACTCGTACTGATGGGGGTTGAAAGGGGAGGAACTAACTAAAAAACATCATAAAAGCTGGCTCTGAATAAATACAAAGCAGACGGAGAAATTTGCACTTTAGAGTAAACCAGAGGGAGCAAAATGCTGAAGGGCAGAGTAATCATTCCATTCTGTTCCAATCATCATTTTCCATTTCCCTGACAGTCAGTATTCCTTGGCGACTGAGCTGGGTATCGGGTTGACTTCTGGTTCCTTCTGACTGCCCGCATTTTCCCTCTGGTGTGGGTATTGGTGCCATTTTTGCTGTGCAGGCAACAACACCCACAGCTTGGTTATTGGAAACACAGGGAACGGTATGTCCAAGATACCATTTGGCGTCCCCGAGATAATTATTTTGCTCCCAGATATGAAAGGCACAACAGTCAAGACTGTGAAGATGGGTGATCCAGTTAGAAGCCAGATGCAATCTTCCCAGGACATTTTCCTGGGTGATGAGAACCTCACTGGTTTTGGCAGGGATCATTAAAAAGAGGAAAAGGGCAGAATAGACACAAGGACTTAAAACTCTCTGGCTAGTCCAGACCCCTGGGCTTGGAGGTTTGGAAGCAAACTGGCCCAACCACTTGGGCTGAGAGCAGCAGTTACTTCTGATCTAAGGTTTACATAAATGATACATTCTTAAATCTTACCCCTGGAATAAATAGAGCAACGCTGAACGCCATCTGCAAACGACCTAAGAGTATACTGAGTACAAGGCAACACAAAGCTCTACCAATCACCTATAAAAAATATATGTTGTGGTTAATCCTAACACACTATACGTTTATATGCAGGCCTCCTTATTTGCACAGATTAAAACAAAGGAGGCAAAGCAAACATTTTTTTTATTTTTCTTCCCTGCGAAAATAAAAAGTCAATTTGCACAGAACACCATTTAATTAGGATTGTGACCAGCTCTGCTGCATAAAATAAATTTGTGTTACACTGAAAATGAAATAATGCTGTTGCACGTATATGATTGAAAGGGGGTGTTAACTGCTTGGTATTCTCATTAACACCCCAGCTTCCTTCGCTTGCCCTCTTTTGTTTGGCCAGCAAACCCATTTGTTTCTCCTTCTCTTTTTGCTTTTGAGATGATAAGGCTTTTGCAGGGCAGCCTTTTCGACGCCTTCCACACCTCCTGTTAGCATCCAGACTCTCACAAAGCTGGTTCAATGCCACACTCGGCCCTGGTCCATCTCTCTTTCCTACGCGCGCGCACACACACACAGACAGACACGAAAGGGGTGAAGGACTGTTGCCTTTGCTGTGACTCCACCAGACGTCATTCAGTCGCCAAAAAGATATATATATATCTACCTTCTAAATGGATACATTCTGCAAAATACAAAACGCTACCGTTGGGCTATCGGCTCCGTGCTCCAGGAAGGAAGTGTCGAAGTCGCCCCTCCCAAAGTATGGAAGTCAAAATAGTTAAAACTGGGCAGTCGGCTGGTGACGTGGGGTGGTTGCATGGGCATGAGATTCTCATGGTCAACCTTTTTCTTCCCTGAAAGAGTTTTTGGACTAAGAGGGCTTCATTGTACTACGCGGCCGTCTGCATGGACCTCAGACCACTTGAGAACAGCGTCACATTCGTGGTCGCGACAGAAGGGTGCTTCGTTCTCTCTTGGGACTTCTACTGCTTCACGGCGAAGATTCGGAAGGCCTTTCCTTCTCTTTCGGTCTTTAAGCTAGGGGAAAGGTTTTTAAAGAGTTGTAATTTAAAACAGGCAATTTGAGCAGTTCTGAAGGTTTATTTGTATTTAAAAAGACTTCTTGCTTTGATTATGCCAAATAAAAATAATAAAATCATGTATAACCTAACTTCTATACTTGGAGAAGAGATGATAAAATAGTACCTAAGAGCATCTTATTGTGATTTAAGAAATAGTAGGAGGTGACTCATTGGATCTCTGCATTTATACTCTAATCTAATCTTTAAAATACAGCAAGGTACAGTCACAGTCAGGTTCACATTACAAGTGTAGATTTTGCCCTGGAAACATTGGCTGAATCCACATGGCTTTATAAAGCTACCCCCTGAACACCTCAAGGGACCTGTGGATAAGTGGTCTCCTTCTCTGTTGGCCTTCAGAAGCTTCCCTTGAAGTTGCCTCAGCCATAGGCCAAGATAAATTACTCTGAGGGTAGCTTTCTGGGCTATTTGCCACTCTGTACCTCCATGTGAGGTGACAAAATAGGAAGGGAGATCAGTCAGATTGAAAATGGCCAACTTCTGGATCATCACAAAAGTGGCACAGATAGTAGCCCCAATGCAATTTCAGTGGCCCCAATCTCAGTAGCCCCAAGGCAATGGCAGCCTTTGAAGAGGCTCTTATGTCTCCTTTCCTTGAGATATCTGAAATTATTGAAGCCCCTTGGACGTTCCCCACACTTCCTGTTGGATCTCTTTTAGGGAAGTGTATGAATGATTTTTTTGCATTCGAATTTGAGTCAAATCAAATATCTAAACATTCAATTCAATTCAAACATTTAGAATCCAAATGCAACAAAATCCTATTCAAATAGAATACATTCAAATCTATTGGTTTGAATGTTAGATTCGAATCTGAAGATACAAATGTCGACAACATTTGCATTTGAAGATACAAATGTCGACATTTGTATGCTATAGGTATCTGTCTGCATTTTGTATGCATCCCATTTTATCCCATAAGCATCCCATTTTTGTCCCATACTATCAGCGCAAATTCGTACAGATATGTATGAGATTCGTACAGATACGTACGTAATACATACATATCTGCGCATTCAAAACATTTGAATGAATGTTTTGGAACATTTGAAATTCATTTAAATGTTTAAATTCAAATGTGCAGACATTCTTTTTGAATTCGAATGTCCACATTTGATCGAATTTGATCGAATTTTGAATGGTTAGAACATTTGTGCACATCCCTGGCCTCTTATGACTGCAAAAAGAAGCTAGGGAAAGCTGGATTGTATCCGATCTGCAACATCACAAGAGGGACATGGAGATTTTGGGAAAGCAACTGTCTTTTACTATGGGTGCATCCCCAAGCAATTTAAAGTGTGCTAAAAATCTTCTTTTGCCTCTGAGGGTTTTGAACGAGCTTCCAGTGCTACAAAAGCAGGAAAACCCGCAACAAAATACGTGCCCTTTAAAGAAGAGTTTCATCGCTCTTTTTGGAAGTTGAGAGTTTTCCTCACAGCATTTACCTTGGGGACGCTCCATGGCAAAAGGGGCGGGAATTGCTGCCTGCACACACAGCCATAAAGCATTCACACATCTCCCAGAAATGCTGCAGCTTCCCTTTCCTTCCCTTTCTAAAGCACAGAACTTTCAAAGAGACAGAACTGCAGAGAATTGCAACATGGTTATCAGGCGTGAAGTGTTATCAGGTGTGAAGTGGATGGATTGCAACACTGTTATCAGGCATGAAATGGGTGTATTTAAAGTCACCGCAGCTCTACCGGGTGGATTTTGACAGTGTTCTGTGAAAGTGCTAAGAGTGAATGAGCAAACGATCGCCCGGCTGATGGCTGCAGCTGGCACGGGAAGCCATTTTGGGGGATGGAGATCTGGGAGACGAACAGAGAACAAGAGAGGGGATGGGGAGAAAAAGATGCAGGGAAAGAAAACATGCTTCCGTGGGGACGGAAGGTGCATTTTAAATGTGTGTTTTGCTGAGCCTCATGCGGATGCTTATTCCGGAATTGCAGGGCACTTTTAAAGTCTGCTTGAATAGAGTGACAGTAGAGGGAGACTAGAGGGAAGCAGCCTATGTGTCTCAAGCTTCTGATCTCCTGAAATCGATGGTTTCTAAACCCGAACATTTAAATCCAAGATGATCAAGAAACCATCCACGGAATTTGCAATGAGCCCTTCCCCCGCCCTGCAACAAGCCAAGTGGAAAAATCTGCATATGAGTTCTCATTCACCACAGGCATTTACTGAAGCTTTCCATTGGCAGTTGAACGGAGAGAGATTCAAAGAGAAGGAGCCCCATCGCTTCCAATCTGGAAAATTTGGAACCCAAAATGACAGCAGCCAACTGAGCCCGCAGAGCTTATCTGGTTCTTCCATTCCAAGAGAGGCTTGTTCTGTGGCTGCAGCAGCCTTACAATTTATCATCTCATTAAAAATAAAAATAAAAAAAGTCTCTGGAATTAATCACAACATGATCCTGAGAGCGTCCGTTTTTTGCAGAAGTGTTATCTTGGGATATTCCCAAAGGCCCCAATTCCCCAGGGAAAGATGTACATGAAAAACTAAGACAGGGCTGGGGGGGGGGGGAACCCAAAACAGGCGATTGCTATCCAAGTTTAATACTTTCCCAGGCAGGACCAAAGACAGACATTTTTTTGGGGTGGGGTGGGGTGTTGATATGAGACTAGGTAGTTGAACTGCGTCCAGTTTCTAACTAGCCAGAGTTCTGCAGGGTGTCCTATAGAGAGATGTAGGAGGAAGACTCAATCACAGCCCACCTCCCTTCGTTATTTCTACTAGATTAGCCTTAGGGTACACAGGATTTAGAAAACAGACCTGCTGTCGGTTTTCCATGCTTCACCCCAAATAAATATTTCTGGACTTTCTTTATTTCTGCTCCCAACAGGCAACCACTGTTTGTGTTTTAATCCCTGGCATTATTTTTATTTTATTTTATTTTATTTGGGGGGGGGATGTATTTTCACAGTCCAATAAAATCCCCCAAACTCTATGTGATGACCACCTGTTAAGGTAAGTAGGTAATTTTAACCCCATTATATCAGCTGTTTGATGGTTGTCAAGTTTCTGAGGGCAGGGGAAGGCCCATGGAGCCTGTGGTGACCCATGGAGACCTATTTTGGTGGTGTAATTTGGAACAGCCCCTGGACCACTGATGGGCTTTTTGAAAAAGGTCTACCAGTATCCTGATCTAGGTGGCCACTTTGACCACTTAGACTGTGTTCCTTCCAGGGCAGATGGGCCATGCCAGCAGGGTGTGTAGCCTTTCCTTAAGCTGATTGACTGTGTGAAAGGGAAGTCTCTGAACTCTTTCCTAGACTGGCTTCAGGGTAAGTGTGGACAGGTCCTTAGTTAATTTGTGGAATGCAGAAGGTGAGATAGGAGCCACAAGCCCAGAGTGGCTTTAAACAGGGAAGGGATTAATCTGTGCAGGAAATCTGGCTAGGAGAAGATTCCAGATTATATTGCTGGAAAATGAAAAGACAACATTTGTCCTTCTTTTTCCTTGTTGGTTTCTCAAAAGGATCTGGTGGATGATTCTGAGAAATGAATGGGTTGAAGCGCTGAGCAGATGGCCTGATCCAGCAGTGCTTTTCTCTATATATACACAAGGGACAGATAATACATCACAGGGACCAGAAAAGAACAGCTGCCTTACCTCTCAGACCGGATCCCATTCTTCAGGGACCCACTGTAATACTTCTTCTTTTCCACTGGCATTACGTCCACATATCCACCCGCAGTGTCACCAATGACCCCTGCATGCACCGCTGCTTTGCAAATACTGGAGCTCTGAAAGAGTACAAAGCATTGTGAGCATAGCCAGGCAGACCGCACTCCCTTTGATAAATCCAGATGAAGCCCATGAACTTCAGAGGAGCCTTGCTGCCTGTGTGCCTAACATCAAGAGATCCTTCTGGAAGGATCTCCCTTGGACAGGTCAGATGGCGGTCAGGGGGATTTAGGTGCCCCCTGAAAACTTGCAGAGACATCTGCTGAACCTTGACGAATTTCTCTGGTGATTCCTGGAGTTATGGCCACTGCCTTGTGTTAGGTCAATTTTCTTCCTTGCTGGGATTCCCTTGATGTTCCTTCTAGGAGCAGAACGTTTACTGATGCTTTGCGCAGAGCAAATGTACAACCTTTCTATTAAATCATCTTAAGCTGCCAACTCAACAACAGCGTGTACAGCATCAAGGTACTGAGGCACCTCTATGCAGTTTTCTTGGCAGAGGTACAGAAGTGGTTTGCCATTGCCTGATTTCAGGGAGACGCTGGGGATCGAACCGGTGAGCCTCTGCTTTCCAAGCAGTTTGCTCTACCACTCCTAGATTCCATGGGCTCCTCCATGCAATAGGCAGAAGAGGTTTCCCATTGCTTACGTCTGGGGAGAGACCAGGAACTGAACTGCTTTCCAGGTAGTTTGCTTTACTATTGAGCTACACCCACGCCCAAGAGGTGTGTAGAAGAGGAAATTTCAACTGCTATTGCTGGCATGATAAGCTGCATCTGTTGAAGTTCTTTCCTTTATGCAATGACTGGAGGTCCAGAATCCTCACAATTCCCTCTTCTGTGCAACCATTGAAGGTGCAGGTCCCTGCCTGGTTGATCCAGGCACTTAAGTGAGGCCCCAAACAACATTCAAATACCCAAGGAAAGTGTCCTCCTCTTCCCATGGGAATAACTTCACAACTCATTTTCCCAAAGGCAAGTTCTGGGATCCCAGACCAGATAACAGAACCTAAAGTCTGGTCCAAATGGAAGCCCTCCTTCTGCTTGCATCACCATTGACGCAGGGTAGCGACAATAAATCACTCCACAGCATGTATCTAAGGGCTGCCAATCCACCAGTAAGGGAAATAAATAAATAAGCAAAGAGGGGCTCGTGTTTTCTTTACTTCCAGATCGCTTGGACCAAAATGTCTCGCTTGGCTTTAGAGGGATACGGCCACCCTTGACGTATGAGCAGGCCTTAAAACTATTTGAGCAGCGCGCTGGAACATTCGCTCTGCTGAGAAATATTTTCGGCTCTGGAGGATTTATGGGATCCTGAGCCGTGGAAGAGCAGAGGAAAAAGAATTGCACAACCACAGCAGTGATGCATCTTGGAAGAGGAGTAGGAGGAAATGCCATCATTTATTCTCTCTCGTTTGTGGGACGTCAATGGGAGCGATACAACGGGGAGCAAAAGCCGTGCCCCTGGCTAACATGGAGGGTGTGCAAAGTTCTCCCTCTTTAAAGGGCATGTTCTCCCTTGCTTCCCCCAAGGAAGCCTTAAAAGGCAGGCTCCTCTTGGAACTCCTTCTACATCCATCATTCCCCTCTTTGTGCTGGCAGCTTTCAGCACTTCTATCACCCATTTATTTGGGGGCTGGCTATATAAGGTCAAGGAAAGCAGCCGGAACGGAGGCACTCTGAGCTTGCCCATGCATGCAGCCACACAGGGCCCTAAAAGCGGCTGGTAGTAAACAAACAAACAAGGTGCTCCTGCCCTCTAGGAATGCAGATAGACTCTTTCCTAAGAACTAGGAAAGTGTCTGCTCCAATGTTCTTTCCAAAGCATTCATTTACAGGCTGTGCTGCCAACCAGGTTCTCTCTCACACTCACACTCAGTCACACACAGAGCTAAACAACCTGCCCCTCCCCTCCCCTCCAGCTCCATCTTTCCTGGGTTCCTGGCCTCTCTGGGCTTGCACCATCTGCTAACAGGAGCCTCTTCTCTTCATTAGCAATTTGCAAAACCGTTTGAAGTGGATAATCCCCGGAAAAGCACCGGAAGGCATTTCCTCCATTCATTAAAAATGGCAATTATTGAAGGCAGGATGGCCAAACCACAGATGTTCCAAGCTATCCCTCACTTTTGGTAAGCCTAGTCAGGCCTTGAACCAGGAAGTGACGCTACTGTTGATGGCGAAAGGGGCGCCAGCATCCTCCAAGGAATGGCCAACTAGGGATCAACTGGTTCTGTTCCCACTTGGCCTTGCAAATTGGCCAGATATTGTTAGGGCAACTCCAGTTATCTCATCAGCAGCCACTATGAACAAAAGCGGCATCCTTTTGCTTCCCCCCTGGTGCCCGAACAAAGGGTAGAGAAGCAAACCTGCTTCCATAGGTTCTTCCTGGAAGTGGTGGAAAGGACAGCAGCAAGCCCTCAGTGTGATCGCTACTGAACAGGGTTGGGGAGACAGGTGGGATCCCCCTCAAGGCATTTGCAGGGAATTGAGAGCAGGTGAAGGTTTTGCCCTTCTCTTCTGCTTGAAGCCCAAAAGCAACTGGTGGACCACTGGGCGAGATAGGATGCTGGAATGGATAGGTTGTGGGCCGATCCAGCAGGTTCTTATACGCAGGTGTGGTGGAGCGCCTGCTGTTGCATCAGTTCTTCTGTCCTCAAAAAACCAGACTGAGAACTAGGCCTGCCTGGAGATGTTGGCATGGCTCAGTGATTGTGCCCACACCAGTGACTGGGGGCCTATTCGCACTTGGTCTTTTTCTGGAGTATATCTCAGGATAGGAGTCGGTGGTCCACATGCTAATGCAGACTCTAGCAGAACTCACTTTGGGCCTGCTGAAGGTGGCATTAGCATATGGACAGCAAGTCCCTATTCCAGGATATATTCCAAAATAAAGCCAAGTGCGAATAGGCCCCTAGTCAGGATTTCTGCTTGAAGATTTAGAAGCCTGCTCGTGCCTCTCTTTGATCCACTGTGTGGTGCTTCAGATCAAAGCCTGAGCCTCTATTGTGCTGCAAAAGTGCTTTTTCTGCCCCCACCCCCAAGACAGCCAGCAGCCATTTCTCCCCATGACAAATGCTCTGTGGGGAGTAGCTAGTGCCCCCAGGACCCGAGGAAGCTGCCTAAAGATCAGTTTTAGGGGTTCAAGGTGCACCTGGTGCAGATGTGTATTGAGCCGCCATGGCCAAGCCTCATTTTGCAAGAGCTCCTGTGCTGTGGCTGTTGACATTTCAAGGATCAGGAGGCACAAATCCTCGCTAGAGATCCTGGAGCAAACAGGAAGTTGCCCCCCCATGGATGCAGACTGAGCAGAGTGGGGCCAAAGACAGATCGTGAACGCTGCATGCCGTCTGTCTGCTAACAGGCTTCCCTTTGCTCTTGCCTCTCCTTTTCACACACAGCTGACCCCTTAGCCACGTCCCCCACAGAGGTGCAGAACAACACTTTGACTCTCAAAGCAGCTTCTATGGAGTGTTTTAGGAGCCATCTGGCTTTGCCGCTTTCAGCTGTCTGTCTCTTCGGTTCACCAAATATTTTCTAACTGCTAGGAACACGCCTCCAGCTCGTTTGTGGTCTCATTATTTTGCAGTTGATCAGAGGCATGGTGGCTCCTTCCTCCCTCAGAGCGTTTCCAAAGACCGCTGTGACCTCTTTCTTTACACACAGGTCTTTCCCAAGGCCTCAGAAATGAACGCTGACGCACAGGTTTCAAAGAGACAAAAGGAAGATCTGTCTTCTTCCCCCTGTCCAAATCTTAAGAGTTACAATTTTGATTTCTAGGGATAAAGATACACCAATCTGAGGTCAGAAATCAGCTCTTCCACAACCACCTGTCCTCCAGCAAATCTGGACTGCAGCACCTTTCACCCCCAACGTCCAAGAGTTTTTTAAGCTACTCCGTTGCTCACTTTGCAGAGGACAGGACATTGTGGGCAAGAGACGGGGACTCTGGTGAAGTAAGACAGAAGGGCTTTTAGCCCCAAGGCTATAGGAGACCAGCACTTGGCAACACCACCATCCTCAGAAGTTAAAGGGGTGAGGAGCCATGGCAAGGGCCTTCTCTATAATGGCTCCCACATTGTGGGATCTTCTTTACATTCCAGTTGCCCTCACCTCCATCTGCCAAAGTCTCACTTACTGGTTCTGTTCCAAATTCCTGGAAGCTCAGATGAGCACTTGCCCACTTCCCTTTGTTACTCCCCCCCCCCCTCCCAACATCACCACAAGCTTTTCATCCAACTTGTCTGGCCAAATAGGAAGAAAAGGAGAATGACTCACATCTGCATAAACATTTGTGCCGTACACGGGTGCCCAGTAGGAAGGCTCATCCTTGCAGTACGCTGGGCAATAAGACCTAAAAGGTAACGCACATATCCAAAGGTCTCAGGGTGGGTCACAATACAATCAGTATAAAAACAGATAAAGCAAATTAGTCCCATGAGAGTTGTTAGTGAATAATATTGTCATCCGTGATCCTAGCAAGGCCCCACAGAAGCTCCTAAACCAACTCCAGAGCCCTTCTCATTGGATACCTTCCTTCCTGTGAGCTAACCTGGGCTGAGAAGCTGCCGGCTCCATTTTGGATCCAACTTTGGTATCTTTTCCCATGAGCCATTGCAGGCGTTTCCTGACCAGCACTAGCTCAGAGTTCTGCGCAAGCAAGGGAGGGATGTACATGAATGTTTGTAACTTTCAACATTTGGCCAGATTTGGACATTTGAATTTGAATCAAATGCTGGCACATTCGAAGACTGACATTGAAACTCGAATGTTCTGATACATTCGTACGAAGCTTTGTTATGGATTTGTATGGGATTCTTATAGGATACATATGGGATACATAACTAACATTGGTATCAAATTTGTATGAAACATTCTCCCACACCGACCTGCCCGTGCCTCGAGATCTCGAGGCGAGGCCCTCCTGGTTGTTCCACCACCCTCAGTAGTGAGGTGGGTGGGCACCCGGGAAAGGGCCTTTTCGGTAATGGCCCCCAGGTTATGGAACCGTCTTACCCTCAAGGTGTGTCACACCCCTTCTCTGTACACATTTAGGAAGGCAGTGAAGACCCACCTCTTTGCCCTGGCCAATGTGACTATATTCCCCCCCCCCCCCCGGTAGATTTATATTTTAATATTTAGTATACGTTTTTAAATATGCTGGATCTCTTACGTGTTTTTATGGATATTATTGTTTTTAATATATATTGGTGCTAGTTTGTTGTTTTAAAACTTGTTACCCACCCTGAGACCTATGGGTATAGGGCCGGATAGAAATATATAAATAATAAGTAATAAATATTGAATTCAAATCCTGCCACATTCAAAGAGATTTATTCAAACAAATATGAAGTTTCTTGCATTTGATTCAACATGAATTGAATACAAAAGAACATTTGGGCATATCCCTAAGGCAGGGTCTACAACCTGTTGTGAAGTATGGTGACCAAAAGGCAGAACAGAACAAAAGCTCTGTACTTTTAATTCACCTGTATACAGGTGACGGGCAGCTCACATAGGATCGGAATGGGCAGACAGCTATTAGAAAAAACACCTGCTCCATGCAGCAGATGGGACTTCTACCTGCAGCCATTCTGGAGCTGGTGTGATGCACAAGGTTAACTCTGACTTACAAGGCCCTAAATGACTTGGACCCCAAATATCTAAAGGAACACCTTCTCTCATACCAACCTGCCGAAGCCCTGAGATCTGGAGGTGAGGCCCTCCTGGTTGTCCCACCACCCTCAGTAATGGTCCCCAGGTTATGGAATAGTCTCCCCCTCAAGGTGTGTCATGGCCCTTCTCTGTATACATTTAGGAAGGCAATAAAGACACATCTCTTTGCCCTGACCTTTGGCTAATGTGACCACTTTTCCCCCACCGTAGGTATTAGTATTTTAATATTTAGTATACGTTCTTAAATACGCTGGATTTTTAAAGTCTTTTTATGGGTTTCATTGTTTTAATCTGTTGTTTTAAAACTTGTAACCTGCCCTACGGGTACAGGGAGGAATATAAAAATAAATATAAAATAAGGTGAAAGTTTCTCCAATATGTGCCTCTCTGTTCCTCCCACATGAGCTGGCAGGCACCTCTACTCACCTGCTCCCAAAGAGACAGACACATTTAAGGCAAAAATGTTTGAGTTTGGGGGGAGTCATAATCATGTTGGGGAGGATACGTTTGGCCACTAGCGCACAAACACTACCAATGCCTACCTTACGCCAAAAAAAGACTGAATGCAATGATCTCCAATTTCTACCTTTCCATATGCAATTTTCCCACCTCACATAAACATGAGCAAGTAAGAACGGCTGGGCTTGACCAAACAGAGTTGGGCCAAGTTATTGTGTTGCCCAAGATGTTGCTTCCATGTTCAGGGTGGACGTGGCCTCTCTGTCCAGCCGGCTCCCACCCACTCCATGGCCAAACTCTTGGATGGAGGTTAGCCTTTCCAGCTGAACACAGTCTGTGGTCACACCTAAGGTTTAATCCAGCTTTGGTCCACTTTCAGAGCGAGAAAACACATCAATAAAATGACCAGTAATTTTCTTTCCACCCTGTCTATTCCAAAGGTGGATTTTCTGAGTTATTTCCATTCCATTTCCATCCCATTTTTATTTATATACCGCCTTTCCAAAAGAAACTTTTGCCCAAGGGGGTTTACAACAAATGGAGAAGAAAAAAAAAAAGCAAAATACAATCATTACATCAAAAAAATATGGCAAATATAATCAACAACTTAAATCAAAAACAATTATTTCCCCAAGACACTTTGTTTAACCCTGAAAGAAAGCAGCTTATCACTTTGCTGATGTTTTCTCTCACTCTGAAAGCGGACTGAGGCTGGATTAAACTTTAAGCGTCTCCACAGCCACAGATTGCTGGTCTTCTACTGATTTCCCCTGCATATCATTGGGATTCTTGCAGGAGATACTTCAAACTACCCTCCAGCTATAGCTCCGCCATTTACCTTGGACAGTGTGTCGCTGGCTTTCTGAACGGACAAATCTCTGCTACCGTGGTATAACAGTCAAGAGTTTGCACTGTAGAAAAACATAAGCAAAACAATGCCTTGTGAAATCCGCTGGATGGGCTGGATCCCATTTTATGCATCTAACAGCAATTGCAGGGCCGGTTTCCAGGTCTGAGGAACCCTTGGAAAATATATCCTACGGTGGACTCCCTATTCTGATGATCTTCCATCTGCCAGCTAACCACTCTTGGCCCATGGTCACACACCCCTCTTTAAACCTTCTTGAGTCCATCTTCAGGCCTGACTGAATATCACACCTTTTCATTTCTATCTGTTTTATTTGAGGGGTGAGCAACTGGACTGAAGATGGACTCCAGAAGGTTTAAAGTGAAGGTGGGACCACAGCCTGAAGATGGAATGGGTTGACTCTGACAATAGTGGCTAGCTTGGTCCAGCAGCACCTTTAATTTCCCAGACTCTTTCAAGGTAATGTTAGCTCAGGGGCATTGTGGAATGCTGAAAGGATAGATCAACCTGGTTACCTAAAGCTGCTTGATCAAAGAGAAAGGAAAAAGAGCCCGAGGGCATCTAGGGAACTTGTAAATCCAGGAAGGAAGCCGTGAATCTTGGATTTCATCTGAAGTCGGTGTGCAACTGTGTGTGTTGACTCAGACCCTGCAGATTTATTCCAGAAAAGAAACAGACTCTCTAACAATCCTTCATAGAAACCAGCCCGGTTGCGGACTTTTAATCCTAGAGAAATCGTTGACACAGTAGAAAGGGTCCCTTTGTTCAAAAGGGCAGGGAAATCCTACCCGTTTTGAAGTGGTCTTCTTCACTGGAAGTATCATGCACAATCCTTGGCAAGTCTTAAGACGCATCCTTATTCCAGAAATGTTTTGATGCCATTTCCTTTGAAATGCTCAGCTTTTACTTTCTAATGCCTTTGTTTAAGCAGCCTTCTGATTAATTCTTTTCCGGTGGGGGAGGGAAAACATTCACACGCAACTGTGTTTTGCCTGGCACAGAACTGCAGCTGGTTGGATAACCAAACTGTTCTGGGACAATGTTGGCCTTATTTTCTTTTACTTTTCTTTTTTGGATAGACCAGCCTTTGCTCTTACAATAATTATGTAGATTGTCTTCTCCTTTTTTTTTTTTTCATATGCTTGTGATAACAAAAGTCTCAACAGTCGAAGGGAAACAGGGCCAATGGAAAGAGATTGCTGCAGTTCAAAGTGAATTGCAAAACGCATACTCGATGAAACTGAAAAGAAATGAGAAAGAGGAGGAGGAGGAGGGAGGAGGGAGGAGGCCCTACACAGGCTACCAGATCTTCTTAACTGGTCTTCTTGACTGATATACAGTCAGACCCCCTTATCCGCTGGGGATATGTTCTGGCTCCTACCGTGGTTAACGGAAACCGTGGTTAATCGCGAACAAGCCGTCCAGTTCTGGGGTTGTGCAACCCCAGAACCTGAAGCGCTTTTCTGACCTCCAGAAGGCCTATTTTGACCTCTGGATACGATGCCACCGGACGCCTCCCACTTGCCTCCCACACGCCCCCTTACATTTTGGGATGGGCTCTCATGGCCTCATGCACTTATTCCAAAACTCTACAGAGGCCAAAACAGGCCTTCTGGTGGCCAAAATAGACCTTCTGGTTCTGGGTGCTTTTCCCTTATGGCACCCACGGGGGTGGGCTGTTTCGGTAACCATGGTTAACTGAAACCATGGTTACCAAATCAGCAGATATGGGGTTCTGACTGTAGCCTGGACTAGCATGCAGATGGATGGTCCCTATTCCTGAATATATCCCAAAATGAGATCCCCTGCGGAAAGGGGCTTAGTTCTATTACTGGCTTAAACAGATGACTTCCATACTCTAAACGAGTCAAGGCAAACCTTATTTCTTCTCAATTATTACTCGACCCCATGAGGAAAAACAATTACCTGTGACTTTTGAAACAGTGAAGGAGTTAGAAGGCTTGAACTTGCTGTGAAATAAGACAGGTTAAAAAGTAAAAGTTAATCATTTCGTTTTGAAAAAAAAATGCACTAACAGATCAGATCTAATATCTATATCAAGTAAGAGGAAAGGCCAAGAACCAGTAGGATTTTAAGCAAGCTATTTATAGATGTGCTTCTAATGACTAGTAATTAACCTGGACAAATAGCTCATCCTATGCTGTGAAAAGCAGAAGTAGTATTTGAAATCAGAGTCTGTGGTGCAGGCTTTACAGGGCTTGGACAGGGGTGGAGATTAAAAGGTCCTGCTTCTCCATGCTGGGTTTTTTTGTGGTTTGAGTGGGAATACCAGTATTTGCATTCAGCCCATGTTATCCTCAAGGAAATGGGAACACCCAGAACGCGCACTTGGTCCTGAATCTGGATTTTAAAAGTCAAGTGGGAATGTATCCCTAGAGTCAACAATATCTAAGACAAGGCTTCCAGATAGGACTATAAAACCATGTGGTATTTTTCCAGATTGGTCTTTGCTACCTTAATGTTCCCGCAGTGTTTAAGACACCAACCCTCACCAGCCCTAAACATCTCAAGATCATCAGCTTCTCTAGATGGAACTGTGTTCTGCAATATCACCCTCTGCAGTGCATCCTTGGCCTTGGTCACACAAGTCTAAGACAGGACGGCCTATTCATTCATTCAAATTGAGTCGTACCAGTGCTTGTCAGACCTAGATCATTATAGGTTATCCTCAGGCTGTCTACACCTTGGGTTGCATTGGTCACATCTTTCCTTGAGATCAGCCTGAACCTCCTCTTGCCTTTCTAACCCTTTTCCTGCTCCAAATCTCTCTTTTCTGATTGTGTCACTCAAGGGAGGCAAGGGTGTGTGTTTGCAGTTCTTTTTAAAGCCTGCTCCCCCACCTCTATGCCCCCTTCCTTTTGTATGACCTTTTCTTCTCTGTGCAATTAATTTTTAAAAAATAATAATAAATTTGTGTAAAAATGCTAGATAGAAGAATCATACACATAAATTGAGAAGAGAAGGGGAGGTGTCCCATGAACTCTGGGTGTGCACGTTGGCTGAAAGGAAATACTGGGTGCCACCACCACGGCACAGTTCAGCCTCCTTTAGCCCGTCCCCCCGCTCACACTGAGGAAGCGAAGGCGGCCTGAGATGCTAGAACTGGCTGAGTCCTTGTCAGTCCTGTAAAAATGAGGACTACGGTTAAGATAATATAATAGGGGTAGGCCAGCTTGGAAAATGAATTAAATTAAAATAATGTGAGTAAGACAACCTGAAGTTGTCCTAAACTACCTGTGTGACCTGGGCCCTCATGTCCACAGTTGCAGGCACTTTTAAAAGTGTAAACCGATTCATTATGCACCAAGTAAAAGGTGAAATCTGATTCCTCTGGCAGATGTCAAGAATACATGCAGCCCTGATGGTTTTCACAGTGGAGCTTTACCTGAATGACTCCACACCATTTCTCGTGGTCTTCACAAAAAAGTCCGATCTCCCCTTTCTCGTGATGTCTACTAGGCCTCCTCTGTTATCTAGCACCCCAGCATGAACTGCAGCCCGGCAGATGCTGGAGGACTGCAAAGAAACATTGGGGGGAAATAAATTAATTAAGATCCTTGTGGGACCTTTTCTGGGGCTCTGGCCACACCTAAGGTTTAATCTAGCTTCAGTCCACTTTCAGAGCGAGAGAACACGACAGCAAAGTGACCAGTACTTTCCTTTCCTCATTGTCCATCCCAAAGGAGAATTTTCTGAGTTATTTAACCCTGAAAGAAAATAGCTTCTCCCTTTGCTGATGTATTCTCACACTCTGAAAGTGGACTGAAGCTGGATTAAACCTGAAGTGTGACCACAGCCATGTAGCAAAGTGCTTCTTTCAATTTGCTGTACACAGTCAGGATGAGTAAGAAGCGTGATTCTTGTCCAGTGAATGTTTAGTGATCCTTCCTATATTTGCATGAATGCAAAAGGTTTGGACAACTGTTTCCCAGTGTCTTGCACACCATTCAAACGTATACAGCTTGCACATGGCACACAGGCATACAATGGAATCATGTGTGTGCAAATGCATACACACTTGCATCATGTGGGAGCTCACAACAATGTAAAACCATCCCACAAAGACAGAGGGTTCAGATATAATCAAATTCAGCCTCAGAATCCAATAAACAAGCCTAAATTTTATAAACACTGGTAGCCTAAAAATTCTCTAATGTACAAAAACTGTACAAATTTGTATACACAGGGGTTTTAATTCATGGGAAGGGATTTCCAAAATACTTAATCACTTACAGGTAAAGACTGAAGTACAGTCAACACAGAGGAATCCTGGAATGTCATCAAGGGGATAAAGGCAAGACAATTCCAAGCCGTATAAACACTGCTGATTTTAATTTCTCCCTCATGATTCAGCCTTGTTTACTGAATGGACACTGATGTTCCTGTGATTCATATTGCCCGATTGTTGAACTGGGGAACTGCACCACATTTGTCCTTCAAACTGCATGTTGCCTTGTGTGTTTATGCTGGGAGGCACATTGTACGGTCACTTAAAACCAAGAAACAAATGGGCAGTTAGATGGCTTGTGACCCTTAAGGAAAAGAGGTAAAAGCAAACTGGACTGGTAAAGAGGGAAACCTTGGGGAATGTGGACTTTTCTTCTGTAATTCCAGCTCATACCTTGCTGTCTGATGAGCTTCTTCCATGATCAGGTTGCCTGGGGCTACAGGAAGCCAGTCAAGTGCCTGCCCACTTTCATTTGTTGTTTTTGCACAGCCAGCTGACATCCGGTAGCCCCAAGCAAGACAATCATGAAAGGAGCTCAAAATCCTATTGCTGTTACAGGAAGCCCACCATCATGGCTAGATTTCCCCAATATTGTGAGATTTTGAGTAAATAACTCAGGCTATATTGAGAATGCTGCAGATACATGTGGCATTCCCAGTGCAGTACTCAGAAGATCGTGGGTTTTAGTCCATTACTCAAGGCATGCAAAGAGAGGATTCTGTGTTTTATTTGGACTAACAGATCTGATCTCTGTTTCATTTCACATCATGCAGGCAGATCAGAATTCACCAGTGTCTGGGACTTTCAGATGGCTCTCTAAAGAGTTATTTTCTTTCTGCCAATTTGCTGATACATTCCCCATTCTGAAGGTGGATTTCAGGTGGGCTAGAATTTAGATACAGCTGTACTCTTATCTAAAGCAGTATTGCTACTTACGCTTTCATAGTTGAAGGTGCCAAACACCTTTGCTTTGCTGTCCTGGCAGCCTGCAGGACACAGGTACCTAGTTAAAGAAATGGGATGGGGTTAGAATGCTCACCTACACTCACCTGTGCTTTCCCAGAACCCCAGAAGCCGTCGTGGATTGGCACAATAATTTGCAATAGGTTAGAATATTAGGCAGGAGTTAAGCATCAGAGGCCTCAATGAAAGGATACGTTGTAACCAGGTACCAAAAACTATATACTGTTGTCTTCTGGCACACCTCAGCTGGGGGGGTCACCACAGAACAGGCCCTGACATGCATCATCACTCCCTCGAACCTATGAGAGTTACAGAACTACATGGAAATTGTTCTCCCAATGATCTTACTAGTCATTTGGGTCAGTCTGGGAGAGATCTGAGATACCTTCAGATATTTGAGGCCCAAGCCATCTAGACGTCCATATGTAAATGTAAACGGTTTGAACTGGACTCAGGAGCAAATAGGTAACCAGTGCAGATCTTTTCAAGGCGGTGTGTTGTGCATCTGGTTAGAAGCTCCTATCAGCAGTAGGGCTGCTGCGCTCTGCACTAGTTCCAGCTCCTGGACTGTCTTCAAGTGTGGCCCCATTAAGGCTCTGACTTTTCCTCCTCACTCGCCAGCCCCTGGATCTGAAATCAATGTGTGTAATGGTATGTATGCGTTTGCACTACGGGTGTGCACGAACACAATTTTCAGGATTCAGTTCAATTTGAATCAAATATCCAAAAAGTCTATTCAATTTGAATCTTTAAAATGCAAAGTTACCCACATTCGATTTGAATTATGCAAATTCGAATCTATTTGTTCAAATTTTTGGTTCGAATTTCCACTTATGAATGTCGACAACATTCGTATGTGCCCTTACGCATCATTACCCATAGGCAGTATCTGGTATATGCCTGGTGATTCGCATGTGCAGAGTGCCAGCATTTTGGGGGGCTGTTCAGCCCCACTTTTTCCTCCACTGCCTGCAGGCCTGGCATGGGATACCCAAACAAAATAAGAATCCTCAGGGCAAAGCAAAAAAGTTTCACTGGAGACTCAGTGTCCGAGAATCTTCAGCAGACTAGAAAATGTTCCGCCCAGATAGCAAAAAGAAAACGGGAAAACCACAGAATTAGATCATCAAAAACAGGCTGCAAAAAATGAATCAATTATTATTATTATTTATTATTATTAAAGGGAAGCAGGGGGCATTTTTACAAGCATCGTTAAAATTCCCTGGACTTGCTAACCTCTTCTAAACAGCCTGCCTTGTTCAAATGGAGCAAACAGCAGGAAATAGCAGACCGGGGAGAAAGGAAACGCCGTGATGTTGAAAATAAATAAATAAATAAATAAAATCCCCACCCCAGCTCAGACCTTTCAAACAGCTCTGTCTTTAAGAGCCAGACAAACCAGCGGTTTGGCGAACCTGACTGCTCCCACCCCACCTGCAAAGTGATAAAACGGTACTGGACGTAAACTAAAACCTCTCCGCAAAGCACGGAAGGTGAGGATGAGCAAACATTGCTTGGAGTTTGGGTGTTGACAAGCGAGTGTCAACATCAGCTGAACACGATCGGGCACTTTGGGAGCAGAGGGTTATTGGAGGCACTGGTGTGATTGAGCATGGAGAAAATTGGCAAGGTTTCCTGGATGGATGAGACCCTTTCTCTTTTGTTAAACTACAGCCCCATCCTGACGAGGGAAATAATAGCATCAATATGGCTGCACAGAGAGGCCCTTCAATCATCTGAGATTAGGAGGTAGCAGCTTCAGAGTCATTCCTCATTCCCTGGCCCTAGGACACCCTCCCCACACCCCAGGGACATTATCTTGGGTTCCCACGTGCTCCTGGGACAGGGAATAATAATTCCATGGCACCCTGGGGAAGTGGGAAGGGTGTCTCCATCTAGGCAATGGGGATGTGGCCTCAGGCTTACATCCTCATGGGGGATGGATGCTGCTGGGGACTGGAAAGGCAATGTGGGTGACCCAGAAGCCAAAGCAAGGGCAGAGGCTGCAGTGGGCACACGAATGGACCTTGTCATGGTTCCTGCCCAGCAGGGAAACGGTGCTGCATGGGGACTCTCCTTATCGCAGCAAAGTTCTAGTCCAGGCCACTTTTCATCACACTAGAAGTCAGCCATTTTGGTGCCACAAGCAACTGCCCAGACAGGATCGGGCCTGCCAAGTCACTCCCAAGCCCACTTCCTTGACCATCAACACATGGGGGCAGCAGATCCCATTGTGGATCACCTGCCCCTACAAATGCAAGAGTATAGCTGAACACTAAGCCATGTCTGGGACCAGTTAGAGAGGCCCAGAAGCTGCACTGGGGTGGGCACAAATAGCCACATAGTTGCCACGGCATCAGATGTGTAGATGCCAAGGCTTTGGGGCAACCAGTGTGGCACTGAGGCTGCCATGTGGCTGGTGCCTCAGTTTGTCAGTTTGCCAAGCTGAGCCTGGCAAAACTTGAGCGGGAAGGAAAAGGAAGGGAAGAAATTCTCACCTATTGCAAGTTGATCCTTTGCATTTGTCTCTCATTTTGGTGTCACAGGTGACAACTTGGGCTGGGGAAAGAGAAGAGAAAGACAGAGAGAATAAAAAAGTGAAGAAAGCTCTGCTCCTTGCTGGGATGACCCGCAAGCATGAGGTTTAGAAACATGAATAGATAAGAGTGCTGTTGAAAGAAAATAAGAAACTGTCAGCCTTGTTGCAAGAAACCAAAGTCTATTTCTGCTGTCACTTCTTTTAAAAAGATGTGTTGCTCACCATCTACCAGGGCTTCTAAGTGGCATACAAGATGAAAACAAGTCATTCAGCCATAAAACAATGTGTGGTCCATTAAATAAAGCCTCCATAGATAGAAGTAATCATGGATGGTCCACAGAGCAGAATGTGCTGCAAAGAACAGAACATGCTGCTAAGATTTAATTCCTCTATGGCATAATGTCTCCAGCTGCAGCGTATTGGTATAAAATCTGAATTTTAAGGAAGTGTGACAGAAATTGTAGCAAAGAAACTGTGAGTCCCCATGGGCTCCAGTTATTTCGGTGCTGAATCGGGGCATCCCTGGTACGAATTGTAGTTCAAAGTAACATGTCCCCATGCAATTGGATTCAAGCTGAATCCACCTGTACCCAAGTAAACTGCAGTAAACCCCTGCATGGAGAAACTGCATCCTTTTTTCTCCACCCCCTCTGCCCTGATAGGAAGCCCAGTTGACGTCACCATGCCCTGTCCCGCCCAGGGCTGCAATGACAGGGGAAATCCCTCCAGGTTGCACCTCCAAAAACACAACGCACACCATAGCTAAGATAAAAAATGATAAAAGGGGGGATGGGAAAGGGGATCCTCGCTTAAAGCCATGGATCTGAGTTTAGCAGAGGTGTGCACCTCCACATGACAGCAAGCTTCATGCCCTTATCTTTGTCATCCTGGTGCAGGGAAGCCACGGGCACTCCTCCTATTAAGCTGATCCAGCGCTCGTGCGCAAAATCTAGCCCTTTACCCATGTGTGCCTTGCCGATCAGGCGATCAGGCAAGGGGGGGGTTGTCATGCCTGTAGCCAGAGAAACACTTGCTGGGCAAATGAGAGCTCATCACTTCTCTTTCAGCTAAATTTCTTTGCTGCCTTCCCCAAGAAGTTGCAGTCACAGTGCGTACAGCAGGAACAGCGAGCACAGGCGAAACCCTGCCCGCTAATGATGTGATTGCCAAACTCCTCCCCCAATAACCCGGGAGCATCCCCATGACTCAAGATATGTGCTTGCCTTCCTAATTCAGAGCAAGAACATTTGCCGGTGTGTGTGTGTGTGTGTGTGCCGTGGATTTGTGCCATTTGCAAGGGGGGGGGTGCCTGGATTTGTGCTGAATTAGAGGCTTTCCATGGGAATGCTCTATTTTGATCATGGGGATGCACCCTTAAGCCACAAGAACATAAAGAACTGCTTCCACCAGAAAGAAAACCAGTTGGTGGGTGAGTGATGGAAAAAACAGGTACTGGGGGGTGGGGGGGGGGAATCTAATGGAATCTGTAATGGAAACCAGCAATTTATCCGCAGTGTTGGGAGAACTAAGAAGCCAAGGGCTTCGCACAGATTAAAGGGCATCCCATATCTGAGGAGAGGAAGACAGAGCTAAGTTCTTACTCATATAAGTCACAGCAGTGGGTTTCTTCTCCTTCACAGGTTTCTTAGGTTGCGCTTCCAACCACACATGCTTTTCCTCAGGAACCTGGGCTCTCTCCACTTCATTTGTCTCCTCTCTCTCTGGCTTTTGCACATAACCATCATCTGTTTTCAGGAAGTTAGCAGAAAATGAAGAAAGTGTTATTGTTTAGCATCAGGTGGTTCTTGAGCACCACTGGAACTTTCAGGTCATGGCAGCCATGATGGGTGAGGATGGTGACAGGCATAGTCTGAAACCTTGGAAGAAGGCCAAGTGGGCAAAACCTGGCATGGGAAGATCCAGCTGCAGCAGACACAAAGGTTTTAGGGGAACGTTTACGCAGCTGAGCAAGTGTTATCCAGGTCTGATCCCTTTTTTCTGGACAAACGTGTCCTCTTTTCTCCCCTCCCCTCTTTCTTTTTGGTGGTATCTAAAAATAGCCACCATCTTGTTCAGGACCAAAATTCCCCAGTGGATCTCAGAAAGGTCTGAGCAAAGGTCACAAACTCCTCTTGACTACATACCCTTGTAACAGAGATTATTTTGGCAAACTCCTCCATAGCTGGGTGGACATTCGGAACAGGGCCTGCCATATTTATATGGGGCTTCTCCAATCCAGTTGCCTCTGAAAAATGTAGAAGGAAGGAAGGAAGGAAGGAAGGAAGGAAGGAAGGAAGGAAGGAAGGAAGGAAGGAAGGAAGGAAGGAAGGAAGGAAGGAGAAAGAACTTCCTTATTCCTCCTTTTCAACACATATCACACACAGAAATGTTTTACTGCACTTCTCACTTTCCCATGGCCACAGTACACTGAGGAACTAAGAAAAGTTGGACACTTATTCTAACCTAAGCTTTGATGAATTACTCTAAATATGTAAAAGTCTTGACGATGCTGTGAGCTTTCAGAGCTTCTGATTATAGGCTGTGGTCTCATAGTTAAAAACTGGTTTCTTCAGGTACCACCTCCCCAGCCCACCCCCTCTATCACCTATCCCTGCCAAGCCACCCAACTCCTGGGCCCATCAGTACTGGAAGGCCAAAGTTGATACACATGGCGACAAAAGAGAGACACTCCAAGCAGCCGCATCTCCTTATGCCTTACTTGGGAGAATAGTTGCAGACCAAGTAGACAGCGTTTTCCCAGATCTCTCCCCACACGTTCATCCTACTGCATACATTCACGGCGCAGCCCACCTTGTTCGTGGTGGCCCATACGATCTGGAAAAGAGTACAAAAGCCCAGGTTTGAAAGCTTGCCAGCCTAGGTTGCACAGGTCTGCCTGTCACACCTGTCTACTCCTGGCAAATTTGTATGAAACGACCCGCCTCCTTCCCCAGTGAGGACTCCATTGACACAGGGCTTTCTGGGCAACCTGTGCTCCTCAGTTCCAGGAGCAGAACAGACCCAGATTAGTAATGAGAAGAAATATAAAAAGAAGACGGGATCCCATATGTGTGTCCCAGAGGGCTGCCAAAACTCCAGGGGAGCAGACCCCTGCTTCCTGCTCCAAGCACTGAAAGGGGTGGCTTAGCCTAAAACTAGGATAAAGTGCTTTGGGGACACATCTTCTTGGTGGAGTCAGATTCAGGATGATGATGGGTGTACCTGACACCAGTTCAACAGCCAGCCTACTGGCCACACTGGCCACACTTCCTGACCTTGGCCTGAGTTTCCGGAAGTGAAATCCACCTGCAGAAAGATTCAGGCTCACAGCTTAGGAATCTCACGGGGATGGAACCTCACTGTCACATTCATCACAGCAATGCCTGCTTGCTGCATGCCAGCCTTCTTGTTTGGATTAAGCTCCCAGCTTGGATGACCTACCAATTTCCCTTACCTGTGTGTAGTGGGTACACATTGGCCCTGAACACCTGTCCGGACAGTACGGGTTGCATTCATGGGGATATGGGTAGGTGTAATCTTTCACTTCGTCATACCAGGACTGGACGTGGAAAGCTGGCGTGCGAGGCCTAAGAACCAATTGAGATACATTCTAGCTCAACAAGGAATACAGGCACCCAGAAAGAAAAGGATATAACAGAAAGAAGGACGCCTGAAATAAACCTTTTCTTCATGACCACCAGATCCTCACAAAGAAACACGTCTACTTTGAAAAATTGAATAAGAAATGGAGTAGCATTTAGGTGAAGATAAGGGTCAATCTAGATCCTCGAGCAGTTTTCTTGTAGCATTTATAAATTTATTTACTGCCTTAACTTTATGTTTATCCCGGAATCGGAGCCTGCTGTCCACATGTTTGTGCAGACTATGGAAGGCCCCAGGTGGTACCACCTGCTGTAGTCTGTGCTAACATGAGGAGGACGGGCCCCAATTCTGGGGTTTATCCTGGGATAACTCCCAGTACAGAAGGGGCTAAAATCTCTTTCAATAGGATCTAAAACCAATTCCACGTCTCAGAAGCTTCGCCAAAGACTGGAACAGTTCCCCTTGTGTTGGAGCACAGCTGTTATGCCTCTTAGCCAAAATGGGTGTTGGATGCTAAAGTTTAGTGGAAAGTCATGAGAAGTGCAATCCAAATTAAGGGGAAGCTTTGCATACAAAGAGATTGACTCAGGCTGTGTTTCATCATTATAACAAGAACATCTATAATTTAGCAGCGAGAACCATATATAAGCATTCACCCACGGAAAAGGAGGCAACAGAGGCGAAGGTGTTTACAGAGGATCTTTCCACAACTGACAAACACGAGAAGATCCTTTTTGGCCTCTTGCCATTGGGATTTCTACACAACTGACATAGAAATCCTGTGAAGGAGTGTTCACGAATGCATTTTTGACATTCAGTTTGTAACAAGTCCAATGTTTGAAAATCTGCATTCGTACAATAGATCACACCCGAAAGTGGTAAAATTCTATTCGATATGAATCTATTTGTATGTATTCGTACAAATATTCAATACCTATCAGATATGAATCCATATGTATCCAATACGCATCTGATATGAACCAATACATATCTGATATGAATGAATACATATCCAATACATACCTGTAACATATCTGTGCTCTGAAAACATCAAATCCAACCTGAATCCCCTTTAATCCACTGTCGATCCATGTCAAATGCAATCTGAATTCATTGTGGATATGACAGGCACTCAGTTTTTCCACACCCCCAATCTAACAAATGTCCGAACTATTCATACAAACGTCTAGAAACATTTGTATTCGTATGAATGTTAGTATAAGAATATCGTAACATGCAATTTGTGTATGACTGTCTGAATTTACCTAATGTCTGAATCTGCATTCGTCCAAAGAACAAATGCTACAAATATTCATGCACATTCCTAAGTGTCTTACTGCCATACACATATAACTCTTCCTTGAATGGGTTGCCAAATTCAAGGCTAGGAGAAAAGACACAGCTTAATAGTCAAGGCTTGAAGCCCAGGTGGAGGCCGTGGCCAGGAGTGCCTACTCCCAACTATGGCTGGTGCGTCAACTGAAGCCTTTTCTGGACAGAGATGACTTGGCCACATTTATCCATTCTCTGGTAACCTCTAGATTGGACTACTGTAACGCGCTCTACATGGGGCTGCCCTTGAAGACGGTTCGGAAGTTGCAGCTAGTACAAAATACAGCCACCAGAGTGCTGAGCCGAACATGGATGCAACATCACACTGGTCTTAAAAGGGTTTCATTGGCTGCCAATTCACTACGGGGCCCAATTCAAGGTGTTACCTTTTACTTATAAGGCCCTAAATGACTTGGGCCCCAAATACCTTAAGGAACGCCTTCTCCCATACTGACCTGCCCATGCTTTAAGATCTGCAAGTGAGGCCCTCCTGGTTGTCCCACCGCCCTCAGTAGTGAAACAGGTGGGAACCAGGGCCTTTTTGGTAATGGCCTCAGATTATGGAATAGTCTCCCCCTTCGAGGTGTGTCATGCCCCTTCTCTGTATATATTCAGGAAGGCGAAATAATTCAGGAAATATGGATTTGCCCTGGCTTCTGTCTTGCTCCTGACAGGCTAGGCTGTCTTTGGCTTTTTCTCCCAGAGATTTCTGAACAATCTCCTAGTAGTTCTATTCCCTGAAGATGGATTATCACCGACACCCTGTTCCTTGTGCAGGGAATCCATGTCCTGGCCTTTGGCTAATGTGTTTATATTTCCCCCTGCTGTACATACAATTATTTTAATATTTAGGATACTGGTTTAATTATGCTGAATATTTTAAGTGTTTTCATGTATGTTATTGTTTTTAATCTATGCTGATTTGTAATCTGTCATTTTAAAGTTGCTACCTGCCCTAAGACCTTCGGGTATAGGATGGGATAGAATTAATTAATTAATTATAGGGCCTAAGAAAGGCAAACACATCCGTCTTGCATGAAATATCCACCTTTTCAATCCTACAAATACACTCACCATCTGGAAAAAAAACATCTACTTGGAATGACAGTGATATATTGGGGGATTAAGAAATTTTGCAATTTGGACATAGCATTCAGTAGCCAAATATGGATTTGCCCTGGCTTCTTTCTTGCTCCTGACAGGCTAGGCTGTCTTTGGCATTTTTCCCCCTGAGATTTCTGAAGGGTCTCCTAGTAGTTCTATTCCCTGAAGATGGATTATCACCGACACCCTGTCCCTTGCGCAGGGAATCCATGTAGTCAGGAAAAATAGTTTTTAAAAAGGAAAAAGAAGAAGAATTCACACAAGGAAAATGTTTGTGCTGGCGAGTTTGGAAAAATCCATGTATCAGTTTATAAAGGACGACAGAGACTGTAGTCCAAAAAAGGGAAACCATTTTAATCTCCAGTGCCAGCAGCAGCTATTTTCAGATATCTGAACAGGCCATGCATATAGAATGGAGTGCACACTGGTGAAATGAAATTGCTGATCCTTGTCTCGGGATCCAACCAAAATCACAGATGGGGAATTCCACTGCAGTGGCAAACTTAATTCCACTGGTTAAGGAAACTTACCATTAGCAGACACTTTGTCGGCAGCTAAATTCAGTGCCAATGGGGTTTTCCTCTGAATTTATTTTGGGCAGGGGGGTTCAGAGTTTTATCCTTTTAAAGAAAAGATTAGGGATGTGCATGAATTATTTTTTTGTATCTGATTCGTATTGAACTGAATGCAAGAAAATGTGTATTCATTTGAATAGATCCTCCTTGAATGTGGCAAGATTTGTATTCGATAGAAATGTTCAATCCCATACAAATCCCATACGAATGCATACAAAGAGCATACAGATCCTATATACATATGCATATAAATAGCATATGGATCCCATACAAAGCTTCATATGAATGTATCAAAACATTCTATTCAAATGTCAGTCTTCAGTAAGGATGTGCGCAAATGACCTCAACATTTGGAATTTGGTCAGATTCTATCAAATATGGACACTTGGGCCGCATCCCCATTATAAGCTTAATCCAGTTTCCCTAAACCAAAATAATAGAACTGGATGCAACACAATCGCGTTGGATCCGGATTCTAAAGATCCTACGTGGCATACGTGACTCAAGGGGGGACTCAAGTGGCTACTTTCTAAAAGCCGCTTTTCGGGGCTGCCCTGCCCTCTTCCTCCTGGCATGAACGTGCCACCCATAAGGGACCCCTTCATGGACCCTAGCTTGGTGGCTGGGTGCCTGCTGCTTGCCTGGATGGAGGAAAAATGGCAGTGGGCAGCCAGCGATTCTCCCCATTGCCCAGGGCACACAGCAGCAGTGGCAACTCAAGCCCCCTTGCTTTAAACATTCACACACCTCCCAGAACCTGCAGCTGCTTTCCTTTCCCTTTCTAAAGGTCAGAATTCCAAAGAGCTAGAATTGCACAAAATTGCAACATTGTTATCAGGTGTGAAGTGGTTCGATCGCTACAGTGTAGTGGCTGCTGTAAAGGGTGGATTTTTACACTGAAATCACTATCTTTGGAAGCAAGCTATTGGGAAAGGGAAACCCTAAACATGGATTCTCATCCCTTAAAACGGTCCCCACAGTAAAAAATGTAACACGTATCAAGCGCACGAATTGGAGTGAGACTTGTTGAAATGAGGGTTAACATTTATAACGCTTTGGGGTGATTTAACACGCGGAAAGCGTGTTAAGCCAAACTGACGTGGAGTCTGCGAGAATTGAAACCGTATCGAAACCGAATTAAGCTTGTAATGGGGATGCGGCCTTGAATTCGAATAGAATGTCTTCAGGTTCGAATTTAAACATTCAAACAAATTTTGAATGTTTCAAAACATTCATTTGAATGATTCAAATCATTCGAATTACATACGTATCTGTACGAATATCATACATATCTGTACGCATTTGTGTTTATAATATGGAACGAAAACGCGATGCATACAGGATAAAACGGAATGCATACGAAATGCGTACAGATACGTATAATACATACGAATGTTGTTGACATTTGTAATCTTCAGATTTGTATCTAACATTCAAACGAATAGATTCGAATGTATCAGATTCAAATTGGGTTTTGTTGCATTCAGATTTTAAACATGCAAATGGAATTGAATCCTTTGACATTCGGATCGACTCGAATTCAAATGCAAAAAAGATTTGTGCACATTCCTAATCTTCGAATTCACGTTTCACAATGCCCCGGAATGAAAAAGTATTTATTCAAATGCAATTTTTGGACATCCTCAAACTGATGCAGATAGGGAATAGAATAGACTTCATTTGATCTATTATTTGTATCACTGCTTTTTCATTCCTGGGAAGCTCTAAGGCATCAAACATAAACAAACTGAAAGTGCTAATGCAATAAAAATATTTAACATAAACAGAGAGTAAGCATAGTCGTAGTAGCTGCAAACGATAGCACTCATGGGAACAGCATGCACTCTGTGCCAATAACTCTGGATCAACCTTGGGAAAGATCCAGTTGTCAGGAGTACGAACGAGTCATAAATATCTACTGGACTCTGATGACGGTCATACTCAAGCAAAATAAGCATCTATCTGTGTTTTTTCTAAGTAATACCTTTAAGTAAAATAAAAATCACGTCTGCAACTTGTACATTTCCCCCTTTCTTTCTGCCAATCTTCTCTGTCTGATTTGCTAATCTGTTGCCAAACTCTTTCCAAAATAAGGACGGCAGCTAACAGGCAGAAGGCTGAAAGCCTTGCTGCCAGAATAAGAGAAGGCAGGGGCTGCAGAAGAAGGTTCTGCCTCATGAGCAGACCTCATTTTTAGCAGTTGGGAGAGCAGACGCACTGCCTGGGGAGACCTGGGTGTCTATGTCAAATAGCCCTCTAGTCCAGACTAATAGTAATAAGAAGAAGAGTTGGCTTTTCTACTCCACTTTTCTCACCCATTTAAGGGGACTCAGAGCGGCTGACAAAGCTTCTGTTCTCCCCACAACAGAACACCCTGTGAGGTAGGTGAGGCTGTGAAAGCTTAGAAGAGAGCTGTGACTAGCCCAAGGTCACCCAGCTGGCTTCGTGGGGGGGGGGCAGAATCGAACCCGGTATTTCCAGATAAGAGTCCAGCTCCCTAACCACTAGACCAAACTAGTCTAGTAAAGCATGTTCCATGTCTGTCAGTAGTGAACTGGTCCCCATTCAAGACATGGTTTTTCACCTATAAAGCCCCAAATGACTCTGAACCTTGATCACCCCACAATAACCACTCTGGAATCCAGACAGACAGACAGATAATTTCCTGCTCTTACCTGCCCCAGTGAACTCCCAGGTTCTGGCCAATGGACATAAGGAGGCTAGCTGGTCCATGATCCCAGATGCATTGGTAGGCCCAGGACTCCGCTGATCTTTCCAACTCATCATCCCATCTCTGTGCAGTGTAAAGACAGCAGGACTTTAGAGCTTGTGGTCTCAGGGCAGCAGCCAAACAGATGTTAACACCTGAACATCTCAGATGCTACCAATGTCTCTAGCTTCTCCCAAAAAACCCAGCTGAGAAAAAAATGACTGTTTAAAGTTACCTGCCTCCTCAAGAGCAGGTAACTTAAGGAGACTGACAACTTGCCTGAGAAGAAAAGAGGCAGATGAAATGGGAAAGCCGCACTTATGGGCTGCCAGCTAAGAAAAGCAGCATTTCATATTACTTTGTTTTATTCATTACAGACATAGGGTGATTATGCGCTGCCCAGGTAATGGAGGGACCTGCAGGATGACTTCAAAGGCTGTTTTCGGGGATTTAAGAGCTGGAGAAGGTTTCGCCTTTGACTTTGAGTCCCCTTAAGTGGGTGAGAAAAGGGAGTATAAAAGTCAACTCTCTTCTCCTTCTCCTTCTCCTTGAGGTGCCCATGACCATTTGGTGAGCCACTGGGTGAGACAGGATGCTGGATTAGATGGGCTGTGGTCTGATCCAGCAGACTTCCTCTTGGGTTCTTCTCTTTGTGCTGTCTGATGTAACCTCTAGATCCCAGTTCGGAGTGTGGAATCATGAGGTGCTCTGAACAGCGTCTCCCAGAGGAGGGGACAGAACAGGACTTTTTAAACACCTCAACAGCCACAGGACAAATGATATACTGTATACAAAAACAGCCAGCTTTAGCCTATGCTAAATGAAGCCAAGGTGGTGACATTCTTGGGTAGATTGGGTAGTTAGTTTCAGTTCACAGCAAATCTCTGCTTTGCTTCAAAGGTAGGAGCCAGCAGGTAGCAAGGTTTCTGGCAGCCTTGTGCTGGGTTCAGGTCATTTAAGTACATCCCTGCTTGGGGAAGGTGCCTGTTCATAGCCAAAGCGTGGCGTGGAGCAAGGGAAGAAGCCAAAAACGCATGTTTGTGCAACTTACTTCTGATTAGTAGCAGCTCAAGTTGGAAGCATTTGTGACAGGTGGAGCAGAAAAGAAAATCATTTGCTAAAACTCTTCCACAGGCAGCTACTGTACCAAAGGAGGAGGAGGAGGAAGAGGACGAGGAGGAGGAGGAGGAGGAGGAGGAGGAGGAGGAGGAGGAGAAATAAAAGCAAAACACTCAAGATTTTGGGGAGTGGGGATCCATTTGTAATCTGAACATGCATGCTCTGATTTCCAAGGCCATTTAGGTAAATATCCCCCCACGAAAGGCTCAGGGTAGCCCTTGGTCCAGGCTTCTCTCCTTAGCCTATGAGGGTCTTTTATACAGCCCCTGATCTCAGCACCAGCAGCAGCCAGAAAGAGAAAAATGAGGCAAACACATGGAGCAAAGCTAAACATAAAGCCGTCACCATGCTGGACAAGTAAACAGACATGAGCTCAAAGGGTTTCTGCTTGCTGCAGTGCCGAAGCTGCCCGGAGCCTGGAATGCCAAGGAAAATACACTCAGCTTTGTGTTTACTTTCAAAGGCACAGCAGGGCTGTTTTTGCCCTCACATGGCTGGAAACAGACGGTCTGCACAATTGTAACAGCAGCCGTGCTCTTTGAAATATCTGTTAGCTGGAGACCACAGAAGTTCAGTCTGTGTCTTTTGTGGTTCTGGAGGGTGAATTGCACCAACGCTGGAGACTGTTGGAGACCTGGAGAAATTGTTGCTCCAGCTTCAAAGATCATCCAAAAGCAGTTGAATGTATATTAATTGCATCAGTGTATATTTACTGTGTTAATTACATCTCCAGAAGGGTTGTTTTGGGGTTTCCAGTGGGGACAATGGGCAGATGTTCCCCTGCAGGAGAAGCTGGTTGGAAATCCCATTTTTGACCAGCCCAACTGCCTTCCAGTTTGCAACAGGATCTACTTCTGGTTTCTGCAAGAGGGTCTTGTTTTCATCTTCTTGGCTTGCCTTTCCCTTGGGTGCTGTGCCCTCTTATACTCTACCCTTGAGAACAGGGACTTGGCAAGTCATACAGTACATTTTGGAAGCTGTTCTGGGAGCTGTGTATTGCTTAAGGGCAGAATTTTTTAAAAGGCACCAAATTAAATAAATAAACAAGCAAACCATGGTGGTGGGTTCTGGGACCAGAGGGGGTGGATAAACCCAAGGGGGACTATAAGGAGAGGGTCATTTGTCAGCCACTTTGAGTCCCCTTAAATGGGTGAGAAAAGCAGGGTATAAAAACCAACTCTTCTTCTTCTTCTTCTATGGCCGCTGTATGTACTGGACTCTGCTTGCTCTTATATTACTCCAAGAAGGAAGACACTTAGCAACCCGGCTAGCCCTGTCCGATCATCTGCCTACCCCCATCCCAGATTCCATGTCTGGGTCATCAAAGGCAGAGCCCTTGGACCGGCATTTCTGAGCCAGAATCATTGAGCAAACAACTCAAGTATGCAAGGAGGCAGCCTTGAGTTGACCTGGCCTACTAACCGTTCTTTCCAGCTAGTGACTCAAGAAGTTGCAATGTGAGCAGAACCGACTCCTGGATACTACATGAATGGAAAATACTTTGTCCTGGAATTTGTTAAAGGCCTGTGGCCTCCCTAGAAGCCGAATGAGGTTAATCCCAGGACCTGGTCTCAGACAAGAGGCACCCATTATGGTCACCCCTGATGATGCTACTCAAAATGGCAGCTCTGTGGGACCTCCGTCCTTGAAAGCTTCAGGATGTGAAAAGGTACGAGCAACCTAGTGCAAGAGTCATTGTCAGGGGCCCTCCAAATGTTCCTGAATTGGTAGGAGCTGGCCAAGAATGCTGGGAGGTGTGGTCCAGGAATGCCTTGCTAGCCATAGCGGAGTGTTCTCATGAGAGGGGGAGGGCAGAGTGGTATGTGAAAGGTCCCATATGCAAACTATCTCTAAGCCATTTAAACACAGTGATGGAAATACAATAGCATTGGTCACGTTGGGTGGCTGCATCTATAAGGGCTGCCAAGCTTCTGCAGAAAGGCTGCAAGAGAAGGCTGCTTGAACCAAGGGTGGTGGTGGTGGCAAATAACACTTCCTCTCCCTCCCCTTCACAAACCCATTTTGGGGCAACATCACCCACAGATGCTTGATAGGCAAGCCAACAGACTCCAACCTCACTCTGAAGCTTGTGAACTCACCATGTATTCCATGTTGGACGCCGAAGGGTAGACCTGCCCTCTGAGTTTGTTATGAAGCATCAGGATCTCCTCCTTGTCTGACCTAGAAATGGCCCTCCTGGCCCTTGAATGAGGTTGCCCATCTGGCTGGTATTTGCTGAGGATCTTCTCCAGCTGAGTGGCATTGGGCAGGAAAAAGCCATGGATTCCGTGTGCGAGGTACAGAAGCCCAAGTGAGAGGACAGTCCAAGACAGAGAGAGACTGCTGGCCATTCTTCACTCTACAGGTAGACACCACCTATGAAGAAGTTCCTTCCAGTCTGGGCTGGAGATCTTGATTGGAGAGGGGAGAACAGAGACACTTATTTTCAGTTCAACACTCAGGAAGATTTGGGGCCAGAAGATGAAGATCTTCACAATCTCATTGCATTTCACAATCTCATTCCTTTCCCTATTGGATTCAATTATTCCTGAATATTGTGTTTTGTATTTTAAATTGAAAATGCAAAGCAAGATTTAAGAAAGGATTAGATAAACCAGTGGAGGACAGGTGAATCAATGGCTACTAGAATGGATGCCTAGGTACATCCTCCAAGCTGAGGAAACAGGCAGGAGGCCTCTGAAGGCCGTTTTCAGGGAGTAGAGATCAGGTGAAGAATTTATCTTTGGGGGGCTTTCCACTGACCTCCCTTAATCCGGATCTAAGATGATCTGGATCTAAGAAATGGGTCCTTCAACTAATCTGGATCTAGTAGATCCAAATTAAAGGAGGTACCTAATGCATCCCCACGGGTGGTGCAGCACCCAATAGCAATGGGTGCTAGCCTGCCCACAGTGGAAACGCCGGAGCACCCATGTGGGCCTGCCCGTCACCCCAGGTTTTGGGGGGACAGGGGGTGCAATCTCCATAGACACTTCAGAGATTCTTTGAAGATTCTCTGGAGAGGCTCTGGAGAATCTCCAGAGCTTTGTCATAAGCTCTGGTGATTCTCCGGAGGGATCTGCCACAAACTTTGAAGATTCTCTGGAGCGTTTGACAAAGGTCCATAGGATTGGCATTGTTCTCTCATGGGGTCTTCTTCGGAGCCTGTGCTATTCTTTGGAGCTGGTTTCAGAGCCGGCTTTGGAGCCAGCTTTGGAGATTGTACACAGGCTTTGGGGCTTTGGGTTTGGGGGCACCCCCCCATGGGTGTGCCCCCAGAGGCCCCCCTAGACCTCATTGCCTGATCACAGTGGAAACGCGGCCCATATAATCTGGATTTGATACCTGAAGACCCCATTGTAGACCCTTTTAATGGGGTCTACAGGAAATCTGGATTATAGGTCCTGAAGGACCCATTCAATCTGAATTTCCCTAGAACTGGTGGAAACAAATGTGGCTGTAATGGGGTCTGCAGTGGAAATGGGGTCTTCCTGCTCTAATTGGCCCTTAATGGGTCCCTAATGGGCACTTAATGGGTACTTAGTGCTTGAGGAAGAAAACCCTTTGCCTGCTGCTTGAGATGCCTAGAAGCAACTGGTGGGCCACTGTGGGTGCATTCCCATGCAAGTTCAAATCTGAATCAAATCCATTTTGAGATTGGAAGATCCCATTTATATGTTTATTCCCAGACTTTATGAGGACTATCCTGCAAAGATCTGCAGAAAAAAAGTCCTCACAAGTCCCTTTTGGAGCCCAGCCTGCATTATTTATTTGCCTTTGGGAATGCTACCAAACTATTTGGGGTGGGGATCTATCCTTCTGGCCAATGCCTGCCAGATGTGGGTGGGATTTCACAGCCCCCCTTGCCATGCCTGCTCTGAACACAATCACAAGAGGAGAAAGGGAAAAAAATTAAAGCACCAGCCAACCTCAAATGATACAATTGTAGCAAGGAAATTCTTGTGATTAGAAGAAATACCACAGCAGGAAAAGTTTTTAAAAACTCAAGCAATACATTGTTGCAAGGCTGGCACAGCAGGGGTAGATGAGCCGAGAGCCTGCATTTTGCAGAGGGGAAACAGAGGGAAACTGAAAGGGAGAGTAGCCTCTCTTTTGCCTCTCTGTGTGAGCTGCCAGCTTCGGTTTTGAAAGGGAATTTGCACTGTTTAAGCGCAAACAGAGAGAACCAGCAGGGAGGGAGCTTCCAATTTGAAAAGGAGAGAGTGAAATGGATAATTGCTTTGTTGTTTTGCTCAGCTGATTCTTTGGGGCAGGCTTAACAGGGGTTGGACAGGGGTGGAGATTAAAAGGTCTTGCTTCTCCATGATGGGTTGTTGTTGTTGTTGTTGTTGTTGGTCTGAGTGGGAATGCCAGTATTCACATTAGCCTATGTTATACTCAAGGAAATGGGAACACCTAAAATGTGCACTGGGTCCTGAATCAGGATTTAAAAGTCCAACCCAGATTTTAAAAAGTCAAGTGGGAATGCAGCCTGCTGATCCAGCAGGGCTTCTCTTATGCTCTTATGTTCTCATGTTCTAAAGCATGAAGTCTAGATAACTTTTTAAAAGGGTTAAGACAAATTCATCGATAACAGATGTATCACTGGGTACTATAATGGCTGCCTAGGCATATCCTCCAGGATGAGGAAACAGGCAGGATGTTTGCTAGGATTTGAGAGCAGGTGAAGGCTTTGCTCTTGTCTTCCACTTGAGATGCCCGTGAGCAATTGTCAACGCACTGTGTGAGGCAAGATGCTGGACCAGGTGGGACGTGGCCTGATCCAGCAGGGCTCTTCTTAGTCCTCATTTGCTAAAGCAGAAAGTCCTTGGTTCAGACCTTGGCATCATCTTGGAGGAAGGTTTGTCAAACCACCTCCATGCCCTTGAGAAGGAAGGGACCAGTCATTAGCCAACTTTTTATTCTCTTTATTTCTTTTTCCTGCTACTGCCAACAGCCCTGGTGTCTTATTTAGGGGCCACAACCCTTGCCTAGAAGATTGGTAATATGTTCTGTCCTATTCAACAGGAATCTTTCTGTTGAATCGCTAAAGGGGATGGGGCGCTTTGTAAAATATTAGAACACTATCACAGAAATGAAATTTCTGGAGGGTTGACTGACCCTTTTCTTGCAAAGTACATCATGATTTCCCATGATTTAGCAAGGAAGATTGACTCTAAGGCCAGACACTTCTGCTGGAAGTTTTCCATACTTTAAAGGCCTGCCCATGCAGCCCCTCACTCAGGCCTTTGGCTAAATGTTTTCTATGTGTGGCCCCCCACTGCAAACACCACTATTTTAATTGATATACTGCTGTTTTTTAACATGTTGGTTTTAAGTTTTTTTTAATATTGTTTCTTTTGATATGTTGGTTTTTAAAGGTTGTTACCCGCCCTGAGATCTTCAGGTATAGGGTGGGATATAAATATAAATATAAATAAGGAGGAGAAGGGAAGGGGAAAAAGCAAGAAGCAGTGATAGGAGGATTTCCTTCGCTCTGCAGAGGAAAACTCTTTGAAAGCAGCCCCCTTTAGTGGGCCCCTTTACTTTCAGAGCTGTGTGTGGCAAAAGAAAAAAAGAGAGCAAAGATGTTTGCCCCTGGGTAGCTACCGGCTTTCTGTCCTCCTCATCAACCCATATTCCTGTTATCTTTCTGGACAATGAACTCCATTTTTTTAGGGCAAATATTGTCTTAACCTCATTCTTGTTGGAGGCACGGTTTGGTTTCCCTCGCTCCCACCACCCCCTCCCACGCCTTTGCTCCCCCTTCTTCCAACAACACCCCCCTCCCAGAAAAGCTCTCCCTTTGAGCAAGAGGGCAGCTTCATGTGGCTAACCTCAAGCTGCTACTTCTCTAGGCAGACTGACCCACTTCAGGGGAACAATTCCTACTTTCAGAAGCTCCGAGGAGAAGGTTATAAATAGGCGCTGTCTTTGGCAGAGCATCCACAAAGCTGCCTTTTAGCCTGGAACATTTTCCGACGCACCCTGCTTTTTAGGTACGGTGTACGGAAGCAGACAGTTCACTTGGGCGCTCCTCCGGTCACATGTAACTGTAAGGGGCCTCAACTCTTTTTTTTCCCCCCCCTAAAGGAGAGTAAGGCCAGCATTCTCTGGCTCTCCTTCCCTGGAAACAGCATCAAGAAATGCCAGTCTGATGCAGTGATTTCTTGGCACACATGCCCGGGCAGCAAGCTTTGTGTAGCCAAGTGCCATGTGGAAGGGAATGAATCTGGGCAGCTGGATGCTTTACCAGCTTTCTTAAAGGACTTTCAGCAAAGTAATGCAGCTTGGTGTCTCTGCAGAGAAGAACTCCTTTTCGCTGTCATGAGAGTCCTTAGTGCTGTCTAGAAACCCTCAAAGTGGCCACCCAGCTGGAGATGGGAACCCACCATCTCCCATCAGTTGTTTGGTACACGTATACCACTTCCTAATATGGTAGATTCCAGCATTGAGCAATTTGCTTAGGCTAGATGTCCCACATCTTTCACTCCAAGATAATGGACTGAATATTTGCCAGCCATCTTAGAGATCCTAGAGGGACTGCCACTTGAGAGTCCTCCAGTGCTTCTGAGTTCTACTGGGCATGGTATCTAAACAGAAGTTTCCCCCAAACTCAGGTTTCCAGTAGAAGGTGCAAAGTTTGGTTCGTATTTGAAAATTTGGTCAAAAGGCTCATGTTCATTAATGTTTGTATTGAACCCTACATGCAGTGCTTTGCATATCCAGGAATTCAATCAAAATGAACCAGGCTCCCCTCGTGAACGCAAACAGTTCAGTGGCCTTGGAGCAGATGCCACCAGCTGATTGGACAATGGCTTGAGTAGCTGGTGACTGATTGGTTGAAAATTGGAATGCAGCAGCCAATGGGTACTCTCTGAGCATCCCCAGGGTAGGGAGATGGTCTCACCAATGACCAGTCAACAGACTACCCCTGAGGCACAGAATACACTCCTGTGTAGAATGATGGCAGGGAAGAAGACAAATGTGTGGCAGCAATATATGCCCATCCTGGTTTAATGCTGGACCAAAACCTTCAAGGGCCATTTCCAGCCAAAAACCTCACAGCTGCAAAACCTTTGCAGGTGCTCTCATGTGAACAGGCTGCTTCCAGTCTCTGCAGCAGATCTTTGCATTCCCACTCTTCGGGCAGCCTTTTTCCTGGCTGTGTGGATGCAGCCTGAGTCAGAAGGGACCATAGAGTGTGCCACTCTTGAGTTCTAGGTTCCTTCCTTCCCAAAGTAATTCTAGCTAGTAGCACTTGGAGACTAACAGGAGAAGGGTTGGTGGCATGAGCTTTCATAGATATGTCTACTTCTTCAGATGCTAGGGGGGTCCATTGGGCACATCTACTTCTTCAGATGCTAGGGGGTCCATTGGGCACGTCTACTGCTTCAGATGCCAGGGGGCCCAATGGGCACATCTACTTCTTCAGATGCTAGGGGGCCCAATGGGCACATCTACTTCTTCAGATGTTAGGGGGCCCATAGCATCTGAAGAAGTAGACGTGTCTACAAAAGCTCATGCCACCAACCCTTCTCCTGTTAGTCTCCTAGTGGTACTAGCTACCTTGCTGGACTTTTCAAACATGGTTAATTCTCTGATGAAGTAATTCTAGTTCATGAAATGTCTGCTTCAAAGATTTCTGGGTTCTGGGTTGAAAAGTCACTTGGAGGGAAGCTCAGTCCACATGACACAGCTCACCCTGCAAATCCCTTTCAAGCCATGTGCAAATGGCAACCACAGCATATCCAGCTAAGCCCTCAGAGGGCCTGTTAAAAAGGATCTGGTGAGGCAATGCTTGAGTGTTCATTGATTTGCCATTTCCTGCATGAATAGTTTACAAGAGGGAGAAAATGCATCCCTAAAGAAGGAGATATCTCAAGGCAGATTTTTTTTTAAGGAAGTAGAAGAACAGATGTAAACACCAGACTTGGCCAACACATCTGGAGGCTGAATTCTACCTCTCCTCCAGTATCCTGTCACTGGCAGTGGCCACAACATGATTTGTTTTGGCCACAATGTGATTTAAAATGAACAAATGAGATTACACACACTAGGAAACCCTGGCCTGCCTGTGAGTCTTGCATTCCTTGGCATGCGCTGGATTCTGATAAGTCAGAAGATCACAGATGATAGTTACTGTGTGGAATTCAGCTTGATCATGGCAATGTGCTGCCTCTCCCGCCCACCCCCACCCCCAGTCCTGATTCTGGCTGTGAGTCGCATTCACCTTTGGAAGCTCTGGCATTAAGCACAGTCATTATCCATGGAGTGGAGTGGTGACACCTTCCTCCATCCTCGGTTGTTAAGATCGACGTTCCTGAGTTTTGGCATCTAATTGGGAATTCTTCTTTATTGGAACCAGGGAGGCCTGCACCTCATCGCCTGATCACTGGTCATGCTGGTGAGGTCTAACAGCCAGAGAGCACCAAGTCCCAGTCTTTGCAGCATGGAATTCCTACACCCAGAGGTAAGGTGCCATACAATCCTGGTAACCAGGAACTCAAGGTGAGAAATGGTTCTTTGTCTTCTGTCCATGCCTTTCTTGTGGGTTTTTCAGAGTCATTCTAACAGGGTAGATCTCTTTTGGGGTGCAGGACACTGAGATCAGTGTAAAGCTAATCCTACCTGAATCACATCGGACAGGTTAATAGTGGGAGCTACTACCAGCTCATATGACTTTAAATATGCACTTAATTCACAGAGGAGCAAGCTAACTGTTTCACAAAGGCCATGCCTTTGAAGACCAGCAGAGTAAGATATGGCTATTGGCTTTCATATTCGGCTTTGAAGATCCGAAAGAGGGCACACTAAATGCCATCAAATGGAAATCACTGCCGCCTGCAGGAAAACAAACCAAAGCATCTCCAGTCATTCTACAAGGAAGGTGCTGCCACCTTCCCTAGGACGTTGACTCCACTACCCACAGATGACACCAAGTAATGATTTGGCCCCACAAACCCCTTGTAGAAATGAGATCGGACAATGACCACAGCTTCACTGGTACAAATCTAAAACAACAGTGAACATTGGCTGAGCCAGCCACAGATTACTAATCCTCTAATTACAAGGGAACTATTGTTATTCTTTCTTTGTCTTTACTGATGCCCATTTGCATTCTGGGTTGGCAGAGAACACCTTAAGACCCTTGGCCACCATGAGAAGAGAACGCTAGACCAGAATGCTAGACCAGGCCAATGGCTCAGAGCACCAGAGCTCTCAGAATATGATGTTCAGCTTTCATGATCTGTGCTCTACCTCTCTCCAGGCTTAGCCCAGTATCCTTCTGGACCCAGAAGATAATGAGAAGGAAAATTTCAGGCCTCAATGCATAAATAGCAGCCATGTTTCTCATTGGCCCACCCCTCTGTAGAAAGAAAAAATGATATTCTGGGACAGAATCATATTCTAGGGGGCACCTAGAGCCTTAGCATGAAAAAAAACAGTGTAATGGTTAAGGACCTTGCTGAAACATAATGATCTAAAGAGGAGTCCTGCTGGATCAGGCCACAGCCCATCTTGTCCAGCATCTTGTGTCAGGATGTGGCCCACCACTTCCTTCTGGGAACCTCAAGCAGAAGACGAAGGTAAAACCTTCCCCTGCTCTCAACTCCCTGCAAATGGCCTTTAGAGGCTCCTGCTTGCCTTTGCAGGTACCTAGGTATCCATTCTAGTAGCCGCTGATGCACCTGATCCTCAATGCATTTCTCTAACCGAGGGAAGACTGGATCCCAACCCTCTTTGTTGTGGTTAAGCGCACAGAGGGGCTATCTAGGCACAGGCAGGATGAATCTCCAAAAATCTACGGTGAGGCCACATCTGGAATATTGTGTACAGTTCTGGTCACCACACCTCAAAAATGATTTTGTGGAACTGGAAAAGGTGCAGAAAAGGATGACCAGAATGATTAAGGGGCTGGAACATCCTCCCTTAGGAAACCAGGCTGCAACATCTAGGCCTCTTCAGTCTGGAGAGATGGCGTTTAAGAGGGGACCTGATTGAAGTATATAAAATTATGCATGGTATAGAAAAGGTGGATAGAGAAAATTTATTTTCCCTATCACACAACACTAGAACCAGGGGGCATCTATGAAGCTGACGGGTAGGAGAGTCGGATCAGACAAGTTTTTGGATGACAATGGCTACTAGAATGGATGCCTAAGTAGATCTTTCAGGCTGCCGGGACAAGCAGGACACTTCTAAGGCCATATGCTGGGATTTGAGAGCAGGAGAAAGTTTGCCCTTGTCTCTGCTTGAGATGCTCATGGGCAATTGGTGGGCTGCTGTGTGTCACAGAATGCTGGAGTAGATGAGCTGAGACCTCAACCAGCAGGGCTCCTCTTACGTTCTTATGAACAGGAGAAGGCAAGCAGAAGCAGATTTTCCAAGAGCAGTTCTATCCCATCATGGCTAATTGTAACGAAAGCAACTTGAAGCTATTGGACCTGTCTCTCTCCTCACAACTGCCGGAGTGGCTGCTAAAAAGACACATCCAGAGTATGAGTCTTGGGGTGAGGTGCTGCCAGGTCATAAGCAGACCTGGTGTGTGTGTGTGTCTGTGTTTCTTGGGAGGGAACTCAGGCACCACTCATGCTGTCTTCATCGAGCTGAAAGAACACATGGATGCCTGCTCTCTTTAGCCCTGTACTTCACACCCAGCCATGAGTGCAGAGAATTGCTTGCTTAAATGCCTCCTCCTTATCTTCCTTATTCTGGCGTGCAAGTTTCTGTCTGCTCTTTATGCCGCCTAAGCTAACACCACTGTCTAGGCTTTGCCTCCAGCTGGGAACTTGGCCACATCTCCCCGCCATGTGATGAAGAGCAGTAGACATGGATTTAGAACTGTCCAGGCCTTTGCTCTGCAAGGGAGATAAACCACCTGGCTATTAATTTGAGAAGATGCTTGATCATTAAGCAGCAGCAGCAGTGGCAGCGGCAGGGTCCTTTTGCTGGCCACAACTTTGCTTAGGCAATTGGACAGGAGAATGAATGACTCTGACATGGTCCCATTTACCCCAATGGAAGCTATGACTTGATCAATGACACAGGTCAGAGGCCTGACGTGCTAGGAATAGATTCCCTCTCCCCCACCACCCGCCATGCGTTGTAGAACTACCAGGCCAAGGAGAAAGCTGCAGGCACAATGGAGAAGACCATCTTAAAGACGGGTGGTGCATGAATACCGCAGATGTCCACACTTTTGTCTAAGCTGCCAAGGTCTGTTGGGCTTCCTTGTCTCACGGCACTTGGTTGCCTGGACTCAACCGCCCAGCTATGCATACAATGTTAGAACACTGCTCCTCCTAAAGCCCCTGTGGGATATTTGACTGGAATCTTGGAGAACAGGGTTGGAATCCCTGCTCAGCCATGACGGTCCTACAGTACCCGAGGGTCTGATCCTTGCCTTTCCTCTTAATCTGCCTCACAGATTGGATTCAGTTCCCAGGACTGTATAGACGGGTCCACACCATCTTCCTGACAACATCACAGAAGAGATTTGCAGGTCTTCCCTTCTTTCCAGCCTCTCCATCTGTCCTATTAACAGCTGGCATGCCATCCAGTGTCAAGTGGCTCCAATCCTGCTCTGCTTCCATCATCAGTCAAAAGCAGCTAAGGTGCTGAGAGAGGTACTGTATAGTTACTGAGAAGACCCTCAAAAGCAAGAACCAACCCTCTCTTCCACATTTAGCACAGACCCAAAGGTCAGCTCAGGCAACCTGGCAGCATTTGATCTCTCTTCTTCCATCCAGCACCCTCTCCAATAAATCAGTTGTTTGGGTTATTTTTTTTTTAATGTGTTGGAGTTGGAACATTTTCAATACATGCCTTCAAAAAAGAAACTTGCTGCCATTTAGACAGCTGAATCAACTTTGCTTTTGCTTTAAGCAAAGACATCGGGGGTGGGGTGGGGTGGGGGGAGAAGCCCCTGAAGACAGTTACCTCCTGTTGGATCCATTGTGCTCCTTACGTTGCCAGTGCTGCGTCAACATCTGGGATGCATCAGAAAGTCATGAGTCAACATAGAACTCTCTCCCGGTGCAGATGCAGGAGATAATATGGGGTGGGGGGGAAGATCTCAAGGGCAGGACAAAAGGGTAACACTTGGTTGGAATCAGCTCCAGTGCTATTAAATTTGCAGATTAAAAAGCACAGCATATTCCATGGCTGGCTTGGCCCAGGATGGGGTGGCTAAATGCAATCATGGCTTCAACGATCCTTTCACATGGAGACATATTAGCATTCATTCACAGGTCCAAAATCAGGGATGCCTGGGTCCCCCACTCTCCCTTTCTCCTTCACATGAGAGATGTGTACTTTTTTATTTTTATGTGTGTGTGTGTGTGTTCAATTCACAGCAAAGCAAATACAAACAAAATTCACATTCGTGCAAATAGATCCACTCTGAGATATGGTAGGAATCGAGTCCTCTGACAATGCTATTCAAATCTGGTTCAAATCGCTGCTGCCAGTAACACCTCCAAATCTGTTCCAAATCCTCTTGAAATCTGCTCTGAATGCTTCAAATCCGCTCTGAATCTGCTGCAGATGTGCCGCCTCCCCACATCCATGAATATAACGGAGAATCAAACAAACGCACAAAAGCATTTGCCTCGCGGTCAAATGCCAGTCTTTGAAGGTAGCCAACATTCGATTCGAATGCAAATGTGCAAATTCGTACGGGTTCTAATGAATTTCAAATGTGGCAAATATTCCTACCCATCCCTATGTCACACACGTTTCAGTTCAGGGTTGGCTAACCTGTGCATCACCCACTAGGTTCAGTGGACTAATTAATTGGCATGATTAATATAAATGCTTGAACAAATAAGTAAATAAATGTGTATACGTGTTTTGTTAATTCACGACTGCTTGCTAACAAACTAACAAACTCCTAGCTAGCTTCCTAGCTACCTACCTAACAAACAAACAAGCAAGCAAACAAACAAACAAACAAACAAATAAATAAAAGACTTAGACAAAAGAGAGAGTCAATGAAGCAAGAATAATTTAGAGAGATGAATTTGGGGACATACCTGTCCCCATGCATGCTGTATTTTAGGAGGGGCTAACATACACATAACCTCCTCTGGTCATAGGATGGTACACCTTCCATTAGGGATTCCTATTCTGAATTCTGGGAGCATCTGTAGCTTAGTGGAAGAGCGAGCAGCCCGGAAAGCAGAGGGTTACCAGTTCAATCCCCAGCCTCTCCCCAGAAGCAGGCAACAGTAAACCACTTCTGCATCTTTGCCAAGGAAACTGCACGGAGGTGCCCTTGCAGTCAGTCAGAAATTGGCCACGACTTGGGAGGTACCTAACAACAACTCTGAATTTTCGCACTGCTTCCTTCTGCATCTTTACCACAAACCCTGCACAGAGGTCTCCATTCAATACCCACAGTTCAGTGGCAAGAACAACTGCTTAGAAAACAAAAAGGGTTGTGAGTCTGATCCTTGACATCTTCCAGTTAGAAGCAATGGCAAAATCTCTGCTGCATCTTCCAAGAAAAAAGCGTGGAGGTGTCTATACCAGGAATCAGTCGAGCACAACCTGACATCCACAGAGAAGCTATTTTACCCAAAAATCTCAGGAGGAAGACAAAATACAAAACGAGGCACAATAAAATTGTGCCCCAGTCTCTGCTGCTGCTCAGGCACCGGATTCTTCCTTTCTGAGCAAAGGCAAAGCCTTTTGAATTCCTCTGGGATAGGAGTGGGATGTTGGGAGTGTGGAAGGAGACCCCCCTCTCACCTTCACAGAGCAAGAAGAAAAAGCGGAGCCAAAGATCACCTACCTTGGGCAAAGGATGAAGCCTGAGGCTGCTCTGCAAGTTACTCCTGGGAGACCCGCGAGAATTAAGTGCTATAACGGGGATCAGAGCATCCACTTTCTCCCAGGATCTCACAGTAGCGCTTGCAGAAACAGCAGCTGGGCTCCTGCCTTTATACAGTTTCTTTCTCCACCCCTCAGCCCCCCCCTCCTCCTCCTCCTCCCCCTTTGACAAGATATGTCAGACTTCTACTCTTAAAAAAGAAAATACAGACCTATGATTCCTCTAGGTGCACTTTCTTATCCGCCCCCCTCCTGGCAGAGAAGAGGCTTTGATTACTGAATGAGAAATTAAGCAGATTTAAGGAGGGGTGTGTGTGTCTTGTTCGTGCCCTGCCCTTCGGGATTTGAAATGTGGAGACTGAGAAAGAGCAGGGAGAGAGAGAGAGATTTCATTTTCCCAGGCAGAGCAATTTGCTTCCCTTTCTCCGGTGTCCGACCCGGGAGCACCGGGTGCCCAGGAAGACTGGCAAGGGTTGCAGGAAAGGATCTGAAAGGTCTAGGGTTGGTTTAGGGTTGGTACCCGCTGAAGAAAGGGACCGTGCGCAAGTGACATGTGAGCCTCTCCATAGCACCCACCCCTCCGCTTTTCTCACAAATCTCCTTTGGTTTGGCTCATGGGGGTCTTGAAATGGTGAATTTCTTCAGAGCAGAGGGAGCGAGTGATGGGGGGTCCTTCCTCTAAACAAGACAGAGGGGGGACCAAAAAGAAGATAGCAGTCAGCCAAACTGGATACTTCCTAGGTCTGCCGGCCAGCTGCAGTTCCTTCAGTTAATAAGGGTCCCAGCAGAAAACAAACAATTAAGATTGGTCATGTCTAGGGTGAGATAACCCCCCTTCCCTTACAGAGCCAAATTGTATTCTCTACACATCTCTGCACAACTGAACGAGAGACAAGAAAGGATAACTCTGACAATGAGCCAGCCATGTGATCTAGAAGCAAAAAGAGTGAAGGAAGAAGAAGAAGAGGAAGAGGAAGAAGAGGAAGAGGAAGAAGAGGAAGAAGAAGAGTTGGCTTTTTGACCCCACTTTTCTCACCCATTTAAGGGGACTCATAGTGACTGACAAACCTTCTGTTCTTCTCCCCACAACCGAACACCCTGTGAGGTACATGGGGCTGTGAGAACTCAGATGAAAGCTGTGACTAGCCCAAGGCCATCCAGCTGGCTTCATGGGGGAGGGCAGAATCAAATCCGGTATTCCCAGATAAGAGTCCGGCTCCCTAACCAAACTGGCTCACAGTTAGTTCTTGGTTGCGAGTCAGACTGCAGTTTTCCAGATCATGGAGTGTAATAGTCTTAGCTTGGGGCCAGCTGGACACCAGTGTGAGCATTCCATCCAGTTCTGGACGCCTGACTCTAAGGGAAATAAAGCCAGGTCCAGAGAAGAGCCCTGAAAGTGACCGGGGAAGTGATAACAGGAGACATAGTCTTGTAATATGGGGGAACTGAGAATGTTTAGCCTTGAGGAGACTGAACTGGGGGGATATATCAGACACCAATGAGAAACCGTTCACAGCTTGGGCCATCCAGAGCAATGGGCGCAATTCACAAGGCATCTTACTGGATGTCTGTTGCGGCCAACATGGGTGAGTGCAGTGAGAAAGTGCGAAGACCTTCTGCAATCGTGAGCTTCCTGTGGTGAGGGTCAAAGGAAGCTAAGAACCAGCTTGGCGCAAGGGCAGAGGCTTCCGATGGGCTCGCTGATGCTAGATGTGCCCAAACTGCGAACAGAACTATCTGAAGGGGGTTGCTTCACTTCTCAGAAACAAACCACCCAGTCATGGTAATTGCTACAAAGCATCCAGGAATGGCTCATTGCAAAAAGCCAAGAAGGAAATGTCTGATGAAATAATCAGACAATGCCCGCATGCAGTACCCACTCTGTGTGCCATGGCCTGGCCAAAGCACGCCAGGATCACACTTTAAAAAATCAACCAATTAGGCCATTAGGGGGAGCTCTGAAGCCAATCTAAATGGGTGGACTGGAGCTCTGGAACTTGTTCACAAAAGATCGAGGCACTTGGTAAGCTGCAAAATATCCATGTTTATGACACTGAAGAAAAACAAAGATTTTGAGGAAGTACAAAATTTGGAATGCCTTCCAACTGACTGCACAGGGACCAAAAGCTCAGATGCAGTACCATAAGGTTGTCCTTAAACCATGCTCAGTGCTGATGATTACCTGGACACACCTATTCAGTTGCATTGCATAGAAAATGCCATGGCCTTCGTTTTAAAAAAGTCCCAGCTCACCTGGGATTTCCTGGTGGTCTCCTGCCCCCATACTAGTCTCTTCTAAGCCCATTCATCATTTCAAGATTAGCCAAGGTTGCCTGGAGGCAACTGCTAGACGAGTCGTGTCAAATTTGTTTTTTGGCCTGGGCCTAGCTGGTTCATGAGAGGCCTTGCTGCCCACCTTCACCTACTACAGGTTGCTATATCTGATCATGTGCAAGACTCATGGGAAGAAAGCCTGGATAGCTTTAAGAAAGGGTTAGGTAAATTCTTGGAGGAAAGGTGTAAAATTGGAAGCCTAGGAACTGCCTCCCAGGTTGGAGAGACAAGGATGCCATGAAGGCCATTTGCAGGGAGCCAAGAGCAGAGGCATTTCCGCACTGAATCGCGTTCCAGACGGAACGCGTTCAGGCGGAAAGCTTAAGCCAGCTTCGGGCGCTTTCCCCGTTCACACACAGACGCGCCAGAACGCGTGTAAACGCGTTCCGGAGCGTCTGGGTGCGAATGCTCAAAGCGCCCGAAGCTGCCTTAGCCGGCAAATGCCGGCAAGCGGCGCGCCGGCAGCCGCGGAGGCAGATCGACAATCAGCTGTTTGAGAAACAGCTGATTGTCAAAGCCGCGCGGCGTCGGAGGCGCGCCGGCAGCCGTTCGGGAGACAGAAGCGGCGCGAACGCTTCTTCTCCCGAACGGCTGAGGGCGGCTCGTCCGCGTTGGAACGCGTGTAGAGCACTTCGAAGTGCTCTACATTTCGAACGCGGAAAAGACAGCTGCGGACACGTCGGAACGCAAGCCGCGCGCGGCCAATGCGTATGACGTGTCCTCAGCTGTCTTTTCCGCGTTCCGATCAGCCCCGTGCGAAAACGTCTCAGGTGAAGGCTTTGCCTTTGAGGCCCAGAAGCACTTGGTGGGCCACTGTATGAGATGTGATGCTACAGTAGATGGGCTGTGAGCGTGGCATAGAATGGGTTTTTCCCATGCTCTAAGAATAAAAAGCGGTGTGAGGAAACCGACCAGTCACCTCTTCTGTGATGCTCAGCAATGCAGAAAGTAAAGCCAAGTTAGAGGAGAGGAGAGGAGCTCTTATTTTGTTCTCTTTCACTATGCAGGATGAGAGGTCACTCCAGGTTCTCATGAGCCATGGCTGCTGAACCTATGCCACTGCACCACAGCAAACCCTCTATGGGCTTCAAAGAAGATTCAATGGTTCTCTTCACTAGAAGAGCTGAGTCAGAAGATGGTTGGTCCAAAAAGGAACTTCTGAAAGTCTTTATTTAAGAAAAAAATGGAAAAAATAAATCAGTTACTAGCAGACACCATAATTAATACACTGTAAATTTTGCTCCGTAATCCACTTTTTGGACAGAGGTCCGAAGCCACACCGGTGTTTGATGTAAACGTTTAGCAAAAGAGCAGGGAAGAGAATACTGAATTTGTCTCTGTGTCTTTGCATGTGCCCAAACTTAAGAAGGTACATCACCTGGAAGAGAACTATGCAAAGAACTTTTGTGGGTTGAAAAAACCATTAAGAAATCAAAATCTCAAAACTTCTGAGAGGGTGAAAATGAAGGCTGTACAATATATGACTCTAAAAAGCCAACTGGAGTCATATGGATCCAGCCAAAGGGTTCAGGAAGTCACAACTGTTGAGATGTTGGCAGCAACCAAGATATGTGCGTCCTTGGGTCCTAAAATGTCCCTGGGGCAGAAAGTCAGAACCTCCAAATAATTGCTGCTGCTAACAATCATCAAGTCAGGGTGAGTTCTGGGTTGGCACACATTGCATTCTTGGCAATGAATGCACAAGTAGTTTCCCAGTACTTTCTTTTTGGGGTGCGACATATTACCTGGTTGCTCCCTACAGTGCAAGCCCAGAAAAACAGATTAACAACTCAGGAAGATGAACATCAGTTTATATTGGATTGTGTGGAAAAACAATATGATCATGTAGGGACATCAAAAGGGGCTTTGTTCACATTCACCAAGTTCTGATGTAATCAGAAAGCAAAGAATTGTATGACGGAGAAAATTGTTCTTGAGAGAATTACAGGGCTGTGTAGTCAAGGTAGTCATCAAGAGTTGACTTGTCGCTGTTTTCACTAAGTAAATGGACAAATCTACCGAGACAGAAATCCAGCTGGCTTCTTACGAATTTGCTCACGTTTGAACAGGAATAAAATGTGTTCCCTAGTTCAATCTTTTTTCCTAAATCAAACATACACACACTGGAGTAGATATCAGAACAAAATGTTGCAATGCTCTGGGGACATATTCTTGAAAAGCATTCCTAAATGATGGTTCCAGGAGAGACCATGTAGAAAGTGCAGCCTCCTTACCTGTCTGGATGCTTGCAACCACAACGGTGTGTGGAATACATCCAGGTATTCAATGGCACAAAATACCTGGAGGAGCTCCATCGTCATCCCTGTGCATATACAGTGGCCATTTGCACATCACTGGAGCTCCACATGTGCACAGTAGCCATTTCTAAGAAAATGGCTCGCAGGAGCAAGCATCTAGACAGGTAAGTCCCTATTGCTATCCTGGGCTGGGAGTTGATTTTCACAGAATACTGATACTGTGGGATTTCACCTCTTTATTCTGGGGCAATCACAACATAGCCCCATGATCTCACATTTTATGAGATTATTTCATCTCACTGGATTCAGCCTCAGTTTGGGCAGGCAAACTTCTACATTATCTAGGGTAACAAAAAAACTATCACCCAGATTGTCTTCTTAAATAAACATATACGTAAGCAGGCCTTTTTCTGTTTGCCTATATATTTTGGCATGGGCCAAATAAAGTCAGCTATTCTCTGCACAAAACTAAGTTCAAGAATATTTATGGTATTAAAGAAAGAGTAAGAAGAATATTTGAGGCATTATACTCTCACAATAGTGCACAGATAATCAGAGTAGTTCTTTGCAAGACAACACACAGTATGTTCTCCAATAAGGAATGCTGGTGTCATGAGGTCCACACAAATACCAAAATTGTGGTTAAGTGATAACGGTGTGGTATGTTGCTCAGGCAGAATGTTTTTGCTTGGCAAACGCCTGGCATATTGCATGACGGTTCCTAGTGAAAACAATTTTCAAACCCAGGGGAAAAAAGCAAATGAAGTCAATCTGCTCCGGCTGAATGATTTCAACATTCGTCTTCATGACTAGGATGAAAATGCAGCAGCATTCTGTTAGCAAAACAAGGTTTTCTTGGATACCTTTGATTTGGACTAACTACTGCTATCAGAGTATCTTCAGAAGAGAACCAATTAATGAACAACGTCAATGCACACACCCAGGCTCTCAGTTTTTGCACATTAACCCAGGAGGTTTCATTCCAAATACACTGACTCCTTTCCTCTTTCACAACTTCCTCTCCGTCTAATGTATCATAAAATAGCAATCTTCAAATAATATCTCTTTCACAGCGTGTACCAAAGAAGGCTTGTAAAAACAAGAATAGCAATTTAAATGCAAAAGGATAATTAGAAACACACAGGCAATTTTAACATTGCAAAATAAGACAGCCAAGTGTGTCGATTCTTAAACGAAAGGAGTATTTTTTTCCTCCTAAAGAACAAGGACAGCGTAGGATTGCTACATTGGCCATAAGTTGGAAAGAACCAGAAAATGCAAGCTCAAATTCAGATTTGAAGGTAGGGATGTGGAAAACAGTTTCAAATGGTTCACAAAGAATTCAAAATGGTCATGTTCCTTACATGAGCTCTTAGCTCAGCTCACCTCTTCAAAGTGTGGATGGGCAAGGCTACCTTTTGTTATGCTGAGCCTTGCAACGCCTTTACTATTTTAGGGCATAACTAATTAACTCATTAATAGCAGAACTTAGAGAACCTCCTACACCAGTGGTTCTCAACCTTCCTAATGCTGTGACCCTTTTTAATACAGTTCCTCGTGTTGTGGTGACCCCCAACCTAACCCTAACCCATAGAATTATTTTCGTTGCTACTTCATAACTGTAATTTTGCTACTGTTATGAATCGTAATGTAAATATCTGATACGCAGGATGTATTTTCATTGTTACAAATTGAACATAAAGCACAGTATTCACATCAACCACAGCTGAATATAAAAGTGTCGTTTTACCTCCAATACTGCTGTTTTCTACACAGTAGCTGCTCTCTACTGTATTTGTATGGGGTGTATGTGATGGGGTTGGCACTATGATGTGGGCGTATCTGCATGTGGCCAGGCCCACCTGGAGATGGATAGAGGGGCAGTGTCTCAGTTCCTACGTGTTTTCCGATGGTCTTAGATGACCCCTGTGAAAGAGTAGATTGACCCCCAAAGGGGTTGTCAACCCACAGGTTGAAAACCACTATCCTACACTGTGATAATGCCCCAGGTGAGATGCTGCCCGCTCCTGCTACTTCATGTGTCTAGGGAGGCAAGAGGCAATCTAGTTCTGCCTTTGACTAGAGTTGTCCTCTACTGGGCAGAATAAAGCAAACACAGGAATCTTCAGCAGCACAAATGAAAGGAACAGTTTCATTATTAACCTCAAGAATCACCAATCAGCCTAGCTGGTTTATTTATGATAAACAAGGGCTGGCTTGCAACTAGCCACGGGCATCTCTGGCTAATGCTCATGGGCAGACCTACTCCACAGCAGATGACTTGGTTTAAATCCACCTGATCCACCTGGCACAAGTGTATAAAGTAAAATGGTACAAAACTGTGATTTGTCTACAGGACTTTGGAACTTATCGACCAGGCATTTAGATTTGAACACCCCCACTCCACCCTCTGGGATTCACAGCCTCTTGAACACGTACTTATTTCACACAAAGAGAGAATCCATTTAGATAAGAAGGTGGGAAAGGATTTGAAAGCCCTCTGGAAGTGAGTGCAGGAAGACAGGCACCTCCATTCTTTCCTACTATTTCAAAAACAAAGCATAAAATAATTCACCTAAGCTACAAGAAAGTAGATGATCCCCTATTATAGGAGCTTCATGTGTGGTGCCCAAAACTGCTCTTAATGTGAAAAGTTAAACAGAGTCTGCATGCTGTCATCGCTACACTTGCCTACTTGCTAAGAATCTACTTGCTTAGCAAAAACAGAATTTGTACCTCTCCTGTAAGTGAAGGCTAGTACTGTATAGTAGCTGCTTGCATAACAAACATTACTTTATCAGTAGAAACATCCCCAGAGCAATAGCTGCTGGGAAATGGTATTAAGGCATCTCTCTTGCTTCATGTTCCTGAATAGAGCCTGGGCAGTCATCTGGTAAAGATGTTTCCATTTGGATTCTTTCATGAACAGCCCGCAAATGGCCCCTTCAACTCACACCATCCTCTTGCTACACAAATCTCTCTAGCATACCCAGCTGAGCCCTATCAAAGAACACTCAGAACTGTAAACCAACTTTGTGACTTGTTTTATTGATGGGCGACAACTTTATACTCCTAGATATCACTAGAATTGTGTACACTCAGGAACTCAACATTATAGGAGAGCAGACAGCAAAATTAAACAAAGCAGACTGAAAAAAAATATCAACCTTCATTATTTTGCCCATTTTTTTTGTTTTAAAATCCCATGTACACAGAAGCATAAATGCAGTTTTGAAATCTCTTAATAGCAATAAAGTTACAATCACCCATCTATATAGACTAACATTTTTAACTCCAAGAATTCTGATCCGCAATGTGTACTTAAGCAGTTTCTCTTCGCACAATTATTAAAATGTGTATTTTTCCCTATCAGGAACCAGCAACTCTGTATATTACACTTTTTTCATAGAACATTTTCCTTTTAAAGTAGAACCATTTTTTCCTTGATAGACACTGGCTCATTTTTACCATTTATCAAAAAACTAAAGGGGGGAGAGAAGGATTAAAGAAGTTTTCTTTTTTTTTTCCTTTCTTTTTTTAGGGTTTTTTTTAAAGGTTTTTTTTATTTAAGTAAAGATAAAACATTTTTTCACAGAAATCTACAAGTTCTGTTGCTGGTGCAAGGCTGTTTCTACTATGCAATTAGAAAGTGGGAATAAATTGCAAATCCCTGTTTTAATCTCTTAGGATTCAGCATTAGCACAAAAATACTCTGCGTGTGATCTGTGAGGCTGCTTTTCAAACCAAATGACTTCATTCAGCAAAGTCAATAAGCTAACACCAACTGGGTTGTTCAGAGAACCCCCACCCCCACCATCTCATCTTTCCTTTCATTCTATCCCAAGGTTGCAAGGAAAGGGGAAGGGTTCACTCAGAAGAGCAGAGGAGGGGCAGAGAAGGAAGGAAGAATTAGAGAGTTGGTGTTCTAGAAAGCAGGTAATCTGACAAACACAGCAGAAAAGAACAGGAGGTTTCAAAGCAGGTCAACTCGGCGATAGTACAGGAGGTAGGCTGTGCGCTCAGCAGACGGCTTTACCACCTGGTACTGATTAATCACTTTGACTGCCTGGTCATCAATGCGCAGCCAGCCATTGAGACCAATCTGGAAGACGTCTGTAGTGTAATGCCCGCCAGTAGCACTGTTCCCATGATGGTAGACAACTGCCAAGAGAGTAAAAAAAAGTATCTGATGAACACAGAAGGAAGACTAGACCATCATCTGCTGGGTTTCTCCAAAGGGGCACCAATTCATGCAACAAGCACAGGGTGTTAACACGGATTGGCAGCTTTCTCTTCTGCCAACTACTGAGCACTGGCAAAAAAGTTCAAGGTGGCAGCAAGGAACTGGGTCACTTCTGCCGAGTTGTGGAGGAACTTTTATCTTCTTTACATTACAAGTTTTGAGGCTGTCTGAAATGGGAACACAGCCTTGAAATTTCTTTTTATCCCAATCACATGGCAGTTGAGAGAGAACTACGTTCCTTAAGCCCTCTATTAAAATGCGGAGTACAGCAGAATTATATGCCTTTGCAGAGTTTGTATAATTATCCATATTTCCACAAAGAGAGACCAGGCATAAAGACAATCTTTAGAGAAACAGTAGATGTCTTGTTTCTCCTTTACTTCTGGTCGGTCACAGGTGTAGTTCTGAGTAACTAGAGAGCAGTTTGCTTGACTGGCACAATATGACTGGAGAAACAGTATCAGCCATCAACTATTGTTCAATTGATGGAACAATTAGTAACTTACCTGTAACACCACATACATGGTTTGAGGGGAATTTTGCTATTTTATGAACAGCAAGAGCTCTTGCGGCTACGTTTGTTACTTTTAGATGGATGAGTGTTTACCTGCAAAGAGCCGGTAGGTTCTTTGGCCTTTAAAAATCTTGCTTTTGACACCTGGAGAGAGAAGCTCTGAAAAATAAACAAAACATTGCCATGAACATTGCCTCTGATGTCATCTGATTGCTGCAGACAGAACTACCACAGGAGGTGGATGTGAGCACTGCCACAGGCTAAGCCTTCTAGGATAACTTGTAGACCTCCATCCCAGAATGCCTAGAAGAGGAAGGGTGCTGCCTTTGGTCTCTGCCAAGACCACACGGTCAGTGACTGTATAATGGTGCAGATAAACTGGGACAAGGTAAGAATGGGTAGATGCAATGGGGGGGGGAAGGGGATTCAAGGAAGGGGGAGAGGCTGGGGAAGGGGAAAGACGCTAAGGCATGACTGGGGAAAGTTTGCACATCATTCCACAGACCCACCAGCCAGGTCTATATTCACTCTTGAATAGTTAACCCCATGAAACGTTCAGTTTTGTTGCAAATCAAACTTGGCAGATGAATATGTGCACATTTCTAAGGAAGAGCTAACAGGTTTTACGCATTGTAGCAAAATGAAACCATTGTTGCTTTAAAAAAAACCCAGTCATCAGGATCAATGACAAATCGCAGATACTTTTGTTGGAAGTTCAGGTGTAGCATTCCAGACTCTTGTGGTGAGAATATTCCTGTTCTTTCAATCAGTTAATTTCAAAGTAGCAGTTTTGAGCCACACACTACATTCTTTTCTAATTAACCCTGATGAAAAATTACCCATGTTCTGAGTTATAAAGGCTAGGGAACCAAAATCTTTAAAAACAAAAAGCATGTGGATAGAGAAAATTTCTATGATGGCAGCAGCATGGTGCTGAACCCAGCTGAGGTTCAGGCCATGCTGCTTTCCACAAAAGTTGTAGCTTATACAGGCCTATGGGATGACTATTATTATTATTATTATTATTATTATTATTATTATTATTATTATTATTATTATTATTATTATTATTATTATTATTATTATTATTATTATTATTATTATTATTATTTTCTCCTAAATAGGCAATCCAGCAAGATTCACCTTTACTGATTTCCAGATCAACAGGGTATTCAATATTTTTAATGAGCTTCTGGCACCCCCCAGTTTTCTCATAGACAAATCGTTTCAGATGTAAGACAAGGACCGGCGGGAGTTCTTCAAGAGTAACCCTTCGACTGATCTCCACCTAAGCAGAGAAAACAGAATTTTAGTCGAGCCATGAAATGAAAACAATTTCTTCAAAACTGGAAACAAATGCCACTGCAGAAACCAGCACCATCACTTACAGGCACCATCAGAAATAAATCCTGAAAAACCATCACAACGAATAGGGAAATGCTAAACCAAAGCTTATAACTAGAGTTGTTGGAGAAATCTACCTGCAAGGATTACTGGAGCAAATCACACATGATCTAAGGACAAGAACATGTGACTGACAAATGTTCCCTCCTGCATAGCTCTGCCTACCAGTTAAGTTCTTCTGGTGAAAACCTTGCTAGTGTTTTTAAGGCCTTATAAAATCAATGGAGTTGACACTAGAGAGAGGGTTCTTCTCTGATGGACTCCAAGCCTTTTAACAACCTTTCCCCCAGAGACGGGCCACATGTATACTCTACGTTTTCCAGCACCTACTTGAAACGCAGCTATACAATTGATCCACTTGCTTTATTAGTGAGATATTGAGCCTTGAGCTAATCTTCTGGTTGCTATTTTTAAATTATATTTAATTTATATAGTTTGTTACGCATTTTTTTATTGGTCTATCTTTAAATATTTCTGAGAGTTATCTAACAGGATGGTATAAAATCTTAAGAAGCATAAATATACGTTCTCTTTAGAATGTAGGCTGCATCTGAAAGCAAGTTGTACCTCTGAATTACAGGACCATTAAAGAAAAAAAATGCCTGTGATGATAGACCGTACTCTACACAAAAAAATCAAGTTTGCAGAAACACTGAGCCAATACTATGAATGTGTCTAATATGGATTTAAGTGACACCAAGCTGCTTCTGTATCAGTGCTGAGACAATGACATGGATTTGTTAACTAGGAGTCAAGTTTCCTATGTTTAATAAAAGCCACTTTCATTGTTGTGAATGTCTTTCAGCGCAGGAACGACTTGGTGTTTGCTGGTACTGGTTCAAAAATCTGAATTACATGCAGTGCTCTCCCTCATTACTGTACCAAGGTTGCAATTAGATACAGTGATTAGCTCATGTGAATAAACTCACGTTAATAGCTTCTGAGAAGAGCAGGAATATAGAGGACATTGTTCACAATCATATTGGAACAAGCTATTTTTAAAAAAGCAACATGAGATGTTTGTACTCTGCTCCCAGACTAGACACTAAAATATAAACCAGGCCAGACTAGCACCTCAAGTGAACACCCATTTCTTTCAGAAGCCATAATTGAGCATTTGGGTAGTCAAGTAAAAAGAAGACTAAAACCAATATATGTACCAAAACCAGAAGTGAGTGGCTAGCCAAGCAAAATCCATGTGGTGAATCCTGAGGAGTTTATACACGACAAGTTTCCCTCCCCTACAAGGAGGAATTTCAGACAACCAGAGGGACAGTTCTCCCACACAACTTTAGACATAAAATGCAGACTGGCTGAGTTTGCCTACGCATAGTTTTCTTACTCTTTCTCTCCAAGCCATTTCCCTTCAAGACCCCTAATGCTTCAAACACTGTGGTACAGCCACGTCTCTTCTATCATGTAACACATTCCTCTGCTTACAGAAAAAAAAAAGAGCCCTTCCATTCAATGGGCAAAAAAGCATCTCTGATTATATCCAAACAGCACCTGTAGAGCAGGACACTGCAGTGGAAAAATACCACTAGGCATATAATAATTCCATTAATGGAAATAAATTATGGCAGAAAGACTGCACTTCATTTTGTAAAAGGATCTGAATTATGAGTCCACTGAGTCCACAGGACTCTCTTCACAATGATCTCAGGAAGAAGGGATGTGAAGGGATCACTTTGATTTTCAAGTCATCCATTTAAACCCCTTTTATTTATTTATTGCAAAATATTTATTTGTGCCACTTTTCACCTGAAAGGTGGTCTTGGGTTGTGTCACAAATCGATAAAAATAAATGAAAGGTAATTAAAACACAGTACCCACCCGCCCACATTCAAGACAACATTAAAAGGGAGTGTAAACACCTGGGTAAAGAGGCTTGTTTTAACTATGGGTTGAACAGGAATAACCCTAGCTAAAAGAAATGAAACCCAATTGGGAAAAAACCTGTAGAATAACTTGGATTGCAGCAGTTTATCCTCACATCTTCACAGTTTACTGATTCAATTACGGCTGTGTTGGACCTGCCTGAACAGCTGGAATTTGAAATATAAAAGGTTCTGGGATTGTCCATTTTGCTACTGCATAAATATACCAAAAGATCGAACAGAAAATGCCCTCTTTCTGTACAACCCACACCTGATGCCCAGCCGTTAACTGTTTTAGGTAGGAACCCTTCCCCTGTGAATCAATACATGGAATTTAGATGACTGTGCCTCTAATTCAGCGTTAATAAAATGTGGACTCATATTGCCACGATACATGTCCTTCAACACTGAACATCCAACCTGTTTTCAACGGGAGTCACTAAGAACAATACCTCTTGTTTGGTTTTTGTAGTATATCCTTGGACAGATTCTCTTGCTACCAAACTTTCCAGTGCATCTTGGACTGTGCGTATCTTATCAGATTGGATGTCCAACTGTAGAGTGAAAAAGGGCTGCAGAGTTGCAGATTCCTTTGAACTCTGTTGGTAAACTACAGATCTAAGGAAATAAGAAAGAGTTAAAAACTATATTTCTGAAAACTGTCCAAGATTTAATTCTGAGAAGTCAAACTTGCTAGTCAAACTTGCCAAATGTACCTTCACACCCGCTTCCTGATACTGTAACACAAAACAATACAAATTTGTCTTGTATGCAAGCTCTGAAAGCAGACTTAAGTACAGAATTGCAAGTTTCAAACACATGGGTTAGGTTTGATTTAGTTTATAAAGAAAAATGGCTTAAGGGCTGTGTTTACCACACAAGGCTGGCCTGAAAAGTGGTCACTCACCACCAACTTAGCTTACGTCCTTCTCACCCTTTTAAAACCCACCAGGAAGGAGTAGAAAACACTCATATACAGAGAGCTCTGTTCTCATGTTTGATTGCTTTGCTCATTTATAATAGAAAGATTATGCTACATTTACAACTTCAGAATAGTGCTGAACTTGCTTGAGTGCAATTAAATGCTCAACATAAAATGTTGAACACAATCCAAGTTTTTTTTTAGTTCAGGCATAAACAGAAGTTCAGCTTCTGTTTAATATTTACAGACTTCATTTCTTTACACAGTAGCATCTTTATTTCAAGGTACGGAGTTCTTCTTTAAGCTGTGGAAAGCCTTCATTAGCAGCAAGGCGGATGTCTATCAGAAACAACTTGCTCCACCTATTCCATTCCACTTGTGGTACATCTATGGCACTTAGAACTAATGGCCTAATTATTACTGTTATTGAACTGTAGGCAGGCAATATAGAAGGAAAACTCTACTTCGTTCAGCTAATTTATCTCAGATCAAGTGAGGTACTTTTCCACAAATACACCCAAAAGCTGCAGTACAGAATAGTGGCATTCATTCATTCACGAATTCCTACACACACCAGAACAAAGCAGAATCTCCAGCCAACATAGGTACAACAGCTGTGACATGAAACAGCTCAAGGGCACCACTTTACTAACTAGTAGGTCAGTGTCAGCTTTTGTTTTTCAGTAAGCTTATGGCTACCTGACAATTTGAAATGTTGCATTACTACAGTTTTTCAAAATCAAGTGCATTCATGGGGCTGTCTCAAAAGACAGTGTAGAAATTACAGAGAAGGCGGCTCCTATGTGGAATGTATTATTTCAGCATTACATTCTGCCATACTGGCTTCTAATTTATATTTCTAGTCCAATTCACACTACTAGCTGTTACTTTTAAACCATAAATGGTCTGAGACCAAAATAGTGGAAATGAACCTGTTCAAAAATTTTTGCTTTGCTTCTGAGATCTTGGGAGTAGATATCTGCCCAAGCCCTGATTCATGCCTGACCCAACACGTCACTGAAGGCTGTCAGATTCTGCATCTCCCTTAACCCAAGATGTTTGTCCAGTTCTCTCAACTTTTAGGAAGTGAGGAGGACAACCCCTTTCTGGTGTGCTCTGTACATGTGTTAGCTTTGCTCTTCCAAAGGAAATGTCTCTTTGGGGAATGTTTGGTCGAAAGCCACCTAATAAATACATCATCAGGAGAAAAATGTTGACAGAGATGTTTCCCCAGTAAATGGTTCCCAGTAAGCATTCTTATGACTACTGAAAAGGTCTTCTTCCATGAATCTGTCTAATTCTCCTCCAAAAAAAGGCAGATAGCACCACATGCTCTGACCAAAATTTTGGAAGCTGATTGTTATGTGCAATACAATTTGTTGCTCCTGAATCCTGTGTCAATTCCATGTGATGCTTGACAGTTATGATTTAACGGCAGAAGGAACAAAGAAAAGTTTGTCCAGTTTGAGAATATCACACATGATTTAATAAAACCCTTCACGTAACACCACCATCTCTCCTAAACATTGTTCTATACTAAAGAAATGCATAAAATCTGAGCATGGAAGTTTTGCCTAAATTTTGGGGAATTAAATAGTTCAAATATGTGCAAGGAGGATTTATAGACATGGTTATCCTTTATTTTATAGCAACTAATAACCCATTAATTCTAATTCAAAAATTAAAAGTTTATGATGGGGGTGGTGGTAAGCTGTCCTTATGGGAAACGGTTCTTTTTCAGGTTTGGGTTAGGAAAACTCTAGAGGTAGCCGACTAATCTGGGCTGCTGCATCACCCACAACAGAAAGCGTCTCGGCATCCTAAAGTTGGATCTTGTTTCTACAGTGACCTACTTTGCAGAATTAGTAGGACAGGCGTGGCAGAAAGCAGACACACATGTGGGATCAAAGGCATTCAATTCTCAAACTTAGTAATAAATTCCATAACAAAAACCCTTGCTTTCTTTGGGTCTAATGAAGATATTTCCTCACAATCGCCACTAGATTACAAAGGTTTCAAAATTAGGCAGAAACAGTTACTGGGATATTAAACAGTCTACAGGTATCTGTTCTTGAAATGCCCCATAGGTACACTTTCAAAATTATTTCCAAATATTCTCCAGCTGACTTTGTTAAGTACTGAATTTCTGACGTCTTTCTAGGTGCTTTTTCAGCACTAGATATCTGCAAATTTTTTATCTGATTTTTACTGTTCTTAATATTTATAACCTAGTCTTATACCTGGAGATTTCAAAGTAGGCTACATCACAATATAAAATGCAACAAAGTTCTATTGTGATTTATAAATCAGTTGCTTCAACTTCCTCTTCTTTTCATATTCTTCGTCCACCTGGTACATAGCCCAGATTGTAAGGAAAATTGATAGAGCCTAATGGCTTCATTAAATTTTAGGAACTGCAGAGTTCTGCAGTTTTTATTTGGATTTTAATTTCCTACAATTGTATATAATGTTGGCAGCCATTTGATGAGATATGCTATACAGTAATTAAGGGTGTTTTTCCACTGAGCTCCTTTAATCCAGATCTAGTAGATCCAGATTAAGGGAATTACCTAATGTGTTTCCACAGGTGGTCTAGCACCCAATAGCAATGGGTGCTAACCTGCCGGCTGTGGAAACACCGGAGCACCTATGTACAAATCTGGATCTACCCATGAGGGGTATGCCTGTCACCACAGGTGTTTTGGGGAATAGGGGGTGCAATCTCTGTAGACGCTCCAGAGAATCTTTGAAGATCCTCCGGAGCGGCTCCATAGAACCTCCAGAGCGATCTGCCGCTAACTTCAAAGATCCTCCAGAGCCTTTGACAGTGGCATTGCTCTCGCAAGGGGTTCTCTTCGGAGCCTGTACTAATCTCCAAAGGCAACTTCAGAGGGACTCCGGAGAGACTTTGAAGTTTTGGGTTTGGGGCATCCCCCCATGGGTGCCCCCACCCGAGCCTCATCTAGACCCCACTGCCCAACTGTAGTGGAAACAGGCTCCCTATAATCCGGATTTGATGGCTGAAGACCCCATTGTAGACCCCTTTAATGGTGTCTACAGGAAATCTGGATTATAGGTCCTGAAGGACCCATATGATCTGGATTTCCCTACCTCTGGTGGAAACAAATGTGGCTCTAATGGGGTCTGTAGTGGAAATGGGGTCATCCTGCTCTAAGCCTAATGAGTCCTTAATGGGTCCTTCAATGGGTCCTTAGTGCTAGTGGAAAAACACCCTAAAAGTAGCTTAAAAAGCTGAACCTGTATTAGTCAAGACACAGTCTAGAAGGCAAGGGCAATCTAAGACGAAATCAGGAAGCCATGAAGATCAGGAAAGTCAAGGGCATGTGGAGAAAATGGAAACATGAAAACATACGCATACACAGCCCTTCAAACACTTCCTTCAATAGGCAAAAACTATCAAACTTTTAAATTGCATTTGTACAGAGAAAAGGGAAGCTGAAGCTCACAACTCGTCCAGTACACATAAGATGTTTTCTCTAAGTACAGCATAGGAAGATCATTTTCTCATGCCTCCAGAGCAGATGGTGAAAATCCTCTACAAAGTATTTTGAGCATGAACATTCTTAAACAGGTTTAAGGACTGAACAGAGAGACCTTCACAGAGAGTAACACAGCCACCTCTGCTGATGTGCTCCATGTTTCCATGACGCCTCCTCATCCCAAGTTCCTGGATGTGCACATCAACAGGTGGTAGGGCAAAGAGGAGTCTCTCCTCAGAATTTACACTTCTACAGAATCACATGTTTCAAGAGCACATTATTGGAGCAATAAACAAAGCATATTCGCTCAGGGAATCAATGGTGGATTTCACATCTTAATTTAAACTTCATTCGTGTGAAGAAATACCAGATTTCTTGGCTTCCCAATTCACAAAAATAACTGATGAACATATCATTCCAAAAAAGTGAGAGGGAAACTAAGCATCAGCAATAACAGATGGCTTCTCTGCTCATTTCACCCCTCATATGAGTATGTTTTATATCCATTATACCTTATGTGACCACCAAATATATCCGTAATTGGTGTCTGTACAAAATCTGCTTGTCGGGTGACGGAGGATTTGTTACGTGGTCCAACTTGTTCCCATTCATCTTCACTACCATCGCCTTGTTCTGACTGTTCCTCCTCTTCGTTTACAATCTGAGTTTCTGGACCATTGGAAACTGCAAGTTCTTTGGGACAGAGGTGGACAATTTTAATCTTATCTATATGACAGATGCTGACAGGTAACAACTTCACTGATGAACCAACATCTGGTTCTATGACAGGAATCTGATCTATGAAGCCACAAGTTTTTTTTTAAAAAAATCTACCATTATAAGTATCATTTTCCGTTCCTCTACTTAGTCACAGTTGGATGAATTTATTTCAAACCACCATCCACTTCTCCCCCACTGTTTTGCCACAGTGTATTTCTCTGACACAGCTAAGGCCTCAGACAGAAAGCAAAACTATAGCTGAGTAGGGTGGATGTTCACATATGGGCACACCGCCGAGAATCACCTGACAACTTTGCAAACAATTATCAGAGAAATAAAAACTATAACACATAGTTTGGCTGTACTGATGAATCACTCAATGAAAACCATAGTGTCTAAGTCCAGTTCAAGACACGGCTTAATAAAATGTCTTTAAGTCAAATAACAGAGTATGCCACCATAATGAACTACATGGCTTAAGAAAACAAATTATGATTAAGTAGTTGAACCTGTGCATGTTAATTTGCCTTTTTCCAACGTACTTTCATTGTGTGGTGACAGTAACTTCTTCAGAATCAGCATTTCCTCATGCAGGCCATTTAGAATAAATCCCAGATATTCTTCGGCATCTTCCTGCCTGCCCTGTGCAAAGAGTTATATGTTTTAAAATAATTTTCTAGTCACTCATCTTCCAACTCTAAAAGCTTAGCAGAGATATTCTGGACATGAGAGCAATGGAAATGTAAAAATGTAAAAAAGTTATTCCCCCTCTCCCAAAAAAGAACTATTCCTAACTGTCTTCCATGAATGTCATGCAGCACAGAGGCTGATTAGTTGCAAAATCTGATGTGTGCAAATTCTAATACAGACTTATTAGTCAGACAAGAAGCAGCTGTCACAATAAATGCCACTATATTTTTTAACAGAGTTCTCTTCAATACTACTTTTCCTTGGCTCTTCTAGAATCTAATGCAAACAAAGAAAAAAAACCTTGGGTTTACTAAGCCTGACTTTGACTCAGCATTAACTAATTATCCTATGCTTCAGCCTTCAATCCTCTTTGCAACACTGTTGCAAAAGTTATGACACATCAACACTCACATTTGGTCACCACATACTGTTCTGAGGTTCAGACTTTTTACTACTGAATGATTTTCAGAGAGAAAAATGGTGGCAGCCTTCAACGCTGTTAACCATGAGAAGGCAGCATATCGTATTATGGTTAACTCAATTGCAATTAGAAATCTATTATGACTAAAACAATGAGATCGGAAGAAGAAAAGTTCCTGAATTCCTCTAAGAGGTAGCTGAATTGAACAATATGACCCTTAACCTTGATCAGCTTCCTTTGGTCCACTGAACATGAGCTTTCCGAATATTATTTGTTCCATAAGTGGAACAGTACTGCAAACATTCTATCTATACAACTACTTACATAATACATAAAATGCCTTTAAAAGAAACATAATCACCTTTTCTGACAGACTTGACTTGATCACTGTTAATAATCTATAGATGTATGTAGGTTCAAAGGCTGCTCCAGGCCGGACATCTCTTGCAATTTTATCACCTAAAGCTGCAAGGCAAAAAGCAGCAGCAAGAAGCAGTGTGAACAAGAACTTGGATTTTTTAAACACTGGCATTTAAAATAATGATTAAGACAGATGTGAAACTTGGCTTCCAACCAACAATCAAACAATTATCTTTTTTAATGATCTGTGTACTGTGACCCACAGTAAAAGCAATTTCACCACAATAAAAATTTAGATACAGCTACATTACCATGGACGAATGCAAGCAGAAAACCTCCAGATTGTTATCAAATAAATCAAAGCAATGGACTAATGCTGAGAGAATTCCCCTGACAAACACGGTCAGACTTTTATGTAAATTCCCATAAAAAAATTACCGCTGCTGGAACACTAGCACTTCAGTTATATCAGAAACACTTACATTAAATTCTTCCACCTTACTGACATATCTTTAGAAAATTACCAGTTAATATTTTTTTACCCACCTTGTTTTGCTTTTGGAGGAACAGGCATATTTGTAAACTCATTCATTAAGCGGACGCTGGAGAAAACAAAACAGCAATTTGTGTTAATTACAAGAAAGGAGCAAAAGCTGAAGAAATACTTCATTGAGAACATAATATATGAAAATGGCACAGGTTAAAACAACCCCTGATTAGGGTACTCCCACCAAACTCCGCTAGCAAATTGTACTTAGGGGCAGAAGCCACAGACATCAACTTCCAAAATTAACAGTATCGTTACATATACTGTATGACTTGTTTAATGAGAGTGAGTCCTCAATTTTATGGGCCTTGGTTCAAGCAGACTTTGGATTTCACAGGTCCTAGAAAGCCAAGCAGAAGATAAGGGCTTCCACATATCAGCTTCTCCTAGAAATCGCCTTCTCTGGCTGACTAGGGCTTTGTATGCAGCATGCATTTTGCACAAGAGCACTTCTACTTCTTGCAGAACTAAGCCTGGGATCCTGCACAATGCAGCCAGTAAAGTACAGGGGCAAGTGGAGAAAGCTACTACCTTTCTTTCTCATTCAGACAAGAGAAATAAATAGCCTGGCATCTCCTTTTGAGCATAAAAGATACCAGTGAATTCTTTTTTAAGTGACCGTGGCCGCAGTATCTCAGATTTAGTGGATTTTTGAACGGGCAAGGATTCCTCCTCCCTCACAGTGGTCCATAAAATCAAGTTTTCACTGAACACATCTGTTGTTGTACAACCTTAGTTCAAACATGAATATCAACCTGCCATTTACTTACAAGCTGTCTATCATTGGGGTCGAAGTACATGGCCGTTGTGATTTTGAATACATTGGAATGGACTTCATTAGGTGATACATAGGAGGGCAAGCAACCAGAGCTTGCAGTGTCTACAGAACTGCATTAAGGATTCAGTTAATAAAGATAGCCAGATGCATTTCAAACAGGCAGCAACCTCTGGGCAAAAGACACAAGCAACTCTTCACAATATAAGCTTCCTGACAGTCATCACCGAAAATGAAACTGTTACATTTACATTTCAAAATTTGGTCTCCTGATGTTAAAAAAGGCTCCAAGATGTACTGAGAATAAAAACAGACTGTTCTTAAATAAAACTAGAATTTTCCAGTGCAAGGATACAGCGTTGATGTAACACCAGTTCCCTTTATTGATCAGGCCCCGAGGTTGTAAGGACACTGGTTTATGTATTAGTTTTATATTTTCCAGTAATTCTGTTAAATAAAGAACACATTCAAGTATATCAACAAAAAGCAATCTGTTTTCAATTAGATCGATACATAAATGCAGTTAAGAAGTGGGGGGGAAATGGAATTCTAGCATCCTCTTGTGGTCAAAGAAAGGAATTTCTACTAAGGTACTTGTGCTTTACCATCACAACACTTGCTAGTATTTAAATTCCTATGAACTTACAAATCAGGCAACTACAGGTATAAAATTTTACCTCAAACTGCTTCTTAAGACATGAGTACTTAAGAGGATTTTCCACTCATGTCTTATATCATTTTAATTATGTGCTCTGAGATTCTGACTGCTTGCAATATTTTTTTTCAGAAATTAGCATTTTTGCCCTCTGATCATATACACATTCACGGAAATGCAAAAAACCCCACGCTCCTCCTGTATTTCTGCACTGATCATTTTAAAATTTATCAGAGGAGAAACTGAAAAACATAAAATTAAGTATTGAGTCAAATTATTGATATTCAGCCCTTTTTTGTTGTGTCTGACTCCATCTGCCTAAGAAAGTTGCCCAAAGTTGAGTTTGCACAAAAATAAAGTTCTAAAAGCTGACACACAACTAACTCTACTTATATAACAGTCTAACAGAACACTCTGCTGAAGAAACCTACTCCACGCAATTTTTTGAAGCTCTAAGCACCCCCAAAAAAATGCCTGGTCAGCTTAAAAACTTGTTATTTAAATATTTGACATACTACACTTCCGTGTAACTATATATAGAGTTCATCCTTACCCCCAAATATTTATTTTTCAGATTTTCCAAGTAAATTACTAGCAAGGATATAACTATTTAATGAAAATACAGCCATACGTCTTATAAAACTGCTGTTTTTTTAAAAAAAAATCTATACATTACAAACATATATGAAGTATATATCACCTTAACACAGCACTATATGCTATAATTATTTCTGAATGTGGCTACTTAAATTCAAGTCAAAGACATTAATAAACTAAATCTTAGCATCCAGTCCTATTGCTCTGGAGAATTTAACATACAGAAAGGAAAGTTTCTCAGTGGAAGGAAATTTTATATTCCATTATATGGAAATAAAATATGAGAACCAGCATTAAATAATTTATCAACATGGACAGAATAATTACATCCCCAAAATATTATGGATAATTTATTAACACTATATTGTAAACCATTCCATCCTATCATACTTTACTTCTGTTATACACTTTAACACTGGGTCTTCATGACAAGTAAATTCCCAGCAGCTCCTGAAACTACCCAGAATATTCTGAGGAAGAATATTTATAAAGAGCCAATCCACCATGTACGTATGTGTGTATACACACACACACCTCGGATAAGAGAGACCCCTTATGAGTAACAAAGAAGGATCCTTTGTCATCATTTGTGAATACCTGAAGTTCACAAATGAAAAAAAGCCATGAAAGGGAAGAATTTGTATTTTTGCAAGGAACGCCAAGCTCATGTGTTTGCATCCAAGTTCTGTTTAACAAACTGCGGACACGCAATGTGCACTGCTCACAGAAGAAATCACAGTAGAGGAGTAATCCTTAGTTAGTGAATGACGAGGGATATCAATTGTAGGCCAGTGTTTGTCTGTGAGCTCCCTGCCTGCTAAGCACACACAAAAATCCAGGCATTTATTTGTAACAGGATGGGTAATGAAAAATGCCGGTTATCCTACCCTTCCCCTAAAGGAGTAAACAAACAGCACATAGCTCTTCTAGCCAAGGAAAGCTGGGCCTCTTTCTATGTCCTGGATGGGAGGACAAACTGAATGTAACAAAGACCTTCTGACACAGCAAACTCACAGTGCTGAGTTGGCAAGACTTCAATGGAAGACATCCCCCACTCTACTAGCCTTTAACAGAACAAGCTGGCTCTAGAAGAGAGAACACAGTGGATTCAACCTCAATACTCTCCGATTTTGATTAGCAAATACATGGGAATGGCAGAGCAAATGTCCGTCACTGTCTATAATGGACCCTGAAAAGGCATTCTGTTGCTTATCAAAGACAGACACAAACCTGGAATACATTACCCCATGACACTCTGACACCCAGTGAATCATTTCTCTTATAGCTGTGCTAATAAGGTCAACCTTAGTGTTATAATAAATAATTGTGCTGTCCTGCTCTAACGACACTTTCCTACTCCACCACACTTTCCCCTGTCATCCTGGCTTCTCTTGGCAGTTCAATTCTGCACGTGTGAACGATACCTGCAATCTTTATGGCTACAGGATCCTCGGACACTGGAACAGGTCCCTCTTTAACTTCTACCTGTTTCTCTGGGACCACAGGAGATGTTGAGGGTGGGATATACTTGGTCTCCACATAAGCCATAGGCGTGGAAACAGAGGGCTTGGAATTGTGAAAGAGACTAGCCCATGATTTTGTGGGCTGGTGAACTGAGACTGATCCTGAAACAGTGGTTGCTGCTTCAGTAGCAGGTGAAACTTCCTCAGGTTTAGCTTGGTCTGAGTCAGTGCTTTCTACAGTATGCAAGTCTACCCCATTGGCAGCTGTGCCCTCACTAGAAGATTCAAGTGTTTGTCCATTAGTAATGCCAAGGTTTTCAGTAGTATCTGTACCAGCATATGGCTGGGCGACAGCTGTCCTTAAAGGGCTGTCCCTCCCGGCCTCGGGGGGGACACAAGACTGTTCCAAATGAGTAACACTGCTTATTTCAGGCTGTCCTGCAGTCCTGGTAGCATCAAGCAAGCAAGAAACTGAATCATCAGACACAGCTTCACTAGTGAAGTCCGCAGAATTCTCTGGGCTGTTACAAGTCCTTGGGGCAACTGACGGAAGGTCACCTGTAAGGTCTATATCCTCTGTGCTTATGCTATTAAGTCCTGGTGAGTTTGCATGCCCATTCACCAAAGCCTCAACAGGAACAATGCCATCACTGGCATCTTCCAAATAACTGTAATATCCAGGGGGCCTTTTCTTCTTCTTCTTGCGCTCCCGCTGTCCAAGGCTCCCAGATAAACCATCATTTTCAGCATTCGAACTGCCATCCAAAGCAAGAGCAGTATTGGTGAACTGGCAGTCAATGGAGTTACAGTTGGCTTCGTTGAGTACATCACTGGATGTTTTCTGGGTAGCTGCGCAACCAAGAATGAATTCTGGTGCCTGAGGATTTAGAGTACTTGAAATACTGTAGTTGCTGTTATTCAGCACAGACGAATCTGTCTCAATAACTTCGTTAACACCAAATTCAATCCTCTGATACTCTTCCCCTGGGGAGGAAAAAGATGTCAAAAACACCATTTTGTACACAGCTCATATCATTTTTTTTAATGGCAACCACAACAAAAACCTCAAATATGCCTCCTAAAGCAATTATTTAAAAAGTTACTTTTAATTAGCCTCCATATAGACTTAAGATCTCAAACTCAATGTACCTAAAGAAAAAGGCTCTTACTTGTTCAAGTAGATCCCCTTCAAATGTGGTAGGATGCTATTCAATACGAATGTATTAGTCTGAATATTTGATATAAATGCCTACGGATCCTGGATATGTACTCCATACAAATGCATACCTATTGGATACGTATCCTATACGAACGGATATGTATTGATATGTATCTGATACGTATCCCCAGTTTAATTAATGTACAAACTGTTTGTACGAATATTAATGTACGAATGTCATAACATTTGATTCGTGTAGAAATGTCCAAATTCTTATGAATTCGCATGAATAATGAATATTACAAATATTCATGCACACCCCTAACTGGTTCACTAAACTAACTGGTTTCCAAGAATGACAACTTGACTGAAAGGTAGCATGAGAATATTTTACGCAACTATTTTCCGTGCGACTGACATGCATTGAATAAGACACTAAAAACAAATTGTAACCAAAGTTAATGTTAAAGGGAGCTTAAAGCATAATAATCACTGAAAGCAAAGGGATTTTAACCAGTCTCTTAAATGTTACTAGCCTGAGCAGAAGAAAACAAGGTGGGACAAGGTGAAGTGCCAAAAGGGCAATGTTTCTAATTACTATCTTAATAATCTGTTAGGTTTACACAACAGTAAAACATTTATATACTTAAGTCTGCATTCCAATAAGAAAATCTTTGTGGGCTTGTTATGGGCCTCTTTACACCAAGAAATCTACATCATTCCAATATCTTTTAGATTCCAGGTAATAATCTAAAACTTCTCACAGGTTTAATTTTAGAACAGATTTTAGTAGTATTCTACACATTCGAAGCTGACAGAACTTGCATTTTCAGGGAGTTCTATATTATAAAGCTCGACAGGAGATCTTGGTTTGCTTTTCAATTTGTTTTGCTCTTCTATATTTTGCTTTATAATTTTTTAAAAAAAGCAATCAAGACGTTTAAATAACTATTATGACCACATCCTTCTTGAACTCATTAAATGCAGTGGTATGTATTTCTCATTCAACGTTCTTATGACTCTAACCTGTAAAGGTTAAGATTTGTACTACACTAGAATCCTAGTTCCTGCAAGATATGAAGTATTGCTGGAGACATGCAGTTGCGTATCCTGGTATCATTTAAAGCAATTCCTAGTATTTCCTTTCCAGTCTTTCCAAAATTACCCCTCTTCTCTTAAAAGAACCCTCCTATGTCTAAACCTTGAAGAGAAATTTAAGCAGTAATACTAAACTTCACAAATTCCAAAAAAATAACGTTGCAATATCCAAAACTGTGTCAAATCACAAGCTGATTTCAAAAGAACTCTACTATCATTAATGACAATTGGGGAATGTGGCTGAAGAACTCACAAACTGCAAAACGCTGTTAGGTATCGAATTGAGTTAGCAATTCTAGAAGCTAAGCCAAATCCCAAAGCTAAACTGAAGGAACAAACCTGCATTACACTGGAGTTCAAAAGGACTGGGGAAACATTTGCGAAGAAGGAATGGCTTCTTACCATCATGGAGATCTCCTGTGGACTTAAGGCCACATGAAATAGACTCATTGTAGGGAGGAAGCTGTACAGAAAACCAGATATTCAGATGAGAAAGGAACCAAGAGACGTCAGCAAGTATGTTTTCAATAACTAGAATAATCAAAACACCCCAGAGTTTTAAATGTCTGAAGAGGGGTGACCACCTGATTTACATAAACAGAAAAGCCAGCGCTGCTCTCCAGTACAGTAATCCCCCCACATACACTCACACTTTCAATTACTCTGAAATTTTCTAGTGGCATATCCTCCAGCATCACTCCTTAACAGTCTGATACACACAAGAAATCTTTATAGCCCAGAGTGATCAAAAGCACGTTTTTAAATGAAAAAAAGACTAAATACGGTTTAACTGTTGTACTTCTATACTTCAAAAATTTAGTTCATTAAGATTTCAACATCATTCTTACCTCAACAGAGCAACGAGGGGTCACAAAGAAATCATTAAATTCTTCAGGGCTGAACTCTCCAAAGATGTACTAAAAATAAAGAATGCCATAAGTAAATCAGCTGAATTCAGTCAAGATGACAGAATCTCACTAGGCTTTGCAATATACTCCATGTTCCAATGGTCCTGGAATTTCATGCATCTCTTGCTTAGTAATTTGTGCTATTTCTGGTGAATAGCAGGATATTGACAACCAGTTATCCAAACAGACCTTCTAAAACTGCTTCAGTGTTTCAGGTTTTGAAAAACTAAGTTAATAAAATCTATGGGTCTGCTTCCCATACATTTTCAAATGTCCCTCTGCTGATGTATGTCAAGAGTTTCCAAATTTTGGTACATGGTTTCAAGCCCTGACTAACAGAGGCTCAGAAACCATCAAGTGCAATACACTGAGTCACCAACTCTTTCTAGGCCACAGAAAAGTCATTTGAGGGCAACATGTGGATCTCATGCAGCACTCTGGGCACTTCTACTGCATGTCCACTTTTGGCACACTTCTTTTGGCTGTTACCTTCTAAAGTGACTACAACACCTGTCCTGCTCAATTAGATATCAATATTTTAAAAACTGCCCATGTTATTTGCTAAGCTGCCAAGGGATCGAACAAGTGTCTCTTAAAATATTTGCTGCAGTCCCCTGTTCCATGAAAATCCACGTACGGCAAAGACATTCTCCACTTCTGATAAGTGCACAAAGAGACCCATGCAATTTTGTTAGCAACGACATGGAAGGCTTGCCAGTGCCTTCTTCCAAAAGAATTTTAAAGACTTAATGCTGAGCATAGGACCTTCGGCATGGAAGCCAAACATTCTACAACTCATCTCTGACATCCCCTCCCTAACTCCTGTACACTTTGCCTTTTTTGCTCTGCCTACCTCTGAATTGTTCTCCCTCAAGAAAATTCCTCTTTTCTTCCTCTCAGATTTTCTTTAATGGTCATTTCCCTCTACAAAGGATTTACTCTCATGTTTTAAGCTCATTTAGAACTTTACAATGTACTGCAATCCCTGGCATTGTGGTACTGCTGGACAGAAGAGGCAAAAAACAACACAAAACCATTACTGAAACCATCACTGCTGTTAGCCTGAGGACCATTCACGTATGCTATGCAGAATGCTGCTCAGACCAGGAAAAGCAAGGCTTCTGATGGCCATCTTGGGTGTTTTTCCACTGTCAAAAGTACCCATTTTTGCACTCATTTGGGACCCATTTGGGTGTGAGCTGGATGACCCCATTTCCACTACGGCACCCATTTGGGACCCGATTGTTTCCACTGCCATTGGGGAAATCCGGATCTAATGGGTACATTTTGGCCTTTAATCCAGATTTTCTGTAGACCCCATTAAAGGGGTCTACAATGGGTTCTTCTCCCAGAAAATCCAGATTAAAGGGAGCCTGTTTCCACTGGAAACAGGCAATGGGGTCCAAAGGAGGCTAGGGGGAGGGGATGCACCTTTGGGGGAACCTCCCCAACATTGGCTTCAAAGTCACTTCGAAGTTGCTTCGAAGACTTCACCCCCCCTGCCCCCCAAAACACCTGGGGTAATGGACCGACCCCTTGTGGGTCGATCCGGATTCCCCAGATGGGTGCAAAGCTGTTTCCACAGCAGGGGTGTTAGTACCCATTCCTAATGGGTGCTACACCTCCTGTGGAAACACATTGGGTGCTTCCCTTAAACTGGATCTACTAGAACGGGATTAAGAAACGTACTCATTCCTTAGATCCGGATCTTCGTAGATCCAGATCTAAGGGCTGCAGTGGAAAAACACCCCTTGTCTCACAATGAATAATCCATCTTGCAGTTCCCACTGACGCATCCCAGGATGACATCAGTTTTCTTAGAAAAGCAAGACATACTATGAATAATGTCAACATTGATCCCAATGCATATGAAATACATGTCACGACACTATTTTTCTTACAGGTCAGCAAATGTTCACATCAGTGTTATGCAGACCACAAGCTAGGTGCCTGTGCTCTTGGAAACAGACAGAGATATTGACAAGAATCTCGAAAATTGTTCATTATGTTCAGGGCATCATGGATGAGTACTTAAGGTCCAGAAGATAAAGCAGATGTTCTCCAGATTTTTAGCAAAGTAATACATAACTAACATTCAAACATTTTTAGCTAATTTTCAGCTACGGGTCTGAAAGCCCACCTGAGGGACTTTCCCAATAAAGTATATACAAGACCTTTTCAAACGAGAATTTCACAGAGCTTGCAATAAGCAGGTATATGTAAGAATGAACATTTATGGTCCTGGAAATGTCAAACCACACTAGAAGCTAGGCTTTTGCATTTATTTAAAACAACAACACTGTTTTAATAATAATGATGCAGCATATTTATACTGCTTGCTAATCTTAGAACATTATCCAAACAGGTTATGAGAATATTAAAATATATCTTAAGTAAAATAGAACATTACAGAAAGGGTGTTTTTCTACTGTCACTAAAAGTACCCATTAAGTACCCAATGTATGTAATGGCATTTTTGTACCCATTAATGGGTACTTAATGGGTACTTCTAGTGACAGTGGAAAAACACCCCAAAATTGCTTTTAAAACTATTAAAAGTGCTTTTGAAACAATAGTTCGCAATATGCTGACAAACTAGAAAATATCTTTATATTTCAAAAGGTTTTCAATAACACTAATGAAACCTAACACTTATTTCGAGTGGAGCTCTATTTCAACAGATATCATGAAATAATAGCTTGTCCTAAAACATTATGGGATCAGATCCTTCTGGAGACTTCTAGATGAAGTCATGCAAAATGCAAGATGCAGTCATGCAGTTTAAAATGCTGCTAAACAAATAAAATTCATTCCCACACACATTTCCCTCAAAGTTTTAAATCAGTGTGTTAGATTGTTTAAAGAACTATAGCAAAAATAAATTTTATCCATGAATTTCATAGAACATACAGCTGGCATGCCAGCTGTAAAGAAGTAGCTCCATCAGACCCCATCCTCAACAGTGATAGACAGCAGTGATTCCATCTGGTTGCAGGACACTAATTAATCTGCAGAGCTAATTAATCTGCCTTCAACTTCCATCCACAACAATAATCCAGACATTAGAATCTGAACTGTTGATACATTAGGCCTTTATGAATATATACTGCATGAACAGAAAGTGCAATTTTATACTAATCCTACTCGAATTATGATACTGCACACACTTCACTTTCCCTGCTTTGCACTAAACCCAAGACCACAAGGACAAGCAAACTGAAGTTACCATCAATAACCACTACATTCGAGAATGGCTAGGGTGGCATTTGTTTCAATAGCCGAATGCATACAAAGTGTTTCATTTGCAGTGGATGTTTCAAGAGCTATGCCTTTTGTTTCAGGCATGTGTTCAAATCAGAAGCTTCAAGGATGACAGGACAGAGGGAGGAGGGAGGAGGGAGGAGTGCATTTATTCACTGAAGTCTTACTGCAGGGCACAGATCGCATCTTCAAGTTTTGCATTCCGAAACTTGCAAATCTTGCTAGGGAAGTGGTAAGGAAAATGGAGAGGTATTGTAGCAACAACTAATAAACCAAGTAGAAAAATGCCTTGTACCTGTCTGACAACTACCTGCAGAAGAGGGTAAGAGATTAGTGGTTACTGGGACATAATAAAAGGTTTTCCATCGAATAATTATTAGCTAACACAAGCTTCCAGAAAAATCAACTAATCTAAAATGACAGTGTGATGTAGCAAAACGCCACAGTCTAAAGATTAGTGTCTGTGGGTTCTACCCATTACATTCCCCTACTCCTTACTTTAAAATCGAGACACACACCCAATATGACGCTGTACGACAAACTACCTGCCTTGGAATTTAAAAAATTATTTTAATACATCTCATTACCGTTTCCAAAACATCATTCAGCTCAAGTTCTACCTTGATCAAACACTGTCCACCCTCAATTTAATTGGATACTAAATGACCAAGTAAGCTTCCCAGTGTCTAGTGAATATGAAGCAACCGTTTCTGATATGCCATTACCAGGCCCATGCTGACTTCAGCTTGGAAAAACAACCACCAAGTATAATTCTGAATTAACCATTTGTCCTTTGCCTTTAAACACACAGGCACACACACAGAGTGAGCTGAGATGAAACAATGTGAATGAAAGCCTTAGGCACTGCAGATAAATTTCCTGCTTGCCATGTTTACACAAAATAAAGTGAATTGTTTTCTGAACTATTTCTTGTTAGGTGATTCAGCCAAACAGTAACACTTACTATTCAATTCTCTTTGAACCAACTCCCATGCCATTACAAATCATGCAAATCATATATTAGCTCACATACGCTTCTTTTTGGGGAAAGAGCATATATTGAACACAGGAAAAAGGGAGACATTCAGGCCTCAAACATAAACATGTTTTAGAACTGGAAAGCTTTTCTGTCCTGAAGCGCTATTGTTCCATACAAAGTTCCTTAATCCTGAGCAATATGTTAAATGATCATTTCAATTGAACAGGAAAAAAAACTGCAACTCCAGCAATGCAAGTCTTTCAAACCCAATATCTACTTTGCTGAAACAGCATTAAACTGATAAATGACTATAATCCAGAGGCTCAATGCCGGCAAGTTCTACTACAAACAGGCATGTACAAAAGAGTGGACAGCATGCAAAATGCATAGTGCTAAACCAAACTGAAGAGACTGCCTATAGGATTCAAAAAAGTTATCAAAATGTACTTTGATAAGAAAAAAGCACTCGCAATATAAGCATTTCCAAAAAACAAGGCATGCTCTGTACACATGGAACGATCATGCAAATACTAACCAAAAATTAATTCGAAGATTCAGTGCAAAATCTTAAATTAGGGAAAACTTTTGCAGCAAGTGGCACTAAAACAATCCTTACCCATTATGTGTACAGTAAAGACTGAAAGTCCTACTTCTGCCTTTTCCCTACTGTTCTGAACTCTGCATTCAACTACATTTATAGTGTAAAAACCAAGGATTCTGATGGTTAAACTGATTCATCATTTTGAGTTCTAAAGGGACATGAAGCAAAACTCCAGAGTGACCCCAAGCCAGGAGAATCTGAGGACTAGTCTACACGTATAAAAGCATGTGGCAAGAATATAATGACCCTCCTTGAAGTGCTAATTTTCTGCATGCAATAAAGTTATTTAATTGAGGGACATTCAAGCACCAAACTCTCAAGACAGTAGAGGTTACAACAGTATTAAGTTAATCTATGAAACCTTTTAATTGGAGGTTCAGCACCAGTTCTATCAGCAGAGGTTCACCCTGTGTTCAGATACTCTACCAGCAGCCACTGTGGTTGGAAAAAGCCTTGCAGGCTTGGGCAAAGCAGGGTCAGAGTAACCACAAAAGGGGTGTTACAGAAGCCTGGCCAGGGTGGTCATTCCACTTCTTTCTCAGTCCCGGAGGGCTGCTGTAGGATAGGCGTCACATCAGCAAATCTGGACTTGTTAAAGAGCAAGGATGTGCCATTTCAAGTGCTTCATCTTTTCATTTCCTCATAATTTGTAACTGCTATTACTGCTCAGTTATAGGAATGAAATGTTAAACATGAGCCAGACTCAGGCAGAGAAAATCAAAATGTTACAAAGAATGTTACTTAGACACAAACACTCCAATAATAAATCAATTTTAGATTAAATTTTATACAATGTATCATTGCAGTTCTAAATGGATGTCAATAGAAAATTCTTTAGTGGTTCAATGCAATACAAAAAACAGACTAGTGAAATCAATAGTTTTTAATTTTGAATTAAAAATGGAAAAAAAGGCACTGAAATACTTCAGGATGTAGGAATCCGTCCTTGACTGTAAAAAATTAGATCATCAATATAAACTTCAAATGTGCAGTATAATTTTGCCCTCTATATACATTTCTCCCCTCACTCGTGTTAACAGAATGCAAAATGGCATGCCCAACTAGCAAAAAAGGTCCTCATTTCTTGACTAAGCTAGCCCACCTTTACCAATTTACAGAAGTGAGAAGCATTTCCTTGAATCCAGCTGAATTTAGGAGATGGCAGGAATGAGCAAAGCACTGGCAGGTACAATGCAATCCTATCAGCATTATCTCCCTATAGGTTCTGAACCACAAATTTACACAAGTAAGCTCCCCTCTTTCTTCTGGAAAAGCTACCTCACTCAAAGTGTGGTTTCCCAAACAAAATGTGATCTTGTTGATTGTTCAGAATGTCACTTTGCACACCTCTACCAGTTAGCATGGACCTGGTTTCTTAACATAAGTCTTAAGAATAAAAGATCACTTTGCTCTTTTCAATCATAATACTAAAGTAATCAGAGCATAACAAGAACTTCAGCAAGTACAAAGGAAATTAGGCACTTCAAGTTGAAACATGTGAGAAGTTCTAAGAATGAAAGAATATGTTCCCAAGGGAACATTTTTAAGATGCAAGCTCATTTTATCAAGATGAGAGTAATACATATGGTTTAACGGCTCAAGAAATATCATGTGGAACTTGGAAAAGGTGCAGGAAAGAGCAACCAAGAATGATCAAGGGTCTGCAACATCTTCCTTATGAAATCAGGTTGCAGTGTCTGGACCTCCTGAAATATTCTGTTTGAGAAGTGATGTGATTGAAGTATAATCACGCACTGTGTGGAAAAGGTGGAAAATTATTTTCTCTATTGCATGATGCAAGAACTAGAGGCACTCTATGAAGCTGATGGCCAGGAGACTTAGGACTAACAAGTGGAAGTAGGATCACTGGCCTATGGAATTTACTACCAGAAGAGGTGGTGATAGCAACCAGCCCGGATAGATTTACAAAAGGATTAGACAAATTCATGGAGGACAGGTGTATCAATGGCTACCAGAATAGATGGCTAGGTATTGCCTCCAGGTTTGAGAGACAGACTAAATGTCTCTAAAAGCCATTTGCAGGGAGTTGAGAGCAAGTGAAAGTTTTGCCCTTCTCTTCTACTGAAGCATGCTTAGAAGCAATTCGTGGACCACTATGTGACCCAGGATGCTGGACTAGGGGGCCTCATATGTTCTAAACTAAGGACTCAAGTGATTTTAAACCAATAAATCTGCATCAGAATCAAAGATTCAAAACTAACCCTCTAGTTAGCAAAGTCTTTATTCAAGCAATAGAAAGAAATATCTGTCACATACATCAGTGGAGCCACTCCCACCTATATTATACAATTTATATAAAAAGAGTAAGATTTTAGTAAGTTTTTGCCCCATGAAAAGGAAACAGCAAGTGAAAGGATAGCACTTGTCACAAATAGCACTCAATAACAACTTTAATTTTATAAGAGTATTGTGTTTGCAGGAATTATTATGACTTGGTTTCTGCAGATAAAAAGTATAACAAGGGCAGAAGTCACTAATTTTAGGAATATGGGTATACTTGAGCACCATCACTTTCAAATTCTGTCAAGCTAATGAAATCAGAGACCCACTGTTGCAGGTACCTCCAGGTGTTTACAAACCTAAATCTGTCCTATACTCATTCAAACTATAAACTTATCGCTTATACATTACATAATATAAGCATATAATACAATCAGCCCTTACTAGGCAGAATTTGTATCTTCCCTCTTATTACTTCAAATACAAATTTGTTGACCTCTGTGGTTACTTTGGAGTTAACTGTTTGACAGATGAAATTTGTTTCTCTTAGGACAGTATAAATCTCATTAAGTCATGGCACAGTCTCAATTTCAACTCCGTTTCCATTTTCTGGGTATGAATGACTAATACAGTACTGTACTGGTCTACTGCACAGCACTATTGTAAGGTACAACATATAAAGCAATGATCCATATATCCACAAAGATAGGGCAAATAAGGCTCTGCGTGCAAGCCTTATTCCTATCTTGTCTGGGAGCCTCATTCTGATCATTCCAAAAGCATTGGATCTGATTAGAGCAGCGGTTCTCAACCTTCCTAATGCCATGACCCCTTAATGCAGTTTCTCATGTTGTGGAGACCCCCAACTGTGGGGGCAGAGCAGCTGGGAGGTGGGAAGGAAGGGCGGCAGGAGACTCTGAAAGGGTAGTTCGACCCCCAAAGGGTTCCTGACCCCCAGGTTGAGAACCACTGGATTAGAGGCTTGTTCATCCTACCTCCTCCCTGCAGAAACATACAGTGAATACATCTGAAGAACTATCTAAACAAATGCTAATTATCGCTCTTAACAAGCATTATCATTCCAGTTTGGAGAATCAATAATATTTTGCCAAGCATCAAGCACAAGTGTTCAATGTGTTTATTATTTTTTTCAATACTTACACTTATTTTGATAAGATTATCTGAGGGAGATTACCTAGGAACTAGAGGTTTTTATACCATTTCTTTCACAAATGAAACTCTTGACTCCACTGTTATCATTTGCCCACAATATTCTGGGTCACTACGAAATCCGAAAACGCCAAACTGCTACATGCATGCATGCATAACGTTTTTGCATTCTATTTACATGCTGAGATAATATTCATGAGCTTTCATAACTAATATGCAAGCGATTATTATCTTATTCTATGACTCCTCCTTAAACTGGAAAAAAGTTACAAACACATGAGTCAGTATTACACAAATACATCACTTGATTCTTCTAAGTGACTTCTTAAACCACTAAATCAGAGATTTACACAACGTTAGCACAAATGCCTACAACCCTGAGAAGCAGATTAAACCTAGAGATTGTGCTTTCCACAAGGCCATCCATGAGCTTTATATCAAACAATGATGTGAACCTTGGCTTCTCCCTGCCCTAATCCAACATTCTATTTATTGAAAGATTTTCATAGTCTCTTTCAAGGGACTCTATCCAATGCCACTTTACGCAGAAAACTACCATAAAACTTCTCTGGAGTTAGGTTCTGACTACTTATTACCAAAAAAATGACACACTTAACTGCAAAAAGGATACAAACAAATTAACACCTCAGAGAAAAATATAATCTTGAGACAAATTGCAGCACTTTAAACTACTACATTTCATGCCAGCACATGTAAATGCATAAAGCATACCTGACACTCTGAATCAATTTTCTTAAATTCTACTATTGCACAAAAAAAATGCATAACAACTTATCACCACCCAGGTAAGGATGCCTGATCCCCAAGTTCTGCAACTAAAAAACTAACCACAGTTAATTACATGGAAGGAAACAAAAAAGTTAATATGCTAGGTGAGAGCTGCACACCCTTGTAGAATATTTTAGATCACCAAACAATGGGAGCAATATCAGTTAACATCACAATACTCTTAGCCTCTGCAGATCCTGACATAAAAGTGCTGCTATGGATTTTAACTAGGGAAGTTTTAGCAAGCAAGGTTTTACTGCCATTGGAAAAAACATGTCAACCAGAAAGTCAGAAGCAGAGACAGCATTAAGTGGTCTGCCATCTTTGATTTAGATTATGTGACTGACATACATGGGCAGGCTGCAATTAGCCACTCTCAGACAAGAATTTTTTTTTCTCATTTTATGTTTGCTCAGAATTAAAATGTGTGGTCAAGCATGGCAGCTACATGCAAATCCCAGATTTTCAGCCGATCTGCTAGTCAGATGTAAACATCAGCTAGTTATTACAACACTGAAAAAGAAAATTTGCTACAGGATATAAAGGTATAGAATTTCCAATCGTAGTGATGGTTAGTTAAGGCCAACTAAATAAAGACTGCAGCATCCAGAGCAGTTTTTCCCAATTGAATGCCATCTACATGATCTGTAGTTGTGAGCCTGTATACGTAGACAGTATCAGTTTGACAAAGGCTGATCTAAAGGAGACAAAACTTGTCTTAAACCATCATGCCTGTCCCATATTTTCCAAAACACTTTGAACAACTATGTATTTCACAAGTTACCAGGGCAAAGGCTAAGAGTAAAAGCAGACAGCATTTAGCAGTATAAAGATTCTAATGAAGTAGATAAAAAGTTTTAGGACGATTCTGCACTTTCCTTGAGGCAGACAGTTCCAGGTGGTCCATTTCTACTGATCCAGGTGTCCTGATCTGCATTTGGACAGCTGTTCTGCAACAGCCACTGTGTCATCTCCGAAGCTCAAACGAGCTTCAGACCCAGCCTGCAATATTTCTGGCAGCCAGGAACTAAAGTTCTTGGCCTCAGTGCCCTTGGGGATTTTTTCAGTGGCATATTTCAATGCACTGCAGAAATGGGTACTCCAGTAAAATGAAACATGGAAGCATGCACCTTCTTCACATGTCTCCATGGCCTGGTTTACACTACTGGCATATTTTTTAAAAAAGATCTATTGGTGTCCCAAACAAGGCGGCCATTTGGGGTCACCTAGCCCAGTCATCACACCATTATAACAGAGGGACAGGGCCTCTCTAGTCCATACCAGTGTGCAGAAGAAAGAGCCCTGAAGATGGTTATGGGATGCACAGTACCAGGTCATTGGTAAGGGCAGAAAAACTCTTACTGCAGTTTAAAATGTCCAAATAGCATTCAGTGGTAGAATTTCATATAGAAGGTAAATGTATTTAAAATTGTGCTATACATATATATATTTAAAAAGTAACATTTGCAAACTAGTCACCTACAAACTCACATATCTGTACTGTATTAAAAACCCTCTAGAAATCTAATCTATTCTTATTTATTAGCACTGGCTTAAAACAACAAAAAGATTAGTTGCTCCTCAACTCCAAACCAGTTTCCTATAAAATATCCATATCCCTTGCAATATAATCATTTTGACATGCATTACCCCACAAGGCTAACAGAAATCCCTTTCCATTTCTACCCATGAATCCAGATAGACAAATATGTAACTGAAATGGAACACAAGGCAGGATATACGGCACTACCATTTAAGAAAAAAAACCCTCTCAAACTCAAGATTGATTTATGGGGTCAACCTGATCAGCATCATATTTTTCTACAGGTCAAATTACTGGCCACACTGGGTGACAGTCACCTCCAGTCCCAGCCTGTGATAGAGCTGCTTGAACAAGTCACACAAGTTCATTCCGTTTAAGCTTCTGCCTTGCCCTTCATGGTTCTCTGGCACAGTACCCCAATCCAACTTTTCACAGCACTCAAGGTAAACACAGATCCCATTTTTCAAGTACTTCCTAGGAGACTTGGAAAATCATGCCTCAGTGAACAAGAAATTTCACCTCTAGGTGTAACTCGATGAACAAGCACATCTTTCCAGTCACTTCCTGGGATGCTTGCAGCTCCTCAACTTCCTAAGCCTCAAGAGAATGCCTGTCCAACAGTATCTGGATACCATTGATTTTTCTGCTCTTGCAGGTAAAAAAAGAAACTCTACCAGCCCATACTTGCACTTGCTATACTGTGGAACAAAATTCTTTAAACGATGCAATGAAAACTTACTCTGAACTGAACAAGCAAAGCACTGGGCTGTAAAACAGCCATCCTGTAAGAGGAGAAACATCTTTACATCATGCTTATCTGTCTGAAATGCAAGAAACTCCCTCCCAAACATCACCACCCAAGAATTAGGCTCCCAAAGTTTCCACCATCCTTCTGTAACTCACTCACCTGTGAGGAAAGACTCATAATTACAAAACAGCAAGAAATCACCTGCTGCAATTAAGGCTCCAGCAGCACAAGGCCCAATGCATGTGGGCAGGCAGATATAACCCCACCATGGAGGTCCCAAGCAAGCACTGTCCCCTTTGACTGAATCAGAGTCAGTCTCTTTATTCTGAAAGCCATTAAGAAAAGAGCCCACTACCTGAAACAAGCACTGGGAAAATATGATATTCTCTCTTTTCTCTTTTCCTTTGTTTTAATTGTTATTAGATGGAATTTTGAAATGGTCAAATGACTGATCAAATGATTCTTAGGCACTGGGGCATGCATGGGGGGCACTCCCATCTATCCCTGGGAACTCCTGGCAAATGGGTGGGACGCAAATGCTATAAATATATAAATAAATAAATAAATTCCCCTTCTTCTGCCACGCTCCCTTGCTTAAGCCTCCACGGAAATGCAAGCACACACACCCCACTCAGAAATTGGACCTTTGGGCATGCAAGGCAGATCCTTCCAAAGCGGCCTTTTACTCTTGCCCCCCCCCCCGCCTAACCTCGTCCCCGTCCGCACCCCCACCACGATGGGCCGCAGAGATGATCAGAGTCAGACCCCTGAGCCCTTGTTAAGGCTTCGCGGTCAGGGAAGTCCCGGACTGGGTGGGGTGGGGGTGGTTCCCTTGCTCTCCCTCCTCTCCCTCCCCCGCTGAAACCCCACGCGGGCGGGGGGAGCTTCCTTCGGGACGGGACTGGGCGGGAGGGGCCCTCTTTCGGCCGGGAGGGGAGCGAGGTGGTTTCCAGAATCGGGACCCCCTCGGCCTATTCCCCTCCTGCTGCCCCCGCCGTGACTCCCATGCGGTTCAATGAGGCTGCAGAAAATGGGCCGGCGCGGCGGAGGCCCAGGCAGGCAGGCAGGCATCACGCATGGGCCGCCCCACGGCCAGGAGGACGAGGGCGGGGAAGAAGCCAGTCTGCTGCTGCCGGCCTGAGGGGAAGGGAAGGGAGGGGAGGGAGCCACCGCCCGCCTTTGCCTGTTTAAATTTATCTCCTTTGTAACCGGGGGCGAAACGTCCCTCATGGCCGGGCCGGGAATGAAAGGGCCGCGACCTCCCCGGGTTCGGCTCGGCGGCTGAGGTGTTTTACCTGAGCGCTGTGGACCGCCATGGCGGCTCCCCCGTCCGTCCCCCGCTGGCGAGGGGAAGGGGCCGCCGGAGGGAAGAGGAGGAGGAGGCGGCGGCGAGCTCAGCGTCTCCTCTCGGCGCCTCACGCCGCCGCCATCGCTGCTGCTGCCGCCGCCGCCATCTTCTCGCTTCTCTCGCGCGCGGTGCGCGCGCACACACACACACACACACACACACACACCGACGGCAGCGCAGCGCAGCGGCGCGCGAGGCGGGGCGAGCCACTGCGCCTGCGCGCGGCGGACGGGCGGAGGAGCCGCGCATGCGCGCACACGATTTTTTCTTTCTGCGGGCGCGGGCGTGACTGGAGCCGTGCGCCGCTTCCTCTCAGTCTGGGCGTGCTGGGCGGGAGACCAGGCCGCCGCCGCCGCCTCCTCTCTGCCCCGCGCCTATGGAATCCTAAGCTGGGAATACGGTCTTGGGAACATATATCCGAAAGGAAGGGAGGGGCCGGGGTGGAACACTCTCAAACAGAAAAACCCACACGGTTCCCTTGATTGATTCTATACGCAGGCGCAGCAGCGGCTTTTGGGAGCGAGCGTCCCCTCCCTGACAGAAACTGGACTGCAACTCCCAGCATTCTGCGCGCAGGGGCCGATGGGAGAGAGAGCCCAATCGCTTAAACGCTCTTTCTGCAGCCTGGCGGAGGGAGCGTGGTGGGACACTGCGCATGCGCTTCGGAACTCTCCTGGGAGGAGGCGTTATTACAGTGGCAGTGATCACACCTAAGGTTTAATCACGTAAGGTTTGTCACTTTGCTGATGTGTTCTCTCGCTCTGAAAGCGGACTGAAGCTGGATTAAACTTTAGGTGTGACCACAACCAGTATTTAATTCAGATATGAGACTTTCCATACAGCAGATACTACAAAGCAGAATCAAATCAGTTCAAAATCCTGGAGTGAAATAAAGCCACTGAAACAAAAGGTAATATAATGCAATATATTTATACAGTGCAGCAGTGAAAACATTAAGCAGTACAAAATTTAAGTTAGGTGCATATTAGTCTATTATCACAGAATTTCCTAGTTCTTAGCTTCAGATATTTTGGGTGTGGGTGGGGTTTTTTGTATTTTATTTCATGCTTCCCGATCACAAAGTGTATAAGGCTTCTAGGAGCTAGAATGTTTAAACAGTGTTTGATTACTGAAAGTAAAGGTAAGATAATAAACACTCCATCAACCTCTTAATATTCACATCAATTGTTTATTTTCTGAAAATGTTTCTACTGTTTATCTCAAAATTTTGCAGTGGTTCACAATAAAATTTGTGAATCACTTTGGAAACACTGGTAAATCAGCAAAATATGCAAACCGTATTGAAACTGTAATGGTTATAATGCACCTAGGCTAATCCCCCTAGCAAAACCTGAAATAAAATCCACTCTTCAAATGACAAGGCACTCTGGCATTAACAACAGTAACTTAAAACACTTGAAACTAAAGAAGTCATTTTCTGCTAATAGCAGTTGGAACACTGCAGTGGCACTAGACAGGCATCTTTAGGGAGTGGTTTCCGTTTATGGAGAGTCAGCGATGAAAACACCTTTTTCTTTATCATAGAATCGAAGGGTTGGAAGGGACCTCCAGGGTCATGGAGTCCAACCCACTGCTCGGTGCAGGATTCCCCAAACCATCTCTGACAGATGTCTGTGCAGCCTCTGCTTGAAGGCCTCCAGGGAGAAGCGCTCACTGCCTCCCGTGGCAAACTATTCCATGGACTGATCACCCTTATAGTCGTCCCCTTAAGGCAGCACTCATTGCAAAAGGCTTCTGGTGATGAGGTTTATGCCTGAACCAGCACTTTGAAGTGAGCCTGGAGACACGAGTTTCCAGCAGGCAGGAAAGATGAACAAATGTTTTGCAGTGTGTTGTGGACTTAGGATGGTTAACCCACACACAGTTGTCCTGGTACCATTCAAGTAGTCCACTACGACTGCCTAGAAATAAACTGGCATGCAAGCTAGTTGGACCTATATAGTTATAAAGCTGTTCCTCATATAAGACTCAACACGCCAGTAGTCCGCAGGGGTCCATAGGCCTAACTTCCACATGCAGGTGTAGTTTAAGAGACACCATCCCTTCCAAGCGCACATCATTTGTACAGGAAGGAGTGTAGGCCAGACTAGGCCCCCCCCAAATGGCATCTTGGGTCAGGTCTAATGACATACTAGAGAGATATAATGGACCACAGAGGCATGTGGACAGCAAGCCCCTACGATCCGGTATACTAAAAGGGATCCATTTTAGCAGCGCAACAAGAGATGGCACCGAAATGGAAGCCAGGAGAGTTCCAAAGGCCTGGAATGTTCATTTCTGGCCTTCAGATCAATTGGAGGCTCTCCGTCATGGCTCTAAACCTGGCATAACCTTCAGATTGGTCTTAGAACAGGGCATCCCAATACAGATGGCCTTTTTCCACACCAGCAGCAATCCCTCCTAGCTTGGGAAAGATGGCTTATTCTGGTACAAGGCAGCCTACCCTGTAGCAGGATAGCAATGGTAAGTGTGGAAACGGCCACCGTCTTGCAACATATGTTTTTGCTCTTACATGGTTGTGTAAGGCAACTAGAGTCATGTAAGATGGTTCCAGAAATTTCCATGCCACTGTCCTATGACGGTAGAGTGGTACCCTGGTGCCAATCTCTTATTTTGGTAGATTTGGTCTCTGCTTTGATACATGCCAGGGAGATAAAAACTGCGCAGAAAAGCCAATACGTATGATTAGGCTGCAAGGATTTAAAAACAAATGGGGGATACGTGCCAATGTTTCCAAGTTTTTATCTCAGCTTGAAAGGGCTACATGACACAAACTCTGTATCTTTTCTTACATTGGAATAAATGAATGGTGTCAGAAACAAAGAACCAAGACAATAACCCAGACACATAGATTTGAATGGTTTAGATTCATAGGCTGTTGGATTATTTTAGCATAGTTTAAATAAGTATATTATTATTCTGTTTATGTATGTTGCCATAAAAGACTTAATGCAGTTTCTTCTCCTTAAAGCATTTAAAAGACATGCATGCAGACACACTGTCTAGGGAATTCGTACTCTTTGTTCTTACCACAGTGGGGGAGATCAATTGAAAGCAACATTTGTTTTCAAAGAAATTTCCTACTGCAGCGGAAATGGGCATTTTTATGGAGTGGGTGTGGTGTACAGCACCTAAATTGGCAGGGAATATTCTAAGCAGACCCAAACTGTGTAATACCAGAGGTTTCATGAGAAGAACTGAACTCCCAAGAATGGTGCAATTGGGTGCAGAGATAGGGTGGCTGGCTTTACTAAAAGGGAACCCCCAAAAGAATTGGGGAGGGGGGGATCTAATTAAAGCCTTCTTTTGTAGGAGGGTTGAAAATGCCAGGTTAAAGAATGTATGATTACTTGGGCAAGGAATTTTGGATATAATATTCAAATGGAACAACGGGAGAAAGATATGAAGGCAAAAGATATGACGTTTACTACTTGTATGGTATTAAAAGAAAATGTATTTAAGATGATGTATAGATTGTATTTAACATCCCATAAACCAACAAAGGTATATCAAGATGTGTCGAACAAATGTTGGAAATGTAAAAACACTGAAGGTTACTTTTATCATATGTGGTGGATTTGTGAAAAAGAAAAACAAAATTGGGTACAAATATATGGTATGATGAAACAGATTTTAAAGATAAATATATCCTTTAGACCAGAGCTGTTCTTAGATGAAAAAGTTTAGACAACATGAATTCCTTGGTTTCATATATGGTAACCGCAGCAAGATTGTTATAGGCACAGAAATGGAAAGATGCTGAAATTCCCCCAGTAGAGGATTAAATTAGTAGAGATGGACAAACTAACAACTTTTATAAAGGACAGAACAACAGATAAGTTTGTAAATGGTTGGAGCCCCTTCATTATTTATCTCCAAGAAATTGGCATAATTACGGATGGATTTGACTGATATTTAAGTAGTCAGCTGACAAGGAAAAGGAAACATCTATGGGAGCAAAAGAAGACACAAACTCATCAATAAGCGCAACGGAAAGATGTAATGTCAATATATGGTGGTAATATTTTAAAAAAATGAAGTTTTAAGTTGTTAAAATTTTAATTTAAAAAATGCCATATGCAACAGCGCTTTGTATCCTTTGCTTTGAAGAAAAAGGAAAAAGAGGAAATGATGAAAATAGGGAGCTTTGTATGTGAAAAGTTCCATATAAACCTACAGTTCCACTCATGGGTTGAACTAAAGACAGATCAGTTCAGCATTCTGAGGCTGTCTCCAGGTGACAACCAGATATAGTGCTAGGAGGAAATTATACGGGGTACTTGCTCTCCCTGCCATGATTTCTTCCTATCTAGACAGCACAGACCATAGCACTGTCTTTGCACGTTTTGATGACACGCAGACTGGTCAATTTGGCCAGCATCGAATTCACGTGTGGTGGGCTGTTTCAGCCTCCATGCATACATGCTGGACGGAGCAACAGTCACTGCTCTGTCCAGATAGGTAAACATCTGGGTTTTCTAGCTACTGTTAAAACTGTTTTACCATTTGTGGGATTGCCTATGGGCTAGGACCACTGCATTATGCAAGGGGCAACTACTCTAATGGGTTTTAAAAGTTCTAGTGTGCCTTGAGAAAGGTTATTGCCTGAATTTTCATCCTCACGACAAACAAAATAACACACATCCACATACGCACACACTGAAGTCAAGATGAAGGTTTGCACGTACATCAGAAAACCACTCATAAAAAATTGCAGCTCTGACTATACTGAGATGTAAATTTACCATATGAATTATCTACTGTTATTTCCTGGCGTTTCAATTGTACAAAATGTTAGGACATTTCAATAACATTTCCACTTCTGGTATAAAACAGGCATTTAATTGATTACTTGACCTGAAACTCTCTTTTAAGGATTCATAGTAGTATAGAAGCTTTTCCTCCCACAAAGGCTTAGCCCATAGGTGGCTGATTTGTGAGGTCCCATGCAGTTTTCATGGTGCTCAACTGTTCATTGACAGCTTTTTGGTGCCAGAGGGATCCCTCTGAGTGCTAGATGCTTCACTTTACAGTCCCAAGACTCTTTATATCCTTCCAAACAGGTTTGAGAGCACTTTCGTGTCAACCTAGGGCAGAGAAGAAGAGTTGGCTTTTTTACCTTGCTTTTCTCACCCAATGAAGGGGATTTAAAGCAGCTGTAACCCTTCTGTTCTTCTCCCGCAACAGACACCCTGTGAAGTAGGTGGGCCTGTGAAGAGAACTGTGACTAGTCCAAGGTCACCTAGCTGGCTTCATGGAAGAGTGTGGAATCAAACCTGGTATTCCCAGGTAAGAGTCCAGCTCCCTAACAAATAGACCAAACTGGCACAGTAGAGATGTGCAAAACAAGTTTTGGGGGTTCACAGTGAACCTGTAGTTTGCAGATGTTTGCATCAAGCTTAACATTTAGTTGCTCAAACATCCAAAGATGGTCAAACCAAACGAGCCCCTATTTGCAAATGCAAACTATTTGGATCATCAAGATGCATTTCTTGTTTTTGAACCAGTTTGAAATCAAACACAAACAATAATTTCTTTGATCAACTGGTTTGCCAAGGAACCTAACAAATGGGTTAAATGGCAAACCAAACACACCATTTTAATTCATGCACCTCTCTAGAGCACAGGAGTGTCTCTATTAATTGATTTGATAGTTCTTAGATATCATTAACTTGGGGTCGACCCCCCTGCAACCTCTTGGAAAACCCATGTAGTTTTCATGACAGATACACAAGTACTTTTGCCATTTTCTGTGGAGACATGAGAGACTGAATCTACAACCCTCTGTTTCCAGGCATTTGCACTCATAAGTACCCTTGGTAGATATCCCCCATGGAAGATACTTCTCTAGAAGCAAATAACAGATGATCCTTTAGGAAAGATTTAACCCAATCTGAATAAGGGGCTTGTAGAACTGATGGAGATATGTGTATTAGTTAGCACATTTATCTGCCTAAAGGACCATTGAAATTCCTCCTCCAGCAGTTACAACTGATGCTATCTACCTGACAATTTTTTTAAAGCAAGATTTCAAAACAAAACTATGCACTTAGGCTATACAGTATTATAAGCTTCGGCATAGAAATGATGCGGTTATAATAGCTATGCAGCAGGAACATCAAGAGTGAATAGCATATCCTTTGGAAAGCTTCAGGCTAGGTATCAGCAAAAATGAGCCATATAAAAATTGTAGAGTGTCCCTTAAAAATATCATTAAAACAAAAACACCATTTTTGTCTGGACTGGGAGGGGAAATCTCCCACACCTTGTAATTTAGATGCCATTTGAACATTAGTATTTGGATTCTTGTAAAATGAAGCAGCATTACGTCTGTATGGATAAGAAGAGAAGCCCTGTTGGGCCCATCTGGTCCTTCAAGTCCATCCCAGCTAATTCAACCCCTGGCACATCTAGTCCAGCATCCTGTTGTCCCAATGTCAACCAGTTGTGTGTAAGAAAGGTATGCGTAACAACAAGTCCTCCTTGCAGTCCCCCAGCAGCTAGCCTTCAAAAGCTTACTGCCTCCTTTGTCAATCACACAGCCAGTAGGGCTAGTAGGCTTTGATAACCCTGCTGATGAAAATCCTAGCAAAGACATGGCCAGTTTCTCATCTTGGATACTGACATAATTACTGGAATTTCCAGTAGCTACTCTAAAACACTGGCTGGTACTCTAACAGTTTAGGAAGCTGCAGCAGGAATACCAAAATAGTTAAGGACTCATTTTTTAAGCCACCTCTTGGCTTCTTTCTGCCCCAGGTTTTAGGACTACAGTACTTGCTTCTTTCTTAACACCTTCTTTTACAGGCAAAATAAATTCTTGGGGTCCCTAGGAGCCCTTTTGCAACGGAGCTTTTTATGCTATCCTTCTAATCAGTTCCCCAAAATTAGAGAGTTTTACACTGGTAGGACATAAAGACTCAAGAGCAATTTAGCATCAGGCCATCTCTTCCCAGATTAGAAGAAGAAAATAGGTAAATGAAGAATTCCCCCATCCAACCACTGTGGTTCAGCTGAAATTTTCCAAAACTGGGGGGAGGGAGAATACCCTAGAAAACTTACATTAAATATAGTATTCCCTTATATTCTTTTATAACCTTGTTTTTCTTTCTTTTTAACAGCCTATTTTTGCTTTTGTGCATTCGGTAAAATGTCACTTTGCTCGATTCACGGAATTCTGGAAACTTAAAAGTGGTGGGATCTGGAACCTGTGGTGCCACAGACTTGCACTGGTGGAAAGGATTTATGCCACCATTACCTACATTGGTAGTCCAGGCCTTCCCTCTTTGCCCTTGATTTAACACAGAGTTTCACTCCCCATGGCACCACTGACTTGCCACAGCTGACTGTTCTATAAATGGCCTTTACTTGCATAACACAGTTTTGCATTGCATGATAGCTTGGAGGAACCAAACCAAGCCATTATACTGTTCTGTATTTGGCTTCTGCTCTGACTCCAGAGCTGATCCCTCTGTGGCTTCTCATCTCCCTTGAACCTGGTGCCGTTTTGATTTTGACCTTTTCTTTTTGTCATCCATCCTGGGCTTCAATGCGCACACGCAAGCAGATACCCCAGCAATTGCTTTGGGAAGGTCAGTGGCTTTTTGCCATTTGTTCTTCTCTTTGTCATACACCTGGACAGTTCTAGAGAAGACCGTATCCTCCCAGCTGTAGCCCCCCAGGATATAGATCTTGCCTTGCCATATGGCCACCCCAGATTCACTGTTGGCTTGCAGCAAGGGGGCCACCCTGGTCCATTGATTGCACTGCGGACTGTAACATTCCACAGCCAAAATGTCAAAGCGGGTCATGGTTTCCAGGTAGTCATCACTGCCACCCATGGCATAAATGTTGTCTTCCAGGGTACACATGCAGTGCCATCCACGGGCAGTGATCATCGGCCTTTTCTCTTCCCATACATCCGTGCGATAATCAAAGCAGAGCAGATTTTTGCGATACGGTCCAATCTGGTAATCGTGGCCCCCGGAGATATAAACAAATTCCTTATGGACGGCACCGGCATGGCCATATGTGAACCTAAGGCAGAAGGGAAGAAAGAAAAAGGATGCCGTTCATTGCAGAGTTGTGCTCGGTATCCACATGAAAGCACTTTCCAAAACTGGGAGGAAATGGTGTTCTACCATTTGGTGTGGGTTATGGGTCACAACACCTTTCCTCCCAAATATGAGGCCATGGGACTCTGAAAGATCACTGGTTATCACAGCACCTGGAATAGCCTATAGCATCCAAATATACTTCACTTACAGCACTTCTTGGTGTATCACTGGAAACCAAGGATGGCTGTTCAGTTAAGTAAAAAGCAGAAAAAAATCCCACCATACCTACTAGCTCAGGTGTTTCGATTGAGGATTGAGTAATGTATGGAAACACAGACTCAGCTGTCTTGCACACCATTCTGACCCCACTAGTAATGCAAACCCTATAAGCCAAGGACCTCATCTTTGGCCTATATACCGTTAGAGTGACCCAGGTTACCTTGGCAAACCTGCAACGTAGGACCACGAGTCTTTCTCGGGGCTGTAGATCTCAACCGAGGAGAGTGCTCCATTCTCATTCCTTCCACCAATGGCAACCAGTATGTCTTTTACAGCCGCCAGATAGAAGTCCACCCGGCGTTGCCTCATGGAAGCAAGCTGTGAATGAAGAAACAAACACCAAACCTCTATAGCACTAAATAACCAGGATGCTACATTTGCCAAAACATAAAAGCCATTGTATCTAGCCTCTGGCAAACTGTAATTTCACAAACAAAGAATGTGATGTATTTCCTGAAGCTGAGATAGGAAACCCCTGTGACCCACCAAACTCTCTTAGCCTAGACCTTTCTGTCATTCCTAGGATGTTGGGCGTGGTGCCATGGGGCGATGTAGCTGAAGATCAAAACCTCTGAAGTCCTACAGGTTACTTCTTTGTGTTTGAAAAATTAGTTGAGAAGTGATAACATTTGTAAAGGTATTAGATCAACATAGGCTGGAAGAAGAAGAAAGTTTTATCAAGGACCATGGTGGCATTGGGCCTATTTGCACTTGGCATTGTTCTGGAATATATATCCCAGATTAGGGGCCCGCTATCCACATACCAGCACAGGCTACAGCAGGCCCCAAGGGAGGCCTGCCAGAGTCTGCATTAGCATGTGGACCACAGAGTCCTATCCTGAGATATATTCAGATTATGGACAAGTACAAACAGGCCCGGTGTGTCCACATTCATCACCTCCACTCCCACCAGCAACACTGAAATCGGCAGTTCAGAGATGACCTAAATTATCTCAGTAAAAGCTGGAATTCATAAGTACTTAGGGTGAGATGTGCCTCTCTAAGAGGCCCATATTTCTCCTCCTAGCTCTCTCAGTATGGACAGGAATCGAAGGAGTTTCTAAAGCTGTGGTCCCCGTCACTAGTAAAATGTTGGCCCAGGTTTGGATCTGCTTAGAAGAAGAAGAAGAAGAGTTGCCTTTTCTACCTGGCTTTTCTCACTCATTTAAGGGGACTCAAAGCAGCTGACAAAGTTTTTTCTACAGAACACCCTGTGAGGTGAGTGGGGCTGTGAGAGCTCAGAAGAGAGCTGTGACTAGCCCAAGGTCACCCAGCTGGCTTCATGGGGGAGTGCGGAATCAAAGCCGGTATTCCCAGGTAAAAGAGTCCGGCTCCCTAACCACTAGACCAAACTGGCTCACAGAAGACATTAACCCACTTTTCAGCTCAGTGAATTATAGTTAGAGGTCTAGAGATCCCCCCCCCCTTTTCCCTCCAACCTGCTCACACTGGAAGAAACGAAATCATAGGCTAAGCTGGAGACGATCCTTCATTGTTTCAAAGTGACGTTCAATCAAAGAACTGATGCGTATCCTTCATGCATAAATATGTAAGAGCAAATTTGGATTTTTCATAGTTCTCAGTGAACCAATGCTTTGCAGTTCTTTTTACTGTTGCTTGTCATCTATAAAACTGTGTTCACACCTAAGTTTTAATCTGCTTTCAGTCCACATAAGCAAAGTCACGAGTCATTTTCTTTCCACTTTGACTCGCAAAATCCACCTCTCAGATAAAGTGGACAGTAACTAGTCACTTTGCTGACGTGTTCCGTCGCTCTAAAAGTGGTCTGAAACCAGATTAAAACTTAGGTGGGAACAGAGCCTTAGTTGTCGCTCTTACAATCCACCCTGAGGCAACTGGTAACGCAAATGAATAACCAAATATGCTCAGAGCCTTTTTAATGCATTTTAAAGACCTTTCCCCCTCTCATCACCATTAAAAGTTGGGGGGGAAAATGCTCCGGTTGCAAGCCTCACCTTTATCCACTGGTTACAGCGAGGATCATACCTATACAGCAGACTGGATGCCGCATCCCCGCCATTGTCCCGAGAGAAGCTGCCCCCAGCGATGAAGATGAAACCCCCCAGCACCGCAACACAGTGATGACTCCGTCGGGCTGGGAGCGGGGTCTCCCTTACCCACTGCCCTGTCTTGGTGTCCAGAAAGCAAGTGTCGTCGCTCAGCTCCAAGCAATGCTCCGATACCTCCCCGCCTACAAAGAGAAGCTTCTCCTCGCTCGTGCGGAGGACGGTCCGCTGGTTCTGGAGGACCGGCTGGGCAGCGACGTTGTTGTGGTAGTGGACGGCCTCCTCCACAAAACCCTCGCAGTTGCTTTCTTTGGGGAGGAGAGAGCAGACCACCGGCTTGACCCGGTGCAGAAGGTCACTCTTTGGGATCAGGGGGAAATGGATGTTCTCCAAGACCCGGTAGGCCTCGTTTTCCCTTTCTGGATACTGGGTCAGCCACTGCAGGGCTGCCTGCAACAAGTCGTGCTCACATTCCTGCTGGACGTCGCTGCTGCTCAGGTACTGGCACAGCTTCTGGACGGAAATGTTCTGCAGGAAGTCCGGCGTGAAGGAGAGGGTGCCAAAGTTCCTTAAAATGAAAGAGTCGATGTAGTTATCCAGGCGCCGGAGGTTGTACAGTGAAGCGAGCTCCTGAAGATAGAGGTAGTTCTCCTCGTTGACTTCGTTCTCCAGGAACTCACAGCAGAAATCCACCACCTTCCAGATCTGCAAGAGGTGGGCTGTTTCCAGGATGTAGTCAATGTTGCCACCATCCAGAGACAGCTCGCACCCATACAGGAAGTCCACTATGGCTGTGAGGCCAATGGCAGAAGCACCAAAGAGCACAACCTCCTTCTGGTAGGCCTCCCGCATGCCAATGGTGAACATGGAGTTGAAATAATCACTGCAGACGGCTAGGATGTTCCGATGCGCGGGGACGCGTTCCTCGTCCGCCACCAGGATGATGTCACAGAAGAGGCCTCGCTGCCTCTGGTCGTTTAGCCTCTGGAGAACGAGACTGGAGTGGTCAGCCCATTTGTAGACCTGGGGAGAAGGAAAAGGAATCAACCCAGATGCGCCAATACAGTCTTCAACTCAACAGCCAGCCCAAGGAGAGGCAAAGAGAGGGAAGTCCCAGGAGCCCCAGGAGGAGTAAAACAAAGCCTCCCTTTCAGTGTACCAGGCTATTGCAACAGGTCCTTCTGTGCAAGCCATGGTTCTTCTCCACCTACCTGCTCTTGAACAGGTATGCTTCTCCTAGGAATGGTCCTTTGGGTTGAGGAGGAAGGCTTGGATGTAAGCAAAGCTTACTCAAGAATTGGGAGTTGAGGCCTGGATAGTTTGCTTGGAGAGGGACTTGCAAGCAGTGGAACAGCCAAGATCTTCTGGCTACTCTGAGTGAAGTCAGAATCACAGAATCCTAAACTTGAAAATGGGCTCCTGAGACCATTCAGACCAGGAGTCACAGAGATACTATTCAAAGCACCTCTAACAGCTTATGACAGTTTGGTCTAGTGGTTAGGGAGCTGGACTCTTATCTGGGAATACCAGGTTTGATTCCGCCCTCCCCCATGAAGCCAGCTGGGTGACCTTGGGCTACTCACAGCTCTCTTCTGAGCTCTCACAGCCCCACCTACCTCACAGGGTGTTCTGTTGTGGGGAGAAGAACAGAAGCTTTGTCAGCCGCTTTGAATCCCCTTAAATGGGTGGGGGAAAACTTGGAAAAGACTCCCCTTGGTCACCTCTACCTTCAGCTCAGCATACCTGGGCTTTGTAGTCTGCCCTTAAGAGACTTAGGTTTAGTCCAGCTTTAGTCGACCTTTAGAACAACAGAACCCATCAGCAAAGAGACCAGTCATTATCTTTCCACAATATCTATCCCAAAGGTGAATTTTCTGTGTTATTTAACACTGAAAGAAAACAGCTTGTCACTTTGCTGATGTTTTCTCTTGCTCTGAAAGTGGACTGAGGCTGTATTAAACAGGTGTGACTGCAGCCTTTGGTTTCAGCTCCCTGAAAGTCTTTGCTGCCCTTTCTTGCATTTATTTCCATTTGTCACAATTCTTCTTAAAAGCGAGGGCTCCAGAATTGGATCCAGTTATTACTTACTGATTCTATACCCAGAGATTTTGGGGCAGGTTACAATAAAACCAATAAAAATAAAAATGAACCCACTCAAACTCCCTTGCATGAACTATCCTTTAAAAGCAATGGATGGTGCAGGCACACAAATGTTTCTGATAGAAAATTCTTTTTATTTTATTCCTGGCAACAGATGCCAGGGAAGCTTCTAATGACACAAGGAAAAGTTGTGATCTGTCCGAGTAAAGAAAGAAAGGAAATGCAAAGCTACAGACCTTTGAGGATTCACTTATCTTATGTGGCCGAGAAATTCTGGCTTGTCTTGTCACATCCATTACTGTGTTCCTTGACGTGCGGAAAACAAACAAAAAAAAATCAGGAATCATGTATCAGCACAGTTACTTCCGAGAAACAAAACGTAACACATTTCTGCTGTTAGGAACACACAACAGCCTGAACTCTTAGTGGCCACATGGCCATTTTAAATGTGTTTATTTTAGGTCAATGGCATTTCTTTGACCAGTCAGATCAGAGGCGTCCACAGCCTTATCTGACTCCAGGGCGCTTCTCTGCTCTGAGCGCTGTTTTCGTAAAGCTGATGAATGTTGATTTTGCTGGACAGTGTGCAGGGATAGGTGTGTGTAGAGTGGAATACCTGGCCTTGCAACCCAACGTAAAAGTGACATTGGGGGGGGGGCGTTAGAACTGAGCCCCCGAGAAAGCGCTGCTTAAAAGCATCAGGGAGAACAAAGTCGCCACGAAATCTCGAGAGCATTACTTTCAAGTGTGATAAGACAGTATTTTAAACCAATGTTCTTCGCTCAGCTGCACATAGTGCAAAGCCCTGGACTTCCAAACACACTCGCTTCCCTTCCACCGCACTTTCTAACTTAATCTGGTTCCACGCGCGCACATGCACCCGCCCCAAGGCTGCCCCACGTGCAGAAACCGTGTATAAGCACTGGGGTCTCCTTAGGAGCCCTGGGAAAAGAAAGGGCTTGGAAGGCGGCAGGAGTACGCGAGGCAGGGGAAAGGAATTTCCCATCATGCTTCGCCGTCAGCATCCCCAGCTCAGGTACCACCTGACCCGAGTCCAGCAGGTTTGACGGGAGGGGGCGGCCGTGGAGGGAAGCTGGCTGCTCTTACCCCAGGATTCCAGATATCTTCTCTGAGAAACGAAGAAGCAGCTGCTGCCTTTCTCTGCTCCCCTTCTTGCAGCCATGTCTTTATCCAGGAACTGCTGCTGGCTAGATTGAAAGGGATGTATGCCAATGAGAAATCGAGGGAGGAAGAGGCGGGCCATCCTGAAGGGAGGGATTTTGCAGCAAGCCAAAGGGGAAGGAAAGCGGCTGTTTGCTCCTGATGCTGGTCAGCTTTACCCCACCGGTACTTGGAAGCTTCCGGAGACCTTTTCCCTTTCGCTGGATGATTTGTTTCTTTATAGAGGAGAGGGTTGGGGGGAAGAGAGAAGGAATGCTTGCCCAATCACACTTTTCTTGTGGGCACAGATCCATGAATGTAAAAGAGCATGGATTACTGAAATAACTGGAATCACCCGGCGTTTACAATCTAGTAAAATCAGATATAGGTGTGCACTTCAAAAGGGTTGTGCAGAGTTTATGCAAGCGTTAAAATGCAGAGCACCAAACAAATTTACAGAATTCCCAAATGTGTTATGAGTCTGGAAGAAAAACTTGTGTAAAGGGGAATACAAAGCACCAAATGGTAATTAAAAAATAATAATTCAGAGTTAAAATTCAGAGTCAGTTTGCAGCATATTTTAACAATCTGGGCAAGAGGTTTGGGCATGGCCAAAGCCATATCAGATGAATCCTCCAAAAAATAATCTGGCTGAGGCAGTGTTAGGGTGGCCTGGCTATTGACTTAGTATCGGATTAAGCAGCCCTTGGAGGACATCTGCATAAGAGCTACTCCCCAGAAGTACACGCTCCACAGATCTGGGATGCATCCATACGTACTTATTCTGCTATATGTGGATATTCCTGAATAAAACGTGGGCTAGGGTTAGGATGTATAGGTCAGTGATGGCGAACCTTTTGAGCTCAGTGTGTCAAAATTCGCAAGAAAACCTAGCTTAACTTGGGTGCTGTGTCACATCTAGAAATATCCATAATTTTGTGATAATTGTAGCTCTAGTAAAAAAGTTATATTTTTGATATATGTATTTTATTAAAAGCAAAAACAAATATTCTTTACTTTAGTGACTTTTGTCACTGAATCTTCAATTGAAAGTTGGTATTTCGTACACTTCAAGAACAAGCAAGCACTACACGCCCAGGTGCCAGGGTGACCAGGTGTGTCACCCAAAAGGGCTTGGCGTGTCACCTGTGACACGCGTGTCATAGGTTGGCCATCACCGGTATAGGTGGTGCCTCCTGGTTGGAAAGACAGGCATGATGGCTTCCTTGCAGGGAGTCAAGAGCAGGTGAAGGTTTTGCCTTTGTCTAATGCTCGAGGAGCCCAGAAGCAATTGGTGGCTCACTGTGTGAGAAGGGATGCAGGACTAGATGGGCTGTGCCCTGATCCAGCAGGGCTTCGCTTGTTTTCTGACGGTGTCCCGGTGGTCCTGTAAGAGAGGGAGCAACTGTTTGCCGGCCACTTCCACCCAACGCCAAAAGAAGGCAAAGACGGCCAAGCGAGGCAGCCCAACTTCTGAGTTTTCTCCTGGTCCCTGCCAGCTCTTTCATCTGCAGGTGGGCTCTACCTGTAGAAGCGGCCCAGGTCAGTGAGGAGAGGCCAAAAGGTTTGAAGCTCTTCTTTCACTGTGTTTGCGTACGGCGCACCTGACACCATCTGGCCCCAAGGAGGGCTAAGTCTAATCTCCCTCTTCTAAGTTCCTTCCCCCACGGCAAAACCATGTGCCATTTACTGTTGCTTTACTTAAAAGTTGCAGTTTCCAGAAATCTAGCTATCAATATTTATTAAAGCAATCTCTCAGGCTCTCCTGCCAGTGTCTACAGCTCTGCAGAAATGAAGTTGCTATGAGTTACTCTCAACCAAACAACGGAGGAAGCTGCTGTTTGGTCTCCGCAGCCATCTGGGTGCCAGCAGCCACAATGAGCTCACCAGTCAGCAGGAATTGCAATGATCCCTTTCCCTCTCCACCAACTCTTTGTACAGAGTGCTTGCCGCATCCCTGGTGGAAGCTTTTTAGACCAGCAGAGGGAGTTCGCTGCATGAGGAACCGGGGAACACCGGAAGTGACAATTCAACTGCAACAATTAATTGTACATTGTGTAACTCAAACACTTGGCAGGCAGACAAAGTCTGATTCAGGATTTCAAATATCCATGCAGGCGGCGGTTGTTTCTTTCCTATGAGAACATGAGAAATACCCACTGGATGGGACCCATGGCCCGCCTCCTAGTGAGCAGGATTCTTTGTCAGCAAAAGGTGTGGTTGAAAAGATGAAAAAATGATCATAGCCTCCAGATATACAGCATGCAATAGAAGACAAAACACTTAAAACATTTAAAATGGAGCCTCTCCATCTTGGCCAAACCATTAATCAAAGGCCTGGGTGAAGGGATACAGTTTAACTAGGTCCTGAAAGCATTCAAAGTTGGCGCCTGGCGTACCTCCATTGGAAGGCCATTACAGTCAGATAGAAAACTGCTCCAGGATTCCATTCCATAGACAAGAACTTCCAAGTTTGGAGCAACCCATACCCCCCCCCAAATTTCCTAAGCAAAATCACATGAAAGGTGATCACTAGTGCTTTTAGGTTTGCCCCTATTAGTTTTAAACTTTTCTTTCTTTCTTTTTGTAACTTCTTGTTGTAACTTTCCTCCTACCTCATTTATAGTAGTTTCTGGGCTGTTATGTTGTGTTCTAGGTTTCTTCTTCTGTGGATCTAAGCTTTTAGATAAAGCTACAATACCCATCTTCAGAGGATTTTGCTCTTTGGCTGTGAAAGCCTACATACAACCATCTCCTCCTACCTTTTGCCTCTCCTGAATCCTTTGAGACATGTAGCCCAGAAAGCTAATAATGGGTGTTTTTCCACTGTCACTAGAAGTACCCATTAATGGGTACAAAAATGCCATTTCGTACCCATTAATGGGTAGTTTTAGTGACAGTGGAAAAACACCCAATGTAAGCACTGTATATAAAAGCTGAACTCAGTTTTTGCACCAGATGAATGCACTCTGGCACTTCAACCCATCTCTGCAGCTCTGTTGTGTGAGGGGCTGCAGGATCCAGTTTTGTTTAGATGTTCAGGCTGGAGTAGAAAACGGAAATAATTGTTTTCTGGGCCAGAAAGAGTGGCTGTAGCTCAGTTGGGCAGCAAACTGTCTTGAAAGCCGAGGGTTGCTGGTTCAATCCCCAGTACTAGATAATGGCAAACTACTTCTGTGTCCCTGCCAAGAAAACTGCTTAGAGGTCCACATGGTGTCTAGGAGTGGCTGTAGCTCAGCAGGAGAACATACTGCCCAGAAAGCAGAAGTCCCCCACAAGCAATCAGTGGCAAAACACTTCTGTTGCATTATGTTGAAGCTGATATTTGATTTAACAACATTTAATGTAACTGTTAAACTACTACCAAGACCCAGTAGTAACTACTAGAGTGTGTTAGCTGAAAACAACTCCTGTATGGGTATGGTGTGGTGTGGCTGAACGCAGGTGCAGAAGAGTGAGTGACCCTAACCCTGGAAAACCCTAATAAAAGGAGATACTTCCCAGAGGCAGGGAGTCTGTCCAGACAGAAGGCTCCCCTTTCCCTCATTTGTGCCAGACCTCTGGCTTGTATGTCACACACTTCTCTCTCTGCCAAGAACGCTGCTTAAGTGTCCCTATACAGTCAACCAGGTGTCAGTCACAGGTTGGTGGTACCCAGGAACAATCTGGGCTGGGGGACCAGGTCCACCACACACGTATATAGTTTAAATTTGGTGCTACTGTTATTTCAAACCTTAAAAGTGCAACTTCAGATTGTAGAACAATGTTAAGGTAGGAAGGTCCACCTTGCTGAGGTCTGGAGTTTCTCTGGAGGGCAGGCAGGGCTGTCTCCCTCACCTTGTCTGGCTGAAATGGCCACCTTCCAAGTCGGAGACCCTTTCTGCTCTGGGACTTATGCGCCAAATCTCACCAGGCACTTATCATAGTGTTGGAAGGGACCTCTGGGGTCATTGCATCAGACCCCCTGCTCAATGCAGGATTTCCTAAACCATCCCAGACAGATGTAGGTCCAGACTCTGCTTGAAGACCTCCAGCCAAGGAGAGTTCACTACCTCCCACAGCAACCTATTCCACTGACTGATGGCCCACCCTGTCAGGAGGTTTTTCCTAATTTATCTGTATTGACTCACTTGAAATTTCATACTATTGTTTCTAGTCCTCCCATCTTATGTAAGTGAGAATAGGGATGGCCCCTCTGCACTATAATAGCCCTTCAGAGATTTATGGACTGCTATCATGTCTCTTCTAGTCTTCTCTTCTGAGGGCTAAACATTCTTAGATCCTTCAACCTTTCCTGGTAGGACAAGGTTTCCAGACCACTAACCATTTTGGTTGGCCTCCTTTGGACTTGCTCTTGTTTGTCAATTGTTTTTTTGAATTGGGGTGCCCAGAACTGGACACAGTACTCCAGATGAGGTCTACTACTCATGATCTAGACTCAATACTCCTCTTGATGCATCCTAGGATGGTATTTGCCTTTTTTGCAGCTGCATCACATTGTTGACTCATGTTCATCCTGTGATCAATCAGTCCACCCAGATCTTTTTCTCTTGTGCTACTACTCAGCCAGATTCTTCCCATTCTGTACTAATTTTTACCATTTTTTCTAGCCAAGACGTAGGACTTTACATTTGTCTCTATTAAACATCATCCTGTTCAAGCTTATCTAGATCTTTTTCAATCCTCTCCTCATCCCTAGTGTTAGCAGCACCTCCTAGCTTTGTGCCATCTGCAGATTTGATCAGCATCCCTTCGACTCCCTCATCCAGATCATTTCTAAAAATGTTGAATAGCACTGGAGTCTTCGTTAGCATGTGGATGGCACGCCCCTATTCTGGGATATAATCCAGAATAAGTCCCAGTGCAGAAAGGGTCTAGTTAATGCTCTTCTGTGAGAGGTGCCTTTGATGGACTCCCTCTTACAACCCAACAGCACTCTACCCTCTGGGCCCCTTCTGGAGCCTGAATAAATAAAATCACAGCACCACTTTAGTTCCTCCCCCTTTCTTTATTCTTCCTTTTTTTATTGGCTCCCCTCTTTCTTCTTTCTTCCCTATCTTGCCTTATTCTTTTCTCTCTTGCTGTTTTATTTCTTTCTTCCCTTTTCTTTTCCCCCTTCTTGCCTTATTCTTTCTTTCTTCGTCCCTGTCTTGCCTTATTCTTTCTTTTCTCTCTTGCTGTATTTCTTTTTTCCCTTTTCTTTTTCCACTTCTTGCCTTATTCTTTCTTTCTTCCCTCTCTAGCCTTATTTTTCTTTCCTTATTCTTCCCTTCCCTTCCCTCCCTCCTTCCTTTTCTTTTGCTTTTCCGCTGGTGCAGAATCTTGCTCGTCTCACCCGATCCCCCATAAAACACCAAGGAAGAGAAAGTGTTTAGAACTGATCTCCAGGCGCTTGGGGGACAAGGGGGGGGGGTCTTTTTCCAGTGACTGCCTCCAACCCACCCAGCCCGGGCCGGAGCCCCCTCCCCTCCTGCCTGACTTTATATCCGAGCCAGTGATTGGTTAGTTGCCATAGTAACCTCTGCACGACATCCGAAGGACAGATGAGAATCGGCAGCAGCAGCAGCGGGGACCTCTCCAGACGAGTCACCGCCCCCGCCCCCAAGCCGGTGAATATCCCTCGCTCTGTCTGCCTAACTTTTCTCCCCCCCCCCAAAAAAAAACCCCCCACACTCCCAACTTCCCAGCGTTGCAGCTCCTGCGAACAGCAGCAGCAAGTAGCGGGCCAGGAGAGCATTGCATCACCGGCCAGCCATGCGAGCGATGCGCACGGGGAGGACGCACTGCGAGAGAGAGAGAGAGACGCTGGCTGGCTGGCTGGCCGGGCAGGCGGGCGGGCGGGCAAGTCTATTGGGCTTCCTACGAGAGGAGTGGGGAGGGTTTAGTGGATGAGGATGGAGCGGGGGAGGAAAGAGGAGGAGAAGAAAGACGCCGCCGCCTCTTGACAAAAGGAGGAGCGCTACGCTGCTGGGGCCTTTCCTTCGAAGCGTGTCGGCGGCGAAGGGGTTAAGCAGAAGCCGCTTTCTTCTGATCAGTGCAGGCAGCCGGGGTGAGCAGCAGCGGCAGCGGGCAGATCCCGCATGAAGTAGCAGGATCAGGATCAGGGAGAGAGAAGCTGCCTGCCTGCCTCCCTCCTTCCTTCCCTGCCTCCCCCCTCTTGCGCGCCTCTCCTCAGTTTCGGAGCATCTTCTACAGAGACCAAACCCAAGCACCTCCCTCCCCAATTGATTCACACGGACCCCCCTCCCCCCCCCGGCTCCGGTCTTTCTTTCCGAGGCAGGCAGGGTGGGGAGGCTCCTCCAGGGGGAGGGCGCGGCTGGCTTCTTGCTGACATCCTCCCCCAGGTTTTAATGTGACTCCCATTTCTCTCCTCCCCGACGACGCCCTCCAAAATTCATTCAGATCCCATCTTTCCCCTCCTGCCCTGGACCTTTGAGAGGGAAGAGACCTCCGGGGGAGCAATGGCCACGAAGATCGATAAGGAAGGCTGCAGGGAAGCCTACAATCTCGTGCGGGACGACGGATCGGACGTGAACTGGTAGGAGGTTTCGTTGGGTCCCCTTCATCCTCTCCACCCACTTTGTGATGGTCGTTTTAAAAGGATCCGTGGCAGGGAGAGCTGGTGGGTGGAACAGGGTCCCCCTGAGATCTTTCAGAGCAGGTTCCCACCACACCCCTTGCCCCAGAAGCAATCGCTGGTTGGCTTTAGCCTTGGGCATAATTGGGTGATGTGCTGGTGTCCAAATCAGAAGACCGGTTTGCTAGAGAGAAGGACCTCAGTTAGCCATCCCTACCTGTCCGAAAGGTGGTCCGAATGGGAAGCTGTGGAAGCTGGGAGTTTGGATCTCTCTGGCTGTGAGCGAGAAATCCGCATGCGTGCATGTCCCTAGGTGTGTGCGGTCCAGGGCCGGAAGAACTACAACCGGGGGTGTGCAAAATGGCAAAGTCTAGAGGACCGCGCATACATTTACCCCCACTCTATAGGCCCGTTCGGTGTTTTACTTTGTCCTTCTCCTCCACCTCTGCGACAAAAGGGTGACGTTCAAGTACGACGGATCCACCATAGTCCCGGGAAGCCAAGGGGTCGACTACGAGGAATTCGTAAGGCAATGTACAGGTAAGGCCAGTTAATTTGCTCCCGAGTGTGACGTCACTGGTAGTTGCGGATGCTCACGAGAAAGCCACAGAAGGGAAGCCCGTGGCCCTGTTGGGCTCTGTTTGCATGCTGAGTTTTAAGCCTCCAAATGCCTCTTCCTTTGTGATAGCTGCATAGCATGATTTCACCCTACATACTGTATGTAAAGGGAGGCCAGGGACCATTGTCTGTTGTCTCACCCTTAGTACACGGGTTTTGGAGGGGGGTTCTTCTCTCTAAAGAGAAAAGGAAGCAAGAAACTTTTGCTTGCTTGCTTTTAAAAGAACACTTTCTGTTTCCCTGCTATAAACATCAGTGCTGAGTTATATTTAAGCATCTTAAAGCCAATATGGTACGAAACTCCTTGTGATGGGGCAGTCATCGTGGTGCAATTGGCAAGTTTTGTGGCAGCACGCGTCTCCATTCGTGCCTCCTATGAAATGTCCAAGCGCGTTCCGTTTCACTGCTGTGGGCATCAGGCGTCCCTGTGGGGCTCTGAAGCGACATAGATGCTTGGAAATGAAATGTTCTGCCATTTCCAGCAAAACCAAAGAGATCCTTGGTTTCCCTTGAGTGTTTATACTCTATGGGGCTCCGTCTACGGGGAGCCAAACTGGAAACAATTGGCTGTTTTTGCATTTTTCTGATGGGGATGAAGGACTTGCAGGTTTTAAGGGTGGCCTGAGTGTGGCAGAGTCTCCAGGCCAAAGATTCGCCACTTAGAGCCACCCAATTGCCCAGGGCACTTATCAGTACTGACTCTCTCCCTCTGGCCTTCCAGAAGTGGCTGAACTACAACTCCCAGCTGGGTCTGGCACAGGATGTTGGGAGTTGAATGCTGGGGTTTGTAGTTTAGGGGCCTCAGTTGAGCACCCCTAGACTACCTCCTTCCTTGGCATATGGCAAGATGCTTTCCTGGTGCCTGAAACTATGCTCAGTGATCCTGGATCTTTCCACTGTGTGAATGCAAATATCATGCAGATGTCCTTATGAAGGTGATTGCTAAGAAAGAAGCAAACCTTTCTAAGGGACAGTAGAAGGTAGTTTTGTGCAAATATTTATTTCCTGGATTTATGTAGCAGCCCAGTAACTGGGTGGTCACTGGCTGGAATGGCTTTAACAACAGAGATGGGCAGAGGGTCAAGAGCAGTGAAGGTTTTGCCTTCATCTTCTGCTTGAGATGCCCAGAAGTGATCTGTGGGCCAATGTATGAGACAGGATGCTGGACTAAATGGACGGTGGTCTGATCTAGCAGGCTTTCTCCTAATCCATGGAGGACAGGTGTATCAATGGCTACTAGAATGGATGCCTAGGTACCACCCCCAGGTTTGGGAGACAGGCAGGATGCCTCTAAGGGCCATTTGCAGGAATTCAAGAGCGGAAGGTTTTGCCTTCATCTTCTGCTTGAGTTGTCCATTGGTGGGGCACTGTGTGAGACAGGATGTTGGACTAGATGGGTTGTGGCCTGCTCTATCAGGATCTACTTATGTTTTTATATTCTAATGGTTTGAATGAATTCACTGGCTACTAGCCATGATCGCTATGTGATTTCCTTGGGTCTAGTGAGTGGGGGCATGCCTATAAAGGTCCATTTTCTGGGGAACTCCGAATAGGGAAGTCTGCCATCTCCTGCTCACGGCTGAGCCTTGTGAAATCTAGATGGGCCACTGGTCCAATTCAGCAGGGCGTTTCACAGTTCTCTCTTCAGTTGCCTAATTTTGCAAAGGCAGAGCTGGGGAAGCAGCATTATTGCTTTATTCTTCTTGTCTCTGTGGGTGTTCATGTGCACAAACATAAAGAAAGCTGAATCAGCACAGTTAGCCTGGATCTGAGTAGGAGGAAAAAGCTGGTTTGGAACTGAAGGGTGAGATGCAAGCCATTGATAAGGGCAACCTAAGCAGGCTTGTTTCTGTCTGCAGCCTTGGAATATCTGCCCGGCTTGTATTTTTGCAAATGGATGATCACCAAAGAACCTGCCAGTATCCAGCATCGGCTGAGACTCCTTTCTCGCTCCTTCCAGAGACCAAAAAAAAAAAAAAAAAAAGCTCTGTTCACTGAAGGGACAACTGAAGCAGGCTAGGTTTCCCAGCTCCCCATCCCATCTTTCTAGCAAAATCCAACTTTTTTGACTATTGCAGTTCAGGTCTGGACTATTTCCTTATTCACTTCCTCTGTCTATTTGCGGAGACAAACGTTGTCTTTGGCTCCAGTTTTTCCCTTGGACAGACAGTCATTTTTATTTTATATTTATTTATTTATTTATTTATTTGCCAGGGTGCTGGTTCCTCCTTGTCTCTAGCTTTAGAATAACAAAAGCCGAAGCAGAATGTCTCAGCTGGACAGCAGAAAGATGTGTGGGGCATTGTTGGCGGCGGGCGACTGATGAATGACTTTGTTTGAAGGTTTGGTGGGAAAGCTGCTCACAGATCGGCTGCCTTTTTGCAGTTCAGCTGGACTGTCCCACCAAGCCAGCAGCTTGGGGCACAAAGTCAAGGATGAGAAGCCCTTTGATGTCTCCTACAACTATGCTGCATTCACAGTAGCAAGGCCAAGGGAGGAGATTTGGCCTTGCCTGTTTGGGGAGGGGGTAGAATCCCTTTACGTCAAGGGGGCCTTGGTGTATTTACCAGCATCTCAGTACAGTGCAAAGCCTAGATCCCTTCAGGGCCTCGTTCTTCTGCGCTCTGGAGTGCAGCAAGAGAGATGTCACACCCCTGTTAGCATGCTCCTTCTTCATTGGATGGAGCCTAGCTTTGTCTAGGTGTTCCAAAATGGCCACCTGGACTGGGACAGTGGTGATCCTTTTTAAAAGGTCTGCTGTGGTCTACCAGTGAGCCAGCCAGCCCAGGGAGACATGTGGAAGGGAAGCGTGCCTCCGGTGACTGGTTTAGCAAGGGGACCCTGGGGGCTCTGAGGCCGGAAGCTTTAGATTTGGACACTGCAGTTTTTGCAGTGGGCTCTGAAGCCCATGGGAGCCGCCCTGGAACAGAGGCCTGAAGCACAAATGGCTTTGTGCTGGGGCTCTTCCAGTAGGAACAGTCCAGGGCAGGTAAGTGGGAAAAGGCCCAAGGCATGCATTTCTCAGAAAGCCCAATGGTGCACCATGGGGTCACACAGGCGGACTCACAAGGAAGTGCAGTGAGACTCTGTTTTAACTGAACTTGGTTTGTGTGGTTTCAGCAGAACACAACCTGAAGCCAGTTTGGTCTTGTGGTTGGAGTGCCGGACTCACATCTTGCAGTTTGATTCCACACTCCCCCATGAAGCCAGCTGGGCGACCTTGGGCTAGTCCCAGCAATCTTCCTGAGCTTTCCCTGTCCTACCTACTTCAGGGTGTCTGTCGTGGGGAGAAAAGCAGAAGGTTTGTCGGCTACATTGAGTCCCCTTGAATGGGGGAGAAAAGCCAACTCTTCTTCTTCTAACTGAGAGCTTGTTTTGCTGTGAAGCATTCCTGTTTCACCTGAATGCATTTTCCCTAACAATAAAGGTCTATTATTCGCTTAACTTGAGCTTATGGCCACAGAACCCTTGCCTTAAACAGGGTCCTACCGGATGTGCACCAGGGACAAACTTGGTTTGGGTCTCCTGGGGACTGCAGACAGGCTCAGCAAGATCAAAGGGAGGCTTCCAGCTGGAGACCTGCCCCATTCGCTCATCTATGAAGCCCTTGCTATTCCTGGAGAAGCCCACAATCAAATTATTCCCCCTTATCTTTCCTCCATTGTTTGGTATCGCCAAAATCACACTGTTGTGTCTGTGGCAACCATTGAGTTGTGACTGACTCCTGGCTGACTCCATGGGCACCTTTATCCAGCTTTCTTGGCAGAAATACAGGAGTGGTTTGCCAATTACCTGCTTCTGGAGAGAGGATGGGGATCGAACCAGCAGCCCTCTGCTTTCCAGTCAGTTTGCTTGACCGTTGAGCACCTCTATGCCGTGTTCTTGGCAGAGATACAGAAAGTATTTGCCATTGGCTACTGAGGACTGAACAGACAATCCTCTGCTTTCCATTGACCTATTCCTTATATAAAGAACTGTAAAGGTAAATGTGATTACTCTACATGGTCTGTGTTTTACCAATAGTTTGAAAGCAAAACTGTGCTCCATAAAACTTTGCTATGCAAAGGACAACAGTAACACAGGCTTCATCCAGACCCATTTATACCGTACACTGGAATGTGCAGCTCGATGGAACTGTCACACAATGATCGATCAATCATCCTGGGGTCGCATTATACAATTGGGACTGCGCACTTACCTTAATGCTGGATCCGTGACACTCACTGGGCAGTATAAAGACAATCTGGAGCTTCAAGCCAATGCAGACAGGATGGTGAGAAAAGCAGACAAGATGCCAGCTAAGCAGGAAAGGCACCTCGAAGTTTGATTGGCTGCCTCAACCCATGTGATGGTGTGTGCCTCCTCAGCTCTCATAGCTCCAAGAGGGGGAGCTACAGAGCTGCCTTTCCAGTTGGGATGCCCAGTTGTTGCTGTGCAGTGAGTATACTGTGCTTTTACATTTAACTGCTGATATATTCCGCTTGTCTGGAGGCAGCCATAATCAATAGAATTCCTGTTCTCATATAGGAAGAGAAAGGAAGCTCAGTCATCATTTCAGTTATTATTGGATCCATACCAGCTAAGCATATGTGTCCAAATTTCAGCTCCCGCAGCCAGTGGTTAGAGCAGCGGTTCTCAACCTTCCTAATGCCGTGACCCTTTAATATAGTTCCTCATGTTGTGGTGACCCCCAACCTAACCCTAACCCCCATCCCTAAAATTATTTTTGTTGCTACTTCATAATGACCCCTGTGAAAGAGTAGATCGGCTCCCAAAGGGGTCACGACCCACAGGTTGAGAACCACTGGGTTAGAGGAAGCCTGCAAGTCTGAATGGCAGTTGACCCTTTGCCTGTGATCTCCCTACAGGGTGGAAAATTGGCTTTCACTTGACATGGGGGTCCCACCAGGCCAAAGCCTTCCAGCAGTTTTCCAGGCAACCCTTGCAGGTACTTTCCACCCATTGCCTGTAGGGGCAGAAGTTCAGGCACATCTGGAGGGCCACAGACTGAGCAGCCTTTAGATGGTTAAATTCCCTCCTGATATCCGGGTAGAAAGAAGAAGAAGATTTGGCCTTTCTACCCCACTTTTCTCACCCATTTACCTTTTCTCACCCACTTTTCTATTCTTCTCCCCACAACAGAACACCCTGTGAGGTGGGTGGGGCTGTGAGAGCTCAGAAGGGAGCTGTGACTAGCCCAAGGTCACCCAGTTGGCTTCATGGGGGAGGGCGGAATCGAACCCGGTATTCCCAGATAAGAGTCCTGCTCCCTAACCACTAGACCAAAGTGGCTCACAGGTGCAGGTTAGAAGGCTGGCACAAATCTGAACCGGGGAGGTCAACTCAAAGGGATTTTCCAGGGTAGCCCTGGCTTCAAAGAGTGCCTGTGAATGGGTGTGGCACTACAGAGACCTTTGGGTATAGGGTGGGATAGAAATGGAAATAAATCAATAAAGCGCTTCTGCTGTACCACACGTGGCGAGCAATAGTGAAAAAGGGGTGTGTGTTACTCTTCCAAACCTCAGAGGCATGAATTCCCTATAAGAGAGATCTGTGGCTCCAGTTCTCGCATCCTCCACCTCTTCTTTTTTTAAAAAAATAAAAATAAAAATGAATAAGAAACATTTATACAGCAGCCTCTCCCATCTTCTGAGGCTGGTGTATAAAGCGTCTGGCAGGAAATGCTTTATAGGGTTAATGTTTTACACCCTTGCACTTATTAATCTCCTCGACTTCTGCTGCAGCAGCCTTTCTCTTTAATGTTTACTTTAAAGGGTAAGTCTGTTTAAAAGGGGAAAGGAAAAGGGAGGGAGCATTGAAGATGAAGCAAGATGAATCTTCCTTATCCCTTATGGTAACACTTGTGGTTGTCTTTTGCATTGACAGGCTGTTCCTGCCTGCCTGCAGTTCATTTCCCACCCGCTTCCTTTCTGGTTTTGCAAAATATACCTCCTCAGGCTGCTGGGCAGATGCCGTTTTCATATGTTCTTCCACTTCCTCCTGGCCATCTGGAATTCAGTCATGAATCCTTCTGCACAAAGCCGACTCTCCGCGTTGCAAGGCCTTTTCTTAGGAAAAGATAAAATCGTACATGTGCACACAAAGGCTGTCGACCGTATTTATAACTCACCCAAAGCTAGGCAGGAATCAGTTGGAGGAGAAAACACTAAATTAAGCCTGTCTGGAGAATGTGTGTGCGTGGTGGTGTTGGGGGGAGACCCGTGGGAATACATTGCAGGAAAGTTAAGCGGCTGTGTCCCACATAATTCACAATTTTAACAGTGGAGGCTTTTGTGGATTTGCAAGGAAACTCGCTCATTGCTCTCAGTTTAAAAAGAAATAAGGAATACAAATTTGTATATTTGGACATTCAAAACATTTTCTGTTGTGTTCCCCACCCCCCACCCCCCACCCCCTAGACTTGGGGCATCAGAAATTGACCACCTCTGGGTTTTTCCCCTTCTTGGAAATCTCAGTCTAGCTTGCAGCCAGGTGCAGACAGCATCCAAGGACAAACCGTGCTCAGCTCTGCTTAACTAGCTAAGTTTATTGCCTATTGTAAAGCACAAAGTGGAAGCTGTGATTCTGTTTTGTGTCTAAGCTGCCTGATTATAACTGCAGTTCTTATCGGATCCCTTCCTGTTTCAAAGACCGTAGCAAGTTTCAGCCGCCACAGGTCCTGGTCACAAGAGTGCTGAGCTGGCAAGTGGTAGCATGCATGAATCACGGCAGAGTGTTTAGTGTTACATCTGCTAGATCAAGAGTGGGAAAACAGTTCTGGGTTTCGGCATCCAGTTTCTGCTTTTAAACAAGGTTCTGTGCTCTACCATACCTAGATGGATACAAGTTAGTAGGGAGAGATATGTGTGAGCTGAATTCACACGTTCGGTTTACCATTGAACCAAACGTCCATTTGTTCAATTCTATAGTGAGCCGTTGAATTGAACATCTGGTTCAAAATTGTGTCCAATTTTGAAGTAGTTTAAAAATGAGGAGTATCATTTTTCCCCCATTGAGAAAAAACCTTTTTTTTTTTAATAAGGCAACAATGCAGTGAATGCGAAAAGTGAACCGAGCTTTGCACGTCTCTTATAGCGGACTCTAGAGATGGGAGTAAGACAGCAGAAAGCTCAGAATTGAGGAACTAGGGTTACAACCAGCTGGTCTTGAAGGACTGTGCAGTATGTATGTTGGTCCTTATGCCACTCTGCACCCCAGAAGGACATGCCCCTCCCCCATGGCAAGCAGTGGCTACACAGAATTTGCACCCAGGATTGTCCTAATGGAAGATCACATCAAAGTAGTTTTACTGTGAACCAGGTTGGGCCCTGGATTATGCCACTGCAATGATAATAGAAATGACACCCAGGAGCTGTTCTGGAGCCTGGTGACATTTCATTGAGCTCTGGAAGATGCCCCACTTTGGGGGCCATGGTGGAAAGACTCTGGCCTATAATTGCTTGGTCCATGCTGCCTGTCACCTTCCTGGCTCAGAGCGCTTTTTCCAAGCCAGAGGTGTTCTCCACAGTATATGCTTATGACATCCATGCAGGAGTGGCCCAGATGTCTCCAAGGAAGCCCTCAGAAGTTGTTCGTAGGATCTCGAAGTAGCGTGCTCAGAAAAGGAATCCACTCCTGGTTTTTCTCCAAGCTTTCTTTGCTTCAGCTAGGGATGCTGAAGAAATCCAACACCTACTCAATTTTGAATGGGCTTGAGGAAATGACACTGGAGTTGAAGATGCGTCAGACTTCTATGTGCAGAAAGATCTTCTGTGCTCCTCTGTACCTGTAACCCCGAACTGTTAATATATTTTTAACCCATTGTGCCATTTAAAGTGTTTCATCCTCGCTTCTAATGTCAGTTTGTGTAAATCACTTTCAGATGTTTTGATAGGAAGCAGTGCTTTTTAAAAAAAATAAATAGTAGTAGTTGGACCAGGGGTTGCCAACACAGTGCCCAAGTGTATCCTGGTCACCACACCTCAAAAAGGATATTGTGGAACTAGAGAAGGTGCAGAAACGGGCAACCAGAATGATTAATGACTAGAACACCTCCCTTATGAAACCAGGCTGCAACGTCTAGGCCTCTTCAGTCTGGAGAGACGGTGTTTAAGAGGGGACGTGATTGAAGTATATAAAATTATGCATGGTATAGAAAAGGTGGATAGAGAAAATTTCTTTTCTCTGTCACACAATACTAGAACCAGGGGGCACTCTTTGAAGCTGATGGGTAGGAGAGTCAGGTCTGGCAGGGGGAAGTATTTCTTCACCCAGAGGGTCATCGGCTTATGGAATGTGCTGCCGGAAGAGGTGGTGACAGCTACCAGTCTAGATGGCTTTAAGGTAGGGTTAGACAAATTTATGGATGACAGAACGAATGCCTAGGTGCATTTTTCAGGCTGGGGGGGGGGGAACGGGGCGCTTCTAAGGCCATTTGCTGGGATTCTAGAGCAGGAATAGGTTTGTCCTTGTCTCTGCTTGAGCTGCCCATGAGCATTTGGTGGGCCACTGTGTGCGACAGGATGCCGGACAAGATGGGCTGTGGCCTGATCCAGCAGGGCTTCTGTTATGTTCTTATGTTCTGGGAGATTTCCCTGTCTCTGCTCACTGTTTAGGAGAAAGAGGTAACTAGAGGAGTGGAGGTGGTGGGGTCTTCAATGTGTGGTGCAAATGCCCAATGTGTTCCATTACCAGGATGAATCCATCCTCCCCATCTGTGGTGCTTACTAACCTTGGAGCAGCTACTGCTTTAAAGGCTAATCAACCTCATAGGGTTGTTCTGAGGACAAAGCGAGGTTGGAGGGAGAATGATGAGGGAAGCTTTGCATAGGGAAGGCAGGGTATGAATGTAAGCAATAAATGCTGCTTCTGCCTTATGGGAAGACGTACTCTGGCACCCTCTGTCGTGGTTGGTTGGATTTGATTTTTTTAAAAGCCCAGTAACTGATAATCAGGAAATGGACTTCGGCAGAGCAGATTAAGGTATGTGTCTTTGGTGGTGGATTTCTGAAGATCAGTGCAAATTTATTTGCATTTTTATTCTGTCCTCTGCCTGTAGGTCTAAGGATGAGTTCGAGCAAAAAAACACCAAAGTATAAAATAGACATGCTAAGAACAAGAATAGTGCCTGGAATAGGGGAGGGGAAGTTGTTTTGTCAGCCAAAGGTCAAGGTGGATAGGTGTGTCTTCACAAATTTCCTGAATTTATGAAGTGAAGAAGCCTGGGGCACCCCAGGAGGGAGGCTGTTCCATTGTCTGAGGGCCACCACAGAGAAGGCCCTATCTCGGGTGCCCAGTCCTTTAACAACTAAAGGGTTCTGGTGCAACCAAAAGGGTTCTGTTTAGGTAGAAGGTGGGTCCAAAAGGTGGGCTGGTCTAGATGAAGAAATCCCCAGCATAGCTGCAGGGAGAACAAAAGCCCCACGGAATCAAACGAGATTCATGATGAAACAAATGTGTTTAGATTGCTCCATGAGTTTCCTGAATAATTACTAACAAAGGTCACTAGCTAGGAGAAAAAAAGCTATCACCCTTTACTGAAAATCAGTCCCAATCTCTAACATGATACTGAGACTAAAAGGGAACGGTTATCTCCCATCGCGCAATTTAACTTGCTCACAGTACAGATTGCCCTTAAACTCCCAGCTTTGAGGTTTGTGGCTTTTGTATATTTGTGAGGGTTCGATTGTGAGTATCACTTACTGTATACATGGCAGACCCTCACAGTTTTTGCAGCCTTGTGCCACTATTTGCAAATTGCAAGGGATGCATTTTGTTAGCTTGCTTGCAGGATGAAACAGCAGTGTTCATTGCTTTCCAAGGGCGTAACTTGTTTATTTTCACTATCTCAGCCTTGGAAACAGTGGGCAGGAGGAAGGAGAGGTGGACTTCTTAAGAAGGTTGAAGGTGGAAAAATGGTTTGAAGGGTGTTGGATCCAGGCCCATTCCACAATTACCTTTATTCCAGGATAAATCCTAGAATAAAGGCATGGCATCCGCAAGCTAGCAGGTAGGAAAGAACAGAGCGGGTTGCAGGTGGTGATGCCAAAAGCCAAGGAACGATGCAAGTATGCTCCAGTTCATGGAACCATATGACAAAGCTGTTTTTAACCAAGTTACTTATTCCACAATATTTGGATATTCCAGAATATGCTTCCAATTCAGTAACATTTTCTTCTCCTCCTCGTTTAGATGACATCCGGTTGTTTGGGTTTGTCCGATTCACCACCGGTGACGCTATGAGCAAGCGGGTCAAGTTTGCCCTGATCACATGGATCGGTGAGGGTGTCAGTGGCCTGCAAAGAGCCAAAACGGGAACTGACAAGACTCTGGTCAAAGAAGTGGTACAGGCAAGTTGCTTATGACTATTACCATTAAAAGCCATTATTACCTTTGCTCTATAGGATAAGCAACAGGGGCAGAGGAGCAGGTTTGGAAATGGATCCATATAGCTGATGTGCAAATCAGCCTTAAAATAAATATTTAGATCTAGTTTTAGCTCTAGTGCTGGAACTAAAACTAGTGATCTTCAAATAGGCCTTACAATAAATACATAGATCTGATTTTATTTATTTATTTGCATTTTTATCCTGCTGTATACCTGAAGGTCTCAGGGCAGGGTTCAGCAATAGAAGCAAAATGAAAAATGAACATGCTACCATGACAACATTTTGCACGCCCCTGTGACGCCCTTTAGGAGGTTCTGCCTGTTGATGTTTTGATGTCAGTGGCTGTGCGTGAGTCCATCCTAAGGGCACCATCAAACAAGCGTGAAAAAAGAACCAAACCTCAGGGCGCAGCTCTGTGAATGCTGCCAGAAGTGCCGGGAGGAGAAAACCTCTGTCCTGGAGGCCTCTCTGTGGTTCCCTGGCTCCACTGCCCCTGGGCCAAGGTGCATTCAGCATCATTTCTACCTTTTCACAAAGAGCAATGTTGGCCTCTCTGTACATGCTCAGGAGTCTCTGTGTCACCGCAGCCTATCTCCACAAACTGCAAGGAAGCAGTTAAGGTTCAGTTAAGGTTAGGGGTGATACACGGAGAATAGAATGTGGAAAAATTCGGCTCCAGACGAATACCCTCACACACATGGATGTGGGGGTATTTGTATCCCGTGCCCAGAATGAATAAACCCTCCCCCCCCCATGCTGCCACCGGAGTGCACCACCCAGGTAAGTGGACCCCGGGGAGGCAGGTCCGCACGCTCTGGTGGCGGTGCAAGCCTTTTCCAGGGCCCTCTGGAACCATGAAAAGGTTCCGAGGGCTAAATACAGGGCTGTATTGAGCTCTAGGAACCCTTTTGCAGTTCCAGGGGGCCCTGGAAGAGGCCCACGCTGCCACTGGAGCAGGTAAGGGGACCGTGGGGAGGGTGTGGGGGGGGAGGTTTGGGGAGAGAGTGGCCATGGGGGTGTGGCCGGGTTAGGGATGCCCCATGGGATCTAGTATCCTTAGATGCTTCTACCAAAGCTTCTATGGATACTGGATTATCTGATTTGTGGACAAATAGGGCCCTTCGAATAGGGTCCTGTTCAATCTATCCACGAATCTCTGTGCGTATCCATAGTTAAAGTGCTTTTGCTGTACAATGGAGCCACATCCTAACCCCTGCCCCTTGGCCATGACTTCCCACCCATTTTCTCTTTCTGAAATCCTGATCTCGCATGTGCTTCCTCGTGCCCTAAACGGTCTTTTGTTGTTGTCATTATTGTTGTTGTTTTGGTCCCCCTTTCTGCCCTGCAGAATTTTGCCAAAGAGTTTGTGATCAGTGACCACAAGGAACTTGACGAAGAATACATCAAGAGCGAGCTGAAGAAGGCGGGTGGTGCCAATTACGACGCTCAGGCTGAGTAAATCCGCACTGTGCCTCTCGCAGGGCCCTGGCTGGATCAGGAAGGGAAGGAGCAGGGGAAGCAAAGCACAATTGTCTTGAAAAAAGAAAATAAAATCAAAACTGGAAGATGAAACAGAAGCAAGCTGGAAGATGACACCTGCTTTGTTTTGCGCCTCGACACAGTCCCAGCAGGTCTCCAAATGTTGGACCTTGGTTGCCCTCTCTCCTTCCAGCAAAACATCTTCTTCCTACATGATTTCTCCTTTCTACATGGGTTTATTGTTGTTGATATATTATGGTTGCTGTTTCCCATCCCTTAGCGGTTACTCAATCCCAAAGCGCGTTGGTTGGGGGATTAGATCAAACCACACAACAGCTTGGATGCGTCCTACTGGAACGATTCCGGCCTGGCGTTTGGCGGGACCACGGTTGCTTTGGAGAGTCCACAAAGGCGGCTTAAGAGATGAAATATGCAATTTTGGTGAATTCATGCTTGATTCCTTGCTCTCTTGCTGCCACCTAGTCATAGCTAAGTCTTAGTCACCAAATGGGTTGACTTCCTCCAGACTGACTGGTTTTTGAGATCTTTCTTAGGCCTGCCAGTGAGATTTTCATCACTGTGGTAGCTGAATCTTTCCATCCATTATCTAGCTGGTCTCCTCCTCCTCCTCCTTCTACTTTCCCATTCATCATCATGCTTCCAGGGAGCTTGATCTTCTCATCATGTGCCCAAAGTATGACAGTTTAAGCCTCATCATTGGTACTTCTAATGAATATTTAGGTTTTATTTGGTCTAGAATCCACTGATTGATCTTTTTAGCTCTCCGTGGTACCCTGAGGAGCCTTCTCCCGCACCCAAATTCAAAAGAGCCTGCACATTTCATTGTCCAGCTTTTTCATCCATACCATACAGAACTTAAAACCATAATGTGTTAACCATTCCAATCTTTATGTTCAGTGATACACTTAAAAATCTTCTCTAAAACATTTGTTGCTGCTTTTCTTTTTCCCAGTACCAGCTTCTGGTGTACATCCTGACGGTTAGGCTTTCAGTTTCTCTTCCCGTGTGGCTGAAATGTTGCCAGATATTTCATCTGTGCTGGACCAGATGCATGTTTACTCGGAAGTAAATCCCACTGCTCTGAATAGGATTTGAACTGCAGTCCCCTGTGTGTCTGCAAATGTAAGGTCTGTTACGTTTACAGTCTAGAAAACAGGCCTTGCATTGTAAATACGTTACTGATTAGGGAAATAAGCCTAAACCTTCTTGAAAACGATAGGACTAAGAGCGCATGTAACAGGTTTACTGAAGAATGTTTAAGTTTGTTTACTCGTGTTTCACATCTCTGAAATCCACTTGGGCTCCCGATTATGTGAATGATATTTTAATCGTAAATACACTTAAGAGTAGGGTGTTTTTTTAATAAGATGCAGTTGATTTCAGTGCAAAGTCCAACAGGTTTCCAAGATCGGTTGATTTCTTCCTTTCCAGCCAACACCTCCCTTTTTACACTGGGCCTTATTCTGGGTTATAGCTTTGTGCTAGTACGGACTACAGCAGGCCCCCCTGGGTGGGGCTTGCCATAGTCTGCACCAGCATGTACATAGCAGACCCGTGTTCCAAGAAACAATCCTGAATAGGGCCCAGTTGCAGAAATGCTCCAGTTTTTGTCCTTGAGGAGTTGCAGCAGTTTATTCTGTGACCACTGACGGTTAATGCGCCATGCTGCAATTTCTCAAAGTGTGGACACATCCTTAGCCGCTTAGAATCGCGTGTGACCTGGAACATCTTGTAGGGGCAATGCTGCCTAGTGGTGCAAGGAGGACTATCATTTGCCTTAACCAAATTGCTTGGCTCTGTGTTAACGTGGAATCTCTTTAAAGAAGTGCTTTTCGTTTGAGGGTTGTTTTTTTTAAAAAATTGCTACAGCAGCAGTAAACGAGGCGGGGAGGGGAGAATTAAAATCTGTCCTGTTTTGATTGTACTGTCTTGTCCATTTGTTCTTGCTCTGCGTTTGTTTTCGAACGTCGCATGAAAGTCATGGGCTGGAGACGACCAGCGGTTGCATTAGCTGAACGTTGTGTGCGGCGTCACCACAAAGAGGCCGGGGCTGGAATGAATGGGAACCGGGTGACAAAATGCTCCCTTTTGTTCAGAAACTGTGCTTCTTGGATCACAGGGCACATCTGTTTAGTTCCCCTTTGATTCACAGCAGTCTTTCCCAGCTACGGGAACTCGGAAGTGCTAGGTTCTCCTTCGTAGCTTTCAGCATCCATGGAGTGTTAGAAAATTTGAGCCTTGCTTCTAAGAAGATGGAAGAGAGCAACAGCCTTTGACCCACGATTTGACACCCCCAAGGACTAGGAGCCCTTTAAGATGGATTAATTCCCGGTGACAAAGCAAGCTGCCATCCCTTGGACCCCTATGGAGATGCAGTTAATCTTTTCTGCTCTGAGTACCTAGGCATTTAATGCCAGAGTTGGCGGACGGCGAGTATTTTGTAACCATATATATCAGCAGAGGGTTTTTATGGGTGCTTAGGCATGCAACGGATTGCAAAAGGCACGATAGGAGATAATTTGCCTACCAAAATTCATGCCTCCTAGTATTAACCAAAATCTGAAATATGCCCATAAGCAGGCAATAGTTGAAAAATAATCCCCGGGATTAAGAGCGTCTTGACACTTCTTCTTCTGCCTACTCACTCAGGATTGAACTTCTGATCTGCAGAGCTGAAGGCACAGAAATAGAGCTGCAATTGCAAAGACAGATGGCTTGAATCCTCCAGCCCTTTGCCGTTTGCTTGGATTTGCTTGCTTGCTTGTTTGTATAGAAGTATAAGCTGTGCTTCACCCAAGATGGATTCCACCACAACACAGAGTGACAGCAGAGTAGCTGAACGTTTAGTCAGGCCAAAATATGATAATCGGAAAGAGTTTTAACCTAATGTGGAAAAGAATGTGGAGTGGGTGCCAGCTGATCTTTCTTTGGGGGGACATTTCACAGGTAAGGCACCACCACAGAAAAGGCCCTGTTGGAAAAATGATAGATGGAAAGTTAATTCCTCTGGCAATCTCCGTAAAGAGGAGGGTTCATGTTGACCAACTACTTATCTACCAACCTTAACCTGGAGGAAAAGAGGGTTACAGGCTCTGCCCAGGGTGTGTCTCCAGAATTAAGGGCAAAGCATTTCTGCATCCTTGCCAGGAGAATGTCTTGAGGCTGCTAAGTTTGAACCACTTCTTCAATTTGAACCGGTTCAGCCTCAAACTAGTTTGGCACACCTCTACACATCCCAACCCAAAAGCAGAATCTGGGCGTGTCCAAATCCCAGATTTTCAACAGGCATCAGATCCTCTTTCTGGGCCACCCAGTGTGAACACTCTGGAAATGTCCATCAGCTTTGCTTGGAGTGCCCTGTGTGAGGAAATCCATGTTTAAGTCAGTCCACTCTGGTGTAGATCTGAGCGAAATCTGCTACCACGTTAGCACTTCAGACACCACTACCAAACGGAGACTCAACAGATTTGGGTACTTTTGCCATGTCCCCCATGCCGCTGGGCTGTCACTGCTGGTTATATCCTAGAATTTTAGGCAGATGAATTCCAATTGCAGGGTGATTGTACTCTTGAAATCTTCAAGAAAGTCTGGGGAATGCGGAGGAAGGTTGGATGGACACTGTTACGGCTGCCTCTTGTACCCACAGCCTCCGAGGGCAAAGTAGCCACAAGTCAAACTTGGCTCATGCAGTTTTCTTGTCCATGATGTGGAAATGGTTTGGCATCAGCTTCTTCCAGGAGCTGTGAGGGATCTTCTCCTTCCAAGCAGTTGCTTTATGGCTGAACTCTAGCCATGTCCTGGGTAGGGAATACAAGGCAAGGCTATTAAATGTTTGCTCATTGAACACGTTTTGCTTGTTGCAAATATCTTTATTAACTTTAATATACAATACAATATCCTTCATAGGAATGTGCACAAATGGGGTTTTTTTTGCATTTGCATTTGAGTTGAATGTCAAAACATTCAATCCGATTCGAATGTCTAGAATCCGAATGCAATGAAAACCAATTCGAATCCAACATATTTGAATATTCGTTCGAATGTTAGGTTCAAATTTGAAGATATGCATGTCGACAACATTCGTATCTGTTGTACGTATCTGTATGCATTTCGTGGACATCCTGTTTTATCCTGTATGCATCCCGTTTTCATTCCGTATTCAAAGCGCAAATGTGTACAGATACGTATGATATTCGTACAGATACGTATGTAATACATACGTATCTGTGCATTCAAATGATTTGAATCATTGGAACAAATGTTTTGGAACGTTCAAAATTCGTTAGAATGTTTAAATTTGAATGTGAAGACATTCTGTTTGAATTCAAATGTCCACATTTGATCGAATTCGATCGAATTTTGAATTTTTAGAACATTCGTGCATATCCCTGATCCTTCACGCTTTCATGTTACGCCATATACATGGCCATCACTCATTAAACTTTCCACTTGTCCCTCTGGATATAGCTGATGGATTCAGCATAGCCAGGAATTCCAATGCTGGGGCCTGCCATAGTCTGTACTAGCATTTGGACAGCAGGCCCCTATCCTGAAATATATTCCAGAAATAAGGCCAAGTGAAGAAAGGGCCTTTTTCTGTAGTCCAAGCGCAACAGGAATCTATAGGGTCCCTCCCTTTGTGACCCAGCGGCTATGTTCACACCTAAGTTTTAATCCAGCTTCACATTCACAGCAAGAGGACCCATCAGCAAGGTGACCGGTCATTTTCCTTCCACATTATCTACCCCAAAGACGGATTTTCTGAGTCAGATCATGCTAAGACAGCCTGTCACTTTGCTGATGTATTATTCCACTTTGAAAGTGGACTGAAGCAGGGTTAAAACATAGGTGCGAATGCCTCTAGAGGTGGAATCACACAGGATAACTGTGAATGATTTGGCACCAGTGAACCTACGGCCCATCTTCCCTTCCCAGCCACAATTCCACATGGAGAAAACATTCGGATGGTTTGACGTTGAAACGTGCTTGCAGGGCGGTCCGTGTCGCGGGGCATGTTCTGTACTAGATCAGCTGTTTTGTTTGCAAGCTCTGCTGCGTGCTAAACAATTGGACCTCTCTGCTCGTCTCTTGATCCTGCTCCTTCCCTCCCTCCTCTGAGTTGCCAGCTCAGTCAGTACAGAATTAATTCAAGCGAGATTGCCGAGTGATTTAAGAAACTTTGCCGTGACCTTCTTCCCAAATGGCACCATTTATGACCGCGCTATAAATCCTTCATGCTTCGGAAGCTTTTATTGTTGTCATCCTTGTGTCATTAAAAAGCACAGAAATGGGGAGGGTATCCTGCCAGCGTTACCTCTGTGCCTCATCTGAATTCTGCAGAGATCTTACCCCAAAGAGGTCTGGGGGCGAGTTTCCCAGACTGCTTCCAACATATCTTGAGTGATCTCTCTGACTACTGGATCAATTCTCCTGATTGATTCTGGGCTTACACACTTAACAGCAAGAATCCATGCTAACATGCCAGTGCTGGGTGGTGCCCATTGTGGCTGGAGCAGAGGCCCATGGCAGCGAAAAGGATGTGAAGCCAGAGATGGGGGCAGTCACAGTAGGTAAATGTAATGGAAGGTCAGACTGTGTTAAGGGTGCAGTTCTCCAGACATCTCCCCCCAAATTACACTTTTTAGCCATATTCCAGAGTCAAGGTCCTCTGAAAACAATGCCTCGCTGAGCAGACAGCTGGGCAACAGTGTAGAGAACGTGCCTTCTTCTTCACTGGCATCACACCCCATGCACCCACACTTTTCTGGGTATTTTGCCCTGTTGAAATATTCAGACGTGTATTGTATATTTCAACGGTGCAAAATACCCAGAAAAGTATGGGTGCATGCGCCAGCCTCCACACACGCCACAGATTCGGCTATGTGCATGTCCAGAGAGTCATTTTCTTCAGCGAGATCCTGCTGGCCAGCTTCCAGCCAGGCTAGTTTTTTTCACCATTTCAGGAAAACCTGCACTGAAGATTGTGTGTTCCTGGAATAGGATAAAGCACAATTTCATCCCTGTATCAGGGAGTTGTTTTGGGCTTGCCAAAGATACGTGTGGCAATCCCAACTTGGCCAGGCCGTAATTGTGGCTTTTAGCCCCCATCCGGATGCAGCCTAAGCATGCTCCACTTGGAACAACTAGGGGCAAATCCATCCCTGAACTCGTAGAGCTGCACCAACGAACCAAGGCTCTGTGTGGTCCCCACAAAAGTTGCATGGGGAGACAATTCAGCTGCAGAGGTGACACACCAGTGTTCCAACTGCAGTCCTGTATGGCCATTTTCCAGGCCTTCTGGTTGCCCTCCACCCCTAATAAAAAGAATGTGGTTCAGTGCGTCCCTCCCCACTCCCAGCTTATGGGTGGCTGCTGGATGGAGGAAAACTCTGCCCATATTTTTGAGGACAAAGCCCACTTGTTTGCTTCCTTCAGTGCGGCTAGAGAGAGACCAGATGCCTCTTAAGGCCATTTGATCCGATTCAAGAGCAGGTGAAGGTTTGCCCTTGTAAGTAATTGTTGGGCCACTGTGAGAGACAGGGTGCTGGACTAGATGGGCTGTGGCCTCATCCCGGAGGGCTCCTCTTAGGTCCTTAAGTCCTTATAGAGTTACTCCTATTAGAAATCCCTATTCTAAATGTGGTAATGCACTCTATTGTGGGGCTGTCCTTGTACCTGGCCTGGAAGATGCAACCAGGTGACCCGGTTGTTGAATGAGGCACCTTGCCTTGGGTGTATCACACCTGTGCTTAAACACCTGCATTAGTTGCCAGTAAGCTAGTGAGCCAGATCCAGTGTTTTATCTTTGGCATCCAAGACCTTTATCAACTTGAGAACAGCTCACTTGGCAGACCACCACACCACTCTCAGTACAGAGTTTGGAGATAGCCAAGATCTTCAAGGAAAGTTATGCTCTAGACCAGCGGTTCTCAACCTATGGGTTGGGACCCCTTTGGGGGTCGAACTACCATTTCAGAGGGGTTGTGATGAGTCTCCCGTCGCCCCTCCCTCCTCCCAGCTGCCCCACACCGATGGTTGGGGGTCTCCACAACATGGGGAACTGCATTAAGGGGTCGCAGCATTAGGAAGGTTGAGAACCGCTGCTGTAGACACTATGAATCTGAATGCCATCTTATGACTACCCACAGGTGGGCCTTCTCTGTGGTGGCACCCACCCTCTGAAACAGTCTCTGCTATGATGTTCCTAGGGTGCCTACACTCCTGGTCTTTAGGCACTAATTGAAGGTCACTCTTTGTAGCTTTCCAGAGTGAATGTTTGTTTTCCCCACCCTTGATTTTAACTATGTTTTCATGCAACTGTTACAACTGAAACTGCTTTTATTCTTTGTATACCACTCTGTGATGATATTTTAATGGGAAGAGATACCAATATTTTAAATAAATATTCCGCCTCCTTTTCTCCCCTCCCATCACCATGGCTCACCTACCCACCACTGCTCTTCACTATCTTTCCCCAAAGGAAGTTCAGCTCCCAGAGCAGGCGACCTGAGCAGCTCAGGTATCCTGGCTTGGCTCCAACTTGGGTAATTACATTCAACTGACCTAAATTCTACCATCTGTCCTCACTGGATACTCTCCTCGGTTCCTTCTCTGCATTCAACGGGTGATGCTAACCTGCTCTGCTCAGCTCTGCCGAGCGCAAAACCCTAGAATCCAAATCTGGGATCCAAGGAGATCTTCTGCTCGGTGCTTTGGGGCCATGAGATAAGCCTTGCAAGCTTTAGTTCATGAAGTGTGAGGCTGACGCTTCATGAAATGCATGACCTGCAACCTTGCAGTTCTGATCAAAAATGGTCCACATCATGTTGCAAAGCTTTTGCGGTCCCATTGGCATCTCTGCATTTTTGACAGAGTGCTGCCTGTTTCCCCTCCTTTCCTACAGAGAGTGGAGAGCAGAGCTCAAAAGCTTCCCAGGAAACATGGTAGGCCCTTTGAGCGAGGGAGCTCAAGTTGAGGTCCCCCAGATGTTCTTGACTGGCATCGTCCACCATTCATTGCCCCTGGCAGGCGTGCTTTAAATGCACTAATGCATGCTTGAGCTGTAGGCTGAGAACTCGTACATAAGAACATTAGAGGAGCCGTGCTGGATCAGGCCATAGCCCATCTAGTCCAGCATTGGGTCTCACACGGTGGCCCACCAACTGCCCATGGGCAAACCTTGTCCTGCTCTTGGATCCCAGCAAATGGCCTTAGAAACATCTTTCTTGTCCCCCAGCCTCAAAGATGTACTTGGGCATCCATTCTAGTAGCCATTGATACATCTGTCATCCATAAACTCGTCTAACCCTTCGTTAAAGCCATCTAGGCTGTTGAAGGGTCAATCCTGGGGTGAATTTGAGGCTCAAGGAATAGACGAGAAATAACAAAAATTGATCTCCTGCATCAGCTTTCTGAGGGTGACATACTGTTTGGTTTGGATCGGGCAGAAGGCTACATACTGTAGTTGATCTTAGCCTGGAAGGGATCCCTCGGGTTTTTAGGTACTCAGTCATTACATCACGGTTTTTTTTAATGCATCTTCGGATGGGATGCTACTTAGTAAACAGGCATCTCCAAAAGCCCAGTGTGATTGCACCTTTATTTTAAGCAAGCAAAGCACTATGTTGGCTATTATACTGAAAATATCAGATCAGTGGGAAAAGGGGCAACTATATAATAACCAAAGTGCCTCATCTTGCTTGTTGAGTTGCATCCTTGCGTAGTTTCCCCAGTCTTTCATCCTGTCACCAAGCTCTTCCAGGTATGAAGTCTCTGGAGCTGCCTTTGGGTTGGTGAAGGATGAAAGAAGGCCTCCGAGCAAGAATATTGAGTCAGGCTTATTCTGGAAGACTGAGCTGGGTTATAAAATCACTGCAATTCTGTCGCCTCCACCCAACACTGGTTAAGTCTCCTTGACGACGGTTGTCGTAGCAATTCAGCACACACCCCCAAATCTGGTTCCTCGAGTATTTTCATTTCACCTTACAGTGGGGGTTTCTGCAAAGCGAACATTCTAGGATTGCCCTCTGAATATGTTCGCTCACTTCCACCCACTGAACATGGCTGGCTGTCCTTGTTAGAAAAGATGCCCAGGTTTTTGCTGCAGGGAAATTACTGCATACTGTGCTACCAGTAATATATAAGAGCTACGGCTCAAAGACCACGCAGCCAAGGCTGTGGTCACACCTAAGGTTTAATCCAGCTTCAGTCCACTTTCAGAGCAAGAGGACACATCAGCAAAGTGACTAGTAATTTTGGTCTAGTGAGCCAGTTTAGTCTAGTGGTTAAGGAGCCAGACTCTTATCTGGGAATACCAGGTTTGATTCCACCCTTCTACATGAAGCCAGCTGGGTGACCTTGGGCTAGTCACAGCCTTCTTCTGAGCTCTCGCAGCCTCACATACCTCACAGGGTGCCTGTTGTGGGGAGAAGAATAGAAAAGCTTTGTCAGCCCCTTAAATGGGTGAGAAAAGCGGGGTAGAAAAGCCAACTCTTCTTTTCTTCGTCTTTCCACATTATCTATCCCAAAGGTGAATTTTCTGAGTTATTTAACACTGAAAAAAGCACACCTTGTCCCTTTGCTGATGTATTCTCTCACTCTGAAAGTGGACTGAAGCTGGATTAAGCTTTAAGTGTGACCACAGCCTAAGAGGCTAAAACATCACATGCATGCTGAAAGGCCCAGAAGAGTGGGCACTTTGCAGTTACTTATGTTTGTTGCATTAAAAAACAAACAAACCTGTTCCTCTTGCCTTTATTCCTTTTTGGCACACACGTTTCTAAGTCTCTACCTTCCGTAATCTTGGAGCTTTTCACACAGTTATTATTAGAAAAGGGATAGACCTGTGTTCTAGTGGAACATTCATCATTTAGTGTCGCTGTGAGTCTGTGCTTTGCTTGTGTGTCTTTATTGGCCAGTGGCAGAAGCATTAAGGGGCCAGATCGGAAGTGAGGAAACTTGCAGGAAGAATCATCAGGCCAGAGACAGCTGGCTTACCTGTCCTTGCTGTTTTCTGTAATTAAGAGCAATGGGTTCAACCCATAACATTCAGTGGAATGATCCTGGTGGAGTTGTTGGGTATACAAAGCTAGAATTGCTGAGTTGGCTTTTCTGCATTTCCTGTAGCACTAACCCCGGCACTTATAAAGGAACCAGCTGCTTGGGTGGAGCCCCTTTGTCTTCTGTCTCAGTTCGGCCAACTTAGCAAAACAAAGGCGCCTGGCTGGCCTCAAGGTCACACCTCAGTGGAATCCCAGGAAGTCCTTCTGCTGCCTGGCTGGGGACCCAATTGCTCAAGCTGATGGGTCACTGCCCTGTGGATGAAAGGATTGGAAGCTCTATATTTTCAGACACTGGAAGCCGAAGGTGGAATTAAAAACGTATCGCCCAGGATTGTAACATGAGGCAGACAACACTAGGAATGTGCATGAATATTCATAGGCATCTGAAATCCAAACTAATGTGCCGAATTTTGATATTCAAACTCAGATGGAATGTCCCATTCAAATTATGGTACTGGAAGATCCGCATCTTTCCCGCATCCGTACGTATTTGTACGGGTCCCTATGGGATGGAAACGGGTTCCATACGGGATAACTACGGGATGCGTACGGACGTGGGGAAGATGCGTACGGGCACATACGAATGTTGTCGACATTCATATGTGCACATTCAAATCAAAAATTCAAACCAATAGATTCGAATTTGGTAAAAACGAATCGAATCTTGCTAAATCCGAATTTAACAGATTTGAATCGAATTGGATTTTCAGGTACTCGATTCTAATACAATGTCAAAAAAACATTCATGCACATCCCTGGACAACACATGGACGTAGCAGGCAGGCAACGAGGAACAGGCTAGGAAAGAAAGAGGGGACATGGGCAATAGGGTGTCGAAACTGGGTCCCTACTCCCTCTGCCGTTCAGCTTAAAGGACCTCTGAATTTCAGATCATCCAACAGAATGGAAACAGCAGCTGGTTCACATTCCAATCTGGACACTTCAACGTCCAAATATTAAGGAAAACTTGACCGCTGGATCACACTGTCTGGTTCCAACAAGCCTGGATAGTTTTAACAATGGGTTAGATAAATCCATGGAGGACAGGTGTGTCAATGGTGGTTATAATGGATGCGCACATACTGCCTCCAGGTTGGAGAGACATGCAGGAGGCCTCTAAAGGGCATTTGCAGGGACCGTTCTCTGTAAAGAGGGACACCCTGCCTCCTCTCAGCAGTAACAAAAACAAAGCTATGGAAGGAGAAGCTAGGCATAGATATAACTTGTGGTCTCTGGCCTTCTCAAAGTATACTTAGTACTGGTTGTTAGATCGTCGGACTCTTTAGAAAAACGCATAATAGCTTCTCAGAAATGGCAGGTCCAGAAGGGGTGTTTTTCCACTGTCACTAGAAGTACCTATTAAGTACTTAATGGGTACTTCTAATGACAGTGGAAAAACACCCAAGGTTAAAGTAGGTGGGATCTCTAGCCCTGTAGCTCAGAGTTGGAGTTCTTTCTTCCTTTCCCCTCCATTTGCGTTTCAGCTCCATGCTAGCTAATGCACAAATAGCCTGCCATATTCCATGAGGTCAATTATTCAGGTAGTTTTGCCCATCTTCGCAGATCATTAGGTCTACCTATTTTGACCTTCTGAGAAGGACCCAGCCATTTTCTGCAAAAAGGTGGGATTTGAAGAGAACCCAGGTTTGCAGTTGCATAATGTGCACGCTTGCCTTTCCCTTGCTCGGGGAGTAAAGAGGGCTTTAGAAACTGCAGTTGGCTCCCAACTGAATCTTTAACTGTAATAACTCCATTGAGTCTTAATGAGTCTCATAGAACTGAATTGTCTATTAGAACTAAGTGATTTACAGCAAACCACAATGCGCCTGAATCAATTGCAGAGCGAGTTGAGTGCAAAGTGTTTTCTTTTTAAAAATAAAAATAACTAAATAAACTCAGCAGATCAGGCAAGGAAAGAGCTCTTTCAGCCCCTCTTCCGTCGCAACTGAAACATGCTGGTTTTGATGCCTCAGCAGCTGAAGCAGCAGCGAGCCGTTTTCTGCTGCAAAGGAAGTGAGCGCAGGACAGTTTCATTATGACTTATGTGGAAAGAGTTGCAAGTTGAGGGTTTGACCTTAGTTGCTTTGCCTACGCATGTGAATGTTCCTAGCAAGATCCTGGGGGAAAGGAGGGGAAGGCTAGTTAGAGATATGGGCCCTTTTTCCACTAGGGCTTAGAACCCTTCTAAGACCCCATTAGGGACCCTGTCTCCACCTAGACCCCATTTGCAATATGTGAACAGAGGGGGCCTCCAGTTGTTGGATAAAACTCAGGATTATCCCAGGATTTTACTGGGAATGCCACATGTATCTGTCTTGGGATAGGGACACAATATCCCGTGATATCACTATTACAAGAAATCCATTCCCTTACTGTCTGCCTGCTCCTTTTGTTATCATTCTCTTCCAAACACCTGGATGTTGTCTAAGTAGGCGGAGTGGGGGAGGGAAGTGGGCAGGTACTTGGCTGACATCCGGGTATTCGCAAGAGGAACAATCAAGAGAGGAGCCAGCAGATGGAGGTAAAAGCCTGTCTCCGGCATCGGATGGGGACAGTGAGAGGCAGTCCTGGGATCTTCTTTAAATCTTGCAATTAATTACCTTGTGCCCCCAGAGGCACCCAGAGAAATATAATAAATAAACACAAGCTCTGTGGTTAGCAAACACTCCCAAATACCTCCCTTTTCTTCCTGGCCCAAAGCTGACTTTGTTAAATGGTGCTCATGACTCTGGATGCAAAGCTCATTCTAGTGATGCCCTCAACCAGGTTTTGCCCATTTTCCTTTCTAAGAAACTCAAAACTGGGCGCCGACAGAACCATTTGCCCAGAAGCAGAACCAGCTCTTTGTGTGCAAACGTTCCCAGGTTCAGTCCCAGGTGCTCTGGAAATATCCCCTCCTTGAAACCAAGATGGAATGGCTGTTGCTGTTTCACTCAAGAAAGTCACGAGTCTGGTGAAGAAAGAAGACACAGCATCCAAAAGGTTAGTCAAAACAAGCCCCAGCCTTTCCAGTGCCATAGGCCATAGACCCTACAAAGAGTGCAATGCAGACTCGTGTAACACACACTATGGATTAGAGGCATCGACATGACTTTCTTTCCCCATGCTTAACTCCAGAGGAGCCCAACCGCCTATTGCGAAAGCCCACTGAACTTCCCCTATGACGCAACGCCTGCTAAGATGTTCATCTGCTTGTCTTTCACCATATAGGGACATTTTCAACTGAGACCTTTCTTCTTTTTTTTCTTTTGGCTTTTCTTTTCAGGAAGCCACCCGAGCAGATCAGGTAACCTCTCAGCAAAAAAAGAGAGGCAAACTGGGACACCTCTGAGCAAAGAGGAAAACCACAGGGCAGCCAGGGAAATGCAGGGGTGAGGCCTGCCTTTTATGGCAACAGTCACTTTGCTCCAGCCTAGATGGACCAAAGGTCACAACTAGCTAGCAGTGGAATTGCTCAATAACCACATCCAGTGGAGGAGTCATTCAGGCTTTTATCTGACAGCTTGGCTGAGCCCTGCTTGCAACTTGAGATTTCTTTGCAGATGTACACCTAATTCTGTTGGCTTTGAGGGACTTGCTCTTAAGTAAGCACACACGGGATTATAGCCTCCACCCTAAGTCTCATGCAAATAAAGTTGCAACCTTCGAGCAAGAGTGCGTCCTGTGCTTTCATCTTGTGCTTCAATCCGGGGTGATCTTATTCCATTTAGCTTTGCTTCAAGGACCCCAAAGGCAGGATCGATTTCAGCATCTGCCTCCCATCGTTTGTCATGCCATCCCCGTAACAGCACTGGAGCGATCCTGTGGCCAGAATGCCAGGCTTCGACCTGCCTTTGGCTGTGCTCACACTTAAGTTTTAATCCAGCTTCAGTCCACCTTCGGAACGGAGGAACCCATCGACAAAAGGACTAGTCTCTTTCTGCATTCTCTTATGCAAAGGTAGATTTCATGAGCTAGATATTGCCAGTAGAAACCAGCTGGCCACTTTGCTTATGTGTTCTCTCACTCTGAAAGTGGACTGAAGATGGATTAAAACTTGGGTGTGGATGCAGCCTAAGAGTCCTAGGTTTGCATCCCTGATCCTGTGGTGATAAAGAGGAGGAGAAAAGGATGTATACCTCCTTGAACCCTTTGGGGCAGAAGGATATAAATCCCATAATTAATGGTCACATATCAAGCTTTACAGCCAGGGAGACATATGAACTCAGCTCTCACAGCTACCAGACAGAAAACCCACCTAAGATTATGTCCATTCATTGCGTGTGTGTGCGCGTGTAGGTAGAAATACTTGCCAACAAACTGAGTAGCAGTTCAGTTCAAAGCCCACTTAATTTAGCAGAATCAGAGGACGCCTCCTTGGGGTTTGTACCGGGCACTGCCTCTTCCTGCACTGCACTTTATTCTGGATTATATCCTAGAGCAGAGGACTTCTGTAGTCCGCACCAGCATGAGGATGTTGATCATATTTTGTATATCTCTGGCAATGCAGACAGATTGTAGCAGAGAAGGAGAAAGCTCGTGCAAAGAGAAGCTTGTTCTCCTGAGATCACTTGCAACAAGACAAACACTTAAGGTTCTTTCCAAAAGGAAGGGGCTTTATTCTTCAGTGCATGCAGGTATAACACTACAAACCAAGGAGAAACAGCTGCATGAAGGTATGAAATGAAAATATTGTACAGCTTAACATTCAGCCTCAATCTCTTGGACATAAGCAGTCCTGTAATGGTTACAGTAAATACTCAGTTATCTCTGTTAACACAAACATCAGAGTGAAAGCAATTCAGAAATACAGCAACTCTGCAACACTCTAACACCCTAACACTGTAACAAAAGCGTAAGGACAACTTAGTCTTAGTTATACCCAACATTGCAGGGCAGGTGTATGTTGAACAGGTGTGAGTGATTAAGCCCCAAGGGAGAAAAGCTGTTCCCAATAAGATAAGTGCAATAAGACGGCTTGCATTAAACAATAGGGTAGGTATGCAAGCCTCAGGTCAAAGCAGATTCTGGAAGTACATACCATGGCCTTAAAGGGGCCCGAACAGAGGATGGCAGGCCTTTGGTCCAGGATATAACCTGGAATAAGGCTCAGTGCAGAAAGGACCATCACTGCTAAGGAGAAGTATAGGAAACAGTCTCATTACTTACTTAGCAAAGTGCCAAAATCCTGTTAGGGCAACTTCTGTTAGACTAAGCAAAACAGCCCACATTGTATGGAAGTGGCCCAACCCAGCAGGACTCCTTTTGTGTCCTTATGCCCAGATCCCAGGATTAATTGCTTCTATGGCTTTTTGGAAGGGGCAGCCAAGGTTTTGTTCCCATATGTTTCCTATTATAACTTTGGAAGAGCTAGTAGCTAAGGTCAAAAAGCAACGAAAAGCATGGCCAGGGAATACTCGGTTCGTTTGCTGCCCTCTGCTGGAGCAATGTAGACAAGCAGGACACATTGACCACTGGCGCTTTGGACAAACTCATTTTCAGGACTACTATTCCCGTGATCCTTCAGGGCGCTCAGCTAAACGCATCTGGTGGTCTGGAACTACAAGTCCCAGAATTCAGCCTCCGTGAATGCTGGGAATTGAAGTTCTGCAATATTTGGAGGTTCAAAATTGAGCACCCTTACCCAGTCCAAATGCAGGTACTCTGCATTTTCGAGAATTTATTCTTTATTTTGGATAGTGTAAAACTGGTGCCCAGGCTGGAGGCAGGTTCATTAGGGATGCGCACGAATTTTAGTCAAATTGAATATCCAAACATTCTATTCTATTAAGTCCCCGTTTTCATTCCCTCCGCCCGTTGTACCCGGAATTTTGTCTCCCGGTGCTCCTCTTCAATTTCTTGACCCCGTATCTCTATGTTTTGTTTCCTGGCTCGCGCGAGCGATGACGAAACAGCCAAAGCCCGCCTCCAACCGACCTCTCTGGATCCCTATTGGGTAATGTCACTGTCGGCCAACGACCCAGCCAGGAGGGTCGGGCGGCGGCGGCCGGCCCGCCTCAGAGGCCGGAGGCGGCGGGGTTGGAGCGGCGGCGCTGGCGCTGCGGCTGAGGGGAGCGATGAGGCGCCGCTGAGGGGAAACGCAAACCATCCCGTAGCGAAGACGGAGGGCCGAAAAACCGTCAGGTGAGGAGAGCCGCCGAGGCACGACGCTTGGCTGTTGAGGGAAACGAGCGGATATGAATATGCATGAGGGGGCGGGGCACGGGTATGAATATTCATAAGGGGTAGGTTTAGCAGGACCAATAAGAGAGCTTGGGACGTATGACGTCTGCTAGGGGGTGTGGTGCATGCTAAGAGCGCGGGATGGGGCGTGTGACGCGCATGCGCAGATAACAGGCTAGAACTCTGAATATCAAAGGGATTTTTGGGTTTTATGCAGGCAGGCGCAGATTAAAATGACTTGATCCTTAAATATCTAGAGGACCATCTCCTTCCATACCGATTTGCCCTGCCTTGTTCCACCACCTTCAGTACTAAACGGAGTGGGCACCTGGGAGAGGTCCTTCTCAGTGGTGGCCCCAGGCTGTGGAATACTTCCGCCTTTGAGTTGCATCACGTACGTTCACTATACGTGTTTAGGAAAGCAGTGAAGACGCACCTCTTTACCCTGGCCTTTGGTTAAATGGGGTACGCTTTCTCTCTGTCACCGTTATTATTTTGAAACGTACTGCTATTGCTTTATTATATATATTCATTTATTTACATTTTAATTCCACCCTGTACCTGGGGGTCTCTGGGCAGGTAGTAACATTTAAAATCAAACATTATTAAAACAACAACTGTATGTATTAACACAATTAGAACTCTATCAAGCTGATGGGTAGGAGAGCCGGATTGGACAAGGGAAAGGATTTCTCCACCTTGAGGGTCATTGGTCTGTGGAATTTGCTGCCGGAAGAGGTGGTGACAACTACCAGCCTGGATGGGTTTAAGAAAAGGTTAGACAAGTTTATGGGTGGCAGATGTATCAATGCCTACTAGAATGGATGCCTAAGTACATCTTTCAGGCTGGGTGAACAAGCAGGATGCTTCCAAGGCCATTTGCTGGGATTGGAGATCAGGAGAGTCTCGGTTCCTATGTGTTTTCCAATGAGACAACCCCTGTGAAAGAGTAGATTGACTCCCAAAGGGGTCGCAACCCACAGGTTGAGAACCACTGTTCGATAGTCAGCAAGTCTATAGAGAGAGCAGGAGAGTCCCATGGGCAGTTGGTGGGCCACTGTGTGGGAAAGGATGCATTGTGGATCAGGTCAAAAAATGAAAACACGGTAGCAAGAGTGGGAAACGGAGCAGACTTTTGCCTATCCAAATAACGCTTGTCCCTCATCATCTGGGGTTTGTAGCGGTCAAGAATTTTATGTATTCTTTCAGTTTACTATTTGCAGCTGCAAAAAGGTAGCAAACATATGTCCTGGTGAATGTGCGTGACTCTAAGTGCCTGTTTGCTAAAGCTGGAAGAAGTGAGGAAAGTTTGGTCATCTATTATATTCTCTGAGGGCAAGTTCTTTTGGAAGGCTGGAGGCTACCTGTAACTGGGGTCTGTTATCCAGTAACTTTCTGAGGGTCACAGCAACTTTCTGCACTTGTTATTCTGGAACAAATGGCTCAGTAGTACACTTTGTGTACAAGGGGCTAGCAGTATCCTTTTTACTATCATCCAAGGAGTGCCTATACCAGATTGACTGTAGCCCTCTTTAAAGACGTCTGCCATTTGTCTGTGCTTCTATATCTGCTCCAGAACCAGAAACTCGGTGGTGTTTTGGTTGTGGTGTAATGTCATAGTGTCTGCATCACCGCTGCTGTCCCATCTTTGCTGTCTGTGCACTTTTTCAGAAGATCGTCATCGGAACCCCTGAATGGAGGCAAACACACTGCTTTGAAGACTGTAGCCAGACTTGGGCCAAGCTGTTCTGTTCAGGTCCATCCGGCAGGGCACAGGTGCGACAAGGGCTTGGGCCAGTAGCTGGCTGGGATGGGCGGTGCCTTGGGCAGGGAGACAGTTGTGTAGAATGGAACAGCAACAGCATGCATCTACGTTACTGCTGAGCTTGGCCTGGGACAGGTGGCTCCACCTTCCTCAAATGCAGACAGCGCCTTTCTCCTTGTCTCAGTACAGAGTGAACTTGACAGATTTTCCCAAGGGAGGTGACAGTAGAAAGGGACAGTAGAAAGACCCAGCCAACCAGTGTAAGGTGGCGGCCCTGCAGAAGGGAGGGCCAGAAAACCAGTAACTCTGTGGAGCTGTGGAAGAATGGCTTAGACGACTGGTGTCAGCCCAAGGTGAGGAGGTGAGATTCAGTCAGTTGGTGTAATTCTGTGATGGGATGGCCCAGACTATCTGTAACTCAGTGGTGCTATAGAAAGGAGGCCAGTCTCTTTAGTGTGCCACAACGTTGTGCTGGATTGGGCCAGTCTATCAATGCCAGTAAATGATGCTACAGAGAGGAGGAGGCCTAAGTTATCCAATACATTAATAATATTGCAGCTGTGTGATCAGCTGTGCTGTGGAGGAGAGATCCACTTTACCAGTATAAGTGAACGGTAGTTCCAAAGCCAAACTGCATTACTGAAAGTGTCCAGGATCAAATTAGACAGTAGAATTAGGAGCAACAAAGGGAACTATTTTTTTCATCCAAAGGGTCATTGGTCTATGGAATTTACTACTAGAAGAGGTGGTGATCGCAACCAGCCTGGATGGATTTAAGAAAGGGTTAGACAAATTCATGGAAGACAAGTGTATCAATGGCTACTAGGCCATTTGCAGGAAGTTGGGAGCAAGTGAAGGTTGCTACCTTTGTGTTCTGCTTGAGATGCCCATGGGCAATTGGTGGGCCACTGTGTGCGACAGGATGCTGGACCAGATGGGCTGTGGCCTGATCCAGGAGGGCTCCTCTTAGGTTCTTAAGATGTGCCATGCTTTACCAAGAGTGCAAAAGCGAATATATGCTGTGTAAAAGCAGGTTTATAGGAAGCATGACTGTAAAAAGAAGGTCAGTGTAGTTATATTCACTGTTCCTGCTAAAGAAAAGGGCTTGTTGTTTTCCTCTTTGGTTGACATAATAAAACTGATATCATTTCCCTAAACAATCAGGAGGAGATGAACATTCGTCTCAGGCACTGCCAGCCTGAATTCCTCCTGCTCCTAATAGGTGCCTGTGCTGTTCGCTGGAAGGCTTTAGGTTTCTGTGCTTTGTGAATAATTCATGCTTGCTGGGTTTTGATCATTCATTTGTATTTCTGTCACTGGAGTGTGTTTAATAAAAAACCAGCCGTGTTTTACACCTGGTGTTAAAACGCTTCCGTTTATGCTCCAAATCAGAACGTTTGGCAGAGAGAGTCTGACACCTCTGAGAGTTCTCATCTCATCTCATCTCCTTTTCTTTTCTTTATTATTTCCTCAAAGCAATAATGAGAGTGTCTGTGATCTTAAAAGCAGCCTCTGCTTTTGCAAGCGCCTCCTGTTTCCCCATGCAGTCGAAAATGCAATTTGAAAAGGCCAGCGTGTAACAGCTTTATGCAGGCGTGCCTTTTTCGCTCAGCAGAATAAATGTCTTTTATATAATTGAGGTGACAGTCACGAATGTCGCTTGTCAGGCAGGCGGCGTCAGGAGTGCCGCCAATTTATTTTCTCTTGAACTGCCTTTTCTGTGGTTTCACAGATGTCAGATGCCTGGAAATCAAACCTTGTTGCCTTGATTTTTGTCATGTTAGCTTGCAGTCCCAGGTGATATAAACACCAGTCAGCGTCTATTCAGTGAGCTGAGTGCTGGATTATGAAAGGAAGACAGTAGTGTGAAGGTAAAGAAGAAAGAGTCTATGGTAGTCTAGAAAGAGATGAGCTTATGCTCCTTTCTGCACTTACCTTTAGTCTGGACTAAAGGGCTGCCAAGTTCACTTCTGGGTCCATACATTAGTGGGATCTGTGAGGGTCATGCCCCCGGCTGGAATGCTCTGTCTCTACTAGATGGAGTGTAGCCCCAACTGGAGAGGCCTTGGACTGCTGCTAGACCTGTTTAAACGGTGGACCTCCATGATCTGGGCTATTGGGAGATCCATTTTGGTTGTGCATCAAAGTACACTGTCAAAATGTGGCCCCTGGTGTTTCTAAGGCTAGGAATAAAAGTTCCTAGCCCTTTACACCCCTTGGATACTGTCCCTGAAGGTCATGTGACCATACTTTTCTGTGGTCCAAACCAGCAGGCCTAGATGGTGCAGATCCACTGGCTCAGACCACGAGCCTTTCAGTGCAGGAAGAGGACTTGAGGGGACGTGGTGGACATGCGGCTAGAGTCTCTAAGCTCTTGGGTCCTTTAACCCTTCCAAATAGATTCTCACTGGCTGTTGGATTTTATTAATTCTGCTCATGCTCAGGTGCTCATTTGACTTTATTGGTTTTTCCATGTTGTTCAGTCCCTGCTGATATCTGTGCAACAGGGACTCTTAAAGAAGCTCCCTTTTTTGGTAGCTGTTTTGAGTGCCTTGTGCCCGGCCATCGCTTTGCAGAGAGCAGAGTCCCAACATAGAAGACGAGTCCTGTTTCTGAAGCCACCACCTTTCTTACGCTTGCCTCTTTCTTTTTCCCTTTCCTTCTCCTTCCAGGAGTCCACCATCTGCTGGAAAAGATGGGGAATGTGGAGAGCAACAGTCATTATCAGAAGCATCTCTCAAGGTTTCTTCCCGATGAGCAAGCCAATATCGATCGTGTCTTTGCCTCTATATCTGGGCCAGATGAGGCTGAAGGGGCAAAGGGTGGAAAAACAGCGAAGAAGGGTGTGACACTGATGAAACTGAAGGCAAGAGTTGGGTGCAGGGGAACATACAGGATACTAATAATAACGCTTAGCTATTCTGTAGCATAAGGGTAGTCCGTAACAACTTAAGAGGAGCCCTGTTGGATGAGTCCGCAGCTCTCTTTCTTTGCTCTCACAGCCCCACCTACCTCACAGCACGTCTGTGGTGGGGAGAAGAATAGGAAGCTTTGTCAGCCACTTTGGGTCCCCTTAAATGGGTGAGAAAAGTGGGCTAGAAAAGCCAGCTCTCCTTCTTTATTCTGCCCCGTGGCCCACCAATTGCTTCTGGGCGTCTCAAGCAGAAGACAAGAACAAAACCGTCACCTGCTCTTGACTCTGTGCATATACCTTTAGAGGTATCCTGCTTGTTTCTCCAACCTGGAGGGAGTACCTGGGCATCCGTTCCTGTCACCATGGATGACCTCTTCTCCATGAATTGAGAGAAGCCCTGCTGGATTAGGCTATGGACCATCTAGTCCAACAAACTATGTCACACTATGGGCCTGCCAATTGTTTCTGGGCTTCTCAAGCAGAAGACAAAGGCAAAAACTTCCCTTGCTTGTGACTCCCTGCAAATGGCCTTTAGGAGCATCCTGCCTGCCTCTCCGACTTGGAGGCAGTACCTAGAGTATTCTGAGCTCAGGGACTGGTGACAAAAAGAGCATATTAAAAGCCACAGCAGCACATTTGCTCTCTCTGTGGCCTTTCCAAGGCCTGAGCAATCTGCCCCATTGACCCTGCAACTCAGAGGGATAGGTCTGTGCACCTGAGGGCCAGAGATGTGAAAGGTGGAATTGCCTCCATTCCTCACCCTCTTTGGGCAGTTCAGGTTTGTCAAAATGCTGTTTGACACATCTCTACAGTGGTCACCTTTCCAGGTCTTGGTCTCCATGCTTCACCAACTGCTGTCTGTCCAGCTTGAGTGGCCTTGATGGGTCAAAATGTGCCCTTAGACTGTGAGGAATGGAGCAAAGTATGTGGAGAAACCAGGCTTCTGTTGGGCCTCCGTAGCTAAGTGTGCCCGTTTTTTAACTCCCACTCTAGGGCTACGTCAAGGAAGCCCTGCCTGAATCCATGGTGGTTCGGCTGTATAATGGGATGAAGAGTGTCCATCTGAAAGAGAAGTCGCCTCCTGCTCCCAGTGGCCAAGTGGTGAAGGAACAGTTTGTGGTCTTTATATCGGCGATCTTCAAAGGGAATGCAGAAGAAAAAAAGCACATCGTCATGAGGATGATATCGAACTCCGAGGGGACAGTGAAAGGAAGTCAGATCCTAGAGGTTGGAAAAAAATAATATTCTGTTTTGCATAAGAGAGAGAAAGACGGACCGAGGTGTTGAGTTCCAGGCTGGGAAACATGGTTCCTTAGGGGATTCTGGGAAATGGGGCAAGGGACCGAAATACACCTTCCCCTTATATAGCATGGTGGGTTGGTTCCAGGAAACCAATGTGTAATACAAAGCTACATTATGAAGGTAATTGACCGTGTTTTCAGCCATGAATGTAGTAAGCTACTGTATCAGCTACAAATATTTTCCCTCTCTATATAGACTTGCTGACTATAAAACTGTGGTTCTTAACCTGTAGGTTGCGACCCCTTTGGCAGTCGATCTACGCTTTCACAGGGGTCGTCTAAGACCATTGGAAGACATGTAGGAACCAAGACGCCGCTCCTCTATCTGTCTCCAGGCGGGTCTGCCCACATTGCAGATACGCCCACATATGGGTACCTGGCGTGATGACATCATAGTGCCAACCCCATCACATACACCCCGTACATATACAGTAGAGAGCAACTACTGTGTAGAAAGCAGCAGTATTGGTAAAATGACACTTTTATATTCAGCTGTGGTTGATGTGAATACTGTGCTTTAATTATGTTCAGTTTGTAACAATGAAAATAGATCCTGCATATCAGATATTTACAGTGGTACCTCGACATACAAGTGCCCTGACATACAAGTGTTTTGAGATACAAGCTGCCGAGCGAGTGATATTTTGCTTTGAGATGAGAGCAAGATTTGAGATACGAGTATGTAAATACAGTACAGTACATAACAAAAACAACTGAGGTGGTGTTTTGGGAGCTGGAATGGATTAATGGGAAAATTGCTTTGAGATACGAGCGATTTGACATAAGAGCAAGGTTACGGAACGAATTAAACTTGTATGTCAAGGTACCACTGTACATTACAATTCATAACAGTAGCAAAATTACAGTTATGAAGTAGCAACGAAAATAATTTTATGGGTTAGGATTAGGGTTAGGGTTAGGTTGGGGGTCACCACAACACGAGGAATTGTATTAAAGGGTCGCGGCATTAGGAAGGTTGAGAACCACTGCTATAAAATATGTTCTGTACCACTAACATTCTTTCCTAACATTAGATATTTATGTAGTGATACGTGTTTTGTTACCTGATTTGTTCAAAGTGCTCATTTCTGTTCTTGTCAGTAGACTGTGGCCCTTTCTGCACTGGGCCTTATTTCAGATTATTTCCTGGAAGAGGGACCTGCCATCTGCCTGCTGGTGCAGACAATCAAGCCCTGGGCGTATAAGCGAGAATAAGGCCCAGTGCAGAAATGGTCTGCATTTCTTTTTCTGCCCCTAGTTTGCAAATAATCCTACATAGGGGGAAAATAAATTGCCTTCTTGCAGTTTGCAGAGGATCTGGTTAGCTCTGTGGTCCACATGCTGAGCTACAAGAACTTGTTAAAGGGATGGAACCTCAAGAACATGCACAACTCATCTGCTCGGGTGAAGGCCTTGGCCTCTCAGCTGACATCCGACCTGAAACCAACGGGTGAGTTTGATTAATCTTCTCAGGAGTCACCAGGCAGCCCACCTGAGGGGCCTTGAAACAAGGAAATAAAGGGGAGCGGTTAGAACTAGCTTGAACCGTGATCATGCAGAATGTCCCTGGTCTTTGGGCAGATGGAATGCTAGAACTTTCTCATGTTTGGCTTAAGAGCTTCCTAGAATGTCTAAAGTTTGGATTTGGCAGTCTCTTCATTCATTTCAGGCCTGATTGACCTATTATGCTGAGGAACCATTGAAAGAGAGAGGATTGAGAAATGGAGCAACCCAGATAATATGGATTCAATAATAAAAAAAGAATTCAAAATTCAAGTAAAGTGGAAACTGTGGACTGTATTATAGATTATATATCCCCAATAAATATAAATGTCCTGAAGCCTAAAAAATGAGTCTAGTGAGTACAATCCTCCCTGGCTTTGCACAGGCATGTGGTAGAAGTAATTTTGGCCAGTAGCCACAAGATGTCATTGCAGTTGCACAGAATCTAACATTATGTTTCCCCAAAACTGAATACTCTTATATTATTAAAGAGCAGAAGGATAATTAGAATGGAGTTCTATTTGATATTAGAGTAGCCCTTTGTTATTCTTGAGGATTCTGTTAGAAGCATTGCCTTTTTCCAACCCCTTCCTCTCCTGGAGAAATAAATAAAACCAGAAAAAAGTTTACTGGTGAATCCCAGTTTACAGATACACATGAGTTTTCACCTGTTTTTTTCTTTGCAAACACACCCTTCAGTTTCATAGAATCATAGAGTTGGAAGGGACCTCTAGAGTCCTTGAGTCCAATCCCTTGCTAAACCATCCCAGACAGATGTCTGTCCAGCCTCTGCTTGAAGAGCTCCAGCAGAGAACTCACTATGGCAACCTATTCCATTGACTGATCGCCGTTACTCTCAGAAAGTTATTTCTAATATCTAACCTGTATTGACTCCCTTGAAGTTTCATCCTGTTGTTTCTAGTCCTCCCATCTCGGCTAGGGGAGACTTAAAGACAGCTATCATTTATAGGTAACCTGTGGATTATGAGGGTATAGTCAGCACAGAAGTGAGCACATATCAAATGGATCATCTTAGCTAATCATAATAAGAGTGAGAGTGATCAACCAGTGGAACAGGCTGCCACGGGAGGTGGTTGGTTCCCCTTCGATGGAGGTCTTCAAGCAGAGACTGGACAGCCATCTGTCTGAGATGGTTTAGGAGATCCTGCCTTGAGCAGGGGGTTGGACTCGATGACCCAGGAGGTCCCCTCCAACTCTACCATTCTATGGTTCTATGATTCTATAATGCAGATGTAGGGTTCTGTCCTATATGGAGGTTTCATTTATATGCCTTGCTCCGCTGGCACTGGTTTTCCTCCGATCTCTGCGTCTTTGCCTAGGTCATTTTTTAGAACCCTCTCTATCCAGCGTGGGAGATGCTTCACTGGCATGGAGCACATGTTCCAATATCAGTTGTATCATAGATGTTTCCTGCCACAGATGGGAAGAGAATTGAGGGACGCCTGGCGCTGGACGCCCTCTGTGATGAAGACTGCATTGAAGATTGGCTCTTCCGGGTTCCCCAGGTCTCCGCCTTCCTCAGCGTGGTCGTCCAACAGGGGCTGCTTGCCCAGGATTCACCCACAGAGCAAGACAGCGAGGGCCTCACGTTGCTTCCGGAATGCCAGGGCCTGAAAGGGAGTCGATTTGTTAGCCTCCTAGACATCCCATCCATCACGTACATCAACTCCCATCTGCCCTCCGACCTGCAACACAAGTGGAGGCTTCTCTTTGCATCCCAGCTCCATGGCGAGAGCTTCACACAGCTCTGTGGCCACATTGTGAACAAGGGTCCGTGCGTACTGGTGTTGAAGGATGCTGACGGCTACATCTTTGGCGGGTTTTCCTCATGCTCCTGGGAGATTAAACCACAGTTTCAAGGTCAGCACCTTTATCATCCTCTTTCTCTCTTCCTGTTATTATGCTCTAGGGATGGTTGCCTTTTACAGACACCACAAGAACATGAACTCAGGGTTTGAAGGCACACGGATTGTGGGAAGCTTTCATTTCTGTTTTCACAAAGTTTTCTGAAGTTCTCTGCTGAGAAAAGCAGAATTCTGCAAGCTGATTCCCATTTTCCTTTCCACAGTTACTGGAAGCCTCATTGATCATGTGAGCCAGTTTGGTCAAGTGGTTAGGGAGCCAGACTCTTATCTGGGAATATGGGGTTTGATTCTGCCCTCCCCCATGAAGCCAGCTGGGTGACCTTGGGCTAGTCACAACTCTCTTCTGAGTTCTGTTGTCTGTGTGGAGTGAAAAATATCAAGCTTTGTCAGCTGCTTTGAATCCCCTTATGGGGGTGAGAAAAGCGGGGTAGAAAAGCCAACTCTTCTTCTTCTTTAGAGATTTTCAAGCCTTCCTTATTGGCATAAGGGCTAGAAACTTTCATTATGGAAAGGAAGACCAAATTTCATGTGAATCTGAATTTGTCAGCCAGCTGTACAAGCTGTGTGATTCCAGCAGGATACTTTTTTCCAAATTCTGGAGGGAGTGTTCTTTTCAGGGGTCTTTCGCACTTACCTTGGTAGCGCAAGTGTGGTCAGCTACAAGATGAGCTGTATGCATGTCATGGAGCCGTTTCTGCCTCAGAAACAGCTCCACACGTCCCAGAGCAGCCAGGAGCTGACCACAGGTGGAAGAGGTGCTGGAGGAGCACATGATTTGTCCTGTGACCTGCCACACACCCCTATGATGCATCATATGTCCCCAGCACCAGGATTTGGACATGACTGCTATCCGGGCAGCCATTTGCATTGCAGGTAAATTTGGGGAGGCTTTTGCCCAAGGCTTCCCACAGCAGGGACGCCAAGTGCAAAAAGGGCCCTCAGTCTCCCCCGAGGTACAATGTACGCACTTCTGTTAGTCTGCTTCAGATATTGTTCTGATAGATTTTGTCCCATGCATTCTCCTCCCCACTGTTGTTTGCAGGCAACAATGGATGCTTTTTGTTTTCTGTTTCTCCTTCACTTTCGGTGTTCACCCACACGGGCTACAACGACCACTACATGTACTTGAACCATGGGCAACAGACGATGCCAAACGGGCTGGTAAGTCCCATCGGGCCGCAGCGCAGAAAGTTTCAGCGGCTAAGGCACGACACTCAGGGAACCAGGCTTCTCATGCCGCGTTATCACCTAGATGGCTGTGGTACAAAGGCCACACTCTAAATCGCTACTTGGAAAGGTGACACTGAATTGGAGGGGATGCTGGTTCAGGATTGAGCACAGTTAGTATATAAGCCCTGCATTTCCAGGCCACAAAAAAGGATGGATTACGGAATCTTATAGGAATAACCGTTACTGTCTGAGGGACACTGATAACAACAATAATAATGTCGAACAGATTGATTACAAACAGCAACACAACACCATTGCCAAAATGATCCATTGGAATTTATGCCACAATTGTCGCCTGCCTGCAGCACAGAACAGAGGCATATTCGCAGTTAGGTCAGTAGTGAATAATCAGGGGACTTCTGGGAAAGGGCATATTCACTTGGAGGAGGCTGCTACTGCGCATGTGCAGAGCGTCAGCATCATCAACAAAATGGTGGTGCCCTGAGGAGGAACGGCTCCAGGATCAGTCACGGGTTAGTGACTGATCGCACAGGGCGTCGGCTGTAGGTGATTAGTGCTCGCAAGTGTAAGAGCTAGCCAACATTGTGTGATTACACTACTTTCCTCTCCAGCGGCCGGGAAGGGAAGTGCAAAATTGCCCTTGGTGGGCTCATAAGCCTGAAAAAGTGGTCGAAAATGAACAGGTGAAAATATTGTGGGAGTTCAGAATACAAACTGACAAGAGTTTTGGAACATAACAGCCCTGATTTCCCCATTGTTGAACAGAAGAGAGTGTGGCTTGTTGATGTTGCTATACCAGGAGACACCAGGTTTGACATGAAACAGAGAAAACTATAAAATACAAGGACTTAAAGGTTGAAGTTCAAAGACTCTGGCACAAGCCTGCAGTGGTGGTCCCAGTGGTGGTCAGCACACTGGGTATCATTCCAAAAGACCTTGGATGGCACTTAAAACAGCTTAACATTGACAATATTACCATTCGTCAATTGCAAAAGGCCACCCTGATGGGCTCTGCATGCATTATCCACTGGTACATAATGTCATCTTAGTATCCTGGGAGGATCCCGGTGCATTGTGAAATATCAAAGCCGACACGTTTGGTGTTGTGTCATATTATTATGTTGCTGTCGATAGTAATGAGGATGAGGATGGTGTGCTACTTGCACTGAAGTGGTCAGTAGATAATTTATTTATATATCGTAATTATAAACATAGCCAATCCTCTTGTACCGGACCTCCAAGTTCCAAAGCACTTGCCGGGGGCACAAGAGGATGCAAGATGCTAGAGGAGATGGCTTGATTTCCTCTGGCAGGGATTTTCTTATACTGCATCCAAGCTCCGCTTTATTCTGGAATAAAGCATGGGTATTCTAGACTGTCTGTGCTTTATTCCAGAATTTCCAGATATAGCAGAATAAGTAAGTGACTCCTGTATGTGGCACTTCGTTGCCCTTGGGGCTAGGGGCGGAATGAGAAACCGACCTGCTCCTTTGAGAGCCAGATTGGTGTTGGAAGAGGACCAGCTGTTGGGCAGAACCATGAGCTTCAGTGTGTTCGCTTGGAATTTCTTTTGCTCTCCAGGGCATGGGCGGACAGCATGAATACTTTGGACTCTGGGTAGACAGTAACTATGGGAAGGGCCATAGTAAAGCAAAGCCCCGCTGCACCACCTACAACAGCCCTCAGCTGTCGGCCAAGGAGAACTTCACGCTGGACGCCATGGAGGTCTGGGCAGTGGGAGACTCTCCGGAAAGCGCCTTTGTAAGTGCCTGAAATTCTTGCAACTCTGTCGGTACTACAATAACTTCATGGTAGATGATTTCACTATCTCCAAAGAGGCCCTTGAAGTCCCTGGCTCAAAGTTGTCGATAACCCAGGGATTGTGTTCTTAACGTTTTACAGTCCAAACCATGTTTTCTGGCCCTTTCTGATCCTGAATACTGAAAATATTACACGCCTATGGCTCAAAGTTGTCTGTAGTGTGTCTCTATAGCCAAGGATTCTTAACATTTTCTGGCCTAAATTATGTTTTCTGTCCCTTTCTGGTATCTAAATTATAACAAGGTGAAACATTGATCTTAAATTAAATTATATTCTCTCCCCCCACCCCCCCCGGGTATCTCCCCCAAGCTATACATACACACACACTTTAACTGCATTGCTTAGTTTTACTGTTTACAACCCAATAGCAACTTCTTTTCTTAACTGATAATAAACTAGAAGGAGGTAAGAGAGAAAGAATCAGGAAACAGGATATGCAAATAAGGAACCTGTCTTTTTTATTTTATTTTAACTTCCAAAGAAAAATATTGCTAGTGTTAGCTTGCCTCCCAATTCTTTTTACAAATAGGGCAAGATTTTATGTTTTATAGGTTCTTCTTCAGCCCATGCATGTCTAATATTTTCCAGTAAAGGCTCAGGGGCCTCTTTGTTTTGCCTCTCCTCTCTCTGCCCCACCGAAGGCTCAGTGATCAAAGATTACACTGTGACGTCCGTTCAGCCTCTGGAGGGATTATGGGCCTGCCTGTCAAGTGACATTTCCTGCTTGGCCGGACTGACCGAGTCCAGAACCTGTTCCGCTGCTTGCAGAACAGCAAGGGTGGGCATGGAAGCCTTCGGGTTTCCTTTTAGCAGATGTGATCAGTCAACGGCAGGGCCTCAAAAGGCTGTTGTGGGATGGGGTTGACTTGGCCTCCCAGCTACTAACCTTTCTTTGCGTGTTTCTTTAACCTGTCTTCTACGTTTAGGGCAAAGGGCACAGGAGCATCTTGGATGTTGACCCAGAGGCCCAAGCTTTGCTGGAGATGATGGGAAAAAACCGTCAAAGTGATGGGTTGCGGGAGCCAGAGGACAACAGCCTCTGAGGGCAAACTGTGGAAACCGTGGAATGAATTTCTTTGGGGGGAAAGCCGCCTCTGAACCCCAAGTTTCCCTTCTGTCAAAAGGAAAGTAACACAATCATGCCCGTGTGATGTGTTCTTGGTGGGTGGCATGACCAGGAGATAAAATTATGTGCATGGGGAGGGGTATGGCTAATTGTGGAATGTAGGCAAAATGAAAGGTAGCTTGCTAAGTTAAGGATATTACTAATTATGGGGGGAAAGTATAGTGTAGTATAGATGCATCGGTTCATTTTTCATTCCTCTAGGCCAGTGTTCAAACCAATCCTTCCTTTCTTCCTTGTTTCTCTGTGAAGTTTTCTCCATTTACCTAAGGAAGCTGGAATAATCCACACATCTCTTGTTGCCAGAAGCCCAAAGACCAAGTTTCTCTGGCTCTTATTGCTGACAAACCTCTGTGTCATTTAAGATCTGTTTCAGGATTCGGCCTAGAATGTGGTGGGGGTGGAATTCCCAAAGTCTTTTTACTCTGGCCATCTGCACTTTAGCCCTGTTGCCCTATACAAGTCAAAGCCGGCTCTGCAAAAGGGAAGATAGTCGCTCGTTTAAATCAGCAAGTGCTTAGAAGGTATGGTGCTGCTCTTCCCGCCAGACAAGACTTATTTGTTGTGCTTGTGTATGTATGTAGGCGTGTACCTGTCTTTCTGTCTGCCTGGACATGGTCTATCTGTCCAAGTTTCAGATCTAAGGCAGTGAACTTTTAAAGTCAGCATCTTGGACGGGAATCAGAGAAAGAACAAAATGCCGTTTGCTTTTTAGAGTGTGAAAAATCATTGTGCCTCTTGAACCGTGGAGGTCGCTGGCGTGTCAAGAATGAAAGAAAATTAAAATCATGTAGGAGAAAACCACACACTGGAAATTCAAGTGTCCCATGGCTTCTTCACGTTGTTAATCAGGCTGTCTGTGGTTGTAAACACACGAGATAAATAGAAATCGAATTTCTCCCGCTCAGCAAAGAATGGCGCATCTTTTATCTAGATGACTGATTTGATGATATTTAAGCGCCTGTAACCTCAGAGGGATTAAGCCTTTAGTTCAGTCATTCTACCAAAACTGTAAAAGTTTTCCTCCCTTCTTCCAGCAATATGCTATTCACCGATTTGAATTACTTTTCAGCCAGCTTTAAGTATCAGTCATTGGAAGTTAATTTCACTACTTAAAGCTTAATTTCACCACAAGCCATAGGCCCTTTCTGCATTGAGTCTTATTTTGGATTATATCTTGGAATAGGGACCTGCCAGAGAGGGCCTTCCATTGTCTGCATCACCACACAGATGGCAAGTCTCTATTCTGAGATATAATCCAGAATAAGGCCAGTGCAGAAAGAGCCATAAACTCATTTAAAACTGGAGTCTTTCCTTACGTGGGAGACAATCTCATTTAACTGAGTGGAATGAATATTTACGGCCGTGTTTTGGCTAGAAGTCCAATCTGCAGGAGCAACTTTTTTCCCTAAGTCTGTCTTTGCTTACTTCATACGCCCTCCCGCAAACATTGGAATGTATATGCTCTGCTTGAATTGCATCCCTGTCATTGCCTGTTAGAAGTGAATTATATGAATAGCGCATCCAAAGAAGATGAAGTTATTAAAGACACGGAGAAGGACTTTGAGAGCCCCTTCTGCTTTTGAACTGTTGTGAGACATGAAATATCTTCTCCATATCCTGTTCTGTGCTGAAAGTGATTAATCATGAGCATGATCAGGATAATAAAGCATCTAGAGATCCAAACCTGATGAGGAGCTGTTGAAAGAGATGGATCTGTTTTGCTTGCCAAAGTGAGATTAAGAAGAGATCTGATCACCACCTTCACCTGCTCCAAGAAGGTGGACAGTTGATGGACAGAATGTTCTTTGCTGCTCTGGAGTACAAGATTGGAATCAGTGGGCAGAAATAACAGGGAAGCAAACGTTTGGGGCAAACATTAGGTGGAGTTTCCTAATTGTAAAGTGATGTTTAGTGGTGGAACAGACTGTTTGGGGAGATGGATGGATGTCTTTTGCTGAAGATAAATCAGCTGCTTGCTTGTCAGTGATGCTACTGTTTTGTTTCTTTCATCTGATGGGATTGAAATTGTCGGTTCTGGTGAGTTGAGAGTTCTGATGCCTTTGCAATTCTGAGTTGCAGCCCTACTGACTTTGGTTGGTTCTCAGCTATGGCACTGCTGCTTCTGGCGTGCCGGAGAGAAACTTGAGGCAACTGTCAGTCTATCTGACAACAACTCCTTTGGTTCTAAGTGCAAGTGGCTTACCCTTTTAATTTCCACCCCCTCTCTGGAGTTTTCAGCTTGCCACAATGCTCATTTTCCTATGAGCACAGTAACTGAATATTTGAGGATCTGAAATTCACAAGGTTTTCTGGTAACCTAACTACCAGAATACTAAAGGATTTTCATATGTGGCTCGGCTGTCTTTTCCAAACTGTGGTCTTTTGAGTGCCACTGTCCGTCCTAAGTTCTCAACAAGAATCTTGTTCAGAGGTTATTTGAATGTGGATCTCTTTTAGTGAGAGGCACTTAATATAAGAACATAAGAGAAATCCTCTTGGATCAGACCACAGCCCGTGGCCCACAAATTGCTTATGGGCATTCCGAGCAGAAGACGAAGGCAAAACTCTCACCTGTTCTCCGTGTAAATGGTCTTCCGGTCATCCCGCCTGTCCCTCCAACCCAGAGGCAGTACTTAGGCCTGTCTCCTCTATGGAGTTCCATCTCCCCCAACCTGTTTTATCTTCAAAACCCGAGATACCAGTTTAGTCTAAAAATTGGTGTCTGTTCCATTGCTTCTGAGTGATGATTGGGCCTCACTAGAAACCGGAACCTGCATTTCTTAAATCTGACCCCACTGTTCTCAAATAGAATATTATATTGGCTCTCTGGAAGGAATGTTTTATTAACAAAAAGATTTATTGTGACATAAATAAATATATATGGCTGGTGCACACTTTTTGATGCCTTTGCGCTAGTCTTCAGAGGAGACGTGGGAAGGTGAAAGACTTGTAACAGGGAGCAGCAGAGCCCTTTGTGGTCTAGTTTGAAGACATGGAAGGAATCTGACCTGGCCATGGTAAGTGGCATGAGCTTCCAAGAAGCTTCCAAAGGAGTCTAACAAGGACCCATTAGTCCTGGGGTGAATTCCAGAAGCCCCAATTTAATTCAAACAGTGTCCCATGTGGAGGCTGAGCAGTGGCCTTGAGGTTGCACCGGTTCCAGATGGAGACTATCTGTCTTCGGTTGGTGGCGATAGCAGCATTTCTCACACACTTTGACTAGTTCTGATAGGATAAACACTGAAGAAGCCAGTGCAGTGAGAAACAGCAAGTCTGTTGAGAAGAAAACAAAAAACCAAGCAACTGCTATTGCACAGAAACAAACTAATTGGCATTTGCCATGTACCCAGGTACCCTATTTATATTGGGTGGGGGAAGGCACTGGTTGCCGGCAGTGGTCAGCAAGCAGGCCACAAGGAAGTGTCTAAGGCCCTTTCAGACAGGGCCTAATACGTGGGATTGTCCCAGGGTCATGTTGGGATTACCACACATTTGGAATTCAAACCAGCATGACCAGTGGCCACTGAGAATGATACCAGTTTTGTCCAACATCTGGAAAGCCTCAGGATTCCCATAACTTCATTGAACCATTTTGGAATGACTGGGCGTTATTGTGCTTCCAGTGACATTGCAAGGTGTGTAATGGGAATCCATCTGGGGCTCTGGATTTTCCAGACCTGTTTGGCCAAGTTCACTCCACCGACAGCTCTTTTCTAAGGAGCCAGTCTCCCCACATTCTATTGGTGTCATGCTGAAATATTTGATGGGGGCAACTCAGAATCCAAGTTCTATTTTATAACTTTAATTGCCAGACTTACCAAGTGCTCCTAAATTTTCCGTCTGGAAGATCTTCTGTAGAGGAGGGATATAAATAACAGCCATCTGCCCCAAAATGGATCCCAGCACAGAATACAGGAACATGCGGTTTCGGAACAGGCCAATTTCAAAGATCAGTTTTGTCTGAAGGAAACATAAGTTGGATGGCACTGTAGGTTGGAGCAGTGAAGGGCATTTGCAGGAATTCAGGAGCGTATGAAGGTTTTCCCTTCATATTCTGCTTGAGATAGCCAGAAGCAATTGGTGGGCCACCGTGTGGGACAGGATGCTGGACTAGATGGGCTGTGGCCTGATCCAGAAGGGGTCTTCTTATGTTCTTGAGGCCTCATTCCTGTTCTCCACCTCAATTCCTTTCCCAGACACATTCAGTAGACTCTTAGAACTGAAGTCTAACCCTGAAGTCTATGCAGATAGTACAGATACAATCTACATAATTTTGGACTTAAGTAAATTATTCACAGAGCCCAGTTAAAGCTGGCCCGAGTTACGCAAGGGTTTTGGTTTTACTGTTTTTCCGACTGAGAAAGTAACATTGGCCCCTCTTCTGACTTAAGCAAGCGGCACTTTCTCACCTGGGAGCGGCACGTCAAGGCGTTGAAAAGGTCAAAGAAGACAAAGCAAGTGAAAGTCATTGTTGTGGTCCGTGGGGTTACACCGCTTTCTGGAATCTGAAAATGTGACAAAATCAGTTTCTTGAGGGGTGTAGGAGCAAGAGAGGAAAGGGATAAGCGAGGGAGAGTGTGTGTGTATGTTTGGTGATTATGTGAAATCAACCTTCCCATCTGACAATGAGCCTTTTGTTTATAAAGTCACAGTCACCTTGGAACCAGACCTTTCTTCTTTTCAAAGATTAGAGGCTCCCTGCTGCCAAGAACTAGGGCCTGAAACCTGTAATGACGGATGAGCTGCTGAAACATTTGTGGTTAGAAGTCCAGGCAGGAGTAAAAGAGGAAGGAGGAGAAAGAACAAAAATTTAAAATCATTCTGTATAGTCAATTTTCACTTTTGGCAGCTTTATCATTTTAAAGAGCAGATGCCGATAATTGAAAATACATAATCAAAGCTGGTAAGAATTTCTTCTGTTAGTTCCACCCGCTCTGAAATTCCAGAAGATAAGGACCAGGTCTGCAAGTTCTGGGGGAACTTGAGGTGGTTTTCATGGATTTGTTTAAGTCTTAACATTTCTCCTATGAAATCTTGGCAGCGGCTTCTTTGGAAATATCAACCAGGTCAGCTGTGAATGTAGGAAGCAATCCTAATTATTTTAATCACCTACAGAGCTTGTTGTTAGAGATGTGCATGGACTGGCATTGAGTGGTTCGGTTCCAATCAAACCAGCTATCCTTGTTTCGGGTTCACTTCAAACCACAGAGTGATTAGGTTCCCATGCAAACCATCCAGTTCTCCGCAAACCTGAGGCCTTTCTGAATAGTTCACTTCCACTGTGCTATCACTGGGATGATGGTGACATGACATGCACACGCAGCCACATTTGGGGTCATCGGAGGGGGCCAGCCAGTGGTGTAGAGGTGTGAATGGGCTGCACCAAAGACGAGATAGGTGGTCTTTGGTGAAGGTTAGTCTACTTGTGGAGAACGAAGTTGTGCTTCACGCATAGTTTGCATGTAGGGAGCTGGAAACCGCCCCTTCAAGTGCAGATGTTCCATTTGGGAGCGTATTGCATGCAAACTATGGGGCTAAGTTCAGAAAGGCCCCAGACTAGCACATCTCTTATCTTGTTTGAGGATCTTGGCTAGGAAATAGCTATATGATCCCTCTTTGCTTGGTAGGTGTGGTCACCCAGTAGACAAGGATTCTCTGGGTGCATTTTGGGTTCATAGGTATTTGTAGGTGCCTCTATCAGAAAAGATGCTACAGACTCCTTTAAGCAGGTTTCAAAAGAACTGATTTTTATCACGTGGTGTGACCATAGGACCATACCCAACAGACATTGTTTCTTAGCCTCATCATCCAGCTGAATCTTAGCCATTTTGTCAGCTTTTGTGAACTGAAAATGCACCTTTCCCAGTGGTAGAGCATCCGTTTTTTGATGTAAGAGATCCTGAAACTGTGGGAAGTTGTGGTTTGCGTCTCCCCATGCACAGCCCCATATTTATTGCTGAACTGAGATGCTGAGGAACCCTTGCTAAAGTGTCCAAACCCCAAGGATTATGGGAACTGCAGTTCAGCAATATCTGGAAGATTAAGTGGCATACAGCCGTGTTTTAGACAGACTGGATGGATGAAATGGACCAGAACTGGCTCTGTATAGGGCAGTATTCCTAATTGGTCCTCATTTGAATCGTTTGAGGCATTCAATAAAATTACATAAATGGCTCTGAAATTTGCTTGGTTACAGTCTTTCAGGAAAGGCAGGTTGTATCTCATCTCTGTACTCACCTCTTTCCAAAAGACAAAGATAGTGCCGCTGATGATAATGGTTGCTGACAGCAATATCTTCAGAATCAGAGATCTGCTCAGAATGGTATCTGTGGTGCTCCTAGGAGGCTGTTTGATGGCATCTTTGTCCACTGGCTCCACACCCAAACTGTTTTCCAGCCCCGGAGGTGGTGACCAAAAAATGCATATCATGTTATCAATAGAGGTTGCACAAGCCATTTACGTTTACTGCAGAGATGATCCCTAGTGGTTTGTAAGGATGGCCCAGAATTCCTAGCCCTACATGATCATATCACACTGAGTTTTAGGAGCTCATTCAACGGGCTTCTGTCTACTGAGATTATGACTGAACCAGCCAAACTGGATCCTAATGCAACCTGGGTGGGTGGGTGGAACTGTGAGATGTCAGTCTGGGCAAATGGAATGGAAAGCACTAAAAACTTTGCAAACAGACCAGGAATTTATTATTATTTTTTACTGTCCACCTTTATTGGTATGCACAATAGGATGTGATTTTTCTTTGGATACTGGAGGGCATTTAGACTTTTGGTAGAAGGATTCTAGCATTCTTAGAGGAAATGATATTTCACGTCTTTTTCTGAAAACCAGTAGAGCAAAATCTTTGGAAATTCGTATTTTGGATTTCTGGGTTGTAAATGCAAGCGTTGATTATGTGTCCCTGTAACCCAGTGTCCTGTCCTTACCTTTGAGCTGGAGGGCCATCCATGATGATATTTATCCATAAGATCTGCATTGCGTTGAGTGGATTGGGCAAATCAAAGATTGTTGACAGAGCGATTAAACTCAGTGCTGAAATGCTCCTGCCAAGAACACAGAACAAAGCTGGAAAACTTTGCTGACACCTTGGGGAACCCAGGTTTGGCCTGTTCTTGTGAGTTAAACCGATAATGACTTACGTGCTGAGCTGAAACCGAACAAAATTCTTAATGTTGTAGAAGATTCCTTTCCCTTCCTCAATTGCATCCCTGTTGGAAAAGAGGAGTTTCGTGACTGGGTCGTTGCTTTGACAACAATCCAAATTCTGCAAAACCTCTTGTGGATTATTTACATGGAAGGACAGATTCTGAAGTACATTCATAAGTACAGGATAAAAAGCTTCTTGACAGGTTCGTTTAACTAACTTTTTCAGTTGTGACACTTCCTGTTTCAACTATCTGCTGGGCTCGGAATTTACACAGCAAAATTTGCATCTCCAAGAATGTACATTTGTCTCACATACAGCAGCTTCGTACATCATAGTTTTGCTATTAAACCATGGATAAAACTAGGACTTGCTGTGAGTAGTGTGATCCTGGAAATTGCAGTAATGCAACTTGGACTCTGAAGCACCACTGACTTACCTCTGTGGACTGCCTCTCCTCTCTGCATGCTCTTGACTGATAGAACGTATCTCTCCTTCACAGTGTCACTGACTTATAATGGCTCATACTAGGGATTTGCACAAAGGGCTTTTTTGGCATTTGATTTGTAAGGGAACAAATGTTAGAAATTTTTTATAGGTTCAAATAGATTCCCTTTGAGTGTGGTAGGATTGATAGACAGGCTCTGCCCTCAGTGGTTCCATTGACCTACGCTCATCAACTGGGTTTTTCTTCTGCAGATTGGGTTTTCCTTCCCTTGGTAGATTGGGAATGCAAAATTCACTCAACTGCAGTTTTCTGTAGGTCACAATTGCATATTGCAGTTTTGCATTACACAACCATTTTCTGGAGCAAAACCACAGTATTATATAAGAGATGATTGTGTTGCCCTGGACAAAGGCATCTGATGGGCTTCCTAAGAATCACCTACATGATGGCTGAGAAGTCGTCATCCACTAGGATCATGTTTGCGGCTTCCTTGCTGACGTCCGTTCCTGCCTGTCCCATCGCTACCCCAATATCGGCCGATTTCAAGGCTACCGCGTCATTCACTCCATCTCCGGTCATCCCCACAATGGCACCAGCCTGCTGCAGAGCCTGAAGGAGTAATAAACACAGAATTGCAGAAGATGGGTGGACACATCAGTTAGAAGGGACCTTAGAAATCATTTAGCTCAGTATAAAATGTGTGTGCACCACCTAGTTGGATTCTGCATGGCGATAACACATTTGTTTCTGAAAAGTTATTCAGTTTACGCTATATTGTCTTGAATGCCTGGTAAAAATAGGCTTTGAAGTACACACTAAAGAGAAATCCTTTGTGAGGGAGCCCTTGCCGTAACCTGAGAGTTGGACACATCTCAGTGTTACTAAGAATAACAAACATGGACCGCAATCTCATCTGACAACTCTGAGAGCACTAGAAGTTTGAGGTCAGCAGCATGTACCTTTATTATTTTAAGTTTGTGCTTTGGACTTGTTCGAAAGAAGATGGAAACCTGATGAGAAGAAGAAGAAAGATCTATGTGAGGCACTTGCTGGTTTAAGAAGATAATATTTGCTACAGCTTTGGAGCCCCTTATGAAACCATTACGTTTTTGATCGTTGACGACAATGCGGAGTCTGTAATATTCTCCAGCTCCTCACCAGACATGGCTTTCATCCTCCCGTTGCAGAGACCAATATTCCTTCCTGCAGAATAAGAGAGGATAACCTGTGGTCCAGATTTTAGCGTTCAGGGCAGGGTGTGTGGACTCCCTGAAGTGAGTTGGTTTGTGTCCTTCATTCATTGGGTAAAAGGCAAACAGAATGAGAACCATCCATGCAACAAGCCAAAATCATTGTCTTTGCTGCTGGTTAACCGTTATTAGTCACACCTTCATTTGGGTTATTAATCAGAGAGAAGTTAGGAAATTTTGCTCACCAATGGCCATGGCTGTCTCTAAGGCATCTCCAGTTATCATCTTCACTGACACACCTGATTCAATGAGAACTTGAACAGCTTCTTTTACACCATGTCTTGGTGGGTCGATGATGCCCACAAGACCTAAAAATGTTAGTCTGCCAAGCTCTGGTCCAGAAGCCAAGGCAAGGACTAGGCAGAGAGAGAGAGAAGAGAATGGAGAAGGATATCCCATATTTCCATTTGTAAACTGTCTAGCAAGGCAAGATATACCCAACCTAGATTGAATCCTAATGTCCTCCATGCAAAAATGGCACCTACAGCTGGTGAGGGGGCTGGTAAATAGTCATAAAGTGAGTCCACCTACCACTTCTAGCTTGTCAGAACTCAAGCTTTAGTTCAAGATTAGCTACACATGTTCATGATCCACAAAAACAGCGTATTGCTATAACCTTAATGGTGCCTCACGACGAAGGCCACTATTTAAACAGGACATTTTTTCATAACCACCTCCATGCATGCTTTCATTTGTGGAAGATCAATGTGTGCATCATTTACTATGATTTACCCCCAGGCAGTGTGGGGTCCCCTATACAATGACCAAGAGTAATGTTCAGAAAGAGATGCTGCTGGGTTCTCAGGAGCATGCAGGTGGCCTTTGGTAGCCAAATGACAGGTTTTATTTATTTATTTATTTTGTTGAAGAATTTACATCCTGCCCTTCACCACAAGGTCCAAAGGTGGGCTACAACAATACTTTAAACAAATCTAAAATACAGAGAATATTCTTCCAACATAATTAAAATGTAACCCTTCCTCCCTCTGAATGACCCACATGAATCTTAAGTCCCACAGACTAACCCCGTAAGCCAAGGGATCCCATGCGCTTTTCCTCTTGAACAAAGACAACTTTTTGCTGTGGTGTCAACGGCAGTGCAATCCCGCCACTGTTAAAGGTGGTACAGTGTTGCATCACTTCTTCGAAGGCTCCCTTCATGAAGTAGACTTCCTCCTGGTCCTAGAAGGCAAGGGGTTTAGCAAAATCTGTTAAAGCAAAGTTAGGTTCGCCCAGCCAGAAGGCCTGTTCACAATTGTCCACGGTTTTAGGTAACCACGGAAAGAGACGGAACATATCCCCCGGATATACAGGGGTCCGAATGTATTTCTAAAACATTGCCAGAATCCAAACTAATATATATTTGTTAAGTAGCATGTCCCATATGGTTTTATGCCATCTTGATTTAGTTAAATTCTAATTATCCGTATACAATGCAATACAACACCACATTCTATACAATAAGTAGTGTGAAAAAGATTGAGTATGCAAGTTATTTTTATGCTGGAAAAGTTATGGCTGTGCTGGTCAGTGGATTATTAAAATGCCTGTGCCAGTATTTCTGTGCTTTAGAGCATTCCCATACCATTTGAAGGTAAGCAGATTTTCCTTGACAGCCTCTGCAACCAGTAGTTGCTGATGGAGTCAGAGTTTTTCAGGCGGAGAAAAAACAGGGACAGCCTAACTCCAGCAGTGATACAAAAGGGATGAAATAGGAGAAAGACACCGTGTTGACTTCCAGTGGCTCAACATTACACTGGTATTATATGTAGCAGCTGCCACCTGTAATCTGGGTCCACCAGAGTGGTGGGATCAGGTGAGGGTTTGATCCCTTTGACCACCCTGAATTTATCACATAGGGACAGAATGAAGATAGAGAGAGGGAAACGTCAGGATCAGAACGTACCTGAATACCTTTTAATGAGACTCAGTTCTGGCTGGGAATACTTGGACACTGGGTAACAAATGATACAAACCAAGTTGCTTTCTTGTACCTGGTTTTTCAGAGAACATTTGACGGCCATCCATTTCTGCTCTGAACTAAACGGAATCTCCTTCTTTCTTCTGTAAACATCTTTTGTATTGTTTAGTTCCATCTAAAGCAAGTAAGGTTGTAGAGAGAATATTCACTTGCAACAGTACAGCTGGAATTGCACTGCATGTGTCAAATCCAAAATCTGCTAAAAATCCAGGTGCTGAATGAGGCCTGGTGCCTTCCAAGTCAGTCACATTAACTGAGATTTTTTAAAAATACGTTCAGTAATTTTTATGTATAATTATATTCATAGGGTTTTTGCTTTTTGCTCCCTTTGAATACAGAGAATACAATTTTGCTAATTTATATTAACTAGCTAAATAAAAGCATAGGTCGTGTACATCTACAGCTAGTGTAGATAGTGGCTGAGAAGCCAGCCTCATACTTTCTGCATATCCTTGCCTATTGTGCCTTTTAATAGATCCAGAGGATGAAAATCTGTACAAATGTAATTCTATATGATCCATTCAGGTGAAAAATCACTTAGTGGCACCTAAACAATTCAGCTAGAATTGAGGAGAAACTGAATCTTTCATTCAGCCAACAATGGCTGCTAAAATAGATGTGGTGGTAGCAGGAGGAGGTGAACCCAGTTGGCATGGCATGTTTGGTCCTAACCGAAACAGTTCGGGGTGATGAAAGGAGGCCAAGAACATTGGGTCAGTTGGTGTATCAAAGGTCACCAGTCCAGTTTTGCCCACTGTCACTGGACCCACACATAATCCAATTTTATTGGGATTTTCAGGTGAGAAAAGTGTCTCCTGAAAAACTGACCTGCCTTATGCACCTTGGGAAGAGATGTCCCATGGGCAGAAGTGGCCCACCATTTGCTCAAGCAGAAGACGAAGACAGTGCCTTCACCTGCTCTTGATTCCCGTCACGTGGCCTTTAGAGGCATCCTGCCTGTCTCTCCAACCTGCAATGACTTCCCCAAGTAGCAACATAAATTTTACCACCAACCCAGAGATGGACTTCCACTTGCTAAATCTAGAGCCACCTCTTCTCATTTACGCACACTCAACAGCTGGAATCCAAGTCTCCATCCTTATCCAAAATACTCTGTAAGGGTCACTGTTTCCTGAGAAATCTTCCCAAGCTATTCAACACCAATGAGGAAGGTGTTCTCATCCAGAAACAAGACTACCTTGCCAAATTTAACACTTTTGTGTGACTTAAAACATAAAGAAAAAAACCTTTATGAAATACGAGAACACAAGAGGGGCCCTGCTGGATCAGGCCACAGCCCATCTACATGATCTACATCTACAGCATTCTGTCCCACACAGTGTCCCAACAGTTGCTTATGGGCATTTCCAACAGAAGACAAAGGCAAAGCCTTCATCTACTCTCAAATTCCAGCAGATGGCCCCCAAAGGAATCCTGCCTGTCTCCCAAGCCTGGAGGATGTATCTAGGCATCCAATCTAGTATCCATTCATACGCCATAAGAGCTGAAGGATCATAAAGGTACACCAGGAAATAATGTTTATGGGCACTTTTGCCTGTGAATCATTTGCTCTTGGGAATCATAGCCAAAAATGCTGGGTCAGCTTGGCCTTGATTTTCTTTAGTTATACTAGGGAGGGAATCATGGTTCTTTTTTCATTTTGATAAATTACTAGATCAGCTGAACTTGAAATCATCCCTCACTCTTGGCAACCACTGCAAGGCAGGCTATTGTCCTTGCAAATGAAATGGAACCCAATTAAATCTGAAAGTAATGAGCATAAGACTCATAATTGCTGTCCTACCTTCATTCCCAAGGCTATAAGGGCCCCTTCTGTTGGCTGTCCCATCATGGTCGCTTTTCTGATTATTGCGTTATTGGCAACACAACCAGCCTGAAAGAGATCAATATTTATTTTTAAAACAAACATTTGCTCTTATTGATCAATTTGTCAATTGATCAAGACGGTGGGTTAAAAACTACAGCAGTTTAGCAAAATAAGTTAAGTTCTCAGACGTACACTAGAACAACCATTTGGAAGGCTTTTTTTCTGTGTCTAGGGTTGGGATGCTTTTTCTTAAAAGGATGACTGAAAAAATAACTGTCTGATCACACCCTGAGACTTAGTTTGCTGTGAAACTTTTCTAGGCCAGTCCTATTTATTTACTTACTTACTTACTTATATTTCTATCCCGCCCCATACCTGAAGGTCTTTGGGCAGGTAACAACCATTAAAACAACAGATTAAAAACAAGATACACGTTACAACACTTTAAACATTCAACAAATGTGGTAGTCACACCCTGCCAGCACGTTCTGACTGTCAGGGGGGCTGTAGGAGAATGGAGGTCGGGGTACTTTCAGCAACACCCTGTCTGTCAGTCTGGGCATCTTGGCCGCATGTCTTTCAGTGCTTTGTATAGACAAGCACATGATGTAGAAGTCTTGGCACTGGTATCAAAAGGGCGCATACTATGCTCTTAACGACGGGCATCTTCCCATGCCTTACTTTGCACATCAAATCAATGCCTCCCCTTTTGCTGAAACAAATCAAGCCAAAATAACTTACCTCCACTAGTTTTCCCACAGAGATATTTGAAAATTCTTTGATGACTTCTCGGGACGGTAAAAGATACACACTTCCATCTCCATTGTATCCAACCCCACTCACCTGGGAAATGCAGTAGAATAATTCACAGAAGTTCCCATTTATGGCCAACTAGTAATATTTATATAGCATGGGCCCAGTTCCCATTACAAGCTTAAAATGGTTTTCCTAAACCGAAATAATAGAACCTGATGCTAACACGAATTTGCCTGATCCCATTACTTTCAACTTAATCACGTTCGATCCGGATTCTGAGGATCACATGTGGCTTATGTGACTCAAGGGAGGGGGGGACTCAAATGGCTACTTTCTAAAAGCCACTTTTCAGGGCTGCCCTGGTCTCTTCCTCCTGGTGTGAACGTGCCACCCATAACGGACTCCTTCACAGTGCCTGGCTGGGTGGCTGCCACTTGCCTGGGTGGATGAAAAACATCATCGGGCAGCCAGCAATTCTTTCCCCTCCTCTCCCCTTTGCCCAGGGCACACAGCAGCAGCGGCAACTCAAGCCCCCTTCGGCCACTCACCTCCACAGCCACAGCCTTAAACATTCACACATCTCAGTGAAACTTCAGCTGCTTTCCTCCCTTTTCCCTTTCTAAAGGTCAGAACTTTTAGAATTGTGCAGAATTGCAACACTGTTATCAGGTGTGAAGTGGGTGGATTGCTACAGTGTAACGGCTGCTTAGGGGGTGGATTTTTACAGTGAAATCACTATCTTTGGAAGCAAGCTATTGGTGGAGGGAAACCCTAAACATGCATTCTCATCCCACTAAAACTGTACCATTCCCACAGCAAGAAATGTAAAACGTTTCAAGCGCACGAACCGGAGCGAGACCTGTTGAAATGAGTGTTAACATTTACAACGCTTTGGGGCGATTTAACACGCGGAAAGTGTGTTAAGCCAACCTGATGTGGGAACTACGAGGATCAAAACTGTTTCGAAACTGTTTTAAGCTTGTAATGGGAACCGGGCCAAAGGTGTATTTAGACTTTAAGTTTTCTAGCTTGATTTTCCAAGAACCTTTAAAAGGCTGATCATAGGAAGATCCTCTAATGTTATCCAGACAATAACTCCGTGAGGTTGGTTGACAATCAGCTACCAGACCCAAGTACATCCAGTGAGCTTCAGGCCAAAAGGAGAATTCTAGATATTTATCCAGCTGTTCCCAAATTTGTGTTGGACTATAACTCCAACATAACTCGTAGAAAAGTATGTTGAGAGTTGGAGTCCTAAATATGGAGATCCAGGCAGGGAGTGTTCCACAGACCTCTGGATTTTGTAGATATTTGTTTTTGCTCTCCATGATTACTCTTTGGTCTGCCTGGTATGAAGTGGTCATTTTGCTTTTTTTGCCAGGGGATCATTCCGTCTTAGCTACATCTCTGGACCTTGATTTAGGAACCTCTAACCTAGCCCAACAGAATCATAACTATAAGTGAGTGAAGCCCCAAAATGTTTGGTTGGCTCCTGAGCTTTGAGTGTATTACTGGTGTCCATCCTTTAGGTCTCTGTCTGTGTGATATGAGGGCCCACCTCAGTTACCTTGCCATGGTCTCACTCTACCTTAGCTGGAACATGCCAACTCTCTAACCACTATGTTCCATTGACAATCATGACAGCAGTTAAGACAGTGGTTCTCAACCTTCCTAATGTCATGACCCTTTAATACAGTTCCTCATGTTGTGGTGACCCACAACCTAACCCTAACCGTAACTCCCAACCATAAAAAAAAATTTGTTGCTACTTCATAACGATGCCTGTGAAAGAGTAGATCAACCTCCAAAGGGGTCGCGACCCACAGGTTGAGTACCGCTGAGTTAAGACATTCAGGAGTGAACAATGGAAATTAATGGGGAAACTGAATTTGTAGTCAGCTGGAACTGAATCATACAGACTTGTGAGAATGTTCATGCCTACGAGCAAGTTTGGTGTGTATTCCAAAGGAAAGGAACTCTGTGACTATACCTCAGCCTTAAATCCATCAGAAGTGACAAGTTGGGTGACTGTCATCTCATTTGCTGTGAGGGTCCCTGTCTTATCGGAGCAGATAACATTGCAACAACCTATGAAAGAAGAATTAGTGAGGAATGAGGATGCTTGGGCATGCGTCCTGTTGGCCACAGTAGCCAGCCAGATGCCTTGAACAACCTGCACGCAGGCCTTGAAGACAGAAGCCTTCTCTATCTCCTTTTCACACACCTTTGCCTTACCTAGGGTTTCAACTATCGGCAGCTTCTTCACGATGACTCGTTTCTTCGCCATTCTCAAGACACCCAGGACTAACGTCACTGTGACCACGATGGGGAGACCCTCTGGGATGGCAGCCACTGCTAAGCTGCATACATACAATCATTTACCACTGGGTTTATACACCACCACTCTTACTAATGCCTGTAAGGAAGTATACCCAAGCATCAACCTGTTCCAATATTCCAAAATAGGTTCAGGGTCTCTGAACTGGTTTTGTGAACCAGGCGGAGCAACCGAACCAGTTTGGCACATTTCTGATTCCAATAAGTCATTTCCATTATTTCTGAAAGTTTCAAATATCCTTTCTTTGGGATTTAATGGTAAGAAAAGTAAAAAGAAAAATGGAAAGAACTGGCGGGTTGGGGAGCACCTAAGATATCAGTGTTTTTAACTCAGAGGTTAATCTGGCTCTAAGCAAAAAAATAAAACAAGACAAACCAACCCTTTTGCAAATAATTTTAAACAGGAGGCCACAAATATTCAGAGCCTAATCTTAAATAGCTGAAGATTATAGGTTAATTAATCTTTAGCTGCCTAAAGGATAGTATATTGAAAAAAAGAAAGGAAGACAAATGAGTCTTATATTTCTTTTTCCCTCTAGATGCAGCACCTTCAACCAGGGTCAGAATGACCCAGGTAATGGGCCAACACACAAAGTACTAGAGAGCTCAGCTATATGTGACCCATCTGCCCCAAGAAACATTTATGGTTTTCAAATAGCTGTCGGTCAAAACATTCTCTCCATGCATAGTGCACTAAAAATAAGGAATGGGAAAAATATGAAAAACTCTCAGTCTCTTTGGAGGCTGTCTGCCACTTACCTTTGTTCCAGAATAATATCCCTCATCTGTGCATACATTTGTGTGGAACAGAAAGCCCCTGCTCCATCTGTATTAGATGCAGCATGTTCCAGATCAAAAGGGCCTTGATCTAGATCACCTCTCCATCTGATGAAACATGCGTCCCAGCAAGGCTGGTCCAGATTATGGAGGCATGCATAAGGCAAGCCTCCATTTCCCAGACTACTGAAGGTCACATTTCAGTGGTTCTCCCAACAATGACTGCCGAAATGGATCTCACGATGGCTTGGAGTCCAGCCCCAAAGCTCAGGCAAGCTTAGAGGTGAAGACTGGCCTAGATCAGCATGGTCATGCAGATGCTGCTGTTCTGGACCATGCCATGTTCTAAACTCGTGGGTTTCAGTGATCCAGACCCAGTGGCCCAGGATAAGGCACAGTGAGGACAGAAAGACCCTTTCTGAGTTGTGTTTTGTTATTGGACTTATATACAGAATTATATCAAAAAACAGAGGAGCAAGCATTGTTGTCCCTAAATGCTATCAAATCAGCTCAGTGCCTGATAAATGCTAAGACAAAGTCATGTAGATTTTTGGATAACAGTAGGGACATTATGGTTTGCAATTGCTTTCTTTGTGGATATTTTCTGACCCTGTGGTCCAGCCTACAGCACATAGTATTCCAGGTGATCCTTTTCTGCAGGGGGGCAGCTCACACATTGGGACCATGTGGGTTGGGAAGACGGAGCATCAATGAAATGACATTTGCAGTAACTCTAGTGCCCCTAGAACTCCCTAGATTTTAGTGCAGTGATTTCTTTGCATAGCCTAGCATGTCCTGGCTGCTCAAACCAGGACTAATGTATAGATAGTATGCACTATATATTAATGGGACAATATATTAAAAGAAACCTTAGCCTTCTCACCTTACTCCAATCGTGAACATGTCAAGGAGGTGCCTTCCTTGCAGCCAGCCAATCAGCATAAGCAAACCTTGGAAACAACACAGAAGCCATTTTGACTACATCACAATTATTGGGAGTCCAGCTTGAAGTTGGATTTCTTGAGCTAGGCAGGCTGGTGAGTCTGTGCGCCAAAGATTTTAAAAGAGTTTTAAATTCTGTTGAACTGAACTGGCTCAGCTCAAACTGGGAGCTTTCATGAGTTTCCTGTCGAATCCTCATTGATTCTATTTGAGTTGGGACTGATCCCTAGAAATGGCTGAAGGGTTCTGTTTGAACCTGAATCATTCAAACCTCTCTGAGTCCCGTTCAACTGGTTTGAAAACAAATATGGTGCATCCTTACTGCAACACTATATATACATTCACTCACATCTTTAAAAAATGCACAGAATGATGCACATGCGATCTGTCTCTGAATAGATAAGGAAATAGGTGCATTGAAAAAAGCAAGTAGTTTCTATGGCAGGGAGCAAGTTATTAGATGTGTTTGGTTAAACTCACCAATGATGCCAAAGGAAACAAGAGTAAGTTGCTTTCCTAGTTTATCCATATTTTTCTGTAGTGGTGTCTTGGGGCTCTAGATGCATAAATTCAGAGGGAGTGAAGGAAGGAAAGAAGGGAGGAAGGAAGGAAGGAAAGAAAGAAAGCGCCTCTTAATGGCAATCCAAAAAGTGCTCTTGTACACACATTTTTCTAGTGAACACGGAGATGGAATCTGTGAGCAGCAATTCATGTAGGAGAACTGATGGTGGGAAAAGAGCCCAAGTTCTCCAAAAACTCCATTTTGATCTGCTGAGAGCCGCTGAGAAAGATTAAAGGCAAGATCTTAGCCTGTTTAGGTAGGCTAGCAAATACATATTTGCATTTTATATATAGTTGAATATAACTAGAAAGCAAAAGTCTGCACAAACGGATCGGGTTCTAAATGGAAACTAAATATTTTTAGCAGCCTAATCTTCAGACCATCCCTTGTTTCACACAGATCGTCAAGATCTTGCATTTCAGACAGGAGTTGGGTCCCTTGCAACTCTGGTGGCAGTGACCAGGTTTTCAATGTGTCGTCCATGCATTAATCATAGTGATGATTGCAGAAACGAAAAACAACAGGGTCCTGTTTGGGTCAATTTTTCATGCATTTGCATCCAATTTACTCTCCTAGTGCTGATACGTAAAACAGCACAGTAGAGATGTGAACCAATGTTTTTTTGACATTCTATTTGAATCAAATTGAATAGCTGAAAATCCGATTTGATTTGAATCTTTCAAATTCGAATTTAACAAGGTTTGATTTGTGTTTACCAAATTTGAATCTATTCGTTCAATTTTTTTATTCAAATCTGCACATATAAATGTTGACAACATTTGTATGTGCATGTATGCATCCGTACATGTCCGTATGCATCTCGTAGTTACCCTGTATGCAACCCATTTTCATCCCATACAGATCCGTAGTTATTCTGTATGCAAGCTGTTTTCATCCCGTATGGATCCGTACACATGCGTACAGATGCGGGAAAGATATGGATCATCAAGTACGCATCGTGTAGGAACCCGTACACATACGAATGTCTGGATAATTCGAACAAATAGATCCGAAATTTGAAATTCGGTTTGAATGTTTACATTCGAATTTTGGGACATTCTATTTGAGTTCGAATGTCAAAATTCAGCACATTCAATGAGATTTTGAATGCCTACGAATATCTCTCCAGCACAGTATCTATCTGTCATTTGGGCTGCATCCCCAAAAGACTTATTTACTTCTCCACTGTCACTCTACTGTCACTCTATTGAAGTGGACTTTAAAAGTGCCATGCAAATCAGGAATAAGCGTCCGCATGAGGCTCAGGAAAATGCGTGTTTTTAACGCACCTTCCGTCCCCATAGGATCCCTGTTTTCTTTGCGCGCATCTTTTTCTCCCCGCCCCTGCTCTTGTTCATAGGGTGCTAGCGGGAATGGGGAGGGACTGCGCTCGGTGTGGCCACAACCAGGAAGACAATCCGATCAAGTGCAAAGGAGAAACAGCAATCGCCTCTCTGTTCGTCTCCCAGATCTCCCCCCCCCCGAAATGGCTTCTCGTGCTGGAAAACATTCACTCTCACCACTTTCCCTGTTATTGCTTTCAAAAATCCACCCTGCCCAGCGCACGAGCGCTCATTCACTCATCACTTTCCCTGTTATCACTTTAAAATCCACCCCTAGCAATAATCCACCCATTTCACACCTCACAGCGATTGCAACAATGTTGCAATTCTGCGTGATTCTGGCTCTTTAGTTCTGAGCTTTAGAAAGTGAAGCTGCACTTGTGTTTCTGCTGTGTGTGCAGGCGGCAATCCCTGCCCCTTTTGCCACGGAGCGTCCTCAAGGTAAATGTAGCGAGGAAAACCCGCGACTTACAGAAAGAGCGCTGGAAGAGTTGTTTAAAGTGCATGTATTTTGTCGCGCGATTTCCATGTTTTGTAGCGCTGGAACCTCGTTAAAAACCCTGGCTTGGGGGTGCTCAGAGGCAAAAGGAGAGTCTTGGCAGACTTTTTATTCCTTGGGGACAGCCCCTTGGTGGTGTAGGTTAGTAACTTCTCAAGATCTTTCTAATTTAGGGCAAGTTTTTACAGGCATACCTTCTGACAATGGATGAAAGCCCCTTTTGTCTTGTTCCTTCCTTACCTCTTCCTGCTGCATCATTTTGAACACTTCTCCAAACTGTGAGTTTTCACCTGTCCCAATGACTATACCCTAAAGGAGAAGATTGTGGAAGGCATTCAGAAAAATAAAAATATATATTTTCTTTAGACTCTGGTAGAAGTTGTCAAACGTGCACATTTTTCACTGAATTAACATTGGAGACACACTGACACCAGTGCTCTCTCTGTTGTTTTAAAATAAAACATGGAATTTTCCTCCCTAGACTGCCCAGTACCAGTGAGGTAAGTTGAACTGGTCCTGGGTTTATTTTCACTTTATCTAACCCAAAAGCAGATTTTCTGATGCTTTGTGGAGATGTTCTTTTACTTGGAAAGTAGATTGAAGCTGAATTTAGAACCAAGGTTTCAAAAGAAAATCAGCCAGCAAAACCCTTCTTCGTGATGGAAAGGCATGAGCTACTATTTACCTTTCCTTTTCCATAGCGTACTAATGTCCCCATGAACGCCACATTGGTGAGGGTCATTATATCTCCAGGTTCTGCTAAGATGGCGTCATTCTTACCACAGGGCTCAGCTTCACCTGTGAAACTGGACTCGTCCACCAAGAGGTCTGTGACCTAACAACAACAAAAAGAACAAGAAGACTGTCCATATTTTCTTTGTAGTATTTCAGAATTTTGCCCTGCACTATGTTCTGCTACTGTATTAGAGACCCCATTCAATTTATTCATGTTTTCCTCACCATCAGAAAGCAGTCTTGGTGTGATTCTGGCTGTGGCTGCATTCTGTTTTATTTTGTGGACTTTCCACCCTCCATTTGTACTTTCCTGAATGGAAAGTCCACAAATAAAATGGATAGAAATGAAAAGGTGTGAGCAATCAGACCTGAAGGTGGACTGAGGAAGGTTTAAAGTGAAGTTGGGACCATGGACTCTGTGTATAGACACTTCATGTGAAGTATTTCGCCAATGCATGCATGGATGGAAACATAACACTCCATCATCCTTGAGTGTGCAACATGCCCTGAAAGCTTCCAGGACAAGTTTACAGGTGTGTGTCAGTTCCCTCTTCAGTTACCCTTCTGCTTACCTCTATGAGTCTGATGTCAGCAGGCACCCTGTCGCCCATAGAAAGGCAGACAATGTCTCCAGGTACAAGTTCTCGGGCTAGAAGATGCTGCATTTTGCCTTCTCTCATGCTGCATTTTCAGAGGGACAAACAGAAGGCATCAGCAAGTTGAGAAGATAGCAGAAGGGCTTGCTTGCGTAAGTGACAGACAATCCAATAATCTTTTCCATTCTCAGACTTCCCCTGGGAGAAAGTCAGACAGACTGAAAGGTCACAAGAAGGGTTCTCCAGATGTCCCTCAGCTACACTTCCCATCACCCCGAGGAAGTCTGGGCAACAAGGTATGGAATCTGCAGGACAGCAACATCTGGACAACGGAAGTTTTAGATCCCTGAGGCCATGCTCACGCCATCATTTTAAACCTCCAGTTCATCTTCATACCTTTTCATTTCTATTCATTTTATTTATGGACCTTCCACCCTCCATTTGGACTTTTCTTGGATGGAAACTCCACAAATAAAACACATACTGTAGAAATGAACAGGTGTGAGCAGTCAGATCTGAAGATGGACTGAAGAAGAAGATTTGAAATGAAGGGGTGACCATGGCCTGAGTGTCACTTTCTGTCTTTTAGCACTTTTTACTCAAGAACACTTCACCGTCAACCAATGGCCCATAAAAATCCCTCTTGAATAATTTGTTGAAAGCTATTTCTGGCAGACCAACAAGAGCTTCTGAAAAAGATTGTGTGTGTGTGTGTGTGTGTGTGTTTAGTAGGAAAGCAGATATCCTTCAACCAGGTTGCCTTTTTGTCTACAAAGTACCAGCAGACAGGGGAGGCACAAGGAAAGTAATGTTATCACATATTGTCTGACCTTGCAGAGCAAACGGACTTCCTTCACACTTAATCACCAAAGGCACAAGGTATTTGCATTTTGGTTAACATGCAGAAACTATTTGTCCTTCTGTTGGAGAAGGAACTAGGCATTGATCCAAGGACTGAAACTTGGACATGCATCATTCAAGCCTATATAATAAAGTGCAAATGGCCAGCCAGCAAACATAGGACTTCTGGGGGGCGGGGGGAAGGAGGGGAAAAGACAGTGAAAGAAGTTTGCACAAGGAACAAGAAGATGGTTGTTTGTAAAGTAATCCCCAAGTCCTAATCTACTGATGTGGACTTGTGACAAAAGAAAGCACAATTTCCTGAAAGTTCTGATCTATTAACTAATAGTGAGGGAACTGGCTCAGCTGTGTAGTTGTGAATGAAAAGTCCCAGGAGCGCTTCTAAACTTGATGATGAGCAAAGAGGTGAACTTAGAATGAAGGGTGTGCAAAATGTTTTAAGTTAAAGGATTTCAACTGCACGTGAGTGATTTCACGTGGTTTGAGCACAAAACAGAGCAGCTCTAAAAAGCAGAGCTTCAATTCATGTCAAAACAGCCGCAACAAATTGGGTTTCGTTCCCCTTTCAAGCATCTCTTTTTTTCTCTTCTCAATTAGGATTGTTTTTTAAATGCCCTAAGATTACTCTCAAAGTCTGGAGAAAGGGATGAATTACTTGACTGGCCATTTCTTTTGTAAGTTGAGTGGTAGATAGTGCTAATTAAGCTTCCCACCCAGCGTTGGTGTCTCTACAAGCAACCCAGTGGGGTACTTTGAGATTACTTAATATATGCAGTAGTGTTCAACAAAATAGAAGACAGGTTGGTGCATATTCCTAGTCAGGAAGCCAACTGAGCTACATATTTATCAGCAAAACACTCTGTTTGATTTAATAAGCATGAAGATGGACCTAGGACTTCTTGGATTTCACATTCATCATTTAGCTAGGGATTATTATAATTCATAGAGCAGCAATATCAGTTCCAACTACTTGAAGAGCTGGAAAAACTTTGAGTATGAGATTTGTCTGACGTCTGTGACAAAAAGGAGCTTCTTCACCTAGAATTAATCATTTACTATTTATGTTCCTGCAGGGATGGTTTGCTAATTGCCCTTTTGATTTAGGTTTTCATGGTAAGGAAATTCTGCAGTTATGAAGTGAAATTGCATGGCTGTTTCACTCTGTTAAGTTTATTTTGATTGCAATTTGCTTCCGTTATTGATTATATATTCCACTGTCCTACTATTATGGCTTCTTTGCTGAAGGATTGTGGGAGCTGTATCTTTCAAATCTATGTCCTGGTCTTCACTTGTGGTCTTAGAATGAATTAAAAAAACAACTAAAACATCAACAAAACTCTACTGGTTAAAATGTAGATGTTGGGAAAACCAACAATAAAAATAAAAAAGGGAGCAGAGCAGCTATCCTAGAACTTCAACACATAAGAAGGTGTGATTTTAAAGAACTGGGTTAAGGGGGAGGGCACCTTTGTTCCAGAATCTAGGAGCCTCCACAAGAAAGACCTTTCCCCATGAACCCAAAGGGGAAATCCTGAAATTCGGGGTTACATGAATGATAAAAAACAACATATGCTTTTACATCTTACCAGTTGCATTCAGGAGGAACCAACTTGTTCAATTCTTCCAGAGATTTTTCTGACCGGTATTCCTACAAGGAAAGAATTTCAGCATTTGCTTATCAGTGTTTTGTTCTGGGCAAATAGTAGGGACAAAAACCGTTTGTTGCAAAAGGAAGGGCATACCTGAATGAACGCCACAGTTACTACAATGATGACAGCCTAGAGGAAAGAAAAATGGACACTGTTTATGGACAATATATTGTGGAGTGCCAATAGAGACAGCATAAATATATGTAGCAAGCTTAGGTTGAACCTAGGCTGTGTTTCTACTCAGGTTTGTCCCCATTACAGATTGGCTTCCCGCACTTTCCAAGAAGAAAATAACTAAAAACCACAATAAAAAAACAACTGAAAAAAACAGATCTCACTCCTGGTTTGGTGCTAAAACCCTTTATCTTTATTCCTTTGGGAACGGTACTGCAGTATTGGAGGCAGATGCGTCACAAAATGGGTGGGGATTCACCCTGTAGGACAGCCCCTTGCCACCCTTTCTTTGCAGAGGGGTTTAAAGTTTCCCACAGCAGGCCACTTCACAGTTTCATTTTCACCCACTTCACACTGATAACAAAGATTCTCACCCACACTTCCCCTAATTTCTCCTTTTTTTGGCTGGGCTGGCTCTTTCCTGCATGGGTGGGTGGGAGAAAGGTGTGATAAAGGAGGAAGTGAGGGGAAGGCATGGGCAAGGAGGCTTAGGGAGGTGATTTTGTGCAACATTGTAAAATGGGACATTGGAGGAGGGGGGCATTGGAGGAGGAACGGAAGGGGGGCTCTGGAAGCGATCCCCATGGTCGTGCTTGCTAGAAATTAATTTTCTTGCATTCAATTCAGTACAAATCAAATACAAAATTTTTTGTGCACATCCCTAATATTACTTCCAGGAATGTTCAGCTAGCACTCATTTTGTTGTCTTTTAAGGACATGTCAGATGCATTAAAAATGCTGACATCCCACCAGCATCCACCAGGCCAACAGACAGACCCAATGTCATGTTGAGCTGCTGCTAATTTATCCCATTGTAATGGTGGTTTTTGGAGAGTGAAGGGATTCCTGCTCTTTCTTAAAAACTTGGCACAGCACTAGATAATTCATATGGGAACTTACTGCCTGTGTGAATATAAGAACTTGAATCTCAACACCCATTCTGGTTGAGGCTGGCATGAAGTGATGGGAAACTGGATTTTGGAATACTGAAAGTGCTGCAAGGTAACCCCTCTGCTCTATTCACTGCATCATGCCAAAGAATCTAGGGATGTGTTCCCACCTGAGCTTTTTAAAACAAAACAAACCCTGATGCAAATGTGTATTCTAGCAAATCCCACTTCCTTGGCTTTAAATCACAGTCAACCCCGATTCTGCTGTTCCCACAGAAAATGCTTCAAAACCGCATTGGGAAAAGCAAATCTTTTCCTCCCCGCCTTTTGTCAGCCAGGGTGCCCACCCCTCTCTCCTGATTGGGTTCGATCCTGCAATAATGTGGCCAAGGGTGGGGAATCCCAGCTCCCTCCCTGCTCCTGCCATTTGCTGATGCTGTTTGCTTCCCCATAGCAAACCCAAACCTTTGTGCAAATAGATCCCCTTCGAATGTGGTAGGATTCACATTCAATACGAATGTTCAGTATGAATTTGATTCAAATTCCCATTACAAATCCCTTATGAATCTGTAACGAAGCTCCGTATGAATGTATCGTAACATTCTATTCAAATTCAAATGTCACTCTTTGAAATGTGCCAACATTTGATTTCAATTCCAATGTCCAAATCTGTGTGAATTTATACGAATTGTACAAATTTTGAATATTACGAATATTCGTGTATATCCCTAGATATATTTCATAAGCAAGGTGCCATCACCAATGAGGTCCTGCCCAGGGACTGCCACTGATTTTATATCATGAGGCAGAATAAGGTAGGGAAGGACCTCAGGAGAAATGACAAGGCTCAGGCAGGCACATACTCAAGAGTATCTAAAGGAATTAAGTGTGGAGTGGTCCATCCTCATTTTGTACTTTTCCTCTCATTCCCTCTTCCAAAAATCTAAAGATTCCAAGAGACTTGGTGTCTCCAAGATGGAGGACCTCAAAGGCATTCTTGCTATTGAAAGAAGTCACGTACCAGTGCAATACTCACAGCGTCTTCATATTCTTTTGTTGTGACACTTACTAAAGCAGAAGCCAGCAGCAAGAGAATCAGGGGGTTCTTAAACTAAGACAGAAAGGGAGGAAAGTGGCTTGAGAACTTTATTTGTTTCTTTATATTTCTATCCTGTGCTATACCTGAAGGTCTCAGGGCAGGTCACAGTAAAATCACAATGAAAACAGATACAAAGTGTGACTGGAACAATGACATGACAACGCCTGAATGGGGAGGAGATGTTCCTTCAGCCGAAGGCCAGGGCAAAGAAGTGTGTCTTCGCTAGTCTTCTGACTCAACGTGGAGGGGAAACTGTTCTATAACCTGGGGCTACCACTGAGAAGGCCCCCCTGCTTGCGCTGTGCACAAATTATTTTTTTGTATTCAATTCATATTGAATTGAATGCAGAAAATTCGTATTTCTTTGAATAGATCCCCTTCTAATGTAGTGGGATTCGAATTTGATCCAAATTTTCAATCCCATACAAAGCTTCATACGAATGTATTGAAACAGTCAATTCAAATCTGGCCAAATTTGTATGAGTTTTGAATGTTATGAATATTCATGCACATCCCTACCTTCCACGTGTTCACATCCTCCTAGGTACTAAAGGCAGTGGGACCACCAAGAGAGCCTACTTTTGGAGGTGTTCCTTTAGATATTTGTGGCCCAAGCCATTTAGGCCCTTATAAATTATTGTTAGTCCTCTGAGCTGGGCTCCGAAGCAAATAGGCAGTCAGTGCAGTTCTTTTAGGACCACTGTGATGTGTGTCTGGCCAGCAGTACCAGCCTAATTTTCCAGTTCACAGTAAAGGTGGGGTTGCTACAGCTCACCGTCAGAACAAAACTACTGCTTCTGACTTGACTTTTCTGAAACTCACAGCAAGCTCTATCTCTTCCATTATCGCATGCCTACAAGGGCTGAGAGAAATTGCCCTTTGTGATACCTCCAGGAGGAGCATGCTTTAGAGAAACGTGCCCTAGAGATACTTTCCAGAACCTTGCAAGAACCTCAAGGAACCTCCTTTCTTAAGACTTTCCAGCCCTGAGACAGAAAAGATCTCTCTGATTCCAATATCTGTTTCCTTCATGGGCTTCTCTCCGACAGAAATGCTAATTTTATGAAATGCTAATTTACAAAGCCCGGAGAACTGGCCAACTCATATCCAATCGCCCTTAGCATGGCAGCTAATAGTGCTGAATAGCATAGGCTTTGGAACCTTGCCATTGGGCACTCCAACGGATAATGTATGTGGGGCACATTTGTCATGAAGGTTCCTGAAGAACAAGCTGGACAAAGTCTGCAGCTGTTGAGATTAGCATCTCTTGTTTATTTTAGGAAAGCTTGAGCAGGAAAACTTTTAAAGATCTGATTTCCAAGCTGGGAGGGAGCCAGCAGAGTCCCCAAGAAGGCTTAGGGTGGTTCTGTTGCCTGTTTTCTAATTTTTAGCAAGATGACAATCATGATGGAAGAAGGAGAAGATAATGTTTACATGGGTAAATATGTGCATGTTAGGTTAATTGTGAATAATATAATAATAATGTGCATGTGTTACAGAATGTATAATTCACTGAATTGATGACAAAGGAAATAAATTAATAACAAAGCATAGAAAAAATGCTGCCCCCCAGGCATTGGCAGTAAATCATGCTTTTTAACTATTCCAGAGTAAAGGTGGGCAACATCTGGGCAACATTGTTGAGCAAGTGCCTGCAACTGTGCTGACATTACACACATATCTCGGTATTTTAATGGTATGAAATAGCCAGCAGGGCATGCGTGGTGGCCATTTCATCAAGTCCAACCCCTCCTCAATGTGGGATTTCCTAAACCATTCCAGACAGATGTCTGTCCAGCCTCTGCTTGAAGACCTCCAGTGAAGCAGAACTCATTACCTCCTGAGGCAACCTGTTCCATTGACTAATTGTCCTCATTGTCAGGAAGTTTTTTCTAATATCTAATCTCTGACTTCCTTGAAATTTTATACCGTTGTTTCTAGTGCTCCCATCTTGCATAAGTGAGAATAGGGATGATCCTTCTGCAGTGACAAGCCCTTCAGATATGGGAAGACCACAATCACGTCTCCTCTCAGTCTTCTCTTCCACAGGCTAAACATTCTTAGATCCTTCAACTGTCGCACACAGGAAATGGTTTCCAGATCACTAACCATTTTGGTAGCCCTCCTTTGGACTTGCTCTAGTTTGTCAGTGTCTTTTTTGAACTGGACACAATACTCTAGATGAGGTCTGACCAAGGCAGAGTAAAGAGGAATAATTACTTCTTGTGATGTAGTCTCTATGCTTCTCTTGATATATTCTAGTGTCTGGATCTCATATTAGTGCGGGCAGGCCAAATAGCTATGGCTCACCATTCATTCTTCCAATGAGAAGTTGGGGACCAAAACTGCAAACCTACTTTGCAGGCAGCTGAGCCATATTAGCTTCCACAAGCCAGCTGCCTGCCTTCCCCAAACCAATGTCTCTCAGAAGGCTAGTTCCTTACCTGGTCTAGATATTTCTTCCATACCGGTTCAGGGTTATCTGCTTTAAATTCATTCCAGCCATGCTTGATCCGACGGTGCAGTACTGATAATTCAGAAAGGCCTTTTTGTATATCCACCTGGGGGTACCCAAGAGAAGAGAAATAAGTCATGCAAGGATGAGCTGTAAGATGGAAAGTCCATGCAGATGTTTACAAGGAAAGTGTTAGATTCTGTCCAATGGAACTGCAGATTTATCTCCAATTGTGGGAAAGTACAGGAAAGTCTGTTCTGAAAATTGGGGGTCACCTAACTGTATGGACACAGTTTCCTTAGAAAAGACATGGAATGTAAGAGGAATCTTGCAAGATCAGGCCAAGGTCCATCTAATCCTGCATCCCGCCTTGCACGGTAACCCATCTAGTGCTTCAGGACATTCTCAAGCAGAAGGCAAAGGCAGAAGCTTTGTCTGCTCTTGACTCCCTGCAGCTGGGCTTTAGAGGCATCCTGCTTGTTCCTCCTGCCTGGAGATGGTATCTAAGCATCCATTCTAGTAGCCATTGATACACCTGTCCTCCCTGAATTAAGAGGAGCCTTGCTGGATCAGGCCACAACTCATCTAGTAAAACCTCTAGGGCAGCAGTTCTCAACCTTCCTAATGCCGTGACCCCTTAATGGAGTTCCTCATGTTGTGGGGACCCCCAACCACAGGGGCTAAGCAGCTGGGAGGTGGGAGGGAAGGGTGGCAGGAGACTTGTTGCGACCCCTCTGAAAGGGTAGTTTGACCCCCAAAGGGGTCCCGACCCCCAGGTTGAGAACCACTGCTCTAGGGATATGTACAATTACTTGTAACACTTGAAATCTGTATGAATCCATCTGAATTTGGACATTCAAATTTTGAATCGAATGTTGGCACATTTGAAGATTGTCATTTGAATTTGAATCAAATGCTTTGGAACATTTGTGTGAAGCTTCGTTACATTCATGAACCTGGGGAGGTGGGAAACGGCTGCATCAGTTGCAGCTGCAATGGATCCAGAGTGGATTTGGATTGAGAGCGGATTCACAGTGGATTCAGGGCGGATTTGACGCGTTCAGAGCAGATACATAGGGGCTACGTATCGGATAGGTAGGGGATTTGTACTGAAAATTCATACTGAATTTGAATCCTAGCAGATTCAAAGGGGATCTGTTCAAACGAATACAAATTTTCTTGCATTTGATTCAATATGAGTCAACCCCCTCCCCCAAAAACATTCATGCATGTCCTTTCTCACTTAATGGCTCACCACTTACTCAAGATATACCCTTCCCCTGCTCTTGATTGCCTGCAAATGGCCTTGAGAGGTGTCCTGCCTATCTCTCCAACGTTGACATCCGTTCTAGTAGCCACCAATAGTCCTGTACCCCATGAATTTGTCTGTCCAATGACCCTCTGGGTGAACCCCCCAAAAAAACCTCCCCTTGGGGGTCCTTTGTCAAACCATATTGCAAGCTGATGCTGGGGATTAAGCCTATGACCCTCTGTTTTCCAAACAGTTTCTCTACTGCAGAGCTGTGGTCACCTCCTTAAGTAAACGTCTTGCTTCAAGCTAGTTGCAAAAAACTAACAGGAGGAAAACGAAGGTCTTCCACAGCTGCCCCCGCCTGCTCCTACACAAAAGAAGCTGTCATCGTTGGCATCCTACAGAAAGGTGCTTTCTACTTCAATTGGAAATGAGAACAATGGCAGCTGAAGCAGAGCTCCTGCTCCAATGTTTGCTTCGCTGACCTTGCTTCCTGAGCAGGGAAGTTATGTTTGCAAATGTTTCCTGAAATTATTATAGCTCTTTCACTGCAGGGTGACAAGTAGCTTTTAGCCTATTGTGCAGAGATATCAGGGAGACATGTGAATAGATCCAGTTAGCCTCTCTTTCGCCCAGGCACATATGCATACATGCGCACACGCACCTTCCTTCTGAGACATTTCTGAATTCCCTCTGCGACTGTTTCCCAGTTCTGACCTGTAATATCTTTGCCAGCTCCTCCACGTGGCACTTGCATGCCTCCTTGGGAAGCAAAGCCGCAACCTCTTTCTCTTGCTCCACCGATTTCAGGTCCGACTCTTCTTCAGCCTAAAGATGGAGGCAAACGAATTTGTTTATTTATGTATTTTTTATTCCATTTTGTTTGTAGCCTGCTCTTCCCCCAATGTTCTCAGAGAAGGTCATTGCATTAAAAAAAAAAAAAGCCTGATAAAAAATAGAGCAAGGCATCCTTGGAATATTTTTTTAAAAATATCTTTATTAATTTTTCCATACACTCATAATAAAAATAACAACACAGATAAAACACATCCCTCTACCCTGTGTTCACATCTAAGTTTTAATTCAGGTTCAGTCTACTTTCAGAATGAAAACACACACCAAAATGAACAGTAATTTTCTTTCCCCATTATCTAACTCAAATTCTGAGCTGGAGGATGCTGAAAGAAATCATCTCGTCACTCTGTTGGTGTGTTCACTCATTCTGAAAGTGGCCTGAAGCTGGATTAAAACTTAGGTGACAATGCAGCCTTTTAGTGCACAGAGTTGACGACAACATATGATTATTTTCATTTACTTCTGCTCTTGTTAATTTCATCTCTCAGAAATTCTGGAGCTCAGAGGCTGTGTCCCCATGCACATTTGGTACAGTACCGAATGTGGGATCGGCAAGGGGCGTCCCCATGCGTTTTGGATTTGGTCTGCAGAAAGCAGACCAAATCCCCCCCAAACTGTGCCAGATCAGGGGCAAATGTGGTACCTGCAAATACAAGTCTCGGCACGGTTTGGGGTCCGGCACGCATTGATTAGCGAGCTGATCCTGTGCATGGGGACAGTTGCGGGCTATCCAGGGAGGAGATTGGTGCTCGCTTCATTAGGAGGTGGAGTGTGCTTGCTGTTCCTGCCCTGTGCATTGGAGATTGCAGCCGCTGACATTTTAAAATCCCGATTGCCGAGGGAGGCAGGATACTGGCTTAATTTTTGTGCATTTTACACAGAAATATTTCCACCCCCGTTTTCTGATTGCCAAGGCAGGCAGAATAATGGCTTGATTTCTGTTCCAATTCCAAAAGATTTCAACCCCAATTTCCCGATCGCCAAGGCAGCCATGAAATGAAGGCTTGATTTTTTTCCTTTTAAACTTGGCGGGTGTTCTCACTGTTCCTGGTGGAGCGGAGGTGCGCAAAATTGCTCATGCGCCCAACTGCCGCTAAATCTTATGGGTGCTTTTGGTCTTTTGAAATTATTTATAAACTTATTATTATAAAGTAAGCTTTATTTTAACTTTTTTCCCGTGCCTTCCAGCCCAGTCCTGGCTTTCAGTGCCGCTAAGGGAGGGGGGGGGGTGCGGCACAGGTGTGGGCTGACATCAATCTGGCTTCCAATGAGGAGAGAGGGGGCGGAGAGGAGGCAGCACTGCTCCCCCATGCCAGGGTTTGGCGTGGTTTGCATGGGGACGTCTCCATCTGTGCCCAACCCGCACCTAGCCTGCATTGCTGGGAATGTCATGGGGACGGGCTGGGAGTGATCTCAGACTCTGATCCCGCTCCAAATGGCTTGCATGGGGACACGGCCAGAGTCCTGTCGAATAGTTCAGTAATTCCTTCCAATTGTCCTCTGTCTTGGAACGTAGTTTCAGTGCTTGGCTTTTAAATCTCATTTCCCACATTTTAAAAAACCAATATTGTCCCATTTGATCCTTATACCATTTATCTAAGGTCCATTTAGTAGTGTCCTCCCATCCCAATATACTGTAGATTGTGCAGCATATAGAAATTGATCAAACAGATACTATTTATCAGCTCTTGTTCTCCCTGTTGTCACATGAAACAAAGCTATTTGGGGGATTAATTTCACATTTATATTTAAAATGATATTAATATTACTCTGAACAATTCTCCAAAACCTTTTGATACCATCGCATACCCAGGCATGCTTGGAATATAACCCCCACAGGCAGGACTGCATTCAGAAGGAGAGAAGCTTGCCAGCAGACACCATCACCTCCACTGCCACCAAAGCAGGAGGCCCTCTGAAGAACCTCTGAGGTAGGCTTCGAGGTGGGATTGCTCATACACCAGTCTGACCTTCCCTTTGTCATGAACATTCTGCGCTGGGAAAAGATGGATGAGACCAGAAAGCTTGGGAGCACGAGGGCCACACACTGTCTCCCTGAGGTGGCCCTTTTGTTATGCCTGAACATAGTCCTAGCAGAGTCTTGGGGGTGGGATTGTTCATGAGAAGCCTAACAGTTCAGTTTCTATTTGCTGTTGTAAAATAGGCTGCACCACGAAGACTGGTGATGAATTGGGTGATAAAAATAAAACGTAAGGGAAGGAATAAAGGCTTAACATAGAAGAAGAAGAAGAAGAAGAAGAAGAAGAAGAAGAAGAAGACTGGGTGAAACCAGCTGGAAAAAAAAAAGCCATAGAACACAACTGCAGTTCTGGGTGGTCTGTCTGACTGGCAGAACAAAAGCTCTTTGTTGCAAAAGTCTAAAACAAATTAGCAAACAGTTTTTGGACACCAAAAAATAGAGCCATTTCTCCTGCTAGAGAAGATCCGTTGGGTATGTAAAATCTGGCTTTCCTTGAAGAGACTTCCTGTCTTTTAAGGTTTCAGACAGTAACTTTACTCAGAAGAAATAAAGGAAACCCAACGGAAGGCAGAAATTGGCTCTGAGAAAGAGAGGAGGGGAAAAAAAACAAAAAATGGTGAGTGCTTTTCATGTAAATGGGCACAAAGGAAAAAAGAAATGAATACATGGATAGAATTAACATTACAGAAGGAAGTAAACGTGTATGGGTGTATACTGTACATAGTTTTCAGTAAACCTAAGCAAATAGCACTGCAGAAATCTATCCAACATTGCCAATGACAGTTTACATACATAAGAACATAAGACAAGCCTTGCTTGACCAGACCACAGCCCATCTAGTCCAGCATCCCGTCACACACGGTGGGCCACCAAAAGCTCAACCCTTTGCCTGCTCTCGAATCCCAGCAAATGGCCTTAGGGGCATCCTGCTTGTTCCCCCAGCCTGAAAGATGTACTTAGGCATCCATTCTATTAGCCATTGATACATCTGTCGTCCATAAACTTGTCCAACCCTTCCTTAAAGCCATCTAGGCTGGTAGCTGTTACCACCTCTTCTGGCAGCAAATTCCATAAACCGATGACCCTCTGGGTGAAGAAATCCTTCCCCTTGTCTGATCCGACTCTCCTGCCCATCAGCTTCATAGATGCCCCCTGGTTCGAGTGTTGTGTGATAGAGAAAAGAAATTTTCTCTATTCACCTTTTCTATACCATGCACAATTGTATATACTTCAATCAGGTCCCCTCTTAAACGCTGCCTCTCCAGGCTGAAGAGGCTTACACATTGCAGCCTGGTTCCAGCCCCTTAATCATTCTGGTTGCTGAATGGAGTCCTTAGTCCACCACTCAGTTGAGCTATAGCTTTATTCTTCCATTATGAGGCCCCTTCCACGCTCACCATAAGTACAGAAGAAGCTGGTGTGGAGTGAGAGAGATCCTGCCCACCCTTTCCTAGTATACTCTGTCTACACGTAGGATGGAAACACGAGCTACCAACTCTACCACTTCTTTTGAGCCTTCATTTTAGCCTGTGCCTGGTTACTGATTCTGCATGGATATTCCAGAATATCCAAATATAGCGTTATAAGTAAGTGATGTCTGGATACAGCCTTAAATGCATGTGGATGAGACTAAGGGGAGAGTAGAAGGTAGGTGCCACCAAAGAGAAGGCCCAGCTATGCATAACTTCAAGATAAAGATCATAGTCTAGCCATTTCCAGAAGACCAGATGTTTCCCCTCTCTTGAAAAAGAGGAGATATCTGCCCTACTGTATTAGGTTTCAAGGCAGACACCGCTCTTAAATCTTTCTTGAAGTTAATCTAATCAATGCTTCCTTTTTTTATGGCCGACAAAAGTGCATCCTACCACCACCAGGAAGCAAAAGAGGTAAGTCTGGTGTGTTTGCACTCCAATCCAAGCTCTAAAAGCGGTGCCCAACCTTTGTCCTTCTTTGAGTAAAGTAAGCTAAACATAATAAAAAGGCAAGTCCCTTACAATGCAAAGAGAGATTGCCAGGCATGGGGATTTGCAGAGAAATTCTTGTGAAACCAGATCTGTGGAAGAACAGCCTGGAACACTATTGATCCTGCAGTCCTGTGAACTGGGCAAACAAGGAGCAGCAGTGGGGAAAAAAAACACACCCAAATTGTGTGCTAGGGGTGATTAGGAAAGGGATAGAAAGTAAGCCCCATTGTGCCTCTTCAAAAATCTATGGTGAAGACAGATGTGGAGGATTGTGTACAGTTCTGATCACTACACATCAGAAAGGAAATGGTGGAACTTGAAAAGGTGCAAAGAAAAAAACCCAGAATGGTCAAGGGTCTGGAGCATTTCCCTTCCAAAATTATCCTTGAATGATGGTATTTAGGGGGTAACCTGATGAAATATATAAAAAGCATGCATGGTGTGGAATAGATGGATCGAGAAAAATCCTTTCTGTATCACAGGGGGGAATCCCCACAACAAGTTTATTTCGCTTTCCCTAAACCGAAATAGTAGAACTGGATGCAAATGCGAATTTGCCTGTTCCCATTACTTTTAACTTAATCGCGTTTGATCCGGATTCTGAGGATCGTGCGTGGCGTATGTGACTCAAGGGGGGACTCAAGTGGCTACTTTTTAAAAGCCGCTTTGCAGGGCTGCCCTGCCCTCTTCCTCCTGGCATGGATGTGCCACCCATAACAGACCCCTTCACGGAGCTTAGCTGGGTGGCTGGGTGGCTGCCGCTTGCCTGGATGGATGAAAAACAGGCACCGGCAGCCAGCAATTCTTCCCCCTCCTCTCCCCATTGCTCAGGGCACACAGCAGCAGCAACAGCAACTCAAACCCCCTTCACAGCCACAGCCTTTAAAACAGAATCTCCAGGGCTTTCCTTTCCTTTCCCTTTTTTAAATGTCAGAACTTTCAAAGAGCTAGAATTGCACAAAACTGCAACATTGTTATTAAGGTGTGAACTGGCTAGATCGCTACAGTGTAGCTTTAAGGACTGGATTTTTATAGTGGCTGTTTTGAGGGTGGATTTTTTCAATGAAATCATTATCTTTGGAAGCAAGCTATTGGGGGAGGGAAACCCTAAACATGGATTCTCATCCCTTAACACAGTAGGGTCCCCACAGTAAAAAATGTAAAACGTTTCAAGCACATGATCCGGAGTGAGACCTGTTGAAATCAGGATTGAGATTCACCACGCTTTGGGGTGGTTTAACACGGAGAAAGTGTGTTAAGCCAAACTGCTGTGCGGACTCCGAGGATTGAAAATGTTTTGAATTCGAGATAAGGTTGCTGTGAAGACACGGCCACACAGTACTAGAACCAGGGGGCACTCTATGAAGCTGATGGGGAGGAGAGTTAGGACCTACAAGGGGATTTTTTTTTTACCCAGTGGGTCATTGGTCAATGGAAATTATTACCAGAAGAGGTGGTGACAGCAACCAACCTCATTGGCTTTAAGAAGGGATTGGACAAATTCATGGAGGACAGGCGTATTAGTGGCTCCTAGAATTGATACCTAGGTTCTGCCTCCACAATGGAGGGACTGGCAGAATGCTTCTGCTTGCCATTTTCAGGGAGTCAAGGGCAGGTGAAGGTTATTTTGTTTTTGTCTTCTGGGCTACTGTTTAAGATAGGATGCTGAACCAGATGGGCTGTGGCCTGATTCAGCAGAGATCCTCTTACATTTTTATGATGTAGGGTGCAGAATTAAAAGTATGGACCATTTCAAGACCTTTCATTTGTTTAATAAAAGAAGTCTATAGTCCTCCTGATTTGTGGGATAAATGGAAAACCTCCGGGGGTGGGGTGGGGTGGGGGAGGTTCTTGGAGATTGCTAAATTCAAAGTTGCATTCCCACTAAGTAATGGTCTTTAATGTGTGTTAGAGGTGAAATGGGAACAGGAATTTGTGTAGCATTTACCACCTTTTGTGCAAAAACCAGAATACAGCAGAAGTAGAGGACTGCAGCATGGATTTTACAAGCTGAAAAGGCAGGATGTGACAATAAAGTTAGCTATATTCTTTTATCATTTAGATAGCACAGATGAACATTGGTGTTTGCTAATAAACACATTTATTTGGAGTACTACACATAAGCAGAATTTTAAGAGATAGCACAGGCTAGAAACATCGTGGGAGTGCAGGAAATGGGGGCAGGATAAATTCAGTACCAAGTGGTTCCCTTGACGGTCTTTAAATGACTGAGTCCTGGTTTTGCCCGAGTAGCAGAACAGCTGGTTTGGTTCCAGAACCTCAGAAACAAAGACAAAACCAAACAACTCACCCCCCCCCGAATGGGAAGAAGGAGGAGGAGAAGAAGGAGAAGAAGAAGAGTTGGCTTTTCTACCTCGTTTTTCTCACCCATTTAAGGGGACTTAAAGTGGTTGACAAAGCTTTTCTTTTCTTCTCCCCACAAATTTTCTTGCATTCAATTTGATATGAATCCAACACACACAAAATTTCATGCATGTCCCTAGCCCAGAGGCCAGCCAAGTGCATGCGAACTTCCCTTTGTTTTTTTCTCATGCTTGCCTGGCTTCCAGGTATTTGCAAGAGAATGAGAGTGAAAGTAACTGGTGGTGAAGAGGAAGCAATCACTATTATGGGAAACCTGTCATCATAATGCTGGATTTCCCAGAAGAAGAAGAAGAGTTGTTTTTTCTACCCCACCTTTCTCACCCATTTAAGGGGACTCAAGCGGCTGACAAAGCTTCCTATTCTTCTCCCCACAACAAACGACCTGTGAGGTAGGTGGGGCTGTGAGAGCTCAAAAGAGAGCTGTGACTAGCCCAAGGTCACCCAGCTGGCTTCATGGAGGAGTGTGGCATTGAACTGGGAGACCTCTAGTTAAGAGTCTGGCACTCTAACCACAAGACCAAGGGTGTTTTTCCACTGTCACTAAAAGTACCCATTAAGTACCCATAAATGTGTACGTAATGGCATTTTTGTACCCATTAATGGGCACTTAATGGGTACTTCTAGTGACAGTGGAAAAACACCCCGAACTGGCTCACAATTGCATGCCACATTCCCAAAGGCCATTTGCAGGGAACTGAGAGCAGGAGGGGGTGTCGCCCTCACCTTCTGCTTGAGAAGGCCCAGAAACAACTGGCGGACCACTGTGTGAGATGGGATGCTGGACTCGAAGGGCTGGGGCTTGATTCAGCTTGGGATAAGCTTGAGAGGAAGGACTGGAAGACAGGTCAGTGCCTCCCACTTTCTTCTGTTGGGGTCTGGTCGCCCCATCGAGCTGATTCCAGAAGGTGCTCACTTATTTATTTATTTATTTATATTTATATTTATATCGCGCCCTATACCTGAAGGTCTCAGGGCAGGTAACAATATTAAAATCCAGCATATCAAAAGAAACAATATTAAAATGCAATATTAAACAATATTAAAATGCAAAACTAACACATTAAAAAACAGCACACTATTAGTTAAAACGGTAGCATTTGCAGTGGGGGGCAGGCAACATAACCAAAGGCCTCAGCGAAGAGGTGCGTCTTCACCACCTTCCTGAACCTAATCAGAGAAGGAGCCTGACGCACCTCCGGGGGGAGACTGTTCCATAGCCTGGGGCCATTACTGAGAAGGCCCTCTCCTGGGTGCCCACCAGCCTCACTGCTGAAGGCGGTGGAACAACCAGGAGGGCCTCCCCTCCAGATCTTAAGGCAAGGGGAGGTCGATATGGGGTAAGGTGTTCCTTTAGATATTTGGGGCCCAAGTCATTTAGGGCTTTATAAGTCAAAGTTAACAACTTGAATTGGACTCAGTAGTGAATTGGCAGCCAGTGCAACTCTTTTAAGACTGGTTAACACCATGGCGGCTGCATTTTACACTAGCTACAACTTCTGAACCGTCTTCAAGGGCAGCCCCATGTAGAGTGCATTACAGTAGTCCAATCTAGGGGTGTTTCCGCATTAGTCACCGAGAAACGGATCGAGGATCCATCCCTATTTCTGACAGACCCGAAGGGCCCTCGCAGATCCACACACGTGTGGGGAGGCCGGATCGGGCGGACAGATAGCCTGGGTGCTGCACAGAAGGCACAGCACCCATTCCAAAGGGCGTCCGGCCTCCTGTGCCACCGTCACCGTCACCATCCCCAGAGCCACAGGACTGGAGCAGGCAGCTGCCAGTTACCGTGTGCTTCTGGCAGCGTGCGGCACGCAAGGGAGGGGCTTGTTTGTTATTTGAAAAGTCCTTTATTCATATTGGTAACGGTTAAATTTCCTAGAGGTGGGTCCCGAGTTGGTAAACTTATATTAGATGGGTCGTAGCCCAGACAACTTTGGGAACCACTGTCCTAGAGGTTTGTATGTCAAAGCTCTGCACTGCTGCTTTGGGAAACCTGGCACTGTGGCTGGATTCCCCATAATATCAATATTTCAGCTTGTCAGCAAAGCAGCACTATTGTGGGAATGCCAAGAATATATCTGGTATTCCTCATATCATGCCAAGACAATTGTGGATTTTGCCAAGTGTCTGCAAGCAGCCTTATTTTTTGGTTTCTGGTTTCCTCCGTGGACTTAAAGGTGGCAGACGTCATCTGGTTGCCAGTTTCCCTCTCGAGAATCCTGTGAGGTAGGTGAGGCTGAGAGGCGCCGACTGGTGGCCTTTGTGGCCGTGCCAGGGTAGGCCCTCTCTTCTTTCAGGCCCACCTAGTCTGATGCTCCAACCGCTCTTGAAAATTTCAGCTTGCTGGGCTATATTTAATTATCAGTAAAGAAGGACACGATTCCTGGATCTTTTGCAGAAGGAAAGGGAATTCACTTCTAGAAGATAACAACCGGTAAAGCAGCAATGCCAATGCCAACATAGAAGCTCAGAAGGGTTTGGTGACTCCAGCGATTCCTGGGCTTTGGTTCCCAGGTATGTCGTGTTTGGGAAAGCTACTTTCCACTTCCCCAATTGCATAAAGCAGCTCAGAGTTGCCAGCAAGACAGATACGCCAGTCATGCCAGCTCAAATGGAGCTCCAGGGCCATTTCAGGCAAGTGTATCACTTCAAAGGCGTCAGCACTGCTAGGAGTGACAGCAAGAACATACCTCTTCTTCGGGTTCCCTGTCGCCCACTGGCTGGTATTTCCGGCTCGACGGCAGGTGAGCGGGACCCTTCCGGAACATGCCGGAGAACAGGTGCTTTGCTCCCATCTTGACTCGCACGGGTAGGGGTGCAGGGAGAAGGAGACGGCACCCGGAGCAGGTTCTTGCTTTACTGATTGTTTCCTGGATAAAAGCTCACATTCCTTCACACGCCAGGGATGTCGCCAGGGAAAGCTGATCCGTGGGTGTTACCTGGGGCTGGCTAGGTGAAATGCCACGCCTGCTGCTGCTGCTGCTGCTGCTCAGAAAGCGGCTGCCCAGGAGAGGCCAAATGCCACGCTCAGCCCTATTCAGGCAATGGGGAACAGTTGGCTGCCTTGGCAGGGAAGGCTGGCTCTGTGGGTTGGCAAGGTTTTCTAAGTGAGAAGCTAAGGCTCCTTCCTTCCTTCCTTCCTTAATCTCCCCTCATTCTTGCATGTCCTCCCTCCTTCTTCCCTTCTCTCCCTCTCACCTGCCCTCTCTCTCCCCCTCTTTCTTTCATCTCCCTCCCTCCCTCCCTTTCTTTCTTTCTCTTCCTTCCTCTCTTAATCTCCTTCACTTTTTCTTGTCCTCCCTCCCCCTCCCCCTCCCCCTCCCCTTCTCTTTCTTCTCTTCCTTACTTGCCTTCCCTCCCTCTTTTCCTTCCTTCCTTCCTTTCTTAATCCCCCTCACTCTTTCTTGTCCTAACTCCCCTCCCCTTCTCTTTTTTCTCTCCCTCACTTGCCCTCCCTCCCTCTTTTTCTCTTTCTTTCTCTTCCTTCCTTTCTTAATCCCCCTCACTCTTTCTCATCCTCCCTCCCCCCTTCTTCCCTTCCTCCCCCCTCTTTTTCTTTCTTTCTTTCTTAATCCCCCTCACTCTTTCTCATCCTCCCTCCCCTCTCCCTCCCCTTCTTCTCTTTCTTCCCTCCCTCCCTCCCTCTTTTTCTTTCTTTCTTTCTTTCTTTCTTTCTTTCTTTCTTTCTTTCTTTCTTTCTTTCTTTCTTTCTCTCTCTCTCTCTCTCTCTCTCTCTCTCTCTCTCTTTCTCTCTTTCCCATCAGGAAACATTGCCTCCCTATCTCCTTGAGAGCAGGCAGGGACAGTTCACCCAAAGCCTATGGGGAAGGCGGGGGGCAAGGCAGGTATCAGGAAAGCCCCTGCTCCGTCTACACCAGAGCAGTGCCTGGTTTGCTGCCTGGGGCAGCTTTGCTCCTCTTCCCTTTCTCTGCCTGGGCTGTCAGTCACCAGGGCCCCTTCTGCTCTCAAGGAAACAGATGAGTTAAAGGTACGTAGGTGGTGGGTGTTTTTTGCAGGGTGGGGCATCATGGTCACATTGGAAGACAGGCAGCACTCATATCGGAAAGAGGACGGAGCTTTGTCATACAGCACAAGGCAGGTGTAGGGTCTTTTTTAGATCCCATGTTGTTGTGTGGAGGCAGCCCAAGTCCCTTTATTTTGGAGGAGGGAAGGAGACGGGTTCAGTGGGATGGAGTGGGGCTGAAGGTCCAGACTTGGGCCAGAGAGATGGATCGGTCCAGAGAGGTGAAGGCAGGACGTTCACAGGTCCTGCTGATCCGCTCCGTGGTCTAAAACTGCAGACTAGTGTCTGAGGTCCCTTAATGCTCCAGAACTTTGGAAGTAGCAAAGGAAGCTTTAGCCTTAACAGTCACGGTCAGCAGAGTTGCTGCCAGCAGATTCTCCCTCTGGCTGCATTTGAATATTTGAATATTCGAAAATCCAATTTGAATCCGACAAATGTGAACATTTGAACCCGAATCGAATGTCTCCACATTTGGATTTAGACATTTGAACGGATTTTGGATGTTCTGAAACATTCGTTCGAATGATCTGAAACATTCGAATGTACAGATACGTATGTATTACAAAAATATCTGTACAAATATTATACGTAGCTGAATGCATTTGCGCTTATAATATGGGATGAAAACGGGATGCATATGGGATAAACTCGGATGCATACGAAATGCGTACAGATATGTACAACACATGCGAATGTTGTCGACATTTGTATCTTGAAATACGAATCTAACATTTGAACAAATAGATTCGAATGTTAGGGATTCAAATTGTGTTTTTTAGCATTAGGATTTTAAACATTTGAATAGAATGTTTTGATATTCAATTTGACTTGAATTCAAATGCAAAAAAACCCCATTCGTTCACATCCCTAATTCACACCTAAGTTTTAATTCAGCTTCAGTCCACTTTCAGAGTGAGAGAACACATCAGCAAACTCAGCTAACTCAGAAGATTCACCTTTGGGATAGATAACATAGAAAGAAAATGACTGTTCTCTTTACTGATGTGCTCTCGCTCTGTAGGTGGACCAAAGCTGGGTTAAAATTTATGTGTGAACATAGTCTCCTCAGCGTGGCCTGTTGCAAGGTTGGAAAAGAAAAGAGATTTATTTTCCTCTGAAAAAATAGGCAAGAGTCCCCACTGGGCAAGCAGCATTTATGGGGTGTATGTTTCCTCTTTTAGCTTATGGCTAGCAAGGGGGCTTATGGGGGCAAGGACATCAGTTGTGACATGTTCCAATTAGAGCAGTAACTTAGAGAAGGCTCAGTAAACAATACCAAACCCTTAACTGTAGAGGATGCGATTTTTCCTCCCCTTTGAAATTCTCATCTTCATGCAATTTCCATAAGTCCGGTCACAACAGCTTACATTGTCAGTCTACTATGGAAAATCTCTTTGAGGGAATCGTCTGACCTGTGGGCAACTGCTTGCATTGCCTCTGAGGACCCTGGTAGAAGTCCGTGGAGATGACAGGTTGTTTTTCTGATCTCCCCTGGGCAAGGAAATGGACGGCCTTTCAGTTTCTTTCAGGCCTGGACAAAACAAGTTTCCCGCGGTCCGTAAAAGAGATGCTTATCTAGGACAAAGCTGTTCCAGATAATTATGATGGAGGGCAGCTGGCGGGCAGGACAGGAAGTCATTAGTAGCCCAATGAAAGGGTTTGTGATGAAACTTTATCTAAGGACAGACCTTCCAAGTTAACCTCTTTTCTTTGGTAAGCAATCTGTCCTGAATTGATCCAGTATCTCAGGTTGACTGCAGTTATCTAAGTTTTGCAGGCTCTAGATGGGCAGGCTTGGCTTAGCTGGAGTCTTGTTTTCAGCTAACTGTGAGAAGCTGTCTGGTGTAGTAATCTCCAGGCTGAACAGTGTTCACCCTGGCTTCCCTTCCAGCCCCCACCTTAATTCTCAAGCCTCCAGAGTAAAAGGAGCAAGAATTTCAATAATTCTTTCTATAGACTTTTAGTACACTCTCTGTGCCACCAGTGTGCTGAATTCTTTCCACTCTGTGCAGCTGCCCTTAGGCAATAATGGAGTCTGCAAGGACATGGTTTTAAGAGTACAGCTTCCTTCTCTTCCTGCTTCCACAGGATGTGACATCAGAAGGACCTCTGACCTGCCCGACACCAGCTTTCCTCCAATCACGCCTTTTCTTTTGCTGTATCAAAGCCCCTGGGATTCATTAAAATGCTCTCTTTTTCCTACTGTCTCTCCTGCCTGAAGTCTCTTTATTTCCCCTCACCCCATTTTCTTGCCTGTCGGGTTCGCCATTAAGCACGTGGTGGATCACCAGGACTGTGTCGGTCAGTAGCCTGGGTTTACCCATCGCAACACCTGGCATAAGAGCAGCACCCCTGTCTCCCTGGCCGATTCAGGTTACGAGAGCCAGACTTGTGACAGTCCGGCTGCCATCAGATGGTTAGAGGAAAATGTAGGGTCTTTTTTGGGTCCTGCAGTTGTCTCTTGCTTTCCCTACCAGATGGCAGGGTGAAAGTGTGGGGTAAGCATGTGCACATACCCCTTGCTGGGTATTCTGCTGGTGTGAAATACCAGAAATGCATGATTGTCATCCTTATGTGTAGGTGCAGACCCATACATTTGCAGTGGTTATTTCCAAGATAGCATATTATCCTTTTGCTATTGCAGGAATATCTGGGTGATTGTCCTCAATAGCGATACCAAATGGTAGCCCCTACACATCCTGGGACTAAGCTGTGATTGTCATGCACACATGTGGCAATTCCAACATCATTCTGGGATTATCTCATGTTTTAGGCCCTGTCCAGATGGGGCTTTTGTCCTAATATCTTTGAAGCTCTAAAGTAGTCCTTGGGATTCAGACAAGGGCATTGACCCTGCAAGCGTCCCCCCAGAGTGTGAGAAATATGTTATGGGAAGCTTGGAGAGAAGGAGAAGACGAATTGGCTCTTGTACCCTGCTTTTCTCGCCCATTTAAAGCTGACAAACCTTCTGTTCTTCTCCCCTTTGAGCTAGGTGGGGCTGTGAGAAACTCAGAAAGAGAGCTGTGACTAGCCCAAGCCCACCAGCTGGCTTTGTGGAGGAGTGCAGAACTGAACTGGGAAACCTCCAGATAAGAATCTGGCACTCTAACCACAACACCAAACATCAAAGTATAAACAGTTCATCAAAGTATGAATTGTGTCAGAGGCCAACAGACTGCAGTTCATCTTTATTAGAGATGAGGGAGCCATTGTCCATCCCGTGGGAGCAAGGACATGGGTTGTGATATGTGCCAATTAGAGCAGTAACTTAGAGAAGGCTCAACAAACAATACTAAACCCTTAGTTGTAGAGGATGCAATCAGGTAGGTTCAGTCTCTTCTGCTCTGGATGTGGCAACATGCTTAAACCTTCTGTTTTGAGTGAGATGCATTTGCTTTCACAGTGTAGCCTGCTGGCCGCTATCTATTTTAGAAATATCTGTTGAAGCCACCAGGCTGGATTAGAGCAAGAATACCATTCAGCACCATTACTTTAAGAAGAACAGCTGAAAGTTGAAAAATGTGAGCTGACTGAAGCTATCTTGAAATACAGGGGTTGGGTTTTTTCAGTATTCATGTCCCATCAAAGGGTGCAGAAGCCAAAATTGGAATAGGCCACATGTGATTATCTGACCAAACTTGGTGGCTCACTTTGATCCTAGTGGACATACCTGCTCATTCCTCCAGAAAAGACCACAAATGTGACCACAACCAGATCTATCCAGTTTTGGTCACTTCTGGTGTGCTCTATACTAGGGATGTGTATTGAATATCCATCACATTTGAAATTTGTACAAATTTGTTTCGTTACATTCATACGAAGCTTCGTTACATTCATGAACCTGGGGAGTTAGGAAAGCAGCTGCCTAGTCACATTTGCAACAGATCCAGAGTGGATCCAGAGTGGATTGAGAGCAGATTTGACACATTCAGAGCAGATAATTAGGGGATACTTAGGAGATGTGTGGTGGGATTCAAATCGGATTCGTACTGAACATTCGTATCAAATTTGAATCCTACCACATTTTAAGCGTATCTATCTGAACGAATAGGAATATTTTTGTATTAGATACGATACGAATCAAACACACACAAAAATTCATGCCCTCCCTAGGTTATACTGCTGGCCAAACCTGAAGACCATTATTCCACAGAGGGACCTGGTGTGTCTTTCCACTGTCAAAAAGTACCCATTTTTGCACCCATTTAGGACCCATTTGGGTGTGAGCCGGATGATCCCATTTCCACCATGGCACCCATTTGAAACCCGATTGTTTCCACTGCCGCTGGGGAAATCCGGATCAAATGGGTACTTTCTGGCATTTAATCTGGATTTTCTGTAGACTCCATTAATGGGGTCTACAATGGGGTCTTCTGTGAGAAAATCCGGATTAAAAGGAACCTGTTTCCACTGGAAACAGGCAATGGGGTCCAAAGGAGGCTAGGGGGAGGGGATTCACCCACTGGGCCCCCCCTAAACCTAGGCTCTGAAGTTACTTTGAAGCCATTTTGAAGCCACTTCAAAGCCACTTCGAAGTCATTTCAAAGTCATTTTGAAGTCTCTGCAAAATATCTCCCGAGTGCCTTTGAAGTCTGTGCTGATCTTTGGAGTGAACTTCAGAGTGACTTCGAAGTGACTCCGAAGTGACTCCGAGGTCATTTCGAAGTTCACTCCGAAGATCAGCACAGACTTCAAAGGCACTCCGGAGCTATTTTGCACAGACTTTGAAATGACTTCGAAATGACTTTGAAGTCAATTTGAAGTGGCTTCAAAGACTGCACCCCCCTGCCCCCGAAACACCTGGGGTAACGGACCGACCCCTTGGGGGTCGATCCGGATTCCCCACATGGACGCAAAGCTGTTTCCACAGCAGCTCTGTTAGCACCCATTGCTAATGGGTGCTACACCTCCCATGGAAACACATTGGGTGCTTCCCTTAATCCGGATCTACTAGATCCGGATTAAGGAATGTACCCATTCCTTAGATCCGGATCTTCTTAGATCCGGATCTAAGGGCTGCAGTGGAAAAACACCCTTGGACCCAGTGAGATAAAATGGCCAACAGGAAGACATTTCTGTTTCTCCAAGCTCAGAGCACACTTCTTCTGTTTGGGCACAAAGCTGGTACTTATTTCCTACCCCTTTCATTGGGCACCTTCCCTTCCCTTCTCAAACAAGGAACAAGAGACTCCAGCTGAAGTTCAATTTTAATGCTCTTTACTGGGCTTCGGGCAGCCATGTTGTGGCTGGTGTCTGCAACACGTCCTTACATACCTGCACAGAGTTACATACCTGCACAGAGACCGCACAGAAGCTTGTGTGTTCATGGTTGTTAACCCTAAAGGTCCAAGAGTGAAGCTAAGATGGAGGATCAAAGAAAGAGCAACTGGAAACAAGAATAAGTCATGGTTTAGGTCTAGGAGCAAAACATAATGACCTAAGTTGGAGGAGGAGAAGCGTGGAGGCCCCGCTGTTGCCAGAAGGACCGAGGCATCATCTTGCATTTCCACACCTTGTCTCAACTTGCAAGGATGAAGGATCTTCTCGAATTAACCAAGATGCTTCTGTTGCTGCTGCTTCACATAACCCACCACACTGTTGGGATTACTTCCTGCAGACGAAAGATGGGCAGATTAGTATATAACATGCAAGAGCCTTTGAATTACATCAGATGCCTGAAAATTTAAGATGAAGGCTCTGGTAGCATTGTTACCCATGAGCCTCTGGGCACAGGCTCATGTTGGCCAAAGGCAATCAGTGGGAGGTCTGTCGTGCTTAATGTGCTTACGAGCTACCCAAGAGATCTTGTTAGCTCACCAAATGCCCAGATGTTCAACTATCTGGCTGTGGCATCACTAATGGCGGCAGGTATCCAAGGACCACGATGGCTAAGGATCATGGGAGCTGTTCCCCCAAAATGAGATAAAATGTTTCAAATCCTGCCTCAGCCCTACGTTTCGCTCTGCCTCCTGCCTCCACCTACTTGCATAGCTCCATTAAACTAGAGGGAGTGTAGACAAGGTGTTATGATCCCGAATGTGCTTTATACTGATAATCAATAAATTGAGGAACAAATTAAGTGATATCTGGAGGCAACCTTGGTCACTTAAGTCCAATGGAACTTTAACACATGTGTTGAAGATGAAACGCCAAGTCTTGACCTAAAAATCAAGTCTCAAGTGATTCTTTGTTAATTAGCATTCTTACCTTTGCCTCTGGTTTTCTATTGCAATTGTATTGTATTGTATTGTATTGTAATTTATTGTAATCTCTTTGGAGTACCCCCTTTTTCTTAAATGTAACACATGCATTTTCAGATGAACAACTGCTAGAATAAATAACAACATGCAGTTTACCCAAATCTGCTGAACGGCACATGAAGCACTGGACTCTTACCAAAATATTCCTTATAGTGCTTAGGTCTTAGATTCCATCCATCTGGAAGGGAAAAGCAAAGAAAAAGGTTCTTAGCTTTACTAAGGATATACCGTGCATCATGCCCTGTCTAGGAATTGTGGAGCAGTTATGGAGACATCTAGTGTCCAGATGCAGGAAATGAAGCAACACCTGAACCAGAAAGACATCTGAACCATCAAAAGAATGCTAGACAGAGGCTGCAGCTCCATGGTAGAGCAAACTGCCTGGAAAGCAGAAAGTCACTGGTTCGATCCCCAGGATTTCCCAGGAAGTAAGCAATGGCAAAGCACTTCCATATCTCTGTGAAGAAAACTGCATGGAGATATCTACACATGACTTAGTGGTCCCCAACAACAAGAACTAATGTCATTAGCCAATTCATGGAAGTGGGTATGGCTTAAGAGGACTGATCTGGATAAATACTGCCAACAACAGGTTTTGGCCAGTTGCACTATTTGGACCCAATGGGGGCTTGCACTTATAGGCCCTCACACTCATAGAACTGACTAGCATGTGAAGCCTCACACCAGTGTTTGGACTAGCATTTGGAACACTGTGGTGGCCTAAAGCCACTATGACTGCTGGCGATCACAGGATGTGAAACCCGCTTGCTAATGACATAGCATCAATCTCCTCCCCTAATAACCCGGGAGCATCCCCAAGCCTCCAAAATAATCCAGGCTTGCCTCCCGAACTGCAGCGAGAACAGTTTGCAAGGGGAGTTTATTTACCGCAGATTTGGGCGATTTGTTCTGCATGTAGCCCAGTTTGGGGGCTTTTCATGGGGACGCTCCGAGTCGAATTCAGATTCGATTTGGAGTATAGAGCGCATGGGGACGCCCCCTTGGAATCTGCACCAAGAAATGAAATGAGTCGCCAAAGAGAGAGAAGAGAGCAGGAGAAGGTTTGTCCTTGTCTCTGCTTGAGATGCCCGTGAGCATTTGGTGGCCACTGTGTGCGACAGGATGCTGGACTAGATGGGCTGTGGCCTGATCCAGCAAGGCTTCTCTTATGTTCTTATGTAGAGGATAGGATGACCAGATGCAGCCTTCTTGCAAATGCTTCCGTCACAACCACTCTATTGTGCATGTCTCTGCTTCTTAATGAGGATGCTGCCTTGCTCTTGCCTGATATTGTTTGTTTTTTTATGTCATATTGCTTTTAAAATCAATTTTAAAATTTATTTAAAAAAGGAAGCTTCACGCTCTTTCTTTTTTGTTTATTTGGTTTCATAGCAAACCAGTTAAACAAATAATTGTTCAGGTTTTTTCCTACTGAAAAAAGCCCTTTTCAGTGTCAAAAACACAGCAGACACAAACTATTTGATTGAATAGTCTGTGTTTGCAGTTAAAAGACTGGTTTGGCTCGAGTGACGTTTCCAGATATCTGAAAAACTGCATGATAGGTTCAAAGCAAACAGTAGGAAACACAAACCTTTTGATCAACTTTTTGAACACAACCCAAACTTTGCACTTTGCCTAATCTGTGCCACCTGCCACTGGCAGCGGGCGACCCTTGGAGGCTGTGCATAGATAAAGGAATCCTGATGCAATGATCTGATTTAGATGGCTTAGGAAATCCTGCGTTGAGCAGGAGGTTGGTTTCAGTGACCCCAGAGGTCCCTTCCAGCTCTATATATAATCTGTTAGCCCTCACATCCATGTAAACGTACCAGTGTTCCCACGAAGCTTGATGCACTGACCCCTGTTGGGGATGCCCTCAGCAGCATTGCCAGGGTTAATAATGTGGCATTCATACCCTGTAGGGCAATGTAGAGGCTCATCCCCATCTTCAGTGGTGCTGCAGGCTTCAGCTGTGAAGGAAAACCACCATAATAAAATAAATAGAACACTAATAATATATTAAAAAGAGCAAATATTCATCGTCCACCCCTAGCCAGCACAGTACCGCCAAGAACCATCTGCCAAGAACCTATAATTCAAAATGGCTACCCTGGCTTGGCTGTGCTCACTATGCCTGATGAGGGCAAAAGGCAGTCATATTGCCCCTGGTTCGTGAAAACTGAGGTTCACCATGGTTACAATGACTGAAATTTGGGGAAAATTGTTCAAAATGGTAAGAAAAAGAAGAAGAAAAAGAAGAAGAGTTGGCTTTTCTACCCCGTGTTTCTCACCCATTTAAGGGGACACAAAGCGGCTGACAAAGCTTTCTGTTCTTCTCCCCACAACAGAACACCTTGTGAGATGGGTGGGGATGTGAGAGCTCAGGAGAGAGCTGTGACTAGCCCAAGGTCACCCAGCTGGCTTCGTGGAGGAGAGTGGAATCAGACCTGGTACTCCCAGATAAGAGTCCGGCTTCTTAACTACTAGACCAAACTGGCTAGGTCAGATGGGACCTCAGGTTGACTTAGAGCTAACATCTAACATCGCCAGTGGAGAAAGTGGCAACGTCAATAAAGCTGTCACCCCAAATAATGCTGTCCATACCCTCTCCCATCCCTCCCTCTTTCCTCCCCTTTCCCAGATAGATCCATACCTTGTAAAACCTCCTCTGGTCCATCAAGCAGCCAACCATTTCCACCCAGCCAGCGCGGCTTTGGCTGAACCAACCAGTCTAAAACTTCCAAAAGAAATAATTCCATTATCAGGGATGAGCACATGGAAGGGTCAATGCAAGGTCCCTTCTGAGGTCATTGGACTTCACTTCCCATCAGCCCCATCTAACGTAAGTCAATAATCAGCAATGATGGGGGTTGTTAACCCAACAACTACAGAAAAGCACCAAGCTGGTTGTCCTAAATTCTTCTAGGAGTCAAAAGTCATAGCCTGAGAACTGTATCCACTTGCTAAGTGAATCTTATTTCTCTTCATTTTTATTATCTTCTTTACAGCAGATGTCCAGTAAAGCATTGCAGTGAATTAAAAAGAAATATTATGGGAAAAACAAGATCAAAATAGAGCCAATAAGATCAAAAACTGCTTAACAAATATCTTAGTAAATAGGAAAGTTAAGTCTGCCTGCCTGCCTGCCTGTCTACCCACCCATCCACCCACCCACCCATGCATCCATCTGACTTCCTTGCACAGATTTTACACACCGGCATGTATTGCCTGTTTTGGCCATTCTACTCCTCTCTTTGCTTGAAGGTGTAGAACAACAACAAACCTATTTTTTCTGACATCGTGCAAAAATTCTTCAAGTAGCACCTGTAAGTCTATTCAGAGTTCCTAAGGTAGAATGATGCGCACTTCACATCTTTTCTCCACCCCTCCTTTCTTGAAAGATGGCTGCTATTTCGGCAGTCCCACTAGAAGTTGTCCACTTTGTCTGCAGTCCACCCCAACGGAAAGGTCTTGATGTAAGGTGTGGCTAAGCAGGTCCAGCTGCCATAGTGCCATACTGGGGGGGGGGGTCCCATACCTGGGGGAGGGGGCACTGACTCCAAGCAGGCATAAATGCAGCCATTGAAGCAACAGCGCTTGTGTCTCTCACACTCTGAGTCCGAGCGGCAGCTGGGTACCTCACATGCTCCATCCGGTAAAGTCTGTGGAGGTGGTGGGCAGCGGTCATTCTTCTGATAGGGGTTCCCGTGACTGTGAAGAAGGTACTCATAGTCCTTCAAGGAAAGAAAGAGACCACATTTATGGATCTTTTTGTGAGGATAGTCACTTGGCAAAAACTTCCCAGTTCAGCATGGTGTATATATTTATACATTTTTATCTTTGGTGGTGCTTCCACTTACCCTTGGGTGGGACTTGTCAAAATGGTTAAGCTGCCATATCTTCATTTATGGTGGCTTGAGGTGCCCTGTGAGGAGTGACCCATCCCAGCAAAGGGTGAGACGGCCATCTGGTGTGCCTAATGTGAAGGACGAGGTTTCATGCCCTCCAGGAGAGCCCGTTGGTCATCTCATCATCGACCACCTTTGTGGTCCAAAATGGAGATGTTGGGGCACCTGTTGATGCAGCATACAAGGTGCTCCTGGCGAGGTTGCTACCCTCCTCGGGCCCTCTCACACTTGATATAATGACACGAGGCCTTTTCGCACTACAGTCAAACGGGTGTAGTGCAGTAAGGCTAGGCCACAATGGGGATGCTTTCTCCATTCACACCTAGGCAGGTAAGGAACATGTGGGCACGCATTCCTACCTGACTACGTGTGAAAGGGGAATGCGTCCCCGCGTGGCCTAGCCCAAAAAGGCTGGTGTGGGGGCAGGATGCCCCTCCCATGTCTACCCCCATTGGGTCAAATTCAACCCAGGGGCGGGCAGGCCTGTCGTGTTCCTTCCCCAGTTCCTGTGGGTTCTAGGGGACCGGATCGGGTCCCCTAGGGCCCACAGGAACCTCTCATGGGCAACCCCCTGGGCATGGGCCTACGCGGGGACCCTCACGCGCAGCACTTACCGTGTGCTCAGCGGGTTTTGAAGTGGTGAGCCCGGCCGGCGGTTCTGTGCGTCTGCACACGCCACCCATTCTGACTGACCCGTTCCGGTCCCTGAGAACCCATGGGAACCGGAGAAGGAAGGCAACAGGCCTGCCCAATGGGGCAGCCGGAGGTGAGGCCTGCAGCTGTCAGGGAGGGAGGGTGCGAATGCTCTCCCTCCTGAACAGCTGTGGGATGGCCGGACACAGCCACGAATGCCCTGGGTTGGGTGTAGAGCATGATTTCGTGTTCTACACCCGGAACGCGTGTGGGCACCCTGGGACGGGCTGGGGTGGTTCTGAATGGAACTGCCAGCCCAGCGGAGTGAACGCTCCATCCCATGGCATCCTACACGCGTTCTGGAGGCTCTTGTGCGAAAAGGGCTCAGGTGTTTGTATCTCATTAACTTTATCTTTATCTCCAGGGGTTTTGCTTCACTGACCTTTAGTACAGACTACAACTGCTTCTAGATCAGGGCACTTTAAAAGTGGGTTAGCTAGACAATTTTGCCACAAGCAAATCGTCCGAACTTGCCTCTCATCCACACTAAAGCCTCAAAGGCTTACTCCCATTTTCTGACTTTTAAAGTGGATTAAGGGCATAATGGGAGCATTAAGGTTTGCCATACCACCTCTGAACAACTTCTGAACTGCTTTTGACCAGTTCAATACTGAAATGTTCCAGCAGGTGGCACCAGCTGGTTACAACAACAGTCACACAGATAGAGGCATCAGCGCAAATAGCTACCCATCAAACAACTTTAATTTGCAAAAATTAAAAACAAAACCCTCAGTCCACTCATTGCATACTGCTTTAAAACTTTAATACTTTCCCTTTTGTTTGCCATATTGTTCCTATACTGTCCAAATCCTATCAAGTGTGAATTGGATACATAAAAACCCAGAAAGCCAAAATAACTTATATCCTTCCATTTTGTCCTCCACAGAGGTACATATTCAAGTTTTGCAGAAAATAATGTGATTTGGATTTCAGGCCTAGAGTCTCACATGGAAGAACTGGTGGAGATCACAGCCGGATCAACCCACTCGTTTCCTAGGACCAAGCGATACCTGGTTCTCAACATCTGGGCCATGGTCACACCTTCACATTAAACTTCCTTCAGCCCCACTTCACCTATGACTGCTTTCACCTTTTCATTCCTTTCCATTTTATTTGGGGACTTTCCCCATTTGGGGTACATTCCCATACAAGATTAAATGTGAATCCAGTTCTTTTTTAGGATCGTCCGATCCCATTTAAAATTTTATTCCCAGACTTTATGAGGACTATACTGCTGAAATCTGCAGAAAAAAAGACCCTGGAAAAACTGTTTTTGGTCCCCTTTTGGGTTGTCCCCCCCCCCCCTATCCTTCTGGCTAATGTTTGCTGTCACTGTTGGTGCAGCATTAGATGTGTGGGATTTTACATCTGGGAGAGTCTGTTCCCTGTCTTTCCCATCCCTGCAATGCTAGAGTCCCAGAGGTAAAAAAAAAAAAAAAAGTGTTGGATCTTTGAAGATAGATTTCCCCTTTCTATGAATGCCACTGTAATTATAAGAGATACATTACATTGTTTCAGCAATCAGTAGAGGAAGTCTTTTTTTAGCTCCGCTCCATCCTGAGTAGCTCATTCAAAGCAAAGAAGAAGGAAGGGAATCCCCTCTTCTCTCTGTTCAGGGACCACGATCCTCCATTTTCCTCCCACCCCTTGCTGATTTGAAAGGGAGAGACCACTTTGCCCTGTCTGTTATTTTGCTCAGCTGATTCTGAGCAAAGCTGCTGTCTTCCCAGTAACATCAAGCTCCCAGCATTGGCCCCTCCCTCCCAACTGCCTCCAGACGGGCCATGAAGGAACCACCTTGCCTTGGGAGAGGAAGAGAGAAGGAAGCTGGGTGAGCACCTTCCATCAAGCTCCCAGCATTGGCCCCTCCCTCCCAACTGCCTCCAGACGGGCCATGAAGGAACAATCTTGCCTGTGGGGAATGCAGGAGGAAAATAAAATAAAAGTTTTTACCTTTGCAAGGACTCTGCTGCCACCAGAGCACCCCTGTTCCCTCCCACACCATTTTCCTTTTGTATCTTGTCTCTTTAGATTGTAAGCCTGAGGGCAGGGACCTGTCTAAGATTAATCTAATATTGTAACCCGCCCTGAGACCTTCGGGTATAGGGCGGGATAGAAATACAAACAAACAAACAAACAAACAAACAAACAAACAAACAAATAAATAAATAAATAAATAAATAAATAGAGAATGGAGGGAGCATCCGAATTGAAAGGGAGAGTGATCACTTTGCCCTGTCTGTTCTTTCACTCTGATTCTGAGCGGGGCAGGCTTATAGGGTTTGGACAAGGGGCAGGAACGAAAAGGTCCTGTTTCTCCCTGCTGGGGATTTGGCCAGTTTCTGGTGATGGCCACCAGAAATGCCACCTTGAAGGAAAGCATCCTCAAGGCAGTGGAACCCAGTGGCTCGAATGGCTTCCTCGTCAAGGCCGATAGCACCAGCCGGAGGTCCCAGGTTGGAAACCTGTGGACCACCGGCGGGGATTTCGATTTCATGCCGGCCAGAAAGATCTTAACGTAGCTGTCTTGGGATAATTTAACACCCATAGCAAGGTCCAGGACCAATGCTAACGCATGGACCTGCTTCCTCAGTGTATTGAAACGGAGGCCCCTCCGGGCCCCGTCTTGTTAAAAGGACAGGATCTGAGAGACTGATGGGGACGCAGGATCTATCTTCCTTGGCCTGCACCACCGCACGAAGGCCCTCCACGCCGCGTCATAAATGCGCTTCGTGGAAGGTCTACGGGCCTCCAGCATAGTATCAATGATTTAAAGTGAAGTGGTGACCACGACCCTGGACAGCCAGATATTGCTTAATCAGAGCAATGCTTATTCTCATGGCCTGGAAAACACTGGAGGACAACAGAATTGCAGAGAAGTGAGTTCAGCATGCAAAATTCACAGTAGTTGGGTCATGGGACGAAAAGAGGGATTCCTGATGTGGGCATCTGATTACAAAATTTTGTTACGTTTCTTTTATCTATTAAAAAATAGGATGTTTTCCATCTCGTCCTTTCCCCATTTGCTTTACAGTTTCAAGTTTATGTCCTTATGCAACCCATGGCCATGGATGACCTGCTTGCATGTTTCAAATCACTTTGGGGCTTTACTCTTTGGCGCTGAGCATCCTTTGGATGCCTCTTCATTGCTCAAGTTCTTGGCAAGACACAACTCTTCTACAGTAGGAAGCTCTGTTTAATCTGGCAGTCATGCTAATCTTTTCTCCAAGACCTTCCTCAAAGATTCCCAGTGGTATTTTAATAGCATTGCTGGCCCGACCGACACCCGGCAACTTGTTAACGCATTAGATCGGCGGAAAAAGAAGTCCAGCGGAAGAATTCAGCCAAGGTACTTCCAGCTTCAGAGGTTTCAAGAGCATAAGGAGGGGGTGTTGTCTTGTAAATAGACTGCAGTGTTCAATGATCTAATGGGGATTAAACCAGTGAAGGAAGAATGAGTCAAACCAGTCTTTGATCCTGATTTTGTCAGAGGTTTGTGGAAATCCAGGAGAGCTTTTCTTACATTTTTATGGGTTGGGCAAATTCCTGGAGGACAGGTGTATCAATGGCTACTAGAACGGATGCCTAGGTATCGCCTCCAGGTTGGAGAGACAGGCAGGAGGCCCCTCAGTTGAGCCAGTTTGGTCTAGTGGTTAGGGACCCGGACTCTTATCTGGGAATACCGGGTTCGATTCCGCCCTCCCGCATGAAGCCAGATGGGTGATCTTGGGCTAGTCACAGCTCTCTTCTGAGCTCTCACAGCCCCACCTACCTCAAGGGGGTCTGTTGTGGGGAGAAGAATAGAAGGTTTGTCAGCCGCTTTGAGTCCCCTGAAATGGGTGAGAAAAGCGGTGTAGAAAAGCCAACGCTACGGGATGAAAACAGGATGCATATGGGATAAAAATAGGATGAGTACGGGTGCACACAGACACATACGAATGTAGTCGACATTCATATCTTCAAATACGAATTGAATATTTGTACGAATCGCATTGAATTGAATGGCAAAAGTTGACTCGTGCTTACTTGAGATGCAGTTGGTGTGCCACTGGTCTAGATGGGCTGTGGTCTGATCCACTGGGGCTCTTCTTAGGTTCTTAAGTCCTTTTCAGCTATAGGACTATAGTCTTGTTGAACCCATTGGAAGTTGACCATTAGTGCTGTGGATTCCCTTTGACCCCAAAGAAACAAACCTGGAGCTCCATGTAATAAACAATGTTTGGTCCCTTTCCTAGCTAGCTGGCTTAAAGTAATTCTAAACCCCTTTTCATGCTTTTTTTTTTCCTCCAAAGGGAGCTCCCCTCTATTGCCTTTTGATCTCTTTCCATCTCAGTAATCCTAGATAGGTTTTGCTAACAATAATGGGAAACACACTTTCAAGGAAACGGTGATTAAAACACTTAAAACAACCTCAAACAATACTGCAGACCTTTACAATTTCCACCTGGCCTGCAATTAGGTTTCCGTTCTTGGGGAGTTCAACTCCACCCAGTGCAGCTTAGTTCCTGTTAATACATGTTCTCTCTCTCTCTCTCTCTCTCTCTCTCTCACACACACACACACACACACACACACTGCCCTTTCAGAATTGCACAGCCATGGCTGAAAATCAGGGCTGACTCTTAAAGTGCATGGGTTTTTCCAACATACTCTGCATTTTTTAAACACATGTGGCAGAACAGTCTCTTTGTGGAGATAACATCTTGTGTTTTTAAGCATCTAGTGAAAAGTTGTCTCTTCATCCAGGCCTTGGGTAATTAATATCTAATCCAGACCTGGGGCGATTTTGCACTTCCCTTCCAATCCGCTGGAAGCGCTAGTCAGTGTTAGGCTTTCTCCCCTGCAACCAAATACTTACCTTAGTTGATTGCTGGGTTGGTCCTCTTCAGGGCTGCTGAGTCTCACGTTGTTGTGGTCGTGTCAGGAGGCCAGCAGAGCTCCCAGTGTGCTTGTGTGGCAGTTCTGTTGACCTCCCCATCCAGCAAACGGTCACTGGCTGGACGCAACTGGTAAGCTTTGGGGAAAGTTGGTAAGCTTGTGGAGCATGGGTCCATGCTCCACAGATAGTGGAGAACTAGGGAACCTCTGGGCAGGTAGGAGGAGACATTTCTAGCATGCAAACGCTTTCTGAAAGTGCAAATGCACTTGGCCAGATGTTGTCTAATCATCAACTTTGGGGCAAAGTGCAAATCGGCCCCTGGTCAGCAAAGGGTGTTGCAACCAGAAATCACTTCTCTGTGGTGTGTTGTTGTGTGGGCCTTTAAAAGAACAAAAAAACCACTGTGCCATAAGAAAATAAGAGAAGCCCTGCTGGATCAGGCCACAGCCCACCTAGTCCAGCATCCTGTCGCACACAATGGCCCACCAAATGCTCATGGGCATCTCAAGCAGAGACAAGGACGAACCTTTACCTGCTCTCGAATCCCAGCAAATGGCCTTAGAAGTGCTCTGCTCCCCCTCTCAGCCTGAAAGATGCACCTAGGCATTCATTCTAGTAGCCATTGATACATCTGTCATCCATAAATTTGTCTAACCCTACCTTAAAGCCATTTAGACTAGTAGCTGTCACCAACTCTTCTGGCAGCAAATTCAACAAACTGATGACCCTCTGGGTGAAGAAGTCCTTCCCCTTGTCAGAAGTTTCACAAGTGCCATCTTGCCATCACAAGATACTTTTTTAAAAAAGTAGGGGTATGTTCCCACCGGAGCTTTTTAAAATGTTTTTTAAACAAAACAACAAAGCCAGATGCAAACATGCATTCTGGCTGATCCCACTTCCTTGACTTTAAATTACAGTCAACCCTGATTTGTCTGCTCCCACAAAAAAACCCATCAAAAATACATTGGGGAAAGCAAATCTTTTCCCCCGCACCCTTTGCCAGCCAGGGTGTCCACCCCTTTCTCCCAATTGGGTTCGATCCTGCGATGATGTGACCAAGGGTGAGGAATCTCAGCTCCCCCTCCCCTCCTGCTTTTGCTGCTGCCATTTGCTTCCCCATAGCAAAACCAAACCTTCCAGTGAGCACGACCATGGGGATCACTTCCAGAGCCCCCTGTCCCTCCTCCAATGCCCCCTCCTCCAATGCCCTATTTTACAATGTTGCACAAAATCATCTCACTAAGCCTCCTCACCCACGCCTTCCCCTCACTTTCTCCTTTCCACCTTTCTCCCGCCCACCTATGCATAAAGGAGCCAGCCCAGTCGAAAAAAAGAAGAAAGTGAGAGGAAGCATGCTTGGGAAATGAAACTTTGTTATCAGTGTGAAGGGGAGTGGGTGAATTGTTACTTGTTATCAGTGTGAAGTGGGTGAAAATGAAACCGTGGTCTGCAGAGGGAAAAAGGCTTGTACACTTGAGATTTCCAAGTGGCGTCTCATCCCTTCCCCAGCATTCTCTCATTCACAGATTACCGATAGAAGATACCCACATTTTGGGGATGAGTTTGCACATGAAGTATCCAGTGCCCCAGGTAGCAGGCAAGTCTGAGTATCCTTCCCCTAATTTCTCTGCTTTATTATGTTCACAGCTCACAAGTTATTGTGCTTTGCCCCACAATTCCCCATCTCATTAAATCTATGATTTGGTGACAGGGTTTGTATGACTAAGCACTACTAGAACTGCTTTGTGGAGAGGAAATTTGGACGATCCTTTTAACCAAAGGCCAGTTGATCCCAAGGTTACCCCCATATTATATTTTCTCTCGCTAACTACCTTTGCAAGGAAACAAGAATTAGAATTCAGATTTCTTTCTTTTTAAAAATATTTTTTTAAGCTCCAGTTGCCTGTTTTAGTCATGCTTTTCTGTTCATTTTTTTAAAAAAAATTATGAGACCTTTGGGCATAGAAGAAGAGTTGGTTTTCCCCCCCCCTTTTCTCACTCTTAAGGGGACTCAAAGCAGCTGACAAACTTTCTGTTCTCCTCCCCACAACAGACACCCTGTGAGAAAGATGGGGCCGTGAGAGCTCAGAAAGAGAGCCATGACTAGCCCGAGGCCACCCAACTGGCTTCATGGAGGAAGAAGAGTTGGCTTTTCTACCCCACTTTTGTAACCCATTTAAGGGGACTCAAAGCGGCTGACAAACCTTCTGTTCTTCTACCCACAACAGACACCTTGTGAGAAAGATGGGCCATGAGAGCTCAGAAAGAGAGCTGTGACTTGTCCAAGATCACCCAGCTGGCTTTCTGGAGGACTGTGGAATCAAACCCGGTATTCCCAGATAAGAGTCTGGCTCCCTAACCACTAGACCATAGTTTCATAATGGGGTGAAATTTTTTAAAAAACTGACCGACCGACCGGCCGACCTGCCGGCCGGTCAGTCGGTCGGTCCCTTTATTTAGTTATCTAATCTGATTTTATATTTAAGACATTGTTTCCCAAACAGGGTAGAGCTAACACGTTGTGTATGTCAAAACTGTTTTGCCTACTACGAGGATCCACAATTTCCTTAACTCAAAAGCATGTGGGAGATTAATGCCAGATGACGAACAACATCAAGAATAAGGTCATTCGAGCCAAAGAGTGCAGGATCAGGAATCCAAAGTTTCCTTTCCTATAAATGCAAAATGCAAGGTAGGACAGGGCAGGGCTGAGCTACGAGATGTTTTGCCCCCATCCCAAAAACACAAGAAACAGAAAAATAAGATCTCCAGTAAGGACTTGGCTTTTCTGGCACAAGATTCTTCCACCTCGGCTTCATCCGCTTTAAGGTGGCTCAAAAGTGGTCTGGAGGTGGTAGCTACCACACACTTGTGCTCTGAACCTACCGCTAATCCACATAATAGCCCAGAAAGATGCACTCCTAGAACACATATTCTGGTCTTCAATGTGGATCGATGGTGGGATGACAACACCGGTGTCCACACGTGGCCACTGGTAGGCCACTTTTGAAGCTGCTTTTTAAACAATGGGTGTAGATGCAGTCTTTCGTTTCAGATGGTTCAAATGTGGGAACATGATGTAAAGGAGGTCTTTGTGAGACCTACCATGGTCCGTTTCATATTATATAAATATTTACCCATCCTGCATTCCCAGAATTTTAGTGGAAGAAGTATAATGTGCAGAGACATTTGGAACACTAGGGTTCAATTAAGTTGGTAAACAAACCTAGTTTTTAATGAAGTTTTGCTCTTGTTTTTTGGCATTCTTTCTTCCTTTCCTTTCCTTTCCTTTCCAAAAATGGCCACACACCAGAACTGAAATAACTATGATGGATACAGTTTTGTTCTGTTTTAAGGACCTTAACATTCTTTCCCAGTTTTGCAAAGGCAAGCCTGTTTTTCTTCAGATGAGGAGTATGAAGGGAGTAGAACTCCTTCCACACCCAGTAACTCAAGTCTCCTCTTTCCTTCATCTTTCAGTTTAGTGTTGGCTAATGGGTACAGGATCCGTGGTGTTCAGTGGAATCCCATTTCGTCCGGGTTTGCGCAGAACTGCACCTTTTTGCCTGTGCCCTGATAGCACTTCGTTTTAGTTGCCTTGTCCTTTCCTCCCTCCACACACGGGGCCGCAGTTACCCCAAACAAGACCATAAAAGACCATCCATCCCCAAAGGTGTCTCCTTCTGTCCCTCTCCAGGGTTCCCTTCCCCTTTCAAACACGCAAACGTCTACGTACCTCATACTTCTCTGCCAGTTTCAGGTGTGACATCCGCCTCAAGCGCTTCCTTCCACAGATCCGATGTGGAGACAAGAGGAACAGAAGGCACAATGTCCCCACAAAGAACTTGGGGCGGTGGAGCCGCTGGCACCCCATTCTGGCTCTGGCTTCTCTTCACACCATGGAAAAGTTCAAATTAGAAAACCCACGGGCAGATCATGAAAGGCGGGCTTCGCTTTTCCCTGGAGGGCAGTTCAGTGCGAAAGAGGAAAAGCAAACAAATCTCACGAGCTTGCTAGACTACAAGCACCAGGCAGCCTCTGGTTCGGAACCAAGATATCCACTTCCCGTGCAAGTTTCTTGCTCCAAGTTTCATCAGGTTCCCTGATCTCGCAGCTGCTCAAAGGCTATGCGCCCCCCCCTCCCACCTCCCTGGAAAGATAGATGAAGAGATTATTTTTAGACCTTTGTTTCAACATCTGGCACTCTTAGAGAGAGGCCCATTCAAAGCCAGGGAGGATCAGATGACAGCTGCTACAAGCAAGGAAGGGGGGCAGGAGGAGAAAAGTCTCTAGAGGGTAGGCAGCAGAGCGCAGTTGAGCTTTCTAAAGCAAAGCATCACCGAGGGCGGCAGGACGTTCTCTCTTCTCTGGGCAGTTTTTTGTCCATGGGATGCTCAAAGCAGTGAGAAACTCAAGAACATCGGATCAAAGGTCTCCCTGGTCCTGCAGATGTCATCCAAAAGCAAGGCATGCAGAGAAAAGCCCCTGGCCAGACTTCCTTCCTTCCTTCCTTCCTTCCTTCCTTCCTTCCTTCCTTCCTTCCTTCCTTCCTTCCTTCTCTCCCTCCCTCCCTCCCTCCCTTCCCTCCCTCCCTCCTTCCCTTCTTTCCTTCCTTCCCTCCCTCCCTCCTGATCTGATACATTTGAATCTATGCGTTCGAACGTTACATATGAATTTGAAGATATGAATGATTACAACATCCGTATGCGTTATATGTATCTTTACGCATTTCGTCTGCATCCCGTCTGCATCCCGTTTTTGTTCCGTATTATAAGCACAAATGCATACAGCTATGAATGTTTCAGAATACTCAAAATGTGTTTGAATGTGTAAATTTGAATGTGAAGACATTTGATTCAAATTCAAATGTTCACAATCGAACGAATTCGATTGGATTTCAAATGTTTAGAATATTTGTGCCTGTCCCTAATCAGAAGGGATGGAAAATAATTTATTTCTGAATGGCAAAGGACTTCCTTTACAACAATAACAACAATGGCTCAAGTCTCTTTACAGAGTCTTCGTGAACCAGTGTAACCCCCAAGCGCCATGTTGGTGGCCCCAGCCTTAAAGGGTAGGCCGACTTGGCCTGATTATCATTGCTTGATGTCTCCAGTGCTGAGCTGTCTACTTATGAAAGGGGTCTTCAAGTCAAACTCAGTCTTGGTGGCTCTAGAGACACCCCCATGCTGTTTTCTTAGTGGGTCTTTTTCCACTGTCACTAGAAGTACCCATTAAGTAGCCATTAATGGGTACTTAATGGCATTTTTGTACCCATTAATGGGTACTTAATGGGTACTTCTAGTGAAAGTGGAAAAACACCCAGTGTTAGTACAGAAGTTCTTATATGGAATTTGCTGCCGGAAGAGGTGGTAGCAGCTACCAGTCTAGATGGCATTAAGGAAGGGTTAGACAAATTTATGGAGAATAGATGTATCAATGGCTACTAGAATGGATGCCTAGGTATAACGTTCAGGCTGTGGGGGGGAGCAGGATGCTTCTAAGGCCATTTGCTGGGATTCGAGAGCAGGAAAAGTTTTGCCCTTGTCTCTGCTTGAGATTTCCATGAGCATTTGGTGGGCAACCATGTGCAATGGGACGCTGGACTAGATGGGCTGTGCCTGATCCAGCAGGGCTCCTCTTATGTTCTTTTGTTCTTAAGTGGTGGGACCTTCTGAGTGTGAAGCAGAGCTAGAGATGCCTTCAGGTGTTTGCTCAGCTCTTGGTGACTCTGTGGATACATCAGTGTGGTTTCCTTGTCAACCCAAAGTTTAGCCATTGGCCTTCCTCCCTTGGGCCACCTGTCATAGAAGAAGGCCACAAACAGAAATATTTCAAAAGGAACTTACAGTGATTCTCCCCCGATTTGTTTTAAATATGCACAACCATTAACTCATTTGATTTCATCTTATTTTGCGATATCCTTGTGGGTGCCTCACATTATCTGTGGGCTCTTACCTTCTTAATTCAGATTTCTGCCCTTTTCAACTTGTGGGTGGGAAATCCTCTTAAATTAGGGCCATGATCCCACTTAGGCTGTGTTCACATTCACAATTTAAAGAGCTTTGAATTTGTTTGCAAAAGAATCCACAGTTTCTGAGAATTAAAGATCCCAAAACATGGATTTTCCATATATTTTTTTAAAATTATTTTTTCATTTTTTATAAGGACTTTAGAACAATGACAAGAAAGAAAGAAGGGAGGGAGGGGCAAAGAGAGAAGGAAGGAAGGAAGGAATGGACTTTGAAACTTGCAATGCTTTTTTGTTTTATTTTTTCCAAAACGCAGCTGAGGATTGCATGTTCTAAACTTAACCCACATGTATCTTATTAAGGAAGCATTCTCATAAAAGCCCCCGACTGCCTGAATTAGCATGGAGCCACTGAATCAAAAAGTTCCATGGAACAGGGGATGTGCCTAGAGAAATGGCTGCCATACATTTGGGCATGGTGCCCCCCCCCCCCCCCGGTCATTTTTGAATTTTACCAAACTTTCATGCCCGTTATTTTTTTACTCAAATAAATTTGCACTCATATTTACTCACATCTATACCGCTGGCTATTTTTGCTTTATTTACACTGAATTACTCTTCACTGGCTTGTTTTGCCCATTTAATGAGTTGTTTCGCTGAATTTTACAACTTTTCCCCCTTTGTGAACTCCTGCCCTCATCCACGGAACCTGCTCCTGTAGTTATTTTACACATTTAATGAGTTACTGACTTGCATTGTAGATATTTTTTTTTTAAATAGCTTTTTAAGCTCTTGTGACTTCCCCTCAGATGCAGCTTGAGAAGAAGCAAAGTTTTGAAGGAGGGGGGATTAAAAGCGAATGAAAAATAAGACAATTGCTTTGTTTGGCTTCTTGGTGCCTATGGCTGTTGAGTCTATATTTGCAGTGATAGAAAGTGCCCCATAGTGATTGCACTATCCATTGTGGGGCACGATTGCTGTTTAAAGGCCCCATTTTTGCAGGGTGTGAATTTGACCCCTGAATGAAGGCATCTCAGCTGGCCACTGGAAATGGCGCCTCCATGAATTAAAATGGAGACTTTCTCAGTGGTAGAACACAGGGCTTCTCTCATGATCCTGCAATGGAGCCAGGTTGGTCTTGTGGTTAGAGTGAAAGTCTCCTGGTTCAATTCTGACCTCCTCCACGAAGCCAGCTGGGTGACCTTGGGCTAGTCGCAGCTCTCTTTCTGAGCTCTCACAACCACACTAACCTCACAAGGTGCCTGCTGTCAGAAGAACAGAAGGTTTGTCAACCACTTTGAGTCCCCTTAAGGGTGAGAAAAGTGGGGTATAAAAGCTAACTTTTCTTCTTCCTCTCTACAAAAGTGAAGATATGGTCCATGTGATCCTTTGAGGTAGACCGCCACGGCACAATTTCAGAACAAAGCAGTGGTATCAAAACAGGAAATCTGACACTGTCAGGAGCTGGCTACAGAATCACCATCGATTACACATTCTGGGATAACAAAGAGTTCCTCTTTTCTAGTTGTGAAGGATTTATTTGAAGGGCAGCCTGAGGAGTTCCAGAGGTCACCCCCAATTCGATTGCCCTGGAGTGAATCAGCTCGTCCATCTTCTTTTCTGACTTCCTGCTCTGACATCTTTCTAAGGGTGCTCCAAAAATTGGCTCCCCACCAACTTTTGTGCACTGATTTCTGAAAGGACTTCAGGGAACAGCATAGCCCAACTGCGCCATTTCCAAAAGCCATAGGAAACTGCATGCTTGGTCAAGTTCAAATTCCTTGCTTTGTTGATTGCTTTCAACAGTACTGAAGTAGGTGGGTCAATATTTGTCCACAAACTTCTATGTAGTCCAAAATTGTGTTGGGTAGGTCATTGCCACCTATGGAGAACTGGACCCTAAGGAGAACATGGAGGCCCAGTGTAAAGGCACCAATTTAAGCCAATGGCAGAGTGTGTGTGTGTGTGTATGTGTGTGTGTGTAGACCCAGGTGACCAATGAGATTGTATCTCTGATTACTTTAGGAGGCAACTCCTAAATGTTTCTGTTTCTCCATTTGCAAATAGAGACACAGAGGTATCATTTTCAGCGGTGGAGCAAAGTACATCCCCTGCAAGCCTGGAATCCATACACCTCACCAGGTAAGTGGAGACCAGGCACCATTCTGCACTGGGCCTTATTCTGGACCATAACTCAGAACAGGGGACTGCTGTCCGCATGCTGATGTAGACTACGGTAGACCCCAGATGAGGCCTGCCATAGTCTGTATGGACAACAGACTAGGGATGTGGAATAATAGTTGAAACATTCAAAATTCGATTGAATTCATTTGAATTTGGACATTCAAAGAATGTCGATACATTAATTTTTTTAACATTCAAACAAATTTTGAATCTTTTGAATCATTCATATGAATTATTCAGACATTCGTATGTGTATGGATACGTATGCATTACATATGTATCTGTATGCATCTTATTTATTTATTTGTTTGTTTGCATTTCTATCCCGCCCCATACCCTAAGGTCTCTGGGCGTGTAACAGCAGATCCGTACAAATGTGCACAGATGCAAGAAAGATGTGGATCTTCAAGCACCTATCATGTATGAACCCGTACACCTATGGATGTCCGGATAATTCAAACAAATAGATCCGAAATTCAAAATTCGATTTGAATGTTTACATTCAAATTTCGGGACATTCTGTTCGCATTCAAATGTCGAAATTTGGCACGTTCCATTGGATTTTGAATGCCTACGAATATTAATGCACACTCCTAGGACAGATATGCACGGGAGGAAAATGGGATACATACAGGATAAAAAAAGGGATGCACATGGAAGCGTATGGACACATGTGAATGTTGTCAACATTCGTATCTTCAAATACGGATCGAATATTCATACAAATAGATACGAATCTATTTGAATCGGATTCAAATTTGAATACATTTGTTTTTTTCTCTATTCGTTTGAATTCAAACATCTGAATATTCACTTTGAATCAAATCGAATCTGAAAATTGCATTTGTGCACACCCCCCACAACAGACCCCTGTTCTGAGCTATGTTCCAGAATAAAACAAGTGCAGAAAGGGCTCTGGTCTGACTCAGTGGTGCCGTGGAGCGTTGGTCCAGGATTAGTCCAAGTTAAAGGTCAAATCACGTCACCTTAGATTTCAGAATAAAATAAATCAATGTTTCTATAGCAGGTAATGGGAAGAGACCACAAAGGTCAGAACAGGCAAAACTAATAGTAGGTGAGAAGACATAGGGCTGAAATTCTAGATAAACTGAGCTGAAAATGGAATTCCCCGAGCACAGACTTAAGCGAACCCTAAACTAAAAGAGACAGTGAAAAGAGATCCAAGTGTTTAACTGGATGGTTTCCTTTGCTCTTCTGGTCACTTCTGCCAGATTCCACCATACTGTATCTACAAGTTTCCAAGTCTTGTTGCCCAAGATGGACTTGCGGCCTCTTTTGCAAGCCAGCCAGAGATTATGTGTTTACCCTCAAAGCCAGCAGCGAGTTCACATCCACTTGTGCCACATGGATTTCATCAGCTAGGCGGCACTTAGCCAAGCTTTATCATTAGACACATTTTAAAGCAACATTTGTCACAAACACATGCTTTATTCCTTTCGTTTTGGAGGTGCTTCCAAGGAAACAGCACAACGCAGTTGGAGACGCTCTGTTTATCCTATGCTTGAGCAGTAATAATCACCCGGGAATATTTGTCTGATGAAAGGAAGTGGACAAAGCTTCATTCTCAAGCCCTGAGCTAAGGGCACATCTGTAAGTAGAAGCTAAAGATATGTTTAGTGGTGTTTTAATAGTTATGGCTTCCTCCGAAGAATTCTGGAAATTCTTTCGTGACAAGGGGTGCCTCCAGATGGAAGTGAAAACCCATGATTCTCGTGGCCAGACATATCCCTGGTAATCTGTATATAGTCCTGAGTTAGTTGATTGATAATTTGATAGATTGGTAATATGGGAAATTCAGGAATCTATAATACTGGGTTGCTTACTTTGACTGCATAAGAACATAAGAACATAAGAGAAGGCCTGCTGGATCAGGCCACAGCCCATCTAGTCCACAGTGGCCCACCAACTGCTCTTGGGCATCTCAAGCAGAGACAAGGACAAACTTATTCCTGCTCTAGAATCTCAGCAAATGGCCTTAGAAGTGCTCCGCTCCCCCCACCCAGCCTGAAAGATGCACCTAGGCATTCATTCTAGTAGCCATTGATACATCTGTCATCCATAAATTTGTCTAACCCTACCTTAAAGCCATCTAGACTGGTAGCTATCACCACCTCTTCTGGCAGCACGTTCCATAGGCCAATGACCCTCTGGGTGAAGAAATACTTTCCCTTGTCAGACCTGACTCTCCTACCCATCAGCTTCATAGAGTGCTCCCTGGTTCTAGTTCTGTGTGATAGAGAAAATAAATTTTCTCTGTCCACCTTTTCTATACCATGCATAATTTTATATACATCAATCAGGTCTCTTCTTAAACGCCGGCTCTCCAGACTGAAGAGGCCCAGACGTTGCAGCCTGGTTTTATAAGGGAGGTGTTCCAGCCCTTTAATCATTCTGGTTGCCCTTCTCTGCACCTTCTCTAGTTCCACTGCGGCTCTTTGCAAAATACCCGGATGCTAGGAAGCATGGGGGAGAGTGGGAAGCAAAATGGAAGCGGGCTGGCCCAGGTACTTATTATTTATTTATTTACATTTATATACTCAAAGGTCTCTGGGTGGGTAACAACATCTCAAATCAAACATTGTTAAAACAATAACAGTATGTATTAAAACAATAGCACTTGCTAACATCCTGGTATTTTGCAGCAGGAACAGTAATGCAAAGAGCTGGCAGATGAGGTAAGAAACAGGAAATGCCTCCTCCTCTTCCTGCCATGTGGCAGCAGTGCTGAGAGGCAGTTGCGGCATCCAAAGAAGATCTTCCAGTTTCCTCTTATCGTCTGGATCCAGTCGAGGTTGCAAATTACTCAAAAGGCAGCCCTAATCTGATCTAGCTAGGAAGTGAGAATGCCTGGGAGGCAAACCTAGCAGGATATCTGGCCACCGTCTGGAGGTAACCAGTGCCGAGCTTTTCAAACTGCCACTTTAGGAGAACTTCAGATGCAACTCAGCATCACAGCATCAGTAGGTGATGGAGAAAAGCTCCATCTGCGGACCGGCTATGTTCTGTTTTTCCCCCCAAACCTCTGGCAAGCCTCTTCTATAATGTAGGATCAATCTACCCATTATGGCTTTTGGCTGGAACATGTCTCTCTGGTGAATTCCTCTCCACCTTCTTTTCTTTTATATTTACTGTGGGTCAGGGCTGCTGTTTTTGCAGCCGAAACTTGAAAGCATCCAAGAACAGCTGGAAAAGGCACAGAGGAGCTCTCCTGTTCCAAGAGAAGTTCCCCCAGAGATGAAGAGGCTAAATGCTTTGCCACCCTGAAAAGCAAATCAAAGGGGCCCGTGGGGGCGTTCTGCACATTTCCTATTTTTACATGGCTGCAAACAGAGTAAAGACTACAAGGTGACCACACAATGAGAAGCGGGATTGCCAAGGGCAGATTGCCTCTCTGGAAGCTGAGCAAGGGAGGAAAGCAATATCTGTTGGGTTTGGGCCTTGAAAATAGATGTCTTTACACACACACACACTTTGGAAATGATTTCTGAAATGGCAGCAGGGTGGAAATGTTGCAGGAAGACATACTAACGGACGGGCAGCAGAGACACTCACCTGTCTTGACAGCAGGCCGGTGGATGAAATTAAAAGAAGTGTGCTGCTGGTAAATTTGCGGAAAGACATGTACAGCAACTGCGGAAAGATTTCAGGGCTTCAGAGGTCTATTGAATCTGAGCCCAGACAACCAGCTGATCTGACCATGGATGAGGTCTAGTTCAGAGATGTGAGCAACTCTAAAAATTGCTGTCTGGTTCAGACCAAATCAAACTCCTCCCAGTTCAGTTCCAATCGAACCTCCTTTCCAAGCAGGCAAGGTGTTTGAACTCTGAATATGAACCTGTTTGAGCTGGTTTAACCCCTGAAAATACAGGGAAAAATGCAAACTAGAACTTTTCAAACTCAAGTGTGGTTTCAACTGGTTCTTCAGACCATCCTTGGTCTCTACGTAAATGTTCTCTTTCCTCACGCGCCCAGATTTTAATACAATTTAATGGTTGGTTTTTGCATGTGAGGTTCCAGCCTTGTTTTTAACATTTTCTGAAAGCTGCTCCAGGATCTTATTTTGCAAATAAGAAGCTATGAATAAATAATTGGTGCTTCTGCACAGGCCCTTTAACACCCATTAAGCACACTTCTGGCGCGGCCATTCCGCACACATGTTGCTGTGTGGCACACTTCCGTTGAGGTGTGTCCACACAGCAACAGCGCTTTGAAAGCGGTTTTCGGCGGCGCGTCCACATTTGCAGGGTCTATTTAGCACACTTCCGGTAGGTGTGTCCGCACCTATCCGTACTTAAAGTGTGCTAAATGGGTGCTAACTGCACACCACATTTGAAGTGTGCTTGATGGGTCTTGTGCCGTGAAAATGCATCCATTTAGGATGCGTCCGCATGGCACAAGTATGCCTAGGGAGGGATCTCCCCTGGCTCGCCTGATTGGCTTGTTGGAGCCAAGCATGGCGAGCCAGGGGACTCCTACCTTTCGGCTCACCCTCGCCCCAGAAGCGGCGGATTGCCACTTCTGGGGCGAGGGCAAGCTGCGGCAGCGAGGTCCCCTGGCTCACCAGGCTTGGCTCTGGCGAGCCAATCATGGTGGGCTGGGGGAGGGCCCAGGGGCATGGATGGGAGGCGGGTGCTGTGCGGACGCACAGCACCCGCCTCCAATCCAGATCTATTCCACGTGTGTGGAGGCACGGGGCGAGGGGTAGATCCGCATCTGTTAGATGCGAATCTACCCCCTAAATCCGGATCTACCGGGGATCTGGATTTGGTGAAACCGGTTCCCCTGGAAGCCGGTTTTACTAAATCCGGGTGCAGTAGACCCGGATTAATTAGCCCCTGTGCGGAAGCACCCAATGAACATAAATGAACATAAAATTAATAATAGAAATGGATCAATCCTTTCAGGTTGCAGAAGACAAATGCTGAGGTTGAATGGATTGGGGTCTGGGCAACATGTGAATGGCCATGACTCTTGGGTTGCATCCAGATGTTGGTTACTTATTCCACTATGGGTGTTTTTCCACTGTGCTCCTTTAATCTGGATCTAAGAAGATCCAGATCTAGGGAATGGGTACTTCCCTTAATCCGGATCTAGTAGATCAGGATTAAGGGAAGTACCCAATGTGTTTCCATGGGTGGTCTAGCACCCAATAGCAATGGGTACTAGCCTCTCTGCTGTGGAAACACCGGAGCACCCATTTGGAAATCCAGATCTACTCACGAGGGGTCTGCCTGTCACCCCAGGTGTTTGAGGGGACAGGGGGTGCAATCTCCAAAGCAGCTCCGAAGTCACTTTGAAGTCACTTCAAAGTCTGTGCAAAATAGCTCCGGAGCGTCTTTGAAGTCTGTGCTGATCTTTGGAGTAAACTTCGAAGTGACTTATAAGTAACTTTGGAGTGACTTTGAAGTGACTTCGGAGTGACTTTGAAGTGACTTTGGAGTGACTTTGGGGTTATTTGGAGTTCACTCCGAAGATCAGCACAGACTTCAATGACGCTCCGAAGCTATTTTGCACAGACTTCGAAGTGACTTTGAAATGACTTCGAAATGACTCCGAAGCTTACGTTTTGGGGCTCCCCCCCCAAGGGTGCCCCTCCCCCTAGCCTACTCTAGACCCCATTGCCTAACTAACATGGAAACAGGCTCCCTTTAATCTGGATTTTCTGGCTGAAGACCCCACTGTAGACCCCATTAATGGGGTCTACAGAAAATCAGGATTAAAGCCCAAAAAGTACCCATATGATCTGGATTTCCCGAGACGTGGTGGAAACAAATGTGTCCCTAATTAGTGCCGTAGTGGAAATGGGGTCATCCCGCTCTCACCCAGATGGGTCCTTAATGGGTACTGAAAAGGGTACTAAGTGGCCATGGAAAAACACCCCTTGTTTGGATATCCCAGAATAAAGCATGGATATAGTGGAATAAGTAACTGATGTCTGGATGCAGCCTCAAAACGGCTGTCACTCTTTGTGCTAAGGCAGCTGGTCTCTAAGCCTTTGTTTTCTTTTCCTATTGATGATGATTTTGCATTTAATCAGATTTTTTGCTGGCAGGGGATTTAAAGCCATGGCTTCAAACCGATCATTCCCCCCGCATTTTTGGTTCATTAAAGTCCTGTTCTCCTAATAGGCTGTGCGTGCACTCAGAGACCAGTTAGCTGGACTCCAGCTGTTCAGGCCCAGAGCTTGTTACAGTAATTTCTAAAGATTAGCAAGCAGTGATTCTCCTAGCTTTTTTTTTTTTAAAGGTAGGAAGCCGGGGGGGGGGGGGGGCTTGTCCAGTCTTCTTAATCCTTTCTGATTGATTGGCATGCATATTTGAAAGGGCTGCATTTAAGGATCGCGGTAGGGGTAACGGGTGGGGAAAACTCTGGGTGCATCCAGGTGCAGACAAACAAGCTGCTAACTGTGGCTGAAAAGGGCTCCTTTCCCTTACACACACACACATATAAATATATACACTTACAGGCATATATGCACAATTGTAGCACTTGACTAGTAGTCTGATGATAGGGCGAATGCTATATAACAGGAAAACAAGATCCTCAAAACAAGAAGCAAAACAATTAGTTGAAGGGGGGTGGAAAAATTCAGGTGCAAGTGGAATTTGATGGAATGAATTCTGTGCACTGCAATGGACACTTCTGGACGTGGGCGAAAAACTGTGGTCACATCAGCAGTCTATTGGGAATGTTGTGGTACATCTAGAGTCAGACATCATTTACTTACTCCACAAGATTTGCATATTCTAGAATAAAGCATGTATATTTCAGAATATCCATGCTTTATTTGGGAATATCCAAATATAGCAGAATAAATAACCAATATCTGGATGCAACTATAATCACAATATAGTTCCAGGTTAGTAACTCAATAACTTACAGTGGCTGCATCCCCAAGCAATAAAACCTTCTTTCAAAAGCTTCTTTTGCCATGGAGCGTCTCTATCCACGGCTTTTCTCCAAGCTTCCAGTGGCAAAAAAAGAGGAAAATGCATGGGAAAAAAGTGCCCTTTAAACAAGACTACCAGCACACTTTTTGGAAGCTGTGGGTATTCCTAGCGACATTGTGCATGGAGACGCTCTGTGGCAAAAGGGGCGGGGATTGGTGACCAAGATCTCCGAAAAAAGCACCCTGGCTCTGCTGCCTCTGCCGCCTGCACACACAGCCTTAAACATTCACACATCTCCCAGAACCTGCAGCAGCTTTCCTTCCTTTTCCCTTTGTAAAAGTCAGAACTTTTAAAGAGCCAGAATTGCGCAGAATTGCAACATTGTTATCAGGTGTGAAGTGGGTGGATTGCTACAGTCACCGCTGCTGTATGGGGTGAATTTTTACAGTGAAATCACTATTTTGGAAGCAAGCTCTGGATCCCAAAGTGATAAATGTTTCTGGTGAGTTTTGCAGGCAGGGGAGACGAACAGAGAACTTGTAAATATGGCTATTTTTCTTTTGGACTTGTCGGGGGTTGTCTCCCTGGTTGTGGCCGCGCAGATCGCAGTCCCTCCTCGTTCCCGCTGGCACCCTATCAAGCAGAGAGGGGGCGGGGAGAAAAAGATGCAGGCAAGCAAAACACGCTTCCTTGGGGATGGTAGGTGGGTTTAAAATGCGTGTTTTACCAAACCTCACGGGGATGCTTATTCCGGAATTGAACGGCAGTTTAAAAGTCCATTGGAATAGAGGGACAATAGAGAGGCAAATAAGTTGCTTGGGGACGCGGCCATTATCACAATTTTGGGACATATGTTAATGATGCCAGGTTTCCTGTAACAGTTCCCCTTACCTTCATGTCTGCCAGCTCACTTGGAGCTACCAGAAGCAAGGCAAGTGACCAAGGAATAACAAAAGAATGTGGGTGGGCACTTGGTTGGCTTCCGTGAGACCCAAGCAAGCTGCTTCTGAAAGCTGCTGAGGGATGTGAAGGTGAGCCTGTGATTGCTCCTCCTACCTGGCAGGGGGCAGCAACAGGCAATTGTGGCATCTTCTTTAGATCCTGCCCTGACTCTTGCTGTCTGGTGGCAGTGCAAGCCAAGAACTTAACTGGTTGAGCATCTGATGAATCAACGTGCAGGAGTGGTGACTGGCACTGCTGAAGAAGAGGGAAGGCAGCTAGAAGGAAACAGTCCTGGGTGTCAGAATTTGCTAAAGGGAGATAACACATTGCTCAGACTGACCTCGCCTGGGTGCCTCCAGATGTAGGCTACAACCCACAACTCCCCCAAGATTTTTCTCAGAATGCCAGGGACCATCACAGAACTTTCACTATAGTTCCAGGTGAGCTGATGAGGAACTCATAATATCACTATGGGCATCATGCTCCCAGAGCTCCCTGGGAAGTACCTGTGAAGATGGATCCTTGGTCAATATTTTCTTGAAGGGCAATCGACCGGTGCCATCCTATGTCTCTGTAGAAGCAAATCATACCAACATAGGGATGTGCACAAATATTCAAATGCATTCAAAATTCGATCAAATTGACCCAATTTTGACATTCAAATTTGAATCAAATGTCCTTAAATTCGAATTTAAAGATTTGATTCGAATTTTGAGTTTCGGATCTATTCGTTTGAATTATTTTGACATTCGTATGCGTATGGGTTCGTACATGAAATGTACTTGAAAATTTGCATCTTTCCCACATCCATACACTTTTGCGCACTTCCAATACAGCATAACTACAGGATGCATACAGATGTGTACAGATGTGTACAGACCTGGGGAAGATGCATATTGGCATCTACGAATGTTGTCAACATCGGTAAGTGCAAATTTAAATAAAAAATTTGAATGAATAGTTTTGAATTTGCTTAATTTGAATCAAATTTGGTTAAATTCGAATTTTAAACTTTCAAATCAAATTGAATTTTTGAGTATTCAAAAATCAAATCGAATCCCAAAAGTTGCATTCAGGCCTACTCCTACACCAGTGTTTCCCAAAGTGTGGTACGCGTACCCCCAGGGGTACGGGAAGAGTTTGGTGAGGGTACGCGTTGCACCGGAGTTTGGTGGGGATCACGTGGGAATATCCACTGCACCGTGCTTAGCTGCGCCCACAGAACAAGGAAAGAAATAGGCGCGTATCGCAGTTTTTACACGGGAACTGGGGCCATCGTACATCGTATCGCAACTCATTATGACGGGAACTTCCACACATCCTTCGCACAGCTCGGGTTCAGCCATTTTAAAACTGCGGGAACATTAACAGTTGACGTTGAGCCATGGAGCTGTTTAAACGCTGGAGAATTGCAGTGTTATCTAACGGTCTTGACACGGCGTGAATATACTGCACTTCATTACAGAGACAACTTACTTCTTTAATAGTTAGTTCTGGGCGCCTGTTATTGTGCTTTAGTAAGTTCCACTGATTTTGATTATTTTTATAAAATACAATTTTTATCCCTAATGTTTTTTATGAGGGGTACTCAGCATTACGAAAATTATAGGAGGGGTACACATATGTCAAAAGTTTGGGAAACACTGCCCTACACTAACGTGAATCTCCAGGATTGCACGGAAGGAGGGAAAGGCTCTTTTCACTGATGTGCAGGAGAAGACCCTTGCTGCCAAAACTAGGAATGTGCACTTGAATATTCAGTTCAAATCCAACAAATTTTGACATTCGAACTCAGAGCGGATTTTCAAAAATCCAAATTTGACATTCAAACTTGAATACAGATTTTTGAAAATCTGATACGGGTTTTTGGAATGATTCGAATGTATAGATTCGTATCTATTGTATACGAATCTGCCCGAAATTTATCTGCATCTTGCGCTTAAAATACAGGATTAAAACGGGATGCGTACGGGATAGTACAGGATGCATATGGATTTTTCCGGCATGTGCACAGATACAGGAATCTGAACCTTAAGGGTGGCACAAGGAGGCCAGCCCAACATTGCCTGTTCTCAGGGAAGGAGTGGGTTGTTCCGGAGGCCGCCGCCAGTGCTAGGAGGGCGTCTCTCTTTGGCTTGGCTTCTCCGTGACCTTAGCGCCTTTCTTCCCTTCCTTTCCAAGCGTGCCTCAATCAACAGAGAAACAACTTGGGCAGAATTCTGTGGCAGCCCAGAGGTCAGGAGGGCGCCGAATGCCTGACCCATATCAATGCATGGTTTCCGATCATTACTTTCCGCTTGGCAGTGTCTTAAAGAAAGGAAGGGGTGGCTAAGCAATTGGCTTGCAAGAATTTCCTTATGTGTGCCAAAGGAAACAACTTCTGCTGTGTGTTCCTGTCTGTTACCCATATTCTCCACCATTCTTGTTATGCTCCGTTCCCCTTTTAGGGAGGGAAAAAATAGTTTTGGACACGTCTAAATTCTGCCCCTGGGCTTAGAAGGGTTCCACTCAGCTCAACTTCTCTCTTTTAATTTAGAGAGGTTTGCCCTTTTGGTTTTCCCCCTCCCTTTTAAAAAAATCATTTTTTGCTTTTCATTTCTGTCGCGTTTAACACTTGGTATTAATGCTTTGGATGCTTTTAATCCTCCAAGTCACTCCACTGATGCATCATTTCACGCAGCTTTCTTGGCAGATTGCAGTGGTGTTTTGCCATTACCCTCTCCAAGGGAAATGCCAATGGCTGAATCAGGCTCCCTCTGCTTACTAGGCAGCTTTGCTACCACGGAGCTCTAGCTTAAGGGATGCTTGGACTACTTCAGCAGCCTCATCTGTCTCCATCTTTGCTGTGTGCTGATGTTAAACTTTGGATGTCGCCCATTTCAGACCTCAGAGGTAGTTCAGCAGTTGGGACTCACTCTATGATTAGATCCAGCATCAGGTGGCCCAAAGAGCTGTTGTAGGGATGTTTGCACCTGACAAGAGGTGGCAGCTCCTTGCTGGAAGTCTGGCCTGGGCTTTGAACCACCAGGCAAATCCAATCCCGTTCAGTCATGCAGAATGGCGGAGGGCAGGGCGGAAGGAGAGCTCCCCTGCTTATGATGCTTTTAGTCGCTGCTGCAGCTTTGCTCCTTGGTCTCCCATGATGGACGCCTCGTTCCTCAGAACCTGATCAGCCTAACCAGGGGATCTCAGAACAGCGAGCGAAAGTGACAAGGCAGCTGCGAATCAGAATAACAAGCAACTTTCAAGCCGGCTGAGGGAAGAGGCAAAGGCGGACGAAACCACAAATGGAGCAGACACAGAGAGCTGTGATCAGGGCAAATGCAAAGGATGGATGTTGTCATTATCAATGTATTTCAAAAGTCCCTTGCCTTGCACAAAATAAGTCTGGGAGCAATGACATTGGCCAGTTAGGCTGCTCCACACGTTGCCTAAAAATTGTGCCAAAGCCCCTCCAGAATAATTGCTAGGCAGCATTGGGACAGGTGGTGATTGTGTGTGATATAGTGACGCACATGTCTGGGTATTTTGATGTCATAAAATGCCCAGAGGTTTACAGTTGCCACCACTGGATACACACGATGCCACCTTCAAAATGGTGGCTCCCAGAAGGATAAAATATATCGCTATTTTGGGAAAACCTGCATTCAGGGTTGGTTCTTTCCAAAATAGGAGGGATCAGGTTTTTCACCCTGACATTGTGGGGCTATGTTGGGGTTAGGGTTAGGGTTAGATTGGTCTAGGGGTTATCTGGGAATACCAGGTTTGATTCCACACTCCCCCATGAAGCCATCTGGGGCCACGTTCCCATTACAAGCTTAAAACGGTTTCGAAACAGTTTTGATCCTCGCAGTCCCCACGTTAGGTTGGCTTAACAAGTTTTCCGCATGTTAAATCACCCCAAAGCATTGTAAATGTTAACACTCATTTCAACAGGTCTCGCTCCAGTTTGTGCATTTGAAACGTTTTACATTTCTTAATGTGGGAACGGGAATGTTTTAGTGGGATGAGAATGCATGCTTAGGGTTTTCCTCCCCCAATAGCTTGCTTCCAAAGAGAGTGATTTTACTGTAAAAATCCACTCCGTACAGCACTGGTGACTGTAGCAATCCACCCACTTCACACCTGATAACAATGTTGCAATTCTGCACAATTCTGGCTCTTTGAAAGTTCTGACCTTTAGAAAGGGAAAGGAAGAGAAGCTGCTGCAGGTTTTGGGAGATGTGTGAATGTTTAAGGCTGTGGCTGTGGAGGTGAGCGGACGAAGGGGGCTTGAGTTGCTGCTGCTGCTGTGTGCCCTGGGCAATGGGGAGAGGAGGGGAAAAATTGCTGGCTGCCCAGTGCCGTTTTTCATCCATCCAGGCAAGTGGCAGCCACCCAGCCACCCAGCTAGGCTCTGTGAAGGGGCCCTTATGGGTGGCACGTTCACACCAGGGGGAAGAGGGCAGGGCAGCCCTGAAAAGTGGCTTTTAGAAAGTAGCCCCTTGAGTCCCCCCTTGAGTCACGTATGCCACATACGATCCTCAGAATCCAGATCAAACATGATTTAGTTGAAAGTAATGGCAAATTTGTGTTAGCATCCGTTTCTATTATTTTGGTTTAGAAAAACTCTTTTAAGCTTGTAATGGGAACTGGGCCTGGGTGAACTCTGAGCTCCCCCAGCCCCACCCATCTCACCGGGTGTTTGTTGTGGGGAGAAGAACACTTTGAGTCCCATTAATTGGGTGAGAAAAGCAGGGTAGAAAAGCCAACTCCTACTCCTCCCCCCCTCCTTCTTCTTGCCATAATTTTGTCTGGACATGGCCATAGAAAAAAAAAGTTATTATTAATAGTGTTACCTCTGTTGCCTTTGAACTACCATAAGAAATCTAAATACTTTGTGCATGCCTTAACAGTAACAAAAAAAAAAAATTGAACTGTACCTCCCTCTAGTGGATGCAACTCAATCAAGGTAAAGGGAAAAAATGGAAATCCCACTGTTGAGCAGAATGTGAGAACAACGATCAGATCATCCAAGAGGATGATGATGATGATTTCTCATTGTTGAATATTTATGTTTTCTTGTCTGAAGATGAATCTACCCCAAGCTGAACTTGACTCCTGACAATTATTGATTCACCCTTGCTTTCTTCTAGCATATTTTTTGACTTTGCAAAATTGTGTGGATCTCTGGGATTTCTTGATGGTCTCCTATCTAACCATTAACCAAGTCCAACCAGTTAGACAAATGCTGCAGAAGTGTTCTCTGTCTTGTGGTTGGGTCTTGTGGTTAGGGCATTGGACTCATACCTGTTTGATTCCGCACTCCTCCATGAAGCCAGCTGAGTGACCTTGGGCTAGTCTCAGCTCTCTTTCCAAGCTCTCACAGCCCCACTGACCTCACGGGGCGTCTGTTCTGAGGAGAAGAACCAGCTGCTTTGAGTCCCCAGGGTATAAAAGCCAACTCTTCTTGTGCTAGATCAGTGTCATTATGACACACACACACACACACACACACACACACACCGAGCCAACTTGGGGGAAAAAATAACCCTATAGTGCTGAACTCTGAAAGAACAATGGCAATGAAGACAACAGCATCGTCTGTTGAAAATTTCATCTCTATTGACTTTCACTCTTGGATGCTTTGTCATTCAAGTATGAATAAGGAGAAACCTGTGAAACAAACAAGTTCCAATTTCATAAGCAGTGAATTTTTCATATCAGCATGGAAACGTTTTTGAGCTTCCCTGCCTGTAGGTGAAGCAAAACGGCCCTGGACCTGCATTTCCTGACTGGGTTTTTGCAGCTCCCTCACCATTTGGAGCAGGGATTCGCACAAAATGTTTTATTTACATTCTATTCGAATCGAATGCCCCAAAATTCAATTCGATTCACATCTGTTAAATTTGAATTTAACAAGATTTGATTCGTTTTTACCAAATTTGAATCTGTTCGTTTGAATTTTTGATTTGAACCTGCACATAACGAATGTTGACAACATTTGTATGTGCCCGTACTAGGGATGGGCATGGATATTTGCAAATTCAAATATCCCATTTGAATCCTTTGAATGCTGACATTCGACCTCGGATCGGATTTTTGAAAATCTGAATTTGCACATTCAAACTCGGATCGGATTTTTGGAAAATCCAATATGGATTTTTGAATAATTTGAATGTGTGGATGTGTATCTGTCGTATACAGATCTGTGCAAAAATTATACGTATCTTGTGCTTATAATACGGGATTAAAATGGGGTGCACCTAGGATAATATGGGATGCATACGGATTTTTTTTGTTTTTTTTCCCACTTTTTTTTATTATTATTAAAAAAGAAAAAGAAAGTAATCATTTACACACTCTTCCCATTATTATATTATTAAAAGTTCCCTTGACTTCCTCCGCTTGTCTGACTTCTATATTCTGTATCCATCTTTTGTTGCTCCGCATCTTTGTCTCTCCTTGATTTCCTGGTTATTCTTGTTCTCACTCAAATCCATCAGTCGTCAATTCGAGCTCTGATAAGTACTCAATAAAGGGGGACCAGTCTCTCATGAATTTATCCGTTGTTCTGTCATTTAGTAAGTTTGTTAATTTATCCATTTCCGCCAGATCTGTCATCTTAATTAGCCATTCTTCTCTTGATGGTATCTCTTCTTCCTTCCACTTTTGAGCATACAATAATCTTGCAGCTGTCACCATATATAGGATTAACGAATTTACACTTTCTAATGTATTATCTACAATCCCCAACAAAAACAATTCTGGATTAAATCTAAAACTCCTTTTCAAAATTCTTGACATCAAATTATATATTATAACCCAATATTTCTTTGCCTTTTTACACGTCCACCACATATGGTAAAAAGTCCCATTAATTTTTTTACATTTCCAACATTTGATAGATATATTTTGGTAAACTTTCCCCAATTTATAAGGTGTTAAATACCATCTGTACATCATTTTATACATATTTTCTTTCAATAACATACAGGAAGTGAATTTCATATCTTTTATCCATAGTTTTTCCCATTGATCCATTTGAATGTTATATCCAAAGTTTCTGGCCCAAGTGATCATACATTCTTTAACTTGCTCATGCACCATTTCCATTCGAAGCAATATTTTATACATCACACCAATCATGCCTTTTTCAGCCTTATATAGTTTTGTCTCCCATTCCTGTTTTTCCCACTCAAAATTTACAGTCTCTTTATCTTTTCTATATATATCCCTTAATTGTATATACGAAAACCATTGTATATTTATCCCTTCTTGATTCAATTGTTCTCTTGTTTTTATTTCATATTCATTACTGTCCTCAATCTTGTACAACATGTCTTCGTATTTCACCCAAGTTCCGCCAACACTATATTCCCTTAATAGCCCTTCATGAGGGGACACCCATAGTGGTATTTTGTTATAGAGCTTGTTTTTATAATTCATCCATGTTTTATACAATGCGTTTCTTACAAAATGGTTTTTAAAATCAGCATTAACTTTCGATTTTGCATACCACAAATATCCATGCCAGCCATATCTTAACCCTTCGCCCTCCAGTTGTAATAATCTTTTATCCTTCAACCAAAACCACTTTGCAATCCATACCAAGCAAGATGCTGCATGGTATAATTTGAAATTCGGTACTCCAAAACCTCCTCTTTCTTTAGAGTCTTGCATCAACTTAAATCTTATTCTCGGTTTTTTACCTTGCCATAAGAATTTGGATATGTCTTTTTCCCAGTTCTTAAACTCCTTGATATTGTTTACTATTGGTACGGATTGAAATAAGAACATCATCCTCGGGAGTACGTTCATTTTTATAACTGAGATCCGGCCCATCAATGACAACTGTAAATTAGACCATTTCAAAAGATCTTGTTTTATCTCAGACCATGTTTTCAGATAGTTATTCTTGTATAGTGCAACATTTTGCTTAGTCAAAGTTATCCCTAAGTATTTCACTTTTTTTTCAATTGCAAACCCAGATTTCATTTGAAGAGTTCCTTGTTGGGTTTTTGACATATTTTTTGTCAGGACTTTAGTCTTATTTTGATTCACTTTTAGACCTGCTACACGACCATAAGTTTGCATTTCATTTAACAATTCCTCAATTGAGTTATTGGGCTCTGTTAATATTATGGCTAGATCATCAGCAAATGCTCTTAATTTAAGATCTTCTCTTTTAATTTTTAAACCTTTAATATCTTGGTTTTTCCTGATTGCTCTATTTAAAACTTCCAACGTTAAAATGAACAGAAGAGGTGATAACGGACATCCTTGTCTAGTGCCCTTTTGAATATCAAAGTCTCTTGTCAATTCACCATTTATTAGGATCTGTGCCCGTTGCTTGGTGTATATCGCCTTAATTCCTTTTCTGAAATTATTTCCGAAGTCCATTTTCTCCAATACTTGTAACATAAATGCCCAATTCACATTATCAAAGGCTTTCTCTGCATCGAAAAAAATTAAGGCTGCTTGGGTTTCATTATGTTTCTCCAGGTATTCTATTATATCCAAAATTATTCTTATATTGTCTCTCATCTGTCTGTTCGGTAAAAAACCTGCTTGATCTTCATGTATATATTTAATCAAAACCTGTTTAAGCCTATTGGCCATTATACTAGCAAAAAGTTTATAGTCATTATTTAATAAAGATATAGGTCTATAATTCTTCGGTTGAGTTAAGTCCTGACCCTCTTTAGGTATAAGAGTGATTGTTGCTTGGTTCCAAGTCTCTGGTATTGTACCTTTTTCCAGGGTATTATTCATTATTTCTACTAGTATCCGTATCATTTCTTCTTTGAAAGTCTTATAATACAGCATCGGCAGGCCATCCGGTCCCGGGGCTTTGCCTATCTTAGCTCTCCTTATTGCTGTTTCTACCTCCCTAGCCTCTATTGGTGCATTCAGGAGGTCTTTTTGTTCTTGAGTTATGCTTGGCAAATTTTGTTCATTTAGGTAACTTTGTATCTCTGTCATGTTTACTTCATTCTTCTTATATAATTCCTGGTAAAAGGCTTGCATTATTTCTTTTATCTTTTTACTGTCTGTTACTTCTTCATCATTTTGATTTAATTTCAGAATAATATTCTTCGCTCTTTCTTTCCTTAATTTGTAAGCTAACCACCTTCCAGGTTTGTTTGCCATTTGAAAATTCCTTTGTTTTAGAAACTTTAAGTTTATTTCCATTTCTTGTAAATCTAGCATCGACAGTTGTCTTTTCAAAATTTGAATATTTCTCTGGATTGTCTTTAAATCAGGTTTTTTCTTCAACTCACTTTCCATTTTCTGTATTTGGACTGTAATTTTCTGGGTTTTCTCATGTTTTCTTCTTTTAACATCTGAGTTTACTTTAATGAAGTGGCCTCTTATAAAGGCTTTGCTCGCATCCCATACAGTATTTAAATCTGTTCCTCTATTCAAATTATCTTCAAAAAATTCTCTTATTTTCCTCTTCGTACTTGTGATTATCTGCTCTTTCTTTAACAGGTTCTCATTCAATCTCCATCTCTTTGTTTTAGATCTAAATCCCATCACCATTTTTACCGGATTATGATCAGCAAATGTTTTTGGCAGGATGTCTACTCTTTGAACTTGGTTTGCTAATGTTTTGGATAAGAAAATCATATCAATCCTAGACAATGACTGGTGTCTATGAGAGAAAAAAGTGAATTCTTTTGCATTACCATTTTTATGTCTCCAAATGTCGACCACTTGAAAAAATTCAATCAGATCAAAAAATTTCCGTGGAAGCTTCCCTTGTTTTGCCAATATCTTCTTCATTGATACTTTATCAATCTCTGGATTAATCACTCCATTCCAATCTCCCATTAAGCACCAATTCTCATGTTTATGTTCTTTCATTTCATCTATGATTCTCTTATAAAAATTTTGTTTATCTGTATGTGGTGAGTATATTCCCAGTACTAATATCTTAACGCCTTGAAGATCAACCTCCACCCCAATATATCTTCCTTCTGAGTCTTTGAAAATCATCTTGGGGCTTAAGTGTTGTTTTACATACATCACAATCCCATTTTTCTTCTTTTTTCCCGAGGTAACAAATTCCACTCCTAATCTCTTCTGGGTTAAAAGGAAACGCACATTACCCAAAGGGATGCATACGGATTTTTATGGAATGCGTGCAAATACATATAATAGATACAAATGTTGACATTCGTATCTTTAAATGCAAATCTAACATTTGAATGTAGGGGTTCGAATCTTATGAATTCAAATCGGATTTTATGGTATTCGGATCTTAAATATCCAAATCGAATAGGATTTTTGGACATTCGAAGCTACTCAGATTTGAATGTCAAAAATACATTCGTGTACATCCTTAGCCTGTGCCCATCTTCCCCACATCCGTACACATCTGTTTGCATCCTGTAGTTATCCTGTATGCAACCCGTTTTCGTCCCGTACAGAACTGTACAAATGCACACGGATCCGGGAAAGATGCGGATCTTCACGTTTGCATTGTGTACGAACCCATACACGTACAAATGTCCGGATAACTTGAATGAATGGATCTGAAATTCAAAATTTGATTCAAATGTTTACATTTGAATTTTGGGACATTCTATCTGAGTCCGCAACGGCAAAATTCTGCGCATTCAATTGAATTTCAAGTGCCTACGAATATCCGTGCACATCCCTAATTTGGAGCATTTATTGTGCATGTTCCACTATTGAAATAGTCTCTCACGGCTCCAGAATCACACGGTCACAGTTGCCTGCCATCTGTGCCCCATCACAGAGACTTGGGCCCTGTCCCCAAAAGACTTATTAGCCCCTCTCGGCTTCCTCTGCTGTCACCCTGTTATAGCTGACTTTAAAAGTCCCCTCCACTTCTGGAATAAGCGTCCCCATGGTAGCCGCGATCTAAACGGATTTTCCGTCCCCAAGGAAGCCTGTTTCCTTTCCCCGCATCTTCCCCCCCCTGCCCCCTCTCTTGTTAAAAGGAAAAATAGCCAGATCTCCGTCTCCTGAAACAGGTTCCTGCCCCTAGCAAAGGCAGATGAGCGCTCATTCACTCATTTTCAGCACTTACTTTCACTTCTGCCCCAGCAAAGTCAGCGTCTGCAGGCATCGGCAGCGCGATCTTTCGCTCGTTCTCTTTTAAGGCTTTCACAGATCACTGATAACAATGCTGCAATTCTGAGCAATTCTGGCTCTTTTTACAAAGGAAAGGAAGCGAACTTGCTGCATTTCTCAGATGTGTGAATGCTTTTTGGCTGTGTGTGCAGGCAAGCAATCCCCGCCCCTTTTGCCACGGAGCGTCCTCAAGGCAGATATAGCGAGCAAAACCTGCGAATCGCCGAAAGAGCGCTGGAACTCTTCTTTAAAGTGCACGTATTTTATCGCGGGTGTCTCACTTTCCTAAGCTCCCTAAGCGCTTTGTAAAGCCTGGAATGGGGCCGCTCAGAGGCAAAAGAAGAGTTCCAGCAGACTTTCAATTGCATGGGGACAGGGCCACAGAGAAGCACGGGAGGGGAGAATATGGGATTTCCCCTTACTCTGATGCCCTTCTTCCGCACAATGACAGAGTCACTGGCCCTGTTTGAAGCCATAAACCATGCAGTCTAGCTGCAAAATGCCACATGGCATGCTCTGACGAGACAGACACAGCAGACTGGCACGGCGAGCCTTTGGAGAGACCTGTGGCTTGAGTCTCCGGTCACTTCCACCAGCCCATCTGACCAGGATCCTAATCTGCCTTGATTGAGGGCGAATTGGATTTATTTCCAATGGCTTCTGAGTCAGGCCCTCTTTAATTATGGACTTTGCTCAGCCTGTCACTTCAAGAAATGTCGACATCTGCCGATTTTGGCTTTGTTTATCAGGGCAAACAAATACCCTGAATGGGGTGGGGTGGGGAAGGCTGCCCTATTTAATCTCCCACGCAATCCTAATGCATCTAAATCTGAGGGTTGCTTGAGAACCTTCTTCACCAACGGTGCTGAATTGCAGATTCAGTCTGCCTGTCCGACCCCATCTCTACGCGATGTTGTGATCTTCAGAAATACAAATAAGCCTGTTGGAAGATGGGCTGAAAGCAGGCAGGACCAACAGAGTTGCCTGCAAAAGTTGGAGCAACCCCTACTAACCATGAACTCTAATAGCAATTGATACACCTGACCTCCACAAATTAAGCCCTCCTGGGTCAGGCTAAGCCCATCTAGTCCAGCATCCTGTCTCACACAGCGGACCACCAATTGCTTCTGGTTGTGGGTTTTCTCAAAACATCACTCTAGCCTACTTGGTGGTTAGAGCTGCCATCTTTGCGGTGGCCATGGTGTGCAGGTGTGAGGGTACATGCCCAGTGGTGGTAACTGCGCACTTCCGGCTATTTTGCACCATTTAAATACTCAGATGTGTACATCATATATTGTACACAGATAGCACCACCCCTGCACTGTCTGTTCAAAAAGGAATCATTCTGAAGGGGATTTTCTCTGGAATATTGCTTGTTACCGTGATATTTGGTTGGGGTCTAGAGCCGGCCACAGTAAGAAAATGCCTTCATAGGGTATCTAATCTTTGATATCATCCTCTGCTTTGCCTCTCTTGCAAAGAATGACAAAATCTGGGACCTCAAAAACCTCCTCCCCCCATCATTAAGTTTAGACCTGTTCCATTTATTAATCTGAGCGAGGCAAATTAGGACATTTTGCTTTTAAAATGCGGACCAAGCAATTTCTTTTCCTCCTCTCTTCTTGCAGCATTTTGATGCATAATAGATCTGTTCCTTGCAGGACGAGGTTCGACGGGGAAACTAGCTTTGCTCCTCAGAAAGCCTTTGTCTCTAAAGAATTAAGGTGATTCATTATTTAAATGTTCAGAACTGTGTTAAGTGCATTAGGCCCCCAGTGCAAAAGGCCGCAACACAATCGCAGGATGGTGCAGAAGCCCCAGGAATTGCACCGTCAGTGCACTTTGGGAACCAATTTCTTGAAATAATAAAAATAATTTTCAGAGTTACGCTTTTCCTAAACTGGAAGTTCACACTGGTGACCATGAGGATGACCCTGATCCCTGCGCCATTCCACATTAAAGAGCCTTTTTAGAAATTTATGATGATGATGGTGATGATGATTTTTTTTATACACCCAATAACAAAGTCTCAGGGAAGGGTCCATAAGAAACAGCCATTTTTAAAAAGAAACAGTAAAAACAGATAATAAAAAGGTGAAAAGAAGAACATAAAAATAGATGGAAAAGGAAAAAAAAGTGTCTGAAAACAAAGTAACTAGAGAAAACAGCGGGTCCTCAATTACTCCAGTGCATTCTGGGATTGAATGCAGGAACTTGTGAACTTGGTATGGTGTTCATGAATGATGTGATAAGCCTGTAGTAGTAGTAGTAGTAGTAGTAATGATTTGGTAGGCAAATGGTATAACTTTTCCTCTGTTGGTGTAGCCATTTTCTTCCTTTCCCCTGTGACCAGCCCTTAAGCCATGGCCACACCTTCGCTTGAAACCTTCTTCAGTCCAACTTCAGGCCTGACTGCTCACACCTTTTCATTTCTGTCCATCTTATTTGTGGACTTTCCACTCAAGAAAGTCCAAATGAAGGGTGGAATGTCCACCAATAACACAGATAGAAATAAAAAGGTGTGAGCAGTCAGAGCTGAAGATGGACTGAAGAAGGTTTAAAGGGGAAGGTGTGAGCATGGCTTTAGAGTCATAAGTAGGCTTAGGCCACGGTCACACTTTGACTTTAATCCTTCTTCAGCCCAAATTCTGGCCCCTTTGGTTATATCTTTAAATGCCAAGCTGTTTTTTCCCCTGGATTTCCCTCCCTCTGTTCAGGTTTTCCTTCATTTGGGCCAACACAGCATTAAAGGTTTAATCCCCTCCCAGGAGGCCTCTGTTCCGGCCCCCATGCTCCCCAGAAAATGATACCCATGCAGGCCTCTGCTCTGAGTCTTGCTCCTCCCACCTTTACGTTATTGTGACAGTCCTTCCTCTGACTCTTGGACCCCCCCTTGCTGTGATTCCCTTTGTACTGTCATCAGATCTACCTCCTCGCCCCCTTGCTGTGATTCCCTTTACTCTGTCATCGGATCTACCTCCTCGCCCCCCCTTGCTGTGATTCCCTTTGCTCTGTCGTCGGATCTACCTCCTTGCCCCCCCCCCCCTTGCTGCAATTCCCTTTGACAACAGCAGGAAGATGCGACCAAGCTGTTCCAGGCTGAAAACTGGCTTGGATTCAGCTGCCTTCCTGACATGGATTAAAATGCTAAGGTGTAACCATGGCCTTAGTCTTATTTGTGTATCTGTTGTTTATTAGATGCCTCTTTCTGTAGCACAACAGATGAAAAAAGTCTTTTCTTCTTTTTCTCTATCTTTCTTTCTTTTTCTTTATTGTCAACTTCCCTCTCTTTTGTGTGCCTGCATTATTGATAGAAATGTGATGCTGCTGGTACAAAAACATTATTAGTGTAATGGCCAAAGGGCTGAACAAGCAAAGCAGAGCCTGGATTATGAGCTGGATTGCGTAACCAAAAACGCTCTCCAGCGACAAGCCCCCTAAATGAGGATTGGCACAGATTTGCTTGATAACGTTTCTGCCTTCAGACTCGCGGCTTGTGTATTGAGAAGAGACTGTACATTGGTTGTGCAAGGGTAGCAGAGCAGACAGGTGTTCATGGCTTCAAGAGGCAGCAAACAGCAGTTTTTGTAACCCAGAGCAAAAGCTTATAGTACCTGTTAATGGCTGTAAACTAAATTTCTGTAAGCAACCCAGGCAGAAAGGGCATTGACAACCTTGATTGTTTCTGAACCATAAGGTCTTCTTATAGACTTGGTCACAACCAAAAGTCTGGATAGATTTTAGAAAGGGCTGGAAAAATTCATGGAGGACAAGTGTGTCAATGGCTACTAGAATGGATGTCCAGGTCCTGCCCCCAGGTTGGAGGGATAGACAGGATGCCTCCAAAGGCCAATTAGGGAAGCAGAGAGCAAGTGAAGGTTTTGCTTTTGTCTTCTGCTTGAGATGCCCAGGTGGAACTGATGGGCCACTGAGTGACATGGGATGCTGGACTAGATGGATTGTGGCCTGATCCAGAAGGCATCTTCTTATGTTCTTATGGGCCACAAAAGGCATTGGGTTACCCATTCATCTTAAATGAACACATTTTAATGGAGCTGGTGGAGCTGGTGGCCTTTTGCTCTGCTATCCAGCAACAGCAAAATCTTCCTCTTCATGCTTATCTGATGACTGTACATACTTTTATGGTTAAGACCATCCTTAGCATGATTTAACAATTGATCCTTTATGATGATGCTGATGTTCCTTAAAATCTTCATTTCTTGCCAATTAACCCCTTCTTGAAATTCCACGTTCTTCACCCTCTAAGGGAATCTGATGCTATTATTCCTTTGAATTACACAATGTTTTCTGAATGATTCACATCTTTCCTTTTTGCCAGAACTGGAGGTTGGCTAATCCATGCATTTCGCTGAGTCAGCTGCTGTTATTTGGTGCTGTTGAGTCATAGCTGACAGCTGGTGACAACATGGGTATGACCATGCAGTTTTCTTTGCTCCGATACAGAAATGGTTGGCTACCCCTTGAAGGTGAAACTGGAAATCAGACCTCCAACCCTCTGCTTTCCAGGAAGTTGCTGCTCCACTGAGGCAGATACCACATAAGAAAATGAGATTAATCTCCCCATGGCTTAAAGCATTCTGCTTACTCCGTGTCCTGAGGGCAGAACGTGAAAATCTGGGGTGGAGAAGAAAAAGAAAATGATATTATGGCCTCCTCTTTTCTTCTCTATAATGTTGATGGGCAGGAGAATTAGGAACCACAAGGTGAAGTATCTTTTTCACCCTGAGGTCTATGGAACGTACCCCTAGGACACTCCCAATGTCTCATCCAGGAGGGATCCTGTTTAGCAATGAGTGTGAATTCCTACTCCAAAAATGACAAGAGCTGTGGTCACACCTGTTTAATCCAGCTTCAGTAGACAAGATAAATGACAATAGAGAAACTGAGAAAAGAGGAGAAGTACAAGAATATGCCTGAACATCTAAATGGGCTTTGTGGTGGCAACTTCCAAAACAGAAGACAGGGACCTAAGGGGAAGTTTGTCCTCTCTCAGGCATGATGAAGAGCCCTGTGGAATGGACACCCAGAACAAATTGTAGCCAGTTTGCTTCTTAGGCTTTGTGATGTCAGTTCACACAGATGGCCATGGGGGCTGCCACCGTCCATTTTTACGTGGGCAGTAATTTGGTAAAGTGAACCTCAGCTGGGGCAGGAACAGCTGTTTGAGACCTTTGATAATCCCTCCTAAAACACACACAGAAGCTGATTTATTGGCCCTGGAGTAAGACTGCTTCCGCTGCCAAGAATCTGATGCTCAGACATGTTGTCATAGCATCTGCTGCCCACATTTTCCACGCCACCTACTCCTGGTCTTTGAGTTTCATAATTGTTTATTCTGACACCAGTTTGCTTGGAGTTATTACACTCTGAAGCAGGATCTGTCCAAATGGCAGACACAAGTCATTGTGGTTGGACTCGTGTCTTCTCAAGGCTGGAAAGACCACTCCAGAATTTGCTGGCCATGTGAACCGTACTGGGCTGACCGTGATACGCCAAGATGGTCTACATCAACACGTCCAGTCTGAAGTGCTGGATTTGGACTTGAAAATCTCCCAATTCCAATACTAGTAAGAATGAACCTTGAGTTAGTTGTCAGTGACAAAGAAAGCAAGGGCCTTTCCGCACTCATCTCTCCATTGTATGAACCTATGGACCAGGGAAGCCCACTGATCCAGACCATGGAAAGGTGTGGTCTGGAGCAGTGCTGTCTGCATGGTGGCACTGATGCAGATTAACTCCTGCCCTGGCCCTTAAGATCATGTGAGCTTTGGGGATGGGTTCCAAGAACTATGAATGAAAGTTCCTAACCTTGGAGCCATTGAGAAACCCATTTTGGTGGTGAACTTTATTGGGTCACTAAAACGAGTCCCCTGGCCATCCTGAACACAGGAGGTGTCCCTTCTGTACACCTCTGTGTATCGGGCCAGGGTCTGTTGTTTTGCCAATAGATCTTATAGCTTTTCAGGGGCTATATGATGCTGGACTCTTATCTGGGAATACCGGGTTTGATTCTGCAATCCCCCACGAAGCCAGCTGGGTGACCTTGGGCTGGTCACAGTTCTCTTTCTGAGCTTTCACAGCCCCACCTACCTACGCAGGGTGTCTGTTGTGGGGAGAAGAACAGAAGATTTGTCAGCAGCTTTGAGTGCCCTTACATGGTTGAGAAAAGCAGGATATAAAAGCCAGTAATTTTGATCAGGGCCTTCCTAATTGGAAGTATGCTCCATTCAGTGTAAAAGGAGCATACCAGCAGGGATGGGGCCTCACAGGTCTGCATTAATGTGCAGATCGATGAGGCCCAAACCTGGTTCCTTCATACCACGCAGCCATGAACAGAGTCAAAAAGTAAATGAACCCTCAAGCTCAGCAGTCATTAAAATACTGCAGATTCCACCTTCACATTCCTTCCTTGGCCCCAAACCTCAAATTTATGCCTCTGTTTGAAGGCTGATTTTTTATTGTCTTGCAATTGTGCAAAGCCCCAATGAAAGCAGAATATTGGAAAACTCATAAAAGAGAAAAGAAAAGATTATTCACACAATGCACAGTTGCTGTGAGCTGCTTTAAGACGGTTGCTTCTGAACCCAGTCCTGGTTTCCTCCTTGGATAAAGAGAGATGAACATCAAAGTCCACGGGCTGTATAAAGAGGGCTCGTAAAATCTTGAAGTTGAACCTCGACGAAGGAAGTACAACAGAGACCATAAACTTATGGAGCATTCCATTGATTCTGTATAATGCCTGAATACTTGGTTGAATCTCAGCTGAATTAAATTCATGGGACTGAAAGGTTACATCTGCCTCGCCCGAATGACACCTTAAATGAGGCCAGCTTGCATTATGCAGCACAGGTATCTTAATTGATGCCAGTTTCCATTCCTCCCAGCAGAGACCAGTTTCTCTGAGGGCCTGATTAAGGTTCCTCTAGTCTGAAATGGAGGCACAGCCTACAATAGCAAATCATGTGTTAACAGCCTCAGACTGATGCTGATTGGCGTACTGAAGGTTATTCCAAACGAAACAAACAGTGGAAGAACAGAAAAAGAGATTTATTTAAATGACCACATCAAGTGGAATAAAGAAGAGAGGTTGATCTATATAGGGTAGGGATGTGATGTGTGTTTTTTGTATTTGATTCGTACTGAGAATTCATATTTGTTTGAATAAATCCCTCTGAATGTGGTAGGATTTGGATTCGATACAAATGTTCCATATGAATTCGATAAGAATGTTAGATACAAATTGCATATGAATCACATGCAAATCCGTAGCAAAGCTTCGTAGCAAATCTATCTGGATCAATTTCCTGTAGATTCACTGGTCATATATGATATTTCTTGGGTTTGCTAGTAATGTTTTCGTTGCTGTCATAATTGAGTCTAAGAAATCAGTCCGTCAATCAATCAATCAATAGTAAAACAGAAAGGGTTGTGTCTCAGTGTTAGAGATTTATGCTTTGGACACAAAGGGCCTTAGAACCCTACTAAGACCCCATTAGGAATCCAATTAGTACCTGACTGGTACCAATCAGGAAGGCCCTGTCCCCACTTGGACCCCATTGAAGGCCCCACCGGCAAGGCCCTGTCCCCATGAGGGCAGGGGAAATTAGGACTTAATGGGTCCTTCAGGCCCTTAAATCTGGATTTCGCGTGGACCTAATAATAGGTGTCCACAATTGGGTCTTCAGGTATCTCAAAGATTTGGATCTTGAAAACCCGGATCTTTGACTGTGTGTGGAAAAAGGGGGAGAAAGTCCCAGGGTAAGGGGAAATGTTATTAGGGATTCTGAAGATGTCTGATTTTAGTGCAGAACAAAAGTGTGAATTTGTGGCACGTCTGTCACATGTTCCTGAACTGGAATTCCCCATAATTTCATGGGAAATAGCCTAGCCCTGGCACGGAAGGACATGGATTGTGGTGGCTACTTTCTCTCTGTGCAGGCTTTGAAGTGAGTGAAAGGAAGGGTCTAAGCATTTTTTTTTCCAAAGGAGAACCTCCTAACAGAACTGGATTGAAGCTTTACTTTAGGAAGAGTTAAAAAATAAAAAGACACTCTTTTCCCCCTGACTAATCGAGATGAGTGCAATTTTGCATCTTTCCTGGCTTGGGCAGATGCTGGCAAGCGTTCAGGGCTGCCTTTAATCTCTAGAATGTAGGGCAGACTTGGGCACAAAGGTGGCCAGGGAAGGCTTCCCATCTAATTTATGGAATAACAAGAGGCAAATGTATCATGCTTTGGTTTGTATGATAAAACCCCGGTGGAAACGTAGCGTTAGACAAAAGCTTCACATTTGGAAGCAAACGTCGGATGTCCAGGACGAGTGAGGAAACGGCTCATTTCAAATAGATCTGCTGAATAACTAAGAAGATTATTGGGTTTGATTTGCAGGATTAGGGATTGGGATGTTTGGTCCAATCTCCTTTCCCTCTTCCTCCCGCCCTCAGACTTTTATGGTTATCATCCTCTCTGACTCATAGCCTCTTCCCAGCAGATAGAGATCCAGGCTTCTAATTCTGTGTAATAAAAATTCATAGGTGCTGGTTCTCATGGCACCATCAAATTCATGGCTGTCTGAGACCAATGGCTGAAGAGCCAGTAGAGGGATCCATTTTGCATCCTCTGCTGCTGACTGAAGACAATTCAATAAGCTAGTAGGGGCAGGCCACCTCCTAGAATTTGAATTACGATTGCACACAGAAATTAGTCTGTCTATAGAATGTCTATTGTTCATTTTGTCTCAAAGAACCAAAACATTATGCCCTGGATATGACTGGAGAGCTTAGATTGGCATTTGTGCTTGAATATACTGCCCTAATGCACACAGGTTTTGCTTTATTTTTGCATAATAGGAAGTCCCAAATTCACTCAGATGCTGCAGATTAGATAGATGTGTCAGACATTTAGATGCAGTCATTTTCCATCTGGGAAGTGGCCATACACTTAGGACTCAGCTACATGTAAATTCTAGGTTGATTCCTCACTGGCTGAATCCTCCCTTCCACATGCTGTGGGGTCTAAGGGAGGCCCTGCCCCAAGGAATGGTCTAAAGGGGTGGAGCCTAAAGGGCAGGGCTTCCTTTAGACCACACCAATGTGTGGAAAGGAGGTTCCCAATAGGCTGGTTGGCCTGGTATACCAGCTAGTGGGTCATTGCCTATAGTTTTTTAAATCTGTGTTTAATCATTATAATGTGCCCTGAAAACTTTGGGATGGATGGATAGATGGATGGATGGATGGATGGATAGATGGATGGATGGATGGATGGATGGATGGATGGATGGATGGATGGATGGATAGATAGATAGATAGATAGATAGATAGATAGATAGATAGATAGATAGATAGATAGATAGATAGATAGATAGATAGATAGATAGATAGATAGATAGATAGATAGATAGATAGATAATCCATGTTCAGTCCATTTGGTCTTGTGGTTAAGATGCTGGACTCTTATTTGGGAATACCGGGTTTGATTCCGCAATCCCCCACGAAGCCAGCTGGGTGACCTTGGGCTAGTCACAGTTCTCTTTCTGAGCTTTCACAGCCCCACCTACCTACGCAGGGTGTCTGTTGTGGGGAGAAGAACAGAAGATTTGTCAGCAGCTTTGGGAGTGCCCTTACATGGTTGAGAAAAGCAGGATATAAAAGCCAATTCTTTTTCTTCTTCCAAAGTGTGTCAACACATCAGCGCAGTGACATCCCTTGCTTTTAAGGGTATCTTCCATCCAGCAGCCTAGTAAGCATTTCCATTTTCTCACAAGCGTGCCAAGTAGCTTGTTCCTGTTCCTGTTTTGTTCCCTTGTCCAAACTGCAACGCTGAAAATGATAAATGCAAGGAAAGAATCTCTCCCTTGTCTCTCATTCTTTCCTTCTGGCCTCTGTGTAAGAGGATTACCATAAAACACAGCAACTGAGTTTCACATTTCATCAATCCACATGAAAACAGGAAGGAAAACTGGGGAATTGTGTGCGGGGGGGAGGAGAGAGAAAAGGGGGGGTGGAAAATGAATGGCGCTGTGGTCAGCTCTGCTTACAGCCATCTAGAAAAGCAAAGTGTTGATCATAAATGTTTTATGATGCTGCTAATATGCAGATGCAAAGCCTTGCCAGGGGTGACTGCATACTTGGTAACAGATGCTTGGCTTGCTGACAGGCTGAACATTACATAAAAGAGAGAATGAATGTGGCACTGCCTGTGGGAGCCACTGAGAAAGCAATTGTGGGCAGAACCAGCCTTAGAATCTGAGTCCTCCACGCCACCACGGTTTAGGTCAGCTTGCAACAGAGAGGCACGGTGCTGCTTTTCAGGGGCTATATGGTCTTTCTCCAGTTGTTTTGGCTGGAGTGGATGGCAAAATTCTGGACCGCCAGAGCAAGTTAAGCCTGCTGTGAGACTCCACACACTGAAGGATCAATCCAGCTTTAGTCCACTTTCAGAGTGAGCGGAGACATCAGCAAAGTGAGGGGCTGTTTTCTTTCAGGGCAAATCCCCACGGCAACCCTATTATGGATTCAATACGGGTTCAGTCCTCGCAGACCCCACATCAGTTTGGCTTAAGACACTTTCCACGTGTTAAATTGCCCCAAAGCGTTGTAATTGTTAACCCTCATTTCAACAGGTCTCACTCCGGATCATGCGCTTGATACATGTTACATTTTTTACTGTGGGGACCCTACCGTTTTAAGGGATGAGAATCCATGTTTAGGGTTTCCCTCCCCCAATAGCTTGCTTCCAAAGATAGTGAAAAATCCTGTAAAAATCCACCCCTTACAGAAGCAGCTACACTATAGCAATCCAGCACTTCCCGCCTGATAACAATGTTGCAATTTTGCACAATTCTAGCTCTTTGGAGTTCTGACCTTTAAAGGGGAAAGGAAAGCAGGGGCAGGTTCTGGGAGATGTGTGAATGTTTAAAGCAAGGGGGCTTGAGTTGCTGCTGTTGCTGTGTGCCCTGGGCAATAGGGAGAATAGCTGGCTGCCCGCTGCCATTTTTCCTCCATTCAGACAAGCAGCAGCCACCCAGCCACCCAGATAGGCTCCATGAAGGGGTCCCTTATGTGTGGCGCGTTCACGCCAGGAGGAAGAGGGCAGAGCAACCCCGAAAAGCGGCTTTCAGAAAGGAGCCACTTGAGTCCCCCCTTGAGTCACATATGCCACACACGATCCTCAGAATCCAGGTTGAACGCGATTAAGCTGAAAGTAATGGGAACAGGCAAATTCGCATTTTCATCTGGTTCTATTATTTCGGTTTAGGGAAACTGGATTAAACTAACAGTATAATGGGGATGCACCTTCAGTGTTAAATAACTCTGAAAATTCACCTTTGGGATAGATAAGGAAAGAAAATCACTGGCCACTTTGCTGATGGGTCCTCTCCCTCTGAAGGTGGACTGAAGCTGGATTAAACCTTAGGTGTGGCCACAGCCCAGATGTTAGCCCAAGCTGCTAGAAAGCAAAATCAGAGGTCGTGGTATTCTGAGCTATTTTTTTTTTAATTTCATTTCTACGTGTCCCACTAAATTCCAAACTGGTTGCTTTTAAGAACAGTGATATTCTGTATATACAGGATTCCATTTTTGGACAGTTCCACCCTGGACCAAGGAACATAGTAGGGACCTCTTTTCTGCATACTGGGGTGGTCTAAAACCCTTTCTGCAGTGGGACTTATTCCAGAGACATTTTTACACAAGGGATGTACATGAATAACTGAAGGCATTCAAAATTCACTTGAATGTGCCGAATTTTGACATTCAAACTCAAATCAAATGTCATGAAATTTGAATGTTAAACATTCAAATCGAATTTTGAATTTCAGATCTATTTGTTCGATTTATCCAAACATTTGTATGCGTATGAGTTTGTACACGGTGCGTACTTGAAGATCTGCATCTTTCCTGCATCTGTACACATTTGTATGGATCCGGACGGGAAAAAAACACGGGTTGCATACGGGATAACTACGGGATGCATACGGACGTATACAGATGTGGCGAAGATGCGTACGTGCACATTCGAATGTTGTTGGCATTTGTATGTGCGGATTGGAATAAAAAATTCAAATTCGAATTTGGTAAAAATGAAGTGAAACTTGTTAAATTTGAATTTAACAGATTCTAATCGAATTGGATTTTCAGGTATTCTTTTTGATTCGAATAGGATGTCAAAAAAATTCATGCACATCCTTATTTCACACTACGTTTCCCATCCACTGGGTGGGAAAGGAGCGTGATGGCCCAGCGTTGACTAGCGCTTGCACTTGAGCACTGGTCAACTTTACTTGCTCCATCCCACCGGGATCGGATACTTACCTTATTTGATCCTGGGGCGCAGTCCTCCTCTGGGCACCCCGATTTTGGCAGGGGCCCCTCCACAATGGCACATGCGTTGGTGTCGTCGCCTTCACTCTGTGGACGCTCTGTGCATGCACAGTTGTGTCTATGGCCATCTGAGGTGCCAGCATGCTTGCACGGCACCTGAAAATGACCCCCAAGTGCCAGCAAGAGTCAATGGTCGCACGGCTGGACACTTCAGGTAAGAGTTAGGTAAACATTGGTAAATGTGTGGCAGACAATTTTGCGCTCCACACCTAATCAACGATTAGTGCACTTCTGGGGAGGGTGGGCATGGTTGGAGACTGTAACAGCCTACGCAACATGTGGATGCTCTTTCCCAGAGGTGCATTATTTATGCGCTAGAGACCATAGTGCGAAAAGGCCTCCAATTATCTCCCAGAATAAGGGCCTGTTGTCCACATGTTAGGGATGTGCACAAATGTGTTTTTTGCAATTTTTTTGCATTCGAATTTGAGTTAAACCAAATGTCAAAACATTCCATTCAATTTGAATGTTTAGAATCCGAATGCAACATAAACCAATTCGAATCCGATACATTTGAATCTATTTGTTCGAATGTCAGGTTTGAATTAGAAGATACAAATGTTGACAACATTCGTATGTGTTATACATATCTGTATGCATTTCGTATGCATCCCATTTTTGTTCCGTATTATAAGATACATATGATATTCGTACCAGACTGGTACGATCTCAGTTCCATGTTTTGGAACATTCAAACATGCTTCGGGCCCTACCAACACACAATTGGCAATTCCCTCTCTGGGGATATTAGCTGGGATAAGACCCAGTGCAGAAAGAGCCTTAATGGGTCTTGTTTTCTTTTATTGGAAGGCTGATGCTGAGTGGAAAACATCCATGAAATTCCCAGGACCATTACAAAGCAACAAACTATCACCTGCCTCATTTCCATTTTTATTTGTATGCCACCTTTCCAAATACAACGCAAATACAATTATCACATCAGAGACATACAGCAAGTAAAGAAATCAATTTCAGTAACTAAAACATCAAATATATTTCATAAGCAATGTACAAAATTCTAATAAGAAGCGATAATCTAGAAAATAACAATAATGTTGATTTATAACGCCCTTTCAACAACTTAAATCAGTGAACATCTTTTGCCCAGGCAGTTTACATAATACAGAAAAAATACAGCATCAGATAACACATCGCATGTTATAATAACTAATACATTATGGACTCACAAATAATACATTACATTATAATATAGAAACATATAAAGCAGGTGGGACAGTCGACCCCTGAGTTTCCCTCCCCAGGAAACATGTTGGGGCTGGGTGCCGCTGGGGTTTTATACTGCTGGCGCAGGTGGGATGGCCAGACGCTGAGCTCCCCTCCCCTCGTCCATGCTGGTCTGATTCAAGCATCTCTCTCCCCACACACACCTGTCCCTTTCTGTTTAGTAGGCACTATTTCTTATTGATGGCCCATCTCTCCCTTGGGTGAGATTAACTTTGGAAATGGGACAGGAGCTACACAGCCATTGCTGCACAGAGAACAGACAGCAGTGCCAGATGTTTTGGCCATATGTTGGTGGGGGTCTAGAATGGGAAATGCCCTTGCAATGAGCATTGCATGGGTGGGTGGGAAGCCGTTAGGTTTATCAGGCAGTTGACATTTTCATGGAAATGACTTCCTGTGGTGTTCTTCGTCATTTAACACTGGAGAAAGGAAATGGCTAAGCAATAAAAGCTGAGCCATGAAAACGACCATTTTTCGAGGAGGACATCTATTGTCCATCAAGTGCAGCATTTGATTGGATCGTGCTGTTTAATTGTTGTTGCCATTGTCTTCTGCTTGAGATGGCCAGGAGCAATTGGCGGACCACTTGTGTGAGACTAGGGCTTTGGTCACACCTAGATGAGATAGGAACCTATTCGCACTGGGGCCTCTGGGGCATAATTAGGCCAGCTTTGGGACACAGCATTCACTTTTTTGGGCAGATGGTTCCAGACATCCCGTCCCAGGGTGGCCTAATTGCGGCCAGAGTGTAGAGCATGAAATTGTGCTCTAAACCCAGCCCAGGCTGTCCCTACCCATCCCAGAGCTGTCCAGCAGGGAGAGCATTCGCACTTTGCCTGCTGGACAGGTCTGACCCCCACCCTGCCCTATGGCCATTGAGCCCTGTGAGCCTGCTGGATGGCAGGCCCTTTCAGGGGCAGAGTGAGACCAGGCCGGCCTGTCCTAGGGTCCCGCAGGCTACCACTGGCCTAATCGCACCGGCTGGAGCCTGCAGGGACCCCATGGGCACCCACTCCCACCCAGAGGCCCACGCTGCCCCCCAGATGTGTGCTCATGACTTACCTGGTCAGTGCTCGAGATCGAACTGGCTTGCTGAGTTCGATACACGGCGTTCGGTACAAGCAACACCTGGTTTGGTCAACAATGGCCCAGTGGTAGCAGGCCTGGGTGGGGCATTCCACCTCCACACCAGTCTTTTTGGGCTAGGACACCTGGGGGCAGATTCCCCATTCACACATGTCCCTTACCAGCCTAGGTGTGAATGGGAAATCTGTCTCCACGTGTCCTAACCAAAGTGCACTACAGCCGTTCAGCCGTAGTGCGAAAAGGCCTCGGATGTCCTAGTCATAATTTGAATTGAGATCGTATCAGTCCTGTTCACACCTAAGGCCTTTTTGCACTGGTCGACAGCTGTCCTAATTGCAGACCTCCAGATCATTATAGGTCATCCCCAGGCATTCCTCACTTTGGGCCGCATCAGTCACATCTTTCTCCATGATTGACCTAATTCTTCTCCTCTGAACTCTTGGCTCTCCACCCCTTTTGCTGTGTCAAATCTATCTCTTCTCTTATTGGATGCTGTTGTGTCACTCAAGAGAGGCCAGGGTGCCTGTTTGCGGTCCTTTTTAAAGCCTGCTCCACCACCTCCACACCCCACCTTCCTTTTCCATGTGCTTTTCTTCTCCATGCAATTAATTCAAATAATAACAATAAATTTGTGGGAAAACACTAGTTAGAAAGAGGAATCATACACATAAACTGAAGAGAGGAGGTGCCTCACGAACTCTGCATGTACACATTGGCTGAAAAGAAAGACTGGGCCCACCCACCACAACACAGTTCAGCCTCCTTTAGCCAGCCAGCCCCACACACTGAGGAAGAGAAGATGGCTTGGCATGCCAGGATGGGCTAGAATGATCTGACGGGGGTAGGCCAGCTTGGAAAATGAATTGAATAAAAATAATGTAACACGACCTGTGGGGGACCTGAAGTCAACCTAAACTAAAGGTGTGACCATGGCCTAGATAGGCTGTGGCCTGAACCAGCAGGGCTCCTCTTAGGTTCCAGTTTGGAGAGATAGGGAGGGTGCCTCTAAAGGCTATTTTTAGGGATTCTAGAGCTGCCTTTGTCTTCTGCTTGAGGTGCTCAAGATGCTGCACTAGATGGGCTGTGGCCTGAACCAGCAGGGCTTTTTTTAGGTTCTTATGCCTATGCTGGCCAACCGTTAGGACACCATTAGAGGCAGCCCTGTGAAGGCTACAATTTCCTGCCCTTGGGAAGATGATTGCTGGGTCACCAGGGACCTCTATGCTCCAAAATGGAGCCATGAAGGTGTCCTTTCATACCCCAAACAACGCATTTTCACCAAAGCACCTGTCCTCAGGCCCAATCCATGGTGGTGAAGGAACAAGAGCTTTCTTAGTAGTTTCGTCCATGAAGCCCACCTTTTGGGCAAGCATAAAGGTGTTCACTTTTTTCTTTGGTTATTGTTGAAGGGAAGAACCTGGTATTTCAATTATGCATGGCCAAGAATGGAGGAAAGAGTAGAAAGCGGAAACAGAGAGGCATGCGGTGGGGTCAGTTTTCTTTCCCTAAACAAACAAAGGAATGATATACCCCGGATAGTATGTCTGAGAAACCAAAGCGGAGGAAGTTCTTAAGAGCACTTCCAGGCAAATTGTCTATTGGGAGCTTATGGTGCAAACTTACATGCTTCCTTGAAAGCAGACCTTTTCGCAATCAAACTGAAAGCCTGTCCTGCCCAGTCCACCTTCCTCAGAGGAGGAGGGTGCACATGCAATGGCGCCTCTGCCGGTGCAGCAACCAGAACTTAGCAGTGCGGACATTGTGAGTCAGCAGCAGCCAGTGTTGGGGGAACTCAGACTCCTCTGGAGATGGAAGCTTGGAACCCAGAGAGCGCCCCTCCCCGCTTCTCCTTGGCCAGCAAAAGCTACCCAGGCGTAGATCACAGCGCTTGGCTCACCTGCATCGGCAAGGGCATGGTGCTGCTTCGCCTACTTAATTGAGCGGCACACGCTGATCCAGTGTTGCAGACAATGCTGATGCAACTCCTGCCGTGTGTGTGTGTGTGTGTCTTGACTTCTGGACCCCCTTGCTACTTCGCCGAACCTCTGGAATCCTGGACCTTGGACTACTTGACTCTTGCTGTGACTTTGCCATGTCTCTGGAACTCTGACTTTGGACTGAACTGGCGCTGACTTCTTATGAGCCCGCATAGGACTGTTGTAAGTGTGTGCGTGTGTTTTGCCTCGCTGCCCACCCCTGCCTGGGACACGACAAAGCTCAGAAATTCTACTTCCATAGTGAATTTTCCCACCTTTAATTTAACTGTCACAAACCTCCACCTGTAAGCCACTTCTGAGCTGCTTTTCTTCATCCGCGGCTGATATGGCTGTAGACCCAGTGGCCACTTAAACAGAAGACTCCTCCCAACAGCCCTTCTCACCAGAGGATTTTGAAACGTAGGAGGCCTGGCTTCTCTAATGCTAAGCCTTTAGCGGAAGGCTACCAGGTAAGGATGATAGCTTGGTGGGAAAGCATATTGGTTTGGATGACCCAGTCCCCATGGTTCTTTTACTGAAATCTTCAGTTAGCACTGGGGGAAACTCTCCTAGTGTTGGGGGAAAACACTTTGAGATATCCATTCTTGGACACATCTATTTTCTAGGGATGGGCCAACCTTCCATTTGTTGCATGGGAAGAGTGGTTAGAGGCCAACGTCTGTTAGGTGCTTTCCCTAACAGTCCTGGCTTTATCTGACCCTTCTCCCTTTTATCTGAGTAATTGTGCAAAGCAGGGAACTACTAGTTTCCAAGCCCACCTGAAATCATTGCATTTGTATGCAGTTTCTGCTCTATGAGATTTCGCTATTCATATGCAAATTCATTGGGTTCACATGCAAACTTTGTTTTTGTAAAACTGAGAAATTCAGGAAACAGGCACTGAATCTGATCTAATTTGTTTTGGTGAAACAGAAAAAATCAGGAGATAGAGACTAAATCTAATTTGATTCCTGTCTGCATCTCTATTCCAAACCCTCCTACCTGTGAACCTGGATAATCTACGCTAAGCTAAATGGACCAAAAGCCTTACTCAGAACACGAGGACTTTTTGCACTACAGCTGAACAGAAACGCGGTCCTTCCTGCCTAGGTGAGAAAGGGGAATCTGTCCTCGCGTGGGGGCAGGATGTTCCTCTCAGGCCTGCCGCCATTGGGTTGAATTTGACCCAGGCATGGGCAGGCCGGTCCTGTTCCTTCCCCGGCTCTAGGTGATCTGATTGGGTTACCTAGAACCCACTGGAACCTACCCCAGGCACCCCCCACCCCAGACCAGGGCCTACCTGGGGATGCGCACATGTGCACATGACTTACCTCATCGCTGCCAGGTTCCAAATGCGTGGCTCTGATTGGCCAGTTGCCCACATGTGTGCAGTTCAGCCTGGGGTCAGTCTACTGAAGCACACGCCTGTGCAGAGAGCAGCAGATTGCTCTCGAGGCCGTGCGAGAAGCACCCCGGGTCTGGCAAGGTAAGTTAATTGTGTGGACCTGCCAGCTGTTGAGCCATTTCTGGCCCAATAGCAGCAACGGGGGTGGGGTGGGGCCCACAGCTGTTCAGGAGAGAGAGTGTGAATGCTCTCCCTCCTGTACAGCTGTGGGGCAGCCCGGGACAGCCAGGAATGGGTTTAGAGCGCGATTTCGTGTTCTACACCCAGAATGCGAATAGGCGCCCTGGGACAGGCTGGGGCAGTTCCGAACAGAACCACCGGCCCAGGAGAGCAAATGCTGTGTCCCAGGGTGTCCTACTCACATTCTGGAGGCCTTCGTGTGAATAGGCCTATGGTTATTCTGATTGTTAGTGATGGACAACCTTTCTTCCGGGGAAATCATTTGCCTTTCCTGATTTTTTAATGGGAAATCAATACTGTGAAAGGCCCCAATCTTCCTCATTAACTAGATACCACATTATCGACACCCACAAACATCTACAAACTTACAAACCTCTCACCTTGGGGCCCTTTCTGCACTTAGTTTTATTTCGGAGTGTCTCTTGGAATAGGAATGGGTCATCCAGTTGGTGTATGGATTACAGTAGACCCCTCCTGGCAACTGTCGAAGTTTGCACTAGCCTGTGGCTGGCAGGCCACATTCTGGAATGTAATCTGGAATAAGACCCAGTGCAGAAAGGGCCCTTAATTTCACAATACCTACATGACTTTCTCAACTAATCCATTAAGAGTGGCCTTCACAGTTTACGAGGTGTCAGGGAAACTGGCGCCTTCTCTTTTTATCCCTCTTACATTTGGAGGTAATCTCCAAAAGCATTAAATATTTATGCTATAAAATATTTAGATGTCCTGCACTGTTCTGCTTCAGAAAGCTTTACTTTTGTGCATACAGGAAGAGACTTTCCTTCCCTTAAAAAAGCCAATGCAAGCAAACTCTTAGTTTGTACATCCAACTGGCCGTATTGGGCTTCAAAAGGAAATCCCACGTTCATCAAGGGAAAATCACCATCAGTGTCGCTAGTACTGCTTTTACACCTTCACTTGAAATCGTCTTCAGGTCTGGTTGTTCAGAGCTTGGGCCTGGTCACATGCGAATTTTAGATGACCTGAGTCATCAGACTATTTTAAGCTAATTTTAAACTAATCCAAATTGCAAGATGGACTGCAAGTCCTAAAATGTAGTCCCCTTTAAACACTGACATGGACTCGGGCTGGCCTGGAATTCCAGTCCGGCTTCCACTTCCTCACGTATGAGTGGTGGGACGTCCTAAAGGAGGCAGAACTGTGCTGTGCTGGGTGGTGCCCAGTATTTCCTTCGACCAATCAGCATGCATGGAATTTGTGAGGCACCTCCCCTCTCCTCAGTTTAGGGGTATGATTCCCCTCTCTAGTGTTTTTACACAGATTTATTTTTATTATTTTTTAAACAGTTAATTGCAAGGAGAAAAGAAGCACATAAAAAAAGGGAGAGTGTGTGTGGAGGTAGGGGAGCATGCTTTAAAAAGAACTGCAAACACACACCCTCGCTTGCCTTGAGTGACATGAACGGCATCCAATAGGAAATGAGATACTGTAGATGTGACGTAACAAAAGGGGTGGAGAGCCAAGGGCCAAACTCTGTAGAAATGTACGACCAACACAGCCGAAAGAGGGGTCGGCTTCTATCGATCCACGTCTGACCAGCACTGGTATGAATTCAATTTGAATTCATTAATAGGCTGACCTGATTGGGGCTCGTGTGACCAGGGCCCTTCTCATTTCTGTCCATTTTCTTTGTGGACTTTCCACCCTCCATTTGGACTTTCCTGAATGGAACATCCACAAATACAATGAAAACAGGCAAGCAGACTTCAAAATGGACTGAAGATGGCTTAAAGTGAAGGTGTGCCCAAGGCCTTTGGGTCTTTTCTGGGTCTTTTTGCACTTAGCTGCTGGAGTGACCAAAGGCATGCCTTTTGAGGCCAGCTAGACCACCCCTTCTGCACCTAGATGCTTCCATGGCAGTTGTAGAGTTGACCAAACCCTGGGCCTTTCTGCACTTGACCTTTTTCTGCAATATATTCCAGAATAGGGACCTGCTATCTGCAAGCTAGTACAGACTATGAAAGGCCCCAGGTTAAGACCTGCCATGGTCTGCGTTAGCTTGTGGCCAGCAGACTGCTATCTCAAGATATATTCCAGAATAAAGCCAAGTGCAGAAAGCACCCCTCTCTGGAGCCATCCAGTTGTGGACAACTTAATAGTAAATATAAATAAATAAAAACAGTAGTCCACAGACTGACCGGCACTGTCTGGTATCCTCTGGTAATGGCATCTTCGCACCTCTTCCAGGTTGTGCGAGGTGAGGGACATGAGCTAGGTGACAGGGGCTGCATAGTCATTTGCATTGTCAGGACCCCCCTGGAAAATCCAAACTTGCACCGGGGTCGGTTCTGACTTTGCAATGGAGATACAGGTGGGCCATTCATGCCTTGGTCTTGGTTGGCCTGGACTCGTCTATTAGGGCACAAATCCTGACCACTAAGTGTGAACCTGACCTCCTCTTCCATCTTGCCATCTTGTGGTCACATTCTTTGAGCCAAATAGACTAACCCTGTTTTCTCAAGCTCAGAAAATGCAGAAAATGGCCGATTCCTGGAGCCATTCCCTGTGTTTGAGAAAACACTCCCTGCCAGAAACCACAAAGCCGGGAAAATACATGTTCCGCAGCTGTGATGATATTTACACACCCAGGGGCAGGTGGCAGCATTACAAAGAGTGTGTTTGCCACTTTTCACGGTGCATTGCGGCAGGGTTCTTCTACCTGACCGAAGGCCTACTGTGCAAATCCTGCCTCGACCTGTGTTCAGAGCAGATCTTTCTTGAGCCTTGTGTCTGTACAACCTTGAAACGTGTCCTTTGACTGTCCAGACTGACCACACTCTTTTCCTTTCTCAGTGCTCACTATGGATGGAAAACAAAGGCTCCATTTGAGATCCCTATTCGTGTATCATACCTGCCATTTTGGGATTGGCTGTGTCTGCACACATTTAAAAAGTGGCTCAAAAGCGGCTTAAAGCTGGTAGCATGTGAGAGGCTCTGCTCCTATCCCACTTCTAATCCACATTTCTGGCCTTTATTCCACATGCAGTCATGGTCAGATTGTGGTATCTCTGTTGTAATATAGGAAGGCTGCCATTATAATCATTTAGGGCTGTTTTAATTTTTTTTTCAAGTCACGTTTCCAGGTGTCCTTCTAAAAACACAAAAAGCCAATACACCTGGATGCTATTTCAGTGAAATTGGTTTTCGTTCTCTTTTCTTTGTCTTCAGTGGCTGTTTCACCACATTCTTCTGCCTCAGTACCACTCATCCTATATTCCATATTTCTTTTGTTCTGTTTGCTTTCATCTTTTTGCAATTTTTTTCCATTTCAACATTCCTTTTATTTCCCGTCCCTGTCCATCACGTAGTCATCCATTCTTCCTTTCCAGTTCGTTTAATTTTAATTATAATCTCCGTTCTCCCTCTTTTGAAATGACGTGCACCCTTTCCTCTGTCTCACGTTTGTCTTCGGAGTTTTTACAGCATTTATCAGCTGTCTGGAATTAAAGTGGCCAGAAGGAGATTTAAAGGTTGTCCGCCACATCCACAGGGCTGGGCGTCTTGATGACGGTGCCCTTCCAGTCCCTATATATGCCAAAAAAGAGGTCAGAACAGGTCAGGCTTCAGTGCAATGCCGCATCCCCATTACAAGCTTATTTTGGTTTCAAACCGTTTTCAATCCTTGCAGACCCCAGGTCAGTTTGGCTTAACACGCTTTCCGTGTGTTAAATCACCCCAAAGCGTTGTAAATGTTAACCCTCATTTCAACAGGTCTCACTCCGGATCGTGCGCTTGATACGTGTTACATTTTTTACTGTGGGGATCCTACTGTTTTAAGGGATGAGAATCCATGTTTAGGGTTTCCCTCTCCCAACAGCTTGCTTCCAAAGACAGTGATTTCAGTGTAAAAATCCAACCTTCACAGCAGCTGCTACACTGTAGCAATCCAGGCACTTCACACCTGATAACAATGTTGCAATTTTGCGCAATTCTAGCTCTTTGGAGTTCTGACCTTTAAAGGGGAAAGGAAAGCAGGGGCAGGTTTTGGGAGATGTGTGAATGTTTAAAGCCCCCTTGCTGAGTTGCCACCACTGCTGCTGTGTGCCCTGGGCAATGGGGAGAATTGCTGGCTGCCCGCTGCCGGATTTCCTCCATCCAGGCAAGTGGCAGCCACCCAGCCAGGCTTGGTGAAGGGGTCCATTATGGGTGGCGCATTCACAGCAGGAGGAAGAGGACAGGGCAGCCCTGAAAAGCAGCTTTTAGAAAGTAGCCACTTGAGTCCCCCCTTGAGTCACGGATCGAACGCGATTAAGCTGAAAGTAATGGGAACAGGCAAATTCGCGTTTTATTCAGTTCTATTATTTTGGTTTAGGGAAACTGGATTAAGCTTGTAATGGGGATGCGGCCATGTTGTATACTAAGTCATCGTTAACCGAGTGAGAGTTTGAAAGCCACATATTTGAGCTTTAGGGTGCTTCCACACTGGCCGCCAAGAAATGGATTAAAGAAAATCTGTTCCTGGTGATCCGTCCTCCGGAGGGTCCATCCAAAATAGGGACGGATCCGAAAAGGCCTTGCGCATCCACACACATGTGGGGAGGACGGATCCTGCAGGACAGATCTTCTGGGTGCTGTGCAGAGGCTGCGGCACCCATTCTCCAAGGCAGCCAGCCTCGTGCACCAGCGATGATACCCCCGGAGCCACAGGACTGGAGCATTCAGCTGCCAGTCACTGTGCGTTTCTGCTGGAGGGGTTCTGGAGGCAGACCGGCCTGCTTCCGTCCCTCCTAAGATGGCAGCTACTGGCACATATGTCCCCTCGCCTCTCCGTGTGTGGAAGCATCCTGCTTCCAAATGGATCAAGGCGAGGAGACAGACTGAAGTCCTAATTTTCAGAGGATGTTTTTTTTTCAGTGGTGAGACCCCATTAAGGCCGAATCTTGCACACCGCTGCATGGAAGCGGCTGCCTGGAAGGGTCCCTGATGTGTCCTCCAGTGCGGAAGGTAAGTTTTGTATGTGTCTTACATGTGTTCTTAATGTGGTTTCCATGGCCAGTGCGGAAACACCCTTAGGTCCCTTTTAGATGGGCCACGAGCATTGCCTTACAATTGAGAAGAATTCCCACATGCCTCTTTCCCAAAGATGTCCCCAAATCCTTCCTTTGCCTTGGTGGAAGAGGGGGATAAAGATCTCTAATACAGCCCCTCTTGGGATGTGAAACTGGGGCAAAACTGTGCAATGTGCCCACCATTCTCCACATGTGCACTTAGGCCACATGTACCACATGAATGTGCATGAATATTCGAAACATTAAAAAGTCAATCGAATTCATTCAAATTCGAATTGAATGTCCCTAAATTCGAATTTAAACATTCAAACAAATTTTGAATTTTTTAATCTATCAGTGCAAATTATTCGGACATTCATATGTGTACGGATACATACATGATGCATACTTGCCTGTACACATCTTTCCCGCATCCATACACATTTGTACGGAGCTGTACGGGCTTGAGTTTATTTGGGAGGAAAGCCAAGCCTCTTTCCTGTCAGCCAAGATCATGAAAAGGGGGTGGAGAGGCTTGGTTTTTCTCCCTTTTCCAGGGGAGAAAACCTTATTGTCCCCCTGGAGAAGGGAGAAAACTCAAGCCTCTCCATCCCCTTACTCTCTTTCCCTGGGAAAAGGAGTAAGGAAGCCTGTCAGCCGGGTTCATGGTCCCAGCGCGGATTGCATGGGGATGGCTGAATCCACGCCCAGCCCACGTTACCAGGAATGGCATGTGGATGGCTGAGATTTGATCTCAGCCCTGCACCTGTTCCCATGTGAGTCCAATCTGCACCAAACGGCTTACATGAGGATACAGCCAGAGCTGTAGGGTGGTGTCTACTTTGCCCTTATGATTCATCCACCCTGCAGTGACCATTTCCCTTCATGCCCTCTCAATCCACCCTCCCAGTTTGAATGTATAGACCCTGCTTCCCCCTCTTGAAGGTTCTCTGTCTTTAAAGTGAGTTTGAAAAGCCAGTGCTTGAATAGTAAAGGACAGCCCTCTGCTAAGTAGGGCAGATGGCTACTTAGGTGCAACCAGGGACCTCATTTTGGATTTCATCACTATCATTTTCTAGTTGGCGTCATCTGGTATCTGCTACCTGGGCACAAGGGCTAGGACCAAAGAGAAATATCTATTTTTTTCTGTCTTAAATCAGAGTTGGGTTTTTTTTGTGGAACGACAGGCTGATATTTGGAAAAGCTGAATAGGATTTTCTCGAACACCAGTTCTTCTAACCTTGCAGGGGACAACAACAAGGCTTCTTTTCTTCCCTGCTCACATAAAGGAGGTAGAAAGATCTTAATTATTTCCCCCTCAACACCCTGCAAATCCTGGTTTTCTACCTGGATGTGGGAGAAAGAATATGAAGCTCCTGATTACTGGATGCTATGTTTTGTGCAACTGAAGCTGCATCCATTTAGTCCAAATTGGATAAAATTTAGTCCGAATATGGAGCCAAGACCGAATTGACCTATCCCCATGCGATTGACGAAAGTGCGGTCTCAAGTCGAATATGTCTGTCCCCATGCAAACCACGCTAAATCCCTGCTCGGGGAAACAACATTTTCTCTCCTCCCCCTCTCTCCTGATAGGAGTTGGGTTGACCTCACCAACCCCTGTGCCACCCGCTGTAGTGTGGGCAGGGAAATGCTACCCAACGCCCCTTTCCCAATCACAACTGCTGGCCATTTTTAAACAGTCATCAAACAGAAAGCCTCTTCTCTCTGCATTCTGATCGCCAGGCAAACATAAAAGAACTGATCACCCCAGTTTGACAGTTAGCGCTTCTCTGCTAAACTGCCTCTAAACATTGTAGTGGTTTTGGTTAGCTTTTTAGCTGGCAAACTTCAGAAGCTGCTTGCCGGTGATCGGAGAGTGGGAGTGAAATATGGGTTGCGGGAAGAGGCTCGTGGGGCAACAAGGGCCAGATGACCCCCCTCGTTGCTACATCTTTACCTGTCAAACTGGGGTGATCAGTTCTTTTGCGTTTGCCAAACGATCGGATCGCAGAGAGAAGAGGCTTGTTTCTGTTTGATCACTGTTTAAAAATGGCCAGCTGTTGTGATCCCCAATGCACAGGACAGGAACGGTGAACACAGGACGTGAAACCCCACCTCCTAATGATGCCAGAGTCTATCCCCTCCTCAAATAGCCTGGGAATGTCCCCATGCGCAGGCTCGGCCCCTCAAATAATGCGGACTTCGCTCCCAAACTGCAGTGAGAACAGTTTTCTAGAGGAATAAATTTAGCACAGATTTGGAAGATTTGGTCCACATGTGATCCGGTTTGGGGGCTTTGCATGGGGACACTCCTTGCCGAATTCGGATTCGATTTGGATTTTATAGTGCAGAAACAGTTCAGAAACAAATCACCTTTATTAGCAGGAGAATGACTGCCAGACATGGCGGAATTGTAGCTGAGGAACCAGTGCTTAACTTAGGGTGTGCAAAACATTTTGGCAGGGGAGTGCTTTGCCTCGAAATGGGCCCTTCTGAATGCTCAGTGTGGAATGGGGCAGCCTTTATCGAAAAGCTCTGTTTTGAGCCTGAAGCAAAACACATTTATTTATTTATTTAACGATTTATTTAGCTGGGTGCTATGAATTCCAACAAAGAAGAAATCACGGAGACTCCCCAAACAGCTCTACCTTAGGGCAAATTTACATTTCTATAAATCAGACAAATAAAGATTGGTGTCTCTTGTATTCATCTTGACAATGTATCTGGTGACCTTGTATGATTTCAGCTTTTAAAAAAGGGGAGAGAAAACAGGCGGAAAGGAGCAGGAGATATTGATCTCGAAACAGAACAGTTTGGAAACACTCTGGAGACTATTTCCTAATGTTGCCCTTGGCTCTCCCTCCCTCCCTCCTTCATTCCTTCGTTCCTTTGTTCCTCCCTCCCTCCCCCTTCCTCCAGTTCCCTTGGCTGTCATTTAGGTTTGCAGACCCTTAGAAAATAATGCAGCAACTTCTTCTGCTGACAGCTCTTTCCAAATGTCACCTTGCAGTAGGAAATGCAGTCCCTTACAACCTCCTGGGGACAGGCAGCAAGCAAAATGAAATGACAAGATTAACCACGTAATGACCCTTATCTTGCCTTTTTGCCGATACCTGTAAAAGGCACACTGTCCAACTTCAGGTCTCATTAAGGTGGGCTCCGAGGAGAAGAGATAGGAAGGAAGCAAAGATCAGAAGCCTCCAGAATGCCTGTATGCTTGCCAGATAAATCCACACGCAAGTTGGTATTTCAAAACAAACATCTTTTTGGAGAGAATTCTTTGATGAGAGACTTCTAAGGGCCGCCTGTTAGCTCTCCAGCTCTCTTTTAGGTCCCTTTCATTTCTCCTAATGAACTCCTCAAAGGACAGCCCTCAGAAGGGAAGAGGGACCCCTTTCAAGTCAGCAGGCACAAGCAGGCTAGATGAATCAGCAGGAAGAACCCTGCAGTGGACTTCAGGTCAAGTCCCTTTTCAGGGTCAGAAGTGAATTTGCTGCAGTGATCCTGGGGAACAAGGCAGGAGTTTGGCTTGGGCCAAATGTGGAAAAAATAGGAGCAGAGATCAATTCAGGGCAATGCTAGACGGAACTGAAGTTCAAGAAAGGTGCCGTTGTCAAGATCGATTCCAGTGGTTCAGATGGATGTCCCCTGCACACATCATAAAGCAATGGTTCCCACCCTGCAATGGCATCACAGAAACATCGAAACATAGAATTATAGAGTTGGGACTTCTAGGGTCATCAAGTCCAAAGCTCTGCTCAGTGCAGGAATTCCTAAACCATCCCAGGCAGATGTCTGTTTAGTCTCTGCTTGAGGACCTCCAGTGATGGAGAGCTCACAACCTCCCACGGCAACCTATTCCGCTGACTGATCGCCCTCACCGTCAGGACTTTTTTCCTAATTTATCTGATCTGGATTGACTGCCTTGAAGTTTCATACGATTGTTTCATTCCTCCCTTCTTGTGTAAGCGAGAATAGGGATGATCCCTCTGCAGTGACAGCCCTTGAAGACCGCTATCATGTCTCCTCTCGGTCTTCTCTTCCACAGGCTAAACAGTCCTAGATCCTTCAACCTTTTCTCCTAGGACATGGTTCCCGGGCCACTAATCATTTTGTTAGCCCTCCTTTGCAGTTGCTCTAGTTCGTCAATGTCTTTTTTAAATTGGGGTGCCCAGAACTGGACATAGTACTCTAGGGGAGATGTGACCAAGGTAGAGTAAAGAGGAATAATTACTTCTTGTGATCTCCTCTTGATACATCACATGGAATGGAACTAGTGGGGTGGGGGACTGGGGCTAAGACCTCAACGAATGATTTGCCTTTGGTCTCTCTTAATCACTATTTGGTCTCTGGCAGAGCACAATGTTGGTTGGCTTCCACTGGTGCCTCGCACATTTCCTATTCCCTGCCAGTTCTGTGCATTACTGCTGCCAACTTGCACATTCTGGTGGACTATGTCAGCTGGGACTGAGCATACCTGTAATCCAAGTATCTTGAGAAGACCAAGTTATGGGACACTGAATTAAAGAGTTGGAAGGGCAGAGTGAATGGTCTTCTGCATTGCAAAGATTTAATAACAACAGCAGCTGCAAAAACCAGAACTTCTTGGAACTAACCACATTCTCCAAACAGACCTCCTTGGTTCCTTATTGGGATTCAGCTTAACACCGAGCCAAACTCTGGTCATTTTAACTAAGGGATTGTGTAATAGAGATGTGCAAATTTCATTCAGGTTCGATTTGGGCCTTGCTCCACTTGGCTTTATTCTGGACTATATCTCAGGATACGGCTTTGTTGCCTGCATGATAATGCAGCTTCTGGAAGGCCTTGCCTGGGGCCTGCCATGGGCTACACTAGCATTTAGACAGCAGGCCCCTATCCCAAGATATACTCCAGAATAAGGCCAAGTGCAGAAGGGCCCCTGGTTCAGATCAAACTGAACCAAGGGGTGTTCTATCAAATGAGTCAGACCACCCCGTTTGATTTGATCTCATTCACTTTGAACCCCTGGGTATCTGAAGGAACCCCTTCTCCCATATAGACCTGCCCAGGCACTGAGATCTCAAGGAGAGGGCTTTCTCGTAGTTCTTACTCTGTCAGAGGTACGAGGCATAGGAACTCACAGAAGGGCCCTTTCTGTTATGGACCCTTGACTCTGGAAAAGACTCCCTCTTGAGGTTCACCAAGCTCCTACATTTTGTGTACTTTTTGGCATCTGGTGAAAACATATCTTTACCCAGGTTTTTACTCTTTAAATAGCTTCTTCAGGGTGCTGTCCTGTTAGGGAGGGAGAGGGGTGGGGTGGGAGGAAGGGGTTTATATTCTTAATTATGTTTCATCATTTGATATGTTTTAATCTCATTGTAAACCACCTTGGGACCATTCAGTGAAGGGTGGGATATAAACAAACAAATAAACAAATCTGGCCTTTTAAATATGGATTTTTAAATGCATTTTACTGTTTATTCTTCTTAAAAACCATTGAGGAATTTGTAAACTAGTTGAAGTTTGATTCAAAGTTGTCAAGCTTGTTTTGGCTGGTTTGGGATCGAATCAAAGTCAACAAGATTTTGTTCAACTCAAATTGAACCCACAGATAACATTGAAGAACCTAAGCCAATGGAATATCCCAAGATCAACAGTTGTTGGCTGGATTTCTGGCCCCCTGATTGATCGGCCCTAGCAGTCGTTTCTATTGGCTACATGAGCCTCTGAGGTGTCCCACCCTATCTGCCACAAATAAGAGTCACCCTGAGAGTTACTCTTTCCGATCTGTGGAAGGGACAGCCAATTGGAGGCTTGAGAATGCAGTAAGTGCTCTTTTTAATTTTCTCTTTGTCCCTTGGGTATTAGATTCACACCGAGGGTGTCCCTAATCATGTGTATGAATGTATCCTCAGTTCTCATGATGTTCTGATACTGGCATGATACTGGAGTCATGACAACGTGTGAACATAGCCAATGATAGGAAATTCTGGTTCTCCACATTGCAGTCCTTTGAGGTGTAAGTGCAAAGGAGCGCTGTGGCAGGCGCACAGTCACTGCCTCACTGTGCTGCATTGCTTCCCTACTGTTTGGTCCTTCAAGAGGCTAAAAATGGAGGACCTTCTGGTGACTTCTGGCAACCAAGCCCTTTCTTCTGCCTTTCCTGTGATAAGATCAGCACAGCTCACTTTACAAAAATTCACTTTCATCACACTTTGTGTTATTTTTTTTCACAATATATCCTTACCAAAAAAAAAAAAAAAAAAGGCTTCCATGGGCACAATCCTGACACAACACTGGAGCCTGACAGGTGTCCATGTGCATGTGTTACACATGGTATCCTTGTATTAACCGTTCACTGAGCAGCCTTTGCTGACAGAGGGAAAGAAAGCTTATAGCTGTGGGAAAGTTATTCACTGCAACCGATCCAGAAATGCACTGGGTCAGAAAGCAGGGACCTCTTTCTTCTGTGCAAACCACAGCAGGGTAAAACCTTTTTCTTAACTTTCCTTAGTCCCTTTTCAAGCCTGTAATACAATCCGTTCACTTTCACCATCCATTATCTATTATCTATTATTATTGTTGTTGTTGTTATTAATTTGTGCACCATTCTTCACTCAGTAATCCTAGAATGGCTTAAAGAGCATTCACAGGTACAGCTACCACACATAGAAACACATTCACTGCACATGGGGTCATGGCACCACCAGGAATTGATAGAACGTCTTCCATCTAGTTCTTCCTCTTCCCCTACCCTCAGGCAACACAGTTCTTCTGAAGAGAGTTGAGGGACAGAGGGGCTACCTCCATTTCCTCCATTTCCTCTGCAAGGCAGCTCTTTTGATGCCAGTTGAAGGCGTGAGGGGTCATGGCTGGCTGCTGATGCAAAACCTGGGACAGTCATAGAAAAACTCTATTTAGAACCAGCCCATTCTCCATCTGCTTCTCTCCGGAGTGGGTTTCCCCCATAGCCCTCCTGCTTGAAATGCCCTCTGACCAGGGGAGGAAGAAACCACTCGCCTTCAGAAGAACCCCGATCCAGATGGCATCCATAGGGACCACGCATCTTCTGCTGAACGCTTAAATCCTTGAGGTCTTCATTATCATCTTCCTCATCCTCTTCCTCCTCGCTGACCTCTGGAGCTCCCAGAACTGCAGGCTGGAAAAGGCACAGGCGGCAGCCTCTGGAAAACTCTGCTGGCCGCCGCTCAGGTCTGGATGAAATAGGAAAGAGCCACAGCAAGTGTGGAAGAGGCTGAGGGAAAAGGAGCGTCTGATGAACTCTCTCCTGGCACCAATTCCTTCCCCCCCCTCCCCATCCACTCCAGGGTATGGAATAATGATACAGCCTGCAGTCTCTGCTCTAAGGATGTAGATCAGGGGGAAAGCTGGGATATATCTGAGAGAAACAGAGGGAGAGATTATTTCTAAGTCCTCCTCCCCGCCTCGTTCCCTCCGCCTCCTGTCAAGACCACACTGACAAACCTCCAGAGATGCCAAGAACAGGCAGGGAACACGGATTTCTCCCTCTCCTCTGAGCTCTTTGGGAAGACGCATCTTCCAGGGATCTTCAGAAGGCTGCTCGGAGAAGGCTCAGAGGACAGACCCGCGAGCGTATCCTTGCTTCCTCCACCATCCGCGCATCCGTTCCATGGAATTCGACCAGCCCAGGTCCAGGGATGGTTCTGCCCCATCTAGGATAGCGGATCAGCCCCGGCCATGTGGGCTTCTCTCGCTGCTGGAGACGGAGGTAACCAGGACATAACAGTAGCCACTTTTTAGCACAGTAAGTAACTTTGCAAAAAGTTTATTCCTACCCTGGTTGTCAGAGCGCAAGAGGGATGGATCTCCGCAAGGAGCAGAGATGAATATTCCCTAAGGATACTCTTTGCACTTCACCGTTAAGGGCTAGGAAAGATACTCATGGGGCAATTTGTTTCACAATGTTCCCAGCCCACGGCGAAAAAATTATATGCGCCTGGCTGACTGACTGAAAGCACAGAGAAGTGTTTGTCACAGGGGGAAAAAAGATCTGAATCACCTTTCTTCCTTTCAGCTTTATGTATGGATTATAATGCATGGGCTACCAGGCAGGGATGTTGCTATAGTGCATATATAGCTTATGTGAATAAATTTTAAGATCTGGAACACACTGCAGTTGTGGTATTCGGGAGAGATCTTTGCAGCCGTCTCCATGATTCGCTGAATTCGCAGGTGCCCATCAAGTTTGAAAGTTCCTTTTTTGCTTTGATTTTTAATTCACTGCTAAGTGGATAGATTCTTTGTGAAAACTTTCAGTCACCCTGTGAAAATTCCTTGCCAATGCAATCAAAGGTTATTCACTTAAAATTATTTTTGTTCATTTTATTGAGTTGTTTGTTTTGCATTTTCCAAGAGAAAGAAAGAAAGAAATATTCAGCCAAGTTCAAGGGTCCTGAGTACTGGGTCTTAATCTATTTAAAATGCCATGATCTTAATTAATCTCTGATGCTTTTCTAGGTTTTTATGTACCACCCAGGAAGCTTTCTGAAATGTTATCACTCAGTGTATTTGATTTGGGGCAGACTTAATGCAGCCCTGGTAAAAAGTAAATCCTGCTGAAACAAACATAATTAACTAAGGGGGTTTGCTACTAAGTGAGTGGGGACTGTGACATTAACGCTGCAGTCACACCTAAGGTTTAATCCAGCTTCAGTCCACCTTCAAAGCGAGAGAACACATTGGCAAAGTGACCCATAATTTTCTTTCCACATTATCTATCCCAAAGGGGGAATTTTCTGAGTTATTTAACACTGAAAGAAAGCAGCTTATCACTTTGCTGAAGTATTCTCTCACTCTGAAAGGGGACTGAAGGTGGATTGAACCTTAAGTGTGACCACAAAGTCAGATTTTATAGCTTCCTAGAAAAATAAAATGGAAAGAATTAGGCTGCATCTAGACATCAGTTACTTATTCTGCTATATCTGGATATTCTGGAATAAAGCGTGGATATTCTGGAATATCTGTGCTTTATCCTGGAACATCCAAATACAGTAGAATAAGTAACTGAAATCTAGATGCAGCCTTAAATAATTTCAGGGTGGGCAGATTTCATCATAGTTTTTGTGATAGTTTTCAAGCATCTCTCTGGGTTAAGTGATGGATAGAGGGTTGTTGCACATGACAGAGAATAGAGTTTCCTTGCTTACAAACTTCTCAAAGTATCTAGCTGACCTCTGTTGGAAGCGGAAAACCAGATCTTGTGGTTTCTGGGTCTCCTCTGGCAGAGCTTTTCAACTGTGATACTCCCGCTCTTTGAGGGCAGTTGCTTCACTATGTGTGACCTCAGCAATGACTTCTACTCTAGAAAGCCATCAGCCAATTTTTCCTTTTCCTGCTCCGGTGGTTGGGGTTTGTTTGCTTGCTTATTTGCTGTTGCTGTTCTAGAATAATAATAAAAACATGTGTATTTGGTTATTTATGAATATTGTGTCTACAGCATGGCTGAGGCATGACAGTGGAGACATTGATGCAAAATTGTTTAGGAGAGATGGGTGCTTTTCTTTCCAATCACTCCATGGCTGACTTTTGACTTAGCTCAGTTTCTCCTTCTCTCCCCATCCCACCCCTTCTAGTTATCTCTGCTCTGATGTTGCTTCTGGACTGGAGCCCTGGTGATAAACCTCAGAGATGCCTATTCTCTCTGGAGGCAGTGACCATGACTACAGCTACGCTTCCTGCAATTCCTTGAGCCATCTGTTTCCCATCTCGGTGGTTGAGACGCCTCCAGTCAAAGGGGTCCATTACCAAAGGGCTCAGAGGATTTACCGCCCAGAGCGTCTCCAGGCAGTTGATCTGAAGAGGGAAGTCATGATTAACGTGGGTGGCATCAGATACCTCTTGCCGTGGAGCACGTTGGATGAATTCCCATCAACCAGGCTGAGCAAGCTCAGGTTCTGCAGAAGCTATGAGGAGATCATTCAGCTGTGTGACGATTACGACGAGGACACCCATGAGTTCTTCTTTGACCGCAACCCCAGCGCATTTGGGATGATCATCAGCTTCCTCGCAGCTGGGAAACTGATGTTGCTTCGGGACACCTGTGCCTTGTCCTTCCAAGAGGAGATGAGGTACTGGGGAATTGAGGAGTCCAATCTGGAGAACTGCTGCTTCCGGAAGCTCTTCCAGAAGGTTGAGGAGCTGGCTGAGCTGCGCAAAGAGGAGGCCCTCCAGAGGACCAAGATGTCGGCTTGTGTCTTGGAGGAGACCACCAAATTTGGTCAGTTTATGAGCAAACTGAGGGACATGGTAGAAAACCCCCAGTCGGGTCTTCCGGGTAAAATCTTCGCCTGCCTCTCCATTCTCTTTGTCGCAACCACAGCAATAAGCCTTTGTGTCAGCACCATGCCAGACCTAAGAGAAGAAGAAGACAGGGTAAGAAAGACCCTGTCCCACCATCCATGTTCTTATTATTATACACCTATAGGATCATCATATTTATTTGTGGAATTGGCCACATCTCCACTTACTGGTCCAAGGTACCTCCAAGAGTCCAAGAAGCTGCCCACTGCTGTCCTGTCTCCATTTTGGGCAGCAGTGTGTACCTGATGGTGCTTCTTAGCTCCACAATGGAGATGAGGATAGGGCCTTTTTTTTCATGGCACCTCCAATGTTTGAGCTGCCTCCCCAAGGAAATGGAGACACAGCTGTAGTTATGCATTTCTCTGTTTTTCCTAACCCAGTTTTTGTTTGTTTGTTTAAACTCAAATTACTCAAAGAAAATTGAGAAGACCATGGAGTTACTGGTCGATTACACAGGTCAGTGGGGTAATGGGATTCCCAGGTATGACTGTACCCAGACTGCTCTAAATATCACACTTTGCACAACTACATTTGGCCTAATTCATGGGTGTGTTACTGTTTACTCATTGGCTTTCAGTTTGCTTGTGGTTTGCTATATACAGCACTACCACAGCAATCTTGGAGGCAAAAAGAAATTAAAAATAGTGATTGAAAATGAGGGAGAGGGATTAAACTACTACTACTACTACTACAACTACTACTACTGCTGCTAATAATAATCCTATAACATGGAAGAAAGCAAAGTTAATCACCGTATGTTTTCAACAGCTGCCAAAAAGTACCAAGTGTCTGTGCCTGGAGGACTATTAAAGGAGAATGTTCCAAAGCCAAGGGGCCACAACAGAAAAGGTCCTCCCTCTAACTTCATTGTTGGCTACCACTGAGTTGTGGCTGACTCATGGTTGTCTGCATGGGCCTCTGTGCAGTTTACATGGCAGGGCTACAGATTGCCAGCTCCCGGGGAGAGGTTGAGGATCAAACCAGCAACCTTCTGCTTTCCAAGTAGAAGCAGTTCTGCTACCACCACCTCGGATGGGATCTCCAGGGTAATCTTAGCTGGCAGTGTGGAAGGAAGCTTTCCCTCAAGTGTCAGGATCCCAAGGACTTTAAAGTCAATATCTTAAATTGGACCCAAAAACAAAACAGCGACAGTTGTGGAGTCATCTGTTTCTGGCTGTTACACCAGAAGCTACATTTGACACCAGGGCCCAGTTCCCACTTGACTTTTTAAATCCAAATTACACTTGATACCGAGGTGAACGCGCATTCTGCCTGTTCCCATTTGTCTGATTATAAATCTCAGTCAACCCGAACATTGGCGTTCCCACTGAAAATGCTCCATAAAACGCATTGGGGAAACAGCAGCTTTTCCTTTCCTCTCTCTGACTGGTCTCTCTCTGGCCACTAAAATCATGACGTGGCCAAGAGTGGGGAGTTCCAACTCCACCCTTTGATCACCCACCCTATTGTGCAATTCCATACTAGCGATCCCTCATGACCATGGGGGTTGGTTTCACAATGCTGCGCTCATGCGCAAAATCAAGCCCCTAAGTCAAGATCTAGCCCATGTTTTGCACCTGGTGGTGGAGGGGGGAGGGGAGGGCGAATTATGGTTGATAAATTTCTTGCTTGCCCTCTCTCTCCCCCCCTCCTCTTTAAAATTCTCCATCCACTTCCGACATCTAAAACAGCAAGATCACAGGTGATTTTGGTAAATTTACTCCTTTGCATTTCATAAATCCCAGAACACACTTTCAGCCAGATTTGAATATAGATTTAGCTTTTAAAACCCAAGCGTTGGGAAGAGGACTTTACCAAGGAGAATATTTCCCTGCGAGCAAAGAGCCCCACCGGCGGTGCCTAAAACCAGGCAGGAGGTGATCAAAAAGGGGGGAAAGAAGGAAAAGAAATAAAAGGATGGGAGAAAGACTGGATCTGGATGAGGGAGGGGGGGAAACAGACTGGGAGGGGGCTTTTTATGTCTGAATGGATCCCTTATTTAGCTATATTATTCTCTGTTTTGCCCTAACCCAAAACTTTTTTTCTCCCTACGTAGCACAAAAGAGGAGGGGAATGATAACATGGGAGGGGTGGCAAGTTGAAACCCCAGCCATTTAATTATGCACCCACAATGGCAACGGACATTGGAAGCAAGGCTATCATGGGGGACAACCTGAACGGTGCGATCTCCCCCCAATATTGCGGTACCGTTCCCAAAGCAAAAAAGATGAAGTGGGCTAGCAGCAAAAACGGAAGTGAGAGCTGTTTTCCCTAGGGTTCTTTAAATGCATTTTGGGGCAATTTATTCCTCAGAAAGTCTGGGAATCAAGACTTGAATTGGGCAAAGGATTTCCAACATGTTTCCAAAACGTTTTAAAACTTGAGTGGGAATGGGGCCCAGGGACATTTTTGCACTAAGCCACACGCAATTGGTCACTCACCTGTGACTGATCCTGGGGCCAGGCCTCTTCAGGGTGCCTCCATGACCGCAAATGTGTCAGCGCCGTCGCCATGACGACGCTGATACTCTGCGCAGTTGCAGTTGTGGCAGGAAGGCAGCAGAGCTGCCAGTACACTTGTGTGGCAGCACCGTTGACCTCCTCATCCAGCAGAAGAGTAAATGGTCATTGGCTGGATGCATCAGGTAAGCTTTGGGAGGAAGGTTGGGAAGGTTGCTGAGCACGATTTCATGCTCCACACACCTAATCAACAATTAGGCAACTTCTGGGAAGGCAGTGGGTGCCTGGAGGCTGTAACAGCCTCCTCTAGGTGTGAATGCTCTTCCCTGGCTGTTGCCTCATTGTTGACAATGGCCCGAAATGCAAATCAGTCCCTGTTCTGGGTCATCTTCAGTGTAGAGTGCATTCCAGTAGTCTAACTAGACGTTATAAGAGCATGGCTCATGGTGGCCAGATGGTCTCCCTATAGGAAGGTCTTCCACTGTCTAAGTACAGTGATTTCTTCTTTACTGGACAAAGGGAAGTTATTCTTCCCAGAGATCATAGCTGACTTTAGAATTTGCTACCATAGGATATCACCCTGTTACATTGCTCTAAAAGAGGGTTAGGCAAAGTCATGCAGGGAGGGATTTTCCTTGAACAGAGCTATACAATGTATGAGTTGGGACAAATCTAGTCCAACTCTGCCTCCAGTACAGACCGCTACTAAACCAACTCCCTAAACAGCTAGTTAACCTGATGCCCCCTGTCCGCAGCAGTGATGGTGGTTAATAAGACTGGCATTGTGCATATAGTGAGGTACACACATGGCTGAGGGGAAAGAACATAAAAAAAAATCCCCTTGGACTGGAATAGTCGCCAATTTAGTCCAGCAGCTGAACCTCATACTGGCCCAGTTGCATTTGGGAGCCCAAAAGCAGGAAATAAAAGCACAGGCTGCCCTGTCTTCTTACCAGCAGCTTGAATTTTTGGAGGGCAATCCCTTAGTTCTGAAAGTGTGTGCATGTTTTTTTAATTATTTATTTGTATTTATTATTTGTATTTTTATCTTGCCCTACAGTTGAAGGTTGCAGGGTGGGTAACAACATTTAAAATCCTATCTATCTATCTATCTATCTATCTATCTATCTATCTATCTATCTATCTATCTATCTATCTATCTATCTATCTATCTATCTATCTATCTATCTATCTATCTATCTATCTATCTATCTATCTATCCATCCATCCATCCATCCATCCATCCATCCATCCATCCATCCATCCATCCATCCATCCATCCATCCATCCATCCATCCATCCATCCATCCATCCATCCATCCATCCATCCATCCAGATAGATAGATAGATAGATAGATAGATAGATAGATAGATAGATAGATAGATAGATAGATAGATAGATAGATAGATAGATAGATAGATAGATAGATAGATAGATAGTGGCCAAGCAAGGGATAGGATCATTTCTCAGGGTAAGCAGTTAATTACCTTGCAAGATGCAATAGGTAGCACAATTCTCCTTGATTAGAAATGAAGCCTTGAAAGTCAGCATTAAGGTTGCTCCTAGTATCAGCTCAGCTCTTTGTAAATTTGGCAGCTGAAGGATGCTGTTGCATCTTAACTGGCCAAAAAAAAAGGGAGTAAAATCACCCACAACACATTTAACTTGGAGATTTAATGGTTCCAGAAGGCAGATCAGATCTACCCTGCCTATAAATTATTCCCAATCCTTAGAGAAAGCATCTGCATTCCTATGAGAGTCCCCAAGTCATCTAATTTTGCATCCAAAGCTACCAAGATTTAGACATCAGAGATGCCTTAAATAGACATCATGGCTTTTGCTTTGCTGCGGGGTGTTTACCTCTTCCTGTTAGATCTTGCATTTGGTTTGCTCTTGCAGATTCTAAAATCCTGTGAGAAAAGACAGCTGATCTCTTTCATTTGCTACTACCTGCAGACTCCCAGGAATTTCTGTAAACCCCTCACCCCCGCCCAACCCCCCCCCCCCGACTTCTTGATGAAAGAGCTTTTGGAAGGCTAAAGTGGATCTTACCATCTGCAATAGTATTTACATTATATTAATCCCTGTTAAAGCCAGTGAGTTCTATCCAATAATTTCCAGATACATATTTTTAAAGAAATTAAACAAAAATGAAAACAACACTTGATAAGCTCAGCCTATGGCAATGAATTTCTTTCACAATTCTGTATTAACAGGAGGATAAGAGTCTAATTATTTTGAATGAATTGTGGTTGGGACTGGAGTCCTGGAAGTGCCATAAGATTTATTTGCCTTTGCAGCCTTTCTTTCTTTCTTTCTTTCTTTCTTTCTTTCTTTCTTTCTTTCTTTCTTTCTTTCTTTCTTTCTTTCTTTCTTTCTTTCTTTCTTTCTTTCTGAGCTTCATACATTATTCACAAGAAATATAGACTGTCTAATAAGATTTACTTCCAAAAAGGATAATAATTTCAAAATTCTAAAGATGCTTTCTTGGGGAAATATGTCTTCTAAGATCAATCATCGGCTAGTATTTTGGCAAATATATTTCCACAGTATAATGGGTTTGATTTGGAATAAAAGATCTAATCCCTGGGATAATTTCTACTTTATTCTCCAGGAGAGTTTCAGAAAGACCACTGAGGGGTTTTTGTTTCCTGTTTTATAAGTTTTCATACTCTGAGACTCTATTAATAAGGTGTGGGATAAAAATTAGACTGTGGCCATATCTTTACTTTAAAGCTTCTTCAGTCCATCCTCTGATTACAGTGCTCACACCTTTTCATTTCTATCCATTTTATTTGTGGACTTTCCATTCAGGGAAGTCCAAAGGGAGGATGGAAAGTCCACCAATGAGCCGGATAGAAATGAAAAGATGTGAACCGTCAGACCCGAAGATGGGCTGAAGAAGTTTAATGTGAAGTTGTGACCACGGGTTTAGTAAATGATAAAATAATATAACAAGGAACTCTAGATACAATTCAGCATAAAATTCAAACACACAATACCACACAAATCAAGCAAAAATGTTGTGCATAGGTATATAAATATCCAATAAAAGAACATCAAGAAGGGGAATTCTCTAAAGGAAAATGTAAGAATTTAGCCCTGGAAGGCAATGTCTATTTAATATTAGCATTTTAGCTACAATGGAGAGATGAGGTTTAAAACTTTCTAACCCTACACACTGTGAGAAGGTTTTGCACTTAACTTCTGTGAAATGCTGTAAAATTCAGGGACAGTGGTCAGCATTCACACAGCGAACGCCAGCCGTGTTGCAAACTTCACTTCCAGCGTTCAAAGTGTGGATGGTCCATCCTGGCCTATCCACATTGCCATAGTAAAGGCCATGGCAACTTTCACCCCGCACCAGGCTGCTGCTACAGTGTCTGTGATGTGGCAAGTGAATGTACAGCCCCAGCTGTGATGCTCTGCCGCACACAGCGTTTGCACTAGGAAAGAGTTTACTGAGACTGTCCTAGGTACTCTCAGTAAAGCTGTGTGGAGCAGTCTTTACTCCTCTACAGCGGCTGAAGATCAGGACAGCAACACCTGCTCTGAGATGCTCCAGGGCAGAGGTGGTACTGCGGTGTGTGAATTCTCTACCCCAGAGCATGTACAGCCATCCCAATTTAGAAGTGTGAAAAAGTCTCACAAAAGGAGAATTAAAGAGCACTTAAACCAACAATGTTTTGTAAATGCTATGCAGATCAATATCTCTTCTTAATGTTTGGGTAACAATTCCAACCTTTTTCTCTAAATGATGATGATGATTAATTATATAGCAGTAATACACAGCAAACAAGATTACTACACTGTCTTTTATGTTAAAACACATGTCGAGTGCTTCCCAAGCACCTAGGACGGCATGATCTCCAGATGCTACCTCTATCATTTTGGGTAGAACCATACATCACATTTAATACAAAGTTTTGGCCCTTCATGGTCTATTACTATTGTTATTATTTTTATTGCCCCCTTTGCAAAATGGAAGGGAACAGATGCATTACAGCACAAATACAATAAGATTATATATTTTAGAAGTTGGATCCACAGGCTTGCATACAATAAAAAAGTGCAGTAAAACTGGGTAAAATTAAGCTCCATACAGACTTTAGAGGTTATCACTGTAACGAATGCAAGATAATGTGTGCAGCCAATGGATAAAATTAGAAGGAAAAGAACTATCACGGAAAATCAGCTGCTATATATGCATGATCACGCCCACTCTTCCTGTGAATTAATGCAGAATAATTAAAAGCATCATTAACACGGAATTCAAAATTGCATGTCTAAAAATTGGCAACTGACCACACACACACACACACACACACACACACACAACAGTACAGGAGCTGGTGTGGTTACTAGCTGCTTTGATGTATGCAACCTTTCACGGTCTTCTTGCTAGAACAGCGGTTCTCAACCTTCCTAATGCAGTTCCTCATGTTGTGGAGACCCCCAAGTGTGGGGGCGGAGCAGCTGGGAGGTGGGAAGGAAGGGCGACAGGAGACTTGTCGTGACCCCTCTGAAAGGGTAGTTCGACCCCCAAAGGGGTCCCGACCCCCAGGTTGAGAACCACTGTGCTAGAAAGAGGAACATGATAGACAGGATCCCTTCCAATTTCTGCAGATCAAATTGCTACTAAAGGCCAGGCTGCAGGAGCAGGTTTTAAACTAGGGCAACCAATGTATTCCACAGGGGCAAATGGTGCTCCATTGTGTCTGGTGGATATGGAAGCTAAATAAGTGGTGCCAGTGGTCAGGCAGAGCTAAAAGTAAGTGATACAGGTAGGTAGCCCCACTGAATATTGTAGATGATCCAGATCTCAGCCAACCTGATTCTGACCAAGCACAAGCGCAGAAAGAGGCTTATTATGGATGTTACTCCAGAACAGGGACTGTATTACTGTACTGTATGCTTGGGAAAGATGTTGGGCCAGTCTACACTTGAGTTTTAATTCAGTTTCAGTCCACTTTCAGAGTGAGAGAAAACTCACTGGCAACATGGCAAGCTGCTCTCTTTTCGGCATTATCTGTGGCACTAACCACTCCTGTGGATAATATAGAAAGAAAATCAGTCCCTTTGATGATTCGTTCTCTCATCCTGAAAGCAGACTGAAGCTGGATTAAAACTCAGGTGTAGATGGGCCCAACATCTTTTCCAAGCCTGTGGTCAAACCTTGCCAAAATAATCCATCCCAAAAGTCCAATAATCTTTGGACTTTTAAAGATTTCCACTGCTCTCCACCATCACAGAATTTCATCACACATTGGGCGAAAGGGAAGGCAAATTCTAGTAGCACTTACCCACTATAGTACGGTTCAGCCCCTTTAGTTCTCTTCCCTGATCACACCCAAAGAATGAAACCAGACTAGCGCTCTAGAATGCCTTCAGACCTGTAAAAATCAGAACTCAGGAAAGTACCACTGAAGGGAGGAAAGTCCACAGATAAAACGGATTGGACTAAAAAGGTGTGAGCCGTGGAGTTCAAAGACAGGCTGAAGAAGGATTAAAGTGAAGGTTGTGATGCTGGATGATATACAGCATGTTTGAATGTTCAGTTATGGAATGAAGCCTGAAGGCTCCTCAGTGTGAAACATGTACAGTAGGTTTTAGCTGCAGTGGCAAATCCATCTGAGAGAGACACCTTCACCTGGGAGGCTTTGCAAATGGTGACACTTTTCATCTGAGTAAATCGTCTGTGATTAATATTCACGCTTGAGCTCCGGTTGGAGAGGCAGGAATAAAAGAGAACACGTCTTCAGTTCCTGCATGATTCAATTATTTTATTGCTTCTACTACGCATTATGCAGTACAAACGTTCCACATTTTAGTGCACTGTGGGAGGTGTGAACCTGGGGAGGGGGTGGGGGGGTTCGGGGAGGGGGTAAGCAGCAACCTAGGTCTACTTGATTGCCTGTTAAGTCATTGAAAGATTCTTAATATAATTGCACTCAGGATCTGCAGTAGAGTTTGCAGACCTTCCTCTGAGCCCTGGCTGCTAAGGAATAGTTGATGAATGAAGAATCCGGCATATGATTCTTTCATGCTATTAACTGGGAGCAAGTGTGACACCTTGTGCAGTGGAATTGGCGCTGAATTTCAATAGAAATGCCATCCTTCTGCACAGGGAAGTATTGCACAGGAAATCTGGGAAAGCATCTAGATGTAATGAATTGGGGGCGGAGTCTGGTGGGAGGGGGAGGGGTCTGGGAGTGGGGCACGCCACCACAGGGCAGAGGGCAGGGTGTGGGAGCACAGCCTAGGGTGCATGAGACGGGAATGCCATCCAGCCACACAGCCAGTTTGGTCTTGTGGTTAAAGTGCCAGACCTGTATCTCATAGTCAATGGGTTTAGTTCCGCCCTCCTCCATGAAGCCAGCTGGGTGACCTTGGGCTAGTCACAGCGTTCTTTCTGAGCTCTCACAGCCCCACCTTCATCACAGGGTGTCTGGTGGGGGGAGAAGAACTGAAGGTTTGTCAGGCACTTTGAGACCCCTTGAATGGGTGAGAAAAGCAGGGTAGAAAAGCCAACTCTTTTTCCTCCACAAAGCCAGCTGGGTGACATTGGGCTAGTCACAGCTCTTTCTAAGCTCTCACAGCCTCACCTACATCACAGGGTGTCTGGTGTGGGGAGAAGAACAGAAGGTTTGTCAGCCACTTCAAGTCCCCTTAAATGGGTGAGAAAAGCAGGATACAAAAGCCCACTCTTCTTCTTTCTCCATCAAGCCAGCTGGGTAACCTTGGGCTAGTCGCAGCTCTCTTCTCACAGCCGCACCTACCTCAGAGGGTGGTGGGGAGAAGAACAGGAGGTTTGTCAGCCACTTTGAGTTCCCTTAAGGGTGATAAAAGCAGAGTATAAAAGCCCACTCTTACTTCTCCTCCTCCTCATCTTAGGATGTGGGTTGAAGGCTGGGTGGCCTACAAGGCAACCTGTTTGCTTCTTGGGGTGACAGTGCGTGTGGATGTGGTTGAGACAGCTGAAGGGTCGTCTTTGTGCCACCTTCATTCAGATCACTGCAATTTTCTCCCTTATCCTTTTCTCTAAAATAAAGGCACATGCCTGCTCCCCAAAGATTATGAGCCTAATCCCTGACAAGAAAGACGAGAAAGCAGGAAGGAGCTGCGCAAAATAGCAATTTTAAAAAGAAAGAAGGAAAAGAAAAGGAGAAAGAAGATCTATAGGGAAGGGAAGGATTTAGGACGATCTATGTACTATCTGATTAACTCGCCGAATTCACTGTTGTAGGGGGTAGATGATAAATTGAAAAGATTTAGGATGTGGCCAGGATTGCGCCAGACTGGAAGTGATGATGCAGATGTGGCTGATCCATGGGCTGCATCAATCCCAGGTGGTCTGGCCAAAGGGAAACGCTGTGGATGTTGAAGTTCACCATCACCCGAGGGGCCCTTCTCTGGATGGCACAAAATCATGGTGGGCATTAATAGTCCCTAGCTAAAGAAAACTCCCATCTCCAAGGCTGATGGACTTTGACGTGCAAGGGGTTAGGGTCCAACAGTGGAAAAGGGCTCTTTGTTGAGTTTCTGTCTCACCTTTCCCCCAGAAAGCCTCCCATTCTCCTCCTCTCCATTTTATCCTTAACACCCCCCCCTGTGAGGTAGGTTAAGCCGATAGCCAGTGATTGGTTCATGGTCATCCGATGAGCTTCCATGGTTGGGTGGGAAATTTGGACTTGGGAACTTCAGAGTCCCACCGAACACTCTAACTGCTGTGATTCATTATAATTATGTGCTATATACATATATAAAATGACCATTGAGAAATGCAGTTAGGTAGATCTTTCCCATTTATATAGCAAGACTCATCTTTACGAAGTTAGAGGAATCAAAGGTCGTTTGATTTTTTGCCAGATGGACAAACTTGAAATCTATTCCAAATGTCAGGCCTTAACCCTGGAACGTGCGGAAAAAGTTCTTAATTTGTTTCTTTTTACAGAGCTGTTGACCAATTAGGCAAACAATGGCGGTGTGAGCTAATCACATGGCTGTTAAGCAATTAAATTTGCATGGTGCATTCTGTATTACAAGCCTCTTGCTTGATTGGATTCAATTTGCACTGAAGTGCAAATTTTAACTGATGTGGCTTCTCTGATGATTGGAAGGCAGAGAGAGAGAACCCCTTCAAGTTGTTCTGCATGATTATCTTAAGGGGGGTGGGAGCCCTCACGTGCCTCAAACATATCCATTGCACTGTTCTGAGATATATTTAGTTTTGATGTAAATCATAGTCACGATTTTTGCATTTCCATCCAGAGGCAAACATTAACATAAGGAGAAGATTCATGCAAATTGGTGTCCTTCCCTCTCCTCTCTTTTGGGGCAGTGAGAAAGACCAGTAGAGGTTTAGTATTGTCTTCTATTGCTTAGGATCTCAGATGGAGGAAACCCTTTCCCTTTATCTGCTGCCTGATTTTGGGCTGGGCAGGTGGTCTTGGTTCAATGAGGGCAACAGTAGGTATATGGGCATAAGGACAGGGAGCAAGAGGGTCAGGTGTGAAGAACAGGGAGATGACTTGTCCCCGAAGACACATCTTGACCCAGACCCAGGTTAACAAAGACAGCTGGAGTTCCCTACTGAAGGATGAATATTGGGCAGACCACCTCCTAAGAACTGGTCAGGAATGGAACCCTTTTTAGGGGAAGGAAGATCAGGAAGATGCAAACATTTCCTGCCTAATTTCCCTCCCGTAAACAAAGGCAGGAGGGTGCAGTTCAAAATATATGACCAGATGGACACCCTATGCATGCATTTGCAGCCATCGAAGTGAAGTCACAAAACTGAAAGGCAAAGTCCATTTAAATGCAAATTTGAATGGCATGAATGTTGCTCAATTGAAACCTCTCTCTGAATGGAATTTCTGTTTAAAGATGAATCACATCCATTCTCGTGGATAGAAATCTCTTAGAAATAGAAGCTCCTCGTATTTCTTACCGACCTCTTTGCCTAGCAGAGGGGAGGACATTTCAGCTTTCTAAACAGCTTGGGCATGCGTCTTTAGAACTTTAGGATTTAATTGTATCATACCGGATGTGATAACAAAAATCCTATATGATTTCACCGTTAATGAATCTACTGCTGGGGTGGATAAGATCAGATTTTATTATTAATATTTTAAGTGTTCATGGTTACTCTTTGCTTGATTACAAGAGCAGCGTTAGAGAAATATACCTACTAGATATGATTTTGGATTAGTTAGTAGGGATGAGCACAAATATTCAAAACAGTCATAATTCTATTGAATTTGTTCAAATTTCGACGTTCGAATTCAAATTGAATGTCCATAAATTTGAATTTAAACCTTCGAATGAAGTTTGAATTTTTGGATCTATTTTTTAAAAATTATTCAGACATCCGTAAGTGTACAGGTACATACGCCATGCATACTTGCAGGTACGCATCTTTCCCGCCGCCATACGCATTTGTACGGATCCATAGGGGATGAAAACGGGTTGCATACGGGATAAATACAGGATGTATACGGGCATGTACAGATGCGTATGGGATGTGTAACAGTGCCTATGGGCACATATGAACATTGTTGATATTCGTAAGTGCAAATTCAAATAAAAAATTCAAACAAATAGATTCGAACTTGCTTAATTCCAATCAAATCTGGGTAAATTCGAATTTTAAAGATTCAATTGGAATCAGATTTTCAGATATTTGATTCGCATCAACTTGAATCACAAAAATTGCATCAGCGCACACCCCTATTAGTTAGTGCAGTGTTTCCCAAACTTTTGACATATGGGTACCCCTCCTATAATTTTCGTAACGCTGAGTACCCCTCATAAAACACATTAGGGGAAAAAATTGTATTTTATAAAAATACTCAAAATCAGTGGAACTTACTAAAGCACGATAACAGGCGCCCGGAACTAACTATTAAAGAAGTAAGTTGTCTCTGTAATGAAGTGCAGTATATTCACGCCTCACAAGACCGTTAGATAACACTGCAATTCTCCGGCGTTTAAACAGCTCCGCGGCTCAACGTCAACTGTTAATGTTCCCGCAGTTTAAAAATGGCCGACCCCGAGCTGCGCGAAGGATGCGCAGAAGTTCCCGCCATAATGAGATGCGATACGATGTACGATGGCCCCAGTTCCCGTGTAAAAACTGTGATACTCGCCTATTTCCTTCCTTGTTCTGTGGGTGCAGCTAAGCACGGTGCAGTGGATATTCCCACTTGATCCCCACCAAACTCCGGTGCAACGCGTACCCCCGCCAAACTCTTCCCATACCCCTGGGGGTACGCGTACCACACTTTGGGAAACACTGAGTTAGTGGTATTTCTGGACTGTATCAAATCATCTCTTACTGGTCACAATGCAATAGGATTTTACTATGAAACTGGACTGTATTGAGTCCATGATTCGGGGGGGAGTTCATATCTATTATAAAATTTTACACCATCTGGTCTTCTCCTTCTCTTTCAATTCTTGGTCAGATGTGATTACATCATTTGGTCTTATCCTCTTCTTTTAGAAATATAGGCCGTGGCCACACCTCCGCTTTAAGCTTCCTTCAGTCCGTCTTCAGGCCTGACTGCTGATGCCTTCTTGGGCATGATAGTTGCAAGGTGGATACTAGAGTCTGGTTTAAAGCTGAGATCTTGTGGTGGGGGTATGTACCAATGCTCTAAACATTTGAGATTTGATCGAATTCAATTGAATGCGGACATTTGAATTCAAATACAATGTCTACACATTCGAATTTCAACATTAAAATGAATTTTGAATGTTCCAAAACATTCATTCAAATGATTCAAAACATTCGAATGTGCAGATACGTATGTATTACATACATATCTGTATGAATGTGATACGTATCTGTAGGCACTTGTATTGATAGTACGGGATGAAAATGGGATGTCTACATAATGCATACAGACACGTATAACACATACGAATGTTGTCAACATTCGGATCTTCAGATTCGAATCTAAAATTCGAACAAATATATTCGAATGTATTTGATTCAAATTGTAATCAAATGTTTGGATATTCTATTTGATTTGAATTTGAATACAAAATTTAACATTTGCGCACGTCCTTTTCTTGTGCAAGGGAAACACATCCCTGAATTACCCGAGTCTTGACCAAGGGGTGCTGCGAGCACTGTGAACCTCTCGTCACAGAACTCAGGGTTTCCTGGTGAGTTATTTTAGTTATAAGCAGCCCTGTGTAGCAGCTAGGATGACAGAGTCAGTGATAAGGCCACACGTTAGGGTTAACTGGGGTGGTGAACATGAAATTCTCTCTGACCCAGTTTGGTCTAGTGGTTAGGGAGCCAGACACTTATCTGGGAATAGTGGGTATGATTACTCACTCCTCCACAAAGCCAGCTGGGTGACCTTGGGCTAGTCACAGCTCTCTTCTGAGCTCTCGCGGCCCCACCTACCTCACAGTGTGATTGTTGTGGGGAGGAGAATTTAAAGCTTGGTCAGCTGAGTCCATTAAATGGGCGAGAAATGTGGGGTAGAAAAGCCAAGCCAACTCTTCTTCTTCATTATAGCTGCTGACAGTATCACGACACCTTTGATCTCATCCTACACAGTTGCCTAACAGATTTTTTTGGGGAAAAAATGTTTTAACTATAAATCACACAGGCTGTGGTCACATCTAAGGTTTAATCCAGCTTCAGTCCACTTTCAGAGCGAAAGAGTACATCAGCAAAGTCAGAAGCTGTTTTCTTTCAGTGTTAAGGAACTCAGAAAATTCGCCTTTGGGATAGATAATGTGGAAAGAAAATTAGTGGTCACTTTGCTGATGTGTCCTCTCTCTCTGAAGGTGGATTGAAGTTGGGTTTAAACCTTAGGTGTGACCACAGCCATGGTCCTCCTTAGGCTCAACACATAGGGTGTTAATCCAAAAAATAAGTTAGGTCTAGTGGTTAGGGAGCTGGACTCTTATCTAGGTGATCTTGGGCGAGTCAAAGCTCTCTTCTGAGCTCTCACGGCCCCACCTACCTCACAGGGTGTTTGTTGTGGGGAGAAGAACAGAAGGTTTGTCAGCCATTTCAAGTCCCTTAAATGGGTGAGAAAAGTGGAGGAGAAAAGCCAGATCTTCTTCTTTTATTTTTGAGATACATTCTTTTTATTCTCCTCCCCCAACCACATTCTGCTGGAGGGAAACATTTTTCTCGCTCCCATTTCAGAATATCCTGTGTCCTTACAAAAAGGAGCAGCCATGAGATTCCCATCCTGTGCGCAAGACTGCTGCCTGACCTTTGCTGTTAAATGGCATTGCTCACCTAAACGCTTTGGATGAGCCGTAAGAAAATGTTCAAGTTCTTACTGAGAGAGGACTCCAGATTGCTTATTCAAACAAGAGAACCCATTCGGATTAGCTGTGTATACCTCTGTATTAAATGCCTATTCAAATGCCAGAGCAAGCCAACTGGGAGCTGTTAGTTTCATCTTTCCTCCACTTCCCGCCTTATACAGTTTAATGCAAGCGCAAGCCAAGCTTAATTATTCAAATAAAAGCAGGGACTCAGAAGGCATGATGCAGCCATTCCTACAGTAGCTGTGTAATCGGAGGATTTCAGGAGCACTCAGGGCCTTTCCGCACTGGCTCTAAAAACGGATTTAGAGCCAGATGTGGAACGGATTTAGACGTGGCTTTCGCATAGGGGCCAGAATTAGACCCCTTTGAGCAAGCCACGTCCGCATATCGGCAGGTTTTTAAACCGTTTTTGCCGCCGAAATCCTACCCAGATGTAAGACCTGAAAAAATCAGGTCTTACATCTGGCTTTCCCCCTGAAAACAGTTTGGAAACAAACGTTTCCGCACCGGAGGGGGAAAAGCCGGATTGCCGGCGCCTGCCCAGCTGTCAGAGAGAGGCAGAGCGCATGCTCTGCCATTCTGACAGCTGGGCAAGCCTGGCAGCCAGCTTCCTTGCCTTCCCCCTGGGCAGAGAACGGAGAATCTTCCGTTCTCTGGCGAGGGCAAGGCACCCCCACTCCTTCTGTCACCCCAACCCCACGAACAGCCCCCTTCTATGTACCTGATCGCCTCCATTTCGCCTCCATTTCGATCGTGAGTCTTGGAGGGACAGCGGCAATCGCGCACGCGTGAGCCATTGCTCTGATGTCCCTCCAGGCAGCCCAGGACTGCCTGGATTTTTGAGGATTATTTGGCTAAAAAATGGAATAAATAAATACCTGTTTTTTCAGGTGTTTTTTCTGGTTTTGCTTTTAAAACGCTTCTTCCTTATTGCTCTGGGAATGTTACAGCAGTATTTGGGCAAATACACCATGAAACAGGTGGGCTTTCATCCTGAGCAGGGACCAGCCCCTTGCCAGATTTGTTAAAGTACCAGATCCATATTCAGCAGAGGAGTGACAATCCAGCCTGATAAGATGTAGCAATGCACACACTCCACACTTTACACTGATAACAAAGTTTCATTTTTCACTTCCCTCTTTTGCCTTGCTGAGCCCTGGGAAGGAGAGAAGCACCTACTCCCCCCCCCATATCCCGCCAGTGATTGGGCAAGCGGGCATGCAGCTCTCTCTCTCTCTGCTGCCACTTTTTCACTTCTCTGCAACTCTGCATTTGCGGAGAAGCAAAAAAGCTCCAGTCCTGAGTTTACGTGTTTGTGTGTGTACCAGCTGGTGCTGCTGGCAGTGGGAGGGGAGGAGAGCGAAGGGGAGGAAGGTGTGTGTGTTTGTGTGTGTGTGTGTGTATGCACAGGACTGGCAGGAAATCTTTTGCAAAAGCATGAGGGGAGAGGAGAGGAGAGGAAAGGGGGGAGCTGCAATTCCTCACCCTCCACCACATCATTGCGGGATCCAATCAGCAGGTGGGGGGGGGCTGGCTGGCAAGAGGGGGGAAGAAAAGATTCCCTTTCTCTAATGCGATTCTGAACTGTTTTGGGTGGGGACAGCAGAGGGCTTGATAGCAATTTAAAGCGATTTAAAGCCACTGAAGTGGGGACTGCCAGAATCCGTGTTTGAATTGCTTTTCTCTTGTTTCATTTCTAAACCATTTTAAGAGACATGAGTGGAAACAGGGCCCCTGACTTTAATCCTTATTCAGCCCAAATTCTGGCCCGTTTGGTTACATCTTTAAATGCCAAGCCACTTTTTTCTGGATTCCCCTCCCTCTATTTGGGTTTTCCTTCATTCAGGCCAACACAGCATTAAAGATTTAATTGCCTTCCAGGAGGCCTCCATTCCAGCTCCCTGGGTGTTTCTGCACTGGCTGCGGAAACCCATTTAGAAACCCATTAAAGACACATACAGAACACATAGGAACTTACCTTCCGCGTTGGAGGTCGGATCCAGGACCCTTCTAGGCTGCCACTTCTGCACTCCAGTGCACAAGACCCATTCTTAATGGCGTCTCGCCGCTGAAAGATCCAGCCTCCGGGAAGACCTTGAAAGCTAGGTCTTCCATCCGGTCCCTTGCCTCAATCCATTCAGAAGTAGGATGCTTTTGCACACGGAGAGGCGAGGGGCTGCATGTGCCGGTGGCCGCCATCTTGGGAAGGACAGGAAGAGGCCGCTCTGCCTCCTTCCACCCTTCTCCTGTGCGCCGCACACTGTTGGAAACGTGCAGTTACTGGATGCTGCATGCTCCAGTCCTGTGGCTCCGGGGGCAGCGCTGGCAGCGTGGGAGGCCGGATGCCCTTTGGAATGGGTGATGCGGCCTCCACATGACACCCAGAGGATCTGTCCGGCCTGATCCGCCCTCCCCACACGTGTGCGGACGCGCAGGGCCTCCGAGGATCTGCCCATTATTTCGGACGGATCCTAAGGAGAACGGATCACAGGGAAACAGATTTTCTTAAATCCGTTTCTCAGTGGCAGGTGTGGAAGTACTCCCTGGCTGCCCAGAAAAAGGGCTGTAAAATAGATCATCTTATGGCACTTCCACCTGGCAGAAGTCTGCATAGGTGAGATTCATGGGAGTTCTAGCAAAGTTGCCAGCCAAGCAGTTCCTTTCCAGAAAATACATGGGAAGATAACTCACTGTGCAAAACCCTGTGCGAAAAGGTAGTCGCTGGAATGTGCTCCCATAGATGTGGGGCCACGACTCCTAAGGCTCTTTTCCTAGCCCTGCCCCCTATTGTCTTCCACTCCACCGCCACTCCACATCCTAGTATGCTGCTGTTATTTTGACAGAGAGATGGGGAAAAGGGGATTTTATCTCACTGCTGCCTGGCTCAGCCACTTCTACAAAGGATCACCTTCCCCCTGCCACGCTTTGCCAAGATCAGCAAATCTGGAGTAAAGAGCAAAACCCTTAAGTGGTTCAGGAAAGGGCGAGGGATGACACCTTTATTTTCCGTTCTTTCAGGCCAGTTTGCAGAGTGGATATTCTGCCATTCAGTATGTACAGGGGAAATAGTGGCAAAAATAAGAGCCTCCGTTCCGCGCCTCCTTTCCTTTTAAAACTTTGTCTTCTGCGCTCCATCTAATGGGCTTTGAGCTGATGGCTACCTGTCCCTTGAAAATACATTTTTTAACTGGGGAAACAGATACATTGTTGTCAGTGCTCCCTTCCTTCCCCCCATTATAAATTTGGAAAGCAAAACAGAATACACACACACCATGATTAAGTGCCCAAAGGCCCCCGTCCTTGACCTGATGGATTCAGCTGCCCTGGATATTGTCAGGTTCTTGGAGAAATGGTGACTTTAAAGGCATCTTTAGTGCAGACTTTCAGAGCTTGTCCCCATGCTCAATATACTCTGAAGCAAACCTGCGTTCGCCTCAGAGTGTCCCCATGCAAAGGCTCTAATCAGGGCTACATGCAGGACAAATTGCACAAATCTGCAGCAAAAATAAAACCCCTTTCAAACTGTTCTCGATGTGAACTAGGAGGCAAGCACGGATTATCTTGGAGGTATGGGGATGTTCCAGGGTTATTGGGGGAGGAGATTGGCGCTCACATCATTAGTGGGCAGGGTTTCACCTGTGCTCACCATTCCTGTTCTGTGCATTGGGGATTGCAACTGCTGGCCATTTTAAAAGATCAAACAGCGTAAAAGAACTGATCACCCCAGTTTGACAGGTAAAGATGCAGCGACGAGGGGGTCACCTGGCCCTTGTTGTCCCACGAGCCTCTTCCTGCAACCCTTATTCCACCCCCTCTCCCCGATTGCCAGCAAGTAGCTTCTGAAGTTAGAGCGCTTCTCTGCTAAACTGCCTCTAAACATTGTAGTGGCTTTGGTTAGCTTTTTAGCTGGCAGGCAAGCAGCTTCTGAAGTTTACCAAAGCTAAACTGCCTCTAAACATTGTAGCAGCTTTTGTTAGCTTTTTGTTAGTGGGGAGCAGGGGTGGAATAACTTAACCAAAGCTGCTACAATGTTTAGAAGCAGTTTACCAGAAAAGCACTTTTCTGCTTCTCTGATAAACTGCCTCTAAGTTCAGAAGCCGCTTGCCGGCATTTGGAGCGGGGGTGGAATAAAGTTTGCATGAAGAGGCTTATGGGACAGTAAGAGCCAGATAACCCCCCTCATTGCTGCATCTTAACTGAGGCTTGTTTCTGTTTGATCACTGTTTAATGCCCAGCAGTTGCGATCGGGAAGGAAGGAAGGAAGGAAGGAAGGAAGGAAGGAAGGAAGGAAGGAAGGAAGGAAGGAAGAAGAAGAGTTGGCTTTTCTCACCCATTTAAGGGGACTCAAAGTGGCTGACAAAGCTTGTCTGTTCTTCTCCCCACAACAGACACCCTGTGAGGTAGGTGGGGCTGTGACAAGCCCAAGGTCACCCAGCTGGCTTAATGGGGGAGGACAGAATCAAACCCGGTATTCCCAGATAAGAGTCCGGCTCCTTAACCACTAGACCAAACCGGGGAAGGGGGGGGGGTTGGGTGGGATTTCCCTGCCCTCACTCCTATCAGGAGAGAGGGGGTGGAGAGAAAAAGATATGGTTTCCCAATGCAGGGGTTTAGCGCAGTTTGCATGGGGACAGCTGTATTCGACTTGAGCCCGCGCTCAATCGCATGGGAACGGGTCAATTCGAACTAGAATCCATATTGGGAATATCCCGAACGCAACCCAAAGTAAACAGAGTGTATGGGGACAAACCCTCAGTCTGAGGATTCCCCCAGCAGAGACTGGTGGGGATCACGGAAAGAGAAAAGGCTGTAGATCATGGAGGGAGTAAGTGCTTAGAAATTGGAAGGCCACGAGTTCAATCCCCAGGATCTCCTTAAAGTTATGTTGTCCTCCCTCTCTGTACACTTGGCAACGTAACTGCAGTGATGTGTCCTCCTAAGCAGCCAGCTTTTGGACTTAAGGATGGCTGGACTTTTCTTTCTTTCCCTTGGAGATTCTGGAGATGGAGCCTTTGACTTTTTGGATGGAAAGCTACCTGCCACTTGGGTTTGGGAGCCAAGAAAAGCTCCGAAGAATCAGTGTTTTGTTGCAGGATAGCAATAAAAACAAGCCATCTCTGATGGTGAACTTTAAATTTCAATGCTCACCCAGCCTTCAGCTTCCTCCCAGCTCTAAACTCACCATGGATTTTGAGTCAGCTAAGCTCAGTTATCTCTCTAGTAAACAACAGCCTGATTTGTTGATCTTCCTACAAGAACAAGTTCTAGTTGTCTGAGGCACAGAGCAGAAATTATTCAACATTTCCCGGCAGCGATACCAGAACTTTACTGTAGCTTGGGCGCCAAACGTGGGTAGCGGCAGGTTTACTGACCTAATAAATAGGGATTGGGTAACAAGGTTCTTGCAAAAGGTTCAAATGCGTAGGTGTGTGTTTGTGAAGGCCATCTAATATGCAGGCTTCCCCCCAGAAAGAGATTCAGAATGACAGATGGCCTGTAGGAGTGTGAATTGTGAGATCAACCTGTGTTTATGAGTGCTGGGAATATCCCCCAAGAAAGCCTGAAACAGACTGCCATCAGTTCCAGAAACATATTTAGTTGGCTGCGCTGAAGAACAGGATGGTATCCTGACTCCTTTCCCATTCTGTGGGCAGAAGCTGACAGGACCGGCGGTTGAGTGTCACCTTTGTTTTCCAACCTTCCAAGACATAGCACTACCCATTTGGCACACATCCTGGTTTTGCCCTGGGTTTTATTTATTCTAGGGATGTGCATAGATGGGTTTTTTGCATTCGAATTCAAGTCGAATCGCATGTCAAAATATTAGATTCAATTCAAACGTTTACAATCCGAATGCAACAAAAACTGATTTGAATCCGATACATTCAAATCTATTCGTTTTTTATTTATTTTCATTAATACATTTCCATACATAATTATATACTATTACAATAATTTTAGTGAATTTTCCCTGTTCTTCAGACTCTTCTTCTTCTAATCTTTTGCATTTTGCTCCCTACATCTACTTGTCGCTTTTTCCCCTAGAGGTCAAAGCATTCCATCGGAATACCCAATCCCCGAAGAAATTGTATAAAAAGTCCCCAATCTTCTATAAACTTGTTCACTGTTTTATCTTTTAATAAGTTTGTTAATTTATCCATTTCTGTCATCCCCATCAATTTAATTATCCATTCCTCTTCTGTAGATAAATCTTCTTGCTTCCATATTTGTGCATATAACAGTCTGGCATACACAATATCAAAGTCTTTACTTCGCTTAAACTTTCATGAACAATGCCCAATAGAAATAGTTCTGGTTTAAACTCAAAATTAATGTTCAAAATTTGTCTCATCCAGCACCGTATTATTTTCCAATATTTTTTGCTTTCTCACATGTCCACCACATATGATAAAAAGTACCATCTACCTTTTTACATTTCCAACATTTTGTTGACATATGATACATGTTTCCAAGCTTATACAGCATTAAGTACCATCTATACATCATCTTGTAAATATTCTCCTTCAATGTCACACAAGCAGTAAATTTTATGTCTTTAACCCAAAGCTGAAGATACGAATGTCGACAACGTTCGTATGTGTTATACGTATCTGTATGCATTTCGTATGCATCCCGCTTTATCCCGTACGCATCCCGTTTTCGTTCTGTATTATAAGCGCAAATGCGTACAGATACATAGGATATTCGTACAGATACATATCTATTATGTATGTACATTTGAATGATTCAGATCATTTGAATGAATGTTTTGGAACATTCAAAATTCATTCAAATGTTTAAATTCGAATGGGAAGACGTCCTATTCAAATTGGAATTTGATGGAATTCAATCCAATTTCTAACGTTTAGAACATTTTTGCACCTCCCTAATTTATCCATTTATTCTTTGCATTTCTATCCTGCCCTATACCCAAAGGTCTCAGGGTGGGTAACATTTAAAATAAAGCGATAACAGTACGTATGAATAAAAACAATAGTAGTGACTGAAAGTGGGAAGAGAAATGTATCCCCATTTAACCAACGGCCAGGTCAAAGAGGTGTGTTTTCTGATAGGCTTGCCACCAGGATATGCATGAATATTCATCACATTCAAAATTCATCGAAATGTGTTGAAATTCAGACGTTTGCAGTCAAATTGAATGTTGGTACATTCAAAGATTGACATTCGAATTTGAATCAAGTGGTCCAATACACTCGTAAGAAGCTTTGTTACATCCGTGAACCTGGGGAGGTGGGAAGGTGGCTGCCCCAGTCACACCTGCAGTGGATCCAGAGTGGATTCAAAGCAGAGTCAGAGTGGGTTCAAAGTGGATTGAAAGTGGATTTGACACATTCAAAGCAGATACATAGGGGATAGGTAGCGGATATGTAGGGGATTTGTGGGTGATTTATAGTGGGGATTCGAATCGGATTTGTATCGAGCATTTGTATCAAATTTGAATCCTACATAAAAAAAAAACCATTTGTGTACATTCCTACTTGCCACCTCTTTTTGCTGAGGCATAGTTGGATAGGAACATCAGAACGCAGGAGAAGATAAGAACGGTTCAGCCCAGGCTGACCACTTCTGCATTGCCAGGAAAAGGTGGTAGTGGTGGGAGTCAGCCAAAAACCAAAGATCTCAAGATCAGCAGGTTAATTTAGAGGCATGGAAGCAAATGTGGAAACAGTCACTTCAGCTGAAAGGGAAATATAGTAATTTCACCTCAGGGTGTGGAAGGGAGATCAGCCAACCCACCCAGGTGCTAAAGTGATGTCAAGTCACCTCCAAAACGTTTTCCCAGGATTTTTTTGACATCCGAACTGGACAGGGCCTTCCAAGAGAAGATGTTGTCCTTGAGAGAGCGCCCTCTGAAAAGGGAGGGCTCATAGTCCATCTTTGGTAGGCCTAGGCAGCACACGCAGAATGGGCATCCAACCCGTTCCACCATTTCCTTAATCATTTGCCTTTTGCCAAGAGATGCATGCACTCCTCTTGTCTCTCTCTTCTCTTTCGCCCCCAGGGTGAATGTTCCCAAAAGTGCTATTACATCTTCATCATTGAAACCATCTGCGTGGCCTGGTTCTCCTTAGAGTTCTGCCTCCGATTCATCCAAGCCGAGAGCAAGTGTCAGTTTTTCAAGGGACCCCTGAACATTATCGACTTCATGGCCATCTCTCCATACTATGCATCCCTCATCATTGTGGACGACGAGCCCAGCGAGGACTTTGAGAAGCCCAAGGGGAACTCCTACTTCGAGAAAGTGGGCTTGGTGCTCCGGGTCCTTCGTGCCTTGAGGATACTCTACGTCATGCGCCTTGCAAGGCACTCTCTGGGCTTACAGACGCTGGGGCTCACTGTGCGGAGGTGCGCACGAGAATTTGGCCTCCTTTTACTCTTCCTGTGCGTGGCCGTCACGCTCTTTTCCCCCCTTGTCTATCTTGCAGAGAACGAGTCCGGGAAGGTTCTAGAATTCACCAGCATCCCTGCTTCCTATTGGTGGGCTATCATTTCCATGACAACTGTCGGGTATGGGGACATGGTACCACGGAGCGTCCCAGGACAGATGGTGGCCCTCAGTAGCATTCTGAGCGGGATTCTCATCATGGCGTTCCCGGCCACCTCCATCTTTCATACGTTCTCCCATTCCTACTCAGAGCTGAGGAAAGAACAGGAAAGGCTACAGTCCCGGATTACGAGGATAAAAAGCGCCAACACGTCGGGCGAAAGTGACACACTGAATGAGAGCGAAAGCTTCCTTTCAGATGGAACCGGATCGCCGATCAAGTACATTTATAAAGGATAAAGAGCTGTCCCTAGTGAAAGATGTCCTCCTTAGAAAATAGCCCCGCAGCCTGCAATTTACTATTTTCAACACAATTGTTTCTGCAAAACAAAACAGAACAAAATGAAATCTATCCAGGGGGATTAACAGCTTAAAGCGCATTGCCAAGAAGCAGCAAAATATTCTTGAGATGAGGGCAGTAGTAGGTGAAACACCAAATATCCTAACGTTTGGTAGGAGTCTGGCTTAGGAGCTAGCACACGCTTGCCACCCTAGAATCATGTATAGGTCAGGGACAGCCATAGCAATGTTGGATAGGCCTGATGAGACGAGAAGAGGCAGCTGGAAGGCAGCAGCATCTGCAAGGAACAGTTTCAGCTAGGAATATGTCGACCACAAAGAAACGATTGATCTTACAGAGACTAAAACTAAATTGCTACCCGAGAAACCCTTCAGGCCAGGAGTGACTGATGTGCCGGCTCTCCAGATGTTGTTGAACTATGATTCTTACCATCACTTGCTATTGGGTGCGTAGGGTGAGGTGGATGGATATGGTAGGTCAGCATTACTAGAAGGCACACAACTGGGTGTTCCTTGGACCTAAAGGATATAGCGCAAAGCTGGATAGAGGAGGCTTAGTAGATGGGAGTCGAATAAGCACACATATCTGAGAATGGATTTCTAAAAATTAATTATTTTTTTATTTATTTTTGCAGTAGTGAAGAGTGATAACGTGCAGGCAGGGCAAAGGCTACACTTCCAGGATTAGAGTAGGGTGGTCTATTTTATTTTTTTAAAGTAGGTAATGATTTATGGAATTTCTCATCCAGTCGAATATAGGCTGGCTAGGTTGTGGTGCTGGGAATGACCACACTGCGTCCCCGATTTCACCTGGGAGGAAGGAGCAGAGGAATGCATCTTGTATGGTTTTCCCAGAGTCCAAAATTGCAGTGTTCGGTTCTCTGTCCAGCTGGAAAGATTGTGCCATCTGAATAGTCACAGGAATTAAAACGTTTCAGTTAGTGCATTTGGTATAACTTGTGAAGACTTGAAAGTCACAAGCATCATGAGAAAAAAGAGATATGAAGCTGGATAAGCATACAGGGTTAGAATAGAGATGTCTAATTCAGGGCCAGGCAGAAACTGAAGAATCACAATACCTATGAGTCTTTGCAAGTGATCACGATGGCTAGAGGTCTTGGGAACTGGAGTCAAACAGCCCCCAAAGTACCAGAAACTGGTTACCAGAGCCAGAGGAAGGAAGCCAAGGTTGAAAGAATGGTATACAGTGTGATGGATCAAAGGCCTATCAGGAACACTTCAGGTGGGGAAAAAAGGAAATTCTGCTCACACTTTCATGGCCACATCTTCCCTTTAAGCCCCCCTCAGTTAAAGGCCCTTCAGGGATCCTGCCTTGGGGACAGGCCTAAATATTTTAGAAAAGGGAATTTCACAGATATCCATCCCAGGAGCTTAGCCAGAGAGATTCTTGTTTCCAAATCACTTGAGGTTCCTCTTCATGTTTTTGGGTTTTGTGATACGAATTCTCAGTCAGCCTGAATGTGCGATCACTTGCACTGGCAGAGTCACTACTTGGCACCTAAATTTGGAACCCTTCTTGGTCCCATGTGATTGTGGGTCTCATTTTGCAGAGCCATTCAGTGGCTGTCATGTTATCTCTGCTACCTTCCTGTTGGCTGGCCCATCAGAAAATGGTAAGGGTAATAAGTCCCCTCCCAGCTGTTCTACAGAGATTACCCAGTCCAAGGTCAAGTCCATGCACCAGCCAACCAAAGCTGTCTTCTACTAAATCAGGTCACTGGTTTGTGCTTATTCTGTGCACTAGAAAGAATGCAGCAGCCACTTCAAGCTAGAGATTAATGGGTGGTCAGGAAGCATCAGTAGAAGATACCTGTGGGCTCCAGGTCATGTCCTGCAAGCATAGCTTTCAGTTCTTAGGCGTGCTCTTCCCTTTGGTGACACAGGTGCCCATGACCAGTTCACCTGATATACAGTAGTTCCAACTGGATTGTGTGGGTATTTGCAGCCATGGGGCATTAGTTCTGCCTGCAGAATGCCTTTGGTGCCACTCTTGACATCGCACAGTAGTGATGTCTTAGGTGTAAAACCCTTAACATCACATCTACTTTTGCGGACGGACCGCTACTCTGTTTCTGTCCAAGCTAGTATTTAAAGTGCTGATTGGAATGGAGGCCCATGAGTAACTGGAAGGACACAAATCCCCCATATTTACTTCCCAGTTTCTCAGTTCTGGAATTTGGCATCTCAGCCAATGCAGGTTCTGACCCTAACGAAGATCATTGGCGAAGGTGTTCGGCCGTCTGCATCTGAGGTTCTCTGTCGGCTTGTACATCACATTGATTAAATGAGGCACAAACTTCATGGCAGCCCTCATTTTTGAAGGGAAAAAGGAAGGAAGCGGCAGCAGAATTGCTTCTGTTGACTTCAGCCTTGCCTTGCATTGGGTATTCAGCCCCCTTTGCAGGCATCCACAACAATGTCAAGACACTGGGGAAAAGTGTGCATGGAGCTGCTGGTTCTCTGCCATTTATGAAATGCTGAGCATGACCCGTATCAAATTGCTTCCCATGCTGCCTCTCCACATGCCTGGAGCCAAGGCATGCGCCATCTTCCATAGTAGTTATTAAAAGCTCACCCTGACCTCTGATCTGTACCCATCCCTGTATCGGTCAGTGAACGACTCCGGCAGCCCTCCGGAAAAAAATAAAAAGGAAAGAGTGTGGTGCATGCCGGGGTGGGGGGGTGGGATGCCCTCTGTTACCTGTCCGCACTAGCTAACAAATTTTCTTAAAATTTATTGAGACAATGAAGTAAGAATAAAAATAAATAGAAAATTCAAAGAAATGTCTTATTTATCTGAACCTGAAATAAAACTGAAACAAAACCTGAAATTGTAAATGCTCCAAGCAAATATTTAGATGGTGCTTTTGGCTATATCAACACTTTAAAAAATAAACAGCTTAGAGGTAGTTATAAGTGTGGATACTAGGGTCTAGCAGCCATAAGAAAATAAGAACATGAGAGGAGCCCTGCTGGATCAGGCCACAGCCTATCTAGCCCAGCATCTCATCTCATACAGTGGCCTACCAATCACTTATGGGCATTCTTAAGCAGAAGACAAAGGGAAAACCTTCACCTGCTCTCCACACCCACATCCTGCAAATGCCCATTAAGGACACAAGGGGAGCCCTGCTGGATCAGGCCACAGCCCATCTGTGTCACACAGGGGCCATCAATTGATTCTGGGCTTTCTCAAGCAGAAGGCAAAGACAAAACCTTCACCTGTCCTTGGTTCCCTGCAAATGGCCTCTAGAGACATCCTGCCTGCCTCTCCAACCCAGAGGCAGTACCCAGACGTCCATTCCAAATGGCACTGATCCACCGTGAATTTTTACCATCCCTTCTTAAAGGCACTCAGGCTGGTTGCCATCACCTCCCCTTTGGAAGAGGAAGAATTGGCTTTTATACCCTGCTTTCCCCACCCATTTAAGGGGACCCAAAGTGGCTGACAAACCTTCTGTTCTTCTCCCCACAACAGAACACCCTGTGAAGTAGGTGGGGCTGTGAGAGCTCAGAAAAGAGCTGTGACTAGTCCAGGGCCACTCAGGTAGCTTTGAGGAGGAGGAGGAGGAGAGTTAGCTTTTCTTCCCCGCTTTTCTCTTCCGTTTAAGGGGACTCAAAGCGGCTGACAAACCTTCTGTTCTTCTCCCCACAACAGACACCTTGTGAGGTCGAGGGGGGGGGGGTGCTGTGAGAGCTCAGAGAGCAGTGTCTCACCCAAGGTCACCCAGCTGGCTTTGTGGAGGAATGTGCAATTGAACTAGGAGACTAGCAGCAAAGAGTCTAGCACTCTAACCACAGGACCAAACTGGACATGCATGTTCTGTCCTTTCATGCACTTGCATGTGGATGTTATCACCTTTTAAGCTCCTTTTGGGCCACCCTCTTTTTCACTGTGTGTGAATGCAGGCATTAAGTTTCCAAAGTGTTTCATCTGGCTCCCCCACATCCGGGAAGCGGGACTCCTTCGAACCCCCCTCCTGGTAAACCACCTCATGGCCTCCCTCTGCTATCTCTGCGTCCAAACGCATGGCGCTTCCAGCGCAGGCAGGCGCGAAGATGTGGGCAGGAAGGCCGAAAGCAGGCAGTGCACAGTGTACTCCTCCAGACTCAGAGCGAGGCTGGATTTGGGCTGCGGATAGCAGATTGTAGGGCATGTTTGTTCTTCTTGGCAAATCCTTAATCAAAAGAACAAATGGCCTTGTGGCTTTCCATTTAGCAACGCCAGAGGAAGTGAACAAGGCAGGCAGCAGGCAGAGGAAAGCCAGCAAGAATGAGTAATGGGTCGGGAGGCTGTACAGCGCCAATGGTGTGATAAAAGGAAACAGCCATGCAGTCCTCTGGAGCGATTTATCATGCCTGTATCTCTCCGCAGCTCACCTGTGGGCACAGAGCATCTATTCGCAGCCCTGTTAACTTGGGCATGGTCTCTGCGTTCATCTGCCTCTGGTGCTCTCCACTGCCTGGCCATCCAAAGGTAGAGCCTCAAACCTTTCAAGGGTCTCTGTGGACAAGAAGAATCCAAACAGATGAGGGACGGGCACGAAGGTTATAAACATTCGAAACTCAATCGAATTCGACCGAACGTGGACATTCGAATTCGAATAAAACGTCTTCACGTTTGAATTGTAACATTCGAACGAATTTCAAATGTTCCAAAACTTTCGTTGGAATGATTCGAAACATTCAAATGCACAGATGCGTATGTATTACTTACGTATCTGTACAAATATCATACGTATCTGTACACATTTGTGCTTATAATACGGGATGAAAAGGGGATGCATACAGGATAGCATGGGATGCGTACGAAATGCGTACAGATACGTATAATGTTGCCGACATTCGTATCTTAAGGTTCAAATCTAACATTTGAACCAATAGATTTGAATGTATTGGATTCAAATCGGATTGGGTTGCATTTGGATTCTAAACATTTGAATCAAATTGAATGTTTTGACATTCGATTTGACTTGAAATTTTAACCATCTTCAAAAACAAGGATTAGCTGCCTTCCTGAACTCACCCTTCAAGCATCTTTGGCAAAGAAAGAGATACGGTTCATGAAATCTTCTTCCAGGGAGACAGTAGGAATTGAACCCATGACTTCCTGCCTTCCAGTCACCCGCTGTGTCCCAGAGTTGTGCTCACCGCCTCCTAAGGAAGCCTCTACTGTTCTAGACAACTCGCAAATGCATAAAGCACACCTATGCAGTTTTCTTGGCAAGACTACAGAAATGGTTTGCCACGTGTCCTTCTGTGGAGACTCTGGGAACCGAACTTGTGACGCTCCAGTTTCCAGGCAGTTGCTCTGCCCCTGAGATAAAGAAATAGTATGTACCATCAGGGCTGTAGAGGGTACTATCCTGTGGGCCCAGAAAACCCTTGTCCGCTTCAGCTAAACTGCATCACCCAGGTTCCATCCAAGATATCCAGGTGGTTGGACTCTGGTGGGAGAGGACATCTCCAATTGGATTGAGGAAATATAGGCCTGCAGGTGACCTACTTGAGATCAGGTTAGAGGGGAAAGTCCAGCCTCTTCCTGGAATGACAAACAACTTTTCAGCCAAGATATAAAGACTGGAGACTTGCTATGAATGTAGCACTGTAAAGGATTCTGCACCGGACCATATTCTGGACTAGCAATTCTAGGAGCCTCCTTCTGGTTTGATTCCACACTCCTCCATGAAGCCAGCTGGGAAGCCTTGGGCTAGTCACAGCTCTCTTTCTGAGCTCTCACAGCCCACCTACCTCACAGGGTGTCTGGGGTGGGGAGAAGAATGGAAGGTTTGTCGGCAGCTTTCACTCATGCACAATTATACCCACATGCACCAAAACATTCATCCTGCAGCTGCCTTCAACGCTTCCAAAGGGGCCCAGGAATTGCACATCCATGAAATCTTGTCCCAAGTTACCTTGGCAAGCAGGAAGCAAGTACCAGTCATGCTAAAAGACCAATTTTATTTTTATTTTATTAAAGGTGAAGGGGAGTAACGGAATGCTTGAAGGTCTGTGTTTTCCTCTGACACTTTTTAGTCCAGCAGAGCCTACTGTATACATTTGGGCTGCACTCTGACGCAAGATTTTTTTCCTCCGATCCCATTTCTCACTCTGTTTCCCTCCTCTCCTTCCCTTCTTCCAGAAATAAGCAATATGTTCAAAAGAACATTTCGTTCTTTGTGGAATTTAATTCTGTTTGGTACAGACAGTTTTAATCGGTAGACATCTATATCGGCCAAGTATCACTGCTTACATAATTCCGTAACCAGATTTAATTAAAAGAGCAGTTTCTGGTGCTTGCCAAAGAGCCCCGGTTGGCGTGAAGGGTGGCTTTACTGGGTCAGTGTCGGGATGCGTTTTTCCTATTTGGAGGCTAAAAAAGATGTTTTTAAAGCCATTGGAAGCTTCCTGGATGCTTCTACTCCCTGCTTAAAATTCTCAGCATCTAACATTTTATTTGCGGTCAACATGGACGCATAGGAAATGCAGAATTAACTGTTAGCAACCAACTGTGAACTAAGGACCCATCCAGATGGGGCAAATGTAGCACCATTACAGCACTGCTATGATAGGGTCTCTTCGGCCACATTCCCATTACAAGCTTAATACGGTTTCCCTAAACAGAAATAATAGAACCGGATGCAAACGCGAATTTGCCTGATCCCATTACTTTCAACTTAATCACATTTGATCCGGATTCTGAGGATCCTACATGGTGTACGTGACTCAAGGGGGGACTCAAGTGGCTACTTTCTAAAAGCTGCTTTTCGGGGCTGCCCTGCCCTCCTCCTCCTGGCGTGAATGCGCCACCCATAAGGGACCCCTTCACGGACCCTAGCTGGGTGGCCGGGTGGCTGCCTCTTGCCTGGACGGAGGAAAAAGGGCACCAGGTAGGCAGCGATTCTTTCCCCTCCTCTCCCCATTGCCCACGGCACACAGCAGCAGTGACAACTCAAGCCCTCTTCGCCCGCTCACCGCCACAGCCTTAAACATTCACACATCTCCCAGAACCTGCAGCTGCTTTCCTTTCCTTTCCCTTTCTAAAGGTCAGAACTTTCAGAATTGCGCAAAATTGCAACATTGTTATCAGGTGTGAAGTGGGTGGATCGCTACAGTGTAGCAGCTGCTGTAAGGGGTGGATTTTTACAGGATTTTTCACTATCTTTGGAAGCAAGCTATTGGGGGAGGGAAAGCCTAAACATGCATTCTCATCCCACTAACATGGACCGTTCCCACGGTAAGAAATGCAAACCGTTTCAAGCGCACAAACTGGAGTGAGACCTGTTGAAATGAGGATTAACATTTACAATGCTTTGTGGCGATTTAACACGTGGAAAGCATGTTAAGCCAACCTGACGTGGGAACTGTGAGGATTGAAAACGGTTTGAAACTGAAATAAGCTTATAATGGGAACGCGGCCAAATTTTTTCTCTATTTGTTCAAATTCATACATTTGGATATTCTATTTTATTCGAATCCAAAAATTGCATCCGTGCACATCCCTACTTCCAGAACCATGTGCTAGTCCATTGCGGATCCAATAGCGTTTGGGGAGAGAAAAGGCGGGTTTCCAATTATGGTCTGCCTCCACAGCTCCATTTCATGGAACACAGCTGACAAAATCAATACAAGGAAGACGATCCAGTCCTCATGATAAGGATTCTGCAGTCTATAGTCGGGTAAGTGATAGCTAGCAAATGCTTTTATCAGTGACTTCACAGCTCAGCAGGGCCTGCCTCCAGGCAGTAAGAGGAAAACGTGGGATCTTGGTTGGATCCCATAACTGTCCCCTACCATCACTGCTAGGATTCTTCTCCTGGGCCATGATCACACCTTGCTGAAATAGTCCATCTTATTAAGAAACAGGGTTCAAGAGGCACTAACTCCAGCCACAATACCTGATCACCCTTCCCCAGTTCATCCTCAGTTTGGGTGACTTTGCCCACACCTTTCTGTTCCCATCCTGAGATTCCTTTCCCAGACCTTTTTAGTTCTCTACCCTCTCCACTGTCACAACTATAGTCCAGCTAAACACCCTTTAGTCCTTTTTGCTGATCACACCCAAAAATAATGAAAATGGATTAACACTCTAGAATGATTTGAGACCTGTAAAAACGAGAGATGTTTTCTCACTACCCTTCCCATCTGCTGGATGGGAAAAGAGGGCAGTGACCCAATGTTGACTAGCGGTTGCACTTGTTAGTCAACTTTACCCACTCCTTCCCCTCGGGATTGGATACTCACCTCAATCAATCCCGGGGCCCGGTCCTCCCCTGGGCACCACCATTTTGACAGTAGCGCAAATGCATCAGCGCCGTTGTCTTGACGACACTGATGCTCTGCACACGTGCCGTTGCGTCTATGGTCATCCATGGTCCCAGCATGCTTGCGCAGGCCCTCAAACGACCCCGGACCGCCAGCAAGAGCAAATGGTTGCGCCACTAGACGCCGCTTGAGCTAAGTGATTAGCTAATGTTGGTTGACGTGTGTAGCATGATTTCATGCTCCACACCTAATCAGCGATTAGTGCACCTCCGCATGCTTGGAGGCTGTAACAGCCTACTCGACGTGTGCTTGCTCTTCCCCAGAGGTGCAGTAATTATTGACTAGAGGCTGTAGTGTGAATAGGACTCAGGACTCAGGAAAGTAGGATTGAGGGAGGGAAGCCCTCAAATAAAACAACTTGTACTAAAAAAGTGCAAGCAGTCTGGTCCGAAGAAGGACTGAAGAAGGATTAAAATGAAGGTGTGGCCACAGCGCTGAATTCTCCAACACACAGAGTAGATTCATCCAGGTATAAGGCAGGTCCCTGCTTAGATCTCAAATGCAGAAGGTAATAAGTGCTTTCCATACTAGCATACAGTGTGAGGCCCTGTGTGCAAATTCCGCAGCTCTTTGGTTTTTAGAAAGTTTTTTAAAGAAGATAGGTGAGGTATTTAAAATGCAAAGCCTGCCTGCTGTCCAGAATGTCTCCAGCTGTTCCCCCCAGCTGTTAGAATATTCAAAGACTTACAAGGCAGTCTTCCCTGGTAGTTACTAGCATAACAACCCCCCTGGTGACTGTTCATCATGGTTTGTGAAAGGAGGCGAGCAGAAGAGGCCGTCTCCCTTTGATGTTATTCCAAGGAACAATACTTTGCTTCCAACTGGCAAGGCGATCCAAAAATATTTTTTTTCCTGAGGTTCTTAATAGAGGTGGATGTTTTTGGAAGCAGATGGCAAACATTTGGGTAGGAGCAATGCCTTTTAATGGAAGGACAGAGATTAATCAAAAGTGACACGTGGAAATAAAAGAGCAGGAAGGGATGGGGGGAAGATCAGAGGCAGCCGTCCATAAGGGCAAAGAGGGCGATGGCCCATCACACCCAGCAGCTCAGAACTTCACTCCCTTTCCTCATTCACACTTCAATTCATAATTTTCTCACATTGGTATCATCCTCTGTGGCTGTGATCACACCTGAGGTTTCATCCAGCTTCAGTCCACCTTCAGAGCAAGCAAAGTGAGCAGTAATTTTCTTTCCACGTTATCTATCCGAAAGGTAAATTTTCTCAGTTATTTAATACTGAAATAAAACAGCTTTGACTTTGCTGATGTCTTCTCTCACTCTGAAAGTGGACTGAAGCTGGATTGAACCTTAAATGTATGTTCCATAGGTTCAATAGCCAGGTAGACTTGTGCAGAACTGTAGCCCGCTATGATCTCACCTATGATGAGCTCAACCTTTGCTTGCCCCATCCTTTATGTTGCATTGCCCTCTGCTCTGTTAGCACCATGACTCTTGGCTGCCAGGGACCAGGATTACAGAACGAGCCAAGAGGTCAAAATGTAGTTTACTAGCACAGAATGCTGGGAGTTGTAGTTCAGGGATCCCTGGAGGAATGGGGCTTGAGAACTTCATTTCAGACTTAGGAGGATCTGGATATTGTTGGTTTCTGGTTGCCTTAACATTCATGGGTCCCTGTAGTTGCTGTTAGTAGGGATGTGCACGAATATTCGAAGACATTCAAAATTCAATCAAATGTGTCCAAATTTCAACATTCAAATTCAAACTGAATGTCCATAAATTCAAATTTAAACACTGGAATGAATTTTGAATTTCTGAATCTATTCATTTGAATTATCTGGGCATTCGTATGTGTACAGGTTTGTATATGATACGTACCTGCGTGTATGCATCTTTCCCACATCCGTATGCATTGGTACGGATCCATACGGGACGAAAATGGGTTGCACACGGGATGAATACGGGATGCATATGGACGTGTACAGATGCATACAGGATGCGTAACGACGCATATGGGTACATATGAATGTTGTTGACATTCGTAAGTGCTAATTCGAACCAAAAATTCAAACAAATAGATTCAAATTTGCTTTATTTATCTAAATTTGAATTTTAGAGATTCAAATTGAATGAAATTTTTGGATATCGAATCAAATTGAATCAAATCCTGAAAACTGCATTCGTGCACATGCCTAGCTGTTAGGGTCATTACACTATAATTCTCATATATATATGAATACCTGAGGGTCATCAGACTAGAAAGTTTATTCTTTGGGTGCCAGGCCATGATGCTTCTGTCCTTTCTTGCTCTTCAAAACTTGTTCCAATATCCTTGGGCTAAAATGACTGGTTTGAATGTACGTTTCTTTGGTTAAATCTCACCTTAGTTTTAAATCAGTTGTGTTACCAACCAACCAACCAGCCAACCAGCCAGCCAGCCAGCCAACCAACCAACCAACCAACCAACCAACCAACCAACCAACCAACCAACCAACCAACCAACCAACCAACCAACCAACCAATCATTTTCAAATTGTGCTTCTCTACAGCAGCAGTTTTATTGATAAGTGCCTATTATTTCCAAATCCGCATGTTACCACATAGGAAATTAATTTTTATAAGGCTATGTCCTCAACGCAACAAACAAATGAAAATTATTGGTTCCTTCAAGGTAAATCTAATGAATCCAGAATGGTGGCCAGAAGTAATTAGGCATTCACCTCAACCCACAAAGAAAAAAATTATTTCTCCTAATTAAATGCATCCAGCTTTGTCTGTCAGGAGCAACGGAAATGCCAGCGAATCTTTTTAATGCTCTTCAAGGAAAAAAAAATGCTGCTCTTGTGAATATAAAGTACAGGAATGATTCATGCATTCTATTTTAACATTCATATCCGATGCAACGCCCGGCCCGGATTCTTCCAGGACGCCCCTGCAATTAGCAAATGAGGAAGATTGGGGACTTTCTTTTGCATTATTGAAGAGCAAGGATAGGAGCATAAGAGTCCTCCCCGTCTAGTCCAGCACCCCCTCTCACACGATGGCCCACCGGATGCTTCAAGGCACTCTCCTCTGCTCTTGAGACCAGCAGCTTTTCTTTACACAGCCCTTTGCCTCCTGCTTCTGCACTTCCCAGACTTCGGTAGCTGCTAGAAACCCTGTCCATGACCGATGCTCCGTGAAAACGGGAATTTCCCACTTTTCTGCATGGCAAGGCAAGGACTGGAAAGAGTGATTTGGAAATGCATGACACTGTAAGCTGCCTAGACTGGTGATCAGCTTGATTAAGCTCCTGCTGATTTTCCTCTCCAAAATCCCACCCAACGCTAAGGTAGGCTAAGCAGAGTGGAAGTTGATTAGAACTTGGATGGGAGGCTACTGAGGAATTCCAGGGACTGTAGACTAGAGGCCTATTCACACTACAACCCTGGCCTTTGGCTGATGTGACCATTTCCCTCCCCCACCCCCCACACTGCAGATATTAGTATTTTAATATTTAAAATACGCTTTTTAAATATGCTGGATTTATCATTTGTTCGTTTGCTTGTTGGTTATTAAGTGTTTTTATGAAAATCACTGTTTTAACCTGCTGTTTTAAACCTTGTAACCCGCCCTGAGACCTACAGATTTAGGGTAGGATATAAATATAAATAATAAATAAATAATAAATACAGCCTGTAGTGCATAATTAGGGAACTTCTGGGGAAGAGCATCTGTACCTTGAGGAGGCTGCTACAATCTCCATGCGCCCTCCTGCCTCCCCAGAAGTTTCCTAATCATGCGCTAGGTGTGGAGTACAAAATTGTGTTCCACACTTTTACCAACTTTAACCGAAAGCTTACCTGGCGCAACCAGGCAGCAGCCATTTGCACCTCTTCTGGTGCTCCAGGGTCATTGGAGGTCCTGCACAAGGGCGCTGGCACTTTGGATGACCGTAGATGTGACTGCACATGCACAGAACATCAGCATCGACAAGGCGATGGCGCTGACGTGTGCGCAGTCGCGCAGGGGGCCGCAGCCAAAATGGCGGCGCCCTGAAGAGGACCAACCCTGCAATTGATTCAGGGTAAGTATTTGATTGTGTGGTGGATGGGTCGGTTAACTATCCTTTGACTATCACTCAAAGTGCAACGCTAGCCAACGTAGGTTAGATGGGGAAGATGAAAAATATCGTGATCAGTGAAGGGTGTTTGAGGGCAGTGAAGGCTGATAAAGACTGGAAATAGAAGGATCTGGGAATGTGTTAAAAGGAAAGAAAAATGAACATCACTAATGCTTAAGTGCTCCAAGCATGTTGCTAGTGGCAAGGGCATTCTGTATCCATCAGAATCAAGACCCCCAGTAGACTCAAATAATTTGTAGCTCGGGCTGCAGAACTAATTAATGAAGTAAGTTTGAGTCTTCTTGGCTTTATCAGACCATGTACTTAACTCCTAAATAACTTCATTGTATCCTTTCCTTCTGGGATATTTGTCTTCCCTATGGGTATGAATGATTACGCCTGGAACGCCAAGTCTGCAAGAAGGAGAGAATGGAAATGGTATTCATATAATTTAATTCAAATTAGTACTCCAAACCCACTGCTTATCACAGGGTTAATCACCTAATTAACTTGGAACTGGAAACTTCCAAAATTATATACTGAATTAATAGCTATTTAAAAGCATTTTGTGGCAGGATAGAACAAATGCTCTTGCTTGCCTACAGTATAGAGCAAAAACACACTGTGGTAGGGTGCTCAGAAGTGGCCTTGCAGATGTTGCTGAACTTCAGTTCCCAACATTCGGTTCTCAGCGTTCTGGAGTTGGTTCAAGAAAAACGATTCCTAGCCTTGGAGCCCAGGGAGGACCAGTTCTGGTGGCATGCTTTGGTGTGCTACTAAAATGGGTGCTATGGTCATCCCAAACATGGAAGAAATCTTACCTTCTGAGTTCCCCTAGGTTAGAACATAAGAACATAAGAGAAGCCCTACTGGATCAGGCCACCGCCCATCTAGTCCAGCGTCCCGTCACACACAGTGGCCCACCAAATGCTCATGGGCATCTCAAGCAGAGACAAGGACAAACCTGTTCCTGCTCTCAAATCCTAGTAAATGGCCTTACAAGCGTCCTGCTTCCCCCCCCCCCCAGCCTGAAAGATGTACTTAGGCATCCATTCTAGTAGTCATTGATACATCTGTCATCCATAAATTTGTCTAAACCTACCTTAAAGCCATCTAGATTCCAGACCAGGCCCGTCCACCAGTAGACAGATCTACTGGTTTAAACAGTTTTCCCAGTGATCCCTGTTCCGGATGATGCTCCATCTAATGCAGACAGAGCACACCAGGGGGGTGAGGGGGCATGGTCTCACAGATCCACCATAATTTGCAAATTGACGAAGCCCAAAATGATAGACAATTTTCCTTTCACTTTTTCTTTATCCAGAAAATCCACCATTTAGGTTAGATAAGGTTTGTTGCTCTGCTGATCCATTCTCTAACTCTGAACCTGGATGAACTATTCAAGTGTAGCTGGGCCCCAAGTGAAGAATCCAGCTGCACATCATCTTCAAGTTTTTGGGATAAAAGTTTCTCTCATTACTCTACTTGTAAAGAGACAGAGGAGGAAACCGGACAAGAAGGTGAGAGTAAGGAAGCAGCAACTTTTAATTAAACTTGCAGAATTGCTCTTTACTTGCAACTTTGATGAGATGCCCTCTAGATAGGAAATAATTAATTGAGAGAAGGCTTACAGCTTTACAAAAAGATATGCCCTGATAATTATCACACTGTTGCCTAAAATATTGTAGGTTTGCACAGCAGCATATTTGTAAAGTGTGGTACAGTGTCTCTCAGTTTCTCTGAGACATAGCCCCTCTCTGCACTGAACTTTATTCTGAACTGTATCCTGCTATCCACCTGCTACTTGCTTTAGTCTAGCCTTGGAACATAAGCCAAATAGAAATGGAGACTTTTTTTTAGCAGTTACTACAGAAATGTAGAGGCATTGGCAAAAAATGGAGTCTTAGGATGTGATCAGACACAATAAAAGAGGTGACCCTGGGTGAATTTGAGACTCAAGGGACAGGTGGATTTAACACACACACACATAGGGTGAATTCCCATACAAGTTTAAATCTGAATTGAATCTGTTTTGGGGATCAGGAGATCCCATTTATTTTTTTATTCCCAGGCTGCAAAAATCTACAGAAAAAATGTCCTCACAAAAACTGTTCTTGGTTCCCTTTTGGAGCCCAATCCACATTATTATTTTGCCTTCAGGAATGTAATGGGACTATTTGGGGTGGGGATCTATCCTTCTGGCTAATGCCTGCCAGATGTGGGTGGGATTTCACAGCTGCAAAGGTCTCCCCCCTCCCCATGCCTGTTCTGAACATGCTGATTAGGAGAGACACCACTGCAGAGAAACTATTTCAAAACACAAGCCTCAAGAGATACATTGTAGCAAGCCTGGCACAGCAGGGGAAAGGTAATCTGCCAGCTGGAGCCTGCATTTTACAGAGGGAAACTGAAAGGGAGAGTAATAGCCTCTCTCTCCCCACCTCCATGCGAGCTATCAGCCTCCATTTTGAAAGGGAATTTGTGCTGTTGGTTCTCATGTTTAAGCGCAAACAGGGAGAACCGGTAGGGAAGGAGCTTCCAATTTGAAAAGGAGAGTGTGAAAGGGATCATTGCTTTGTTCTTTTGCTCAGCTGATTCTGCAGGGGTTGGACAGGGGTGGAGATTAAAAGGTCCTGCTTCTCTGTGCTGGGATTTTTTCATGGTTCGAGTAGGAACACCAGTATTCGAGTTTAGCCCTTGTTATCCTCAAGGAAATGAGAACACCCAGAATGTGCACTCGGTCCTGAATCCGGATTTAAAAAGTCCAACCTGGATTTAAAAATCAAGTGGGAACACAGCCACACATACTTTACCTTGTCCCAAAGATTCTGTGTGCTCCTTTCTCAAATGAAATATCAGTGGCCTTGGTGCGCCTCACAGTTTGGGTCAGTTGGGCTGGGAAGTTATAGGGTCCCTGTAGCCAATAGCAATCTGGAAATGGCTGCTAGACTTGGACGACCAATTAGAGCTATGGAAAGTTGGGCTGGCAACAGCATGAAAAGCAGAGATTATTATTTTAAATAATCTTATTTTTAAAAACTGATGCAGTTTTCCCCCCTAGTGGTTAGGGAGCTGAACTCTTATCTGGGAATGCCAGGTTTGATTCTGCACTCCTCCACAAAGCCAGCTGGGTGACCTTGGGTTAGTCACGGCTCTCTTCTGAGCTCTCACAGCCCCACCTACCTCACAGGGTGTCTGTTGTGGGGAGAAGAATAGAACATTTGTCAGCCTCTTTGAGTCCCCTTAAATGGGTGAGAAAAGCAGGGTAGAAAAGCCAACTCTTCTTCTTCTTCTGCACCCACAGATAGGGCGATCTTTTGCAGATGGTTCACTCTGTCTAATTGCACCCTGAGATGTTTCCTGGGGCACATTCTCAGTTCACATGGAACTATGTCATGCCACTGCTGCTCTTGGGTTGGTGCCGCAAAGGTGGTGGGGTTAGAAGAGGCCTCTAGCTGGAAGTCTTGCTCTGCCTTGATCAAACTGGGCTTTGGCGCAGAGCAAAATCCACTTTGGTAGGACTGAGGCAAGATTTCTTTGCAGAACGTTGCTCCTCTTGCACTACCACCTGCCGACTTCGTGGGAGCCAGTTTTGCCAATCACGCCTAGGTCCCTCGGGTGCCCATAGGGGCTTCTACCACTCACAGGTCCCTTCTGTTGCAACCCCTGTCAGCATTCCAGGAATTCTTCCCTTCCTGCCCTCTGCGGTTTTGCAGCTTCGGCATCCTTCATTTGACACATACAGAGATCAGTGCAAATGCATCCATTCACCCTTGCCGTTGGCTGAAGAAGAAACAGCTTCCCTTCTCCGCTTTTCAGGCACCGTTACTGTTTTTTAGCATGTTTGTTTTAGATTTTGTTTTGATGGCTGTAAGTAACCCTGAGACCTTTGGTTTTAAGGTGGGATAAGAAAGCAATCAGAAATAAAGAAAAAGAACTGGGGATGGCTGGTAAGCCTGTTTCTCCCCAATCATTCCAATTCCAGACCTGCCTGACCTTGAGAGTCTTCAAGGAGAAACAGGAAGAAAAAGACTGCAGGACTTGGAGCAGGAGGACGGAAACAAAGTCCCCTTACAAATTCCGAGCACATGGGGGAGATTTTTACGAAAACTAATTGCTGTCAGCGGAACAAGGGACAGGCTGCACGCGGGCCTTAGAATTACTTTGACACATTCAAGCCAATTGTATTGTGTGGTTCCCCCCGCCACCTATTTTTTATCCAGCAACTTCAGAGCCAGAAATCATTGTCCAGTCCACCTTTTATTTTTTTAACCCAGTGTGACATTATCTTTATGATTCTGTCAGCACTCATTTTCACCTGTTTGTGAAGGGAAATATAATTTTCAGGATGCTGCTAGGCTTAAATCGGCAGCAACAAAACCTCCAATCTATGCGCTGAGTATTCATTCTCACCAGCTTGACAGATGTTCTAAAGAAACTATCAGTTCTTCTGCTCTGGAGTGGGGGGCACCGGGGAGAAGGAGGTAGGAGAGAGCATTTATGCAGAAGAGAACATTCTGGTAACTTTCCCTCGTGCTACCTAAAAGTGTTTTTAAAAAAATCATGATGTATTGTAATGAATGAGGTGGACACGAGAATGGAGGAGAATTGCTTGCTTTACTAGGCTACACAGTTACTTATATCTCTTTCCATGGTAGACATTGTTATTGGTAAAACCGAATAGATCATTGGTTAGAAAGGAAACATTCAGATGCTGGCTGAGCTAGAGTGTGATGTCCTTGTGAAACACTTGTGCAAGCGATGCACTTTGGACATAGTATATGTCTAGCCTAAGAGAGATAAGGAAGGTATGTGTCTTGCTTAAGAGAGATAAGAGGGGTCAGCATGCTCTAGGAAGCGTCCTTCTGCCAAGGTTTGCCATCCGAGCAGGGAAGCGTTCGGGCAAGCATGCTCTAGGAAACTTCCTTCTGCTGAGGTTTGCCATCCGAGCAGGGAAGTGTTCCTACAGTGATGATCAATAACAATATTTTTATTCCCATTTGTAGCCATTTTGGGGCTGTTCTGCCGTGTTCCAGGTTTCTTCCTCTGAGAACCTAAGCTTTCAGATATAGCTGTGATATTTATCTTCAGTGGTCTTCACTTCCACTCAAGGAAACAATGGCCAAGGAAAGACCAATGACTCATTAGCAACTCAAACAAAAGAAGAACTGACAACAACCAGCAGGCATCTACAATAAGAGAAACAAGGGGCCTTTCCGCACTTGGCCTTATTCTAGAATATATCTTGGGGCAGGAGCCTGCTGTCCACATATTAATGTAGATTATGGCAGGGCCCAGGTGAGTCCCGCCACTGTCTGTATTAGCATGTGAACAACTGACTCCTATTCCAAGATATATTCCAGAATAAGGCCAAGTGCGGAAAGGCCCAAGATCTAGTAAGACACTAGTCACCTTTGACTTGGCCAAGAGCAAAGACCTCTGAAGATGGATATTGCAGCTATATACGAAAGCTTAGATTCTCAGAAGAAGAAACCTGGAACACAACATAACAGTCCAAAAACTGCTACAAATGAGATTGAATCTGGCCGTGAAAGCCTACATACGTCCAATATTTTTATTCCAGACACTTGGCCCTGTAATTTGCTTCCAGTGGGCTCCCAGATGGAGTATCTGCATTAGAAGGGGCTGTTTCCAACTCATAAATGCCCCCACATGTGCCTGTCTTTACCAGATGCGGCCTGTCCTGTCTCTGGAAGATCCCATTTGCACTTCTGTGGTGCTGGAGGGTCATCTGACATGCTGTGCAAGCGCACTATCACATCAGATGACTTGGAACGTGACTGCACGGCCTGTCACCATTGTCCCAGCGATGGCACCGGTGCATGCGTTGTGGTGCCAGCATCAGGAAGCAAGATGGCGGCGCCTGGACCCAGTGTCTGCACTTTGGGAAGTCTGCAGACAAGTGGGGGGAGGGATTGTGCAATGGATGGATTTTCCCCAGTATCGTTGAAGTTGGCTGTTTGGGTACAGATGGAGGAATAGCTTCTTTCCACTTTGATAGAAGGAGTTGGATATAAAACTGGCCAGTCCTAGCTGGGATGTATGTCTGAGAATCGATGCAATCAGGTACACAGGAGCTGGTTGATTACATGCATTTGAAGTTTTGAAGTTTTATTGATCTGCAGTAGCATGTCAACTTAGAAAGTCTTAAACTCTGGAGGCTGAAAACGGATTAACACTCTAACAGCTTGGGACCTGTAAAAATCAGGACTCGGGAAAGTCCGATTGAAAGGGAGGATGGTCCACAAATAAGATGGCTTGGACTAAAAAGGTGCGAGCAATGAGGCCCGAAGATGGACCGAAGGAGGATTAAAGTGGAGGTCTTATCTTACCATGAATCCGTGTTCACGGCTGGAATCTCTCTTAATATCATTAGATGGCCTGGGAGACGGCAAGGCTTCCATGACTCCTCCTCACCTTTTCATCTATCATGACAGGAGATATATGGAAAAGATGCTCTAATAAATTGGTGATTGGGGTATAATTTCATCCTTCGTTAGCACTGTCATGCTTAACAGGCCAGGGCATAGGGAAAAAAAACCAGCCCATTCACCTTCCAAAAGCAAACTTGCAAAGTCAGAAGACTGATTGGCATTCAGCTATGCAGCGCTGTTAATTATTTTGGCTCTAGCCTTGGGCCTGGTTTGCTGCCTCAGAGCTTTTCCTATCCACAGCTCTGTGATTAACAGGATATCTCCTTCTTTGCCTACTTGGTCCTCTCATCTCTCTTATGCCTGTTGACTTCTAATTACAAGCATTTGCTTAATGTTGCTCTGACAACTTCATTTATATTTGAAAGGTCCACGGAGCGTCTTCCACCTTCTCACAAGGCTTATGGATGGTTGGGTTCTGCTGGGTTTCTCTGTAATACATTCCATCCCACGGTTACCCACAAAGTAATTGATGTATTAAAAATTCATCTTTGTGCTTCCAGTAGATTTTGGATTCCTACGCTTCGGGTAGCAAAGATGGGACGTATCTTGAGGGCTTTCAAGGGAACCGATAGCGGAATCCACTAAACATTTGTAAAATGGCAAGCGCTGGTACAATCTCAGTGCTCCTTAAATGTTTTTACTCCCCCTTGCCCCAGGCTTCAGGCATCTTCAGGCATCTTTTCTTGACCTTATTTCAATCCTTCCCCTCCCAGGAATAAAGGTTTGCTAGCAAGAAAAAAGATCCTCTAACAGGAAGTGTGGGATGGAGATGTGGAAATTCAGTTTGATTTAGAACTGTTTGGATCAAATGGTTCAGTTCAGAATCTGAATGCAACAAAAACAGATTCGAATCCAATACATTTGAATCTATTCATTCAAATATTAGATAGGAATTTGAAGGTACGAACGTCGACAACATTTACATGTGTTATACGTATCTGGACGCATTTCGTACGCATCCCGTTTTATCCTGTATGCATCCCATTTTCATTCCCTATTATAAGCGCAAGTGCATACAGATACGTATGATATTCGTACAGATACGTAGGTAATACATACATATCTGTACATGCAAATGATTCAAATCATTCAAATGAATGGTTTTGGAACATTCAAAATTTGTTCAGATGTTTAAATTTGAATGCAAAGATATTCTATTTGAATTCGAATGTCCACGTTTGATTGAATTCGATCCAATTTTGAATGTTTAGAACTTTTGGGCGCATTCCTTGTTCCTTTAGCCGTGGGCAAAATCCTGCGTAAGTGACAGCGAGCTGACCAGGAGCAGCTGGGAAGAATCTAAGTCCACATTACCATTACAAGCTTAATACGGTTTCCCCAAACCAAAACAGAACCGGATGCAAACACGAATTTGCCTGATCCCATTACTTTCAACTTAATCGCATTCGATCCGGATTCTGAGGATCATACGTGGCGTACGTGACTCAAGGGGGGACTCAAGTGGCTACTTTCTAAAAGCTTCTTTTCGGGGCTGCCCTGCCCTCTTCCTCCTGGCGTGAACGCGCCACCCATAAGGGACCCCTTCACGGAGCCTAGCTGGGTGGCTGGGTGGATGCCGCTTGCCTGGATGGATGAAAAACAGCACTGGGCAGCCAGCAATTCTTTACCCTCCTCTCCCCATTGCCCATGGTACACGGCAGCAGCGGCAACTCAAGCCCCCTTCGCCCGCTCATGGCCACAGCCTTAAAAATATTCACACATCTCCCAGAACCTGCAGCTGCTTTCCTTTCTTTTCCCTTTCTAAAGGTCAGCACTTTCAAAATTGCGCAAAATTGCAACATTGTTATCAGGTGTGAAGTGCCTGGATTGCTACAGTGTAGCGGCTGCTGTAAGGGGTGGATTTTTACAGTAAAATCACTATCTTTGGAAGCAAGCTATTGGGGGAGGGAAACCCTAAACATACATTCTTATCCCACTAAAACAGTACCGTTCCCACAGCAAGAAATGTAAAACATTTCAAGCGCACGAACCAGAGCAAGACCTGCTAAAATGAGTGTTAACATTTACAATGTTTTGGGGCAATTTAACACGCGGAAAGCGTGTTAAGCCAACCTGATGTAGGGACTGCGAGGATTGAAACCGTTTTGAAACCGTTTTAAGCTTGTAATGGGAATTCACCCTGAGGCTCTCCTATTGCCTGGATTCCCTCCCCCTCCGATATTTTAAAAGGAACATATAAATCAAATAAATCCAACGTGTGCCCTCTGCCCGCTCTGTTCCTGCGGTATGCCCTTGGGCAGCGAGAGCTGGCGAAGCTCCAGGCATCTCTCTGAGGACAGCTGCCGTGCATAGGAAGCCAACGGGGGCGATAAAGTACGAAAATGCAACACTGCTTTAATGTCATGTCAGCCCAGGTTAATTCCATCTGGGAAAGGCTTTCACAAGCTCAGCAGCAGCGTTAGCATTCAGCAGATGCGTTCGCTCATTCAACAGCCTCTCCACGGCCTGGCCCGGCCCAGCCCAGCCGTACTTTCCTGGCACTGCGACAGCTTCGCGGCTCGCATCAATGGCTCTCCTGCTGTTTCAGAGTGCCTCTTGCAGCAAAACTGGGGAGCCTTTGAAACGCTGGTTTCTTGCGGATGTCAAAACTAGCTGGCCAGCCCATTGCATCCCATCTGTCACCAGCCTGTCCCTGGGGACATAAAGTCTGCCGGTGGCGGCTTTGATCTGCCCTGTGCTCTCCATCAGTCCCAGCTTAGCGACTGCAGAGCACTTTACCTGCTCCGTAAAGAAGGCCCCCTGGCTTGGGTCTGGAGTGTGACACCGGCCGTTCTTGTACTTGAGCAGTATTCTGTAATATAGCCTAGAATAGGGAGCTGCTATCTGCTTGATAGTGCAGACTATGGAAGGCCCCAGGTGAGGCTTGCCATAGTCTGCATTGGCCTGTGGCCAGCAGATCACTATCCTGAGATATATTCCAGCATAAGGCCAAGGGCAGAAACAGGCACCACCTGGAACCGTGAAGTCTGAAGCAGCAGCAGCAGCAGCAGCAGCAGCAGCAGCAACACAGATAGAGAAGTTGCCCTTTGATGGTCTCAAGTGGCATTTTGTGCTGCTGCCAGCTGGACTGAGCCTTGCAAATGAAGTTCCTGACATAACCTTGCTGCCTTGGGTCAGGGGGAGCGTTGGGAGTTTGAATGGGGAGGAAGAGGGGAGATAAAAGGAGAAAAGATGTGTTACATTCCAGAGGGAAGAATGATCTTTGTTCATCAGCTATGCCAGCCCCAAGATGGGAAGGGGGTTGGGATGGGTGTCTTGGAGGGGGGATGGAGGAGGGACAGAGTGGGCGAAGGTGACAGTGAAGAAGAAGAAGAAGAAGAAGAAGAAGAAGAAGAGTTGGCTTTTATGTTCCGCTTCTCTTGCCCTTAAGGGGACTCAAAGGGGCCGACAAACCTTCTGTTCTTCTCCCCACCACAGAGACCCTTGTGAGGTCAGTGGGGCTGTGGGAGCTCAGAATGAGAGCTGTGACCAGTCCAAGTTCACCCAGCTGGGCTTAACGTAGGCAACAGAAGAAGAGCTGGCTTTTCTACCCCACTTTTCTCATCCATTTAGGGAGACTCAAAGTGGCTGACAAAGCTTTTCTAATCTTCTCCCCACAACAGGCACCCTGTGAGGTCAGAGGGGCTCAGAAAGACAGCTGTGACTAGCCCAGGGTTATCCTGCTGGCTTCACGGAGGAGTGGTGGTGAATCAAACCCGGTGATTCCTAGATAGGCGTCCAGCACCCTAACCACGAGACCAGACTGGCTCACAGTTGGGCGCAAAGGCCTTTTATCCCCCATTTTCCCTTTGCTAGCTAAAAATACTGCATGAGCTATTTCGAGAAAGGCAGGAAATAAATGCCACAAACCAACACATCAGCAAACGTGCACCTAATAGGTATCCACGTAGCATCCCTCCCCTTTAAACTCGTAAGCATAGAGAGATTTGTTGTACTTCATTTTATTCTCCTCCAAAGTTCAGCTAGCTTGACGCATTGCCACGGATGCAGTGGGAAGAGGTCCCCTTCCCCTCCTTTTTGACTGCAGCAGTGAAAGTTGGAGAGCTCTAATCCTGCAGCAGGGAGGAGGGGGAAGAGAGCAGAATAATTCATGCTGTGCAGGTAATCTGGAATCAAAAGAAGGAACCATCTGTACAAAGAGTAGACTATGCTTTGAAAGATTATCCGAGTAAGGTTATGCAGAGCTTGAGCGTGAAATGCATGATACTCTGTTAACACGGAGTGCATACTTTTCCCTCTTTCTCAAACACTGTCAATTATTAGTTGGGGGCAAAGTCACCCATGGATTTCAAGAAACCGCTGTCAGTGGCTCAGCCGGTTCCTCTTCAGGCCCTGGACAGCTTGCACAAGAGCAGATCCTGCAACGCAGGGCACTAAGAAGAGTGTGAGTGCACTTTGCAACATGGGTGCTCCAAAGGAACATGGGCTGACGCACTGTTTGCATTCCTGTCATGCCTCCTATGCAATGCAGACATTGCAGCCGGGGAACTTTGGTTCTCTGCCTTCAATACTTTCAGCCATGAGTGGAGATCTGCACCAATGTTCTAAACATTCGAAATTTGATTGAATTCAATCGAATGTGGACATTCGAACGCAAATAGAATGTCTACACATTCAAATTTAAACATCTGAACGAATTTGGAATGTTCCAAAACATTCATTCAAATCATTTGAATGTACAGATACATATCACATACATGTCTGTACGCATTGGGGTTTATAATACGGAATGAAAATGGGATGCATACGGGATAAAACGGGATGCATACAAAATGCATACAGATACATATAACACATATGAATGTTGTCGACATTCGTATCTTCAAATTCGTATCTAACATTTGAATGAATAGATTCGAATGTATCAGGTTCAAATTGGTGTTTGCTGCATTTGGATTTTAAACATTCGATTCGAATAAAATGTTTTGACAAACAATTTGACTCGAATTCGAATGCAAAAAAACCCTAGCCATGAGCTGGAAGCAAACGGGTCCTAACATTTCAGACCCATATTTTCCTTAATCAGAATATACGAGGAGCGAAAGTGATCAAAATGACAGCGTGTGTGTTTACATACACATGAGTCTCTCAATGAATGGACCTCATCTCCATTGGCAAAGGGAGTATCTCCGTTGTGGTGCTCTTGACTTGCATTGGGAAACTGTGGCTCCATGCGCACTGTGGAAGACACCTGAGCCAGTTTGGTCTAGTGCAGTGATGGCCAACCTATGACACGTGTGTTACAGGTGACACACCAAGCCCTTTTGGGTGACACACCTGGTCACCCTCTCACCTGGGCGTGTAGTGCTTGCTTGTTCTTGAAGGGTACGGAATACCAACTTTCAATTGAAGATTTAGCAAATGTAAAGAATGATTTGTTTTTCCTTTTAATAAAATACATATATCAAAATATAACTTTTTTACTAGAGCTACAAATATCACAAAATTATGGATATTTCTAGATGTAACACAGCACCCGAGTTAAGCTAGGTTTTCTTGCCAATTTTGACTGGTCTAGTGGTTAAGGAGCCAGACTCTTAACTGGCAATATTGGGCTGGATTCCGCACTCCTCCGTCAAGCCAGCAGGGTGACCTTGGGCTAGTAACAGCTCTTTCTGCGCTCTCACAGCCCCACCTGCCTCACACCTAATAGGCACCCACGTAGCATCCTTCCCCTTTAAACTCGTGCTCCTTTGCTTCGGGCGTCCCAACAGCGCCGCCGCGATTCGTAGTCTCCAATTTTCCTGCGCGGTCTAATGGAAGCGGCGCCCGGCGTGGACTACGCTTCCCACAACGCCTCACGGTCCGCCCTCCTTCTCGCCCACTTCCCGGAAGTCCGGGATATTCCGGAAGTGGGCGGGGCCCGGAAGTAGCTTTCGAAGCAGACGGACGGACGGGCGAGCAGGAGCGCTATGGCCGAGACGGACCCCAAGACCGTGCAGGACCTCACCGCCGTGGTGAGCGCCCTCGGGGGCCGCGGGAGGCGGGGGGGGCACAGGGAGGGACAGTCGCTATGGCGACGGGCTCAAGGGCGCTGCCGGCGGGGAGGGGGTCGGTCCGCAGCCGGGGAACGGCCGGCGGGGCGTTGCTATGGGCACAAGATGGGGTCTTTGTTGACGTAGGAGGAGGGAGGGGCGCTGGTCGCCATGGAGACGAAGGAGGAAGAGGGCGGGGCATTAGGCGCCGTGGAAACACGAACAGGCGTGGTTGCCATGGCGGGGGAGGAGGGGGCCTGGTTGCCGTGGAGGCTCGGAGAGGCTTTGGTTGCCTTGGAGATCTCTGGGGTGGCGGAGATGCTCCAGGGTGTGTGACAAGACCCTGCTGGAGAGTGTGTGTGGGGGGGGGGGGAGGGGAGGTCGGTTCGCTCCATGGAACAACGTTCCCCACATTGGTTCTGTTGTGGCTGCTAGGAGGGACTTCCAGGCTGGGGCCTCTGGGGCCGTTGGCTGGGACTCGAGAGCAGGAGGAGCTTTGCCCTTGACTCTGCTTGAGGAGCCCATGGGCAGTCGGTGGGCCACTGGGTGGACTAGATGGGCTGTGGCCTGATCCAGCAGGGCTCCTCTTAGGTTCTTATGGAATAGATGGGCTGTGGCCTGATGCAGCAAGAAGGGTCCTCTTAGGTTTTTAAGTCCCTGTCTTCAGCCTCAAAGAGAAATTGCCAGAAACACCAGTGCCAGCCTCTGCAGTTTCAAATTGGTCGTAAAAAAAAAAGTTTGTTTGGGTGCCTTTTCAGGCTGTAGTCAATCCATGGAAAATCTATTAATAATTAATAATTAGTTAATAACAGTGGACCAATTGTTCAGTGGATTTGCCACCTGGTGCTAACGAAAGTGTTTGGGGCATTGCACCATTGAATGCAGTTCACATAATGTATAGAGATAAAGGAAGTTTTGGTGTTGGGGTTGCATCACAGTGTTGACACTAACATTTAAAGCCCTAAATAGCTTGGGCCCTGGGTGTCTGAAGGAGCGCCTTCTCCCATATAGATCTGCCCAGGCACTGAGTTCTTGGGGAGAGGGTCTTACAGTTCCTTCAGAGCTACCAGGCATAGGGAGTTGCAGGAGGGCCTTTTCTGTGCTGGCCCCTAGACTCTGAAGCAGCCCCTCTTGAGGTTCACAAGGCGCCCATGCTGTATAGTTTTCGATGCCTCATGAAAACATATCTTTTCACCCAGGCTTTTGCTGTTTAATTAGCTTCCTCAGGGTCCTGTCTTGTTAGGGAGTGTGGTGTGTTAGGGAGGATGTGTGGTAATATTTTTAATTATGTTTTAATATTCTACATGCTTTAGTTTTATTGTAACCTGCCCTTGGACCATTCGGTGAAGGGCAGGATATAGATTTCCTGAATGAATGAATGAACGAATGAATGAATGAATGTGGTTCCCAAATAGGGCAATAACTAACTGGTGTCAAACCAAAGCTCTAGCAGCTTGTCAGAAGGAGCTTTCCTGGAAATAGAGCTGAAGTCAGTGGTGTGTGAGGGTGACCCCTTGGATCTGGTGGTTACCCTAGTGGTTAGAGGGCTGGGTTCTTATCTGGAAATACCAGGTTCCACACAAAGCCAGCTGGGTAACCTTGAGGTAGTCACAGCTCTGTTTTTGAGCTCTCACAGCGCCACCTGTCTCACAGGGTATCTGTGGTGGGGAGAAGAACAGAAGGTTTGTCAGCCGCTTTGAGTCCCCTTAAATGGGTGAGAAAAGCAGGGTAGAAAAGCCAACTCTTCTTCTTTCTTATAAGCACCAGCAGGATCAGGGAAACATGAGGCTGGAATTCTTTGAGAGTGTCAATAAACACGTGGATAAAGGTGAACCAGTAGACATTGTCTATCTGGACTTTCAGAAGGCTTTTGACAACGTCCCACATCAAAGGCTACTGAGTAAACTCACCAGCCATGGAATAAAAGGACAAGTTCTGTCCTGGATTTGTGACTGGCTTAAGGGCAGAAAGCAGAGAGTAGTAGTAAACGGCAATTTCTCAGGGTGGAAAGAAGTAAAAAGTGGGGTCCCTCAAGGCTCAGTACTGGGACCAATGCTTTTTAATTTATTCATCAATGATCTAGAAAAAGGGGTACATAGTAAAATAGCAAAGTTTGCTGATGATACTAAATTATTTAGGGTAGTAAAATCTGAAAGAGATTGCCAAGAGCTCCAGAGGGATCTCTTAGCATTGGGTGAGTGGGCAACCAAGTGGCAAATGTGCTTTAATCTTAACAAGTGTAAAGTAATGCACATTGGGGCCAAGAATCCAAATTACGTCTATAAACTGATGGGATCTGAGCTTTCTGCAACACGCCAGGAAAGGGATCTCGGGGTTTTGGTGGACAGTTCAATGAAGGTGTCAACCCAGTGTGCGGCAGCAGCAAAAAAAGCAAATTCAATGCTGGGAATAATTAGGAAGGGAATAGAAAATAAGTCAGCAAGTGTCATTTTGCCCCTTTACAAATCTATAGTGAGGCCACATTTGGAATACTGTGTACAATTCTGGTCACCACACCTCAAAAAGGATATTGTGGAACTAGAGAAGGTGCAGAGAAGGGCAACCAGAATGATTAAGGGTCTGGAACACCTCCCTTACGAAACCAGGCTGCAACGTCTAGGCCTCTTCAGTCTGGAGAGACGGCGTTTGAGAGGGGACCTGATTGAAGTATATAAAATTATGCACGGCATAGAAAAGGTGGATAGAGAAAATTTCTTTTCTCTATCGCACAACACTAGAACCAGGGGGCACTCTATGAAGCTGATGGGTAGGAGCGTAAGGTCTGACAGGGGGAAGTATTTCTTCACACAGAGGGTCATCGGCCTATGGAATGTGCTGCCAGAAGAGGTGGTGACAGCTACCAGTCTGGATGGCTTTAAGGTAGGGTTAGATAAATTTATGGATGACAGATGTATCAATGGCTACTAGAACGAATGCCTAGGTGCATCTTTCAGGCTGAGGGGGAGGAGGAACCGGGGTGCTTCTAAGGCCATCTGCTGGGACTTGAGAGCAGGAGAAGGTTTGTCCTTGTCTCTGCTTGAGATGCCCATGAGCACTTGGTGGGCCACTGTGTGCGACAGGATGCTGGACTAGATGGGCTGTGGCCTGATCCAGCAAGGCTTCTCTTATGTTCTTATGTACTGGGTTTTAGGTCCCATTGAACAGGTGGAATTCAGGTGCCCCCCTTGGTAGCATGTTTTGAATTGGGAGCAGAACAGTATTTGATTACAGCCTAACAATTTTCCATTTGTTCATTTGTTGATCCTGGACAAGCTGTGAAGAACCATGGGGGCTGTGTGGGTGTAGGCTTTTAAGGGAGGGTGGCCATCGGAGAGTCCTTCAGAGGCTGGTGAGCTCCGACTTCAGTCAGTGTGGCTAATGGTCAGCCATTATAAGAGCTGTTGTGTATAAAATTGGAGGGCTGACACTTTGCTAGCATATTCGCCTGCAGTCTTTTCACATCCATTTGAACATATTGCCCAGATTTGCTTGGGGTTCTTATCAAAATCATTCTAATAGAACTGGTCTATCACAGGAGAGGGGGGAAGGTATGCATTGGTGTGGTTAGTGTTTATTGTTTTTACTTGATGTATGCATATATGCATGTAAGTTAAGTATGTTAAAACAAAAATAACATCTCTTCCTCTCCTCTTTTCAGGTGCAGACATTACTTCAACAAATGCAAGACAAGTTTCAAACCATGTCTGATCAGATCATTGGAAGGAATATCCTTTCGGTTTTTCTGTGACCTAACTGGAACCCTTTTGTGTGGCATATTTTTATATGTTGGTTTCTTTGTTTTCAATTGTTGCCTTTAGATGCAATTGTATACCTATGAAATGGATCTCTGGCCCCTTGGAATTTTCCCAGCTCCTTGAGTTCAGCAGCTTTGCTTGGGAAGCTGAATTTGAGCAACTCTGCATGAGTCCCTTCGTATTACTTTAGTTACTTAAGGACAAAAAAAGGGGGGAAATAAAACAATATGTGGTGTGTGTGTGTTTTAAAGCAACTGAATGGGATTGCTTTTAGTCACTGCTGTTGTGACTAAAGACTGCAGTCAGAAGAGAACATAACATAAGAGAAGCCCTGCTGGATCAGGCCACAGCCCATCTAGTCCAGCATCGTGTCGCACACAGTGGCCCACCAAATGCTCATGGGCATCTCAAGCAGAGACAAGGACAAACCTATTCCTGCTCTAGAATCCCAGCAAATGGCCTTAGAAGCGCCCCGGTCCCTCCCACCCTCCGCCACCTGAAAGATGCACCTAGGCATTCATTCTAATAGCCGTTGATACATCTGTCACCCATAAATTTGTCAGGATGGCTTTCTGGTTCACACCTTTTGCTTCTAGGCAGTATCTTGCAGAGGCCCGCTGAGGACTTTTTTTAGATAAGGAGAGGAGAAAGAATGTTCTCTTGATGGCTAAACATGAAGGCTGCTGCCTGGCAAGCAATGAGGTTAAGGTGACTCCTTGTGGAGTTAGGGTGAACATTCTGATGCCTTGATGTCATAGGACGCCCAGCAGCCAACAGCTGCAGCCAGTCAGGTGTGTGAACTCCAGCAGTTACAACCCAACAGTTCTTTGATCTTCTCACAGATATAAAGTCATGGTGACCTAAAAATTAAGACAGGCACCGCCAGTGGAGAACTCTGTGAGGAAAGATAGATGCCTCCTTACTTGAAATCCTGGGTTTGCAGTATGGGGCCAGGCCTTCCGAAGGTAAAGCCGTTTCCTGCCCGTTTTCCCTTAACTTCCCATCACTTGACGATATGAGCTGTCGTATCGATGACCTGGAGAAGAACATCGCGGACCTTATGACGCAAGCGGGAGTGGAAGAGCTGGAGGGAGAAAACAAGGCGCCAGCGGCTAGCAAGACCTCAAGTGAGGGTTCCGTTTCAGGGGCTGTGGAGCTGCAGGCGGAGCGGGAAGAATTTATCCTTGGTGTAGCGGGTAGCCTACAGAACTGAACGCCACAGGGAAAAAAACCTGACTAGCCTGTTGGCCGCACAGCATTACACTAGGTGGAGTTTTGGCCTGAGCCGGCTAAATGGAAGGAAGATTGTTGCTTTTTGTTGAGTACAGTTGGCCCATCATATCCGCTCATCCAGTAACCATGGTTTCACTCATTTGCGGTGACAGGAACAGCCTACCTACCCCCCACCCCACCCCTGAGGCTTCCTGGAAGCCTAGGAAAGTCAGAAATAGCGCAAAATCACATGAGATTTCTCCTGTTTCCTGGGAAATCTCATGTGATTTCCTAGGAATCATGGGAAATTGACTGTGATTTTCCACAGTTTCAGCTATCTGCGGTTTTCTGGAATCTATTCCAGCAGATATTTATTTATTTATTTTATTTTATATCCCGCCCTTCTCCCAAGATGGGACCCAGAGTGGCTCACAACACTAAAATTCCATTAAAAACAAAAACCCACAATACAAACATCAAAATAAAATTAAACAGCTGTTACAGTTATAATCAATATAAGCATCCAAAAAAAAAACAGCTAAAAAATCATTAGAATTGAATAAAATATGGGGTTTCCACTCTTTTCTAATATGTTCTAATATGTCTTCTGCCTAGGCTAGCGTAATGGGCATTGAGAATAAGGACATGCACAGACTGAAATTTAGTGGTTCAGTTCAAACCAAGTCAAATACTCTTGGTTCAGGTTTGATTTGAACCTTTTTTAAAAAACAGATAGTTTGGCGTGCACCATAGCAAACCTTTCTTGGTTTGTTGCAACACCCCTTGGTTCGGGTTCAGTTCAGACTTTTTTTTCTGAGCGGCAGGGTGGTTTGGTTTGCAGGTGAACCACGGTGCGCTCCCCAGTTCACTGCGAACCACAAGCAAGCCGAACCAGTTTGCCACTTTGGTCACTGGGATTGGTGAAGCATGCCGGTTTAGCGAAGGCTGTGTCCCCTGAGTGTTTGATCATTCAGTCCGAAGTGAGCTGTTTGTGGAATCCAGATGCGTTTTTCCTTCTTTAAGTTCTCTATTTATTTCCTGTTTCCTGCTACCAAAGAACTCTAGGAGGCAGATGGTATTCCTGTTACCTTCACAACAACCCGGTGAGGCGAACTAGGCTGCGGACCAGAGACTGGCCCAAGAATAGTGGCCATGTGGTTCTTAGTCCCCTGGATCCTAGTCCAGCGCTTTAGTTATTCCACTCTGCCACCTTTCGAATTGTACAGCGCCGCTTGCTGTAAATATTTTTTTGTGTTTCGCAGGCCTACTGATGCACCTTGGCTAAGCGAAGCCGCCTAATTGAAACGGAGCTGGATGGCAATAAGAGAGAAATAGGGGCTTCCTAGGCAACTAGGGGTTTATTGCCTCCTATTGGAGAGACAGCTTTTGTTTTCACTTATATCCTGGCTTTCTCTTACTGGAATGAATGTGCCACAAATGGCCCCTTCATTTTCTTTAACCACTCAACAGTGCTACAAGCTAAAGTTGGCTAAGAAGTATGGAGGAGGTGAAAGGGCCTTTTTGCACTTGGTTTTATTCTGGTAATAGGGACCTGCTGTACTCATTTATTTATTTATTTATTTATTATTTATTTATTTGTTCAATTTATATGCCGCTCCTCTCCGAAGACTCAGAGCGGCTTACAACAGGTCAAAATATCAGACAGGTTAAAACAATAACAGTTAAAAGCAAAACAGTAACATCAAACACCCACTCTCAAACCCATTCCCGAAACAGGGAGGTCTTAACAAGCTTTCTAAACTCCAGGAGGGTGGGGGCATTTCTTATAGCGTGCGGGAGCTCATTCCACCAGGTGGGGGCTGCCACCGAGAAGGCTCTCCCCCTCGGGGCTGCTCTTCTGCACTGTTTCAATGTTGGAACTTTCAGGAGCCCCAGTCTATGGGTCCTAATCGGTCGGAGGGACTCATGAGGCAGGAGGCGGTCTCTCAGATATACTGGTCCTAAGCCATGTAGGGCTTTATAGGTTATAACCAGCACCTTAAATCGGATCCGGAGACCGACAGGCAGCCAGTGCAGCTCGCGGAGTGTTGGTGTAATGTGGGACCGTCTAGGAAGTCCCACAATAGCTCTTGCGGCTGCGTTCTGGACCACCTGTAGTCTCCGAACGTTCTTCAAGGGCTGCCCCATATAGAGAGCGTTGCAGTAATCTAACCTCGAGGTAATAAGAGCATGAGCGACTGTACGTAAGGCCTCATGATCCAAATAAGGACGCAGCTGGTGCACCAGGCGAACCTGGGCAAACGCCCTCCTTGAGACCGCAGCTATATGATGGTCTAAACTAAGCTGCGGGTCAAGGAGGACTCCCAGGACTCATGCTAGTGCAGGCAACAGCAGGCCCCAGGTGAGGCCTGCCAAAGTCTGCATTAGCATGCAGACAACAGACCGCTATCCTGAGATATATTCCAGTATATGGCCAAGTGTGCACAGGCCCAAAGTCACCCAGAGGGTTCAATTTGGCCACCTCTAGTTCTGGTCTAATGTGCTATGTGCTATTGTTTTTTAAAAATAAGCTTCTTAGGTTGTGATATTTCTAAATAACTCCAATAAACATAAGGAGTTGTCTTTGGTATTGTTCTTGCTAATAAATGTACTTGTTCTCTTTCTCAACAGCTTGCCAGTAGTCAATTATGGGTGCTGAACAGAAACAATTGTAACACCTCCAGGGAATTCAAGACAGCATTTCTGTTTGTTTGCTTCCCTCTTCTCCCCGCCCTTCCGCCACTAATGCATAAAAGCATTTTTCTATGGGTGTAGAACTTGCATTCTTAACGTACCTTGTATAGTTAGATTTGGGACAGTTTTTATTCTGATTTCTTGTGTATTGTACGTTTCACACACTTTTTCAAATTAACGTTTTCTGTAAACTTCCGTTCTGGAAAGAGCTTGACAGCGTAGTGGGATGAGGCTAGACTAAATGTTCTAACGCGACGAGTGGGTTTTGTGAAGTTGCACTTTTAAAGCATTTCCTTGTTACTTGTGGCCTTTGTGTGCATTTCTTCTCAGAGGGTAAATCCAGAGTCGTGATACTTTTGCTCAGCAGACCTTAGTAGAAAAACGAAAAACAGTCCCATTCTGTTCTAAAATCAATCACTGTACCAAGATCTTATTTCCTTTAATAAAGAATTTAATATAAGGGACAGTCTGCCTTGGGAAATTCAGATGAGGTGAGCCATAAATCTTTTTTTAAATAACCATTTGGCAGGTTTTATGAATTCAGGTACTTGTTTTAGGCGTATGTATGGAAACAATTTTTAAAGATTTTTTTTTAATTTGCATTTAAAACAGTAATTACAAATATGTCCATAATATGATATGAACATACCATGCCATTTCCATCTTCCCTACCTTACCCCTACCGCAGCCTCTATACAATCCATTTTCCAATAAATAATTTTCCGGGTAGGTTTATTTCTCTCATCATGTCCATCTCATCTATCAGTGGTGACCATAATTCTAATTTCCACTGTGCTTAAGACCTCTTATTCCCAAACCTGCTTTGTACAATCATTTATCAGCACTTCCCAAAGACATGTGTATTGCTGCATTTGCAGTTCCCCCACCTCATTTATTGCTATTATAGCTTTAGCGGCATAAAGTAAATAGTGCGAAATATATTTTTGTTCGTTGCCAGTCTCTACCATATGAAAATTGTCTAACAATTAAAATCTAGACAATCTCAGAGGTAGATTGGGGGTATTCCCCCCATGTCTTGTTCTATTTAGAGGCACTCTTGTTCACTATTTAGGTGCCTCTTGTTCAGAATTTTGCCACCTTTGGACATTTCTGCCACAGATGACAATATTTGGGCTTTAGTGTTCCTACTATGTTGCGTTTTGGCCTGTTATATTCAGCCAGTCTTTAAGTAAATAGGATGTTCCAGCTGAGAGGTATTTTATTCCTAGTTTAATATTCTAAGTTCTTAGTTCTTGGGCCTACTATAGAAAAGGTTTATCTCACAAGGTTCTTAGTTTCAAAACTGAGCCAGTAAACATGGATTACCACCAGCAGTTCTCTGATTCTTCTACCGGCCGATTGCTTCTTTTAGATACATTGCTTGAGGGTAACTGACCAAAATGGTATCTTACAGAACAGTGTGTGTGGGTATGTGTGTGCAACCCAGGACCTGCACAGACGTTGGAATACTTCCGGTCCTTCAAAGGTTGGGTTCCAACTTCCCATTGTCTGATTGGGCTTGTAGGCCGGTGCCAACGGGAGGCTTGTCAACATGTGGGGAGAGAGGTGCTTATGTGCCTTTCTCACCAGCTGGATACCAACGTGGCAGTTGACAAAATAGCAGCAAGTCTGTATGATGTGCAGCAGCCAAAAGCCAAGTAGGCTGCACTCACTTCATTTGATCTCTTATTTGCACCCTGCCTTGCGGCTTCATTGCACTCAGAGCAGCTTACAAAGGTTAAAACAAACCTACAAGGTAAAATACAATATGGAAGCGTAATAAATACAAAAGTTAAAGTGCGTCATTGTAAGTGTTTGGGTCTTTGGCTGTTTTCCACTGTTCTGTGGTGTTTGAAGGCCATCCTCCCTTCCATCCATCTCTGGGACTTACCAGCAGACCAAGGGAGTCACAAGTCTTGACTTCAGCTGAGCTGGAGCCCCAGGTCTCTTTATATCAGAATGAAACTGATCTCTCTTAAGAAATAAAGTAAGAACATAAGAGAAGCCTTGCTGGATCAGGCCACAGCCCATCTAGTCCAGCATCCTGTCACACACAGTGGCCCACCACATGCTTGGTAAAACAACTTTCCCAGAGCATCATATCTCAAAATATTACTACTAGAGGAGGTGGTGTCAGAAACCAACCTAGATAGCTTTTTGAGAGGTTTAGAGAGATTCGTGGAGGACAAGTGTATCAATAGCTACTAGAATTGATGCCCAGGTACTGCCTCCCGGTTGTAGAGAGAGACAGGGTGCCTCTAAAGGCCATTTGCAGGGAGTTACGGGGGCTTCAGATGCCAAGAAGTAATTGATGGGCCACTTCATGATGGGAAGCTGCCCTGATCCACAAGGCTCCTTTTATGTTCTTACGGACAAATTCACGGAGGACAGGTGTATCAATGGTTACTAGAATGGATGCCCAGGTACTGCCTCCATAATGGAGAGCCAGTTAGGACACCACTAAAGGTTCTTTACAGGTGTCAAGAGCAGATGAAGGTTTTGCCTTTGTCTTATTGAGGTGCCCAGAAGCAATTGGTGGGATGCTGGACTGGGTGGACTGTGGCTTGATCCAGCAGGACTCCGCTATATTTTTTGCTGTGGATTTAATGCGGCGGGGGTGGGGGTGGGGGTGGGGGTGGGGGGAGAGCTTGAAGTTTTAAATTATCAAAGCACTGTAACACCAAAGAAGCAGGCAGCAATTCCAGGAAGAGGAGTAGATTATATATTGCAATGAAAAAAAAGGGGGAGGACTTTGTCTCCTTAGGGAGAATGTGGTGAAGTTCTAAATATTTTGAGTAATGCTGGTGTGTTGAGGAAACCTGAAGTGTTTTGTCCCTGATGCCTTTTTTTCCTTTGTGAATTTTCTTGTTACTTTTTTTTTTTCTTGGTAACTTTGTATTAGATTTAGTGACAGTTTAAGCATAAAAGAAATAATACACACCTGGAAGGAATAAATAAAGCCTGTCAGTTTCCTCACAGATTCCAGCAAGTGCTTTGAAAGCAGAAAGCAAAACCTTTTGAAGAGGAGCGTGATGGGTGAGCATGGTCTCCTGTTAAAAGGAATCAGAGTGGCGCATTGTGTCTTGATGGGATGAATGAGGCCTCACATTCATGCTGAACGGAATGGTTGCTTTCTGCAGTTAGTTGAGCAAGTAGTCTGTTTATCAGTTTGCATCTGTATCGCACCGTATACTAAACTTCTCAAGGTAGGTTACAGCAGGAGGGAATCTCCACTTTGCTGTCCCTCCATGGATGGAAAAAGGTCAAAGTTCCCTAGGCATGTACTAAGGATTTGCACTAGCAAATGCTAGTACACACCAATCGACTGACCAACTAACCCAACCCCCCACCACCCTTGTGTCCTTGGTGGGAGGTGAGTCCAGGTACCGCCATCTTAGCTCTGGCTGGTGGCACCAGTACACGATGTGCCAGGTGTGAATCCAGCGTCCAGGGCCTTTTTGGCTCTGGAGAAGAAGAAGAGTTGGCTTTTCTACCCCACTTTTCTCATCCATTTAAAGGGACTCAAAACGTAGTCGCCTTCCAGTGCATAGAAGGAGCCATTTTTGAGTTGGAAACTGCTTCTCTAAGTGCAGATGCTCTGTTTGTCATCCCTCGGGCCATCAGCGCCTCCTCCTCCGAGGATAAGAAGGCTGTCGGCCATGCTAGCCAAGCTGAGGCAAGCTTCCTTGCCAGCAGAAATGCGGAAGCCGTACCTCAAGGGTCAAACGTGCACAATGATCCTGTCTTCCAGTTTGGACTCGGGTGCTGGCCAGTGCCCTTCACAGAGCGCTCTCGGGCAACAACAAGAACTCTTGGGACGTTCAGCACATTTGCATGCCAAACAACTGAGCCAGAGGGGTCGAGGTTTGCCCAGACCTACTTAACACCCAAACCCAGCAAACACTGTTGCAGACAACAGATCGTTTCTTGCAACCTCGGCTCCTGGACTTCCTGTGTTCCTGAACCTCTGACTGATTTATGACAACGAAGACCCTCTGGAAACTCTGACCTCAGCATCCTGACCATTCATGAACACTTTCTCCTCCAAGAATTCTGAAATCTGATCTAGCTGATTGCTGCCATTTGCCCGGTGTGCACGTGTGTGCTTGTTTGCTGATACTGCTGGCTGGGGACACAACATTGCCTCGTAGTGCCCTGGATGGCAACTACATGGCCAAGTGTAGAAAGCCCCAGATAAAACAGTGCAAACTAGAGATGTGCAGGGACTGAAATTTAGTGGTTTCGTTCCAGTCAAAGCAACTACCCTCAGTTTGCGTTCAGTTCAAACCAATTCCTTTGAACAACAGGGTGGTTCAGTTCACATGGGAACCCTGTAGACAGCACAGTTCACTGAGAACTGCAAACAAATTAAAAACAGGACTAAAGCGGATTAAAATCACACATGTAGATAACGTGAAAAGATTAGTTAGCCAAAGGCTTGAGTAAGGAGATACATTCTTCACCAGCTATTTATGAATGCACAGTGGAGGTTCCTGATACACCTCAGAGAAGAAGAGTTGGCTTTTCTACCCCACTTTTCTCACCCATTTAGGGGCACTCAAAGCAGCTGACAAAGCTTTACTATTCTTCTCCCCACAACAGTCACCCTGTGAGGTAGGTGGAGCTGTGAGAGCCCAGAAGAGAGCTGTGACTAGCCCAAGGTCACCCAATTGCCTTCATGGGGAAGGGCAGAATCGAACCCGGTATTCCCAGATAAGAGTCTGACTCCCTAACTACTAGACCAAACTGGCTCCCCGCTTCATGCATTCACACGTGTGTAAGGGAGCAATGCCACAGAATGGGGACATGCACGAATATTCATGCCATTTGAAATTTGTACAAATTGAATTTGTGGGTGAATCGGGAGGGACCCCATTCACTTGTGAACTGAATGAACCCGGCTTTCATCAAAGCTTCATGGAAGATTCAGTGGAAGCTGGATCTGCCCACCCCCAGCCTTGTGTACTCCCGTGCCCCTTTACCTCTGATCACAGCCACCTCCATGGCCTCCTCTGATGTCCCATGCTCCTCCGAGGCCTAACCTGGCCTTACTGAGCTGCTCCTGGACCTCCCAATCCAGGAATCATGGGAAATCTGATACGAATTGCTAAGGTGGTGAACATTTTTCACCCACCCCTATTAACTTGACCCTTTTATTCCTGGGTCTGCTTGATCCATTGTTGACCTTCGGTACAACCCTGAAGAGACCTCCATACCTACCTGCACTGGGTCTCCCACGCTTCCTCAGAATTTCTTTCAGCTTTGATTTACAATCTCCTTTCCACCGTTTTAAGGTGTTTTTCCAGCCTTCTCCCTGAAAAGGAATCGGCCCATTCTTCTGCTTCAAGGGTCTACTCCAGGGTAGGGATGGGCGCAAATATTCTTCACATCCAAAATCCATATGAATTCATCTGAACTCTGACATTTCAATTCGAATCAAATATTGGTACATTCGAAGATTGACATTCGAATACAAATAAAATCTTTCTATACATTCGCAAAGCTTCGTTAGGCTTGCGAACCTGGGGAGGTGGGAAAGCGACTGCCCCAGTCATCTGCAGTGGATCCAGAGTGGATCCAAAGAGGATTCAGAGTGGATTAAAAGTGGATTGAGAGTGGGTTTGATGCCTTCAGAGCAGATATATAGGGATTCGTAGGTGATTCCTAGCAGGGATTTGAATAATATTTGTATCAAATTCAAATCCTACCACATTGGAAGGACAATTCTTTTATTTTTATTTTGCGTGTGACTTGATATGAATTGAACACACAGAAAAATGTGTGATCTCTAGTCCAGGGGCTGCGAGACACCGGATGTGATCCCTTTGTCCAAGTCCTTTGTCCAGTTGGGCTGCTAGGATAAAGAAACAGAGCAGAATCTTTTCTCTGGGGTCTGTCTTTGGTAATTAAAGTATGTCTTATTCTATAGAAGCATGACTTTATAAATCTCTATTGCTGTTTTACCAAGGAGACTGCCCTCTAGCGCACAGCTGCCTTCTAAGAAAACTAAAAACCCACAGCCTGTTTCAGTTAATTACCTCCTTGTTTTGTACACCGAAGCTTTCATGTTGCCACTTTAATGGGCCATGTTTCAGTCCGAAATGGGATCATTCAGCTAGGCGGTGTGTTTACCATTAAGGAAGTGAACAGGGCTCAACAAATCCTCTATAAGCTACTGTTTGAACTACTGTGTCACTCCAAAGACACTCACAGTTCACTGCGGTCTTTCTTTGAAACTCAGTCATGTGAAAGATGAAGGATAGAAGATGGAACAGCAGCTCTTAATCCTGGCTCTGATTCAAGAAGAAGGGAAGGCTGGACACACAGAGAGATGCCACAGCTTTGTCTTTTAGAGGCCCCCAGGAGGAGGTCTGACCTGCAAGAAGGCACCTCAAAAGCTGAGAAGCTCAGAAACCCACCCAAAATGCTGGCTGAGGAGGGTCTTTCAGCAGGGTGGTTTGAACTTGGGAGAGGTGGATTGGAGCTTCCTGGTGCCATAAAGCAGCAGAACTTCCAGAGCCACCAAATATTATTGGGTACCTGTGATATTTGTGAGGAGGAGGAGGAGGAGGAGGAAGAAATAATGGCTATAGGAATCCATAGGACAACAGCAGACCATGGGGGACTTTTCCACTGATCTCCCTTAATCTGGATCTAAGATCATCCGGATCTAAGGAATGGGAGGTACCTGATTGGTCCCCACAGGTGGTGCAGCATCCAATAGCAATGGGTGCTAGCCTGCTCACAGTGGAAATGTGAGAGCACCCATGTGGCAAATCCGGATCAACCCACGTGGGGCCCACCCATCACCCTAGGTTATTTGGGGAACAGGGGGTGCAATCTCCGTAGATGCTCCAGAGATTCTTCAAAGATTCTCCGGAGCAATCGGCCACAAACTTTGAAGATTCCCTGGAGCCTTTGACAAAGGTCCATAGGACTGGCATTGCTCTCTCATGGGGTCCTCTTTGGACCCTGTGCTATTCTTCAGAGACAGCTTCAGAGGTTGCGCACAGGCTTCGGAGCTTTAGGTTTTGGATCAGCCCCTATGGGTGTGCCCCCCTGGAGCACCCCCTAGACTCCGTTGCCCGATAGCGGTGGAAACACACTCTGTATAATATGGATTTGATGCCTGAAGACCCCATTGTAGGCCCTTTTAATGGGGTCTACAGGAAATCTGGATTATAGGCTTCCCTAGAACTGGTGGAAACAAATGTGGCTGTCATGGGGTTGGCAGTTGAAATGGGGTCTTCCTGCTCTGGGCCTAATGGGTCCTTAAGTGGTGCCTAATGGGTCCTTAATAGGTCCTTAGTGCTAGTGGACACCCCCCCCCCCAATAATAGTGTCATCTATGATCCCAACACAGCTAAGAAAAGTTGAAACACGCAGGCAACTGGACGTAGAGGGTGACCAATTAAATGCATATGGTGCCCAGGGCACCTGTCCATGGTGCTGAATAAAGTTACTGGAACCAGGCATTGCTTACTTATTCTGCTATATTTGGATATTCTGAACAAAGCACAGATGAGATAAAGTATTTGTGTCAGGTAGTAGTTTGTGTTTGCAAAAGTCATCTGATCTTGCCTGCAAATGGAATTAGAGCTGGCGTAATATATGGAGACCTAATGTCCCTATGGAATGACTAAATACAGTCAGACCTCTTGTATCGGCTGATCTGGTTAACGCTGTTTCACTTTTCTGCAGTGATCCGATCAGCCCCTCTGCCCCCCATAACCATGCCATTAGGCCATCCTGGTTTAGGGATATGAACGAATGTATTTTTGACATTCGAACCTGAGTAGATTCGAATGTCACAAAATCCAATTCGATTTGGATATTTAAGATCCGAATATCATAAAATCCAATTCGAATCCATAACATTTGAATCTGTATGTTTGAATGTTAGATTTGTATTTAAAGATACAAATGTCGACAACATTTGTATCTGTTATACGTGTCTGTATGCATTCCGTAAAAATCCATATGCATCCCGTATTATCCCGTATGCATCCTGTTTTAATCTCGTATTTTAAGAGCAAGATATGTATAATTTTCACGCAGATTCGTATACGACAAAAATTCATATTGGATTTTCAAAAATCCATATTTGAGTTCGAATGTTCAAATTTGGATTTTTGAAAATCCAGTTCAAGTTCGAATGTCAACATTCGACGGATTCTATTTGAATTTTTGAACATTCATGCATCTCTCTACCTGGAGCTTCTCGAAGGCTTGGGGCACTCAGGAAACTCACACAAAATTTCCCATAATTCCTGTGAAATCCTATGGGATTTTACAGGAATAATGGGAAATTGAGTGCAGTTTCCCTGTTTGAAATGCTCACTTTTTTTGATAACTGTAGGACCTGGAACATATCCCGTACTGATATGGAGGTCTGACTGTGATGATAGAAGTCCTGTTGTTTCTATTTCATCCTTTTGACAGGAACATAGAAAGTCAGTGAGCAGCGTTCTTCTGCATCTAGCCAGCCTTGGTCCATAGTATGGCTAAAATCATCTTAAAGGAGTTTGAGCTTGTTTCCTTGCCCAAAATACTTCTGAACACACTTTCCCACTTTCTACTCTTGATTATTCCTTTCCAGCTTGTGGGGAGACTGTTTCATAAAAGAACTTTAAGCAAGGACACTCCTTGGTAATTAAAACTGAAGCCAATGCAATGAAGCACACTAGGGAAAACTCAGGGGGGAGTCTCTTTAGGGTATTTGATATGCTTCCCCACCCCCGCCCCCCGAATGACATTTTTGTCTCATTTCCAAGGAGCTAATTATACATTTGCTACACCCAAAGGAAAAGAGTAAATTAATTGGAAGAACAAAGGCAATTTGTTGGGAGATTGGACCATGGCCACCGGCATTCAACTCTCTTGTAGGATGGCCTCAAAACATTCTCTGCGAAGACTCATTCATTCAGAGGGTGGCTTTTATAAAGGACCTTCCTGCACTGGGTCCTAATCCATATTAAATGCCAGAATAGGGACCTGCTATTTGCATGCGAGTGCAGACTACAGCAGGCTCCTCCCCATCGCTAACACACAAAAGGTAGGTCTCTATCCTGGGATATAATCTTGGATTAAAGCCCAGTGCAGAACAGGCTGCCTCTGTCGGCCAGAAATCATATTAACAGATTTTGTTTGGGCCAAAATGCTTGAGATGCCGAGGAGGAGACAGGAGGATGGACTACATGGGCTGTGGCCTGATCCGGCAGGGCTCCTCTTGTGTTCTGATGATCTTAAAGGCCATTGGCAGAAGTTAAGAGCAGGTCTTCTGCTTGATATGTCCAGAAGCCATTGGTGGGCCACAATGTGAGACAGAAGGCTGGACTAGATGGGTTGTGGCCTGATCCAGCAGGGCTCCTCAGAGGTTCTTATGGACTAGATGGGCTGTGGCCTGATCCAGCAGGGCTCCTCAGAGGTTCTTATGGACTAGATGGGCTGTGGCCTGATCCAGCAGGGCACCTCAGAGGTTCTTGTGGACTAGATGGACTGTGGCCTGATCCAGCAGGACTCCTCCTAGGTTCTTATGGACTAGATGGGCTGTGGCCTGATCCAGCAGGGCTTCTCTTAGGTTCTTATGGACTAGATGGGCTGTGGCCTGATCCAGCAGGGCACCTCAGTGGTTCTTGTGGACTAGATGGGCTGTGGCCTGATCCAGCAGGGCTCCTCCTAGGTTCTTATGGACTAGATGGGCTGTGGCCTGATCCAGCAGGGCTCCTCTTAGGTTCTCATGCTTCAGTGAAAAGCCAGAGTGACAGGTCCTGGAAAGCCCCCCCCCCCCAGTGCCTCATTAACTGGTTACCCACACTTCTCCTGCCCCATCTGATCAGATCCAGCAAGGCAGCAAGTGGCCCTAGTGGGGATTCAAAGCAAGGAGTCCCTTGCCCCTAAACTCTGTTCCCTATACTTAATGCAGTCCATATTACTGAGTTCCTGGGGATGGCCATCAAACATGGTGCAGTCTGGGGGTTAAACCTCTTTGCTTTGATAGGTGGCCCAAATATATTGGCCGCTCTTCTGGTCTCATTTTCACAGATCTCTTGGTGGTGGGGTGGGGGTGGGTGGGTGGGTGATCAGAGGAATTAAAGTCCCCCTAAAAGAACTTTAACAAATGTAGGTGGATGCTTAAGTAGTGAGGAACTGGAGGAACTCTTAAATCATTGAAGTCTGTACTTCAAGGAAGGAAGGAAGGGAAGGAGGGAGGGAAGGAAGGAAGGAAGGAAGGAAGGAAGGAAGGAAGGAAGGAAGGAAGGAAGGAAGGAAGGAAGGAAGGAAGGAAGGAAGGAAGGAAGGAAGGAAGGAAGGAAGGAAGGAAGGAAGGAAGGAAGGAATTATAACCTCTCACACTGTGCACAAATAATTCACAGCATCGAGCACAGTGCTTTTCCAGATTCCAAACTGTTCCTTGCTTCAACACTGGGTGGTGCTGCAGGCATTCCTGAGACCAGCATCCCTTCTTCCAAAGCACCTGCATTGCCCATAAAAAATAAATAAATAAATAAATAAAATAAACGAGGGGAGGTGGGGCAGCTCGCATCGGGCGTAAATAATACATTTTCAACGCTCACATCAACACGGCTTTACGTGCAGGAGCGTGCTTTTCAAGCAAAGGCTCAAATCTCTGCCATAATCAAAAGGATATTGAATAGTACATTACACAGCTTAAAATAGACCCGGAGACCACTTTGTAGCAGTTAGGGTAGCAATCACTTATCTGCAAGAAACATTTTACTGAGGATGTAAATACCGGCTTCTAGCAAGGGCTGATGGAGACCCACAGGGAAAATGCTGAGATTTGGTTGCCACCTGATTCCAGTCATTCACTTCTGCCCCACTGGGGGTGACCATTCCCTGATCGAGAAGTGCCAAGGGTCCGGGAACCCCAAACTGTCTGTGGCTTAGTGCACTGGTGCTGGAGCTTGGCCCTTCAGTGCTCCTGGACTCCACTGGGTCAGACTCGTGGCCCATCTAGTCCAGCAGCCTCCTCTTGCAGTGGCCAACCAGTAGCAAAGGGAAGCCCAGCATCAGCAGGACTTGAGCACATGGCTTGCTCTGGTTGCAGCCTCCCAGCAGAAGAACCTAAGAAATGCCCCCTTGGATCAGACCTGTGGCTCATCTAGCCTACCATTTTGTTCTCATGGTGATGAACCAGCTCTACAACTAAGTCCACCACTGGCAGGGCAAAAGCATCACAGCTTCAGGGCCTTCAGAGGCAGGACACCTACTGATAGCCCTGACTCCCAAGCCCACCAGTGGATTGGGCCGATAGCCCATTTGGCCCAGTGGCCCATCTCTCTTCGGTTTTGTTTCAAAGCAGCTCTGTCAGGTACGCATGCAGTGGCAGGTCCAAGGTCATCCAGTGTGATTGCAAAGACCGGTGGAGCTTTGAACCCTGCTCTTCCAGAGGGGGCTGAAATATCCGTTAGAATTGTGTATGTCTCTCTCTGTGTGTGTGCAGGCACATGTGTGTCCAGGGATTTAGGGATAAAAGGATGTTCAAATGAAGACTACCAGATAAAATGAAAAGCTTCTTTGAATGTCCCGCAAATAAGCCAATAAAGCTATTCCTGAGATACATATTGGCAAAACAGTATGCTAGGTGGCTATTTTTACATGAAGGATCCAGTAAGCCAATGGCCCTCTCTCCCTCAGTGGGATGCACTATGCACATGCACACAGACTGAAAAAGCAAAATAAATAAATAAAAACGAGGCAGCAAGCAAAGAGAGAATGAAAGATGGAGGGTATGAGGGCCAGATGTGATGATGAAATAAACCAGGTGATGGAAGAGCATCAGATATGGATGCCAGAAATTGCTGGAAGTAGCGGAGATGGTCCAAAGAGACCCAGATGAGGACCAGTGGATGCTGACGTGAAGGCTGCTTGCCTCCTCTTGTTTTTGGAGCATCTCAGCATGAATTTATGTTTATTAAGACCAGAGTCCAGCTCAGAGTAAAGGGTACACTAAAACAGAGAAGCTAGGGCAGTAAAAATGCAGAGTAAAAATGCAGTAGAAAAACGATTCACATTAGTTATCAGTTAGAAGCAGGTTATATGAAGGAGGGACAAGAGAGGGAAAGAGAGAGAGAGAAAAGCGTAGAGATATGCATAAGAGAAAGAGATGATAGAGAGATGATAAATAAGAGAGAGAGAGATGTTAACCAGCTCTTCCTGGATCTTCCTCTCTCTTTCTCCATCTTTCCTCCCATCCATAGAGAGAATTTGGTACAGTAGGTGGTGCTAGAATGTAGCACACAAACTGAGCACCCATTAATCCTGCCGCAACCCTGCCATCCTTGAGTTTCATTTTTGTAAATGAAGTGAGCTTGACTTCTTCAGAAAGCACATGGGCTTGAAAAAGATGGCTGAGACACTCATACCTTATACCCCAGCTATGCCTTTTATTCCATGTATTGTTCTGGAATATCCAAATATAAGTGGAATAAGTAAACTATGTCTGGACGCAGCCATGCACTTGGTGGTGGTGGGGAGAGAAATATTTGGCACAAAAAAGTGTTGGTCTGTTCCTAATATTTCACTCTGGGTACTGTTCATCTGGAGAGAGAAGAGAGGCCATTTTTGCACTGAGCTTTTTCTAGATTAAATCCCGGAACAGGATGCGGATGGCAGGTCCCTATTCCAAGAAAAGATCTGGAAGGAAGACCCAGTGCTGAAAGGGCCTGAATTTCCCATGAGTTGTCCAAGCAACTGATATTTTCATTTGTGATTCAGCTGGTATTGAGCTGGTGTTTTCAATCATTCACCCTAAAGAGCGACAGATAAAATTTTATTTGATCCTTGATTGCGTCTAAAATAAAAGTAATGATTTACAAAACAGGCCACACGCACACACACCCACAAAAAGATCAAGAGAATCCTCCATGTGTGAATTTTCATCATTCAAGCAGAGCAAAATCCCTTTGGATGAAAGAGGAACCAAGTTGGCGAGGCTGAGTTAATTAACATCTGTAATAGAAAGGGAAACCAGTGTCTTTATTCAGACCCAAATGGGTGAAGCAGATTTTATGAATTAAGCATAAATTTAGCAGTCCTATTACACCGTGTAGGTTTTTGCATAGAGACCAAAATCACTTATGTTAACACCTGATGATAAATTGCAGAAATGGGCTAAGACGGGCTCCGAGCGATTTTTGGATGTTTTGGGAAGGATTGCTTCTTTAATGTCACCTTGGTAGAAGAGGTTTAATATGTTCTATGGATTCAAGCAGAATTACAACCTGCTGTGGGATTCTAAGATGCAAAGGGGGTCAAAAACCACAGATAATAGATAAGAAAATAATAAAGTGGTACTCAAAGAGTGAAAAGTATGCACTCTACTTAAATAGATGAGTACCTTTTGAAATTAAAGACAACAAGCTAATAACCTTCAACACAACTTTCTCTCCCACTTCTTATCATTTTCATTTTAAGGGAAGGGATTTTAATTTCCAGACCCCTCCCCACCTGAGACCCTGCTTAATAGAAAAGAAAAATTAGAAAAGCCGCAGTTTCTGATGACGCTTTCCCCTGATGTGGGAACCAATTAGTTATCATCAATTAAATAAAATTAAAGAAAAAATGGTTCTTCCCAGGGAAGGAAATTGAGAAACGCATTGACCTTCTGGGCACCAGAGGGTTTCTGGTGGTGGCAAGGAGAAGAATGGTGCCAAAGGAAGAGGAGGAAAAGGGATGCATTTTAAAAAGTGGATCAGAATTTTGGTGTAAGTTGGCTGTTGTAGAAGCACACCAAGGCATCTTCTGCTGTTGGGGTTTCCACACTCCCCACCTGATGGCTTCTTCATATTGGGAGATGCTCTCCATCTCTCCAGGTGCTCCTGAATTATAACTCCCAGCATTCCCTGCAGCCCCACAGGTTTGCATGCGGAAGGCCCCAGGCGGAGGCAATGACCAGCCACATACACGCTCAGTCAAGCAATGTGAATTGATGGGGCTGCAAAGAGGAACCACAGAGAGCAAACCCATTTTAACCTTCCCTCTTTTCCTGGCAGGGCAGCACTCAGAGGAAGCTAAATAGCAAAGGTATGTTTTATCTAGGTGACGAAAACCAGACAATGTAGCTGCTTGGTGACCCTCCAAAGGAAGGATGATCCAAAATCTGGGGGCCACCACAGGAAAGGCTGTGAAGGGGCATCCCATTCTGCCAGTGTGACTCAAGAACGTCTTGGGAACCCAAATCTCATTAATGAGTGTTTCCAGGAATGCATTAAACTATTGAAGTCCATGTAAATGCAAAAGGGTGTGACAGAAAACCTTATTGTGCAATGGGTGTTTGTATCCATGATCTTCCTTCCTTCCTTCCTTCCTTCCTTCCTTCCTTCCTTCCTTCCTTCCTTCCTTCCTTCCTTCCTTCCTTCCTTCCTTCCTTCCTTCCTTCCTTCCTTCCCAATGATAGCTTTTCCCCCTTGGAATGCTGAGGAAATTATTCATTCAAATGTATTTGTTAGCAAGCAAAATAGCAATAAAAGGATATACAGACAATCCTGGCATTTCAGAAGAAAAGCTGAAAAATAAACAGTGAGATTTAGTGGAGTGAACAGCAAAAGCAAAGAGCTATCATCAACTCACTGATCCTTGCATTTAATTAATAATAAGCTATATCATTCCGATTCATCATAGTCAGATGCTTTTGAAAAATATGTACTTCTGTGGCATCTGAATACATTCAAAAGGCATTCAATTAAACAGATAGCTGGATCTGCTCAATAGATAAAACATAATGTACAGTAATAGATTAATTTTTCTACTTCCAACATAGTTCTACATTTTGCTGATGTTACCACAAGATCTTGGAGTATTTACTAACATACAGGAAATATTTATTTTATCCATTACCGGATCCATTAAGAATCTTCATGGAAGCTGCGACACGGCCGTATAGCCCAGAATACGGATGTGGATGAACTGAAATTTAGGCTGTGGTCAAACCTTGCTGAAATAATCCATCTTATTAAGAAACAGGACTGAAAATGCACTAACTCTGACCTCACCCAATACCTGATCATCCTTCTTCAGTTAATTCTCAGTCCGAGTCACTTTGGCACCATCCCCATGCGCGATCTTGGCTTGCTTGGCAATGCATGCCAGGACCCCAAACTGTGCCAAGACTTGTTTTTTCAGGTACCAATTCTGGTCCTAGTCTGGCACAGTTTGGAGTGATTTGGTTCACTTTCCGAGGACCAAATCTAAAGCACATGGGGACGCCCCTTGCCGAGATTGTGTTCAGTACCGGACCAAACATGCATGGGGACAAGCCCTTTGCTCACACGTTCTGTCCCCATTCTGAGACTCCTTTATGGGACTTTTTAAGATCTCCACCCCCCTCCACCATCACAACACCCCCTTCACTCTGTTAGGATAAAAATTCTGCCACTCAACAGCGGGTCATTACACACTGGGCGGAAGGCAAGGCAAATCCATGCAGTATCCACCAGCTATACACCAGTTCAGCCCCCTTCAGTCCTCTTCCCTGTTTGCACCCAAAAAATTAAAATGGATTATTACTCCATGTGATGACCGCATTATAAGGTAGGTTAACATTGTGTAGTTTATCCCTGTTGTTTCATTGGTAGAGGGCTAGTGGGCAGGGCTGGCTGCATCCCCGAGGGCGGGGGAGAGGTTGGCTCCTTGCAAGAACCAATGAGAGCTTGCCAGCCACTTGACCAGGAAGCTACATAAGCCCCTTCATTGTGTGTTCTGGGTTCTTTCTGGGTGAAACTCACCAAGGGTGGGCAGGAAGAAACGGGCTCATAGCTTACCTGAGGGGATCTTAGTGGAAGAGTCCTGATTATTGTATGTTCTATTTAATGCTGAAAAGTATTCAGAGATCTTTGTGTGTGAAGTTCAAGACTGTTTGCCATGTATGAGTGATTGTTGCAATAAACCTACTTTCTTTTGTTCTCTTTAAAGAGCGTGTGAGTGCTGGCTTTGATTTGAAACTATAACAAAGTATTCAAGTAAAGGAGCACTGTGCCTTTAAGTGAGAGAGCAACAAGTTAGCGAGTCTAGCAGCTAGCTGGCAGAAAAGCCTTTCTGTTTATATTCTTAGAAACAGGAAGGAGGGGGGGTTATGCCATTGCTGAGCCTGGGTATACAGAATAAGGAAGATTCTGAGGTAAATATCAAGGTCGCTGTGCTCCATAATGGCTTGAGACCTATACAAATCAGGACTCAGGAAAGTAAGATTGAAGGGAGGAAAGTCCACAAATAAAACATATAGGACTAAAAAGGTGTGAGTGGTGGGCCGTGAAGAAGGATTAAAGTGAAAGTGTGACCACAGCCTTGGCGGTTTGGTTGAAATCAAGCCAAACTAGCCGTGCTTCAAACCAGGAAACATCGATATAATGACCATCCAATATATTAAGTGGGGAAAAAAAAAACACCATGGAAAAAGGCTTGTGCTTTGAGTCTGTCCCTCAAAGTTTCCTGGGTCCATAACTCCTTCTGAAGGGGTACTTGAAAAAGCAATGAGGAGGAGGGGAGATTTTTTTAAAAATCTCCTAATGCATTTTGAGTGCAAGCTAAATTAAATGAACTATGCAGTCATAGAAAGGCAAAAGCATCTCTATCTATCTATCTATCTATCTATCTATCTATCTATCTATCTATCTATCTATCTATCTATCTATCTATCTATCTATCTATCTATCTATCTATCTATCTATCTATCTTCTCTTGAAAAATGGACCTGTAGTTGTGATATTCTGCAAAACTGGGTACAGTTTCCACCATTCATATAATAATCATGAAACTAAAGCCGTATCACCTTGGATGCATGTCTAGGTCTGAAAAAGTGTTATGAACTCCTGATCTCAAGAGCATCAAGATGGGATGCAAAGTGAAGGCCCTGTGCTATCATCTCTGACTACCAGAGTTGCAGGGTGATGAATCAGAGGAGCAGAGGGAATAATTAAACTCTGAGTAGAAGCAAGAGGATGAGAATCTCAGAAACACCCCAATGAATCGTTTCAGGAGCCCATCTAGTCCAGCAACTGGTCTTACTGTGCTACACCTGTTGCATGCTGAAACCCACAAGCAGGTATAGTTCTGTCTCCTGCCCTGCATACGTGTCTCTCAGCACTTGGCTTTTGGAAGCTCTTCCAAAGGATTTACTCTTTGAGTAGGGATGTGCACGAATATTTGAATACATTTGAAATTCGGTTGAATTGACCAAATTTTGACATTTGAATTTGAATCGAATGTCCTTACATTCAAATTTAAAGTTTTGATCCGAATTTTGAGTTTCGGATCTATTTGTTTGAATTATTCGGACATTCGCAATGCGTACTTGGAGATCTGCACCTTTCCCGCATCAGTACACATTTGTATGGATTCGTAAGGGATGAAAACGGGTTGGATATGGGATAACTACAGGATGCATACGGACATGTGCGGATGTGTACGGACCCGGGGAAGATGCATTCAGGCATCTGTGAATGTTGTCAACATTTGTAAGAGCAAATCTGAATGAAAAATTCAAACGAATAGATTTGAATTTGCCTAAATTTGAATTGAATCCCAAAAATTGCATTTGTGCACTTCCCTAACTCTGATCAAGGAAACTAGAATATAAATCCTGCACTTAGTCATTTCCCTTTGATGGATTCTGGTTGCCTCAGACACTAGGGGAGGGTTGTGTGTAGGGTTGGAGGGAATTTTGCCTTGGCATTTATGGGTATTCCTCCTAAAACAGCTTACTAAATCTTTACATTCAGGCTAAATGCTTGGGAAACATCTCCGAAGTTACTGTATAAGCAAGCATTGATTTATGCAAGCCCCAGAACCGCAGACCTTTTTTGCAAGAGGCATCTGGGGTGGGGGTGGGGAAATAGGATGTAATATGAAAAAACATGAAAGGTCTGTAATTTGCCAGAATGGATGAAAGGGGGAATGAACGTGTAATCGGAACGCATGAGCAGCACCTGATACTTTTCATTTAATTAAACAATAAATTAACAGTTAGTCGATCAATACTCAATTCTGTTTGGAAATATCACGAAGGGCCATCCTTGCTAAAGTTTTCCACAGTTTGGGATGCTTCACTATAAAGTAGGTTGTAAATTAGCAGCTGCGGCGGCAACAGCAACATCTGTAAGTTTTATGCCAAGAGCAGATAAAAAAGGAAGTTATAACAGTTGTCTGTTCACCCTTGGCCATATTCTGGAATATATCTCAGGGTAGGGGATCTCTTGACCACATGTTAATGCAGATATCTGGGACTAGCATGAGGACAGCTGTGTGATTGTCTAATCTAAGGCTTTTCCTCACAACATAAAATGTGGGCTTCTATGGTACCCACAGCAGACACCTTGGTCCTACACGTTGCTCTCATGGTACAAAATCCAGCCGCAGAGGTAACCTACAAGTAAATTGCATGAAATAGTTCTGCAGGTGGATTTCACAAGGGTTGAGATGAAACGTTGAGAGCCATCAGATCGGACTTTTCCCAATCACTCCTTTACCAAAGATCACACCATTTGTAGATACGCACTCACAAAAAGTACAAGAAGGAGTATAAAACACTTTCATTTTCTCACCATTTCACAGTTCTGACATCTTAGACTAACACTGGGTGATTCTGTACTGGCTGGTATACCAGACCAGCCAGCATACTATGACCTTTCTTTCTGTATGCTCTTACGGTCTAAGTGAGGCCCTGCCCCAGAGTTTGGTCTAAGGTGAAAGGGTCTCTCTTAGCCTTAGTGCTCTTGGTGGTCCAGGATGCTGGCCAGTGCAGAATCACCATTTGAATGCTGCAAAAAGTCCAGACAGTGCAGGAAAAACTAAACAAACATAACAGACCTATAATGCAGTGAGCCTCTCAGTGCTGAGCAAAGCTTAACAGCTGTCTATTTACTTCTTTTGTCCCTTTTCTTGGATAAAGCAAAACCATCTGACCTACGGCAGGACGGGAGATTGGTTTTGCGCTCCAACAAAGGCACTTGCAGCTGTGTGAAATCTGACGTGTCCAGGCAGCCAAAGGCAGGCTGCTGCATATGTCTCCTTGGTTTCTTTCACTTGAATACTGAAGAAGAAGCTCCCAAGTGAAAGAAACTGCTCTGGGAATGTTTGGAGTTTTATAGTAGAGAAATGAAATTTGAAGACATAAAAAAATAAAGTGCAGGCCTTGCTTGCAATTACAGGAACTGGCTGAACGTGACTTTGTCCTCTTGTACATGGGTCAATGTGGGTTCTGGGGTCCCTTCTTAGCTGTGTCCCAAAGGTTCCAAAATTGACTCTTTTTGATCCTGGGGCGTTTCTGCGCTTACCTTTCCATCTGCTGGACTGGAAGACTGCATGAGACACTAGGGTTATGCAGTAATGCATTTTTTTTTTTTTTTTGCATTCGAATTCGACTTGACAACAACATTCAAATATTCTATTCGAATCAAAAATTGAAAATCCAGATTTTTGAAAATCCAATTCGAATCCGAATTAACCAGATCTGTATTTTTAAAAATCCGATTTGAATCGAATTATACAAATGTCAGGAACATTTATATCAAGTTTTCGAATCCGTTTGCATTCTGTTTTTATCGTGTTTGCATTTCATTTGCATCCCGTATTATAAGCACAAATAGACCCAATATTCGGATGTGATAGACGGAGACGAATTCAGTCAAATTATTCAAAAATTCGCATCGGATTTTCAAAAATCCGATTTGAATTTGAATATCAATGTTTGTCGAATTCGAATGGGATATTTGAATTTTTGAATATCTGTACACATCCCTATGAAAGACTAATGTGTAGTAGTGTTGGCACTAGGGAACACTAGTACATGACACACCTGGATACTTACCTCCGTCCAAGCGCATGTCTGATACTCTGCAAGGCGCCACCATATTGTTTGCGATCCCCAGATGGAGAGTTCCATGTGCAAACCCAGAAGTGCTTTTTTGGCCTCCAGAAAGCGCCGAAATAGGCCCAAGGACACCACCACAAAGGCAAGGAGGACCATCAGAGGGGAATGGGAGGCCATGGTGCCATCCCCAGGGCCTATTTTGGTGCTCTGCAGAGGCTGAAAAAGGACAGACAAAGGTGCGGCGGCAGCACAAGGTAAGCAGGGTGACAGGAGGCCACGGGGTGGGGGTTCAGGAGGCCCCAGGGGCTTCTGGTATCTGCTAAAGCTTCAACCAAAGCTTCAACCAATAAGGCCAATCAAATGTAGGCCTTATTTGATTCATCTGCAGATGTTGAAATTTCTACGTATTTGTACAAATTCCAAATGTGCCAAATATCCATGCGCATCCCTATAAGAGTTCAGAAGAGAGCTGTGACTAGCCGGAGGTCACCCAGCTGCATTCATGGAGGAGTACAAGGATTGAACCCAGATTCCCAGATAAGAGTCCGGCTCCCTAACCACTAGATCAAACTGGATAGAAGAATCAGTTCAGGTGAAGACTTGGCAAGAAGATTTTTTGGACTTTAGCTCTACGTGTCCCACCATCCCCAAAACAACCCCAATCCAGCCCAACCAAACAGCTGCTGTTTGTAAAGCATCCTCTCTTTTCTCCAGTCCCAAACGCAATTTTTTGCGAAGCAGCTCTGAATTATGGAAAGGAAACCTCCTGCTGAACTCTCGCCTTCACTGACGCAGGGATAGCTTTTTGTGCTAGACTGCCAAAGGGGAATCCACCTAAGTTCACCCTGATGAGAAATTACAAGGTAGGCATTTAAAATTGCATCAGAGCAAGCAAGGGAAACTCAATGATTTATGGATAAGAAATACGCCTATCAGGAAAAACAATTACAGTCCCCTAGAGTTCAGGAGAAGGTGAATGCGAAAGTGGAGGTGAAATGCAGACGGAGAGCCCTTTAAGGCTTCTAGGATGGTCCAAACATGTACAAATGTGTGTGTTCCCCCTGCCCTCGCCATGTGCTTTACATCCTTCCTTCTTAGTAATTACAGGACTTCCACCAGCGTCCTAAGGATTTTAGAAACAACAACAACAACAGAAACAACCAAAAACAAGTGAAATCTAATTTGGATCGAAGGCTGGATGGTGTTTTGGCCAAAGGGAAGAAATCGAGATGCTTGTTGCAAATCTGTCGCCAGTGGAGATCTCAACGCTGCTCATAGAAATCTGGCAGGAGAATGGTGGGTGGGCTTCTGTGCAACACATACTAAGTGATACAGGCGTGGAATTGCTAAGGAAAGAAGGAGAGAAAGCGAAGGGAAGACATAGGGTGTTTTTCCACTGTCAAAAAGTACCCATTTTTGCACCCATTTAGGACCCATTTGGGTGTGAGCCAGATGATCCCATTTCCACCACCGCACCCATTTGGGACCCGATTGTTTCCACTGCCGTGGGGGAAATCCGGATCAAATGGGTACTTTCTGCCCTTTAATCCGGATTTTCTGTAAACCCCATTAATGGGGTCTTCTGCCAGAAAATCCGGATTAAAGGGAGCCTGTTTCCACAGGAAAGAGGCAATGGGGTCTAGAGGAGGCTAGGGGGAGAGGATGCACCCATGGGGGGGGGGAAGCCCCGAAGTCCCAGCTTCGGAGTGATTTCGGAGTCATTTCGAAATCATTCCGAAGTGACTCCGAATTCCCTCCGAAGAGATCAGCAGAGACTTCGAAGCCACTCCGGAGTCCCTTCGGAGCACCTCCGAAGTCTGAGCTGATCTCTTTTGAGAGACCAGCGGCGAGACTCTGAAGTCCCTCCGAAGCAATTAGCAGAACTAGGGGAGTTTCACTCTTTTTTTTTTTTGCCTCTTTTTCTTTCCTCCGTCTGGGGAAAGGAAGGGGAAATGCAACTGTTTTAAGTAAACAGGAATTGTTAGGCTTTTGTTTTGTTTTTTGCATTTTGCACAGCTAACTCTCTTTCCCTATAGATTCAGTGTCAATGGTGTCGCTGACCTTCCCTTTCTCTTTTGGGAACCAGTAACAATTCAGAGCTGGCTGTAAGGAGCATGAAATGGTGTTGCTAAAAAGCACCCATCCTCCTTTGAGGCCGTGAGCTCTTTCCTCTACAAGATTTTTCTCCCTTTCATCTTTCTTCTCACCTTTGCGCTTGATCATCAGCCTGGTGTTTTCCTGCCAGAAGAGAACTTCAGCATCTCTTCTCGCTGGATAATCGGCCCAGGCAAGCCAAACTGTCGCAGTAACAGCAGGGCTCCCCTGGGGACAGGCAAACTTCTTCAGAGCGCCTTTCCTTCCCGTTCGTAAAAATAAGTGCTCAGACCCTAAGGGATCTTGCACGGGGAATTCCGTCGGTGTGCAAAGTCCTCTCCCCTCGCCGGACGTGCAGCAGAAACCAAAGCGTGAAGAGAAGGCCAGAGTGAAATGTCAAGCCATCCTTCAAGCTCCAGGCACGTCTGTCCAAAGTGGATTTTGGCTTTTTTGTTATTTCGGAAAGGGAGGAATTAACCGGAGAGACGCCAGTTCACTCCATTGCCATATCAGTTTTATTCCCTGTGCCTTCTCAAATTCTCTAGGTCATAGGTTCTTCAGCAGAACTTCTCATTGCTAAGCCAAAAATCCAGGGATGTGATGAGCACACACTCCTGCATTCACACCTATGTTTTAATCCAGTTTCAGTCCACTTTCAGACTGAGAGATCACATCAGGAAAATGTCAAGCTGTTTTCCTTCTGCGCTATCTAACTCCAAAATCCATTTCTGGGTTAAATAAAGCAGAAAGAAAATGACTAGTCGCTTTGCTGATGTGTTCTTTCACTCTGAAAGTGGACTGAAACTGGATTAAAATTTTAATGTGGACACAACCATGATCTCATCTGCCTTCCTCAGGAGAGGTAGGTAGGTAGAAGAAGTGAACGATGGCTTGTGAAGGAACAGATAAGCCTGGGACTGAAAAATGAGTCTTCCTGTTAGTCTAGATCATAACATAATTTCTGTGCATGTTTCAGGTGGGAGCACACAAGTTACTTTTAATATCTCTGGATCAGTCATTAATTTCTTATAGGGATCCTGTGCGGTATCACTCTAAAGAAAAAAGGTTTAAACCCAATAAATAGCTGGAATCCATACAAACAGGGAACTAGCCAAAACTCAATCAGTGAGAAGACTAGTTCTTTACCCTTTCAGACAACACCTAACCTGATGATTGTTAACCAATAGTCAGACTGAGAAGAAGCTGGATTAGTATAGCAACACACACACACACAAAACCAAACTGCAATGTAAACCAAGGCAGAGAGTTCATACTGGCTGGTCACAGAGAAGGGGCATAGAACAGATTGCTATGAAGCCTTTCCCCAAGCTCAAGGGAAGACTTTGCATGAAGACCTTATACAGTCCGGTAGCAAAGGAACTGGCACATTGCCTTAGTGTCCACACAAGGCTACAACCTTTCAAATATTTTCTGTTCTTCTTGTGTGGAGAAGCTATTATTTTCTGGTTCTCCCTTCCCCCACAAGACCTGATAAAGAAAGCTCCTCTTAACCACTGCTAGTATATTAACTTCTTTGTGCTTTGCTTAGCAGTAATTTATGTGAATTACGGAGAGTTGCGTCCAAGCCCTTTGCTACAATTTCCTTTGTTGACATCTCCAGGTCACCTTTTCCCTGTTAAGTCGTCAGAGCCTCTGGGCCCAGGGATATTTTTCAAGCAAATTACAAAATTAAATGAACACCAAAATAAATAAAAGCTATGCGCTTTGTAACCTGTAATTTGCGATGAAAAGAGAAAGGAAGGAAAAGATTAGAACTGGCACTGTGGGGTCTAATGCAATATTAATCTGATCTCACAAAACACATTTTTTTAAAAAGCCTAACATTGAGGAAATTGCTAAGACCTTGATGCTTGAGAGCTATGCAGGAAGCGAATGCAGAAGATGCAGAGAGACTGGGTTTAGAAGCATGCATGTAGAAAGTTCTGCTGAAGAATCTCCAGGATTTTATGCAGTCATGTTTAACATGGAATAGGAAGCATCGTATTCAGCCGTTGGGCTTGGTGGATCTGCATACTAGTCATGGAGGGCTTGACTGGGATTATCGGTGGCCCTTGATATTGAGGTCCCCTGGTGGAGATGCAGGCCTCCTTGCTCAGCACTAGCAGCGGTCCTATTTTGGTGGTGCACCAAAATGTACTGCAGAAATGGGGTCGCACAAGCCTAGTACTTTTATTCCTAGTCCCCTGGAGCCCCCGGGATCTGTTCTGCCTGGACTTTTATACCAATACTCTTACTCCTTCCTGGAATGATAGATGAAGGAGAAAAAGAAGAAAGAGGAGGAGGAGGAGGAGGCAAAGATTTGGCTTTTCTACCCAACTTTTCTCATCTGTTTAAGGGGGCCCCAAGCGGCTGACAAACCTCCTGTTCTTCCCCTTACAACAGAACACCCTGTGAGGTAGGTGAGGCTATAAGAGCTCAGAAGAGAGCTGTGACTCACCCAAGGTCACCCAGCTGGCTTCATGGAGGAAGAAAAAGAATTGGCTTTTCTATCCCATTTTTCTCACCCATTTAAGGGGACTCAAAGCAGCTGACAAAGCTTCTATTCTTCTCCCCACAACAGGACACCCTGTGAGGTAGGTGGGGCTGTGAGAGCTCAGAAGAGAGCTGTGACTAGCCCAAGGTCACCCATCTGGCTTTATGGAGAAGTGTGGAATCAAACCTGGTATTCCCAGATAAGAGTCCGGCTCCCTAACCACTAGACCAAACTGGACAAGGCTACCCAGATGGCTTCGTGGAGGAGCATGGAATCAAACTGGGAGTAGATCCCTGCTGAAAACCAGTTCACCCATGCCATCTTCTTGCAAAAGGCCCCGAATGGACATTTTTGGCAGGGGAAGGAGCCCCCAGGGCCACACCAATTCCACAGCCTCAAAAGCAGGAAGGTGTTGGTAGAGTCCAGGAATAGGAGCGTCAGTGTTCAAAGAGCTTCGCTTGGCATTATCTCCAGATTTTGTTTCCTCCCCCTTGCAAATCATAATCAGGTTGGTAAACTTTTCACATGTGCCCAACGGGAGCCATTCACAAGACAGATGCATTTCTGGAGGCTGTGCAAACAGCACTTTGTTCCCCTTATTATCGCCTCTAGCAGAGAACCTGACGCATTTTCAATCTCCACCTTGGCAATTCTTCAGTGTGGGAACACCTAGTTACCTTTCATTTTCTGCTGAGTGCTCTTTATTATTTAAGCATGTGAAGAAAGGCAACAATCTCTTAATTCCCCTGCATTGCAAACACCACACTCTTCCACACTGCTGAGGAAAGCCCCAAACGCAAAGCGGAATAGCTCCTTTTTTGCTGACACAACTGGACATTTTATGATACAACACTACCCCACCAGCTGCTGCACAACTGCAGCCAAGAACACTTTCTTTGGGGAAAGGAGCGGGAAGTTGTCACTGATTGCTGTTTTTTTAACCCCTCCCTCTATGGAGTTTGTTATAGATGTTTGCACAACATGATGTTCAGTTTGTGGGACCACAGAATGAGGCTATCAACTAAGCAGGACTTGGTAGAATGTAGGCCTTCACAGGCGTTTCCAAAAACAACAGGTAAGCAGACCTTGTCGAGAGAAGGGGACCCAAGATGCTTTGTGGCTTGGAGACCAGACCTTGGGAGAAAATATTATAGATGTCAGCTTCATCAGCTTGGAGAGGATATGACGAAGAGGCCTTCTGAGGGACATTGTCAAAGATCTGTGGTCCTGCTGGGTAAAGGATGGAGCGAATGTGTTCCCTGTGGCTCCGAATCAAAATGCGCAAATTCACAAGTCCAAGTGGCTTCACGTGAGAAAGAAACAGTATGGGTTGTTCAACGGTGGACCAATCAAGGTCAGCAATGGATGGGTGCCATATTGTTTTGAATACGATACCATGGTCTCGCAAGAATGCTAAAACTGGAGGTCCCCCCATATCCCTTCCACGTTATTGTTGCAGACAGAAACCATCCATGAAACAGATACGAATTATGGGCCACGTGACCATGGGGAAGTCATCTTGCCCTGATCTCCATCTGCAGTACATCTTAAGCATTGTGTGGCTAAGAGTTAAACAAATTTTGCATATTCTTAATGAGCCACCTCCTGGTCATAATAAGCTGAAGAAACCAGCTCTGTCTCTTCTCTTCTCTTGTTCGTCTAATTCCATTGAGCTCAGAATTCTACAAGGAATATTTATTTGATGGAACACAGTATGCATTTTTAACTTCAGCCTCAGATACGTTCAGAGAAGAAACACAGCAGGGAGCTCAAGATGTCGGCGAAGAAGAGAGCAAGTCGAAAAGAAATTCAAACTTTTGAAGGCTCCAACAGATATGGATTTCAATTTGATGTTCAAGTGATGGCTTAGCTGTGCACCTAATTTTAGACTCGGGAATCACTTCCATCTCCGCTTCTCCCCAGACTATCTTCTTTAATCAAGAATTTCTATGTATGTAGCACACCAGAGAGTTGGATGATGGTGCTGATGGAAAGGAATCATCGCTTTTCCCCAGAGCTCCTGAGTTTATTATAATAATAGCAATTTCTTCATCATTTATGTGCAAGATTTGGTACCAGAGGGGGCTGCATTTAGGAAAAGCATCCCAAAAGCAGGCAAGGTTAGACTGAGCTTAACTACCTTGGGCCTTAGCTGTCTTTGTAGCCCAGAAAAGAGAAATTAAACCTAATTTTTGGTTTGGATGACCTGGAGAGAAGGAAAGGGCCCAGGTGTCATTTGTGGATGTCAGCAGCCTTGGAATCCTATATGTGGCCAAGGGCCACCCCAAACCATTATGGCTGTGCTAGGGTGGAATTGCCACATGTATCTATATATTCCACTATATTCCCCCTAAAAACTGATGGAGGAGCTCCATGCGCAAGTGACAGCAAGGTGCACTCCTGGGTGTGCTGTGTTGAATGGATATCTGGTATGTCACTAAAGCACGCAAAGACAGTGGTGTTGATAGTGCCCTGTGTGACTGGCCCAAGGTCACTCAGCAAGCTGTCATGGTAGACTGGGGGTTTGAACTAGGCTCCAGCCTGGTGCTCTGACCACTATGCCACACGGGCTTTTGTCCAGTGATGGAATCAAAGAGCAAGAACCAGGAACCAGCAACTCCATGGAGGCATCACGGGAAAGAATCCTCAACCGACGGCTGGCTGGCCTCTTCTGTTCCTCCGATAATGAAATGAGGGGCAATGAAGGAGCAGGAGGTGTCTTTATTGTGCTCTATGAAGGACCCACCCTGTCTTGGATGGTGCCAGTCAGTTGAAGGATGACTGGAGAACCGAATGACGCATGGAAAAAGATGGAGCTCTGACTTCATCTTTGTTGAACTGGCTGCAGAAAGGACTGGCTGTATCATCACTACTTGCGCAAAGGACATCCCAGGAAAGGGAGTTCAACGCTTCCCTCCCCTGACATTCAAAAGCACCCTCCCCTGGGCAGTTCCGAAACAGGCAAATGTGGCTCCTGCATGCCCACCCCATCCACCCTGTGTTCCGGAACAGGACCCGGAGTAGTATCCCTTAAATGGTACCACTACCAGAGATCTGGATTAAGGGCCTCTTAATATACACAAAGCCGGACCGGTGGGGGGCAAGGCCTCCTTCATTGGCATTACCATGTGGACAGAATGCTTACCCCATGGGCACTTTATGCGCCTTAAGGGTCTGTGCAGCGAGGGCCATGCATTCATGTCATAGACCTTTTATTTTGCTTTTTTAAAAATATCTATATTTGTGATGTAATGCCACAAATGATTGGACCCAGGCCTTCTTTTTACATGTGTTATATAGCTTGTTTTATATGTTTTATATGTTATAGTTTGAATGTTATATATTGGATCGGATTGTCAGTATTTGTATGCCGCTTTGGGTCCCTTCAGGAGAAAGCCAGGATATAAAAGTATCCACCCGTCCGTCTGTCCGTCCATCCGTCTGTCCCAACTCCTACCTTTTAAAGAGTTGGCTTTATATTCTGCTTTTCTCATCCATTTAGAAGATGAAGAAGAGTTGGCTTTTATAATAATGCTTTTCTCACTCTTCTTCCCACAACAGAGACCCTGTGAGGTAGGTGGGGCTGTGAGCAGGAAGAGAGCTATAACTAGCCCAAGGTCACCCAGGTGACTTTGTGCAGGGATGTGGAATCAAACCCAGTGACTACGAGATATGAGCCTGGCACTTTAACCGCAAGAGCAAACTGAATTATAGCCATGCTGGAATTTTAGCTTGTGAAAAAGGTTTTTTTTTTCCTACTGAGGTGGCAAAATAAAAAATGAATATAAAAACTTTGCAAAGCCCATTAGCTTTCTTTGGGATTTAGCCTCTCTGAAGTCTTGGGTTTTGAGAAGTTCAGGGAGCAGTCTCCTATCTCTCCAAATATTTCTGACACTTGGGCTTTTCATAAAAGCCGTGCGAAGGGCATGTCTCCTCTGGCACCCTAGGAAAACCCCAGGTGTGGAAGAGGAGAAGCGTTCAGCTGGTCCATTCGAACACACATTTCTTCTTATCTATACAAGCACAAGGACAATTGCCCTTTGTCTGTGAGCAAACAGACTCCCAGAAATAAGATTTTGGCCATTCTCTTGAGGAATGGAAAGCAAGCTTTATGGAAATCGCTGTTCTTAAGTCAATTTTCCTCACTTCTGCTTCTGCATAGACACTGGCATACGTTCTACGCAGGAATAGATAAATCTGTCAAGTGTCATTGCTGGCACATTTTTCACTTTTCTAAAGGTCGGTTCCACTTCTCCGTCAATTTTGAGCCTTTTTTGGGTAAAAAAGAAAGGTGTCCCCCTGCATATTTATGAAAAAGATTCCCCATATATTTTTCCTGTTGTTCACAGCTTTCTTCAATATATGCATTTTTTGCAAGTCGTTTCCCATCTTTGTGGGGCCTTTTCATACACCAGCTAGTCTAAGATGCTGATTATTATGTAAGGTTTAGTTCCATAGTCATGTATAATCAGGACATCACCATGGATACCACCCTCTCGTGAACAAACCCTGCAAAAGTCAGGAGGCATCACTGACTTCCATTGGTGGACCTGGTCTGCCGTCTGCTGTAGGAGAAGAAGAGTTGGTTTTTATACCCCCCCCCCTTTTCTTACCCTTAAGGGGACTCAAAGCAGCTGACAAACCTGTTCTTCTCCCCACCACAGACTCCTTGTGAGATCATTGGGACTGTGGGAGCTCAGCAGAGAGCTGTGACTATCCCAAGGCTACCCACCTGGCTTTGTGGAGGAAGAAGAAGAAGAAGAAGAAGAAGAAGAAGAAGAAAAGTTGGCTTTTATACCCAGCTTTTCTCACCCATTTAGGGGACTCAAAGCGGCTGACAAATCTTCTGTTCTCTCCACAACAGACACCCTATGAGGTAGAGAGAGCTCACCCTGTGAGAGCTCAGAAGAGAGCTGTGACTAGCCCAAGGTCACCCAGCTGGCTTTGTGGAGGAGTGCAGAATCAAACCAGGAGATTACCACATCAGAATCCAACACTCTAACTACAAGGCCAAACAGTATCGGTGGACCAAGTGTACTGGTGTGAATAACAGAAGCTACGAAAAAGCACAACTTCCTCTTGCAAATCTGCATTGCCCTCACAGCTTACAAGAAGCACCCATAGCTGTGCGGGGCCCTTGTGAAACTGACCCTAATTAATGCGCGTGAGGAACGTTTACAGGGGAGGTCTGTAATTGTGCAGTGCCAGAGCCGTAACTGCTACCCTGCCGAACAACCCTGATATTTACATACAAGCAATTGATTCGCGCAGTCAATCCCGTCCCTTCGCTGCCGCTGCCCCCATGAACAAGATCATTTGTTTTCAAGCGGCAACGGCTGCAATTAATTGCAAAGATGAGGATTTCAGCCCATTCCACTGGAAACGGGGCAATCATGGCAGCTTGCCGCAAATGGCTTTTGCGCGCCCTTTACTTCTTAATAGCATGTTTCTTCCTTTCTTCCCCCTCCCTTCCACCTGTTCATAACAACCTAAATATCTCGTTTCATCTGGAAGTAACACACTTTGCCTTTCTGGTGAATCTCTGCTTCGTTTTCTAAGAGTTAACTTGAAGATACAAGATGGGAAGAAGAAGCTCTTCTGAAGAACAGAAAGGGCTTTTCTGGCAGAGGATAGAAAGATGGGGGCCTCCACCTTGAGTGCATGCCCGAGGGAATTCCAGAATGGGCTGTTTGCAGAATGAGCTTCCTTGGCTGAAATTTCCTAGGAATGCACTCAGATATTCGTCACGCTCAAAATTCGTACAAATTCATTCACATTCGGGCATTCGGATTCAAATCGAACATTGGTGCATACATTCGTACGAAGCTTCGTTGTACATTTGTGAACCTGGGGAGGTGGGAAAGCAGCTGCCCAGCCATTTCTCCAGTGGATCCAGAGCAGATTCACCATGGAGTTGAAGTGGATTCACAGGGGATTTGACACGTTCAGAGCGGATTCATAGGGGATTCGCAGGCGTGACCAGTAGCAGGGATTTGAATTGGATTCAAATAGCATTCGAAGAACATCCATATAGAATTAAAATCCTACTACAATTCAAAGGGGCTCTGTTTGAATGAATGCAATTTTCCTCACATTCGATTCAACTCAAATCAAACACACACAAAAATTTGTACATTCCCTAAAACTTCATCTTCTGCGCAACTGTTATTTAAAGATATGGGAAATCCTAGCATCCTTTCGCTTTGGCCTCTCCACTAAATCCTGTCTGCTGTCTGCTTCTAGGTATAGCAGAGGATTCCCATCAATATGGCACCTTCCTAGAGATGGCTGCTGGTGGTGGGGAACACAGTCAGCCTTCTCAAAGTTTTCTCCCCCTGTTGAAAGCCCATTCAAAGGAAACACATGAACTGGGTTTCAGCATGGTATTAGGGCTGGATCTCTGAGGCAGCTTAGAGAAGGCCTTGAGGTGGGATTGCTCACACACCTGTCTGCCTTCCCTGAGCCTCCTTTGAGGCGTTTCTTTTGCAACATCTGAACACAGCTTTAAAGCTTCCAAGTGGGATTGTTCACACACCAGTCTGCCCTTCCCACCTCTCCTGAACATTCTGTGCTAGAAAAGGTGGATTAGGGAAGGGTTGGGAACATGAGGGCCGCACATGGTCTCCCTGAAGTGCAAAGTGAGGGCCACAGAACCTCTGAGCTGCCCGTTTTGTTGTGCCTGAACACAGCCTGAGAGGAACCTTCCAGGTGGGATTATTCACACACCTGTCTGCCCTTCCTGCCTCTCCTGAACATTCTGTGCTAGACAAGATGGATTAGAGAAGGCTTGGGAACCTAAGGGCCCACACACGGTCTCTCTGAAGCACAATATGAGGGCCACACATGGTCTCTCTGAGGCACCTCTGAGGTGTTTTGTTATGTCTGAATGCAGCCTCAGAGGAACCTTCCAGGTGGGATTATTCACACACCTGTCTGCCCTTCCCACCTCTCCTGAACATTCCATGCTAGAAAAGGTAGATTAGAGAAGGCTTGGGGACTTAAGGGCCACACACGGTCTCTCTGAAGAACAATGTGAGGGCCACACACGGTCTCTCTGAGGCGCCTCTGAGGTGTTTTGTTATGTCTGAATGCAGCCTTAGAGAAGGCTTTGAGGTGGGACTTTCACACACAGTCTGAGTCTCCCTCTCTCTTAATGGACCTGGGGAACGACCTATCTGTGAATTTAAGTGGAACTATTTTGGGGTAGGTCATTGTCCCTATTTATCATAGTTTAGAGTGCACATCTCAGCAACTCCTGCTTTACTTTAAATCTGTTCAAAGGCATGTTAGGGCTGGGCAGAAAAAGTAAAATGCTTCGGGAGCACAGGGGACCATCTTCAATCAAATCAATGTCTCTGAAGCTTCTTTTTTGAAAAAAGAAAGGAAGATATATTAGGCCACATGAAACGAGTCCACAGAGCGGCAGGTAATGGGGAATCGTCATTAGGGTAAGAGAATAAGGGAAAGAGGTTTTCCAACTGGGTTGCAGCAAGAGCAGCATTAAGATTTAAATTCCCAGACCCTAGTTTGACCTTGAAGTCTCCAAATCAGAAATGTTTTATTTGTCTCCTTTAAAAAAATAAAATAAAAAAGATCCAGACCAGCAGAGGGTTATTCTGGAAGGATCATACTTTATCCTAGTCATGTATCTCAACTCCATCAGAGTCCTTCCTTTGAATCTACTGGGGAATTATCTCTTCTCTGGCATCCCACTGTCTCGTTGCTGTCACGAGAAGCTGGAAGTATGTACAAATGATGCTCCTGTACAATTGATTTAAGTCTCACCAGCAAAGACAAATGGAGCAATGGCAAATTAATTTTAAGTGCAATTTATTTATTTATTTATTGGCTACACTGTCTGCATGTGTGTGTGTGTGTTAGAGAGAGAGAGAGAGAGAGACTCTGTCGAGGAGTAAGGGCAGGTGAAATTGAATTGTCAAGGCAGTGTCCATATTGTCAAATGTCTCATGTGCTGTCAAGGATTTATGAAAGGTCACCTTCAGCATGTTGCTTTCTTTGTGCCGGCGATTTAGCCTGTGCCATTGTGTCACAGCCTGTCTCACAGCACAGTTTTGGATATCAAAAGGCATCCCCTATGGCCTCTTTCTGCTCTCCATCAGCCACTGGCCCATCAGGCTGGCTTGAATCACCAAAGTACTGGGTCAGGATGACTCCCAAGGTCTGTATAGAGATCATGGATGATATTAGCCATCCAAAATCTGAAAGGCCCACCCAATTCAAGAAGGGGAGGTAGGTTGTGTGGAGCCAGAACCCCATGACGGTTTGTTCCTTTCTTCGTATCCTACTTTCCAAGCTTGGTTGAGAAAACAAGAAGCACTGGGTGTGAGTGGAAATGGCAGGAGACATTGTTCACCCTGCAGCAGATTGCTCCAGCTACCAATCTTAAGAACATAAGAACATAAGAGGAGCCCTGCTGAGGCACAGCCTATCTAGTCCAGGATCCTGTCCTACACAGTGGCCCATCAATTGCTCATGGGCATCTAGAGCAAAAGGCAAAGGCAAAAACCCTCACCTGCTCTTGATTCCTTCAAATGGCCTTCAGAGAGGCCTCCTGCCTGTCTATCCAACCTGGAGGTGGTACCTAGGCATCCATTCTACCAGCCATTGACTCCTGGGGTGGACACTGTCTGTCCAAACTGATTCTTGCATGTTTCTCATTTTGTCAGTTAGAAGTTTAGTCAGTCTCATGTCTATATCTTGCTGTGATCTAAAAGAAGGGAAGGCAGAGAAGGAGGGGCAGGATCAGTTGGCCATTCTGACACCAAACAAGGCCCAAGTAGGTGTCAGCAAAGACCCCTTCAAGTTGATCATAGTTCCAGGTGACCCCATGGAAACATCCAGGCTGTTGTCTTAGTAAAGTTATGGATGTGGTTTGTCTTTCTCTTCTTCTGAGCAGACTCTGCCTGGAACTTTCTGAATTCAAGCAGATATTCTGCCACTGAGCTGTGGCTCACCACAGTCTGTGCCAGCCATGTGAGTGCCTGGTCCCTATTCTGAGATATAATCTGGAATGAGGCCCAGTGTGGAAAGGACCCTTGTATCTTACTCTAGTCCAGCATCTTCTTGCATGGCAGAGAACCCTGCCCTACTTTTAGTGTTGAAGGAAGATTCAACTACCACCTAGGTAGATTATTTTCATGAAAAAGGGCAAGCAATTCCCGGTTATTGCTGGTTTTGCTGCTGCAGCTGTGCTAATTGATCTTTGCTTTATTGTCTTTAAATGGGCTTTTGAATGTTTATTAGATATTCATGGTTTTCATCTGTTTTCATTTATTTCTACCGTACTATTTGCCCTGGGACCATAGAGAGATCGGGAGGGCTACAAATTCAATAAATAAATGTTTTATGCCACCTAACGCCAGAGATTCAAAATGCTTCATTTTGATCTCAGCAGCTTCTTGAAACAACCTCCATTAAGTCAAGCTGTTTCACTCCTCCAGTGCCCACAGGGAGAAACATCAATTGTTCGACTCTGTGGGCAGCCAGAGGGCTCTCGAGGTGCTTCATCCATGAAGGGGTCAATCTGTCAGCTTCCTGTCAGTTGTTGTTACCTTGGCGATTTCAAAAGGTTATTGAAGGGAAAGACGAGGAGGCAGCACGGGTCCTTATCTTGGAACCAGAAGCCACAGTGTCACCTATTGGGCTGAGGAGTGGAAAATGAGTAGAACAGGCCCAGAGTCAGAGTTTATGTTTCGGGTGGAGAAGGTTCCTACTTGAATCTCTGGCATCTCCAGAATATTCAGAAAGGTCAAGTGGCAAGCACTGGAAAGAGCATCTCCTTGAAACCTCTGAGAGGTTTTCAGAGTCAAGGGAGGCCATAGATAGTTAAGAGGGCAACCAGTATGACACCAGGGGACAGTCTTTTTAAATATCCCACCAAAAGACATCTTTGAACATTTAAAGCTTTATCTTGGTTCAGCAGATGAGTTCAGTGAGACTGTGTGAAGGATGTGTATCTGTCTCAGGCTGTTGCCCTTTTCACTCTATTTGGATGTTCCTGAATAATGCACCATATTCCAGAATATCAAAATACAGTAGAATAAGTAAAGACCTCTTGATGTGGCCCCATTTCACCTCGTGACACATGTTCAGGAGAGCAGTGAAGACATGTCTCTTTGCCCTGGCCTTTGGGACTGTCATTGCTTTACTGTGTTCATTTTACATTTGGATTTTAATCTTGTAACCTGCCCTGACACCTTCAGGTATAGTGTGGGATAAAAATGCAAGGAAGTAAATAAACAAATCATTTCAAAGCACCTGAATCCCCTGCTGGTTTTCTTTGGAGAAGCGTGTTACGATCTTGGGATCAGACTATTTTCCTTCAGGGCATGGGAACAGAGACTCAGCATTACTCTTTCACTAGCAGGATATAGAAAGTCTGAAGTTAAGAAGTATTCATTCATTCATTCATTATTCATTCATTCATTCAGATTAGTCAGTATGACCATATCACTTACAACCTGCAATCCACAGGTATCAAAATATTACACATCGGTGTTAAGTTAAAATAACAGGGTTCATTTGGTGGCTAAGGTTACATAAAATGGATTAAATTTCATTGTCCCCTGCACAAGGTATTATTCTCTTGTTTCAAAGGCTTTTGATGCCAATTGTGCCACTTGGTTTGTTGCGTAATGGTTGTTCCCTTGTAGCAAAAACTCTGTTCTATATTTCAGCTCCTCAGAAGTTTTATTCCTTAGTCAAAGCACCATATGTCTGTTCCTTTTATCCACATATTCAAATAAGACATGTGGCAAATCTTTGATACTTGGTTGATTACAAATACAAATACCTAAATTACTGTCTGGGCGAGTGCATGTTAGATAATGGAGCCACATTTAACCGCCCATGCATGGTAAGAAGATTCCTATGAAATTCAGAATTAAGCTGAACGCAGAGAGTTCTACACTGCTGCTCTTATGGAATCACTAGTCTCTGTATGGAGCTGTCCAAGGTGCTGCTGAAACAGTCCCTGAAGGTCTGGCAGATTGTTGATCAGGTCTTCTTGCTGCTGCTGTTGGGTAATATCAAGTCATGGCCAACTCCTCATTGACTTCATGGGCACCTCCATGGGCTGGACATCTGTTTTTCTGGCAGTTTGCTCTATCACTGAGCTACACCCACTTTCCAGGCTCCATCGGCACCTCTATGCAGTTTTTGTGGCAAGGATACAGACGTGGTTTATCGTTGCCTAGTTACAGGAGGAGGCTTCCCAGCCCAGGCAGTTTACCCTACCACTGAGCTGCTGCAAATAAATTTTAGGAAACATCTGAACTACTTCTGTCCATGAGTTGGCATTTTAAAGGGCCTGGTAAAGCAGCCAGTCGCCCCCTCTATATGCCTTGCGTTTTCCCAAGCTACACAGTAATCTAGAATAGGAGGGTGCACGAATGCAATTTTCGGGAGTCGATTCAATTTGAATCAAATACTCAAAAATTCAATTCAAATCTGTTAAATTCGAATTTAACCAAATTCAAATCTATTCGTTCAAATTTTTCGTTCCAATTTGCTCTTACAAATATCGACAACATTTGTAGATGCCCGTATGCATCTTCCCCAGGTCTGTGTGCATCCGTATGTATCTGTATGCATCCCGTAGCTATTCTGTGTGCAATGCGTTTTCTTCCCGTACAGATCCATACAAATGCGTATGGATGCAGGAATCATGCAGATCGTCAACTACGCATCGTGTATGAACCTGTACACATGTGAATGTCCGAATAATTCAAATGAATAGATCCCAAATTTGGATCAAAACTTGAAATTTGAGTTTAAGGATATTCGATTTGAATTCAAATGTTGAAATTCAGTCAATTCGATTGAATTTCAAATGCATTCGAATATTCGCGACCATCCCTATTCTAGAAGCCTCACCCTGAATGTAGGAATTTAAGAAAATGGAGAGAAACCTAATCAGAGAGGACTCTCTGGCAAGAACCTAATTGTGGAGCGGCTTAATATTTTTGAACTGTGCCTTCAGTAGACCCTGCTCCTTCTTTCCCCCTCTCTTGTTGACTACTGACAGCAGCATGCCCCAATCTTAGGTGCTTATTTAAAGCCACTTGCATGGGACCTTCTTTTATTTGGCTGTACACGTTTCCTGCCACCTCCTGACCTTGCTTCAATTATCCGCTCCTGCCTCCAGAGAGATCCATAACCACAAATCGATCAGCAGGAAACAGAGGTTAACAAGAAGGTATTTTGTTACCAGCCTCTGCTGTTATTTCTCTTATCGCTGAAAGGCAAGTACAAGAGCTACTTGCAACATGTCGCCACAGATGCTTCCTTCCGCACTCGCATCAGGCTTAGAACGTCAGAACCTAAGGGTAGCCCTGCAGGATCAGGCCACAGCCTTTCCAGGCCACCATCCTGTCCCACACAGTGGCCCACCAGTTGCCCATGGGCATCTCAAGCAGAAACAAGGGCAAACCTTCTGCTGCTCTCGAATCCCAGCAAATGGCCTTAAAGGTATCCTGCTTGCCCCCCCCCCCCCAACCAGCAAGATGTCCTTAGGCATCTATTCTAGTAGCCATTGGTACATCTGTCATCCATAAATTTGTCTAGCCCTTCCTTAAAGCCGTCTAGGCTGGTAGCTGTCACCACCTCTTCCAGCAGCAAATTCCATAGACTAATGACCCTCTGGGTGAAGAAATCCTTCCCTCTTGCCTTTGATTTGATACAAATCAAATGTAAAAAGAAAATCCGTGCACATCCCTACTAGAGACCCAGATTGTTACTGCAAGGGAGTTTAATCTGGATTAAGGGCCCATTCAGAAAGCGCCAATTCTCTATTCTTCCACAATTAAGGCAAACATAGAGTTTTTTCCCCACGAGCACTAAGTACCCATTAGGGACCCATTAGGGTCAGAGCAGGAAGACCCCGTTTCCACTGCAGACCCCATTAGAACCTCATTTTTTCATACTTGTACTAGGGAAATCCGGATTAAATGGGTCCTTCAGGACCTATAATCCGGATTTCCTGTGGACCCCATTAAAGGGGTCTACAATCCAGTCTTCAGGTATCAAATCAGGATTAGATGCACCACCACCACATCTCCCACTTGGGTACAGACGGATGTTCCACATGGGTGCTTCAGTGTTCCCACTGCGAGCTTGCCTAGCACCCATTGCTATTAGGTGCCACACTGCCTGTGGAGACGTATTGGGTACTTCCTTAGATCCAGATCTTCTAAATCCAGATTAGTTGACGGACCCATTTCTTAAATCCGGATCATCTTAGATCCGGATTAAGGGAGGTAAGAGGAAAAAACCCCAAAGACACACAGGCGTGTTAAGTATGCACTTGAGGTGAAACCTTAGTTAGATTTTGCTATATTCTACATGTATTTGTTCTCCAAACACAACATTTTTAATATATATATATATTACTCCAAGAATATTGAATGGCTGTAGCTCTATATAATTGATTGCTGTTTGCTTGTCATGATAATGTGATTTATATTGATTGGTTGCTTTATATGATATGGATTGATTTTAATACCTTATAATATATAGTGCCACTTTTTCTTATTCCTAAGGAAAGAAATCAAGAGAGAAAAAGAGGGAATCTTTTCCGCTTGGTAACTGGTTATTCCCGCTGTGTGGCAAAACTGGGCCAAGAGGTTTATCTCTGGGATAATTGCAAATTGTTCCCTCTATTCTCTTAGATCTATTCAAAGTGAAACAAATAGAGCGCAAGAGTATTTTTAGAAGGCTTCCTTACACATTCAGTTGACAAAACATCCAAGCAAGGAACTTGGACTTTTGGCATTTCCTAGACATTTTTAAAATAAATCCTGGGTTGAGGGTGTTGGAGAGACAAAGAATAAAAGAACCAGTTGTCAGTGGAAAGCAATCCTTAATTTGTTTTGCCTCCTCTTCGTTTCTAGCAGGTGATTTGTCGTTTTATTACCCAAACCAAATGCAGTCGCTGGTTTTTGCAGCCCCCTTCCTGTTTTTAATGTTTCCATTCATTATGCCTCCTCTTTGAAGCTAGAACATTATCTTCTGGAGAAAATTATAGCCTTCTTGGCCTGAGATGAACACATTCTAGTTTAAATTGAGTTCAGAGTGGTTTTAGCACCAGATATGGCATTTACAGCAAATTTACCCTTGTCCTGAAGGGAAAAGCTTTTAACTCATTTGATTTCCACCGCTACGTCCCAAAGGAGAGATTTTCTTTTAAGACTTGGTTCTTATTTTTCCTCACATTAGAGGCACAATCTCTGCACCATTGCCTTTGGGTTGGGAAAACACCTCTAATTCTTTTTTTTTCTTTGCACATAACCGTACTGGGAATGTCAGTGGACGTAGCGATCCAACTGCAGGAGGCTGCTATGTTTTGAATTAGTTTAAGGGAACTTCTAATGCAGAATGGAGAAGTCCTGAGAGACTTCTCATGAACTTCTCAGCCACAAACCTTGGAGATGGGTTTCCACGCTTTCTCACGTCAGGTCTCAGCATGTGCTCGCCTCCTTAAGTGCAAAGGATGGACCACACTAAATGCATAAATTATACAGACTTTGTTCCTGGCACAAGCAAACTCAGTCTAGCCTTGAGTATTTGCTACTCACTTGTTGCATCCAAGCTGAAAGTGTTTTCTTTAGCTTGCCCCAGTGTGTCAGTTCAATAATAATGGGGGGAAAAAAATCCAATGAAAATATCTTCTTCCCAACCAGCAGTTTAACAAGTAGCCCAGGGGTTCTATAAGTTAATAAACCCAGGTCTGAGCCGTTGCCCATCAGTCTATTATCAAGGCTTCCTGTGATACAATAATTCACAGGACAGAGGAACGACGTTTGTTAGACTAGCCACAATTCCACCACCCTCAGGAATGTGAGAGTTTTTGTCATGCTTTTGCTATGGGGCCCCCAGTGGAGGTACATCAAGTACCAACATGATATGGCTTTTGATACCTGGTTAGAAATATGCCTTTTATCCAGACCTTTCATGTTTAGCATTCCTGCCCTGCCCTGGAATACTTAAAGTAAGTGCCTATATAAGAAAGATCGGAGATAACGCACCTGCCCGATACATCAGTAGAAGCCTTGCATGTCCCACCGGTGCCAAAACCTGCTTTTTCTGTTCACATCAGTTCTTATGCCTCAGACCCAGGGTTCAGTCGTGCCCTCACCATCCCCTAGGGACAAGAAGCAGTGAGTACCTGGAACAGGGCCTTCTCAGCAGTGACCCCCAGAATACAGAATAGTCTCTCCTGTTTTGCCCAGGCCTTTGGATTAGAAAGCAGCCTCCCCTCGCCTCTTTCCAGGCACTTATTGTTTCTAATGTGTTCATTTTATATTTTGTTTCTATTGCTGTAACCCACCCAGAGACCTTCTGGTATGGGATAGAACCACAAATAATAAATAAATACGAAAACCTGTGAGTGTTGACAACAATGCCGGAGCCTATCTAGTTTGGAAGCTGTTTTGCTTCCCTTCTCCCTAGCTGTGTCTCTTGTTTAACTCACACAGCTCTTCCCCTTTAATTAGATTGTTGTAGTGAAATCCCTAGGAAGATGTTGCCATCATCAGGCTTTGCCGATCCAATTACATTTCCACACTAATAGGGCTCCCCCGTTCCCCACATCACGGCCATAAAATTATAACTCAAACTAGCAGCACCAGGCAATGAGGAGTTTCTCTGAGACTCCTTGCCATGGAGAACCTGAAAGTTTTTGCCCAGGGTAGAATGGTGTGGCTTAATTGCCCAAAGAAACAGCTGGTCTGAGTTAGAAGACAAATGGAGAGTTGCCCGGAAACATATAAAATTTAAAAGATCCGCAGAGACAAGCAAAGTCAGGCACTTGTGGCTCAGATTCTAGAATCTGCCCGATCTGATATCACTTCTGGTCTGCAGGGTGCAAAGCATCTTGAACTTGGTTGCATATGTTGCCTCCCAGTTTGCCAGGGTTCCTTAAGCGAAACCGCATTTGGGCTTAGGGGCTGAACTCCACAATGCCATGAATCTTCAGATAAGCTCTGAAAGAATTTTAGTATTGTCTGCAAACACATGAAGGCCCTCCTGGTCATCCCGCCACCTTCAGTAATGAGGTTGGTGGGCACCCGGGAGAGAGCTTTTTCGGCGGTGGCCCCGAGACTATGGAATGGCCTCCCCCTTGAGGTGCGCAATGCCCCCTTCTTGTATTTATTTAGGAGGGCTGTAAAGACTTATCTTTTTGCCTTGGCCTTTGGGTGAGGCTCTTTTCTCCCTCCCCAGTTATAATGATACCATTATTAACACCCTAGGGAATGCCTGGTTTTAATTTGTTGAATTTTTAAGGTGTTTTATTCGTGCATCTTGCTTTTAATCTGTATTTCATTTTAATCTGTATCTATTTGAATTTGTATCCTGTTTTAATTTGTCTTAATCTGTTGTTACCCGCCCAGAGACCTTCGGGTATGGGGCGGGATAGAAATGTAAATAAATAAATAAATAAATAAGGTCCACCCCGACTGTAGCCTTCCGTAGGACTTGGAAATAAAGATGTGCATGAATGTTTTTTTGACATTCTATTCAAATCAAATTGAATACCTGAAAATCCGATTCAATTCGAACCTTTTAAATTTGAATTTAACAAGATTAAATTTGAATCTGTTCATTCCAAATTCTTTATTCAAATCTGCACACATGAATGTCGACAACATCTGTATGTGCCTGTATGCATCTTCCCCACATCTGTGCACATCCATACGCATTCGCACACATCTGTATGCATCCCGTAGTTATCCCGTATGTAACCCGTTTTCATCCTGCATGGATCTCTACAAATGCATACAGATGCGGAAAGATGCGGATCTTCACGTACGCATCGTGTACGAACCCGTACACATACGAATGTCTGCAGAACTCAAACAAATAGATCTGAAATTCAAAATTTGATTTGAATGTTTACATTCGAAATTCAGGACATTCTGTTGGAGTTCACATGTCAAAATTCGGCACATTCTATCAGATTTCGAATGCCTACAAATATTCATGCACATCATACTTGGAAACAGTTTATAGGCTGGGACCAAATGGTACTTCTAGTGACAGTGGAAAAAACCCCCATGTGACATAAACTATTACAGAGTTACCTAATCAGCAGTTCCCATACTGCAGCTCTTATATACAGAAGAAATTAACCCCTTTTACACTGAAGTGATGTACGCTTGCAATAATATACCGACAGGTGTGACCACAGCTTATACCAGCATCGATTTACAGTAATCATTGGGCCCAGGAAGACAACAAGGACCCCTAGTGTCAAATGCTGGGGCCTCAGGGTGATTCACAGCTTCCAGTGGAGGCCTTTAAGGTGTATAGCGATGGGCCAGTGGATACCGGCCCCAAACAGAAATTAGGCAGGTAAACCAGTCGGAAAGGCCCTTTCCGTACAGAAGTGAAAACTGCCACATGTTTACCGCAAACCTGGCTGCTGTTAAAGGCACAGGGATGAGCACAACACTTTGCAGTACTCCTATTAGATATTGAGTCACTGGCAGTGGGAGGGATAGATAATCCTATCGCTCCCTTCTGCACTTTTCCTTGGCACCTCGCTGGCTCCTGGATGATGTCTTCCTCTCCAACTTGGCACAGGCATCTTACCATTTTTGCTGTCGGTTAGTTGTTCCTTTGTGTCAGACTCTTGGTGACCCTGCAGTCCACAGCGGCACCCTTTTGTACTTCCAAAGCTCCGTTCCCTTCTGCAGGTAATGCTTCTTCCCCAGCAGCGAGCATGTCATCCTGCATTTCCCCAAAAGGACTTTAATTAAGCTGTCAGGATTTTCTGGAGCCGCCGTTAACAGTTATTTGTCTGTCTCTTCATTAGATTTGGGCTCCATTTTCATTAGCTCTCTCCTGCCTGTTGACTTTATTCTCTGAGCCACGGTGGGAGGAGGTACGTCTTTCTCCGAGAATCTCTCCAGTAGAACTAACAGATAACTCACCCCAGATGTGAAAGCCAACTTGTCAAAACTCAGTGGTTTTTGCCGGTTGCTGTATTGTTTCCATTTGTTTGACAAACAAAGGCTTCCGTGTACATGGAGCCGTGAAATGGCATTGCTTTGTAAACTCTACATGGCCCAAGGTGTTTGTGTGTGTCTGAGAGGCAATTTATTTGACAATAGTGGAGAAAGACCCGGATAATGATTTCTTCTTCGTTTCTCCAAAAACATACAATGGCTGTGCTCTTGCCTAAGGTTGAATCCAGCTTCACTCCACCTTCAGAGCGAGAGAACACATCAGCAAAGTGACCAGTGATCTTCGTTCCTCTTTATCTATCCCAAAGGTGAATTTTCTGAGTTAAATACTGAAAGAAAACTGCTTGCCATTTTGCTGACGTATTCTCTCACTCTGAAAGTGTACCGAAGCTGGATTAACCTTAAGTGTGACCACAGATGACCAGCAATTACTAACTCCAGATATGGGGGTGGGGGCAGCTCAGAAGCATATCCTATAAAACAGGAGAATTGTCTCCTGCAAAATCACAAAGGACCTAGTGAAATGCATGGATAGAGTGGCTAGTCAAATAACCACCTGCTCATTTCAGGGCAAGGTCTCTCTTAGACCATAACAGCATGTGGAAGGAAGGACATTTGTTGGTCCAGTATACCAGCTACTGCAAAACTGCCCTTTGCTGGTGGAGAGAATGGAATGTGAATTGTTGCAATAGTTTTCTTTCACCTCTGGACTACCCGCAAATACTCTACAGTAGGCCCTGTCCAAATGAGGGGAAGAAAGCACCAAGATGGTGCTGATATGGTGAGGCAAACCCACAACAGTCCTGCTATTTCCCCTCTAAAAAGCACTAAAAACTATTGCTGGGGGGTGGGGGGACCCAGTGTTGGTTGTGGGTGCTTTTCCCTTACCTTCTGGAGAGAGCCACCGTCATAGCCTTGTCCACCATACATGTGTGGAGGCCAAAACAGATGTCCAGTCACACGTTCGCTCTGCATCTCTTCCACCCAGAAGAGGTGCGGATTAGGGGTCTGCACGGCTGATTTCTTTTTGCATTCAAATTCGAGTTGAATCCAATGTCAAAACATTCCTTTTGAATGTTTAAAATCCAAACGCAACAAAAATGATTCAAATCCGATACATTCGAATCTATTCGTTTGAATATTAGATACGAATTTGAAGATAAGGACGTCGACAACATTCATATGTTATAAGTATCTGTAGGCATTCCGTATGCATCCTGTTTTATCCCGTCTGCATCCCGTTTTCGTTCCGTATTATAAGCGCAAATGCGCACAGATGCGTATGACGTGCGTACAGATACGTATGTAATACATATGCATCTGTACATTCGAACAATTAGAATCATTCGAATGAATGTTTCGGAACATTCAAAATTCGTTTGAATGTTTAAATTCGAATGTGTAGACATTCTATTCGAATCCGAACGTCCACATTCGATCTAATTTCGAATGTTTAGAACATTCGTGCACGCCCCTAGTGTGGATGCGGCAGGTAAGGCTATATTAACCCTGCCACTAGTGTAGGTGTGTGGAAGTATCTCTGCTCCCACAGTTCCGGCCTGGGTGGCCAAGGATCACGGATGGTGGGAGATGAAGCCCTGAAAACCCCCAGCTTCCTTGCCCTTGTTCTAGCAAGATTATCGCCTCCTTGCCACACGCCACCGTTTGGCTGAGCTTTCCTGTCTCTTCCTTCAGGGCGGTATTTACAGTGGTTTCTGAAGAGGTGCCGACAATTAGCTGTCTTTGTCTCGAGGCCCTCACAGTCAACACTCCCGCGCTTTGGGTGCCAACACTCTTACAATGCCGCTCGAATGAACATTGGCACTGATCAAATATTTAAGAATCTCAATTGACGTCGGCGGCTGGTGCGAGAGAGTGCGGCGGAGCCAGCTGACTTGATTAAAACGTTTTGCTTCAAATGGGAAAAAAGAAGAAGCAGGTTTTGAATTTTAAAAGTTTCTTCTATGGCCAGATTTGCATAATTAAATGGGTACTCTCCAGACAGTCTCCACAGTCTCCCTCTTAGCCCAAGAAGTTGTGGCTCTGGGAAAGGAAATGTAGTGCCCTTTGCAGCAGCGCATAAACCTTGGCTTCTTTTGGACCTGCTGTTTTCTAAAATGAGTTGTAGCTGTTTGAGTATTCAGGTGCTCCCCCCCCCCCCCCCGCAAATGCACACACACACAATAAAAATAAAAAGCCATTTCTTACCCCTCCTCTGGATTCCAAACTATGCTTTCTGGAAGCTTTAATTACAGGAATAATTGGACAAAAAGCCGAAAACAAAACCAGCTTAATTTGAGGCATGCATATGAGCCCATTTAAAACATCTTAATTAGTGTAACAATTAAAAGGCAAACAGAATAAGCTTTAGAAAGACGACAGGAGGGAGATTCAAACCCCCAGGAATGGGAAGCGGAAAGCTGGCAAGCCTAGACCAAATGCAAGCCTTGTCCAAGTGCTTTGTGTATTTCTTAGGGAAATAGCCCATGAATTATAAGGCATCGCAACTTTCTCAAGTAGCAGAAGGATGGATCTGGGGGCCTGTTCACGCTTGGCTTTATTCTGGAATATATCTAGAATAGGGGCCTGCTGTCGACATGCTGGTGCTGGCCCCAAGTGAGGCCTTCCAGAGTCTGTAACAGCATGTGGACCACAGACCTCTGTCCTGAGATATATTCCAGAATATGGTGAAGTGCAAACAGGCCCCAGGTTGTTGGGAGAAGGGAAGGGTCCATGATTTGGCCAGGAAAACCTAGCAGTGATGGCTGGTGAATGTTGTGATCTGATGAAGTGGGGGTCAATGCAGCTGAAAGGATATGGTTCCAAGGGTCAACGAGCAATAAGATGAGACAACATTCATTCACTCATGTGTTTATATCCTGCCCTTCAACTAAAGTTCCCAGGATGGGTCATAACATTCAGCTCCACAGCTGGAAATGGTCTCCTGACGGTATCTGGAGCACCATCTGGTCCTATTACTTCGGGCCAGTTTCAATTATTGTGGTCCGAGGAGGCAGACAAGCTACCTGCTTTTTTTGGCCAGCTGCCTGTCCCCTTGATTCCCGTCCATCATGGCTGATAAAAGCCAAGGTGGCATGGCTGGGTGGATCCGGAGAGTGATAATGCCTCTTTGCACAAAAGGGAGGTGTCCATGGTGCTAAAGAAGACAGTGATTCACCCCCTCCTTAAGATGACCTCCTGGGATCCAGAAGTATGAAACAGGTACCACCCAGTGGCCAATACCCCCTTTTCGAGTATTTTGTTGGCATTTGGGCCCAGTTCCCATTGGCATTTTAAAACGGTTTGGATTCTCTGTGCCCCCATTACCAATCCGTTTCAGGGGTATTTTGAGGATTATTTGGCTAAAAAACGGAATAAACACCTGTTTTTTTAGGTGTTTTTCACCCCGTTTTGCTTTTAAAATGCTTCTTCCTTATTGCTGTGGGAGCGCTACAGCCGTATTGGGACAAATACATCATGAAACGGGTGGACTTTCACCCCTCTCAGGGACCAGCCCCTTGCCAGATTTGTTAAAGCACCAGATCCATATTCAGCAGAGAAGTAACAATTCAGCCTGATAAGATGTAGCAATTCACCCACTCCACCCTTCAAACTGATAAGATAACAAAGTTTCATTTGACACTTCCCCTCGCTTTCTCCTGGCTGGGAAGCACACTCACTGGCAGTCTCTCTCTGCTGCTGCTTTTTCACTTCTCTGCATTTGTGGAGAAGTGAAAAAGCACCAGTCCTGAGTTTATGGGTGTGTGTGTGTATACCAGCCAGTACTGCTGGTGATGGGGAGGGGAGGAGAGCAAAGGGGAGGAAGGGTGTGTGTGTGTGTGTGCGTGCAGGACTGGCAGGAAATCTTTTGCAAAAGCATGAGGGGAGGGGGGAGGAGAGGGGAGGGGAGGGGAGGGGGGAGCTGCAATTCCCCACCCTCTGCCACATCATTGTGGGATCCAGTCAGCAGGCAGGGGGTGGGGCCCTGGCTGGCAAGAGGGGGGAAGAAAAGATTCCCTTTCCCTAATGCGATTCTGAACCGTTTTGGGTGGGGACAGCAGAGAGGTTAACAATTTAAAGCGATTTAAAGCCACTGAAGTGGGGACTGCCAAAAATCCATGTTTGAATTGCTTTTTTTTGTTTCATTTTTAAACCGTTTTAAGAGGCATGAGTGGAAACAAGGCCTTGCAGTGCTATTTGAATAATACCGAATCACTTCTCACTACCTGCTAACTTCACCCTGTGCCGCCACCACGGATAGATTCAGGATGGCTTCCTCTTTGGTAAGCTGTTACTTGCTTGGAAGCATCCAGCTTCACAGAAGGTCTTTTTAGGTGTGCCTGCACTCCAGGGCCCTTCAGATATGGCTGGAATTCAATCCATCCATCGCTTGCTCTCAAGAGCCAGTTTGGTCTTGTGGTTGGAGTGCTGGACTCTTACCTCGTGGATACCAGTTCAATTCAGCACTCTTCCATGAACACAGCTAGATGGCCCAAAGTGGTTTGTCAGCCACTTTGAGTCCCATTGTGGGTGAGAAAAGCGGGTTATAAAAGCCAACTCTTCTTCTTCTTCTTCTTCTTCTTCTTCTTCTTCTTCTTCTTCTTCTTCTTCTTCTTCTTCTTCTTCTTCTTCTTCTTCTTGAGGAAGCCGTCTTGAATCTATTGGTGGTGGCAAAGCATGAGGTTAGCAGCCAGCAGCCAGAAGTGATCAGGTGGTATCCAAAGAACACCCCTGATGCTAGATATGTCACCTGATGCCCAGTGTGTGATCTGGAATTTGGAAATCTGAATTCTGCAAATCACAAACTGATTCTGGGGGGAAAGCATTGTCTCTTGTCCTTCCATTACCATCTCCAGAACAAACAACGTTCTGAAAAGTGAATCAAAGGAGCCATTAGTATTAATTATGGTGTTTACCTAGCTTACAAGCTTTTCTTGGATTTTAAATCATCCTTATGAAATATGGTGCCATCCTGGATGAAAACGGGGAGTACAAAACAGGGCATCTCAATGACAATTTCATTTTTTTCTGATTCATGTGGAGAAGCCTTCATTAATCCACATGCAAAAAAGAAAAAAGAAAAAAGAAAATAAAACAAAGAAGAAATAGCAGCAGGGGAATAAAAGACTTTGATTCCAAGAAGGAAGCACAAGAGCAATTAGGTGTCAAAAAGATTATTTAATTGCTTCAGTGTCTAAAACAGCCTTCGTTTGTCTTGCTTTGTAATAATAATGTCTTTTTAGTTTCAAATACGCATGGGCTCAGGAGGAAAAACTACAAAAAAAAAGAGAGGAAAATTTGCAGCTTAGAAGCTAGAATTACTCAGAAGACAATAGGAGCTTCATTGCCCTTGTGATGAGATTGACTCCTGTTTTGTAACTGTGGCGTTTAGATATCTTTTTTGCATGCTTTTCCTCACTAAGCCATCCACATGTTTTTGTGGCGCCTGGTAGGAGCATCTGGCCCTCATAAGGTCAAAGTGGGCAATGTCCCACTGCAGCCACTAGCTCAGAGTCTGAAGTTGTTTCCAGAAGCAAGAAGCAATGTGGCATCTAAACAAGATCCCGCAGATGTTTCTTGCTGCCCCTGCCAAGCACAAGGAACAAGAATCCTGGGCTTCCCTTGATCCCTGGTGAGCAACTTCCAAGGTCAGCTTGCTTGCGGCTACCGGAAGTTAGCTAAGGGACTGTCCACTTCCTTTTACTGTTTTTGCACACATGGCTGGCTTCCGGTAGCCCCCAGCGAGCTATCCTGGGCCCTGGTCACACTTATATAAGACAAGACAGCCTATTAATAATTCAAACTGAGATTGTACCAGATCTGTTTACATGTTAAATTGTTATAGGGTGTCCTCACTCTGGGCTGCATTGCTCACACCTTTCTCTGCGATCAACTTGAGCCTCATACAGAGAACTCTTGGCTCTCCATCCCTTTTGCTGCATCAAATCTATCTTTTTTCTTATTGGATGTCGTTATGTCACTCAAGGGGGGGGCGAGCATGTGTGTTTGAGGTTCTTTTTAAAGCCTGTTCCACTACTTCCATCGTCACCTTCCTTTTTTATGTGCTTTTCTTCATGTGATTAATTTTTAAAATAATAATAATAATAAATTTGGGGGGAAAGCTAGAGGAATTATACCTACAGGATGGATCCAGACTTCTTAATACTGTGCACCAGAATGCGTAGCGATGATCATGGCGTCACGTTATTGCAACACTACTGCAAATTTATTTAATGCTGATATATCAGCATTCTATGCGCACCATAAGAAAATCTGATGTTTTCTGCCAGTCCAGACAGGATAGCAAGAATTGCCAGCAAGAACAGGGACAGCAGCTCAACTGCAATTGGCTGCCTCATCTCACATGATGCGCACATCAATGCAAACTCCCACAGTTTCCTTCTTGGAAACTACAGGGCGCTGCTGTAGCCTGGACACTGGATCCCCACTTTGCAGAACGTAAGCTGCACATTTTTTTATAATTGCTGATTTAATCCACTAATCTGGAAGGGGCCGGTAACTGAGGAGAGAAGGGGAGGTGCCCCACGAACTCCACACGTGCTCATTGGCTGAAAGGAAAGACTGGAACCACCCACCACAGCACAGTCCAGCCTCCTTTAGCCTGTCCCTCCCACTCACACCGAGGAAGCGAAGACAGGCTGAGTTATCTGGAAAAGAGGACGCTGGTTAGGACAATCTAATGGGGGTAGGCCGACTCCTAAAATGAACTGAATAAAAATAATGTGAGTAACACAACCTGAAGTCGTCTTAAACTACATGTTTGACCAGGGCCCTGGAAGGCGCTCAACAGACATTGAAGCTAAGCATCATTATTAGGGGAAGCATCATTGCTGTTTCTCGTAAAAGTGATACTACAGACATAGTATGTGGCTAGAAAGCTGGATTGGCCTCAACCCTCACCTGGCAACAGATATTCCCCCTTGTGACCTTAGACCACCAAATTTCTGCCTCTCAGCCTACTCGACCTTCCTGGGTTGTCTTGGCGATAAAATAGGGGTGACGAGGATCATGTGTCCTGCCTTGAGTTCTTTGGATATAAATGCCACAAATAAATAATGAGGTATATTCTTTCATGTCTCAAGGTCTTGAAAAGTTTAACAAATAGTGGAGTATATAAAGCCCACAATGCTCCACAAAGTGAGTCCCTTGTACCTGAGACAAGCAAGGCTGAATACTGAGGTGTTTCTGGACTTGACCCCATAGTATGTAATTAGTCAACATTTGGGCAGGTACATCTGCACTTCCATGAGGCATTTACAACTTATCAATGGCCCCTGCCTGCCCAGATGTTAACTAATTGCATACTAGCTGTGGTGCACAAAATCATGCACCAAAAGCAACCCAACCCTCCCCAATCCCGACCAGGAGCTTACATGTCATGTCCAGGAGTCAACCATCTGCACCAAAATGGTGGCGCCCTGTGGAGGATCGGACACGTGACCGGATAGGGGTAAGTCCTACATCTGGTTTAAAAAAAAATTGTAAAAATGAATACAGAATGGGAGGAATTAGGCTTAGTAGTAGCACAAGTGAAAAGGATCTGGGTGTACTGGTTGATCACAGGATGAACATGAGTCAACAATGCAATGGAACATGAGTCAACAATGCAATACAGCTGCAAAAAAGGCAGACACCATCCTGAGATGCATCAAGAGGAGTATTGAGTCTAGATCACAAGAAGTAATTATTCCTCTTTACCATGGTCAGAACTCATCTAGAATACTGTGTCCAGTTCTGGACACCCCAATTTAAAAAAGACATTGACAAACTAGAGCAAGTCCAAAGGAGGGCTACCATATGGTTAGTGGTCTGGAAAGCATGTCTTACGAGGAACAGTTGAAGGATCTAGGAATGTTTAGCCTGCAGAAGAGAAGATTGAGAGGAGACATGATCACAGTCTTCAAGTATCTGAAGGGTTGTCACAGTGGAGAGGGATTGTCCCTATTTTCACTTGCACAGGACTAGAAACAACGGTATGAAACTTCAAGGGAGTCAGTACAGATTAGATATTAGGAAAAACTCCCTGACAGTGAGGGCAATCAGTCAATGGAATAGGTTGCCACAGGAGGTAGTGGGTTCTCCTTAGCTGGAGGTCTTCAAGCAGAGGCTGGACCTACATCTGTCTGGGATGGTTTAGGAAATCCTACATTGAGCAGGGGGTTGGACTTGATGACCCTAGAGGTCCCTTCCAGCTCTATGATTCTAAGTCTCTGGTTCTGTTAGGGATGTATCAGTGGGTACTAGAATGAATGCCTAGGTGCATCTTTCAGGCTGGGGGAGGGGGAACCTGGGTGCTTCTAAGGCCATTTGCTGGGATTCTAGAGCAGGAATAGGTTTGTCCTTGTCTCTGCTTGAGATGCCCGTGAGCATTTGGTGGGCCACTGTGTGCAACAGGATGCTGAACTAGATGGGCTGTGGCCTGATCCAGCAGGGCTTCTCTTATGTTCTTATGTTCTTATGGGAAAGCAAGGGCAGAAACGACCCTGCTGGTCACTTCAGAATTTTCTGTGACTTAACTAGAAGAAAAAACAGCCCTCTAAGTGCTAGAATCACTTTTAAACAGTTATTTCTTCCAGAAGTTCCATTTGGGGTCTTTCTGTCAGCCTCTTCAGCATGGTCTAATTTATTTATGGTCATTCAATTTCAAGGTGTGAAGTGGAAGGAAAGATTGGTCCCAAAGGGTCAAAATCAAGGTCGCAGGTAGACAATGCAACAATCCGGTCCTAAAACCGATTACTTTAGGCCAAGCCACTTGTAATAAAAGGCTTTGATTTCCAGGGGCTGCAGGTCACGTATCCTCTGAGGAGGCTAAGACTCAACAGAATTTCACCCACATTGTGTTGACCCGTTAATTTAACTGCTCCGGCTGTTATGTTCAGAGGCACGGAAATTGCAGATGGCCGTGCCAAATTACTGAAGTATTCTGATATCTGCCCCCCACGACCTATGTTCCAGTGGGAATTAATTTGGTCTTGAATCTACAAACAGAACTTTAACCTTTGGAAAGTTGGAGACCCCTTTGGGGGAAGAGGTGAGAGTGGTAGAGAAGTGATTTCAGAGTGCAGAGAGAAATGTCACCTAGCAATCAGCAGCCGAATGCCCTCAAACCTTCGACCCGTCAAATATAGACCTTCGGGAATGGAACTCAACAGCCAGCCAAATGCTTGTCAAATGTTTTACCAGCGGTGGCTCAAGCCACGTGGCTTAAAAAAAAAAGGAGAAGAAGATTGAATCCAGCCAGTGTTTACTCCGTGTGTCACAAAAATATCCCCACGTGTTCTAGCAGCAGACAAGTTTCTAGAGGAAAGGGAAAGGGGCGTAACCAAAGTCTCAGATTCCCTACAAAGTTATTTGGCATGTCAGAGTGCCTTTAATGAAAACTGGATCCTAGGCTTTTTATGAATTCATGAATGGGGGCTGGAATCTTCCTGGATCCAGAGGCCACATATGTGGATAGATGGCTAGAGAGGCGTGTTGTGGATAGGTGGATAGAAAGGTGCATCAAAAATATAGGGGGAGATCGTGCCTCATCCCTCTTTCTCCTTCCTCCACGTTTCATCACATGTTTGGCTCACATGTGCATGCATAACCCATTCTCTTTCATGGGTGGGCCTGCACAGAATCCCACCCACAGGATGTCCCACCTGGCGTCATGGAGGAAGAAGAAGAGTTGGCTTTTCTACCCTGCTTTTCTCGCCCATTTAAGGGGACACAACATGGCTGAGAAACCTTCTGTTCTTCTCCCCACAACAGATGCTCTGTAAGGTGGGTGGAGCTGTGAGAGCTCAGAAAGAGAGCTGTGACCAGCCCAAGGCCACCCAGCTGGCTTCATGGAGGAAGAAAAAGATGGCTTTTCTACTCCGCTTTTCTCAACCTTTAAAGGGGACTCAAAGCTGCTGACAAACCTTCCATTCTTCTCTCCATCACAGACACCCAGTGATGTCAGTGGAGCTGTGAGAGCTCAGAAAGAGAGCTGTGACTAGCCCAAGGTCACCCAGCTGCCTTCGTGGAGGAGGAAGAAGAAGAGTTGGCTTTTCTATTCCACTTTTCTCACCTATTCAAGGGAACTCAAAGCAACTGACAAAGCTTCCTTTTCCTCTCTGCACAATAGTCACCCTGTGTGGTGGGTGGGGCTGTGAGAGCTCAGAAGAGAGCTGTGACTAGCCCAAGGTCACCTGAGTGTCTTTGTGGAGGAGGAGAAGAGTTGCCTTTTATACCCCACTCTTCTCATCCTTTTAAGGGGACTCAAAGTGGCTGGGGCTGTGGGTGGGTGGGGCTGTGAGAGCTCAGAAGAGAGCTGTGACTAGCCCAAGGTCACTCAGCTGGCTCCTCCTGTTTTCCCTGCTGGTACACCTTCCTTTTAGGTGAAAGATCTGTTGTTGTTGGAGGAGAACTGTGCCATCCTCCTTGTGGGTGCATTAATGGTGGGATCCTAGAGCATCCTACTCTCTGGTTGCCCCTCCTGCCTGAACATGGGGGTCACACATGACTGGCTCTGAGGTTGTGGTTACACTTTACCATTTTAATCCGCTTCAGGAAGGCAGCCGTATCCAAGCCGTTTTCATCCTGGAACCGTTTGGCTACACCTTCGTCCTCTATAGCTGGTAATCCTCAGCTGGTGGGAGAAATGCTCTGCTCGAGGGGGAGGCTTTCTGGGAGGGTAAAGGGGGGCTGAGGTGACAGGTGGGACCGACTGGGGGGAGATTGGGGTGGGGCAATGGTGACGGGGTGGTGAGAGAAAGTCAGGGCAAAAGGGAGGGGGTGGGGGAGTGAGATCATTGTGACCACAGCAGCAACAGGGGAACGAAATCAAGGCAAGGGGGACATGGAAAGGAAATCCCAGGAAGAGGGAGGGAGATTGTGATGACAGGGCAGAGGAAGGACTGTCATGGCAAGGGGGAGGCAGGAGGGGCAGAGGCTTGCGTAGGTACCATTTTCTGGGCAGCCGGGTAGCTGGAACGGAGGCCTCCTGGAAGGGGGTTAAACTTTAATGCTGTGTTGGCTCGAATTAAGGAAAACCTGAATAGAGGGAGGAGAATTCAGGAAGGAAACGGCTTGGCATTTAAAGATGTATTGGTTCCGCATTGGACCTCCGAAATACGGATCTATTAGAAAATCTGTGTTAAGTAGATCCATATCTAGTAGATCCAGATCTACTAAGAACCCTTTTGTCTGCACCTGCAAGGGAAGGATGGATTTAGGTATGGATTTGAGGTGGGTGCTGTGCTCTGAAGGCCCTCCTCCGTGCTCTGAAGGCCCTCCCCCCAGCCTCCATGATTGGCTCCTCTGGAGCCAGGCATGGAGAGCCAGAGGCCTCCTATCTCAGGGCTCCCCCTCGTCCCAGAAGCCGCAGATCATGCTTCACCTACAACCCCTCTACCCACCCCCGGGTTGGGCACGTGCGACCCCTCCTTACCTTCAGGCAGCCAGGCCGATTCTGGCTGTCGGGGCTCAGCATGCTTTGCGTGTTCGTGTGGCACGCCTGCACCGAGGGCCTGCTGAAGCCAGCACATGGCTGGCCAATGGGGAGGCGTGCCGCACGCATGCGCAAACCATGCCGGGCCCCGGCAGGCAGAATCAGCCTGTCTGCCTGAAGGAAAGGAGGGGATCATACACGCTCCCCCAGGGGTGGGTAGAGGTGGGTGTAGGTGAAACCCCCCCTGGCTCGAGAAGCCGCGATTCGTGGCTTCTGGGGTGAGGGGGAGCCCCGAGATAGGAGGCCCCCGGCTCGCCATGCTTGGCTCCAGAGGAGCCAATCATGGAGGCCGGGGGGGAGGGCCTACCTAAGGACACTTGTGCAGGTATGGACACATCCTAATTGGATGTGTCTTTCCTGCACAAGTACCTATTAAGTACCCATTAAGACTACCTCCAAGGTAGTCTTCCTTTAATGCGTATTAAGGGCCTCTTAACACCCATTAGAGACCCATCGTGCGAGAGCCAATGCGGATGCATGGGTCTCTAATGGGTCTTGTTGTGCGGACGTGGTTTTTGAAATCCGTCCTTAATGGGTACTTTGTGGGTATTTAGTGCCCAGTGCGCAAAGACCCTAAATGGGCTGGAATTCAAGCCGAAAAAGGGATTAAAGTAAAGGGCACGTGTAACCAGCCCAAGTGTGAGGTGTGTCCGAGGTCAGAAATGAACTTCCAAAATGTATTCTCTAGCTTTTAATGTAGATTAGAAGTGGAATGGCTGCTGTAAATGTTTGTGTACAGGGTATAAAGAAAGAAATGGAAGAAGGTAGAACGGCATGATTTTTTTTAACAAGTGATTTATTATTTATTTATTTGCATTTCTATCCCGCCCTATACCCAAAGGTCTCAGGGCAGGTTACAATATTATATTAATCTTAGATTAAGTGATCTGTAAGGTAACTAAGGAACTATAAATAAAATTTTAAGAAAATGGGAACGCCAGCGTCCACACGCTACCACCTCTAAGCCTTATTGGCTGTATTTACTCCTTTATAGCAGTTTCTTAAAAGTTCCATGACCTTGTAACATGATTGAATGCATCTTTTTATTTATTGGTGTCCCTTCTCATTCAAAGGCAGGGCACTTTAAAAAAAAATGCGCCCAAATAAGAATCTCCCTGTTTTTCTTCACTTCTTTTTTCCCTCCTCCAGCAACGCTTCTTTTAAGAGCAGCGGCATCAGCTGCGAGAAGCCTTTGCCACTCTCAAGATGGCGGGAACTCGGGTGCCGCTCACGCTGCGCACGTGGAGCAAGCGGGCTCCCGTCCGGGGCAGGTAGGCCGGTGGAGCTCATCTTCCCACAGCGATTGGTCGGGGGAAAGACCACGCCTCCCAGCGACGCCCAATCGCTTCCTTGCTTTGCTTTTCCGCCCAACTTCCGGGGGGGGGCTGCGCGCGTGCGCGGTAGCCCCTCCCTCCCTCCGGGGTCGTCGTTGACGGAAGCGGGGAAGTAGCAAAAGGCCTGGGCGCGGGGCTCCGCGGGCCATACTATGCTCCGAGGGGCCCCCGGCGGATGCGGCGGCCTGCTCTTCCGCCTGTCGTCGCGGCCTGCTCTCGTCGCCATAGCAACCGCGGCCCGCTCCGCCGGCGGCGGCTGTGGTAGCGGTAGTGGCGCCATGGAGGAGGCGCTGAGCCTGGCCGTGCCGCCGCTGCCGCCGTACGAGACCCGCGAGAAAGCGGCTCCGCCGGCCGGCGCGGCCCTGGAGCAGCGCGGCGCGGAGTTCATGCGCTTCTACCGGGCCCTGGAGCGCGGCGGGCGGGCGCGGGCCGAGCTGCTGGGCCGCCTGGCGCGAGGCTTCGGCGTGGAGCACGGGCGCGTGGCCGAGGCGGGCGGCAAGGTGCTGCGGCTCCTGCGCGGGCGGGGAGAGCGGCAGCGGCGGCGGCAGGAGGACGACGACGACGAGCCGGAGGAGCAGGCGGCCGAGGGCGGCGCAGAGCCGGAGGGCGGCGAGGAGCGGCTCCTGCAGGCCGAGGACCGGCTCCGGCACTCGCTCACGCCCCGCTACCGGGGCCTCTTCCAGCACCTGGGCCGGCACGAGGGGGGACTCCACTTCCTCGTCGAGCTGCGCCAGGACCTGCTCGAAGCGCTCGCAGCCAGGCAGGCCGAGGGGCCGCACGTCCGGGTGAGCGAACGGGACGGCGGTGACGGGGAGAGGAAGGCGGGCGGGCGGGTGGGTGGAGGACCCTCTGCGCCCCCCCCCCGGCTTCGCCCCTGGCGACCCTCCGTCTGGGGTGGCAGGGGACTTGGTAGGCGGCAGTCCAACAGGTCGGGCTTCCCTGCCGCCCCCAGCCCCCCACGGGTACCATTAACCTTGGTCTGCCGAGCAGCCCTTCAAGAGGTTGCGCGGTTGAGCCCTTCCACACCCCTCTTTTTGTTTTCCATTTAACCTCCGCCTGGCGGGCAGCACTTCAACAGGTCGGGTTTACGTGCATTTGAGCCCCTCCCCGCCCCTGCTTTGTTGCCAGTCAGTCTCTGCCTGGCAGGCAGCACTTCAGCAGGGCATGCTCCTGCATATATACATCTTTCTGCCCTTCCTTCACCTGTGCTTTGGTCTTGGGAAACCTTGGTCTGGCAGGCAGCCTGTCCATAAAGTTTTCCCTTGGTTAAACTGCCATTGGTGGGATGGGCAAATCAAGATACCTGGCGGGGTCTCTCTCTCCTGTATTTTGATCTGGAGGACAGCATTTTACCAGGTCCTCAATTGCTTGGATAATATTCTCATGTATTTGTTTACTAATGGGTTCAAGTGATGGAGGATCAGACTTCATGGGGGTCCTAGGCTTTTCCTTGCACTAGTTCTCATCCTAATGCCCTGTGTATTTAAACAATATCCAACTTTTGTTAAGAGTTGGTTTAAAGGCTGTGGAAGTTCTGAGTTGGTCCCTTAACATGTTCCAGGGCGACATTAGTGACACTAAGTAGAAGTGGCTGTAAGTCAGCGGTAATGAAAACAGCCTGGAAAGCAGAGAGTTGTCGTTTCGATCCCCAGCCACTCCTTAGAAGTAGGCAATGGCAAACCATTTCTGCATCTCTGTGTAGGAAACTGCACAGTGGTGTTGGTGCAACCAGGGGTGTTTTTCTACTTAGCACTAGAGTACCCATTAATGGGTACTCAGGTTTTTCCACTAGTACTAGAGGACCCATTAAGGGTACTCTGGTGCTAAGTGGGGAAACACCCCAGGACTTGATCATGACTCAGTAGTACTCAGCAACTACAAGTATAAGCTTAACATAACACACACTTGGCATAGGAGTGACAACTTGGGCAGAAATGGAGCAGCATGCTGTGAGCCTGTCACCCATTTACAGGGCACTAAACAGGTAAAAGTTCCTAAACTGGTAAAGCCTTGGGCAGTCAGATTTGATTATTCAGAGGAGCGCCTTCTCCCAGTCACTTGGGTCTTGACATAAAACATTTGTGGTTAGGCCTGTCAGAATGGTGATCCATCTCTTGATGAACATCTGTTGCTCTCTCTTTCTCCTTGGACAGTAAGTGTGGCATAGTGTCTGAAATGCTGGGCTAGAGAGCTAAGAGTCTCTGGGTTCATATCCTCACTGAGCCATGAAAACCCACTGGGTGTTGTTTGGTGAGTTCCTGCTTCTCAGCCTAATCTGCTTTATGAAATCATTGATTATAAAGCTACCTTGGGCTTTTTGGAGAAAAAGTGGTGTGTGAATGCCATGCATAAACAAATAAATACATCACCATCAAATTTATTTCAGTCTAAAGACTCAAAAGATAATACATAAAAACAGCAAATAAATACAGTTATACCCTCAGAGATCTCTTGGTGGTAATTTGCTTGGGTCTTAATCTGAAATTGTTTTTAACTGTCCAACCAATTAAACATAACCACTATTTTCTCAAATATGAAGCCTTCCTTCAGGGTCACTATCTCATAACACTGTGGAGACAGAATGTCCATGTGCCTTTCGAAAAACTCTGGCAGAGGCTTTAACTGGAGCAAAGTTCATCTGCTTGTGCCAAGATTCTCTTCTCAGCCATATCAAGGCAGCACATGATGCTGATGTGCTAATAATATATTTGGCACTGGCCGGACAAGCTGAATTCATAGCATGAAAGAAGCAGCAGAAATATTCCTACGCTAGCTTTGGTGTGAGGTATCAGTTTATTTTTGCATTTATTTCCTGCCTGCATGAATTGATTATAAACATTGCAGAGTGAAGGAAAATGGCAAGTTCTGTTTCATTGCCGGTCATTGTTTTTAGTGATCGTGTGCTAAAAATGAGCACCGACTCTTTCTTAATTGAGAAACCCACCTGGTGCCCTTGGATTTGAAAATCTTGCTGGAGACTGTTAATGATGAACTGCTCAATTTGTGACTCTCCGGATGTATCTGAACCACAACTCCCAGCATTCCATAGCAGCCCAGGTATCCTTGTTTGGCTTTTGCTTTTCCTACCTACCATCAGATTCAAAGCATATCTTCAGGCCTAGTCAACGTGTTTTAGGAAGAGTCAAGTGCACTGTTCCAGAATGTCATTTCACCCGCAATGCATCATGGCATATTGAAGCTCCCTGAGGTCTCTCATTTCATGTGTGGTTTAGCTGCAACAGTGTAAATATCATGGGGCTTAACAGCTTCCCCACATGTTCCAGGGGAAGGGTTAATGCTTCCTGAAGGTTCTTGTGGTCTATCAACTGACCTTTCCAAGAGACTTGTAGATCCTTGAGTCCTGTTCAGAAAGTAGTCAGTGACTTATGTTGGCCTACTAGAAGTTTTTGAATTTCCATGCATGATCCCATGAGTGGCTGTAACACCACAGCTGATTAAAGGCTGCTGCCGCCATTTCCACCAACTCGTGGTGTTTATCTGTTCTGTCCCATCAAGGCACTTTTGAAGACAGCCTGATGTTTTGAGTGTATTTTGCTTATAAATCAGATTGGTTTGGCTATCATGGTACAAGCACTGTTGGGATCTGAACGAATTGGGGGGGGGGTAGACATGATTTGCAGCCCTCATCTTCCTAGTCCTGCCAGCGTGACTGAGGCTGAGGTCATTTGAGCCTTTCTTCAGGCAGAAATAGCAGGGTGAACTGTCTAAGCAGAAATGCTGAATGCTCCATTATGTAAATATTGAGTAGTGGGGGTTTTATTCCAAGAGGGAACATCTTTCTTTCTCTAAAACCCTGATGGATTTGTATTCAAGGCCAGTATTTTGAGGTTAAATGGTCGCTAGGATCAAGAGCAGTGGCACAGAGAATATGACTAGACTCCGTAGTGAATAGTTGCTAAGAAACAGCAAATGTCTTCCTGCTGAATGTGTGAAAAATGATAGATACTTAGGACCTAGGAGCAGCCATTCTATTCAGGGATGCCTAAAAGCCAAAAGTTCAGCTTTTGGCTTTATGGTAAGAAGAATTTCCCTAAGACCGTATGCACATAACTTTGTTCCACAGAAGACAATTTTCTCTTAACTACCAGGCAGATTTTGCTTTTCTCTCAAGGCCTGATGTGCCCCAGAGCTCCTTTTTCGTCTTCTTGCCCATAAAGCTCTCAGAATCTCTGTAGTCAAAGCAATAGTAAACCTTGTAGACTTAGCACAAGAATATTGTTTCTAAAAACAGTCTTGACACCAATAGCTGGCTAAACAGCTACAGCTTTGGAAGCAAATCAAGAGTAGAAATTTTAGCTAGGCGTTTAAAAGGCATATAAGCAGGAGATCTCTTGTTTATTTCTCAGTGGGGACTGTAGGACCTTGGAAAGACACTTCCAGAATTAACAGCTTAGAATTCTTATCTTATAAATTTCTCATTTAAGATTGGGTGCATGAAGAGGATAATATAGCCGGGCTCTTACTTATCCATTTTAGATGCTGACTGATAATTTAGAGGGGTCATTCCCTCCAGCGTGGAAGAAGATGCATCCATATTGCTGAGTTTATTTCAACCTGCGACTCAACAGCTGAAGTGCTGCCACAAATGAATATTTCTTTTTGTACCTTAGTGCGTTTTTAAAGTTAGATCGGGTGACGTTCTTTGCTGTTCTGCGTTTTTTATTTTCCAATGGGTCCTAACTGCTAATGGAGGATAGTAGCAGAATATATAAATCTCCAAGTGAGGCTTTTGCTTCTCAAGCCTTCTGGGAGAAAATAATTAATTTCACTAATGTCATGGGTGGATTACTGTAGAATTTAATATGTCTTTGGTGTATCTTACTTGGAGCCAGTGTACAAATCTAATAATATAGTGTATTAAAGGATAAAATGGGTGTGTTTTTTTCGCTAGAAGAGCTTTCATTTTAGGTTCTTTGAAAGTATGTAATTACAGTACCTTGGCCGGTGGAGCAGTCACCGATGTATGCCTCTAAATACTTTAATTTTTATTCTAAGAGCATTATCACAGACTGTATGGTATGCTGAGATTCTGTTGAGATCACAGTTCATGAAAATGTAAATAAGTTGTGTCTTTTCCACTAAGTCGGCAACTGAGTGAGAATGTACTGAGCATTTTGCTGGGGAAAGTGCCTCATCAACCTTGTCTCCCAGCTGCTACGAAACATATCATGTAATTTGCAGATTAATATATAAAAAAGTTGTCTTCTTGATGCGGGAAGCACAGGCACAATACATAGCTTCAAAGAATACTAAATATTGCCAGTCTAAATATCAGGCATGAGAAGATCTCATAGTTTCTTTCTGTTCCTCACTGGCTTTGCGTTCTTAATACATCCGGTGTCTTACAGTTCTACTTTTTGAATCATTATAATGATCAAAGCCCATTATCCACAGGTTTTAAAATATGAGCATATACAGCAATGTAAAGGCAGGGAAAGAAACTCCAAGGTTGGGTCCCAGAGAGCCAGCTAGTGAATACAGTAGAAATTTCTTTCAAGGTCAGTGTCTGGCCATGAATTGCAGCAGATTCAAGTACCAAGACAGGTAGGAGAGCAGCTCTTTCTCTTCCTATCCTGGAAAAATAGGATAAAATTAAACAGTGTTGATTCTGAGGTCCCAGCAGCTGAGTGTGATGGGGCCTCAGCATCATCCATGACAATTACAGCTGAGATATGAAATCCATCAACTTTTTCATGACCACAGACCTTTTCAATAAATCACATGTTGGAATTTACGTTTGATCAGACCCAAATAAGATGACGTTATAAATACCCGTCTTTTGCCAATAAACCATATTGTGTGTATTATTGTTTCTTCTGTGTCTTTGTATGTCATGAAATGGTCTTTGGACTAATCAATACATTCTTATTCTTAACACCGCTGGAATGAGAATTTTTTCTCTTTATCTGTTTTCAGGAGATGAATGGGGTGCTGAAAAATATGTTGTCGGATTGGTTTTCTGTAGGGTTTCTAAACCTAGAACGAGTTACGTGGCAGTCGCCTTGTGAAATTCTTCAGAAGATTAGTGAGTAAGTAGCAAAAATTGCTCCCATCACGTCAAGCAGTCCTAGAGTTTTCCGCAGATGCCGCAGACTCAGAGTTTTCCTTTCTGTTTTCATTTCAAGATGTGAATTTTCTCAATATTAAAATGGGATTGTTCAATTTCTTTTCCAGTAGCGAAGCTGTGCACCCTGTTAGAAATTGGATGGATATGAAGCGCCGTGTTGGATCTTACAGAAGGTGTTATTATTTTGCCCACTGTGCTATACCTGGAGACCCATTGGTGGTTTTGCACGTGGCACTCACAGATGAGATATCCAGCAGCATACAGGTATAGTTAAAAACGTAAGAACATAAGAATGGCCCCACTGGATCAGGCCACAGCCCATGTAGTCCAGCATCCTGTTTCACACAGTGGCCCAGCAATTGCTTCTGGGCTTCTCAAGCAGAGGTCAAAGGCAACACCTTCACCTGCTCTCAACTACTTGCAAAACTCTTTCCTACCTCTAAGACATTATGCCTCGTATGTGCTTGAATACCTGCAGGGAATTGTCACTATACTTGTTATATATGACCAAGCAAATGACTAACCTGCTTTAATCTTACTACTCAGCTGTCAGGAAGGGGGAACTTTTTGTTTTATTTTGCTAATCAGTGTTTTTGAGTCTATTTTTATACCTGTTACCTGGCAGCTTTCATACTTCAGAGTCTCCTGCTTTTAAGCTCCTTTATATTTTGAAGGGTGTTGATCAAAGAATAATCTTCAACCACACGGAAGCTTTGCTCATGTGCCTAAGGAACACTTGTGTCTGGATGCTGAGTAAGAAGGGCAAGTGTGTGACCATGGATGTTTTTCCACTGTCACTAGAAGTACCCATTCAGTACCCATTAATGCGTACTTAATGGGTACTTTTAGTGACAGTGGAGAAACCACCCCATGGGGCAGTAGAGCTCACTTTGGGGAAAATATGGGTTTTTCCTTTTCAATTTTTTTTAAAATTGATTTTAAAGGGTTGGATGGATTTAATGGCAGCCTCTGTTTTTGTTATTTGGTTTTTCTTGCTGTGTTAATAAGATTGACATATAGATAAAGCTGAACTATTTTTATTATTTCTAGGACAGTTACTGCATTATTTATATTTTACGTCATTTTAATATGTTTTAAATACTGTAAGGCACCATGGGAGAGGTACAATTTGAACTACATTACAGAATAGATGTAGTACATATTTCATGCACTTCTCTTTAGAAATGTAATGCCGATGCCTGAGGATCTTCCAGAGGGATCTTGGCTCAGTTCAAGGCACGTGGCATTTGAGGAATCCTTAACGCCTGGTGTGTTGTTCCAAAACAGTTCAGCTAAAGTCACTATTTGTTAATTCTTTATGGGTCATTACAGTATTTTGTCCTGCTGGATTTTAGATCTGGTTACAAATCCTGAATACGCTTTTTTCAGAATTAGGCACCATTCCATCAGTTGGTACGTCAATGGTGCCATTGTCTCTGTAGATATATGCGAATGATAAGTCAGTGTGGATCATTAAAACACAGGCTCACCGTGCGGTTTTTGGGATGGTAGCAGAAGTGGCAGCACTTAGAAATCCATGCAGTTGCTGCCTCTTCCTAAGTTCTTTCAGGCCAAGGAAAGGAGTTACTGGGAGTGATAAGTTAGATGCCAACACACACAGGTATGAAAACATGGCTTGTGTTGAGATACCTTGGTGTTTGAAACTGGAACTGTTGAATTTGTTCACTAATCTTTGTAATTATGATAATCTTATTCTTTTCTAGACCATATTGAAGGAGATCCCCCCTTTTGAGGTAGAAGATCTGAACAAAATCACCACTGCCATTTTCTATTCCGTTAGCTTGACCCAACCAGGCCTGCAGGGTGTGGAACTGGGAACATACCTCATCAAGCGAGTTGTTAAAGAACTGCAGGTTGGTGCTTTATTTTCAGTCCAAAGAAGCAAATTGCGGCTCATTTTATCATTAGAACCTCATCCATAAGCTTCCCTACAGTTATTCTTGAAGTACAACATATGAACGGCATCCTTAAATGGCCTCAGTATGTTTATCCATCTGTCCTGGTGTTCCTTACCTTGCTTTTTCCTAATCTTCCAGTAGGCACATCAGAATGAACTGTAGCTCTTACAAAAAACACCAGTCCCCCAAAACATATTCTCCCATATATTTTGGATTATAACTCCCTCATTGTCCAAATGTTGGTTGTGCTGTCATGTGAGGTTCTAGAATGTACCACGTGGATAAACTTTGTTCTAAAGGTTTGCAGTGCTAATATTACCTGCCTAATATATTAAAATAGTTTTGCGCCACAGTTTGCAGTTTTAAATTCAAACTATATTTTAGCTGCAAAATTGACACAAGATTTTCATGGTACACCCTCTCATTGCTTTGCATTTAAACCTTTGTTTCTGCTAACAAAAGTTCCTTGCTTAAGGGACTTACATTCTAACCTTGCATCTATACTTCATTAGGAGGGTTCGGGGTAGTGTTTCATTTCAGGTATTCAGGAATTACAAATCTCACTCTTCATGCATCTGCAGTGCTCAGGGAAATTTAACCCCTGTCCCTCTTTCCTGCTGAACCCTGACAGAGTGGTGTTTAATATAGTAATTGCCATATATAATGTTCTCTCTATTTAGGGGTTATATAAGATCAGTTCACATGGCAGGCCAGGAAATTATATTCTGTATTAAGTGGGAAGTAGCATTTCAAAGTAACATTATTTATGTATTTATTTGTATATCTATCCTGCCGTATACCCGGAGGTCTCAGGGCTGGTTACAATATTATATTAATCTTAGACAGGTCCCTGCCTTCGGGCTTACAATTTAAAGAGACAAGATACAAAAGGAAAATGGTGTGGGAGGGGACAGTCTTAATTAATTAATTAATTTACATTTATATCTCGTCCTATATAGTTAAAAGAGTAGCGTTTGCAGTGGGGGGAAATATAACCCCTATCCCGAAGGTCTTAGGGCAAATAACAGTGGGGGGAAATATAACCAACATTTAGCCAAAGGCCTCAGCGAAGAAGTGTGTCTTCACCACCTTCCTGAACCTAATCAGAGAAGGAGCCTGATGCACCTCCAGGGGGAGATTGTTTCATAGCCTGGGGGCCATTTCTGAGAAGGCCCTCTCCCGGATGTCCACATGCCTCACTGCTGAAGGTGGTGGGACAGCCAGGAGGGCCTTCCCTCCAGATCTTAAGGCACGGGCAGGTCGATATGGGAGAAGGCGTTCCTTTAGATATTTGGGGCCCAAGTCATTTAGGGCCTTATAAGTCAGAGTCAAAACCTTGAATTGCGCTCGGTAGTGAATTGGCAGCCAGTGCAACTCTTTTAGGACCACCATGATATGCATCCGGCTAGCTGTCCCGGTCAGCACCCTAGCAGCTGCATTTTTCACTAGCTGCAACTTTCGAACTGTCTTCAAGGGCAGCCCCATGTAGAGTGAATTATAGTAGTCCAGTCTAGAGGTTACCAGAGCATGGATAACTGTGGCCAAGTCATCTCTGTCCAGAAAAGGCTGCAGTTGACATACCAGCCATAGTACTTATTTTTTTCAGGACCAGGTACCTTGTTGCTCAGTAGCTCTATCATAAAATAACATTACCACATGAATATTGTATGTGGAAGACTCGTGATCTTCCCATCTGATGTATGGTGATGCGAACCTGGTTTTCTCAAGGACATGGTTTTCTATTGAAAACATTCGCCTGAATGATCTATGGCTGGTTGCCTTATTACAGGTCCAAGGAGAGACGCGTTTGATGAAGGCTGTTATGTCTTAACTTGAGTTTAAGGGATGATATCCTATTAAAAGTGTGGTATGCTCATTTAAATACCAAACTAAATTACCTGGCGCTGCTCCATTTGCCAGTGTTCATTCCCGTAGATATTAATGTGTTTTAATGCATTTCTCTTGGCAGGATCTAAAATATCCTTTGGGGAATAAACAATGTGCGAAAACTAAGATATATCATTATTTGCTTTGTTTTTCTTCTCATCTGTTTGATTAATTCCAAATCATTTAATTTCAAGCTTCTGTAACTTTTAATTTCCCAAGAAAAAGAACATATTAAATTACTGCCTTTGTGAGGAAGAGACAAGCTTTTGAGCCTTTGAACTACACTGATAACAGCCTTTAACCATGTGAATACCTGCACCGAGCACACATGTTGGGAGTCAGCTTAAGGGAAAATTAAGGATTTGGTTTGCTAGTAGGACACAGGTGCAGGTAGATACATTGTGAACAGACAATGTTATTATTTATTTTTAAAATGTTTTCTGTACCGTTTCCTGTCTTAAGAACCCAAAGCGGTTTACAGCATTGGAACAGATAGAGAAAGTGGTCCCACCCCCTGTCCCAGTGTCAAATAATGCTATTATTTCTACAAATAGGTTTGTATTTGAGTTAGTATGCTTACATAATAGCTTTATTACGTGCTAGTTCACTTGAGCAGCCAGACTATTTCAAAACATTTTCTAAAAAATGCTTAGGAAAGAGTAGTTTACAAAGCTTGGATCAACCTCTTCTAGATTCAGGATTTTCTTTTCTTTAAAAATGATAACCTTTTCAGTCACATTACGTTGCTATTAAGCAACTGCAGGCCATAAACTGTGATTTCCGCTCCTTTTAGCAGATAACATGAGAGGCGAGATAAACGCTTTCCAATGTGCAAGGAAGTGTCTCTATCCACTGAAACAGTAGCCTTGAGGGTTTCAAAAAGCCTTAAGACTGGCCACCTAAGATAATCTTTGCGGTGTGCAGAATAAGTGTAAAGAAAGCATGCTTTAAAGATTAAGGTACCCTATCTATTGGAGCTGTTTAAAATTAGAGCCTTAATTTGTGGCAGGGTTTTCTTTTGTGGGTGAAAAATGGGGGTACTGCTGTCCCTTTCCGCCCCCTGGCTTTGTTTAATGCACTTCCGCACCATTGGAGGCGCGTCGCTGATGCCAGGAGGGAATCTGCAACTTTCTGTAGACGCAACCACGAAATAAGCTCAGCATCTGCTACTTAATGGTATGTGGGTTTTTGACAAGGAAATAAACATTAACGGATTTCTACCAGCAACCCTGGAAAGCAGCACATCAATTTAGCAGTAGCATAAAAAGCCATGCTTTACTGCATCTATTTATTATTTTCTTCAGGAAGTGGCCACCTAAGATAAGCTTCTAAACTCAGCCATTCATCAGATACGAGATACTACAAAAACTTGGCTGTTTTGCCGATTTGTCTTGTCATTTTTAAAAATAAAAGCAGCACATGATTGCTTTTTCACTATCCCCCCCCAACCCCAACCCCCTACAAATAGAATATAAATGCTGCCAAGATTTACTTTTCTGTTTGAATAAAAGAAAACACTGTTTAGAACTCTCATCAAGTTCTATAATGCGTATATGGACAGGTGAAAGATTCTGAGAGCGCTAGAGCTTCAGATAAGGAAATTCAGCCTAAACAGCAGAATTTTCTGTCTGCTGGCTAAAATCAAGATGTACTGACCCCTGGAGAAACCAGGGTGATCTTGCTGATCATTTTTAAACTGCTTTCCTTAGTTCTTTTAGGTAATAAAAATACTTCTAACACATTCCTCTTCTAATGATTTGGTAGGAAAGTGCCCCTCTCTCAAAATTCACAGAGCCCCTAATGTGCACACAGCTAGACTTCTAATGATTTGGTAGGAAAGTGCCCCTCTCTCAAAATTCACAGAGCCCCTAATGTGCACACAGCTAGACTTCGGTGATCGGAGTGAGTTAGGTGTGGCTTTGTTAGGTCAAATGGATCCCTATTTCCATGACTTGGTATATCTTAATGGGGGGAATTCCGTTTTGGTACCTGGGTAGAATGTTTTCCACCTGTGTTTTGAAATGAGGTTACAAGAGGAGTTATTCTTTAGACCTATGAAGGTAACTAGATTGCAGATTTGGTGACTTTTTTGCTGAAGTACATATTTTTGGTGATTTCTGTAAATGTCATCTTTTTCTAGCTGCATGGTTTTAAAAACAGAGCTAAAATCCTAAAGATTTTCCTTTTCCCAACGTTTTCCTTTTTAAATGCAGATGGAATTTCCCCAGATCAAGGCCTTCTCTACTTTGTCGCCCATTCCGGGATTTACCAAATGGCTTGTGGGACTCCTTTCCTCGCAGTCCAAGGAGACGGGCAGAATCAGTGCCTTCACAGAACATGAGTACCTGGAAATCTCTGATATCACAGGGGATTCCACGACCGAAACCCTGAAGCGCCTCTTAGCAAACAACGAGTGGGTGAGATCCGAAAAGCTGGTCAGAGTTTTGCAACAGCCACTTCTGAGGTTGTGTGCCTGGTATCTGTACGGGGAAAAGCACCGTGGCTACGCCCTTAACCCTGTTGCAAACTTCCACCTTCGGAATGGCGCAGTGCTGTGGCGCTTGAACTGGATGGCTGATGTGAGCCCCCGGGGCATCAACACCTCTTGCGGCCTCATGGTCAACTATCGGTATTTTTTGGATGACACAACTACCAACAGTGCTGCGTACCTCGGAACAAAGCAGATCAAAGCCTCAGAGCAGGTTCTCACCTTGGTGTCTCAGTTTCAGCAGAACAGCAAGCTTTAAAATAAATAAGGTTGCTTTCGAATTGGAGGTTTGTAATACTTTGACTGAATAGGAGGGGATCTTGCTGACCAGCAGGCCTGCTGTGGCCCTGATCTGTTCTCCATGGCTTAACCCGCTTTGCCAGAGAAGAATGGACCTTCATAGCAGAACTGAAAAAACTGGATCAACTCTTCTCTCTAAAGTGGCCAGACCAGTGGTCAGTGTCCTGTGACCTGTGTGTTTGGCTTTCGGTTTTTCCTCCCAATCAATAGACTTCTTTAATCCACGGCTTGAAAAGAGCCATTGAACACCTGGCCGCTCTGACCCACTGAACAGAGAGGGATAGATCAATACCACAGTTCCAAGACAAAAAGGGATGAGCTAGGGAAAATGTTTCGTCCAAATGCACAGACTAGAGAGCATCTTCACTTTCTCCAATAAGACGTTTGTTTTAACAAACCATTTCCCACCGTTTTGTGCTTGCCTTTGATCAGGCTTTTTCTTTGGGCATGACAGAGTATCCCCGGCGAGTTGTTACTGTTCTTAGATGGCATATTGGAAATGCTTGGTGGGGGCTACTTGATCTCTAGGCAGTAGAAGCCTGGGATGAAATGTTTTACCCTTGCGATAACTCTTGTTTGTGATTCCTAAGGTGGAATCAGTAGTACCAAAGAGAAAAACCCATTAAAGAGAACTTGAGGACATTGTTCATGTGCCTTCTGGATAGTGATAAAGTATCACTGGTACTTTCTCCTGGCCACCAGCCATTTGAGCTGAGCAGCGGGTTTGGAGGACCTCATGTTGGCCTTGCACTGAATGTAAACCTTACATGTTTCTAACCTGGGCCATAAAATGCAAGGTATGCCAAGTAAGCACAACATCTTCCTTGCATTTTGCCCACTTTTTAGAGTTCTCATTGAACAACATCGATTCTGTTTCACAGATTCCAGCTTCTTGACAGTGCATTTCAGAACGCACTTCTCTTTTTAAAATACCTACAGATGTTGTCATGTTCAGATTTAAAGTCAAGTAAACATTTGGTGGACCTTCACAAACTGATTTGCACAACCGAGGACTCGCTGAATGATTTTGCCAGGCCCGTTGACTCTGTGAGTCTAAGATAGCCAGGCCCTCAAAGACCTCGCTTTGATATATTATTTCCGTAAGTGATGCATAGCCTGCACTGTTATTAGGCCTCTCTCTCTTTCGTGGCCATAACAGGCAAATGCCTCTTTCTTCACGTCTGCTAGGCTTCCAAAATGTGTGTTTTCTTCCATATTTATTTATTTATTAACTGTATTGTTCTAGCCACTTGGCAACTCTGGCATATCCTGGCCACCACTGTGTAACTGAGATTTACTTTCAGCAATTAGGGTGTTTTTGATTCTGTAACACTACAGGTTGAATATAGTCCATTGTATTGGGATCCAAGGTCCAAATGATAGGTAGACTTTGGAGCATATGTAGCCCAATGTCCCTTGTCTTTTGAGTACTTATTTGGAAACCTTTGCAAGCTGTATATCATGCTTAGATCCATATGACTCTCTGTTTCTTTCTATCCTTACTGCACTACTTTGGTAATTTTTGGGGCGATTATGAACTCTGCCTTCTGTCACTGTATCTTCTGGCTTCATCTTCTCTAAGGATCTCATTGGCTTTTTCCAGTTTTACTCAGTGTTTTGCCCAGCAAGTTTTGGGATTTCCCAAGCTGGCTGGTAGATCTCCTGTGGGTGGATGTGGGGAATTGAGTTACTGTTAACATCTCCATACGTGTTGACAGAAGTTACTTTTGTGTGTTCATTTGTTTGCTTTGAGTTTCTGTTGAAAATTGTTTGCATTCTCTTCGGTTTTCCCCACTGTGCAAAGTCATGTTTTATGCAGTTCATGTCCGAGATGTGATAGGAAAGCTTCAGTCATTTTTTCCTCTTTTTACTTCCAAGCATCTAATATTCATCAACAGACGAAGAGAAACTGATGAGGCTAATTAGATTCTAGTTTTTTTAAAAATTACTGGCAGCTTCTGGTGAGGACCAAAAGCATATCTGGGCAAAATTGTTAAAGGGAAATTAAATCCCTTTGCTCAACTTGATGGGCATGCCAGAAGGCAGTACGTCATGTGCCAGTGTAGTTCTTTGTCAGTTTCCAAAATTATTCTTTCTTGGCTTCAGGCATAACAAAACAAAAAGTGAATAAATAAATCTAGTGTTCCAGGGCACAGCTTTAACTAACTTTCTTCTGGTCTTTTTAACAGGACATGTTAGAATCATAGGAACATAAGAACTGGGCTGCTGGGTCAGTCCTTGGCCAGTTCATCCAGTAGCCTGTTCCCGCCCTAACCAGCTGTTTGCTTACGGAAGCCCAGAAGCAAGATGTGAGCACAGTTTTCCTTGCTCACACTTATCCAGAATATGCTGCAGACCACTGGAACATTGTGTAATTGAGTCCTCTGGGCTTCTTCTAAGCCTCCTACATCAGCTGAGATCATGCACACATTAAGGCTAATAGCCATTAGTATTGCCTTCCATGAATGCATCTAAACCTTTTTTTGAAACCATCAAACTGGTAGCCAACACCATACGAAGGGCCTATTTGCATTTGGCCATATTCTGGAATATATCTTAGGACAGGTTTCCATAGTCTATGCTAATACAGACTCTGGCAGGCCTCCCTTAGGGCGTGCTCTAGCCTGTATTTGCATGTGGACAGCAGGTCTGTATTCCAGGGTATATTCCAGAATAAAGCCAAGAGCGAACAGCCCCCTAGTGAAAGTGAATTACTTAGTTTTTAACTATCCTGTGTCTGTTCTGATTTCTTCTGAGAGTCTGCCTTAAAGGTGGTGAAGAGCTGAAGAATTCAAATAATAATTTCAGCGTATTGCTCATTTAAGACAACTGCTGAACAAGTTCTTTTTAAACTCATTTAATAAAGTTGAATGACCTGTGGTATACATGGATGTGATATGGAACAACTTGCAATTCAACTGTATTGTGTTCCAGAAGAAAAGAGACCAGAGCAGCCTTGGAGCTGCGATCCCAAATAGGTCATCAGGGTTAGGGCATTTAACACAATAGCACAGTTCATCTCTGAGAAGTCCACTTGTGAACATCTTCAACTGTGCCAGTCCTTTAACTGCACCAAAGTGGAACTTCCTTTGTTTTCTTTTTACTCTGAGATGCACTAACAATAAATCGCCACCAAAATGGCAGGAAAGTTCAATTCCCATATATGAACTTGACCAAACCAAAAAAAAAAGTGCAGTGTTGTTCAAAAGAATGAGAAGTGCCTTTTCACCTCATTTTTTTTAAAAAAAGATAACTTGTCTACAAAAGTTTCAGTGTTGCAGCTAAGCCCTGCTGAGGTTGTAGAATCAAAGGTCTTGACTCACCTTGAAGTTGCTTTTCTTCTTTGGTTGCTAAACAAAATAAGCACGCTCCCTTTGGGCCCTATTAAACATGTCTTAAGTCAGCCGCCATCCCATTCTAAAGTTTTTATGTGGTTCAGAAAATCCCCGTTGCTGTACTCCCGCTGAGTTCTCTAAATGGGGTGAGATAATTTGATGGTGCGATGAACAGAATAGTTTATATGACTTCTTAAAATTTGCTGATCTGTGAATAGAGCATCTATAGATCCACTTGCCTTTCCCAGCACTGAATATGAGCTTCAGTTGCTTTAAGCACAGTGCAGGGGCAGAAGCATGCAAGGAACCAATTTTGAGTTTTGTCCCGGTTCAAGAGCCTGGCTGACCATTTTGCCTTCTCATAGAAGACTCCTTACTGAATAAAATGTGGATATGCAAAACGTACAAACTGCAGCAATTATATGGAAGAAATGACGTTGCTTGAACAGAATTTGATGGACAGGAAGACCTAACAGCCCTAGCATTTTTATGTCTCTATGGCATCCTATTGCAGATGTGAATGTAAGCCAGCTGATGAGACCTGAAGCCAGAAGGCAGCCTTTTCTCTCCCCTCAAGCCCTAACTTCATCAACTGACAGGGTCCTCCACAAGATCAGTGGGTTGGAAGGATCAGGGTTTGCTTTCATCCTTGGGTTGCATATCCCCTTCCCAGTTCAAGTCCTCCTTGTCCCGAATCTTGCAAGATTTCTGCTGCCAATGTTGGATGTGAAGGCACCGTTTGCCTTGTCACTTCTGTCAGAATAATGATTAAGGATTGGCATCCGCTCGGGCGCTGTGTTCGTTCAGGAATAAAATGTCATTGTGCGTTACTGTAGGACACAACGCATCTGTAACCGCACATCTTGGCTCATCTCTCTCAATCTGGGTCCCACAGCCTTCACGGTTTGAATAATGTGCTCTTCAGTTTGGGAGGTGAATGGTGGCACTGTGTCCAAATGTAACATCTTGATCAAAGGTTTTATTGCGAGGGGGAAATATTCTTTAGGTTGCAAGGCTGTTCTATTCGAGGTAAAACACTTTCACCCTGGGAGAATTGGCACGGCCCCATACCCATTGCTTCATGGGCTGCTAAAATGTTTGTTTCTTTTGAGCTTGAACAGATCTTGAGCATATGAGAGGTCATTTTCCAGAGTAAAAAGTGAAAAGCACCTTACAAGAGCATCTTATCTGCTTATATTTCTATCCTGTCCTGAATCTGAAGTATACAGTGCCCATAAATTGAACATGGCATAGAACAAGCAGCTTGAAAACATTCTCTCAATCTCTTCTCACAGTTTTTACGCCATGCCTGGCTAGAACCAAAACTCTGGCAGCCGTGCCTCCCTTACCTTTGGTGGGAGGTATAATATCCTTTATTTTGACAAGATCTGTTGCTTTTATTACCCCTTACAATCCTCTGATAATGCCTAAGAAAGAATGACCCAGTTCTCACCTGGCCTACAGAACAGGAAAAGGCTGTAAAACGATTAAGAATAGAAAGCAACAAAGCAGAGACTCAGTACTTGAATATGCCTTACTATCAGAGGATAATGAATTTTACAATTTAGCAGACAAGGACTCAGTAAGGAACATGCCCCCAAGAAAGGAAGAAGAAGAAGAAGGTGCAGCTACCTTAAATATCCTCACCTAACAGAGGTCTTAATAAATCTTTATGAAAGAATAAATAGCATCTATTCTGAATTAGGAAAAAAAAAATCAAACTTGGGCTGTACAACACTTTAGGTAACCAGGAACTCCAGCACTGTCACCAGTACAAGTGCAAAGACAACTTGCTACCTCCTTAAAACCACAGAAACAAGCAAACTCGGCCCAATATAAAAATCCTCGACAATGTGAAATGCATATGCTCCAACTAGCTCCTTGTCAAATAGTCTATAGGAAATAAATAAAAACTGATGGAATAATCGAAACAAAGTATTACTCTCACTGAGCCAGCTTCTACCATAAGAACTGATGGAAACAAAACTCAACTTAGATTCGATTTACTGGCTTCCAGGCACAAATTCCTATAGAATAATCTTACTGTCCTCCAACACATCATGCAAGCTGCTAAGAGCATGGAATATATATTGCATGGAATAAGCAATACATTTGGAATGTATGTAGAAAGGTTGTTTAAAGAATTTTTCATCTACCCCATGTGTTGCATTCGTTTTTAATAAGTTGCAGAGTGGAGATTGCACAGATTCTGCAATGCATCTACAAGCAGTACAGAAAGCAACAAAGGCAAACATCGTCCTAGGATGCGTCAAGAGGAGTATTGAGTCTAGAGCACAAGAAGTAATTATTTCTCTTTACCTTGGTCAGACCTCATCTACAATACTGTGTCCAGTTCTGGGCACCCCAATTTAAAAAAGACATTGACAAACTAGAGCAAGTCCAAAGGAGGGCTATCAAAATGGTTAGTGGTCTGGAAACCATGTCCTACAAAGAAAGGTTGAAGGATCTAGGAATGTTTAGCCTGCAGAAGAGAAGACTGAGAGGAAACATGATCACAATCTTCAAGGATTTGAAGGGCTGTCACAGTGCAGAGGGATTGTCCCTGTTCTCACTTGAACAAGATGGAAGGACTAGAAACAACGGGATGAAACTTCAAGGGAGTTAATACAGATTAGATATTAGGAAAACCTTCCTGACAGTGATGGTGATCAGTCAGTGGAATAGGTTGCCACGGGAGGTAGTGGGTTCTCCTTCACTGGAGGTATTTAAGCAGAGGCTGGACCTACACCTGTCTGAAATGGTTTAAGAAATCCTGCACTGAGCAGGGGGTTGGATTGGATGGCCCTAGAGGTCCCTTCCAACTCTATGATTCTATGGTAATAGGATAGAATAGAATATAAAATTTATATGTATTTATTCTGGTCCACTGCTTCTCAGATACTGTGGAACACGAGTGTTCTGTTGTACTCATAGTATTGGCATGCAAGACTGGTTTTTAAAACTGGTTTTGCTGCCGAAATCTGGATTAAATGTAAGACCTGAAAAATCAGGTCTTACATCCGTCACTTCCCCCTGGATGTGTGCAGAAGCAGGAGGCTTCTGCACACAGCCAGGGGAAGAGACAGATTCCCGGTGGCCGCCATTTTGGGAAGAGCAGAAGCAGGACTGCCTGTTTCCAAAGCCCTTCCCCCGCGTGCCGTCACTGCCGGAAACACTCGGTGACTGACAGCTCCATGCTGCTCTGGGGGTGGCGTTGTCGGTGCGTGAGCCGGAGGACAGATTGGAATGGGTGCTGGTCCTGCTTCTGCACAGCACCTACTCCAATCTGGCCTCCGGAATTCGTCCTCCCCGTGTGTGTGCGGACACACAGGGGGGGGGGGGGGGCTTCCGATCCGTCACAAATAGTGACGGATCTTCAGGAGGGCGGATTGCCGAAAAGCGCATCTATTTAGATCCGCTTTGTGGCGGCAAATGCGGAATGACCCGTTGCTGATTAATGGGGACATCTAGATTTAGGTGGAAACATCTATTGAAGTAAGACTTCGGTGAAGTAAAGTTTGTGGGGTCTACTTTTTAAAACAGAATTTCCCAGCCCCACCGGTAAAGCCAACCTTAGGGAAAAAAAATCGTAAGTGTGTTGAGCGGCTGACAAACACAACAGCCCAATTGGACAAATTAGTGATATACCACAGCCGACGTATCAATGTTGGCTGCTGGCCACTGGGAGAATTGGCATTTTCAAATTTGGTGCTAGAGGAGGCTTTTGAAAGTCCCTCGGACTGCAAGGAGACCAGATCAGTCAGTACTACAGAAAATCAGCCCTGACTGTTACTTAGACCTTCGGGTATAGGGCGGGATAGAAATACAAATAAATAAATAAATAGAAGGACAAATACCGCAGGTGCAGCTCAAACGCTTTGGCCACATAATGAGAAGACAGGACTCACTGGAAAGGACCCTGATGCTGGGAAAGACAGAAGGCAAAAGGAGAAGGGAATGACAAGGATACTCAGAATATTGGAACGCTCAAGTTAAGATAAGACCCATCCACTGAGTCTGAAAGAAGCCTGCGTAGTATGGATGTTGGCAAGCTTTTAAAAAACTTTGTTGAAATTACTTATGACACGTTCAAATTGCTAAGTCTCAGAAAAGATAGGAAAGCCTTTGGGAGCATTTGAAGATTTTAGCAGAGCCTACATTCAACTGCTAAAGAAGGCAAGCCTAGTGTGCTATAATCCTGATAAATTGCAGTCTCTTGAGTGTTGGGATTAGTCGGAAGGAGTGTTTAAGAGGCAACCTGACTGAAGTATATAAAATCATGCATGGTGTAGAAAATAGAGAGAAAAGAATTTCCTCCTATCCCCCACGCAACATTAGAGCAAGGGGTTGCTCTATGAAGCTGATGGGCTGTAGCAGGGATATGCACAAATATTTTCAACATTCAAAATTTGGTCAAATTCGGCTGAATTTGGGCATTTAAACTCGAATGTTACGATATTCGAATGCTAACATGTTTCTGAACATTTGGATGAACAGTTCAGACATTTGTTAGATTGGGGGTGTGGAAAAATGGAGCACCAGTCACATCCATAATGGATCCAGACTGCATTCGACATGGATTGACAGTATATTGAAAGTGGATTCTGGTTGGATTTGACGTTTTCAGAGCACGGATATGTTACGGATATGTATCAGATACGTATTAATTCATTTCAGATATGTATTGGATACGTATTTATTCATGGCTGTTTTTCCACTAGCACTAAGTACCCATTGAAGGACCCATTAAGGACCCATTAGACTTGGAGCAGGGGTGTTTTTCCACTGTCAAAAGTACCCATTTTTGCACCCATTTAGAACCCATTTGGGTGTGAGTTGGATGACCCCATTTCCACTACGGCACCCATTTGGGACCCGATTGTTTCCACTGGCATTGGGGAAATCCAGATCTAATGGGTACATTTTGGCCTTTAATCCGGATTAAAGGGGTCTACAATGGGGTCTTCTGCCAGAAAATCCGGATTAAAGGGAGCCTGTTTCCACTGGAAACAGGTAATGGGGTCCAAAGGAGGCTAGGGGGAGGGGATGCACCTTTGGGACCCCCCCCCCCAACATTGGCTTCGAAGTCACTTCGAAGTTGACTTCACATTCACTTTGAAGTGTCTTTGAAGTCAGCTTTGAAGTCACTTCAAAGCATGAGCTCAGCTTTGAAAGTTGAGGCCATGCTTCGAAGTCACTTTGAAGCTGACTTCGAATTCACTTTGAAATCACTTCAGAGTTGCTTCAAAGACTGCCCCCCCTGCCCCCAAAATACCTGGGGTAATGGACCAACCCCTTGTGGGTCGATCCGGATTCCCCAGATGGGTGCAAAGCTGTTTCCACAGCAGGGGTGTTAGCACCCATTCCTAATGGGTACTACACCTCCTGTGGAAACACATTGGGTGCTTCCCTTAATCCGGATCTACTAGATCCAGATTAAGAAATGTACCCATTCCTTAGATCCACATCTTCTTAGATCCAGATCTAAGGGCTGCAGTAGAAAAACACCCCAAGATGACCCCATTTCCACTCCAGACCCCATTAGACCCGCATTTGTTTCCACCACAGCTAGGAAAATCCAGATCATATGGGTCCTGTAGACCCCATTAAAGGGGCCTACAATGGGGTCTTCAGCCATCAAATCTGGATTATAAGGAGCCTGTTACCACTACAATTGGGCAATGGTATCTAGAGGAGGCTCGGGAGGGCACCATGGGTAGGTGCCCCAAATTCAAAACTTCAAAGTCCTTCGAAGTCCCTCCAAAGTTGCCTTTGGAGATTAGCACAGGCTCTGAAGAGAACCCCTTGTGAGAGCAATGCCGTTGTCAAAGGCTCCAGAGGATCGTCGAAGTTAGCGGGAGATCACTCTGGAGTTTCTATGGACCCGCTCTGGAGGATCTTTGAAGATTCTCTGGAGCGTCTCAATGGAGATTGCACCCCCTGTCCCCCAAAACACCTGGGGTGACAGGCAGACCCCTCATGGGTAGATCGAGATTTGCACATGGGTGCTCTGGCATTTCCACAGCAGGCAGGCTAGCAGCCATTGCTATTGCTTGCTAGACCATCCGTGGAAACACATTGGGTACTTCCCTTAATCCGGATCTACTAGATCTGGATTAAGGGAAATACCCATTCCTTAGATCTGGATCTTCTTAGATCCGGATTAAAGGAGCTCACTGGAAAAAAACATCCCATATAGATATATATTCATTCATATCCGATACGTATTGACTGTTTGTATTGAATAGAATTTTACCACACTCAAAGGCAATCTGTTCATACAAAATGGATTTTTGAACGTTTGATTTGTTTCAAATTGAATGCCAAAAACACATTTGTGCACTGGCTTCTTTGGGCATATATGCATTTCAGGACTGCAAGGTGTGTTTTTAAAATCCAGGTATTTAAACCGGGCTCCTAGCAAAGGCCCTTCTTTTCAAATATACATGGGTACCGCTGATAAATCCTTCATCACGTATATTTATTTCAGAGAAGAGGAAAAAGTGACCATGTGCTCTTCATTTGTGGACCGTGTGTGGGGCAGGCCTATAATGCCGGAGTCACAAATTGCTTTTCATGGCAGCCTTGTAAGTGAAAGTTTTCTGGCTCTTTAAAAACCTGGTCATTTTATTGTCTATTTACATAGTGATTTATATGTAAATCTGCCTCAGTAAAACCTGAAGCAGTTTGCTGCTCCGTTTAGAGCAGAATCAAAAGCGTTCAATACATTTGCATTTTGCTCAGCTTTGGCCCTGACTCGAACCCTTATGTCTGCTTGGTTGCTGCAGAACATTATCTCTCTCCCCAAGTGGATGTTTCACTTCAATGTTTCCCAAAATTAGCAGGAAATGTTTTCATTCTCTTCTCTATAGGACAATGATTACCTCGGCTCTCCCCTCCCCAAGTCTCTCTCCCCCTGGTGAAGGCCAATCCGGAAAATAGCTGGCATCTTATTATTTATTATGACTAAATTTCTGCCCCATTTACTAACCTAACCAAGGTTTCTGAATTACAATAAGACGTGAATGATACGTAGCTCTGCATTTCACACAATGGGAGCCGATGGGTTTTAGGGAAGAATCCTCAGTCTGCCGGTTTAGATAATTTTAAGAAAGGACAAGGGATGAATTTGAAGGAGATCCATCATTCAGTTTCTGTAACAATAGGCAGGCCAGGAGGCCAAGGGCGTATTGCTGGAGCAGGCAACTCATTTGAAACCGATGCGCAAAAGCAGCGGCGGCGCTCAGTTGTGGCCCTCCAGATGTTCCAAGCGGCATCTCCCAGAGGCTGACATGGAGTGATGGCATTGGCCACATCTGGCAGGCTCCCACTGAGCATCCCTGCGGGAGAGGGTAGGACGGCTTGTGAGTTTTTCAGCAGTATGAAAGATTGGCTGGGTGGGGGCAACCTTTGTGAGAGGAAGGAGGGAGGAAGGAAGGAACGGAGACAGGGAGGGAGGAGGAAAGGAGGGAGGGAGGAAAGGAAGGGAGAAGGGATGAAGGGAAGGAGGGAAGGATAGAAGGAGGGAGGAAAGAAAATCAGAGGGAGGGAGGGAGGGAGAAAAGAATTCTCTGAACAGAAGCAATTCGTGACGTGCTCTTTGCATGTGCAGAGTATGTCCCATGTTTTAAAAGTCCAGAAGATAAACTACTTTTTGTGGCCTCAATTAGCCATGGGTGTTCCAACCTGTTTTGATTGTGTGTATGCCCCTTTTTGTTTCATTAGTGTCTCTGTGCCTATATCTATGCATACTGTGTCATGCCGTGATGTGGTCTTCAGACTAATCAACACATTTTATCTATGTATCCCTCCGAAGAGTGCCAGTCACCAGTATCTTCTTATGTGTCGGTCACACACAGAATGGTGGAAACTAATTCAAATCCTAATCAAGGATTTAGGGATCTTATTATTAAACTTGCATGACACTTAGTACTGGAGTTTCCAAAGCAATTCAGCGCATCATGCTGTAGTATACCGTCAGAAAAGCAATGTTTTAGGTAGAAAGGAGCAGTCTAAGAACATGTGAAGCTAAGAGATGAAAATCCAAGGGATCAATGCACCCTAATCACAATATCTGCATTTTATGTGTGTGTATATGTGTGTGGGCATTTCCCCGTCACCTCTTTCCATTATTCCCTGAAATTATCCAATCATTGAAGCTGTTTTTTTTTAATCTTTCTATTCCTTCCCCTCTTCCAAGAATTAAATTATAAATTAATTATTTCTTCCTTGGTTGGTTGTGAAGACTGGATTGTGAGCAGGATTCAACGCATTTGCTGCAGAGAGCGCACTGCTTCAGCAGAGAACATCTGGCGCAACTATTTTTACTCACTCCATTAAGTCTCCTTTTCATTTAGAAACCCATTAAAGTTGCACAATGAAAGGCATGAGGATAAAAAGGCTTTGGAGTTAGGTATCCCAGTGGCTCCTTGGCTGTTGACAAAATTGCCTGGTTTTATTTTCTGTGCCTTTCTGCAGAGACTTGGAGTGAAGGTAAAGCCACAAATTGTACCCCTGGAGTCCTGCTGGACATTGAAGTAAAAACCAGCATCCACAGGCGTGAAATCAGTCCCAAGGTTGGAATGTGAAGTCTTTAAATTTACCTGTGCCTGCCAGGGCAGGTGAGTGCATAAAAACACACACCATGCTGAAAGCTGGTATTGCAGGCTTTCTTTGAGGAAGGAACTTAGTCCATATTTCCATGGCTGCGTTTCCACTCATGTTTTAAAACGATTTGAAAACAATTTATGAATTGCTTGTCCCCATTACTGATTGGCTTCCTGCACTTTCTGAGGAGTAAATCACTAAAAACCGTAGTAATCCCCCCTGCAAAAACAGTTCTAACTCCCCTTTTTTCCTGCTAAAATGCTTTATCTTTATTCCTTTGGGAACGGTACTGGAAAAGCAAGAGGGGAGAGGGGAGGAGTTGGGATTCCCTGCCCTTGGCCAGGTCATCACAGGATTGAACCCATTCGGGAGAGAGGGGTGGGAACCTCAGTTTGCAAAGGGCGGGGAGGAAAAGATTCGCTTTCCCCAATGCATTTTTGAAGTGTTTTCTGTGGGAACAGCAGAATCGGCATTCACTGCAATTTAAAATCAAGGAAGTGGGATTAGCCAGAATACACCTTTGCATCGGGTTTTCTTGTTTCATTTTAAAAAACGTTTTTAAAAGCTCAGGTGGGAACGCACCCCATCACTGTTGTTGTTAGGACGACTGAGTTTGGATAGGGTCCTGTTAGCCGTGCAGTTTTCTTGACAAACCTCCTTCCTGCAAAATGGCTGAATTTTATTTATTTAAACTTAAATCCTACCCAGCATCCTGTTGTGTTCGTGTGGACGACATACAATATTAAAACACCTCAGTTAAAAACACGCTTACCCTCTCCTTACTCTTATCCAGTACATTTTGGACACTACAATTGTTCATTTTACCAGAATAATGATAACCCAGTAAATCGGGCCTATGATCTGGAAGCAATTGTATTGGGAGCAATTAAGAAATAGTTACGGATTTTTGACCCTGTCTGGATGCAGCCTGTGTTTTTGTGAGAACAACGGCCATGAGCATGCTGAGAGTTAGTGCCAGTTTGGACTTGTCGTTAGTGTGCTGGATTCATATCTCGTTGGCACTGGGTTTGATTCCTCACTCTTCCACGAAACCAGCTGGGTGACCTTGGGCTAGTCACATCTCTCTCCTGGGCTTTCACAGCTCCACCTACCTCAGAGGGTGCTTGTTGTGGAGAGAACAGAAGGTTTGTCAGCAGCTTTGAATGCCCTTAAATGGGTGAGAAAAGTGGGGTATAAAAGCCAACTCCTCTTCTTCAAGACCATCTTTACCTTCACCTGTGCCTCAGGTATAGTACATATTAATAGTTCTGATGGAAGGAGAATGAATATTCAGGTAGTTGAGTTTTTTACAATCCAGTCAGATACAAATTTCCATCAACATTTTCACAGATCTCGACAGATCCTACCCAATGTGGCTTTTTGTAAGTTGATTATTCTTGCTAAAAATGTCGTGTTTCTCAAGTATTTTTAGGGCTGCTACCAGTGAAGTAGCTCTAGGGTGCTCCAATGAGGGAAAGTATCAATAAAACACTTTGCTATTGCAAAACTATCAGTAATTTAACTAATGACCTGGAATGGATGAGTTGCAAGTTAAGCACTGAGGGGAGGAACCTTGCTGTGAGCTGTTTGCTGATAGAAAGGGCAGAAATGGTCCTGTAAAAAATAAAATCCATCACATTAAAGGGCTGCCAAAACCCAGCTCTCTTTCTCTTTCTTTTCTTTCCCTCCCTTCATTTTTTACCCCCACCCCCACCCCCAGTAGTGATACTGCAAGAATTCTGGCTTAAAAGTAATTAGTGACCCAAGATCACCTCTGTACTTCTCATGGCTGATTTGATACTTGAATCCCAGTCAACCAGGACCTGAGACGTTTTCGCACGGGGCTGAACGGAACGCGAAAAAGACAGCTGCGGACACGTCATCCGCATTGCCCGAGCGCGGCTTGCGCTCCGACGTGTCCGCAGCTGTCTTTTCCGCGTTCGAAATGTAGAGCACTTTAAAGTGCTCTACATGCGTTCCAACGCGGACGAGCCGCCCGCAGGCGTTCGGGAGGAGAAGCGTTCGCGCCTGCTTCTGTCTCCCGAACAGCTGCGGCCGCCTCCGACGCCGGCGCGGCTTCGACAATCAGCTGTTTGACAATCAGCTGATTATCGATCTGCCTCCGCGGCTGTCTCCGCGCCCCTGGCCGGCATTTGCCGGCTAAGACAGCTCCCGGCGCTTTGAGCATTCGCACACAGACGCTCCGGAACGCGTTTACACGCGTTCTGGCGCGTCTGTGTGTGAACGGGGAAAGCGCCCGGAGCTGTCTTAATCTTTCCGCCTGAACGCGTTCCGTTTGGAACGCGTTGCAGTGCGGAAATGCCTCCAGTCTGAAACTGAGGACTAGACAACGGCAGCTTCATCAAATCAAATCAATTAATTAATCAAGCACTAAAAATAATGTTTTGGCTGGGATCCAAAGAGCTTTTAATCTTGGGATTTGGCCAGAACCAGAATAGAGATAGCTTGCCTGTAGGTAACCAGTTTAGCAGTGTGGATATGCTAAACTATTTTTTCCTTACCTTACCTTAATTTTTTCATCACACTGCTTATTCTCGAAAATAGCCTGTAGCTCTGTACAGTTGTGAAGGACTCTTGATTATCTTTTTGATTTTATTTTTAAATCTTTCTTTAGTCTTTCTCTTTTTTTAACATGTATTTTTGGGAAAGTTTTTACTTCCACTATATGTTCTTTGTTGTCATCTATTTGTACATGTTCCTTGCTGTGACCTGCTGCCCTTGAGGCCTATAGGTGATGGGAGGGATAACATAACATAACAATATAATATAAGTATAATGGTCTGAAATGGTTAGTGGTCTGGAAATCATGCCCTACGAGGAAAAGTTGAAGGATCTAGGAATGTTTAGCCTACAAAAGAGAAGACTAAGAGGAGACATGATCCTGGTCTTCAAGTATCTGAAGGGCTGTCACAGTGGAGAGGGATTGTCCCTATTCTCACTTGCAAAAGATGGGAGGACTAGAAACAACGGTGTGAAACTTTAAAGGAGTCAATACAGATTAGATATTTTAGAAAAACTTCTTGACAGTAAGGGTGATCAGTCAGTGGAATAGGTTGCCCCAGGAGGTGCTGAGCTCTCCTTTGCTGGAGGTCTTCAAACAGAGGCTGGACCTACACCTGTCTGGGATGGTTTAGGAAATCCTGCATTGAGCAGGGGGTTGGACTGGATGACCCTAGAGGTCCCTTCCAACTCTATGATTCTATGGTAATAGGATAGAATAGAATATAAAATGTATATGTATTTATTCTGGTCCAGTGCTTCTCAGATACTGTGGATACTGTGTTCTGTTGTACTCATAGGTAGGGGTGTGCAAAACTTGTTTTGAAATTTCAAAAAGAACCCCACAACCGGGTTGGTAGGCCAGGTGTTTATGAAGGTTAGCGTGCATTTGTTGGAGCTGTGGACAGAGAGTTGCATGCTCACTTGTATTTATATAACTTTCAGAGCCTGGGGGAAGAAATGAGACACAAGACAGATGTGTCACAGGTTGATGCCATCATTGCAAGCTATGCTTATCAGCATTTTGCTCTCCCACCCCCACCCACCCCCCCGGGAGCGGGGGGGGCTTTGGGATGCAAGGTGAGTGCAGGAGACACCTTGCTCGCTCCCGGGATTGCAGCTGATAACAGTGAAGAGAGAGATGTTTTGTCTAGAGAATCCATTGTTACACTAATGTTGTGAACCGTTCTTAGCATCAAGGCAAGCACAAAGGAGGATTTTCTATGTTTTATTTTACCTCTTTCCAGTGTTGTCTCTGCAGTTCTTTTAAAATAGATAGAAAAACTCCCCATATGAATTGACCGGGCAATTTTATCTATTGAGCCATCTCCAAGCATGTCCCTTTTCACAGAATGGGAAGCTTTTTTTCCAAAAGATTTATAGCATTTTTTGTGGAATTATAAGCATGGTCTAGTGTTATCATTGGTGTTATAATGACTTCCGTAGGTGCTGACCGCATGGCAATAGGCTGTTGAGAAGTCCTTATGGTGCTGACGAGTTGCTCATAATACCTGCAATTTTCCGCTCTGCCCACTAAAGTATTAAATTGCCCCTGAATCTGCTTCACTTTAGATAATTATTTTATATAGCACTTTACATATTAAATTCTTCCAACACAATCATTTGAAGTGCTGCTTTTTTTCTTCTCTTTCCGTGCAGGAAATCAGCTGTCACTGGGTCCCAGGTCTTCTTTGGAATGAGAACAGAGAAACCTAAGAGGAGTCCTGCTGGATCGAGTCCAGCATCCTGTCTCACACAATGGCCCACCAGTGGCTTCTGGGTAGAGGCGTGCCAAACTGGTTTGGATGGTTCATGGTTTGCAGTGAGCAAGCTCGTTTGCAAATGTTCACATTGAACCAAATGTCCAGTTATTTGAACATCCAAAATTTGATCAAACCAGACCAGCCCCTCAATTGCAAATGTGAACTATTGTATTCAGTCAAATTGTTTGCCCTTGAAAATGGCTTTTATCAGTTGGATGGTGGTGGTGGATGGTATTTCTTGTTTTCAAACAAGTTCAAAGCGCGACGCTGAACAACCATTTTATAGATTCACCGGTTTGCCATTGAACTAAACAAACTGGTAAATTGAACATGTGGTTTTAGTCCATAAACATCTCAAGCAGAAGACAGAGGCTCTTGGTTCCCTGAAAATGGCCTATAGATGTCCCCTGCCTTTCTCTCCAACCTGGTGTCAGGACCTGAGCATCCATTCTGGTTAAGAACATAAGATGAGCCCTGCTGGATCAGGCCACAGCCCATCTACGTCTCACCCTGTGGGCCACCAGTTGTTTCTGGCCATTCTCTCAATTAGCTGAGTTTTACTAACTAGTTTGGAAATCCAAGTCAGAGCCCAGGAGCTTGGAAGCTGCGTTTCGGTTCAGTCTGTGAAACAACACAAAAAACACCTTCCTCTGAAATTTCCTCTGCGTCCCTTAGGAGCAGCTGAGAAGAAAAAAGAGATAGATGGGGAAATTAAGCAATTCCCCATTTTTCCTCCTCTTGTCAATTTTCTTTTGGCAGTTTCATAATGCTTAGCATATGCCTTATGGCCGCTCTTGTCTCACTTCCTTCCCTTTCTCCCCCTTTCCTCCTCTCTTTGGTTTAGCTTTAATTCATACCTGAGTGTAAAAACGGCATTGCACCACCTGTTCATGTTTTGTTTTCTCAGTGGGGGGACATAATTCTTCTTAATCTACTTAAAGGATTTAAGTGGCATATTAACATTATCCCTTTGGGCCCATGATGCTTTGCCACAGTGGAATGTTTAAAGCATGAGGTAATTTAATGCAGATTCTCTTTGGTGGTTCTAGAACTTGAAACTGTAAGGTAAAGAGATAAGTGAAGACTATTTAGTCAATCCTCATAATCAGACCATCACTTGTTTAATTCACCATCTCCTTCCTTCCTTCTCCCTCCCTTAGTTCTCCCAGCACCCAAAGGTGAATGCATGAGGAAGTGACCCTCCAGTTGCTACCTCGTGCCCTGATGTGGCTTGTCACTTTATGCTTGAGTTTGCTCATCATGATGCCACTTTGCTACCGGCTGGGGCAACTCAAGGGCCTGCTGTGCAATGCACATGAAGGCCAAGGGTGCTCTCCATGTACAGGCACAGGTACTTCTAAGCACAGCCTGGCCTCGTGGCACTGGAGGCAGGGAGGCGCACTGGCACCTGTGGCAAGACAATGGTATGGGAGGCTTCACCCTCCAGCTGTTGCCCTGCCTAGCACACTGTTTTCGACAATGAAGCATTTGTGGGCCTGTGAGCACTTGTGGAATTCTGAGAAAATGTTGCTGTGAATACCGTCCTCAAGATGTCTGGCATGGGACGTGGAAAAGAAAGCTGGATCCAGGGCAATAGTTAAAATATAACCCTGTCTGGGTGGAGAGAGATGTTTTCACCTGGCACTGAGATCCAAAGCCTGGAGGCAACCACCGATAAGGCTTCCTCAAGTGGTGCCACCACCAGCCCTCCCTTACTCCTCTGAGGGTAGCAGAATGACAAGAAGGTCCTCCTCCTTTTATCTGCTGGTGGCTGGGCAGGTCTCTATGGGAGAAGATGCTCCTTCAGGTATTGGGGGCCCAAGCCATTTAGGGCTTTACGTGTGAACATGGACATCTTGAGTTGGTCTTGGTGGAGAATCTCCTGGACAGTTTTCCAGTCTGTTGTGCGCGCATGCTCATTCAGCAGGCTGCTATTTCCTCTTTGCTGATAGCGATGGATACTGAGCCTGCCCTCAGGTGGCCTTGCTCCAGGCTTTCACTTAGCTTCATCCGTTTCCTCCACCTTCTGTCCATCACAGAACAGGGTGTCCCTGTTGCGGAGCTCACACAGCTGGGAATCTCGTGAGTGGGAGCCGCATGGAGTTCTTTTCATGAGGCTCTTGTGGCAAAGAGGCTCGTGGCCCTTTCTGTTTCTGACTGCAGAAGTGAAATGGATCATCAGGTGGGTGCGCTGGGGAAGTGCTAGATAAATGACTCAGCATCAATTAGTGCCAAACTTAAAAGATGAGTGCAGCCTCATTGTTTTCAACAGCTGCACTCATCAGCTCTAAGTGCTTTGCTGATCCCTTCTAATTGGATTACAGGGGATTAGTCTGCCCGAATTTTGGAGGGTGGAGAAGAAGGAGGCTGGTAAACACTTGGAAGGGATGGCAGGTTCTCTCCAGTTTGCTTTGTTCCTTTTGTTGTTGTTGTCTTGGTCAGAAGCCTTATCAAAAAACAACAACTCTCTGGACCAGCACATATTTGCTGTTGTTGGCCAACATTGAGTGTTGGATCCTGCTGAGATGGGAGAGTGGTATTTTAGTTTTTTTTAAAAATCGAGGATGTTTACTGATTTAATTGATGTTTGTAGTTTTCATGAATGTTGTGACCTGCCTCAGGACCATTTAGGGAAGGGAGAGACAAATATATAAATGTATGAATGGGTGAATAACATTCGATATTCGTACAAATTCGGACGTTCGTATATAAGTCGAATGCTATGACATTTGTACATTGACATTCATACCAATACGAATGTTTTGGGACATTTGCACGAAGCTTTGGAACATTTGTGAAATGGGGAGGCGGGAAAGCGGCTGCAACAGTCACATCTGCAACAGATCCAGAGTGAATTCGACATGGCTTGACAGCGGATTCAACGCTTTTAGAGCGGATATGTTATGGGATACATATGGGATACATATCAGATTCAGATACATATCGGATACATATGCGTTCATATCAGATATATGAATTCTTTATGAATCCAATCAATCAATCAATCAATCAATCAATCCAAAGTCTGAACAGTGAGTGCCAGACAAACTAGAGCACAGCAGGATGTCTCCACAAGATGCTAACAGCAAAGGACAAGGGCGAATGATTTAAGTTTCCTATACTCTTCTGCCTTGTACATGTGGCAATTTTAAATGTCTGCAGCCTCATCTTCAAAGGGGGATACAGGCCAGGCCAATGGTAGAAAATCTCCTGTGCAGGGTAAAGGTCCAAAGTTCAGTCCTTAACATTTCCATGCTGCTTCCCTAGGTGCATGGTCTTATCAGCAATGACTTCAGGATACCTGCAGGAAAGAGACTGTAAGGACCTTATGGGAAATCCAGCCACAGTGTCAAAGTCTAATAGCTTCCCCTACTGGCATGTCTGGCAAGGCATAAGCAAGATTGGCTTGCTGGGGAATTTTGGGAGCCAGCTACCTGCACCCAAAGCCGGACAAAGGGTTCCAGATCTCCAGAGGTCCCCCCTTGGGCTGCTCTCATATGCTCCTTTTCACATGCCAGCCAGGGTTGCCACCTGCTGAGATAGATGGACCGGCATTCTGACCATCTGTAGGGCAACGTCATTTATATTTCCTCCTTTTACTGTGTGGAGTATTTTATATCCCGCCACAGTTGCAACGAAATCAGAATGGAAGATGTGGTTGTCGTCACCACCTCCAAGCCGAACTCTGAAGCGTGAGAATATTCTGTGGCCCGCCTTATGGTCACGAATGACAGCTTTCTATATTGAAACAAATTGCTTCAGTGGGGTGGGTAGGAGGGGGAGAGAAAGGGATGGTCCCCCCCCCTTCCACAAGGACTGCAAAGTGCAGAGAAAAAGGTCAACAAACCCCCATCAGTGTTATAGTCCTGAAGCTGATTTCACTTCCCCGGAGTTGCCTTATTCCCCGGGAAAATCTCACAAGGCCAGCCTGGGCTTCTTACAACAGGTCCCTTTGCCATTGATTCCCCTGCAATGCAACGTGTATGTGTGTGTGTGTGAGTGTGTGAGTGTGTGTGCATTGTGTATGGCTGCCCCCCCCCAGATAAAATTAGACATCCTTGCTTTCTACCTCCCTTTCCCCCGACCACATTTCTTCTTCTATAACTCATCCCCAGAGAAAGGTTCACGACTGAAAAATCATTGCTAACTTCATTTTCCGTATTCACTCTGCATTTCTTTCCCAGGGCAATAATAAGGAGTAATGGGCAACACAACTCGCGCGGCTGGCGGAAGGCGGTGAAATGCCTTTCGGTGTTTTCTTATTTGTTGCCATATTTAACTTATTTTAAGGATGCTAATTCGTCTTCCCAGCTTAGCTGTATTTCTCCCCGTTTAGCGATCCTTCCACGTCTTGCTGTGGTGTGTGTTCAGCATTAGGATGTCGTGTTTTTGATTCCTTTTTTCTTCCCAAATGGGAGAAGAAAGGACAGATGGGGGGAGATTCACAACTCTGGTTCTTTGGGGAGGCTTGTAATGTCCATTTACTCAGAAATAAACCTCACTACTTTAGGCTGCAGTGGCTAAGCTTGATTACTGCTGTGCAGAGATGTGGTGTAAAGTCCTTAGTCTGTGCACAGAGTTCTCCCTAGTTCAAAATCGGGCATCTTTTGGAAGAAGGGAATGGCAAACCATTTGTGCGCTGTTGCCAAGAAAACTGCACAAATGTATCTTTGGCTGTATCTTCATGGTGAAGATCCATTCATTTTGTGATGAGATCCACCCTTTTTGCTGCTGGGCTGCTAGACAGGTTTTCATTGGGTAGGGGGAATGTTGCAGAAGGTCAAGCTGAAGATAGGAACTAAAGCTAGGCAAAGGGTTTTACCTTTACCTTTCTCATGAGCTTCAAGGGGGGAACGTTTTGGATGCTACAGAACATCAGCTATGTCCCTAAATGGTCCCTTGATGTCCTCCAATGGAGGTCGCCCCATGTATTGACACAGAGCACCACTGTTGGCTGTATTATCTGCTATGGACAGCTGTGAGTCTGAGTTTCTCCGGAGTAGGTAGACACTCTAGCTCAGACTCCCTCAACCTGGTGTCTTCTGGATACTTTGGGCTTCAGCTCTGGCCAGTTTAGCCAGGGGCTGCATCCGGATCATGGCTACATTGGGGTTTCGATAGGTACCTGTGGCAACCCCATCATAACCTCGCTATATAGGGTTGAAATCCCTATATCCACTTTTGGGAAAGCCCAGCGCTCAGTGCGGATTTTGTTGAAAGAGCACCATGACCTACTTGTCTCGAAGCTTGGCTCATAGGTTCCTTGCTGAAGAAAATGGCCCTGCACACTGTGGTGAAGATGGCCACCACATGTGTTTGGATATTCCGGGTCATTGAAATACCCAAATGTGGCTACTTTGTTATGGCTCTTTACCCACAGTGTTGCCCCACGCTCTGCAAAGCAGGGTAAGAGGAAATAGCAAGATGCAAACAAGCTGTCACATTTGCCCCTTGCCATCGGGAGGCAGCCAAGGGGAACCAAAGTTCCAAAATATCAGAGTTTACACCAGACTCTGCAACTCTGAGCTATGATAGAGCAAATTCCTGAAAACAGGGTTTTAGATTCCATTTCCAGAATTTCCCACAAAGGAAGGCAAAGTCAAACCTCTGCCTTCTAGGAAAGACGAAGAAGAAGAGTTGGCTTTTCTACCCCACTTTTCTCACCCATCTAAGGGGACTCAAAGCGGCTGACAAACTTTCTGTTCTCCCGACAACAGATGCCCAATGAGGTTGGAGGGGCTGTGAGAGCTCAGAAAGAAAGCTGTGACTAGCCCAAGGGCACCCAGCTGGCTTCATGGAAGAGGGCGGAATAAAACTCAGAATACCCAGATAAGATTCTGACTCCCTAATCACTAGGCCAAACTGGCTCACAGACACAGCAATATATGCTGCATCCAGACGTAGCTTACTTCTTCCACTGTATTTGGATATTCTAGACTAAAAGCATGCATATTTCCAGAATATCTGTGTCTTATTCCAGAATATCCAAATATAGTGGAATAAGTAAGCCACGTGTGGATGTAGCCACAGTTACCCAGGATCAAACGCAACTCATGACATCAAAGGGTGTTTTCCCATTGGCAGAAAGTACCCATTTTAGCACCCATTAAGGACTCATTTGGCTGAGAGCCGGATGACCCCATTTCCACCATGGACCCCATTAGGGACACATCTGTTTCCACCACAGCTCGGGAAATCTGGATCATATGGGTCCTTCAGGACCTATAATCTGGATTTCCTGTAGACCCCATACATTGGGGTCTTCAGCCATTAAATCTTGATTATAGGGAGCCTGTTTCCACTGCAATTGGGCAATGGGGTCTAGAGGAGGCTTGGGGGAGGGGGCACCTATGGGGGGTGCCCCAAAATAAAAACTCCAAAGTCATTCTGAAGTTGCCTTTGGAGATTAGCAAATGCTCCGAAGGGGTTTTTCTGCAGAACCCATGCTAATCTCGAAAGGCAACTTCAGAGGGACTTCTGAGCCTTTGCTAATCTCTGAAGGCAACTTCAGAGATTGCACCCCCTGTCCCCCAAACACCTGGGGTGAGAGGCAGACCCCTTGTGGGTCAATCTGCATTTGCCACATGAGTGCTCTGGTGTTTCCACAGCAGGCAGTCTAGCACCCATTGCTACTGGGTGCTAGACCACTTGTGGAAACACATTGGGTACTTCCCTTAATCCGGATCTACTAGATCTGGATTGGATCCACTAGATCCAGATTAAGGGAAGTACCCATTCCTTAGATCTGGATCTTCTTAGATCCGGATTAAAGGAGCACGGTGGAAAAACACTCAAAGGCAATAAGAACCGTCATGGTATAACTAAACAGGATCCCTTCCAAATAGCACTCAGATGTTTGAGATGCAACTTCTCTCCACGGTACTTGAAGCCTGATGGCTCACTCAAATATGGAAATGATCCCTCCACAACACCCTCTGGAATTTAAGCATTTTATCTTTTAAAAAGGGAGAACTTAGCCCATTTTTATGCCGGGTGCAGTGGGGAAAAGAGAGGATATTTAATTTTCTCCCTGAAAAGAAAACGGAATTGGCAGGGTGTTAAAGAGCTGCTCAGTGTTCTTCAGAGGCTGCTTTTGAAACCCTGGAGAGTAAATAACAAGCGAGCATTAAAATATTTGTTTTAAATAATTTTGCTGGTGTCCCTTTAGATTTGAGCAGGAAGCATCACCTGTCAGGCGGTGGCACTTTCTGCAGACGGCCTGTCAGGTGGCAAAGCATATACAGATGCCTGCTTGGCAGAGGAAATGAATTCCGAGACAGGTGGTGTTTCTTGATTATGCAGTGTAATAATTGTAGACCTGTTCTCCAACGTCCTTGACAGTTCACTTTTATATCCGGAATGGCATGCAGATTAACTGATGGCTCTTTGCACCTCGCCTAACAAAAGTTGAATGAAATTGCTAACTAGGAAGGGAGAAGGGCGAGGGAACGACAGTTGGAGCAGGGAAATGCAAGGAATTGTTTTTTAGGGCTGTCTTTGACATGGACTCAAGAAGAAGAAGAAGAGTTGGCTTTTCTACCCCACTTTTCTCACCCATTCAAGAGGACTCAAAGCAGCTGACAAAGCTTCTGTTCTTCTCCCTACAAAAGAACACCCCATGAGGTAGATGGGGCTGAGAGAGCTCAGAAAGAGAGCTGTGACTAGCCCAAGTTTACCCAGCTGGCTTCATGGGGGAGGGCCCAGTCGAACCCAATATTCCCAGATAAGAGTCCGACGCCGTGACCACTAGACCAAACTGGCTAACCAAACTGAAGAAGAGCCAGGTGAACAAACTCAGGGCCCATCCCCATGCTGAAAATATTCCGAAATTATTCCAAGTCCACCTTACGAGCGTCTCCTAATATGGGCTACATGAGAAACATGTTAAAAAAACCCATACTTAGCAAGTGTACTACATGCAAAATAAGGGGCTAGCACGTATTTGTCCTGGGGTTGTGCGGACGTTCCCGGGTTATTTGTTTGTAGAGCAGCTGGCAGGTGAGTATAGGGGCTGTAAAGAGCAGGGAAGATTTCTAAAAACAGCCGCGACAGCCACGTCTGTTTTAAACAGCACTTACATCTATTTTTAAAAATCTTCCCTGCTCTTTACAGCCCCTATACCCACCTGACAGTTGCCCAGCTGATTGCAGGGCAGCTGTCAGGTGGTTGTTTGGGGTAAATCAATTAAGATCTGGAGGGGAGGCCCTTCTGGTGATCCCCCTGCCTTCAATAGCTAGGTGGATGGGCACCCGAGAGAGGGCCTTCTTGGTAGTGGCCCCCAGGCTATGGAATGGTCTCCCCCTCGGGGTGCGTCAGGCCCCTTCTTTGTTCCTATTTAGGAGGGCGGTGAAAACGTTCCTCTTCACGCAGGCCTTTGGTTAAGTGTCCCCCACACTTCCCCCATTGGAAATTACTGTTGCTTTTAACTATTTTTATATTTTTTAAAGCTGCATTTTTAAACTTGTTTCTGGTTTTACGGCTGATATAATTTTTTAAATGTCTGTTTTTAAATGTTGTGAGCCGCCCAGAGACCCTCGGGTATGGGGCAGCATATAAATGTAAATATAAATAAGTAGTAAATAAATTGGTAGCCCCATGGGGACGCAGCCCAAGTCTCTCTGAACCTTCAGCATGGGCCTGTGAGCACTGCGCAAGCACATATGCGTGGAGAAAAAAGAGGACTTAGGAAAGTTATCTTTTAACCTAAAAATTATATATCTATATTGGTAAAGCGTGCACATTCTACTGAAATCCCACTGTTCCTGTGCAAGAGACATTTCCTCTGGATTGATTGGAAAGGCAGCGCTATACTGAATTATCCAGAAAGTGCAAAAGCATTTATTTTTAAATAAAAGGTTTGCTTGGCCTTTGATGGAATTTGATTCTCGGTTTCCCACCCTTTCAATTCTTTTCTCCTGTGTTGCTCTGTGTTGTATTGATTCGTTCTTATTTATACCTTGACAGTTGTGCATAGAAGGAGAATACATTTGTTCATAACGTAGGATATATATACATATATGTGTAGTAACACGTTATGTACTACCCATAGTAAGAAGCTGTATTTTAACTAGTGGCTCTCCCTACCTCCAATGCCTCTTCATTTCCTTCCTCCAACTTTTTTTTAGAGTATTCAATATAATGCTTTTGAGGACTGACAGTAATGTTCATTTGCTAAACTGGGAAATGTACAGCAAAAGAAACCCTGTTTTATGCCGTTTGTTATTGTGGGGCGCCTTGGAGTCACGGCTGGCTTCTGGTTGACTCCGTGGGCACCTCTATGACAGGAATACAAAAGTGGTTTGCCATAGCCCACTTCCAGGTAGAAGCTGTGGCCCTCTGCTTTCCAGGCAGTTTTCTCTGCCACTGAACTACAGCCACTCCCAGACTCCATGGGCGACTCTTCAGATGCTAGGGGGCCCAATGGGCACGTCTACTTCTTCAGATGCTAGGGGGCCCAATGGGCATGTCTACTTCAGATGCAAGGGGGCCCAATGGGCACGTCTACTTCTTCAGATGCAAGGGGGCCCAATGGGCACGTCTACTTCTTCAGATGCTAGGAGGCCCAATGGGCACATCTACTTCTTCAGATGCTAGGGGGCCTAATGGGCACATCTACTTCTTCAGATGCAAGGGGGCCCAATGGGCACGTCTACTTCTTCAGATGCAAGGAGGCCCAATGGGCACGTCTACTTCTTCAGATGCTAGAGGGCCCAATGGGCACGTCTCCTTCAGATGCAAGGGGGCCCAACGGGCACGTCTACTACTTCAGATGCAAGGGGGCCCAACGGGCACGTCTCCTTCAGATGCTAGGGGGCCCAATGGGCATGTCTACTTCTTCAGATGCCAGGGGGCCCAATGGGCACGTCTACTTCTTCAGATGCAAGGGGGCCCAATGGGCACGTCTACTTCTTCAGATGCAAGGGGGCCCAATGGGCACGTCTGCTTCTTCAGATGCTAGGGGGCCCAATGGGCATGTCTGCTTCTTCAGATGCAAGGAGGCCCAATGGGCACGTCTACTTCTTCAGATGCAAGGAGGCCCAATGGGCACGTCTACTTCTTCAGATACTAGGAGGCCCAATGGGCACGTCTACTTCTTCAGATGCTAGGGGGCCCAATGGGCACGTCTACTTCTTCAGATGCAAGGGGGCCCAATGGGCACGTCTACTTCTTCAGATGCTAAGGGGCCCAATGGGCATGTCTACTTCTTCAGATGCAAGGAGGCCCAATGGGCACATCTACTTCTTCAGATGCTAGGAGGCCCAATGGGCACATCTACTTCTTCAGATGCTAGGGGGCCCAATGGGCACGTCTACTCCTTCAGATGCTAGGGGGCCCAACGGGCACGTCTACTTCTTCAGATGCTAGGGCAGTGATGGCAAACCTTTTGGGCTCGGTGTGTCAGAATTCGCAAGAAAACCTAGCTTAACTCGGGTGCTGTGTCACATCTAGAAATATCCATAATTTTGATATTTGTAGCTCTAGTAAAAAAGATATTTTTTATATACATATTTTATTAAAAGCAAAAACAAATAATTCTTTACATTGGTGACTTTTGTTGCTGAATTTCGTTTGCTCAATCTTCAATTGAAAGTTGGTATTTCGTACACTTCAAGAACAAGCAAGCACTACACGCCCAGGTCAGAGGGTGACCATGTGTGTCACCCAAAAGGGCTTGGCGTGTCACCTGTGATATGCGTGTCATAGGTTGGCCATCACTGTGCTAGGGGGCCCAATGGACACGTCTACTTCTTCAGATGCTAGGGGGCCCAATGGGCACGTCTACTCCTTCGGATGCTAGGGGTCCAAATGGGCACATCTACTTCAGATGCTAGGGGGCCGAATGGACCCCCTAGCATCTGAAGCAGTAAATGTGCCTATGAAAGCTCATGCCACCAACCCTTCACTTGTTCAGTCTCCAAGTGCTACTAACTACCTTGCTGGACTTTTCAAATTAGACTTAACATGGCTATTTCTCTGATATTGACCACCAAAATTATGGGCATTTTTTTTACTTATCAGTTGAAGATCTTTAAATTACTCCAAGGATTTTAGACCTGAGGGCCCCCTCCTACCATCTCCTCCTCCTCCTCCTCCTCGAACTCCTTTAAACCAGTCTTTAAAAAACACATACACATGTTCTGGAGTGGCTTATTTTAATGGATGTCTTCAGCCTTTTTATATTTGCCAGTAATGGCCTGATGTCTTCTTCTTATCTTCGGGTGATTCCAGCTCCTGCAGACGGTTTGCTCCCCGCAATCTAATAGATTTTAATGGCTTGCTAGGTGCTTATTCACTTTTAACTTAAACAGCCTGGCCATTTTGTGGAGAATGAGGCTTTAAAAGAGAATTAAGGCTTCTTCTTTATGTAACAGAACTTCACGAGCAGAACCGCCAATGAAATCCAGCACCTAAACAAGCAACTTTAATTGTGGTAGTCTCTCCCTACCCCCCTGTTAATTTTCCCTTCTTCTCTTTCCATACTTCCTGCTCCAGCTGAAATGATCTCTGCAATCTAATGACCTTTCCAGCCCTCAGGGCTTCTGTCCCCAGATGTCTTCGAAACGGTCTTTCCTTTTTCAACAGACACCCTTGACCGTATTCTGATCATGCAAACTGACAGGACCTACCCTTCTCCTTCTGACCATGCTTCTTTAGATTGTAAGCCTGAGGGCAGGGACCTGTCTAAGATTAATATAATATTGTAAGCCGCCCTGAGACCTTTGGGTATAGGGCAGGATAGAAATGCAAATGAATGAATGAATGCTCTGCATGTAAGCAGTTATTTCTGATTCTCCAAAGGGTTTGCAAGAAGCCCTAGTCTGGTTAGATTTGTTAGACAAATTCATTAAATGTCCTGCCCTGTCCTGCCAGTCCAGCGGAGTGTTTCCAATTGCCCAGCAGTCTGGACAGCAACCGGAGCACAGCAGTGTGGACCTTGAGAGCCAGGGGCCAGTTTTAGGGGTGCACTGAGACAGTTCTGGGGATGAGAGCCTCCGGTGCTCCCCTCCTCCCTTCTGCTCCGGGAGGAGAAGCAGGTGCTGCAGAGATCCCAATGTCTTGCCCAGCTGCATCGCGAAGGGCATGGAGCTGGTTCGCCTGCTTAACTCAGCAGCACTCGCTGGACCAGTGTTGCAGACAAAACATTTGTGCAAGCCCTGTCCGTGTTCTTGCCCATGAAACTGACTCTTGGATCTTGCTACGACTCTCTGCCAAACGTCTGGATCCCCTGACTTTGGACTGACCTGACATTGACTTCTCTCAAGCCCCCAGTGGACTGCCGAGAGAGAGAGAGAGAGAGAGAGAGAGAGAGAGAGAGAGAGAGTGTGTTTGCCTCGCTGCCCTCGCCTGCCTGAGATACGACAATAAGCTTCAGTGAAGTCTGGCTGGTGGTGGAAGGTGACAATTGGGAATGGTATGGAAGAAAATTATACGTATCTTGTGCTTAAAATATGGGATTAAAACGGGAGACATACGGGATAATACGGGATGCATATGGATTTTTACGGAAAGCGTACAGATACATATAACAGATACGAATGTTGTCGACATTTGTATCTTTAAATACGGATCTAACATTCGAACATATGGATGCAATGTTATGGATTCGAATTGGATTTTATGACATTCGGATCTTAAATATCCAAATCAAATAGGATTTTATGACATTCGAATCTACTTGGATTCGAATGTCAAAAATACATTCGTTCATATCCCCAATTTATATCCTGTCCTTCAGCTCAAAATTCCAGGGCAGATCATAGCAATAAAAGACAAAAAACGTAGAACAGTCTAAGACATTCATGGAAAGAGAAACTTCTACACGTTTACTGAGTCGAGTGGAAGGCACACTGGGTCAACGTGAAGGCAGCAACTTGCTTGGAATGAAATCTTATTATGCACCACAGAAATTACATCTGGGGTACCTGCCACTGTTTGGGTCTGAGTCCGATTCAATGCTCCCTCCTCCTTTTTGCAAGACACAGAATGGTTGTGCAAGTAGCCGTCGCAAATCTCTGGAATTAAATTCAGGAACCATCAAAGCAACACGGAGCAGATTTGCTCATTTGTTACTTATCCAAGTGATTTTTGAGATACATGAAAGGCAAAACAGCTTCATTTCAGGAGTGTCGTCTCCACTTAGCAAACACTTTATTAAGGATACACATGCAAATAGGAAAACTTGCTACATCTCGTTAAAACCCTTGGCAGATCATTGCTATGCTAATCTAACATCTGAGTGTCAATTCTAATTGCTGAGATATGCTAACGGTTGGCAAAACAGTGCTGCTGTCTGAGAGCAACTCCTAGGAGTTAACTTGAGTTTTCACTAGGGGCAGATTCATGCAAATCCATGGCATGGTGGAATGCTGGGAGCTGTAGTGTAGGAACCCACGACTGCTGCAGTGAACAGGCAGGAAGTGTCTGGTCCCAGTGGGTTTGTTACTAAAGGCAATCAGCCCTGATTGTTTGCTGGAAGGGCAACTATTGAAACTGAAGCTCAGATACTTTGTCTCCATAAGGAGAAGTCAGGATTCATTGCAAAAGATACCATGCAGTTTTCTTGGCAGGGATACGAAAGTGGTTTGCCGTTGCCTGCTTCCGGGGAGAGCCTGGTGACTGAACTGGCAATTTCTGTTTTTCAGGCTGTGCACATTGCTGCTGAGCTACAGCCTCACCCAGACTCCGTGGTCATCTCTAGGCAGTTTTCTTGGCAGAGATACAGAATTGGTTTTCCATTGCTTACCTCTGGGGAGAAACTAGAGATTGAACTGGCAACCATTTACTCTCCAGGCAGTTTGCTCTACTACTGAGCTACAACCACTCCCAGACTCTGAGTCCCCCTGTGCAGCTTTATTGGCAAAGATACAGAAGTGGTTTTCTATTGCCTTCCTCTAGGGAGAGACCGGGGATTGAACCGGCAAGTCTTTCTTTTCCTGGCCGTTTGCTATTCAGCACCATATAAAATACCAACAACAAAAATGGATGCCTGCGTTCATGCTTTTCTATTTTCTCCATAGGCGGAGGGAGGGAGACGGCACTCAATCAAAGCCAAATTGAACAGTAAATTGTAAATTAGCACCCACATTGCAGCAGTACATGAATCATAAAAATAACTTCGAAATATCAAGAAATTTCCAGCTTAGTATTCAGGCAGCGATATTTATAGCTGCAGCTCTCTCATAAACTGGGAGGAATAAAGAAACCCAAGATGTTCATGAGAACAGCCAGACTAATAAAGAGACCATTTGCTAAACTGCCAAATAAGGTACTAATTTCTACATGGAAGAAGTAGTCTCTTGTAAATATGTTTACTATGGATTTCTTTTTTAAAACTGTTAAAACAGTTTGCTTTAATGAACTCTTCCCAGGCGTCCCCTTTCTTCATGCTTTACGTTCTTAATCCTTCAATGGAAGACCAATGTTTTTCAGTCATTGAGGAGTATCCCACTCTTTGTGACCCTTTTCCTAACACTATGGACCAAGCACATCAAGCCGGTTTGATCTTGTGCTTAGAATGTTGGACTCTGATGTGGTCACCTCCTGGTGTGATTCTCTTTCCTCTGTGAAACCAGCTGGGTGACCTTGGCTGAGCCACAGCTCTCTTTCTGAGCTATCACAGCCCCACCGACCACACAGGGTGCCTGTGGTGCAGGGAAGATCAGAAGGTTTGTCAGCTGCTTCGAGTCCTCTTAAAAGAGTGAGAAATGTGGGGTATAAGAGCCAACTCCCTCGCTCTTCTCCTACTGCCTCCAAAGTTTGCCTAAGTTCATGTTCATTGTTCCCATGACCGACCGACCGACCGACCGACGGACCTACCTACCTACCTACCTACCTACCTACCTACCTACCTACCTACCTACCTACCTACCTACCTACCTACCTACCTATCTCTCTGGCTCTCTGGCTCAAATATTTGAAGACATTCAAAATTTGATCAAATTCATCTAAATTTTGACATTCAAATTTGAATCAAATGTCTATACATTTGAATTGAAACATCTGAACAAATTTTGAATTTTTGAATCTATTTGTCCAAATTATTCAGACACATATATGTACGGGTTTGTACATGATGCATACCTGCATGTACGCATCTTTCCTGCATTCATACACAGTGTATGGATCCGCACGAGGTGAAAACAGGTTGCAGACAGGATAACTACGGGATGCATATGGACATGTGTGATGCGCAATGATCTATTTGAATTGAAAATTCAAATGAATTGATTCGAGTTTGCTTAATTCAAAATGAATTTGCGTGACTTTAAATATGTAAAGATTTGAATCGAATTGAACTTTTGGATATTCGATTCAAATTGAATCCCAAAAACTGCTTATTGTGTGACCAAAGTATTTGAGCTCCAGCTTTAATATTTCTCCTTCCTTTACTGTTGACTGATTGGTTCTTCTCACAGTCCAAGAGGATCTCAACAGACTTCTCCATGACCACAGTTCTAAAGCGCTGATTCTTCAGGGCTCAGCCTTCCTTATGGTTCACCTCTCTCACATATACATTTGTTATTGTTCTACACTCAGGTGTGTCTGATGCTTCATGACCCATGGACCACAGCATGCCAGGTCCTTCTGTTCTCCACTACCTCCCAAAGCCTGTCCCCTGTTGTTTGTCCTGAGTAATTTAACAGTGTTCCTTGAGCCTTGAGGCCAGAATCCATTTTTTATGAAGACTGCAAAATCATCCAGTAGCTACACACCACATCTGGGAATCTGCATACATGAAACCACGTTCTGTGTGCCATCGGTGCAAACCCTGTGCCTGAGAGTCCAGCAAGGTAGTTAGTACCACTTGGAGAGTAACAAGAGAAGGGTTGGTGGCCTGAGCTTTCATAGACACGTCTACTTCTTCAGATGCTAGGGGGCCCAATGGGCACGCCTACTTCCTCAGACGCTAGGAGTCCCAATGGGCACGTCTACTTCTTCAGATGATAGGGGACCCAATGGGCACGCCTACTTCCTCAGACGCTAGGAGTCCCAATGGGCACGTCTACTTCTTCAGATGATAGGGGACCCAATGGGCACGCCTACTTCTTCAGATGCTAGGGGGCCCAATGGGCACGCCTACTTCTTCAGATGCTAGGGGGGCCAATGGGCACGTCTACTTCTTCAGATGCTAGGGGGCCCAATGGGCACGCCTACTTCTTCAGACACTAGGAGTCCCAATGGGCACGTCTACTTCTTCAGATGATAGGGGGGCCAATGGGCAGGTCTACTTCTTCAGACGCTAGGGGGCCCAATGGGCACGCCTACTTCTTCAGACACTAGGAGTCCCAATGGGCACGTCTACTTCTTCAGATGATAGGGGACCCAATGGGCACGCCTACTTCCTCAGACACTAGGAGTCCCAATGGGCACGTCTACTTCTTCAGATGCTAGGGGGGCCAATGGGCACGTCTACTTCTTCAGATGCTAGGGGGCCCAATGGGCACGCCTACTTCTTCAGACACTAGGAGTCCCAATGGGCACGTCTACTTCTTCAGATGATAGGGGACCCAATGGGCACGTCTACTTCCTCAGACACTAGGAGTCCCAATGGGCAGGTCTACTTCTTCAGATGCTAGGGGACCCAATGGGCACGTCTACTTCCTCAGACACTAGGAGTCCCAATGAGCACGTCTACTTCTTCAGATGCTAGGGGCCCCAATGGGCACGTCTACTTCCTCAGACACTAGGAGTCCCAATGGTAGGGGGCCCATTGTAGACGTGTCTACAAAAGCTCATGCCACCAACCCTTCTCTTGTTAGTCTCCAAGTGCTACTTACTACCTTGCTGGACTTTTTGAATTAGACTAACGTGGCTATTTCTCTGATATTGACCTCCTGTTCCTGGGAGGTAGTTTACCAGGGTGCCAGCAACATACACAGTGCAAAATTCCGTATTGGCGCTGTGCTGAGGCTGCAAAAAGCAGTAAGGGCTTGAAGGACTCAGAGGTGCACCAAAGCACATTTTTTGACTGTGCTATCGAGAGGGGCTTGTTTTTGGCTCTGTCTGCCCAGCCTGAAGGAAGGATGACAAGTGTTCGGACTCTTTTGGTGATGACCAGCAGATGTCTCTGTTAGACACGCAGATTCAGAAATCCAGCCTTACTGAATTCCCCCACTGTGACTTCGTTCTCTCCCCAGAAGAGGATTTTGGATTTTGGACTCCTTTGCCACTGCTAACCAAGTAAAATGTCCGTCATACGTTTCTGTTTAATGATTTTTGACAATATGGGCATTCGCTTCTCCAGAAACGAGCCCTGCACTTCTTGGTGTAAGGAAATAAGAGGCTTAAAATAAAATTGGGCAGACCATTGCCTGAGATGTGAGCGGTTAGTTTATATCAGGGTTTGCAATCAATGCAAGGCATCGAGAGACAGAATGGAAAATTGTACTGAGAATTATAGAGACTAACAAGTTGGGCTTTGTCATTCCACGGTCACCATGCAGTTTGATTTAACACATTAAGGGGCTTTGCATAAGAACCTAAGAGGAGCCTTATTCGATTAGGACACAGCCTATGAGGTCCAGCATCCCGACTCGCCCAGTGGCCCACCAGTTGCTTCTGAGCATCTCAAGCAGGAGCTTAACGCAAAGCCTTCTTCACCTGCTGTCGAATCCCTTCAAATGACCTTTGGAGGCAGCCAGCCTGTTTCTCTCTCTGCTGCTTGAGATGCCCATGAACAACTGGTGGGACAGGATGATGGATAAGATGGGCTGTGGCTTGATCCAGAAGGGTTCCTCTTACGTTCCCTTATGTTCTTAATGGTAACAGAGGGGAAAGGCAGGATCTGTGAAGAACGCAAACAGCAGGGGCCAGGATAGAAACCAAAGCCTGCATGCATATGACACTTATTCAAATATAATGGAAAAGTGAATGCCGTCTGGATGCTCCTAAAGGCGGAAGCAAAGTGGACACATTCAGGATATTGACTACAAGATAGTGTTTTCATCTTGTACGGATCCGTACAGATGTGTACGGATGTGGGAAAGATGCATACTTAGTAGGGTTGCAGACACTCTGCCCATTTTTTTCCACATGGCATCTGCAACATTACAGAATTCTTCCCCTTCCATTCAGCATCTGATAGCCCCATTCAAGAACATTCAGGTGGCCTAGTTATGACATCTCTATTTAAGAATGACCAGTGCTGGCAAATTTTGATGGGGAGCAGTACATAAGTTTGCAACAGAAGAAAGGAAGCAGATAAACCACTAGAACCTCATTCAGGGTTCTTGCCCACACGCTTTGAAAGCGAAGGGTCTTTAACTGCCGACAGACTTTAAAAGACTGCCGCAAACATAGCAGGATCTGGACTTTTCTTTTTTTTAACGCAAGTGCATTAATTTGCAACTGGTTTAGTGTGGAATGTACACCGCTCGCTCCCAGGTCTGATGATTTGTCAAGGCTCTCTGAAGTTTTCACACCAACAGCACCTTCCAAATTGGATTGGACACAAGTGAGTAAACACCATCAACTTCAAACTGAACGCAGGGAAATGCCGTTCAGGGTAGGGCTTTGGGCATCCGCATTTATGCCTTTCACTTTCCAAGAAACACCTGTGTTGGTCTTGGCTTAACTCCTCCATTGACAGGCAGAATGACGGAATGTGTAATGACGGAAGAGAAGGAATTGGCTGCCTTCATAACCAAGGCGTCCCCTTCTTAAAGGTGCTGCCGACGGTCAGAGTGCAGATAGAAATCAACATCTGGATTTCTTGGGAGAAATGGTTCCCAAATCCTTGTGGTTCCCAATAATCTGAGCTGGATTTGTGAGCCGTCTTAAGCTTCAGAGCGAGAAAACACGCCAGCAAAGTGGCCAGTAGGTGAATTTTCTAAGTTATTTAACGCTGAGGCTGCGTTCCCATTCAGGAAAAAAAATCCATGTACAAACCATTTTCGTAATCCTCCGTTCCCATTCAAATTTTTATTCTCTGACTTTACGAGGACTAAATCGCTAAAATCCGGAGAAAAGAAAACCTCGGGAAAACAGTTCTTGGTCCTCTTTTGGCGGGCAGCCTGCTTTATGTGTTTTTTTCCCAATGGGAACAGTACAGGACTATTTGAGGAGTCCATGCCTTTTGGGCTGTCCCCCCCCCCAATTGTTCTGTCCAAGCCCTGGTGCCGCTGTGGGTGTGGTATTAAATGGGTGGGATTTCCTTCTCAGGAAGGGCAGCCCCCTGGCCTTGCCATCCATCCTGCCCGTTTCCCTCCTGTTTTCTGTATATTGAATGCTGCCCCCCCCCCCAAGCTCCAAGCGTGTACGTGATCTTGGCTTCGGGTGTGTTTTGCGCATGAGCAATGCGCTGTGGGGCAAATATTATTTTGATGCTTTGTCCATCCACATTGCAAGCTTTCCCACCCACCTCTCTGTTCCCTGAATGGGGATTCAAAGAGACCCTTTTCCCCCCCCTTTGTGTGGTGGGTGGTGGTGCCATGCGAGCTCAGGAGGAGTGTGCTGTGACCATCCCAAGGGGGGGGCATGGAATGATCAATCGGTTCCCTATACAGCACCCAAAGGTGGCCCAGGTGGGGACAGGTGGCCACCAGGCGATCCCTCCAGTAAAGCAGAAGAAGAGGGTGGCTTTCTACTCAGGCTGTTCCCTGTATGGGAATTCCAAATGTCCGTCAATGCTTTCTTTTCCCCCATGCCCTAGATTGGGTACCTTTGTGCAGTGGGTGGATGGCAATGCAATTGAAGGCCAGTGGCGAGCCGTGACCAGGCCAAGTTCATGGTGGGAGGTGGAATCTAACCCGGAATTCCCAGATAAGATTCTGGTTGCCAGGACAGTAGGGCAAAATGTACCATGGATAGGGGGCCACTAGGGCTGTGTCCCCATGCAAGTTTTGTCCCCATGTGTTTTGGATTTGGTCTGTGAAAAGTGGATCAAATCCCCCCAAACCGTGCCAGAAGGGTGCCGAATTTGATACCTGAAAAAACAAGTCTCAGCATGGTTTGGGGGACCGTTACGCGTTGCTCAGCGAGCTGGGGGCGCACATGGGGACGGTTGCAGGCTAACGGGGAGGAGATTTGCACTCACGTTATTGGGAGGTGGGGTGGGCTTCCTGTCCCTGCCCTGAAAATCGCAGCCGCTGACTTTTTAAAATGCCAGTCGCAAAGGCAGGCTGGAGAACAGCTTGTTTTCCTAATTTTCTGCCATTTCCATGGAGGTAATTCCAACCTCATTTCAAGAATGCCAAGGCAGGCTGCATGATGGCTTGATTTCTGTTCCATTTACAACCCCCGTTTCCCCGATCTGCACGGCGATCAAAAATAAAGGCTTGATTTTCAGTTGACGGTCATTCTTTTGGTCCCTGGTGGAGCAGAGGTGTGCAAAACTGCTGAAGCTAAACCTCATTGTTTCACATGGGGATGCCACCATTCTCACCCAACCCATACCTGTCCTGCATTGCCGGGAATGTCATGGGGTCACCTAAGATGCGTTCCCGGTCCAGTGCCTGGCCCACTTGGGCAAATTTGGACATTCATATATTAATTGAATGTCCAGACATTTGTACTTTAGTATTTGTATCTATCTATTCCTTTGAGTTATTTGTACAAATAATTTGGACATTCCTGCGTGTACGGATATGTACGCATCGTGTACGTATCCATATGCATCTTGTGCGTATCTGTACGCACCTGTACGGATATGTATGGGATAAAACGGGGTGCAAACAGGATGAAAATGGGATGCATGCAAGATTCATAGCATTGGATAAGTATCGAATATTAATACAAATAGATATGAATGTATTTGTATTGGCTCTAACGTCCAGAGATTCATTTCTCTTTATTTGTACAAATTTGGGTTTTGGAATATTCAATTCATTACAAACTGAATGTCAAAAATTGCATTTGTGCAAACCCCTAAACTGCAGTACGTGAACTGAGTCTGTTTTATCATGAACCAAATGGGAACGGCCAGAATACACACTCGGTTCTGAAGGAAACTCAGTCTGGATTAAAATAGTCCAGTGGGAACACAGCCTGAAAGAAAGCAGCTCGTCATTTTGCTGATGTGCTCTCTCACTCTGAAAGTGGACTGAAGCTGCATTAAACCTTAAGTGTGACCACAGCCTTGTCACTTTGTTGATGTGCACTCTCACTCTGAAAGTGGACTGAAGCTGGATTAAATTTAAGTATGACCGCCACAACCCTTTCAGTTATCTTTGGGTAAGATTTAGCTTTGAGAGTGAAATTTTATTTGAGAGTTAATCACACTGAAGAGCTTCTTTCGCCAGAGAAATTATGTATTTACGCACAATTCTCTAATTGCTTACAGTATGCTTCTTCCTAAAGGTAGCACCTGCTAGGGAGAGAAGCTGTTAATTTAGATATAACAAGATAAACACTGGCATTCGGCATTGTAAAAAGGAGGCAGGCATTTTGTAAGGATGATTCATTAGCAGGACTGTAAAAAAAGGATAAAAACATGAGTGTCTTTGGATAGGACAGAAGCATTCAAAGGCAGAGCAGGGATTCAGTTGCATTGTCAGCTGAGAATTCGGGCCAGGGAGGAGTGAGGAATTGGTTTGTCAACAGAAAAGAGGAGCAGAAGTCAGGAGAAGGGACAAGGCCTTGTTGGTGGTGACTCTGAGGCTGCATCCCCATGGGCTCCAGTTATTTTGCTGCTGAATCTGGGCCTCCGTAATCCGCATTGTATTAATCAAATTAATATGTCCCCATGCTGTTGAGGAGAGCGCGGCTTGAAGGCGAATCCACCTGTCCCCAACCAAAAGAGCTCATGGCTTGAAGCTGCAGCTCCAACTTTAGCAAACGTGCACACGTCGGTATGACAGCAAGCACAGCTCCATTTGATAGTGAGCCTCGTGTTCACATCAGTCTCCCTCTAAAGCCTGCAGCTTGGATTCATTTTCTTATCTTCTGTTCAACAATGCCCTTCTGGTCCCGCACGCCTCCAGCCACTACTGTTAATGGTCTCAAATCCTAGCTTTGAAAACCATAGCTTCTGGCAGAGAACGAATGATCCAGCAATCATGCGTAAAATCTACCCCGTTACCCACGTGTGCCTTGCCGATCGGGCGATCAGGCAAGGGGGGGGCATGCTTTTAGCAGAAGAGACACTCACAGGGCAAATGAGAGCTCATTTCAGCTTAATTTCTTTGCTGCCTTAATTTCTTTCCCCAAGCAGGTACAGCGAAACCCTGCTCGCTAATGCTCTGATTGCCAAATTCCTCCCACAATAACCCGGGAGCATCCCCATGACTAAAGATAATATGTGCTTGTCTCCTAATTTGGAGCGAGAACAGTTGGAAAGGGGGGGGAGGTTGGATGTCGTTGCTCCAGGTGTAGCCCAAGGAGCTCTCCCAGGCAGCCTTGTACTGGTGATTCCTGATGGGTAGCCCAGTTCAAAATTTACCAGAAGCACATGGTAGATTTCAGTCAGTTGACTTCCCTAAACATTGGAACTTTTCTCTCAGAGCGGAGGGGAGCCTCAGGGTTTGAATCCCCCACTTGGCTGTACAGACTCATCAGGTGACCGCGGATCAGTCGTTTTAGCTTCACCTTCTTCCGCAGGGTTGTTATATGAAGATAAGACGGAGAGGAAGATGGAGTCCACCTCCTCAGCCATTTTGGGGGAAAGCGGGGATATAAATGCCATAAAAGAATAAGAAATGGAAGGGGGAATCTAGGTTGCACATGCAGAAGTCCACTGAGGTTCTGTTCCCAAACAGTATATTTTGAGTCCTCACTGTCCCCACAGTTTTAAAAGAATCAGCACTTTTTGTGGACTACAGCTCTCGAAAAGCAGGCTATCTGTACGTGGAAGAAGAAGAGTTGGCTTTTCTACCCCGCTTTTCTCACCTATTTAAGGGGACTCAGGGCATCTGACAAAGCTTTCTATTCCTCTCCCCACAACAGAACACTCTGTGAGAGCTCAGAAGAGAGCTGTGACTAGCCCAAGGTCACCCAGCTGGCTTCATGGAGGAAGAAGAAGAGTTGGATTTTCTACCCCACTTTTCTCACCTGACAAAGCTTTCTATTCTTCTCCCCACACCAGACACCCTGTGAGGTAGGTGGGGCTGTGAGAGCTCAGAAGAGAGCTGTGACTAGCCCAAGGTCACCCAGCTGGCTTCATGGAGGAAGAAGAAGAGTTGGATTTTCTACCCCACTTTTCTCACCTGACAAAGCTTTCTATTCTTCTCCCCACACCAGACACCCTGTGAGGTAGGTGGGGCTGTGAGAGCTCAGAAGAGAGCTGTGACTAGCCCAAGGTCACCCAGCTGGCTTCATGGAGGAGTGCGGAATTGAACCCGGTATTCCCTGGTAAGAGTCCGGCTCCCTAACCACTAGACCAAATTGGCTCAGTGGCTTTCTGAGGATCAGGTCCATTTTATTTTCCACAATGGGAACGGTAAAGTGGACTTTTGGGGGAGGAAACTGTATTTTTAGGGGCATTCTCCCTGTTTCCTGTTATCCATTTATAAGCATTGATTTGCTCTGGCATTCCACCCTTTTCACCGTGTTCTCCACGGCTTGCACAACCTCCCTTCTAAAAAACAATGGAAGGGGAGACCTGGTAGTTTCCTTCTTTGCTAGGGTTTTAGCCCAAGTCCAAGGACGGGTGCAAATCCTGTCAGTGAACTGAGTGGGAGGGTAAGAGTAAGAAGAGGGGAGGAGAGAAAATAGATACTTTTTCTCCATGCAAAGGATGGATACCATTGTCGTTGGGAACAAGGATATTCAAATTCATTTTGTTTTATCAGTAACATGTGGGAACAGCCAGAATGCACACTTGGTCCTAGGTACTTTCAATTTGGATTAACCTCATCCTGTGAGAATGGGGCCTAATAGTGAGACAGGCAAAGCATTGGCCATAGAGGGTTTGAATCCCACTATGGGGCTGGGTTTGAATCCTCACTGGGTGATCTTGGGGGTAGCCTACCCCACAGGGGTGTTGTGAGGATAACATGAGCTTCTGGGTCTCTTTGGAGGAAAAGTGGGATATAAACATTACAAATAAATGAAAGCTCTATGCAGTATTATAAAGTCAGACATACACAATGTCTTTTCTGGCGAGCTGGTGGCAACCACACTGAAGGTTTAATCCACCTTCAGGGCACTTTCAGGGTGAGAGAACGCATCACTCAAGTGATAAACTGCTTTCTAACTCAGAAAATCCACCTTTGGGTTAAAGAATGTGGACAGAAAATGGCTAGTCATTTTGCTGACGTGCTCCTTCACTCTGAAGGTGGCCCTTCTCTGGGCAAATCCCCACAGCAAGCTTATTTCGAATTCAAAACGTTTTCAATCCTCGCAGACCCCACGTCAGGTTGATTTAACACGCTTTCCACGTGTTAAATCGCCCCAAAACATTGTAAATGTTAACCCTCATTTCAACAAGTCTCACTCCGGTTCGTGCGCTTGAAACGTTTTACATTTTTTACTGTGGAAACCCTTCCGTGTTAAAGGATGAGAGTTTCCCTCCCCCAATAGCTTGCTTCCAAAGCAAGCTGTAAAATCCACCCCTTAAAGCTACACTGTAGCGATCGAACCACTTCACACCTGATAACGATCTTGCCATTGAAAGTTCTGACCTTTAAAAAAGGCAAAAGAAAGGAAAGCAGCTGCCGGTTTGGGGAGATGTGTGTTTTAAAGGCTGTGACCGTGACGGGCGAAGGGGGCTTGAGTTGCTGCTGCTGCTGCGTGCCCTGAGCAATGAGGAGAGGAGGGGAAAGAATTGCTGGCTGTCCGCTGCCGCTTTTCTTCCATCCAGGCAAGCAACAGCCACCCAGCCACCCAGCTAGGCTCCATGAAGGGGTCCCTTACCGGTGGCACGTTCACACCAGGAGGAAGAGGACAGGGCTGCCCCGAAAAGCAGTTTTTAAAAAGTAGCCACTGGAGTCCCCCCTTGAGTCACGTAAGTCCTCAGAATCCAGATTGAACGCGATTCTGGCTGAAAGTAATGGGATCAGGCTAATTCGTGTTTGCATCCGGTTCTGTTATTTTAGTTTAGGGAAACTGGATTAAGCTTCTAATGGGGATGCGGCCCTAGTGACAGTGGAAAAACACCCCTATTCTTCTGAATGCCTACTGGTTCTTTCCCCCCTTATAATGCTTTCCACCACGTTCTACAAGAACAGACTCCAAAGATTAAGCCTATTTCCCTATTTCCCCAAGATCTCTTTAAAAAAGAATGTAAAAAGCCATGGATTTCTTCTGTATCCCCACCCCACCCCCACCCCGTCATCTGGTGCAGAGTCTAAGCATCATAATAAGTTGCTTATTTCTGCAAAGACATCAGTGATCTGACTTATGAATTCTTTAATAGTTCACAGGTAGGATGCCATCTATGCCGGCCCTGTGCCTTGTTAGCAGCATCTTTAATTTGTCAATAAAGTTTTCTTCCACCATTCGGCAAGAGGTCCTACCTATTGCCTGTTTGTGTTGACATTTGCAGAGCAAGTAGAGGTCAAAAGCGACAGAAGAAAACATCTTTGCCTTCTTGTTGAAAGAAAGAAAGAAAGAGAAATCCAGTATGGGCAGGCAGCCTTAAGAGGATTGGCAAAGGCAGACAGCAAACAGCAAAGGCTACAGGGAGAAAAGTCTGCAAAGAAAGGTAAAGAGCAGGCGAGAGCAAAAGCACTCCAAAATTCAGATCATTGCAAGGCAATTTGCAGAGCTGGGCAAAGGCAGCGGAATGAGAAATATGTGTGAAGGCAATTATGGTTAACAGGGACTCGGAACAAGTGTGTTCTGGTTAGAAGCGCCACCAGTGTGCTTGGCAGGCGAGGCTGGTTCTGAACTTGAGAAATGCCCTCAAAAGGCATTGCTGGGAATGCCAGCTCTTTGCATTATCTATGTACAAACAGGTGGCCCGTAACGCCTCTTAGATTGCCAGGGAGCGGCCGTGCCAGGCCGTCTCAGTCGTTCTGGGGAATATTTGCTCTCAGATGGCCTCAGAATAAGCTTCCCTGAGCTGGAAAATAAAACATCTGCTTGATTATTGTATGAACTGACTCTAGTAGGAATGCGGAGGGGGGAAAAACGGTTCGGCTCACTTTTGGCCATTGGCTGGCCTGTTTCAATGCTTCTCCTGGCTTTGAATGGGAGACCTTAACAAATGATTTACTTTTCTGGAGCCTGCCTTTCTGCAAAAGGTGAAAGAACCCCCAAACCATCCCATGTAAGATGAGCATCTTCTGATCCTTTTTTTTTTTTTTTTTTTGAAGGAGGGATCCATGATGTTTGCCAAATCTAGTTAAGCAAGATGTGGAGGTTTAACTGTGGGCTTCTATGTGGGGAGAGAAAAAAGAAGTTATCAGAAAACAGCAAAGGAGCAGGCTTAGCAGTGAATGCCAGCAAAACATGAATGGGAAAGAATTAAGCTGCTTCATGCTGTAGCAGGGCTTGAGGACTCCTGGGCAATGCTGAAGCAAAAAGCCTGATGTCCTTCAATGAACGCGCTCACATTGTCCCATTGGCAACCAACTAAAATGAACACAAGCCGCAGATGGACCAGACCTACTTCAAAGGCCTTCACTTTGGGTGCTTCCGCACTGGGTGTAAAAACACATATAAAGACACATTGAAGACACATCTAGAACACATACAGACTTACCTTCCGCACTGGAGACCTCCTTCCTGACCCTTCCTGGCGGCCACTTCTGGCGTGCAAGATCCGTTTCTAAAATGGGTCTCGCCGCCGAAAAACGGATTAAAATGAAGACCTCAAAAATGAGGTCTTCAATCCGTCCCTTCACCTGGATCCGTGAGGAGGCAGGATGCTTTCGCACATGGCCAGGCGAAGGGATGGATGTCCCTGCAGCGGCCATCTTGGGGAGGGCGGAAGCAGGCCGGTTTGCCTCCTTCTGCCCTCCCCCACGCACTGCGCACTGCCAGAAACACGTGGTGACTGGCAGCTGCATGCTCCAGTCCCACGGCTCCGGGGTTGGAGTCAGTGGCGTGGGAGGCCAGATGCCCTTTGGAATGGGTGCTGCGGCTTCCGTGAAGCACCCAGGTGATCTAGCTGCTCAATCTGGCCTCCCCGCACATGTGTGGACGTGCGAGGGCCCTTCAGATCCGTCCGAATAGGGACAGATCCTTGGGAGGTCGGATCAGCGAGAAATGGCTCTTCTTTGAGCCATTTCTTGGCAGCAAATGCAGAAGCACCCTCTGGTTCTAGCCCACCCCAGAGACTTGTGGGTATAGAGTGGGATAAATATATATATTAAAAACTGTTTACCCATGCCTTAGGGGTGGTTAGTTGGTTGTCCATCTCAGTCTTGAATCTCTACCAAAGGTCTTGGTGTCTGAGGTCCTGAACAGTATCTTAGATGTTCCTGGGACTATGCTCTGTTGAAGCCACCCCCCCCACACACACACACATGGTGGTCACTGCACAGGGCTGTTATCTAGGGATGTGGACGAATATTCGTAGGCATTCAAAATTCGATCGAATGTGCCGAATTTTGACATTCAAACTCAGATAGAATGTCCAGAAATTCGAATGTAAACATTTGAATTGAATTTGGAGTTTCGGATCTATTCGTTCAAATTATCTGGACATTTCTATGTGTATGGGTCTGTACATTTGCACAGATCCATATGGGCCGAAAACGGGTTGCATACGAGATAACCATGGGATGCATACGGATGTGTACGGACCTGAGGAAGATGCTACGGGCATCTACGAACGTTGTCGGCATTCGTATGTGCAGATTCAAATCAAAACTTTGAACGAATAGATTCGAATTTGGTAAAAACGAATTGAAACTTGTTAAATTCGAATTTAACAGATTTTAATTGAATAGGATTTTTGGCTATTTGATTTGAATAGAATTTCTATTCCTACTCCTATCTCTACTGGGACCATTTTTGCCTTTAGCTTCCACATCTCTTCTGGTTCTTTCTTCTGATGTTTTCCACTTTCTCATAATGTTTCTTCCTGATGCTCTCATCCCTTGGTAATGCTGCGTCTATTATCACTGCTCCTTCTTCGCCTGTCATGATGTCTTTTTGGATGACCAGTACATGTTTGTTCCACAGGATCTCAGCTCTGTTGTTCTCAGCCATTTTCCTTGTAGAACCCCCCGTTTAGACTTTAGGATGTCCAACCCATACTCGCTGCACATGTTCCTGAACCCAATCCCTGCAATTTGGTTGTGTGGCTCAGTGTTTGCTTTTATGGCCACTATCTGCTGGACTATCAAAAGGGGCATATTTGTACATTTTGTGCCTGGGCCCCCGACTGGTATGGTAGAGCCCTGTTTTTTGGATTTTGCACCTGGTGCTGGTTCTTGCAATGCTAAGATTAGTACTTCAGTGCTGTCTTTCACTTCTGCCTTTTCCAGGTAGCTTTTGGGGATTTCTGGAGCAGAAGGTGAGTTGTCTCAAGGACAGTTCTACTCAGATATTAAAACCTGAGTGGAAGTTATGGGGTGGATGATCAGACACAGGGCTTTCTCTGCAGGTGTGCCATGTTGCATATTACTGTGGGCAGGTCTCAGAATGGTTTGGGGTTGAACTCATTGCCTCTTCTCTTTTGTGCATGTTTCAAGTCAAAGCATATGGTCACCACTTTCAGGCTGCATCCAGATGTTGCTTACTTATTCTTATTCTTCATTTTTTTTAAAAAAAACTATAAATTACACAGGCCGTGGTCACACCTAAGGTTTGATCCAGCTTCAGTCCACTTTCAGAGTGAGAGAATATATCAGCAAAGTAACAAGCTGTTATCTTTCAGTGTTAAATAGCTCAGAAAGTTCCCCTTTGGGATAGATAATGTGGAAAGAAAATTACTGGCCACTTTGCTGATGTGTTCTCTCGCTCCGAAGGTGGACTGAAGCTGGATTAAACCTAAGGTGTGCCAGCAGCCAGAGTGATTACAAAGAGTGGCTCTGCTATTGCTGCCCTGAAGCTGGACTCAGGCTGCATCCAGATGTCGCTTACTTATTCTGCTATATTTGGATATTCTTGAATAAAGCACGGAAGAGACAGGAAGGATCCCATTAAAGGCCATTCTCTGGGATTCAAGAGCAGTAGAAGGTTTTCCCCTTCTCTTCCGCTTGAGATGCTCAGAAGCAATTGGTGGCCCACAGAGTGAGACAGGATGCTGGACTGGGTGAGCTGTGGCTTCATCCACCAGGGCTCCTCTTACGATCTTATTCCATAATATCCAAATATAAAAGAAGTAGTAAGAGACATTTGGATGCAGCCTATGACACATTTATCTTACCACAGAGATAGCTGCCAACTGTTGTGGCTTTGAAGGTGAAGAACATCAGGCCAGGTAAGCAACTGGTGAGATTTCCCCAACCAAAGTGTCTGTACATGGAGCTGTCAACTGGCTGCCACATTCACTATAGATTGTAGGCATTACATGCTCACGCTGTATGTTAATACAGACTACATCACTACAACCAATTTGGTCTAATTCTTATCCGAGAATACCAGGTTTGATTCTGCACTCCTCCATGAAGCCAGCTGGGTGGCCTTGGGTGACTCACAGCTCTTTCTGAGATCTCACAGCCCCACCCACCTCTTCTTCTTCTTCTTCTTCTTCTTCTTCTTCTTCTTCTTCTTCTTCTTCTTCTTCTTCTTCTTCTTCTTCTTCTTCTTCTTCTTCTTCTCCTCCTCCTCCTCCTCCTCCTCCTCCTCCTCCTCCTTCTTGATGATGATGTATTAGCAGGTCATCAGTACCCTCATTGTCTTTGTCTAACCAGTAGTAATGTTTCGACCTATAATTTATCATCGGTGGTTATGAATGATGCAAACACAGACCAAAAGTTCACATTTTTGAAAGCATGTGTGTATATTTAAAGCCAAGGGTAGCTGTGGCCTCTTGTGGTTGCGGCACAAAGCCAGGAAGCAGGAGATCTGGCTTCAAAACACAGACTGTGGAAATTTCCCATCTGTGCCATGTGATTCAAGAGTCTTTAATGTTACCTTCTCTTGCTCAGGGATACTATTTTTAATTTTTCCTGGCGCGTTTCAAACAGGCAACATAGTTCTGTATTTCTATAATTCTCTTTTGATAATTCAGTAAATGCAGGCTGCACCTGCTGTTTCTACAAGTGGTCATTACCCAGAAGAAGGAAGACCTCTGTAAAGGGCGCAGGGACTACTTCAAAGGGACGGCCACACGTGCCCGCCTTCCTCAGATGAAGGGGCATTGTGATTACTACTGCAGCATTTCATAAAAAGGTTCCAGACAGAAACTAGCAAGAGGCTGCAAGAAGAATAGTTTGAAGGATGCAAGCTAAGGCGCATTTACACACAGGAAAGGATTGGGGCCATTTGTTTGGAGTGCTTTAACTACCTTGCTCCAGCCTGTTCCAGATAAGTGCAGTGGGTTCTGTCTACATCACAAGGTTGGGGGTTGCGATCTGTTCTGGGCAGCTAATCTGGAATAGGGGAGGTTCTAGAATCGGGACAGCAGTGGAAGCAGAGGGTTAATAGTAGGGGTGTGAATGGAGCCATTTCCCATGTTCTGTTTGAGTTGAATTGAATGTGGAAAAATTCGGCTCCGGCTGAATACCCCCCCCCCCAGATGTCGGGGTATTGGAGGGGCATGGAACAAATAAACCCTCCCCCACCCCTCCATTCCCACCCCTCCCCCACTCACTTGACCTCCTCGCCTCCTCCTCCTCCTCCCCACCACCACCACTCTTTCTTTCATTGTTCCGGAGGGCCCAGGAAGAGGTTTGGGGTGCCCCCCCCAGGTAACTAGGCACCAGGAGTGCTCTGGTGGCACCCCGGCCCTCTTCCAGGGCCCTCCAGAACCGCAAACAGGCTTTCCGGAAGTTAACTGAAAGGCCTTCTGTTTGCAGTCCTGGGGGGCCCTGGACGAGGCCCGGGGTGCCACCGAAGCAGGTAAGGGTCCCCTGGGGAGGCTGTGTGTGTGTGGGGGGGAGGTTTGGGGGAGGGTGGCCGAGGGAGGGAAGGAGGCCCTGGGGCATCCAGTATCCATAGAAACTTTGACCGAAGCTTCTATGGATACTGGGTTATTCAATTTGTGGACGGATAGTGCCCTATGAATAGGGCCCTATTCAATCTGTCTGAATTTCGAATAGAAGAAGAAGAGTTGGCTTTTCTACCCCACTTTTCTCACCCATTTAAGGGGACTCAAAGCGGCTGACAAACCTTCTGTTCTTCTCCCCACAACAGACACCTTGTGAGGTAGGTGGGGCTGTGAGAGCTCAGAAGAGAGCTGTGACTAGCCCAAGGTCACCCAGCTGGCTTTGTGGGGGAGGGCGGAATTGAACCCGGTATTCCAGATAAGAGTCTGGCTCCCTAACCACTAGACCAAACTGGCATGAATCATTTGTGCACATCCCTAGTTGATCGTGGCACAGATGGGCTTCTCTCTGCTCCGGCATAGGTAGGATTTTATTCACTGCAGCCTTTTCCTTGGGTTTGTTTCTTGCAGCAGAAAGAGACTCAGTGTTGGGAGGATCCACACAGCTGATAGTCCCAATTAGGGAGAGCAAGTCCTCAGAAGAAAATGGAAGTGGACTTTCATGTTCTGACCCTTCTGGGGACAAGATGGCTGCCCATTCAGCTGAAAAATGAGAGGCCAGTTTGCACTTACTCATCAATTAGGGCAGTTCTGGTGAAGAGCATACACACGTCCACCAGGCTGCTACACCCTAGAAGCATGCCCTCCCACCCTAGGGGTGCTCTAATTGTTGATTAGCAACATTAACTACTGTAGAAGTTGACCTTATGCATCCAGCGATTTGACCATTCGCTCTTCTTCTGGTTGCCTGCATGTGGTGGGCAGGGGAGATGCCGTCCGTGCGGAGATGAAGGCGGTGGCCGTGGTCACGATCGATCCTGAGATCGATCCCGTGATTGATTCTTTGATCGATCGTAGGGTTGCAAGAGGTGCGTTTCGTTGGCAACAGAGCAGTGGGTGCTGCATGTTCGATCATGGTTGCTGCCATGATTGGCCACCACACGTTCCTGTGCCTGAACACTCAGCCGATGGCAGGCAATCGCAGCAGTGAGGAGGCGGATCGTCCAGCTTTGGAGGCGGCAGCGCAGGCTGGTAAATGGGTGGACCACTGGCACTTCTGGCTAGTAAGGGACGCTCTGGGTAAGCTTTGCTCCCGGCAAATGCGGATGGTGTGCCTGTACCTGGAGCGTACCAGCCCTAGTTCATGGCAGACTAATGAGGAAAATGCAAATAGGTCCCAGGTGTGATCAGGACCTCAGTCTTGCACGGTACGAGGGACCCATCTTGGTTTCTCAACCAGAGACCCATCTGAACCTCTAACGAAGCTTGAATATTTTCTCGCTCCATGCCAAAAATCTCCTTTTGCAGCCCAGATTATTTCCTCCTAATTATTCCAGATTGCACCTGATCTTTCCTATTGTGTCCTGGCCTCCGTAAACTAGGTCAGTCACTGCTTTCCTATCCATGCAGGTCGTTGGCCAATTAAGGGTCTAAAACAGAGGAAATTTGGGTTGGCCAGGAAGGGGCAAATTTCTGCTGTGCCAACGGCCCAACCGCCAAGCATCTATTTTACATTAGCCAACCTTTGCTCCTTGAAAAGGAAATAATGAGAGGTAGCAGTTCTTACCTCTGTCTAGCCTAGATCCGCTTCCATGGTTGGGGAATCCAGAGGGAAAGCAACTATTCGCTAAGACCAGCCGAGGTGAATAATGAGGACTTGCCCAGCTGGACGTTTCCAACCTGCACATTTGAAGCAAAAATTTTCTTAACTAGCCTGGCTTTGCTTTGGCATGTGGTGCCAGTGTGCAGTACCTTTATTTTACGCTTTGCTAGGTATTTCTTGGAAGGAAAATCACATCCAGTGTGTTCTTACGTGATTTAAAGCTGGCCTGGGGATTTAAACCTGTGGTTCTCCGTGTAAACACTTCAATAAGCCTATTGTATTAGTCAAGAAGCTGGTCTTGTTCCGCAACATGTTCTCACAGAGGTTCAGTCAGATGCCTTTTGGAGCATTACCAGCAAAGTATGGAGCTTTCTTCCCACTCAGGCTCAGCAGCCATTGAATGGTAGTGCTGGAGACGACCACTTTGGCTCTCCAAAGGTTTTTCTGCTACCATCAGGGCCTGCTGGTTTGGACCACAGAAAGACATGGTCTGGACCAGCACTGTCTGCACAATGGTGCTGTCCCAAAACAGACCCTGACCTGGGTTCAAAGGTTCCTAGGTTCATTTCAGTGGAGTGCTTTGGTGTGCCAGCAAAATGTTTCCCTTAGGAGTCCCAAACACAGAGGTGTGTCTTCTGCATGGTTCTGTATTCCGGGCAGGGCCCACTGGTCTACTGGCGATCCACCTCAAGGGCCCCTTCATTTGAATCACTCATCCTTTGCAGATGGAGCAGACCAGTTGTTGCCTGGCCATCAAAGATAAGGTCCTGAAGAAGACTATGAGGGCTTCTGTTACCAAGCTACAGTAAGTACAGAAAAACCCTTAGATAGATGGGTAGGTACATGTGTAGATAGATAGCTCTAGAGGTGCATGCTTGCACACAGACAAGTGTTTTGGGGTGTTTCTTCCTGTCTGACTCAAGAAAACTCAAGATAATGCTAGGCAGCAAAAAAGAAATGAAGCTGGCATGCGACCGCCCAGGTAGGCAGCCATTTTGTGCTTTTGTGTGGCTTTGTGTTTCCATTTGGTTGTTGCTTTTCCAACCCACTGACTTGGCAACATTCATTTCTCTCCCTTGTCACTAGCAATCACAGGAGAGCCAGGCAGAATGCTAGCCGCCTTTGATAACGGGCCAGGCAGTAGCAGTGAGCCACATCACTTAGATGAAAAGGTACCTTGCGTACTTTATTTGTTCTCTGTCAATCTGGTGCCAGGATTTCCCCTGGGGAATTAGAAGGGGAAGCACATTTGCATCAGAAGGTGCTTGTTAAAACAACAACAACAACAAAGAAACATCGCAACCCAGCGCACACAGATCACACACACACACACATACACACACACTCCATTAACCCAATCCTTCTGCCAAATTAGAAATGCCTTAACCACCCCATAATAATGATGGATCTCCTTAAGAGGAAACACTGTTCTCACGGGTGGATCAATGGCATTTAGCACAAGTCCTGATATCTCGCTAGCACTCAACCTCTCATTTATGTGAGTTGTGGCTAGCAAAGTGCCCACCAGTGGGTCAATTGTGCGCATGTTTTTAAGCCATTATGATTAAAGGTGGCTGAGACTAGGGCCATGGTCACGCCACCATTTTAAACCTTCTTCAGTCCATCTTGAGGCCTGACTGCTCACACCTTTTGATTCCTATCCCATTTTTTGTTGTTGTTGTTCTTTCCATCCTACCCTTTGGACTTTTGTGAACAGAAAGTCCACAGATAAATTCGATAGAAAAGAAAAGGTGTGAGCAGTCAGAGCTCAAGATGGACTGAAGGAGGTTTCAAGTGAAGGTATGACCACAGCCTAGGTCAAAAGAGTTATAGGGTGATGGGTATTCCAGGTGATGGCTGGTGACCTCAGGCATATCCAAGAATGCCTAGAACCATAACATGCCAGATGTGGACGCACAGAAGATGCTTTATAGGCTGTCGGTGTGCTGCTGACTATGATTGCCTCCAAACCCATGATCAAACCATAGAACCCTTTGGCACCATATTGGGAATGCCAGGCATAATCTTGGCGTTCCTTGTTTTGACAGGCTGAAAACTTGGTTCTTTGCTATTATGGGGAATCCGGCAATGATGCCAGGTTTCCTGTAATAGCCATGCCAGTCTTCATGCCTACTGAGCTGCTTTCACATTGAGGTTGCTTGGGGCTACTGGAAACTAGAGATGGGTACGAATGTTTTTTTGACATTCTATTCGAATCAAATCAAATTTCCGTGTGCATCCGTACACATCCGTATGCATCCCGTAGTTATCCCGAATGCAACCTGTTTTTCTCCCATATGGATCCTTTCAAATGCATATGAATGCAGGAATGATGCGGATATTCAACTACGCATCATGTACGAACCTGTACACATACAAATGTCTGGATAATTCAGATGAATAGATCTGGTTTGAAATTTGATTCAGATGTTTACATTCAAATTTCGGGACATTCTATTTGAGTTTGAATGTTGCAATTTGGCACATTCGATCGGATTTCGAATGCCTACGGACATTCATGTACATCCCTACTGGAAACAACAAAAAAGGAGGGCACTTGGCTGTCCTCCAGGAGCCCTGCTCAACCTCATTGTGAAAACTGCACCAAGGGAAGCAGATTGGGGAAGCGGCAATTCAAGCCCCATTTGCCTGCTCCAACTCCACAGTCACCATCCCCAGCAGGGTTTCCCTAAAAAAAAAAAAGCACCCTGGCTAGCTGGTTTGCTCTGCTGCTGCTGCCGCCTGGGCGCACACACACTTCAACATGATCTCCCAGTTCCTGCAGCAGCTTCACCCCGAAAAAAGCCCCCTGGCTGGCTGGCTGGCTCACACAGTTGAACATACACACATCTCCCAGTTCCTGCAGCAGTTTTATCTTTTTAAACAGACATAATTGCGGAGGATTGCTCTTTCCTTCATCTTTAGGCTTGCGTGGGTGGGAAAGGAAACATTGTTATCAGGTGTGAAGTGGCTGAATTGTTATAAAGCGGTGATGGCCAACCTATGACACACGTGTCACAGGTGACACGCCAAGCCCTTTTGGGTGACACACATGGTCATCCTGGTACCTGGATGTGTAGTGCTTGCTTGTTCTTGAAGTGTATGAAATACCAACTTTCAATTGAAAATTTAGCAACAAAAGGCACTAATGTAAAGAATTATTTGTTTTTGCTTTTAATAAAATGCATGTGTCTAAAATATAACTTTTTACTAGAACTACAAATACCACAAAATTATGGATATTTCTAGATGTGACACAGCACCCGAGTTAAGCTACATTTTCTTGCGAATTTTGACACACCGAGCTCAAAAGGTTCGCCATCACTGTTATAAAGCAACAGTCTGTTGTATAACGGAATTCTCTAGCATTCCCACAACATGAAGGAAGAAACATTTTAAAAGCAAAAGCGGGAAAAAAAACACTGGACAATTCCAGTGTTTATTTCTTTTTAAAGCCAAATAATCCTCAAAATACCCCTGAAACTGATTGGGGGTGGGAACAACGAGGATCCAAACCATTTTTAAACAGTTTTAAGTGGTAATAGGAACTTGCCTAAAATGTTTTCCTTCAGTGTTAAATAACTCAGAAAATTCCCCTTTGGAACCCAGGTCACTTTGCTGATGTGTTTTCTCGCTTTGAAGGTGGATTGAAGCTGAATTAAACCTTAGGTGCGACCATAGCCTAAATGCTGAGTTTTTGTCAGGGTCTGTATGACCCTGAAATAACGCAGTGTGGATGCCCAAAGGTTGCGGTGATCACAGGTTCCCTGCGCTCGTGGAGCAAACATGCCACCAGAAGTAATTGTAATGGAACTTCAGTAGCACAACATAGTTTCCTGTGTTTGTGAAAATAATCCTGGCCAGGAACATCAAAGCTGGGGGACAAACGTTCCCCAGATTTGTTAATTTTTTTGCAGGGGGTGGAGGCAGGCAAACAGATCCTGTTTTCAGGGGAATTTAACTAGTCCTGGTTTAAAGTCTAGCCCAAAGGAAATCCAAAGCTGGTGATAACAAGAAGGAATGTGTTTTCTTAATCTCTCAGTAAGGTTGGATGCATTTTGCTTTCAAGTGATTACAACTGAAAAATAGCTTAGTCTTTGTATGGAGTAGCAGGAGAAAATACTGTTCATGGAAAATTATGATCAGGGTTAAAGTTGCATTTCCATCTCCATTCTGCTCTGAATCCTGGTCTTTTTGTCCTTCCCTCCCTCCACAGTAACAAAGGAAATAACTACATCAGTAATATTTCTTACATGTCAGCCTTGGCCCCTTTGGGTTAATACATTCTGCAGTCTTGTTGTTTACTTCTCATTAAGCTAAATGTTTTATGCAAATCACCTGACATAAAGCCAGACGACCAATCTAGAAAGGCTGTAATTCCATCTGATGAGTTCATTCAAATGAAATCTGTACTTAATTTCCATAATTATGCTCCCCTATTCTCATAATGTGAACTGATTGCTGCAAAAACACACACCAAAAAAAACACAAAATAGCTCAAATGCATTTAGATTTAAAATATGAAAATGATAAGTCCCTTTGGGCACAACAGTTATGTTTTACAAACAGTTTCTTGGTTTTCTTACTCCTGCTTTTCTCCCCCTCCCCCCACCTAATAATATCTCTTTATTGAAAGCTCTGTTGTGCTAATTTGGAGTCCCATAAAAAGATGTCTGATGTGCTTTTGTCTTAAATTTGAAAAATTAGCAAGTATGTGAGTGTGTGTGCCTGTGTGCACGCACATGTTTGGGTGCACTTTCCAGAATCAAAACATAGACACTGATATTAACTGGGTATTCACTGGAGTTCAGAGAATGCTATCCTTCCAGCTCCATAGTTTAAAGTGAGAACAAACGGAGGAAACTGCTGGTAACAAGTTTTAAGTATTTCCTTGATTAGAAAATCAACCCAATTAAGTTGCTGCAGCTGCTGCACCAGTTGAAATGCAGGAGAGAACCAGTGTGCTTGCTTGTAGACGGACTCAGAAAAGCTGGCAAGAAGGGCAGTTTCTTGGATGCAGGACACTTTAGAAAAGTCGTGCTTCTTTCTTGGTATCATAACCTATTTGTGGGCTGAAAAAGATAAGTCTGAGTTGGCTTCTCTTGTGCTTTATTTCAAACTGGCTGGTTGGCTCTGGCGTAAGGCAGCCATGGGCCTGTTGGGCAGATGAGTGGATGACCTTGGGAGGCATCATGTCAACAGTAGTTTGGTACCTTGTGGTTATTTTTTAATGTACACCAGAAGGAGAACATGATGCTAAGAGTGTGATCAGGCACACTTAAAGAGGTGCCCACCAGGCAAATTTGAGTTTGACTGACCTCACCCCCCACCCCGCATTACCTTTTTCCTGTCCTGAAGAATGGGAGAAGTTGTCTCTTCAACTTTCAGGTTTTCACTACTCTGTCCACTGGGTTGGGCAGGAAACTAAATAAGCAAAGATAGTAGTAGCAAGATAGTAGTAGCACTTGGAGACTAACAAGAGAAGGGTTGGTGGCATGAGCTTTTGTAGACATGTCTACTTCTTCAGATGCTAGGGGGCCCAATGGGCACGTCTCCTTCTTCAGATGTTAGGGGGCCCAATGGTCACGTCTCCTTCTTCAGATGTTAGGGGGCCCAATGGTCACGTCTCCTTCTTCAGATACTAGGGGGCCCAATGGACACGTCTACTTCTTCAGATGCTAGATGGTCCCCCTAGCATCTGAAGAAGTAGATGTGCCTACGAAAGCTCATGCCATTAACCCTTCTTTTGTTAGTCTCCAAGTGCTACTACTGCCTTGCTGGACTTTTCAAATAGACTAACACAGCTCTTTCTCTGATATTGACAAAGATGCAGGGGTTTCTCACTGAGTGGCAGTTAGTAGCAAGCACATATAGTCAGGTTAGATGTTGCCTGACTTGCAAGCAAATATAGACTGCAGTGTGTGGCAATATAAAATAGGTTCTCAGTCTTATATTTAGAAAACTGTTTGACTGTGTTTGTGTGTGTAGGTGGGATGCTTTTGCATAAAGGCATGACTGAAAAAGGCCATATCTGATTGCGCCCCAATTTTAATTTTTTGCTTGCTTTGTCAAGTTGAACGTCAACCTTGGCCCCGCGTGACTGTGGAATGTTCTCACCAGATGATTTTGGTGTCTTTTCTTACATTCCAGACACCGCTGCTATGGCTCTTTTGACAATTCCCACCCGGGAACCAACCAGGCCCTGACCTGTTTTCACTTCGTGAAAGTACTAGCCTCATTTACCTTCAAATACCCCCTCTAATTATGGCCCCTGCTGCTTTGATAGCAACTGGTTATTGAAGATGAATGGATTGTCACTAATTCAATTAGTTTAATTCACTGGAAATGCCTAAGCTCAAATGCTCACCACGAACAAGCGAAAACGAAGAGACTTTCAAGATTGTGCATAGCCCTATGGCTTATTAACTTTGCATGCTAGAGTCAGACCCTTGCAGAAATATTGTCCTTCTGTAACCCATACTCTGTGCATTTTTACAGCTCAAAGAAGCTCTTTGAGAGACGCAAATGGCATTGCTTTCGAACATGGCTGAGAAGCAATCAGCTTCCATTGAGTTAATGTTTCACAGCGGTGGGGGTATTGCTAATGAAACCAACTGATGAGACATGTGATTTATTCAGAAAAGTGGAGGGTCACAGAGGTTTCCTCCATCAGTTGGGGAAAATGACCTAGTATTATAGGGACAATCTCTTTTAGAAACAGTGTCCTGTATTTCCACACATGGTCCATTCCTTCTGCTTGCAGCAGTTTGAATCAGACTGGATGGAGGTTAGGTTTTTTTTGTTTTTTGTTTTAAAAAATCTTCTTTCCTAAAGGATAAAAGATAAAAAATAATTAACGTAAACTAGAAAACTTCCCTCTCTAGCATTTTCAGACTGAACCTCGCTTATGATTCTTTGCTGCTTCTGTTTTCCAGAGCCAACGGAGCAAATTAGAACAGAAAGGACTGGATAGGGAGAAAGTAACTGTGTTTCCTCTGGGAATGCTAGTGAAAAGTGGCTATAAGAGAGCTAAATGAAAATAAATGTGAACGTCCAAATCTTGCAAATGCAGGCCCTGTCCGAAACCTACTTGATACTCGCAGCAGGGTAAGTGTGAACATGGTCGCTGGCAGTGCCCACCTTACCACAGCAACAGCCATGGATGGATGGCCCCACACTCATGCAACCGTCACACAGGCATAGGTGGAAAGGCTGTGCCTAGGACAGTACTAGCCAATCAGGATGCGTGCTGGACGCACGTGCAAAGCGAACTGGGACCCCGCAGCCAGAATCGGCCTAGGTGCATTAAGGTAAGGAGGGGATCGCTTGAGCTCTCCCCAGGGTGTGCTGGGCGGGGGGGCGGGGGTAGGTGAAGCCCCCCTGGCTTCACCTACCCCCGATCCGTGGCTTCTGGGACAAGGGGGAGCCCTGAGATTGGAGGCCCCTGGCTCGCCATGCTTGGCTCCAGAGGAGCCAAGCATGGCGGGCCGGGTGAGGGCCTCCGGAGATCCCGATTGAGGTGGGTGCTGTACTTCTGCACTGCACCCACCTCAAATCCAGATCTAATTCCATCCCACCCTTGTGGGTGCGGATGGAAAGGGTGTTAGTAGATCCGTATCTACTGGATACAGATCTACTTGCCACGGATTTCCGAACTCCGGATCTGAATAGATCTGGATTTCGGAGGTCAGTGCAGAAGCACCCAGGGTGTCCCCATGCAAAGCCCCCAAACTGGGCTACACGTGGAACAAATTGCCCAAATCCGCGGTAAATTAACTCCTGAAGAAAACTGTTTTCGCTATAGTTTGGGAGGCAATCCTGCATTATTTTGGAGGCTTGGGGACGCTCCCGGGTTATTAGGGGAAGAGATTGATTCTCACGTCATTAGCAGGTAGGTTTCATGTCCTGTGCTTGCTGTTCCTATCCTGTGTGTTGGGGATTACAATTGCTGGACATTTTAAAAGATCAAGCAGCATAAAAGAACCGATCACCCCAGTTTGACATGTAAAGATGCAGCTATGAGGGGGGTCATCTGGCCCTTGTTGTCCCACAAGCCTCTTCTTGCAACCCTTATTCCACCCCCACTCCCTGATTGCCAGCAAGCAGCTTCTGAAGTTAGAGGCAGTTTAGCGGAGGAGCTCTTCTCTGCTAGACTGCCTCTAAACACTGTACTGGCTTTGGTTAGCTTTTTAGCTGGCAAACTTCAGCAGCTGTTTGTCAGGGGTTGGACTAAAATGTAGGTGTGAACACAAAAGACACTCCACTGCTAGGATTATTAGGATAGATTTGAAGGAAGGAAAGAAGGAAGGAAAATATCTTTCATCTTTGGAAGTGTGACAATAAGCTTGTTCTCTACTCTGTGTTCCCTAAAACCCATTCAGTAGCTTTGCCAACATTTGTCTCCAAAGATTATGGACACATTCCGATGGATTTTGAGATTACACTTCTTGATGCTGAGTGTCTTAACAAAGCATCATACAGAGATCACAAAACATACACATTGTAGGCCGCATCCCCATTACAACCTTATTTTGGTTTCAAACCGTTTTCAATCCTCACAGACCCCACGTCAGTTTGGCTTAACACGCTTTCCGCGTGTTAAATCGCCCCAAAGCGTTGTAAATGTTAATCCTCATTTCAACAGGTCTCACTCCTGTTCGTGCGCTTGAAACGTTTTACATTTTTTACTGTGGGAACCGTTCCGTGTTAAGGGATGAGAATCCGTGTTTAGGGTTTCCCTCCCCCTATAGCTTGCTTCCAAAGATAGTGATTTTGCTGTAATTTCATTGAAGAAATCCACCCCTCAAAACAGCCACTATAAAAATCCACTCCTTAAAGCTACACTGTAGCGATCTACCCACTTCACACCTTATAACAATGTTGCAATTTTGCACAATTCTAGCTCTTTGAAAGTTCTGACCTTTAGAAAGGGAAAAGAAAGTAAAGCAGCTGGAGGTTCTGTTTTAAAGGCTGTGGCTATGAAGGGGGCTTGAGTTGCCGCTGCTGCTGTGTGCCCTGGGAAATGGGGAGAGGAGGGGAAAGAATCACTGGCTGCCTGCTGCCATTTTTCTTCCAGGCAAGCAGCAGCCACCCAGCCACCCAGCTAGGTCCCTGAAGGGGTCCCTTATGGGTGGCGCTTTCATGCCAGGAGAAAGAGGGCAGGGCAGCCCCAAAAAGCGGCTTTTAAAAAGTAGCCACTTGAGTCCCCGCTTGAGCCACGTATGCCACGTACGATCCTCAGAATCCGGATCGAACGCGATTAAGCTGAAAGTAATGGGAGCAGGCAAATTTGTGTTTGCATCCGGTTCTATTATTTCGGTTTAGGGAAACTGGATTAAGCTTATAATGGGGATGCAGCTGTAAATTTCTTCCTCCCTAACCTATTACTTTGATGTTCCTTTTCCCCTCCTTTACCCAGATCCCACCATTCCTGTCAAATGACATGTCTGCAGAGAATTCACACAATGCCACTCCAAGCAACCGGAGTGCTGCTTACATTTTTATGTTTTAGGATGCATTCTTTTATCATAAATTAATTAACTGAAAAGAAGAGTGGTGACGGTGAGGAAGAGATCAAGAAGTGTGAGGAAGAGATCAAGAAGTGTGAGGAAGAGATCAAGAAGTGTGCTTTCATAATATATTTGAAAGATGAAATGAGCAGGAACATCCAGAATCCAGGTAAGGCCTGGGAGCATGATGCATGTATTTTTGGAGTGAAGAAGAAGAGTTGGCTTTTGTATCCTGCTTTTCTCACCCATTTAAGGGGACTCAAAGCAGCTGACAAACCTTCTGTTCTCCTCCCCTCAACAGTCACCCTGTGACATTGGTGGGGCTTTGAGAGCTCAGAAAGAAAGATATAACTAACCCAAGGTCATCCAGCTGGCTTCATGGAGGAGAGTAGAATCTATCCTGGTGACTACGAGATCTGAGTCCAGCGCTCTAACCACAAGAGCAAACTGATGATTTGTCTAGTTTTTGATACTGGTAGATGTTCTAGTTTTTTACATAGATAACCTAAGGTGCAGCCCCAGTTTCTGTCCCTTAATCCTACTGGTTCTAGGCAACAAAGGTCATGAGATGTCCATTTCCTTTCCAGCTGCAAACTTTTCATCTTCCCTTGGTTGGATTTGTGCTTTGTTTCTTAAATACTATTTAATACCTCTTGGCTTGCATTGCTTATTACTTTCCTCTGGCAATCTACAGTCAAAAGGAGAACTTTCCTTTCCTGCAGTTCATCTATTTTACAATGTCCTTAGTCCTAACATGCTGTGTTACCCATTCTCAGAAATGGTGTACAATAGTTCTCTGTAGCTGGCTGGGCAAGTGAGAATGCTGGCCTAAAGTGGTCCAACACAGCTCCAAAATGAACATTCATTTTTCCCTTTGTAAAACCATTCAGGGTGAAAACTGACTTGGTTTCCATGCTATTGTGCTGGGATTTTATACATGCTCGCTTTCATTGCTGATGTCCCTTCGTGAGCTTATTACTGGAATGGGAGAAGAATTTAATGCAATCCCCAATTTTGCAGAGATAAACCCCACTTTTTACTCCATATCCCTCCTCCAGGTCAATTACACTTTGAATTTATAAAACACCCTTCCTTCCTTCCTTCCTTCCTTCCTTCCTTCCTTCCTTCCTTCCTTCCTTCCTTCCTTCCTTCCTTCCTTCCTTCCTTCCTTCCTTCCTTCCTTCCTTCCTTCCTTCCTTCCTTCCTTCCTTCCTTCCTTCCTTCCTTCCTTCCTTCCTTCCTTCCTTCTGTAAGAACATAATAGGAGTCCTGCTGGATCTGGCCACAGGCCATCTAGTCCAGCATCCTGTCCCACACAGTGGCCCACCAATTGCCCATGGGCATCTCAAACGGAAACAAGGGCAAACCTTCTCCTGCCCTCAAATCCCAGCAAATGTCCTTAGAGGCCTCCTGCCAGTCCCTACCTCCCAGCCTGAAAGATGTATTTAAGCATCTATTCTAGTAACCATTCCTACTTCCTTCCTTCCTTTCTCTCTTTCTCTCTCTCTCTCTTTCTTTCTTTCTCTCTCTCTCAGAGGATAGTAAATGCAAGATCAGAAGCACTGGCCCACTTTGAGTGTTTAAAATTAGCACACTTATACCAAATCTTTTCCTCCCCACCATTGCTTTGATGGGCTCTTCTTGGGAATATTATTATCTACTTGACATTGTAAAGTGTGAGTCTCAAAGTCTCATGCCTCTACAAGAGTGAGATAATAAGAGAGATAATAATTGCAGGTCAAAAGGCTGCATTATTTCTGATAGACCTCCCATATGCTGCTTTGCAGCATGCCTTTTTACAGATGGGCTCTTTTGGGTGCAAAGAGGGTAGCCGAGCTGCAGCTGATATTTCCAGGACAGCTTGCACAGTGACATGCTAATCATTTAGCAGAATGAAGAAAATTCAACATACTATCCCACGTAACACAAATACAAAGTTTGTTGTCTTTACTCCTTTTAGCAAGTGTTGCTGAAAAAGACCATAGCGAGGGGACCTTTATTCCCTGGGGGTGATATTTCAGTGGGGGAAGATTCTCTGGACTCAGGAAACAGCCCAGAAGTTGCTCATTTTCTGTCTTTGGGAAAGCAGGAGTAAATGTTCCGCAGAAAGTCCATGTGGCAGGGGAGTGGAAAAAATACACTCGTGGTGTGATCAGACAGGGTTTTTACAGTCATCTCAGATTGAATGTCCATAATTTCAAATTTAAAAATCCAAACAAATTTTGAATTTCAGATCTATTCATTTGAATTATCCCGACATTCGCATGGGTAAGAGTCATACATGATGTGTAGTTGCACATACTCATCTTTCCCGCATCTCTATGCATTTGTATGAATCCGTACAGGACAAAAATGGGTTGCATATGGGATAACTATGGGGCGTGTACAGATCCGCACAGGATGCGTAATGATGCGTGTGGCCACATACAAATATTGTCGACATTCGTAAGTGCAAATTCAAATAGAAAATTCAAATGAGTGGATTTGAATTAGCTTAATTTGCATTGAATTGGGTTAAATTCAGATTTTAAAGATTTGAATCAAATTTAATTTTTGAATATCTGATTCGGATCGAACTCCAAAAATTGCGTTTGTGCACACCCCTGTAAGTATCCATAGCATTTTACAGTTTAAGATAAAAACAAGCAACGTAGTAAATCCTGCCAATGGCTTACAATCTAATGAAAAGATAAAAATAATTAACATTAATAGTAAAATAAGTCTAATACTGTAAAATCATGAAAATTAAGATAAAACATCGAAAGCTTGAAAAGAAAGAAGCATTTTAAGTTTGCACTTAAAATCAGTAAGAAAGGAGGGTGAATGCAGGTGAAGAGGGAGACGATTCCAAAGGTAGGGGGCAGCTAGTGAAAAAAACGGGTTACATAGGATGAGATCCTAGTTGAACAAGGCAGTGAGAACTCCTTGGCCCGTTCCCATTATAAGCTTAATTTAGTTTCCCTAAACACAAATAACAGAACTGTATGCAAATGCAAATTTGCCTGATCCCATTACTTTCAGCCAGAATTGCGTTCAATCCAGAATCTGAGGACGTACGTGACTCAAGGGGGGACTCAAGTGGCTACTTTTTAAAAGCCGCTTTTCGGGGCTGCCCTGTCCTCTTCCTCCTGCTGTGAACGTGCCACCCATAAGGGACCCCTTCAGGGAGCCTAACTGGGTGGCTGGGTGGCTGCTGCATGCCTGGATGGAGGAAAAACGGCAGTGGGCACCCAGCGATTCTTTCCCCTCCTTTCCCAATTGCCCAGGGCACGCAGCAGCAGCGGCAACTCAAGCCCTTTCACCCGTCACCGTCACAGCCTTTAAAACATTCACACATCTCCCAGGACCTGCAGCTGCTTTCCTTTCTTTTCCCTTTTTTAAAAGTCAGAACTTTCACAAAATTGCAACGTTGTTATCAGGTGTGAAGTGGTTGGATTGCTACAGTGTAGCAGCTGCTTTAAGGGGTGGATTTTTACAGCTTGCTTTGGAAGCAAGCTATTGGGGGAGGGAAACTCTCATCCCTTAACACGGAAGGGTTCCCACAGTAAAAAATGTAAAGCGTTTCAAGCGCACAAACCGGAGTGAGACCTGCTGAAATGAGGATTAACATTTACAACGCATTGGGGCGATTTAACATGCGGAAAGCGTGTTAAGCCAACCTGACATGGGAACTGTGAGGATTGAAAATGGTTTGAAACTGAAACAAGCTTATAATGGGAACGCGGCCTGATATTCATCAGCCTAGACCAAGGTGGTGTACAAAACATAGAATTGGGTTAGAAGAGAATTTCACCATTCTCAAAGCTACTTCTGGTTTGGCAGCATTAATGTTCTAAATGGCTGAAAATAAGGAAGACCTTTATATAGGTATATAAATAAAAGAAAAAGAGTGAGATGATTCCGGCTAAAAATGTTATGATGCTGGTTTAAGAAGGAATCTCTGCAGTGTTGGCAAGCAGCGGAAATAGACTGATGCGTCCTCGCCGGATGGATTTTGTATCGGAAGGTCTCTATCCTGTTGCACCCATTAAGGGGAATTGTTGAATTGTTGTCCTCGGTGGGAAGAGGAAGATAAGATTTTTGTCAAGGTGGGACAGCGTGGCTCAGCAAACGCCATCACTGTTCCTGTTCCACATCTATTTCACACTTTGATTCACGAAGAATAGAATCCCTGAACAATTTTTGTTGATTTGCAGTCTCCTAACTCTGCCTTTGTCCTTGAACTTAAAGCCAAGAACTGAATCGATAGACCTTCTTAGAAAAGCAAAGCAAAGCAAAATGCAAACTTTCATGGTTTTTGTATCTTAGGAAAGTGATTATTTTTTTTAAAAAAGTTGTTTTAGGATATTACCACAGTTATTATGGTCCACAATATGTAATGCCAGATGCTAAGGAACTAAATTTAATGATAAAACCACTGAAGTGCAAGTGTCTGTTATGGGAAAAACCCCAATTATTTTTCATGCCAGTCATTCATTTTATTTGATATTGTTCAGCTTGCGTCTTTCTTTTTTTACATGTTATTATTTTACAGAACATTTTGACCTACTCTGGGCCCATCTGGTGAAGAGCAAGACACAAAGGTTTAAAAAGAAAGAAAGAAGGGTGCATTAATATTGTGTTGTTGTTGTTGTTTTCATTTATTTTTAAAGCTGATTCGCAAAAAGGGGGAGAAGGGGGTGAAAGAGGCACTCAGAAGGAGCATCTGGGTTGACTCTAGTATATGTTAGGAAGCTGTCTCCAAGGGCACAGTCCATATTCTCTCTTAGTGGTCTGGTAAGGTATAGCAATACCACACCAGGCCAGTGAAGATCCAGCAAAGTGGTGGCCATTTGCACTACAGGCGCTAAAGTAGTGTGAATCAATAATCTTGGACTGCGCAGATCACTGAAGCAACATCTGGCTGAGAGGCTGGATGTTGCCAAGGTGATCCAGCAGCTGCATGCAACTGAGCGACTGCAGCTGCGCACCCACACCCCAATCCAGCTGCTTCTGGACTCTTCTTTAGCAGTTCACATCTGGACCGCTCCAGGGAGGGGTTATCCCACTCCGGGGTATCTGTAGCTCAGGAACACCATGGACAGACCTCAGCTGTGCGATGACAGAATGGGTCCAGCTCATAAGCGCAAAAAGACCCATAAAGTAGAAGGGAAAGGACATTTCTTGAACATCACTTTTAGGAATAGCAGCTGCCTAAGTACAGGCTGCTGGAAAATGGCCTCTCATCCGTCCCAACCGTGGGCCTATCTTGTTAAATTCAAGAGTGTTGGCTAGTCTTCATAAAGCCATTCCTGATAGATTGTGAAGCAAAGGCAAACGAGACGAACCTTCTCTTCTTCTATTTTTGAAGATGAAATAATCCTAAATCATTAGCCTTATCTGACTTGTAAGATGGCAAAGGTTGACCGTGGTTTTAATAAAGGCTTCACGCCGAGAGCTAAATGCAATCTTTTTCTGTCTTATGTTTTCTGAATGCCCTGGATGTTTGCTTTTTGCTACTTCCCTTTTTGTTTCATTTTTAAAAACTAAATTAAAATACGAGGCCATCAAATGGAACCCTCTCTAAAGCTATTGTTTTGTGTAGCGGTTCAAAGACCGCTTGAGGGCACATGTCTGCCTTCGATCAGGGTGAAACTGTGGCTGTTTGAACATGAATCTTTTACAAGGGAATGGAAATGGCAAGTGAAAATAGTACAAAGGATACAAGAGTTAGAGAATCGGCTTCCGGTTCCAGTTATGACAATATCTCCATGTCAAATGGCCCCATGCAGGGGTAAGTGGGTTATTAGTTCTTGAGTAATCATTGGGAAATACCGCAGACCTTTCAGAAAAAGAGCTGATGAAGGCCCATCTAGTCCAGCATACAAAGGCTACAGCTTCATCCAGACACCCCTTCCTTGAATCCGCATTACTTGGTTAACCTCAAGGTGTTAACTTTGACTTATAAGGCCCTAAATGACTTGGGCCCCAAATATCTAAAGGAACGCCTTCTCCGATATCGACTTGCTCGTGCCTTAAGATCTGGAGGGGAGGCCCTCCTGGTTGTCCCACCACCCTCAGCAACAAAATGGTTGGGCACCCCGGAGAGGGCCTTTTCAGTGGTGGCCCCTAGGCTATGGAATAATCTTCTCCTTGGAGTGCGTCACGCCCCTTCCTTATATATATTTAGGAACGCGGTGAAGACCCACCTTTTTGCCCTGGCCTTTGGCTAAATGGAGATACCTTTTCCCTTCCCACTTGTAGCCGTTATTAGTTATTTGCAGACACCATAGTTTTAAAATAGATTGTTTATTGTTTTAATGTATTGGATTTGAAATGTTGTTACCCGCCCTGAGACCTTCGGGTATAGGGCAGGATAGAAATATAAACAAACAAACAAACAAATAAATAAATAATAGCAGGGCACGATCAAAACACCATTCTTCTTGCACATGTTCTTCCAGAAGATGATCTTTAGCAGTGTAAAAGGTAGAACCGCTGGGGGTTCACCACCTGCATTTTGGCTGTGGCCACACGTTCACCTTAAACCTTCTTGGACGTGTCCCCATGCACGTTTTGTCTGCTACGAAAACGGGTTTGGCAAGGGGTGTCCGTATGCATTTTAGATTTGGCCTGATTTCCGCCGACCAAATTGCCCAAACCCGTGCCAAACCAGGTCCAAATTTGGTACCCAGAAAAACAACTCTGGACACAGTTTTGGCGCATGGGGACAGTCCTGGACTTTGGCTGACAGGAAAGTGGCTTGAGTTTACTTCAGGAGTAAAGCCAAGCCTCTTTGCCGTCAGCAGATCGGGAAGAGGGGGTGCAGTGCCTTGAATGTTCTCTCCAGTTTCTGATGAATTTGAGGCCTTGTCCAGACTGGGCAACCTTATTGTCTCCCTGGAAAAGAGAGAAATCTGAAGCCTCTGCATCCCCGTACTCCCTTTCCCTGCTTTTACTCCCCTTTCGAGGCAAGCAAGCATATTGCTTGGGAAAGGGAGTAAAATCAGCCTGTGTTATGGGGAATGGCATGGGGACACCTGAGATTTGGTCTCAGTCTGCACCTGGTCCCATGAGAGCCCAATCGGTGCCCAAACAGTGCCAAATGGCTTGCATGGGGATGCGGCCCTTCAGTCCACCTTCAGCTCTGGCTGCTCGCACCTTTTCATTTCTATCTGTTTTATTTGTGGACTTTCCCTTCAGAAAAGTCTAAATGGAGGGTGGAAAACCTGCAAATAAAATAGATAGGAATGAAGAGGTGTGAGTGGTCAAACCTGGAGATGGACTGAAGGTTTAAAGTGAAGGTGTGACCGTGGCCTTTGCTGGCCATTCTTGCTTCCATCATGAAATACTTGATCTGTTTAACAAACTACGGCAAGGTTGAATGTTTCTTGTGCCTTTAGCCATACCTTGGTCAGGTTTTCCAGGAAGACTGGAAGTAGATTACACTTCTTTGGCTGTCCTTCTAATGAGCTGCTGCCCGAAAGGATATGTCACCTACCCCATCACGGAACACCCAAAATCCTTAAAGCTATTTTGCAGATAATTGACATATTATAAAGCTTTAGCCTAGTTCAAAATTGATTCCTTCAGTGCCGTCTTGCACATGTCAATACCATTAATTTTGCAAATACCTGGGGCCTCATATTTTCATTAGCAAGATGTCCATGGCCTGTTCTTTTACCACGCTGGCTTTATGTTATCCTATTTGAAATCATTGATTCCTTGGAATATACATTAACAGTGCTATTCTCACCCTGTTAGCCACATCTCCTCGCTGTTCATCAACACATCTTTAATCAAGGGTGCATCTTTCAAGGTATTTTCCAAGTTCAGTTAGAAGTCAAGGAATCTGCATTTCTGGCCTCTGTCACACATTTGTTTTTGATTGAGTTCTTTGGCCATGATTTGAAAATGGTGCCTGGAGTCTCTTTGCTCCCATTCCCTGGACAATCCCCATTTTTTCAGCCAACCAACCAACCAAAAAAAAAAAAAAAAAAAAAGAAAGAAAGAAAAAAAAGAGGAAAGCCTTAAATGATTTATGCTTAGATTCATCCATTACTCAGCAAGGTCAATTTCATCTTACAGGAGAAGCTGAAATGCAGAAAGAACCTTAGGGAAGGAACACTGGCCATAGATAGCCATAGAATCTTTGCTACTAGAAAAGCCTGCTAGAGAAAGATGTCGATCCCTCACTAACTGGAAAACTGGATTGATCAAGTGTTCCAGCAGCCTCAGTTTCCTTCCCTCTTTCAAGCTGGGGAAGAGGCAGAGATGTGACTGAATACTTAGGAGAAGTTTTTCCCCTTCTGGTCTTCTCTAGTTTCTGATGAATTTGCGGCCTCGTCCAGACTGGGCAAATTTGGGCCGCGGTCACACGTAAGGCTTAATCTGGCTTCAGTCCACTTTCAGAGTGAGAGAATAGATCAGCAAAGTGACAAGCTGTTTTCTTTCAGTGTTAAATAACTCAAAAGATTCACCCTCGGGATAGATAATGTGGAAAGAAAAATGCCTGGGCTAAATCCTTCTGAGAAGTGAATGCTTGTAAATTTGCCTTGTTCCTAGGTCTCCATTTCCATTTCTCTGATCTAGGGTGTTTTTCCACTCTCATTAGAAGTACCCATTAAGTACCCATTAATGGGTACAAAAATGCCATTTAGTACCCATTATGTACCCTAGTCTGGCCCCTGAAGTTGTCCTTATGGGGTGTTTTTCCACAGTCTAGGGGCCACCACTGAAAATGCTCTCTCCCAGGTATCCACCAGCCTCATTACTGAAGGTGGTGGGACAACCAGGAGGGCATCTTCTTCAGATCTTAAGGCACGGGCAGGATGGTATGGGAGAAGGCGTTCCTTTTGATAGCAATAAAAGGTTTTTTTCCCTCTCCTCTTGTGGGGGGAACACACACATTCATGGTAATGTTCTTCCGGCTGTCCTTTTGTGTGTGCCTAGTTTCTTAAGAACTTAAAAACTATTTCAAGGAGAAAAAGAAACATAACTGAGAGTTTGATTAAAAGAGGGCAATCCAGTCGGAACGATTTAGACAAAAGAAAGAGGAAGAGGGAGAAGTTTTCAAAATCTGTTGAAGAGCAATGGGGTACAAATGAGGCAATTTGTCCGGGGACATCTCCCCACATCTCCTGCCCCCATATCAAGTCTGCAAAAAGTCAGAAACGGCTTGGGGATCCATTTCTCCTGTCCTTCCATTAAAGGGTCTCGTATGATTGCATCGTCTGCAAAGTATGTGAAAATAATGGACGTTATTCAGACTTAGCACCACTTAAAAAGATATAAACCACCAGGGGGTTAATAGCATTGGAGAAATTCTTGCCTTGTGTAGTCTGGAGATGTTTGCTTTCTCTCTCTATTGTCTCTAGTCTAAATCCCAAAGAGGAATCTTCATATAGTTGCTGAAATAGAAATGCATGTCTAATTCAGACTGGATGGAACGTGGCCCTTACTAACTTGCTGGTTTTCTCTCCAATCACCTACTCTTGCTATTGAGGGAGGTAAAATAGGAGAGAAGCAGATTGTTTTTTTTTTAGGGTTACAAGTGTGTGTGTGTGTGTGTGTGTGTGGAATAAGTCAGGCTTCTTTATTAAAGACATCCAGGCTGCATTCACACCTAAGTTTTAATTCAGCTTCAGTTCACTTTCAGAGTGAGATAATGCATTGACAAAGTGACAAGCTGTTTGCTTTTGGCATTATCTAGCTCAGAAAATCCACTCTTTGCTGTTGTGTTGCCTCACTCTGAAAGTGTGCTGAACCAGGGTTCTGCACAGGTGTTCTGCACAGGTGCATGCCGCTGACCAATCACAGGTCACGGCATGCGCAGGAGCACAACACCTCAGACTGAACTAGCAAGCCCTGCCAGTTTGCCAGTCCGGTCTCTGGTGGGGACCAGGTAAGTCGTGTGTGCACGTCTGCGAGGAGACGCGTGGCCCTGGGTGAGTGGGGGCCCAGTAGGGGCCTCCATGGGGCGCAGCCACCACGATTGAGGCCACTGCACCCTGTGGAGGCTGAACGCCGGCCAGACCCCGGCTGCCTGCCATTGGGTTGATCGCAACCCAATGGCAGCAGCGGGTGACGGGGACTCCAGCCCATGTGTTGGCCTTTTCGGGCTAGGACATGTGGGGATGGATTCCCCATTCGCACGTAGGCTGGTAATGGACGCATGGAAACGCGTCCTTTACCTGCCTAGGTGTGAATGGGGAGTCCATCCCCCCGTGTCCTAGCCTTACCGCACTACAGCCATTTGGCCGTAGTGCAAAAAGGCCTCTGGTGCCACGTTGGCTGCCGGAACTTCTAGATGGATGCCCTGTGGTCCATCACACTGCCCTGGGCGGGGGGGGGGGTCTCTGGATTTTCTATTAGGGTTTGCATTCTTAACTGTTCTTGTTACAAGGCAGCGAGGCTTTTTTGCTTCCATAGCAGAGTGAGAATTTGAATTGAGGGCTTCCTGGGCCATTTCTACACTAGCAGGAGCTGAACCCCAAGCAAAGCAGTTACCAACTGGAACAGTCCAGCCACCTCAGAAAAAGGCTGTCCATATGTGGTCCGCCTGTTCTGGGACAAGCCCTGCTCAGCTCCAAGGTCACCTGAGGTTCAGAGATTGTTGTGAGGGCTCTGATGATCAGCAATGAAAGTCTCTGGCCTTGAAGCCCTAGACTAGAGGGACCCCACTTTGGCAGCACAGTTTGGTGCAACACCAAGATGGATGCCTTGCTAAACTGGCCCCCAGAAATGTGTGCCCTTCTACAAGCATCCCTGAACTGTGCTTGTGGCCCCTGGGCATGCTAAAATGTGGACCATAAAATTAATGTCTGTGCAAAGTGCAACAATCCCAAGAATGCTTTGTTCTGAATATCCAAAAATAGCGGAATACATAAGTGATGCCTGAAGTTCATGCTCCAGAGCATGAAAAGACTCACTAGAGCCAGCTAGAACCAAATTCCCAGAATCCTTGGAGGCAGAATCTGGCCAACTGAACCTTTATCATGGCCGCCCTTAACTGCAGGTGATGCCTTGGTTATAGACAGAGAAAGTCTGCAGAAAAGCATAATACACTGTTACCGTACTTGAAGGAAGGAGAATGTGTGGAAAAGTAAACAAATTTTAGTACAGATAACTTATCTCTGTCAATGCAATGTTGCTTTAAGGCGGTAGCCTAATACATCCCTAGCTAACTGGAAAGGTGTTATTGGATATAGTTCTCATCACCTCCAGGAAGAACAACCATAGTTTGAGGCTGATAGGATTTGTGCTACAAAACATCTGAAATGCATTGTATTACTCACTGCTTTGCAGCCTAACCAAACTCACAGGGTTATTAAAGGGATGAAATGGAGGCACAGAGAATAAGTGCTTACTGCCTCGGGCCCTTTTGAAGAAATGTGGGACATAAAACACCAAGACATAAATAAATGTTGGTACAGGTAGTGCTTGATAGCAAAACCCAACTGAACTCACAGTAAATTACTTTTGAGTAGACTTGCCTGCTGCTAAATTCCTCTGTCCTTAGCAGGACAGGAAGGCAACGATTTTTGCTTGAGATCCAGCAGCATTTTGCCTAAAGTGACATTTGCGCTAAATTGGAAGGCCAACGCTTGGACCCAACATGTTGGAAATTTCAAATACCAAAGTTCCAACCTACCAGCGTTGAAGGTCAAATGCAGGTTGAAAGGGAGAACACTTTATTGTAGCAGAATTGGAAGGCTGGCTTCTTCATCAAGTGAAAGGTAGATGATTAATGGACTAATTAATCCTTAACCTGTAGACAACCCCAAGGCCTATTTTTAAGATGAATTATGGGAGACAGGAATAGAGTAGTACAAGGCCACAGCTCCTGATGGCATCCATTGCTTGTCAGTGGTGACAGTGTTTGCAACAGCAGATGTAACTTGGCTGAAATTAGAGAGAAAAGGACTAAACTGGGAGTTTTATTTAGAATCAAGGTGGGGCTCGTGGACTTTATTAATTTAGTTCAAGCACTGCTACAATAAGGTTTCACAAATGCACTTTAGTAATGAAATCTAGAAAACTCTACAATGATCCTGTTACTAGTCTAAGGATGTAATAGCTAGGTCCTCAAGTTTTCTCATTAGCTAGCAGATCCATAAAACCTTAGAGGTTGTCCACAAATTAACTAGTTTTCCTGAGAAATGTAGACATTACAACAACAGAATGTCTTCAGACACAAAAGGAGCCCTGCTGGATCAGATCACCACCCATGTAATCCACCACAGTGGCCCACCAGCTGTTTCTGGGCATCTCCAACCTGGAGATGGCAACTAGGCTATCCATCCCAGTAGCCATTGATACACTTGTTCTCCATCGATTTATCTAATCCTTTTTTAAAGCTATCCTGGTGGGCTTCAGTCACCAGGTCTTCTGGTAATAGACTCCATAGACCAATGACTCTCTGGGTAAAAAACACACATGTCTCCTTGCCCATCCTAACTCTTCTGACTATGAGCTTCATAGGGCACCCCATGGTTCTAAGATGAGAGATTTTTCTCCATCCACCTTTTCCACACTATCACGTGATTTTATACACTTCAGTCAGCTCACTCTTAAACATCATCTTTCAAGGCTGAAGCATCCTATACATTGCAGCCTGATTTCTTAAGTGTGGTGTTCCAGCCCCTTGATCATCCTGGTTGCCCTTTTCTGACCCCCTTTCCCCCCAAGTTCTACGATATCGTTCCTGAGGTATGGTGACCAGAACTGTACAAAATATTCAAGTTCTGCCTGGAAGTCCTCACATAATGGTACCACTGGGATCACCGAAACCAGGAAATCTCATACTTCTTTGAGAGGTTTGGGAAATGATATCTGAACAGACCCCCACTAATGCAGGTATTTGATAATGCTCTCAGTGAAAGCTCCTGGTGGCATCTTCAAGCGTGACTTTCCTCTCAAAGGCAACTGGAATCTGGCTCCTGAGAGGGAGAGCTGTATGTTGTTTCAGGTTTTTACAGAAATGAGTTATGAGGACAGGTTGGAGGATGGGGAGAAACCCTTCACCTTGGCAAAAAAGGGGGAATAAGTGGATCTAATTAAAGAGCTCCAACTCTATAATGGTAGCACTAATGTCAGCATTATTCATAACTTGATGCAGAAAAATGTGACAAAAGAACACAAATGGAATTCAAATTAAAATGAAGACACAAGGGAGCATCTTCTTCTCTCTGAAAGTTATAAGTGTTTGGAACTAAATACCTGGTGAGGTTTTGGAGGTGAAGGAACCAAGGGTGAAGCCAGGAAAGTGTTCATTTCAGCAGTGTTGGGACAGAATGTTAATGTGGGTGAGCTTGCTGGAGCTGCTGACAGGTGCTTGATTTCTGAAATAAAAAGATGCAGGAACAGAGAGAAGGTTGGTTTGAAGGACCAAAGTCCTTCAGATCGGTTGAAATCTTTGGCATTATCTGAACGGGCCTGTTGGTGACCCAATGATCAGACCCCTCGCTTACTCCTGGCAAGGGAACATCATGCATTTTATATCGTCTCCGAAGGTTTTGTGCAGTGTTCCTGAAATATTCAGACCTTGTGGAGAAGAAAAAAAAAACCAAGGTACCTTCCCACACTTGCTAAATCACTGAAAATAAATAATTTACTGGAGTTTGTTCATAAAATGCCAACGTGGGTATTGGGGGTGGGTGGGAAAAGGCAGGAAGCTTTTGTTATAGCCACTGAGCCATGGTTTCAAAGTAATCGCTTCCTCTACGTGCTGCTGGTTCCGCCTAGGGTGGCGTCATAGACTTCTGAGTTTGATCGTAAGTGCAGAAGGAAGCTTTAACAGGGCAGGCGCAGGAGACCTCCCTTCCTGTCACATTGTTCCCCTGCTGGCTCCCTTGGTTTATTTTGGAACACGTGGCGAGCAATTTGGGAAGCTTAGAAGGCCCCAAAATAGAACGTGTTTTCACAGAATGTCAAATGCTGTGCTACTTTATCAGGTTCAGCGGAGGGCAAAAATCACTGGGAGGGGACGTTTTTAAAGAACGTATTTTAATATTTTCAACCCCTTGCAGAAAACTGGAGTGGCACAGCACCTTCCTGCCCCTGCCTCTTCATGTTCTGAGCCAGTGGGTCTGCTTCAGACCATGGTAAGGTGTGGACATGGATAGGTGTGTGCATGAATATTCTAATGCATTTGAAATTTGATTGAATCAACTGGATTTGACATTTGAATTTGAACTGAATGTCCTTAAACTTGAATGTAAAGATTTGATTCGAATGTCGAATTTCAGATCTATTTGTTCAAATTATTTGGACATTCCTATGTGTGCAGGTACACAACGCGTACTTGAAGATCTGCATCTTTCCCGCATCGGTATGCATTTGTACAGATCCGTACCGGATGAAAACGTGTTGCATATGCGATAACTACAGGATGCATACAGATGTGTATGGACCTGGGGAAGGTGCGTACGGGCATCTAAGAATGTTGTCGACATTCGCAAGAGCAAATTCGAATAAAAAATTTGAACGAACAGATTCGAATTTGCTTAATTCAAACTGAATTTGGTTAAATTCAAATTTTAAACATTTGAATCTAATCAAATTTTTGAGTATTCAATTCAAATTCAATCATAAGAACATAAGAGAAGCCTTGCTGGATCACGCCACAGCCCATCTAGTCCAGCATCCTGTCGCACACAGTGGCCCACCAAATGCTCATCTCAAGCAGAGACAAGGACAAACCTATTCCTGCTCTAGAATCCCAGCAAATAGCCTTAGAAGCCCCCGGTTCACCCCCCCCCCAGCCTGAAAGATGCACCTAGGCATTCGTTCTAGTAGCCATTGATACATCTGTCATCCATAAATTTGTCTAACTCTACCTTAAAGCCATCTAGACTGGTAGCTGTCACCACCTCTTTCGGCAGCACATTCCATAAGCCGATGACCCTCTGGGTGAAGAAATACTTCCCTTTGTTGGATCTGACTCTCCTACCCATCAGCTTCATAGATGCCCCCTAGTTCTAGTGTTGTGTGATAGAGAAAAGAAATTTTCTCTATCCATCTCTTCTATACCGTGCATAATTTTATATACTTCAATCAGGTCCCCTCTTAAACGCTGTCTCTCCAGACTGAAGAGCCCTAGACGTTGCATTCTGGTTTCGTAAGGGAGGTGTTCCAGCCCCTTAATCATTCTGGTTGCCCTTCTCTGCACCTTCTCTAGTTCCACAATATCCTTTTTGAGGTGTGATGACCAGAATTGTACACAATCCTGAAAATTGCATTCCTGTATACCCCTAGACATGAACAGCATTCCCTGTTTCATTTGCCATTGATGGGTTTCCCAAGATACACCACGTGTATGAAAATTCTTCTCTAAATTGACTAACAAAGATACACTCATGGAATGAGGACCTGCAGACATAATAATAAAGTTGTTATTTTGTGTAAAAAATCCATTGTATTTGGGCATATTGCTTGCAAACCAGGGATGTTTCTGCACTTGACTTCCCATCAGTTGGGTATGCAGAGTGCAGAAGAGACTAATATGTATTAACATTTGCACCTCTGTCTGGTCGCACGTCCAATCCCAGGGTGCCGCCATTTTGATCACAGTGCCTTGCACCACTGCATGTGCACTGTCACCATCATTATGGTGATGATGATGCTTTGCACACACACAGTTGCATCAGGGGTCATCTGAGGTGCCAGCATGCCTACATGGCACCTCAAATGACCCCTCGCACTGGAAATGGTGCAAATGGTCACAGCTGAAGGTTAGGTTGAGTGTGGTGCACGATTTTGTGCCCCACCACTAGTTTGCAATAGGTGAACATCTAGGCAGGCAGGGGGTGCTTCTAGGTTGTAAACACCTCCAGCAAGTGCAGATGCACCTGCCCAGATGTTCACCTATCACAAACTATGAGGCCAAGTGCGAATTGGCCCCAGGATCAGCTAGGTAAGGATGCGTAGGAAAGTGGGCGAGCTCTCCACAAAGTTGCAAACCAAAGTACAAATGTAATGAGCCGAACTGGAAGGCAGTTGGGTGAGAATTGATGACAATCAGAATCTGTCTGAAGAAGAGTGGTGGGAGGTGGAAGGGGAATCACCAAGGAAGCCCCTTCTCCACACTACATTCTATCATCAGGGGAGCTTCCAAAAAGCTGGTGGCCCAGTGGACTGTGGGGGAGGACCTTCCACCGGTGGCTTTCCTTGCTGGCCACCATTGCGGCTGAAAACAGAGCCAGAGTACACATGTGTGCACAGACGAACACACACACAAGCACACATGGCCTGTTTGGAATTACCGGTAGACCTCAACACTGAGGTTGACTGCTGGACCAACAGGTTCAGGTGCAGGACCTGAAAGAGGGCAGAAGGCGCACCATCATCTTCAGGGCTACTGGGGGGACACATTTTGGTGGCGCATCAAGGCGTCGCACTGAAGTAGGTTCCCCAAGTGGCTTCAAGGTTAGACAAGAATGTTCCTAGCCCTTTGGAGCCCTCAGAAGCCAGCCTGAAGGCCAGCTTTGGGTGCAGGGGCTGGTCTGGACCAGGGCTGTGGTGCAGATGGTTCCATTCCAAACAGTGCCTTTCCATGACCTGAACCAGCAGGCCCAGCTGGTCCAAATCCACAGGTTCAGATGGCAGAGAGACAAATGCCAGATGGCCCATCGCTCCACACTGTGACATTTCCTATTATCCATCCAACCACAGTGCCTGAAGGATGCTTTAATAATGCCTGCTTTTGGAGTAGATTTAGAAGGCTACTGTCAGGCTAGAGGCGGGGAAGGCTATTTATAACTCACACAAAATGTTGAGAGATGGACTAAGTCTCGCTCTCCATTATATACAGTCCCTCATATTTTATTCCTGGGTGGTGCCTTCTGCAAAGATCCCAGCCAAGCTTCGTGCGTTGCTTCACTCGGAGAGGGTGATAAATCTCCAATCAGGTCTGGCTGCTTGTACAAATGATCTATTTCTTTCATTACTGACCTTTTATTGCTTCTCTTCTTCTCCTTGATGTGGACACACACCTTTTTTTTTATTATGGGAAGGAAAGGAGGAAAAAGCTTTACGCAGCATTATTGTATGAAGATGCACTATTGGCCTTTTGTCTCTTTGGCAGAAAAGGCAAGGCGACTTCTTGGAAACAGAATTTTGCTTGGAAAAAGTTTGCATATTCTGGCAAGGTTGCACACACAGAGAGACACATATGGCCTGGAGCAGTGGTTCTCAACCTTCCCAATGCCGTGACCCTTTAATACAGTTCCTCATGTTGTGGTGAACCCCAACCTAACCCCAACCCTAATCCTAACCCATAAAATTATTTTCATTGCTACTTCATAACTGTAACTTTGCTACTGTTATGAATTGTAATGTAAATATTATTATTTGCAATTATTTAATGTATATTCATTGTTACAAATTGAACATAGTTAAAGCATAGTATTCACACCAACCTCTACTGTATTTGTATGGGGTGCATATGATGGGGTTGGCGCGATGATGTCATCGCGCCAGGTACTCGTATGTGGGCGTATCTGCATGCGGGCGGACCGGCCTGGAGACGGGTAGAGGAGCGGTCTCTCGGTTTCTATATGTTTTCCAATGGTCTTAGACCACCCCTGTGAAAGAGTAGATCAACCCCCAAAGGGGTCGTCAACCCACAGGTTGAGAACGACTAGACTGGAGGATCAGCACAGAGTAAAGTTTTGTGCCTGTTTTTGGCCCTGCCCAGACAGACCCCATTGTAGACCCCATTAATGGGGTCTACAGAAAATCCGGATTAAAGGCAGAAAAGTACCCATTTGATCCGGATTTCCCGACCGGCAGTGGAAACAATCGGGTCCCAAATGGGTGCCGTGGTGGAAATGGGGTCATCCGGCTCACACCCAAATGGGTCCTTAATGGGTGCAAAAATGGGTACTTACTGCCAGTGGAAAAACACCCATTATTATTATTTACTTTAAAAGCAACCCAAGAAGTGCAGAATGTCGAAATCAAGCCTTTGTTAGATGTCTTTGTATAAAAAGACATCCTTTAATGGTACCTTTACGGGCTGCATATCCAAACCTGTTTTTATTATTCCTTTAAATCATTTTATTAACAACACACCTTGTGGCTTGGTTGTTGAAAATGCAGAAAGCTCTTCCAGTACCGCCATCAGGGAACAGATTAAATCCCGAAATGGTTGGACTGTGGTAGGTTGCTGTGTATTCTCATGATCTTTCCCTGATCCTTGTAGGAGGAAATAGGAGTATTTGCTACTTTGGTCTCTGTGTTTTGATGTTTGTCCTGGAAAAATCTCTTAAAACAAACATGGCCAGTATACCAGGCTGGAGAGAGACAAATCCCCCTCTTTCACCCGCAGGGACCAAATGCAACTTACAACTGCTGAGTGAATAATTAGTCGTAATTAGCACTAGAAATTGATGCCTTTGGAGATAGTCTGCCAACTTTTTAAGCACTTTAATACTAATGGCTTTTTTTCCCTAGGAATAAATCTTTAAAGGCGGAAGCAAGTGCAAATTGATTTTTAAAGAGCCTGTCCAATGTGGAATTTATCTTTCAAAAATGTGAGGTTTTAAAAAACAATTACCTTTATTTTATTTTATTTTTTTTACCTTTACAGTGTTTTAATGCCTTTTCGATAGTCGCGTTTTTCTTCAGATATGTTTTTCTATCACCGTTGAGTCCATTTCTTTGGGAAAAAAATTATTCCTACAACTGCGTGAGGTGTTAGGATGAAATATGACAAGTTATAAACTTATTCATGGTTCCTAAGTCATTTGCTGCCTGAGAAAATGTCATATGCTGGTGATAATGGGAACTTAGTATTCCTTTCAGGCCCTTGAATAACACCGCCTCTGTTTCCATAAGGCACGAAAATGTATTGGGCAAACCCAGTCTGCAGACTCAATTCAAGTAAATGGGAGCCTTGAATTTCAATGGAAGTTATGCACACAGGCTCAGATAGTGCAACTTTCTATCAGCTTCAAAAACCACATGCAGGGAAATTAGGCGTGGGCTGTGTTGCCTAAAATGTTTTGGAAATGGCTTTCTGGAAGGATTAACTCAGCGTTCTGAATTGTTTCTGATTGTTTTTAAAAAGTGAATTGGATGTGCTTTTCTGTTCCAGAGAGGTTGTCTTGTTTTTGTCTTGAAACGTTTTGGACTTTTGGGTATCCATGGTGCTTTATAAATACAATCAGAAAGGCTGGCTTCAAGGAGAGACTCATGAAGCGTCATTTCTGTGCTGGGCCTTATTCTTTGAATTCTTTGAATTTTATTTGTACGGTCACAGACCAGAATCAACAAATATTAAAAAATACATTAAAATTACATAAAAATTATTTAAAATCACAATATACTGACAGAATCAAATGAAAAGTAAAAACCAGTGTATATACTCAAAAGATAATACATAAAAACAGATAGATGGTTTAAAATGAGAAGCAGTAAAACAATAAAAATTCATAATGCGTATGATCAAGAGTAATTTTTCAGAATATCTCTAATCAAAGCCACTCAATTGCAGGGTTTCATTCTCTGACTTCTCCCTTGTTTTTATTACTACGGCCTGGAATTTTGCAGCCGCTGGGGTCATGTCAGGATTGGTGTCACTTAACAACAACTTGATGTATTCTGAACTGGATCTCCCTGGATATGGTCTTAGCTTAGGTTTTATTTAATTCTTGGCAGGCAGTGTTATAAAGATTACAGAACAGAAGAACGTGTTCCACTGTGGCCCTTATCCTGGATTATGTCAAGTGCAGACTATGGCAGGCCCTGTCCTAGTAAGCTAACTGGTCTGGTATGTAAGCCGGTGCAGAATCAGCTTTTGTCTGCTTTTTAAATTGAGGTAGTGATATAATGCTCTGGAGGCCAATTCGCACTTAGGCCTCTGGTAAGCAATTAGTCCAGCTCTGGTGAAGAGCATACACATGTCCACTAGACTGCTACAGCCTAGAAGCATGTCCACCCTCACTAGAGGTGCACTAATTGCTGATTCGGTGTGGAGCACTAAATTGTGCTCCATACCTATTCCAACCTTTTACCCCATACTTTCTGCAATTGTCCGGCGGTGCAACCATTCACTCTTTGTCCAGCTCCCTGCGTGTGGTGGGCTGGGAGCGTGTCGTCTGCTCACGTGCGGCCATGTTGCCATTCAGGATCAATTCCTGGCATCTTGCACACGTGTTGCCAGGGGCAACGCAGACACGACCGGGCAGGTCCCTGCAAGCTGGTGCCACAGCAGCGGGCTGGCCAGGGACCGATCCACAGGGGTGGGGTGGGGCATGCACCCCCAAATGTGACATGGATCGGGTCCCACCACTTTGCATCAGCCTGCTGGCATGACACGGACTGTGTGAAATGGCTGGCGGTGGCCGATTGAGCCAGCAAAGACGTGGGACCCCGGCTTTCGGGGCAGTGGTGCAGACTGGTCCACAGAGGACCATTCACATTTCTGGCCTGTGGGAACGCCTCGCACTGGCCAGAAATGTGAGTGGTTCTCCTATACCTGCCATCTACTGGCAGTAGTGCATGGCAGCCAACAAAAGTAGGTGCAGAAAGGCCTCCGGTCTAGTAGGCACTGGAACATGCGCCAGATGTGAGGCCACTAATGGAAGGAGAATGGTGGTGCCCACAGATGGGGGATACAGGTGTCATTTCTGGGAGTGTGTTTGCTGAACTCACCAATTTACCATGTCATAAGAACATAAGAGAAGCCCTGTCGGGTCAGTCCAAAGCCCTTCTAATCCAACATCCCGTCTCACTCAGTGGCCTACCAGTTGCATCTGGACATTCTCAAGCAGAAGATGAAGGCAAACCCTTCACCTGGGACCAGTTTGCACTTGGTCGACATACTAGTGTGGGTTAGAGCAGGGCCCAGGTGAGCTCTTCCAGAATCTGCATTAACATGTGGGCAGCAAATTGCTATCCTGGGATAAATTCCAAAGTGTGGCCAAATGCAAACAGGTCCCTGCTTTCTAGTCCCTTCAAATGGCCTTTACAGGCATCCTGCCAGTCTCTCCCACCTGGGGGTGGTACCTAGGCATCCATTCTAGTGGCCGTGAATATCCTCCCCACAGGCCAGATGCTTCTGAGAGCCCTGGGGAGGCCGTTGGGCAGGCAACCTCCACTCTGTGAAGCATGATAGTACATCCCACCAGCCTGCTGTATCTTCTCCACTTCCCCCAAGTGAGATGATTTTTCCTGGTGACAGACAAGGGAAGGAAAGGCCAGCACAGGCCAGATGGCACATGGCTTTGGGGCAGTAGGTACTTAAGAACAATAGGCAAAACAGATGTGAAAACATTGCAGTTAGAAACGTAGAACTGCTGAGAACTAAACTTCAGTCAGCAAGGACACTGCATAGTTCTCAAAAACATTCAGACAAGAAAGTCTCATTCGTTCTAGTTGGCAGCTGTTTTTACTTTACTTTGCTGTTCAGCAACTGGAATGATTCTTCTGTTTCTCTGACCAGGTGGGGAAACTTCTACAACTTCCCTGCATTATTCATTTCTGAAAACGTAGTTTGCTGCTTCTGATGTATTTTGAAACGTAGCTGGCTGAGACTTCTCAGGTTTGTGCGCGTGCATGGAATATTTTAGAGTGGCATTTATTTAAAAATGGAGTAACACTTATGTTTAAACATTGCTGCTCAGCCAAGGATTTGGCAAAGTACGCGACAGGAAATGGTGAAACCTCAGAATACCTTCTAGAGTATCTCCGGTTCCTCATCTTTCAAAAGTCCAGCTGGGCTTGTACAGAATGAAACAGCAAATTAGAGGTACATTTCACGACACCAAAGGTTTTCCCTGCTTTGAGTCAGAGAATTTCAGTTTCATAGCATTACCTTCAGAAGCTAGGATTTTGATGGATAATGCCTCACAATTTCTGACAAACCAAACAAGAGGGGCTAGATTTTAGAGATTTAAGAAAACAACAACAACAACAACTGTGCTATACTGTTTTTTGGAAAGATTTGCTGTACTATTCAATGAGGCACCAGAACATTCCAGAGGTGAAATAACAAGACTCTTTCTCCTGTGCAACTAAAGTAGAAGAAAATGAGAACTATAAGATGCCGTCAGCTGAGCGCACTAAGGGTGGAAGATTGCATGGTTGTGTTGTCATATTTGCGTACTCACATTTTATGAAAAATTATTTTTTTTAAAAAAAAATGTGAGGCAGCATGTTTCTATAGTCCATGAATGGGCAATATGTGGAGAAGAACTAAATAACAGACCCCTATGGCAAGATATATTCCAGAATAAGGCCACATGCAGAAAAGGCCCTGGCTAATGGATCGAATGTTGGTAATGAACTACCAGGGAAAAGATTTATGTCTTCTGAAGCCCTACTAAAATCCCAACTCTTCTGAAATGCTGACTTCTGTGAATCTGTATTCTTGGAGTCTCTGCTGAACACAGGATTTTGATAATGAATAGATTTCCTGCTTTTTGAAATTACTCCAAAGATGGGGCAATCATTCTGTCACAAGCCCATGATGAGTTGCTTTTCCCATCTCCTGTTCTGCCTCAGACTAGCAGCTGTTTGTCAATTATACTCAGTTAATAATGCTGCAGTTGCTGGTGTTTCTTAAATAACTACAATATAGGCTTCCTAATTAGCCGGTGTAATTAGACGATCATTAATACTGCGCCGTTGTCTTTCCTCTTTGGCTTTTTCAAAAGTTGAGGCCACTTGCCTCCTGCCTGTGCAACTTAAATGACAGCAAAGCAACTGCAACCTCGGAGGAGACTGTTTCATTCCTGCCCCTATGAGCGCTTCGCTCCAAAGTGAAGATTTGCTGGATGAGGCAAGCTAGATGTGCCCTTTGCCATGCAATGCAGAGGCCATTCTTTGGCATGGGGCACCACAGCTTTGTTCATGCTCAGTTGCTTTGGTCCTCATTCAGCCCATTACTGTCTTCAGGCTCTGATTTGGCACTTGAACCTCCTCTCCTGGGCTACATCTAGAGGAGAGTCCACACTGGCTGGTATACCAGACCGGTACTAGGAGCCCCTTCAGCGTCTAGTCCATTATCCACAGTGGCATCCCAATTGCTTCCGGGTATTCTAAAGCCCCGGCCTCTTAGTTCCCACTCCTTAGATCGCCCCCTGGTGGTGGGGCCTCCCTTGGACCACCACAGCATGTGGAAGGGAGGGTCCTAGTATGTTTGCTCGTCCTGTGTACTGGCTGGTGCAAAATCACCCTTGGTGTGTTCAGCATATTGAAGGCACCACACCTCCAAAACCCCTGATCATCTCTCCTAGAGACTTCACCTAGGCCGCATCCCCATTACAAGCTTAATCCAGTTTCCCTAAATCGAAATAATAGAACTGGATGCAAATGCAAATTTGCCTGTTCCCATTACTTACAGCTTAATTGTGTTTGATCCAGATTCTGAGGATACTATGTGGCATACGTGACTCAAGGGGGGACTCAAGTGGCTACTTTCTAAAAGCTGCTTCTTGGGGCTGCCCTGCCCTCTTCCTCCTGGGGTGAATGCGCCACCCATAATGGACCCCTTCATCGAGCCTGGCTGGGTGGCTGCCACTTGCCTGGATGGAGGAAAACCGGCAGCGGGCAGCCAGCAATTCTCCCCATTGTCCAGGGCACACAGCAGCAGCAGCAACTCAAGCCCCCTTGCTTTAAACGTTCACACATCTCCCAAAACCTGCCCAGCTTTCCTTTCCCCTTTAAAGGTCAGAACTCCAAAGAGCTAGAATTGCGCAAAATTGCAACATTGTTATCAGGTGTGAAGTGCGTGGATTCCAACAGTGTAGCGGCTGCTGTGAAGGTAGGATTTTTACACTGACATCACTGTCTCTGGAAGCAAGCTATTGGGGGAGGGAAACCCTAAACATGGATTCTCATCCCTTAAAACGGTAGGGTCCCCACAGTAAAAACTGTAACACGTATCAAGCGCACGATCTGGAGTAAGACCTGTTGAAATGAGGGTTAACATTTACAACACTTTGGGGCGATTTAACACACGGAAAGCATGTTAAGCCAAACTGACGTGGGGTCTGTGAGGATTGAAAACGGTTTGAAACCGAAATAAGCTTGTAATGGGGATGCGGCCCTAGATATAAGAAACAAAGGGATTAGTTCAAACCCAGAGGAACCTCACATCTGAGCTCTCAGGCGTTAAAGAATCTGCCCTGGAAATAGGAATGGGACCACTCAAACACACACACACTTACACACCCGTCCCCAAACTTCTGAGGCACTTCTAATGTGTGGTCCTGCTTCAACTCATCACCAATGAATGGTGTGTTTGACTTTGTCACAAAGGCCTTTTTATCCACCGTGTTCCCATCAACTGAGAATCCCAATATGTTATTCTCTGGGCTCAGAATAGCATTGTCGATTGTCTGACACTTCGTATCTGGTTTCACGGCTCCTTCTGCATGCTGCTACAGTCGCCATCCTTGCGTTTTGCAGAATTTAATATTTCTCAGCATATTTGATGCATCCAAGTTGTTTATCAGACAAACAGACAAATTAAACTTTATCAGACTCTGAAATACCAAGACCTTTTGTGTTCGCCCGACATGGGTATAGAGGATAAAATTGCAGCTGCTAAAGAGGAAAGAGCCTTGCTGAATATATAGCTTTGATTAATACTTTCAATCCGGTCCTAGATTAAATATATTGAAAACATTTAATAATAACCTTTTTCCCCCTGGTGAGATGTGCTTAGCATTTGATGCCTCTCTGTGTTTAGAGTTTAGATTCTGAGCTTTCTGAGCTTCTGCGGCGCAACTCTTCTGGTCTTTCCCTTGCTTTCCTAAAGGCATCGTGTTCATTTCCGCGGATGAAATGTACGAGTCTTTACATCGAGATACTTGCAGAAGGGCAGCCTTTGTTGTCTGCATGCTCAGGCAGTGATGTTTTGGAATTATTGGGACAGCCTTATAGCATTTCCACTTGGCTGGGATCCACGCTTTATATGTCCTCTTTTTAAAAATAAAATCTCCGTGATTAAATTTGAATGTGACTACATAAATTTTGTGTTATTTTTCCTGCAGGAAATATGCTCTCTCTCTCTCTCTTGCTGTTTCTTCTTGTCCATGTTCATTGCTTGCTGTGGTCACACTTAAGGTTTAATCCAGCCTCAGTCCACTTTCAGAGCAAGAGAAAACATCGGCAAAGTGACAAGCAGTTTTCTTTCAGGGTTAAATAATTCAGGAAATTCACCTTTGGGATAGATAATGTGGAAAGGAAATTACTGGTCACTTTTTTGATGTGTTCTCTCACTCAGAATTTAGACAAGCTGGATTAAGCCTTAGGTGTGAATGCAGGCAAGATTCAATCCAGCTTCAGCCCACTTTCAGAGTGAGAGAATACATCAGCAAAGTGACAAGCTGTTTTCTTTCAGGGTTAAATAATTCAAAAAATTCACCTTTGGGATGGATAATGTGGATAGATGTGTCACGCACCCTGAAGGTGAACTGAAGCTGTATTAAACCTTAGGTGTGACCACAGCTGCCGTAAAGGTTATTGTTCATCATAGGGTAAATACTTAGAAAACAGAGGGTTGCAGATGCAGTTCTTGATATCTCCTTGGAAGATGGTCATGGCAAACCGCTTCTGTATCCACCAAGAAAACTGCACAGAAGTGCCCAGTAGATTTATTCTTCTCATAGTTCCTTGAATTCTTAGGGTGCTTCCGCACTTACCTCTGAAATCTGGATCTATTTAGATCCAGATTTCGGAAATCCGTGGTAAGTAGATCCATATCTAATAGATATGGATCTACTGCCACAAATTCCATCTGTACCCGCAAGGTTGGGATGGAACTAGATCCGGATTTGAGGTGGGTGCAGTGTGGAAGCACAGCACCCAGCTCAATCTTGATCTCCGGAGGCCCTCCCCTGGCCTGCCATGATTGGCTCCACCGGGGGTCTCTGATTTTGGGGCTCAACCTCACCCCAGAAGCCACGGATCACGGCTTCTGGAGCCAGCGGGAGCTTCCCCTAAAACCCCCCTAGCCCACCCTGGGGAGAGCGCGAGGGATAGCCTCCTTACCTTAACGCAGCCAGGCCGATTCTGGCTGTGGGGTTCCAGTTGCCTTCGTGCGCGCATCCTGTGCACCTCCCAATTGGCCAGGGCCGCGCCTGGCTTCAGGAGGCTCTCCGTGCAGGCACGTGGCCTTGGCCAAAGTGTGCCTCCCAACTGGGATTTTATAACATGTTGTACAACACCATCTGCTGGTTTTACAATGGGGTCTAAGAAAACCAGAACATAAGAGGAGCCCTACTGGACCAGGCCACAGCCCATCTAGTCCTAACCCTATGGGCATCTCAAGCAAAGACAAGGGCAAACCTTCTCCTGCTCTCAAATCCCAGCAAATGGCCTTAGAAGTGTCCTGCTTCCCTCACCACCCCCCAGCCTGAAAGATGTACTTAGGCATCCATTCTAGTAGCCACCGATACTTCTGTCGTCCATAAATTTGTCTAAACCTTCCTTAAAGCCATCTAGATGGGTAGCTGTTACCACTTCTTCTGGCAGCAAATTCCATAAACCGATGAAGGGGTTCACTTGTGTGCCACCCACAGCCAGGTATCAACCCCTCCCAGGCTGGTTCCTTCCCCTCTAGCCCAGTTCCATGCTCACACAGGGCAAATGAAAATGGACTGGTTCCCCAAGACAGCTGGAGTCCTCTGTGAAAGTGGACCCCGGAGAACCCGGCTTGAGGAGGGACAGCCCGCCCCCAAGATGATCCCAGATAAAAACAACAGCCTGAGCAAGGCAACGAGAAGTTGGCCGGAAGATGGCTTGAACTATGGGTGTGATCATGGCTCTAGTGTCTTTAGATCCATTGCTTGAAGGCATCTGTCTTCCTTTTCTCTTCCTGTAGGGCATGGAAGATGTAAAATCCCAAGGACAGATACGAAAAGACGTCTCTTGAATATCAGAGTACCTCTGACTGGTGTGCAACAGAGGGCTGGTGGTGGTGTTTGGCGACACACTGACATTTTGTACAGAAATTACACATTGACAAAAAGAAATTGTTACAAACAGCACAGGAAAAGATCCAAGGGACTATTTTACTGAAGTAGGCTCAGAATCAAGGCTGGATATATGGGACCACATAGGGGACTCCAAATCTAGATACATAAGCAAAATTTTATTAATAATTTTTTTAAAATGCCTGAAAATCCACATCTCTGCAAGACAGACTGCTTAACACTGAATGTCTCCAATGCCAGTTTATAACCCAGAGCAGGAAGACTTTTTTCAAAAATCCCCTGTAATTTTTTTTTTTAAGCTGCAAAAGGATTTAGGGATCTTATCAATACGGAAAGAATACTGCAAAGGTTTCTTTTGCAGCAGTTCAAACCAAAGCGGACCCTGCTTTAGTGAGCCTTATCTGGTACTTTAAATAAAGTTTAAGGCATAGGAATTAAAGAATCACTGATCCATGTAGCCAGACTGATCCGTAAAGGAATTGGCCTGCTGTTCAATACTAAATACTCTCATACATTCAGTATTTAGCTTATGGAGTCCAACATCTTGCTCTTAACCTTCAGCTGAACGATGAAAGCTTGTTAGCATGGATATTATTTTAAAGCTGTAACCGGGAGCTTGTAATGTGGGCTTCTCTCTGGTGGTGTGAGAAATTCCTAGGAAATAACATCTTTGTACAACCGCCAGCTCATCCTGTGGAGAAACCTCCGTTGCTGTTAACTCTTGGGACAGAACGTATAGGATCTCAGAGGTCACCAGGTGCAGCCCCTGCCCAATCCAGGATTCCCTTTGCTGTGCCAGGTGCCAGGTGCCAGCTGGGATACTCTCCCTTCTTCTCTTTGTGGGGTACCAAGGATCAGATCTTTGGTGGGTCTGTTGAAGCTCAGGCCTTTCCTTCAGGTGCCCTTGCTTTTAGGTTCAGCTATGACTATTTTTATTTGAGATTTTATAAGGGGAAGCACTATATCACTTGTGTTTATTATGAATATTATCTTAAAAAGAAAAGAAAGCTTTGATGGTATCATGGTACCTGGTTGAAACTCACTGGCAATGCCCAAGCATTTGCATGTGGTTGGTGAGAAGGTATGCTTCGAAGTAGTTTACCACCATCACTGTGATTTTAGTATTGAAACAACAAAGCACATCTTACATTGATGAATTAATAAGTTCTTGGGGAGAATTTGATGCAAGTTGAAGGCCAAACCAGCTAAAGAATGAGCAGCTGTGACATCATGTTGTGTAGTAATTCCAGTTCAGCTCTGATACCTCTTATTATCTTTGGTTTTTGGGAAGGATCTGATGGTCAAAGTACCAAAGTACTAAACTGGTTATAAATCTATAAGACACCTTGATCAGCACTGAGAGCAGCTATATATTGACAAAATCTCCAAGGGTCAACTGCAAAAGTTCACACTGCTTAGATCTGCACACATATTTTGCTGATACATTCTGACATCTTAACTTCTTGAGAAGAATTCAGTGCCGAATGAAGGGCAAACACCTGCGATAATAATAATACAATACAGTGGTACCTTGACATACGAGTTTAATTCATTCCGTAACCTTGCTCTTATGTCAAATCGCTCGTATCTCAAAGCAATTTTCTCATTAATCCATTCCAGCTCCCAAAACACCACCTCAGTTGTTTTTGTTATGTACTGTACTGTATTTACATACTCGTATCTCAAATCTTGCTCTCATCTCAAAGCAAAATATCACTCGCTCGGCGGCTTGTATCTCAAAACACTTGTATGTCAAGGCACTTGTATGTCGAGGTACCACTGTACTGATATCTCTGATTATCCTAGGTTTTTTGGAAAGATCCAGTGACAGGAATACCATATTGGTTATAAACACCTTCTAGACTGGACTGTGTGATAATGGTAATGGTGATAATGGTAATGCTATAATGTAGGCTGTGGTCACACTTAAGGTTTAATCCAGCTTCAGTCCACTTTCAGAGTGAGAGAATACATTAGCAAAGTGACAAGCGGTTTTATTTCAGGGTTGCATATCTCAGAAAATTTGGAATAGATAATGTGGAAAGAAAGTTACTGGTCACTTTGATGATGTGTTCTCTCACTCTGAAAGTGGACTGAAGCTGGATTAAACCTTAATTGTGAACACAACTGTAGTTTGTGAGCCCTGGAAGAAGCATCTAGTTCAAAGGTCTTGCTGTGGCCGCGTTTTGATAAACTACCAAATCCTATTGGTGGATGGGTGACCAATCAGAGCTCTAGGCCATCTGCAATTCTCTTCCCTGCATTCTCCAGAGAACCACAGCACATAGACCAGCCTTGTTTTCCCAAACATAGGAAATGGCTAATTTCCAGGATCTTTTTCTGGGTTTGGGAAAACAGTCCTAGTTAGAAACATCAAAGCCAAGGAACAAGAAGTTCCCCGGCCGTGATGTTTCCATGGCCAAGAGCACTTGTGATGTGTGTGCATTTTAAGTACTGGAGAACTTTCTTGCCTGCACTCCGATCCAGAAGCAGCCAGGTCCCCCCTTCCTGCAGATCCTGTTTCCGTCCCAAGCCTTTTCTAAAATGCTGCTTGCTGACTCCTGCAGAAATTAGCGGAGTTTATTGTATGCCCTGATTTGAATTCCCTTGGGCAGTGCAAAGATTTGGAGTGGAATTGCCCAGGCAATCAAAATCTACATTCCAGGAGCTGTTTTCTCCTTCCTCTTTTTAATGCAGCTCAATAAAGCATCACTGAAATATGCAGGATTGCTGAGGTTTGCATTGATCAAAATGAAGACCTAAAGCAGCAATATTTGAATTATGCTTGTTAAAACACACACGCGCACAAGTTCCATGGCGTTCACTAGGGATTTCTCGAGGGCCTTGCAAGACTGTAATCATAAAATCACATGGATGGTGAGTCCCTCTGGATACACCTGAGCGCCCTTCTCCGTACGTAGGATTGCTCTGCAAGATTTATGCTAGTATTTTATTAAGTACCTGCTCTGCCTTTTCTGTTGGTCTCCCTTCCCCTCACCCCAAACCTTCTGTTTCCAGCAGAAGACAGAAATTCATGATTAATTCATACAAGAATGCTAAGTACAAAATGTGCAGGTCAAAGGTTTATATGTTGCTAACGATTTAATGAACTGAACCAATGATTAAGACGTACCTGGAATTATTTTTCTGTATTCCTCCTTCCTCTGTGCCGATTGCGCTGTGCGACTATCACGATTTTTTGCCTGTCCCTCTTCTCCCTGCCTCTCAAATGACCTCACATTGTTCCATTAATGATTTACAACAGGATTGCTGGTAATTTTCTCCATTTGCAGCTAGACAAAGAGAGGCAGCAAAGCGGGGTGGGGTGGGGGGCTTGCTTTGCTTTATCTTACTTTTTTGTTTGCTTTTGTTCTGCATGCCCTAGGCAAATTGCAGCCTATTTTTCTGGCTGTGGGCTAACAGTTGGGAGATAGGTGTGCACAGTGGGTGGTGCCCACCATTCACAACAGCCTCAGCTCTCCAATGGCCACCTCAGTAGCTGCTGGATTCTTGGGGCTGCAAGAGGGGAAGAAAAGATGGGACCAAAGGAAGTCTTCCCTTCCCCATCACAAAGACTTCCTCTTCCTCTCCCCTCCCACTCCCCTTTTCCTCTTGTGTCACGACTCTTTACAGTAGGAGCCTGATGGTTCAAACTGCCAAGCGCGGGATAGAGATGCATTGAATTAATTTTTCAAAAGTGTGCAAATCCATGTCTCCATTGTGCTGCATTTGCCTCTGTCCAGCCCGCTTAATGCTGAATCCTCCTGCTGTGGTTGATTTGGATCAAGCTAAGCTGGATCCACTAATACGGATTAGGCATGATAAGTGTAAAGAAGATCTAAAGTTAGAACTTTGGATGGTGGACCACCAGGAAATCCCAGGGCTTGAGACTCAACTGGAGTTTTAAAAAAAAACACTTAGGAAGAAGCCAAGAAAACCCCTGAGGTTTCAATCCATTTCAATCACCAGAAGTCACACTTGAATCAGTGATGTGTTTTCCTTTAAGGGAGAGCTAATATACAATAACATTACCAAGAAACTTCTACAAGCATTTCTCGTTTTCAGTCTGATCTCTTTTACAGTGTTTGTTTTGTCTTTTCTGCTTTTCCAGCTGTGTTTTCAAATTACTGTTGTGGATTCCCTGGGAACATTTTTTTTTATCCCTCTATTTGCTCAGGATCGTAGAAAAACTGTGCTAATACACCATGTGAGCATTTTGGGATAATTCCACCTTTACCTCCCATGGAAAGGAAGGCAAACTAATTAATGACTTCCCTTCAAGTGGAGATGTGCAGAATAGTAATTAGGATCCTAGCTCGTGGAGGGGCTGGAAATTTACTGCCAATCTACAGACCTATGAATGCCCCCCACTGCAGTTCTCTGACTCTTGGTTTACAACTGGGATCAATACTCTATTCAGACTTTCCCCTTGTATGTATTATTTATGGAGCACATATTTTGAAACATTGGTGGGAAAAAAGAAAGGGGAGAATTTATTGCCACCCCTGGGTTTGATTTAAGCCAATGGGAGAGACTCTTTGCTGAAACACACACACACACAGAATGTGTGCAAGAATAAATTCCGTGTTTGTGTGAGCACAGGCAAGGTACAAAGACCAGTCTTCTGGTTTGTGTGCAAAGAGGAAACAATGAATGGGAAACAACAGAAAAGAAGGTTATTTAAGACTGATAAGATCAGTTTATTTCCACCTGAGCCCAAGATGAAAGGATCATTAGCTGTGTTTCCACTCACATTTTAAAATGATTTGAAAACAATTTGAAAATTGTTTGTCCCCATTGCAGATTGGCTTCCCAGACTTTTCGAGGAGTAAATTGCTAAAAGTCCCAATAAAAAACCCTGACAAAACAGCTCTCACGCCCTGTCCCCAAGCAATTTAAAGCCCTCTAAAAATCGTCTTTTGCCTCTGAGCGCCCCCATGCCCAGCTTTTCAATGAGCTTCCAGTGCTCTAAAAGGAGGGAAATCTGCGACAAAAAAAGTGCACTTTAAAGAAGAGTTCCAGTGCTCTTTTTGGAAGTCATGGGTTTTCCTGGCAGCATTTACCATGGGGACACTCCGTGGCAAAAGGGGTGGGGATTGCCGCCTGCACACACAGCTATAAAACATTCAGACATCTCCCAGAACTGCAGCGGCTTCCCTTCCTTTCCCCTTCTAAAGCTCAGAACTGTCAAAGAGTCAGAATCGTGCAGAATTGCAACATTGTTGAAATTGTTATCAGGTGTGAAGTGAGTGGATTGCTACAGTTACCACTGCTCTACTGGGTGGATTTTGACAGTGATCTGTGAAGGTGTTGAAAGTGAATGAGCGAGTGATCACTGCCTTTGCCAGCACGGGAAGCCATTTCGGGGGGTGGAGATCTGGGAGACAAACAGAGAACAGAGTGAAAGTGCTGAGAGTGAATGAGCGAGCGATCACTGCCTTTGCTGGCATGGGAAGCCATTTCAGGGGATGGAGATCTGGGAGATGAACAGAGAACCAATGGCTATTTTTCCTTTGAACTTGTCGGGGGTTTGTTCCTGGTTGTGGCCACGCAGAGCACAGTCCCTCCCCGTTCCTGTCGGCACCCTATCAACAAGAGAGGGGGTGGGGAGAAAAAGATGCGGACAAGCAAAACACTCTTCTGTGGGGACAGAAGGTGCGTTTTAAACGTGCGTTTTGCTGAGCCTCATGTGGATGCTTATTCTGGAAGTGCATGGCACTTTTAAAGTCCGCTTGAATAGAGTGACTGTAGAGGGAAACTAGAGAGGCAAATAAGTCTTTTGGGGACTCAGCCTCATGCATGTTTTTGCTGCTAAAATGCTTTATCTTTGTTCTTTTAGGAACAGTACAGCAGTATTGGGGGAGAATGAGACATGAAATGGGTGGGGTTTCACCCTTGCCACCCCTCCTTTGCAGAGGAGTTTAAAGTTTCCCTCCACAGTCCACTTCACGGTTTCATTTTCATCCACTTCACACTGATAACAAGTAACAATTCACCCATTCCACTTCACACTGATAAGAAAGTTTCATTTCCCACCCATGCTTCTCCACACTTTCTCCTTTTTTGGCTGGGTTGACTTGTTCCTGCTTGGGTGGGTAGGAGAAAGGTGTGATAAAGTGAGCAGAAGGTGTGGGTGAGGAGGTTTAGGGAGGTGATTTTGTGCAACGTCATAAAATGGGGCATTGGAGGAGGGATGGGAGGGGGACTCTGGAAGCGATCCCCATGGTCGTGCTTGCTGGAAGTTTTGGCTTTGCTATGGGGAATCAAATGACAGCAGCAAAAGCAGGAGGGGAGGGGGAGTTGGGATTCGCCACCCTTGGCCACATCATCATGGGATTGAACCCAATTGGGAGAGAAGGGTGGGCATCCTGGCTGGCAAAGGGTGGGGAGAAAAATATTTGCTTTCCCCAATGCCATTTTGAAGTGTTTTCTGTGGGAACAGCAGAATTGGAGTTGAATTGGGCAGGCCTCACTTTTGCTGGTAAAGGAAAACTGGCTCTAATTTTGCAAATTCAGAGTCACAATAAGGAAGCACTCCTTCTCTGATGTTATCCTGCTGTTTTATTTTCACACATTTCATGCCAAAGTAATCAAAAAGGAAAATACACCACTCAGGAGAGTCTCAGGAGAGTGAATTGGACCGCTAGGCCTCCCATTCCCAAGTAGGCAACATTTTTATTAACATCTTCCCATTCACTGTAATTCAGGTTATGGAAAGATATCCTAGGTTGCACATCTCTGGCCATGTCAACAAGCATGGAAACAAATTATCACATTCTATGGCTTCTTGCCTATGGAGTCAAGAGGCATTTTTGCACTTCCCTTCCCATCTACTGGATGGGAAAGGAGTGCAAAAACCCAACATGTGAGCACTAGACACTAACAGACTAAGCCCTGCATGATTGGTCACTCACCTATGACTGATATGGGGCCAGTCCTCTTCTGGAAGCTGCCATTTTGATTGTGGCACCCCAGATGACTGCATTTGTGTCAGTGCTATCGCCATTATGACTCTGATGCTCTGTGCACGCAGTCACACCTATGGTCATCTGAGGAACCAGCATGCCTGCTCAGCACCTCATACAACCCCAGAGAACCAGAAGAGGTGTGAATGGCCACTTCCCGGATGCTTCAGGTAAGCTTTTGATCAGTGTTGTTTAATGTGTGGTCCACACCAAGCCAACAATTAGTGAACTTCTGGGAAGGCAGGGGGTGCTTGGAGGCTGAGGCAGCCTCCTCCTATCATGTCCTGTTTAGCCTCCTCAGAGGAGGGCAGTCTGCCTGCAGTGCCACCACAGGCTGTGAGGCAACTACAGCATGGCATTGCAAGCATTGAAGGGTTAACACCAGTTCCAGGTGAGCAGTCAGACAGCTCTGATAATGAATCTACCAGCTGTGAGCCTCAGCAAAGGCCCTCTCCTTGCCTGCTGAGGAAGCAGAAGCAGCTGAGGCACAGAGCAGAGCGATTAGCTCAGCTGCACCATGGGCGTGGCATTGACTCCTCTACTTAAGAGCAAGCTCTCCTTGCCTTAGTTGCTGCAGACAATGTCTTTGCAGTCTCGTGTTACCCTGAGCTTGAAATCCTGGACTCCTTGTAACCTGTTTACCCTTTGGACTGCCTGACCCTTGCTGACTTTCTGGACTCCTAGATCCTGGACTGGAACTGACCTCGAGAACGCCTGGAACCCTGGGGACTGAGTAAGCTGCATAAGTGTTTGCCTGTTGCCTGACCGGCCTGCGACGTGACACCTCCAAGCGCAGATATCCTTCCCCAGAAGGTCCCTAATCATGCACTCCTGGCTGTAGTGTGAATAGGTCTCAGACGGGAGGCCCAGTAGCACCATAGGGGAGAATGAGGCCCTTTCTGCACTTGGTCTTATTTTGGATTATATCTCAGAAAGAAGACCTGCCATCAACATGCTAGCACAGACTATGGTACAAACAACCCAGGGCTTACCATAGTCTACACCGGCATGTGCATGGCAGGTCCCTCTTCCAGGATATAATTTGGAGTAAGACCCAGTGCAGAAAGGACCACCGTTTTCACTGTGAGATTTCTGAGTCAGTTAGGATGGTGGATTGACTTGATAAATTGTTCCCATCACCAACTCCTTCTTTTCCAAAGGTGTTATCGTAGATTAGCCATCATGACTTGTTCATCCTTTTCACTCAAGTTAGACAACAGACTGACACAATCTATGACTGCTGGCTTGTGATAAATTTCAGATAAATTACTGTGGGTTGTTACAGTTTTAGACCACGGAAGACTAGGTTTGATTGTGTTTTGGCTGATCACGGAGAAATTCACTTTCTAAGCACCTCTCAGCCTTTTTTGTTTTTGTTTTGCCTTCCTTCATGCAACACTGTCTTTACTTCGACAGTGGGAATCAGAGCATTTTAGAACTGGAAGGGAACACAGAAGCCATTCAAACAATGATAATTGTTGCCATTATGACTTCTGTGGGCCTTTTCACACTCACGCGTCGGAGACAGCTTTGTACACTCTGGGGGAGTTTCTGCATTGACTGAGGAAACCGGTTTAACGCCCCCTTAACACACATGAAGGACACTTACCTTGTGATCCTTCCGCATTGCAGACTGATTAGAGAGCCTTCCAGATGGCGCGTCCGCATTTCAGTGCACAAGACCAGTTTTTAAAACCGGTTTTTCCACCGAAATCCATCTTAAATGTAAGACCTGAAAAATCAGGTCTTGCATCCGTCACTTCCCCCTGGATGTGTGCAGAAGCAGGATGCTTCCGCACACGACAGGGGAAGAGACGGATTCCCTCCCACTGCCGTGTTTGGAAGGGTGGAAGAAGGACTGCCTGCTTCTGAAGCCCTTTCCCTGCGCGCTGGGTGATGCTAAAAAAATACGTTGACTGGCAGCTGCATGCTCCAGTCCTGCGGCTCCGGGGGCGGCGTGGCTGGCGCGTGAGCTGGAGGACGCTTGGAATGGGTGCTGGTACCTCTGTACAGCACCCACTCCAATTTGTCCTCCAGAATCCGTCCTCCCCGCATGTCTGCAGATGCATGGGGGTCCTTCAGATCTGTCACTATTTGTGATTGATCTGGGGGAGGATGGATCGCCAAAAAGTGGATCTTTTTAGATCCGCTTTTTGGCGGCAAATGCAGAAAGGCCCTGGGATCCTCCAGAGACCTCGGTCCCAGAGTAGCCTGGAGGGTGTGGGACCTTCCTGGTCCTCCAAAGCCATGGAGCCATAACAACTGTCTAGTACACTCCTGATTAGGCTGCCATGAACTAAGGCTGGTAAACTTCTGATAGAGATGGACCACATGCACTTGCGATGAGGAAAACTTCCCCAAAGTGTCTATTACTAGGGTTGTGCACAAATGTTCTAAAAATTCAAAGTTCGATGGAGTTTGATGGAATGTGGACATTCAAATTCAAATAGAATGCCTTCACATTCGAATTTAAACGTTGAAATGAGTTTCGAATGTTCCATAGAATCATAGAATCATAGAATGGTAGAGTTGGAGGGGACCTCCTGGGTCATCGAGTCCAACCCCCTGCTCAAGGCAGGATCTCCTAAACCATCTCAGACAGATGGCCGTCCAGTCTCTGCTTGAAGACCTCCAACGAAGGGGAACCAACCACCTCCCGTGGCAGCCTGTTCCACTGGTTGATCACTCTTACTGTTAGAAATTTTTTCCTAACATCTAAACTAAATCTTTTCCCCTGCAGTTTCACCCCATTGTTTCTAGTCCTTCCTTGAGAGAGTGAGAACAGGGCTGATCCCTCTGCCTTGTGACAACCCAAAACATTCGTTTGAATTATTAGAAACATTAGAAACATTCAAATCTCATACATATCTGTACACATTTGTGCTTATAATACGGGATGAAAACGGGATGCATATGGGATAAAACGGGATGTGTATGGAATGCGTACAGATACATATATCACACATGAATGTTGCTGACATTCATATCTTAAGGTTCAAATCTAACATTCGGATTTTGTTGCACTTGGATTCTAAACATTTGAATGGAATTGAATGTTTTGAAATTCAAATCAAATAGAATTCAAATAAAAAAAAAAAACATTTGTGCATATCCCTATCCATTACTGGCCATAAGTGTGAATGGTCCTCCTGTTTAGCAGCCTGTGGCACTGCGTCCAGAGCTGGAAGTTCCACCTCCTTGCTGCCACAATTGGCTGCCATTCCTGAGGAGTGTGTTGTGTCCAATCACTTCAGTGCCTGTGATTGAATGCCACTCTTGTGACTCTATAACCAGACGCCACCCCTAGGGATCAGTGGTCCGGTCACGTCAGAGGTAAATGCATTCCTACCTGCCTACGTGTGAATGGTGAAAGTGTCCCAAACTGACTTAGCCAAACTGCATTACACTCGATCAGCTGTCTTGTGAAAAGGTCTTATGTTACAAGCATTGGTTATGCTTTTAACTGTGGCGGCCAAGGAAAGGAATGTTTTCACACACACATACGTGCATTACAGAGCGAGAAAGATTAATGTAGCCGGAAAAACACTTTCAAGAAATCCCCATGTGTGTCCCCATGCTCCCAGGATAATCCAGTTTCCCCCTACGTTGGATGTAGTACTGTTTGAAAGGGGGGGGGGTTCTGCTGCAGATTTTCCTCCTTTGCTCCTGATGTAGTCCGGAGTAAAGCTGTGCATGGGGACACTCTGAGGCAAAACAAGCTTAAATCCGGACTATTTTTGGCATGGAGACACACCCTTTGAGATGCTTTTGTAGCCCTTGTGGAGAGAGCTGCTTATCAATTTCCACATTACTCATGTGGTACTCATTAGAAACTTTGAGCCACAGACTAGTCAGGAGAGGCGTGCCATCTGGGGCCCAAAATCTAAGTAAGTGAAGCCTGTTCAAGAACCTGGCTGCTCTGATCCCATAAATTATTTTAATTAACTTAGTTCTTTTTAAAAATAAATTGCTTTACTAGTGACTTAATGGGCACGGGCATTGTAGCAGCTGGGTATTGACGGCTGCTAAATATCTGTGAAATCTTGGCGGAGAAATCATCAAGTGGAGGCAAATGATGCCACGCTCAACTTTCCCCCACTCTGGCCTTGCAATTAAAATACGCCTTCCCCTTCCAGACCACTTACATAAACAGTAATAATTATGCTGTCAGAGTGAAGCTCTCAGCTGTCCATATATTTTAAATATGCTTTAGGAGTATTCTATATATATATTATTTATTTTTTTTAGTATTACCTAGGACCTCCTAGTGAAGCGTGGGTTATATATTCTAAATAACTAAATATTATTTAAATATCTATGGACAACTTCTGTTTAAACTAAGCAATCTCCCCCCCCCCCCCAGTTTATCAGACACACAGGTTTTAGGCCTTCGGAGATCAATTTGATGGTTACCTCTGAGAGAAAGAAAGAAAGAACGAAAGAAAGATAATGATTGGAGTCTTGCTTTTATGGGTGATATATTGCAAGAAGATTTTGCCTGTGAATTCTGAGGAGGAGTAACATTTTTTCAAATATATATCGTCAAAGCCATTCTCTCTCCAATAACATTGCACATAAAATTTTTACAAGTGTAATGGCTATTTTACTTGCTGTTAAAAAGTGCATAGAATTGCAATATATCAGCTGTTGTTAAAATGACATCAGGGAATATATGGTGTTTTTTTGCTCATCATATTTCAGATTTCTTTACTGTCAGTGTTTCCTGTTTTAAAGCAGGCTATTAGCAAGGAATGATGGAAGAGATAGGAAGAAAACTTCAGTAATATATGCTGGAGACTTTGGCTTCCCAGCTGATGAATGCAGGCGTCTTGGAGAGAAGGGACAGGGGCTCATGGGGTGGTGGAAGGAAGAATAAATCAAAGCGGAACGGCTGGAAAGGGAAGGCAAATAAAATACGCTTGACAGAGCGATCCTGTGCGAGTCTGCAGTGGGCTTGGAGGGGAGATGAGATTCTAAAACAGTGAAAGTCCATGTGAAAATACATATTTATCATAAGTAAAATAAGGGTCCATCCACACTCCTGTGAGGTAGAATTGGTAAGCAGTTTTATCTCTGTCTCTAAGTGAACTTGGCTTTTTGTGGAAGCCAGAAATGAATTGGGAGACTCTGGCATTTTTTGGCTGTCTGCTAAGCTTGGTGTTTCTTAGGCTGTGGTCACACTTAAAAGTTTAATCCAGCTTCAGCCCACTCAGGCTGCATCCGCACGGCATGCCTTAATTCGGTTTAACGAAACCAAAATAACTGAACCGGAACAAAACTGTCTCCATCGACTTTCAACTTGATCCGTGTCAACGGTATCCCGCCAACAACCTTATCTCGGATTCAATCTTCGGAGGCCACACGGCAAGTCCTCCCTGCTCATTGCCAGTCAGGATTGTGCCCACCCCCTCTCTCTGATTGCTGTTCCCTCCCAGGATCAGCCCCTCTCAGTTCAAAGTAACAGAGATCAGACCTCTCCCTCATGGCTGTGCAGCTCTCCGCCTCCTTTCCTCTGCACCACCTTTCCTTCCCCCTTTTCTTCCAGCTTTGTGCTCTTCCCTCATCACCCCCATTGAAGAAGTCTGGATCCCCCTTTCCCACCCATGCTTCCCTGGCACCGAGAGGCTGGGCTGGAGGGGACCGAGGGGCTTTTTTCATTGCTCAGGGCACACAGCAGCAGCAGCAGCAGCAGCAAGTAAAGCCCCATTCCTTTAAACATTAATACAGAATCTCAGCTGCTTCCCCTCCTTTCACTTTCAAAGGTCTGAACTTCTGAAATTGCTCAAATTCACAACATTGTTAATCGGAAGTGAAGGGGCTTTCTTGCTACACTGTAGCGCTGCTCTGTGAAGGCTGCTCCAAGAAGTTCAGGCTTGCAAGAGAAAGGAGGGGAAGCAGCTGAGATTCTGTATTAATGTTTAAAGGAATGGGGCTTTACTTGCTGCTGCTGCTGCTGTTTTGCTTCAGATCAGGCAGATCACACACACCCCCAATGACGTGCCCAGCATACGGACAGCCATTGGATACAGTGCGATTGGGGGAGGGACACCCTGAATACGGAATCTCATCCCTTAACACGGTACTGTCCACACAGTTAAAAAGGAAACACATATCAATGCACGATTCGGTGAGACCTGTTGAAATCAGGATTTATTTCAAAACGTTTTAACGTGGTTTAACACGGAAATAGCGTGTTAAGCCGAACTGCCGTCTGAACTGGGAGAACTCAAAATGTTTTGAATTCAAGATAATGATGCCATGAAGATGGGGCCTCAGAGTGACAATACATCAGCAAAGTGACAAGCTGTTTTCTTTCAGTGTTAAATAACTCAGAAATTTCACCTATGGGATAGATAACATGGAAAGAAAATCACCGGTCGCTGTTCTGATGTGTTTTCTCACTCTGAAAGTGGACTGAATCTGGATTAAACCTTAGTTGTGACCACAGCCTTAGTGCACTAGGTACCACCTCCAGGGGCCTTTTCACACTTTGGCCCATAATGGATAATTAGGCAACATCTGGGCAAGAGCATCTACACTTAGGGGAGGCTGTTACAGCCTCCAAGTGCCCCCGGCCTTCCCAGAAGTTGTCTAATTATCAACTAGCGGTGGAGACGAAATTGTGCTCCACAAGCTACCTAATCTTCCCCAATCACTTACCCGTGGCATCCAGCTGGTGAGCATTTGCACCTCTGGCTGTATGGGGAGGTCAATGGAGCTGCTGCACAAGCGTGCTGACAGCTCTGCTGACCTCCTGACGTGACTGCCCACTGTGCAGAGCATCATCATTGGCATGGCAATGGCGCTAATACATGCGCAGTCACGGAGGGTGCTGCACTAAAGATGGCGGCGCCCAGAAGAGGGCTGGCTGGCAATTGAACGGGAGGTAAGTGTTCGATCGTGGGGGCAGGAGCGGGGTAGACTAATGTTGCCTAGTGCTCTCAAGTGCAAACACTAGTTAATGTTAGTTGATTGTATTCCTTTCCCATCCAGCAGACAGGAAGGGAAGTGCAATATGCCTCCAGGTCGGAGAGACAGACCCTTTGCAGGGGTCTGAGGGCAGGAGAAGTTTTGTCCTTGTCTCTGCTTGAGATGCCCATGGGCAATTGGTGGGCCACGGTGTGAGATGGGATGCTGGACTAGATGGGCTGTGGCCTCATCCAGCAGGGCTCCTCTTAATTCATGGAGGATGGGTGTACTAATGGATACTAGAATGAATTTCTAGGTACTGCCTTTGAGCTGGAGAGACTGCCAGGATGCCTCTAAAAGCCATCTGCGAGGATTCGAGAGCAGGTAAAGCTTTTGCCTCCATCTTTTGCTTGAGTTGCTCGGAAGCAACTGATGGACCACTGTGTGAGATGGGATGCTAGACTAGCTGACCTGTGACCTATCTGGTAGGCCTTGTCTTAAGTTCTTATGTTCTCTTGTGCTACCATCTTGATGCGCAGCAGGTGTTTAAGTGACCCACTTGGTCCCACAGTCTTCCCAGGTATCCTTTTCATCCTGGTGAAAATGGCCGACTTTTGGGACCATTTCTGCTGAGACTAGAAAACGTGGAGGGAACATCCCCAGAGCTGAGGAAGGTTTGTTTCCCAGCTTCAAAGGAAGTGAGATGGTTATGTGCATAGTGTGTAGACACCTCTATCATCCCAAATCTGCAATTACTGAAAAGGTATCCTGTTCCATTGTCTTTGGTTCATTGACATACCCATATCCTCAGATCACGTACAATTCACTGCATTGTCTTCTGTGCCTGTCTTTCTCTAACAACCAAAGGAGCGCCCAACCAAGCATGCAGAGAGGCAGATTATGTTATTTGTTTTTGCTCAAAAAAATATATTACTTTCTTTTCCACTACAAAGTGCTCTGCATTTGCAAGGAAATACATTTAGCATGAGGGCAGCAGCAGCTGTAATGCTGCTAGTGTTTTTAAAGTGCATTTGAAATGCAGAACTGCACTTTCTGAGAGTTTCTCTTTCTTTTTTTTTTAATCATCTTTGAAAAGCTTTTATTTTCTCACCAGTTTGTGTTTCTAATTTATCAGGGATGTGAAAGTTGCTGTGATGTGGAATGTCAGAGAGGAGATAGAAAAAGAAGTGTTAATATTAGCAGGTAGCTATGAGCAAGTTTTACTGCTGGGTGTTAATCTGGGCTCAGCAGCAGTGAAATCACACCAAAATGCCAAATGCGCAGCATTTTCAAATGAATTGGCATTTTTGCAGAGTAATTTCCCCAGCATTTGAAGTCTGCTGCTGCTTCTTCCAAAGTGTGCGTCTGTGCGTGTTTTAATGGTGTGTCCATGTTGTGGATTTACCAAGACTGGATGAGGGCATGCTGGAGAGGGCAAGAACGTGGTACCCCAAGTTGTTCCCTTGTAGGTTCAACCAGTCATTTAGTAGTAGTAGTAGAAGAAGAAGAGTTGGCTTTTTTACCTTACTGTTCTCACCCCTTTAAGGGGACTCAAAGCAGCTGACAAAGTTTTCTATTTTTCTTCCCACAACAGAACACCCTGTGAGGTGGGTGGGGCTGTGAGAGCTCAGAAAAGAGAGCTGTGCTAGCCCAAGGTCACCTAGCTGGCTTTGTGTAGGAGTGTGGAATCAAACCTGGTGATTTCCAGATAAGAGTCCAGCTCCCTAACCACTAGACCAAACTGATCTAGTGATTAGAAGAGTTGGCTTTTATACCTCACTGTTCTCACCCACTTAAGGGAACTCAAAGCGGCTGACCATATGGCATGTCTCACAGCTGACCACCCCTGCACTACTCATGGGGTAATGCACTGCATAACAGGAGTTGACTGATCTGAACTGGGAGGTGGAACACTTGTCCTGACTTTTTGGACTCTTGGCTGATCTTTTTTTTTTCTGCTTAGAACTTCCATGAGAAGCCCCCTTTGATCTCAATGAATTTTGAGATTCTGCAGATCCAGGTATAGTTAGGGGAGATCAAAGGGCGCCTTCCAATCACAGTTTCATGCTTGTCCTTCAGCCTCGTAGTCCTAGGGCTCCGTCAGACTTGGCTATGGCAAGGATATTGTTGAGAAGGTTTACTCACTTCCTTTTCTTTCCTTTTCCAGGGGTCCTGAGGGGGTAGAAAGAAGCGGCTTCATTTTGCACCTAATCTGATGTTCTTTCTTGTGCCCCATGGCAGCTATTCTGTTGGCGTCTAGGAAAGGAGAAGAAGGAGGAGGGTTGGCTTTTCTACCCCACTTTTCTCACCCATTTAAGGGGACTCAAAGTGGCTGACAAAACTTTCTGTTCTTCTCCCCACAACAGAACACCTGTGAGGTGGGTGGGGCTCTGAGAGCTCAGAAGAGAGCTGTGACTAGCCCAACGTCACGCAGCTGGCTTCATGGAGGAATGCAGAATCAAACCCAGTATTCCCAGAGAAGAGTCCAGCTCCCTAACCACTAGACCAAACTGGCTCACCAATAGGAACCGTTTGCATGTAAAGCTTGTAATATATCTGAATAATATGAGCGCAAAAGTGCCAACATTGATGTTTCCATCTCTGCCACTCAAATACACATCTTGTAGCTCTAAGAGGATCAATATCAGAGAATGGGAATCCATATGCTAATAGGGATTCTAAAAAAGTCATAATTAAATAAGAATGAGGCTTGGTTTCTTCCTCTGAACGGTTCTTACATGGAGTTTATAGCCATTATTTGCTGTTTTGAAACCAATAAGCGAAACCATTTTTCTCTGGCATGCAGACAGAACAAGAGAATGTGACCTGCCTAAATTTAAGCCCCTTTCTGCACTGGGCCTTATTCCAGATTATATCTTCGAATAGGGACCTGACATACATATGCTAATGCAGATTACAACATCCCCTGGTGAGGCTTGCTGTAGCCTGTGCCCACATACGGAAGACCGATGCCTATTCCAAGATATAATTGTTCCAATTTGATCTTTTTAGGGGACGATGCAACATGTTTTCAGGACAGCATGTTCATACAAGGGTAGTTGATATTTGGAGAAGCTTGCTAGATCACATGGATGTTTCAGTACTACAGATTAGCAATGTGCATGAATGGTTTGTTTGTTTTTTGCATTCAGTTTGTATCGAATCAAATGCAAGAAAATTCAAAATTTGTCCACATGTGTTAGGATTTGATTTGTTTCAAATTTGAATGTCAGCCTTCAAATGTGCCAACGTACGATTCTAATATGAATGCCCAAATTCAGCCGAATTTGTACAAATAATGAATAATATGTTCGCACACATCCCTACCGCAGAGACTTCGGGATGGACTTGACAACATGCAGTGCTTGAGTCAGCAGGCAGTTTATTAGAAGATTACGTGAAAATATTTTTATTTGTTTCAGTTGTCTCAGAGGTTGGACCTATGTCTGTCTGGGATGGTTTAAGAAATCTTGCATTGATCAGGGTGTTGGACTTTATGACCTTAGAGGTCCCTTCCAACTCTATGATTCTATGAGTTGGGACTTCTAAGATCATCAAGTCCAACCCCCTGCTCAATACAGGATTTCCTAAACCATCCCAGACAGATGTAGGTCCAGCCTCTGCTTGAAGACCTCCAGTGGAGAAACCACCCATTGCAACCTATTCCATTGACTGATCACCCAGACTGTCAGGAAGTTTTTCCTAATAGCTAATCTGCACTGACTCCCTTGAGGTTTTATACCATTGTTTCTAGTCCTCTGATCTTGTGCAAGTGAGAACAGGGACAATTCCCTCTGCACTGTGAGAGCCCTTCAGATACTTGAAGACTGTGATCGTGGGCCTTTCCACACTTAGCCTTATTCTGGAATATATCTCAGAATAGGGACCTGCTATCTGCATGCTAGGGCAGGCTATGGAAGGCCACAGGTGAGGCCTGTCATAGTCTGCATTAGCTTGTGGCTAGCAGAACGCTATCCCAAGATATATTCTAGATTAAGGCCAAGTTCAGAATGGGTCTATGTCTCCTCTCAGTCTTCTCTTCTATAGGCAAAACATTCCTAGATCCTTCAACTTTTTCTCGTAGGACATGCTTTCCAGACCACTAACCATTTTGGTGGCCCTCCTTTGGACTGGCTCTAGTTTTTCAATGTCTTTTTTAAATTGGGACACCCAGAACTGGATGCAGTATTCTAGATGAGGTCTGACCAAGGTAGAATAAAGAGGAATAATTAGTTCTCCTGATCTAGACTCCATACTCCTCTTGATGCACCCTAGGATGATGTTTGCCTTTTTTGCTGCTGAGTCACATTGTTGACTCATGTTCATCCTGTGATACATTCTATGAATGTATACTTTGTGTTGGATTTTTTTTGTATGTATACTTTATAACTTTCCGTATTTTGGATAATATTTGTTAATAAAGTATTTCTATATGCAAAAAAAAAGGGAAAAAAAGAAAAGAAAAGGTGTAACACTTAGGGAGGGCACACCGATTTTCACACAATAATCTCAGCATTTCCAATAGATGCTTATAGTGTTTTCATTCCAGCCTCCAGTGACAGATCCGTGATGATGTAATGACAAGTTTCAAGCATCCAAAGAATGCTGAGCTTTAGGTCACTGCACTCTTCCCAATCTGTCCTTTAAAAACTAGAATCAAAACATCCCTATTTTGCATTTAAATGTTGAAGATACAGAATCCTCATTGGACAGTACTGCTAATTGCTGCAGAGGCAACATGGAAGGCAGCAATTAAATTAAATTAGCACTGGAAAAAAACTACGCCTGCAATATTTTGGCAAGTGGGGGTTGCACAGAAAGGGATGTGGAAGGCGGGGGAAACCGCCAAGCAACAACCTTGACTTTGGTGCCTGCAAGAAATTCTGACTTTGTGAAAATTTGGAAGGGGAGATTATGTCCAAGCAAGTAAGGGATTTAATATTGTGCTATCTATCATTGGGAGCTAAAGCTGGAAATGAATCTGGTGTTTCCACTAGGGAATCTGTGCAAGAAAGTTCTTGTAAGAGTAAGAAGAAAATAGCTCAGATAATATCCAAGAGCAGACTTTGGCTGGAAAGAAGTAAACACATCCTCATGATTGAAGATGTACCCATCGGGGAGGTAGAGAAGATGTTGGAGGAGGAGAGAAAAACAGACACACCAAACTTGCAGAAAGAAGTGGCAAAAAGTTGGAGACAAACTTGCCTGGGATAAAATAAAATATTTAGAAGTGGCTCCATGTACTGTGTATACTCTGCCTGAGAGCAGCCACCAGATCAAGTGTGGAAAGGTCCTTAGATAGATTTGGTATAATGGTTGTCCTCCGCTGCAAGCAGCCTGGATAGCTTTAAGAAAGGGTTAAACAAATTCATAGACAAAGGGTTAGGACAGGTGTTCATTGGCTACTGGGATGGATGCTCAGGTACGTCCTCCAGGCTGGGGAGACAGGCAGGAGGTCTCTGAAGGCCAATTGCTGGGATTCAAGAAGATGAAGGTTTTGCTCTTGTCTTCTGCTTAAGACGTCCAAAGCAATTGATGAGCCACTGTGTGAGACAGAATACTGGATTAGCTGTGGACTGATTCAGCACAGCTCCTCTTATGTTCTTACATTTTTATATACATTAATTTGGATAGATCATTCCTGGAACTTTCTTTCCAGCAATCTTCCTCATGTTCTGGAGCCTACCTTCAGTGCAAAAAATATTATCATTTGCAAACTTCTGTCAGGGGAAAGATTGCCTGCTGTGTGAAGCCCACCTCAATTCTTCACCAAATGCACAAAAGCAGATTATGAATAAAATATTGGGTTCAAATAGATCCCAGTGTGGCTGTCAGTAAGATTAAGGCAGAGCTGAATGTGTGCCGTATTTATGCCATTTTGCGAGTCGCATTTGCCAACAATCTGAATTTAATGTAACTGTATGAAAATCATATTAAAGGTTGTTTGTTTTACACAAGCATCAATATATATGGAAGGCATATTGACCCTGGGTGTAAATTTATATCAGGTCTCACCAGCCCTCGGGTACCTTACTTAAGTAATTTCCTCTTCGATTCCGTTATCTCCAGGAGATAATTATTTAAAAACTGTAGGAGCATCTGTAACAGCAATAACACCTGAATTATTGACAACTTCATCTGAATTGTTGCATCAACGTAGAACAGCTATTCGGAAGATGGTTTTTATGTTTACATCCTGGCTTTCCTCCGAGGAGCTGTAGGGAGCCTTCATGGTTCGTCCACCCTTTTTCTTCTTCCCTTCCTAAAAAGCATCCCCCAAAAATCCATTTTGAGAGTAATGAATAGGGATGTGCACAAAATTTTTTTGCATTGGATTTGTATCGAACAGAATGCAAGAAATTTCATATTCGTTTGAATAGCTCTCCCTCGATTGTGGTAAGTTTTGATTCAATACGAATTCAATATGAATGTTCAATACGAATTGCGTATGAATCCCCTATATATCCAATATGTATCCCCTATGTATCCACCCTGAAAGTGTCAAATCTGCCCTGAATCCACTTTGAATCCGCTCTCAATCCACTTTGAATCCACTGTGGATCTGTTGCAAATGTGACTGGCAAAGCCGCTTTCCCGGTTCACAAACATAACGAACGTTCCAGAGTATTCGATTTGAATTCAAATGTCAACTTCTGAACATCCCAACATTCAATTCAAATACAAATGTCTGAATTTGGGTGAATTCAGACAGATTTCAAATGTTAGGAATACTCATGCCCATCCCTAGTAATGAAGGCATACAAGCTCTGATCTTCCAAGTTCTAGACCATAAGTGCCAACTTGAGGCCTTCCAAATGTTCATACACTACAACACCCAGCTTTCCTGTGAGCAGTCCTGTTCCAGGTCTCACAGCAGTGGCTGATTAGCTTGATTGCTTCTCCACTTATACATCCTGAAGTTGGTGGAGGCACACAAGGAAAGGCACAATAGATCCACCTCCAGCACCTGCCCTTCTGCAGTTTTGGTCTGGCACTAAATTGTACTGGGCAGAAATTTCTTCTAGTAAGTTGCCTTTGCTGGCATAATCTCCCTATATTGTGGTGGTGGTGGTGGTAGGGGCTAATGGGGGCAAACAATCTCTCAGAGTAGTTTATTGTGGTGTATGGTGAAAAATCTTCCAGGAGTGTTTTTCATGCCTCAGAGGTTGCCTACAGGCCTGGTGTGAGTGGAAATGGTTATCCACTGAGACCCAATATCACTGGGATTTATGCAGCCTATGAAGCAGTGAGGAATAATGTTGAAATTTGTATCTTTAAAAGATAAATAAATAAAGACTCGGAGATCATGAATACTGTGTACAGTTCTGGTCACCACACCTCAAAAAGGTTATTGTACAACTGGAAAATGTGCAGAAAAGGGCAACCAGAATGATTAATGACTAGAACACCTCCCTTATGAAACCAGGCTGCAACGTCTAGGCCTCTTCAGTCTGGAGAGACGGTGTTTAAGAGGGGACCTGACTGAAGTATATAAAACTATGCATGGTATAGAAAAGGTAGATAGAGAATATTTCTTTTTTCTATCGCACAACACTAGAACCAGGGGGCACCTATGAAGCTGATGGGTAGGAGAGTCAGATCCGACAAGAGGAAGCCTTTCTTCACCCAGAGGGTCATTGGTTTATAGAATTTGCTGCCAGAGGAGGTGGTTATAGCTACCAGTCTAGATGACTTTAAGGTAGGGTTAGACAAATTTATGGACAGCACATATATCAATGGCTACTAGAATGGATGCCTAAGTACACCTTTCAGGCCATGGGGACAAGCAGGATATTTCTAAGGCCATTTGCTGGGATTTGAGAGCAGGCAAAAGTTTGTCCTTATCTCTGCTTGAGATGTCCATGCGCATTTGGTGGGTCACTGTGTGCAACGGGATGCTGGACTAGATGGGCTGTGGCCTGATCCAGCAGGGCTTCTCTTATGTTCTTATCATTAGTACGACTTCCTCCTCTCTCTGTAGTTTAAAGGATGAAGTCTGTAAGAATGATAATCCAAGTGAGAGCCCGCTGTGGAAGTTATTTCCCTTTAATTACTTGTTTTCACACCCCCGGGTTGACATAAGGCCCGAAGGAGCTGAGCCCCACGTTCAGAGATTGTCACCTGTCCACATTTGGATTCTCCAAGCTCTACTTGGTTGCCACCTTGTCTTCTGATTGCTACAGGCCATGAGTCTCCTGCCACTGTCTGGAGCTGAGATCCTAACGTTCTGGTTTAATTCTGCTCCACACGCCTCCTGACAACACACATCAGATTGATTGCCAGGGGCTCTGCATGGATTGATTGTCCAGCTGCTGGAAAGTTATCGTGCTTTGAGAGGAGGTGTGATGACTCACTGGGAACTTTCCTTTCTCTGCAATAGCCAGAGCTTGAAATCTATGGTTTGGAACGCTGAAATGGAAAGGCTAATTAACCATTTCACCTTGAAGTATTCTGGGGGTTTGAAGAGCCAGAACTGTCATAGACAATGTACCACCTCTGCTACGGGCTTAAGTGCATGGATGCAATGACCATTAATGCAAGGGACACAGGACATAAAAGGAAGCCCTTTTGGAGTCCTTGAATAGCTTCTGAACTTGGTGCTCATTTATTATTACACTCTCTTATGAAGGACCCATTTTTTAAAAAATATATCTGCATCCTTGTTTGAGTACAGTGGAACCAGATATGATTTGGGACAGATGGCCATTGGTATGGATGCTTCAGTATCACTTTCAGGTTGTAGAGACAGGCCATTGGTGGGAGTTGAGAGCAAGCCTTCTGCTTGAGGTGCCCAGAAGCAATTGATGGGCCGCTATTGTGTGAGACAGGGCTCTGGGCTAGATGGAGTGTGGCCTGATCCCGCGGGGCTACTCTTATGCTCTTATAGACAGAGGTATGGAGGAAAGTGTGCCAATTGATCCCTAGGAATTGTCTCTAGGCTAGAGAGGTAGGCAAGGTGCCTCTCAAGGCTGTTTGCTGGGATTCAAGAGCAGGTGAAGCTTCTCCCTTCGTCATCTGCTTGAGATGCCCGTGGGCGATTGGTGGGCCACTGTGTGAGAAAGGAGGCTGGACTAGATGGGCTGTGGCCTCTTCGAGAAGGGCTCCTCTTAGGTTCTTAAGCTCTATGTTCTTAAGAAGCTTCCTCATTTCAATGCCAAGAATGCCCAACTGCTGCCCTTTTCAGGCTAGGACACTTCAGGGCGCTTTCCCCATCCGCACACAGGCAGGTAGGGTGTGGACTGGGGTAAGCATCCCAGAGCGTCCTAGCCTGAGTGCAATACAGCCGTTGCGGCTGTAGTGCGAAAAGACCTCTGTTCATGCACTTTGTCTTCCGTTTTACCCCCAGGGCGAGGGGAAACCTATGCAGGGAAAATAAAATAAAATAGAGCAAAAAACTAATGGGTATATTCTGAGCAGAATCCTTTTTTTTTTGTAATACCTGCAGTTGATTCCTGCAAGCATTTTCCATCCAGCTAGAGTCTATTACCATCCTCCTATGATTAGCCTGCCGAGCAAGGATCGGAAATGAAGAAGCCCAATTCCCTTGGAGGGTGGCATTTAGTCGCTGTCTGGTAGGAGATATCACATAATTGCTCCATTGCAAGAAGATTAGCAGGGGGGAAATTGACTCAAGTGAGGTGACGTTTTGCTCAGCTATCAGACGCCAGATTGGGATCCATCATTTTTCTCCTTCTTCTAGAAACAGATCTACTTCCTGCACAGAACAGCTGAAAGAGGTACAGCTTACCCTCCATGGCCTTGTAGAAGGCAGCCTCCACGTTCAGCCTGTGATTGGACTATAAACATAGAACCCTCCGTCTTCCTAGGTAAGAGGGATCTAAGGTAGTTTATACAGCATGTCTCCCATGCTGTCTACCATCCATGCTGCCTAGAGATAGGAAGACCTGTCATATTTCATTACTTCTCTATGGCCATGGTCACACCACATCCTGATTGACTTAGGATGAACCAGGAACCTCAACTATGGCTGTGTTCACATGTAAGTTTTTAAATTCACTTTCACTCCACTTTCAGAATGAGAGAACACAGCAACAAACTGACCAATCATTTCCTTTCCACATTATCTCACTCGAAGGTGGATTTTCTGAGTAACACAAAGCCAAAAGAAAAGACCTTATCATTTTATGGTTGCATTCTCCCATGCTGAAAGTGGACTGGAGGTAGATTAAAATGTGAATGTGAACACTAGGGATGTGCACAGATAGTCATGGTATTCGTTATTTGGATGAATTTGGACGAATTTGGACATTCATATACGAATATGAATATTTTGAATTATTCATATGAATAAATTGGACATTTGTAAGTGTACGGATACGTATGCATCTTATTCATATCTGTATGCATCCATACAGATGAGTATGGGATGAACACGGGATGTGTACGGGATGAAAACGGGATGTGTAAGGATGCGTATAAGATTCGTATCATTGGATACGTATCAAATATTCTTACAAATAGATACAAATGTATTCGTATCGGTTTGAATGTCCAGGTACTTGTTTCTCTTTATTTGTATGAATTTGGATATTTGAATATTTGATTTTAATCGAATCGAATGTCGAAAATTGCATTTGTGCACACCTCTAGTGAACGCAGCCCATGTGAGGCCTGGTCACACCTACCTTGGGGTGGAGGCAAGGTGAGGCAGCCCTGGGAGTGATTTAATCAAATTTCTGCTGAAGTAGGTGGGTGAGGGCAGGCCATGCAAGCCAGTTCAGGTTACCTCCTCTGGATCTGGACCCCAGAGCATGCTGCCTACCATCCATGCTGTGGACATGCACAACGGGACACCCTTTCCTGGGCAAGAGAAAGTGGCTCTGCAGACCTCACCTTCATGCAGATGCTAAGGAGAAGGAAACAGAAGAAGAAGAGCTGGCTTTTTCGCCCCACTTTTCTCACCCATTTAAGGGGACTCAAAGCAGCTGACAAACCTTCTGTTCTTCTCCCCACAACAGAACACCCCGTGAGGTAGGTGGGGCTGTGAGAGCTCAGAAGAGAGCTGTGACTAGCCCAAGGTCACCCAGCTAGCTTCATGGGGGAGGGTGGAATCAAACCCGGTATTCCCAAATAAGAGTCTGGCTACCTAACCACTAGACTAGAAAGCATCTCTGCATAGTGCGGATGCTCCACGCAGGAGCACCCCTGGGCTTCCCCGGTCGCCCAAGTGCAAACAAGCCCAATGGGTTCATGCAATCCGCTAAGCCCTGGTTTCAAATCCGTAAAAGACAAGTCAATTACTGGGTTAAGACAACAGGAACGAACCCAGACAGAGTACCTCACCTCTGCTTGGTAGAGCAGGCACAATCAAGGGAAAAGACCAACTGGCTTGCAAGCTTAGGCAATTCCTCTGCTTCTGTTGGCCTCTCTCTTGAAGTGCTGAGCGCCCTAAGGCTCTAAAGCCACCTCATTTATTTACCAACAGGCCCTGGACATTGCAGCACAAACGGACATCACTGCCATAGCTCAGGCCACAGCTACACCTTATTTAGCCATGCACAAATGCCAGGTCAGCATAGAGGATTATCATAAATTCCCAATGCCATTCCATCTTTGTAGGATATTTACCAGAGCAAGATTTGATCAACTGGACATTATGTCTAAACTTGGCCGCTATCAGGGGTTACCCTACGATGGGAGAATCTGTGTATGCGGTGAAAACACTGTTGAGGACCTAGTACATCTATATCTGAACCCTCGGCTATACGAGAAAATAAGGAGCTACTATATAGACCCTCTTTTTGATAACTATAACCTTATGGATGATACTGGGAAACACCATATTCTGCTCAGGGGCTCGGACAGGCAGTCTGTTACAAAGGTTACACTTTTCACCCTGAGGGCAACGAAGATCTGTGCAGATTTTATCAGATTTTAAGTTTTTATGTATTGTATTATATTTCTGTTTTTGATATGGTCATATGGACTGATGGATAAAATGCTTACACTAGACCACACTGGTGAGGTACCTTTTCCTTCCTTGTCCCAAGTGCTGCCAAGCGCAATGGCTCTTATGAGTTAAATTCCCTTAAGTTTATTTTGCCTTTCAGTGTCGCAAACCCTGGAATATATTATGTGTGGAATTTTACCGGATGAATGGGTGATGTTGTCAAACGTGCCTACCAGCCTGCCTAGCTTGAGGAGTGCTTGATTGCTGCGTTCTGCGTGCGTTATGAATATAAAAGGTTGAAAAGGAACATTAAAAGCAATGCTGAGGCTGCCGTACACCCTTTCATTCCTACACGCGAACTGATATTTGAGAAGTGTGTCAGATTTGCTTTTATAAATAAGCAAGCAAACAAGTAAATGCATAGAAATCTAATTTGGTCCCTAAATCAAAGCAATGCACCCCAGAGATCAGGGAATTCAAAGCTCCATGACAAGCGTTCCAGGGAGTTTAAGAGCTGTCTGCTAGTGGATTAAAGCGATTAGGGCTGCGTCTCCATTAAAAGCACCTTAACTGCAGCGGTTTTCTATTACTTCCAGTGCAGGCCAGGTACTCCAAGGTGTAAAGGGGATGCAGGGCGGGCCCTGTTGGGAACCACAGAGTTATGACCATTTCCTGGGCCCGGGTTAGACGAGTCTGAAATAGATCAGCCTATTCATACGTTTGAATCGAGATCATTCTGGTGCTGGTCAGACGTGGATCGATCTCGGTCATCCTGAGGCCGTCTCCACCTTGGGCCACGTCGGTCATACATTTCTGCAGAGATCAGCCTGGGTGTCCTCCACGGAGCTCTTGGGTCTCCATCCCCTTGGTTACATATCTATCTCATTTCCTCATCTCAAGGGAGGCGAAATTAATTTTTCAAAAAAAAAAAAGATTGCATAAAAACACTAGAGAGAGGATTCATACACCTAAACTGAGGAGAAGGGGAAATGCCTTATGGACTCTGCACTTGACCATTGGCCGAAGGGGAGGGGCTTCACGAATTCTGTGCATTATTGGCTGAAAGGAAATACCGGGCACCACCCACTACAGCACAGTTCTGCCTCCTTTAGCCCATCACCCTGCTCACACCTGAAGAAATGGAAGACAGACTGGAATTTCAGGCCAGCCTGAGTCCGTGTCAGCCTAGTAAAATCATGTTAGGATGGTCTAATGGGTGTAGGCCGGCTTGGAATACGACTAGTGGTTAGGGAGCTGGACTCTTATCTGAGAATACCAGGTTCGATTCTGCCCTCCCCCATGAAGCCAGCTGGGTGACCTTGGGCTAGTCACAGCTCTCTTCTGAGCTCTCACAGCCCCACCTACCTCACAGGGTGTTCTGTTGTGGGGAGAAGAATAGAAAAGCTTTGTCAGCCGCTTTGAGTCCCCTTAAATGGGTGAGAAAAGTGGGGTAGAAAAGCCAACTCTGCTTCTTCTTAGATAAAATTAATGTGAGTGACAGGACTCGGGTGCTGATCAAGTCAAGCTAAAACTTGCATGAGGCCATGGCCCCGGTTGACTGCACGGGCACCTCCATACAGTTTTCTTGGCAGGGAAACAGAAGTGATTTGCCATTGCCTGCTTCAGGAGAGAGGCCAGGAATTGAACCGGTGAGAGTTTGTTTTACCACTGAGCTACAGCCCTTCCCAGACTCCATGGGGCCTCTCTATGCAGGTTTCTTGGCATGGATAGAGAAGTGGTTTGCCATTGCCTACTTCTGGGGCTTGAGCCAGCAAACCTGTACGTTCAAAGCTGGGGTATAAATGATAAATTAAGAAAATATATAATAAATCAAGAAAGACGAATCACTGAGCAAAAATCTCGACTTTGATGCTACAGCAATTTCAGGCGTTTTTGGTTCTATAAATTGATCCCTAGCCCTTTCTCTCTGTGTCACGATGAACCACAAACGTGGTGTCTTGCGAGGCGTTTTAGACTTCACCTGGCAATTTTGTGTGGAGGCATTGAAAGTGGTGGACAAAATTACACAGCAAGAAATGCTAATTTAAATAGCTTGAGCTGCTGTAGCTTAAGTCTCATCTAAAGCAGAAGTCTTGCTCAGGCCCTCGCATATTTTTAGAAACCTGAGTGGTGAAAAATACAGGGTACGAAGACACCATCTCTGCAGGGAGAGTGCTGACAGCGGGTGAACTTAGATTTACTCAGTGTCAAAGACTGTAGCCTCTGAGAGGAGTGGAATAAATGGGGGCCCCTGATTTTTGTCAGTCACTGTCAACTGTAGATCACGGTGTCACATTAGATTTTAAAATGCAGTGGCTTAACATGGCAGCTTTTGTAGTTTCCTCCGCGAAGAAGATCTCCTTGCAAAAAGATCAAGGATGCCTCTAGACAGCAGCCTGATCTAGCAACAGGAAGCAAAAATGCGCGGTATTGCTACTCTGCCATTATTGCTTCGTATCTAGGCCAGGGCTGTCTTTGTGCGTTTCAGGTGACGTGTGATCTGAGCAATTCGGTCACTGCTGAGTTCCTGGATGGATGCATCACACCATCTCCATACATGGTTGGAATCTCAGCCTCCACACTTACGCAGTGGATGGAGCTCTGATGGTCGATCCATCCAGAAAGGTAAGCACTACAGCTGGAAAATCCAGGGCCAAGGCTGCATTCACACCTAGGTTTAGTCCAGCTTCAATCCACTTTCAGAGCAGAAGAACACATCAGCCAAGAGAGCAATCATTTTCTCTCACCCAAGTGTAGATTTTCTGAGTTGGGTAATGCTGAAAGAAAACAGCTTGAGACTTTCCGCATGTGATCCCTCGCTCTGAAAATTAAAATTTGGGTGTGAACACAACCCAGCTCAGAGTTTTCCAGCAACAGTTAAAAGCGCTTTTTAGGGACAAAAACGAAGAGGAAGAGTTGGTTTTTCTATCCCATTTTAAGGGGCCTCAAAGCGGCTGACAAAACTATCTGTTCGTCTCCCCACAACAGACACCCTGTGAGGTAGGTGGGGCTGTGGGAGCTCAGAAGCCAGATGTGACTAGCCCAAGGTCATCCAGCTGACTTTGTGGAGGAAGAAGAGTTGGCTTTTCTACCCCGCTTTTCTCACCCATTTAAGGAGACTCAAAGCGGCTGACAAAGCTTTCTGTCTTCTCCCCACAACAGACACCCTGTGAGGTAGATGGAGCTGTGAACGCTCAGAAGAGAGCTGTGACTAGCCCAAGGTCATCCAGCTGACTTTGTGGAGGAAAAAGAGTTGGCTTTTGTACCCTGCTTTTCTCACCCACTTACAGACACCCTGTGAGGTAGGTGGGGCTGTGAATGCTCAGAAGAGACCTGTGACTAGCCCAAGGTCACCCAGCTGACTTTGTGGAGGAGGGCGGAATCAAACCCAGTATTACCAGATAAGAGTCTGGCTCCCTAACCACTAGACCAAAAAAAAGCAGGGATGGCCTAAGATACCTGAGGCGACATGACCATAACAGTTAAGGATACACAGCAATGGAAGAAACTTCCCGGACGAAAGCGTGAAAGAGTCAAACTTCTCTCGAGCCAATGATTTGGATACACACAGAAAATGGATTTGGCAAAGGATGTTGCTTCTTTGGGGAGCAGGCAGGAAGGGCTGGGGAATAAACCTGACTTGTTTCAGGAGCTGCTGCCCATGTAATGATGGAACTTTCCAACGGTGTGGAATGGCTCGATTCAGATAATGTTTTGGCAGGTGGGGGATCCACCGAAGCATGCAGGAACCATGTCAACTTTGATCAGACTAGCCAATCATTATGCACAAGGCTGAAATATCAGGGCTGTCAAAGCCGTTCAGGAATCACCAGCCAGGCCCCCGTTTATGAATTGGAAGCTATATTTTATGTTGCACGGGATAATTGTAAGACGGATTGAACTAAAACGAGAGAAGGCAAGTGGGCCGCTATGCCTGGATTCTGCCTCAGTGTGATTAATGCATTTGTTCTAACCTTGTGGCAGAGAAAAATTCTTTAGAAGCGTGATCGCTGGCAAGAATGGTTTCGGGGAAAAGCGTTTCATTTAGGATTAGCTCGTCTTGGAGGCATCTGTTTCATATACATCAGAGGTATATACGGGAAAGAGGGGGAATTAACAGTACTGTAGGTGAAACCAGGGCTTAGTGGATTACGTGAACCCATTGGACTTGTTTGCACTTGGGGGACTGGGGAAGACCGGGGGTGCTCCTGCATGGAGCATCCGTACTATGCAGAGCTGGTTTCTGGCCTAGTGGTTAGGGAGCCAGACTCTTATCTGGAAACACTGGGTTCGATTCTGCCGTCTTCCATGAAGCCAGCTGGGTGACCTTGGGCTAGTCACAGGTCTCTTCTGAGCTCTCACAGGTCCACCCATAGGGTGTCTGTTGTGGAGAGAAGAATGGAAGGTTTGTTAGCTGCTTTGAGTCCCCTTAAAAGGGTGACTTCTGGCATAGTTTGGGGGGATTTGGTACACTTTTCACGGACCAAACCCAAAACCCATGGGGACAAACCTTACCGATCCCGTGCTCGGAACTGCACCAAATTTGCATGGGGACACGGCCATAGTCAGCATTAGCATGTCCATTGCCAAATGAGCCATAATATCTCAGGCAGATTAAATCCTAAAACTGGGGACAGATGTTCCAGTACGTTTGTTGTGGAGGAAAGAGAAGTTTATTTCCTGCCCACCTGAAAACTTTTAGCAACTCATCTTTGTTGCTGAAATGAAAGTGCTTCTGACAAAGGTGAAGAAAAGACAGAACTCCTGAGAGGTCCACCCACCCCGCCACGCTTCTGAAGTCTCTCCAGGCGGCCCATACAGATGGGTGACTCTGGTTACACTCCATTGCATCTTCTAATGCCTCTGATGCGCCTAACCATCAGTGATAGACTGCAGGCTTTCAGAAAGGTCACTGGGGCTATAAACAAAGCGAGGGATTGTTCCCTGGTGTGAAAGCAACTCAACTTTCGACACACAACCTCTGTGCCCTGTACTCTTTCTCCAGCCTTTCTATTTTGCACTAAGAGCACAGCCACCTGCTCTGCAAAGCTCCTTAAAAAATAATCCCACCATTCCAGAGCTGATCGAGACGAAGGGGAGGGCACAGTTTCCAAGTCTGACATGTTAGTTTGCAAAGATAAAGTGACACTTTGGGCCAAATCCTATGCTGCATCCACACCTAGGTTTTAATCCAATTTCAGTTCACTTGCAGAGTGAGAGAACACATCAGCAAAGGGACTGCACATTTTCTTTCTGCTTTATGTAGCCCAAAGGTGGGTTTTCTGAGTTGGTTAATAGAGAAAGAAAACAGATTAACACTTGCCTGATGTATTATCTCGCTCTGAAAGTGGACTGAAGCTGGATTAAAACCTATGTGCGAATGTAGGCATCCTTGGCAGAATTTAAGCCTTCCATTTATTCCAGGGTATAATCCAGAATAAGGCCCAGTGATGAAAGGACTAAAGAAGCCCTTATGGACCATTGAACTTAGGCCTTTTCTGTACTTACCTGTCTCTATTCTGAGCCAGTGGGTCTGGACCAGCCAGGCCTCCTGGATTGGACCATGCAGTAGTCTGGATCAGCGCTGACAGCATGATGGCAATTGCCCAACCTTCAGAACCATGCTCTAAGTGTTCTGAGGGCTGGGTACATGTGTGCATTGCGGTGGTGTGCTTTGATGCACCACTAAATTGCATCTCCTGGCAGCCCCAAACTCTGGAAGCCTGTCTCCTGCGTGCCTCTCGTGTTTTGGATCAGGGTCTTCTGATCTGCTTATGGTCCATTTAAATGGGTGTACTGGTGATCTGTATTCTGCTCTAATGCAGATGGAGCATACCAGGGGGGACAATGACTCACAGATGGGTTGTGGTCTGATCCAGCAGGGCTCCTCTTAGGTTCTTATGGATCAGATGGGCTGTGGCCTGATCCAGCAGGGCTCCTCTTAGGTTCTCATAGACTAGATGGGTTGTGGTCTGATCCAGCAGGGCTCCTCTTAGGTTCTCATAGACTAGATAGGTTGTGGCCTGATCCAGCAGGGCTCCTCCTAGGTTCTTATGGAACAGATGGGCTGTGGCCTGATCCAGCAGGGCTCCTCTTAGGTTCTCATAGACTAGGTTGTGGCCTGATCCAGCAGGGCTCCTCCTAGGTTCTTATGGACCAGATGGGCTGTGGCCTGATCCAGCAGGGCTCCTCTTAGGTTCTCATAGACTAGATGGGTTGTGGCCTGATCCAGCAGGGCTCCGCCTAGGTTCTTATGACCTGTTCCACCTTAGCTACGTCTCCAGTGGGACTGTTGGGAAAATGGTTCTAGAAACTCAATGAGAATTGGAGCAGAGCCTTGTGGAATTTGGGCATTTCATAAGTAAAGTTGATCTTTCCCAGAATTTCGGTAAGTTCTCCGCTGCCCTCTCACCTTTCTCACCCTGAGGAGCTGGCCCACATTGATGCAAATCTCTTATCCATAATTATAGCTACCAGCAATTACTTTGGTAACTATGGATTAATTAAGAAGAAAAAAAAAATAAAGCTCCTATACTATTAAATTGTTAATAGATAAGACAGCTGCAGTTCCTTTCACCTCCTCATTTACCTTGTCAAATTGGTCCCATTAAATCTTTGCATGTTGCACCTGTAATTGCAAAGCCCCAATTATCATACCTTTTGCTAAAAGAGGTGATAAGGTTTCACAGCGCCTGCGATAAGAGATAAAAGTGGAAGGTTGCAGAGAATAACTTTTCTTAAAAGCGATCAACAGCAAATGTATAATTCCGATAAAGGGACGAAAGGAGCGGAATTTAAATTCTGCCCCTATTTATCTCCCAGCCAGTGATGCGTATGGCTGGAAAGAGGCAAAGCTTCTCTATCAGAGATGCTAAAACGGTACAAGGTTTTTGCCCTACTTTGTGTTCCTTCCTCCAGTGGGGTTTTATCCATCTCCACTGGCCACAGTCACCCCTCTAGGGCCCTGGGGAACCTTTAAGGAAATGGAGGCACAGATGTGCTATATGGAAGAGGGTGTGAGTTTGCAGAACTGTTCAAATTTCCACATTTGCTTTGACCTTAAAACGTGTCTTTTGTGGCCAGGGCTGCCTTTCTGACAGTAATTAAGTAAGGGAGAGACTTCCTTAACTTCCAACAGCTGTGGCAATGGCACAGCTTCCGAAATATGGCCTGTGGGCAGTCGCTTGAACATGCTTTTCATGCAGAGCCAAACAGAAATACATGCATGAAGGTCAAGGTGGCTTTGAAGCAAGACTGGTTCACTGTGGTTCATTTGAGGGCAGTGTCTGCAGGCATGGGCCGGGCAATGGCTGGCTGTGGGGTACACACTTTCCCTTGCCACACCAATGCAAGACCCACGCAGGGATTGCTATGCATTTTCGTAGCCAGTGATCTCTCTCCTTGAGGGCTAGATTCATCCATTGATTGATCCCTGAATAAATGTGTGGGTGTGGATGTGGAGATAGATACCTACTAGTAGGTGGTGTGGCCAACGCAGGGATGATTTCTACCTCTATTTCACCTATCCTGTTTTTGAATCTCAGTAGGGGCACTCAACTTGTAGATGCCGCTAAACTACAAATCCCAGCATTCCATGGTCAGCATTCCACTGGGATGGATATGGAATTCTAGGAGAGGAGTACTGAGATTTTTAGAAGAAGAGTTGGGTTTCTACCCCACTTTTCCCACCCATTTAAGGGGACTCAAAGTGGCTGACAAAGCGTCCATTCTTCTCCCCACAACAGATACCCTATGAGGTAGGTGGGGCTGTGAGAGCTTAGGAAGAGAGCTGTGACTCACCCAAGGACATCCAGCTGGCTTCATGGAGGAGTGTGGAGTCACGGAGGAGGAGGGCTGACAAAGCCTTCTGTTCTTCTCTCACCGCAGACACCCTGTGAGGCAGGTGGGGCCGTCAGAGCTCAGAAGGAGAGCTGTGACCCACCCAAGGTCACACAGCTGGCTTCATGGAAGAGTGCAGAATCAAACCCAGATAAGAGTCCAACTCCCTAACCACTAGGCCAGGTTTAGGAACATCTTGAGAGTCACAAGTCAAGCATCCTTGTCTAAAAGACAGTGTAGGAGAAAAAATCTAGGGGTACATAGTTTCCACTCCTTTGTGGGATGGGGAACCGAGAGTCCTGTCTTGCTCTCCTTGTATATCTGCAAGGAGACAATGATCAACATTAAGACTATGACATGTAGGGAAAACTAACTTCATTCCTACTAAATCATAACATCTTGATCTGAAACATTGGGCATTCATTTTTGTTTCATGGTTGCTTTATTTAAGAACACTAATACCATTCCACTAAGTGAAGATCAGCTGCAGGCGGAGCCGTCCATGCCTCTAAGTGCTGGTGCTGCCCTGAACTGGACCACCAGCGCTTGAAGTGCTGATGCCCCAACCTAGGCAGACCAGATCTCCATGACAATGACTGTGACAACATCTGGTTTGGGATTGGATGTTGCCATGGTGAACATAAGAACATAAGAACATAGGAGGAGCCCTAGGCCATGGCCCATCTAGTCCAGCGTCCTGTCGCACACAGTGGCCCACCAGTTGCCCATGGACATCCCAAGCAGAGACAAGGGCGAACCTTCTCTTGCTCTCGAATCCCAGCAAATGGCCTTAGAAGCATCCTGCTTGCTCCCAGCCTGAAAGATGTACCTAGGGATCCATTCTAGTAGCCATTGATACGTCTGTCATCCTTAAACTTGGCTAACCCTTCCTTAAAGCCATCTAGGCTGGTAGCTGTTACCACCTCTTCTAGCACCAAATTCGATAAAGTGATGATCCTCTGGGTGAAGAAATACTTCCCCTTGTGAGATCTGACTCTCCTACCCATCAGCTTCATAGATGCCCTCTGGTTCGAGTGTTGTGTGATAGAGAAAAGAAATGTTCTGTATCCACCTTTTCTATACCATACATGATTTTATATACTTCAACCAGGTCCCCTCCTCTTAAATGCCATCTCTCCACATTGATGTTGCAGTCTGATTTCAGTAAGGGAGGTGTTCCAGCCCCTTAATTATTCTTGTTGCCCCTTTCTGATGATTGGCTCACAGCACACAACTGCATGGTCACATGTCGACTTGCAGCTTTTGTACAGTTAGCAAAGGCCAGAGCTGCTGGACCAAGCTTTGGGATGCTCTGTGGCACAACGTGCAGACGGGCCACCCCAGGAACAGCATGAACCAATCACAGAATCACAGAGTTGGGAGGGACCTCTGGGGTCACCGACTCCAACCCCCTACTCAATGCAGGATTTCCTAAATCATCCCAAACAGATGTAGGTCCAGCCTCTGCTTGAAGACCTCCAGCGAAGGAGACCCCACTACCTTCTGTGGCAACCTATTCCACTGACCGATTGCCCTTACAGTCAGGAAGTTTTTCCTAATATCTCATCTGTATTGAAGTTTCATCCTGTCATGCCCTGTTCAACCTCCTTGGAGGAGGGAAGTCTGCCTGCAGTGTCACCACAGGCTGGGAAGCAACCACTGCAAAGTATTGCAGACATTGAAGGGTTAAGTCCAGTCCCAGGTGAGCATGCAGACAGCTCTGATAATGAATCAACAAGCAGTGAGCCTCATGAAAGGCCCTCCCCTCCCCTCCTGAGACAGCAGAAGCAGCTGAGGCGCAGATCAGAGCGATTAGCCCAGCTGAACCGTGGGTGAGACAATGATTCCTCTACTTAAGGAGCAAACACACATTGCTCCAGTCTTGCAGACAACTTCATGCATCCCCGTGTTGCTTTGTGCCTGTACCCTGACTCTGGACTACCTTGTGAGTTGCGGACTGTAGTAACAAGTTGGGACTCACACGCAGGATGGTGTGAAAGAAGTAAGCCCTTAGCCTTCTTTATTAACACATACCAAGGCTTTTATACAGTTTCTCTGAAAAATGGAAAAGTACATTCAGGAAATCCATATTTGGTTACAAGACGAGAACTGGACTGAACCAGTATATAACCACATATAACAGCCTTAATGCAAGGATAGTGCTACATAGGAAATGGCATATATGGTGTTATGGTGAGGACCAATAGAAGCCTGTCTCTGTGCATGTGGATATCTCGTCTCAGCATCCTTGGATACTGCACATTGTTTACATGTACTGTGGATGTTATGACTTCCTTGAGAGAGATATTAGGAAAGTTACAGTGACCCAGGATGTATCCTTTGGCCTAGTATTTTCAGCCTAGCAACTGCTTAGCAACTGCTTCTTTAGCTTTTAGCTGAACTGGGTAAATCGCACCCCCACAGCAGACCCTTTGGACCAACTGACCTTCTGGAACTGACACTGAACCTGCCTGAGCCTCTCTGGAACTAAGTGAGCTGAATGTGTATTTGCCTATTGCCCTGCCTGCCTGCCTGAGATGTGACACCTCCCGTTGTTTCTAGTCCTCCCATCTTGTGCAAGTTAGAATAGGGACAAGCCCTCTCCACTGTGACAGCCCTTCAGATACTTGAAGACCCTGATCATGTCTCATCTCAGTTTTCTCTTCTGTAGGCTAAACATTCCTAGATCCTTCAACCTGGAGGGTAAGCGTGAACAGTCGTCTATAAAGGACATTGCAGCAGATCAGTCATTTTTGGAAAGCTATGTATCAAAGGTAGGAATCACTTCGAACCTACCTGAGGATTGGTGGACATTTGACCCATAAGTTGTCTCTTGTTCATGCAGGGAGCCCTGTGGGTTGGTGACACCATTCTAACCACTTGCATGAACGCATGTCTTGTCCATGAAGAACAGCCATAGCTATACAGATGCATTGTGTTTTGGAATGTTTTTGTATCCAACTAAGATGATTTTTTTGGTCAGATTTCTTAACCCCTTCAGGAAAGAAAGAAGGTATGTTCCCACGGAAATGTATATATATTGGCCTACATTTTGTTCTCTGTGGGAGTGTTGACGAAGGGAAAAAAAAAGAGTGTATCACATATAAATAATGCATTGGTGCTACTTTCCCCTGTTCCTCCTCAAAACCTGTTGTGGAAAATCTTGGCGAAGCTTTAGAAAGCTTGAAATTCAATTTGTGGAGGGGTGTAAAGGTGACAGATTGTGTGCGGGACCGGTAATTTTGAGTAATACATGGAGATGGAAAGGGCAACATTAAGAACTGAAGAGATAAAAGCTTGTCTGTTATTAGGTGCCACTTGCTTCAGTGGAAAAAGGCTTGGTCTGAGGAGGAGGGCAATTGTAAAAGAAAAAAAAATCAGAAATCAAATCCCTGCCCTTAAGCAGGAACTAGGGAAAAAAAGAAAATATGGACAATTATTTCCTGACCGATGGAGAGAGTTTTTAAAATATATATTTACATCTCTGGAATCACTTTGGTCCAAAACTGACAAGCAAGCGTGTGCTGAATGAATGGCCATTTCAGCCACTTATTTGGAGAAGAAGGCATTAGTGTTCAAACAGTAGCCCATCTCATAGATTGTCTATAAAGAACCCAGGTTTCTAATTGCTTTAGGGACAGGGTGTAAGGAATGCTGCATGCAAACTGAGCAGAAAGCAACTAAATGCAGTGCTCTTAGCTGAATTTGAGAAAAGGATGCTATTAGTTTTGCTGCTATTCCCGTCTCTTTGGAGAGGAGTCCATTTGAGAAAGCTCTTTGCAGTGGAATATATTCAGGCCTAGAAGTAGTAAGGTGGTGTGTGTGTGTGTGTGTGTGGGGACAGAGACCGCTCTCAGAAATGTAGAAATATACTGCCGCAGAAGATGGATTGAGTCACAGAGGGACCAATTCTAAGGCTGACTGAAATGTTCATCCATCAAGCAGGACGTTAACCAGGAATGGTGGAGGTGGTGCAGTAGGACAGAACCACATGGCTCATTTTCACCTGCCTTGATGCCAGCTGGGCTTTTGAAACAGGAAGAGGCATAGGGCGTGATTTCACAGTATCCTGTCCCACAGAGTGGCCCACCAACTGCTTCTGGGCATCTTAAGCAGAACCTTCACCTGCTCTCTACAGCCCTGCAAGTGGCCTTTTGAGGCATCCTGCCCATCTCTCTGACCTGGAGGCAATACTTGGACATCCATTCTAGTAGTCATTGACACACCTGTCATAGAATCATAGAGTTGGAAGGGACCTCTAGGGTCATCGACTCCAACCCCCTGCTCAATGCGGGATTTCCTAAACTATCCCAGACAGATGTAAGTCCAGCCTCTGCTTAAAGACCTCCAGTGAAAGAGAACTCACTACCTCCCGTGGCAACCTATCCCATTGACTGATCACCCTCACTGTCAGGAAGTTTTTCCTAATAGCTAATCTATATTAACTCCCTTGAGGTTTCATTCCCTTGTTTCTAGTCCTTTCATCTTGTGCAAGTGAGAACAGGGACAATCCCTCTGCACTGTGACAGCTCTTCAGATACTTGAAGATCGTGATCATGTCTCCTCTCAGTCTTCTCTTCTGCAGGCTAAACATTCCTAGATCCTTCAACCTTTCCTTGTAGGACATGGTTCCCAGACCACTAGCCATTTTGGCAGCCCTCCTTTGGACTTGATCTAGTTTGTCAACTTCTTTTTAAAACTGGGGTGCCTGGAACTGGGACACAATAATCTAGATGACCAAGGTAGAGTAAAGAGGACTAATTACTTCTTAATTACTTCCTCCATGGATTAAGACAAGTCCTGCTGGATCAGGCCAGAGCCCAACTAGTCTAGCATCCAACCGTGTAGAACGGCCCACCAGTTATTTCTGTGCATTCTCAAAAGTAAGACAAAGGTGAAACCTTCACCTGCTCTCAACTTAGTGCAAATGGCTTTTAGAGGTTTCCTGCCTGTCTCTCCAAGCTGAAGGCTGTAACTGAGCATCCTTTCTAGTAACCATGGATGACCTGTTCTTCATGAATTAAGAGAAGTCCTGTTGGATCAGGCTATGGTCCCTCTAGTCCAGCATCCTGTCTCACACCGGAGGGCTACCAATTGTTTCTGGGCCTTCTCAAATCAAAAACACAGGCAAAACCTTCACCAGCCCTCCAGAAGTATCTTGCTTGTATCTCCAACATGGAAGCAATACTTAGACTTATAGTACTTATAGTGGTTTCCTCTCTACTGCCAACTACCAGCAGGTTCCAAAGCCATCTTGCTTGAGGGATAGGAGAATCTGATTCATCCTTCCATGTTTTATATCTTTAAGTGGTTGTAATTTGGCCTGAGGCTTTAGGGTATGGGGGCAAGATAAAATTGCAGGCAAAAATAAAACAATAAATCCAGACTCTGTAGCTGCCCACACATTAGGATGATATCCCCTTTAGGAAAAGCAATGACTGGAGTTGACCAACCGTGGCACTTGTAATAAATGGATGGACCTTTGCAATCTGCAGGATTTCATTTTGTCTTAACTTCATGCTCTGAGAGCTGATCCTTTTTTAAAAATAAAATAAATTAGCACTCTGAGAAGAAGCCTCCAGATTTCACAGGGACTGAATGAAGACTTTTATCTTATCAGACTAGCTGGCTGCAAAGCTACTTTAAGGAAATCAAAGCCTCTTTTGCAAGCAAGCCCAGTCTTTTTCCAGGAAGAGGTCTGAAGAATTCGGTGTCACATTAAATGGGGACTACAAGAGGCAAACGCGGCACGTGAGTTGACATGATGGATTTTCCTTTCTCTTGCACTTATTTCTCATTAATCTGATGTGATTAAGGGGTTCTCAAAATTTAATACATCAAAGGAGCTGTTGATTTTCTCCCCTCTGTTTTTTGCAAACGGAACCTGAAAACATTCTCAGGGTTGTGCTTGGATACACAGGAGAACATGCAATTTATTTATCCCACGAGACCCTTGGCATCTTCCATCCCCACACAGCAGCATCTATCTCCTGCTTCTGCCACATTCCAGGACTGATTTTATTGAAGCAGAAGAATTGAGCCACCAAGAGGAACTACTAAGGGGAAGGGGGGGAGAAACCTTCTAAGCTACTGGCCATTTTTGTCATTGGACCTCATTTGTGATGGCAGGCTAGGGAGGCAATCTTTCATCAACCACACAAAAGGCCTGGCATGCAAAACTAGTTTTGAGATTCCTCCCTCCTCTCCTTCTTTCTCTCTCTCTCTCTCTCTCTCTTCCTTCCTTCCTTCCTTTCTGAACCACAACAGAACTAATTGCAATGGCTCAAGTAGCATTATCTAAGGCCCTGGTCACACAAGTGTTTTAGGTTGACTCGAGTCAGTCCCCAGGTCATGTTACTCACATCCTGTTCTTACAGAACTGACAGGGACTCAGGCCAGCCTAGAATTCCAGGCCATGTTTGCTTCCTCACGTATGAGTGTGGGGACGGCCTAAAAGAGGCAGAACCATGCTGTGGTGGGTGGTGCCCAGTATTTCCTTTTGGACGATCGGCGCACCCAGAGTTCGTAAGGCACCTCACCCTCTCCTCAGTTTATGTGTATGATTCCTCTCTCTAGCATTTTTACACATAGTTATTATTATTATTATTATTATTATTATTATTATTATTATTATTATTATTATTATTATTATTATTATTATTATTTTTAAAAAATTACAAGGTGAAGAAAAGCACATAAAAAAAAAGGGACATGGAGGTGGGGGAGCAGGCTTTTAAAAGAACCGCAAACACACATCCTTACCACCCTTGAGTGATAGGAATGGCATCCAATAGGAAACGAGATAGATGTGATGTAGCAAAAGGAGTGGGGAGCCAAGCACTCCATGGAGGAAATCCAGGTTGATCTGTGCAGAAATGTGTGACCAAAGCAGGAATGGCCTCAGGACCACCAACGTTGATTCACGTCTGACCAGCATGGAACAACCTGGATTCAAACTCATGAACGGGCCATCCTATGTTGAGCTTGTCCAACCATGGCCTAACAGATCTTTCTATATCTCTCTGTTTGTCCGTCCGTCCATCTGTCCATAATGAATGTGGACATTCAGACTGGAGATGTCCCTCTTAGGTAGGACTAGAGGCTTTGTCTTATGGCAGTATGGGGGCCAGGGGTGTTCATGAATGCAATTTTCGACATTTGATTAAATTCGAAATGAATGTTCAAATGTTTGAATTCATACGAACAGAGGAAAATGAATGTATTCAAATTTGAACCGATATGGATAAGATGCATGCCGATATGGATGTAATATGTATGGATAGGTACATAATGTAACATCCAAATAACTCATACGAATGATTTGAAACCTTCAGATTTGTTCAAATGTTAAAAATGAATGTATAGACATGCAATGCACACAAATGCACACGCACCAGCTGAGGACCACTGGTTGATGTGATGCTTGGATGCCTGTATGATCCCAGCATCATAAGAAGGTCTGGGTGCCATATGTCTCTGGCATGGCATGCATGTCGGGTCAGCTCTTTCATCCACGATCAATACCAGCATATTTTATTTGCAAGCCAGCTGTAAGCAGTAACTTTCCCCCTGGCACATATTTATGCCAGGCTGGTGCTTTCCCCGTAAGTGATCGCACTGTGGTCAGCACCAAAGAGGAGTGCAGATTGCAGTGGCAATCAGATAATGGGTGTTTTTCCACCACGCTCCTTTAATCCAGATCTAAGAAGATCCGGATCTAGGGAATGGGCACTTCCCTTAATCCAGATCTAGTAGGTCCAGATTAAGGGAAGTACCCAATGTGTTTCCATGGGTGGTCTAGCACATAATAGCAATGGGTGCTAGCCTCCCTGCTGTGGAAACACCAGAGCACCCATTTGGAAATCTGAATCTACCCACGAGGGGTCTGCCTGTCACCGCAGGTGTTTGGGGGCACAGGGGGTGCAATCTCTGAAGCGGCTCCGAAGTCACTTCGAACTCTGTGCAAAATAGCTCTGGAGCATCTTTGAAGTCTGTGCTGATCTTTGCAGTAAACTTCGGAGTCACTTCGGAGTTCACCCCGAAGATCAGCACAGACTTCAAAGACGCTCTGGAGCTATTTTGCACAGACTTCGAAGCTACTTTGAAATGATTTTGAAATGACTTCAAAGCTTAAGTTTTGGGGCTCCCCCCAAGGCTGCCCCCTCCCCCTAGCCTCCTCTAGCCCCCATTGCCAAACTAACAGACACAGGCTCCCTTTAATCCGGATTTTCTGGCTGAAGACCCCATTGTAGACCCCATTAATGGGGTCTACAGAAAATCCGGATTAAAGCCCAAAAAGTACCCATATGATCTGGATTTCCCGAGGCGTGGTGGAAACAAATGGGTGCTGTGGTAGAAATGGGGTCATCTGGCTCTCACCCAAATGGGTCCTTAATGGGTGCTAAAATGGGTACTAAGTGACCGTGGCAAAACACCCATTAACTTACCCGTAAGTGCAACTTCTGTGTTAACACCTAGATTTCTAATTGCAGATCTTGATACATGCACGATAAGGAAGGCCATTGGGTGAACAACCTTGAGCCATTTGTGGTATCTCAGCCTAGCCCAGTGATGGTGAACCTTTTGAGCTCGGTGTGTCAAAATTCGCAAGAAAACCTAGCTTAACTCGGGTGCTGGGTCACATCTAGAAATATCCATAATTCTGTGATATTTGTAGCTCTAGCAAAAAAAGTTATATTTTTGATATATGTATTTTAATAAAAGCAAAAACAATTCCTTACATTGGTGACTTTTGTTGCTGAATTTCGTTTGCTAAATCTTCAATTGAAAGTTGGTATTTCGTACACTTCAAGGACAAGCAAGCAGTACATGCCCAGGTGCCAGGGTGACCATGTGTGTCACCCAAAAGGGCTTGGTGTGTCACCTGTGACACGCGTGTCATAGGTTGGCCATCACCGGCCTAGCCTGTCTTGTAAGCATGTAATGAGTCTAAATAAGGAAGAAGAAACCTTGGATCTCCATTTTTTTGGGAGGCGAGCACAAAATGCAAAAATAAATAACGTTAAAACTAACCTTTAGTGCTAAGCTACTGAATGGTCATTCTTCCCAAAAGCATGAACATTTACTGCTTCAGGAACTGTTTGCTCTGAAGATGAAACTCATTTAGAAGCTTTCTGGGAGGGAGGAGGTGAACATAAAGCAGGGAGGAGAAGTGAAAAAGTTTCTTTGGATGGAATAACAACCTTTCTGTGTTACTTTCCAAAACCAGAGAAGTGTATAATATGCTGAGATGCATCAGTGAGCAGAAGATTCAATATTCAGGCAAACTGTTCTGAGACGTAAGTTAATAATGTTTATACCTTTATCTTGGGATCTAATGTACCACTCTTTTTCAAAGCACTGAAAACAGCTTCGCGTTAAGAGGATTGAATTCGTAGCATGGCTTTTCTCATGTCTCAGGTATAAGCCTGAATAACTCCACTCAAAAACTAAAACTAAAAAAAATAAAGACTGGTGGTGTGGTTTGTTTTGGGTGATTCCCCCCCCCCCCCTCAATCTACACCAACTGTTTCAAGAATGATCTAAAATGAAGAAGAAAAGAAGCGGAAAAGTATAGTGTAAGAAAGGTGAGGACCATTATTTTAGAAAAGAACAGCCCTTAGGCTGTGGTCACACCTAAGGTTTAATCCAGCTTCTGTCCACCTTCAGAGTGAAAGAACACATCAGCAAAGTGACCAGTAATTTTCCTTCCACGTTATCTATCCCAAAGGGGAATTTTCTGAGCTATTCAACACCGAAAGAAAACCACTTGTCACTTTGCTGATGTATTCTCTCACTCTGAAAGCAGACTGAAGCTGGATCAAATCTTAAGTGTGGATCAGACAGAAGTGTATTTCAGTCTGAGAGCCTGGTCACACCTGGAAGATAGGGGTGGCTGTTTACTCTCTGGCAGGATGCATCCTCACACCGCCCTGGCATGACTGAGAGCATACGCGGCCACCCCAATCTCCAGAAGCTGTGCCGCAGTAAAAACAGCACTCCTAGCACAACAGCCCTACACAGTTTCGTGTTGCAAAGGTTGTGTGGAGGCAGGTCAGAGTGGCAGGAGCTGCACAATTGTGCACTGCATTGTCAATCACTGTAGCAATGGTTTGGTGCACATGGCTGTTGCTATAGCGTGGTGGACGGTCCTGCATGGGAACATTTGCACTTCACCCAGACCCAGGTAGGTCTGGCTGAATTCTGGGATGGGATGGTGCTCACAGTGTGAACGCCAACCCCTGTCCCTGGGACACTTTCCCACGGCAGTTGAGCGCGAAAAAGCTCTGAGACTAGATATATAACTTCAGATAAATAACATGCCACAATATGAATAGGTCATGAATTTAATTTTACAAGGTGAATAACATGTTACAGATTAATTCCACATTGGTGGGTATACCATACCTCTCCATACCCTGGTGTAGTCTAAGGAAGGTTCTGCAGTAATGTTCTGGGCAGTAATGATGATCCTTTTGAGCTCGCTGTGTCAAAATTCACAAGAAAACCTAGCTTAACTCAGGTGCTGTGTCACATCTAGAAAGATCCATAATTTTGTAATATTTGTAGCTCTAGTAAAAAAGTTATATTTTTGATATATGTATTAAAAGCAGAAGCAAAATTCTTTACATTAGTGAGTTTTGTTGCTGCATTTTGTTTGCTAAATCTTCAATTGAAAGTTGGTGTTTCGTACACTTCAAGAACAAGCAAGCACTACACGCCCAGGTGCCAGGGTGACCATGTGTGTCACCCAAAAGGGCTTGGCGTGTCACCTGTGACACGCGTGTCATAGGTTGGCCATCAGTGCCCTAGGGGGCAGTCTAAGGTGGTGGGACTAACAGGGCATAGGGACTCCCTTAGACACCACTAGCAAAACGGAAGCTCCCAGTATGCTTTTGATCTGGTATAATTTTGTATCCACTTTGATGGTCTGTACAATATAACTTCTGCTTGACATGCCCCTAAGCAATTTGTGTGGGACAGGATGCTGGACTAGATGGGCTGTGGCCTCATCCAGGAGGGTTCCTCTTATGTTCAGTTTGAGTTCAAATATAATTCTGCTCTGCCAAAATCAACCTCCTACTGAAATTTGTTAGGGTTCAATATGTAGAACGAGATTTGGAATTCAGCCAGATGTTCATGACAAGGGTCAGAGCTGGAGGACCATACTGATAGAATGTCATCTCCTGAGCCACAAGCTTCCATAAAGACTACCAAAAAGTGGGCCTTCATGGTGGTGGCCCCCTCCTTCTGGAATAACCTTAGAAGGTGCATTCATGTGGGGCTTTCCCACATCTTTTCCACTGACCTTTCCCCATGTGAATGTTTTCCCCTTTCCCTCGCACTGTCTTTGATGTTGTTTCTAAACGTTTATTGATCTTTTATCCTTTTTGTTAGCACGGCAAACCTCTTTGGAACCGTTTTGTAATAGAAAGTGGCGTGGACATGTTTAAAATAAATAATACAACTTTGCCTCAGGGTGCTGAAGAGCATATGCAGAGAACAGTGCAGCCGGTTGGTTTGCTTGCGTCACGTAGGGAACAAGGAACAGGCCGCCTTGCAGATGACTGCCTCAGAGAGAGGCAACCAACTGCATAGGCCTTTCTTTTCTTTTCTTTTTTAAAAATGTATTATTTGATAGATTAAAGTAGACTGTACAACTGCTGCCTTGCTGGAAGGGTGATTTTTCCTCATTAACCCTAATTATCATATGCCAAGACCGTCGGAATCAGGAAGGCCAGCTGACAACTCAGGCGGACAGAATTGGACCAGGCAAGGCCTGCAGAAAGGAATGGAAAGTTTTGCTGGTAAATTTGTGACACTCAGATGTAGACCCTCAGTTCCGCCAAGAGCCTTTTCGTATTTACTATGTCAAGCGTTTCTGCCCGCTCACTGGTGAGGCGCGTCTGCACCTGACCGCTGCTGCTGTAGCTCACCAGGAACGGCCACAACCTTCCACACAACAATCCAGGTGTGGACTCCTAAAAACACTTGACCAGGAGTGGCTGGATTGCACCTAGGGTGGTGGGTTCACATCCTCTTTTGGGTACGGAACTTTACGGGAGCTTGACTGAGTTACTGGGTCCCCGCAGTTGTTTGCAACATGGGGATTGCCATGGTGAACGAAACACACAATTTTCATTTGTCCCTGTCCCTAGGCCACATTTGTCCACAAATGGTCCACAGCTGCAATGTTTGCAAGGCCAGAAACAGCGACGGGATTCCACACCGCCACCTCAGGAAGAGTGGGAAGTCGGGGTGTGCATGAATGAATGGGTTTTTTGCATTTGAATCCGAGCTGAATTGAATGTCCAAACATTAGATTTGATTCAAATGTTTAAAATCCGAATGCTAAAAAAACCCGATTCGAATCCGTTACATTCGAATCTATTCGTTTGAATGTTAGATTCATATTTAAAGATATGAATGTCGACAACATTTGTACATGTTCTACGTATCTGTACACATTTCATATGCATCCCGTTTTATCCCTTATGCATCCTGTTTTCATCCATGTATCCATTTGGATTGGATATGTATCTGTTCATATCAGATACATATCTGTTCATATTTAATTCATATCGAATATGTCCATTCGTATTGGAATGTATCAATTCATACTGGATATGTATCCATTTGTATCAGATATCTATCCATTTGTATTGGAATGTATCCATTCATATTGGAATGTATCAATTCATACTGGATATGTATCCATTGTATCAGATATCTATTTGTATTGGATATGTATCCATTAGTATTGGATACGTATCCATTTGTTTTGGATATGTATCTGTTAATATTGGATAAGTATCCATTCATATTGGATATGTATCTGTTAGTACTGGATATGTATCCGTTTGTATTGGAATGTATCCATTTGTGTTGGATATGTAATACATACGTATCTGTACATTTGAATGATTTGAATCATTTGGATGAACGTTTCAGAACATTTAAAATCTGTTTGAATGTCTAAATTCGAATGTGAAGACATTCAATTTGAGTTTGAATGTCCACATTCGAGTGAATTCAATCAGATTTTGAATGTTTAGAATATCTGCCATGCTCATCCCTAGTGGGAAGAGCCTGGCAGAATTTTTAATGCACACCAAGAAGAACATGACACCTGGTGTTGCTCGTCTTGCTGCTGGGCAACTCTTGCCTCTGTTGCCCTTCAGCTTGTCCTAATTTTCAAGCCTTGGATGTTAGTAAGTATTCAGCATAGAGTCAGGAATAAATGCAGTTCCTTTTGTCTCAAGTGCCTGCTCTTGTCTGCCTGCAATGAAACTATGGACAATAACCCTGGCAACGTATCTCTTTCAGCCTGATATTCTGTCTCACAGAAAGGCTTCCAGTTTGTCTTTTCACTTTTATTTATGGAGGCTTCTTTTGAATTTTAGAGAAACGAGTTTGCAGGAAACCATCTTAAAGTAACTTTGTTTTCAAACGGTTGCATTTTGCTTTTCATTTGTAACTTTTGCTGATGCAACGACCATAAAAACACACACACCTGTGACAGTTACGAAGGCCAATTAAACTTTATTAAATTTCAGGATTTTTTTTTTTTTTGGTATGTTTCTGGTCTGCAACAGAGGTAATTAAAAGAAGGGTCAGCAATGGAAACTGAAGTAAGCAAACCACCTGAAATGGGCAGGTGTACAAGGACTCCTATTGTATTATGGCTAATAATATTTGATGAATGGGTTGTTTTGTTTTGCTTTTTGATAACGGCCAGTAACAATACTGATTCAAGTAACGTGTGGATCTCTCATGTGCATCCTGCAACTCCCATGGGGAATTCAAGAAGGATGTTCAGACATAGGTGATCTGATGTTAATCTATGGAAAACACCCAGACGTAGCTGGAATGGCATTGCGTGTCCCAATGTCACATGACTTGAGAATGGAAATAAACATGGCTCTAGGATGTTACCTATGCACCTTCACGTATATGATGGGCCCATCATATGATGAGTAGAAGAAATGTAGCAGGTGAAAGGTATTGTTACTGATCTGTGTGTAGTTTGGCATTCTTGGTGTGTTTTCCTTTTTACATCACCTTGATAGCATAGGTGTGCAGCATTGATCCCCAAAATCTCTGCCAAAGATGGAAATGGCAAATGGCTTGTACATGGTCAAGAGAATGGGGTGGTTATGTCCAAGTTGTGCACATCTGGAAACATCTGTGCCCAAAGGCTATCTGAATGGCAGCTCAAGTATCAAATGCTTCCCACAGCTCTGTTTGACTTTGGATAGCCCTTGGGTGTCAGCACATTCACATCTGTAGTAAGGACTCACAATAAAGTTGTGATTTAGGTTTGGATGACATGTGGGCTCTGAAAACAAGGCCCTGAAAACCTGAGGACTATGGCTGTGGTCACATACCTTCACTTGAGTCCATCTTCAGGTCTGACCACTCACATCTTTTCATTTCTGTTCATTTTATCTGTGGACTTTCCACCCTCCATTTGGTCTTTCCTGAATATTATATAGTTCAGATATGGGCCTCAGAACTATGTCTCCTCTCAGGGCTTGAATGAAGGACAATTTGGGCCTAATGGGGTGGAGTTCAAGCAAGCAAGGCCTCCCTTAGGCAGCAACAGTGTGACAAAGGGAGAATTCAGGTTAGGATTAGGCCTTTCAGCAATGCAGAGCTGGTACATCCCTGGAGTCCTGTTGCCCAAAATTTTAGGGATTGTGATAGTCGAGGCAGCCATCCTGTTTGTTCAGGAACAGCCAATCAGTATCTGCCATCAATGGTCACACTGGAACAATTTAGCTAATTGCAGTTCCACCAACGAGGAATCTGCACGAATGGTTTTTTTGGGATTTGATTCATAAAAAAATCAAATGTTAGAAAATTCGTATTTGTTCAAATATATCCCCTTAGAATGTGGTAGGATTCTATTCAGTATGAATGTATTCATATGAATTCATATGAATATCTGATACAGATACATATTCAATTGTACTGGATACGTATCTGTTCATATTGGATACATATCTATTCGTATTGGATATGTATCTGTTCATATCGGATATGTATCCGTATCGGAATGTATCAATTCATACTAGATATGTATCCATTTGGATTGGATATGTATCTGTTTGTATTGGATATGTATCCATTCGTATTGGATATGAATCTGTTCATATCAGATACGTATCCATTTGTATTGGATACGTATCTGTTCGTATTGGATATTTATCCATTCGTATTGGGCATGTATCCGTTCATATTGGATATGTATCCATTTGTATTAGATTTGTGTCCATTTGTTTACATATCTGATGTATATCCCCAGTTTAACTATTTAAATGTCCAAAGTATTTATTTATTTTATTTATTATTTACATTCATACCCCGCCCCATACCCAAAGGTCTCTGGGCGGGTACAATTTGCACAAATGTTCCAAAACATTCGTATTTGTACGAATGTCAATGTACAAATATTGTAACATTCAATTTGTGTACAAATCTCCAAATTTGTCCAAATAATGGATGCTACGAATATTTGTACCCATCCATACCACCAACTAGTGAGGCAAGACAGACTGGAGGGATTTACTGTGATATGCATTATCACTATATTTTGCATGGTTTAGGATAAAAGAGAAAGAAGGAGACGGAGAGAGTATTTTTTTTAAAGGAAAAAATCTTAGTGTTCAACATTTCTCAACTTAGAAAGAAAAAACAATCTCAAAAGCCCTGGCTCCTAGACAGATTTAATTCTCAAGAAGAAGGCTCCAAAGAACTTTTATCTTTGCTGAAAATCCTACCAGCTCATGACAACCCTGCCACTTCCAAAGGTACAGAACATATTGGAAGAAAATCTACCAGCTCTGAAGCTGGAAACGGCAAAAGTCTAAATGTGAACAGCTTTGTGGTGGAGGAACGAAGCACGTTTTTATTTTCTTTTTATTTCCCCCCAGAAAACAGCCAGTGTCATCCAGAAAGCTGGAATTTAATGAGCGTTCCCATCCTACTTCTTTCATAGTGGTATAAAAAACACATACATGACCCAACCTGCTTTGATAGCTTTGTGGAACAGTCTTTACTGAATGATCCGAGCTCAAGAGAAGGCGTGAGGATTTCAAAAAGGAGGTCACTTAAAACGTTAGTCAGAGAATAAGGAAGAATGTTCCCTTTGGGGCCAGATTAATAACACATTAAAAACACAGAAAGGCACAGAAAGCCAAATGTGAGGGAAAGGGGAAGCGTGGAACTGTAAAAAGTTCACCAGCATTACTGGGAAAGCTGAATGTGTTCTCCTGTTGTTAAATGAAATGGGTCTTTTTTTAAAAAAGAAGTAGGTCAGAGTTGGCATCGCCAGTTAGCAGTATGCTAAAAAAAAAAGTATAGGACTGGACATACAATGGATGTGTTTGTTTGCTGATGGCAACATTCAAACTGACCAAAGAGGATTGGTTTGAAGTGCAGGTACCAATCAGTGGCTGCTGTCAAGGTTCTGGCTCCCTCTCCAATCCAACTTCTCAGCCAGGAAGGGGCAAGATTGCGTAGACTGTCCAATTATGGCACTCTGTGGCCCATTGCAATCTCAGGGTTCCTGGGCTTTCCACCAGTCCCTGCCAAATCTCAAGCAATGCAAGGTGATACATTTAATTTATAAGGCCCTAAATGACTTGGGCCCCAAACCCTGCGACTGTTGTTACCTGCCCTGAGACCTTTGGATATAGGGCAGAACAAAAAATGCAGATAATGAATAAATAAGTAAATAATGTGGATGACAGAAAAACTATTTGCCAAGGGGTTCAGGTAGCCCAAGTGAATCTCAAGGTCAGTTCAGAGATTGTCCCTAGGCATGCGCTAAATGGATTTGGAGCTGAACTGGTATTTGAAAAGTTTGAATTAGAACCAAGCGTACCCTCTTCTATCGGCATCCACAGGTGTTTGAATCAAACTGAGCCAGCCCTGTTTGGTTTGGTTCCTAATTGCCCCCTCCCTGTTTTCTTTTTCCCACCACCTGTTCCAACCTAATGCTGCTCTCTTACACACACACCCATATACGCAGATACTGCAAGCAAATGTTTATCTACATCCTCTTCTGGCAGGACTTATGGGAGTCATGGGTCAGACTAACTCAGTTTCTTGGCACATTCATTGAAGCCAATGGCCGCATTCCCATTACAAGCTTATTTCAGTTTCAAACTGTTTTCAATCCTCGCAGGCCCCACGTCAGTTTGGCTTAACATGCTTTCTCCGTGTTAAATCACCCCAATGCGTGGTGAATCTCAATCCTGATTTTAACAGGTCTCACTCTGGATCGTACACTTGATACGCGTTACATTTTTTACTGTGGGGACCCTACCGTTTTAAGGGACGAGAATCCATGTTTAGGGTTTCCCTCCCCCAATAGCTTGCTTCCAAAGACAGTGATTTCAGTGTAAAAATCCAACCTTCACAGCAGCCGCTACACTGTAGCAATCCAGGCACTTCTCACCTGATAACAATGTTGCAATTTTGTGCTATTCTAGCTCTTTGGAGTTCTGACCTTTAAAGGGGAAAGGAAAGCAGGGGCAGGTTCTGGGAGATGTGTGAATGTTTAAAGCAAGGGGGCTTGAGTTGCTGCTGCTGCTGCTGTGTGCCCTGGGCAATGGGAAGAATCGCTGGCTGCCCGCTGCCGGTTTTCCTCCATCCAGGCAAGCGGCAGCCACCCAGCCAGGCTCAGTGAAGGGGTCTGTTATGGGTGGCACGTTCACGCCAGCAGGAAGAGGGCAGGGCAGCCCCCAAAAGTGGCTTTTTAAAAGTAGCCACTTGCGTCATGTACGCCATGTACGATCCTCAGAATCCAGACTGAACGCAATTAAGTTTAAGGTAATGGGAACAGGCAAATTCGCGTTTGCGTCCGGTGCTATTATTTCGGTTTAGGGAAACTGAATTAAGCTTATAATGGGGATGTGGCCAACGTGTATCCAAACGTCTTAGTTTGGGTTTGATTTTCACGCTAGGTTAGACCCAGATGACGTAACAGTGTGTGGTCCTTTCCACAGTTTTCCACCTAAAAATGGTGATGAGGGTTTTCTTCTCCCTTCTAGGGTAGCCAAAAACAAACCATGTAGCTTCGCTGCATTCGGTCTATCCACCCATGGGGCACAAGTTTTCATTGGCAGGACAATTTTGGTGCCCCTAAATCTTGGCACCCTAACCCAATGGCCCCAAGGCTTTGGCCCTAGCACCAGATTCCCTAATTAGAGGCCTCCCTTTGATCAGCCCAAACAATACTCTGCTCCACAAGGGACCAAAATCCAGAGCGCACAATACGCATAAAATAATGGAATAATAATGTCTTCATTTAACACTGTTTAGTTTTTCTAGCTAACAACAACAGCAACAAAAGCCTTTCTCAGGCTGCTTTGAGGAGTCACGGGAAATCTGGGGTGGGCAGGATTCCTGGTGCAGATGCAAGCATTCTTTACAGGATACTTGACACCAAAAAGTGCTTTTCAGAAGCCTTTGGTGTCACATTTGTGAGCCCATTACCACAATAATAAGTGCAAGAAATGAATCGTTGGAGAAGGTCATTTTCATAAAACAGTCTCAGAAACAAGCCATATCAAATATAAGCTAATCTTCAGAAACTGGTGGCAAAGTCATTTGTGAGTGGCTCCATTATTTTAACTAACAAGCACTTGGCTTCCTACGTAATTCCAATGAAATTGCAGCAGTGTTATTAGAAAAGCTATTAGAAACGTTGAAGCCATTTATATCTTCCATTCCTGCAAACCGTTTATCTTCCCCGAGGCTTCAACCTTTGCAAGAACCTACCCCTTACCTGTATGACTTTGCATCCTACTATATCTGATCCACATCAGTACACGTTGCTTTGCGGCTAGTTAATAACATTTCAGATACTAACAGTCTTTAAGGTCGTTTTTAGGGATGCAGCAGGCCCAGACATTCAGGGTATGGAAAAATCAGGAGGTTTGAAGTTGCACATTTCAGTTTGGTTAGAATGTGTTGGATCCATAAAAGCAGGGATGGGCATTTGAGAGTTGACCCTCACCCCAAATACCTTCCAAGACGTTTCCTCCTTATAACCAGCTCTGGTCTTGTTATTAGAGAGCTGGTTTCTTATCTGGGAGTCACTGGCTTTGATTCCATACTCTTACGCATAGCCTGCTGGATGACCTTGGGCTAGTCACAGCTCCCTTTCTGAGTTTTCACAGCCTCACCTACCTCACAGGGTGTCTGTTGAGGGGACAAGGGCAGAAGGTTTATCAGCAGCTTTGAGTCTCCTTAGAGGGGTGAGACAAGAGGGGTAGAAAAGCCAACTCTTCTTCTTCCTCCCCAAAGCCAGCTGGGTGACCTTGGGCTAATCACAGCTCTCTTTCTGAGCTCTCACAGCCCCACCTACCTCACAGAGTGTCTGCTGTGGGGAGAAGAGCAGAGCATTTGTCAGCCACTTTGAGTCTCCTTAAAGGGGTGAGAAAAGCTGCACGGAAAAGCCACCTGTTCTTCTCTTCTGCTGTTTTCCTTTGACCTACCACATTCCATCCTGATTCTTCCACCACCCTCTTTGGTCATTTTTCAGCATCTCAGCTTTCCTAGTATGGAACAGCAGGTCATGAATGTGGGAGCAAAACCAACTCCTGGCCAACACATGAAGCTCCTTAATGACCAGACTCTTTCCCTCTTCCTCTTTCTCACCGGCCCATCGACTGCATGCAGAATTAGACCTTTCCCCACCCTCAGCCCTGGTTCCTGCACTTTATGAGTGGATTCTGTCTAGAGAGATGCATGAACATTTGGATCTGAATCAGATTTTTGAAAACCTGAATCTGACATTCAAAATCGAGTTCGGATTTGTGAAAATCCGATTCAGATTTTCAAATGATTCAAACGTGTAGATTCGTATCTGTCGTATCCGAATCTGCCCGAAAATTATCCAAATCTTGCACGTGAAACATGGAATTAAAACGGGATGTATACGGGATAATATGGGGTTCATACGGACTTTTCCGGCACGCGGACAGATACGTATAACAGATATGAACGTTGCCGTCATTCGTATCTTTAAATGCGAATCTAACATTTGAACGTATGGATTCAAACGTTATGGATTCGAATCGAATTTTAAGACATTCGGATCTTAAATATCAGAATTGAATCGGATTTTATGACATTTGAATCTGCTCAGATTCGAATGTCAAAAATACATCTCTAATTCTGACCACAAAACTCTGGGCATCCATAGCTCCTGACTGCCTGCTGTCTTTGCTTCTTTGCTTCCTTGTCAGTGGAAGGGGAAGCCGCATTTTTGTTATCCAGAGACACAGAGGAAGCGTGGAAAGGGAGGAGAGGGTGGGCTGCAGAATGTGAGAGTTTCTGCCAGTTCCATAATGACGGTACACAGATGTTTACGAAGTAAACTTCAGAAAATATGATTAAGACTGAACAATCAGCCAGTCCCTGTCAGGCAGAAATACTCTAAGTAGCTGGTTGAGTGGGAACATGTGCGAGATGAATGAATCATGGATGGACCCCAGATGCGTAGCAAGAACATCTGTGTCAATGGAGTTGGCAATACGGATTTGCATATTCATAGGGTCATTACTGCTCCTGTTCCTGTATAGATTTCTGTATCGGAGTAGAAAAAAGCCTGAAACGCATGGATGTGCACCGGCAATAGATTTGAGCATCAACAGGGGCCCAGTGGCTTAATCAGCAGAAAAGTCTTGTTACTCAGCTGGATCAGAAGCTTGTCGAAGCGGAGGAGGCGTGGAAAATGGTTTCATTGTTATCTGATGGTAACAGAACAACTTCTGGAAACTGTCAATGGCATCTTCATGCGAACACCTGAACCCTTGGGTGATCGTAGGCGGAAGGAATAATGCAGTTCAAGCTGTTGCACCAAAGGAGGCAAGCGTGTAGTTCTGAACAGGGGGTGGTGTAGGCAGAATTAGCGTTGTCTGCACAATGGTGCTGGTCCGGACCAGTCTACAATACAGCCTCACACAAGCTTTGTGGCTACACACCCACGCCTCTCAGGGCCTCTGGGGCATGCATTTCAGTGGTGCTACTGAGCCAAATTCAAATGACTTGGGCCCCAAATATTTAAAGGAACACCTTCTTCCGTATCAACCTGCCTGTGCCTTCAGATCTGGAGGGGAGTCCCTTCTGGTTGTCCCACCACTCTCAGTACTAAAAAGGCGTGGGCATCTGGGCGAGGGCCTTCTCAGTGATGGCCCCTAGGCTGTGGAATAGTCTCCCCCCTGAGGTGTGTCAGGCACCTTCAATGGGTATGTTTAGGAAGGCAGTGAAGATGTCTTTGGAAGCCTTTGGTTAAATGGGAACATAATGTCTCTTCCCACTTTTCAGACACCGTTACTGTTTTAATATATACCTTTGTTGTTTTAATATAGGTTTAATTTTAAGTGTTGTTACCCACCCTGAGACCTTCAGATATAGGGTGGGATAGGAATTCAAATAATAAATGAGAAAAACACAAATAAATAAATAAAATAGGTGCACCCCCCCAGTAGTTCTGAACGCAGGAGGCATGGTTTCTGCACATCTCCTGTGTTCTGGGTCAGAGCTGTTGATCCTGCCGGTGGACCTGATTAAACTGGTCTACTAGTCATCCCAGTCAGAGCCTCTCTGATCAGGATCATTCTCAATGTAAAACAGATAAAGCCATCTATGAAGAGGGGCCTCATAGATCCACTTTGATGTGCAGATCTGGAGGCCCAGATCTGGATTAAGGGCCAATGCAGAAAGTGTCTATTTGTTGTGAGTGTGGTTAGGGAGCTGGACTTTTATCTGGAATCACCGGGTCTCTTTCTGAGCTCTCACAGCCCCACCCACCTCACATGGTGTCTGTTGTGGGGAGAAGAACAGAAGGTTTGTCAGACGCTTGGAGTCCCCTTAAATGGGTGAGAAAAGTGTGGTAGAAAAATCAACTCTTCTTCTTCTTCTTCTTCTGTCTCTACAACAGTATTTGTTTATTTGCTTATAACATTTGTATCCACTCTGCACCTGGAACTCTGAGGACATGCCATAACATATCATATAAGAGATATTAAAATATATTTGAAATAGAACTCAACCAGTCTCCCTTAAAAACACACAAACACTTGCATAAATAAGCTTGAAAACCATGTACTCAGTCCAAGATGTGCACTTGAGGTGGAGAGAGAAGGGGAGAGATGGCAAGAGTGAGCGAGCATGTGTACACATTTCCTCTCAAATTACCTATTTTGATAGGATTTCCCCCTGGAAACGGAGAACCCTGGCAGATGAGTAAGTGAGAAACATCACTTTAGTCTGGTTGGTGGATATCTGGAAGCAGATAGGAGAAAATGGACCACAATCAAATTTTTCCGGAGTCCCTCACGAGAACATTAATGCGCCCTTTTCTACATTGCTTCAACCTCCTTGTGCCATTGATTACGTGAATTATCACGCTTGTTCTATGGCTGTTAACCTGGAAAGAAACATGTCAGCAGCAAGAAGTCCAGCATGGGACTCCCAATGGTAAAAAATAAAATTTATGTTTTAAAAAGCCTTAAACATCTGGTGTCTCTTGATGAACATAATGGGCTCGCTCCACAAGGGGGTAATTGCTGCATTTTCTCCGAGAGTTACCCCTGCTGTAGCCTTTCAATTTTGCACGCTCTTGCAAATCCACACAAAAAACCGGCACATTCCCTGAGGAATGGAGGAGCATGCCGCCTGCTGATCCATCAGTCACAGATACAAAATCTACTTTGCCACAGTTGAGAATCAGCCGGCCAATTTAGCTGTAAGGACGAAGCCGCATCTCTAGCGCACCTGAGCCTTCATCGGAGCATGGTTTGGGAGTGACGCTTAATGGTTTTTGATGCTGGAAGGTCCCAGCCGTTCTACACCGATGTCAGTTTAATACTGGTACTTATTAACTTTGAAAAGGAAAGGAATAGTAAAGTGATGGGATAAATCCAAGCGGTCTCTGTCCATGGTGCAGAGTTGAGAGCTAGATAGATTTCCTGACGTCCCTATGGATCAAAGACAGGATTTGAGGAAGTTGGGGGTATCTGAATGAGGAAGTTCAGATATGAAAGTTCAAAGCATAAGGAAGAGGATCCAGTGTCTCCAACGTATAAGACTATATATATATTCTATGCCTTTCTGCACACACTGTTTCTTGTGATTTTCAATTATGGCTACTAGAGTGGATGCCTAGGTACATCCTCCATGCTGGCGAGTCAGGCAGGATTCCTGTCAAGACCATTTGCTGGGATTTGAGAGGAGGTGAAGTTTTTGCCATTGTCTTCTCCTTGAGATGCCCAGAAGCCATTGGTGGGCCACTGTGTGAGACAGGGTGCTGTACTAAATGGGCCGTGGCTCAGTCCAGTGGGGCTCCTCTTAAATCATGGAGGACAGGTCTATCAATAGCTAGGAGAACTGATGCCTAGCTACTGCCTCCAAGCCGTAGAGACAGGCAGGATGCCTCTAAAAGCCATTTGCAGGGATTTGAGAGCAGGTGAAGGTTCTGCTTGAGATGGCCAGAAGCAATTGGTGGGCCACTATGTGAGGGAGGATGCTGGATTAGAGGAACAGTGGCCCAATCCAGTAGAGTTCCTCTCATGCTGTTATGTAAGTACTTTTCTAGAAAGTTGGGATATTTGCTCTTTCCACCCATATTTTGTGTTCCTTTATGGTACCGATATGGCAAAACACTGTGCAAAACATTGTGGATTTATCTTGTATCCCTTTCCTTTTGTTTCCCTTTTGTCTTTCGTCCTTACAGCCAAACCTTAGGTGGTCTCTTAGTCCAAATTCTGTAGTAATAGTTCCCTGAGGTTGGTGAAGGTACATCAATTGATATAAGTAATCATATTTTTTAAGCTGCATAAGAAAAATGCACCACTTTCAGTTTGTTGGGGAATAAAGTGATCCCAGTTGTACTGATAATGCTTTAAATCTCAGTCAAATCTATAGGGTGACGTAACAGTAATTTTGGGAAATACCTGTGTTGGGATGAACCAAGTGATCTGGAACTGTAGGCTACTAAATGAAACACCAGCAAAATTTCACAGTTATAGTAATAGGGGCAAAATGCCCATAGTATCCTAGTCAAATGGATAGGTTTTTTTTTTCCCTTTCAAATCAGGGCGTCCCTCCTTTGGTAATGATCCTGTTGCCCATAGGTTTCCATTTGCATTGGTGACTTGCCATTCCAAGTCCTTGACTACTTGCACATTCCAGTTCACTTTTTAAGCCTTAAAAAAATCCTTTAAAACTAGATGAATCTGCCTTGGGATATATTAATTTTGTACTTTTTACGGAGGAAGGAAAGGATAACGAGTGTAAGATATTCTTCTTTTTTTTTTGAAAAAGATGATGATGTTTTAGACATTATCATTCCAAGAACCCTGTGGCTTACCGCGTCAAGTAAAACATCCGTTTCTAGGCTTCCAGCTGAGCATATGAGCTGCAATGCCAGCCTTTCCCCTAAATCCAGTCCTTCACACGGCTAACAGATGTATTGCCCGCAGTGCTGTCCTATTGGGTACAAAGGTTGGATTGGTTTCCGGGAAATTAACATTGCTTAGCCCTTTCCAAGAGAAATCCCATCACTTAATTCATGGGGGAATATGTCTCAGGGGGTCTTTGCTCTATGACTGTGCTCTTCTCCATCATTCCACACTTATGGTTTGCTCATGTTTAGTGAAAGTGTTGCTTTAGAAAAAAAAAAGAGTTAGAAGCATTATGGCTTCAGTTAATCTGGCAAATGATCCCAATCCTCTTATTTTGCTGACCACTGTCGAGTGGATAAGGATGCAAATTTGACTCAGAAACCCAAAAGTGCTGGTACGGAGCCTGTTCCAATCAATTTTCAGACTAGCCCTTGGCCCCTGCCTGGTCCAGATAAGCGTCAGAAAACATCTAAGCCTTGAGACATTTGTTTGAACTGCTTAGCCGAGTCAGAGTCTCTGGATGCCGTGAAAGATGGATTTGCTTTGCAAGGTCTGTAATTTAACCTGACATTGAGGTAGGAAATGTTACCCACAAAGATTGGGAGAGGCCCTAGACTGCAGACGAGCGACCGTATCAAGATCAGCAAGGGAGCAAATCCTCAATTATTTTTCAATTCTTTTCAGACTGTAATTTTAATCACCATCCTTAAAGTTTCAAATGCACATTAAAAGACGTGAGGTTCTGACTTGGAGCAAACTGCTGTTTTTATTGATGTACACATTTGGCATGAATAAGCATTTTATATATACCTACATCTATTATATGTATCTGATAGAGAGAGTATGCATCCATTGAGATGGATGGGACTGCTTCATTTAGACTTCATGCGTATTTATATTTTTAAAAGAAACTTTCAGGGATTCTGTTCAAACAGAAATTTGCGCAAACAGAAGCCCATTAGATTCCAGGGGTTGTGGCTACAGCTCACTGAAATATTTTAAAAGCCCAACAGAGATCTCTTTTCCCTTCTTACAGTAGTGACTGGGACCCAGGAGTGTGTTAGGAATCTCCTAGATGTACCGTACATAAATTATTTGAAGCCTGAAAAAAATCTCTTTGCAACATGCTTGGGTACTTTTTCGTGAGCCTATAGGCGGCTGGGAAAACTGATCCCTACAGAGACTATGAAATGGGTGATACCTAGCACCATAAGCAATGAATGAATATGCAAGGAGACTGCAATTAGCATCCTTTGGGTGTTCAGATGTTGATGTATTCCAAGTCCCATCATCCCCAGCCAATGTGGCCAATATGTAAGTATGTTTGGGAGTGAAGCAACATCTGGAGAGCCTCAGGTTTTCCATCCCAGCTGTAGAACTCCTGTCCTCTGATGGTGGAGTTATTTTAAGGAAGAGAAAATCACTTCTGCAATGTGGAATCAATGCAATGAGTTCCATTTGGGACTGAGCGTATTGATCCTGGAGCCCTTAGTTTATTTTATTTAATTAGTCAATCAATTAATTAAGGAACCAGTCTAAATGTGGCAGAAACGTGTTACTCAAAAATCAGTGTAGTGTGCAGCTCCAGGAAATGAAAGAGATTAAGAAGGTAAAAGAGAAAGCAAAGAGTCACATGCTAGAGCGCTTTTAGTTGTTTACTTATTTATTTTGTTTACTGAATTTTTGTAGCTGCCCAAGAACCAAATGTTATCTGGGCAACTTACAGTTAGATATGTGTATTTTCTCTTTCTGTGCAAACAAATATTTTAAATCAAACCAAGCAAATGTCAGTGTAAATGCATGCATGTAAGAATAGCTCCAAACAAACCTTTCTATATGCCTGTCCCAGGGGACCCTGTGAGCTCAGAGCCCCCCTGTCCCTCCTCTAATGCCCTCCTCCTCCAATGCCCCATGCCTTTCCCTCACTTTCTCCTTTATTGCACCTTTCTCCCACCCACCCATGCAGGAAGGAGCCAGCAGGAGAAAGTGAGGGGAAGTGTGGCGGGAAATGAAACTTTGTTATCAGTGTGGAGTGGGTGAATTGTTATTTGTTATCAGTGTGAAGTGGGTGAAAATGAAACTGTGAAGTGACCTGCTGAGGGAAACTTTAAATTCCTCTGCAGAGGAGGGGTGGCAAGGGGCTGTTCTACAGGGTGTAACCCCACCCTTTTCATGTGATATTCTCCCCTCAATACTGAGGTACCGTTCCCAAAAGAATAAACATAAAGCGTTTTAGCGGCAAAAACGAGAGTGAGAGCTGTTTTTTCAGGTGTGTTTTTTTATTGCGGTTTTTAGCCATTTACTCCTTGTAAAGTGCGGGAAGCCAATCTGTAATGGGGACAAGCAATTTTCAAATTGTTTTCAAATCATTTTAAAACATGAGTGGAAACGCAGCCAGTGACCCTTTCATCTTGGCTTAGGTGGAAATAAACTCATCTTGTCAGTCTTAAATAACCTTCATTTCTGTTGTTTCCCGTTCATTTTTTCCTCTTTGTACACAAACCAGAAGACTGTGCAGGAAGCCAATCTGTAATGGGGACAAACAATTTTCAAATAGTTTTAAAATGTGAGTGGAAACACAGCCATGGTGACCAGCATGTGCCAGTCTAAAGGTTGCCTTGGAAATTTATACAGCTCTCCCTAATCTTGAATCTGAGCTATAGAATCTACTTATTGGGAAATGAAAGTTGATTTCCCTCACTGCATTCTTTGTATGTATGTATCTTTTTAAAGCAGTGTAAAGGATTTAATCACGTGTGAGAAAAAAAAGGCACCTTTAATTGTCAATGCTTTGCTTTCTCATTTAACTGCAATGATAGGTAAAATTTATGGAAGTTATTCTCAGTGTGATATTTCTCTTCAACTAATGGAAGGGCTCATTTTTTAAAGAAGCACCTGTTAAGAGGAGAAATGATTTGCGAATGAAATTATAAATAAGCTTGTCTGTGTATTGCAGCGCAACTATCTGAAAGCTTTTTCCCCCTTTTCCCACAAGGGCTTTCTGCAGTTTCCTTGCCATGATCTGGCCCAGTGGGTCTGGACCAAAAAAGGCAGACCTGTCCCTGTATTAGCCCCAAAGTTCACATGAGATTTGGAGCTGGCCTCTGACAGCTAGGAGCAAAAGGTCCTGAACAGGGGTGTGCACAGATGCAATTTTTGGATTTGATTTGAATTGCATATTCAATGTCCAAATTCAAAAGAACAGAGAACAAATGAATGTACTCAAATTCGTATCCGATTCGGATACCTTTGCATCTATTGGTACAAATATTCAATTCGTATTTGAGGATACGAATGTTGACAACATTCGTATGTGTCTGTACGCATCCTGTTTTTGTCCTGTATGTATCCATATGGATATGTATGTAATGCATACGTATCCATACACATATGAATGTCCAAATCATTTGTATGAATGATTTAGAAACATTCAAAATTCGTTTGAATGTTAAAAAACAAATATATAGACATTCTATTCGAATTTGAATGTCTGAATTAGAACGAATTTGAATTTTTCAAATATTCTTGCACATCCTTAGTCCTGGGGGACCTCTTTTTGTGGCACAATGGGGTGCATGGGCGTGGTGGTCCTCCCGTAACCAGAAGACGGAGGCGTGGACCTTCTAAATGCTTTCATGTTCCTGATCAGGCCCTGCTAGTATGCTGGCTGTTCTTGCACTGTCATTTGGCATAAGGGACAAGGGCTGTTTTATTTCTTACCGGCTTCTTCATAATTCCCAGCATGGTCTATGACAAATTGACAGTAGTTTTTTCCCTTTCATTATCGATGAATATTCAACAGTATAAAGTTCGGGACACCATCAGTATGCAAAGTCAAAACCCAGTAGCCTTCTGTGAGAATCCTCTTGAGCTTTGCATGAGTTATAGAAATGCACTGGAATCATTAACCTTTAGGGAATCTGATGCCAATTTATTTTTTGATTAAAAAATAAATTCATCAGTTATTAACTGAATTACATTTCCTGCGAGAAAGGTCCAAGAGAGAGCATGAGTCATCCAAAGGGCTGAACCATATTCAGATTTTTCTTCACTGGAATAGTAAAATGTTTGTGTTGAGATAAACCTTAGAGGTGGAAGATATTCCCTTTCAACTTCATCTCCATCTTTTGGTCCTTCCTGTTTGCATCTGTGTACATGTATAGGTGAAGAATACCTTTCATTTAGTATAATCTGTTAATTCTTGAAAAGTTTCCATCCTTCAATAGAGATTTGTTGAACTAGTTTGGTCTGCCCTGCAGTTGAACATTCTAGTGACCAGTAATGTTCTCTCCATACCAAAGGTGAATTTTCAGAGTCCCTTAACACTGAAAGGAAACAGCTTGCACTCTTTCGATGTGTTCTCTCACTCTGAAAGTGGACTGAAGCTGGACTAACCCATAGGTGTGACCACATCTTAGAAAAGGTGGATTAGAGATGGAATGAAGATATGAGAACCACAAGCCCTGTTTTGCTCACGTGTGAATTCTGTCTCAGAAAAAGCTTACAGATGCCCCACAGGTGGGCTTGTTCAAGTGCCAGTCTTCCCCTCCTTCTCTCAAGAACATTCTAGGTTAGGAAAAGTGGATTAGAGATGAGATGTGAACACAAGGGCCACTTGCTACTGATTCTAAGGGACTTCTGAAGCATTTTTTTCTATGCATGAATGTAGCCTTTTTTAGAAAGAAAAAGTGTCCCTTCTGTAGAGGCACACACACACAAAAAGCATTCTGACAGTTAAAGGAACAAGGCTGCCTCATTTTTCCTCACTTCAAGTGTTCTTCACCTCAAAGTCTGACAACTCTAACGTTGACAATGAGGCCGCGTCCCCACGCAAGGCGATTGGTACTGTTTGGGTGCTCATTCGGCTCACATGGGCTGGGTGCGGGACTGAGAACGCTCCCAGCCTATCCCCATGTCATTCCCGGCAACGCGGACTAGGTACAGGTTGGGCGCAGATGGAGGTGTCCGCATGCAAACCACGCCAGACCCTGGCATGGAGGAGCAGCACCCTCCCCTCTTTGCCCCCTCTCAAATTTGGCCCTGGTCTGGCATGGTTTGGGGGGGATTTGGTCCGCTTTCTACAGACCAAATCCAAAATGCATGGGGACACCCCTTGCCTATCCTGCATTCAGAACCGCACCAAATTTGCATGGGGACGTGGCCTGAATGTTCATTATCGATTGCCCACTCTGCCCAGATATTCAAGGCCCTGATTGCTTGCTTGCATGCAGTTCTTTCGCACAATGTGTTTGGCTATGTTTCCCCTTTCTGTGCTTATGTAGCTCCCCTACCCAACCTGACTAAAGCAGAGTTCCCTGGGTGTTACTAAAATCCCTATGAAGAAGAAGAAGAAGAGTTGGCTTTTCTACCCCACTTTTCTCACCCATTTAAGGGGACTCAAAGCAGCTGACAAAGCTTTTCTATTCTTCTCCCCACAACAGACACCCTGTGAGGTGGGTGAGGCTGTGAGAACTGAGAAGAGAGCTGTGACTAGCCCAAGGTCACCCAGTTGGCTTCATGGGGGACGGCGAAATTGAACCTGGTATTCCCAGATAAGAGTCATGCTCCCTAACCTCTAGACCAAACTGGCTCTATGAGCAAGAAGTACCTATTCCCAGGCTTTGAGATGGGACAAGGTGATCTTTGGGATTTTATGTCTGTCTTTACAGCCTCAAATTTGCTCAGAGGGTATCTCATTAATCGTGTCTGATTGCACCCTTAGTTTGCTAAGTGGGGCACAAAGCAAATGTGGTCCTAGAGCAAAGTGACAACTTCCCTTGGCATACCTTCCTCCTGGTTGTTTATCTCAGCCACCTTGAGGCCTGGATGAGGCAAGGTAGCCTGCTGTTTCATTGGGTTGCATGATGGTTTCATGCCCAGCAAAGCTGGTGTAGACCATGGTAGACTTTTAAATGATAGAAGACAATTTTTAAAATATCATTTAGGGACCCAGGAAAGGCCAGAGGAACCCTGATATGATGCCCAGCAGCCCCACTCCCTCCAGGCTACTGGGTCGTATAAGCCGATGAGGAAACCCACTGGGTCAGTTGAATGGTCTTCATCTAGGAGGTCATCCATTTTGAAAGTCTGCAGTAGCTCAGCTATGACCTCATTTCCAGGAGCAACAAGGGGCGCCTTGAGTTACGTGGTGTTAGGTTCTGCCTAGCAATCATGTTGAAATTAGTTTAAACCTCCTGCGTGCGTTTTCTTGCAAAAGATCCCATTCATGGCATGTTCTCCATCCTTTTGGAGTGTAATAGACTGCCAGATATAAAATTCTAGTTTGTAGTCTTAATTATCTGCCCTCAGGTAGGTTCGCAGTTCATCACAGGCCAAGGAACATCTGCGGAGATTTCCTCTTTCCTCCCCCACACCGATAATGCATTAAATAAATTTATTCAGCATGAAAATTTTAGCAATAGCCATTGCTTTTGTGAGCAAATGAGGCACTAAAGCTCTGGCCTGTTTTCATAAGAATAATATATGGGAGGTGAGGGAAACCAGTGGGGATTGGGAAGTTTATAAACTTCTACAAACGTACGCAAATATTCATGGATTTTCTGCATGCGTGCATTAAGGTCCTGAATATAAACAGAAATATATCAATTTTCTGCATTCAGAGCTTATCATTTACTGGTCTTGTCAACATGCCCAATGAACAAAGTTTATATATATATATATATATATATTCTCAACTCTGTTGGGGCTATCTGGATTTGCTGGTATTTCTGTCATGAATCCATTCATTTGTTAACTATGTGGCGTTTTTTGGCTATCTGAATGCATGTGTAGTCTAATGAGCTATTGAAAATAATTTACCACTTCTCCACAACAATGGATCATTACTGCAACAACTGTAGGTGAAGGTCTTGGGGTTGTGCTACTAGGTGGCTGAGGAACACCGGGCAGCAGGTCTGAGGATGTGCCTTTTCAGTGGTGGGACCAATCTCCAAGAATGATCTGCTAGAGATACGCCAAACTGGCTCAGTCAGGTCACACTTTGCAGTAAACTGGGTGGTTCTCATAGTTCATGTCTAAAGCGAAGGGTGTCACAATAAACCCAAACAGAAGAGCCCCAAGGAGGAGATACGAGGGCTCCCTGAAGCAATCCCTCAGCCTTGGCCAAATTGATCACAATCAATGGCCCACTCTGGCCTCAAACTGAGAGGCATGGAGATACACCATCCATAAAACTGCTCCCTCCTTTGGGAACGCTCGCAGAACCAGTCTTGAGGAGAAAAGACAATGCAGAAAGAACTGTGCCATCACAGTACCACCCAAGGAGACCTTTCTCTGTACCTTCTGCAACCAGACTTGTCTATCCCGCATTGGTCTGTTTAGCCACCAACGCGCATGCAGCAAGCATGGGTTGAGCCTTCCTTCGCGAAGCCAAGCCATGAGGACAATGAATCCAGCATACCGTAGCTAACCAAGGCCGCATCCCCATTACAAGCTAATTTTGGTTTCAAACCGTTTTCAGTCCTCGCAGACCTCACGTCAGTTTGGCTTAACACGCTTTCCGTGCGTTAAATCGCCCCAAAGCGTTGTAAATGTTAACCCTCATTTCAACACGTCTCACTCCGGATCGTGCACTTGATACGTGTTACATTTTTTACTGTGGGGACCCTACCATTTTAAAGGATGAGAATCCATGTTTAGGGTTTCCCTCTTGTTTCCAAAGATAGTGATTTCAGTGTAAAAATCCAACCTTCACAGCAGCCACTACACTGTAGCAATCCAGGCACTTCACACCTGATAACAATGTTGCAATTTTGCACAATTCTAGCTCTTTGGAGTTCTGACCTTTAAAGGGGAAAGGAAAGCAGGGCAGGTTCTGGGAGATGTGTGAATGTTTAAAGCCCTCTTGCTTGAGTTGCCACTGCTGCTGTGTGCCCTGGGCAATGGGGAGAATCGCTTTTAGAAAGTAGCCACTTGAGTCCCCCCTTGAGTCACATACACCATGTAGGATCCTCAGAATCCGGATCAAACGCGATTAAGCTGAAAATAATGGGAACAAGCAAATTCGTGTTTGCATCCGGTTCTATTATTTTGGTTTAGGGAAACTGGATTAAACTTGTAATGGGGATGCGGCCCTTGAAGCAATTTGTGAACCAAATTAAATGCAAAAGGACAAACTGTGAAGCTGAAGCACAGATACTTTGGCTACGTATTGGGAAGACACTTGCAGGGATTTGAGAGCAGGTGAAGCTTTTGCCCTTGTCTTCTTCTTGAGCTGCCCAGAAGCAACTGGTGGACCACTGTGTGGTACAGGATACTGGACTAGATGGGCTGTAGCCTGATCCAGCAGGGCTCCTCTTATGTCCTTACAGATAAATTCAAGAAGAGCAAGCATACCAATAGCTACTAGAATGGATGCCTAGGTACATCCTCCAGGGTGGGGAGAGAGGCAGGAGCCTTTAAAGGCCATTTTTGTGGAATAGAGATTAGATGAAGGTTTTGCCCTTGTCTTCTGCTTGTGATGCCCAGATTCAACTGGTAGGCCATTTTGTGGGACAGGATGCTGGACTACATGGACTGTGGCTGGATCCAGCAGGACTCCTCTTAGTTCAAAGCAAAGTGAGCCACTTTGGTCTAGTGGTTAGGGAGCCGGACTCTTATCTGGGAATACTGGGTTCAATTCCGTCCTCCCCCATGAAGCCAGCTGGGTCGACCTTGGGCTAGTCACAGCTCTCTGCTGAACTCTCTCAGCCCCACCCACCTCACAGGGTGTCTGTTGTGGAGAGAAGAACAGAAGGTTTGTCAGCTGCTTTGAGTCCCCTTAAATGGGTGAGAAAAGTGGGGTAAAAAAGCCAAATATTCTTCAAACCCGGACCGAGGGTAGTTGGTTTGATTCAGATCAAATCACTTCAACTTTCTTGAGCTTTTGGTGCCATCCTCAAACTTAGCCGTTTCTCCAGGCATCTGCTACGTTAATCACTGCTTGGCCCAGCAGAATCCAGCAGCATCTTTGAGAGGGGCAGCGGCATCATGACATGAAAACATGATTTATGGCTTACTTTTGCTTTTATTATTTTACCGTATTGATTACATTCATTTGTATTGCTGAAGAGCACCCTGGTGTGTGCACATCACAGAGAAAAGTGCCGATAAGTAAAAAAAAAAAATAAATCTCCTCCTTGAAGATTTGACTTTCAACACGGCGTTTCATTTTGTAATTTTAATTGATTCAGGACTGCTGCTGTTTCATAATTCCATTGTTTTTGTGTGTAACAAAGTTTGACAACTTTGATCTCCTCTTTTATTTTGTAAATAGTTCTTTGAAGTGTTCATTATTTCTTGCCATGCCATCTTGGGCACATCAGCAGAAAATTGAATTTAAAAACTCATAAATAAAATTTCAGCATTTGTGGATATTTTTTTCCCCATGTTTTGTAGCTGTCAGGGAAAAAAAAAAACACCAGATAAAAAAGTCCATTTGGGGCCTTCTGGATTTAGCTACTAATTTAACAAACAAAAACACAGTTCCATTATTTTATTGGGGTTTTTTAAATTAAAAAAAATCCACAATTGGCCCCTGTTCCCCCCTCAAGACCACCCCCCTCATCTCGATTTGAGTCTTTCTATAAAATTTCCATTTTGTTGGCAGGCTTCAGTTCATTACCTCTTGTGGGTAACTATTGTTCACCTCAGCCACCCAGAAAAAAACACAATTAAAGCAGCAGGTTGTTGAGCACAACAATTGGGAAGGACCGGGCTGTTGCACGACGTCCAGTGAAAAGAAGCTACGGCTTTGTCATTGCAATTACTGGCTGAGTGATGGTGGGGGCAGCTGGGTGAACCGTTGATTTCTCTGTCAACCTTCTGAAACGCATCCTATTTCCCCAGATTCCAATCAGAGCTGAGGCGACAATCCTGGGCATCTTGTTTTGTCTTTGGTTTTTTGCCGTGTGCCTTGTCAATGTCACTCAAAATATATATGTATGTATGTATGTATGTATGTATTTCCAATTCAGATATGTTGACACAGAAACTGAGATTTTAAAAATAATAATAATGAAAAATACAGTTAGCCTTTTCACACTATGCAAAAAGATGAAGACCCGGAATGCTCCAAGAGTGAGAAGTCACACTGCATGGAGTCAGTCCCGAAGCAGATCTGAGGTGTTTTTCCACTGTCACTAGAAGTACCCATTAAGTACCCATCAATGGGTACTTAATGGGTACTTCTAGTGACAGTGGAAAAACACCCCTGGTATGCCAGAGCATCCCTGGCCAGGATAGCTGTATGGCTGGGCACGCTCTGTCCATACTAGTGATGTGTACAGATGCATTTTTTTTGCATTCAAATTCAATTTGAATTGAATATTCGCATATTCAATTTGAATCAAAATTTGAAAATCCGTATTTTTGAAAATCCGATTAAAATCTAGATTGTCTGGATCTGTACTTTCAAAAATCCAATTTGAATCGAATGATACAAATGTTGGGAACATTGGTATCCAATTTTTGATCCTTTTTTTGTGTGTTTACATCCAGTTTGTATCCCATTTGCGTCCCGTATTATATGCACAAATAGACCCGATTTTCATATGCCATAAAGGATGCTCTAGTCAGTTGAATTATTTGAAAATCCGAATGTATTGGATATTCATATTGAATTCATATTGAACATTCAGATCAAATTCGGATCAAACATTTGAATCAAATTTGAATCCTACCACATTTAAAGGGCATCTCTTTGAACAAATACAAATTTTTCATGCATTCAGTTTGATACAAATTAACCCCCTCCCCCCAAAAAAAACCACATCTGTGCATATCCCTATTAGTCGGTACACACTGGTATTGGTGGGGATGCTAGACGTTTCCACCCTGCATTTGCTTTACCCTGGCTTGAAGCTCAACACTCTGAACGTTATGGTTCTGAAGGCATCTCATTCTTTAAGTTAGATTGAGCAGGAAGGCAGGAGTATCCCACTGAGTGATCAATCAGTGGAAAGTGCCCTTGTAGTTAGGGTAGGTTGCCTGACTTCGATGCAAATACAGGCTGCAGTGTGGCAAAATAGGGAAGGATCTTCAGTCATAACTATTTGGAAGACTTTTTTTTTTTTTTTGTATCTGGGAAAGAATACTTTCCTTTGAAGGGATGATTTTAAAAAGACCAGTCTGTTTGCACCCAAAAGAGGGATTTATCACTTCATGTGGAGATTGAACAACACAAGTGATCAACTAAACAATGATCCTTGGCACTGAAAGATCGCACCACCGCTATGGAAAATAGGTGTCATTTTTAAGAAGAAAACATTAAATAGTTCAAGAGTCCAGAGAAGTTCATTTTTGGATAGGCAAAGTAACAATAATGGGAACGGGAACTCCAAACAGTTTTGATGTTTTGGTTTACAAAGGAATTAAATTTCATTTGAAGACGTTTACATGCCGTCAAGCATCTGGGACAGAAAACCTTTGCTGATATTATGGAATTGCCAGGAATCTCTGTCACTGGTTGCTGTTGTTTATAGTATTACAGCATGCCATATTTCCCCCAGCATTAATGCTTCTCCACACGCTTTATCAAAATGTCACTGCTGATTAAGCGGTCCTCCAAAAATCAGAAATTGATGTGGATTACATGTTCTGCCTCTGTCTTTGCAGTAACTAGGAAATTCAAGCTGTGGGGAAGGATCTTGCATCCTGGAGGACGGCTGTCAATGTATCTCCTTTTAGTTCTCTGATTGCCAGCAGAGGAATGGCTTTCATGCTAGGCTCAGTAATCAAAGCATTGTCAAACTGAAATCGTTTACAGTGATTTTTGTTTTGTTTTTAAATTGTCAATCTTAATGGGATTATCCGTGACAATCGGACCTAAAAAAAATTAGACTGATCCACTGATCTGTTATCATCCTTCTTCTTCTTCTTCTTCTTCTTCTTCTTCTTCTTCTTCTTCTTCTTCTTCTTCTTCTTCTTCTTCTTCTTCTTCTTCTTCTTCCAACAAGCTAACTCTGTGGCCCAGCTTGGAAGCTAACAAGAGGGTTATTATTTATTTATTTGTTTATTTACTTATTTATTTGAATTTTTTATCCTGCCCTATACCTAAAAGTCTCAGGGCAGGTTATAATATTAAAAACCAGTGAACATATAAAATGAGCATTAAAACCATAACAGCGCCTGAATGTGTGGGAGGAAACCATTCCCTTGTTTAGCCAAAAGCCAGGGTGAAGAGGTGCATCTTCTTCATTCTCCTGAACTCATAAAGTGAAGGTGTCTGACGTGGAGGCTGTTCCACAGTCTGGGAGCCACCACTGAAAAAGCCCTATCCCGGGTGCCTACCCCTTTTTCTACTGAGGGTGGTGGTTACAAGATGGACCTTCTGCGATAAGGAATAGTGCACATTCATGCCTCCCCCCCACACACACATACAGAGAGCATTTGTGCAAATAAATGCATTTGGGCTTGCATGTGCAATTGTGGGAATGCTTTCAGAAGCATCTATATGTGTCCATTTGCTAAAAGCAGCCGTAACATGCACATGGAAGGCCAAATGCATGAAATACCATAAACTGGAAATCAAAGCAGTATGGATTGTTTAAACTGCGTGGGCAGAGGCTTTGTCCTTCTTCTCCATTAATAATAGTCACAGACCAGTACAGTTTAAGCTGGAGAATTATAATATTGGCATTAGATTACCTGACCAGTATGACAGAACAATACTATATGAAGCTGATCAGAATGCAGGGCAGTGGGAGGGGGCATCTGCACTGTGAGTGCTGCATTATCCCTGTACCCGTCCAGCAGAGCTTGCAAAGTGAATGGCCAGCCTAGATCACCTTGGCAAAGTCTCAGGCAACATCCAGTGCGAAGCTGGACATTGTCCTGGTGAACTGGAAGCTGCTCATGACAGTCACACAGCCCATGGCCCCTTGCTGTGCAGCACCTGGAAGGTGTGCAGCACCTGCCATCTCTGGAGCAGCCTGGATGCTTGCTGGTCAGCTTGTGGACTGCTTTTGAGCAGTCCACAGCTGGATCACTCCAAGGAGGAGCTAGGCAACTCTGGGTGAGCTGAGGCTGCCTTTGAGGGCACACTAAACTAAACAGTGGTTTGGACTGCTTCAGCTTGTAAGCCTCCCTAATAACCAAGGGGCCAACACAGAATGGGCCCACTACAGGCAACTAACATCTTCTTTCTGGTCAGGCAGGAAGAGCCAGATATAAACCTGACCAGTCTTACCTGGGCGTCTTCCATTCTGTCCAGCCAGGGAGTTGACTTGCAGTCCAATCTGTGCTGAGGTTGGAGGGGCTGATGGGAAACTCATGGAGCTCAGAGACAAAACTCTGCATCTTCTGGAACCCTGCCCAGTTGACCAGGGACCAGAAATCATACCCGAAGTTAGGTTGTGTCCCCACTACATGCCCCAATATCCTAGGCAAATAGTTGGCATGAGGTTGGGGGGGGGGGACAAGACCGTTCTCCGGTTCTCCGTGTGGACTCTTCTGAAGGGAATGAACCAAGAGTACATCATGATGGTTTAAGGAATGGTCCCCCTTTCAACAGGAGGGATCCATGTCTTGTAGAAACCCCCTCTCTGCCTCACCCCTATCATGTCACTGGATGAAGCCCTAATGGCAGGAGGAGCACTTAAGCAGATGAAGGAGAAGGAACTTCAAGACTTGGGCATAGATTGGCAGAACCAACCCAATGCGGGCCGATGGCTTTTGCTGATCGCCAGACCCCACCTCAGTTGCCAATGGGATGCAAGCCAGACCAGCAAAACCAAGGCACAGACAACTCCAAAATAACCCAGTAAATTCTAAAAAGATGGGAAGCCAATAAGGAAAAAGTACTGTATTTTCTGGCGTATAAGACTACTTTTTAACCCAGGAAAATCTTCTCAAAAGTCAGGGGTCGTCTTATACGTCGGGTGTTGTTTTCTTATACGGCGAGTATATCCCAAACCCTATATTTTAATTGGAAAGTTGGGGGTCGTCTTATACGCCCAGTCGTCTTATACGCCGGAAAATACGGGTAAGCAAAAATTTAAATTGATAAGAGGATTGCTCGTGAGGAGTTTGGCAGATTCATCCATTCCTCTTTGTAATCCCATTTAAAAATAAAAAATAAATTCAGAGTGCAACTAATTTCCAGACTACCTTTGCTGAGCTAATATTGCCCAAAGTACTATTGTACTATTGTAACACACTCTACATGGGGCTTCTCTTGAAGAGAGTTCGGAAGTTGCAGCTGGTGCAAAATGCAGCCTCTAGAGTGCTGACCGGAACAGCTAGCTGGACATAAATCACACCAATTCTAAAAGAGTTGCACTGGCTGCCAATTCACTACTAAACCCAATTCAAGATGCTAACTCTGACTTATAAGGCCCTAAATGACTTGGGCCCCAGATATCTAAAGGAGCGCCTTCTCCCATATCGACCTGCCCACGTCTTAGGATCTGGAGGGGAGGCCCTTCTGGTGATCCCTCCGCCTTTAGCAGCTAGGCAGGTGGGCACCCATGAGAGGGCCTTCTCGGTAGTGGTCCCCAGGCTGTGGAATGATCTCCCCCTTGAGGTGCGTCATGCCCCTTCTATGTTTATTTTCAGGAAGGCGGTGAAGACGTACCTCTTCACTAAGGCCTTTGGTCAAATGCTCCCTACGCTACCCCATTGCAAACACTACTGTTTTTAACTCTTTTGTATGCTGGATTTTTTAAACCTTGTACTGGTTTTAGTATTGTTTGATACAGTTTTAATATGTTTGTTTTTAAATGTTGTGAGTCTCCCAGAGGCCCTTGGGTATGGGGCGTGATATAAATATAAATAAATAAATAAAAACTGCTAACTCGCTTTCGTTACATTTTCTAAGCCATTTAGTACTGTACCTGAAATTGCATTTTTTGACACAGAAAGGGGGAAAAGGCTGACTTTTAATATACTCTCTCTTTCTTTCAAGTTGTTCACTTTGTATTATTAATGTGTCAGATTTCATTGCGTGTTTTCATCACTCTGCGCCCAGGGACATGGCAGTGAAATATAACTGATGTGTCTAACATAATATATGGACGGGTGATTAGGAGGAAACTTTTAGTATTTGTTGCAGATTAATATGTTAATTACAGCACACATTGTGTGGGGGGAAAAGATTAAGTATCTCCAAAGTAAATTTATTTTTTTTAAACCAGCTTTATTTCTCGCATGCCATAAATTAAACAGCAGAATGCATAATAGAGTGAGGATTCTGCCCATTGGAATCTATAGAAAACCAGCGACAATGACATGGACTAGAATTCAGATAATGTCTTGGGTTCTAAATGAGCTCTTTATCATGAAGAGCAAGACACAGCCACAGAAATGCCTCTTTCCCCAAGCTGACTATAAGCGTCTCCATACCTTTAGTAAAAGGTTTAAAGAGGAAAAGGACAATTCAAAGGCTGGGTCCCCATGCTGGCCATCTGGCATTTCCATTTCCATTTCCATTTTTATTTATATACCGCCTTTCCAAACAAAATTTGCTCAAGGCGGTTTACAACAAATGGAAGAACAAGGTACAATACAAATTCAATCAATTAAATCAAAGAAATACAACAAATAAGAATAATCAACAACTCAAATTGAAAACACTTGCCAAGGCAGTTTACATACATCAAAATTACATTACATGTTATAACCACTAATACATTATGCAGTAATAATAATAATTAAAAGAAAAAACCCTATAAACAGGTGGGATGGCTGGCTAATAAGTTTTTGTAGTCCTTACAACAGGTAGAATTAGCTGCACACTGAGTGTCCCTCCTCCCCTTGTCCATAATGGTGTTAGGGCATTGGGCTGGGTGCTGCTGGGCTTTTGTAGCCTTGCAGCAGGTGGACATGGTCGAGCGCTGATTCCCCTTCTCCTCCTCTCGTCCCTGGCGGTGTTGGGGCCAGTGGTTGGGCACATAGGGGCCAGGCATGGGACCAGGAATGCATTTTGGGTGTACCCATGAGATTCTTGGCAATGCAAGACAGGTACAGGTTGGGCGCGGATGGTTGGGTGCCCATGAGAACCATGTCGAACCCTAGTACGGAGGAGCAGTGCCACATCCTCTCCACCCCCTCTCTCCTCATTGGCAGCCGGATTGTCATCAGCCCACCCCTGTGCCGCAACCCCCCCCTCCCTTAGTGGCACTGACAACCAGGACTGAGGTGGGAGGCACAGAAACAAGTAAAAAATAAAGCTTCATTCATAAAAATAACTTAAATTTTTTAAAAAAACACCGAAAGCCACTATGAGGTTTAGTGGCATGTAGCAATCGTAAAGGTTTGCGCAGGGTTATCAATTCTCAAGCCTCAGAATCTTCCTACTTCCACAAGCTTGCAGTGCACACTCGACACCAGCAGGGGCTGGACTCTTAGCCTGGGGGCAGAATGGCTGCCCAGCCACATGGCCCGCGCATACAACAACCTTCCTTTTCCTCCGGCCACAGGATATGACACCAGAAGGACTTCTGACCTGCTCAGCTGATGTGGCTCGATCTATCCCGTCTCTGGATTGTGGCCTTACATCACTTCGTTCCCCACCCCTCTTGTGGCGGGCTATTTAAAGCTCTGCAGAGAAATAAATCGCTCTCTTCCAGCTGATGTCTGCCTCATGCCTCTTCTCTCTCCCTTCCCCATTTTCTAGCTACTCAGGGTCAGGTCACATGGGCCGGACCGCTGGTTATCTGGGTCGGTCAGATAACTGGAAAACTTTCGCAACACCCGGTGAATCGTACCAGTAACCACTGGTACCAAGTATCGCTGTGGTTCTTTGAACTGCAGCCACGATCGAGATAGCCATAAGCTGCCTCCCCCTCAGGTTTCCCAGAGCCAAGGATTCAGGTTGCAGGGCCGGACTGCAACAGCGGCAGTAGGTACTTGAGCAGTTGCATGCACCTCGACTCCACCGGGGACCACGAGAACAGCTGTAACCTGAAAATTGAGCCTTTATTTACGATCACTTTGCAGATCAGGGAAACGGGGGTTGCAAATGGAAAAAAAAAATCAAGCCATTATGCAGCCTGCCTTGGCATTCTTGAAATGAGGTTGGAATTACCCCCGTGGAATTGGCAGAAAATTTAAAAAGCAAGCCATTCTCCAGCCTGCCTTTGCGATCGGCATTTTAAAAAGTCAGTGACCGGGCACTGGACAGGGCAGGGACAGCAATCACACCCCACCTCCCAATGAGGTGAGCTCAAATCTCCTCCCCGTTAGCCCACTAGTGTCCCCATGTGCATTTCCGGCTCGCTGAGCAATGCGTACCAGTTCCCCAAAGCGTGCTGAGACTTCTTTTTTCAGGTATCAAATTTGGCACCCTTTTGGCACGTTTGGGGGGGATTTGGCACGCTTTTTGCGGACCAAATCCAAAACACATGGGGGCAAACCTTACCGATCCTGTGCTCGGAACCATACCAAAGAGTCATGGGGACATGGCCTAAATGTCTTGTATTATACCCCTTCCTGCCCTCAGGCTCCTCTGTGTTTTTCTTGGGTATATAATATTGAGGGGAAGCTGTTCAGGGGGTCAGGATGGTGAGCCTAAGAATATAGACAGCGCCCTGCTGGATTGGGCCACAGACCAGCTAGTCCAGCATCCTGACTCACATCAGGGCCCACTAGTGGCTTCTGGGCATCTCAAGCAGAAGTTGAAGGCAAAACCCTCAACTGCTCTTGACTCTCTGCCAATGGTATTTAGAGACATCCTGCCTGTTTCTCCAACCCCGGCCCTAGTTCATGGCAAACTAATGAGGTAACTACAGAAAGAGCCTGTCTGGATCCAACCTTCTCAGTGAATGGACCTTTTACAGTCTAAGGCTGTTTCCATATGGCATGGGCTATATTGCACTGTGCTGGCCCATGCTAGGTTGTTTGGACCAGACACATCCTAGTGTGGACAAAGAGTCATACACCTTTCAGATGGTCCAACATGACAGCAAAGACTGGGCCTAGCCCCTGAAGGCTAGGAACTAAAGTGGTTGTTGGTTTTGGCGTTTCCGGCCAAGTCCTTCTTAAACCTCTTCTGGTAAGGCTTCCTTTAGTGGTCCTGCCTTCTGGTCTATAGGGGCATACTTTCCATGCACCGTTCACAGTTCAGGAGACTCGGGGTAGTCCATTTGTGGATTACTTCAGCAAGATCCATCATAGCCCCAGGATGAGGAGCCATTTTGGGACCTTATCTCATTCCATACCTTTGCCAAGTACGGATGAAGCATGCAGATGGGGACTACGGCCTCCACCCATCCACATTGGGCTGGGGGAAAATGCAGTGGTGCCCTTCACTTTTCCTCCAAGCCCGCAGCAGTTCATCTGTCTCTGTACTGGTCCAGGCTGTGCCAAACACATCCTAATGCCAGCACCGCAGAGAAAGTTCTCAGCCTTTTTACGAAAGGGCGAGAAGTCCTTCAAGTTCTTCAGCCCTGACGTTCACTCTGAAAAGACCGGCTGGAGCCCAACATAGCACTGAGTCACTTTGCTTCCATAATGGAGGGATGCCAGACGTGTCTTTGCCCCCGGCAAACCCCTCCATTTGGCACTTGTGTGGGTGGTCCCCAAGCAATCTCACCTCTTTTTCCAAGTCACCAGTTTCTACAAGGGCTTGCCAGCTGAACCTCATGAGATCTTCTGACGATTGGGCGGGTTTTTCTCGCTTCAGCAAGAAAAGTTGATTAAGGCACAAGGTTTATTTTTAAATGCAGATATCAGAAAGTGTGGAGGATGGAAGGTCCTTTCCCTCTTAGCTGTGCTGCATTTCCATTTATTCTCAGGAAGCGTATTCTTTGAAGATTTAATCTCTCCAGTGTCGGAAGCACGGTGCCGAACCTGGGACAGAAATCCTGGGACCTGCACTACTAGCAGCTCCTCCTTTCCTAATGCCCAGGCTTGTTTTCCCGTTCACTTTCTTGCCTGAAGTTCCGCGCTTGAGGTGCATAAACTAATTAGGTTTTTTTAGGCAAATTAATCTTCAAGTAACACTAGGAGGTGAAAAGTTAATTTTCTCTCATCGCCCGTTTTCTGTATGATTCTGGAATTATTCATGAACGTTTTATGAGTACCTTTTTTATTTTTATTATTTTCTGCAGAACTTCCATCTCAGCAGTTGGGAAGAAGTCTGTGGTTCTGGAAAAGAATTGTGTCATGTGGTTTGCAAACTAGACCACATTTTCCCTTCCTCAAGTGATAAACTCAGGCTGCATCCAGTTGTCTTTCTTCTGCTATATTCAGATATTCTGGAATAAAGCATAGATATTCCAGAATATCACCATTTGTTCCAGATTAAACAAATATAGCAGAATAAGTAAGCATTGTCTAGATGCAACCTCACTAGTTCTCCAAACTGAGGTAGTTTTCTCAAGAAATTTGTCAATTTATCCATTTCTGCAAAATCCATCAGTTTTATAATCTAGTCAGCCAGTAAGGCTGAGTCCCCAAAAGACTTATTTGCCTCTCTAGTCTCTCTCTACCGTCACTCTACTCAAGCGGACTTGAAAAATGCCATGCAAATCCGGAATAAGCATCCGCATGAGGCTCAGCAAAACACGCGTTTAAAATGCAACTTCTGTCCCCACAGAAATGTGTTTTCTTTCCCCGCATCTTTTTCTCCCCACCCCCTCTCTTGTTCAAAGGAAAAATAGCCAGATCTCCGTCCCCTGAAATGGCTTCCCGTGCTGGCAAAGGGAGTGATCGCTCGCTCATTCACTCTCAGCACTTACTTTCACTCTGTTCTCTGTTCGAAATGGCTTGGCTGCAGCCATGGGCTGCGCGATCATGTGCTCATTTACTCTTAACACTTTCACAGATCACCCACTTCACACCGGATAACAATGCTGCAATTCTGAGCAATTCTGGCTCTTTGCAAGTTCTGACCTTGACTAAGGAAAGGAAGGGAAGCTGCAGCATTTTTGGGAGATGTGTGAATGCTTTATGGCTGTGTATGCAGGCAACAATCCCTGACCCTTTTGCCACCGAGCGTCCCCAAGGTAAATGTTGCGAGGAAAACCCGTGACTTCCAGAAAGAGTGCTGAAACTTTTCTTTAAAGGGCAGGTATTTTGTCACGGGTTTTCCTGCTTTTGTAGTGCTGGAAGCTCATTAAAAACCCTGGCACGGGAGCACTCAGAGGCAAAAGAAGATTTTTAGCAGACTTTAAATTGCTTGGGGGCAGGCCCTAACAGAATTTTCAGCTTCCTTCCTTCCTTCCAAAGCCAGTTGGCTGGCCTTGGGCTACTCACAGCTGTCTCTCTGAGCTCTCACAGCCCCATCTACCTCACAGGGTGTCTATTGTGGGGAGAAGAATGGACACTTTGTCAGCCACTTTGAGTCCCCTTAAATGGGTGAAAAAAGCAGGGTAGAAAAGCCAACTCTTCTTCTTCTTCTTCTTCTTCTTCTTCTTCTTCTTCTTCTTCTTCTTCTTCTTCTTCTTCTTCTTCTTCTTCTTCTTTCCCATATGGAAACAATAATTTTGGAATTGTTGGTCATCATTCTTTCTAGGGGAGTGGTACCAAACCTTTATTTATTTGATGTCAGTTCTGCAAATAATTGAAGCATAAACAACTATGTTTCCCCTGTTTTCCAAATGGAACATATATGGAAATAACCTAAGAAGCATTATGCAAATCTCATTATCCACTTATCAGAATTCTCAAAGCCAGTCTGTTTAAAATATTTCTTGGAAATGAAAAGGACACGATGATGCCTTCTTAAGCGATGTTTTCATGCGTCTTCAGATGAGCATACAAGCGAGGAAATAATGGAAGCCATCCCGGTCTACAGTGTTCTAAACCGACTGTTTAGAAATGTGAAATCAAATTTGACAGCCAAGAGTCTGCCTGTCACAGCTTCAGAGAAGAAAGTGTCTATCAAACAGAAGGCAGAAGACCTAAGCATTTCCCTTCTCCTCTCTTAACTGACAGGGTTATGTTCAGCTCCTGCGAAGGAGACTGGTCAACATGATGAATATACTTGTTAAGGCTGCATGTCTGTTTAGCTGTGTGTTCTGTTTAACATCAGCACGCATCCTATTTTCCTCCTCTTCTCATAATGCTAAAGTTTTAATTTTGGCTGTTTGGCATTTACTTAAAGGAGGGGTAACTAACCTGAAGGAACACAGAAGGTTCTTGCAATGCAACCCATGGAAGCTGTGATTTATGGGAGTCAAAGTTCAGCAACATCTATAAGGCTGCAGGTGTGTAGCTAAGAACATGGTCTCACATACCCTGGAAGGACCATAGAAAATGCTTCACCAAGTGATGCAGCTTCATATAGCAAGTTTTGTGAAAAGTGGAGGGCTTTTCCAGTTGTGGTTTTGGGTAAGCACAGTGCAAGGGAAACCCCACCCCCACCCCGAATTTTTCACAAATTGAAACAAGGTTGCTGATGTGGCTCATACCAAATTGACACATCATATGGTGCCATATGACTACCCAATGGTTTTGGGGAAACTGCATGTGGAAATGCTTTGTATGTGATCACACGGTAAATTAAAATTTAGCATATTAGGAAACAGTGATAGAGAGGAAGGAAGGAAGGAAGGAAGGAAAGATATCAAGAATGGAAGGAAGGAAGGAAAGATAGAGGAAGGAAGGAAGGAAAGATATAGGAAGGAAGGAAGGAAGGAAGGAAGGAAGGAAGGAAGGAAGGAAGGTTCATAGTTTTTTTGTTGTTGTTAATAGTATCTGTTCTATTAATCTTTAATTCTGAATAATCTGTGTACCTGCCTAGTTGTGTTCCTCAAGTGAGGTTGGGCTCAGACCCATGAAAACAGACTTGTTGGTCCATGGTGTCCTTGAATGAAGCTGGAAAATAAAAATCCATACAGCTAGACTTTTATGTGGATGAAAAAAATCCATTGAAAGAGAAATCCTCTCTGGAGACCCTTGAAAGTGGTTCATCACTGAACTGGGACTGGGGGCGAGTCCCCATGGGCTCCAGTTATTTCGGTGCTGAAATGGGCCATCCCTGAAACGAATCGTAGTTTGAATTAACATGTCCCCATGCAATTGAGGAGAGCGTGGATTCAAGCTGAATCCACCTGTCTCCAAGCAAACCGTGGTAAAGCCCTGCATGGGGAAACGGCATCCTTTTTTCTCCACCCCCTCTGCCCGGATAGGAAGCCCAGTTGACGTCACCATGCCCTGTCCCACCCAGTGCAGTGATGACGAGGGAAACCCCTGGGAAACCCCTCCAGGTTGCACCTCCAAAAACAAAACACACACCATAGATAAGATAAACAATGATAAAAGGGTGGGATAATACGATGGGAAAGGGGTGCACACCCCCTCATGACAGCGAGCCTCGTGTTCTTATCTTTGTCATCCTGGTGCAGGGAAGCCACGAGCACTTCATCCATTAAGCTGATCCAGGGCTCGTGTGCAAAATCTAGCCCAGCTCCTGCGGGGAAGTGCGCAGGTATGTATGTGTGTGCGTGTGCAGGAGCGCTTGGCACCCCCAGCAGTTCCTGCCACGCCTACCAACGGCTCTACCCTCTGACAGGTCTCTCGGCCGGAGCAAGCATTGTGTGCTTGTGTAAATCGAGGGGGCTTGATCTCCGGCTTTTTGATCTCCTAGGTGTTTGTGTCTTTGGACCCTTTTGAAGAAAGGAAGGAGGCTCAGGAGGGAGGGGCAGCTGGGATTCCCCACCCTTGGCCAAGTCATCAGATCAAACCCAAGGGGGAGAGAGGGTGGGCAAAGGGTGGGGAGAAAAAAGATTCACTTTCCCCAATGGGTTTTTTGGAAGTGGTTTTAATCCTATTCCTGTGGGGACACATTTCTGGGTTGACGCCGATTGCCAGATGCCCATTTGCTTCATTTTAAAGTGCTTTAAGGCCACATCCCCATTACAAGCTTAATTTGATTTCAATACGGTTTCAGTCCTCGCAGACCCCACGTCAGTTTTGCTTAACATGCTTTCCATGTGTTAAATTGCCCCAAAGCGTTGTAAATGTTAACCCTCATTTCAACAGGTCTCACTCTGGTTCATGCGCTTGATACGTGTTACATTTTTTACTGTGGGGACCCTACCGTTTTAAGGGATGAGAATCCATGTTTAGGGTTTCCCTCCCCCAATAGCTTGCTTCCAAAGATAGTGATTTCAGTGTAAAAATCCACCCTTTACAGCAGCCGCTACACTGTAGCAATCCACACACTTCACACCTGATAACAATGTTGCAATTTTGCGCAATTCTAGCTCTTTGAAGTTCTGACCTTTAGAAAGGGAAAGGAAAGCAGCTACAGGTTCTGGGAGATGTGTGAATGTTTAAAGCAAGGGGGCTTGAGTTGCTGCTACTGCTGTGTGCCCTGGGCAATGGGAAGAATCGCTGGCTGCCCGCTGCCAGTTTTCCTCCATCCAGGCAAGCGGCAGCCACCCAGCCACCCAGCCAGGCTCCCTGAAGGGGTCCTTTATGGGTGGTGCGTTCACGGCAGGAGGAAAAGGGCAGGGCAGCGGCTTGAGTCCCCCCTTGAGTCACTACACCATGTACGATCCTCAGAATCCGGATCCAATGCAACTGAGTTGAAAGTAATGGGATCAGAAAAATTTGCGTTTGCATCCAGTTCTATTATTTCAGTTTAGGGGAACTGGATTAAGCTTATAATGGGGATGTGGCCTAAATAGCATTGTAAATAGCATTTTATTCCATGAGTGGGAACAAGGCTTTACTGTTTTTAATATATACTGTGTTATTTTGATATATTTCTGTTTTTAAATACAAATAAAAGTGATTCCTGGAGCAACTGAAATGAATCACCCAAAACTGAGCTCCAAGGCCAAAGAGCCAGGAAGAAAAATGGCAAAGTTTTTTGCTGGTGTAGAACGGCGCTGCGTTTCTTCTATGGACGGCCTGCAGCCAACCAATTCCACCGCCACGCCTAGGCCTGCTGAAATCAAGGCCTTGATGCTTCAAAGGCTGGCTGAGAAAAGAAGGAAGCCTTGGTTGTGTTACAGCATAATTTCCTCATGGCTTCTTAAGAGGTTTTGTTTTGGATTTATAGGTAACTTAGAAAACGGGATTGATGTTTCTTCCTCCCTTCCTTGTGTGTTCTCAGTACCTCAAGCTGTGCTCAGCATGCTATCAATTAATTTAAACTAACTTTCCATCTGCTCTGACAAATGTAAGGTTTTGACTGAAAGACAGCATGATGGAGTGACATGAAATACGCTAATAGCAAAACGCTAATGCGGAAGCCACTCTTCTGTGGAAAACTCCGGTGAGAGCCCCTCCCCATGTCTATTGTTTCCCATTTAAAAGCTCACTTTTCTGCAAAATTATTATTTCATTTCAAATATTTTCCCCAAACAACACACACAGGGTTCCCTAAGCCCCTTCTCCACTCAAGATTTAAATTTTGCATAAGCGTTGTAACTTTAAGGATCAGATGTATTGGATCAATTTCTTTTTAATTACCACCTTAATCAAGCTTTATGTTATGGAATTATTTCATTAGTTTTCTGCCATTAAAGTTAAACCGAGTAAGCAGCGGATGTGATTAGAAACTTGAAAGCACTTTCATTATCAGCCGGATCGCGGATCGTCTTGTTGTGACGAAGTGCTTTTTCGTCGCTTGACAAAAGAAGCGGCAGAAGTATTTAAATTAAAGCAAGCAAACTTCTCTAGAAGAACAGTCGTGAGTACATGGAAGCAGTGAATGAAACTAGATGAACACGGCATTCATTAACAAGATACTTGTCATTGAAGGCACATTCAAGGCTTGGTTCACAACAGCGCTTTGCATTAAAATGGCGTTTTTGGAAGGTTAGTTGGAAATAGGAGCATGCACGATATTTTTTTGCATTCAAAGTCAAGTCAAATTGAATGCCAAAACATTCTATTTGATTCGAATGTTTAAAATCTGAATGCAACAAAAACCGATTTGAATCCGTTACATTCAAAGCTATGGCCGCGTTCCCATTATAAGCTTAATTCAGTTTCCCTAAACCAAAATAATTTACCTGATCCCATTACTTTCAACTTAATCGTGTTCGATCCGGATTCAGAGGATCGTATGTGGTGTACGTGACTCAAGGGGGGACTCAAGTGGCTCCTTTCTAAAAGCCACTTTTCGGGGCTGCCCTGCCCTCTTCCTCCTGGCATGAAGGTGTCACCCATATGGGACCCCTTCAGGGAGCCGAGCTGGGTGGCTGCCGCTTGCCTGGATGGAGGAAAAATGGCAGCAGGCAGCCAGCGATTCTTTCCCCTCCTCTCCCCATTGCCCAGGGCACACAGCAGCAGTGGCAACTCAAGCCCCCTTTGCCCATCACCGTCACAGCCTTTAAAACATTCACACATCTCCCAGAACCTGCAGCTGCTTTCCTTTCTTTTCCCTTTTTTAAAGGTCAGAACTTTCAAAATTGCAACATCGTTATGAGGTGTGAAGTGGTTGGATTGCTACAGTGTAGTGGCTGCTTTAAGGGGTAGATTTTTACAGCAAAATCACTACCTTTGGAAGCAAGCTATTGGAGGAGGGAAACTCTCATCCCTTAATGTAAAATGTTTCAAGCGCATGAACCGGAGTGAGACCTGTTGAAATGAGGATTAACATTTACAATGCTTTGGGACGATTTAACATGCAGAAAGTGTGTTAAGCCAACCTGACGTGGGAACTGAGAGGACTGAAAACGGTTTGAAACTGAAATAAGCTTATAATGGGAACGCGGCCTATTTGTTAGAATGTTGGATACAAGTTTAAAGATATGAATGTCGACAACATTTGTATGTGTTATACATACATATCTGTACACATTTCGTATACATCCCGTTTTATCCTGTTTGCACCTCATGTTCATTCCGTATTATAAGCGCAAATGCATATAATATACGTATCTGTACATTTGAATGATTCAAATAATTGAAACTAATATTTTGGAACATTCAAAATCTATATTTGATTTGAATTTGAATGTCCACATTTGAATGAATTCAAATGGATTTCGAATGTTCCAAAACATTTGTTCACATCTCTAGTTGGAAATCTATGGCCATTTCTTTATATGCATGCAAGGCGAGAAGCCATCTGAAGTTGGAATGCCTGTTCCAGAACAGGAGCAGCACTGCTCACTTTGAAGCCCAACACCAGGGCTCTAATTAGGGATGTGCGCAAATATTTGAAAACCAAATTCGAAAATCCAACCTTCGAATTCAAATCAGATTTTCGAAAATCCAAATTTTCGGATTTAAATCCAAATATGGATTTTCAAAAATCTGATATGGATTTTTGAATGATTCGACTGAATTTGTCGCCATATATCACATCCGAATATTGGTGTATTTCCGCTTATAATACAGGATGCAAACGGGATGCAAACGAAATGTGAACGAAATGCTGAAAAACAGGATGCGGATGGATTCGAACATCAAATATGAATGATCCTGACATTTGCATCATTTGATTTGAATCGGATTTTTGGAAATACGAATCCAGATAATCCGGATTCGAATCAGATTTTCGAAAATCTGGATTTTTGGATTTTGATTAGAATCAAATATTTGGATTCGAATTGGATTCGAATGAAAAAAATGCATTTGCGCACATACACATCCCTAGGTCCAATGGTCAGGAGTTAAAGGACTAACAAGAGGAAGTATTTTTTCACCCAGCAGGCCATGGGTCTATGGTATTTACTATCGGGAGAGGCAATGACAGCAGTGAGCCTGGTTGGCTTTAAGAAAGGGTGAGACAGACTCATGGAGGACATGTGCATCCATGGCTACTAGGAAGGACATCTGAGTACCACCTACAGCAGTGTTTCCCAAAGTGTGGTACACGTACCCCCAGGGGTATGGGAAGAGTTTGGTGGGGGTACGCGTTGCACCGGAGTTTGGTGGGGATCACGTGGGAATATCCACTGCACTGTGCTTAGCTGCGCCCACAGAACAAGGAAAGAAATAGGCGTGTATCGCAGTTTTTACACGGGAACTGGGGCCATCGTACATCGTATCGCAACTCATTATGGCGGGAACTTCTGCGCATCCTTCGCGCAGCTCGGGGTCGGCCATTTTTAAACTGCGGGAACATTAACAGTTGACGTTGAGCCGCGGAGCTGTTTAAACACTGGAGAACTGCAGTGTTATCTAACGGTCTTGTGAGGCGTGAATATACTGCACTTCGTTACAGAGACAACTTACATCTTTCATAGTTAGTTCCGGGCGCCTGTTATCGTGCTTTAGTAAGTTCCACTGATTTTGAGTATTTTTATAAAATACAATTTTTGTCCCTAATGTTTTTTATGAGGGGTACTCAGCGTTACGAAAACTATAGAAGGGGTACACATATGTCAAAAGTTTGGGAAACACTGCCCGACAGGTTGGAGACAGGCAGGCTGGAGAGTCTGCAAGCTTGTGGTTGGAACAAAGGGGAACGGAGGGGGTCAGGATGGGAGAGGGGAGCGTCCTAGGAATGGTGACAAGCAAAGTACAAACTGCTTGGCAAGGAAAGAAGACGCTACCAGGGTTGTCCCACCTTTTGCCAAGCCTTGTCTCCCTTGCAGATATGAACTTCCGCAGAAGTGCAGCAAAGGGAGAGGTGTGCAGAAAAAGAGCCTGTGTGCCACCCACAGCCAGGGATTGGGCAGGAGGGAAGCCTGGATCCCTCCACCCCAGCATGGTTCAGCTCCTCTAGCCCAGTCCCCTGCTCACAGAGGACAAGTGGAAATGGGCTGTCCCCCTCCAAGGCAGACTGAGCCCTGTGTAAAAGCAGACTGCTGAGAAGCCAGCTTGAGGAAGCACAGCCAGCCCCTAGGACAGCCTTGGTGGGACGGTGAATGTAAGCGATGCAAAGAGAAGACAGCCAGAAGAGGTCTTGAACTGTGGGTAGGATCAGAAGACCTTGGGGGGGGGGGGGTGTTCCACGAAGTACCCTTTAAGTACCCATTAGGCTCAGAGCAGGAAGACCCCATTTCCACTGCAGACCCCATTAGAACCACATTTGTTTCCACCAGTTCTAAGGAAATCCAGATAGAATGGGTCCTTCAGGATCTATAATCCGGATTTCCTGTAAACCCCATTAAAGGGGTCTACAATGGGGTCTTCAGGCATCAAATCCAAATTATATGGTGCATTTCCACTGCGATTGGGCAATGGGGTCTAGGGAGGGGCTCTGAGGGGGCACACCCATGGGGGGGGGGTGCCCTGAAACCCAAAGCTCCAAAGCCCGTGAACAGTCTCCAAAGCCAGCTCTGAAGAGTAGCACAGGCTCCAAAGAGGACCCCATGTGAGACAATGCCAGTCCTACAGACCTTTGTCAAAGGCTCCAGAGAATCTTCGAAGTTTGCGTCAAATCTCTCCGGAGAATCTCTGGAGCTCATGACAATCTTCAAAGAATCTTTAGAGCATCTATGGAGATTGCAATCCCTGTCCCCCAAAAAACCTGGGATGATGGGTGGGCCCCACATGGGTCAATCCAGATTTGCCGCATGGGGGCTCCGGCATTTCCACTGTGGATAGGCTAGCACCCATTGCTGTTGGGCGCTGCATTGCCCGTGGGGTTGCATTGGGTACCTCCTTTAATCCGGATCTAGTAGATCTGGATCATCTGGATTAGTTGAAGGACCCACTCCTTAGATCCGGATGATAATAGATCCGGATTAAGGGAGGTCAGTGGAACCCTCCCCTTCTCCCTCCTCCCTTCTCTGCCGAAAGCAGGACAGAGTTCTGCTCAAAAGTTCTACAATCTGCAGCAAGGCTCTCTAATTATCGCAGGGGAGTCGCATCCCATGGCCCACGGCACTTTGCATTACACCAAAGCTGTGCTTTATTATTTATTACTTTGCAAGGATATCACAGCTGCTGCAGGCCCTCGTAATGGGCCCGTTATCACAGTAGGAAGGCTCCCTTGCCTGGCTTGGATTTGGTCTGCAGGAAGCAACGCAGAGGGCAGAAGGCTGCTGCTTGTTTTTCTTTGGGCCATAAAGAAAAGATTTATAAAAAAGAGAAGGGGGGAAGGAAGAAGAAGAAATAAAAAAACAACAACTGCTTAGCATCTAATGATATCCCTTACGCAGTGATGTAAAGAAGGAAAGTAGGAGGCCGAGAGAACCGTCTCTTGCTGTCTGCCAAAAATGGATAAATAGGTGCGCTGTAAATGTGGCGGAATCAACTGACAAGCTGTTGGAAGAGCAAGAATTATCATCAGCATTATTATTATGACTCTTTCAAATTTATGGCCCCGCTAGACAGCTGAAGAAAGCACCCAAAGTTGTTGGCAATAAAAAGGATAAAATACATACATGATAATAAACCAAGGAGCGATAAAACGGCAGAGAAATAACAAGAGTTCTGCTATCAGAGAATCAAAAATCCCAAGATTCAGAAGACTTGGCTCAGAGTAAGGCCATCTCTGGATGGGATAAGGACATGGGAGGAGTCCAGCCGGATCAGGCCAGCATCCTGTCCTATTGCTTACGGGCTTCTCTAGCAGAAGACAAAGGCAAACCTTCATCTGCTCTCAAATCCCAGCAAATAGCCTTTAGAAGCACCCTGCCTGTCTCCCTAAATGGCCTAAAATGGGACCACTCTATTCTGCTCTTTCATTGACCACCGGTCAACACGCTGATTGCTAAGGATTTGCTTTTATATGTTGGAGGAGAGGAGATTTGCTTGGGTCACGTGGGCCCATGGGCCCTTACCTGGCAGATATCGCCTAATGATACCATACTAGTCAGGTGAAGATCAGGTCTGATGGGAGCCATCCACACGTCAAGTGCTGGTGAAGTCCCAAACTGAACCAGCAGCACTTGAAATGGGTAGGCTGGATTGCCATGACAAGGACCATGGCAACATGATGTGTGTCCTCAGATGTTGCCATGGGAATAGGGAAGCAGTGGGCAGATGCGCAGCAACACCATCGTGCCCTCTCACAGTGTTGCATCCAGAAGAGGGTGTGAACACTGCTTCCGAGCCAACTCACTACTCTGTGCCAAGCCGTGGGCAACATGTAAGGTATCCACAGCTAGTTAGGACCAGGAGAACTGTGGGGTGGTGGTGGTGGTGTGAAGACACACCCAGGGAGAAGGTCCATGCTCACTAGATGGAAAGTGTGAACAAAGTCTTAGGGTAGCAGAAATTCATAGCAAGAATGTCATGTTGAATCAAAGCTTTCCTTGTGTGTGTGGATTGAGGGAAGCAAAAGAACATAAGAGGAACCTTGCTAGATCAGGCCACAGCCCATCTTGGGCCAGAGACAGCAGAAACCCTTATTGGCTGAAAGGAACAGTAGGGATGCCTCACCAAAAACAGCCCAGGGCTGTGCCATTAATAATCATACAGAAGAGGAGATTTCAATGGATGTCACCTATATTACAGGTTAGGGTTAGGTACATTTGAAGGTACAGAAGTTCTGTGGAAAGTTGCAGACAATGGTTTCTCTTGCATTCCACCGTTATCTACCGGAACAATGCCCAGCTCTTTCTAAAGCCATTTCCCAAGTTAGCCGTGGACTGGTGCTTTGCATTTTAGCTCTTTCTAAGGGGTTTAGAGCTGCAGGGTTTTTTGCAAGCAGCTCACGATCAGGAAGGGGAAGAAGCCGGCATCGTTTCCCTACCACCTTCTCCTTTTCACTGCTGTCTCTTGTTGTTGTCATGGCTTGCCAGGTTGAATTAGTGGCATAGGACTCGAGACTGTTGAGCATTCAGGGAGCTTGGCCAGAGCCTAGTCCTGATGAATGGGGGCCTGGCGATGCTAAGCAGCCTGCCCTTGATAACTGTGTGCAATGAAGTGTTGACTGCCTGACAACTTTCCCAAGGATGGTGGATGCCTTCTCTGTACCGCGTCTTCCATGGTCAGACACTCAAGGGCACTACAGGCAGGAAGAATCGCCTTTGCCTTCAAATATCTCGAGGGCACAAATGGCTGTAACTCATCCCTGATGCCCAGGAAGCCAGCGGGGGCTTGGGACTCGGGCTGCAGCAGTCTGGGGTGAATCCTTGAGACTGAGTGGACTTACATGGTTCCCAAGGACTTTTAAAATACTGAAAGGAGGGAGGGAAGGAAGGAAGGAGGGAGAGAGGGAGGGAGGGAGAGAGGGAGGGAGGGAGGAAGGAAGGAGGGAGGGAGGGAGGGAAGGAGGGAGGGAGGGAAAGAGGGAAGGAAGGAACAAAGGAAGGAAGGAAGGAAGGAGGGAGGGAAGGAGGGTGGGAAAGAGGGAAGGAACAAAGGAAGGAAGGAGGGATGGAGGGAGGGAAGGAAGGAGGGAGGGAGGGAGGGAAGGAAAGGAAGGAAGGAACAAAGGAAGGAAGGAAGGAGGGAGGGAGGGAAGGAAGGAAGGAAGGAGGGAGGGAGGGAGGGAGGGAGGGAAGGAAGGAAGGAGGGAGGGAAGGAAAGGAAGGAAGGAACAAAGGAAGGAAGGAGGGAGGGAGGGAAGAAGGGAGAGAGGGAAGGAAGGAAGGAAGGGAGGAAGGGAGGGAGGGAGGGAACAAACAAACAAAGGAAGGAAGGAAGGAAGGAAGGAAGGAAGGAAGGAAATGAACTTTATTGTTTAGTAATTTGACCATATCAAGTTTACAAAGGATAAAAATCAGAAGGATGGAGGGAAGGAAGGATGGAAGGAAGGAGAGAAGGAGGGAGGGAAGGGAAGAAGGGGAACCCAGAGAGCTTTTGTTTCTGCATTCCACAAATTTCAAGTTTTTATTTGCTAATTATAAATCAAAGTGTTTCTTTCCACTTCTAAAACAGTAAACATCTCAGCAGCTGGGTTCCCAAAGGAAGAAGAAAAAAATTACCTGAGAAATCAGCTGAGACAAATCTATTTAAAACAGTAAAATAAGAAAAAAAGGTGGTGGTGGGGAGAAACTCCCTTCTCATTTAGCTTCTTATAGGGAAAATTGATACCCTGGTAATAATGGGGCCTGGTCAGACTGCAGTTCATTTGAGGGCAAATACATGACTGTGTTAACCATGGCGGAACCTTCAGTATGGGGCAGAAGGCACCATCTTCTCCATCGCCACTACAGCCCTTGTCCAGCGGCTGCGGCTGCTGCGTGTCTTTGAAGCCCCCTTTCCATATGGAGGTCAAGGGAAGCCCTTCCTCCCTCCTGCTCGTTGAACAGAGGTGAGGAATAGCACAAATTTTTTTGTGTGTATGTGTGTGTTCAATTCATATTGAATTAAACGCAAGAAAATTGATATTCATTTGAAGAGATCTCCTTCGAATGCGGTAGGACTCGTATTCTATACAAAGGTTCAATCCCGTATGAACCCCATACAAAGCTTCATAGGAATGTATCAAAACATTTGATTCAAATTTGAACGTCAGATTTCAGCCAAGTTCATGCAAGTTTTAAATGTTAGGAATATTCATGCACAGCCCTAGTGAGGAATTCCTCTGTCTCCATTTGATGAGTGAGATAAGTTTTCCCCTTCCCACTAGATTGGATTTTCCACTACAAACTAGGGAGAAATCATCCTTGCATTTTAACCCACCTCTGTCCTGTAGAGAGGGCTGGTTCAAACTGAGGACTCATTTGTGTAGGGAATCCCTGAATTTAGGACAAGCGTTGACCCTTGCATTGAACTAGGCCTGTGGTCAAACCTAAGGTTTAATCCAGCTTCAGTCCACTTTCAGAGTGAGGAAATACATCAGCAAAGTGACTAGTAATTTTATCTTTACATTATCTGTCCGCAAAGTGACTTTCCTGAGTTATTTAAACAGTGAAAGAAAACAGTTTGTCACTTTCCTGATGTATTGTCTCACTCTGAAACTGGACTGAAGCTGGATTAAACTTTCCGTGTGACTACAGCCTAGGTGCTGAACCAACCGCAGGACAAATCCCAATTCGATGCAAGGAGTGGCAGTTCCCCCAATTGCCGGAGTGCTCCCTTGCACTTTCCCACTCCTGGGGAGGGCAGTAGGGACGTGCACGGATATTTGGAAATTTGAATATTCAATTCGAATCCGCCAAATGCTGACCTTCAAACTCAAATCGGATTTTCGAAAATCCGAATTTGAACATTCAAACTCGGATGCAGATTTTCAAAAATCCAATACGGATTTTCGTATGATTCAAATGTGTAGATCCATATCTGTCATATATGAATCTGCATGAAAATTATCTATATCTTGCGCTTAAAATACGGGATTACAACGGGATGCATCTGGGATAATATGGGATGCGTGCAGATTTTTATGGAATGCGTACAGATATGTATAACAGATGCAAATGTTGTTGACATTTGTATCTTTAAATACGAATCTAACATTCAAACGTATGGCTTTGAATGTTATGGATTCGAATAAGATTTTATGACATTCGGATCTTGAATATCTGAATCGAATCAGATTCGTGCACATCCCTATAGTCCTGTGTTTTGTGCTAACTCTCTGGGGACCCGGAGGAGGGCAGATTTTCTCAGTATGAGTTGTCAAGCTAACTGGATTGCCTACCGAGCCTCGGTAATACTGAAAGCAATATCCTTGGGGATTTACCTTCATGCCTTGATGGAATGAAATGACTTGTTCATCTCAGAGAAATGTGATGCTAAGCAAGGACTGCAGTTGCTCAAGGTCACAGCATTCCTGTTAGGAAGGGGCAACACCTGGGCCCAGCATGGTTGGACATCTATCAGGGACCTACACCTTCCCAACAGAACCTTTTGGACCTGCTACCCTTCTCCATGGCAGCCTTTCTGCTCAGTCACCTGAAAAGAAGCGGTAGATGCTATGATCTGCTTGAACATCATTGGTCTCAACTTGCTAAACAAACATGTCAAATTAATGATCTAGAAGAGATGTCATAACTGCATTGTTTGGTGAAGGAAGCAGAGGTGGGTGTTTTCCCCAGTCTTCCAAATGCGGAGCTCAGAAGAGCCACACAAAAGATTGTGTGTACATTGCAAATCAGGTAGGTTTATCTCCCCCCAAAAAAAAGAAAACCCAAGAAAGAATGGAAATTTTCTTCCATTCAGTATAAGTGAAAATCCAGCTGTCACTTGAATTACTTCTGATTAGCACAAGCGGTAAGAAGCTTTTTTCCAACCCAACGTTCATTGGGAAGTTCTGTTGGCATTCTTTTGCTTTGCAAATTGTCTTCCTGCTTTGCAAATAGCAAACAAAACGTGGCATTCTTAACAGCAACACAGAGGCAAAATGCAAGTCGCTGCGTGACTGGCTGGCAGCTTTTCTTGCTTACCACTTTGATTTAAAATGGGACTTTGCTTCTGATCACCAGTCCCTTCCTTGATTAACATAATAATGTTCTTTTTAAAGCAAAACATTGTTTTTAGGAATACCGTGATTTATTTCGGGAGCTCAGGCATCTCTCTGGATGTGCTTAAGAATGAAAATGATTAAAACACATGTCATTTTCCAAATAGAGAAAGCTCTACATATTTATCTTGATTTTTTTTTTAAAAAAAACATTTTAAGCAAAAAAAAAAGTCAAACAATTTGCTTAGAATAGAAAAGAGGGATGTGGAGGGAAGGAAGAACTTCTGGGCTATCAAAACAGCATGACACAGCATTTAATATTGTGTTAATCCTATGTAAATAAGAACACTGTTTTTGTTGTTGAAATTTTAGTTAAGGCTTTTTGAAAAAAAGAAATCACACAGTAAAGGATTATAGGTTTGATCCTATCTCAGTAAAGATAAGTGTGATGGTCACTTGATTGAAATATTATTGTTCAGCTGTTCCTTAGGCTTCAGAAAATCCTACAAAATCCCCATTAATCCTGAATGCTCAAGAATAGGAAAAGGTGCCAAAACAATATGATGAACGATGGCAGATTCTGATCCATACATTGACGGCTGGGGATGAGGTGCTGAGCTGAACTCATTTCCTGTCATTTGTATACTAGAATCAAACCAGCGAGATAAAGGGTAGAATCAGGCAGGGCTTTTTAAAGTTGCTGTGTTTTTAAAAAGCATCCTTCTCCCAGATGCACAGAAATGCCTTACAAACAGTTGTCCAAATATGTGGCTGTGAACTTACCTTATTTTGCCACACTGCAGCCTGCATTAACCTCCAAGTCGGGCCTACCCTGAATGTGGGTGTTACCCACTGATGGACCTCTCGGTGGGAAGTTCCAGCCTCTTTGCTTATATAGCTTCCTTTATAATCCAGCTTAGAGAAAGAGATGCCTTCAAAGCTATGGAATCCCGGATGATGAGAACTTTCTGAAGCTTTGAGAGGGGTAAGGTTAATATGGGGGTGGGGGTCTCTCATTTTACACTCAAATTCACCCAGAGGTCACCTAAGGAAGGGAGTGGGAAAGCCTCCACTCCGTAAAGCAAATCCACACAGAACCACTGCTAGCTTTTCCATCTACTTCCTTAATCATCTCTGCATGATCTACCTTTCTGCCCTATGTACTTGCTCTCAATTGTTAAGTCAATTGTTCCGTCTACTCAACAAGTTGGAGGACATGAGCTTCTTACTGGTATCTCTCCACTTCTTCATAGATCCAGGGTGTTTTTCCACTGTCAGAAAGTACTCATTTTTGCACCCATTAAGGACCCATTTGGGTGTGAGCCAGATGACCCCATTTCCACCACGGCACCCATTAGGGACATATTAGTTTCCATCACTGCTGGGGAAATCCAGATCATATGGGTACATCTCAGACTTTAATCCGGATGGTCTGTAGACCCCATTAATGGGGTCTACAATGGGGTCTTCAGCCAGAAAATCTGGATTAAAGAATGCCTGCTTCCATGTTAGTTTGGCAATGGGGTCTAGAGGCGGCTAGGGGGAGGGGGCACCCTTGGGGGGGGAGCCCCAAAACCTAAGCTTCAAAGTCACTTCGAAGTCTGTGCAAAATAGCTCCGGAGTGTCTTTGAAGTCTGTGCTGATCTTTGGAGTGAACTTTGAAGTGACTCTGAAGTGACTCCAAAGTCACTTCGAAGTCACTCCTAAGTCACTTCGAAGTCACTCTGAAGTTTACCCCGAAAATTCATACAAATAGATTTGGAAGGTATTCTGTTCGAAGCGAATGTGAATTCATTCGAATTCTAAACATTCAAATTGATTTGAATCTTTGGATATTTGAATCGAATCAAATCCCAAAAATTGCATTCGTGCAGATTGCTCACTCTATGATGGCCTGAGACCCATAAAAATCAGGACTCAGGAAAGTACAATAGAAGGGAGGGAAGTCTGCAATTGAGCTTGGAGAAAAAGGTGTGAGCGGTGGAGTCCGAAGACAGACTGAAGAAGGATTAAATTGAAGCCTCTGAGGTCGTTTAGGAAGGAAGAAAGAATGAATCATTCCTAATAATGAGCAATCATTTCCTAATAAGTCATATTTACTATCTGCTGCAAGAGTATAAAAAACTAAATGTGTGGTTGGATTTCTTTAATGGTTAAAAAAGAAAAAATAATTTTCTGAACAGAGTTATAACATATGAATACTTAAGCATACAGCATGATGTGTTGAGTCTTATTAAAATCCAACCCAAAATATACAGCTGTGACATTCTGTTGCATAAGAAAGCTCTGCAATTCCAATTTTAAATAAGCAACTTTATTAAAAGAGTCTAAAGACACTTACCTTACCCCTAGTTATGTTCTATGAAAAGTCACAGTCTGTCACTTAATATATATATATATTTGTGTTTTCCTGACTTGTTTTCTTTTTCCCCCCGTTTGTTATAAAAAAATTTGGTGTGAGCTTTGTGGGTCATTTACAATTTATTAACAAGATGGTTTTTTTGATGATACAGTTAGAAATTTCCTGTTACCTTACATGCTCACCAGATACTTTTGTTCTCCCTAAAGAATTCAAATTAAAACATAATGAACAGCCTTTATTCCTATTGTTTGCAAACAAGTGTAGGTATTTTGCACGCACCACAGGTAGAAAAAAAGGATATATTGTTAGTTTTCATTCAAAACTCTCTCTCCGTGTGTGTGTGTGTGTGTGTGTGTACCTGTGTATGTATGCATATATACTGTACTCCAAACAAATTATATATATATGTATATATTTATATAACAACTGTTTTTCTAGGTGTGATCAAGTATCCTTTTAAATGAGCTAGCTTCCACAGGCATTGAGAAAGATCTGGCTATTGTTTTGTCAGCTGAGGAAATTAAAATCAACAAATAAATTAAAAAGAAAGGGCACCGAGAGAAATTCCTTAAATATAACACTTGAATATAATTTCTTTAAATATTCATACTGTGACTGCACAAAACCTTCCAAAGTCACCTGCCTTTAAGCTACTCTCATTGGATCATCATCTTCTTCAGCAGAAGAACTTGTTTAAATGGGTTTTTAACATTGTTAAATAACATATTACTCTGAATAAGGTTACTTTTTGGGCCGTTCTGTGCTGGGCTCTATTCGGCATTGTATCCCAGAGTAGGGATCTGCCATCTACCTACTGGGGCAGACTGCGGTAGGTGAGTGGCAATCTCCTATTCCAGGATAAGGTCCAGAGTAGAAAGAGCCCCAGATCCTGTGACCAGGGCCCTACTCACACTTAGGCCTCTAGTATGCAGTTAGGACTGCTCTGGCACAGCTCTGCTGTCCGAATTGCACGCCAGAGGCCTAAGTGCGCCTAGGCCCCATATCTGCATGCATGGCTCCAGGTGCCTGCATGGCTCCGGGTGTCACATTTCTATTTTTGGTAGCAATAGATGCTTGTTGGAGAATGTAATGTCCCTCGGAAACCTTAGCATGTTTCCAAGTTGCCTGGGACCAGCGTGCAAAATAGCACTCAGAAGGCGACATCTTGGTTGAAGCGTCTTTGGCTGACCTTGCATGGGATCAGTGGATAGGTGGAAATGCCCAGAAGGGTGCCCCTATGTATCTTCTGCTGCACCTGTGTTGCTACAGCCTAGGATGAACGAATCTTTCAATTGCTGTGCCTCATGCTGTTCATTTATAGTTTGCTTCATCCTGTTTCTGCATCGATTTGAGATTTATTTTTAAAAATCGTATATGCAAAATTTTTTGCACACAAGGTTACCAAACACTGAAATGTTCACAGCATAGAGCGTTTTAGTATCATGTCATGTTTGCACACTTCCTTGCCTTATTTTGTTAGAATGAGTTAGAAAATTTCAAAAATTGGAGGAACAAACATATCTAAAGATTCCTGCATTTCAGTTTGCATATTCCTTCAGAAAAGTGGATTTTATACACTTCTCTTTCTCAGGAAAGAAAGATTTTCCCACCCCTCAACCCCTATGTCGAAAGTTAAAAAGTTCAGTGATAAATAACAGATTCAGTAGCATTACTGGTAACATCAATTTTTGCTGTTGCTATTATTATTTTTAACAGCAGCCCTACATATCAAGATATGTGATTTCTCATGGATAATCTGATTGGAAGATGTATTTGGTGCCTTAGACCGCTCATTTTCCACTAAATTCTGATGGAATCTTCTCCCATCCCTTACTCATACATAACAAGTATGAATAATAAGTACCACTTTTTTAAAATTAAAAAAATGGCGGGAGGTAGATATAATATTAAAACCCCAGTCCTTTCCCCTTTATTTTTTTTAAATTTATTTTATAATTGTCCTACACTTCTTTTATTTTGGAATCCAACTTGGTTTCAAGTGGTTTCCAGAAATTCTCCCATCCAGAAATTCTGGTTCAGGTCTAGGAAGATGATGGTTTCTTCTATCTTCAGGCCACATTCAGGATCAAAACGTTACATAAAACCAAAAACGGGTGAAACAGCAAGTGGTCATTAGCAGCTTGAGGCAAGTTTGTTTTTAAGGCAAACTGTGATTCACCATCCGCTCGCTTTATAAGGACTATGAGTGAGACAGTGGTCACACCTCGATATGAAAGTTAAAAGGCAACATCTCTGTCTTGTGGCTAAATTTGAAGAAGCTAAATCGTGGTGCAGGTTGTCTAATCCCTCTAGCCTTGATTATCTTCTAGGGCAGTGGTTCTCAACCTGTGGGTCGTGACCCCTTTGGGGGTTGATCTACTCTTTCACAGGAAGTAGCAATGAAAATCATTTTATGGTTGGGGGTTAGGGTTAGGTTGGGGGTCACCACAACATGAGGAACTATATTAAAGGGTCGTGGCATTAGGAAGGTTGAGAACCACTGGTCTAGGGCAAGACAGATAAATAAGCCTAAGTTTTCAGTGAAGGACTCAATTGAAGTTGGGGTCCTATTCAGGAGTCAGTATACCTTGGACAAACACTCACGTCATCCAGCCTCCACAGCTCTCCCCACTGAAGGGGTCTGAGGGAGCCACAAGTTACTTGAGGGTCTCTTGGGCACACAAGGAGTAGATATTTCCCTCATGCATTGATACAGGTCCCAACTTCAGCAGAATGGACTGCATTCTCATGAAAGGGTGCTATGCAGGTACATAGAGGGTGGGGGAGTGTGTGTTCTCTGTGCATAGACAAAGTGGCCATGATAGCCCCCAAGCATCTTACCCAACATTCATGAAGCCACATCCTGAGGGATTGGGTTTACTTCTTTCTAACATGATGCATTCAACAGGCCAACCATGACGAAAGCTGCTGAGATGACTTAGAGGTCATAGCCAGTTTGGGAGCAGGAATCTAGAACTCTTGATTGAGATGGAAGACAAGCCTTCTCTAGAGATTATTATTATTATTATTATTAGTTTATTTCTAAAGCGCTGTACATGTACTCAGCGCTGTACAAAGAGATGTGCACGCGCTTGAAAAAGGTTTGAATTGAACGGAACCACATGCTGTTTGGTTCAAATTTAAACCAGCTCAACCTCAATTGAGTCAGTGCAATCCAAACCTTGACCTGTGCTATGTTCACACTTAAGTTTTAATGCAGTTTCAGTTCACTTTCAAAGTGAGAAGTCACATCAGGGAAGTGTCCCACTGTTTTCTTTCAGCATTATCCTGCTCAGAAATCCACCTCTGGATTAGCTAAAGTGAAAAGAAAACAATTAATCACTTTGTGGGTATATTTTCTCACTCCTAAAGTGGACTGAAACTGTATTAAAACTTAGGTGTAACCACACCTCTGGTTCAACCTGGGTCTAAAATTAAAATGCAATAAAAAAATCCTTCAAAAGAGCAAAAGTATTAATGGAATCAAGCTGGTTTGAACCAAACAGCATGGTTCAAACCCGTTCTACTGAATCCCCTTGGTTTGGTTTGAGTTTGAACCGACTTTTAAATCCTGGGGGTGGCTCAGTTTGAACTTGAACCAGTTTGGCACCTACAGAAGAAGAACAATTTAATTCAGCAGAAGAACAGTGACTTACCATTATATGCAAATACAGGGAGCTCACACCTAAATAAATTGACAGTATATGTCTGGCTATTTTACTTCAGTCTTCTGATTGTTGAAAAGCATGACATGTATCGCTAGGTAAGAACATTCACAGAAACAGAACGCCATCATAACAGGAATTGAATGAACCTTCTTTTCACTGTAGGGAACTTTTCTGCAAGAAAGATCTGTGTTATTCCATTCTGGCTACGCTGCCTTCATTCTGGGCTTTTCCCCACCAGTGTTCTAAAGCACAACGCTTGTGCTACCTGCCTGAGTCATCTTAATCTCTCTGCAAACTGCCCATATCTGTTCTGCCTGCAAACCTCCTGTGCTGGTCTGCACTGCATTTTGCATATGGGTTGTGCAACGTTTGTGGACGGCTGTGCAACATTCACAGAAATGTCCTCCTCGGGAGATAGTTTTGTAACAGAACCCTTTAGAAAGCCAGTATTAAAAGCTGATTGTGGTGGCTGAATCCCATCTTGGTGACCATCTAAGTGCACCAGACAGATGTTTTGGATGTGCTGAAACAATATGTGATGCCATTCAGTCAACTGTGTCATCTCATGACTATTTACTATGGTGGTCCTATATTAGGAAAATGTTGGGAAAAGGCATCAGAAATATCTAAAATAGATGATCTGTCAGAAGAAACTCTCCATCTCTGGTTCTATTATGAAACAGTGATGATGATGATTTCTTGAATGTGAACATTAGGATTACCAGAGTGATAGCTAGTGCTTCAGAAGTACCACACAAAAACATTATCTGAGCTTCTTTGATGCTTGGAATGGCTGGCAAATCCCAAACTGATTTGACACCCAACATACCAAATTAAAGACATGAACTTCAAGAATCTGCACATGGACCATTCGGGACCTTCTGGCTGTGTTTCTGGCCACCGTTACCTTACTCAATGGCTTTTTTACACAGGACCTTCCACACTATGTTTTGAATGATATTTCCCATCTGCTACGGCCAACACAGCCAAGCTAAGTGGATAATTTGGACACACAACTTCAGAATGAAATTTCAAGTTCACCAGGTTGGAGAGGATGGTAGTAGAGGGTGCTTAATGTCTCTTTAAAAAAACAAAACAAAAAACCAGCCACTCAGTTTGCGATACCACCTTATTATACTCTTTCCTTTTGGTTCAAAGGTTGAAAAATCCATAAAATCTCTGCCTCACTGACTGCACACCTAAGGTGAACGCCTTACAAAAGCTAACCCTATTGTATATCTCTGCTCTCTCTATAAATATATATATACATATACATAGACTCATACATATACAAATACTAACCCACAGACATTTTTCTTTTGTTTGTTTAAACAGTCGAATAGTAACAAGTCAACGGAGGGGAGCAGGAAGTGAAGTTCTTCAGCCATTCGTCTCCCAGAAGATCAGAATTATGGGTAGTTGCATTATCGTTTCTCTCCCCCAGCTACTTGGCGAGCAATGGGATCAACCGTCATTCATGAGTAAGGAATCCATTGATAATCCAGAGTGAGGCTGGAAGTTTTGTCAAAAACGTCGTGCAGCTGGAAGTACAGGATGGAGTGAGGTTGCAAAGTCCTAAATCCAGAGCAACGAGTCAGAGGTGATCTTCTGATTGGAACCATATAGCCTTTGCTTGCTTGTCACCATAGCAACTTGATAATGTCAGCATCAAATGTCAGGAGTTCTTACAGACCTAAGTGATGGGCAATAATGTATTGTTATTTAGCACTTGGCATTTCTTTTCTTTCTTTTTCTTTTTAAATACCCTATCCTCTATGAAATTGGAGGTCTTATTGTCCATGTTCAGAACCAATCATTTGTGAAAATTAAAGGCTGAAAGAAAAGGGATAAAAAAAACAATCTATACTAGTCCATGGCTGTGTTCGGACATATCAAAAGCAGTGCTTTACAGGTGCCCCAGAGAGACAGTGTGTGGCCCTTCTGTTCCCAAGCCTTCTCTAATCCACCTTTTCTAGCACCAAATGTGTCAGCTGACTTGTAAGTTCAGCAACCCTGGGTCCATCAAGAGCCTAAGGGGTGCAGCATCTAAAGACTGGCATGCCCATTGGCTACATAGCTATGGGAGTGGCTTTAGAGGGCTGCTGGTTCGATCCCCAGGTTCTCCCTGGAAGCAGGCAGTGTATCTCTGCACCACTTCTGTATCTCTGCCAAGGAAACTGCTTGGGGGTGCCCATGCAGTCAACCAGCCATGACTTGGCAGTACCCAACCCAATAACTTGCATTGGAAGTGACTGGTTGGGAGAGTGGGATAACTCACTCTGCAAAGTACTTCCCACCTTTGATCATGATCCACCTGGGGCTATTAATCAACATGCAGATAATGGCTGAGCTTTGGTGCCGTTCCATACACACTGCTAATGTCCCCAGTTTTAAACTGTATGGCTAGGAAACCTCTGGGGTAGGTCCTGTGCTTCCTACACCTCAAATTTCTTTCTCCTTGACTCCATCCACAGACTGAGTTTCTTTTAGCTTTCTAACAACATGGAGGGTGGGGCGTAGCTACCATTGGCCATATCAGCTTTTTGCCATGGACCCAGTAACCAGTGGGTGCACAGTAGTTATGACCTCTGGTCTGGGTGCATCCAGTTTGTCTGGCTCTTGGGTTGGTGTTTATCTGTTATTACATTCTCCATGTGCTTTAGACTCCATTGTATGTGGACAGGATCTGTCTTTCTTTGCCAGATGCCAGTTATCCAATGGTACCCTGGATAAATATACAGTTGGTGCAAAATGTTCATTAAGAAATTGTTACAACCATACTATCACCTACCTAGACAGGAGGATCCCAAAGAGAATGAGTCTTATTAGCATGCAAATAAATTCATGATTATAGCCTGCATTTCCACTGCTAATAGATCTCGGCATGTTTCATTTAATGCTGAACGCGCACAGTCACAGAGAAGTCACAATAGTTGTTACTTGTTTGCTAGATGGTTATTGCTATTTGCTTTAAATAATTTGTTTGTGCCTTTCCCTTCCAGGCAAACTGGGTTTTGTACGGAATTTGATGAAGCTGGTAAAGTGGTTGCTTGTTAATATGGCTGTGGGATTACTCAAATCAAATGTAGTGTTGGGTTTCTCCAACCAGGGAGTTCCGTGTTTTGCACATGCAGATTAAATGTCAAGCAGTGTGGGACACCCCCCCCCCCAAAAAAAGAAATGTGCTTTGGTTGATGCAAAATTACTTCAATAGAAGCCATACAAAGAATTTAAGGAAAAAGCTCTATTTCAGGCAACTGCACGGTAAAACAGCGTTTCAGTCAAAGCTGGTAGGCAAAGCATGCTTGACGCTTTCTGGACAAGCTTATGGAGGATAAAGGTTACGATGGAAGTGGAGACAAAAAAGTCTGAAAGAGTAAGGACCTTTCTGCACTCAAAAGGCCATAATCTACATTAGTGGGTCTGGACCAGCCTAGTGTTCCTGAGCAATGGGATGCAATCGTCTGGAACAGCTTTGTCTGAATGATGGTGCCGGTCCCTGAAGCTTGGAAAATTTGGGGGGTTGGGACTCTAAGGTCTTTGAAGGACTGGGAATGAAAGTACCTAGGTCTGGAAGCCCTGGGCACCCATATCAGCAGTATGTTTTGATGTGCTGCCGAAATGGGTCCTCCAACAGTCCAGAAAATGGAGATGTACCTTCTCCATGCCTCCATGTTTCAGACTGAAGCCTAGCTGTTTGCCACTATATCCATTTCATCTATCGGAGATCCAGATGAAGGGCCCCTTAATCTGGATTATGCTCTTCCCTACGCAGGCAGAGTGTACCAGCAGTGGGCAGGGCTTCCCTTGGCCTGGGCTACAATACAGAAAGGGGCCCCATATTTTATATCATAGACAGGTCCAAAGGTAAGTGCAGAAAGTCTCCAGTATTGAGTTGGATCTTGTACTGTGTCAGGATGCCTCTATAGAGCTGATTTTTGGATCTTACGCATCAGGTATGTTTTTATATTTCTAGGAATTTTACTGATGCAAATCTTTTTAATCCCTCTCCTCCTCAAATGCCTACAGCACATCTTCCAATGACACAAGGTTATTAGGCGGGCTAAGGTTAGGTGCGTCATTACTGGGCTAGCAAATTATGAGGTTCACAGGAAATTCCCCCAGGTAACAATAGTTATATTGGGGTTGATATTTGAGCAAAGTCAGGTTTTCTCAGAAAACCTCCTCCTTCTTTGGGGAAAGGGGTGGGGACTCTGACTTCCATTTCCCCTGCCCACAAAAGGCCACAAAGACTTATTTCCAGATTGTTCCAAGAATCTTTTACTTGGCAGATAGGCGGGAGAAAACACACCCAGTGCAAGATAGCGGCCAAGTTGTCAAAGCCCAGGAAAAAGAGAATAAAAACAACCAAATCTTGTATTCAATTCAAATTGATATCAGAGAAATAGTCGTGTTAGTCTAATTTGAAAGGTCCAGCAAGGTGGTTAGCAGCAATTGGAGACTAACAGGAGAAGGGTTGGTGGTTAGGGGGCCCATTGCCCCCCCCCAGCATCTGAAGAAGTAGACGTGCCCATTGGGCCCCCTAGCATCTGAAGAAGCAGACATGCCCATTGGGCCCCCTAGCATCTGAAGAAGTAGACGTGTATACGAAAGCTCATGCCACCAATGTCTCCCTTGTTAGTCTCCAAGTGCTACTAACTACCTTGCTGGACCTGACAAATCTTGGTGTGTGTGTGTGTGTGTGAGAGAGAGAGAGAGAGACAGGTGACATGAGTAAAATCATGTTGCTCACACCACCATTGGAGCTCTTCTCCTCTAGAGGTGTGCCAAACTGGTTCTTATTTGTAGCAGCTTTGGGGCTGTTGTGTCACATTCCAGACTTCCTCTGAGAACCTAAGCTTTTGGATATAGCTAGGTTTATATTTCTATAGATCTAGGAAAACGCCAGCCACTTTTGACTCTTCCAGAAGTCAAATCCTCTGACGATGGATATCCTAGCTTAGGTTCTCATTAGAAATCTGGAACACAGCAGAATAGCTCAACAACTGCTACGAATAAGATTGAAATCAGATGTCAAAGCCTACCAAACTGGTTCTGTTGGTTCACAATGAGCCAGCTCGTCCATGAATTTCAGCATGGAGCCAAACATTCAGTAGCTTGAATATCCAAAAATGACTTTTTTAAATGAAAAAAAACACAGTTTTTCTAGTTTTTGAAACAATTCAAAATACAAATGTGAACCATTCTTTGTTTGATTAACTGGTTGATCCTAGAACTGAACAAACAGTTGTTTGTTTCAATGGTGAACCAAACACACAACTTTTAGTTCAAGTACAGCTCTCCAGCTTCTAGAAAAATGTGGTTAAAGAATCTCCTCTCTCTACTCTTAGCTCACAAATAAAGGGTTTTAAGAGCCAGCGCTTGAACTGGTGATATGCTATAAACTATTTGATAACGATAGATGTTCAAGTTTGCAGCCTGATCACTCAATTTCTTTCAGGGGGAAAAGCTCAATTACCCTCTCTCTGGATATTTATTGAATTAATCTTCCCATGATTAAAAACACACACACTTTCAGCATAAGGTTCAATGAAACCTGACCACTATTGAACAGTGAGATGAAAAGCTTTCTCTGAATCTAATAAGACAGCTGAGAGCTTTTGGGTTACTGCTCTACCCATGTTCCTTCCCTAGAGGTGGGACGGGGGAGCCCTGCTTGCCACATTTATTCATTGACTTATATTAAGCTATTTCGAACTATCCTTCTTTGTGAATCCCATTCCGAAAAGAGGAAGGAGAAGGAGAATGAAAGAAGAAAAAGAAAGAGGGAGCGGTGAAAGCAAAAATAATAAAAATGGGAGCAAGGAGTTGGCCTAGGGGCAATTTCAACAGTAGCTGGCAAATACCTATGTAGTTAGAGATGTTTTAAAGCAGATGTTGTCTTGGACCAAGGTGAAGATGAGGGTAATTGACTATATAACAGAACAGGAGAGGAAGGTAAGCTAATTTTTTTTCAAAGAACTTTTTCCATCCATAATTGTCTCTCAGGCCACCTGCCCAGAGAAGAACCACAATATTTAAACTTCTTTTAAACCTTTCCTGTCAGACGCCAGGAGAGCTAGTAAATAGCTTTCAGTTTCACCTCCCGTACGCAATGACAGGGCTGCAATTATTAGTCATGTCTTCCTTAATAGGCAAAAGGCACCTTTCCTAGGCTGGCCTCAGTGAAGTGACTTGTGGGAAATTACTGGTTCTTCAAGAGCCTCCTAAAAGCATCTTAAGGTCAGTGAGCAAATGGCAACTTGCTTTTGGTATGTGGCTTCAGACAGGCTAACATGTAGCCTGGTCCCGGGGTAGTGGAACTGGAGAGGTACCTTGGCCAGCCACGGTGAGGCCGACACAATGGAGGTTCCTCCCCACAGGAACCTTAGTGGAGCCATGGCTGTTTATGCTAGTGGAAGCTGTGTAGTAGTACATGATTGATATCTGTGTACCCTTCAACACTGTAAATCCAAACATCACATCTGTGTGTGGAGGAAAACAGCAAAACTTCATCTGTCGAACATAGAAGCCACACATGTTCCTAAGGGACAGTTCAGGAACTTTCATGTTGACAATATTCTATGTCTGGAAGTGTTCTCCTAGGCACAGAGTAAAATAGCCACTCTAGGACAGGAGGACTCAATTTGCATCCCATCAGATGTCCCTAAATGACAAGAGCAATGCTGGGATTTGTAGTTCAGGAACATCTGGAAGGCTGGAGGAGTTTCATTGTCCTGTGAGTTACTTTTCCACTGACTCTGTTTAGTTTATAATAACACAAGTACTTTGCTCTCCAAGGAGGGAGTAAAAAGAGTTTCAAGGTCCTTCATTATGGGGGAAAATGAAGCCTGTACATATAATTTTTTTTTTAATGCCGGCAAGTTTGTAGCAAAGCTGTTACACTGCCATTCCGGCTCCAATGGGCTCATAAAAACCAATGTCAATATTTAGCTTTATGGGGTATAATCAGAGCAAACACTAAAACAAATGGTGGAGATCAAGTTCGGCAAGGACACAGGTGAACATGCCAAGGCAGAGATTGTGAAATCCCCAGAGATGCACACATGGGACTCCATCAGGGAAATGAGTAATGGAATCTGGGAGGGACAAGCCACATAGATTGTCAGTTGCTGTTTTTAACCCTATCGGTTGAAGTCTTCCTATTGCAAGAACTTTGGAAAGAGAAACTCTCACTTGCCTTAATTTGCAGCAGATGAATGTGCAATGAAAAGTTAGAAAGCCCTCAAGACGCCCTTCTCTGGAGGAGACTTAGGACCTTTCTACTACTGACTTGTCTGTTCCACAATGGTTGGCTGGTTGACCACTATGATCAAGATCAGAGAAACAGCCCTGTTAAGCCCTGTCCCCATGCAATTGAAAGTCTGCTGGAACTCTTCTTTTGCCTCTGAGCGGCCCCATTCCAGACTTTACAAGGCGCTTAGGGAGCTTAGGAAAGTGAGACACCCGCGATAAAATACGTGCACTTTAAAGAAGAGTTCCAGCACTCTTTCGGTGATTCGCGGGTTTTGCTCGCTATATCTGCCTTGAGGACGCTCCGTGGCAAAAGGGGCGGGGATTGCTTGCCTGCACACACAGCCAAAAAGCATTCACACATCTGAGAAACGCAGCAGGTTCGCTTCCTTTCCTTTGTAAAAAGAGCCAGAATTGCTCAGAATTGCAACACTGTTATCAGTGATCTGTGAAAGCCTTAAAAGAGAATGAGCGAATGATCGCGCTGCTGATGCCTGCAGCCGCTGACTTTCCTGGGGCAGAAAGCCTTTTTTAACAGAGAACTGAGGGAAAGTAAGTCCTGAAAATGAATGAATGAGCGATCATCTGCCTTTGCTAGGGGCGGGAAGCTGTTTCAGGAGACGTAGATCTGCCTATTTTTCCTTTTAACAAGAGAGGGGGCGGGGGGGGGGGAGATGCGGGGAAAGGAAACAGGCTTCCTTGGGGACGGAAAGTCTGTTTAGATCGCGGCTACCATGGGGGCGCTTATTCCGGAAGTGGAGGGGACTTTTAAAGTCAGCTATAACAGAGTGACAGCAGAGGAAGCCGAGAGGGGCTAATAAGTCTTTTGGGGATTGGGCCTTAGTCTAATTTGAAAAGTCCAGCAAGGTACCGTAGTTAGTAGCACTTGGAGACTAACAGGAGAAGGGTTGGTGGCATGAGCTTTTGTAGACATGTCTACTTCTTCACTATGGTCAAGGTTTTAGATACTTTTATATATACCCAGGATAGGGTGGGACATCCCATGCCAGAACAACTCATTCCATCTCATGCTGGGATGAGTTCCCACTGGAGAGGAAGAGGGGCGTCTGTGTTCAGATGACCTGTTCTGCTCCAGCTCTGCACATTACCTTTGGCAAACTCTTGGAGTCAGTGCTGAGACTCCAAAGGCCAGGAGTTCTTGGCTTTTGGAGTCACCAGTCTGGCCACCTTTGGGCTGGACCACATCTGGTGGTATTCCCTGGAGTGCTGCTAAAATGGGTCTTCCCTGTGGTATACCAGATTACGGAGGAGTGCTGCAAGCATGCTTCTGTGGTGTGAAATCCTGACCATGGGCTGGTTGTAGACCACAATGTTGAGGTCTACAGCTATATTAGGCTAGGGTGCCATTTTGGGAAGCCTGACCCAGTCCACATTTCAACAAATGTGGTCAAAGTGTGATGGGGGGATCCTCTGCCTATCATACACTAGTGTGGGGAAGAAAGAGACCTAGATTGGACTATGGCCTATTCTACCATTCAACATGGCTGGCTTCAACATTTGTGTTATTGTTTGAAACTTCTTGGCAGAAATATGCCCTCTTCACAGGAGCAGAACACAAGACAACCCCATTGCTTCCTTAAAGTTACTTGCTTCTTCATGTACAGATAACTTTGGTGATTGATTGTTTGCTCAAGGAAAAGAGAGAAAGATGCCCAGGAATGCTGGAACTGCTACCAGGAGAAAAGTTTTCATCCAGATAGTTACATGACCTTGTTTGCTAGTGGCAGTTGTGGCTTCTGCCCTCCACCTCTTCTTCCTCTCTACTCCAGAAATCGGGCAGCCACTGAACTTGCCTGCTTTCGAAGAAGCGGGTGACTTTAAACAGTCAGTCCTATTTCCACCTGGATTTTGGGATGAGTTTGGAGACCACAGGAATAACAGCAAAGGAATATTGCTGTTTGGGATATTGACAACCAGAGAATATGGTTGAACTATTGAAATCATACCCTGAATACTGGATTTGTGGAATAGAAGGAGAAGGAGAGTTGGCTTTTCTACCCTGCTTTTCTCACCCATTTAAAGGAACTCAAATTGGCTGACAAACCTTCTGTTCTTCTCCCCACAAAAGAACACACTGTGAGGTAGGCAAGGCTGCGAGAGCTCAGAAAGAGAGCTGTGACTAGCCCAAGGTCATCCAGCTGGTTTCATGGAGGAGTGTGGAATCAAATCCAGTATTCTCAGATAAGAGTTTGGCTCTCTAGCCACTAGACCAAGAGATAAACTGGCTAACATTAAAAAAGAAAAGAAAAGAAAGAAACGATCAAATTAAGAGGGACTGAAAACTATGATTTTCTGTGCCTTCCTTGCCAGAGAAACAGAGCAAAGTTTCTCACATAAATCACTGGTCTTGAATTATTGGCCAGCTTCAGCAATAGAATGTTTTTAAACAATTCAGAAAATGAGTTGGCAGTCTCACATCTGACATTAATAAGCCTCCCAGGAAAGAAAGATTGTGGTCTGTTACCAACTAGTAATTCAGCTATGTCAAAACTGGGGGATATTAAACATTTCCCCTTGAATATACATTACGGAGGGCGTTGAGGTTTAGTTGCACATGACAACGTCACCTATATAGAACAGCTCATTCATTTATTTGTTTCAGTACCATGCAATTGTAATACTTCTCAATGAACAAGTATTTATGCATTATGGAAGCCCAGGGAGATTCCACACTGGCCAGCATATCAGCTTCTAGTGCTCTTCATTAGGGGTGTGAACGAATATTCGAAACATTTGAAATTTGATTGAATTCGAATTTGGACATTAGAATTGGAATCAAATGTCTATAAATTCTAATTTAAACATTCAAACGAGTTTTGAGTTTCAAATCTATTTGTGTGAATTATTCAGACATTCGCATGTGTGCGGATTCATACACGATGCGTACCTACCAGTATGCATGTTTCCCGCATCCCATATGCATTTGTACGGATCCGTGCGGGACAAAGACAGGATGCATACAGGATGCGTATTGATGTGTACGGGCACATACGAATGTTGTCAACGTCCATATTTGCAAATTTGAATTGACAATTCGCGCGAATAGATTCGAATGTATTCAATTCAAATCAAATGCGAATACATCCTAATTTTAAGAATTCAAATCCATTTGAATTGTTGGATATTCAATTTGAATCAAATCAAATCCTGAAAATTGCATTTGTGCACCCCACCCCACCCCCACTCTTTACTATGTTGCAAAGCTCAGTTTCTGGGCCAGTAAAATAGTGGCTAAGAGCCATTGTAGCCAGTGATAAGAGTGTTGAGATAAACTTTAAGATTCTCTAGATTTGAATCCGCACTGATACACAAAAATCTCCCTGCTCATCACACACAGTGGCCCACCAATTGCGCCTGGGCAACTCAAGACCTTCACCTCCTCCTGACTTCCTACAAATGGACTTCAGAGGCATCCTTCATGTCCTTCCAACCTGGAAGCCATTGATACACCTGTTCTCCATAAATTAAGAGAAGCCTTGATAGGTCAGGCCACCGGCCTTCTAGCCCAGCATGCTGCTTTCACACAATGACCTTCACACATTGCTTCTGGACATCTCATGCTCTTGTCTCTGCAGATGGGCTTCTGAGGCATCGTGCCTGCCTCTTCAACCTGAAGGCGGTACCTAGGCATCTATTCTAGTAGCCATAGATACAACTGCCCTCCATGACCCTTTCTTAAAGCTATCCAGGCTGGCTGCTGTCACCATTTTTTTCTGGCAACAAATTCCATAGATGCATGGTTTAGAATCCTAGTCTGACCCAATGTAGCTTTTTCAATTTCTCCTAAATGCCGCTGGCCTTGTCTCAAATAGTTTAAAGTCTGCTAATTAATAAAAGGTTCTGTATCTCACACTGTCATTGGCAGGGCAAGAGGGAAATGGAGCTCTGCAGGCCTTTGGGTTCGCTTCTGAAATGGGAGGGGGAAAGAAAAGAGAGACAGAGATGGGAATGTGGCCACGAGCTATGGGGCTAGCCATTTCACTGGGTAGCTGAGGGAAATTAATAGGCAGTTAACTACAAGGATATCTTTGAGGCTTATTTGCAATCACAGCTCTGGCATCTGCGTGATTCGCCATTTCCCAGCACACCTGAGGCCTTTCACACTTAGTTTGACAAATTAATTTCAATGCAGAGTCCACAAAACTCATTTAATCTCTGCACATCAAGTTTAGTGTTTGGATTCTCATTTTCCGGCAGGGTAATAAAGACAGCCGCTGAAGTCAGACTTTACAGCTTGAGAAATAAGGGACCCCAGTTAGGATACTGAGGTTGTTTCTGCATTGAGCTGGATTCTACTGGAACACTTCCCAGCTGGGACTGCTCAGCTGTCCCCGAAGCAGACCGTCTGCACTTCAGATAGTTGTTCCTGGACAGGCGAGTGTCGCCTTGTATCGACTCAGAAGCTCATGTGAACTTTGGAGCCTGCTGAGAGGGCTCTGATGGCCAGGAACTAAAGCACTGAGAATGCACGGGGTGACCCCCAAATTGCCCCTAAAACATTAGGTTGAATATTTTCAAAGGGGCACCTGAAGACGGGGTCTGACTTCCCTGAGGACCAAGTCTGGCTAAACAAAAGCAGCCTTTTGCTCAAACTTATATTATCTCCATATGGGGTTTTTTCCACTCACCTCCCTTAATCCAGATTTAAGATGACCCAGATCTAAGGAATGGGTCCTTCAACTAATCTGGATCTAGTAGATCTGGATTAAGGGAGGTACCTGATGCATCTCCATGGGCAGTGCAGCACCCAATAACAATGGGTGCTAGCCCGCCCACAGTAGAAATACCGGAGAGCACCCTTATGGTGAATCCAGAACGACCCACATGGGGCCCATTCATTGCCCCAATCTTCAAAGAATCTCCGGAGCTTTGTCATAAGCTCCGGAGAGATCTGCCTCAAACTTAGAAGTTTCTCCAGAGCCTTCGACAAAGGTCTGTAGGATTAGCATTGCTCTCGCCTGGGGTCCTCTTCAGAGCCTGTGCTATTCTTTGGAGTCAGCTTTGGAGATTGTGCACAGGCTTTGGAGCTTTGGGTTTCAGAGCATCCCCTCCCGGAGCCCCCTTAGCCCCCACTGCCTGATCGTGGTGGAAATACATTTTGTATAATCCAGGTTTGATGCCTGAAGACCCCATTGTAGACCCTTTAATGGGGTCTACAGGAAATCTGGATTATAGGTCCTGAAAGATTTCCCTAGAACTGGTGGAAACAAATGTGGCTCTAATGGGGTCTGCAATGGAAACAGGGTCTTCCTGCTCTGAGCCTAATGGGCCCTTAATGGGTACTTAATGCTAGTGGAACCCACCCCCCTAGTCTGACTCTTCTCACAATATCAACCTATATGAGTAAAAACCCTGTAGGAGAAATTGTTGGCTACTGACCTCATACACTGCTAAATAGCTCTAAAAAATCCCAACAGTGAGGCCCTGACCACCACTGGTACACCCCATCTAAAATGGACAGAGTGTGGTCCAGATCAAGGGAACCTTGGTCTGGGTCAATGGTAGACCAGTGGATCCTGGTCTAGCACACAGAGGTTTACAGAGAACACACCTCTGTGTCTGGAACTAATGGGGACCCATTTTAATGTGCAAGAAAATATGCCATCAGAATGGGTCTTCTGCTGGCTCTGAGGCTAAGGACAAACATTCCTAGGACACCTAAGCCCTTGGCTGCTGTCCCTTGAAGCTTCCATGAGAATTGAGGCTGGGCAGAACACTGTTTTAGACCAGACAGCATTGTTCCAGTCCATGCCTTTGGTCTGAACCATTGGACCTTGTTGGTCCAGCCCCACTGGTTTGGACCTCAGAGATCTAGATGTCTGAGCAGATCCCCCACTACTTTTTGTAGTCCCTTTCTGCACTGGGCCTTATTTCAGAATTGGAACCTACCACCCACATGCCGATGCGGACTACAGCAGGCACTGCCTGGGACCTTCTCTGGTCTGTCTGAGCCACCATGCACATGGCAGGGCCCCATTTAGGGTACACTCTGAAATAAGGCCCAGTGCAGAAAGGGCCATAGCTGAGGTAGCTAGAACTGCATTCTTCTCTAGGTGGGCATCCCCATGGTGAAGATACTGGGAGGCGAATGTGAGTGCACCTCACAAGAGTCCCCATGCAAAGCCCTAATTTGGACTACATGAGGGACAAAATCCTCCAAATTGAAGTAAAAAAAAAACCACTTGATAACTGTTATCACCCCAAATTATGGGGCAAGAATGGGCTATCCTGGGGGCATGGGGACACTCCCAGGTTACGATCACATTAGCGGGAGGGGTTTTGCTGTCCCCACTGCTATGCTGCAATCACAACTGTCCCCCCCCTTACCTGAGCGCTTAATTGCCCAGGTAAGCCTGACAGCTGCCCTGCAATCAGCTGAGCAACTGTCAGGGGTTTATAGCAGCTCTCCTGTGCACAAGCAGAGCTCTGCTAATGATTAAAAGAGAGATGCAAGCAAGGAGCTAATTAATATGCACCTCTTTCCAAGGTTGGAGGTAACAGGCAGCTCCGAGCCTTGGAAAGAGGTGCATATTAATTAGCTCTCTGCTCACATCTCTCTTTTAATAGTTAGCGGAGCTCTGCTTGTGTGCAGGAGAGCTGCTATAACCCCCTGACAGTTGCTCAGCTGACTGAAGGGCAGCTATCAGGCAAGTGTTTGCAGTAAATCAACCCCTTACCTGGGCGATTAAGTGCTCAGGTAAGCAGGGGTGGAGAAAACCATGGCATCCCGATGCAGGGATTTGCCATGGTTTTCATGGGGATGGGTGGGTTCGCCTTGAGCCCGCCCTGTCCTCCATTGCCATGGGGACTCCTTAATGCGAATCTTAATTCGCATTAAGGCTGCCCCAAAGCCACAGCTAATCAGAGGCAGCCCCATGGGGATGTGACCTAGCTGCAAACCACTGATTCCTCTGTTCAGTGCCTCTGTTTATTCTGGATCAGTGTTTCAAAGGAGTTAAATCCATTCCTCTGTCATCCTCCCCCCTCCAAATAAATAGAAAACCAACTACAAATCATTTTAGTGATTTCCAGAACGGGGACAGTTTCCAAGCTTAGATAATAACGGCCTCATTTAAATGATAATACCAAGATGTTTTGTACTGGCAAGGAATTCACAGAAGAGCCATGGGATCCCGGATAGGTCGCCCACTGCAGTATTTATCTTTCTCTCCAGATATGTGTGGACAGGCAGGGCCGATGCAAGCACACATTCACACATGCAATTTGGCACAAGGAGGAGGAGGAGAAGAAAAAACTCCCTTGATTGAAAGATTTACCTTCCAGGCAAACAGCCTCATAAAACATCAGAAGTGCCACAATGAAAGCCAGGCGAGTAAGGGATTTTTGTGTGTGTGCAGGCATGCAAAAATGAAGCTCATCTTTTCGCCATGAGCTATGGGGATATCTCATCTGTTCAATATCCCATTAAGAGTCCTTTAGTTTTTAACAGCATCATAATCTTTGATTATTCTGATAAATATTTGGGCTGAAGGAGAGATGGTGCTTGAGTTAATGGCCGTTGTAAAATGAACACCTCAGCGTGCAGAAGCAAGAACGTCCAGATGTAAAGCTGGCAACTTTTGGCAATCTAGCAAAAGCAAAAAACAGCAACCAAAGACTAAAATTGCTAAGCTGGCACTTTGGCCTGATTGCTTCTCATCGCTTTCCAGGGAGGCAAAGCAATTATTATACCTGAGCAAGGCCTACAGGAAAGCTCAACTACCTTTAGCTGGTCTTGTTTCAAGTTGACCAAGGCTTTAACGACTGTAATCAGGGGAGTGATATGGCCCAGAGAGGAGGCTTTTCATTAAAATCCTTGCAATGGCTTGTCTTAGTAATAAGATTAGCTATCCTATTAACTCCCTATTTGCTGACATTAATATAACATTAGTGGATCTAGGTTTCTTCTTGGCCTTCTATAGAAATTGCGCTCAGTGGAAGTGTCCATTACTAAGTCAAGATCTGCGTTTGGTGGTACCACTGAAAATTTGTGATTCAGAAATTGACCAGACATGGAACTGAAGGATTCTGGGACAGTATTGTGAACCTCTTCAGGTGACCTGTCAGCCTAGTGACCTATAAAGAAGAGTTGAAGAGAAGAAAAAGGGTTGACTTTTCTCTCCTGCTTTTCTCACCCATTTAAAGGGACTCAAAGCAGCTGACAAAGCCTTCTATTCTTCTCCTCACACCAGAACACTCTGTGAGGTATATGAGGCTGTGAGAGCTCAGCAGAGAGCTGTGACTAGTCCAAGGCCACCCAGCTGGCTCCATGGAGGAGAGCGGAATCAAAATGTGGCATTCCTAGATAAGAGTTTGGCTCCCTAACCACTAGACCAAACTGGCTCACTTTTTTCACTGCAGTCTGCGAGTCGGCAAGGGCAGTTGTCCAGGCTTGAGGGTAGATAAAGCCTTGAAAACTTTGCCAATGAATGGAGTTAGGCTTCAGCAGTTATCACTTATTGAACAGCAACCCTAGCCAAAGGCAGGAATAGCTTACACTACTTCTTACAAGATGGAACTCATACTAACTCAGAATAGCAGCTTCCCCCTAGACAAGGGTGATAATGATGAAATAAACAGATCAAGAGTTCATTGACCAAGGGAGGCATGAGACATAGGACTAGGTTTCACATGGGGCCTTAAGGCTGCTGTGAGATTGTAGTGGAGGTTCATTGGCCAAAGAGTCATCTTAGGGTGCTGGATCTGGAGAACCTTCACCTTAGGAGGAATTGTGGCATCCCTAGTGCTCATTAGAGGTGAAGGAAACTCTGATAGGCCTGCCCCGGTACCTGCACTTCTTTGGGAGCACAGGAAAATGGCCACCACTTCCTGCGCACTCTGATGGAGCCTCTTGGAAGAAACGCTGGACCAGGGGACAAAGTGTCCCCTGTTCAGGTGTGCATATCAAAAACAGCAGCAATGGTGAGAACAATCCTAGGTCACACCAAGGATTATTTGAAATTCATTTAAAGTGGAGGTTCTAGCATCATTTGGAAGGGTCAGTTGGCATCAGTAGATGGTTGATTTTGCCACTGATTGTATCTGGTCCTCAAACTCAGGACAGCAGGTCAGTCCAGAAACAATGAGATATGGGGTACAAGAAAAAGCAACCTAGAATCCACTTGGTGAGTAGCCAGGAGGGAGAAAGTATAGAAGATCATTCTCTAACTCAGAAGATACTCACTGTGAGTCCCTCTGTAGTCCAGAGTGTCTATCCACCTCAATTTCCTTCTAGAAAGGTTCAGCTAAGTTGTCCTATAATGCTCCCTGACTAAAGACTTCAAAACATCATGACCTTTCCTTATACTCTGATCATTTCAGACATTAGTCAGCTTCAGTATAGGAAAGTCAGGCCTAGCATGAAAACCACCACATCTGCAGCGAATCCCCACAGCAAGCTTATTTCGCTTTCCCTAAACCGAAATAATAGAACTGGATGCAAACGCGAATTTGCCTATTCCCATTACTTTTAACTTAATTGCATTCGATCCGGATTCTGAGGATTGTACGTGGCCTACGTGACTCAAGGGGGAACTCAAGTGGCTACTTTTTAAAAGCTGCTTTTCGGGCCTGCCCTGCCCTCTTCCTCCTGGCATGGACGCGGCACCCATAAGGGACCCCTTCACCGAGCCTAACTGGATGGCTGTGTGGCTGCTGCTTCCATGGATGGAGGAAAAATGGCAGCGGGCAGCCAGCCAGCGATTCTTTCCCCTCTTCTCCCCATTGCTCAGGGCACACAGCAGCAGCGGCAACTAAAGCCCCTTTGCTTTAAACATTCACATTCAGCTGCTTTCATCCCTTTCCCTTTCTAAAGTCAGAACTCCAAAGAGCTAGAATTGCGCAAAATTGCAACATTGTTATTCCAACCATCAAGGTGTGAAGTGGTTCCAGCGCTATAGTGTAGCGATCCCTGTTAAGTGGATTTTTACACTGAAATCACTGTCTTTGGAAGCAAGCTATTGGGAGAGGGAAACCCTAAACACGGATTCTCATCTCTTAAAATGGTACTGTCCACACTGTAAAAAATGTAAAATGTTTCAAGCGCATGATCCGGAGTGAGACCTGTTGAAATCAGGATTGAGATTCACCATGCTTTGGAGTGGTTTAACACGGGAAAAGCGTGTTAAGCCAAACTGCCGTGTGGACTCCAAGGACTGAAAACGTTTTGAATCCGAGATAAGGTTTGTGTGAAGACACGGCCCTGGAATCATCAATACTCCAGCATGACCTCACGTTCAGTTCTCTCTTTTTCACAATAGCTTAGAGGGAGGAAATGTGGGAAATTTAAGGCAGTAGCCCATGGCTGTCTGCCACGGCAGAGTGGTAAGCCCATATCTCAGGGGTCTTCAGAACACCGATGCAGAAAGCTTGCCAGAAGCCTCCTCACAGTTAGAATCAGCCCTGATCAGAGAGCAAATAGTTTTCTTTCCTGATCTCCTCCTTGCAAAAGCCAAGAGAACCTAGCAAACTGAGCCCTCCAAAAGCCAGCATGCCTTGCATTCAGAAGACTTACAATATAAACTGAAGAGCGAAACGAAGAGGAGGACCATGCTGAAATGAAGGGCGGGAGCCGAACTGCAGTCCATTTTGTATTTCGTGCATGAGCACACCTGGATTTTCACTTCTGTGCTGTTAGTTAGGGGAGGTTTTCCTGAATCCGTCACCAAGATGGGGATGTTGTAGTTGGCCTTCTTCAAGGTTTGCGGTAGGAGGACCTGCGCGTGAGTATCTGCAAAGTACAAGGGGAAAGAAGTGTTTGAATTGTTTGGTTTAAAGCGCACAGCAGCCCAACTCTAAAAAAGGGTAGCCGGACAATACGGTCATCACAGGGACTCTCCTATGCTTAGGAAGGGCTAGGGAGGAAATGGCGCTCAGGAAGTTGTCACTTTGCTTTTTTTGTCTAATCCATTACTCCCTGGCACGAGAGGAACTGATCCCACAGCCAGTGTTAAAACGCTGAAAGGTCATAGATGAAGATTCTGCTGTGGTTCCCACACATTCCTGAGTGGCACCTGGTAAGCTCTCTTGGTGGCAGCAGCTACCAGGCATTCTCTGTGGTGGCACCTGCCTTTTGTGATGCCTTCCCTTCTAAGGCAGTGCACTTGTGTGCATGTAGACAAAATAGCAGCTTAAAAGCAACCAGAAGGGGTAGTATGTGCTACTCCCTTTCCCATCCCATCTCAAACCTCCATTTCCAGCCTAGAATGCTCACGAGTGGGAAGAGGATTCCATCGGTGTTTGAACTATCCTACCCACAAGCTGTATTTGAACCATCTTTTGAGCCACCTCTGGGTGGGTTTTTCACACCCTTTTTTAACCATATGTGAACACAGTCTGTGACTCATGTGGTGCCAGTAGCTGTATTTTGGGGTGGTGAGTACGAAGAGGTTTCCTTTTACTCAGGCCTTCTTATGCAGATGTCTTGTTCCAGCCATTATTTTTCAGGGTATCAATATCAGAGAAATAGCCATGTTAGTCTAATTCAAAAGGTCCAGCAAGGTAGTTGGTAGCACTTGGAGACTAACAAAAAAAGGGTTGGTGGCATGAGCTTTCGTATGCATGTCTACTTCTTCAGATGCTAGGGGCCCCCCTAGCATCTGAAGAAGTAGATGTGCCCATTGGGCTCCCTAGCATCTGAAGAAGTATACATGCCCATTGGGCCCCCTAGCATCGGAAGAAATAGACATGCCCATTGGGCCCGCTAGCATCTGAAGTAGAGGTGCCCATTGGGTCCCCTAGCATTGGAAGAAATAGATATGCCCATTGGGCCCGCTAGCATCTGAAGTAGACGTGCCCATTGGGCCCCATAGTGTCTGAAGAAGTATACATGCCCATTGGGCCCCCTAGCATTGGAAGATATAGACATGCCCATTGGGCCCCCTAGCATCTGAAGAAGTATACATGCCCATTGGGCCCCCTAGCATCGGAAGAAATAGACATGCCCATTGGGCCCGCTAGCATCTGAAGTAGACGTGCCCATTGGGCCCCATAGTGTCTGAAGAAGTAGAGGTGCCCATTGGGCCCCCTAGCATTGGAAGAAATAGACATGCCCATTGGGCCCCCTAGCATCTGAAGAAGTATACGTGCCCATTGGGTCCCCTAGCATCGGAAGAAATAGATATGCCCATTGGGCCCCCTAGCATCTGAAGTAGACGTGCCCATTGGGCCCCATAGTGTCTGAAGAAGTAGAGGTGCCCATTGGGCCCCCTAGCATTGGAAGAAATAGACATGCCCATTGGGCCCCCTAGCATCTGAAGAAGTACCTGCCATCTGAAGAAGTAGACGTGCCCATTGGGCTCCCTAGCGTCTGAAGAAGTAGACATGCCCATTGGGCCCCCTAGCATCTGAAGAAGTAGACGTGCCTATTGGGTCCCCTAACATCTGAAGAAGTAGATGTGCCCATTGGGTCCCCTAACATCTGAAGAAGTAGACATGCCTACGAAAGCTTATGCCACCAATCCTTCTCTTGTTAGTCTCCAAGTGCTACTAACTACCTTGCTGTATTTTTCATGATGTTCACTTTATCTGTGTTTAGTAATAATCAGCGTCTTTATCGATAGTTTTTTTAAATGAACCATTTAAATATTGTTAAAATGGAAACAGTATAAGGATAAGGTAAATAAATAAATGAATATTGACAGGAGATCTGTCTTAGGAAGCCAAAAGTCTCAAACTATCACTGGGCGCTATCAGAGCTATACATTTCAAAGTCCCCAGGTCAAGTCTTGAGTTTGGATCTCTTGAGGAGAACATCCTAGATTCTTCAGTTGTCATAGGGAAGATGTAATGTTTTACGGCATAGCTTTGGGGAGAAAGATGGTGACCAGAACAACTCTGTGGAATCCTGTGAACACTGTAAGACTTTTTGCGAGTGGTGGTAGTTAATTCCCCATTAGGACATCTGAGGTGATTCTCCATGGAAATTCTTCTGGCCTTCAAAGGTCCTTGTTGGTTTTGACAGAAGTATCCAGAAGACAACAATAACAACCATTAAAGCAGGATTGGTATACATGAAACCAGCAAACTGACTTTTTCTAGTTCCTTTTGGGAAGGTTCTGAGAAAGCTACTGAAACATGAATGCAAGATATTAAAAGAAAGTTGTTCCTGAAGTATACAGCTGTTAATTATTCTGAAAGATCAAAAAGACATGCTTGTTTGGAGGAAGAAACTGGTCTTTGGCTACATTACATGAAGGAAGGATAATTACCTGTAACGTTCCTATTAAGGTCTAATGGTCTTTGGCTGACAATCTTCATTCGCATCAAAGAATTTGTTTCCAAAAATAATATTTAGAAAAAGCTTTAAATTTGTTCTAAAAGTCCATCAAGCTTTTTAAAAAATATATATTTGGGAATAGCGTCAGGCAGCAGGACACATGTAACAAGAAGAAGCATATGGATGCTGTGATTTCTTCTGCACTGAAGTCAGCATGTATCCTAATTACCCCATTGACTGAAATTATTTCAATGCAATGTGCTGATTCTGTCTCCCGGGGAGGCTAGATTTTAAAAAAGAAGCACTTAAGGTGTGCAAACAGAAAAGAATTCAACATGCTGCAGAAGTCAAAAGAAAAATTTAGTATGTCTTTAATACGGGCTACTTTCCACAGATGTTCCTCCGCAGATACCTGCCAACTTCTGTGCTACTTTGAGAGGTTTTATTGAGATGAACAGCTTCATAAGCGATGAGTGGATCTTGAAGCCCGTCAAGAAATCCTTGGTCAGAGTTTGAGTTTTATGGCTACAGGCAATGCTTTCAACAGCAGCATCTGGAGATGCTTACCAATTGGTTCTCGTCCATAACTGAAATCTAGTTGGACTGTCTTTAAATGATCCTGAGATACTTTGTTGCTCTTCACAGGAAGCTTGTGTCAATGTAGATCATCTCCTTGACAAAGGGTTTGTTTCTTTGGTTAGGGCTGCAGGTGGTCGAAGGTAAAATGCAAAGGGAGCACAGCAAAATGAAATTAGAAATATGGCTTGCAAAATCTGCCCTGTGACTTTACAGCTCAGACAGGTAAAAACACCAGCGATAGAGTCCAGGAACTCTCCATCCTTCCACTTTGCTCTTCTGCAGGTCTGAAGCCATGGGCTATATTTGGAGGTTTGCTCTAATCAGAGTAGTAATTGTGCTGAACGGTTGTTTCACATCCCTCAAACTGCACACATCTTTGCTCTAATGCATTCTTCGTTCACAGTCTATGGTGCTTCGATATATAAGAAACTCTGTGTACACCAGAGGTAATCGATTTCTCAGGTGCTGTTGGGTTCCACCTTGCATCAGTCACACTCTTAGTATGGAAGGATGGTTCTTGGGGTGTTTCTGCACAGGGCCTCAAGACCCTGTTAAGCACCTAATAAGGACTCATACGGCACACATCCGCAAGGTACCTTCCACAAAGTGGGACAGAATAGGGCCCCTTCAAGGATGCCGCTTCCGCACAGCCTCATGTGAGATTCATCTTTAATGGGGTCTTGAGGCCGCCCAATCCGGTTTCTGGGAAGACCTGAAAAATTAGGTCTTCAAACCATTCCTGCTTGCAAATTCCGGATCAAAGGAGGACGCTTCCACACAGGGACACGATAGGGAATGGATGTGGGCAGGACCGGAAGTCGCCATCTTGAGCGAGGCGGCAGTACCACCACATTCCAGTTACATAGTCCATCCTGCAGTTGCTTCACATTAGACATGCGCCAAGTTACATCTCATCCTTTTGGATATCGGTGCTGCAGTGTCCACACAGCAGCCACGTGATGCGTTCCTCAGTAAGCGTTCTCCCAGTGCATGTGAGGATGCGTTAGGCCTCATTTGGATCCATCCCTATTTCAGATGGATTTTCCCAGGGACAGAATTCAGAAATTCAGATTTCCTTAATCCGTATTTCAAGCAGTAAGTGCAGAAACACCCTAGATCCCCCCCAGATGCTGCTGAACTAGTGTGATCTGTGATGGAAAGGGGCTCATCAACATCTTGAAAGACATTATAATCATCAGCAGCAGCTGAAAAAAAACCCACCAGCTACAAAGACCTGCAAATTGAAACTGAGCATCTATGGCAAAGGAAGTGACAGCTGTGCCAATACTCATTGGTGTTCTTGGTGCAACTTTAAAAGAACTGGAGGGACATCTTAACCCCTTGGACATCGATAAGAGTCACTATCCATCAGTTCCAGAAGGTACCACTACTGTGAAAAGCATGAATTTTGTGCTGATACCTCTGATTATTCTAGGTTCAATTGCTGGAGAAAAGAGAGCAAATGCATTTAAATAAGGACAAGAAGTGTTTTAAAATCTCAGCGATACAGAAACTTTCCTGAATAGCAGGCCTGAAGAACATCAGATGAAAAGGGAAAAAAAGGGGATGCTGCTAGAATTTCTAAAGCTGATAAGATACACAGATTACAGTAAAGGACAGAGAGACCTGGGAAAGAAAGAAAGCTCAAGGAACAGCAGAAAATGAAAGGTGAATCTGTTAACCACTCCTAACAGACTTACTGTTAATTCTGGTGATTTTCCATGCTTTATCTTGGCCAGACTGTTTACTCAACTCAAATTTGAATGGCTCTGTATTAGGATGAACATCCTTATCTAAGGCTCCCAAGATGACCTTCACATCTTTTGCATCTTCACAAACGCTTGACACCATTTGATGCAGGGAAGGAGCATTATCATTGACGTCCTCTAACAAAATCTGCAGTGTGCCTGTGCCCGTTGCAGGGGGGCTACCTATGAGAAAAGAAGCAGACTTTAATGAATTGTCCATTTAGGTGCAATTGATATCCCCTGTGGTTGCACAAAATCAAGGCTTTCATAAACCACGGTTGTAGATTTTTAATGTTGTGCTTCCCCCCACTTTTGATGGACAGCTGAGCATCTGAAGATGTTACCTGTAGTCCAGCAACCCATCTATATGCCTTATTTTCAGCATCAGTGCACTCTGATTTCAGCAAGTTAAATCAATAGAATTGGGGATGTCCACAAATATTCGTAACATTTGGCACTCTGTGAAGCTGATGGGTAAGAGAGTCCAATCAGACAAGGGGAAGAGTTTCTTCACTCAGAGGGTCATCAGTCTATGGAATTTGATGCCAGGAGAGGTGGTAACAGCAACCAGTCTACATGGCTTTAAGGAAGGGTTAGACAAATTCATGTAGGAGTGATGTATAAATGGCTACTAGCCTAAGTAGGATGCCTCTAAGGTCATTTGCTGGGATTTGAGAGCAGAAGAAGGTTGGCCCTTGTCTCTGCTTGAGATGCCCACAGGCAGTTGGTGGAACACAATGTGTGGGACAGTATGCTGGACTAGATGGACTGTGGCCTGATCCAGCAGGGCTCCTCTTAGGTTCTTGGTACAAATTTGTACAAATTCAGACATTCGTTCACAAATCAAACATGATATTCGTACATTGACATTCATATGAATACGAATGTTTCTGGACACTTGTATGAATAGTTCGGACATTCACTAAACCGGGGAGGTGGGAAAGCAGCTACACCAACCACATCTCCATTACCAGAGCAGACAGTGATGAGCCTCAATGGCTTTAAGAAGGAGTTGGACAAATTCATGAAGGTCAGGTATATGCCCAGGTATCTCCTCTGGGTCAGAGAGGTAGGCAAGCGACCTCTGAAAGGCATTAGTAAGCCTTTTTATTCTGAAAGCCACAAAGAAAAGAGCCTGCTTCTTGGAAAAAGAACTGGGAAAACAAGAACTTAGCTGCAAATAGAATGTCAGCTGCGTTCCTTTATTCTGTTTTATAATGTTTTTATTGCTTTTTAATGAATTTTGAAATGGTCATAAGACTGATCAAATAAAATCATCATCATCATCATCATCATCATCTTGTTTGCTGTGTGTAACTGCTGCTTTTACATAATAATAATAATAATTATTATTATTATTAACATTCGATTCCTTACGAATCAAATGCAAAAAATCACATCCATGGCATCCCTATTTAAAAGAGTTCAAAAGTGTTTGAACTGAATCTAATATTTTGCTGTACAAATTCAAATGAATCAAAGGGGTGTTCTTGTTATATGCAAACCAAAGAGCCAATTTCATGCCCAACTCTAACGCAAACTCTCCAAGTCTAAAGAGGAGGAAAACATTTCCGTTCCTTTTTCTTGGGATGTGAAGAGCCACTAAGGGTAATAAAATACCACTTGTGGGAATGATAAATTATCCTAATGGCGACATCTCATCTGTTGCAAACACATAAATGCATAACAAAGAAACAAAGAATGCTGTTAGAATTCAACATTTCCTCTCTCTCCCCAACCCAGTGAAAAAGTATGGATTGAATTGCACTTAATGAAAAAGAAATTATTCTTACTTATTGCTGGACTAATTGAATTTTCAAAAAGGCCTCAATATATATTTATTTTTCTTCTGATAATCATTAAACTAAGCCAGAAACGAGAATGGATGAAAAGACATTTGAATATTAGAAAAATGATCATAAAAGTCAGTTTTTTTCTACATTTAATTAAAAGGCTATCTTTAATTCAAAGTGTATTATTTCCACTGAGCGATAATCTTTTCTTCTCTGTCCTTTTTATCTAGAGTTAACTTTTTTAAAAAAATTGAACCCAATGGCATTTTACATATGTCCCAGTTTTACAAACTACAGATACTGATTGGCTTTTTTGTTGTTTACTTGTCATTGTTTCTTAATGATTTCAGGATCGCTCACCTAATATGTACAATATGAGAGAAACTAAATTGCATTTTGTTCTTTCTGGTGGGTTATTTATAACCAGTTACAGAAAATATGAGGGGGGTGCAAAAGAAAAGCAAGCAAAATAAGGGAATAGACGACAACCAATGGGGTGAAACTGCAGGGGAAAAGATTTAGTTTAGATGTTAGGAAAAAATTTCTAACAGTAAGAGTGATCAACCAGTGGAACAGGCTGCCACGGGAGGATGTTGGTTCCCCTTCGATGGAGGTCTTCAAGCAGAGACTGGACGGCCATCTGTCTGAGATGGTTTAGGAGATCCTGCCTTGAGCAGGGGGTTGGACTTGATGACCCAGGAGGTCCCCTCCAACTCTACCATTCTATGATTCTATGATTCTATGATTCTATGTCCGTGAATGGGTTTTTTGGTATTCAATTAATAACAAATCAAATGTTAGAAAATTCATATTCATTCTAATAGATCCCCTTTGAATGTGGTAGGATTTTATTTGATATGAATGCATTCATACAAATTCATACAAATATCCAACACGAATGCACACGTATCAGATACATATCCTGGATATGTATCCTATAAGAATGAATACATATTGGATATGTACTCTATACCAATGTGTATGTATCGGATACATATCAGATACATATCCTATATGAATGCATATGTATCAATATGTATCCAGTACATAACCCCATTTTAATGAATGGCCCAACTATTTGTATGAATGTTAACATACAAATGTCATAATATTTGATTAGTGTATGAATGTCCGTATTCATAGAACCATAGAATTATAGAATGGTAGAGTTGGAGGGGACTTCCTGGGTCACCGAGTCCAACCCCCTGCTCAAGGCAGGATCTCCTAAACCATCTCAGACAGATGGCCGTCCAGTCTCTGCTTGAAGACCTCCATCGAAGGGGAACCTCCATCTGAATAATAAATGTCATGAATATTCATACACATCCCTGACTAGAACCTATGAACAATCACGCAACTTGGAGATGGCTGGAAACTCCAATGACCGTTCTACCAGGTCAAGGAGTACCTACTGAACTCCATATGCCTGCGGCCCAAAATTCAAAAAGAAAAGTCTGGGAATAGTAATGATACCCTTTTCAAAATGATATCCTGCAATATCAAAATCAGATGCAATAAATCTTCCTCTTCTTCCTCATTTTTAGTGGTTGCATAGGCAGAGAACACTTATCTAAATCCCCTTCCCATAACAATCTTATCAGTGTGAATTAGGGAGAGGAAAGGGAACACAATTCCCGTCTTAAAGCTATTATCATTTCACAAAAGGGGGAGAAATTCAACCATGTTAATGGATTGTATTAGGGGGAAATTCTTTTAAAAAGCTGTAGCATAGCTGGAAGCCAAAATAATTTCAATAATAATAAATTGCTGATTTTACCCTCTCTCCCACATTTGACGCTGATGGAAAACTGATGAACCGTGAATATGTGTGCATTTCTGCGCAGAACATTGTAAGTCAAGGTTCCAGAAAATTTTGGAAGCATTAAAGACATACAACCCACTATCCCCCAGAGATCTTTGAAGTTTGGAATGCACAATAAATGGAACATCACTGTCTGACTATGTTTCTCTCTGACATCGCTCGTTGAAAACCAGAAACAATTTTCTTCAAACAATTTTCCACTGAAGGAAGACAGCTGTTAAGAAAGAAAAGAAGGTCTAGCAGTCTTGTACCTTTGCCTTCTCTTTCCTGCAGCTGCATCCTTACATCCTTAGTTTGTGGGTTCACTTTCTACCTTGCTGTAGAAACCTTTCCAAGGAGAGCAAGCAAGTGAACAGGGGGAAGGCATGTACACATGGATGAAAGACAGATGAGTAGAGATGTACACAAAGCCAAATCCCTCCCTTTGATCTGATGTCAATCAAAGGGGGGAATATTTAGTTTCACCTGAATCACCCCCACAAATGGGGGGGGGACTTCAGCTTCACGTTTGAACATCTGATGAATGTCCATGCACAAAGGGAACACCATCTCTCCCACCTTGCCTCACTCACCTCAACTCACCTGCTGTGGCTGCTGCCATTTGCACCCTCCTCTGAGGTCCAGGTAGGCCCTCCGGAGGTGTGCGTGTACCTCCCCCATCTGGAATTGCATTTAGAGGTAAGGGGTGCAGGTGAGAGTGGGGCGGATCTATTCAATCCACAGGTGAACGAGGACCTATATATGTAGGCCCCTTTCATTTGCCACAAATGTTGAAATTCATACACATTTGCACAAATTTCAAATAGCACAAATATTCATGCACATCCCTAAAAAGGAAACAAGCCTCAAGATTTTGCTCATGAGTAGACTTCATTTTAGCCCAACCCAAGATCAGCAATGGGTTTATTTCAGAAATATTTTGGCTTCTAGCCCTATACTCTCTAGGATTATCATGCAGGGATTAGAAAGAGTATTTGGCTGCATCTGCACACAGTAAAAAAAGGCTTGCAAGTGGCTCAGAAGTGGTAGCATCCACACCCTTTCCTTCCACACAGAAGCAACTTACAACCCCGGTACAACACAGACCCTGCACCAAAAATGGAACACTTCTGGCTCCATTCTCAGCATTCTGGGATGCCTTTCATCTGAAGCTGAGGATCTGAGCTTTGAAGGTTCTCACCTTCATGAGGATGGGCGGCGAGGAAGGTAAAGTATACTGTGTGTCGATGATGTACTCCCCACACCTGGGCTGAAAGCAAGGGCCCCAATGTTAAGATGCCATTCCATCACCTAGTCGCTACTTTTATTTCCTTCAGCTTGTGAGCTGATTTCACCCCAAGTGATTCTCTTTCCGATACCTTGTTGGATGACTTCAAATTAATCCAGCCTCTATATATCCAGTTAGCAAGAAATGTTCTGATGAAAATGCATTTATCTCAGTTGTGCAAGATGCGGAGACATAAAGCAAGTCTGTATCTATACCATATTTTCTCCTTGTTACCCCCCCCCCTTACCCAATAGATAGCTCAGTCTACAATTTAGACTGGAAAAAAACCCAAGGTCTTTACAATTACATTCACTCATATATTTCAATATGTGTGCAGCTCCTATGTCTGAGTAATTACACTTCAAAAATAGTGCTCTTATCAAATGGCTCCAAACATGTGCCATCCATCTTAAACAGCATTGGCTGCAAATTAATTCTCCCTCCTGCCCCCCCCCCCAAATATGCAGCTAATGCTAATTTCAACAATATTTTCTATGCAATTCATATTTTGCTGAAACTCGAAATGACAAGGAAAGGATGAACATTCCATTTGTTTCCCCTCTTCAATTAATAGAGCAATTAAAATAAAGAGTTTAAATTCAGCTTAATTGGGTTGCCATGGACACTAATTGCACGATTTCATTCCAACTGGTGTGTTCTAGGTAGAATCAATCTACAGTAATTTAATTTCAGGCATCATGATGTATACAAACAGGTTAAAGTATATGGAAACTTCTTCTAACAATATCTAATGGAATTATTATGCAATTTCTTTCTTTCTTTCTTTCTTTCTTTCTTTCTTTCTTTCTTTCTTTCTTTCTTTCTTTCTTTCTTTCTTTCTTCCACATCCTCTTTACAACCTCTGTGTTTATTTGCTTGCATCCAGATACTTGATATCAGAAATGGAACTAGAAAATGAAGCTTCATGAGAGTTCAGGGGGTTAATTGGACTCACCTTGATTTATTAGCTGCATTTAAACCTGCCTTGCTATGTTGAAATGTATCCAACAGAATGTGTTGGTTTACTGCTAAGCTTAGAGGATAAACTTTTCATCAAACAGAAAGAAGAATGAAGCAGACAGGCTTGCATGTTGAGTATGCACACAAAAAGTATTTGAACATATATTAGAACCACTGATGGTGCTTGGGAAAATAGAAGGCAGAAGGAGAAGAGGACAGCAGTTGTGTGCATGAATGAAAATCAGAAAGCTAAACAGAACTCCCGTTTCGCAAAGGCAGTTCACAGAGTTGAACCAGTTCCCTGGATAGGCAGTAGCTTCCCTTCACTGGAAGATTTCCAGCAAATGTTGGAGAGAGACACCGGAAGCCCTTAAGATCAAGGTGCGCAAACTATGACTCTGCAGACCTTGCGGAACTACAACTCCCATCATTCATTGGGAAGGCTGGCTTGGGCTTGTGGGGCTTCAGGAACATCTGGTGGGACATAGTTTGAGCATAACTGATTTTGATTCCTCCTTGCAAATCCATGATATTACTGTTATATGATTTGATCGGTTCTTTTGACTTGCCTTGAGCAATCCCCCTAGCCTGAAACCCTATGGGGGCAGGATCTGAGATGTGGCAGGGGCTCATGGTCTACACTCTACATTGTGTGCTACCCTGGATCCCACGTGGACCATGGCATACAGCAAGATGTTCCCTATAGAGTCCCCAAATGCAGCTGGTGTCACTGCCAGGGGACAGAAGACGCTGGTAGACGTCTGCTGGGGTTTTGGTCTGTAGCTGCATTGCTGATTGTTGCCATGATTGTTGATATGGTGGTCTAGTGATGAAGATGGACTTAGAGGAAAAGCCTTTGCTGTTGGATACTGTGGTGCCTATGCTTTTGGATGAATTTATTGTGGGTCATGTTGTATAACTATTGTAAATGTTGGCAATGTATTTAATTATTTAAGATATTTCAATGTATAGCAATTAAGATTTTTAGGGTAAGGTACTTTACTGTAGATAAGCGACAGCAGGTAAGCAGTGGGCAGAGCACCCAAATTAGCAAAGGAGAGGGAGGAGAGAATGCCAATAGGGGCAGCCACTCAGAGGCAGCCTATGCCAGGCTGCAGCCATATAGAAGGCACAAACCCAGAAGTACAACTGTTCTATGCTTTGGGTTTTCAGGGTGGGAAGGTTCTGCAGTGACCATTCTTCACATGAGGGAGAAAAACCCATATAGTTCCAGAAGGGTCTAGGGCTTGGGGAAAGCCAGGGTAGGATGCTAATTGCTGTGTGAATTCTTGGAAGCCACTGACTTTGTCTGTCTGTCTGTCTGTCTGTCTGGTCTGTCTGTCTGTCTGTCTGTCTGTTGGTTCGTACTGAGTGTTATTAATGAAGGACATCTTCTTGTTATATAAAGAGAACTGAGTTTGAAGTGCTATTTACTACTACACGGGGATTGCTAGAAAAGGGGTTCCTGTGACTTAGTGAATTTAGTGAAAGCCTTTTCATTTAACTATTTCTTTAAGAAGCCAATGAAGGTGGCCAGTTAGTGAAGGACAGAGATCTGCCCTGGCTGAAGGGTTGTCACCACAGATACCTTCATCCATCTGGGAGTCCCAGGGACTGAAGGGGTGTGTGTGCAGAGTTTGTCCAACACACCGCTCCCCAGGAGGCCCAGAAATAGGGCTTTGTGTAAACAGCTCTTTCCAGATTAGCATAGGGGATGCTTGCCAGTTTGGTCTAGTGGTTAGGGAGCCGGGCTCTTATCTGGAAAAACCGGGTTTGATTCCGCCCTCCCCCATGAAGTCAGCTGGGTGACCTTGGGCTAGTCACAGCTCTCTTCTGAGCTCTCACAGCCCCACCCACCTCACAGGGTGTCTGTTGTGGGGAGAAGATTAGAAATGCTTTGTCAGCTGCTTTGAGTCCCCTTAAATGAATTCTCTTTTCTTTAGAAATGTTTCCAAAGCATTTAACCTGTCCTTTAATGGATGAGAATCTCTGTATCCCCATTAGCACTTAAGACTAAAATAAAATAATAAAAGTAGACCGCCGATACTGTCTTGAATTTTATAGGAAGAAACAAACACATGAAAAAATCCCCCCAAAACACTAAAAGAACCCCTCCCAAAGCAAATTAGGATGTTCGTTCAAAAAGAAAAGGGTGATAAAAAAAAAGGAGATCCTATTCAGAGAAAAGGTCACATTTTATTATCTATGAAATTTAATACTCTGTTCCGGCTATTTTTCAAAACCAGGACTGTTTCCAATAAGGAAGTAAGGTCGCAATCCTATATCCACTTCCCTGAGCATAAGCTCCATTTCTAGCTGCAAGAAATTAATCAAGCCTGGCCTGATCTCTCTTTGCCCACTTTTTCTATTCTTCTGGTGCATTGCACTTTATTTGGAGTGCTGACCAGGAGAACTCAACCATTGGCTGCACTCTCATGGTCACATTTAGTGACTTTGCAAGTTACGTGATTAAGTAACTTTACAAAAATTCCCCATGTATGTTTCCATTCAGGGTTGCCAATGATTTTATCATCTGCTACTTGTTCAGTGACACCAACTTTCACACAGTCTTGCGTAGATCTGCAGCCTCAGAGTGTCACATCTATTTTGGTTTGCCCTACCGCTTTCTTTTTGCTGCATTGACCTCCACCGCACAGACTGCAAACAGTGACTGTAGCATGAGTTCTAGAAAAGCCTGCCTATGGTCCAAATATCCCTCATTTTTTGGTCAATTCCTCCCCTAATGGATTGCAGGAGCTCAGGAAGATGAGGGACAACACCCTCTCCAGAACTTGACTGGATAGAGCTCCATCAGCTGGAGGACTAAAGGTTGGACACTGATTGTGGAAGGAAAAGAAGAAGAAGGTAAAGCTGGGCACAACTCAGACCTCCCCTTTGTGCTCATTTCTAACAAAATTTACAGCATTTGATCTATAAAGTTTATTTTCTCCTTGCGCCAACTTCCAATACAACTCATTTTTCTCTACGTTCTGCCCAAAGAGGACAAGCACCTGCCCAGGGCCATTGCTCCATCTAATTAAGGGCCTTCTCAGTGCTGGCCTCTGGACTATGAAACAGTCTTCCCCCTGAGGTGGGCCAGGCACCTTCACTTCTTATGTCCAGGAAATCTGTGAAAACACACCTAGGGTTTTTTCCCCACTAGCACTAAGTACCCATTGGGTGTCTTTCCACTGTCAAAAGTACCCATTTTTGCACCCATTTAGGACCCATTTGGGTGTGAGCTGGATGACCCCCATTTCCACTATGGCACCCATTTGGGACTCGATTGTTTCCACTGCCATTGGGGAAATCCGGATCTAATGGGTACATTTTGGCCTTTAATCCGGATTTTAAAGGGGTCTACAATGGGGTCTTCTTCCAGAAAATCCAGATTAAAGGGAGCCTGTTTCCACTTCGAAAGTTGAGCTCATGCTTCGAAATTACTTCAAAGCTGACTTCGAAGTCACTTCAAAATCACTTCGAAGTTGCTTCGAAGACTGCCCCCCCCCGCCCCCCAAAACACCTGGGGTAATGGACTGACCCCTTGCGGGTCGATCCAGTTTCCCCAGATGGGTGCAAAGCTGTTTCCACAGCAGGGGTGTTAGCACCCTTTCCTAATGGGTGCTACACCTCCCGTGGAAACACATTGGGTGCTTCCCTTAATCCGGATCTACTAGATCCGGATTAAGAAATGTACCCATTCCTTAGATCCAGATCTTCTTAGATCCAGATCTAAGGGCTGCAGTGGAAAAACACCCATTAAGTACCCATTAGATTCAGAGCAGGAAGGCTCCATTTCCACTGCACACCCCATTAGAACCTGATTCGTTCACACCTGTACTAGGAAAATCTGGATTAAATGGGTCCTTCAGGACCTATAATTTGGATTTCCTGTGGACCCCATTAAAGGGCTCTGCAATCTGGTCTTCAGACATGTAATCCGGATTAGATGCATCAATCCCCCAAAACATGGCGTGACAAACGTTTCCCACTTGGGTATAGACCGATATTGGGTGCTACATTGCCCGTGGAGACTTCCTTAGATCCGGATCTTCTAAATCTGGATTAGTTGAAGGACTCATTTCTTAGATCTGGATCAAGGGAGGTAAGTGGGAACCCCCCCCCCATTTACCCTAGCCTTTGGCTGAAGAAACAGCTTTCCCTCTCCTCTTCCAGGCACTGTTATCATTTTTAGTGGGTCCATATTAAATTTTGTTTTTATTCCTTAAGCTGTGGGTTAAAAATGCAAACAATTAATTAATTACTTAAATCTGCAGTAAGGAAGTGGAACATGCAGAGGAACGGATGCAGGAGTTTTGAAACAGTGGTATGCCTAGATGGGTCTTTAGGATCCTCCTCAGTATGGCCATGGAGTAAGGAGACAACAGGCCTTCTGCCAGGAAGACACAAGAAAGTCAAAATATGGAATGATGGAGCAGACGCCGGGCTGCCAGTGGGATTCCCATTTTGATTGCTGATGAGAACTTTAAGGTTATATTTCTGGCCCCCAAAATGCAGAGTGGTTTGCAATAAAAGGACATATGAGGCTATTAGAATGTAAATCAAGTTCAAACTGTTTTACACCCTGAGCCTCTATGTTAGGCAGTTGGAATCCCCGGATTATGCACGGATATAATCACGTGACTGATGTGGCTCTGAATAAATTGAACATGATATGTTGTATGAAGTATTTCTGCTTTGTGGGAAAGACAGAGGCACGTAGGAGGCACACCTCCAGGCCTGCATTCACACCTAAGTTTTAATCCAGTTTCAGTCCACTTTCAGAATGGAAGGAAAGTGAACAGCAATTTTCTTTCCACATTATCTAACTCAAAGGCGGATTTTCTGTGTTAGAGAATGCTGAAAGAAATCAGCTTGTCACTTTGTTGTTGTTCTCTCATTCTGAAAGTGGACTGAAGCTGGATTAAAACTTAGGTGTGAAAGCAGCCAGGGTTCCAGACTATTGGGGTGCCATCAAAATGTGTTCCCCAAGGACTCTCAGGATTGGAATAGGGATGTGTACAAATGGTTTGTTTGTTTTGCATTTGATTCAGATTGAATGTAAGAAAATTCATAGTTGTTCAAATCGATCCTCTTTGAATGTGATAGGATTCTACTTGGTACAAATATATTAATACGAATTCATATTAATATCCAATATGAATGCATATATATCCAATACGAACACGCATGCATCTTATACATATCCATTACATATCCTGTAGCATATCTGCTCTGAAAGCAACAAATCCACCCTGAATCCACTTTGAATCTGTTCTCAAACCATGTCAGATTCACTCTGTATTGTTGCGGATGAGACTGGTGCAGCTGCTTTGTCAACTCCTCATTTCACGAATGTTCCAAAGCTTCGTACAAATGTTCCAAAACATTCGTATTTGTATGAATGTCAATGTATGAGTGTCATAACATTTGATTCATATATGAATGTCTGAATTCATGTGAATTCATAGGAACAACAAATTTTATGAATATTCATGCACATCCGTAGCTAGGAACGTTCACTCTCGCCCTTCACAGCCCTTGGAGGCCAGCTCTGAAGCTCACCAGGGTTTTGGGCCTAGTGAAGAGCTAATCTGGACCAGTATTGCTGTGCAGATGGAATTGTACCAGACCGTGCCTAGCTGTGGCTTGAAACAGCAGACCTTGTGTGTCCAGACCCACTGATTCGGATCACAGCACTTTGAACAGGATACTTTCCATACGCAGACCACATGTGGTGCCACCAACCAATGATTTATTTCCAATCATATTAAAATTCTATTTTTTTTAAGGGCGGTAAATTAGGATTAAAGGTTACAGATGCTACTACTTTCAGTGAAAGAGAGAGAGAGCACTAAGCATTTCCATTTAATATTCTTTCAGTTAATTTAACCCTCTTTGAAACAACTAGGGATGATTTCATAAGTGCATTAGATTATCCAGGCACCAGCCTACATGCATTATGTAGCTCATTGGGAACATAATAATCTTGAGAAAATTAGGCATTTGTGTTAGTTGGCTAGGAAAACTGCAGAGGAATCAATTTCATTGCATTAGTGTGTAAGGTTGGCCACAAAATTACAGAGATCAACACTATTCTTCCCAAAAGGCTCAGAGGAATCAAAGCCAGCGTGGTGGGAGGGAGGGGGGAGGGAAAAAAAGATTTCTGAACACACTGGTGCATGCTGCCATAGACTGTGGGTTAGTCATGCCCCAAACACTCATGGGTTGCAACAGTTTGGTCTTCATTTTCAAAATTCTACTGCACCTCATGGTAGAGTAGTTGAACATCGGTCGCACATTCATCACAATTGGGGTGGTCACACTTAAGGTTCAATCCAGGTTCAGCCCACTTTCAGAGTGACAGAATACATCAGCAAGGTGCCAAGCTGCTTTCTTTCAATGTTAAATAGCTCAGAAAATTAACCTTTGGGATAGATAATGTGGAAAGAAGATTCCTGGTCACTTTGCTGATGTGCTCTCTTGCTCTTGAAGTTGCTTAGGTGTGACCACAGCTAGTGTTTATATCACCAGCATTTTGATGGACAATGGCCAAATCATGTGTATCGTGTTGGGTTAGACATTCCCACTTTCACCCCCACACACTTCTTAGACATCACACACATGATGCCAGTTTTAGGAGTGGAATACAGCGTGGGAGATGAGAGATTTTCATTTTCACAAAAGAAAATCACGTGTTCAGTTTGCCATTGAATCAAACACCTATTTGGCTCAATGGCAGACCATATAATTGAACAAAAGTGTTGTTTGTGCTTGATTCTGAACTAGTTCCAAAACAAACCATAATATTTTCTCATTAAAAACACAGAAAACACAAATTGTTGGATTGAATAGTCTGTCTTGGGCAGCATACAAATGGCTAGTAGAACAATGGCTTGGTACCCTATCCAGGTTGGAGAGACAGGATGCCTCTAAAAGTCTCTTTGCAGGGAGTCATAAGCAGGTGAAAAGTTTTATCTGCTTCAGAATGGCCAGAAGCGATTGGTGAACCACAGAGTGAGAAAGGATGCTGGACTAGATGGGCTCCTCTTATCTTGAATGGATGCTTAGGTACCACTTCCATGTTGGAGAGACAGGCAAGATGCTTCTCACCACCATTTTCAGGGATTTGAGAGCAGGTGAAGGTTTTCCTTTTGTCAAAAGCAATTACTGTGTTACCGTGTGAGAAGGATGCTGGATTAGATGGCTTGTGGCCTGATCTAGCAGGGCTTCTCTTATGTTCTTATAGACTGTTTCTGGTAGGTAAATACTACCATAGCTAAGTGCCTGCAAATTTATCCTTTGAGAATATCAAATTATTCACGTAGGCTTTGCATACAAACAGATAACTATAAGCAAGAATGCACAGGCGATATCAAAGGTGCATTATCCTAAATCAGCCAGCAAAGGATGAAGGAATCAGTATATAAGCACATTATCATTATTGTTATTGTTACTTTTAAGTAATACTGTCTTCAACAGAAATGGCTCTGCAAGTAATTCAGGAATGTCTAATTGGGTAGGACATTTCCTCTCGTTTGCATATTAAAGCCACATCCTTGTCAAAACATTCAAATGTTTGCCTTACCAACTCCGCAGTACAAAAGGAAAGTAAAATTATCCTCTTTAAAAGAGCATCTCCCCATTCATTGTTATACCAGCTGCATCTTTGAGAAATGTTAAGCATATTAGGTTTTTAAACATTACAGACAAAGCCCTATTTACTTTGTGCCTCTGAGCTGTGCAGGAGAGCTGAGTATCTCTTTGTCATCTCTATTTATAATGTGCCACAAAAGTAACTTGCAATGAGTTTTCATAAAATCTTCTTAATTTAGATTGTGAAGAACAGAAGGAACTTTAATCCACATAATATGTTAAAAATATTGCATTTTAACAAGGGTGTTTAAATTGCACTTCCCTTTTAATTGCCTTTCCTTGTTGAATGGGATAAACTCTGGTTTGTCAAAAATGACTTGGTTATTGGTGTTGTAATGCCAGGGGCTTGAATACCAACCCAGACATCAAGGGGGCAGAAAGAAGCCCAGATTAATTCTGCTAATGCTGATAAATGCCATTTCCAGAAGGGGAGGGAGTGATGGGTAGGGATTTAGTTACTAAGAAGATGAAACACACAAGTGAGACAGTCTTTTCTAGTAGAGTCAAGAGGTGGAATAGATGTTCTTCAGGATGCCTCTGTGAGCTAGGAATGAGCTGAGATATCTCCGAAGGCCCTTTCTGTGCCCTCATTTTTTTTTTTAAGTGACTTCAAAGAATTTTCTGAAAGTAACTCACTTTTTTTCAGTGCTGGCCACCATCTCCTACCCTGGAATGAAGTTAGAAAGAAATGTTTCAGAAAGTGCAAAATAGCAGAAAGTCTGCCAACAAAGAAAGCTGCCTTTTCTTTCTTATTTCTCCCCTCCTCGCCTCGCTAGGAACAAAATTAAAGAAACTGCTAGTACAAAAGACAGCTGAAGGACCACTGGTGAGGCACCTCAAGAGAAGTTCTTCTCCCCCAGAGGGGCTTTGATGAAAACACTTTGTCTGGAAATAGAGCTGAAGAAGGTCAAAAGGTCTAGTCTGAGTGGTTGAATATTTGGTTACCATGTATAACAAGGCAAAGAATGGATAAAAAAGAGCTAATGAAATATAGTGCAGTCTAGTAGATAGAGTGTTAGCTTAGTAGACAAGACTATCTGGGTTCAGATCCTCACTACACCATGAACGGTTATCAATAGTTCCTAGAATGGATGCCTAGGTAATGCCTCTAGGTTGGAGAGTCAGGAAGGATGCCTCCAAAGGTCATTTGCAGGGAGTCAAGAGCAAGAGTAAAGTTTTTGTCTTTGTCTTCTGCTTGAGGATACCCAGAAGCAATTAATAGTCTACTGTGTGAGACAGGATGAGAGACTAGGTGGGTTGTGGCCTGATCCAGAAGGGTTCGTCTTAATTCACAGAGGACAGAAGTAATAGTGGCTACTAGTATGGATGCCTAGGTAAAACCACCAAGTTGGAGAGACAGGCAGGATGCTTTTAAAAAGCAGGTGAAGGTTTTGCCTTTGAGAACTCCCAGAAGCAATTGGTGGACCACTGTGTAAGGCCAGATGCTGGTTAGATGGGCTGTGACCTGATTCAGTTGGTCAGTGGATTTAATCCACTGAGGTCAGGCGTCTCTTCTAGTAGCCATTCATACTCTTGTCTGCCATGAATTTGTCTAAAATTTTCTTAAAGCGATCCAGGCTGGTCGTTGTCACCACCGCTTCTGGCAGTAAATTCCACAGACCAATGACCCTCTGGTTGAAAAAATACTTCCACTTTTCTGTCCTAACTCTCCTGCCCATCATATTCATGTTATTCTCTGGTTCTTGTCTCGTCCACCTTTTCCACACCATCCATGATTTTATAAACTTCAGTCACTTCAGCTCTTAATCACTTCTCTTGACTAGTCCCCAATATGTACCCAATTATGATGTATAAATGTGCTCGGTATTCTAATTTTATTTTCTATTCTTCTTTGTAGTTATTTCTTCTTTCATCATATGAAGCACATTTATTTAGCCTTGCAAGAAAATTGTTACTCTCTACCAATTCACTTTTTAAGTTATTTGCTTTAAAAAAGATTGAACTGGAAAAGGAGGTGAGGGAAAAAGAAGAAAAATATTTTTAAAAAACAGAATTTTGTTTGCAGATAGTGGCGTGTCAAGGGCCGAATAGCACTAAAGTTGGCAATAAAGGTTTCTACAGATCCTGGAATGGGAACAGAATCACGGACAGGGTTTGTTTGTTTCTTTATTATAGCAACTCTCATTTCATAAAAGTGAAAACATGAGTCAGAAACATAGGGAGCCTTTTAGGATGCCTACATGTGAATGTGCAAATCTGTGGATACAAAATGCAAGAAAAGGGAGAAATGACTCTATTCTTAGTCCTCCTTTGCTGCTTTGGATTCCAACGTCTATCTTCTCCAACCAAAGGCCATTCCCTAAGGCCACTTGGTTAACCAATCCAGCCTGCAAACATATCTTTTTTGGATTGCATCTCTCTCCGTTCTTGTGTTCACAGATTGGGGGAGATTCATATTGCTCTAGGAAAAAGGACAGTTGTGTATGTCTACAGAAAAATCTGTGACACCACAATCTTGTGGTAGAAAATGGCCACTGATGTGAAAACATTATGCCATCTTATTACTATTGGCCTTTTCTTTTGCATGCATCCCTTGATACTTTTTCACCCCTTTTGGAACCTGTTCAAGACATGGATGGACTGTTGTGTGAAACTCAAAACACAAGGAAAAACACACATAAACCAAATGCAGAGTCCTCCAGACGGCAAGAGGGGATTGTAAGATCTAAAGAAGATCCCATGATTACCTCTTCCCACCCCTTTAACAGCTGGGAGGAAATTGTGGGCTTTTAACCCTTTCTGCTGGGTCCTCCCATTATCATGGCTCTTCCAAATACCAGGAAGCCAACCAAGCACTCACCAGCTCCTCTCCTTGCTCTTGGCAGGTTTCTGGATATTTGCAAGAGGAATGTTAACAACAGGAGCCAGCAGGCAGCGGTAAGCTATATTACAGAAACCCAGTCCGGTTGCTGGATATCCCATTACAGGATATTGGGATATTGCCTCAACATCCCAGGACTATATTGGGAATACAACAGTTACGTGTGGTATTTCCACTATTGTCCTAAGAATTGCAGGCATTAGTCCACATCTGGAAGCACCCATAGGTCCTGTTCAAATGAAACACTCACCCCTCCTGATTAATTTAGGCCCCACTGAACTTCTTTCTAGATGCTTTCACTGCTTCCTGCCACCTTGGGCCCCCAACCATCCTTTAAAGCCCCCCTTTTTGCTCCACACCTTTCTTCCTCCCCAGTCCTTACTCACACTGCCAATCCAGACAGCCAGGTGACTGTCAGGTGAATTGCATGAGTATAGATTTGAGAATGTTGCAAGCCCACTGATGACTAGTGGGCAGCAGAAATACTCAGCTGGGTACCAAGAGACCTGAAAATACCAACCGGTTTACCCAGAAAGCAGATAGGTAAGTGAAATTTTAAGAGGAGGAGGGAAGCATGCTACTAAAGAACTGCTCCAGAGATGGAGTTGTGGACAACGTCTGGGGAGAACTTTCACCCATCAATAAATTGAAAAAATGTTGGATGGCATTGGTGATGATAATTTAGTGCCATGCTCCGTTTTAGGGATGTGTACCACATTCATACAAATTAATTTGAATTCAGACATCTGACCTTGAATTGAATGTTGGTACATTAGAAGATTGACGTTCAAATGCAAACCAAAGGGGTGGGGAAGTGGCTGCCCATTCACCTTGCATTGGATTCGGATCCAGAGTGGATTTAAAGTAGATTGAGAGCAGATTTAAAGTGGATTCAGGGCGGATTTGATGTGTTCTGAGCAGATTCGTAGGGAATACGTAGGTGAGACTGACAGCAGGAAACCGAATCAGGTTCCTATCAAACAGCTGAATCCTACCATACTGTATTCAGAGGGGCTCTATTTGAACAAATGAAAATTTCCTTGCATTTGATTTGAATCAAATTGAACACACACACACAATTCATGCCTATCCCTACTCCATTTCTGAATGATAGGAACTTGCCAATGATGTGCTGAACTTTCTCAGTGAGGCAAACGTCATTAAGAAAAACCATGATACCACCCTTTGGAATGAGGAGGCAGCCACTGGACTTGTCTTTCATGATGCTCACCATTGTCTATAGCCAGTAGGTGTGCAGTATATACATTCTTGATGACAAACTGTGATTCACGATCAAGGATCCCTGTGGTGCGGATGGTGCCATTTGTGGGGTTAATTTCCAACCAGTCTGCTGGGTCTTTGCTAATGGAATACCTGGAGAAACAGACAACAGTAAACAATGAAAGGACAATGTGAGAACATAAGAGCGTAAGGGAATACAAGAACATAAGAGGAATCTTGCTGGATGAGCCCAAAGTAAATCTAGTCTAGCATCCTGTTTCATACAGTGGCCCACCAGCTGCTTCTGGGCATCTCAAGAAGAAACCAAAGGGGAAACCTTCACCTACTCTCAAATCCCTGCAAAGGTATCTTGCCTGTCTCTTCAAGGTGGAGGTGGCACCTCATCATCCATTCTACTTATTGATAAACCTCAGTGAATTAAGGGACACTTTGCTGGATCAGGCCACAACCCTTGTAACCCAATATTCTGTCTCACACAGAGGGCCACCAGTTGCTTCTGGGCAGCTCAAGAAGAAGACAAAGGGAAAGCCTTCACCTGCTCTCCACTCCCTGCAAATGACCTTTAGAGGTATCCTGCCTGTCTCTCCATCCTGGAAGCATTAACTAAGCATCCATTCTTGTAGACAATGAAAAGAGAGACTTTAGCTATCCTGTATTTTCATCAGATCTTCTCATGGGTGTGGGCACTGTTGGGCTTTTATTTAGGGCATTCCACATGTTTGAAAATGAAAAATTCAGATCATCGCAATAAATAAATAAATATCCAGAGTAGAGAAGCAGTGTGGCTATTTGTTCGATGCCTTTCTGTAATATGCCAACATTACTGGGCAATTATCAAACACTTTCGATAATTGGTGACCCCCATTAACTCACTATTAAGAGAGACAAAATTTGATTATCAGCCAAGAAGCAACGAATGAGGGATACAACATGATAAACATTTCACAGCAATGAAGTCAACTGAGAATCAGTTCAGGCATTAATCACGCACTTCTCTGACATGAGGACATTGTACCTTCATTCTAATAAGAGAACTGATTGATTTTTTTAAAAAATGTGTTCAACACCTGACACTTATCCTGACTTAACACCGTACGAAATTTAGGTCCATCTGTGTTCTTTGCTATTTCCCTTTCTTAGCATTTTTCTGCAATCTAACACTGCTGGATCAATGGTTGCTACCATGAGTGAACACAGTTGGAAGCCACTGCCCCCTCTGGAAATCAGTCCACCAATCAGCTTTCAGCAGGGGGTGGGGTTTCTGACTGTGGCCATCCATCTGGCATATCCAATGGACAAAGGACCTTTCTGCTCTTGCCAGGATACCAGTAGAGTCCAGTTCTAAGTCAAAGAGTTGTCTTCACATATATGAAGTATTGTGCTGGATGGTTCAATGCAGAATACTATGGGTAGTCCTCCTTGCAGTAGCCACATATGACCGATAGAGGATGTAGCAAAATTCTAAAAATGCGCCCTAATCTCCAGTCATCTGAGAGAAAAGACATCATCTAATTATTGGAGTTCTGAAGAAAAGAAACAGAAAAGACTCAGGCTGGGATTTGGATTGAATCTTGGTACATTCAAAGACCGACATTTGAATACAAATCAAATGTTCACATACATTCATACAAAGCTTCATTACATTTGTGAACCTGGGGAGGTGGGAAAGCAGTTGCCCAGCCACATTTGCAATGGATCCAAAGTGGTTCAAGAGTGGATCCAAAGTGGATTGAGAGCAAATTTGATGCATTCAGAGCAGATATGTAGGGGATACAAAGGCGATTTGTAGCAGAGATTCAAATTGGATATGTATCGAACATTCATATTGAATTTGAATCCTACTACATTTAAAGGTGATCTATTTGAACGAATACAAATTTTCTTGCATCTAATTCAATACAAATCTTATATGGAAAAAAAAATCTGCGCACATCCCTGTTCCCTAGGCATCCTGGCCTTCAGAGCTCTTGCATCAGGCTCTGATCCAAATTCAGATGTAGCAACATTGATATAATTGATATCATTAGATATCATTAGGGCATTTTTCTCTCTATAGCAACTTTGGTCTGAGAGGGACAGCTGGCCCACAAAATGAATACCTGGTCACTTAGAGCTTGAATCCATGGTCTGTTTTCCCATTCTGTATTATTCAATTCAGGGCTGGTGATAATGATCAAATGTCCTTTCTCACACTTTCAATATAAGGCCCGGCAAAGAACTCAGTTTTAGTAGTGCAAGTATGAACTGAACTGGATTCCATGAACTGGAGCTCGGATTCTACTCTTGCACTAGAGGAAACAGGTAACCTTCAAACAACTATGCTACTTCCACTGGGAAAATCTTGGTGCAATTGAAATACATACCACATTAGGGAGAACAGTCTCTCTCCTGGCTAACTCTAAACTGAAAGATATGTGAAGGAGGAAAGGGAGATTGGGTCAGGCTCTGAAGTTACTCCCCAGTTTACTCCTATGGACGATGTGGTCCTGGGGCCACAGCTAAAAAGATCGTGCCTGCATTATCCACCAGCCCAATAGAATAATAGAATCATAGAGTTGGAAGGGACCTCTAGAGTCATCCAGTCCAATCCCCTGCTCAATGCAGGATTTCCTAAACCATCCCAGAAAGATGTAGGTCCAACCTCTGCTTAAAGACCTCCAGTGAAGGAGAGCTCACTACCTCCGATGGCAACCTGTTCCATTGACTGATTGCCCTCACTGTCAGGAGGTTTTTCCTAATATCTAATCTGCACTGACTTCCTTGAAGTTTCATCCTATTGTTTCTAATCCTGCCATCGTGTGCAAGTGAGAAGAAGAAGAGTTGGTTTTCCTACCCCCCCTTTTCTCACCCGTTTAAGGGGACTCAAAGCGGCTGACAAAGCTTTGCACTGTGACAGCCCTTCAGATACTTGAAGACTGTGATCATGTCTCCTCTCAGTCTTCTCTTCAACCTTTCCTCATAGGACATGCTTTCCAGACCACTAACCATTTTGGTAGCCCTCCTTTGGACTTGCTCTAGTTTGTCAATGACTTTTAAAAATTGGGGTGCCCAGAACTGGACACAGTACTCTAGATGCGGTCTGACCAAGGTAGAGTAAAGAGGAATAATTACTTCTCATGATCTAGATTCTATACTCCTCTTTATACCTCCTAGGATAGTGTTTACCTTTTTGCAGCTGCATCACATTGTTGACTCATGTTCATCCTGTGATCAACCAGGGGTGTTTTTTCCACTGTCACTAGAAATACCCATTAAGTACCCATTAATGGGTACTTCTAGTGACAGTGGAAAAACACCCCAGTACTCCCTTATAGATCTTTAAATACATCCGAAGACCAACAAGGTTCATGGAGAAGTAGATGATCCACAATCTAATCAATTCTTAATACCATTTACAGTTGTAAAGATTTTGAGGAGCATTAACAACCAGCTGTGGAAATAAGCAGGGGGCCAGTGCAGTTGGTATGATACGTACTATTATATGCATATTAGGGAAAGGCCACTATGATTATACACAAGACAAACATTGCTCTCTAAGTCAGCCTCTGATTTTCCTATTGCATCTCCCTGGCAGAAATGTGCCTGTTGCCATTGGCACCTCAGGATTTATTCAGTCCCTTTGGGAAAGGGCAAAGGATATAACCAATTCAACCATTAATGAATGGTGAATGATGCAGTCCATCAACTCTGTCTTTGCTTCTACTTTAATAACCACTTAAATATTAATCAGTGGAGGTGCTTTATCTTCCATGAAAATGAGTCGTTGGAAAAATAACAATGCCGGTAATTATTTCATTTCATTTCATACATTTTTTAAAAAAAATAATAAGGTTAAGAGAAAAGAAGCATGGTGTAAATCAAAACACAAGAAAGTGCAGTGAACCTGTTCCCAAGTGCAAAATTCTCAATTAATTCCAAATGATTTAAATAAAAAAAGGGGGGGGGAGGGAGTCTCAGTCTAGCAACATCTGAGAAACATGAAATTCAAAGAGATCTTTCCTTGATTGTCCCAACATACATTTTGCTATGGAACTGCATTGCAAAAAGTGCAATTTCTCCTCTGTTTTGAAATGCAGATTTTTCTGAAAATTTCACTTCTCGTGAGCGCATAATGTTGCTTAACTAAAGCGATTGAAATCTGATGAGTTCTTTTTAAATGAAGTAAATGAGAGTTTGACTAATGGGAGAACAGCAGTAAGTAACCGTGATGTGTGTGTGTGTGGGAGTACTGCTATACTATGTTCAATAATGTAGTGATAAGAAGCAAGATTTTGAGTGTCTTCCTCCCCGTCAAGCGTCCTATGTAGCTGTCTCATAAAAGCAGCCCTGTGGATCCTGCCAACAACTGTGTAGAGCCAATGTGGGTCATGCAGGTAACTGTTGTCTATGGAAAACTCTATCAGAAAACCATCTACTAGTATAAGTCAATGATTCTCTGGAGGGGAGACACATGGCACAAGATTAGCACTATGGCATGGTCTGGAGGGCACAGGATCTGTGCTCTTCACACTATCATCATCCCATAGAGACATGGAGGAGTGGGAAAGGGACTATGATTTCACTTTCCACCATACTTCTGTCCTGCCACCACCAGTGACCTGACTGTCCCTTAACCCATCCAGTCCATCACCAGTGACCTGACTGTCCCTTAACCCATCCAGTCCATCACCAGTGACCTGACTGTCCCTTAACCCATCCAGTCCATCACCAGTGACCTGACTGTCCCTTAACCCATCCAGTCCATCACCAGTGACCTGACTGTCCCTTAACCCATCCAGTCCATCACCAGTGACCTGACTGTCCCTTAACCCATCCAGTCCATCACCAGTGACCTGACTCTCCCTTAACCCATCCAGTCCATCACCAGTGACCTGACTCTCCCTTAACCCATCCAGTCCATCACCAGTGACCTGACTGTCCCTTAACCCATCCAGTCCATCACCAGTGACCTGACTCTCCCTTAACCCATCCAGTCCATCACCAGTGACCTGACTGTCCCTTAACCCATCCAGTCCATCACCAGTGACCTGACTCTCCCTTAACCCATCCAGTCCATCACCAGTGACCTGACTGTCCCTTAACCTATCCAGTCCATCACCAGTGACCTGACTCTCCCTTAACCCATCCAGTCCATCACCAGTGACCTGACTGTCCCTTAACCTATCCAGTCCATCACCAGTGACCTGACTGTCCCTTAACCCATCCAGTCCATCACCAGTGACCTGACTGTCCCTTAACCCATCCAGTCCATCACCAGTGACCTGACTCTCCCTTAACCCATCCAGTCCATCACCAGTGGCCTGACTGTCCCTTAACTCATCCAGTCTGTCACCAGTGACCTGACTGTCCCCTTTTTTCAAAGGCACAGAAAATGGGTGCCTTTTGGACCACTTTCTGATCTTTCAGAAACAGACCTGGGCAAAAATGCCACACCCTGGCTTTGATGTTAGGTAGGCAAACAGCAAAAAAGAGTATAATAACTGTTTGTTTCGTATTGAAGGGAACCTTATATGGTTTGAGGTTCAATCTTGAACCTTTTCGAACAGGTTCAACTGAATGTTGAATCTGCTTAAAAACATACTCTTTTTTAACTAGACCTGCTGATTAAATTAAACATTGAATCTGTTCAGCTCCCCACACTTTTCCTTTTCTACCAGACCCTCTGGCCCATCTATATACCATACTCGCCACCTCCAGGGCAAGTGGTGTGACCTTCAGTTGGTGGGGCTCACCACTTTGTGGATCCCACCACAGTCTGTCAATATACCTAAGAAACACTGCAGTTGGAAAACCCAATCTATCAATGTAGAATTCCTGGTGATTTCTTGGATGTAGCCAAGCAGTTTCCTTACCATCAGCTATGGAAGCGGCGAAGTGCCGATGCCTTCTTCTAGGGTGAAGCCTGGCCCCATTCTGTGTGCATGGCAGGTACTCTGCCATTATACAACAATAATTCTCCCCCATGCATAGAAAAGTTTAGCTCCATTCTCCCATCTGCATTCTATAAAAGGGTCAATGCGAGGGAGGTGAACAAATGCTTCTTTTTGTATTCATTTCATATCAAATTGAATGCAAGAAAATTAATATTTGTTTGAATAAATCCCTTTGATTGTGCTAGGTTTTGAATTTGATATAAATGTTCCATACGAATTTGATATGTTATATATGAATTTCATTCAAATCCTGTACAAATCCCAAATGAATCTCATATGAATCCCTAACAAAGCTTTGTACGAATGTACTGGAACATTTGATTCGCATTTCAATGTCAGTCCTCAAAAGTGCCAACACTGGATTCAAATTTGAATGTCTGAATTTGGCCGAATTTGTACAAATTTCAACTGTTAGGAATATTCATGCGCATCCTTAGTCAATGCCTCACGGATCCTTTTCTATCATGCATTTAACCATAAGGAAATCATGTGCAAGTCTGTTGCATCTATAACGGTGATACAATACGAAATTGATGGCTCCTGAAAAACTGCCAATATGCTGTGCCTTTTAATTTTCCATGTGAAAGCCCACTCCCAGCAAAATGCTCTCTGTGCAAGCAGGGCATTGCATGTGTTTCTATTCAAAAGCGCTATCTGCAAAGCTTTCCTATTGGGAATTTTAGAAGGCACAGGACTGAAGGCGAGCCTTTCCGTCTTCCTGGCCACACCACTTCTTCTGCCTTCGATACAAAGGCAGACATTTACAGTCTCTCCCTCTCTCTTGCGTGCTTTCTTTCCAGTTCAACAAATGGAGCAATGGTGCTCATTCTCGATCTATTCAAATGGGAACTAGTGAATAGGCATCACAAGTTGACCACTGTGGTAATTTAAGAGATGCTGTGAATCCTTTTCTGTTTGGTGAAGACACTGCAGAGGGATAAAAGCTTCAAAGGAGAGGGAAGGGCTTCTGGCTTGGTGTTTCTGTTAGGCAGGGAAGCCCGTATAAGGAAAATGCACGGATGTGCTGGCAAAGGTAACTAAGAGTCACAGGCGTGACTATCAACAAAGTGCTCAAGGTTGGATTGAGCAAGGTTGGATTGAGCAAGAATTGCGTAAGTCTGTGCAACACTTGCAACACAGGCTTGTGCAACACTCAGGAAGTGAGTCACCATCTATGATAAGAAAAAGGTATAAAAGTGCCTATACACTGCTGGTTAAGTGTTATTGTTGTTGATTGCTGGAAGAGAGCTTGGATGGAGAAATGTATACTTGTACATGCAGCAACCGTTAAGAATAAACCTCTGCGAAGAGAGAGAACTCCTGTTTCAGTCTGTTTCTTAAACTGCGGGCAGAAGAAGGAGGGAGTTCCTGAAAAGGCTGGACAGCTCCGGAGATGCCAGAAAGTTTTCCGGGACAGCAGAGCTTGTCTTTCCAACACGGCAGCGCATCTGCTGATTTAATACCAACGGGGGCAGACACCCCCGCCCAACAGTTTCTGCCTTGTTTCCCTCTTTTAAGTTCCCCATATTGGCTTTGCCCGCCATGAATTCACCAATATATCACGAGTGCTGAGGTTGTTAGGATAATCAGATCACACCTTGCACTCCCATTGCAGAGCACAGGGGTGTTCTTTCCCTCTCTGAAGCGTAGTGGCAGCAATATTGCATAAGCTGCTATTCCATCAATAATTTCCCTAGGAATTAGCAACCGAGATTGGTTTTATCTGGGGACGTATATTGAGATGGAGAGGACTGTGGCAAGCAATGAACCATTAGGGGTATGCACGGATATCTGTCACATTTGAAGTTTGTACGAAATTGTTTAAATTTGTACATTAGAATTCAAATTGAATATTCAAAGATTGACATTCGAACGTGAATCAAATATTTCCATACATGCGTACAAACCTTCATTACATTCATTAACCTGGGGAAGTGGGAAAACAACTGCCTGGTCACATCTGCAGCAGCTCCAGAATGGATCCAAAGCAGATTCAGAATGAATCTGAAGTACATTGAGAGAGGATTCAAGGTGGATTCAGAGTGGATTTGATGGGTTCAGAGCATATTCGTAGGGGATTCATATGGTCCTATCACATTAGAAGATGCTCTGTTCAAACAAATGAAAATTTCCTTGCATTTGTTTTGATTTGAATGGAACATACACAAAAATTGTGCACAATTTTGTTCCCATGAAAATTGTGACTTCCAAATATGGTATCGCTTCTTTTGGGTGTCAGCATCTCCTTGTCAGTGTTTTTCCAAATTTTCCTGGGCAGATCTTTCCCACCATCTGACTAGGTAAGATCTTCAGGGTGATGGCTCTTTTGGAGATGGTGAGAAGCTGTAGAGCTGATCCTCTCACGGAGCAGTCAGCTGTGTTGCTTGCTCTTTTTTTTTTCTTTGGTATATATTCTAGGGATGTGGGGAACCGACCTGGTTGTTTTGTGGCTCATGGTGAATTGGGTAGTTCGCATTTAAATTGAGCCACTCTAGTTTGGGGGGAAAAAATGCCTTAAATGGTTTAAGAGGGACAAGGCTTGAAGTATATAAATCATGCATAGTATAGAAAAGGTGGATAGAGAAAAAATATTTTCTCTATTGTACAACACTAGAACCAGGGAGCAGTCTATGGTGCTAATGGGAGGGGAGAGTCAGATCAGACAAGGGGAAGTGTTTCGTCACCCAGAGGGTCATTGGCTCGCGGAATTTGCTACCAGAAGAGGTGGTGACAACAACTAGCCTGGATGGCTTTAAGAAAGGTTTGGACAAATTCCTGGAGGACAGGTGTATTAGTGGCTACTAGAATGGATGCTTCCTCCAGACTGGGGAGACAGGCAGAATGCCTCAAGGCCATTTGCTAGGATTCAAGAGCAGGTGAAGGTTTTGCCTTTGTTTTCTTCTTGAGATGCTCAGAAGCAATTGGTGGGCCACTGTGTGGGACAGGATGCCTGACTAGATGGGCTGTGGCCTGATCCAGCAAGGCTCCTCTTGTGTTCCTATGTTCTTAAAGCGAACCCAACCCAAGGTGTGTTTTTACTCACAAAATGAATCATAGTGAACCAAGAGTAGTTCTCTATGGGTCACTTGATTCACATGCAAACTGAACCATCCTGTAGCTTTTTTAAAAAAACGAACCAATGGGCCTTTCGACACTTGGTCTTATTCTGGAATATATCCTGGAATAGGGGGCCTGCTGTCTGCCCCAGGTGAGGCACCCCATAGGCTGAATTAGCATTTGGACAACAGACCCCTATGCCAAGATATATTCCAGAATAAGGTCAAGTTCAGAAAAGGCCATGGATAGTTGGTTTGATTCAATCCAATCTCCTAAATTTTAATCTGTGCACACCTCTGATATGTTCTTTGTTTGGCTTCTGTGCTGTTCCTTCCAGATGTGCAACCGATACTCATATTCTTATTCTTCATTCATTATTTGTTCCAGTACCTGCTTCTCTCCAAGTACCCCCATTTGCTTCTGAGTATCCCATTGCTGTATGAACTAAAGCAGAGGAAAGAGATTTAAAATCCCCAGTACCACTGGGTTGCATTTAAAGGCTAAAGTCTCGAGTCCAGCTGCCAGAGTAAACAAAATAAATGAATCCAGGTTTGTGCTCCCCAAAGGAAGGGGAAGACCCGAGAACTTAGCCGTGCTTGGTTTCTCCTAAACCTAATCTTGCGCCCACATTTGGCTTCTCAAATGAAAAGCCGCGAGCAGCTGGTGAGCTTTTCTCTCTCTTTCCCCCCATTAAATTTTTGATGATACAAAATGCAGGAGGCTGTATGTGTTAGCAATGGCCTGATAATATGCAAAATGTGCAGTGGGCCATAAAAACACTTCCTGGAGTGTAAAGAGATTTCAAAAGATACAAAATGAGGTTGTTCTGCTACCCTCCTCTAACCACTCTCAAGGCGGTAAGGCCTGAAATATAATAAATAACAGGACTTAAAAGAAAAAAAAAAGTTAATCTTTAGGGAAGCTGAAATGGTTCCTTAACAGGCTTTTTAAGATGCTGTTTCCTGGCCACATTCATTCATTTGCTGTGCTTTTAACACCAAGGTGTTGCAGACATTCAGTCCCGGGTATTCAACTAAGTCAAACCCACTAAAGTGAGATCCACTGTAGCATAGTGGGGAGAGTTATGGTTTTTAAAAGCTGGGATACCACACATGGGCTCAAATCCTCATTCAACCCATTGCTGCCCTTTATGTTTGGCTCTTTCTGCACTGGGTCTTATTCAGGACCACAGCCTGGGTTTGGTCACTTTGATTCATCCAAATCATATCATCTACAGAAAGGAAATTAGGAAATAAAATAACAGCGGTGGCATCATTGCTTTATTTTCTCCAGTTAAAAAACGCTGGAGAAAATTCCCTCTGGATGATTTTGCTTATTCATCTATTTACATTTTTATTCTACTCTATTCCCTAAAGCCTTAGAACATCAGGCTGTAGTCAGTTAAACATGGGGTTGGAAAACAGCAGGATGAAGGAAGTTGCATTCAAAACTCTGATCAAAAGATTCACATTTGTGGCTCTTCGCATCCCGGCAAACGTCTGGTTGTTCACTTATCCAAAAAATTGATTGAATCGAACCAGTCTCCTGCTCACAAACACAAAATAATTTTATCGAACTTTGGTATTTTCCTGTATTCCTGCCTATGGAAGGGGCTTCTTTCATTGGGTAAGGTCCACTTTGATTGTATTTTTTTTAATTAAACAGTTCAGTGAGGAAATGAACAAATAAATGTTCCCTTAGTGAAACGGACACACAAATTCCATTCAAACATACACCCTTTTTAACGATCTTTGGCCATGTCAGATTGGGTCTGATTGGGCATGCATTGGACCAGGTGGGGGACTGAGATTGAAGGTTGCCCATCCCAATGCCATTTTCTGTAACATGGGCTGGGTGCAGGCTGGGTGGAGATTCAGCCGTCCCATGAATACCACGCCAAACCCTGGCACAGGGGAGCAGCTCCATCTCCTCTCCGCCCCCTCTCTCCTCATTGGAAGCCGGATTAACGTCAACCCACCCCTGTGCCATTCACTGCAAATGCTGCATCCCCCCCCCCCCCCCGCTTAGCAGCACAGAGAAGCCAGGACCAAATGAAATAAAACAAAACAAAACACCAAAGCCGCCACGATGTTTGGCAGCAGTTGAGCAGTTCTGCACACCTCCACTCCACCTGGGAACCGTGAGAACACCCAGCAAGCTTAAAACAGAGGAAAATCAAGCCATTATCATGCCCACCTTGACAACCGGAAAATGGAAGGTGGAATAACTGTATAAAAGAGTCTTGCGGGGCAGCAAAGGCCATTTGACCCCCTCATCATTTCGGCTTTAACATCAAAAGTACATATTTACTCCCCAAAAATCTCAGCGGTTGCGATCTCCAATGCACAAGGCAGGAGGGGTAAGCACAGGACATGAAACCCCACCTCCCACTGACGTGAGCGCTGATCTCCTCCCCAGATAGCCTAGGACCATCAACATGCACAGGCTCAGCTCACAAACCAATGTGTGCTGAACCCCAAAACCATTCCCAGACCTGTTTTTTTCCAGTACCAAATTTGGTCCTGGAAAATCTAAAATCTAAAATGCAGAGGGACACCCCTTGCTGAACCCGATTTTGATTCAGACCAAAACATGCATGGACCCATGGCCACTGTGGTTTTGCTAACTTAGGCCAGTTCATAGAAACTAGTAGCAGTAGTGCATGAAATCGTGTACCACACACATCCCAAAGCTGATCCAAAGTTTACCTTTCCCAGTCAGCTGTGGGGCCATCTGCACCTCTTCCAGGTGCCGGGAGTCAGCTGATGACAGAAGCACGCGACCCCAAACACAGGTGACTGTCTGGGCATGTGGGAAATTGGTTTGGTATGCACTAGTGGTTTGGTGTACATTAGTAGGGGTGCATATTTCCTGCCCCATGGAAAGGCCCCTTGTGTAGACAGTACGAGATGCAATAAAATGTGTAGACAACGGATTATTCTACAATGTTGTTCTATCTGTTCTTGATGGAAGAGGAAGAAGAGTTGGCTTTTCTACCCTGCTTTTCTCACCCATTTAAGGGGATTCAAAGCAGCTGATAAAGCTTCTATTCTTCTCCCTCAGCAGAACACCCTGAGAGGAAGGTGGGGCTGTGAGAGCTCAGAAGAGAGCTATGACTAACCCAAGGTCACTCAGCTGGCTTCATGGGGGAGGCGGAATCCAACTCGGTATTCCCTAACCACTAGACCAAACTGGCACACAAGCACCCATGAGAAGTGTGGACAAGGGCTAAAGGCCACACCTGTGCACTGTTTTTAGTACCGGTACGATTGCTGATCTCTGTAAAGCCATATTTGAGATGTAAAGCAATATTTGAGATGGTGAGCTATCCTTCTCTGTACCACTTTGAAATAGAGCTGCATTGAAAGCAAAAGAACAGAAGAACAAAGAACAAAGGAAAACCCAGACATTTGGCAAATTCTTTGCTGAGGGATGCTAGAATCTGAAAAAGAAAAGTGTCCAAATAGTTAATTACATGTGCCAAAATGAATGGACAGAGGGGGGAAAATGACAAATCTAAAAGCAGGAGAAATGTAGCAATGAGGCTTGTTAAACAGAATGTAAATATTCCCTCACCAAATTAAGATCAGAAAGTGGTAATCATAAGATGGCTAAATGCAATTATAAATTACAGGAAAGAAATTTGCATCATCTGTCTTTTTCTGCCCATCCTTCCAAATGGTTCTAATGACTTATCAAGTAATGTTCATTAATTAGTTTTTTTGGGGGAAGGAAGATTTGGAATGGGTTCTGAAAATGTGGTTTCCCCCCTTCACTTTTGCATAGTTGGCCGAAAATTTCAGCCCCTGCTGTAGATACACATTAGTGAGTTTGAATTGAACTTTCTTAATCATTACTTATATACGGTAATTCCAAACTGTTTAAACTGAAATTAGTTGTTTTGCAAGCTAAAATGTCTCAGAAATGATTGTAGTTCACCATATATCGAAATGATAATTGGAGCCCTGTGGCTTTATTGAGAACCAGTCTGATAATTAACCTGGGATGAGCTCCAGGGAAAGGCTAAAAATGTACAAAGCCAAATAATATAAAACAATTATAACTTGTTCAGACAGCTGTACATGCAGGCCAGGGGTGCAAGCTGAAGGCGCACATCTCCTGGTTTAGCAGGGGAACACAATTTGGTGCTGGAATTGCACCACTGGAATGGGTCCCCCTAGGACTGAGACCAGGGACTTTCATTCCTGGCCATTAGAGTCCTCGCAGCATGATGTGATATTTGTGGCAACAGGGGGCAGCACTGAGACGGTCCTGGAACTGCCCCAGTTCCACCAAGAGTGGAAATGGCCAAGGATACAAATGATGTGAGGAAGAATACAGGCAAACTCAGCATTGTGGTTTCTTAAAACTGTGAGAGATTGCCAGTGGTACACATGACATAGAGGCCGCATCCCCATTACAAGCTTAATTCAGTTTCAATATGGTTTCAATCCTCGCAGACCCCACGTCAATTTGGCTTAACACGCTTTCCGCGTGTTAAATCGTCCCACTCCGGTTCGTACACTTGATACGTGTTACTGTGGGGACTGTACCATTTTAAGGGATGAGAATCCATGTTTAGGGTTTCCCTCCCCCAATAGCTTGCTTCCAAAGACAGTGATTTCAGTGTAAAAATTCACCCTTTACAGCCACTACACTGTAGCAATCCAGGCACTTCACACCCAATAACAATGTTGCAATTTTGCGCAATTCTAGCTCTTTGGAGTTCTGACCTTTAGAAAGGGAAAGGAAAGCAGCTGCAGGTTCTGGGAGATGTGTGAATGTTTATGGCGAAGGGGGCTTGAGTTGCCACTGCTGCTGTGTGCCCTGGGCAATGGGAAGAATTGCTGGCTGCCCGCTGCCGTTTTTCCTCCATCCAGGCAAGCGGCAGCCACCCAGCCACCCAGCTAGGCTCCATGAAGGGGTCCCTTATGGGTGGCACGTTCACGTCAGGAGGAAGAGGGCAGGGCAGCCCCGAAAAGTGGCTTTTAGAAAGTAGCCACTTGAGTCCCCCCCCCCCCCGAGTCACGTACATCACCTACGATCCTCAGAATCCGGATCCAACGCAATTGAGTTAAAAGTAATGGGATCAACCAAATTCATGTTTGCATCCGGTTCTGTTATTTCAGTTTAGGGAAACTGGATTAAGCTTATAATGGGGATGCCGCTAGAGGGTTACCCCACATTGTTCTAGCCAGGCATCTTGCAAGGGTGGCGCCTGCAGGCACCCCAAAAGCACCCAGAAATCGTGTGGACCGGCTTCCTCTGAATTCCACATCAGGGTGAGATCAAAGGCAGCTTTGCTGCTTTGATGGGAGTTCTGCAAACACAGTTTAAAATAATACACACCGGTTCCAGGTGTGCTTTGTACTGGCAGCCATCACTGCTCACATTAGGAAACCATTTGCCAAACGTTGGCCCCTCAGGGGAAGTGCTCCGTTTTTACAAGCTGTGGCATGATGTGGAACAGCAGTGAGTGGCTGTGAGCAAAACACAATTGGACTTGGACCGGACAGCAAGTGCAGCCACCAGAAGGAGAGGAAAGATGCCTGAAGTATCAGACATGATTGCTGCTTGATTGCAAACAGGTGCAGGAGGAGATGATATTGCAGAGTGAAGTGGGCACAACAGCCATCAAAGCCCCAGACTCTCCACGCTAATTGCCAGTTGAGTTAAGTGAGGTGTGGCTAACAGGGGCAATGAGTGCCTTCCAGGTGTGTTTCCATCGCCACCCAGTCACTGGGCTTTAAACTAAAATTAGTGGGATATATGGAAAGGGAATCTTGTCCCCTGGCACTGGGCAAGGACATTTTCACCTTTGGGAACGGACGCGCCACACTGATAAATTCAGCAAATTCCTGCTGTGGTTTCCTACCTGAGCGTTCAAAAAGGCCAAGGCCATTTTGAATGGGATAACTGGAAAATATAAATAGAATGGCCTTCCATGGGCACAGATTTCCTATATAGTTCTGGTAAAGGGTTAGGGAGCCAGACCCTTATCTGAGAATACTGGGTTTGATTCTGCTGGGTGGCCTTGGGCTAGCCACAGCTCTCTTTCTGAGCTCCCACAGACCTACCTACTTCTTAGGGTGTCTGTTGTCGGGAGAAGAACAGAAAGCTTTGTCATCCGCTTTGGCTGCTTCCACATTTACCCCAGTAAATCTGGATCTACCCCATCCGGATTTAGTAAATCCGGTTCAGAATAGATCCGGATTTAGTAAATCCGGATGCAGGGTAGATCTGGATTTACAGAGGTAGATCTGTATCTAAGAGATACGGATCTACCACCCCTCGTCCTTCCGCACACGTGGCGGAAGGACGACTTAGATCCACACAGCACCCGCCTCACATCCGTGTCCCGGGGGCACTCCCCCGGCCCGCCATAATTGGCTCCGCTAGAGCCGAGTATGGTGAGCTGGGGGACTCTGCTGTCGGGCCTTGCCCTCGCCCCAGAAGTGGCGGATCGCCGCTTCTGGAGTCAGGAGGAGCTTCTCCGAGGCCCTCCCTAGCCCCCCCAGGGGAGAACCCGAGCAATCCCCTCCTTACCCCTTCGGCGTCGCCCCAATTCTGGTCACAGGGACCCAGAAGGCTGCGTGCCTGCATGCTGTGCGCCTCCTGATTGGCCAGGGCTGCTTCTGGCAGTGCCGGCCGTCAGGTGGCTTTCTGCACAGGCGCCCTGCCCTGGCCAGTCAGCGCGCCTGCACAGAGAGCCTCCTGACGGCCGGTGTGTTTTCACAGTGAAACACCCTTTAAGACTACATTATATGTAGTCTTTTTTAAACACCCATTAAACACACATTAGAGACGCGGACGCGGATGCCCCTATCTGTCTCTAATGGGTACCGCTGTGCAGAAATGGTTTCCTACATGTGTGCTTAATGGGTGTTACTGTGCGGATGCTCCGTACTAAAAGCGGCCTAAAAAGCTGCCGCTATGCAGTTGCGTCCTTCCACATGTGTCCTTAATGGGTGTTTAAGGGCATGTGCGGAAGCACCCTTTGAGTCCCCTTAAATGGGTGAGAAAAGTGGGGTAGAAAAGCCAACTCTCCTCCTCCTCCTCTCTAAACTTTTGGGGATGGATATCATACTCTAGAGCAGATAAAGGGAGACCGCAAATCTTTGGGTGAAGTTGGTTGTGATTTTTCACGAGTTCTTGTCAACCTGTCTGGGGCTATGTTTGTACCTAAGTTTTAATGTGGTTTCAGTAGACTTTCAAAGTGAGAAGACACAACAGCAAAGTGAAGAGTTGTTTTCTTTGTAAAATTCACCTTTGGGTTATATAATGTGGAAAGAAAATGACTGCATCTTGGGGTTACTGAAACCAGAACAGCCAACATTTTCCTATTGGTCATTCCTCTTCCATATAGCACTAGGAAGGAAGAGAGGAAGGAAGACAGAGAGGAAGGAAGGCTGGCAGGCAGGCAGGAGGGCCAACAATTCTCTTCTTGGATGACTGGATTATAAAACTAATAGATTGGGCAGAAATGGACAAATTGTCAAATATATCAAAACTGTGCCATCTTTTGCTAAGGACTAGTGGCCCTTTATGGACTATCTATAGACCTCAGAGAAAGCATTACCCAAGGCAGGCTTTCAAGAATAGCAAGAGACACATTGGAATGGTAAAAGAATAAAAAATAGGAGCAGAAGGTTAAAGGTAACGGTCACTCAGAAGAAGATCGGTTCTTACTAATTAAAGTATAAATTGTACCAGTTGGTGTTTTTAGGATATGCATGAGGATGTTTTATACTTAATAAAAATCTTTTAAAAAGGAAATGTGATATAGTCCAAACTGTGATTTTCCCACTCCTTTCCCACTTCTTTTCTTCCCGCAGAGGAATCTGCATTGGACTCCCTCCCTTGTCTTTGTCAAATGACACTTTCAGATTTAGAAATTTGTTTCAAAATTCCCTAGGAATGGGTTACAGGAAGATGACTTTATGTTTAGCTACGACCGCCCAGCTCAGAAAGCCCTAGAGTGCAACTTACAAGGAAAACCCTCAGGCTATGTTTTTGGAAAGCAAAAGAGAAAAGAAGGAGGAGAGCTGCTTAATTTTGCATATGGATCTATTGTTTCCTATCCGCACCAGGAAAAAAAGGGAGAGAGAGAAAGAGATTCTTGACTTCAGAGGCAGAAGACAACCTCTTAAAACTTGGGAAGGTGTATTTAACAATGGCTGAGTGCTTAGCTACATAAAAATCCAGACGCTCTTGGTTTAAGAAGCACCAGACCTTTCCCATTATTTATATATATATATACAGTGTCTCCTGAAATGAATTTGCCGGTAATCCAACAGCAAGCTTATTGGCCCATGCCTCCAATGAAGAGAGTGCAAAATTAATCCCCACGCCATTCTGGTGAGGAGTGATGGTTTTCGGCTCTCATCAAGCTTTGACGGAGGGTGCTCAGCTCTGCTTGATGAAGCCAGCAGCAGAGTATGAAATACATTTCTCGAATTAGTTTCATGACTCATCGCTTAGGCTGCCACTGTGCACAGAATGTGGGTGATTGGCAGCATAAATTGGGGGAGCAGGAGTAAGTTTCTTCACTCCTGGTTCCACTCATTTGTGTTTCTCTTCCACGGGGCTCAGAAGTTGGGTTGACGTGCCACTTCACACAAGCACGGCTGCCGCACAGCCCTTGGCTTCCTTATCGGCACAAATTGTTCCTTCAGATATTATCTGCTTCTATTTTGCCACGAAGCATCACCCTTGGGTTTTTCATAGCAGCTGCATGAGGAGAGAGGTTCTCCTCCGGCTAAGCTTAGATCAAGGATGGTCAAGGTGTGCATGGGTGTAGGTGAATGTATTTTGCGTGGTAACAGAAATGAGGCTTTGTTGGTCAGGTTACACTTTTCACGTCTGGGTGGATATTGCTTGAACTGCATTGGGACTATTTCCCCCCACAGCAGTTAAAAGAGAACAAACAAATCTGGAAGAGGTCTTGCTCACAGATGATCCACCCTCACCTTCCTTGTCTAAAGCAGGAAGAAAAAACTTAGTAAGGAAATAATGGGATGCATTAAATAACACATATCTATCATCTGCCTGCCTGCCTATCATCTGTCTGTCTGTCTGTCTGTCTGTCTGTCTGTCTGTCATCATCATCATCTTTGATTTCATTATGTGGAGACTTGCTTGCCCTACCTAGTCAGATATGCAGACATCAAGATCTGTGCCCACATGCACTAGCTTTTCTAGATAATAGACAACATGTTAAAAGAGCTATTTAATCAATTAGCCATGCAGCAAAGCCATCGCTGACTGCATTTTCCTCCTTCCCTCCCTCCCTCCTTCCTTCCCTCCCTCCCTTTGCTGGAGTAAGTGCTCCTCACATCCTTTCCTGAGAATGGAAAGTTGTGGTAATATATTTACATAAATAATTAAAGCTCCAGAAGCACAGTAGGTAATAAAAATATATTGCCACAATAAAATATGAAAGCAGAGAGTGCTGCTTTAATTAAAAATTACCACCACCGTGCAGTAAACAACTTGTTTGTACTTCGGGTGAAGCCTAAACTCTTGCAAAGCTCACGACTTGTTGAGCCCAGCGTGGAAAGAAATACCTTGAAGGATCCTTCCACTCAGACAAATTACTGAAGTCAGTAAATATGTTTAATTAAGATCTACTGTTAATAATGGACTGGAGGGGGGGATGAGGATCTTATTTTAATTTCCCATGGTGGAAAATGTTATTAAATTTGGCCTTTAACACCTCCTCTCACAGGCGCGCACGCACAGAATCTCCGATTAAAAATTCAAAGTGGGTAAGAGCCACCCAGAAAGAGGACTTAAATCTGCTAGGGAAGTGACAGCAACCTCTGATGAGGAAATAAAAACTCCTGCTGTCCTTATATATCTCTTCTCCTCCACTCATCCTTTTTGCTTTAATTTGTGGGTATTGAATGGTATGGACGTTCCCTGTTTTGTATTGCTGGCGGTGCTTGGGCAGGACTTGGGTGCTCAGTTGCGCCGGCTAGAGTTTGACCTAAACACTGCACTGATGGCATCTTCCAAGAGGCAGCCCTGGAGCAACTGGAACATGCATTTGTGACCAAGACGGTGCCCCATCACCTTTTCCAGGACTCACAGAGACTACGGAAGCCCCTGCTTTTATGCTGTGTCCCAGGCAGAGGATGATGTCTGAGTGGGCAATGTCCACTGCTGCGACCGTGAGCAGGAATTATACCAATGTGCTTGTGTTGTGCTTGCAGACCTAACCATAAAAATCCAGGTCCGTGGGAAACTCTTTTTAAAAGCCACATCCATACAAGGGCGGTATAGCGCTGTTATGGGGCCCTATGTTATGGGGTTCAAAATTCATACAAATTTGTACAAATTTGAGCATTTGCATTTGAATCAAATATTGGCTACATCAGAAGAAGAAGAAGAAGAAGAAGAAGAAGAAGAAGAAGAAGAAGAAGAAGAAGAAGAGTTGGCTTTCCTACCCTGCTTTTCTCACCCATTTAAGGGACTCAAAGTGGCTGTGAGGTGGGTGGGGCAGTGAGAGCTCAGAAGAGAGCTGTGACTAGCCCAAGGTCACCCAGATGGCTTCATGGGGGAGGGTGGAATTGAACCCGGTATTCCCAGATAAGAGTCCGGCTCCCTAACCACTAGACCAAAGACGGACATTCAAATGTGAAATGAATGTTTTTGTGCATTGGTTCGATGCCCCATTATATTGGCCAACAAGGGGAGGTGGCAAAACAGCTTCCCAGGCATATCTGCAGTGGTTTCAGAGCAGATTTAGAGGGGATTTGGAGGCGCAATTGGCACCAGGGAATCAAAGCGGATTCAAATAGTATTTGAATAAGATTTGCAGCAGATTTGAATCCTATCATATTCAAAGTAGTTCTATTTGCACCCAAGCAAATTTTCTTCGCATTTGTTTCAATGCGAAGCAAAGCAAACACACATACACACAAAAAATCCATGCGCATCCCTAGTTGCCACACATTTTTACGGCAAACGCGCCATAGCCTGACTATATCTCTCCTAAAAAGCTCTAAAAACTATTTCTGGAAAACCCAGTGCTGGTCATACGTTTTCCAGCAATAGCATTTTTCTTACCTTGGGGATGGAAGGTTTACCTCCCCCAATAGCTTGCTTCCAAAGACAGTGATTTCAGTGTAAAAATCCACCCTTTACAGCAGCCACTACACTGTAGCAATCTACCACTTCACACCTGATAACAATGTTGCAATTTTGTGCAATTCTAGCTCTTTGGAGTTCTGACCTTTAGAAAGGGAAAGGAAAGCAGCTGCAGGTTCTGAGAGATGTGTGAATGTTTAAAGCAAGGGGGCTTGAGTTGCCGCTGCTGCTGTGTGCCCTAGGCAATGGGGAGGGGAGGGGAAAGAATCGTTGGCTGCCCGCTGCCGTTTTTCCTACATCCAGGCAAGCGGCAGCCGCCCAGCCACCCAGCTAGGCTCCATGAAGCGGTCCCTTACGGGTGGCGCGTTCACGCCAGGAGGAAGAGGGCAGGGCAGCCCCAAAAAGCGGCTTTTAGAAAGTAGCCACTTGAGTCCCCCCTTGAGTCACGTACGATCCTCACAATCCGGATCCAACACACTTAAGTTGAAAGTAATATGATCAGGCAAATCTGCATTTTGTCCAGTTCTATAATTTTGGTTTAGGGAAACTGGATTAAGCTTATAATGGGGATGCGGCCTGTGAAGTTGGTGGGGCTGTGAGAGTTCAGAAAGACAGCTGTGACTAACCCAAGGTAATTGAGATGTCATCGTGGAGGAGTGCAGAATCATACCGGAAAACTTCCAGGTAAGAGTCCAGCATTCAAACCACAAGACCAAACTAGCTCACAAAAGAAGAGTTGGCTTTTCTACCCTGCTTTTCTCACCCATTTAAGGGGACTCAAAGTGGCTGACAAACCTTCTGTTCTCTCCCCACAACAGACATCCTGTGAGATCAGTGGGGCTGTGAGAGCTCAGAAGGAGAGCTGTGACTAGCCCAAGGTCACCCAGCTGCCTTCATGGAGGAGTGCGGAATCTAACCCGGTGACTTCAAGACATGAGTCCAGCACTCTGACCACAGGACCAAACTGGCTCACAGTGCTGTGGCTGGCTTTGTCTAGCTAGGAAGCAGTCATGCTGCAGAGAGAATACAGCACATTATCACTTCCTAGGGGGAATGTCCAGCCGCCATCTGGAGGTGGCCAAAAGCTGGAATAAAATCAGCAAGAATCTAATTTTGTTCTCAGGCAAATGTGTACGAGACGCCCGTCTAGCCTGAAGGAGAATGTGACAGAGAAGTGTTTGTTGACATGCTATTCTTGGGTTCTGGGTGCTCACATAGCAAACTAGCGTATGCTGCTCATTACAAGAAACGTGCAGTCAGAGCCTCCTAGTTATTCATCAAACATCCTCAACCTACCACCTTTGCATTCATCAGCAACAATTTGCACAGAGCAGCCGGAGCAGCAACAACAGCGAGTGGGAGATGTCCTCCATGAATTGGGTCTGGGGGAGGAGGAAAAGGAGAATTCCTGATCGACATGGTAGAGCTTTAAAGTAATGTCAATCAGGTGAGAAAGGTGAGAAAGGATAGTCTAAGCATTGGAAAACAAGCCAGTTGTGATCAGTGGGCTGGTGTGTTGGAGGGCCAGGCAGCTAGAAGAGGAAAGGATGTTATGTGTTTTTGCCTGTTTGTCCAAAAAGCCCAGCTAATGTTTAGGAAACACACTGCAAGTCTACAGTGGGATGCAATCCCCACCACCACCACCATATGAAGAGAGACCCCTTGATGAGGACAGATGCACCTCATAGCCCAACCTGAATTCAAAAGTGTGTGAAGAAGGAAGGAGGCAGGGTCTTCACCAGAGAGGATAGCATCCCTTCCCACGCAGGGACTGTTGCTGTTTTATCTGCTTTCACAGTGATTTTATGGCGAATTGCCCTGAGACCTTCAGAGGCCCGGTGTATCAATGGCTGCTAGATGGCTGCTGCTTCCGGACTGGAGAGGCAGGCAGGAGGCCACATGCAGGGAGTGGAAAGAAGGTGAAGGTTTTGCCTTTGTCTTCTGCTTGAGATGCCCAGAAGCCATGGGTGGGCCACTGTGTGAAAACAGGATGCTGGGCCAGATGGGCTGTGGCCTGGTCCAGAAGGGTTCCTTTTAATTCATGGAGGACAGATGTATTTGTGGATACTAATATGGATTCCTAGGTACCACCTCCAGATTGAAAGGACAGGCTGGATGCCTCTAAAGGCCATTTGCAAGGAACTGAGATCAAGTGAAGGTTTTGCCTCTTCTGCTTGAGATGCCTAGAAGCAATTGGTGGGCCACAGTGTGAGACAGGATACTGGGCTTTGGCCTGATCCAGCAAGGCTCCTCTTATGTTCCTATGTGGTAGATGATGAATGGATGGATGGATGGATGGATGGATGGATGGATGGATGGATGGATGGATGGATGGATGGATGGATGGAACTGTCTGTCCGTCTGTCCGTCCATCCGTCCGTCCGTCCGTCCATCCTGCCTATCTATCTAGCTGCTCACAGGGTGACCCATTCAGTAGCTGGTTTTGAGTGGCTGTTTGAAAGACTGATTTTCTTGGATCAAACTTCCCCTGTAGCTTAGGCATCAAATATTTATAACTTTGCCAGCTTGGGTTCATATTGTTGTCCTGCTGGCTTCATCTGTCCCCATTATATAGTGTCTGCACTGTAAATCTTCTCATTTCTCAAGTGTTTTCAATGTATTGGTATAGATGTGATGCCATTTGCAGGGGTTGGTGCAAAGTGACAAGATCTTCCTTCCTTTAACATCTTTTTTATCCAAACAAAGTTGCTACTCCAGAATTGTTGTTTATCTCTCAACCCCACATTTCTTTTGCGTTACTGTGATCATGACTTAGGCTGTAGTCACATAAGGTTTAATCCAGCTTCAGTCTACTTTCAGAGCGAGAGAACACATCAGCAAAGTGACCAGTAATTTTGTTTCCACATCATCTATCCCAAAGGAGAATTTTCTGAGTTATTTAACACAAAGAAAACAGCTTGTCACTTTGCTGACATATTCTCTCGCTTTGAAAGTGGACTGACGCTGGATTAAATCTTGGCTGCATTCACACCTAAGGTTTAATCCAGCTTCAGTCCACCTTCAGAGTGTGAGAAGAGATCAACAAAGTGACCAGTAATTTCCTTTCCAAATTATCTATCCCAAAGGTGAATTTTCTGATTTATTTAACACTGAAAGAAAATAGCTTCTCACTTGGCTGATGTGGACTGAATGTGGACTGAAGCTACATTAAACCTTAAGTGTGACCACAGGCTTATCTTCTGTAGACCTTCCTTCGAAGAGGAGAGGAGTTAGACTGCCAGTCGTGGCTGTGTGCCCCATGTCGAGAGGTCTGAGAATATTGGCTTTTAGGCACTGGCACCACAGTTATTCAAAATGGAGGGTTGCAGTTCCGTCTGGCTATGTTATGTTATTTACAAAGCCAGCAAGCGATCCCCAAAAACTGATGCTACCAGCTGTAGCTTGCATTTGCAACAAATCTTAAAAATTGGCAAAACTGTTAGCCTTAGTTTGGAAACAAAAACTGACAGGAAGATGTAGCATTCAAGGCAGATGGAAGATAACAGGCTGCCTCACCATCTCTTCCTCCCTCTCTTGAGATGGCATCCTTTCCAGTGCAAGAGATCAAATCCTGCAAATAATTAATGAGGCTTTTCTCATCAAAATTGCTCCCCTGAAAATAGTTACACCTGTCAATAACTAAAGCACCACACTTGCTAATAAAAGAGGGAGAGAGAGAGAGAAAAAATCAACACCTTTAGGAGATAAAAGGACACATTTTGCAAGACAAATTAGGGCTTCGGCAAAACACTTGGGCAGGGAGTTGGGGTGAGTGGGGTCAGGTGAGGAGAGATGGATATTGATGCTTCTCACATGGGATAGAAATTCTAGGGTGTACGCCCATCGATCAATAACCAAGGAGAGCAAAAGACATTGGCGATCACCAGTGTCTTTTGCTCTTCTTGGTTATTGATTGATGGGAGTACGCCCTAGAATTTCCGGAGCAAAGACTAAAATGAAATGTAATGGGTAAACCCGAATTTAATAAATAACTCCTTAAAAAGTAAACAGGGGAAATGACATCTGTTCAGGACAGAACTGTTAGCTATTTCTGACACAGGAACATGAAATATTCATGGTTGGTTCGAACTAGGTGTTTTTAATGACATGGAGAGTTGAACTCTCTAATTATGAAGCCTCATAACATTACAATCTGAGACACTCATATCTGTTTAAATTCTCATTTACATCATTCCTGCTTTTCTTTGGCTCAGAGCTCAATCTGTTGAAAATAAAATAAAAATAAAATAAAACGCCAATCATTCTTGTTAATCAGAAATGCCAAGATCCACAGGCAGGAATTTAGGGCATACTATTTGGACATGTTGTGTTTTTTTCTTAACTAACCTGCCTACCTTAACTGTCAAAATGCAGGAAACTTGGAAAAGGTGTTTTCAATAAACAAACGAACAACTGTGCTTGTGAGTCATTAGTAGAGCCACTTATGGGAGGCAGAGGAGCTGCTAGTCACTAATATCATCAGTTACTTGGATATGCTGGGATGTGAAGGCAGTGGATATTATCAGTCACTACCAACAGTGAAGACAGAAGTAACTTTACTGGGATTAACATGGGGTCAATTGTTAAAGAGCAGCTCCCTGCAGGAGCAGAGGCGGAAACAACCATCTAGAAGATCTTAAAACAACTTTTTGAGGTCAGCTGGGTGAGCTCCAATGAAGAAACTCTGTTGCATCAGATACAGTATCTGTGACTTTAAAAATAATATTTTATTATTTAAAATATTCATAGCCCGGCCCATATCCTATGATCGCTCCCCCTTTTTCCACGCACAGTCAAAGATCCGGATCTTCAAGATCCAGATCTTTGAGATGGGGTCCTCCTGGAGATCCGGATCTTGAAGATGCCTGAAGACCTCATTGTGGACACTTTTAATCAGGTCCATGTGAAATCCATATTTAAGGGCCTGAAGGACCTATTAAATCCAGATTTCCCTTGCCTTCATGAGGACAGGGCCTTGTAGATGGGGCCTTCAATGGGGTCCAGGTGAGGACAGGGCCTTCCCAATTGATATCAATCAGGTGCCAGTCAGGTTCCTAATGGGGTCTTAGAAGGGTTCTAAGCCCAAGTGGAAAAAAACCAATATACAAACAAAACATTAAATACATATCCTGTTAAAACATTATTAAACAGTGTTAATTAGTTTTTAAAAGTTAAAGTTAAGATAGTGTTTGAGTAAGTGCCCAAAGGCTTTAGTAAAGAGCCAGGACTTGACTTGGCAATAACTCCTAGCATACCCTTTCCTAAAATACCTTTCTTCATTGGAAGGTCCATGTTTCAGACCAGTGTGTCTAGACCAGCCAGGCCCACAGGTTCATATGGAAAGATAGTGTTTGTACCAGTGCCATCTACACATCTTCACCGAGCCCTTGCCCTGGCTTCGAAACATGCATAGGCTTTGAGGCTGAGTGCTAGGAACGAAAGTGCATAAACATGAACTTGAAATGTGCACTACAAAAACATGGGGTTACCAAGCAAAATAAAGTGGCCACTTTCTTTGAAGACTCCAGCATAATATATCCCTGTGAAGGTACTATGGCACTAAGACGGATTTGAGTAGAAACAGCTTAGACACTGGACACATGTAGGATTTCATGGGCAGATTCAACGATTCCTGGATGAGTCAAGGGCAAAGACCTCTGAAGATGGATGCCACAGCTATATCCTAAAGGTTAGGTTCTCAGAAGAAGAAAACTGGAACAGGGCAGAACAGCCCCAAAACTGCAACAAATGGGCTTAGACACCACCTGCTATCTTAGGACTGTAAGTTTATTTCAAAAAACCTCACCTTTGTGTAGGTGTACGTGTGTGAACATAACTTCAACTCTGTCTCTCACCCTTCTGTTACCATCATCTCTCCACCTCCATTTCTATCTCCATCTATCTCCACCTCCATTTCTGTCTCCATATCTCCATTTCTATCTCCATCTCCATCTATCTCCATTTCTGTCTCCATTTCCATCTCAACATCTTCTCTTCCTGTGGGAGTGTGCAAAAGTGCAAGCAGATGGGAATTATCTGTTACATTTCTACTTTCTATGGTCAGAGGAGATGGAGAAAGGAAACTTCATTAGGAATGTGCGCAAATATTCGTAGGCATTCAAAATTTGATCGAATGTGCTGAATGTCAATGTTTGAATTTCAGAAATTCAATGTCCTGAAATTCAAATTTAAACATTCAAATCAAATTTTGAATTTTGGGTCTATTCATTTGAATTTTGTGGACAGCTGTGTGGTTACAGGTTAGTACACGATGCGTACTTGAAGATCTGCACCTTTTCCGCATCCGTACGGAAGCGAATGGACCCAGGGAAGATGTGTACAGGCATCTGTGCATGTTGTTGACATTCGTAAGTGCAAATTCAAAACAAAAATTTGAACAAATAGGTTTGAATTTGCTTAATTCAAATCAAATTTTGTTAAATTTGAATTTAAATAATTCAAATTGAATTTTTGAGTACTCGAATCGACTTCAATAGAATGTAAAAAAGAAGAGTTGGCTTTTCTACCCCACTTTTCTCACCCATTTAAGGGGACTCAAAGCAGCTGACAAACCTTCTTCTCCAAACAACAGAAACCTTATGAGGTAGGTGGGGCTGTGAGAGCTCAGAAGAGAGCTGTGACTAGCCCAAGGTCACCCAGTTGGCTTCATGGGGGAGGGTGGAATTTAACGCGGTATTCCCAGATAAGAGTCCAGCTCCCTAACCACTAGACCAAATTACTGCACTTCCCTAAACCTCATTTTTAAGTCACAGAACATTTTCAATTGATTCTCCATTTTTTAAGTGGGCCGCGGTAACAATATTTATCTGTACATTATTTTCCTTGGAGACATGGCTACATGTACAGTATTATACTGCTGTCACCAGAGACATCATTTTGTAGAGCTGATCTTGGGTGGTGTGTTCCCCTTCCAAGTTCTTTATCTAATGTCATGCTGTGGCTGGAGGACATTTATTTCCCAATAGTTCTGAAAAACTGGGGCAGACCACTATTATTCTACCAATGGGTATGAAAAATAAAAATGAATGTCTTTCATCCTATAAAACATGGGAGGCATTTCCTCTTATCTGCATTAACAGTCTGCTCTGACATTATTTTGCAGAAGAACTTACAAATCCACATAATTTATAGCAGGAGTATTCTCATAAATGCACCAGGTTCCCATATTGCCATCTACTATTTTGAGGTTTTCATCCCAAATACAAATTCCCTGGTATATAGGAGTTGGAAAAAGGCATCATACTGAAAAACTGAAATACTGAACAAGGGCATGCAGCTAAAATCACTCATTTTATATCAAGCACACAGAACCATCTACTCCATTCTAACTGATACAACATATTCTACAGTAGTTCCAGGAAAAAAGAAAATAGCAAGCAGTGTTTAAAATGGAGGGAAAGCATGAAAACCAGTGGATCAAATGGAAAAACAAAAACAAAATAAAGCACTATTAGCATTAAAAATGTCTTAATTTGATGATGCTCGCCTCAGACCTCACCATTAAGATATGGATGGCATTTTGGAAATCCATCCATCCATCCATCCATCCATCCATCCATCCATCCATCCATCCATCCATCCATCCATCCATCCATCCATGCGTTTACCCACTAAAGGTGTGCAGGAACTTTTTTGTGTGTTTGGTTCGGTTTGATTTCAAACAGTTTTTGAACAGCAGGGTGTTTAGTTTGATCTGAACACCTCTGAACACTTTAAAACCATGACTGAATAGAGTGTGTCCACTAGGTTTGTTAGAATGCCCCTTTGTTTAGTCTGAATTCGAACAGGCAAGGTGTTCAGCTCAAACACCCCTGCTCAGTTTGAACCAAATGGAATCTGAACTATTTCAGTACATCTCTATTATCCTCCGACATCTGTGGATTAAGGATGTGCACAAATGCATTTTTTGCATTCAAATTCGAGTCAATTCAAATATTTGAATATTTGATTCGATTTGAAATTCAAAAATCCAAATTTTTGAAAATCCGATTCGAATCCGGATTATCCGAATCCGTATTTCAAAAATCCGATTTGAATCAAATGATATGAATGTCGGGAACATTTGTATCCGACTTTTGAATTCGCGTGCATCCCGTTTTCATCCCGTATTATAAGTGCAAACAGACCCGATACTCGGATGCGATATAAACGGATCTGTTCAGTCAAATTATTCAAAAATTCAAAATCTGATCAAATTTGGAAATTTGGATTTTTGAAAATCTGATTCAAATTCGAATATCAATATTGGTTGAATTCAAATCGGAGTTTTGAATTTCTGAATATCTGCACACATCCCTACCCTGGATGAGTGCACTGGTGAATTTCTTTTGCAAAGAAAGTTTATAAAAGCAACTATCAATCTATTGGATAGGTTGGATACATGGTCTACTCACTTAATAGACTGATGTTGCAAAGTATCCGGATCGGTGGCATTGACTGTTAATACGACACTGCCAACTGGGATGTTCTCTTGTTTGGTGACAACCATTGGATTTGGGTGGAAGACAGGACCTTCATTGACGTCCAGAACAGTAATCTGGACAGTGGCGGTGGAACTGGTGTCATAAGCGATGTCTGGAACCAACGGATCTTCGTTTTCTACTTTGATCAGAAGCGTGTGGAATGCTGATATCTCATAGTCCAAAGGCTGAAAGACACAACCATGCAGAGAATTTAAAAATCTATGCCTGGAGACTCGTGTATCATGACCTCTCAGACCTAGAAGCTAACCTTACCGTGAAGAGGACATTTACCAGTTTGCTCTGACTCTCTCTTTTTAATTAACAACAATGATAAATCCAATGTAAAATCCGTCTCACCTTGACCACAAACAGCATGCCTTCGTTGTTCTGTGGATTTGTGCGTATCTCAAAGCTCTGTCCCTGGTTGCCATTGATGATGGTGTAAACTGCTCTCCATGCTCCCGTGGATGGGTCGTCCCGATCTTCAACCGTTAAATTGAGGATCACGCCTGTGCTCCCTTCCTTCACCGTAGCTTGAAACTCAAAATTGATAAAAGAAAGCAATAAGGCTTGTGATCATCAAAGAAATGACTGCCGTCAGCACAAGAAATTTGTTTAAGGTGCTATTAATTATTTACTGCATCTAAAGCATGTAGGGGAGCAAGGCTTAAATGAAACTGGTTATTTTTATTTATTTATTTATTTTTTTGCACGCCATAAATAATGCATTCACAAAGCATGAAGAGTCTGAGCCTGCCTTACCACTTCTCTGCTCCTGTTCTGGAAAGATTATGCATTAATTTTAAAAAAAGAAAATAAAAAAAAACGAGGGGAAAAAAGCTTTGAAAACTTCCCAGGAAAAAGAAGAAGAAGAATCTTTTGTTAACTTCCATTAACGTAAAGGGATTTGACATACAATATCGAAAAGGCGCTACAGAATACAACACTTAGAGGGGGGAAATGCATTCCGATTGCATCGTGCCTTAAAAACAGGGAGCATCGAAATTGGCCTGTAATCATTTCAGCTATTTTCCCTCACTCCTTGAACCACAGTATGCCATTGTACTTTCTGGTCTGTAAATGAAAGTAACTGAAGATTCTCAGGTTATCAAGGCAGCTTCTGGACTTCTTCCCTTATTTTACAAAGCTGGAGGTATCTTTATGCCAGGCAGCACTCTAACCATTTCTCATAAGAACTGTGGAACCTAAGAGGATCCCTGCTGGATCAGGCCACGTCCTATCTAGTCCAGCATCCCATTTCACACATTTGGAGAGCAATTGCTTCTGGGAATCTCCTTCACCTCAACTACGTGCAAATGGCCCTGAGAGGCACCCTGCCTGTCTCTCCATGTCTGGCATCCATACCAGTAGCCACTGATAGACCTGTCCTCCATGAATTAAGAGGAACCCTTCTGGATCAGGCCATGGCCCACCTAGGCCCTAATCCTGTCTCACGCAGCAGCCCCCAATTGCTTCTGGGCATTCTCAAGCTAAGTACAACCTCCATTAGCTTTAATCAACATGAGCAATTGCCAAGGACATGGGGGTGGCAGCTCAGCAAAATGCCACAATCCAAGGAGACCACAAGCACACCTTCTGCTCCATAGCACTCCCGTCCGTTCTAGGAAGGAAATCAGCCCCTTTGCTTTCAGGACGTCATGTGCCCACAGGACTGCTGTCTTTGGGACATTTGATCATAAATCACTGCACTAAAAGCAATTTGAGCTTGACATCCCATTTACATCACGCAAGTTGGAAAAGTTGTTAGACTGGGACAGGTTTAGCTAGCAGTCAAACCTCCAGTGACTTTTACATATGATTAGATAGTGCATTAATTGATTTTGTTCATCTTTAATATCTACACATCCCTGAAGCACCACAATCAATTGAGGACAAACTAGATGAGACCAGATGTGTATTTAAGCTCTTGCCATCAGCATCCATCTAAAAACCGTCATTTAGAAGCACAGTACCTTGGGTCAAATCCCAGTCGGCTTAAACTGGGTCAGTGAATTTCTACTTGCTCACATGTCATCTAAGATATTCCATCTGGCAAGTTTTGCTTCCTGAGGAAGATTTATTTATCTCATTGCAAGCAGGAATTTCAAGCTTCAAGGTGCATTCTCCACTCAAACCTAACGTGGATTTAATTTTCGTGTCCAGAATTTGCATTTGGACCGTGTACACTGTGCGAGGAACATGTACAGAGAAGTTGTGACTGCCCAGTTTGGGATTTCAGGGCTCTGCTTTATATCCCTGCCTTCCTCTCTATCAGAACCATGTGTTGATCTGCTGGGCATCAGAAGGCTATTTGTGGAGAAGGAAGCAAGGGTTCCAGGTGAAGTTTTGCCCCAAATCTTGCCGTTCAAACCTGCAGGCTATTGTATCTAGACTTGTGCCAAAATTGTCACACTATTTACTTGTTTCTTCTATAGACCGTAGTCACAGGGAGTGGCGGCAGTTCAGTGGTAGAGCAAGCTGCCTCGAAAGCAGATGGTTGTTTGATCGATCCACAGCCCTCCCTAGGAGTAGGTAATGACAAACACTTGTGTATATCTGCCAAGAAAACTGCATAGAGGGGCCCATGGAGGGGCCCATGCAGCCCTCAAGGAGTCGGCCACAACTCTGTGTCATCCAACAACAGCAACAATATATGATCATGCCTCTGCTTATAAAGTGAGGCACCCACAGGTGTGTTTTCACGTGCCACATTTCCACCTGTGGCGGCCAGGGGCACCTGGGGTAAGTGAGCCACCTTACTGAAGCGTGTGGTAGGTGGCTGCCCTTGGTGAAAACATCTTGTAGACTGTGGCTGTGGCCACACCTAAGGTTTAATCCAGCTTCTGTCCACCTTCAGAGCAAAGAGAACAACACATCAGCAAAGTGACCAGTAATTTTCTTTCCGCATTATCTATCGCAAAGGTGAATTTTCTGAGTTATTTTAACATTGGAAGAAAACCGCTTGTCACTCTACTGATGTATTTCTCTCACTCTGAAAGTGGACTGAAGCTGGATTGAAACTTAGGTGTGAACACAGCCTGTGTGCCTCTGCACTTCAAAATGGCTATGAAGAGGTGCCTGTTGATGTGACGGTCAAGGGCTTTTTTTTTTTTTGCCAAGGAACACGGCCTTAGGTCTTCCACCTCCACCTGCAGACACAGCCTGTACCCCCAAAGGATGGCCTTTGCAATCATTTGTGAACATCTAGAGCTGTAGCATTTCACCAGAAATGCTAGAGATGGAGCCGAGGCTTTCCTAAAGTGCAACCTAAATTAAAGATCTCCACTCATGTGACAGAAGACCAAACCTGGGCTGGACTGATGAGTGCTGAGTCCAATGAGAGCTGGAGGTGGGAATAACCAAATTAAAACTTCAAGTCATTTTGCATTCATCTGGGGCCGTGTCTTCACGGCAACCTTATCTCAGATTCAAAAAGTTTTCAATCCTCGGGGTCCGCACTGCAGTTTGGCTTAACACACTTTCTCCGTGTTAAACCACCCCAAAGTGTGGTGAATCTCAATCCTGATTTCAACAGGTCTCACTCCGGATCATGTGCTTGAAATGTTTTACATTTTTTACTGTGGGGACCCTACCGTGTTAAGGGATGAGAATCCATGTTTAGGGTTTCCCTCCCCCAATAGTTTGCTTCCAAAGATAGTGATTTCATTGAAAAAATCCACCCTCAAAATAGCCACTATAAAAATCCAGTCCTCGAAGCTACACTGTAGCGATCTAGCTAGTTCACACCTTAATAACAATGTTTCAGTTTTGTGCAATTCTAGCTCTTTGAAAGTTCTGACCTTTAAAAAAGGGAAAGGAAAGGAAAGCCCTGGAGGTTCTGTTTTAAAGGCTGTGGCTGTGAAAGGGGTTTGAGTTGTTGCTGCTGCTGTGTGCCCTGGGAAATGGGGAGAGGAGGGGAAAGAATTGCTGCCGGTGCCTGTTTTTCATCCATCCAGGCAAGCGGCAGCCACCCAGCCAGGCTCCGTGAAGGGGTCTGTTATGGGTGGCACATCCATGCCAGGAGGAAGAGGGCAGGACAGCCCTGCAAAGTGGCTTTTAAAAATGTAGCCACTTGAGTCCCCCCTTGAGTCACGTACGCCACGTACGATCCTCAGAATCCGGATCAAACGTGATTAAGTTAAAAGTAATGGGAACAGGCAAATTCGCATTTGCTTCCGGTTCTATTATTTCGGTTTAGGGAAAGCGAAATAAGCTTGCTGTGGGGATTCCCCCTGGGAGTCATTTGGTATACCCAATTGCCGTATTTGTTTCCCGTCCTTGGGATCACAAATGGCAAAAACTGTCATGAGCCACAAAAACCATTTCACTCCCAGAAGAGGATGTGGGTGAGCACCAAAAATTGCCATCTCTTCTGGTTTTTGGGTTTTTTTTTTTTTTTTTTGCTAGCCTTGAGTTAAATTAGGCTCCAAGAAGAGTAGCATTTATTTAAAACTGGATCATAGGATGTTCAGTCAAAAAAGGACGGAGCAGAGTTAAGCAATGTCAAGAAACATCAGAGGAGTTTGCTTAAATTGCTTAAATATTACATTGAATTAGCATAATGAAGTGGGCTTAGATTAATATGCTGCCACCACAAATCTGCATAGAGGTATTTGCAAAAGCAAATTGTCTTTGTGCCATTGGTTTGACAGTTGGAACCTCTTGTACATCAAGTCAGCTAGCTTCCTAAATATCATTCCTCGCTTTCATTTGACTCCATGCGTGCTTATTTTTAATTTTTTTAAAAAACAAGCTCAAAAGTGTCCTAGGGGTGGCAGAAACATGTGGATGGTGGTGTTTCTCTGGCCCTTGCATTAAAGGTCAGAGAATAATTTTTTTGGAGATGCAATTTCTGGCCTTTAATGTAGATGGAGTCATTAGCATGCAGATGGTACCGCTAGAGAAGTGCCAAGCTGGTTCAGTTAGTTGACGGTTTGCAGTAAACAGGGATGTTTGCATGTGAACGGAACCAACCTGTTGATGGAAAAACCCAGTTCAAATCAAATGAAGGAGAGTTGTGATGACCCAAACAAATCCTAGCAAACCAAGGGTACTTCTCTATGGTTCTCTTGGGATGTGGCCACACTTAAGGTTTAATCCAGCTTCAGTCCAACTTTGGAGTGAGAGAACACATCAGCAAAGTGAGAAGCTGTTTTCTTTCAGGGTTAAATAACTCAGAAAATTCATCTTTTGGATAGATAGATAGATAGATAGATAGATAGATAGATAGATAGATAGATAGATAGATAGATAGATAGATAGATAGATAGATAGATAGATAGATAGATAGATAGATAGATAGATAGATAGATAGATAGATAATGTGGACAGAAAATTACTGGACACTTTGCTGATGTGTCCTCTCACTCTCACTCTCAAGGTGGACTGAAGCTGGAATAAACTTTAGGTGTGACCACAGGCCAGGTTTGTGTGTGAACTGAACCACTATATTGTTTTTAAAAAGCAGTTCAGATCAAACCCAAACCAAGAGTAGTTTGTTCCATTTGATCTGGACCACTGAATTTCAGTTCACATCCTTAGACCCCATATCTAAGTTCCCCAGCTTGCTCTAGTGGTTAGAGAGCTGGACTCTGATCTGGGAATACTGGGCTTGATTCCACACTCCTCCAAGAAGCCAGCTGGGCGACCTTGGGCTAGTCACAGCCGAGCTCTCACAGCCCCACTAACCTCACAGGGTGTTCTGTTGTGGGGAAAAGAACAGAAAGCTTTGTCAGCCACATTGAGTCCCCTTAAATGGATGAGAAAAGCAGGGTAGAAGAGCCAACACCCTCCTCCTCCTCCTCCTCCTCCTCCTTCTTCTTTTCCCTACTGTACATGGGTGCAGGCTTCATTATGGCACACACCTTCCTGCTGCCTGTCTTTGAAGTGAACCTGGAGAACTTATCAAAGTAAACCTGGAACTGCAAACTCCCGAGTGTATCGACATTTTTAGGTTTTGCTTCCCTTCCCACCACAGGCGGTAAGAACTTTCTGCAGGATAGCCACGTGCAGGTCTATTGATCAAGTTATGGTACAAACAATAGTGCTGATGTCATTGCATTACCGTTCCTTTTGCGTTGCAGCTTATTCAGTGCTTGTGTTCACCTGCAATCCAATCAATACACATTTCATTATAGCTACCTTCTTCCCCTGTGGCAAAGAATATCAAAAGTGGACAAAGGTGTGAATGTGAGAAAGCTTGCAGGCATGGGGGGACAGTGCCTTAGCAAGGAAGCAAGCACCTTGAAAGCAGAGGGTCATGAATCTGATCCCAGAAAATTCCCCAGAAGGTCCTCTGCAACCTTCCCAATTCCTATTCAATCTTGATCCTTGATCTGCTTTGCTCAAAGATGGAGTCTTCTCAGCTCCTTGGCCAGATTGGCTGTAGCTCAAGGGTAGAGCAAAATGCCTGGAAAGCAAAGGGCTGCCAGTTCAATCCCCAGACAGTCAAAGGAAGTAGGTAATGGCAAACCATTCCTGTATATCTGCCAATAAAACTGCATACAGATGTCCATGGAGTCTGGGAGTGGCTGCAGCTCAATGGTAGAGAAAACTGCCTGGAAAGCAGAGAGCTGCCAGTTCAATCCACAGCCTCTCCCTGGAAGTTAGCTATAGCAAACCACTTTGGTATCCCTGCTAAGAAAACTGCATAGAGATGCCCATGGAATCTGGGAATGTCTGTAGTTCTGCGGTAGAGCAATCTGCCTCAACAGCAGTGCGTCACTGGTTTGATCCCTGGCCTCTCCCCAGAAGTAGTCAATGGCAAACCACTTCTGTATCCCTGGCAAGAAAACTGCATAGAGACACCCATGGAATCTGGGAATGTCTGTAGCTCTGTGGTACAGCAATCTGTCTGGAAAGCGGGGAGTCACCAGTTTGATCCCTGGCCTCTCTCCAGAAGTAGGCAATGGCAAACCACTTTTGTATCTCTGTAAAGAAAGGTGCCCATGCAGTCAACCATGAGATTGCCACAATTCAGTGGTACCCACCAATAACAAAAAGCTTAAAAGAAAGACATCCAACCAAAATCCCCCTCGTCCTCCTCTAGGTCCTTGGCCATAGTCAAGAGAATGGGTTACCTTCTCCAATGAGGGCATCCATCCCAATGTGTCTATCAGAACAGACACCCGGGATGCCATTGTGAAAAGTCATGTTTAATTGTGTATTTCTGCACATTCCCTGTGATGCTGAACACTCCCTTTCTTTTATCTTGTTTTACATGATGTGATACCAGCTGTGCAATTGCGCCAGAAAATGGGCTTTGCATCAATCCTAGTATCATACTGTGGAGTAAATGAAATTTGTCTGTGGGGAAGGAAGAGATAGAGGGGTTAATGGACTGCGCTCTTCTCTGCCCACAGCAAAACCCGACTGGGAAAAATTCCCTGAAAGTCTCAAGATGTGCTTGCTTCTCATGCTCTTTAGGAAACAATGCAAATAATAAATAACAAACAGCCTGGGAGAGTGTGTCCTGAGAACAAGACAGGGACATCTGCCTCTACAAAAGCAACCACGGCTTTGCAGGATTACAGGCCAGGACTGGCTCTCGGCTTCAAGGTCCTTTCCAGAGTGCATTTATTTGTTTTTATGAGAGGGGCATTGGAGGGCTTGCTTTTATTTGCCACCTTTTATAGCTCACTTCTGTGATTTTTGCAAGAGCAGCAATTCTGCAAGGAAACAGCAAGCAAGGTAGGAGCCCGGGATGCCCTGAGATTGCCTCCTGTCATTTGATGGTGAGAGGAGATCACAGGACCTAAACAAGATCTTGCAATTTCCTCCCTCCATCTGGAGGCATCCTTGGTCAATTCTGATATCCAGGCTGATAATTAAAATCTTGATCGGTTGATGTTCCAGGGGCACCCAGGGGGAAAAAAGAGCAGCACCTCAGGTGGGAACGTCACCCAATTCCCAAGTGTCCCTATGGTTTCCACTTGGACCACGGTTACACCTTCAAATTAAACCTTCTTCAGTCCATCTCCAGGTCTGCCTGCTCACACCTTTTCATTTCTACCCATTTTATCTGTGGACTTTACATTAAGGAAAGTCCAAACAGAAGTTGGAAAGTCCACAGATAAAATGGACAGAGATTAAAAAGTGTGGTCAATCAGACCTGAAGGTAGTAGGGATATGTGTGGATTTTTTTTTTTTTTGTGTGTGTGTGTGTGTGGGTGGGTTTGATTTGTATTGAATTGAATGCCAGAATGTGGTAGGATTCAAAATCAATACACATATTCAGTACAAATCACATACAAATCCTCTATGTATCGCATATGAATCCCCTACATATCCGATACGTATCCCCTATGTATCCACTCTGAATGCATCAAATCTGCCCTGAATACACTTCAGTTCAACCCTGAATCCATTGCAGATGTGACTGGCGCAGCCGCTTTCCTAACTCCCCAGGTTCACGGATTTAGTGAAGCTTTGTAGTTTGGTCTAGTGGTTAGGGAGCCGGACTCTTATTTGGGAATACTGCATTCGATTCCGCCCTCCCCCATGAAGCCATCTGGATGACCTTGGGCTAGTCACAGCTCTCACAGCCCCACCTTCTCCTCACAGGGTGTTCTGTTGTAGGGAGAAGAATGGAAAAGCTTGGTCAGCTGCTTTGAGTCCCCTTAAATGGGTGAGAAAAGCAGGGTAGAAAAGCCAACTCTTTTTCTTCCTTTATGAAGTCAGCTGGGTGGCCTTGGGCTAGTCACAGCTCTCTTCTGGGCTCTCACCGCCCCACCTACCTCACAGGGTGTCTGTTGTGGGGAGAATAGAAAAGCTTTGTCAGCCACTTTGAGTCCCCTTAAATGGGTGAGAAAAGCGGGGTAGAAAAGCCAACTCTTCTTCCTTCATGAAGCCAGCTGGGTGACCTTGGGCTAGTCACAGCTCTCTCCTGAGCTCTCACAACCCCACCTACCTCACAGGGTGTTCTGTTGTGGGGAGGAGAGCAGAAAGCTTTGTCATCCACTTTGAGTTCCCTTAAATGGGTGAGAAAAGCGGGGTAGAAAAGCCAAGTCTTCTTCTTCTTCTTTGCACGAATGTTCTGAAGCATCTGATTCGAATTCAAATGTCCACCTTTGAATGTGCCAACATTTGATTAAGCCTGAATCTCCAGATTCGTACAAATTCATATTAGTTCATGCATATGTCTAATGTTCTGAATATGCGTGCACATCCCTAGAAGACAGACTCAAGGAAGTTTAAAGTGAAGGTGTGACCATGGCCTTGCTTTCTCCAGTCTATGGGTTCTCAAATGAACATCTGGCCAGGAGTTTTTCTAATAGTAATAGCCCTTGATGACATCCTCGGCTCTATGACTCAGGGCGTAACTGGCCCACTTTCATTTTGACGTGCTTAAGATGATGGTAAACAACGCTAGGATGTCATCCAAGGTGTAATGGCTGCCCTGGAGTTGACAGAAGATGGAACCTGGGCCAGATGCAGACACCTGCTGTCCCAGGTAGCTTTTTGCAGAATGAGATTTCCCACTCTGTGGCTACTAATTTTGGAGGGCTTGGCATGGGGGCACCTTTGTTGTTCCATGATGACCCTTACTGTGGCTTTCTCAGGCCAGGGTGGGATACACAACAGGCCTCATGTAGGATGGGTTGCTCATGGCCGGGGCGAGGGCTATCTACACTCAGACAGGCCCCCACATCCTAAGCTCTAGCACAGGCCTCTGGAGGCCAGGAATTCAGGTTCCTGGCCTTCACAGTTGCCATGAGGACCCATTTCAGGGGTGCGCTGACTTCCAGGACAACCTCTCTGGATGTCAGGCATTTCTTAGCTAAGGCTGACCTAAAATCTGAAGCTTTTCACCTAAACCAGGCTAATTTTGCCTTGTCTCATCGTGTTTATCTGGCAGTTCTCCATCACTCTGGCATCCAACTATTCTGGGCTAGCAAAGAACTAAAAATCCTCTCTCTGCTCTCTTTGATCTTCACAGGATTTGGAGAGGTCAAGTGCCTTTCATTAACTGAAGGAGTTGTGAAGACTCCACTCAGAAGCAAAAGCTTTCTTGCTTGCTTTCTTCCTTTCTGTTGTTGATTCAAACATTTTAAGGTCCGTACTCCTACATCCAAGTATGAAAAGGTCTTTGACATCCACAGATGCCACATTTGTACTGAGCGCAAAGCAAATGCTTCCCCACTATTTTCCCCCCTTTTTAAAGAAGTCTCATGGGGTATTTTTTCTTTTTTTAAAAAAATCATTTTTTTCTCAGAGTAGTGATTGGCTATTATGGACCGAGGGCTCCTTTAATCTTTTGAGCTGTTGCAAAGTTGACATACTTGGTTGATCTATTGACACTTATGTTCTAATATAAATAAGGGCATGGAGAAACAGTCTGTTTTCCATTAGGAAGGATTTCAGGTGTGTCACGGTGTGCAGTCAAACACGTTTCCCAGAGACCAAAAAAAATCATCAGCAATTCCACTGCCCATAAATCTTCACAACAGAGGTTGTGTCGCCACATGCATGGTGTGAAAATGGAATGGGTTTTATCAAAGTGTTAGCCTGCATCCTTAAAAGTGGCTTAAAAGCATTTCAGGACTTTTTTTGCAGTTGCTGGTAGACTGGGCCGCAAAGCATTTTTTGGGCTCCTTCCCACACCCTGGTGGGATAAGTGAAGCTCCTCCTAATATGCTCTATCTACACAGGATAAACTGTAGACCGCACAAGGACACCCAGAACGACATCTTGATCCAGTCTGGTGGTAGACCTCTTTTTCAAGTTCTAATGGCACAATACGGCGTGGTATTCCTCATCAATGCCTTCTTCCATAGCTACCTGCCTTTGCCCCAAGATCTGCAGGGGAGGCCTTCCTGCTTGTACCACTACGCTCAGTAGCAAAAGGGATGGGCACCCACAATAGAGCCTTTTCAGTGGTGGCTCCCAGATGGTGTAATAGTCTCTCTCCTGAGGTGCGTCAGGCACCTTCACTCTTTGCATTCAGGAGAGCTGTGAAGATGCACTGTCCTTTGGCTAAACAAGGAAATGGCTTTTCCTCCCCTCATTTCAGGCACTGTAATACAATTTTTAATGTTGTAATCTGCCCGGAGACCTTTGGGGTATAGGGCAGGATACAAATTCAAATAAATAAATAAATAAAATAAAAATAAATCATCTGTCCACACACCTCCATGGTCTAGTATACCACAGGGGACCCATTTTTGTGGCATAGCAAGGTTCACACTTGAAATGGGTCTCCCAAGAGCTCCAAAGGCCATGAAAAAATGGACCATTTGGGAAGCATTCCACACCAACTCTGAAACTGGTGCGAGCTTTGGAGCCAGCGTGGGAAGGTGTGGAACAGGCTTACCTTGTTCCTTGCCAGGAGCAATCAATAGCAGCTTGGGACAGGTGGCTTAGCCAGAGATACATGGCAAGGATATTGCGAGGCAAATGTTAGTTCGTCTTGCAAGAGTCCCCATGCAAAGCCCTAATTTGGGCTACGTGAGGGACAAAAATCCTCTAAATTGAAACAAAATAACCCCCCTTTATAACTGTTCTCGCCCTGAATTATGGGGCAAGAACAGGTTATAAAGGGGGCATGGGGACACTACCGGTTAGGATCGCAGAATTAGGGGGCAGGGCTTCGCTGTCCCCACCGCTAATGCTGCAATTGCAATCCCGCCTTACCTGGGTGATTAATCGCCCAGGTAAGGGCTTGATTTACCCCAAACAATCTCACCTGACAGCTGCCTTGCACAGCTGAGCAACTGTCAGGCAGGTATAGGAGCTGTTAAGAGCAGGGAAGATTTTTAAAACTGATGTGAAAGCTGTTTAAAACAGACGCAGTTAAAATCTTTCCTGCTCTTGTCAGCCCCTATACCTGCCTGGCAGTTGCTCAGCTGTGCAGGGCAGCTGTCAAGCAGTTGTTTGGGGTAAATCAAGCCCTTACCTGGGCAATTAAGTGCCCAGGTAAGGGTAGTGGAGAAAACCGCAGCATCCCGATGTAGGGATTTGCTGCAGTTTTTATGGGGACAGGCAGGTTCACCTTCAACCCGCCCTGTCCTCCATTGCCATAGGGACTCCTTAATGTGAATCTTAATTCACATTGAGGCTCTCCTGAATCCACCACGGGGCATTGCCATCCCCCATGGGGATTTGCCCTAAGTGTGAATAAGATCTCCTCCCATCCATATTCCAGCTCCCGTTCTCTTGGGAGGTTCATTCTCTGTTGTTTTTTAAAACATGCATTAGTTTTGGAATGGACCCAATTTCAGGCACTATGGGGACAATCTGGCTTTTAAAAGAAAGCTGGAGTTTCCCTGCAACAGTGCAAAAGAAGACACCAGGCAGACACAACTTGCCCCAGCCAGATTTAATGAGTCCCTTGAATCTTGGGTGTCCTGCCTTGTTACTCATGTGGAAATTACTTGTGTATTTGTAAATTAGGGATGCAAGATAGAGGTTTCTTTTTTGGGTAGGGGTGAAGGTTGTGGGAAACGGATTTTTTTGTGCAGATATGATTTTCTGCAATTTTGTTTTCATCTGCATAGGGAAGCCCATGAGTAGAACACCAGAAGTATGCACGTCTAAGAATATTCCCGGCAACTTTCCCCACCCTCATCAACATACTACATATCAGAGAACCCATGTGCCCAACCAAGGAATATCTTCCATATAAACTGGCCCCACTTCTTCCTCTTTCCCAGGGATTTCTGAGACTCGTGTCCGCAGATCAGAGATGGCTCCATTGTGGGCAGATGGGGAAGACGCCCCCAACCACCACAGAAAAAGGCACCCTCCGTGTCTCCGTTTTTGTCATGGAGACACCGTTTCCTATGAGCAGGCTGTGAAATTGTGCCCTGCAAATGAGATGTGAACAAATGTTTTCCCGTGTTTGATTAGTATCGAATCGATTTAAAGAAATGGATGTGGTAGGATTCAAATTTGATACAAATATTCAATACAAATCCGATTCGAATCCCTATGTATCCCCAACTCCGCTCTCAATCCACTTTGAATCCATTCTGAATCTGCTTTGAATCCCCTCCAGATCCACCGGAGATATGACTGGGGCAACTGCCTTCCCACCCACCCCGGTTCACAAATGCAATGAAGCTCAATATGAAGGGTAATGAAGCATTTGGTGTGCATTTGAATGTCACTCTTCAAATGTTCCAACATTTGATTTGAATTCAAATGTCCAAATTTGGATTAATTCATACAAATTTCAAATGTGATACCTGCAGCCACCATGGATGAAGCAGATGCCTTCTGCAGGGGTCTCAGGCTGTCTTTAGTATTGGGTGAAGGCACATCCTGAATCCCAGTTCTGGCATCAGCTAAGATTTTCTGCTATGGTCACACCTAAGGTTTAATCCAGCTTCAGTCCTCCTCCAGAGTGAGAGAACAGACCAGCAAAGTGACGAGCTGTTTTCTTTCAGTGTTAAATAACTTTGGAAATTCACCTTTGGGATAGATAACATGGAAAGAAAATTATCGGTCACTTTGCCGACTTGTTCTCTCCCTCTGAAGGTGGATTGAAGCGGAGGCCTATTTGCACGAGGGCCAATGTGAAGGACGCCCTGCGATAGGTCACTAGCTCCACAGGGTCGGCGGTTCTGTTCAGAACCGCCCCAGCCCAGCCCAGGGCACCCACATGTGTTCCGGGCGTAGAGCATGAAAACGTGCTTTACACCCCGCCCAGGGCATTCGCGATTGTTCCCGGATATTCTGCAGCTGTTAGGAAGGGAGCGCTTTCACACGCTCCCTTCTTGACAGCTCCGGGTCCCTGATTGGCTAGTTCTGATTGGCTAGCTGTAGATAGCCAATCAGAGCAGCTGGTGTGCACAGCTGCACAGCGCTGCTGGCCCAGCTCACCATTTGGGGACCCAGCGAGCATGAGGTAAGTGCCTCGTGTTGTATCCCCATGTAGGTCTGCGCCCAGGGTGGGGCTACATGGGGACGCTCGTGCAAGGCACTTACCTCATGCTCGCCAGCATCCAAAATGGCCCCGGGCCCGCAGTGAAGGTCCTGGAACGCTTTGGTTTGCAACCTTTTGCCGACATCCTATTTATACCGATGTAGGTCTGATGAACCCAGCCGTGTCCCTAATCCTTCCGAGCGAGGCTCGTGTTGGGGTAATTAGCCTCCTGATTATTCTGAGTGGCTAGGGGAGGGTCAGAGGTCAGCCAGCATCGCGGAGCATATTTAATTCAATCAATTTAGCTAGTGAGGCAGTTCAAGAAATGTATTCCATTGCTACCGCTGTCAAATTTAAGCAATCTGCTCAGGATTCCTGAGCTGCGCTGGATGAGCATTTTAGCTTAATTTCTAATTTAATATTCAGCTGGGGTATCCTGATTACTTTCACTCAGGAGCTCAAGGACGTGGGTGTGTGTGGGGGACAATGAGGGGGGGGGGGAGTGGTTTTACATGTATGAGGCAGAAATTAATTGAAAAAAAAATAAAAGAGAAATGAATCTGAAGGATTAAATGGTCTTTTTATGCTCCACAGCGATGAAATTCTAGGAAGGAGATTTCTGAGCGATGAGGTGCACACACCCAGCCACGTTTCCCCCTTTGTCCATGTGGCTGGTAGAGGTCTTGATGACATGGACGTCAATGGATCTACCCACTGGCTTCTCTCCCTGCCCGGCCTGTAGACAAGGTGTGGGCTGGAGATGAAAAGTAATGCAGAGTGCAAGTGCTCTATTTTTGGAGCAATCACTGGCCTCTGCTTCTGCCTTATGTGCAGGCCTTGGCTAGGTGCGACAAGCCAGACACATCTCTTTTAACTGGAGGCAAGTACATGCTAAGCTTCGAGCCCCAAATAATATCATTTGCTAGGGAAGGAGGAGGAGAAGGCGGAGGGAAGGGAGGGAAGGGAACAAGAGGCATGGGGAGGAGGAGGAGGAGGAGGAGGAGGAGGAAGAATTGGCTTTTCTACCCTGCTTTTCTCACCCACTAAAGGGGACTCAAAGCAGCTGACAGACCTTCTGTTCTTCTCCCCACAACAGAACACCATGTGAGGTAGGTGGGACTGCGAAAGCTCAGAAGAGAGCTGTGACTAGCCCAAGGTCACCCAGCTGGCTTCATGGGGGAGGGCAGAATCGAATCCAGTATTCCCAAATAAGAGTCTGACTCCCTAATCACTAGACCAAACTGGCTCAGAAGTATTTCTTGTTCAGGAAGAGGAAAGAGAAGAAAAGGAAGAGGAGGAGGAAGAAGAAGAGTTGGCTTTTATATCCTGCTAAGGAGACAAAAACAGCTGACAAACCTTCTGTTCTTCTTCCCCCAACAGACAGACACCTTGTAAGGTAGGAAGGGCTGTGAGAGCTCAGAAAGGGAGCTGTGACTAGCCCAAGGTTACCCAGCTGGCTTCCTCTAAGGAGTGCGGACCTAGACAGGGAGACTGCCAGTTAGGAGTCCAACACTCTAACCAAAAGGCCGAGAGGAAGAAAGGGGAAGGGGAGAAGGCCGCCCCTTAACTTTAAATCCAATGCACTTTAAGGTGTAGCCACTTTTACTCCTTTGCATCTCCCCCAACAGTGTTTCGGTCATGTTCTGATAAAGTTGAAGCTAGACAGGTGTGAGACTAGGAGGTAAGGGAACATGGTCACCAGGGGCACTTCATGTCCTTGTGGCTGTGACATCACCTCTGCCAGTCTTGGGCAGTTAACACTCTTGAGCTACCAAGGTAAGTTCTAAACGTGATATTGAGATCAGGAGGATCTGAGAGACTAACCAGCTCACAGGGCCTTCTTGGGTGACACTCCACAAAGAAAGCTTCCACTCATCCCTGCTAAGAAGGACTTCTCCACTGAGTTTCCATCCAACAGGCAGAAAGATGTCACAAATGCAGTTCTTTGATGTTGCCTTCCTTGGGAGCTTGTAAGCTACCTGTTCTTGCTTAGTCAAAATGGATACCATGCAGTACTTTTCTCCTTCCATTTGACAAACTCTTTGTCTGCCCTTCTGCCATAGAAAAACGGCTGAGTATGAATGGGTCCGATCAAGAAGCAGCTTTGACAACAGTAGTAATTTGCAATTATTTCGTGCCAAATGCACACTCAAAGGCTAGGCTCCGTGCTCAGCAGAAATCAATCCAAACAGCTATATTCAGCACGTCTGTGTTTGCTGTTCCTTCTGTGAGGATGAAACGTATTGCCAGGAAAGATTGCATCGGAGCAATTTGTTTGCCGCACCTTGGACACATCCCCACGCAAGCGGTTTGGTGTGGGAGTGGCTAGCTTTTGACCTGGTGCAGGACTGAAACTGAATCTTGCTTTTCCCCATGCCATTACCGCTGACATGGGCTGTATACAAATACAGCCGTCCCCATGAAAACCACGCTAAACCCCAGCACTGGGAAACAGTACCACCTCCTCTCTGCCCCCTCGCTCCTGATTGGGAGCCGGTTTGACATCACCCCCACCCCTGTGCTGACCGCTGCAAATGCTGCATTCCCCCCCCCCCACTTAGCGGCACAGAAAAGCCAGGACTGAACGGTAATAATAATAATTTTTTTAAAATCCAGCTGTTTGAGCAAAGCCGCTATGAGGTTTGGCAGCAGTTGAGCAGTTTTGCGCACCTCTGTTTCACTGCAAGAACACCCGGGAGCCACGAGAACACCTGGCAAGAGGAAAAGGGAGAAAAATCAAGCCATTATCACGCTCACCTTGGCGATTGGGAAACAGGGGTGGAATACTTGTCATGGAAAAGGGAGAAAAATCAAGCCATTACCTTGCCTGCCTTGGCGATCGGGGAAGGGGGGGTGGAATACTTGTATAAAAGAGTCTCGTGGGTCAGTGAAGGCCATTTGACCCCCTCATCATTTGGGCTTTAACACCATTTATCACCTCCAGTCCCAACATACATTAAGCTAAAATGATATGGGGGCAAAAAGCATTATTGTCTAATACTCTTCTTCATTATGGAACCACTCTGATTTTATCTACACCATATCCTGACTGGATGCAGGAACGTGAGCTGCCACAGAAACCACCAAGTCTTGGGCAAATGGGCAAATTCTGGTTATCTTGCTCCAGTGCCCAGAATGAGGTTGCAGGTGGGACTCCAGTCGCAAAGGGGATATTGTGTTTTTACTTGCTGTGGACGACTGGAACTGTAGTCAGATGTTCTCTGCTGCTCAGATTCCTGCAGGGGATTCTGGCCATGATTTCAGTCATTGAGTTGTCTCCTTCCCCACATAACCCAATGGCTCAGTCTAGCAGAATTAGGCTAGCCTGAATCAGCTCCAGCAGTGGAAACGGCCATACTATCCTGGAACAAGCCTTCCACTCTTGTTTCTGGGCACATTTTCTGAATGTGATAAGCCTGAGATCTTTGGAGCCAACCTCTTGATTCTCCATCCAATAGCTAGGAATTAAAGTTCCTTCTCTTGGAGCCCTAGAGGGAACCATTTCAGTGCCACAGTTTTGTGCCCCACTGAAGCGGGTCCCCTATTAATCCGGAATAGGGAGGTGTGCAGCCTTCTGAACACCTCCCTGTTCCATTCTAGAGGCCTCTAAACTGGTTTAAGACCCGCTAAAACAAGTCTACTGGTACCTTTTTGGCCACCTATGCTTTTTCCATTATGGATGGAGCAGCCCATGCAGGTGGGCAAGAAGAGAAGGTTTAGAACAGAACTAGGCTTCATTCTATCCTATTCCAGAGATAATGCGGAAATGGCTATATATTCACATGGGAGTGAAGAGTCACCTCCCATGGTGGGGGCAACCCGAATAAAGTATATCACCCTTTACCACTGAGTTGTTCCCATAGCACCTTGGAGAGGTTTGGGGCCAAATGGAAGCAGACATATTTGTCCACATTGCCTTCTGGCTGATTGGAACTTGCCCCAAAGACCCATGTGGACTCTTGCTCTGTGCCACCAAATCCAACTCTTTCTACAGCTTCTAGTTCATGCAAAAGATTTCTTTAAAAAAAAAAAAATACTGAAGCATCCCATTGCATGACATTAGATTTAATGTGCTCTGCATTCTGGTGTGATCTACAGCGTGTGAAGCCTTGATCCTGTCTGGTATTCCTTTGAGCTCCCCTTATATCTATCCTATGTTAAGAATCTGATCTCGTCCAGCCGTCTTTTTTGAAAACCAGCCCGTTCCTTTGGCACTCCTCTCCGTCTCTCCTCGCCCGGCTCTGTTCCTCTTTGTAACATCTTCTTAAGTGAAACTTTGTGAATTCATATGTACAGGCATTTGCATGCCTTTATCTATTTCTGTGCAAAAGAAGGAGCTTCAGAAGTTTGGAACTGCATTAATGCCCATCCTTACGCTTTGGTAACAGGAAAAGAATTAAATCTGAATTTAATGGTAGGTGCAGAAGCAAAAAATCTGTTTGTTACAGAGAAGGAAGGAAGGGAGGGAGGAAAGGAGAAGGGTTTTTTTCCCCCCATTTCCCATCCTTAGATGTAAAATAATTTTGATTGCAATAAATTTAAATATGATGCCTGAACCGCTTTCTAGAACACATAAGAAATCAAAACCTTTAAAAAGTGGGCAGCACAGAGCAAAATGGGAAGCTATAAAGTTCAGGATGCCAGAGGCCAATTTGCACTGTGGCCCGTAGTTTATAATTAGGCAACATCTGGGCAAGTGCATCTGCACTTGCAGGCGGCTCTTACATCTGCCTTCCCAGATGTTGCCTAATCGTAAGCTAGTGGTGGTGCACAAAATTGTGCACCACACGCAAGCTAACATTAACCAAATCCTTACCTGAGGTGTTCAGCGGCAACCATCGTACCTCTTCTGCTGCGACGGGGGCCATCGGAGATACTGCCCACGGATGTTGGCGGCTCAGATGGCCCCTGATGCAACCGTGACCATGCTTGCACAAAGTATCAGAGACGCCGTAGCAACAGCGCTGACGCGTGCACCGTCGTGCAAGATGCCAGATTAAAGATGGTGGCACCCTGCAGAGGGAGCAAGCGTGAGCACTAGTCATTATTAGTCTATAGTGCACTTTTCCCCTCCATGGGAAGGGAAGTGTGAAATCACCCCTGGTTCCTAAGGGCAGGAAGGCTGCACTTTGAGTTATGCATTAGCTTAGGGCTTGAATCTATGCTCCCTTTATCATGCCTGTAAGTTTTAATTCAGAGATGGCTCACAAGTTCACAATCCAGTAAGTTTGGTGGGACTGATTTTCACGTGTGCTTGCACAGAATAACAACAATTTGTTCACTTCCTGAGTTTTATACTGCCCTATATCATGAAAACATATACACAATATTTTGCCTGGCACATTTCTAGAGGAAGGCTGTTCCTCAAACGGGGCCATCACTGAGAAGGTCTTTCCATGGAGACATGGAGCTGCTGTCTCTCTTACAAATGAAGAGGAGGGAGTGACAAGGAAGAATTCCACTCCTGATCTTAACTGACAAGAAGACAGGACATTCTACATGAAAGAAGGAGAGGTGATCCTTCAGGTATTTAAGGTCCAAGCTGTTTTAGGGCTTCATATATTTATGACAGTACTTTGAATTAGGCCTGATAGCAAATCGACAACCAGTTCAAATCTTTCAAAACTTTTGGGATGCATCTCAGGTCATAAATACTGTAAATGCTGGCATCCTACTTGCTCAATCCTGTACCAGTTGCAGCTTCCAGACAGTCTTTAAGGGCAGCCCCACATGAAGCACATGTTCAGTTTGAACCAGTTGAACACGTAGTGGATTTGCACATTTCTACCTGCTGGTGCCTCAACCGTCCTACACTGACCCCATGGTAATGCAGCCCTTGAGGGACTTTGCCATCTGTCCCGCTAGTCACAATGATCACCAGACATTGCCAAACTCTATGTGGGATGACATGGTCAATTGGCCAGTCAATCCGATCTATCTATCCATCAGTCTTGAGTAAAGCAGTTTAGTCTTGTGGTTAGAGCGCCAGACTCATATCTTATAGTCACTGCACTCCTTCACTGACCCAGCTGGGTGACCTTGGGCAAGTCACAGCTCTCTTTCTACCTCACAGGGTGTCTGTGGCAGGGAGAAGAACAGATGGTTTGTCAGCCGCTTTGAGTCCCTTTAAATGGATGAGAAAAGCAGCGTAGAAAAGCCAACTCTTCTTCTTCTTCTTCTTCTTCTTCTTCTTCTTCTTCTTCTTCTTCTTCTTCTTTCATTATATCTTTATATATGGTGACCTTCTGTCTCTTGGAAAGTGTTGCGTCACCCTAACCCTGGCATATTCCTAGACCATCTATGCTTAAGCTGACCTAGCACGCACCGTATTTTGAAATCTTATTTTCTTACTCTCTCTATTGGATTGATGTTATGAAGTGTGATTGATTGACTGCACTACCTTTTTCATAATACGAGATGCATTCCAGGTGATTGCAGAGCATCATAATTAAACAGCACCACCATGTTCTTTAAAAAATAACTATCCGTGCTTCCCCCCAGCCCCAGCAACCCCCCCCCCCAGGCTTTAATGAATGAACCGAGGTGGGATTTTCTTTCTGTTCAGATGCCTTTTGTAGTTGTCAGCTATTTTTCATGTCTGAGGTCTGTGTGTTTATGTACCCATTTTCCCTTTTCATCATTTAAAAACTAATAAACCAAAATAAAATTTAAAGGGGGTGGGAAATGCTCTCTCATTCATCACGATAGGGGAGAATATGGTACTTCATCCCCTCCAAATTAATAACCTTGGCACAATTTAGATCCCATCTTTTCAAGGCTTTTTAGTAAAAGGAAAGTGCCAAGCAACTTCGCGCTAGGGATCATCCATCTCGCTAAATCTCCAGCCACTTGTAAATGACAGGACGAGTCACACTGGATTGCTTCTATACCTTTACTTGTAAAAGCAAACAGCACACAATCAAGTAATCATCCTTTTACCTTGGCCTCATATCGGCAATTAATCAAAGTGTACGCACAGCCTATCTATAAACAGGGAGATGGGGAAATGGAGCAAGAGAAAAGGCAAGAAAGAAACTTGTACCAATATCTGCTTTACCTTCAGCAGGAGGTGGTGGTGGGAGGGAAAAAGTTTGTTTGTTTGTTTGTGTATTTGTAGCCTGCCCTTCACCTACTGATCCAGGTTATGGTCATGGGACTGAGGATTTCAGGTGTAATACTTTATGCTGTCCCTTGCAGGTAAGAAGAGGTATTGCTCTCTGGATATGGAGGACTGTTGGGACAGGACATTAACCTTGTAGGTCTTAGGGTTCATTTCCACTGGCCCTTTGGTCCGAGCTGAATCCAGTTCGAGAGTCCAACATCCCAACACTTTGATGGGATTCCCCATTTCTGTGGACTATGACCGCATTCCCAAAGGCAATAAAATCTGGACTGGATTTGGACTCGGCATTGAGAGATCCCATTACATTCCCCAGTTGTCCAAATCCAGGAAGGGTCGTCCCCAGGCCAGTTCTTTCCCCCCGGATTTTCTGCAGAACCCCCTGCAGAAATCTGGGTAGGTGGGGGGAGAGACCCACATTAATGAGGACTTTTTCCTATCCAGTCCAGATTTTAGGCGAGCCAAGCGAAGGAGGAGAGTTGCGGCTGCAGTGAGCAACTGAGCGGAGGTGGGTGGGTGTGGAGAGGACATCAGAGGTGACATCGGACAAGGGCTGTGGGGAGGGGAGGCTGCAGGCAGCTGAGGATCGGAGGAGGAGGAGGCTGGTAGGGGTGGTGGTAGCAGCGGCTCCTGTCCAAAAACTGCCACGCTGCGCCATCTGATGGTCTGCTTTTGCGCCCTTGTGGGAGCCGTTTGGGAACAGCCTGATGCGCGCTTGGTGCTGTTCCCAGCCTCCACTTCAAATCCACAGAAGAACCTGGACCAGAGTAATCCAGATTCGCTGTAGGTGGGAACGTGACCTATATGTCCCATAATCCGGGGAACCCTTTTTCAGATTTTAGCACGACTCACTGCAGAATCCTGTTAAAATCTGAATATTTATAAATGGGAATATGCCATGTCTATCTCCTCCACCTCCACCCACCATTTACCTCCCCCGCCCCTTTCCTCCGCCTGTCACCCTCTTGCGCCATTCTCCCACTGCCCCTTTCCTCCATCTGTTGAAGAACGGTGGGGAAAGCAAGCAGTGGAATGATGACAAAAGACAGAGGAACAGGGTGGGGTGGGGGAGGGGGGCAAAATGGCACCCCAATGCAGTTGGGATGGCTGCAAAAAGCCCTTGGCGCTGGTAAAAAATATCCAGGTTAAAACCCGGTCTTTTTTTACTAATCAAAACGTAGCTTTAATATTTTCACTGAACTCTTTAGGCATTATTACTCTGCAGAGAGACATGTAATGTTGCTATCTGAGCAGAATAAATGCTGTTTCCTACCGTCTTCCTCCCTCCCTTCTTTTCCCCTTCCTCCCTTCCTTCATTTTTCTTTCCTCCCTCCCTCCCTTCTTTTTTCTTCCGTCTGTCCGTCTGTCTGTCCATCTGTTTACCCCTCCCTTTTCTTTCTTGGTCCATTCAGCCACATATTGAGGCCTCCACTCTGTGTGTCCAACGCACTCTCCGCTTCTGCTACGCCATAGTGCTGCTACAAAACTTATCATTTGGCAGCAATCTAATAAGGGGCACCCTAAATATGAATGATTACAAAACACACATGTGGCTGGCCTGTCATTACGGGAGTCAGGGGCCACTGACTCACTATGCATGCTTGATTTGTGCACTTCCAGTGACAGGCATGGCTGGCCAGGAAAACAACACAAAAAAGGGTTATTATTAATACCGGCTAGATGGAGGCACTTGAAAGAGGCGCATTCTAATCTATTCCTTACAGCTCTGCTAATGCGCCGAATTGGTTGCCTGCAATTAGCCACTTGAGCATGTGCTGAATGGAGGAAAGAAAATAAGATTCACTGGCTTGCATAGGGATAAATGCATCCCACACCCAGAGCAAATCTCTGCTTGACATAAGCTTTTTGGCTCTTTTAACAGTCAGCAGATAAGAAGAAATTTAGCCAAGGTGGTTCTTTTCAATGAGCCGGGGGGGGGGGGGGGAGATTCTTTTTGAATTGCAGCATTTCAGTCCATCCAGGTCTGGGGGAGACTGCAGGGTGAAATAGAGCAGGTAAGGGCTGAATGTATAGGTAGGGGGATTCGGAGGTGCTCCAAGGGGCAATGCGTGTGGTCAGTCCCATGATGTTCTCAGTACTATATTGGGAATGCCATTCCAATACAGGCCGGATACAGGCCTGATTTAGGAAGCCAAAGACCCAATATATTGCTATTAGTTAGTGAAAACTAACAAAGATGCTGGGTTTCTTGCAATAGCAATACTTACTGTGGTGTTCATTGGCAGTTTTCACAGTAAGAGACAGGGCTACCAGAAGCAAGTAAAATATGTAGAAGGGAAAGGAAGGGAAGGGAAGGGAAGGGAAGGGAAAGGGAAAAGGAAATGAAGGGAAAATGGAAAGGAAAAGAAAAGGAAGGGAAAAGGAAGGGATGGGATGGGATGGGAAATGGAAAAGAAAAGGAAGGGGAAAGGGAAAGGAAAGGGGAATGGGAAAAGGAAGGGAAGAGAAAAGGAGAGAAGAGAAAGGAAGGGGAAGAAGAAGGGGAAAGCAATAGGAAAAGAATGAGGTGGCCACTTAGTTAACTTCTGGTAGATCTCTGATTGCAGATGTTGTGTTTACCAAAGATGGAGTTAATCCAGGGTCCCCCTTGCATTTGGTGGAGGCAGGAAGAGGCAAACCCAGAATCTTGCTTACATCCTGCGTTGCCTCTTCCATCCTGTGGCAGTCGCTACTCAAAGCAAATTCCTCGTGTGCTTGTAAACTGCAGTTTTAATGAGAAATCCAGTAAAATTCTGCATCAAATTAGAAAACCTGACAGATCTTCATGATCACATTTGATTTATGTAAGCCATCTCTTTCCTCCATCCATTTCCCCCCCCCCTCCCAACATTCCCTCCCTCAGTTTCTGTCCTTTGCCTTCGTCAGTCTTCTCGCTGCTCCATTTGGGGACATGTGATATCTAAGCGTGTTTACAGTTTCTTGGGAATGTGTGATCCCAGTATTTATTGAGATGCACACCCAAATAAATGTATACTGAATGGCAGTCTAAAATGATCTATGACTCGATCAAGCTTTTCAAACTGCCTATTTGGCTTCTACGCCTGCTGGACAAGCCACAATCATGTCTGGCAAATCAGTGACAATTACAAAATAATTATGGTATTTTGACTCTATGCAGATGTGTCCTGAATGTAGGGAAATGAAGCCCCCTGGAGGCAGACATGTGGAAGTTCTTCTGCCCAGGATGCCCGGATGCCCGTATAAGAGACCCCTTGGTCTGAAATGTTTGACAAAACAGACCTATTTCTCTCACTTGCTTGCACAATACCAAACCAAGGGAGTCAAATTTCTTGCTATGGCCAGTCCCCCTTAAAGACGATGCATCGCATGAAGCCAGTAAAGAAAATTGTCCCCTAAGACAAATGATGAAGCATGTTATGGCAACAAAAGAGCAATTCTGAACATTAGAACATAATTAAAATAAAAGCACTGCTGGAGGAAGAATCCCTTATGAAGGGCACATTAGTATTTATGTTTACTGCCTACTGATTATACGGTTATACCCACTAAGTGTTTTTAACACGTTCGCTTCACCATGGCTACTATCAATATCTCTTAGCAGGTACTTGGAATCCATTAGGGGAGATACAATTTTCACTCTAGATAATCCTCTTCGATTGACTGTTACGAGTTTACTTAGAATGTCAACTGGCCATCTAACCCCAGATGGCGGTTCCTCTCTCTGTGTAGCCAGGGTGGGACCCTGAAAGAGAAGTTGGCCTAAAATAGCTATGACTTTCTGGAGTGCCTGATGTGGTTCCTCCTCCTCCTTTCGAAGAAAACACAGGACAATATATTTATATTTTTTTCCAGCACCGTGCAGGGGTAATGATTTTCCACTGCTGTGTTCACTGGTTAAATAACACAGTGAGAAGTTGCATTCTATCTTTTTTGTTTGTATGTTTGCTTTAAAGGAAACATTTTCAACTTTTTCCTCCCTTCTCTAGTGGCACATATACTCCTGTTTACTTATATCATTCCATTTCATTGCTGATTTCAGCATGGGTAACGGGTGTGACCCTGAACTCATGGCCTGGCCTGAGACCAGATATAAAAGCCAGGGTAATTCATTTTTACAGGATCAAAAGTTTCATTAAAAAATAAATAAATAAGCTTTAACATAAGAACATAAGAGGAGCTCTGCTGGATCAGGCCACAGATCTAGCCCAGCACCTTGACTCACATGGTGGTCCAGCCATTGCTTCTAGGCATCTCAAGCAGAAGACAAAGACAACATTTTCACCTGCTTCTGACTCCCTGCCAATGACCAAGGGCATCCTGCCCGTCTCTTTAACCTGCTAGTAGTACCTGGGCTTCCATTCTAGGAGTCAGAGTTTATTCTGAAGATCAGCACAGACTTCAAAGATGCTTCAGAGCTATTTTGCACAGACTTCGAAGTGAGTTTGAAGTGACTTCAAAATCACTTTGAAGTGACTTCAAAATGACTTCGGAGCCGCTTTGACGATTGCATCCCCTGTCCCCCCAAACACCTGGGGTGACAAGCAGACCCCTTGTGGGTACATCTGGATTTCCAAATGGGTGCTCCAGTATTTCCATGGCAGGGAGGCTAGCACCCATTGCTATTGGGTGCTAGACCACCCATGGAAACACATTGGGTACTTCCTTTAATCCAGATCTACTAGATCCGGATTAAGGGAAGTACCCATTCCCTAGATCTGGATCTTCTTAGATCTGGATTAAAGGAGCGTGGTGGAAAAAGACCCCATGTCAGACCCTGGGTAAGGTCTGCTGTAGATTGCACCAGCATGTGAATGATAGGTCCCTATCATCCAGAATAAGGCCCAGTGCAGGAATGGCCAGTGACTCCTAATCTATTAATCTGGACTGAAGTATGAAGATTTGAGAACTTTGACTTTCAGATGGGTGGGGGCATCTAGTGTGTATTGGTGTGAGAAGAACAAATGCATCTTTTTTTGGTTTTAGAAGCATTAGTTTTTGTGGAAAAGGAAGTCTTTGGCTATGTGCAATAGCAAGCTGCAGACGTTAAATTTGAGTCAGAAAAAGTAATCACATCATTCCTGGGAGCAAATTTAGGGTGATAATGCTGGACATCAATAAAGGAAGAAAAGATCAAAAGTATCATGGGGTCAGCAAGGTAGGAAGGTGTAATTTATCTTTGGCAGTGCCAGTTGATGGTGTGGAGGAGAGAGAAGGAGAAAGAGAAAAGATATAAAGTTGAAAAGATTCTGCAGTCAACTTCACTAATGGAAATAAACTGGACTTTTCAGGATCCAGAGAAGCTTTCAGAAGCTCTTGCACATTTTAAAGTTCCCTGAAAAACTGTTGCATGTGGTAAAGCAAAGTTGGAACCAGCCCTTGTCCTGAGTCTGGTATGATATTACAGCAGTATTCTGGATGGAGGACAGTCCACTGCATGTGGGCAAGTCTGAGGCTTCTGGTATTATTTCATAGAACTCAAAGGCCATTTAACCTGCACACACATGGATGGTTGTTCTAGGCATCATCCATATTCTTTAAAAAGCAGCTTAAAAATGGCTCGGAAACACAAGTGCTCCGATACCAACTCTAATCCATATTCAGGACCAGAGAACGCATTCTGGAATTGAGTTTTACGGCCTTTAATGTATATGAAAGTACTAGCATGTGGACATTATGACCTCTAAATTGCTTTTGAGACCCCCCTATTTTTTACTGTGGGTTTGTGCTAAAGTTACTAGAGATGTAAATGAACTCAAATTCATAGGTTCAGTTCAGTCATTTCAGGCCAGTCAAGAACCAGATCAAACAAGTTCTAGTTCAAACCTCAGACAGTTTGTGAACATTTAAAAAAGAAGTGCAGAATTGCACAAATCTTGCCTAAGAAGGTGCAGAACTGCACTCTTGCAAACACAGATCTTGTCTTTAGAACAAGAACAAGAACAAGGAAGCTGTAGGTGACATGGAGCAGGGAGAAAGGCAGTGGCATGGCATGGCCTTTCTTTAATGCCCATAGCTCCGGCATTGGTCCAGATAGGGCTTGATTTCAGTTTGGTTTGGTTTGGATTGGATTGGATTGGATTGAGCTGGTTGGTTCATTCTGAGCCAGTCAAACATAAGGTAGATTTGTGCATCGCTAAAAGCTACGAAAGGATTCTAGCTAGTGAATCAGTCATAGTTGCAAACAGGCCTTCACGGCTACAACTGCTACTTGAGCCTCAGGTGAACAAGGTGAATCCAAATGTGACTGTAAGCTACACACTGGTCCCACCCACATCATGCTTAATGTGAGCCAGACTATAGGTAAAAATGTTTTGACATTGCAAAGAAGAAGGGGAAGAAGAGGAGGAGGAGGAGGAAGAGATGGCTTTTCTACCCCACTTTTCTCTCCCATTTAAGGGACTCAAGGCAGCTGACAAATCTTCTCCCCATAGCAGACACCCTGTGAGGAAGGTGGGGCTGTGAGAGTTCAGAAAGAGAGCTGTGACTAGCCCAGGTTCACCCAGCTGGCTTTGTGGAGGAGAGCAAACTCAAACCAGGAAACTACCAGATATGAGTCTGACCCTTTAGCCACAAGACCAAACTGACTTACTTTAAATATAATATCAGAAGCACTCTGACACTGTATAAATCCTCCTCCTCTGGTATTTTCAGTTTCATCTTTTGCGCAAGGTTACTCCAATGTCTTTCCCCCTATGGAATGAAATCATCTCTATGGACAGCCATAAATACCTACCTAACTTTGAGGTGAAGATATAGCTAACCTTTCATCTAGCCACCATCTGAGGTGCAAAGCGAAACAAGACAGAACGGAGCCAGAAACTACAACAGACGAGACCATGGATAAATCAGACAGACTTTTCCTGCCAAGAATGGTGTGGATGTAAATCCAGACATCTGTTTAGCCTGCAACTTTCCTGTTATGTTGGATGGAGGATAAGCCCTGAAGATTTATTTTGGCTTATTCTTGTGCTCCAAGTTGTTATGGCTGCGGAGATGACACAGCCCTCTGCTCATCCATCTGGACAAGCATCAGCTGTGATAGCCATTGACTCGCAAGGGTCCTGGGCAGAGATCTGGCCAGACATGAGAGGAGGTCTCTTGACTCAGGGCTCCTTGACTAAATTGGGACCTCCTTGGAGTCACGTTGTGAAGTATCTTCATGTTGTCTCTCTCACTCCTGTTTCTGAAGCACAAGGTGGCAATTGAGATTTGGTCCCATTTTCTTCACTGATAATTTGCAAATCCCTGTCAGTGACTCTCTCTTTAATGCTTGCAATAAAATGATCTTCTCTGCCTCTCCCTCCTCTATCAGAAACACACACTAGATGCAACCGGAGATCAGAGGAATTGCTCTTCACCTTGGAAACAGAGCTAGAAAATCTCCTGCAAGGCGAAGAGGTCATCAGAAACTATAGGTAAGGCTGAACAGACGTGCTGAAGTCCATTTCGCTTTCATTCCACCTATCACACTCCTTAATTCTGTCAGTTACAGCAGACATAGAATGAACTTGGAGAGACTTTCCTTCATCTTTGTAGGAGGAGGGAGAGAAACGGTTTACTTTTTTTGGAAAAAAAACCTAAGGATGTGCACAGATATTCAAAACATTCAAAATCCGATTGAATTTGTTCGAATTTGGACATTCGAATTCGGATGGAATGTCTTCACATTTGGATTTAGACATTCGAATAAATTTCAAATGTTCCAAAACATTTGTTTGAATCATGATATCTGTATGAATATCTGTACGCATTTGCGCTTATAATATGGAACGAAAATGGGACGCATATGGGATAAAATGGGATGCAAACGAAATGCGTACAGATACGTATAACCCATATGAATGTTGTCGACATGCATAACTAACATTCGAATGAATAGATTTGAATGTATTGGATTTGAATCGGTTTTTGTTTCATTCGGATTTTAAAAACTCGAATCGAATTGAATGTTTTGACATTCGATTTGACTCGAATTCGAATGCAAAAAAAAAATTGTGCACATCCCTAAAAAAGGCCCTGCAGATGGTATTAGGGCCTGTCCCCAAGCAATTTAAAGTCTGCTAAAACTCTTCTTTTGCCCCTGAGCGCCCCCATGCCAGGGTTTTTAACGAGCTTCCAGCGCTACAAAAGCACGAAAACCCGCGACAAAATACATGCCCTTTAAAGAAGAGTTCCAGTGCCTTTTCTGGAAGTCGCAGGTTTTCCTCGAAACATTTACCTTGGGGACGCTCCGTGGCAAAAGGGGCGGGGATTGCTGCCTGCACACACAGCCATAAAGCATTCACACATCTCCCAGAAATGCTGCAGCTTCCCTTCCTTTCCTTTGTAAAGGTCAGAACCTTCAAAGAGCCAGAATTGCTCAGAATTGCAACATTGTGAAGTGGGTGATCTGTGAAAGTGTTAAGAGTAAATGAGCGCACGATTGCGCGGCCGATGGCTGCAGCCAAGCCATTTCGAACAGAGAACAGAGTGAAAGTAAGTGCTGAGAGTGAGATCTGGCTATTTTTCCTTTGAACAAGAGAGGGGGCTTGGAGAAGAAGATGCGTGGAAAGAAAACACGCTTCTGTGGGGACGGAAGGTGCATTTTAAACGCATGTTTTACCGAACCTCATGTGGACGCTTATTCCGGAAGTGCAGGGCACTTTTAAAGATCGCTTGAATACAGTGACAGTCGAGGGAGACTAGAGAGGCACACAAGTCTTTTGGGGATTCAGCCTTACTTCACCTGATGCTACGCAGACTTCACACTAACCCTGGGGGGAAGGTACCTCTGAAGAGAGGTCTTCTTCTCTGTCTTGCAAGATGCCTTTGTGGCTGTAATGTAGAGTGTGTATGGTGCAGGAATGGAGAAGCCTTCCTGGAGTGTGTGAAATTGCACTCTTCACTAGGGGATTCCTGAGATGGCAACCACACCCTTTGGTTGGTGGCACGGTCCTTCTGGGATACTTCCTAAGCGGCTACCATTTTCAGGCTCACAATGGTGGCTTCTCCCTCCCGGCTTCCATCCTCAACAAGAACCATCTCTCCTGAGGAAGAGGAGGAGAAGGGACATTTGTGGACTGCTCACACCATTTGGTTCATGGCGGTTGGCCTCTCCCTCCCATCCGCCACCCCACGGCAGAATCCATCTTACCTCAGGGAGCTGAGGAGAACCCAAAAGCTGATGTTCTTTTTGTCCTGTACTTATATAAGATGTTTTATATGTTTATGTATTTAATACATTTAACTGATCATAACCTGCTTGAGACCTCAGGGTGAGATATAAATGCAAACAAATATACAACAACAATAAAAAAGACCCTATGTGAAATTACTGCGCACACATTTCTTTCTCTTTCATCCATCCTTTGGTGCAAAGTGTACATTTCTACAAGTTCATTTTTGCTGTTTTCCTTAAATAAATAAATAAGTAAAGCTTAGCAGAAGTCCACGTTTGAAATTTTAAAGCACCGTTAGTAAAATATACATTTTAAGTGCTTTGGCTCTCCCTAAAATAAGCATCCTGTATTCCTTTTGAATGTTAAATGCATATTACTTTCTGGGCACTTGTCCCACATCTAAATTGCTCTGCAAAACCTGGAGAAATATGCAATCCAACCTGAGAGTTGTGTTTGATCTTCAGGGCAAGTTGGGAGCAGCGGCCCAGATCTGTCCACTGTGAAAGCCGTGCTGAACAGATTCCTCTGTCGGCTCTCGACAGAATATTCTTTCATTTCAGCTAGAAACACAGAGGCTTAGTTTCAGCAGAGGATGGAGATTAAAGGGTTTTGCCACAGGCTTTATGGGAAAAAAAAAGATCAGGTGTGAGGAAAGGTTTTGGAGAAGGCGAAAGAGAAGACATCCTGAAGGTCTTTCAGAAGGACGATGGGCAACCACTGAAGAAGATGGGAGTTGTCCGAAGGTCCAGGAGATCTTCTAGTTCCCAAAGGAGTTGCAGTAAAATCCCATAGGACAACAATGAGGGCAAGTTGCCATTGGTATGCAGACTTTTGAAGGCTAATCTCCAGAAAACACATGAGTGTTTCAGTCAGGGCCAATGTGTGGGGCAAATTTCTTCTCACCTCCATGCTTACATCTTCCACAAATTTGTTGTGCACAATCCTGATAAGGCTATAAACTTCCCCCGTAAGATCATAGGAAGGTGGAGGGAGCTGATTTTTTTTTATCTCATTTCTTTCTATGTTTCCAGCACTGCACAGATGGAGGGAAGAACAGAAAAGCCTTAAGAGGGTAGTCAACATGACTATGGATTTAGTAGGGAAGACATTACCAGCTGCACTGAGACCTGCTTGGATTGCTTTGCCGTGGGTTTGATGCTGACCTTCCAAGCAGAGCCAATGATCTGGCTAGGTTACAAGCTCAGATGAAGTTTCCCATCAGGACCCTTTCGTAGACCTGATTGCAACTCATCAAGAAACAAACAAACTTGAAACCTGGTTGAGCAGATCAGAGCAGGAGCGAAGTCCGTGAATCCTAAGAGAGCCCTTGATGATTGGAAGGAACCAGGGAAAAGAGTTTTCAAATCAAAACATTTTGCCATGGATTGGAGGTAAATATGTGTAAATTAATCCAATAGAACTATCAAACAAATTTCAGGGGGAGAGGAGGGGAGATGGTGCAGAACGCAGAGATTAAAAAAAAACCCAACACAACACAAAGCAAAAAAAGACCTGTTGTTTGTCTCTGCTGATTTCACACATCTGAGAAATCCTTTCTCATCACCGCAATTTCCTTGTGTTTTTACAAGGTTTTGCTGCTTCCTGATTGTAAAAGCAGACACCGTGTCATTTTGCGAGCCACCGAAATGTGCTTATCTGGAGATTACAGAGACAGCGGCATGAATTTGGTGACCTTGCCAGGGAGTGGAACAAAAGCATTTCAGGCAATTCCTATGAGGATGCAGTAAACGTAAAACACCACTATGTGGTATATACAGGTCTAATTACGTGATAACTAGTGTGATGCTGGTAGCAAACAGGCCGGGTTCTCCCCACCCCGCCACATGTCCTTCCTTTGCAATAAGGTGTTCTTGAGAAAAGCATTCAACTGGATAAACCGATATCTAAAGAAATCACATTAATATGCAGACAGTGTAAATCTGGGAGGATAACCTTCCTCAAATCTCACGGCTAACATTTATTATCTGGCTTCTTATAAAAGGGACATATTGCCAGTCAAACCTGTTATTTTTAAGGGAAGAGTATCCATCTAACCTCTTGCGGGGGGAGGGGGGGAGCTCCCTGCACTGATCTAACATTAGGGCTGCAATCACACTTAAGTTTTAATCCAGCTTCAGTCCACTTTCAGGTTGAGAGAACACATCTGCAAAGTGAGCAGTAATTTTCTTTCCACATTATCTATCCCAAAGGTGAATGTTCTAAGTTATTTAACACTGAAAGAAAACATCTTGCCACTGTACTGACGTATTCTCTCACTCCAAAGGTGGACTGAAGCTGGATTGAAACTTAGGTGTGAACACAGCCTAACTCAGAAGATCCACCTTTGAGTTAGATAATGCAGAAAGAAAATGACTGTCCACATTGCTGATGTGTTCTTCCATTCTGAAAGTGGACAGAAGCTGAATTAGAACTTAGAGTAGGTGTGAACACAGCCTAAATGTTGTTACTGTGATGTAGGCCTTGATCAGATGTGGCGAAATAAGGACATGCAAAGTTGGCTTGGTGTAGGCGGGTCATATCTGGTCTTCCTGGGTCACCCGTGTTCCATCTCTGCTTTGGGATTCCAATGGTTTGCTGAACTGTTGGATATAAAAGGCCTCTGTGCACTTCTGAAGACCTTTGCCATGGCAAGATCTCACATAAGAACCCAAGAGGAGCCTTGCTGGATTGGATCCCCTCTCACACACTGGCCCATCAACTGCTTAAACTGGACCACTAGTTGTGGTTCCCAGCTGGGATCAGTTGTGTTTTAACCACAAATGCCCTGGAAGAACACTAAGGCTGCATCCCCAAAAGACTTATTTACTTCTCCACTGTCACTCTACTGTCACTTTACTGAAGTGGACTTTAAAAGTGCCATGCAAATCAGGAATAAGCGTCCGCATGAGGCTCAGGAAAATGCGTGTTTTTAACGCACCTTCCGTCCCCATAGGATCCCTGTTTTCTTCGCGCGCATCTTTTTCTCCCCGCCCCTGCTCTTGTTCATAGGGTGCCAGCGGGAATGGGGAGGGACTGCGCTCGGTGTGGCCACAACCAGGAAGACAATCCCTGACAAGTGCAAAGGAGAAACAGCGATCGGCTCTCTGTTCGTCTCCCAGATCTCCCCCCCCCCCGAAATGGCTTCTCGTGCTGGAAAACATTCACTCTCACCACTTTCCCTGTTTTTGCTTTCAAAAATCCACCCTGTCCAGCACACGATCGCTCATTCACTCATCACTTTCCCTGTTATCGCTTTAAAATCCACCCCTAGCAATAATCCACCCATTTCACACCTCACAGCGATTTAGTTCTGAGCTTTAGAAAGTGAAGCTCTGCTTGTGTTTCTGCTGTGTGTGCAGGCGGCAATCCCCGCCCCTTTTGCCACGGAGCGTCCTCAAGGTAAATGTAGCGAGGAAAACCCGCGACTTACAGAAAGAGCGCTGGAAGAGTTGTTTAAAGTGCATGTATTTTGTCGCGTGATTTCCACGTTTTGTAGCCCTGGAACCTCGTTAAAAACCCTGGCTTGGGGGCGCTCAGAGGCAAAAGGAGAGTCTTGGCAGACTTTTTATTCCTTGGCGACAGGCCCTAAAAGTAGAATATCAGCTCCAGGGAGAACTGTTAGCTACAACTTTCACTTAGCTTCCACCTTAAGTAGAAATGTAATCTACACTTGTCTCGAGTTGAACAAAAGTCACCTAGCTTGTTCTGTCCTTCATCTGCCCTTGCGTCTAATCCATTCCGCTTTAGCTGTGCTCTGAATAACAAAAGCGTGAAGATTGTTCCCATTTTTTTTTATACATACACATATAAAAATAACTTAGCAGCACTGGATTATTCTACTTTATTAGAACAGAACTATTATTAACACTTGTCATTTTATAAATGAAATTCCTGAACTCTGGCAAAGGGGAACAGAGCAAAGTCTGTTGGCTATAGGTGAAACAAACCAAAAGGAAAAGAAACGAAAAATAGTTATTTATTCATTTTTTTTGTCTGACACAACCCAAGCATCATATAGCACAGCTTTCCCACTCTGTATGCAACCACTCCCTTCAGCATATTTTTAAGTGAATTATTATTAAAACAGATTTCTTCCCAAAAGTTTGGAAGAAACCATCAGCAGGACCACTGAAATCTTGTGGATTTTTTAACATTTCTTATCACTCTCATCACCACACAGGAGCAAAGTTTCCATTCAGACAGCGCCTAAAACACAGCATTATCCCAAGGCCATCTTGGAATTGCCAAACGTATCCATGGGACACCCAACACAGCCCTAGGATACTGAGGTGATATTGTGCTCTACTGTTATTCCTAGGAAATCAACTCTCCACCTGAGGCGTTTTCACACACGGGGTTTTCGAACGCGTGCAAGACAGCCTCGAACGCGGCATACGCATTGCCGCAGCGGGGCTAGCGCTCCGACGTGTCCGGAGCTCTCTTGCGTGCGTTCGAGATGTAGAGCACTTTAAAGTGCTCTACATCCGTTCCGGCGCGGACGAAGCGCCCGCAGCCATTCGGGGAGAGAAGCATTCGCTCATGTTTCTCTCTCCCTGACAGCCGTGGGCTCGCCTCCCCCGCCGGCGCTGGCTGACAATCAGCTGATTGCCTGCTTTGCCGGCTGCGGGAGCCTCGGCAGCCGTCTCCCCACCCCTTGCCGGCATTTGCCAGCCAAGGCACTTCAGAATGCTTTGAGCATTCACACACAGGCGCGCCGGAATGCGTTTACACGCGTTCCTGCGCTACTATGTGTGAATGGTCAAAGCGTCCTGAAGTGTCTTAGGCTTCCCGTCCTACACCCGTTCCAAATGGAACGAGTGTAGTGCGAAAACGCCTCTGGGTTTTCCCAGAATAGCGAAATGCTTCATCTTGTCCGGCACACTTTCAGCATAGGCCCTAAAGAAAATGGCGCCTGTGCAGATGTGGGGTCAGAACTGTGCCTCCCAAACGCTGGGTGTGCAAGTGTGGCAGATGGCAACTGCATATCTCCAGATGTTTAACAGCATCAAAATGCCCAGAAGTGTCCGGACAGGTTAGCGTCTGAGCCTTCCCCATGACTGTGCCTTACTGCCCAACAGGGACAGCAGGAGGCAATTGTAGGATGCAAACAACATCCCGTATTTCCACATCTGTCCAGGTGGGACAAATATAGCGCCATTATGATGCTGCCATGTTGGGGTCGCGTCAAATATTGCAGGCTGCCCCATCACAGTCCTGTTTTTTCACTGCACAGAGACAGTGATGCACACATCTGGGGAGTAGATGGCAGCTCAGTTGTCTGGATTAGGGATGTGCACAAATGCTTTTTGGATGTTCTATTTGAATCAAATACCCCAAAATCCAAGTTGATTCGAATCTTTTAAATGTGAATTTAACAAGATTTGATCAGTATTTACCAAATTCGAATCTATTGGTTTGAATTTTTTCCTTGAATCTGTGCATAGAAATGTCAACAAGATTCATATGTGCCCGTGCGCATCTTCCCCACATCCATACACATCCGTATGCATCCCATAGTTATCCCGTATGCAACCCGTTTTCATCCCGTACAGATCCGTATACATGCGGGAAAGATGTGGACCTTCAAATACGCATCATGTACAAACCCATATAAATATGAATGTCCGGATAATCCGAACGAATAGATCCAAAATTTGAAATTCGATTTGAATGTTTACATCCAAATTTCAGGGCATTCTATTCGAGTTAAAATGTCAAACTTTGGCACATTCAATCAGCTTTCGAATACCTTTGAATATTTGTGCACTTCTGTCGTCTAGATTGCGCATCACCAGACTGTGCAAATTCAGGCTGGAAGGAATAATAATTATTGCTTCCTTGTGCTACATTCAGCTGCCGTCTAGAGTCAGCCTTCCGCTCGGGGCAGTTATATTCAAAACTCAGCATTGTGCTGAACAAAACTGGAAAACTTCAGATGGACTGAAATAAGCAAACAAACAATGGATTGCAGATCATCAATGTCTAAAGCCACAGAGTTTGGCTTTGGAGGTCCCTGCAGCGCTAAGCTCTTCAGATGTTTAATCAATACTATTTGATTGGCTTTCCCTCCAATATTGCTGTTTAGGCTGAATCTTGTTGTGTTGCTTTCGTGCGTGCTTTTGTGGCGTCCGTTTTGTGGTATGAATTGTCTTTGTTTCTTCTTCTCTTCAATGTGAAAGACGGTTAACCGTGACAGAAAATACAGTCGCATCGGTCTTTCAACATTCGGTTTCATCAGGTTGGATGACACATGCCCACTCACGGGCTTTTCCAAGAAATTAAAGAACATGCAGATTCAATTTAGACTGGGTATGGGGTGATATTAATCCTACTTTGGATGCTCTTTTCCTCATTGCGGTTTCCTTGTTCAGAGTCGTCCAATTGAGCAATGGTGATTTTGCCAGTGAAGCTGAATAGAAACTTTGTCAACGGGTTTGGATACAACATAAGGGCCTTCACAGTTTTATGGCCCACATTTAAGGGTGAGCAGAAATAAATTAATCGTGAGACCTTATGCACAGACTTGTCACACACGGCTTTGTGAACAATTTTGTACTGCTAATCCAAGCAGCAAATACCCATACGGTGACTACAGGGTTTCTACCATAAAGGAGAAAAGGCTGCAGATGGCTTGTTACAGTACTACCTTTAGGCACCTACAAGGGGTTTGAATACAGTATTAGGTCTGATAGTACATTGGGGCTAATATTGGTGCTTTGCATTCCTGACTGGACAATTGCTGCCTGGCTAACATTTAAATTAATGTGCCACTTTCAGTGTCCTGCCCACTCCATTGCAGAGGTATTGTAGATCCATTATAGCAAAGCAGTAAAGGAGGAATCAGGAGAGAGCAGACACAGATCAAACTACAGTGGCTTCCAGAGTTGTCTGGGACCCAGATATCTAAAGGAACCCCTTTTCCTATATCAACCTGCTTGTACCTTAAGATCTGAAGGTGAGGCTGTGCCACCATCTTCAATAGCTAAAAGGACAGAGTCTTCTTGGTGGTAGCCTCCAGACTATGGAATAGTCAACTTTCCGAGGTCTGTCAGATATCTTTATAAATTTAAAAGACAGGTAGAGGAGCACCTATTCACCCTGGTCTTTGGCTAAGGGAACAGTTTCACCTCCCCACTTTCAGGCACTGGGATCGTATCTAGTGTGTTCATTTTACCAAAAATGAGAACCACACTAAGAGCCAGGACAGCAAAAGCATGGCCTTGCTGTGCATTGATAATATGCTCTAAACATGTCTCTTCCCGACTTCTCATGGCTGCTAATCACCTAGCTGTGACGTCTTTGCAGGTCAAATAAATAACTGCACAGTTATGCAAAAGGCAGAAATTTCAGTGGCCCAACTGATCGTGTTACGTCCTAGCACTCATTTTAAGCCATTACAGTTTGACACATGGATTCCAAGGCGTGACTGAAGCGTAATGTTCTATTTGCTGACTTCTATGTGCAGAAACTAGATTTGTTCAGCAGCTCGGGAACTTGCTGAAAGTCCTTTCTATATTACGGCTGATATCCAAATTCCATGGCCCTTTTTCGCCTGTTAAGGTAAAGGGATGGTGTGGAAGGGGTTGAAGGAAACACACTGGACATGCTGATATGGTAGAGATATGCATGGGTGGCATTTTTGTTTGTTTGATTGATTTGTATCAAATTGAATGCAAGAAAATTTGTATTCATTCAAACAGATCACCTTCGAATGCGGTAAGATTCAAATCCCCACTATGAATCGCCTACAGATCCATACGAATCGCCTACATATCCCCTATGTATCCACTCAGAACGCGTCCAATCCACTCTCAATCTACTTTTAATCCACTGTGAATCTGCTTTGAATCCACTTTGGATCCAAATGTTCCACCATTCAGTTCGAATTTGAATGTCCGAATTCGGATGAACACATGCAAATTTCAAATGTGATTAATATTCGCTCGAATCCATATGAAATGGGAAACACAAGGCCAGACTAAATTCCAGTTTTATAGACTATAAATCTTCCCTCATGGGGTGCTGGAAGGATACTGACGAAGATGGGACTATGATGGATAAGAGGGAAGTAATGAAGGTAACTCCAGACTTTCTCTGTTCCCGTTAAAAAAAGAAAATGGGATACTGCAGTAATGTATTGCCAGAGGTTCTTTTGTTCATGTTTATTTTGTTTTGTTTTGAGCCAACTCCACTATACCTCAGCTGCAACTTAATTGCCTTTCATTGGGACAATCTTGGCCTTCAGTCATTCAAAACAGAGAAATAAAATGCAGCTTGAGAACACAGATAAGTTAAGCTACCTGAAGCGAGACCAGAAACATGCAGAACGCTTTTGAACTGCGGTGCTGGAGAAGGTTAAAAAGACCAAGTCGATTCTAGACCAAAGAAAACTGAAATGTTTGTTAGAGGCACAAATTAGAAGCCTCAAACTGTCTCACTTCAAGCACGTAATGAGAAGACCAGACATGGTGATGCTTCGGAAAGTAGAAAGGAGAAGAAGGGAAGGAGAAGTAGTAGTAGAAGAAGGAGAGTAGCAGCAGCAGGAGTTGGCTTTTAAACCCTACTTTTCTCACCCATTTAAGGTGACTCAAAGCAGCTGACAAATGTTCTGTTCTTGTCTCTACCACAGACACTCAGTGAGGTGGATGGAGCTGTGAGAGCTCAGAAAAAGAGCTGAGACTAGCCCAAGGTTACCAAGCTGGTTTTATGGAGGATTGCAGATTCAAACTCAGTGACTATGAGGTATAAATCCGGCACAAGACCAAAATGGAAGAGGATGGGAAGCTAAGTAGATGGATAGGACCTTTCTACACTTGGCCCCTTTCTGCACTGGGCCTTATTCTGGAATATATCCTGGAACAGACTTGCAACTCCTCCCTCCCCACATGCCTTTAGGGTCTGGGACAAAAACCCCTAGCCCTGGTGCCTCTAGGTGGTGCATTTTGGTGGTGTACAGTGATACACTGCAGAATGTCACCCCTGGTCGTCCAGGGGCCTGTTCACACTTTGTCTTTTTCTGGAGTATTTCTCAGGATAGGGTGTGTGTGGCTTCATGCGAATGCAGACTCTGGCAGGCCTCACCTGGGGTCTGCTGTAACCTGCTGTAACCTGCACTGGCATGTGGACAGGAAGCCCCTATTCCAGGGTATATTCCAGAATAAAGCCAAGTGTGAATAGTCCCCTGGACATGTGGTCTACACAACTGTCTTCTGGATCAGACCTCATTAAATGGGTCCACCTGTGATATATCTACCAGTAGGGGGTAAGGGCTCCTAGATCCCAATTAACGTGAAGATCTGGAGGGCTTGATGTGTCCTACATGGAGGCTTAATCCACATTAAGGGTCCATGTGGGAAAGGCCTAAGAAAAGCACATACCATACTCTTTTCCCCTACCCTTTTGCCACTGGAATATTTGAGTCCACCTTGTTCTTAAGTACAAAGCACTACTCAGTCTTAACGGGAGTTTTATGCAGTGACTTTTATATGCACACATCACCCTCAACCAAGCCACACAACAGGAGATACAAACAACAGCCAAGAATAAAACAAAGACAAAGAAAACCCAGACTGCTTTCTGTGATTCCTTAGTGAGAACAGTAGCAGAAATGCAGAAAGCCAAGAAGCCTCACTCGGAGCTAAAATGCTGGGGTCTTATTTCACAGTAACTATAATTACAATCTAGAGGGTTATGCCTCGGTTTCTTTACTTAATGAGACTTTTTCTTTCCTCCAAAGTGCTTAGTGTTTCATTCTCTTCCCAGTCCTCCCACTCTGACGGAAGAGAGTGGCCACACCTGGAGGCAAAGCCAATTAATGGCCAGCACTGAATACATTTACCATTGTAATTTGCATTACTTTTTGTTAATTAATTCATTGACTAACTCCGACTCCAATCCCCTCCGAACTTGCAGAGTGTGTAAAATCCTGGTGGCTCATAACAATGCATGTTCATGTACTCTTTGCGGGTGCACTAAAGATGCTGACAACGTGCTGGAACCACACAGACACTGGAAGATAGCCCTCATACCATGTCTGGGTGCTGCTGATCTATTGCCTCCAAATACTAATTGATACTTAGGGTGGGATATCCCACACTTTCTTTCTCATGTCAAGGTGTTTCTGAAAAAAAAAAAGCGGCTTATCTGGCAGCCCTCCTACAACCCTACACCAACATCCAGGGTGCCCTCTATGAAGCTGATGGGTAGTCGGATCCAACAAGGGGAAGTGTTTCTTCACCCAGAGGGTAATCTGTTTATGGAATGTGCTGCCGGAAGAGGTGGTGACAGCTACCAGTCTAGATGGTTTTAAGGTAGAGTTAGACAAATTTATGGATGAAAGATGTATCAGTGGCTACTAGAATGAATGCCTAGGTGCATCTTTCAGGTGGGGGGGAGGGGCAGAAGCAGGACACTTCTAATGCCATTTGCTGGGATTCAAGAGCAGGAATAGGTTTGTCCTTGACTCTGCTTGAGATGCCCATGAGCATTTGGTGGGGCACTGTGTGCGACAGGATGCTGGACGAGATGGGCTGTGGCCTGATCCAGCAGGGCCTCTCTTACATTCTTATGTTCTAGGCTGCATTCACACCTAAGTTTTAATCCAGTTCCAGTCCACTTTCAGAACACATTAGCCAAGTGACTAGTGGTTTTCTTTCCAGTTTATCTAATTTAAAAGTGGACAATTCTGAAAGAAAAGACTTTGACACTTTGCTGATATGCCGTCTCAGTCTGAAAGTCGACTGACACTGGATTAAAACTGAGGTGTGAACTCAGCCCTCGAAGCAGAGGGAGGAGGTTCTTCATGACTCAATGGTGGTGACTTGGTTACAGCTGGCACGGTGCTCCCAAGAGTGGGCACACTGAAATTTACACCCCTGGAACAATAGATTTACCTGCTTCATAAATCACTACTTTTCAGAATGGGAGGAGGACATCTTGAAGGACATCTTGTTTTAAGAACTAGAGACCATTGCAAGTTCAAAAAGCAAAAAATATCACTGGGCACAAGGGAGAGATTAGTCTATTTCTGCTACATATAGTTTTCACACGTGCGTACTCAAAAATCTATTAAGTTCTATTTTCCCTCTGAAGAATTGCGTATCTCATATGTACGCAAGCTTGCATGTGGATCAGACCCTTGGAGGAGATGGGGGAGGTTTGGGGCTTCACTTAGTAGCCTTTCTCCAGTCCCCCCAAATCACATTTTAATCCACTGAGGGTAAAGGGGCATAGAAAAGATGGACGGAGACGAATTCTTTCCTCTATCACACAACACTAGAACCAGAGGACACTCTGTGAAGCCAATGGGTAGAAAAGTCAGATCAGACAAGGGGAAGGATTTCTTCACCCAGAGGGTTGTTGGTCTATGGAACTGGCTGCCTGAAGAGGTGGTAACAGCTATCAGCCCAGATGGCTGTAATGAGGACAGGTGTATCAATGGCTACTAGATTCTACAGGCTGGGGAGGCAGGCAGGATGAGAGCAGGTGAAGGTTTCACCCTTGTCTTCCTCTTGAGATGCCCAGACACACTTGGTGGGCCACTGTGTGGGACAGGATGCTGGACTAGATGGCCTCTGACCCAATTCAGAATAGGTAAACATACAGAGTTGCAGGGGGGCAGCTAAGAGTAAATAAAAGAAAAGCCGGATCCAGTGTTAGGAAAAGGAATGTGCATTTCACACAGAAGATTCTAACTTCACAAAACGGTCCTGAGATTAAAAGATTACAGGATAGATCCTCCCCTGCTAGAAAGCCTGAAGAGTTTTCGCTGGTTAGAGCAGAACAGCTTATAGCAATTTACAGAGAGGAGGGGAGGGGAAAAACAACAACATCCATCTTGATAACATCAGCTCTTATTTTAGTATTATACTGAATCCCAGAAATGCTGCCACATGATTACAGATCGACTGTGACAGAACATTGAGATTATCAGATTTATGGCTGTCTCTTTTTGCAGTTCTGCACAGCTTGAGGCTGTTTTCAACCCCTGGACTATGGATTTGCATGGATCTTATTTAGTGTTCAATTCGTATCAAATCAAATTCAATTTTTTAAATATATTCTTTTGCATTGGTGCAAATAGATTCCCTTTGGATGTGGTAGTGTTGGGAATAAAGATACGCGTGTGCGGAATTTTTCTAGTTGCAGAGCTGTACTTCTGTGCTAGAGTACAATAGCAAACTGGTTACCAAGAATAGAGTCCACAAGTTTTGTTAGCTTCAAAACCTATACTTTACTAAGTCTAACAAACAATAAGATTTCAGTTTGCCTCTTCTGTCTGTTATACTACATGGCTTTTTTCTTCTCTCCTGTTGAACAGCAATCAACTAACTATAAAAGCGAAACAGAAACAGATCTCAGTTCTTACAGAAAAGGGCGGGAACAAACAAGGTTACATTTACCCAGTTAACTCTTTTCTGCTGTTCTGTGACAAGCACTTGCAAAAAAGACACAACAGGTAGAGTTTGAATCGATATGATCGGTTGATACAAATCCAATTTGAATTCCCACTATGAATCACCCAGTAATCTCTACATATCTCCTATGAATCCCCTGTGTATCCACTCTGAATGTGTCAAATCCCTTCTCAGTCCACTTTTAATTGACTCTGAATCCGCTTTCAATCCACCCTGGATCCACTCCAGATGTTACTGTGGCAACCGCTCTCCCACCTCCCCAGGTTCAAGAATGTAACGAAGCTTCGTATGAATATATAGACAAATTCATGTGGATTTTAAATGTGATGAATATTCATGCATATTCCTACCTTTGACCAATATGGATAACAAAGGAGAGTTCCCCCCGCCCTGCTTTCTGGGGGTGGGTATTTTAACTTTATATTAATGATTGTATTGTGGCCCACCTTGAGAAGGTTGGGTATAGAGTGAGATAGAAATATAAATACATAATACATAAATCCTGATTGGAGGTGACTGAAGGCCCAGTTATGAAAAGTTACCAGCTCTATCAGATCTTCCAAGGCTATTATACCAGGATCAATTCTAATCTGAATGACATCAGTACTCAGGAATGAACACATCTGTTCTTCTTATTCATTCATGAATAAAACAGTTCATGAATATATTTATTTGTTGACTTAAAGTTTGCATGGAAATCAAACATATTATTATGTGCATTTAGGAAGGGGGAAAAAAAAACTCCATGGAGGAATCAGAATAAGCTTAGTGGTTTGTCAAGTGCCAGTGTCAAGCTGGCAACCCTCATAAAACAACATTGAAACGTTTCATGAATAAAATCAAAAGACCCCTGCTGAATGTGCCCGGTCCTCCGCCATCTGAGCTAAGCACGGCTCCTTCAGTCAAGATGCCTCTATCGTAAACAAAGTTTTACTCTATCTGTGACACGGAAACCAGAGCTTTGCCAGAGAAAGAGCGCTGTGGATAGGATGATAAGGAAACTAGGGATACTCAAGTTCAATACAAATGTTTGATATAAATCCTATTTGAATCCCAGCTGCCAGTCGCACCTACGAATCCCCTACGAATTTGCTCTGAACGCATCGGATCTGCACTGAATCCACTTTGAATCTGCTCTCAATCCACTTCAACTCTGCTCTGAATCCATTTTGAATACACTCTGGATCCACTGAAGATGTGACTGGGAAGCCACTTCTGCACGAATCGAATGAAGCTTCGTGCAAATGTACAGAAACATTCAATCGATTTGCATTCGAATGTCAATCTTCGAATGCACCAACATTCGATTTGAATTTGAATGTCCAAATTTGGATGAATTCATATGAATTTAGAATGTGAGGAATATTAATGCACATCCCTGAAATAAACTTATCACAACTGAGGACCGTATCACATAACTTGAGAAGGTGTTGAGGCTAAAAGACCAATTCTGTGTGCCCCCTTTTCCTTCTCCCTCCTTTCTTTCCTATATTGGTTCTAATCCGGTCAATGTGCACAAGCACTTCAATGAAATGAACGTCTTCTCAATCCGCACATGAAATTTCCTTCTAAAAAGTCATTGCTTACTGCCCAAAGGCTGACACACTCAATTTATCCAAAGCAAACAGTCAATTGCAGCCTTTGGTAGAGACCTTCATTCGTAGAAGTAGCTGGTGCCCAGGGAAGTTCTGGAAGAGCTCTTTTGAAACCTGTGGTGTGGGCCAAATTGCCCTTTGGTCTGATCCAGAAATACTGGGTCACATAGGATTGAAGAGTGGTTTGTGGTGCATTACAGACCTCAAAGCCAAATGTGTGCATCTGAACTGCCAGCCACTGACATTCATGTATTAGTTGTCCTCTAATTAAAGAGCCATAACTTATGGCTATCTTGAACTAATGCATAGTTTTCCTTCTTGTCCAAAACACTAGAATTAGGAGCACTCAAGAAGACTGAATATTGGAAGAATCAGGACAGACAAGGAGAAAGTTACTTCTCCCTGTACACAGGACATTGTTGGCCTTTGTGTGGTTGGACCCATCTTGGGTGGTTTCAAATTCATGGATGACAAGGCCACCCTGAGTCTACTTCGAATCTGTTCTCAATCCACTTCAAATCCTATCTGGATCCATTGCAGATGTGACTGGTGCAGCTGCCTTCCTACCTCCACAGGTTCACAAATGTAACAAAGCTTCGTACAAAAGTTCCGAAGCATTTTATTTGAATTTGAATGTCTGAATTTAGACGAATTCGGACAAACTTTTGAATGTTATGAATATTCATGTACATTCTTAGCAAAGACCGGAAGTTCTTGGAGAGCCTGCGACCAGGGTTTTCTGGCTTTCGGCATGCCCTGCTAATGCGAGATTAGGCTGCTGGACTAGGTGAGACTAGGTGAGATTTCTTATAATCTTACAACCCTTGTGTAGACAGGTGTCTGAAATATCAAATACAGCACACTGGCATGGAAATACCGTAGGCATTTTGATGTGCATAAAATCTCTGCGAAGAGTGAAATAAAATTCATTTCTACATGCTATGTAGCCTGTAGAAAAATTTCTCATTTTCTCCCCCAGCCCCCAATTGTGTTCTCCTTCTTCTCAATTATGTTCTGTACACAAGGGTTTCTCTCTCTCATTTTCCCACTCATCTTCTGTATATTTTTTTTATATAGAATCCATCCTCTGAGGAAGGAAATTCACACTAAATTTAGAGCCTCTGATATTGGAAAAGTCATTATGACACTGTCAAAAATGAGCTGTTCTCAAAGGGAATGTGTTTGCCTGTTGCTTGAAAAAAGACAATGATTTCCATCAAGTTCCTTTCCCCCAGTTTTGACTGAAATGAAGCTAAAGTCTGAGCAACAACTGGCAAGAAGAAAATGAGTACAAGCTAGAGATGTGAACAAAACTCAATTTCCAGGTTTGGTTTGAACCAAACCTTGCTGTGTTTGGATCAATCTAGAACCAGATTGAACAAGCTCAACAGGTTCTAGATTGAACATCAGCGTTCACAAACTGAACATTAAAAAGAAGTGTGAAATTGTGCAATAGCATAAATCTTGCTTAAGAAGATGCAGAATTGCACAATTGTGCAAACCTTGCCTAAGAAGGTGCAAAAGCTGTTGGTGATATGGGGTAAGAGGAAGTTGGGGTTGGTTGCCCCATTTATTTTTTATGCCCCCAAGCTTGGGAGGGGGGTCAATTAAATAGGCTGAACCTAAACATTTGGTTTGACCCAGATCAAATGAACACTACCAATTTAGTTTGAATCAAACCACCCTCTTTCAAACAGGGAGGTGGTTCAGTTCAGTTCAAACTGGTTCAAACCATTCAGTTCAATTTGTACTGAGTAAACATGGCTGGTTTCTCCATTCCTTCAATTGAGTTGTCAATACTGACCCTCAGTCGATTATCTCTTTGCTCAACTTTCCCCTCATGTACCACTTAATCCTACTTGATTTCAGCCAATGGAAAAAGGGGAAACATCCCTACGGTTATGGATCTACTCTTCAATATAAATGCAACATCCAATAGACATTCCTTGACAATTTAAATAGTAATTGTGCACCACAGCAACGCCCTTCATAGTATGCCTTCAGATATTGTATTCAAGCCCACTAGATGTTGCAGAACTTCAGCTTTTGTGGCTGTGACATAGAAGCAGCTCAGGAACAAATTTAGGTTATCAGGCAAGGAAGGAGTCCCTCTGATTCAGGATGGCAAACCAAGTTTTTATTATATCGTGGAAGCCAAGAGATCAAAGTCTGGTGTGCCACACTTAAGAGACATCAAAGGTGAGCAATGAATCATTTCCCACCTTTGTAGATACTCTGTCTACTGTTCCTTACAGTAGACAGCAAATGTCCATTCATCATAAGTTCTACAACAACATGCTTTGAGCATCCCTGATCTAATCTAAATCAGCCTATACCAGCCTTCAGATATGGTTTCACAGTTTCCCAGAACAATGACCAAACTTGCTAAAGTTGATGACCATTGTTGAACAACAACAAAACCTGTATAGATTTAGGTCATGAAAGTACCTCTATCATAGAAGATACCTCCCAATAGCACCTACTTCTTGCATTCATATTAAGGTCAACCAGCATTTGATTCTGCCAACCATGTAAATATTTACCTCTTTCTTGGTGAATTCAGGTGCGTGATCATTTTTGTCATCAACCACAATGGTTGCCGTTGTGGTGCCCGTTAACCCAACATCTAGACCGCCCATGTCCTTTGCTTCAATGATCAGCTCATATTTAGGATTGTCCATTGTCTGCAGAGGTAAATGAGGAAGAAAAGTCATTTCAGCAATATTCTCCATCTCATGAAGTCTTCCCTACATGCAACCAAATCATAGCTAGGACAACAATTGTTTTTTGAGGAAAAATAGCAGACTTTGTCATCAGAATGAAAGCTACCAAATGAAGGCAGTGTGGATCATTTTGTGGAGCTCCTGATGGAAAACATCTTAAGAGTGGGCTGACTAAAATGACTATTTTTGTTATAAACCAACTCTAAATAAAATGAGTTGGCACTTGCGGTATGCCTACAAACCAGACCAGGTGAATACAATAGTGTACAAATCCTCAAAAAATGTTGTTTGAACACTGGCAGACCATGAAATGCTGCAAAGGCTTAGTCCTCTTTTGCAGTGGGCCTTATTCCAGATTAAATCTTGCTGTAGTCTTCATCAGCATGCAGATAGCAGGTCCCTGTTTCAGAATATAATTCAGAATAAGGCTCAGGCCCTTTCTACACTAGGCCTTATTCTAGATTATATCCTGGAATCAGGACCTGCATTCACATGCTAGTGCAGAAGGCAGGCCCCTAATCTGGATTATAATCTGGAATAAGATCCAGGGCAGAAAGGAGCTTAGAAACTAAAGCCTGCAAATTAGCTCCATGGATCTGAGCCTGAACTATTTGGCATGGTCCTCCCTAACCCAAACCTTCTTCTATTTATGACAAAAAGTTCTACACATGTTTATTCATGCACAGGAAAGTCAATATTATAGAACAAAATCACAAATCATGTCTTCTTGGCATTTCAGAGGCATATGGTACAATGCTTTCTCCCATTAATTTTTTGGCTTTCATCTTCAGAGCAGAAAACATCCATGTACAAGTGAAAAGATCTGTATACCCTCGCAAAAGCTGGCTCTGATTCTGATTTTGTATATGTTGATTCTAATGGTCGGCAGAAATCCAATCAGCCACTGATTATTGGTTTCTGCACGGCTGCTTTATCCCTTTCCCCTTAAATAATAACACCGGGAACAGCAAGATGCTTCTGCCAACCATTTGTTCCCCTCAGTTTTTGAGGAGGCACAAAATCCTGAGTCCCAACCGATGGGCTGATTTTCTTTATTATTCCAAAAGATAACGATCCATCACCCTACGACGCCTTTTCTGCTGACAGAGGCTTCAGATTCTGTGTCAATAAAACGCAAGGAAACAGTCAACTAGGCCAGTGCTCAGTCTTTCCTTTGAAAGCCAAAGAGAGTGATTGAATGGAGGGACCCCATGTTGATAAGAGGAAGGCAAGAGGCAGAGATAAATGACAGTGAAATGTCTCGCAGAGCACTGCTGGGAAAACGGAGCACCAGGCTTGTTCAACACAAGCTGAAGGTAGTTCTGGAGTGCAGATGAGCTCCCACAGAGCTCCACTCATCATCAAAAGGCAAGGAAACAGCACCATGTGGCCCTCCAAGGTGAGCGCCTAACAAATCCTAGGATCCAATTATGTATTAATTTTGCACTCCGGTCTCCCAGAGAGAAGCTCCACTCAGCCAAAGAAGGAAACCCAGAGTGGCTGGAACCTTAGATCTGATGCTCTCCCCCTTATGACTAGGAGTCTGATCAAAAGACTTTAGTCCCATCTAAAGGGGGGAGGGAGGGAGAGAAAGAGGGAAGGAGAGGAGAAGAAGGAAGGGGAAGGAAGGAAGGAAAGGAAGGAAAGGAAAGAGAAGAAAGGAAGGAAAGAGAGGGAGGGAGGGAAGGAAGGACTGAGGAAGGAAGGAAGGAAAGGAGGGAGGGAAGGACTGAGGAAGGAAGGGGAAGGAAAGAAGGAAAGAGAAGAAGGAAGGGAAGAGAGGGAGGGAGGGAAGGAAGGAGGAAGATGGGGAGGAAGGGAAAGGAAGGAAGGAAGAGGGAAGGGAAGAGAAGAAAGGAAGAGAGAGAGAAAGAAAGAAAGGGAGGGAGGGAGGGAGGGACTAAGTGAGGAAGACGGGGAGGAAGGGAAAGGAAGGAAGAGGGAAGGGAAGGGAAGAGAAGAGAAGAAAGGGAGGGAGGGAGGGAAGAAGAAGAAAAGATACCCAAAATACTCATTTATGTATGTATGTATGTATGTATGTATGTATGTATGTATGTATGTATGTATGTATGTATGTATGTATGTATGTATGTATGTATGTATGTATGTTTCTATCCCGTCCCATACCCTAAGGTCTCTGGGCAGGTAACAGCAGATTGATCAACAGATTAAGAAAGAAAAAAAAACCAATATAGGCATAAAAACAAGATACACATTAAAAACGGAATACAGAATTAAAACACTTTTAAAAATTCAGCAAATTTAAAACAGTACACTCCATATTATGTTTGTTGTGCCTGTGACTGGGGAGGGAGGAAAATATAGTCATCTCAGCCAAAGGCCAAGGCAAAGAGGTGCATCTTTATATATGAATATATGCAAGGAAGGGGCATGATGCACCTCAAGGGGGAGGCTATTCCATAATCTGGGAGCTATCACCGAAAAGGCCCTTTCCCGGGTGCCCACCAGCCTCACTAATGAGGGTGGTGGGATAACCAGGAGGGCTTCACTACTTGATCTTAGGGCACGGGCAGGTCGATATGGGAGAAGGCGCTCTTTTAGATATGAAGGGAAATCTAACAACTCTTCATATTAATCCCTTACCTCATCTGCCCTCTGTCTATGCAATTGTTCCTCTTGCAAAATACCCATATGGTAGCAAGCATGGGGGGACACAAAGGGAAGGGGGCACACACTTACTCACAAACCTCTATAGAGGGGCTGTTTAAGAGTCTGGGGGCCACCATGGAAAAGACCTTGTTGGGTGTTCATGCCTCTTGCAGCTCCTCAACAGGTCTATGGTCATTGCTGCACTTCTTCACCTGCTGAGCTTCCACTTTACTTATTAGGTGGGCACCTTCCCAAAAGGGGCTAAGCCACCATGTTTCCACTTGCAGGAGCACACGCCGTCTCAGAGATGACCGAGATGGCCTTCAAAGGCATCTTTTCAAGGAGAACATATTTCACACCCTTTGGAATCATCCTTTGATTGCTGCATGAATGAACACCTCTGGCATCTGAAATGGAGCCACCGAGGTGCCCTTTGGCTCAACCTCCCTCAGGCCCTTTAGTCCTTCATCTGGAGACACATTCATAAAGGGTCTATATCCATGATTTAATTTTCAGCAAGGACTATAATTCATTTGTGTAGAGGAGGACAGCACAATTAATACAGTGAGCGTCTGGTGTTTCTTTTTAAAAAACAGGTGTAGGGATATGACAAGTACGATTGATTTCTAAAAGGATTTTTGTTGTTGTTGTTGGCAATACTTTGGAAAAAATTTTCCTTTTTAGTTTCACAGAGGCTGCATCCCCAAAAGACTTATTTGCCTCTCTAGTCTCCCTCTACTGTCACTCTGTTCAAGCAGACTTTAAAAGTGCCCAGTACTTCCGGAATAAGCGTCCACATGAGGCTCAGCAAAACGCGCATTTAAAAAGCACCTTCCATCCCCACGGAAGCGTGTTTTCTTTCCCTGCATCTTTTTCTCCCCGCCCCCTCTCTTGTTCAAAGGAAAAATAGCCATCGGTTCTCTTTTCGTCTCTCAGATCTCCGTCCCCCAAAATGGCTTCCCATGCCGGCTGCAGCCATGGGCTGGGCAATCGTTTGCTCATTCACTCTTAGCACTTTCACAGAACACTGTCAAAATCCACCCGGTAGAGCAGTGGTGACTTTAAATATACCCATTTCATGCCTGATAACAATGTTGCAATCCATCCACTTCACACCTGATAACAATGTTGCAATTCTCTGCAATTCTGGCTCTTTGAATGTTCTGTGCTTTAGAAAGGGAAGGAAGTGAAACTGCAGCATTTCTGGGAGATGTGTGAATGCTTTATGGCTTTATGGCTGTGTGTGCAGGCAGCAATCTCCGCCCCTTTTGCCACAGAGCGTCCCCAAGGTAAATGCTGCGAGGAAAACACGTGACTTCCAAAAAGAGCAATGAAATTCTTCTTTAAAGGGCAGGTATTTTGTCGCGGCTTTTCCTGCTTTTGTAGCGCTGGAAGCTCATTCAAAACCCTGGCATGGGGGAGCTCAGAGGCAAAAGAAGATTTTTAGCACACTTTAAATTGCTTGGGGACGCACCCAGTGTTTAGAAATTCTGTGTATAATTGATGTCCTGGTCTTTCTTGGTTTCCAAATACTATCTGAATTAGACGTACACATTCCTTTGGATTGAGGACTTTGTGATGCTATAGGAAATATCTTTATCATAAGCAAGTGAAATATGGGTTGAGCAGTCTAATCACAAGACCAAACTGGCTCACAGATAAAGGCTGTGGTCACACCTAAGGTTTAATCCAGCTTCAGTCCACTTTCTGAGTGAGGGAATACATCAGCAAAGTGACAAGCTGTTTTCTTTCAGTGTTAAATAACTCAGAAAACTGACCTTTGGGATAGATAATGTGTAGAGAATTACTGGTCACTTTGCTGATGTGTGCTCTCGCTCTGAAAGTGGACTGAAGCTGGATTAAACCTTAGGTGCGACCACAGCCAAAGTTGTCTTAGAGTCCAAGAGCTTCATGTGCCTTCCTGCCATTAATGGTTACCTCTGACACTTCTATGAGGATCCTAATGTTCCAAGTCAGATGAACAGCTACAGTACAATGACAAATGTATACAAAGGCCTGGGCATTTTTGCCTCCAAACCTTTTTAATAGTCTAGTTGCATAAGTACTGTTTTTCATCTTTTTTCAAAGTAAAACCTGAAATGACATCAATATTTCAGAGAAGGAATTCTTCCTAAGAGCATACGCCACAAATCCAAAGAGACTGATCCATTTGATGGAATCACAGAAGAAGAAAGGAGAAGAAGAGGAGCTAATTAGTCCAGTATTTCACAAACAACCTTTGTCCTTGCTGTAAATCAGCTTTTTTCCCCTCCCCCTCCAGTAGTATTGTAATATAATCAGACCTGATTGGCTGCCTAACAATGTCTTTTGTTCCTAGGAAAAGTTCTTGCTCAACAAAGCTTTCTTGATGCTAAAAGGAGGTGTAATGAACTTAATGGGTAGGCATTAAATCAAGGCTCATATCTCCTTTCATTTATCAACCCCAGCTCCCTGCAAACACAGAATTGTTGAGAGAATTGGGATAATTGCAGCAGAGAACCCTTTCATTATCCCATAAATTTGCACTTTAGTCATTTAGTTTGATGCATGACAAAGCCTGGTGTAATTTGAGGTTTAGAAAAACAAAGAAAGGGAGAAAGGGGGATCCACACTTGGCTGGAAAATCTTGCCAAACAGACCCCCCTCCCTCCATAAGATCAGAAGGAGATTTTCTGTCAAGGGGACTCCGGGTTCTGTAGAGGCCAAGGTGTCAGTAGCATCACACACGTTCATGATCTGTTAACAAGACAGATGCAATTTATATCTTCTTGCCATGGCTTCTCTTAGGCCAGGCTTGCAACACTTGCTGGTATACTTGTCCACACTTCTAATTGCCCTTGAAAAGTCCTGACCTGAGCTTTAGCCTGCACTGTAGAAGAGGAGGACTTCAAAATGGGGACATAAAAAATGTGTAACACGTTACAGGATGGAAGATCAACAAGGTTTGGTGTTGAACTGAGCCCTGAAGAACTGAAAGAGGTCCAGCCTGTCATTAAAGAAAGCTTCACAAAGTGTTTATGGCTTCGTGCAAGATGATGTTGTGTCTGGGCCCCACATCTGGAGGTTTCCAAACCAGCCTGGGCAAAGAATGGTCATGGACTTTCCCTCACCAATCCCAAAATGCAATGCCTAGATTCTGTGCCATATATTTGTTACATTTTAGCTGTGCCTGCATTGCACAGCAAAGAGGCCTTAACCAGGCCCTCAGAGCAGGTGGTCACCATTAGGAATAACGGAAAGTAACTTCACAAGATGGAGACACCACCTTAATGGAGACACCACCTTAGTTTAATGATGCTCCCAACCATTTTCACTTTTCTGTCCATGGGAAAGGGATTCAGAGCCAAATTGGTGCAAGGACACCGGAACCTCCATTTACATCGTGCATCACCATCAGGAAGCACCACAGGCTGAAGAATTTACCTGCATCTGTTATGGGGCTCTGAAACACCAGTTGAAGTCCAGAAATGGGGGTTGTTAGGTGCAAAGCTGACTGGCATCTTGCACTCATGCAGCATGGATTATAGCCACAAGTACGGCTGATCGATCCATCAGTGTGCCAGCAAAGTGTCAGACAGATGCTCAAAGCAGTATAGGAAGAGAAAGTGCTGCTGAGGGGCCTGAAGAGCACAAAATCCTGTACTCTGTTTTCCCATGCCTTTCCTTATCTCTAGGACAGAGATAACAAGCCTAAACAATCATGTGACCCACGTGCCATAGGTGCGCATGAGCACTGCTTTAATAAGCCAACAAAGCAATTGGTTGGAGTATTTGAGGCATCTGTTCTCTTTCATTATCATGCCACTTTAATAAGGCTGTTTGATGATGCCTTGGTTCATTGCCTCTACCCAATCACATGTTTCCAGTCTTGCTCCTGCAAGGTTATCATCTAGAGCAGCCAATATAAGGGAGTGCTGCAACCTTTTCAAAGAAAGAGAAATGGAGGAAGGTGCCTATTCAGATTATCATAATATTTGCATTTACTATAAACTAACCAGTGTGGGGAAGACAAAAGCAGAAGGCAGATGTTCTTATAGACCTTGAATGATGGCTTGCCACACTCCAAACTCACAATAAGGCAAGACCACACATTTTTCCCATAACAAGCTAAAGGACCAAGTTGGTATTATTCACAATTGCAGCAGTTCAGGAGAAGTTGGCAGGAGAGAGCCGAGCTGACATTTCTAAGCATATTTCTTCATGCATTTTATTTGTTCTGTTATGATGCATGGGAAAAAAAATGCAAGCATCCCTTCTGCTTTAGCCTCTTGTGAAGGTGCAGGTGAAATGCCGCTCCACCAAATCCCATAGCTAAATTTAGGCTTTTGCCCACGCAGAACTGCAGCACAGGATAGCAGCATATATACTGAATCACATCTATGGAAGAGTGTGTGTGAGGAGGTGGCATTGCACTCGCTCTGCATGAAAAAAAGACCCAGGTCCATTCTATGGTATGTGCAGTTAATCTGGAGAGGGTTACAAAGGTCAGATATTGGGCGCCGAGAAAGACATTGGCTCAGAGGACTCTCAGGAGTGAGAGCTTGTGGAAGGACAGAATACAAATTGGCTGCTGGACTAATCATCCCATTCAGTTTTAAGACTTCTTCTGTTGTGCGTTTGTTTTAGTTCACTTTTCATTCCTCCGCCCACCCTCCACTCTATTTCCCCTGTTCATATCCCATCCAGACACATCGGGGTGGCTCACAAGAATTTGGAACATTTGAAATGAAGCTGAAATTGAAATACATAGCATTATTATTTTAAAAAATAAATAAATAAAGGTGAAGCATAAGAATATAAAGTCAGAGACTGTAAGCATTTGAAGAGACTGTAAGAAAGGGTTGCCAGAGCAAAAATAAATGCTTAATTTTGTTTCCTGAAGATGCCGAGGAAAAGAGGCTGCCTATGTATTTGAAGAAGAGTTGGCTTTTCTACCCCACTTTTCTCACCCATTTCAGGGGACTCAAAGTGGCCGACAAAGCTTCTCTGTTCTTCTCCCCACAACAGACACCCTGTGAGGTAGGTGGGGCTGTGAGAGCTCAGAAGAGAGCTGTGACTAGCCCAAGGTCACCCAGCTGGCTTCATGGGGGAGCTCAGAATCGAACCTGGCATTCCCAGATAAGAGTCTGGTTCCCTAACCACTAGACCAAACCTTCAAACTTAGCTTGAAGGTTATGGCAGAAACGACCCACTGAGGAATATCTGCCTTCATATGTTCTATACTGGCTGGTAACCTAGGAGTCTCCCTTCCAATCAGCTCACTTAGATCTTACCCATGTGCATAAGGGAGGCTTCTTGTCCGATGTGCTAGCCAGCATGGAATCACCCGACAACATCTCAGACAGATGGGACAGTCAGCAAACAAGCTCTGGAAGATCTCACATTCTGCAGGAGGAGCATTGTAAAGGGCTGTTGTGCTCTTATCTCCTCTGGAGTAGTTTAACTCCAGTACAGCCTGTCCTGGTCCAAGTCCAGCAGGTGCCACCCAAATTGTGGGGGCTGGGATGCCGTCTCAATCTAACACTGGAAACAATGTGGACACACCTTCCCTCTTCTACTCCAGGCAAAGCTGACTTCCACTGCCAGTACCACCCTTCCTTCCCTGTGATTGGCCCATGTCCCTGTCACTCCAGTGTCACTTCTGGTGTAAAAGGGCAGAGCTGAATGACCTCAGTCTTGGGGTTCTGAAGATGGTCTGTGGAACTTGGATGATAAGTAACAATGGAGAATGCCTCAGCCAGTGAGCAAACAAAATGCCATGTGTCTGAAGAGTACTCCATGCTTAGCTCTCCCCTTTATGGCAGTTCCTGGCAGTGGTCTAGTTAGTCTGCCTCTGGGAGCCCTCCAAGCAGATACTGTACATGTCTGAATGGAGCCCTACGTTTGGATGGAATCTGGACCTTAACCATGGCTACATTCAAAGTTTGCAGATGCATGGACTTCCCACGTGTCCAGGTTCAGCAGGATGCCTTTACAAAACAAGTGAATCTATAGAAACTGCCATATGACCCTTCTAGAATACCAAAAGGTGCTGGAACTGGATGTGGGCATAAAGACTATCCATTTTCATAGACCTTGCGGCAATCTGGGGGGGTAAGATGGGCAAATGGTCCCATTGCCATTTGGACTCCACAGCTCCCTTCCCACAGTGGAAGTGGGAGAAAAAGCCCCATTGCTGCTCTCATTTGAAGAATTGCCTCCTTATCTCCATGTGGATGCTCCAGGGGGTGGGGTGGAGAAGGAGGTGACATGGGTGCTACATATTTCATCCAGGCACACTGAGATGGACCACCCTCAACTGTCCAAAATGTCCCTGGAATTTCTGCCATGCATCCAAAGTGCGGACATCAGTCAAGGCCATTTTCAGTTTGTGGCAGCATGTTTCTGGCCACCTATTTGGCTCCTGGGGCTCACATACATCCAAACAGTAGCTCCCTTCTCCAACAGGGGAGTCAGTTAGGATGGAGATGAGGTCATCAGTAAAGTGTTGATGACATCTGGTCACATTGAAATGTTTGCTGGTTGTTAACTGGTGCTTTTAGTGCAATAAGGAGGACTTTTCTTCTTCCATATTCTGTCAATTCTGGAATGTGCATTCCATCTCCTATATATTGCCTGCTTTGAAGCACATCTTTGTTGGAGGTTGGCATGGTGAAGAACCAGATGGAGGGGCAAGTCTTTGCCCAGCTCCACAGACCATGTGAAGAGGCCATGTGGATTCAGCCAAAGTTGTGCAGTCTGAGCTTTAAGCACAAACATGGCACTGTAGCCAGCAGGAAGAGAGCCATGGAGAGTGAATTGCTCCAAAACCCCCTTCAAAGCAGTCCTTCAAAATACGAAGCCAACATCCAATTGAAATGCATAACATTCGAACACAGATGGGACACTTGTGCAAAGGTGTTAATTAAAGTTTTACCTTAAATGGGCAATTGATGACTCCCTGGAATAATACCTTCCAACAAGGTACTGAGCAATTGCAAGCTTCACTACAACTCCCTTATGCCAGATTGAGCATAATGTCTTAATGAATCTTACTGGAACAACATGAGAGAAAGCAGGGGACGTACACTCCACACCACACTGTTACAAACGAGGGATACTAAGGTTACATTCCACTCCATATCCTTCCTAATTCCCGTGTGAGGAAGTAATGTGTTAAAGGTCAAGGCAGAAAATGTACTTCTGTGCTTCATCTGCTTTGCAAATTAGCACTGGTGGTCAAAATGCCCAGGAAAAACTCAATTACTGAAGCCAACACTAGGCTCAACTGGAAGAAGCTGTTGAAAATCAATGCCATGAGATGCAAACACCGTTCAGTTCATATGGGACGCATCCACACAAGGAAAAGAAAAAAGTGGGTTGACAGTTTCTAAGAATAGTTTCAGAAACCAGGAGTAAACCAGTTGCATCGCTCTGCCCTGTTAGTCATTTCCCACTTATGTATTAGCTGCATTCTTATCCAGCTGTGTCCAGCTGTGTCTAGATCGGTGATCATAAGTTTGCACACAATTTATGCTTCCAAAGGCCATGGCCACACCTTCACTTTAAACTTTCTGCAATCCGCCTTCAGGTCTGACTGCTTAGACCTTTTCACTTTTTCTACCTTCCGTAAACCGGATAGAAATGAAAATGTGTGAGCATTCAGATTTGAAGAGGGACTGAAGAAGATTTAAAGTGAATGAAAGCCCCAAACCTATTTGTGTACATGCCTGCACCCATTCCGTGTAATTGGCTGATTCTTACTCCTGTTTCTTGCTAAGAATCATATCACTTAAGAAGGGAGGTAATGCATCAATCTAACAGTCAATCAAATTTATTATTACCGTCAAGGATCTTTTAAAATATAAAGACATATAAATGAACACAACACAACACATTACGTACTGAAGTCTTATTTGAATCACCAGTAATATTTACAGTCATGCAGCTAATTCTTTAATCAAACCTGGCCATTTAGCGCTAGTTGTAATCAGTGTTTTCATTATTGCTTTTATGCTTGAACCGCCGCCCCCTTTCTTCTTTAATATACAGCTTATTTTAGATAAGTGTTCTCCTTTTAGGAATAATTCCAGGCAGCTTTCAGAGACTAAACATCATGCTGAGGGTGAAATGAATCAGCAGATATCAGCCTTCCCTAGGGACCAAGTTCAATTCTAGGGGCTACATTCAGGCCGCATCCCCATGCATGTTTGGTATGGTTCCGAATGTGGGATCGGCAAGCGGCATCCCCATGTGTTTTGGATTTGGTCTGCGGAAAGGGGACCAAATCCCCCCAAACCATGCCAGACCAGGGCCAAATTTGACACCCAAAAATACAATCCTCAACATGGTTTGGGGTCCCGGCACACATTGGTTAACGAGCTGGGGCCGCACATGGGGACGATCGTGGGCTATCTGGGGAGGAGATTGGTACTCACATCATTAGGAGGTGGGGTGTGTTTGCTGTTCCTGCCCTGTGCATTGGAGATCGCAGCTGCTGACATTTTACAATCCCGATTGCCAAGGCAGCCAGGATACTGGCTTAATTCTTGTGCATTTTCCACGGAAATATCCCCTCCCCCATTTTCCGATTGCCAAGGCAGGCAGGATAATGGCTTGATTTTTGTTCCAATTCCAAAAACTTTCAACCCCTGTTTCCCGATCACCAAGGCGATCATGAAATAAAGGCTTTACTTTCTCCCTTTTAAACTTGGTGAATGTTCTCGCAGTTCCCGGTGGAGCGGAGGTACGCAAAACTGCTCAAGCATCTAACTGTTGCTAAGCCTCATAGCGGCTTTCAGTCTTTTAAAATTATTTAAAAATTTATTATTATGAAGTAAGCTTTATTTTAACTTTTTTCCCCATGATTCCCAGCCCAGTCCTGGCTTTCATTGCTGCTAAGGGAGGGGGGGATGCAGCACAGGGGTGGGCTGACGTCAATCCAGCTTCCAGTGAGGGGAGAGGGATTGGAAAGGAGATGGTGCTGTTCCCATGTGCCAGGGTTTGGTACAGTTTGTATGGGGATGCCTCCATTTGCACCCAACTCACACCTAGCCCGCATTGCCGGGAATGGCAAGGGGACGGGCTGGGAGCGATCTCGGACCCGTTCCCTGACCCATGTATTCTGATCCCGCTCCAAATGGCTTGCATGGGGATGTGGCCTCATGGACTGGTAAGGAATCTCTTCATAGGACTGTAAATTGATCTGATTCAAAATCATCATAGTAAATATCACAGAATATGAAACAAACTTTCTGTCCATATCTGTCTATCTATCTGTCTGTCTGTCTGTCTGTCTGTCTGTCTGTCTGTCTATCTATCTATCTATCTATCTATCTATCTATCTGTCTATCTGTCTATCTATCTGTCTGTCTGTCTGTCTGTCTGTCTGTCTACCTATCATCATCATCATCTAACATTCTCTCTCATCTTCCTCCCTCACTCCCTTCCTCCCTTCCATCCATGAATTAAATCTTTCTTCCATATCTCTCTTTAATCTCTCACCTACTTACCCTTTTATTATCTTTCTCATCTCTCTCTCTCTACCTAGCTACCTATCATCAATCAACCATCTATTATCTCTCTCCTTCTCCATCCATCCATCTGTCCGTCTGTCCATCCATCGATATCCATATTTTTTTTTCTAATTTCTCTAACTATTGGGGCACTCAGATCCCTTTTCTGTAATTACTGTCAGACCCAGAGCAGAAGATTCCACACATAATGGTCAAATTCATAGTCAGAGCCAGCTAACTACAGTATACTGAATTCACAGAGTGACCCAGTTAGACTAATTGGATAATGTTAATTATGACTCTGCCTTTCCCTTTGGTAGAAAAGCTGAATATATACAGTAGTATTTTACGACAAACGAGATCTTTCATTACTCGATATGCTCTCTTGCCTGGTTGGTGACTGCAACAAATACTTGAACATGGTGCTTGTTCTCCGCTTGGGCAACTATGGGCTTCACGAAGGGCCCAACACTGTGTTTGTTTACTGCTGACACATGAACAGAGGGATTTCCTACACTTTCTAAGACTCACCCCAAGATAGCCTCAAGGCTGAGCAGAGAGTCAAACCCAGAAACTCCTAGGTTGTAGTCTGGTGCTCTAACAACCACAATACACTTTTTTTAAAAATTAATATTATTTCAAGAACTCTCTGTTGTGATAAAATGGCAATCACTCCCCCCTCTTTCTCTGTGATTGCAACACTGGCTTCTTGTTTCTTTCTACCGCTCTTCTATTGTAAGAGAGACTTCTCAGGAGTCCAGGGACATGTGTATGATAATGTTCAACATTTGCCCAGCATGTTTGGAGCATTGTATATGCTTCACATGACTTCTGGTGCCAGCAATTGTGTTGGAAGGCGGTAGCAGCACACTGCCCATTACTTTTACATTTTTCTGGGAGCTGCAAATGCTCACCGTGGAAAGATCTTCTTCTAAAGTACCAAGAAAGGGCTGGAACCAAAGATGTAGTCTGAAAACATCAAAAAAGATGAGCAACATGGAAGGAGCAAGATAAAGCTATGAATGGGCAAAGCGGTGCCAGGAGAAGAAAGACTCCCCAAAGGGAAATGTTAATTGAAGCCTGAAAGTACACTGAAGCACGGACTAAAATGGAAGCCATAGAACAAGAAGAGTGGATAGGTCCATGGGGCAGAATATCCTGCAGGGTCTTTAAGAACCTAGACGTCATTTATTGGCAAGTCTTTGTGGTTGAAAAGAAGAGGACGTCACCAAGAAGAAAGGGAGAGGTGTTTTAATTCAAGAAGTAAGAGGGAGGAGGAAAAACCAGTTGGCTGCTAAGTCCTGGAATCTCTAGAAGATTGTAGAGAACACATGTCTCTTCCTAGGGAGGGAGGGAAGGAGGGAAGGAAGGAGGGAAGGAAGGAAGGAAGGAAGGAAGGAAGGAAGGAAGGAAGGAAGGAAGGAAGGAAATTTCTATTACATGAAATTTTCAAAGATAAAGGGGCCTAGCTGGTTGCTTCAGCTGGGCCGTGGCCACACCATTGATTTAAAACTTATGCAGTCCATATTCTGATCACAAGGCTCTCACCTTTACATGTCTATGTATCTTATTTGTGAGCTTTCCACCCTAGAAAGTCCACATGGAGGGTGGAAAGTCCACAAATAAAACAAATAGAATTAAAAAGGTGTGAGCAGACAGACTTGAAGATGGACTGAAAGTTTAAATTGGAGGTGTGACCACAGCCCTGGGAAAGGTGGGGATCTTGCAGAACAGGTGGACAGGATGGACTATCTTGTAGCTTAGCTGGAGATAACCCCTGGAATGCCGCATGAAGGCCATTCCCATATTTGCAGGAACAGTTCTCTGCTGGAGTGGTTTGCTGGCCCAGAAAAAGAGCATCCGAAGTTCAGACGGCTGTTTCAGGACAGCCCCAGCACTATGTCATACCACAACACAACACAGCAATGGCCAGGATTGAAAGTTCCCAGCCATGTAGTCCTAGGGGGACCAATTCTGGCAGCACAATTTAGTGTGCTGTTGAAATGGGTCCCCCTGCTCAACTGGGCCAAGGAGGCATACTTTCCTGGACTGCCATTGGGATAAAGGCCTACCCATTCCTCTGCTAGGCATGTGCATGAATATTCATAACCTTTAAAATTCAATTGAATTTGGCCAAATTTGGACATACAAATTTGAATAGAGTGTTTCAATATACTCATTCAAAGCCACAGGCCGCATCCCCATTATAAGCTTAATTCAGTTTCCCTAAACCAAAATAATAGAACTGGATGCAAACGTGAATTTGCCTGTTCCCATTACTTTAAACTTAATCATGTTCGATCTGGATTCAGAGGATCATACATGGCATACGTGACTCAAGGGGGGACTCAAGTGGCTACTTTTTAAAAGCCACTTTTCGGGGCTGCCCTGCCCTCTTCCTCCTGGTGTGAGCGCGCCACCCATAACAGACCCCTTCATGGAGCCTAGCGGGGTGGCTGGGTGGCTGCCGCTTGCCTGAATGGAGGAAAAACTGCAGCGGGCAGCCAGCGATTCTTTCCCCTCCTCTCCCCATTGTCCAGGACACACAGCAGCAGCGGCAACTCATGCCCCCTTGCTTTAAACATTCACACATCTCCCAGAACCTGCCCCTGATTTCCTTTCCCCTTTAAAAGTCAGAACTCCATAGAGCTAGAATTGCACAAATTGCAACACTGTTATCAGGTGCGAAGTGTAGATTGCTACAGTGTAGCGACTGCTGTGAAAGTTGGATTTTTACACTGAAATCACTATCTTTGGAAGCAGGTTATTGGGAGACAGAAACCCTAAACATGGATTCTCATCCCTTAAACGGTACAGTCCCCACAGTAAAAAACGTAACACGTATCAAGTGCACGATCCGGAGTGAGACCTGTTGAAATGAGGGTTAACATTTACAATGCTTTGGGGCGATTTAACACATGAAAAGCATGTTAAGCCAAACTGACGTGGGGTCTGCGAGGATTGAAAATGGTTTGAAACTGATATAAGCTTGTAATGGGGATGCGGCTACAATTTCATACAGGATTCATATGGGATTCGTATCTAACATTTCTATCAAATTCCTATGGAAAATTCATACTGAATTCAAATCCTACCACATTTGAAGGAATTTATTCAAACAAATATGAATTTTCTTGCATTCAATTTGACATGAAACAAATGGGAAAAAAAGCATTCATGCACATTTCTATCATCTGCTCTAGCTGGACAATGCTTTGAAATAATTTTGGGGAAGGTGCTGCTCCATTTTCAGGGTCACATGACCAGCCAGAACTTCTCCCCTGGTATTTTTTCTCATTGGCTGTGCAAACTGGGGCTGATGGGAGTTGTAGTTTGATTATATCAGACTACACAAAGAATGCCGATACTTCCTTAGTTGGAACGACTTAAATTGTGCTGAGTGGGAGGGCTTTTTAATCCCCTAGAAAAGCGTTTTCTCATAATGGGACTTAAATATAATTATTATTAAGTGCAAAAACCAGGATATTAAATTTGCATAAGAATTGAAAGTTTTTTTTTAAAAAAATATATTTTAATGGCACAATACCAACTGGTTGAAAATATATTACATGCTATATTCTTTTTTTCTCCATCAGAGCTTTATGGGAGAATAGTTGAGCTATAAATCCCATTTTTGAATAGAGATTAAGAAGGGTCCTATTAGCACCCACATGCATTCATGGACACACAAAACACATTAATTATAGTTGCTTAAAACTTTATCAGAAGATGCAGAAGGAAGCCGAGAAAATCACTTAAAACAGTATTCCATCTTGAAGACACATGAAGACCCCACTATGTAGGTCACTTCAAGTAATGCAAACTTCTGGAGCAAAAAGAAATAATAATAATAATAATAATTGCTGAGTTTACATTCTAAACTTCGTCTCAAAGGAAAGTGAGTCTGGGAGGCATGTAGTAAAATAATTAGTTTAATAAATACACCAAAAGGCCCCAAGAAATTAAAGCCATCGCAAAATGTTTATCGTCCAATTCGCTCAGTCCTTCTTATCAGTGTGTGAATGTAATTATTTCAGAGAATGTAAAGGAACTTTTCTAGCAGATACAAATTAATTTATTAAAGAGACTATGGAGCACAGATCAAAGGGAAGCAGAGGGAAACGACATCAGAGTCTATTTTTGGGAAAATGCGGAGTGAAGGTAGAGGATTTTCAATTTACTTTTTTTAAAAAATGTGTATCAGCCTTCATTAAAAACAAAACAAAACACTGTCCCTGGATTTGAAAAACTGTACAAGAGAAAACAATTGTTCCAGTTATAATGCTGAAAACAACACAATGCTATACTGCCTCTTATCTGAAGTTATGAGGGCAATAGGAGCCCAGAAGGGAACAGAGGTAAGATCTATAGTCCTTTTGGACCATGCAAGTGGGATTTTAGGTGTGGGGTGGACCACACATTGCCAAGTGTCAAGAGGGCCAGGCTATATTTTAGCTTGGTGTGCCTGCACTTAACTGGAACCAGGCTTGATTGCAGGAGTGGGACCCAGTACTAGAAATGTTCTGTATTGAGGAAAGAAAAACCCACACCCAAGCAGCCGCCATCTTAACCACCCCTGGAATTGTCTTCCTCATAGCACGGAAAAATATGAGTCCTTCTGCATATTCCTTATCCTTGAACATGGACCTCTTCTGGGCCTCTTTCGTCTGCTGGTGTGGACTGGAGAGTTTCACCCCCTCTGGTATACCCCATCTGTCTGAGACACAATGTATTTCAGATCAGAAGAAGAGTTGGCTTTTCAACCCTGCTTTCTTCACCTGTTTAAGGAGACTCAAAGAGCCCGATAAAGCTTCTGTTTTTCCCACAATGGACACCCTGTGAGGTAGGTGGGGCTGTGAGAGCTCAGAAAGAGAGCTGTGAATAGCCCAAGGTCACCCAGATGGTTTCATGGAGGAATGCAGAATCAAACCCCAAGACTATGAGATATGAGTCTGGCGCTCTAACTCCAAGACAAAACTGGCTCACTTCTGGTCCAGAATACCAATAGACCTTAATAATGAGGTCTACCAGTGTACTAGGACCACGAGGGACCCATTTCATCCATGTGCCTTCAGAAGACAAACATAAAACAACCATAAGCAAAGAACACAAGAGAAGCCCTGCCACAGCCCATCTAGTCCAGCCTCCAGTCTCACACAGTGGGCCACCAACTGCTTCTGGGCATCACAAGTGAACAAAACAAAATAGAAACAAGGTAAAACTTCCACCAGTTCTTAATTCCCGGGATACAGCCTTTATAGGCCTCATGCCTCTCTCTCCAACTGGCCCTCGCCATACAAATTACAGTTTTTCTTGTTTAAGTCCTAGCTATCCATTAATTCCAGTTCAGCCCACTACTTCAGTTGTCAAGAAAAGCCTTGCAAAATCCAAAGCATCAGTGTGGCTTTCTTCAACTATAGACACAGCTCCCTAACAAAAAATTACTTTTACATCATCATTGGTTCTAATGTTTGAACGCAATTAGAAGGTGAAGATCTGATGCTTGGGGTTATTATTATAACTTTTGAAACAATCCAACATTTTTTATCTTCTGAATCCCCAACACCAGATTAATTAGTTGAACTGGGCAACTTCCCGCAGCAGAGATAAACATGATTATACCCATTTAACAGATTAACTGATAAGTTAATTGGAATGGAGATAAGATAACCCATTTGCCTGGAGTTGTATGAAAAATTGGTGGTGGAGACTGAAATATTCCATGATACGGAACATTGGGGGTTCAGAAAGGTGCGGGTGCCCTCTCCGTCAAAGCCTTATGAATAGAGAAATCACACTTCTGATATTTACAGCAGATCCCTGAATCCACTTTGGGATTCCTTTTTAGGGATAAAAATGCAGCCAACCTTTGTGGATGGTTGCACTTCTAATGCCTTTTTGGGTCCCTAACAAGACGAATCAGAAATTAAATCCTAGCCCCAATTTTCCCAGTGCAATTTCGACATGCCTCCCTGGGCCAGAATCATTACCCCTGGGATGCCGCTAAACCTGAAAAAGCAGGATGTACACAAATACAATTTTTGGGATTCAGTTCAATTCGGATCAAATACCCGAAGATTCAATTTGGTTTGAATGTTTAAAGTTTGAATTTAACCAAATTCAATCTGAATTAAGCAAATTTGAATCTATTTGTTTGAATTTTTCATTGAAATTTGCATTTATGAATGTCAACAATATTTGTAGATGCCCATGCGCACCTTTCCTTGGCTCACACACATCCATATGCATCTATACATGTCCATATGCATCCTGTAGTTATCCTGTATGCAACCCATTTTCATCCCGGTCGGATCTGTACAAATGCATACGGATGCAGGAAAGATGTGGATCGTCAAGTACGCATCATGTACAAACTGGTACGCATACAAATGTATGGATAATTTGAACAAATAGATCTGAAATTTGAATCAAATCTTTAAATTCAGATTTAAGGACATTTTATTCGCATTCAAATGTCGAAATCCTGTCGATTTGATTGAATTTCAAATGCATTTGAATACTCACGCACATCCCTAGTCTACTGGTCTCCCAGCAAAGGGAGCCACTTTGGCCACCTAGACCAGGACATTTTCCATCTCAGTGTGGATGAAGCTGTGCAGGGAGGAGTTGGAAGAGAGGAATTTGAAGAGGATTAGACATCACAGTGGACTGACCCGCAAGTAGGTCCAGAAAGGCCTTATAATCCTCCTGATGTTGCTTTGGAGCAAGTATCTTTCATACACAACCATTTACTATTGCTTCACTCATAGAAATGTCCTAATCCCTCAGTATTTCTAAGCGTTCCAGGCTGTCATTTCCTGGCAAACATTGCAACTTGGAGACAGCAAAGAACACAATCTAAGGGCTAATCACAAAAACCTAGAAGTCTTCAATATTAATTTTGTGAGCTTTCAGGAATTCCTATATGATCCCTTGGAGTCCTTGATGTGCACAAATATTCATAACATTCGAAATTTGGCCAAATTTGATGGAATTCAGATATTCAAACGTGAATTGAATGTTACAATATCCGTATGCTAACATTCAAATGACTACGAATGTTTCTGGGCATTCCTATGAACAGTTTGGACATTCGTTGAGCTGGGATACGTATCTGATATGTTCATAGAGCTTTGTATCAAATGTTCATACAAATACATACGAATAGATTTGTATCAAATAAAATTTTAACACATTTGAATGTGTCCTATTCATACGAATATGGATTTTTGAACATTTGATTCATTTTGAATTGAATGCCAAAAATAAATCACGCACAATCCTATCTGTGATGGCCCCTCAGCATTCCATCTGCAAGGAAACGGTTGCTCCCACTCAGGGGAAAATACACACCTTTCTCCACCTTCTAACACACAGGAGCTGCAATGAACTGTCAAACCAGTGAGCAGAATGAAAGATGGCGGCAAGGAAGCTGCCATCTGTTGCCAATAATGCTCATATATTGATCAGCTGCCCGTTAAATTTTCAGTAGGCCTCCTTTGCCATTCACATTATGCATCACTGCCACAGAAATTTAAACACGACAATGTTTTATAACCAGCCCTTTCCATGGTGTTATTTTCCAGCACTGTAACCAATGAGGCAAATAATCCATGGTCATTAAGCTTTCTATATGAAGAATTGAAATGTATACACTAGTTACAAGACCATGGATAATAGTATACTTTTCTTAAGCCTTGGAAGGCTTGACAATTGCACACTTTTCCCCCTTTTCTTTCAAGAATACATGGGGGATTTCTCCACTTGATACGTTTATCGCTGACACAAATTTTATGGCTTCTTTCTCAAGTTAACATGAACCATTCAAACCACTGTGAATGTAAAATATTCTTAAACCACTGCCTTGCAGTCTACATTATGTTTGCATATGTGGCAAATAAACAAAGGTATCACTTCCTATACTGCTTTGATGAGATCATTAGTTTTCCAGCTTTACATATTAATCTGAATAAAGGAGCCTCTTAGTAAACGTCATCTGCACCAGAGGTGTGCACAAATGCAATTTCTGACATTCGATTCAATTTGGATCAAATATTTGAATGTACGAGTTTGTACTAATAGAGAAAAAAAAGAATGTATTAAAATTCAAACCCATTTGAATACATTCGCATCTATTCATATGAATATTCGATACGAATTTGATGATTCGAATGTTCACTATCTACAACAAATTGGCGTAATAACGGATGGATTTGATTGTTAATCTTAAGGTTGGCAGACAAGAAAAAGGCAACGTTGATGGGAGCAAAAGAAGAGATATCAAAATGAAATCCAAAAAAATAGAGGAAGTAATCATTAAGAACAACTGAAAGATGTAAAAATAATATATGATGTCATTATACAAAAAGTTGAAGTTTTAAAGTTGTTAAAAAATTCTAATAAAAAGTAATAATTTTTATTTATTTATCCGTATGCATCTGTACATATCCATACGGATCCTGTTTTTATCCTGTATGCATGCCATTTTCATCCCGCACGTATCTGTCCAAATTCGGCCAAATTCACTCAAATAACAAATATTTCAAATATTCTTGCACATCCCTAATCTGCACTAGACTAGTATTAAACCAGATAAAATCCCTGTTAAGGGCAAATCGGTTTGTATTCAGGCAGCTCAACTGGTTCAAATTTGAACAGAACCACTCCCAGGTTTGGGAAGCCAGTTCAAAATTGAACCAAATCAAGGAGGTACAATCAAACCTAATCAAATTACTCAGTTCAGTTTGACCAGATTTGCATCCCTAAGTATTTCATCTTTTTAAAGGGCTTTTTCAAGTATATTGAAGAGTAGAACTAGCCCATCAAAATTTGGATTAAATATTTTTGATCCAGTTTGAGCTGCTTTGAATCCAAACCAAACCAAACCACACCAGACCACCACTTTCCAGTTCATACACATCTCTATTCCAAATAAACTAATTTGATATTACCTTAATTGCAGAAGTGTACTCTGGCACAAGATTTAACTATCAAAAAGAGCACACACTTCACATGAAGCAAAGTTCCAGTTAATCAGCTCCCAGTATCTTCAGGAGGACCAGAAGAGAACCTTGTCTGACATCAAGGAGAACCTCTACCAGTTGGTGCAACAGTTAAACAGACCAAGTTGCTTAGCCTAACATAATGTAGCTATTTCTATTTCCAATCCAATATCTATCTGCTAGAAAGCTGTGTTTGTTCAGACTTGATTCTTGGCGGAAGCACTAGAAAATTTTCTAGAGTTTATTTGACTTTTTTTGATTTTTTCATTTCCAATCCAGGTATCAGACTGGGTTGCAAGTAGGAATGCCATCCTCCCTGACCCAGCATCATGATGACAAAACCTAGGCCATGGTCACATCTTCACTTGAAACCTTCTTCAGTCCATCTTCAGATCTGACCGCTCACACTTCTTCATTTCTATCCATTTTTATCTGTGGAATTTTTATTCAGGAATAGAGAGTGGAAAGTTCACAAATAAAATGGATAGAAATGAAGATGAACTGAAGAAGATTTGTGAAGGTGTGACCACAGCCCTACTGAAGCACAACTTCCTGTTTCCCTTCCCCAATAGGTGGCGCTACAGTGATTAGTGTCTGCCTTATAAAGTGAGTTCTGGCAACCACCTCTTGCTCAGCATATATAGCTACCCATATCATTATTTTTTTCTCTCTCTCCTTTTGTTTTTAAATAATTTCTAGGAAGCAAGAGAATGAAAATGAGCAGTAGAGAATTTGTAAGTCTACTCTCACAGCACTAAATCATACGGCTGCTGTGTTTTACTGCTCCAAAATCACTTTTCTGATTAGTTTAACTTCAGTCCAACTGGCAGTGTTGGCAAATTTTGAATCATTAATAATTTGTAAGTTCAATATATACTGTCTAAATTGCTAATCTCAGAGAAATAAAAGGCAGAATGGCAGAGGCTTATTATGCCGAAACTGTGGCTTTAAATTCTGTGGGAGTTATAAACAGAACTGCACCCAAAATGGAAAGGCAAACGTGAATGGTAACTGAAGAGATTTAAATTATTCCACTAAAGGATTTCAGTTCCTTGTTTCCCCTTCCACTCCCAGGTCTAAATAAAGAAGATCAGAAGGACAGACAGCTCTATGGTTAAAACCAACCAATTTGTTTCACCTGTGACCAGTGGCAGACCTTTGCTACTACCTCCTTTGCCATGCATCAGCCATGCACACATGCACCAAAGATGAAGATGTGAAGGTGGGTCTTGCTTCATCTACTCCTTCCAGCAGTCTTGAAGCTTCTCACAGGTAGATTCACTAGCTGGCATACAAGGAATAGTTGACTTCCTTCAGACTGACTAATCTTCGATGTTCGTTCTTTCAGGGATATGATCAGAAACATCAAGAAGAGGAAGAGGAGGAAGAAGCATTTTGAAGTGTCTCTGAGGAGGTTTAGAGAAGGTTCTGAGGTGGCATTGTTCACACATTAGTCTGCCCTCCACGCCTCCTGGACATTCTGTGCTAGAAAAGGTGGATTAGAGAAGGCTTGGGAGCATGAGGGCCACACACTGTCTCTCTGAGGCACCCCTTTGGTTATACAGGAACCTTCCAGGTGGGATTATTCATACACTAGTTCACCCTTCTCCCCTTTCATGAACATTCTGTGCTAGAAAAGGTGGATTAGAGAAGGTCTGGGAACATGAAGGGCACCCACAGTCTCTCTAAGGCATCTCTGAAGTGCTCCTTCTGAACACAGCCTGAGCCTTTCCATCTACCAGCTGGCTATTCTTTTCCGAAGTACCACCATGCAAGTTGGCTGTTCTCATTATGTGTTTGAAATATGACAATTTAAACATTGTTATTTGTGCTTCTAACAAATATTTCAGTTTTGTTTAGTCTAGAATGCACTGATTGGTCTTTTTAGTTATCCGTAGTATAAATATGTTGTTGCACAAGATGAAAACATGCAAAATGTTTTTAATACTCTTAATACTATTAAAAGGTATGAATTAATGAAAATGAAATGCCTAAAGCAAGCACTCAAAGGTGCTGCCGGGATTCAAGGGCGAACAAAAACATTTTCATCTTCTAAAACTAGTAGGAGAGGAAACAGACGTTATATTTAACCCCACATGCCTGGAGTCATAACCCTTTTGTCTATCACTGCTGCCGCCTGTTCACTGCTGACTCTAAAATGGCACTGGATCATGTGGTGCTAGGTGGAGTTTTGATCAAAAGGCTTAAATGCATCCCGTGTTAAGCCCATCTCCTGTGATATAGCAAGATAAAGTGAAACCTGGCAGATGTAGCTAAGTTTGTGTGGTGCATTAAATGGAAAAGTGCAGGTTAAGACATTTCGCGCACTAATTCCCAAAGAGGGAATCTCCTAAATTATCCGTAGTGATACCAGGGGAGAAAGTGTGGTGTTGTTCCAAGCTTGCCCTTGTCTGTTTTTGTGAAATGTTGGAAGCTATGAGAAGTGACTCCTGGAGCCAGAAGTGTTTTCAGCCAGGTATTTACCAATTACATTTGCTTTCCGTTGATGGATATCCCTGTTTCCAGCCCCCGGAACTTGGTTTGTGTAGCCAAGCTATTTGGAAATGTTGTCCAGGGTCAAGGGAAGAGATCGGAGTGTGTTTCACTCAGATGAAATGTCAAAGAATGCTCAGGAGTATATAATGCCCTGAAACTCTGGTTAGTACCTTTCGTGGTGGACTCATTAATAACAAAGCAGCTCAGCTTCAAGGATTTCTTAGGTTTAAGGAAATGACAAGCAGATCTTTGCTATTCTTTCATGATTTAAGGGCATTGGAGAAGTGACATTCAAAATCCACAGAAAGCTATAAGAGTTTAGCTCCTCACGAAGCTCATTCTGGAAGATAAGTTGATTTTCCTTTCTCGTGATGTGTTTGAGTGTGTACACTTCTTTAAAATAAATTAACAGTTTCTTTTTTTAAAGGCCAAGCTCACAGCATCATTTTTCATTTTGACAGCTCCTAGAATGTAGATAGATTTTGCACCAGATAGTGGGCTTATTTATTTTTTTCCTGCCAGACCACCCACCCCATCTTCCTATTATTTCTCTAGTTTCGTCATGTTTGGCTTTTCTGCTGTCATATTAACTAGGACCCTCCCTCCCTCCCTTTCTCTTTAATGACCCAGTAATAAGGCAAAGAAAAGGCAAAGAAAAGAGAGAAAACCAGACAGCTCTTCTATGTGGACATGCCAAAATATCATTACTAAATAATAATAACAATATTATTATTATTATTACTATTATTATTATTAGCAACGACAACAATAAAAATACATCATGACATCCTAAGTTCTTGAGAAGAACTCAATGTTCAATGAAGACCAACTCCAATTAGTGATCTGGTAGTTGTGCTATAGTGTTGTTTTTTGTGTTAATAATAATAATAATAATAATAATAATAATAATAATAATAATAATAATAATAATAATAATAATAATAATAATAATAAGAAGAAGAAGAAGAAGAAGAAAGTGGGATCTGTTAGAATGATGAGAAGATTATTATTATGTAATAGTGTAATAACACTATAGTTATGTAATATTAGTATGGATGAATGATACAACCATGGACTTCCATTAGCAGTCCGTGTCATGGTCTAGATGCTATGTGTCCCATGTGGCAACAGAATGTAGGCTGTGGGCCAGTGCACCACACGATTTCATCAGACACCTGGAAGTGGTACTAGAAGTATGTTGCTTCTGTGCATCCAGCCAAAACAGCTCTGGCTGGGAACTTAAAGGGCCAAGAGCTTCCTTTCCTGGTCTCCAAAGTTGGGCTAGGATCGGTCACGTGCAAATTGTATGACCCTTAACACACCCCGGTGGAAGTCCAGCCCATCAAGGGCTGTGTTTCCTGGAGCAGGTGTGAGCTGAATCCCCTATAGAATATAGAAGTGAATGGAGAGAGAATGTAGGTTGAATGGGCCACAATTGGCTGAAGAAAATGGTTGATGACTACCCAGGTGGTTGAAATTGACTCCAGTGTTTCTGCTGGAAGAATGACAGACATTGGACTCTATTGGATGGTGAACTAGAATGATATGAATATGGGTCACTTTCCAACTCTCTAACCTGGGTCACGAAGTTCTTGATTTTGGTTGCCCTTGATGATACCTTTGGGATATGTGTCACTGGGCTCCCATTTTTGAGTGTACTGGCCAAATTACGAAAATGATGTAAACATAAAGTTCTTATCCTGCCAACAAGATGAATTCATGCCAGCAGCGCACACACTTCAAAAGCACAGACATGTGGGTTTTTTTCCACTGATGTCCCTTAATCCGCATCTAAGATGATCCGGATCTGAGGAATGGGTCCTTCAATAGCAATGGGTGCTAGCCTGCCTGCAGTGGAAACGCCGGAGCACCCATGTGGTGGGTCCAGATCAACCCATGTGGGGCCTGCGCATCACCCCAGGTGTTTTGAGAGACAGGGGGTGCAATCTCTGTAGATGCTCCGGAGATTCTTCGAAGATTCTCCGGAGTGATCTGCTGCAAACTTCAAAGATTCTCCAGAGCCTTTGACAAAGGTCTGTAGGACTGGCATTGCTCTTGCCCGGGGTCCTCTTCAGAGCCTGTGCTATTCTTCGGAGCTGGCTTTGGAGATTGTGCACAGGCTTCAGAAGTTTGGGTTTGGGAGCACCCCCCAATGGGTGCGCCCCCCCCCCCGGAGCCCCCTTAGATCCCATTGCCTGATCGCGGTTGAAACACACTCTGTATAATCTAGATTTGATGCCTGAAGGACCCATTCAATCCGGATTTCCCTAGGACTGGTGGAAACAAATGTGGCTCTAATGGGGTCTGCAGTGGAAATGGGGTCTTCCTGCTCAGAGCCTAATGGGTCCCTAATGGGTACTTAATGGGTACTTAATGCTAGTGGAAAAAACCCCATGGAGACCCCAAAATGTGAGTTGAAAGTTGCAGATTTGCCCTCCGTCTGCATCAATGAGAATGCAGAGTTATTCTGGATGGGTGAGATATGCGTGTGAGTATGTTTATGACAAATGCTTATGTTATTTGTTAGAAATAAACTGTATATCTATAGCTAGCTTCGGTTTTCTTTTCTTTTTCTCAAGAACATAGCAGCGCCTCTCACGATAAAAAGGATCGAAGCCATTCTTTTTGGATGACACAGGCCAGAGTGGCATGGAAACTGTCAGAACGTCCTCTCCCTGCCCAAGAAGATGACAGCATTTCAGAGAAGGGGATTGCCCTCTGTTTCTTCTACATGTGCAAACCAGTGCTGCTTTCGCACTTGGCTTCCTGTCTGCTGGACAGGAAAAGTGGGTTAGCGACTAATGTGTACTAGCATTCACACCTGAGAATGTTAGCACACGTTAAACTAAGCCCAGTGTGCCCAGAGACTTACTGGTGTCCTGGTGTGTGTCTGATTGCCAGAAGGGCCCTACCATCTTGGGATTGGAGCTTGGCACGACTGTGCATGGACCATTGCCATGCCAACAATGATGCTCTGCATATGTGCAATCGCCCATTTGTGCAGTAACTCAGATGACCCCTGGCACCGGAAATGGTGCAAATGGTCATGGGCTGATTTGGAAAGGTAAGTAATGGGATGGGAATGGTAGGGTTTGTGTTGTGTGTGGTGATAGGGTAACATCTGGTAAGGCAGGAGGTGTTTCTAGGTTGTAAATGCCCCCTACAAGTGCAGACGCACCTGCCCACCTGCTAACCTATCATGACTACAGGGCCAAGTGCAAAAACATCTCCATTCTAATTTGTAGGTTTCAGGTACAGGTTTTCAACATCTGCTTAGCCAAGAGCAGCAGCAGCAGCAGCAGCAAGAGCAACAATGAGAATAAACAAACAAACAACAAAAGGAATATGGACATAAAATATAAAAAGCAATTGTTTAAAAACTGGAAGTGAAGGTCCCTGGGTCCAAGAACATATTTCACCATTATACAAAGAGCTTCCTTTACAGATATCATAAAAAGTTGGAGCAGGATGTACAAAGCAACAGTTCTATTATTGCTATTGATCCGCTTCCTCAGGCGCTGCCTTTCTGCAGGCCAAACAACCCCCCCCTCCCCGAAATGCCTCAATATTTCCTTGATTTCCTGGGCTTTGATCAGATCACCTGGGGCATGGGAAGATGCTGATATGCCAACAATTTCTTCTGGAGCCTATGTTCATACCAATTCCGACAACGATTGAAACGTCAAATTTCTTTGCCTAACCCATACCTTTGGAAGAGAAGGATTTTTCTCCCTTTCTGTCCACTGAATCACTGGCAAGCCTAGCTTTGGAGAGTGGTTGCAAAGGGGACTAGCACTGTTGACCTATGAAGTGGTTCTCACAGTTCCAATTTCATGCAGAATTTTTTTTAAAAATTAAGTGTGTGAAGTGTTTAAATTGTCATAGAAATATACATTTGCTTCACCCGTTAGTTCTTGTAAGTTTGATGTGGCCTACATAGGGTCATATGATTTGCAAGGACCAGTGGTGGGATAAGTCAATCCAGTGTGGACATCTCTGTCCCATTCTGGAGGCAACCAGCCCCTGGGTGGAATGGGTTGTATATCCTGTACCGAGGCATCCCGCCCTGGCCTGAGCTACTTAAGGGAATTGTAAAAAGATTTCTAAGCCGTGCTTGCAAACTCTGTGGCCACATCCCCACGGGATCGTTATCGCAAATTCAAAATGTTTTGACTTCTCCTCGGCCAGACGGAAGTTCGGCTTAACACGGTATTTCCGTGTTAAACCACGTTATACCAATTTGAAATAAATCCTGATTTCAACAGCTCTCACTCCGGAACATGCCCTTGATACGTGTTTCATTTTTTACTGTGTGGACAGTATCATTTTCCGGGATGAGATTCCTTGTGCAGGCTGTCCCGCCCCCAATCGCACTGTAACCAATGGCTTGTCTGTATTCGAGGCACGTCATGTTTAGGATTCCCCCCAATAGCTCGCTTCCAAAGAGTGATTTCCATTGAAAGAATCCAGTCTCTAAACAGCCACTACCTCCAAAGCTACACTGTAGACATGTAGCTTATAACAATGTTGCAGTTTTGCGCAGTTCTGAACTTTAAAAAGGAAAGGAAAGGGGAGTCCCCGCGGAACTTTCCCAGCCCACTCTCCCCGCTCTCCGAGTTCCCTCCCGGCCCCCGGGGGAAGAGCGAGTGAGGAGCCCCCTTCGCCCTCCCCCGCGGTGGGCATGCTGAGCTCGCCCGCCTCTCGGCTCTCCTCCTTTTCCAGTGGCGGAGGTGGCACCAAGGAGCCCCAGGGCGAAGCTGCCCATGCCGCAGCGCCAGGATGGATGGATGGATGGATGGCACGGCGGGCGCCAGAGCTGACGGCGGGGGAGGCAGGGGAGGCCTGGGCTGCGAGCGCGCTCTGGCCAGTGGGGCGAAAGGTGCTGAGAACGCGGCGGTGGCAGCGGCAGCGGTGGAGTCGGGCAAAGCGGAGCCAGGCACCGAGAAGCCCCAGGGCGAAGCTGCCTGCACCGCAGCGCCAGGATGGGTGGATGGATGGATGGATGGATGGATGGATGGATGGATGGATGGATAGATGGATGGATGGATGGATGGATGGATGGATGGATGGATGGATGCTGCCGCTGCTGCTGCTACTGGTGGGAAGGGGGAGGGGAGAGAACGGGAATCCCCGGCGGAGCATGGATGACGCAAAGGGAAGGGAGGGTGGGATCCTGGGAGGGAGGACCAATCACAGGGCACCATGACTGGCAATGGGCGGGAGCACAGGGCTATTGTGGGGATTACCAGGATTGATTCCGCATTAAGGCTGCAATCGGAATGCCACGGAACCGAATCAATTTGCAAGTCGTGTGGACAGCTTTGTTCCAGGTCAGTTATTTCGAATTATTTAAATCGAAATAACGCATGCCGTGAAGATGCAGCCTGTTTGTTTGTCTTTGGAAATTATTGAGCAATGCAACAGTTGTGCTTAATTAACACAATTTCAAATTCAAACAAGCTATCAAATCACACAACGTGTGGCCACTAAACAGCAATGACAACTTTATTAATTTTGCTGACCCTCACCTACTACTATCTCATTTATTCTACTCTATCTCTGATAAACTCTACCAAATGAGGCTAACCTGAAATTGCTGTAGGGTTGGTTTTTACAGCACGCAGACAAAAACAAACACACAAACCAAATAAAATAAAAACACAGACCTTTTCTGCTATGGAGGAAAAAGAAAAGAGCCCACTATGTATCTAGCTGTTCTCAGCATGATTTATTTATGAGAAAACTAACACCATATGGACTCTAAGTGTGTATTCCATAATGGTGTTGGACACTGGCCTATTTGTCTGTACTGTTACCGTAGACACAGAGGACATGAGTGGAATGCAAACACCTAACTATAGGTGCCAAAATAATGGCGCTCTGCCCAGGCAAGAGGAATATTTTTCATCAAACTGATCATTACCAAGAGATGCATTTTTCTACAGAGGTTTAGTGGTGCTCCAGTGAAAAGTATAATAATAGAATATATCATCTTGTACCAGGATTGGAACTTTCAAGGAATATAATGATGCAAACGGTAATAGCTGAATGTTCCCAAATAATGTTCGGGGGTTTGCTTTACCTGATCTACCAGTTCCACTGGGGTAAATGCAGAAAAGTCACAGTTCCTGCCTTTTAGAAGTAAGGGTGTGCACAGATGGGGGGGGGGTTGTATTCAAATTTGAGTTGAATCGAATGCCAGAATATTCCATTCGATTTGAATGTTTAAAATCCGGATGCAACAAAAACCGATACATTAGAATCTGTTCGTTCGAATGTTGGATACAAATGTCAACAACATTCATAGGTGTAATACATATCTGTACGCATTCATACAAACACGTATGTAATACATACATTATCTGCACATTTGAATCATTCAAACGAATGTTTTGGAACATTCAAAATTCGTTTGAATGTTTAAATTTGAATGTGAAGACATTCTATTCAAATTTGAAGGTCCACATTCGATTGAATTCTATCAAATTTCGAATGTTTAGAACATTTGTTTCATATGTATCTGTACGCATTTGTGCTTATAATATGGAACCAAAACGGGATGCATACGGGATAAAATGGGATGGATACAAAATGCGTACAGATATGTGTAACGCATACGAATCTTGTCGGCATTCGTATCTTCAAATTTGTATCTAACATTTGAACGAATAGATCCGAATGTATCAGATTTGAATCGGTTTTTGTTGCATTTGGATTTTAAACATTCAAATCGAACGGAATGTTTTGCCCTTCGAATTGACTCAAATTTGAATGCAAAAATACCATTCGTGAAGATCCCTAGAGGGCATGCGATCAAACTCTCTGCTCAAGTTCCTCACCTGCCACTTTGGCAGCTGCCCACATTGGCAGAGGGGGATTTGGGGGAGGGAAACAGCAAGCAACCGTCACACAAATAATGTATATCCATGGATACAGAAATAGAGGCGATAGAGACAGAAACAGGGAGATAGAGATAAACTGATATTATAAGGCAAAGATGTGTGAATGGACTGATGATCTTGCAAAATTGTTATTTTTAGAGAGCTTCCAGAAGCATGCATGACTAGGTCCAAAGTTACACATGCAGAGCCACTAAACATTATGTAGTATGTGGATTCATGTAGGATTCTGGTTAAGTCTAAAGCTGTTTCTCTCTCTCTTTTTAAAACTATACTTTCTAAACTTCTTGCATTCAAATCCCCCCCACTTATAAGACATGCTGCTGTGTATTTCAGCTGCAGCTTTCTATTATGGCCTTCTGAATATGTATTCACACAGCAGGCAAAATACTGCTGGCTATAGCCAGGGAAAAGTGAAAAACATTGTTTTATTTATTTATTTAAGGAAGCATTTTAATATCACCACAAGCAATTTACGTCTTCTCTTCTTTCCTTTAATACTAAAAAAAGTAATAAAAAAATTCAAATCTACTGTGCAGGAAATTTTCGGAATGTATTATCTTGTTTAGAAGAATGGAAAAGAAAAAAAACCAAGAAGAAGAATAAAGGATAACAGTAATACTCATCTGGAAATCAGGATTTCAGTCTTGCCAAGGAAATGTTCAATTATGTTTGTGACATCAGAGAATCATATTTCCTCTGATAGAACTGGTTAAAAAAAAAAGTACTACACAATATTCACATTAGACAAGAAGATTTATATACACACACACACAAACACCATCAGTGATAAGCAAATGACTTTTTGGACATATAATTACATCTTCTATATGGCAAATAATTTTGGATTAGAGCAGACGCTCAAAGAATCCTGCATCCCCAGAGTATGCATTAGCATGTGGCTCACACACCCCTATCCTGGGATATACTCCAGAAAAAGGCCAAGTGCAAACAGTCCCATTTTCTTTCCACATTACCTATTCCAAAGGTGCATTTTCTGAGTTATCTGACACTGAAAGAAGGCAGCTTGTCAATTTGCTGATGCCTTCTCTCACTCTGAAAGTGGACTTAGGGTGTATCTCCATGGGAGCTGGTTGCTTCGCTAGTGATTAATAAAAATCTGTGTTGTAACTCGCAATAGAGAGTCCCCATGTGGTTTGGGGCAACGTGGATTAAAATCGTACTTTCCCGTCCCCATGGAAGCTGCTTTTTGTGAGCCCGCATCTTTTTCTCTCCCCACCCGCCCGCCAGAGCGATGATAGGCTCCCTTCAGCTGTCATCCAGCTCCCTGCATTCACGTAATGCAGCTGTTTTAGCGCATAAGCAAACCAGTGATCTGCCCCTTTCCTTCACAGCAGAGGCTGCATCATTAGGAGAGGAGAGAGATTCCTTCCCTTCCTTTCTCTCGATTTCCTCCTCGTGTGTGTGTCTTCACCTCCCTTCGCTTCCTCTTTCCTCCTGCTCCTTGCCAGCTGCGCTCGTGAGTGTGTCTTCACCTCCCTTCGCTTTCTCTTGGCTTCGCTTTCTCTTTCCCCCTGCTCCTTGTCAACTTCACTCGAGAGGGGCAAGGGGCGCAAAGCCTGCCAACTTGTAGCCAGCCAGCATACAGGGCAAATGACAGCCTCCTAATGTTATGCTTGTAAGCTTCTCCGTGCTCCCAGGAAAACCCGTGGTTGTCCCCTAAGTCAGATGGAGTATTGTTTGAAAGGGGTTTTTTTTCCACCGTGGATTTCCCCCCTTTGTGCCTGATGTAGCCCAGAGTAAAGCTGTGCATGGAGATGCTCTGAGGCAAAACAAGCTTAAATCTGGAGTATTTTTTGGCATGCAGACGCACCCTGAAGCTGGATTAAACCTCAAGTGTGACCCCAACCCTGGAGACCAGAAGGCAATAATCTGTAGTCATTTAGTGCATTGAGTCTGGCTAGTTACAGGACATCCCTCTGTGAGCCATTACCAGTAAGCAAACCACTTTTGAAAAATGCCTTTCTTGTGCAAGGAACAAACCACTGGCAATTTCCTCCTCCCTCCCTCCCTCCCTCTCTCCCCCCTCTGCCATACTACCCTGAGTTCTGAGAGTATCTTAAATGGATCTTGATTTAATATGCCACTCCATCCTTTCTGATTTGTGAACATGAGGCTTGGCCTCATTTAGAGTTAGGGAGTTCAGGCAGAATCCCTGCCATGCCTTTTCCTTCAAAAAAGTGGCACACAAAAATATGGAGTGCTCCTGAGGTACGAAAGCAGAAATATACTCTATTCCCTTTGATGTGCCAGCTTATGTCTGTTTCTTACTGCATTTAAAAATTCCATTTCATTATGTTCATAAAAGCGGAATCTATCACGCTCCCGAGTCTAACAGCTGTGTTGCATAGAGATATTGATACCCAGAGGCAAAACTCTTTCATGGGGTGTCTCAAGGGATCACAGAGAGAGAGAGAGGGAGAGAAAGGGGGAGAATTCTTCCAAATGTTTAAACTAAACACAGTGGGAATGACAAATAAATATTGGAAATACACAGATACACGTTCCGATATTTTACTTTTACTTTCTGTTTCTAAATGAAAGGCTGCATTCAATAGATGTAATGATGATTAGAATATAGACCGTGCAGCAGCAGCAATAAGTGGAGCAAATTGCTATAGCTTAATTGCAAATAACCCCACTGCTGGGCAACTCATCTATAATCGAAAGCAACCTTTAGGAATCCCGAGCCCTTTGTTAGGGCCCAAATCATGAAGAAGAAAATCAGTGATCGTTGGCTCAATATACACTGTTTGTGTGAGTAAAAGTAATAATAGTTAGTAAGCCTGTATCTCGCAGCAATGCTTCCGTGAATTGTGAGCCTTTTGTTTGGTTTCAAAAGACAGGAGTGGAAGTGAGAACATGAGAGAACGTAAGAGGAGCCCTGCTGGATTGGGCCATGGTCAACTCATCCTGTGCAACCCAATGGCCCACCAATTATCCTGTCTGTAGAACATGAAGGGAAAACCTTCCCCGGCTCCTGATTCCCTGAAAATGGCCTATAGAGGCATCCTGTCTCCCAGCATGGAGGGTGTACCTAGGCATCCATATCCCCCATGAATATGTCTAACCCTTTCTTAAAGCCATCATCATTACAGCCTTGCCTGAAATTGAGAAAAATCCATTATATTTGATAAAAATGTTTACGAGATTTTGAAGGACACAGATTAACAGATAACTCCTCATGGCATTCATCATTGCTATTGGCTAGAACAAATCAACAAGAAGCTGAATTTTTGGCTGCTACAGAGAAGCCTTGGAAACAATGTATTTTTATAAAGGGAGACAGCAATAACCATAGATAGATAGATAGATAGATAGATAGATAGATAGATAGATAGATAGATAGATAGATAGATAGATAGATAGATAGTTCATTTATTTCTGTGTCCTGGGTCTCTGGCCAGAATAAATGTATTCATTATAAGCTCAGAAAATAGCCAGACTGAGGTGTTTTTTGCATGAGTTTGAAATCAGGTTCAGTTTAATATTTATCGTGTTACTTTGCTTTTAATCTAAAAAATAATGGCGCCTTCTCTCTGTCTCTCTGCTCCTCCCTGGCATGTGCTTAGAGCTGCTGAATGTCTTTTAACTGTGCTCACTTCCCATTTGATTTCTGTAACAGTTCATCAAGTTTTCATCAGGCCAAGATCTTTGTCTGCTTCTCAAATGTGTCAAATGACTTTTTTTCCTCACAGACTCAGAGACGTTCTGCCGTCTCTCCAGTGTGTTGGCTGAAGCACTTCATATCAAGGGAGGAGCTGTGAGCGACAAACTTTCTCTGGCAGCTTTATCACGCAGGTTTCCAGAATTCTACAACAACTTCCCTCTGAAACTATTCTCTGGTGTCCCTTGCAAAAGAGTCACCCAGATTGGCTTGCTGTATTGCATTATGCATGAAGCTGCCCTTGAAAACACTTCAGAATTCCCCATTCCTTCAGGGATTTTCCAGCCAGACAGTTCCGCCAGGTGGCGAAGGGATGGCAGCATTTTGTGTCAGTTCCTCCCAAAGAGTCTTTGGTTGGAGGGATGTTCTGCCAATTCCGCAAAGACAAACTTTTGCCGTCATGTCGATGTGTTCTTCTGACGACTAGTGAAAGGGAATAATTTGTGGCTCACAGAAGCAAGGAACCATATTTTCATCTCTCTGTATCAGCGGTTCTCAACTTGTGGGTCACGATCCCTTTAGGGGTCGAACTACCCTTCCAGAGAGGTCCACCCACCCACCCCTCCCCCCTCTCCCCCCCCATGTGGTGGCCCTTGAGGAAGCCAGCAGCAGGGTTGCCTCTCTGCCCCACTGTGTTGCCGCAGTAGCTGATTGAGGCACAGGTAGAGAAGGTGGTGCGCAGGCACAGAGAGATGCAGCTGAACACGTAGGCCCCTGTGTGCCACACAGCACCAACTGCCCCACCCCCATGATCCCAGCTGCCCCATCCCTGTAGTTGGGGGTCTCCATATTAAGGGGTCACGGCATTAGGAAGTTTGAGAACCACTGCTCTGAATACGTACTCTGACTTACAAGGCCCTAAATGACTTGGGACATCAATATCTAAAGGGACGCCTTCTCCCATACCGTCCTGGTTGTCCCACTGCCCTCAGTAGTGAGACAAGTGGGCACCTGGGAAAGGGCCTTTTCAGTAATGGCCCTCAATCATTACCCTTCTCTGTACATATTCAGGAAGGCAGTGAACATGCACCTCTTTGCCCTGGCCTTTGGCTGATGCAATTATACTTTCCCCTGACTGCAGATACTATTATTTTAATATGTAGGATATTGCCTTAAATGCGCTGAATAAATAAAATATAATTGAAATAAATAAATACTCCCAGAGTCCCCTGACTGACTCATTTCATGGCTGTCTCTGTTAATGCCATATATTAGTATAATGCCATATATTCGTACACATACGAATCTCCAAATCATTCGCACAAATGATTAAAAAGATTCAAAAATTAATTTGAATATTAAATTCAAATGTAGAGACATTCATTTTGAATTTGAATTCAATTGAATTTGGAATGTTTTAAATATTTGTGCACATATTTTTCCTAGGGAATATTGTGTTTGATTTGGACTGGGAATTGATGAAGGTTAAGGATTTCTTGCCTTAACTGGCCTTATATTGGCCACTGAGGTAATCTGCCCCTTTTTAGGCAAAAGGGGCTTATTGCTAATTTCCTCACAAAACACAGGGGGGGGGGGCAGGGGGGCAGCCTGTTGCGGTGGTGCTGTGGACCTGCAAAAAAACCCCTATGGTCTGGTGCCGGTCCGCGGACTGGTGGTTGGGGACCCCGATTTAGATTATGGGACTATTGTTTTAAAAAGCAAAACAACGGAGACGTGACTTCTGCCTTTCCTCCAAACTCTGATTTCTTCAACGCCAAGCAAAGATATACTTCTATTTAATTTTACTATGGCCAATCCCCCTCTTCTAATATTATACCAGTGCCAATTATCTCCTACCTCCCACCCTTGTGGCTGATGTGCACGATTTTTAACTGTTTCTATTTTATTTGTTTTATGCTTTATTAATCCCTTTCACAAGATGATCCATAAATACTGAAAGCATGCCAGCCAATACGTATATATTTGCATCAGCTTTCTCCACCCAATCAGGTGCACATGATTTCAGCACCTGCAATGCCACAGGCTGAGCCTAGTTTAAGAAAGGCTGATTTTGATGAGTGTTTCTCAAAGGTGCTTGAGCTGCGATAAAGTCAGAAAACAGGCCTGCTCTCAACCGCTTTGAAAAGCCAGTGTGGGAGCTATGTGGGCCTGACACCGTGTCAGCTCCATTCATATTTTAACACGTACAACGAAGTCTCTTGCAAGGGGAAAGAAAGAATAGGAAACATGGGGGAGAGAGACGAACTGCAGGCTAAATTCAAAGGGAGGTTACGGGGTGATGTGAAGACAGCAAGTGACCAACTGCTTCAAAACGAGAATGAAAGGAAGATTCTGAGCCCTAAATGGAAAAGGCTAAACACAAGGTTGGTCTCTGCCCTTTGAGTTCCAGGAAGAGGAGAAAAAGGTAATCCAGGACTCGAGAGAACAATGAGATGAAAAAGAGAAATTCAAGAACAGGACTGTTTGCAGGAGACCAAAAATCAAATCAAATTGAATAAATTAAATATAATTAACTTTTTGTTTGGTCATTTAGAGGGTTCAAAGTCACATCAAGCTAGAGATGTGCCAAACTGGTTGGCTTGGTGCATGGTTTGCAGCAAACCAGTTACTTTGTGAATATTCAGTTTGAACTGAACATTTGGTTGTTCAAATATCCAAAGGACAAACCAGACCACCACCATCCCTTGCAGATGCAGAGTATTAGATCAGACAGTTCATCTTCACTTTCTTCAATGGAAAGAAATGGTGCACCTTGTTTTCAATCCAGTTTGAAATTGAATGCAAATACTGTCAAATCAAAGAGGTATTCAGTTTGATGGACTGAACGCATGATTTTTGCTCGTACACATCTCTACACCAGGTCACCGGATGTTATCATTTCTCTGCCAAACGTGGAAATGGATTGAGCCACCCTCTGCTAGTTCCATGGAAAGTGAGGAGGGGCAGCCAAGAGCAAGGACAGATGAAGTTAGTATGAAGCACTGGAAAAAGGATTTTCTGCATCCCTTTTATGTGTCCATGAGTCAGCCCTGAACTGAAATATGCAAAGAAGGGAGAGAGAGAGAGGCCATGGAGTCGGGTTCTGAATGGAGATGAGCACATTTAGTTCAGTATTCAATGGTTTGATTTGGGTGGTTCAAAAGGTTCACATTGGAACCAAACTACCCCCTGATCAAATAGGTTTGGTTCAATTCAAACCAAACCAAACCAAGAGCCATTCTTGAACAAAAATTGATCCTTTAAGGATCAGCCGCTCCCCCCTTCCAGGGTTTCAATGTTAACAAGGTTCCAGTTTCTCCATTAAATACAATGCCAAAATCTGTTATCAACCAGTTTTTGTGTATGCCCATAAAATCTATAGCCATTTGGCTTCACAAAAAACAGTTCTGTTGTTCCTTTGTAATGCATTTGCATTTCCCGGGAAGGCAATATATATATAAAGCTAAAACTTCAAAATCTTCTGCAACCCCAGTCCCCTGGATCCTTTGTTGCTTCATTTCCCTTTCCCTATGAGATAACACAATTCTTCTGTGTGTTTTCCTCCTTAATCTCCAAAGTAGAACTGTGTTTAGCTGCAGTAGTTACAGAATCTAATGCTAGCTCATCAGTTCCTGAATATGTTAATCCCACTCTTGCCCCTTTCTATAGGTCTACACAACCACTGAATAAAAGATAATTCTACTTGGAGCACGATGGCACATGAGGTTAGCTGGTATCTGCCGAGGAATCATCTCTGGGATTTCTTAACACTTAGCGAAACAGCAATTTAGTGGAAAGAAGAGAAGATTTTAGTTTTGGTGTGCTTTCTTTTGGAAGTCCCCGATAATTTATATTTAATGAATTATTTTGCAAGCTTCTAGTTTATCATTTACAGCCTCCCCAAGGCCCTGCCTGTATCTACATGTAAATATAGCAGAGCTACCCTTGCATTTTAAAATAACTGTGCAGAGAGCAAACTTCTTAAAATTCATGCTCTGATCTTGTTAAAAACACAGATCATGGATCAATAGCTTTCCTTCATTAAAGGAGACATGTTTGTCACTAGACAGAGATATAATGGGTCTTTGAGATCAATAATGTACTCAAAGCCAGCTATGCATGTATATGTCTCCACATATGCACATACATTCAAAGTAATATTTTCAAAAGTGGTATACGAAAGAGGAAGCTTTGCTTCTTAATTGCTCGTTGACAAGGGCTGCATCCACACACATTAAAAAGGCAGCTCAAAAATGGCTTACAGATAGCTACATGTGGACACTAGTTCCCATACCACCATTAATCCACATCAAAGGCTAGACAATTAGCTTTGGAAGTCCAAATGTGGATGCTACAGCATCTAAGCTGCTTCTGAATCACTTAAAAACAACAACAAAGGGCCTTTCTGCACTTATCTTGCTGTGGTCTGACCGAATGTGTCTGGATCAGTGATGCCTTCTGGTCTGGTTCATGGCAAGGCATGGTCTGGAAGAGTGATGCTATTACAGACTAGACCTGCACATGGCCCCCCAAAGCTCACATGAGCTTCAGTCACTGGAAGACCTATTTTGGCAGTGCAGTAAGGTGTGCGCCCAAAATGGGTCCCCTTGTAACCAGAACACAGGTGTGCGTTTTCTGGTTTAGCCCCCACTAGTACACCAGCAGAGTTCAATATCATGGTCTACTAGGCCCTAGCCACACAAGTAGCTTAGGTTGACCTCAGATCATCTTCAGGTCATGTTACTCACATTTTTATTTAAGTTGTTTTCCAAGTCGGCCTATCCTTGTTAGATTATCTTAACTGTAGTCCTCATTTTTACAGAATTGAGGACTCAGCCCATCCTGGCATCTCAGGCCATCTTTGGTTCCTCAAAGTGTGAGCGGGGGACGAGCTAAAGGAGGGTGAACTGTGCTGTAGGTGGGTGGGGTCCAGTCTTTCCTTCGGCCAATCAGAATGCATGGAGTTTGTGAGGCACCTCCCCTTCTCTCCTCAGTATGTGTTGATTCCTCTATCTAGCATTTTAACACAAATGTATTATTATTATTATTATTTAAAATGCATGGAGAAGAAAAGCATGTAAAAAAGGAAGGGGGCATGGAGGTAGGGGAGCGGGCTTAAAAAACAACCACAGACATACACTCTTGCCTCCCTCAAGTGACAGAATGGCATCCAGTAAGAAAGGAGATAGATCTGATGCAGCAAAAGGGGTGGAGAGCCAAGAGTTCTGTGGAGAAGGCTTAGGTCGATCTCAGAGAAAGGTGTGACCGATGCAGCCCTAGGTGGTGACGGCTTGAGGATGACCTATAATGATCTAGGTGTGACCAGCACGGGTACGACCTCCGATCAAATGAATGAATACGTCTTAGACTTGTGTGACCAGGGCCATTAGTGATCCAGATCAAGGCCCTCTTGATCTGGATTAAGCTGCATCCTGTGAGGATGGAGTATACCAGTGGTGGGTAGGCCATCTCTAATCTGTACCAATGAGCAGACAGAAGAGGCCCTTAAGAGGAGCATGAGGGATTCTGTTCCAGATCACACATAAACTTAGAAAGTCCCTGAAACTGTGTTCACACCCCAATGGTAGCAAGTGCCTCAAAAGCAGAAGCACTTGCTATTGCCCTAGAGGAGGCCACTTTGTGGCACACCTCAATATTTTGCTTTCTTCATAACCAGGGGTTTCAGAGTGTCGAAGGTCCCAGCGGCAAAAAGAGGGTGCCTGTCACACCCGGAATGGCTCCGGGAATGGGCTTTTTTTTTTCCTCCATAGAACATCTTGCAGAGTCTTTGGCTGATGAACCTAAAGCCTGTATGAGCTTTAGGGCCGAGACTGGTCTGGATCAGCAGGCCCTGTTGGTCCAGACCCAGAGGTCCTGGAGAAGACCTGGAAAGTGCAGGAAGGCCCAAAGGACTTAGATATGTCTAGGGGTGATCATTCAATTACCTATTTGCAATTTTGTCCTCTATCTCAGAAATATGCTGAAAGATAAATGTTTGGAAGGAAGGGAGAAGACCAAAAAGGAGAAGGAGGAAAGACAAAGAAAATGGAAACTTTTCCGGAGACTGGAAATAAATTTGCAAGAAGCAAAATGTGTTGGGTTTGCGCATTTGTGCATTCGAGGCGTCAGGGAGGTAGGTTACACCTGGACTGCCATTGTGTGGCTTTCAATTTCTGGTCTTGCTGAAAGACAAGCAAAAAGCTTCAATAATCTCTGCAGCGACTGGCTGGTCTTCGCCAAAACAGAAAACGATGCAAAGCATTTTGAAGCAACAGCAATCAAAGGCAGCACCAAGCAGGAAGCGTAGAAGTAAAGTAAATACAATTATAGAGCCACCTAATGTGGTAAAGCGGGTTTGTTCAGCGTGGCAGGGAGATTATATTGACAGTGTTTCATGAATCAGGTGAGCCCTCAATCACAACTTCCTCATTTATCTGCAGGTGGCGATGGTAGTTCTCACTCATCACGTCCCTCTGGCGCTCTGTCTCTAGCAAATGCATACCCTGCTCTTGTGTTATCAAACTCATTATCAGAACCACTGATATATGACCTTTTCTTCCCTCGACAATGGCGAATAATTTGCCAGACAGTCTAACAGCACCTGGTGTCTGCTAGCGATGCTTGCGGAAGAGGCAGGGTAGGGGCAGCATTCTATATCATATAGAAATCCAAGGAAGAAGTTTTTAGACTGGATACTTTGGATGTCAAGACCACTTTTCTTTCAAGTGAGATTCAGGATTTCAAAGCAACATGTCCACCTTTCTGGAGCTATTTCAGCCTCTGAAATAGGTGTGAGGCAGCTAGATGGAAACACCAGTCAGAGTCCTGATGTCTGAGAGGAAACTTGTCTAGAACACTCTCTTGGCTGTTACTGAATATGGATGGGGAATATTCCTAAGTGCTGGATCTAAAATGAGCAATTAGGCAAGATCTATATAGATGCAAGAGGTTGTAGAAATAATCTACTCCTGGACCAGAGCTCTTGCTTTGGCCCAGGAGTGGGAAGGAGTGCTGTCTGCCCAGGCTATGCATCCTGGCTTGTGGAAACTTTAAAGCCAGGAAGCAAAAGTAAGTCACCACTGAAGTTTTCAATCATATCAATTACATGGACACCAGAAATGTTCCAGTGTGATTCCTCTAAAGATCATTGGGAGAAAGTCAAGAACAGCTGGTGGTTTTGCCTTTGTCTTCTGCTTGAGATGGGCCATTGTGTGAGACAAGTTGCTGGACTAGATGGGGTGGGGCTGATCCAGCAGGGCTTCTCTTAGGCTCCTATATGGTTAAGACAAATTAATAAAGGACAGGTGTATTAATGGCTACCAGAATGGATGCCTAGGTACATCCTCTAGGTTGGGGAAACAGGCAGGATGCCTCCAAAGGCCATTTGTAGGGATTTGAGAACAGGTTAAGGTTTTGCCCTTGTCTTCAATTCGAGATGCCCATGGGCCATTGGTGGACCACTGTGTGAGACAAGATGCTGGGCTAGATGGGCTTTGGCCTGATCCAGCAAGGCTCCTCTTATGTTTTTATGGTCTATGTTAAAATCAATAAAAAAAAATGTTCTTTCTTCTTCTAACTAGGATATAGGTTTAAAAGGGGTGTCTCAAAAGCAGCTTAAAGTTAGTAGTGTCTGCGTGCTTGTACCTTAATCCAAATTAAAGGTCAAAAAATGCACTTTAAAAATGCATTACTTGGACTTTAATGTGAATTAGAGGTGGGATGGGAACAGAAGTGTCTATCTCTAGGTCGCTTTTGAGCTGTTTTTCTTTCTTAATTTTTATCATATGTGTTATGTGGCCAAGGATTTGCTTCACTATCATGACAAAGAAGAATTTCCTGTGTCATAAGAACATAAGAGGAGCCCTGCTGGATCAGGCCACAGCCCATCTAATCCAGCATCCTGTCTCAAGTAGCTGCCACACTTTTCCTAATAGTAGGACTGGTTTCATCTAACCTGCTTGAGTTCAATACATAGCATAATTGTCTAAAAGGAACCCAACTCCTCTCTTTCCATTAACCTGCCAAACTTAATTAAAATGGTTAATTTTCAGCTGATAAGAAGCATACAGATCAGATTCAAAATTAGCAAGAAGGCTACCCTACAGAAAAGAGCCATATTTTAGAGTATGCGTCAGCAGAAGTCAGTAGGACCTGCCTGGATTCTTCCTTCAGACATTTTGGAAGAGGAAACATCTTTTCCAATTCAAAATAGTTCATCATGTAGAGATCAAAGGGCTGATGTCCTGTAAATGGGTTTTACTGTGATTTAAGGACAGTCTATTAAAAAATGGGCTGGCTCCTTCATTCTATAAATTAAGCTGAAGACTTGGAGGGAAATGCTGAGATTTCTTGTGCACACATTGTCACACACATGACAGATTGGTTTCTTCTCTCTGAAGTCAAGCTGAGACTGGGAAAGAGACACAGAAATAATCATTGCTGCAAAAATGAAACAGCTGTCTCAGTGCGTGAACTAGGCATCCAGGTTGCAGAAGAGGGTCCCAGCTTTGGACAGTTCATTAGGACATCCTTAAGGAATAGGGAGAACCCCAACCCTAGCTCCCAGAGACATTTGGAGGATTATAGTTTCACAACCACTAGGCAAGAAAGACTTGAAAGTCTCTTTCCAACCATGAAGTCTATAATTCTATTATCTTACATCAGCATTTGAACTTTACTGCTATTTCAGTGTATTTTTATTGTGAGCCACAGAGTTCTCTTCTTACAGGACTTTGGCCCTTTCTGCACTGGGTCCTATTCCAGATTATATCCTGGAATAGGAACCTGCCACCCACATACTTGTGTAGCCTATGGCAGGCCCTGCCCAGGGACAGTCTTAGTCTGGACTAGCATGTAGATGGCAGGTTCATATTCTGGGTTATAACTCTCAAAGTTCATTTCATGGTGGAAAGATCTGATGGATCCTATTCAAGAGCTACATTCTACTCTCGTTAGGACTTGATGGCACTGAGATTTTAGGAGACACAGGAAGACAGTTTCAATAAAACATTCAGATGTTCTCCTTCCAATGATAGTTAAAACCATTTAGCTATCATGAGGCCTTTTCACATGAGGGGCTTTTGAACATGTGGAGAACACACAGGGATGCTGCATTCACATGTCAGGGGTGGCCGGATCTGTTCCAGACTACCCCAAGCATCCCAACGCGCTCTCCATGCGTTCCATTTTCAGAGCAGAAAAAACTGCTCTGAAAGCGTCTCCGTGCGTTCGGCACGTCCCCAGCTGTTCCAGAGGGAGAGTGTTTGCATGCTCTCCCTCTGTGGCAGTTGGGGCCCTCCCCCAGCCTCCCCTGATTGGCTGCCTTGCAGCCGGGGTGGGGAGGCCAGTCGGGTCCCTTCCCTGGGGTCCTGCCACCTGCATCAGCCAGGATCAGGCCTATGCAAGTGGTGGGACCCGCCCCCCCCCAGCACCCACCCTGGGGTCACGCACATGTGTGAACAGCACTTACCTGCTGCTGCCAGCTCGATTCTGATAGGCCGGGGACATTCTGTGCATGCTTGTGGGGTGGCCCCTCATTGGCCAGGCACCCGCCTGGCCTCAATTAGCCATCTGCCAACTGGCTGATGCAGGTGGCAGGACCCCAGAGAAGGGATCTGACTGGCCTCCCTGCCCCTGGCTGCAAGATGGCCAATCGGGGGGGGGGGCTGGGGGAGGGTCTTCAGTTCAAACACATTGAGTACACTTCCCTGCCCGCTTGTAGGCATGTAATGCATTCAGAATGCATTATTTACCTGCCAGTGCAGATGGGGAACTGTGCTCAACGCGTTTGGACTGAAGCATCCTGAGGCGTCTTAGCCTTAGTGCAAAAACGCCTATGGTCTCTGTACCTTGATTTCCGAAAGCCTTATCTGAAAGGTTGGCTGCTCTGGTGCTTCAAGGCTATCACAATTTCTTGCTTCCACCAAGCAGATAAAAAAGAGGTCATTTGTGGTTGGCAAGTAACTACTGGATGGTTGTTTCCACCTAGCAATGATTGAAGACTTCTTTTAGATGGTTACCTAGCAACGCTGTAGAAAGATTTCATTTCCTCCCCACACTCCTAAAGGAAGACATCCTTTGGAGGTGTAGGCAAGGTTGGCTTTTTGCTATGATTGGTAGAAGTGACAGAATTCCACAAGGAACCTATTGTCAGACCCCTGAGATGTGCTCTTAAATTTGTTTCCAGAACCTGGATTCTAATTTTTTAAAGAACTTAAACGTTTACGAGCCGTTTAACACGTTTCTTTAGAAAGTTTGCATTGTTTATCTTGTTTTACACACATACATACATTCTGCAGAAAAACACCTTTTCCATTTCATCTCCTTCTTGTGAACTTCTAAGCAAAGGGGGAAGAAATAACTACATCTAAATTACTTGTTAAAGTCCCTTTAAAGTGAGCAGATTTGAGAGGTGGGGGAATAATATGAGACTAGGGAACAAATTTGGAAACATGTTTCTTGAGCTTACTGCCTGGAGCAATTTGTAAAGCAATTTTCTACCATGAAGCGGAAAAGTTGCAGAAGTCACAAAACAGAAAATATTCCAAATAAACTCATGCTCAGGCAGGGTTTTTTGGGTAGTTTTTTCTTCTTCCTTTCTTCTTCCCCCTCCTCTCACCACCCTTTTTTCTGGTCATATATTTGTTTCGCTATTTGCATTTTTTTTTTTCCTGAAGGAGATAATGAATATATTTTTTAAAAGGCAGAAGAATATGCGAAAAAAGAAAAGAAAAAAGAAGGAAAGCTTTTTAGATAAAAGTTTGTTATGATAGCACAAGTCTTAAAAATAATGCTGCTTTTTGTGAGCAACTGAGTCATGCCAAACTTAGATAGGATTATTTAACTATAAAACTTCATAATATATTGCAGCTTTTCGAAGACATCAAAATGAACAACTCTTCAGCACTTCCTTTCTGTAAGTGAATTTATTCTCATAGGTTGCATCTCTGCTTTTCTTCTATTGTGTCTTAGAACCATGACCTGCAGATATTGCCTATCTGGTGATCATATTAGGAACTTGCCTTTCCTGCCTTTCAAAGCAGCTATGGATTGTAGTACAACCAAGCACAGATGCACTGGAATAAGAACAAACAATCCTTTTGACTTCGACTATGCGTTGCTACTCAGCATTCCAAAGATCAGCTTTGGAGATCAAAATGGCAAGGATCAGCTTTAAAGGCCTCTGCACTGAAAGACGCTTGAGGGATGAATTTGTTGTAAAATGAACCAAGCAGAATCTTTTCCACTAATCTGTAGATATAACAGATTATTTTAGAAATGTGCAAGTTCAGTTTCTGTTTTAATGGTTCAGCCTGTTTAGAATCAAACTGAACCACCTCATGGGCCCTGGGGTGTTTTTCCACCACAGCCCTTAGATCTGGATCTAAGAAGATCCAGATCTATGGAATGGGTACATTCCTTAATCTGGATCTAGTAGATCTGGATTAAGGGAAGCACCCAATATGTTTCCATGGGAGGTGTAGCACCCATTAGCAATGGGTGCTAACACCCCTGCTGTGGAATCAGCTTTGCACCCATGTGGAGAATCCAGATCGACCCCCAAGGGGTTGGTCCGTTACCCCAGGTGTTTCGGGGCCGGGGGGTGGGGAGTCTTCGAAGCCACTTTGAATTGACTTCGGAGTCACTTCGGAGTCACTCCGACGTTCACTCCAAAAATCAGCACAGACTTCAAAGGCACTTCAGAGCTATTTTGCACAGACTTGACATGACTTTGAAGTGACTTCGGAGCCTAGGTTTAGGGGGGGTCCAATGGGTGCATCCCCTCCCCCTAGCCTCCTTTGGACCCCATTGCCTGTTTCCAGTGGAAACAGGCTCCCTTTAATCTGGATTTTCTGGCAGAAGACCCCATTGTAGACCCCATTAATGGGGTCTACAGAAAATCCGGATTAAAGGCCAAAATGTACCCATTAGATGCGTATTTCCCCCATGGCAGTGGAAACAATTGGGTCCCAAATGGGTGCCGTGGTGGAAATGGGATCATCAGGCTCACACCAAAATGGGTCCTAAATGGGTGCAAAAATGAGTACTTTTTGACAATGGAAAAACACCCCTGCTCACACAAGTGCCAATCAGGTTGGCCTATTAATGAATTTGAATTGAATTTGTTCCAGTGCTGGTTAGACATGCATTGATAGAAGCTGACCCTTCCTAGGGCTGTGTTGGCCACACATTCCTGCAGAGTTCAGACTGGGGTTCCTCCACAGAGACCTTGGCTCTCCATCCCTTTTGCTACATCACATCTATCTCATTTCCTACTGGATGCCATTCATGTCACTCAAGGGAGGCGAGGGTGTGTGTTTCCAGTTCTTCTCTTCTCCTTGCAATTAATTTTTATTAGAGAGGAATCATGCCCCTAATATGAGGAGAGGGGGGGGGTGCCTCATGAACTCCACGCATACTGATTGGCTGGAGGGGAGGTGCTTCATGAACTCTGCACGTGCCGATTGGCCAAAGGAAATACTGGGCACCACCCACTACAGCACAGTTCTTCCTCCTTTAGGCTGCTCCACCACTCATACATGAGGAAGTGAAAGCCAGATTGGAATTCTGGGCCAGCCTGAGTCTGTGGCAGTGCTGTTTAAAAATGACAACATTTAGGAGGGTCCTAGGGCTGTAACGCATCTTGAAATTTGAATAATCTGACTAACGCATCCTGTAGGATGACTCAGGTTGTCCTAAAACTCACGTGTGACCAGGCCCATGTTCAAAAGGGACTCGTTTGCTCTGAGCCAAATTCGTGGTGCTCATTCAGACTGGGTCAAACTAAACAGTTTGATTTAAACCATTTGAATCGACCCCATCTGGACCACTGCTGAAGCTTGTGGGCATTAAAGGGGGATAATGCCATCCCTCTATATTTCCCCTCCTCAGTCTTCAGCTGCCATCCCATTCAGTTTAGGAGAAAGAGGAAGGATGCATGAGAAGGTTGAATTTTATAGGATGTTATGATATTTGGAAGCTTGAGACCTTTTGAATCTGGCCTATCTTTAGGTAGAAGATTAGAAGCCTCTCAACATTCTTGCCTGAAATGCAAATGCCATCTGAAGTCTTGTTTGAAGACAGAAGCTGAGAAACAAAAGATAATAAATTTCAACATTTCTAACCAGCATGATGGCATTCTTTTGCCCAGCCCTTGGTCACACCTCCACTTGACACCTTCTTCAGTCCATCTTCAGGTCTGCCTGCTCACACCTTTTCATTTCTATCCATTTTATTTGTGGATTTTCCATTCGGGAAAGCCCAAATGGAGGGTGCAAAGTCCACACATGAAATGGATAGAAAGGCAAAGCTGTGAGCAGGCAGAACTGAAGATGACCTGAAGAAGGTTTAAAGGGATGGTGTGACCATGGCCATTCAGTCAGGTGGACGCTGGGGCAAATAACATGCCCCTGATTCTGCTCTCAGTCTCCCCAATGCGCGCACACATGCACACATGGACATATCTGGTGGTGGCAATCTGCCTGCCTAGTTTGGACATGTCTTTGAAGATGGGCATCTTCCATTCCCAGCATAATGTCCTACCCTGGGAAGAGAAACAATGAACATGAATGCCCAAACACCCATAGGCCGCATTCCCATTACAAGCTTAATCCAGTTTCCCTAAACCGAAATAATAGAACCGGATGCTAACACGAATTTGCCTGATCCCATTACTTTCAACTTAATCACGTTTGATCCAGATTCTGAGGATCGTACGTGGCTTACATGACTCAAGCGGGGACTCAAGTGGCTACTTTCTGAAAGCCACTTTTCGGGGCTGCCCTGCCCTCTTCCTCCTGGCGGGAACTAGCCACCCATAATGGACCCCTTCATGGAGCCTAGCTGGGTGGCTGGGTGGCTGCCACTTGCCTGGATGGAGGAAAAACAGCACAGGCAGCCAGCGATTCTTTCCCTTCCTCTCCCCATTGCCCAGGGCACACAGCAGCAGCAGCAGCAGCAGCAGCAACTCAAACCCCCTTTGCCCACTCACTCCACAGCCACACATTCACTCATTAAACATTCACACATCTCACCGAAACTTCAGCTGCTTTCCTCCCTTTTCCCTTTCTAAGGGTCAGAACTTTCAGAATTGCGCAAAACTGCAACATTGTAATTAGATGTGAAGTGGGTGGATTGCTACAGTGTAATGGCTGCTTAAGGGGTGGATTTTTACAGTGAAATCACTATATTGGGGGAGGGAAACCCTAAACATGCATTCTCATCCCACTGAAACTGTACCGTTCCCACAGCAAGAAATGTAAAACGTTTCAAGTGCACGTACCGGAGTGAGACCTGTTGAAATGAGTGTTAACATTTACAACGCTTTGGGGTGATTTAACATGTGGAAAGTGTGTTAAGCCAACCCGACATGGGGACTTGCGAGGATTGAAACTGTTTCGAAACCGTTTTAAGCTTGTAATGGGAATTCCCCCACACACACACTGTAAAGGATAGTTGTGAACCTATGAATCTCCCTTTATGCATTTGTTTAACTCTCAATTATCCTGCAGCGTGAAACTTTGACCCTCAGATTCACTACTGCTTTTTCTCATTTCCTTGGAATTCTTTTTTGTCAGTGGCCTTTTGGTGCCTGCCTAAACCTTTTGCTTCCCATCCCCATTTCACTGCCAGCTATTTCTTCCTTTTTCATTTCAAGGCGGCTATCAGATCTCCAGCTCTGTCAATATTTGAATAGCATTCATATTTACATGTAAAGTGATTCAATATATTTGTTTGGCTTCCTCAATATTATATATATATAGTGTTGTAACTCGGTGAAGGGGGGTGAATTGCCAGCACCATCACTTTGTTAATAAAACTGATACACAAAACACCTTAATATGCTTTTCATAATGTGTTGCAGGATACCTGTCTTGATAGTGTAGGTTCTATTTATTGTCACTGCAATGGATTTTTAAGAAAAAGAAAAGAAAAGAGGAAAATGAGGAGGAAAAGAAAATCTCATGTATTTAAAGTTACCTTTATCGCCACAGTTTACTGCGATATTCACAGTAAATATTGGCCCATTACTTTTATCTGCCAGAGTATAATATCCCCAAAATATAATTTATCTCTCCTGAAAGGGATTTGAAAAAAAAAATAATGAAAAGTTAAGAAAGGTATCATGGCTATGAAGATGGAGGCAGTCAAGCTTATCTTTTCTTGACAAACATCACCTACAATCCAAATTTATATTCCTAAATTCACGTTGGCATCCTGCCTTTGATGTTCACAACAACAAAAATTGCATCGTTTTTCGAAGGCACGTTGGGATACAAAGTCACAAATATGCATAGACTCATACACTTTTCTTTCTGTTGACAAATTGCACTCTACTAAAGACATGCACAAATGAAAATGGTGTGTTCGAGTCGCTGTCAGAGTGAATGCCAATTTCTTTGGCTCAGCAACGAACTGTTTAAGCGAACAGACGGTTGTTTGCATTGAATGTGGTGGAAACATTTTCCCCATCTCCATTCTATCATCAAAGTGCAGACAGGATGGTACATGCTGATCTCTGGGATACGCAAATGCACCTCACTGTACCAGTCACTACTGTTATTAGCCAAGGCCCAGTGACCAGAACCTTCCCTTGGTTCAGTCTGAGCTGAGAGGTTGATGGTTCTCTTGCAGGGTCCAGCAAGTCCAGTGCAAACAGCACCTCTTCACTCTTGTCTATCTTTGGTTTTACTCTCCATGAACATCTGCAGAGGGGTGATGGTCGTATCATGGACACCACCCACAAAGGAGACAACGGGGAGTCATTTCTATAATGTTGCCCAAAAAGGTACCATGGATGTGTCCAGATGGACCCTGGAACTGAAGCTTGACTGAAGGATACTTTAAAGGACCTGGGTGATCAATATGCAAGGATCCCCAGTAATTCAGGAGGACCAAGCTGGGTTTAAAGTCAAATGACAGGTGATTTCCCTCTTAAACATTTGGGACATCCCACTTAGCATTCTGCTCACGCAGCTACTTCAGTCTGGAAGGCAGATGGCCTAATCTGACAGATCAGGAAGATGAGAATCCTGCTGATTTAGAAAGCTTTAAATGTTTACTTTGTTTTAAAACAATTATGGCCCATCCTAAATTAAGTTGTACATGTTCTCCCCCCTTTGTAGCTGCCTTGCTGAAAGCCTCTTTTAATTGAATCTACAGCTTTCCACTCAGCTGTAATTGCCCTTTTGGCGCTAAGGTGCTTATAGAATTTCTGACAGCCATTCCGCAAGGCAATCATGCACAGTTCCTATGTACTGTCATTTTAAATTAAAAGGATGCCTCTCCTTTGCTAAAAAAAAAAAAAGAGAGAGAGAGAGAGAGAGAGAGAAGGGTTGGGGAGGAAAAGGAAAGGAAAGAGCACCGTAATGAAAACGTCTGCACTCAATTAAATGTACATATTAAAACAACAGAATTGTGAAGAACGATTGTTCCCCATTCCTTTAACTGTCTTTTCTTGTGCACATCTGAGAAATAAATCAGGAAACAGAGTGAAGGAGAATTTGCGTCTTTTTTTGAAGGTCACCCCGGTGGATAAAGCTAAGATCAAGGGAAAATGAATATCATGGAGGACTTCTAGGGGCTATAAAGAGCTAAAATGTTTCATTATGGAGGGATGGTCATGTTTTGAGGGAAGCGGTGGGTGCCCAGACCCAAGCTACAGGATGGCCTGCAAAGGTCGCACTCTGCAGCTTGGAATCGCCTTTAATATCAAACAGCAATGTGTAATGGAAGAAACTGATGTCGTGATGAGCATGGTGCAGAAATGGATTTTGTACGAAACTGCAGACAAGGAAGTGAACAAAACTGAGCACACTAGAAGCACGTCACTTAGAAATGTGCACAAATGAACATTGCAAGTTTGGCTCAAAATCAGAACTGAGCACCCATTTATTCAGCTCAGCGGTGAACAATTTAATAGGACAAATGGATGTTCACATTCAATTCTGAATTTGTTTGGAAATAACTTCCAGTTTTTCCACTGAGAAAAGCCACCTTCAAGGGCAAAAAGACAGCAAACACAAACGGTTTGATCAAATTCAGGGATGTGCATGAATATTTCTAAGGTTAGAAATTAGTATGAGTTTGTCTGAGTTCAGATTCAAATTGAATGTTGCTGCATTGGAAGACTGACATTCCAATTCGAATTGAATCCTTCTGAACATTCGTAGGAAGCTTTGTTACATTTGTGGACCTGGGGAGATGGGAAAGTGGCTGCATCAGTCACATCTGCAATGGATCCAGAGTGGATTCAAAGTGGATTGAGAGCACATTCAAAGGGGATTCAGGGCAGATTTGATGCATTCAGAGAAGATATGTAGGGAATGCATAGGGGATTTGTATGGGATTCATATCAAATGTGTATTGAATTCAAATCCTACCACATTTGAGGGGGGTCTATTTCAACAAATACGACCCCCTCAAAAAAAGAAAAATCTGTGTGCATTCCTAATCAAATTGTTCATGTTCATGAGCAGAGAGGTGCTTCAATGCAATAGAATTTCCAGAAATTTGAATAACCATGTGCTTGGTTAAGTGCAAATGGCCTAAGTCATAAACTATCGCATCAAATTCTTGAATACGAACCAAACTTTGCACATCTCTAATGTCACCCAATCCTTTACTCTAGTGGTTAGGGAGCTGGACTATTTTCTGGGAATACCGGGTTTGATTCTGCCATCCCCCATGAAGCCAGCTGGGTGACCTTGGGCAAGTCACAGCTCTCCTCTGAGCTTTCATAGCCCCACCCACCTCACAGGGTGTCTTTTGTGGGGAGAAGAACAGAAGAAGAAGAAGAGTTGGCTTTTCTACCCCCCTTTTCTCACCCATTTAAGGGGACTCAAAGCGGCTGACAAAGCTTTTCTATTCTTCTCCCCACAACAGAACACCCTGTGAGGTAAGTGGGGCTGTGAGAGCTCAGAAGAGAACTGTGACTAGCCCAAGGTCACCCAGCTGGCTTCATGGGGTAAGGCGGAATCGAACCCGGTATTCCCAGATAAGAGTCTGGTTCCCTAGCCACTAGACCAGTGATGGTGAACCTTTTGAGCTCGGTGTGTCAAAATTCACAAGAAAACCTAGCTTAACACAGGTGCTGTGTCACATCTAGAAATATCCATAATTTTGTGATATTTGTGGCTCTAGTAAAAAAGTTATATTTTTGATATATGTATTTTATTAAAAGCAAAAACAAATAATTCTTTACATTAGTGACTTTTGTTGCTAAATCTTCAATTGAAAGTTGGTATTTTGTACACTTCAAGAACAAGCCCACTTCACGCCCAGGTGCCAGGGTGGCCATGTGTGTCACCCAAAAGGGGTTGGCGTGTCACTTGTGACACGCGTGTCATAGGTTGGCCATCACCGCACTAGACCAAACTGGCTAACTTAAAAGGATGATAAAAGTGGGATAGAAAAGCCAACTGAATTTATGAAATATTGCGAATTCCATGGGCATGTAGCTCTCAACCTGCCTTTAAAAAAAAGAGTCCAGGACTTCCTTGGCCTATGCAAAGACAAAACACCACACTCTTCGCTTGCTAATATGGATTGCTAAAAACAGCTCTGGTAACTGGAAATGAAGCAGGATCATGTCTATTATTCCCTTATGAAGCACATGGAATTGAAGCATCACGAATTACACTGGAAGGCAGAACCAGTAATAATCCAAGGCCCTCATGTAGGTAATAATGCTATTTACTTCAAGTGTGGATGCTTTCCCCTTGTTTGCTTTTTTTCTCCCTTGCATGAGGGTCTGCTCAAAAATCATAGCCCATGCATGCCATTGGGAGCTTCAACTGCTAGAACTGCGGGATGCTAATGTAATGCGTGGGCTACTTCAGAGGAGCCTATAATTTACATTAGTTATAAGGGTTTGAATGGGTTGCTGATTTTACCGCCGCTTTCTCTTTAAGATTTTTTTTTTTTTTTTAGAAACGAATCCTGTCTTCCTAGAATCTGATTCATAGAATATATATTTTTGTCCCTCATATAACTAAACAATTTGGTCTAGTGGTTAGGGAACCGGACTCTTATCTGGGAATACTGGGTTTGATTCCACCCTCCCCCATGAAGCCAGCTGGGTGACCTTGGACTAGTCACAGCTCTCTTCTGAGCTCTCACAGCCCCACCTACCTCACAGGGTGATCTGTTCTGGGGAGAAGAACAGAAAGCTTTGTCAGCCGCTATGAGTCCCCTTGAATGGGTGAGAAAAGTGGAGTAGAAAAGCCAGCTCTTCTTCTAAACACTGAACTCAGTTTTGTTGGGCTGCCTCTTCTTAAAATATGGCACCCCTGCAAATGGGCACACACTCGCTAGATCAGGGGTCTCAAACTTCAGGCTCCCAAGTGTTTCTGGTCTGTAACTTCCAGCATTCCACTCTCATCTACAATCTCAGGTTCACTTTAAATAGGGGGTCTCCACCTGCAGCCCTCCAGATCTCCCTGGACTATAACTCTCAGCATTCCACTCTCAGCATTCCACTAGGGCTGACAAGGTCTGTGGTCACACCTTCTGGTTAATCCCTCTTCAGTCCATCTTCAGTTCTGACTGCTCATTTCTATCTGGTTGGCTTGTGGACTTTCCAGCCTCCATTTGGACTTTCTTGGATGGAAAGTCCACAAATAAAACAGATAGAAATGAAAAGGTGTGAGCTGTCAGATCTGAAGATGGACTGAAGAAGGTCTAAAGTGAAGGTATGGCCATGGCCATGGAATTGCAATCAAGGACACCTGCCTTCTGATATCACTGATTTATTCTACAATTTGCAACTTGAACCTACATCCAGAACCAGCATACATTGTCTACATTAGACTGATACTCCAGGTTTTACCATTTCCCCAGCAGCACACTGATGTTACAGCTGTGAAATTATCTATCCACGTGACTTAACCTTCCCAATATCATAGCATGAAGATTTTCTGGGTTCCTACAGCTCATGCTGAAACCCCACTGTACTTCTTGGGCAGTAATCATGGAAAAACAAGATAATTTTTTAAAAACAACATGCACTCTGATAGGGATGTTCACAAATATTCAAAAATTCAAATATCCAATTCAAATCTGACGAATGTGGGCATTTGAACTCTAATCAAATGTCTTCACTTTCGAATTTAGACATTCAAACAGATGTCGGATGTTCTGATATTCGTTCTAACGATTCAGATGTGAAATACATACAGATTATGTATAACACATACGAATGTTGTCGACATTCGTATCTTTAAATACGAATCTAACATTCAAACAAATAGATTCAAATTTAATGGATTCAAATAGGTCTTTTTAGCATTTGGATTTTAAACATTTGAATTGAATGTTTCAATTCGAATTTGACTGCAAAAAAACCATTTGTGCACATCCCTTTCCTCTGATAATTTATTTTACCAGAATAACAATAACTTGGTAAATTGAGTTCTATTTTGGGGGTACGGTGGGAATACCATGATCATATCCAGAAAATCTGGTATAATTACAAAGCAATTATGATTTTTTTGCCCTGTCTGGATTTGTTCCTAGAGGCCACCATTTGGTAACTAATGTGACTGAAATTCTATCTGGTCTCTCTCTCCCTGTGTGTGTGTGTGTATCTGCGCACATGCGCAGAAAGGACAATCAGAACTAATTTATAATTAGAATGCCTTCCTGTCAGGAGGGGAAAAAATTAAATTTCATCTCTTGGAGTAAAAGAAAATGAGCTACGTCATGTTTCATTGTCTTCAGTCCATAAGCTGTCACTTCAGCTTTCTTCTGACGAGAAGCAATTTGGAGATGACATAATTAAAACCGTGGAATGGCAGTTTTAAATATACATGACAGTTGTTTATTATATTGATCTGCTGCCAGATCAAAGTACCCCTTTTGCTTTTCTTCACCGAACTACAGCAAATTCCTGGCACCGTTTAAGTAATTTACCTTTCGCAGTAACTGTCGCATAATAAGAAGGTAAGAGGAATCTAACCCATCTGAGGAAGGTTATTAATTCAGTGGTGGAACAACTGCTTGGAAGATGCAGAGTTCCAGGCTTTGTCTCAGAAGAAAGTCATGGCAAACCGTACCAGGCTGCATTCCCGAGCAATTTATTTGCCTCTCTAGTTTCCCTCTACCGTCCCTCTATTCTACCAGACTTTAAAAGTGCTGTTCAATTCCAGAATAAGCGTCCCCATGGAAACGTGTTTTCTTTGCCCAGATTTTTTTCTCCCCGCTCCCTCTCTTGTTGATAGGGTGCCGGCAGAAACGGGGAGGGACCACAATCTGTGTGGCCACAACCAGGAAGAAACCCCCAACAAGTCCAAAGGAAAAATAGCCGTTGGTTCTCTGTCCGTCTCCCAGATCTCCACCCCTCAAAATGGCTTCCTGTGCCGGCAAAGGCAGCGGCTGCAGCCATCAGCCGCATGATCGTTTGCTCATTCACTCTCAACACTTTCCCTCTGATCACTGTCAAAATCCACCCCGTACAGCAGTGGTGACTGTAGCAATCCACCCACTTTGCACCTGATAACAATGTTGCAATTCTCCACAATTGAAAGTTCTGACCTTTAGAAAGGGAAAGGAAGGGAAGCTGCTGCAGTTCTGGGAGATGTGTGAATGTACTATGGCTGCGTGTGCAGGCGGCAATCCCCACCCCTTTTGCCACGGAGTGTCCCCATGGTAAATGCTGCCAGGAAAACCCGTGGCTTCCAAAAAGTGTGCTGGTAGTCTTCTTTAAAGTGCACTTTTTCCCCGCGGATTTTCCTCCTTTTGTGGCGCTGGAAGCTCGGAGAAAAGCCAGGCATGGGGGTGCTCAGAGGCAAAAGAAGCTTTTTAGCAGGCTTTTTATTGCTTGGGGATGCAGCCCCAGTGTCTTAATTTCTACGCCCATGAGAAAAGTGCACACAACAAACACAAGCCGCACCAGATCCACCCTTCAGACATACTACTCATTGAAGAATAGAGCCTGCAATTAAGAATCTAGAACTGTGATCAGATACGGGTGGGTGGGTGGGAGACAGCTGAATATAGCCCAAGTTGATAAATCCAAGATTTTTTAATTTCATTAAACACCTGAAATGCAGCACTGAAGACCGATCTTTTAGCATGTCCCCAGTGTGTTCTGTTACCTTTGGCTGGATAAACTTTACAATAATTCCCAAGGAACAAAGTTGTGTCAGGGCCCATCTCATATAAGGCTGCATCAGTCCCACGAATTGACCCCAAACTTTTTACCCCAAAAAAACCATCTAAGCTGGCAGCCACCACAACTCCTGTTAGGGTACCATTAAACTATTTATTGTGTCTGATTGGCTTCAAGAATGGATTAGACAAATTCATGGAGGGCAGGTGCACCAGTGGCTACTAGAATGGATGCCTAGGTAGATCTTCAAGGCTGGAGAGACAGGCAGTAGGCCTCCAAGGCCATTTGCTGGAATTTGAGAGGAGGTGAAGGTTTTGCCATTGTCCTCTCCTTGAAGCCCAAAGGCATTTGGTGGGGCACTGTGTGAGACAGGATGCTGGCCTAGATGGGCTGTGGCCCAATCCAGCATGGCTCCTCATGTTCTTATGTGCTAAACAACAACATCATCCTGGTTATTGTGAGAAGAAATGGGAGAAAAAGATAATACTGCAATTCACTTCAAGCTCCTATTACTAATAAAATTGGCAGTATACAAATGAACATTCATTTATTGGCAGAATGAATTAATGAATGAATGTAGGGGTTCCACCCATCTTTAGTACAAAATGCCATTTAGAAATAGCAAACCATACCATAAGCTCACAATAACTGAAGGCTAAAAGCTGAAATCTTGTAGAAATAATGATCCTGTGTAAGTCTAGGGCTCTTTACATGTGGTTTTTTTTCTGTTTTGAAAAGCTGTAGGCTCAGTATCCATTCATTGGGAGTCCAATCAAATAGTGAACGGACTAGTTGGAGTCACGTTACTTGCAGTTTATATTCAGGTCCAGCAAAGTTCTTGAGAGCAGATAAATCAGAAGTTTAATCCAGCATTTTCAGCTTAGATGGCTTTGTGATTCGAAAAGTCAGATGGAGTCAAGAGCAGACAGTTTTAAGCATGGGGGGAACCTTCTGAAGGGGAGAAAATGTAACCCCTCCTAGGGAGCAGAGAAAACGGGGAATTAAATGGAAGAGAGAAACTACTCAAAGCAATAAAGCTTGATTTAGTTCAATGTCAAGGTGGGGGGGGGGTCAGGTGTGTCAAAATTTTTGCAGCCCTGGATAGCTGGCTAAACCAAGCTTTCCAGAAAGTCTGAGGCAGGGTGAATAATAAAAGAAAATTATTCATGCAACATTTTCAGGTTTCTTACTGCTTCATCAACCTTAACATAGCAGTAGGGGTTATTATTTCCATTTGGTTGAGGTGACTGAACTTGTCAGAACCTGGATAAACTTCACAATAATTCCCAAGGAACTAAGTTGTGTCAGGTCCCATCTCATCTGGGACTGGATCAGTCCCATGGATTGGTCCCAAACTGCCCCTCCCCCATATTTCCTTATTTGTTTGTTTATATTTCTATCCCACCCTCTACCTGAGGTTTTCAGTGAAGGTCACAGTGAAATCACCATGAAAACAGATAAAATATATTAGGCCTGTGTGGGGCAATGCTGCTGCCTCTGCCAAAGGCCAGGGTAAAGAGTTGTGTCTTGACCACAGCTCTAAATATGTCCAATGGGGTGCCTGACACACCTCAGGGAGAAGCCTATTTCACAGCCTGGGTGCCATGAATTCCTGTTCCCTTAACTCTTGAAGGCACTGGTACACAGAAGAAGGTTTTACCAGTAGATCTTAAGCCTGCAGGCAGGTCTACACGGAAGGAAGAATTTCTTTAGATATTTGAGGTGCAAGTCATTCAGGCCTTTATAGTTATTAAAGCCCTGGAATTTAATAACCTTTAATAAAAAAATAATAAAAGAAGTGGATGAAACAATCGACCATATACTCAGCTGCTGCAAGAAGATCGCACAAACTGATTACAAGCAGAGACACAATGAAGTAGCACAAATGATCCACTGGAACTTGTGCCAAAAGGATCATCTGCCAGTGGCGAAGAACTGGTGGGTTCACAAGCCAGAAACGTTTTGGCACATTTGAAGACTGACATTCAAATTTGAATCAGATGCGGTGGAACACTCATGAACCTGGGGAGGTGGGAATGTGGCTACGCCCGTCACATCTACAATGGCTCCAGGGTGGATTCAAAGTGGATTCAGTGAAGATTCAAATTGGATCGAGAGATGATTCAAAGTGGATTCAGTGCAGATTTGACGTGCTCAGAGTGGATAAATATGTGATTTGAACTGAACATTCATACTGAATTTGTATCAAACATTTATATCAAATTCAAATCCTACCATATTGTTTGAAGATCTATCTAAACAAATATTAATTTTCTTGCATTCAGTTTGATAAGAATCAAACCCCCCCCCCCAAAAAAAAATTGTGCACATCCCTGGCAGGGAACATACTTTTTGATGGGTTTGATGGGCAACAGACAGGCATTAACCACACCTCTGATCATCCAGGGTGGAAGTAAACCCCCTATGCCAGTCTATGTGATTAAAAGTTTTATTCCACATCCACAACCATTGGGCGCCATTTGGATTTAACCCTCATTTATGATGCTCATGATGTGTTATATTGTTCATCCATCAAAGATTTTAATATTTTTTGTAAAATATGTGCTGCTTATGAATGCCAATCTCTCTCTCTTTCTTTAAATAAAATCTGACTATTAAGGTGCCTATTGAAATCTGTGAAAGGGAAGAGAGAATGATAATAGTGTAATGAAAGGTTTGAAGGAAGTTTGCTAGCTAATATTTATGCAAATTAGGGGTATTGGGTTGAAGGTGTTTGCATGAGAAATGTGTTTTCCACTCTGAATTATGTAGATATATTGCTGGAAAGGATTGCTTACAAGATAAGGAGTTCAATGGATTGGAGTTTTGCATTATGTGATTCATGTTCAAAGTAAACATTATAACCTCCAACCTTTCTCCAGCTTGGATATTAATTTATCTTACAGATAAACCCTTTCCCACCTGCTATTCCCAAGCCCTTGAATTTTCATCTTCATCAGATTCAAAATTCAAATTTTATTTCCTTGCTCGTTCTCCAAACTTGCTCAGTTTGATATGAGCATTTTTGTTGTTGTTAAGGTAGGCAAACAACCAACTAGTTTCTAGTCGAGTCCAAGTGAACAAAGAACACCCTTTCTTCTCTTTGCTTAAGATCAGGGTTCAAGTATGCATCGTGTACAAACCCATACACATATCAATGACCAAATAATTCGAACAAATATATCCAACATTTGACATTTTATTTGAATGTTTACATTCAAATCTCAGGACATTCTATTTGAGTTCAAATGTCAAACTTTGGCACATTCAATCGGATTTCAAATGCCTATGAATATTCTTGCACACCCCTACTCCAAATCCACTTTGAATCCACTTTAAATCCGCTTTGGATCTACTGCAGATGTGACTGGGCAGCTGCTTCCCCCCCCCCCCCCAGGCTCATGAATGTAACAAAGCTCCATATGAATGTGTAGAAACATTTGATTAACATTCAAATATCAATCTTTGAATGTATTAATATTCAATTCGAATCTGAATCCGGATGAATCCGCACAAATTTAGAATGTAACAAATATTTTTGCACATCCCCAAAATGGATTTGCTTGTGTCACAAAAACTTCAAAAGAAGTCGTGGAGACACTCAAGAGTAAAGGCCTGGTGACACTTTGTGATCTTATTCTTCACAAGAAATCCGAACCCTGGTAGGAGGAGAGACTTCTAAAAACTGGCTTATCACCCTGTCTATACGAAATTCCTTTCTTCAGTTACAAAGAACGGGAGATGGTGCTCGCGACCTTACTCCATTTGAATATCTGATTCTCGAAGAAAAGGCTAGAGAAAAAGGTATAACCTCACAAATTTATAAAACCTTATTGGAAAACAATAGCAGAGCACTCCTGAGTTTAAAAGGCCTTTGGGAACTAGATTGTGATATAAATATTAGCAGGGAGGAATGGCTCAAGATACCAAATAAGATATATTCTTCTTTTAAATCACAAGCCAAAAGGGAACTTTCTTCTAAGGTCCTGTTTCGGTGGTACTATACTCCCATTGCTCTTCAAAGAATTAACAATAATCTCCCTCCCATGTGGTGGCAATGCCCCAAGGTTGAAAAATTCTGGAAAATAATTCAAACAACACTTTGTGAAATTACATCCCAGAATATTGTGCTCTCCCCAGCTATAGTTTTTTTATTACATTTTTTATGTATGATTCAGTACCTAAATGTAGCAGGGATTTGATTAGGTCTATGATAACAGCTGCTAAGGCTGAAATAGCACTCCATTGGAAGAACCCCGATCTTCTGTCTAAGGAGAAATGGGGTGTTTTTCCACTGTCTCTAGAAGTACCCATTAAGTACCCATTAATGGATACAAAAATGCCGTTACGTACCCATTTATGGGCACTTAATGGGTACTTTTAGTGACAGTGGAAAAACACCCATGGATCACCCGCCTATGGTCCCTCATTGTCAATACAAAATGCAGGCCTTGGAACAGCAAGCTCAATTTATAAAAAAAATAAATAAATGGGCACCCTTTATTGTTCAGGCCCAGGTCAATCCCACTTTACGTCCCTCTGCTTCCTTTTCTCTTTCAGCTATAAAATATAAATTACTATTTTTGTTAACCTGTTATGTTATTTATAATTTCAATAAAAAAAGGAAAAAAATAAAAAAATAAAAGAAGTTGCGGGAAGCAGGGCATGGGGGGTAGCTACCACCTATACTCATCTCACCTGGTAGCAAGCATGAAAACTAGTAAAAAGATACTTGATAACCCATCTGGTGCCCCAGTGGCATGCAAAGCTGTAAATGGATGGGGACCAGGGTATCTGAAGGAATTCCTTCTCCCATATAGACCTGCAAAATGGCTCTCTCTCTCCCCTTCCCTGCTTAACAAATCCATATTCGCCAGCCAATTTGTTTAAACTGTATTTAAATGTCTCTACTTTACGTAGAAGACATGGATTTGCTGTTTCTCCTCTTGCTGTCCTTTTAATTTGTTTTTCCTCTTTTACATCTGTATGCTCTGGATCTGGAAACTAAGGTGGAGGATTTGGGATTTGAAAGGGCAAAGGACACCCTGTGCGATAGGCCTGATATAATTTAAATCTGATAGAATTCAGAAAAGAGACAGCTGTTGGTAAAGTAGCTGTAAACACAAGAATCTGTGTACCTAATGCAGAGATCACATGCAAAATGCATTTGCTCAGAAGATTAATATCATTTCTTTTCTTTTTTTAAAGAGTGACTGTTGGCTCAACATTTGCATTTAGATGGAGCAACGGGTAAGTGTATTGATGGCTTGAGGATTCGAGATGCCAAAGGTGGGGAGGAGAACTGTGAAGGAAGCACTTGAAAAGACATTCTTGTCAACCCAGGGATGCCAGCAATAAACATGGGCAAATGCACACATTTAAATTTGTGTATGGCTAGAATACTTGTGGGCACTGTGCAGATAATATGATTCACCAGGAAAACTGGACTTGGGAGACTGTTGCTAAAAAACCCTCAGCAGCTGCCTACTTTTTAAAAGTCATGTTGACCCCACTGCCCTTGCATGAATTCCCTCACTCATTCCCACAACTGAGAGGTAATGACAGGAGTGACAATGGCTGCCAGAATGGATGACTACATCCTGCCTCCAGGTTGGAGAGGCAGGCAGGATGCCTCTAAGGGCCATTGGCAGGGATTCAAGAGCAGGTAAAGGTTTCACCTGCTGCTTGAGGTGCCCAGAAGCAATTGGTGGACCACTGTGTGGGACAGGATGCTGGACTAAATGGGCTGTGGCCTGATCCAGCAGGGTTCCTCTTAAATTCTTATGTAATTTCTGCGAATTCAGCTGATGTGCAGCCTGAAAAGGAGGATGAAAGAAGTTTGTGGTAGAACATGTAATTCAAGTAAGGAAGTTGCATGAAAAGGAAGAAAGGAATGAAGCACTTCCTAATGATGTGAGTGCCAATCTCCTCTCCAGATGGCCCATGATTGTCCCCATGCGCAGGCTTGGCTCACTAGGCAATGCGTGCTGGACCCCCAAACTGTGCCGAGACTTGTATTTTCAGGTATCAAATTTGGTCCTGTTCTGGCATGGTTTGGGGGGATTTGGGGTGCATCCCCATGGTACTTTTTGGTGTCGCTATTGTCCCTCTAATGCAGTGGATCTAACAAATGCGTGTTCAATTCCGAATTAAGTGTCCCCATGGGGCTCAGCAAAATGCACATTTTAAATGCACTGACCGTCCCCAAGGAAGCGTCTTTTGCTTACCCGCATCTTTTTCTCCCCGCCCCTCGCTGTTTCATTGGGTGCTCGGGCAATTCATTATGCTATATACAAGCTCTCCAGCTGCCGAAACGCCCCCCCCCCCCAGCCAGCAATCATGCGATCGTGCACTCATTCACAAGTCCAAAAGAAAAATGTACAAGTTCTCTGTTCGTCTCCCCTGCTTGCGAAGGCAGTTTACAAGATCTCCGGCCCCGAAATGCCTCCCCCAGCCAGCGATCTTGCTCATACACTTTCATTTGTGTGAGGGCAGAAGCAATTCATTACAATGTATCTTCGCTGTTTCTCTTTGTGATTGGAATGCCTGCCTACTGTTTCCATATTATGAATGCTGGCTGCGGATGAGAGGCAAAAAAAAAGAAAAAAGAAAGAGCTTGCCACCTCGGAGAGAACCCCCGCCCCTTTTGCCACGGATCATCTCCATGCAAAATGTTGCTCTGAATACCCCTGTCTTCCCAGAAAGTGCGCTGGTAGTCTTCTTTAAAAGGCACTTTTTGGGCTGCGCATTTTCCTAATTTGTGGCACTGGAAGCCCGGATAAAAGCTGTGCATGGGGGTGCTCAGCGACAAAAGAGGATTTTTAGCGTACTTTAAATTGCATGGGGATGCACCCTTGGTCTGCTTTCCGCAGACCAAATCCAAAACGTATGGGGATGCCCCTTGCCGATCCTGGGTCCGGAACTGTACCAAACGTGCATGGGGACATGGCCATAGAGAGCTGCTTTACATCTGAGTAGATCTTTAATCTGGCGAGCTCAGTCTTATAGGCTGGGAAACGACAAAATCAGTTTCACTTTCCCATGTTTTGTGAAATTCAAAACTTTCAAGTCTTCGGTTCTTTCATTGTTGAGTTTGACTCATCCCGCAGCTGTGCATAAGCTACAGAGCCAGGCCCACCTACAGCATCCCTTCTGTACACTTCTGAAGACTTAGCAATGAATGATCGAGAAATAAAGAACAAAATTAAATTTTTCAGTTTCATCCTCAGCTGGCCTCAGCCTCCAATGTTTGAAGATCTCGTGAGCCTGTGGGATGGTCAAAACACTAAGGTGGTCTCTGAAAGAATATCCATTCCTTGAAATCTGGGCAGGGGGCATGAAGAATAAGGGAACTCTGCCAAGTTTACATGTATATCTAGCCATGCTCGAATAATAAGCAGACTGGTATATCATAAAACCATCACTTGAGCTTCCAAGAGGCAAACCTTGAGTCAATCCTAGAATCTTCACCATCCATAGAACTAGGGAAGTGGAGAAATATACACTCTGAAGAGAGTGAGAAAATAAAACTTATTTGCAGAGCAACTCGTTTAATAGTCAACCAGGACCTGCAAATTGGCCAGCTCATCTCAAAATCCAAAGTATGTCTAACTTGATTGTGGCACTCATATTGCCACACAGGAATAAGGCATCCGAAGGCTGTTTCAAAAGAGCTCCACTTATTACTTATAAAATAGGAAGGTGGCAGAGAAAGAGGCTGCAGCTCTGCACAGAGAAGAAATAAAAAAGCCTGCCAGATACCATGTAATCTAAATTTCAATATCCTGTCCTTGGCACTTATCTCCAGGTTCCATCCTGTTCAGTACGTCACACAAACATGAAAGAACCTGAACTTAAAATTTGTATTAAAAAAAATGCAATTTACACCCCTGTCAATTTAGCTTAAATTAAATGGAACACTGCTTGTAAGCAACTCTGTCGAAGCAATGGCTAAAAATTAATAAGGAGGGCTTGGAAACATGAATCCCTTTGATCACTGGCAGGGTGCCGTTGCTTTAAAATTGTTTATAACAGCAATTGCCACTGTTCATAGACACCAGGAACATGAGCAGTGAATTATCTGCTTTTGCTTGCCACCTTGCTTGCTTCCATCCCTCCTATCTTACCTGTTTTCCTGTTTTCCTTCACTAGTTTCACAGATGTAAAAGGAGCTATATTTTATTTGGGAGTGGCTGTAGGTCAGTGGTAGGGATGTGCACGAATCAGTTGTGCTATTCAGAATTTGGACAAATGTGTTCGAATTCCAAGATTCGTGGACAAATCGAATAGGGCCCTATTCTAAGGGTGCTATCTGTCCACGAATCAGCTAATCCAGGTTCCGTAGAAGCTTTGGTTGAAGCTTCTATGGATATCAGATGCCCTGGGCTCTCACTCCCTCAGCCACCCTCCCCCCAAACTTCCCCACACCCCAGGGCCTCCCCGGGACCCCCTTACCTGCTTCAGTGGCGCCCCAGTTCTTCAGAGTGCCAAACAGGCTTTCTGGAACCTAAGAACAGGCTTTAACCATAAGGTCTGTATTTAGCTTCCAGAAAGCCTGTTTGGCATTCCAGAGGGCCCTGGAAGAGGTCCGGGGTGCCACCAGAGTGCTCCTGTCCATCTCCCCGGCACCCACTTACCTGTGGGGTTGCTCCAGTGGTGCCCTGGGCCTCTTCCAGGGCCCTCTGGAATGCCAAACAGGCTTTCCAGAAATTAAATACACACCTTCCGATTTAGAAAATCCGTGCATGGACACGAATACCCCCACATCCTCGGCCGGAGCTGAATTTTCCCACATTCTATTCACCTTGAATAGAATGTGGGAAATGGCTCCGTGCCATTTCCCAGTCAGTGATAGAGCAAATTGCCTGGAAAACAGAGGGTCACCAGTTCAATCCCCAGCCTTTCCACATAAGGAGAAGGGCAAATCATTTGTGCATCACTACCAAGAAAACTGCTTGTGGAATCCAGGAGTGTCTATATCTCAGACGGAGAGCAAACTGCATCAAAAGCAGAGGGTCACTGGTTCAATCACTGGTTGCTCCCCAGAAGTAGGCAATGGCAAACCACTTCTATAACTCTGCCAATAAAACTGCCTAGAGGTACCTAAGGAATCTGGGAGGGGCTGTAGCTTGGTGGTAGAGCAAACTTCCTGGAATGCAGGGGATCACCAGTTCAATCCCCAGCCTCTCCTTGGAAGTAGGAAGTGTCTTTGCCAAGAAAACTGCACAGAGGGGCCCATGGAGTCTGGGAGTGGCTGTAGCTCAGTGGTGAAGCAAACTGGTACCCCAGGATCATGAACATTTGCCTAGCACAATCCTTGGATGACCAAGGGTTGACTTTGGGGACATTTTCTGGCTGGAATGTTCATGAATGGCAGAAAGGCAGAGTGACCTGTGAATTGTAAATGATCCCATTTCTGAGCCATATAGAAACTACGTGCACTGCACACTTGGGGTGTTTTCCCACTGGCACTAAGTACCCATTGAAGCACCCATTAAGGACCCATTTGGCTGAGAGCTGGATGACCCCATTTCCACCACAAACCCCATTAGGGACACATCTGTTTCCACCACAGCCAGGGAAATCTGAATCATATGGGTCCTTCAGGACCTATAATCCAGATGTTGTGTAGACCCCATTAAAGGCATCTACTTCAGCCTTTACATCCGGATTGTAGGGAACCTTTTCCCACTACAATCCGGCAATGGGGTTTAGAGGAGGCTCAGGGGGGGAAGGGACCCATGGGGGGCTGCCCCAAACTCAAGACTTCGGAGTCCCTCTGAAGGCAGCTCTGAAATCCCACCGAAGGCAACTTTGGAGATTAGTGCAGGCTCCGAAGAAAAGCCCCTTGCGAGAGCAATGTAGCTGTCAAAGGCCGCAAAGCCTCCGAAGGGTCTTTGAAGTTAGCTGCACCAAAAGCACCCAGGACAGAGCTGGGTGAAGAGTCTGCGGCTGACAATGCGGCAAAAAGGGGAAAGCAAGGAGGAGGAGGAGGAGGAGGAGGAGGCAGCTCTGGTGCCCCTTGAAAAGCGTGGCAAATCCCTGCATTAGGATGCCACGGTTTTCTCTGCCACCCTCCCGTGGGGATCATGATTTTGCTCCCTTTCCCAGGCAAGCTGCTTGCTTGCCTCAAAAGGGAAGTAAAAGCAAGGGAGTAAGGGGGTGCAGAGGCTTGAGTTTTCTCTCTTTCTCAGGGAGGAAACATTGCTCCCCTGGAATAGAGAAATTTCAAGCCCCTGCAACCCCTTGGAGCTGCATGTTAATTAGCTCCTTGCCAGGAGGTTGACTCATCCAAGCGGAAAGAGGTGCATAATTAATTAGCTCCTTGCTCACTTCTCCTGAGAGTCCAGCTGTCAGGTGGGTATAGAGCACCCAGCTGAGCAACTGTCAGGTGAGTATAAGAGCAGGGAAGATATTTAAAAGATATTTACAAATAGACACAAGAGCCCTTTAAAACAGACTCTCCCGTCTGTTTTTAGAAATCTTCCCTGCTCTTTACAGCCTCTATACGCACCTGACAGCTACTTTGCAACCAAATAAAGACCCTCCAGAGCCTCTGCAGCCTTTGACAGCTGCATTACTCTCACAAGGAGTTTTTCATCAGAGAGACTTTGGAGCCTTTGCTAATCTCCAAAGGCAACTAAAGGAGCGCCTTCTCCCATATCGACCTGCCCATGCCTTAAGATCTGCAGGAGAGGCCCTCCTGGTTATCCCACCGCCTTCAGCGGTTAGGCGGGTGGGCACCCGGGAGAGGGCCTTCTCAGTAGTGGCCCCCAGGCTGTGGAAAGGTCTCCCCTTGGAGGTGCGTCAGGCCCCTTCTCTGTTTACATTCAGGAAGGTGGTAAAGATGCACCTCTTCACTCAGGCCTTTGGCTAATGCTCTTTATTCTTCCCTCCTTCCAAAGACTACTGTTTTAAACTGTTTTTATATCGTTTTTATTCTTATTCTTATTATCATGTTGGATTTTAAACCTTACGTTGGTTTTATTATAGTGTGATACAATTTTAATGTGCTTGTTCTTAAATGTTGTAAGCCGCCCAGAGATCCTCAGATATGGGGTGGGATATAAATATAAATAAATAAATAAAACTTTGGAGATTGCACTCCCTGTCCCCCCAAACACCTGGGGTGACAGGCAGACCCCTTGTGGGTCAATCCAGATTTGCCACATGGGTGCTCCAGTGTTTCCATAGCAGGCAGGCTAACACCCATTACTATTGGGTCCTAGACCACCCATGGAAACACATTAGATACTTCCCTTAATCCAGATCTACTAGATCCTGATCTTCTTAGATCTGGATTAAAGGAACGCAGTGGAAAAACACCCATGGCAAAAAAGCAGCTCTAAAAACACTTAGAGATAAGTTCCCATTCCATCTCTAATCCGCCTTTTCCAGCCTAGAATGTTCATATAGGCCTGTGAACAACTTCACTGCACACCTTCTCTACCCTGGCTGCGAAGTTGGTTTGTCTTTCACTCTGTGTAAGATTAAACACAGCCTCACTTTTCCAACAAGCTAGTGATAACCTGCCATCAAGGCTGGTGGCAGAAATAGAGTTACAAAATACCAAAATAAATTCATAAGTGACTCTCTTCTGTCTCTGCCTTCATCTTCCCAGTAGTGATTTTTGTTCGATCGTGGAGACATTCTTTGTATGTAAATATAGAATCATTATTTCATGTATCATTGGTGACCTTTAGAACACAGGGAAGAAAGGAGGCCTTATTCATTCCCTGCTATCGATTTTACAATTTTCAGCAAATTGGTTTTATCTTGAGATTGTTTATATATTAGGGAGAGGAGGAAAGATGATCAGCCTAAGTTATAACACATAAAAAGTCTGTTGAGCTTGACACTTGCATCATTCTAAAAGCATAAAACTAAAATATTTACGCAAGCATAAATATAAAGGACAAGAGAAAACTGGTGTCAGCTTGCAAATATGAATATTTTAACCAACACAGAAGTTGTTAAAGTAGTTCCAAGCAAAAACCACTATTTTCCCCCCTTTAAATTCCCTTTCTGAAAATCAACCATTTTAAAGACATTAATATTGATTTGCTTTGTACTTTATTAAAGCCAGGAGTTTGGTTACACTAATTGAATCCTGCTTCTCAAAGACGAGATGGGAACGACTTCCATCTGCACCTCTGTGTTAGCTTTCTTGTGGCTGAAAGCTTTCACAGGTTTATTTCATTCTATTAATGGGTGTTTTTCCACTTAGCACTAGACTACCCATTAAGGGTCATTAATGTGTCCTTAATGGGTACTCTAGTGCCAGTGGGAAAAAATTCCAATTTCTATATTGTCCTCAACTACAGTCCCAGAGAGGGTTAAAAAACACACCAAGTAAAATCTATCAAATCACTTAAAAATATTAATCCCTAGTACAAAAATCAACATTAGTATCCCAGTGTTGAGAAGTGCCCAAGTAGTCTTGCTAATGAAAGAGCATTATGAAGTCTGGAGGCCATCACCAGGAAAGCCATGCCATAGACCCTGTAAAGTAACAAGATTACTAGGAGAACCCTCCCTCCAGTAGATCACTATGGGATCTCATGCGCTTTGAGATGCAGGCACAAAGTCACTTTGACACTTGCAATGTTAAAGAAAGCCATCAGATCACCTTGCTTTCATACTATTTGATGGCCCAACAATGTCATATCCAGCTGCTTGATCCATCAATTTGGTGGTGCAGGTTGTATCAAACATGGCCAGCGCTGCCACAGCGGAAACACTGAGTTTTAAAGGCAATGGGTGTCGTGGCGACCTCACAGGCCTCTAACATGTTAGGGAACCGGTCTCTTATCTGGGAATACCGGGTTTGATTCCGCCCTCCCCCATGAAGCCAGCTGGGTGACCTTGGGCTAGTCACAGCTCTCTGAGCTCTGCTTTTAGGAGAAGAACAGGAAGGTTTGTCAGCTGCTTTGAGTCCCCTACAATGGGTGAGAAAAGCGGGGTAGAAAAGCCAACTCTTTTCTTCTTCTTCTTCCCCTACTCGTCCTCCGCAGAGTAACGCAGTCTGGAAGCTGCGAAGCGCCATGGGGCACTGCCAGACCCCTTGGGTTCCCTGGAAGTAATGTACTCTCTCTGGCGTCCTGCTTTATCAGCCCTGAATACAGGCTTCCCTCAAAAGCAGCAAACAGATTCCTCTTTATAGGAAAACTCTCCAAGTTTATTGTTACAACAACTGAAAAGAATTAAGAAGCAAGCTTAACGTTGGCTCTAATGTCCTTAAGGGTTTGAAATGAAAAATAACTCCCTTGAGATCCCCTCTTAAGCTCCAGTAGGCCAACTGTAGAAATTAGCTCTTGGTAAATTCAGTGTTTGAGTCCTTAGTCCGTTTCCCTCTCCCTTTTTCTCCGAGAGAAGAGAACAGACTCACATACTTGGAGCAATGCCCCTTGATCCCCCTCTGACCAGATGAGAGACGTGGAAGCTGCTCCTGCAAGTCCGTATATAGTCCATGATCTCTGGCTCGCCATTGGTCTATTTTGGTGGACTGGCGTGGCTCTGCCTGGTGGGCACCCCCCCACAAGCCCGTAAAACCACCACTAGCTTCCTGGTTTGCCCAGGAATGCGACAGGTGTATCTAGACAAGGCTAAAAATGTGTATTTAATGTCTAGCAGCATTTCATTGGCCAGACAGGTTTAATAATCCTCTGATATAGCTGTGCATTATAGAGCAATACTCCACATTTTAAAAGAAGAGCTGGCTTTTATACTCTGCTTTCTCACCCTCTTAAGGGGACTCAAAGTTGCTGACAAGCCTTCTGATCTTCTCCCCACAACAGACACCCTGTGAGGCTGGTGGGGCTGTGAGAGTTCAGAAAGAGAGCTGTGACTAGTCCAAAGTTATGGAGGAAGAAGAAGAGTTTGTTTATGTATTCCACTTTTCTCACCCATTTAAGGGGACTCAATGCTGCTGAAAGACCTTCTGTTCTTCTCCCCACAACAGACACCCTGTGAGAGCTCAGAAGAGAGCTGTGACTAGCCCAAGGTCACCCATCTGGCTTCATGGAGGAGTGCGGAATTAAACTCCATAACTGTGAGATATGAGTCCGGCATGCTAACCACAAGGCAAAACTGGCTCACTGCTTTCACTGTGGAGTATTCCATTACTTGGCATTTTTTTTCTCTTCTTTTGCAAATGTTGCAAGAACCAAGAACTTGCCTTCACCTGAGAACATACAGACCCATGAGTGCTGAGCATGCAGGGAAGGTGTGAGCACATGAACCAAAGAATCCTTGGTGCGACAATGCCTAAACTGTGAAGTTTCATCCATAGGTCAGAACGAATCACACTCCCTCTGAAAGCACTTTACTTCAGAGCATAGGTAAGCTACGCATTTTTATAGCAATGTCTGCAGGCACCCCATGTGAGCATAACCTCACTTCCTTAAATCTGACACATTGGAACCCAGATGCCGGTTTTTAACCACCTTGAGGTGTTCTCTTGCTTCCTGAAAGCATTAAAAGTGTTTTTGGTTGCACAGCTTAAGAAACGCTCATGAAAATGGAAGAAAGAAATCATTAAAAACAAACAGACAGCAGTATAGCCAAATGTTTTCAGAGGAGGGGGGGGAGCCCCAAATAAATTGCACTGCTTGGAAAACTGAAGATGGAGTGTTCAGAGAACCCAGACAAGACAGGAAACTTCAAGATCAGAGGGGAATTTATGAAGCTTACGGCGTGTAAGACATTTATCTGTTTTATGAGATTTCAGATCAGCAACATCTTGGATTGAAAAGCAGCAAACAAATAGATACCAGATTAAGGTTTCTAAAGTATAGTATTAATTTCTGTGATTTCATCTCCCATGCGACCCTCAGTCCTTTTGCACTTTATGGAAGTCAAGAGCAGCAATTCCGTTTCTGAAACAAGTAAGATAGCTAAGAACCTAACGTCAGAGAGGACTACTGTCCTCATTCACTCTTTATTGTTAATACTAATTATTGGATCTACCCTCGGTCTTATAGCAGATACAAGAAACAGAACCTGGAAGCTTATGTCTTTGTTTCTTTTAACTACCAGTCTTGGATGAACCTCTTCCCATTTTCTTATGTACTAAGACTCCCAGCAGACTTCAGGTATTGCTGAACTTCAGTGGTCATCATGATTGCCAGAAGACTTGAATACTTATTCAGGATCATCAGAAAGGCTGGAGGTTAACCACTTCTGATCGAATACATTTCATGAGAAGCATCCTGGGCCCTGGTCACACCTTCCCTTTAAACCTTCTTCACTCCATCCCCATATCTGACTGCTCACACCTTTTCATTTCTTTCCATTGTATTTGTGGACTTTCAACTCAGAAAATTCCAAACGGAGGGCAGAAAGCCCAAAATAAAATGGATAGAAAGAAGAAGGTGCAAGCAGTCAGACCTGCAGATGGACTGAAGAAGGTTTAAAGGGAAGGCATGGCCATGGCTCTGGAATGAGCATCAACATCAACGTACATCTACATCTGACTTAAAACAGATTAGGGGTTCCCTCCTTCTCCCACAGCTGAGCACAGATTTATTCATTCATGAACAATCAACAAGTCGGCAAACTTACTTCCCGGTCCAACAAGACAGGTGACACAACTGTCACAATGTCGCCCTTCTCAGGATCAATGTAGAACATGTTTGGTGATGGCTTATCTGGAGACTGCTTAAGGATATTATATCTCAGCAGAGCATTATCCGTAGCCGGGTCATCGGCATCCATTGCGGTTACTCGCATAACAGTCGTCCCTGAAATTAATAAAAGTGCTGTTTAAAACTTCCAGGAATTATAAGAGACAGGAGGATCTATGTGAATCAAACAGAGAAAATTACAATACGAGGACTTGAAGATCAGAGTCCAAAGACTCCAGCACAAGCCAGCAGTGGGGGCCTCCCAGTGCTGATCGGCGCACTGGGCACCATCCCAAAAGACCTTGGGTGGCACTTAAAACAGCTCAGTGTTGACAAGACGACCATCTGCCAATTGCCAGAGGCGACCCTGCTGAGCTCTGCACACATTATCTGCTAATACATAATGTCATCTTAGGAACTTGGGAAGATCCAGATGCGTTATTAAATATCAAAGCCCACATGTTTTGTGTCATGTTGTATTGTTGCATTTCTGTCAACAACAACAACAACAATGTAATAATACCAATAGCACCTTGTTTTTAATTTTTTCATTTATTTATCATAAACACATAATACAAAAAACAAAAAATACAAGAAATGTGATTATACAACCAACCATACATCCTTACACCAGTTGACAACTTTTTTATATCTTCTCATTTCCTTCTGCTTTACCTGGACCAAATAAATAGTCTAGTTATTTCCTGCTTGGGGTCTTGTTGATTAATGCAATAAGTCTTTCTAATTGTCCTTTGCCTTGGAATGCCGTTTCAAGCCTTGGCTTTTAAATCTTATTTCCCATTGTTTTTGTGTTTTTTTTTCATCTTGTAACTCAAATTGTGTAACCTACTGGCCAACTATCCAGCCCCTGCTTAAAAACTTACCACATGCAAGAATCTACAACTGCATGAGGGTGGCTGTTTTCCTGCTTAAGAGCTTCTGCAACCAGGAAAGTCCTCCAGGCATCGAGTCTGAAACTTTTTGGAACCTCTCACAGTGGCCGAAAGAGTGCTTGAGCAGAGAAGCAGCCTGTTAGCCCCACGGTTGAACTGGTCCTGACTCCTCCCATGTGGACCTACATAGGGACAAGGATCAACTTACTGGGGGCCTTCTTCCACTAGGCCTTAGAACCCTTCTAAGACCCCATTAGGAACCTGATTAGTAATCAATTGGGAAGGCCCTGTCCTCACCTGGAACCCACTGAAGGCCCCATCTGCAAGGCCTTGTCCCCACGAGGATCCTGTCCCTCAGACCCTTAAATCTGGATTTTGTGTGGACCTGATTAAAGGTGTCTACACTGCGGTCTTCAGGCATCTTCAAGATCTGGATCTCCAGGAGGACCCCACCTCAAATATCTGGATCTTGACAATCTGGATCTTTGACTGTGCATAGAAAAAGGGGTCCAGTGTGGCTTCCTGCTAGACCCCATTTTTAGAGGACACTAAAGCTGTGGTCACAGAAGTGTTTTAGGTCAATCTCAGGTCATCCTCAGGACTTGTTACTCACATTGTTTTTATTCAAGTCATTTTCCAAGCTGGCCTCCCCTCGTTAGATCATCTTAACCTGTTTTTAGTGGACTGACAAGGTCTCAACCCATCCTGGCATTCCAGGCCATCTTTGTTTCCTCAAGCATGAACAGGGCTGTCCTGTCTTAGACCTGTGTGACCATGGCAAAAATGTCTTACTTCTAGGCCACTTCTGGTCCTCCAGAATGAGGCTTGGTGGAAATCTCATTGCTATGAATGGAGGTTCTGCGTACAGCTGGCTGCCCTCCCACCTCCACTTTGGATTCTTGGCCTCCTCCACTTTCATGCACACCTTGGGCTTAACATGTGGATGCAGCCTTTATTTCCCGTTTTTATCCAATTGGTTCTAGTCTTACGTTAAAGTCAATAGGAAACCAGTCTCCCCTTTTTGGCTGCAGTACTGTTGAAATCCATAGACCTCTATTTTGTTACGTCTTTCCCACCGTCACTTCTCCAAGCAAATAACGGTATGTTTGTTTGTGTGAGAAAACTACTACTTGCAGAAATTATCCAGGAGCCGAACGTCAGTGCCAAAAAGCCCAGCACATTTGCCCATCACACATCTTTTCTCACAGTGATTCAAAGGAACAACGGTTCCTTCTAGCCCTGAGGAAGGCTACGTGTGGATGGAGGGTTTGGCAAATCTGTACATGTCTGTCTCCAAATATCATTTCCCACCGTGCAGCACAGCAAGAGCCATTCTTGGTGGCCACCATCTGTGAAGCTCTTCTAAGTACCTAGCAACAGAAACCCATCCAGAACTGTCTGATCATATTTGTCCCCAGTCAACCATATGCCTCTGCAAATGAAAACTCAATTAGAAGGCTTTAATGATTTTTTTCCTTGGGCCCACCTCATTAGGCATATTCCTTTGCAACTTAAATATCTCCCGCTATGAGCAAGTTCTAATTACAAAAAGCAGAGGATTATTAACCCTGAAGACCAAGGGTCACCATTCCTGCCCTAAATCTAGCATTCCAATTTGCCCATGTGGGCCTGCTCTCCTCACTTGCCATCCCAGTCCCTTGAACTCCTGTTTCTGCCTCTTAAATGTGCAACAAACCTCTTGACGTTGACCCTGAAGTTGCTGGCAATTACAAATGGAAAACACTGACTGCCTTCATTTGTGCCAAATGGGCTTTTCAGAGGTATTTGGTGGGAAGAGAATGCTAGGCCCTTTTTGCACTGGCCTTATTCTGGATTATATCTCAGGGTAGGGTCCAGTCATCTGTATGCTGGTGCAAACCACGGCAGGCCATACTGGGACCTGCCATTGTCTGCACCGGCATGATGATCACAGGTCTCCATCCTGGGATATAATCAGGAATAAAGCCAGTGCAGAAAGGGCCCTAAACTTTGTAGCCCTTCACTCTGGGTTCACTTTTATGTTCTTCTGCTAAATTATCAACTAGGGACATGAATGAACAAAAGCCGCATGTTCAGTTGGCTGATAAACTGGATGCCAATTTGTTCAACCAATTTGTTCCGTTGAGAAAGCAAAAACACACAGCAAATGTGAACTATTTGATTGAATAGTTTGTGTTTGCAAGTGCGAAACTGGTTCACTTGAACTGAACTTTCAGATATGCAAACAAGCAAATATTCAGTTCAATGTGATCGTTGTGAACTAGCCGGTTGGCGGTAAACTGTGAACCAGCTGAACTAGTGTGGCAGATCTCTGCTGCCAGGGCTTGCATGATGCATCCAGCTGTCACAAAGGGCTGTTAATTGTTCCTACTGCACAAGCCCTGGCAACCTCCAAGCTAATTCTGGAGGTAGGTCATGTGAACAACTTTCCTTGACAGCCAGGCAACACCCCATGTGACTATCCCTCAATGTGTCTTGACATGGGGGCAAAGGAGAAGAGCCCTATGGGGTAGACCTCACTTTGAAACTTCTGAGTCAGGTCCATTGAGTACAAAGTACTGCTTCTGAACTTGACTTTATTCTAGAATATATTCTAGAACAGAGGCCAGTTGTCAGTATGGCAGAGCAGACTATGGCAGGCTCCAAACAAGACCTGTCACAATCTGCATCAGCATGCAGACCACTGAGGCCTATTCACACTTGGGCCTAGGGATGGCCTAATTCTATCCAGGGCAGCCTAATTGCATCCCAGGGTGGCCTAATTCCATCCAGGGTGCTCCACACCCATCCCAAGCCATCCCCAACTGTCCTCGAGCTGTCCAGCAAGGGAGAGCATTTGCAAAGAGAAAGGTCTTTCCATCCTCACGTGTCCCAGCCTTAGTGCACTACGGTAGTGTGAAAAGTCCTCTGGCCCCTATCCGGAAAAGGGCCATGTGCAGAAAGGGACCATGTTGAGGTCTGTCAGGAATCTTTCCTGAGGATCCATGCATGTTTTTCTTACTATTTTCCCTTTGGAAACCTGGGCTGAATTTGCACTTAGGCCTCTGGTATGCAGCATCTGTACCAGAGCTGTCTTAATTGCATACCAGAGGCCTAGGTGCGAATTCAGCCCAGGACTTTTTTTTTCAATGTGATATTTGTTCATCATGTTACTCCTTGATTTTTGCCTGCCTTGCTTTCCAAGAGTTTCTACGGATCCTGTGTCCACCCTCTGTGTCCTTTTATCTTCATTAATAGCAGAAATTTTGCAGCTAACATCAAGACATTCAGTTTTGTCCTCTGCTACTACCCCTCTAGTGAAGGTTTCCTAGATGTCTTTTCTCCCCTCTTATTCTTTTTAAAGCTACGTTGCTTAAAAATGTAATAACACGAAGATCAATCAGTTTTGCTCATGTAGCCGAGTTCATATTTCAAAAGGATCTATAGCTTAGATTTCATCCAAATGTATTAAACAGAAGATGTGTACCTCCTTGGCATTACTCTATCATGAGTTTTATTCGCCATGAAAGATTCATTTTCCAGGAATCATAAACTGACTTATTTCTAATTTGGTGTCATTTTATAAATGCTTCCATTTCAGGCATCAATTAAAGGCAGCACCAAACAACAGCTTGACAAATTATTGCGTTAAGCAATAAATGTCCTCTCTGTGTGTGTTTGTAATATGTGTGTGTGTGTTCAGGGGGAGTCAAAGTGAGGAGCAAGTCAATTAACACTTGTGCTATCCTCACAAATGTCAGACATTTGCAAATATTTTGGCCATAACTTCATGTGAAGCATGCCAGAAGTCAGACCTATTTGCTTGACACTGGCTTCTTCCTTATCCATGGAAAGTTCTGCAAGATTTCTCAATAGATCTGATTTTCTTTACAGCTTTTATATGCATTTAAAAAAGAGAAAAAGAGAGAAGTAACGCAAGTGGATGGTTGCTATAGTACACAAATATACAGTAGAATGACATTCTATTATGAGCAAACTTTCCATGTGAGCGGATGGAGTTCACCACTGTCTCTTTAAGACCTGGAGGAACCTCCCCACCTCTTAAAAGGCATTCACAATGCCCTGGACCCACCTGGTCATACTTTGCTGGCTGGTTTTCATTGACCAAAAGGGCAAGGGTCCAGAGAGCACCTGGCTAGCCAGACCCCCAGCAAGCATGAGGCCGTAACAATTGAAGCCTTTCTGAAATTACAGGACCAGAAGATTATCTGGATGCTCCCTTTGGACTGTTCTCATCTGTCACATCCAATCCCCTGCAACCTTGAGCTACTTTGCCCTTAAGGTGCCTTGCAAATTTGTCGCAGCAGATGTGACATGGTCACCAAGCTTGCTTCCAAAGGCTAAATAGAAGGAGGAGGAGGAGGAGGAGAAGGAGAAGGAGAAGGCTTTTTCTACCCTGATTTTCTCACTCCTAAGGGGACTCAAAGTGGCTGACAAAGCTTTCTGTTCTTCTCCTCACAATAAAGAAGTGGGCCTGAGAAAGCTCAGACAGAGAGCTGTGACTAGCCCAAGGTCACCCAGCTGGCTTCATGGAGGAATCAAACTTGCTGAGTATGAGATATGAGCCTGGCACTCTAGCCACAAAATCTCTGCTGGATGCCTGTCCCAGGATACAATGGTGGTGGAGAAATAAGACACTGCTTCATTCTTCTTGATGAGAGGCAGGAACTAGGAAAGGAGGTAGAAAATGAACTAGAAGTTCCCGGGAAATCTGGAAGAAACCCACCCAATCCATTGTGCTCAAAACAAAATGAACTTTTAGGAAAACAGAACGGTGAAGGCTGCCTGCGCTGCTCATCATAACTAATTACATGTTTGACTACCAATTTGTACTTTAAAGAAAAACAAGCCCCAGGGAAGCAAAAACAAATATAAGGAGAAAGATCTATTATGTCTCCAATCAAGTACATTTGAATTGCAGCCGCAAATATTAACTTATAGCTGTTATTAAACTTGGAGGCCTCGCTCAATAAAAGGAGTTTAGTGAGAATTAATGAGTTTGGTCTTTTTGGCATGTCTGAGAATTTTGCAGGTGAAAAAGAAAAAAAAATAGTCCTAACCTCTGGAAAATTGTTTTGTTTAATGCATATTTATATGGTGCCTAATGTAAGTGTTCTAGGACTCAGCTGCTCATGATCACCACAGGAAAAAAATTATAGATATCGGTATATGTAGCTCAGGATGTGATCAGACAGGGTAAAAAGGGCAGCCCTGGGGTGAATTTGGGACTCAGGGTTCGCTGTTCTTGGCAGTCCTATGACTTCCAAATACCTCTAAATCAAAGCCATGCATATAAAATTAAAACAATATAAAACAATAATGTCTGTGGTAGGGAGAATTGTAGATCCTGTCTATCCACACTGTTTGCTTTCTTGCCCTTCTTCTCCTGGCCATGATACTCTTACCAATCATTTACAAATCCACATTGCAAGGGCATTGCTCCTTTTCTTACTCTTCCTAGGAGTCCAGCTTTCACAACCGCACGTTACCACTAGAAAGAACACTGCTTCAACTTTTGACATTTGTTGCTATTGGCTTACCTACCATATTCAAGCATCCACACTGTAGCTGTATACAGAACATATACAGAAGTGTTTTGTATATGAATTATAATATCTACAATGTAAAAGGACCTCTAAGCCCCCCCTCCTTCCATATTTAATCATTGGAAATTCTACCATAACTTAGTTTTAAAGAACTTCACCGGCCTCTTTGGAAAAGCGGCTAAAATTGCTGGTTATGTCAGCAATCAGTCAGAAATGAATGATAAAGGCAAGGCAATAGGAGTAAGTGGGAATTACTTTTCCATTGACTGCGCTCATAAAACATGAGGGAAGTGGAGATTTATGGCCAGGTCAAGTTTCAGCAATTCTAGAGCTTAACTGGCCCCAATTTCCCTGCCTTCCCTCACACCAGGGAACTTTATAGGTGTTTGGATAGGAGGAATTATTCATGCACTAAGGTTACTTGGAAATGAGTTATGTCCACTCTTGTTCGTAGAAATGCACTTCACCGGCACACCATGTAGCTGAACACTGGCATACGTTAAAATGCATTTTTAAGGATCTCTGACTCCTGGAGGGATGGCAGCGTCCATTACTGAAATGAGAAGAAAGTATTTTTTCACACTGATGTACCACTTTTTGAGGGTGGCCATGGGAACTTAATCAAAGAATTTTAAAAAATGTAGAAGTGGGGAGAAAAAGAGGACAAGGAGCAAGCTAAGTTTTGTTTTTGTTTTTTGCTCTTTCCAAAGATCATTAAATAGATCTCTTTTCAAAGATCATTAAGTAGTTGGTGAGAATGCTTTGGAGCTTTTCTAAAAAACGGGGAGGTCCTAACTTTGTCAGGTGACTTTGTCAAGAGACCATCCAACTTCAGGTAAGTGCAGAGAATCTTTGGTGGATGAGGTGAAGAGCTTCATCCAAACAGTGCTCACCTAATCTGCATTATCTGGGTAATCCACAGTAAAGCACAAATGGACACATTTTATTCCTCATCATTCATGCTTTATTCCAGGTTATCCAAATAATGGCTGTGGTCACACCTTCATTTCTATAATTTTTCATTCTGTCTTTGGATCCCACTGCTCACACCTTTTTAGTCTAATCCTATTTATCTTAAGATTTTCCTCCCGTCAATCATACTTTCCTGAGTCCTGATTTTTCCAGGTCTCAAGCCATTATAGGCCGCATCCCCATTACAACCTTATTTTGGTTTCAAACCATTTTCAATCCTCGCAGACCCCACGTCAGTTTGGCTTAACACGCTTTCCGTGTGTTAAATTGCCCCAAAGCATTGTAAATGTTAATCCTCATTTCAACAGGTCTCGCTCCAGTTTGTGCGCTTGAAACGTTTTACATTTTTTACTGTGGGGACCGTAGGGTGTTAAGGGATGAGAATCCGTGTTTAGGGTTTCCCCTCCCCTAATAGCTTGCTTCCAAAGATAGTGATTTCATTGAAAAAATCTACCCCTCAAAACAGCCACTATAAAAATCCACTCCTTAAAGCTACACTGTAGCGATCTACCCACTTCACACCTTATAACAATATTGCAATTTTGCGCAATTCTAGCTCTTTGAAAGTTCTGACCTTTAGAAAGGGAAAAGAGAGTAAAGCAGTTGGAGGTTCTGTTTTAAAGGCTGTGGCTGTGAAGGGGGGCTTGAGTTGCTGCTGCTGTGTGTCCTGGGAAATGGGAAGAGGAGGGGAAAGAATTGCTGGCTGCCCACTGCCGTTTTTCCTCCAGGAAAGTGGCAGCTACCCAGCCACCCAGCTAAGCTCCTTGAAGGGGTCCCTTATGGGTGGCACATTCATGCCAGGAGAAAGAGGGCAGGGCAGCCCCAAAAAGCTGCTTTAAAAAAGTAGCCATTTGAGTCCCCCCCGAGTCACATACGCCATGTACGATCCTCAGAATCCGGATCAAACGTGATTAAGCTGAAAGTAATGGGAACAGGCAAATTCGCGTTTGCATCCGGTTTTATTATTTCAGTTTAGGGAAACTGGATTAAGCTTATAATGGGGATGCGGCCATAGAGTGTTAATCCGTTTTCATTTTGGGGGGTGTGATCAGGGAAAAGGACCAAAGGGGGCTAAACTGGACTACAGTGGGTGGATCCTGCATGAATTTGCCTTCCCTTTCACCCAATGTGTGATGACACCCTGTTGAGTGGCAGAACCTTCATCGTATCAGAGCGCAGGGAGTGTTGTGATGGTGGAGAGGTGTGGAGATGTAAAAAAGTCTCGCAAAGGAGTCTCAGGACAGGGACAGAAAGGTGTGATCATAGCGACCCAAACTCAGGATGCACTGAAGAAAGATGATCAGATATTGGGTGTGGTGAGAGTTAGTGCATTTTGAGTCCGGCTTCTTAATAAGACAGACTATTTCAGCAATGTATGACCACAGCCAATGCAACAGCAATGGAGATACAGAAGTCACAGAAATACATTGTCTCATCAGGTGGTGTTGGGGCAAGAAGCAACCTCATGACCTGGGTTTATGTCAGTTCTAAGGATGGATTTTCCACCATGGGGATGAGCCATACGGACCTAAACACAGAGGGATCTTAGAAAGTGCCCAGTTCCTGCCATGCGGATACAGCCCTCAGCTCTCAGTCCAATTTGTATTTATAGCAAACCTACTCTATCCTAGCTGCGTCACTTGCTTGCTTCCCTCTGAGCGAGGCCGGATTGCTTGCCATAATTCAAATTTGATTTCAGACATTTACAGGCTGTTTAAATGCAGATGCAAACTTTATAGTCTAGAACGGCTAAGCACAGAATTTACTAAAAGAAATAAATCCTGCCAGGCATTTGCCTTATCCTTCTTTCCATATCAAAATGTCAGCATAGGGGCTTTTCCACACCCTGCAGAGTGATTCTTCTCTTGCTTTCCACTCACATTTGCCTATTTTTGGATGGGCTTGGCGCAAGCTCTCCTTAATATCTCTCAGTTGGATAAAACGTTTGCCCAGGGCATCCGTGCAGGCTACACGTGCTTAGCATGATGTGATTTAAAGGAGATGGTAAGATTTGTTTTTAAATTTTTGATCACCTTTATAAACTACCTTCTGGCCATCAAAGGCTGCCTCCAGATCCATGATAAAACTACAATCCTCTCAATACTATACTGAGAACACCAGACATTTCTCTGGCATTCCCAAAAGGGTCCCCATTTAAGGAGCTGAACACCTTTTATTATATTAAGGAGAGACTGCACCAAGCCCATCCAGAAATAGACAAATTTATTGCTGTTTTGAGAAATCCAGCTATGAAGCTGGGTTTCCTGTAACAGAGATACTTACCTTGATGCTTCTCGGCAGATTTCACAACTGACTCAGTTGGGGCTACTGGAAACCAGCCAGGATGGCAAGGGTCCAGGGGAACATGAGAGCCGCACAGTATCTCTATGAGGTGCCTTAGGCTGCATCCCCATGCTGGCTCTTCTGGCATACTTTGGGTGCTCTTTGGGCATGCATGGGCCGGGCACAGGACCAGGAATGCATTTCGGGCATCCCTATGAGATTCCCAGCAATGCGGGACAGGTACGGGTTGCACACAGATGGAAGCGTCCCCATGAGAACCGTTCCAAACCCTGGTATGGCAGAGCAGTGCCCCCTCCTCTCTGCCCCCTCTCTCCTTATTGGCAGCTGGATTGTCATGAGCCCACCTGTCTGCCACATTTCCCCCTCCCTTAATGATACTGATAACCAGTGTGAGCGCTAATGAATGTTGGGTCATTATGCTTCTTTCCTAACCAGTGGACAGGAGGGGTACTGCAAAAACACCTCAAGTTGTGGAAGCTAGCACCTATAAGCTGCTTATAAGCCACATTATTTTTGCCACATTGCAGGCTGGCAAAGCAACAGGCAAACACTTGCACAGCTTACTTGGTTCCAAAGGGTTCAGGCGTACTCAAGGTCAGTTCCAGTCCAGAGTCTAGGAGTCCGGAAGTCAGCACGGGGCAGTCAGTCCAAAGGATTAGCAAGTCTCAAGGAGTCCAAGAGTACAGGCACAGAGTAACACAAGGCTACAAAGACATTGACTGCAGCAAATGAGGCAAGGTGAGCTTGCTCCTTAAGGAGAGGAGTCGCCTCACTCACAGTGCAGCTGAGCTAATTGCTCTGATCTGCACCTCAGCTGCTTCTGTTGCCTCAGCAGGTGAGGAGAGGGCCTTTGATGAAGCTCACTGCTGGTAGATTCATTATCAGAGCTGTCTGGCTGCTCACCTGGAACTGGCCTTAACTCTTCAATGTCTGTAATGCCATGTTGTGGTTGCCTCTCAGTCTGTGGTGGCATTGCAGGGAGATCTTCCTCCTCCAATGAGGCTGAATAGGGCATGAGAATTTTTTAGGTGTGGGGGGAAATACAAGCAAAGATTTCCCTTTCCTAAATTTGAGCTATGGTCCTGACAAAGACGCTTTCTAGCCCTTTTTATTTCTATAGTTTTCAGACCAACAAATAATGTGATTTTAAAACATCAGATATCTTCAGTTCTTTGGGGTATTGTAAAAGTATCTAGCATGTATGTTATTTGTGCATCTTTGGGGAGCAACACAAGTATTAGAAAAGCTAAAACATTTCAGCAGTAGATAGAGAAATTCCTATATAGTCTGGTCAAGGTTGGAAAAGAAATGAGGCAGGTGGCTGTAGAGCAAGAAATACAATTACCACCAGATAATGGTGGGGGGAGTGGAGGCGAAATCTCATCACAATGCAAATAATTGAGTCATCTCCAAAGTAACTCTGAACAATTCTTATTTTCTTTTCTCTGTTAGCTTTAATTAAGATAGCTCCTGGCTTATAAACTGAATGAAACCGGAGATGTTTATAATGTATTTAGAGTAAATTAACTAATTCATTTAATTTTGTCTAGTTTATGTTCTTTTTAATTCTTTTTTTCTTTCAGAAGAAAGGGGACTTTTTGTTTATAGCAATCAAATCTCTATTGTAATGGTCCAAGACCAGCTATTAAATATTTTATTATGATTATCTTCCCTGTTTCACTCTCTATCTGGGGAAACCTTTTATCCTGGGAGCCAGAGCTGACCCAAGCGTCTGGGTGAACAAGACGTCTTCTTAGGGAACCAAATGTTAACAGATGCTAATGGAATGTTTATATGCATTAATGGTCTGTAGGTATAAAAATATACCTCAGAATAAGCCTTGACAATGCATAATGGGACACTATCCACTTTCAAGCGTTCTTGTTGTTGTTGATGTTATTCTAGGCGGAATGTGCTCTTCTCTTTGTGTGGGTTTTTATTTACCTTGTTATCTTTCTGTGAAGCGGCTTAAGCCGAGATATAATGTGTAAGACATTGTGCACCATTGTTCCTCATTATGGATGAAGCTTGGTTCTTCAGAACTGTTATGAATGCCATATTCACAAATGTTAGACTGTTGTGTCAGTAATGTTGGGAAGTCACATGTGAAACCTTCACTGGGAAAAAAAATATTGGAAGGGGGTACAAATGCCAAGGAAATGCCAAATAGATCTACGAGTCCCAAACTCTTCCACAAATAACCAAAGCAGCAGCACCAGAATCTAGGAGTACCCTTAGGGGGAATTGTTCAGACATAACAAAAGGGGTACTTCGGCGGTTCCTCAAAATTACCCCAGAGAGACACAGTGAGTGCGTTGGTATATTATTGCGAGTGTGAATTTTCTCTGTATATTTGTGTTGCAGTATAAAAACTGCTGATTGGTTAACTCTGTAGTAATTGTTTGTACATCACATGCTCACCCGTTCTCTTCAAGCTAGTAGAAAGATGGGACTTTAGCATCTCTAGACAGGTATATCTGATGCAAATAAAGTTATAAGACTAACAAGTTATAGATAAGTAAAGTTATCTGTACGAGAAGGTGCATGCTTCAAGTCTGTTGTTCAACATGCTCTCTGCTAAAGTATAATTTTCTGAGTATAGAAGAAAACAACAGAGTGGCCCTTGTGTTCCAAGGCCTCTAATCCACCTTTTCTAGCAGAGGAGGGTGAGACTCGTATGTGAACAATCCAGCCTCACAACCTTCTCTAAACTGCCTCAGAGGCATCTCAGAGAGACCATGTTCCCAAGCCTTCTCTAATCCACCTTTTCTATCACTGAAAGTTTATGAGAGGAGGAGGGGCAAACTGCTGTGAGAACAATCCCACCTCGAAGTCCTAATCCACCTCAGATATGCTATTTCTTTGCTTTTCCTTCTTTCCTTCTGACTGGGCCTGTCCCCATGATCTTCCATTACTCCAGGGTGGATTTGGGGAATCCCTAATGCAAATCATAGTTTGCATTAAGAAGTCCCCACGGTGATGGATGACCGTGCTGGTTCAAGCTGAACCCACCTGTCCCCATGAAAACCGCGGTAAACCCTTGCATCAGGGAAACGCGGCAAGGCACGGATGGGAAAGAGCTTGATTTAGTGCGCGAGTGCCTGACAGTTTCCTTGCACTCAGTTGAGCAAGATCAGCTGTCAAGCGAAGCAGCGCAGCTCTGGTAAAATCATTAAAACAGCCGCGGCTACAAGCAATGAGCCAGGTTAACTTACTATTATGACTCCCTGTTATGCAGTGTGTGGTTTTTGGAGGGGAAGAAGGGAAAGCGGCTCATTGACTGAAGCCGCGGCTGTGTTTCAGTTATTTACCGGGGCTGTGCTCCTTCACTTGACAGCTGATCTTGCTCAACTGAGTGCAGGGAAGCTGTCATGCTAAATCAAGCCCTTTCCCAGGTAATCCGGCAATCAGGCGGCGGTGGGGGGGCGGGCAGTTGCAATCGCAGCGCACACAGCAGGGACAGTGAAACCCTGCCAATGGATGCTGTGATTGCCAATCTACACCCCCATTAACCCGGGAGCATCCCCATGCCCCCAGGATAATCCATGCTTGCCTCCTAATTCAGGGCAAGAACAGTTGTAAAGGGGGGGGGTTGCTGTGTGGGGTTGCCATTTTGTCTCAGATGTAGCCCGGATTAGGGGCTTGTCATGGGGACCCTCCGAGGTGAACTCAGGTTTGCCTCACAGTATTTTGATCATGGGGATGAGCCCTCTTTCTTTCTTATTTTATTAATTGAAATTTTTATCCAAAGGTCTCAGGGCAGATTACAACATATAAAATGATTGTCTTTAAACCATAACAAATTAAACATATTAAAACAGTGCCTGGATGTGGGGAGGAAAAGCTGTTTCCTTCCTTAGCCAAAGCCTAGGGTAAAGAGGTGTGTCTTCACAGCTCTTCTGAACACATAGAGTGAAGGTGCCTGATGTACCACAGGAGGGGGACTATTCCACAGTCTGGGAGCCACCACTGAAAAGGTCCTATCATGGGTGCCCATCCCTTTTGCTACTGAGGATGGTGGAACAACCAGGAGGATGTCCCCTGCAGATCTTAGGGCAAGGGCAAATCAATATGGAAGAAGGGGTCCTTTCTTTCTGCTGTGTCTGATCACAGCTGTTGCCATTTATCTACAAGGCAGCTGCAAGCGAATCCAAGGAAGGGCAGGATCCAGGAGTGTGCCAGTCTGTGGATGCTGTGACCCGTGGACCCCTGTCAAGCACCCTTTATGCCCATAGACAGGCAGGCAGGCAGGCAGGCAGATAGATAAATAATAATCTTTGGACTGGACATATGATAAAGTTGAGAAAAAATGATATTCAGTCCATAACAGTGAATTATATTCATCCCAATTTAGAGTTTGATTTTTGTCAGAATCCTCCAACTTCCTGACTTTTACATTCCTCTTGTTAGGGTTGTTGCGGGGCTTAAATGAAGAAATGAAGCTCCCTTTCCAGATAGCAAAGAAATCCTTGTCTGTACCTTAGAAGAATTGCTCTGAACTGTCATATTTTTCTTTCCTGAAGAACGACATAGACACCAGCACTGTCTTTCATTTGTGGCTCATGAATTATTTTAACAGAGAAGCTAATCACCATCTGCATTACGATACCATTAATCATCATTCATTTCCAACTGTATATAGCAATGTTACACTAGGGCGTGTATGTGTCTCCATGTGTAGGAGTTTGATGAATGAACCTTTAAATATTTAATGCCTTCATTTTTGTGTGTTTTGCAGTCTCTTATTTGACTGATAGGCTTAACTGATCATGTATTAGTTCTCTATTAGGAGACTGAGCAAGTAAAGCAAAATAAAGCATCATGAATGCCCACTAGAGGTGAGCACAAACAGGAGGGAAAAGACAAGTCAATTCGAACTGTTTGGTTCAAATTTGAACCTTTTCAAACCAGTTTGATCAAACTTCAGACCTGTATTATCTTCAAAGTATTTTTTAAAGAGCAAAATAATATTAAACATCTTAATGGAGCCTATATACTGATTCAACTGAATACAGATATCTGACTGGTTTTACCAGACACCACCTGGTTTGGTTTAATTCAGACTGTCCCTGCTGAACCTTAGGGTACTTCAGTTCTAATTTCAATGGGTTGAGCAAACCTGTTTTGAATTGAAGTGGTTCATGATCTGGACCACCTTGGCATGTTTGTAGCTTAATTACATAGCATGCTTCACTTCTAAATTCATATCCTAGAAAATATTGAGTAAACATTTTCAAGCTATCTTGCTCACAGCAGAGGATTTTCCGGCATTACCTTAAAGCATCTTTAGGCTGCATTTGATACAATTTATCATTTCATCCTAATATTGATTTCAGTCAACTCATGTTAATCTTATCCACTAAATGCTTCAAGTGCATGCACCAGAAATAACTTGGAGTTGTCATTATTCTTTTATCTTTTATGGGTGAAATATTAGGGTGAATTGATTTTGTCCAAAGCAACTCTCTGCAAATTAATACAATTTTTTTTTAATGGTGTATATGGTGGGGGGAGGTAGCAAACACACACAGAAACTCCTTGTCCTTTTAATGTTTCTTCCAACAGTATCCTCTGGTCCAAACATATTGTTCTTCATATAATTAGCCCATTGCTAATTGAGCATTTAGTCTTCTTAAATGCTCAACCTTCATGATACCTCCATTGGTGAAGTGGCTGTGGAGGCAATCGTGGACACATTGATGTGGCCACCACTGCTGCCACCACTCCCCTGATCCCCTGCGGTGGGGAATTGGCGGCGGGGGCTGCAGCCACATCAGTGCCAGGGCCATCATGCCTCTGCCCACCACCACCACCAATCCACCACCGCTGCCTGCATGCACAGGTCCCACTGTGCCCCATGGCATGCTGGGAGCTGCATACGCAGACCCAGATGTCAGTCGTACAGTGGCAATGATGGCAGCGCCAATGATATGTATGTGTAGGGGGTGGGAAGGGAAGAGTGGAAGGGGGGGTTCCATTCATTTTGTTCACAAATATTCATCTGAATATTCGTGCACAAATCCGAAGCCCCACATATTTGGGTTGGGGGAATCTGGCCAAAGCTGAATTTTCCCATATTCAGTTTGCATCAAATCAAATGTGGAAAATGGATGGTGTTCACCCTGAATTAGTATTGTCCTTGTGTCACTCAGAACCGAAATCAGGTGAACCTGAATCAGTGCTTACAAAACTCTGACCCTTTCTGCACTGGACCTTCTCCAAATTTTATTTCAGAATAGGGTCCTGCCAGCCACATCCTAATGCAGGCTTTGGCAAGATCCAGGCAGAGCCTATCGTAGTCCTCACTAGCAAGCAGATATCATCTGGAATAAGGCTCAGTGCAGACAACGCCATCCTCTTAAATGTCCATGAAAGAGCAGGGCCCTTTCTGCATTTGGCCTTATTCTGGAATATATCTTGGGATAGTGGTCTGCTGGCCACAAGCTAATGCAGACCCCGGCAGGGCTCAGCTGGGGCCTACCATAGGATGCAGTAGCATGAGGATAGCAGGTCCCTATTCTGGGATATATTCCAGAATAAGGCCAAGTGCAGAAAGGCCCCAGATGTGGAAAGCTTCTTTGTGGAGGGAGATATGCATTCCAAAGACACCTTTCAAAGCAATTACCCTAGAGTTTATAAAATGTTGCTTGGGGAAAGTTATTGATAGTTAGTAGGGACGGCAGTATTAAACCAACTTGGAAATATATTCACTTTCCCCACTATCCTTCTATCTATGTGGATTTCAGCTTGTAAAGGTTTTCATTGAAAACAAACAAACAAAACTTCTGTATGAATGCACAAAGTACAAGGATGAATTTTTCATACCAACAGACGCATGAACACAATTTTTCCACATCCTATTTGCCTGCCACAAATACAGGAAGCAGAATTAATTTCAGACTATAGATCAGTGGTTCTCAACCTTCCTAATGCCACGACCCTTTAATACAGTTCCTCATGTTATGGTGACCCGCAACCCAACCCTAACCCCCAACCATAAAATTATTTTCGTTGCTACTTCAAAACTGTAATTTTGCTACTGTTCTGAATCATAATGTAAATATCTGATATGCAGGATGTATTTTCATTGTTACAAATTGAACATAATTAAAGCATCGTATTCACATCAACCACAGCTGAATATAAAAGTGTCATTTTACCTCCAATACTGCTGCTTTCTACACAGTAGCTGCTCTCTACTGTATTTGTATGGGGTGTATGTGATGGGGTTGGCGTGATGATGTCATCACAGCAGGTGTATCTGCATGTGGGCAGACCCGCCTGGAGTCGGATAGAGGAGTGGTGTTGGTTCCTATGTGTTTTCCAATGGTCTTAGATGACCCCTGTGAAAGAGTAGATCGACCCCCAAAGGGGTCATCAATCCACAGGTTGAGAACCATTGCTATAGTTGGACTAACTGTGAATATCAGGATAAGCAGATTGTAAAGTATAGCGTCATCTTCTCAGCTGTGGCCTTTCCCTTCCCACTTGCTACCATGAGGCCACATTCAACCTTGCATGAGGCAAGTGCAAAAGAGAGAGATGTCTTCTCCCCACCTTATTCCCATTCTCCTCATGTGTCACGTCTGTCCCCTTAGTTATTTAATAAGCTCCTTCGCCAAACAACCAAGGTAATACACAAGGATAGCAACAAGGCAAACCTATAAAACCACATTAAAACATGCTAAAACTCGATTAAAGCAATTAAAATCCAGAAAACATCATTGAAGCAGGCACATAAAATATAATAATAATCCGCTATTAGTCCCTAGGTAGTGCTGCATTTAAATTAGATCACCCTTGCTCAGACGCCTGGGAGAGGAGCCACATTTTCGCTTGGCATCTTCAATGAAGTTACTCACGATCTGCAAAGTCTGGTTTGTGTTTGACAGTTCAGTCGAACAGCTTGTGTTTGAAGCTGTTTGCATTGACCCAAACATGCGGAGGTTGGGATATTCAGAAATGTGATTGAACTGAAGCAGAACTTCACCTGGGCCACGGTCACACCTTGCTGAAATATTCCGTCTTATAAAGAAACAGGACTCAAAATGCACTAACTCCGACCTCACCCAATACCTGGTCATCCTTCCTCAGTTTGGGTCTCACAGCTTTCTGTTCCTATCCTGAGACTCCTTTGCGAGACTTTTGTTTAGATCTCCACCCCTCTCCACCATCCCAACACCCCCTGTGCTCTGAAAGGATAAAAGTTCTGTCACTCAGCAGTGTGTGGTCACACATGGGGTGAAGGGGAAGGCAAATTCATGCAGGATCAATCTATAGTTTGGTTCATCCCCCTTTAGTTCTGTTCCCTGATCACACCCAAAAAATGAAAATAGATTAACACTCTGTAACTGCTAGCTTGAGACCTGGAAAAATCAGGACGCAGGAAAGTACGACTCAAGGGAGGGCAGTCCACAAATGAAACTGACAGGACTAAAAAGGTATAAAGATGGACTGAAGAAGAATTAAAGTGAGGGTATGACCTGCAAACAGAATTTTCAGACAACTCGTGTTTGCTGTGTTTTCACCCTTGAAATGGGCTTTTTCAATGGAAAAATCAGTGCAGTGACTTTAATCTGTTATGCATCGAAGACACATTTGTTGCATGTTGCTGACTTTGGACAATCCATGCTAAGTCCTTTCCCACTGTACTTGACTCCCTGTCTCCCCGCTGTTCTTCAGACACATATATGGGTAAATGTACTTGAGCCTCCTAGCAGATTTCAACCATGCTTGGCTACTTTTCCTGCTATAAATTCACACTCCTCTAGCTACTTGTTTGCTTAATATTATTATTCTTTTCCTTCTCCGCAGGCTTATTTGAAGCCTGACTATTTGTGAATTAGAGCTGGAAAGGTTTGGATTACTCAGCCGAATTGCTGAAAACGCCTTATTCAAGGATTCATTTATGAGAAATACAGGATTCAGAACTTACCCCCTCTCCCATTGGCAATTTATTAAGGTGCTTCACTCAATGAATGTCCTTTCTCAAGTGGTCAAGAAAGAATTTATTTTCCTGAAAACGTCTTTCCTACAGTTTTGTTTTAGGGTTTTCCTTGAGTGAGACGAATAAATGTACAACAAGCAACTTATTCACTTTGATAGACCTTTAAACATTATTATTATTTTACGTCTGTTTATCCACAAAGAAACGCCAGTGACAGTTTGTGATCTAATAGTAAACCACATGATTTATAACTATGGATTATGTGTCTGGTTTGAAAAATTATAGTTTAGATCCTTCAGCTCTTGTAAAGCCAACCAGGACAATTTTTTTCTTCAGCTGTATGAGTCAAAGTCAAATGAAGTTGTGTCTCATAATTCCATTATATTTGGTGAAGTTTCCAAACTTAACTTGATGTAAATATCTTGCATATTTGGAGCTGATTCACCGTTCCCTAGCTGGTCTACATAAAACAGTAAGGTTCCCCATTCCAAATAGAAGGCCTCTGAAGGCTGTTTACAGGGAAATGAGAGCAGGTTCTTCATATTCTGCTTGATATGTCTCAGAAGCAAGTTGCTGGACTGGATGAGCTGTGGCCTGATCCAGCAGGGTTCTTATGTTCTTATGGGATTACACAAATTCATGGAGGACAAGTGTATCAATGGCTACTAGAATGGATGCCTAGGTACCACCTCCAGGTTGGAGAGACAGGCAGAATGCCTCTCTGAAGGCCATTTGTGGGGTCTTGAGAGCAGAGGCCTTTTTGCAATACAGCTGAATGGGGTGGATCTTTGACCTCCACGTGGCGCAGTCACCTCGACTGAGGTGGCTGTGCCGCATGGATGCCCCCTGGGACCACCCACCACCAAGGGCCTCCCCGGGTATGCACTTTCACAAGTTACCTGGTCACCGCTGGGTCCAGACTGGCAAGCCCGGGGGGGGGGGATCTTGCTGGTCCGGTTGGTGGCGTCCTGTGTCTGGGCATGCTGCTGACCAATTACAAATCAAGGCATGTGCAGACATAGGACACCACTGACTGGACCAGTAAGCCATGCCCCTGGGCTTGCCAGTTCACACTCCAGTGGCAAGCAGGTCCCAGGAGGTGTCCAAGGGGCTCAATTGTCTCGATCCAGGTGACTGGGCCCCTTGGAGGCCGAACGCCAGCTGGCCCCTGGCTGCCTGGTCCTGGGTTAGTTTTGACCCAATGGCAGCAGCCGAGGGTGGGGACTCTCACCTGTGTGTTCACCTTTTTGGGCTAGGCTACACAGGGGTGGATTTGCCATTCGCACCTGGGCAAGTAAGGACACGTCGCATTCTTACCTGCCTAGGTGTGAAAGGGGAATCTGCCCTTGCGTGGCCTAGCCTAGGGTCCTGAAAACAAGGTAGCAGAAATGTGCAAATTCAGTTTGTGTTCATTCATTTTGAATCAAACTGAATGGTTTTAGCCTGCTTGTATCAAGCCAAATCACCACCTATTCAGAAAGGGCTTGTTTGAACTGAATCACACCAACTGGTATTCATTCAAACAAGGTCAAATCAAAGTAATTCAAAGGGTTCAAACTTTGCCCCATTCTGGCCCTTTAGAGAGGGTTGACTGAATGAACTTTATTTTTTTTTAACATTCATGAATGCTCAAACTCTTTCTGTGTCAATGTAACACCAGTCAATCAACCAGCTAATCAATTCAGCTCAAACCAAACTCAACCAGTGAACCCCTGTTCGTGCACATCTCCACATGCTTCTCATGTGGAGAATACCATGCATAAAGTTTAAATATAACTCTTAGGGCACGTCCCCATGGAAGCCAGTTGCTTCACTGGTGACACGTGTCATAAAAATCGATGTTGTAACGCGCAATAAAGCGTCCCCATGTGGTTTGGGGCAATGCGGATTCAAACCGTAAGTGCCTGTCCCCAAGGAACGTCAGGAACGGCAGCAGTGGCGATGGTGGTGAGAGGAATATTGCAGTATCTCCTCATCCGCCAACCAACAGAGTGAGCGAGCGAGCCAGGTTATTTTCCCATTCATCCCCTCATCCACCCAATGGCAGAGCGAGTGTGAGCGAGCGAGGTTATTTTCCCATTCATCCCCTCCTCCCCTGCCAGCCATGGACAAGGAGGGGATGAATGGGAAAATAACCTCACTCGCTCTGCTGGGAACGGGGAAGATTTTTAAAATGGATGCAGCTCTTGCATCTATTTTAAAAAGCTTCCCCACTCTCTACAGCCCCTCTATCCACCCGGCTGTTGCCCAGCTGGGTACCCTATGCCCACCTGTCAGCTGGGCAACTGACAGATGGATAAAGGGCACCCAGCTGGGCAACTGCTAGGTGGATAGAGGGGCTGTCATGCGCACAAGCACAGCTCTGCTAAAATTTTAAACATTTTTGGGAGGCTGTGTTCATTGCCGTCATGGCGTTAGTGGTGGGGACAATGAAGCCCTGGCTGCTAATAACCCAGGAGCGTCTGCATGACTCTTGGGCAATACGTGTTACCCTCCTATTTCACGTGGAAAACACTTGTGAAGTGGGTTTTTTTTTAAATATGGATTGACTCCCATGTGCCACGTATTAGTGCTTTGTTTGGGGATGCTACCTAGGTGCCTCACAGTTTTTCAGCATGGGGATGCCCCCTTACATGTGTGACTGACATGAAACCCAAATCTCCACCAAGCTAGCTAGAATGTGCAAGTAGCTAAACAAAGATGTGCAACTGTTTTCTGGTTAATCAATCAGGCCTCAGAATTGTTGGAGGAGCGAGCGCTTCCATTTTGTTTCAACCTTTATTTTACTTGGCCTTCCCGACAGCTGCCATTTTGCAAAGGGTGCCTACGTCTCCTTTGCAGAATTTCATGCCCATAGCTCCACAAAGGCTGAACACTCTTCCTCTAGAATGTTCAGAAGTACATTACAAAGGAGAACTCCTTCCGTAAGTCTTCAAACTATCTTTTCACCTAATCCAAACACATAAATAACCAAACACCATCTGCACTGTTCAGCACTGGTTTTTCCTGCATCTCTGATCTGTTTCATTTGATCAATACACAATAGGGAGGGGAGGGGAAAACAGAGAGAGAAACAAGAATACGAACAACAGTAAACCATTCTGAGCAACGTTCTCTGCCGATTCAGCAACTGTATTGTTCCTGTGATACTACACTGAAAAGCAATTAGGATTGTTGTTGGGTGTTTTTTTTTTCTTGCAGAGGGGGAAAAAACTGAACCTCTTGAAAGCTGCAGTGTAATTACCAATCAGAAGAGAAAAAAAAGAGGAGAAAATATAATTTCACCTTCACAGTAGCGATCATGTAAAAGAAGCCGAAATTGCAAAAATATTGGCAGAAAATATATATGATTGTCACAAAGACAGAGGACTCTTAAGCTAAATTGGAACAATTTCCCAGCCTTGTGTGCTTATATTTGTGCATGTAACTTAGAGTGATTTATATATAGTTTTTCCCTGAATGTGTGTGTGTGCGTGCAGTATATACTGCAGTCAGCCAAATATACTGCTCATAGGAACCATTGCAGTTACAAGATCTAAGATAGCTGTACTGCTGTGATTCAAAACAATTGGTAGTTTTGCTAACATCTCTCATTTCCAAACTTGTGAATGTGTAAATATATTTACGGAAAACAAAGATGTGCAACTGTTTTCTGGTTAACCAATCAGGCCTCAGAATTGTTGGAGCACATCAGGAGCAGTATGCCGATTCTCTCTTCCTCTTCAAAAAAAGAATGCCTATAATTTAAAGAACTATAATTTATGGGATTTCCTCCTAGACATGGGTAAAGTGAAGGCAAGGAGCATTCAAAAACATAAAAAGGCCATTAGCCAACTATTAAGCAGCTGTCCAAAAAAACTCCCAAATACCAGCAAATATTTTTCTGGATGATGTCTAGCGGTTAGGGAGCCGGATTCTTATCTGGGAATACCGGGTTCGATTCCGCCCTTTCCCCATGAAGCCATCTGGGTGACCTTGGGCTAATCACAGCTCTGTTCTGGGCTCTCACAGCCCCATCTACCTCACAGGGTGTCTGTTGTGGAGAGAAGAATAGAAAAGCTTTGTCAGCTGCTTTGAGTGAGTAAATGGGTGAGAAAAGCGGGGTAGAAAAGCCAACTCTTCTCCTTCTCCCCCTTCTCCTTCTCCTTCTCCTTCCCCTCCTCCTCCTTCTTCAGGTACTGCATATCCGATTTGTCCATCAGCGGCGATATTACAGGCGTCAAGAAATCTGCTACCCTTTCCATAGTTACCTGGAATATCTCAAGATTTGTTCTCCTCTAATGCAGTCAATGGCAGGCCTCCCGTGGGGCGTACATTCATCAGCACAAGCATATGGGCAACAGGGCCCTATTTGGGAATATTTTCCAGAAAAGCCAAGTGCATAATATGGTACAGTCATCCCTTGTGTAATGCTGTAAAAAGATCTGTGTTGGGTGTGGAGAAAAGTCACATATTACCTGCCTCATGGAAGCAAAAGCATGTTAGACAACCTGTGCAAGACATTTCCCTGTATTCTTTTATACGGCCACCTCATTCCATAAATCACACACCTCACAGTAAGTACTACATCAGAAGTCTCCACACGTTCCTGCCTGCCTATGTGTGAATGGGGAAAGCATCCCGGTGTGTCCTAGTCTGAAAAGGATGGCACGGGACCCCCCCCCCCAGCCCTGGGTACATCAGGGTCCCAAAATGGCGAGCCAGGCTGGTGTGCTCTGCACCTGGAACACATCTAGAGCACAACAATTAAGTGCTCTGCACCTGGAACACATCTAGAATGCCTTGGGATGGGATGGGGCAGTTCAGAACGGAACCGTCTGCCCAGAGGAGCAAATGCTCCGTCCCAGGGCATTCCACCAGCCCTCATGCAAATAGCTCTCAGTTCCCAAGCTCAGCCTTCCTTTTCCACCTGACAGTCCTCAAGCCAAAGCGAAGACCTGCATTTCATTCCAAGGGTATCTAAAATCACATTACTATTCTCTGCAACTGGAATGATGTACCAGATTTTTTGAGTCGGGCTGAATCCATCCAAAAACTTTGAATTTGACTCGTCTCCCCGACCCCTGTACCCATCGATTAGTCTCTTGTTTGTTTTATTTTTGCTTCAGAGAGATTCTCAAATGGCAGAAAAAGGAATGGAGGGAGGCAAGAGCCACCCTCAAGGATGAACAGTCCATTTTAGCACAGAGGTAAGTACCAACATGGTATATGCTTCTAATGCTCTCTCTTCTGTAGGCTCAGCTAATCTGCTTTGCTTGCACTTTCAAGAACGTGTGCATATCTGGGCCCTGGGTTCCTGACACTCAGTTCATAAGTAACAGGTTTGTGCTTCCATAGCAGGGCAAAGGTGGACTCCTAAGAGGCAAAGATTTATGATGCTGACACTCTTTACCACCTCAAGATGGTTGTTTACGCTCCCTGGTTGACATGGCGAGCCAAAAATACACAGAGAAGAAGCCTTGTTGGCAGTTTTGCTGGTGCACTGGCTGGCTAGCAGATGCCCTAGTTATTTCTCTTTCCTTCTTTTACTCTCACACGTAAACGCAAAGGGAGAAAAAAGAAATACCTGCTCATAATGTAGGTCATGAACTCGCATTACTGACAAGCTGCTTTATACCCGGGGAGTCCCTCATCTAGCTAACTGAGGGCTGACTTAGACTGACAGCAAACCTTTGGAGTGCCAAGCAGTGGGGAATGAGTCCTGCGTCGTCTTGCTACAGGGTGGGCTGCCTGTAAGGGGATATATGGAATCCAGCCCAAGCTGGAGTGGTTGCTCCTGGAAGAGGACAAGGCTGCATTGGAAGGTCCTGTGCTGGAACAGCAACCTGGCTGGCTCTGAAGCTTGCTCCAGCTTTGGAGGTGTGCGGGGTTCCCCAAATGATCTCCGGGCCAGGAATGGATGCTCCTGACCTTTGGAGTTCCCAAAGGAACCATTTTGGTGATGTGCCTAGTTGTGCTGCCAAAACTGATCCCCCATGCCTCCATGCCTCCATCCATGCCTCCATCCATGCCTCCATCCATGCCTCCATGCCTCCATGCCTCCATGCCTCCATGCCTCCATGCCTCCATCCATCCATCTATCTATCTATCTATCTATCTATCTATCTATCTATCTATCTATCTATCTATCTATCTATCTATCTATCTATCTATCTATCTTCATCATCTCTTCCTTCCTTCCTTCCTTCCTTCCTTCCTTCCTTCCTTCCTTCCTTCCTTCCTTCCTTCCTTCCTTCCTTCCTTCCTTCCTTCCTTCCTTTTTAGAAGCAGCTCATCCATTCAATTAAGACTCAAAAGAATACATTTCTGCACATGCTGTGGAAAGTGTCCACCGACTAGCAGAATATCATGACACTGGACACATTGTAGTAGAGAATGTGCACTTTTGTGTGTGGTTTTTTTTTTTTTTGAATTGAACTGGACCAAGGCTGTTTCAGTTGGATTTTGAATTTTTTTGTTTGGACAGCAGGGTGTTTGGTTCGATTCAAGCACCTCTGAATGCCCTCAAACACTTTTGAACAATAATTGGATAGGGTTTGTTTGCTGGGTTGGTTAGGACACCCATTCCTTCAGTTCAAATTTGAACTCTGTTTTTGAACCTGCAGGCTGTCTGGCTCAGACTCAAACATTTAAAATAGCGCTGTTCGGTTCAAAGCAGTTTGATCCCAACCCAGGTTGGCACAACTCTACTTCCTGGTCTCCATCGCAATGTGCACGTGCACCAGATGGAGAGGGTATAAGGTGTTCATCAGTAGTTTGTGTTTTCGCACCCTTGCTCCTAACTGCCCTGGACAGCCATTGCTCTCCTTGGCAGGTCATCACACCAGTGAAAGTGGAGATGCGACCCACATAGCCACTGCTATTCATCAAGGTAAGCGAAGGACATGCCAAAGTTCCATTATGGGACCCAAATGATTTAGGGGAGGTGTGGCATCAATTGAATTTGTTGGCCTGGCGCATTCTTACATCCATGCAGGCTATGGCAGTCACAACACAGAGCTCTGGCATTTCCTGCAACATGCCAACCGTTGGAGTCCATCTTATAGGTATGACAGAAAAAGCTCAAACGACAGGATGGCAATCTAAGCTGCCATTCTGCACAATAAGTGGAGGGTTTGAGGGAGGGAGGGAGGGAGGGAGTCCATTACTTTTGCACACATAAAGAGATGAATTAAAAAGGGGGGGAGGGGAAAGGAGGAATGAGGCTGAGAAGACATTTCAGAAGCAGAATAAAGCTTAATGTCTAATCAGCCTTATGATGAAAATTGGTCACTGGCTGGTACAATGGCCTCATCTAGCACATGCGTGAAATAGCTATAATTGAGGGGAAACAGCAAAGAAATTACTTAATAATGTGCTAAGAGCACTTGAGTTGCACTAGGGATGTGAAGGGTCCCTCCCTCAAATGGCAAATTTAATTCCTTGCTCCCTCTTTCTTAACTGTTTGGCTTTCCATAGCAGGCATACTTTCGTTTCCCAGAGCTGTTCCTGTAAGCCAAGGAAGCTCAATTCATGGCCCTCCAGATGAGCCACTCCCAGAATCCCACTGACTGCACTTCATGCCAGGCTGGCACAGTTGCACTTCAGGGACATTTGGAGTTCCACAAGGTGAGCGCACCAGGGCTGTGTTCACACCTGCATTTTAATCCAACTTCAGTTCACTTTCAGAGGGAGATAATACAGTGGCAAACTGGCAAGCCATTTGTTCTTGGTTTTATCTAACTCAGAAAATCCACCTTTGAGTTAGATAACATGCAAAGAAAATGACAAGTCACTGTGTTCTTCCACTTGGAAAGTGAACTGAAGCTGGATTAAAATGTAGGTGTGAATGCCGCTCATAACTTAAAGCACACCAAAGGGGTTCAGTTAAATCACGTGAAAGGACATGATTCCATTCAAACCTGTTCATGATCGTGTGGATCATGCACTTTTAAAGGGCTTTTTGAAAGGTATTTTCAAGTGCATAGTCAGGGCAAACCAGGTCAAGGATCAAATCGAGTGGGTTTGAGCCAGCCTGAGCCAGCTCAGGTTTGAACCAAACCACACATGGCTGAGATGGATTCAAACAAAACTATCTCTAGAACGCAGTGTAGGGATGTGCAAGAATATTTGAAATATTCGTTATTCAATCGAATTTGACCGAATTTGGACATTTGAATTTGAATCAAATGTCCAGAAATTCTTTTTTTAATATTTGAACAAATGCAAATATTTTGAATCATTCATATGAATAATTTGGATGTCCATATGTGTACAGACATGTGTGTATTACATACGTATCTGTACACATCTTATTAGTATCTGTACGCATCTGTACACATCTGTACGTGATGGAAATGGGATGCGGAAGAGAGAAAAACGGGATGCATACGGATGTGTATGGATACATACAAATGTTGTCGACATTTGTATCATCAAATACCTATCGGATATTCATGTGAATAGATATGAAGGTATTCAAATCGGTTCAAATTTTAATACATTCCTTTTTTTCTCTATTCAAATGGAAGATAAACCGGGCAATTAAGACTTTGATTGCAAACAGATGGTCGATTGCTCTCCTTTGCCTTCTTCTGTTCTATTTTATTTGTATAGTATTGTATTCTATTTTGAAATGGTCACATGACTAGTCAAATATATGATGATGATGATGATGATGATGATGATGATGATGATGATGATGATGATGATGAATTAAGACATTCAAATATTCAATTTGGACATTCAAATTTGGACCCCTAATGCAGTGCCAAACAATGGGAGATGAACCAGCACCCTTGGCTGAGGCCTGGATTGGAGTCCATTCAAAGAAAGATGGATTCCAAACTGCAAAAGCTGATTATGTGTGTGTATGGCATTGTTCTGCTGGAGAAAAACTTGCATCTTTTGCATTGCAGCTTTGGAAGATGCTGATATCAGTTGCCACCTGATGGCCTGCCTCATTTTCACCTCCCCAAACCACTTGCTGAGAAACAACTTGGAAAGGTGGGAATTGGTCACACACCCCTGGCATTGCTCTTCGCTCTCATCTTGATGCTGCAACGCATTCCAGAACCGTTGCTTTGTTGCCCTTGAGAAAGAAATGTTCTTAATATGGACAGTGATGCTCTTGGGTACATTTGAGCCCAACTTTAATGAAGTCAGGCAGCTGGTCCCTTCCGTCCAAAGGTACTTAACTGATGCTGACTCATGCAACTTGGGCTGCTGTGGATTTCTGCTATAGTTGTTGTCTTCCTTGAACATAGTTTACTTAATTTTGCATGGTGTGGACTAGATACGGCCCATCCACAACTAGTATGGAGTACAATTCAGACCACAAAGCCCCTGAACTGGATTACCAGTGGACCTGATTAAACAGATCTACATGTGTACTAGGGAGGATCAGCCTGGATCATGGAGGCAAAGCAGATGGCCTTTCAAAGCCCTACCTCAGAAGTTAGTCAGGTTTAAGCCGTACCTCAACCTCAACCTCAATTTCTATATCATCTCTCTCTCTCTCTCTCTAATCAATGGCCACCTCAGCTTGGGCTCTGAATATCCAAAAGAATGTCTTATCCCATATAGACCTGCCCCTCTACTAAGGTCACAAGGAGAGGACCGTCTGTGGTTCCACCATTTTCAGAAGTATGAGGACATGACAGCACCTTTCTTGTGGTGGAATCAATATTCCAGGACAGCTTGGATGTCCTTATACCACATGAGAGGGTTAGAAAACAGACATACACACATGTATGTATGCACCTAGGTTTGTACACCCACACACAATGTTGCAACCTACCCAGGGACCCTAGAGTGAAAAGTGATACTTAACATCTGAAATAGGGATATGGACTGATATTAGAAAATTCAAAAATCTGATTCGAATTTGATGAATATCAACATTCAAATTCAAATGGGATTTTTGAAAATCCGAATTTTTGAATTCAAACAGATTTTGGATTTTTGAAAATCCGATATGGGTTTTTGAATAATTTGACTAAATAGAACATTGTATATCATATCTGAATATCATGTTTATTTGTGCTTATAATATGGGATGTGAACGGGATGCAAACAGGATGCAAATGCGATAAAAACGAGATGTGCGCAAATCAGAAAATTGGATACGAATGTTCCTGACATTCGTAGTTCCGAGTTTGAATCAAATTTTCGAAAATACAGATTCGGATAATCTAGATTCATATTGAATGTTCAGAAATCTGAATTTTCACATTTTGAATCGGATCAGATATTCAAATATTTGAATTGACTCAAATTCAAATGCAAAAAAATGCATTTGTGCACACCCCTAATCTGAAATACTTGCATGCATGTATATGAAATACCCTGCTGAGTCAGGACAGTATTCCATCTAACCTAACATCTGGTTCTTACAGATGCCAGCCAGTTGCATCTGTAAGAAGGAATATGGGGTCAGCATGCCTTGCTCACCGTTTGAAGGTCAGTCACTCACCAAGTGCAAGAGAAATCAGTCTACAGATGTAAGAGATGGTCAGGAAAGGGCAGCAGAGGAGGGTGATTCAAGGGGCTTCAAAGTAAGCTAAAACAGCAAGGCTAGGAGATAGCAAGCAGCAGCAATAGTGAAAAAAAGACACATTTATTCACCTCTCAGAGTATTTAGTATGAAGAAGAAGAAGGAACAGCAGTCCTTCACCTGCAAATATGGATCATTCTTTATTCTGACTCCATTCTCCGGTGGTTTCGAACCTCCCCAAAATAATAGAGGATTTACTTTGCTTCAGAAGTTGCTACACGCCTCTTGCTAGAGAGGGTTTCGGGTAACTTCTGAACCCCTGCAAGAAGGCCTTTTCAATTTGTATCCTCTGCAAGATGGGATGTGTTTTTGTCCTTGGATGGCAGGTGGAGGGAGAAATAAACTGCAGGATTGAGCACATCTGTCTTCATAGAATAAACACCCCCCCTTCCTCCCCCAAAACCTCAAATGTCAGCTCAAAACTTTTGGATTCAGTGTGAAATTGAACAAGAAAAAACATGAACTTGCCCAAGCATTCTCTTCATGGCCTTGCATATTTTCCCCTACAAAGGAGGAAGGAGGGGGGGGGATAAAAACACCAATAACTTACAGTAGAAGTCGGGGGTGGGGGTGGGAATCAATATTCTATGGACCCAGAAGTGTGATTGTGTTTAAAAAATGCAACCCTGCTACAGGCGATGCTTCTAAATTCTCTTAAACTTTGCAGAGAGAATCTCTAAGGGGCAGTCTGTATGCCAGAGGAACAGGGCCTGATTTATTGCGATTTCTTCAAGTTCATACCAGCCAAACTCTGTTGATTACAATGAGCTTAAACTAGCATGGCTTTATGGCTTGTACAGCACAGACTCATTTCCTGGGCTGCTGCTATGTTAGAAGAAAATCAGCATGCTTTTAAAGGCCACCTCTGTGGAATCATTCCGTTTTTCACTGCAGGAACCAGAAGATCCCAGGGGACAGCAGCAGAGGAGTCTATCAAAGTCCTCTGTGAGATTCCCCACTCCTCCATGAAGCCAGATGGGTGATCTTGGGTGAGTCACAGCTCTCTTTTTGAGCTTACAGCCCCACCTACCTCACAGTGTGTCTGCTGTGTGAGAAGAAGGTTTGTCAGCCACTTTGAGACCGTGATCCCACTTGACTTTTTAAATATGAATTTAACCTAAATTTGAGGTGCCCGCTCCCATTGAAAATGCATAAAAACATATAGAACCTGAATTTTACCATTCCCATTGAAAACGCCACAGAAGATGTGTTGGGGAACCAGCATCTTTTGCTCACTGCCCTTTGTCAGCCAGGGTCCCCACCCATGGATCATGGAGGCAAGCAGATGGCCTTTCAAGGCCCTACCTCTGTTGTAGATTTATCAGAAGTTAGTCAGGTTTAAACCATACCCCAACCTCAATTATCTATCTGATTGGGTTCACTCCCATGGTTAACATCATGACATGGCCGAGAGTAGGGAATTCCAGCTCCACCCTTTGATCACCCACCCAGCCTCTTTTGAGCAACTGTGTAATTGCAGACCAGCAATCCCACACGGCCACCAGGATTGATTTTACGATGCTGCAGCCATGCGCAAAATTACCCCCTAAGCCTAGATCTAGGCCGCATTTCACGCCCAGCAGTGGGCGAGAGAGAGATTTATCAATGTAATGTGCCCCCACCACCGGGCGCAAAACATGGGCTAGATCTAAGCTTAAGGGGTTGATTTTCCTTTGCCCTCTCTCTTTAAAATTCTCCATCCACTTCTGACATCTAAAAAAGCAAGATCTCAGGTAATTTTGTCACAGTTTGGTAAATTTACCACTTTGATTTTCATAAATCCCAGAATACACTGTCAGCCAGGTTTAAAAACCAAGCTCCGGGAAGAAGACTTTGCCAAAGAGAATATTTCCCTGCGAGTGAAGACCTCTGCTGCCAGTCCCCAAAATCAGATGAGAGGTGATCAAAAGGGGGGGGGGAGAGAAGAAAAAGAGAGAAAAGGATGGGGGAAAGACTGGGGGAAAGACTGGATCTGGATGGGGGGAACAGAATGGAGAGGGGCTTTTATGTCTGAATGGATCCCTTATTTGGCTATATTATCCTGTTTTGTCTACCACAAGAGAGGAGGAGAATGATAACATGGGAGGGATGACAAAGGGCTGCTCTCCCCACCCATTTAATGATGGTGACAGACATTGGACAGAAGGTATTTGGGGTGGACAACCCAAAAGGTACGATCTTCCCCCAATAATAATTTATTTATTTGACTAGTCATCTGATCATTTCAAAGTAGAATACAATACTATACAAATAAAACAGAAAAAGGCAAAGGAGAGCAATCGACCATGTGTTTACAATCAAAGTCTTAATCTTCCCCCAATACTGTGGTACCATTCCCAAAGCAAAAAATATAAACCGTGCTAGCAGCAAAACCTGGAGCGAGGGCTGGGTTTTTTTAGGTTTTTTAAAATGCATTTTTGGGCAATTTACTCCTCAGAAAGTGCGGGAAACAAATTTTTAATAGGGCCAAAGGATTTTGAAAACATTTTCAAAGCTGAAAAAAACCCAGTAAGAATGGGACCTGAGTCCCCTTAAATGGGTGAGAAAAATGAGGCATAAATGTCAACTCTTCTTTTTCTTTGGTGGACACTTTTGAAATTTATCCCAATATTTGGGGTGGCAAATATCAAGTGAATGAGTGGACTATGTGGCCTCCAAAATCCCTTTTAGGGCATGGATTCTGCGGTTCTGGCAAACACAGAAATAATGTGTTTCAGCATTGGTCTCAAAGTCAGACTCAGGCAAAGAATGCTGTTTGTGTTATTTGCTTTTCCTTAACTGCACACATTGGGACTTTTTTGTTCAGCCTTTGTATGGAATGTCTAAAGCGTTATGTCTTCTTCATTGAACATAAAAACATAACATACATCAGGCCACAACCCATTAGTCCAGCATCTTGTCTCACACAGTGACCCACTGATTGCATCTGACCATCTCAAGCAGAAGACAAGAGCAAACCTTCACCTGCTCTCAACTCCCTGCAAATGGCCTGTCTGTCTTTCCAACTTGAGGCAATACCTAGGCACCCATTCTAATATCCAATGTTCCAATACCCGTACTCCACAGATTTGTCTAATCCTTTCTTAAATCATCCAGGCTAGTGTCTATCACCACCTCCTCTGGCAATAAATTACATAGACTAGTGACCTGCTGGCTTAAAAAATACCAACAAAACCTTCACCTTGTTAGTCCTCACTTTACTGCCTATTTACGTCATTTAATGGTCCCTGGTTATAGTGTGCGCAATAGAGACAATAATATTTCTCAATCCACCTTTTCCGCATCATACATGTTTTTGTAAACATCATTCAGGTCCCATCTTAAATGCCATCTTTCGAGGCTTCGAGGTGACATTGATCATGCATCATTGACCCCTTCACTCTCTCATGAATAGTCTGTCATAGAACAGGTGGATTAGAAAAGGCCTGGGAACCCAAGAGCCAGACCCTGGCCCTCTGAGGTGCCGCTTTTGTTATGTTTGAATGCAGCCTTAGAGAAGGCTTCACGTACCAGCCTGCTCCTTCTCCTCTCATGAACCTTCTGTGTTAAAAAGGTGGATTAGAGGAGGCCTGGGAACAAGAGGGCCACACACTGTCTCTTTGAAGGACCTCTGAAGCAGCTTAGAAATGGGCCTGAGGTGAGATTGTTCGCACACCAGCCTGCTCCTTCACCTTTCATGAACATTATGTGTAGAAAAGGTGGACTAGAGAAGGGTTTGGAGCACAAGGGTCTCTGGAATGCCTCTGTCCACCCTTTTATTATTTCTGAATACCACCAGAGACTACCCCCATCCAGAAAACACCAGCCTCTTCAGTCTGGAGAGACGGCGTTTGAGAGGGGACCTGATTGAAGTATATAAAATTATGCACGGTATAGAAAGGGTGGATAGAGAAAATTTCTTTTCCCTATCGCACAACACTAGAACCAGGGGGCACTCTATGAAGCTGATGGGTAGGAGAATAAGGTCTGACAGGGGGAAGTATTTCTTCACCCAGAGGGTCACTGGCTTATGGAATGTGCTGCCGGAAGAGGTGGTGACAGCTACCAGTCTGGATGGCTTTAAGGTAGGGTTAGACAAATTTATGGATGACAGATGTATCAATGGCTACTAGAACGAATGCCTAGATGCATCTTCCAGGCTGTGTGTGTGGGGGGGAGGAACTGGGGCGCTTCAAAGGCCATCTGCTGGGACTCGAGAGCAGGAGAAGGTTTGTCCTTGTCTCTGCTTGAGATGCCCATGAGCATTTGGTGGGCCACTGTGTGCGACAGGATGCTGGACTAGATGGGCTGTGGCCTGATCCAGCAGGGCTTCTCTTATGTTCTTATGTAATAGTTGTGCAGCCCCCTCCCTGATCCATATCTCAAGCTAGAATCAGTCACTGGTACTTTTTTTGTCCTTCAATTTCTCTAATGTTTTCATAAAACATCTCAGTGGAATCTCTGCTCTGTAAGACAAGTCAAGCTATTTTTTAAAAAAATAGATATGAACTGGATGAAAGCTCATATCCTCAGACGGCAAATCAAAAGCAAATTTATTATTATTATTAATTCCCCTGATATTTTATGCGTTTTGAAAATTTGACTGCTGTTCGCGTGTGCTGTTTGACGTTCAGAGATCTTCAGCTGACATAAATAAGCTCACAACTTGATTCAAGTTGGCCAATTCATAATGGATTTCTTAGAAATGCTTCATGTAATAAAGATATGATAGAGGCTTTAAAAAAAACCCTTTAAACAAGAAACCCCTAGGAAGAAAGAGATCTAATAGATAGACATCTCTGTCATGGGGAGAAAACCAAAGGATGAAATGATCTGAAAATGTTGAAACCACAAAATTATGATCTTTCTACGGCTACACCACCAATCTTTGGCCTTTTGAGCTCCTCGTCAGACATGCAGTAGAAGTCTGTGCATGCATGTGGAGTCGTCATGTTCATTTATAATCAGCACAATGTATAGTCTTAGTCCACCTTAGCTGCAACAGAATAGGATGAAATGAAAATATACACTACATAGAAGCTATAAATGCATTGATACGAAGTCAGCCATTTATGGCCATTTCTTCATGGGATGCTGTGGCATAAGAAGAACAGGGTTGCTTGTTTCTTTCCCACCCTTCATCTGAAAGTTCTAGGGTTGGTTCCAACAATAAAAAAGATATTTTTTTTTTAAATTCAGCTGATGGCTGTGGCCGCGTTTAAGGTTTAATCCAGCTTCAGTCCACTTTCAGAGCGAGAGAATACACCGGCAAAGTGACAAGCTGTTTTCTTACAAGGTTAAATAATTCAGAAAATTCACCTTTGGGATAGATAACATGGAAAGAAAATTACTGGTCACTTTGCTGATGTTTTCTCTCACTCTAAAGGTGGACTGAAGCTTTATTAAACCTCAGATGTGACCACAGCCTAAGGCACAGTTAAAAGTGGTTTTGGGGGGTTGATTTGAATTGAATTGAATGCAAGAAAATTTGCAGCATTCTTTCGGATAGATCCCCTTCGAATGTGGTAGGATTTGAATTCAGTGTGTTTGATATGAATCACATATGAATTCCCTATGTATCCAATACATATCCCCTACATATATCCTCTGAATGTGTCAAATCTGCCTTGAATCCACTTCGAATCCACTCTGGATCCATTTCAGATGTGACTGGTGAGCTGGTTTCCCACCTTCCCAGGTTCACAAATGTAACATCGCTTCATACAAATCTTCTGAAGCATTCAGTTCAAATTCAAATGTCAATCTTCAAATGTGTCAACGTTCAATTCAAATTCAAGTGTCCGAATTCAGATGAATTTGTACACATTTGGAATGTGACAAATTTTCGTGCACCTCCCAAGTTAAATCGCAATCACATTCCTTCCTCCCCTTTCCTCATCCTGCAGCAAAGGCAAAGTGTGGCCAGTTTCCATTACCGTCTATCGACATCAGCTTCTCAGTGGCACTAACTGAGGTTCCTTTACTGTGCAATGGGAAAACAGTCACAATAACAAGTCAGCAGAATTTAGCAACTTGATAAGATACACTATCATACTGAGCAGGAAGATGACAGAGAGATAAAAACCATCAGAACTGCCAGGAAGCTTTTTAAGAATAGGAATCCAATGCCTTCCATGTAAATCACGATAAAAGGAACAATAGAAGGGACATATTTCCACTTTGCTGCTCCCACAAGGCCATAACTGCTCGGAGTAAGGAGATTTATAAAACCTATGCTCCATGTGTGCTGAAGGGAAGGGTAAAGACACTCCAAGCTGTATTCAGGTAGAATTAACTGACACAGGGGACCTATTTGCACTTAGGCCTCTGGTATGTATTTAGGACCACTCTGGTACAACTCTGGTACATAGTATCTGTGCCAGAGATATCCTAATGGCATATTAGAGGCCTAAGTGCAAGTAGGCCCAGGGTCCACACCATGGCAGTTCCTACCATTCCTGGGGTGGAAGCTCTTGCTGAAGTAGATTGTGCCAAACATTCACCTATCTCTGTTGCTTTAGTCAGTCAGCCCAAAATCCTTTCTCCAGCCAGCTTTGCAAGGATGCCACCATATTGCTCATTGTGATGACGGGGTTTCCAGGCTATGCTTCAGACTAGGGATATGCACAGGTTTTTTGGGTCTGTTTACTTCACATTGAAGCGAATGTGAAGAGAATTTGCATACATGTGAATGTAACTTAGGGATCTGCACATTCTATTCTAATCGAATTCCCAGAAATCCACTTCAATTCATATTTATGAAATTCGAACCTATTCATTTGAATTTTTTGTTCAAACGTGCACGTACAAATGTCAACAATGTGCGGATCTTCCCCACATCCATACTGTACACATCTGTATGCATCTCGTAGTTATCCTGAACGCAACACGTTTTCATCCCGTACAGATGTGGGAAAGATGCAGATCTTCAGGTATGCATTGTGTCCAAAGATGCAAACATGCAAATGTCCGGATAATTTGAGCAAACAGATCCGAAGTGCAAAATTTGATTCAAATGTTTACATTCGAATTTAAGGACATTCTGTTTGAGTTAGAATGTCAAAATTCAGCACATTCAATTGGATTTCAAATGCCTATGAAATTCGGGCACATCCCTAATGTAACTACCTTGAACGTGGTGACATTAGCATTTGGTTCATATCTGCTATGAATGTTCAGTGAATGCTTGTTGCAGATGTGGAGCATTCACAGCGGATGGAAAAACAGCCAGCCACCAGGATTCACATCCTGCGACTGGGTGGCAGTGCGTCCAGACAAGATTCAAATCTGTACATCCACTGCCTCCTGATCCTGTACTTTGAATGTCCTCTGGTGGTTGACTGCTTTCACGGCACCCAGCCAGATCCAAATCTGCTGTGGAAGCAACTGGGCAGAGAGGCTCTCACATTCGTGAATATGACAAAGCTTCGAACAAAAGCACAAAAGCACTTGCTTTGCATTAGAATGTCAGTCTTCAAATATAGCCCAGATTTTGTTTGAATGGAGATGTTGAAATTCATATGAATTCGTATGCCAAATTTTGAATGTAAAGAATAGCTGTGCATATCCTTACTTCATATTCTTCTGAGTCTCAGGTGTATGTTCTTGGTGTGTGTGTGTGTGTGAGACGTAGTGAGGTGTGGATCCCAGGATCAAATGAGCCACATGGTGACACCATTGTGATGCTTGAACAACCGTTGTCCCCTCATGCCTGAAGACTTTGGACTAATGGTGGCAGGCAACCTCTTTCAGCATTGCCCTTCCCCTCACCTCCATAGATCTTTAAGGAGCCATCCCTCACTAGTCTAGACGCGCTTGGTCAGATCACAGCACAGGAGGCCCCTTTGACTCAACCCTGCCAGGAAGGAGTCTTCAAGAAACAGTACAGTTGCACACCCAAATACAGACTGCTGGAAAAGAAGCTGTTCATCCTAAATTCAGGTCCATGCATCTGCGAACATTGTGAAAATGTTGCCATTTCCAGGATCAAAGTAACCCATAGGTGCTAGCAAAATGCATCCATCCTATGGAAATTTCCATCTCAGAAATGCCCCAATTCCCTAAGTGTGAGAAGAATGCGTGTTTTTAGCCATGCTGTAGGGTACAGCTGTATTGCCAAGGCTGCAAAGAACTAAGATAAGTACACAAGAATGTAAGAAGAGCCCTGCTGGATCAGGCCACAGCCCATCCTGGAGTGGCCCACCAATTGCTTCTGGGCATATCCGGAAGAAAACAAAGGCCTGCTCTCCGCTCCCTGTAAATGTTCTTTAGAGACAGGATGTAAAATGAGGGACAGAATAAACGCCAAATAACCCAAGGGCTGAAAAGAAATGCCCCTCCAAACGCCATTATGCTTCATCTTTTCATTTAAAACACAGGGATAATAGCTTGGGATATAGAAAATAAAACAAATACTGGTACAAGCCAGACTGCCAGCATATGCACTACTCAGCTTCCCACTGCATGGTACCTGGTTTTCATTTTGGCCTGGATTTATAATACCCATTTTAATTTGCTTTCAGGCATTTATTCAGCAGAGGGAATGCTGTGTTAAACTGTCTGATGCTCTGAATTGGCTAAAAAAAAGAAAGAAGAAGATTTGAATCACTTTGGTTGAGGAAGAGACCTTTCTTCTCTTTTCTTTTTAAACCACCTGGCTGTAAATTGTTATAAATTGTTATATATTTACAGTGGCTCCTCCAGCCATTGTAAGAGCAGCAGGCCACATTCATGCCTTTCTTCCCACACCCACCCATACACACTTTTCTTGATTATTTTGGTTTTATATATTACTTCTTCCTTTTGTTTTTTGTTGTCTAGGACAAATAATACTTTCTCCTGTGTGCCAAGCCAAACACCAGGACTTGAAGAGTCTTTCTTCACAGGGAAAGCAGAAAAGGAAAGCAGGCTCAAAACTGGTGCCTCCCACAATAGCTTAAGATGGTGTCTTAGTTCAACTGAGGACCGTTGATCACTTGTAATTAGTGAGGAATATGAATGGGTCTATGGGGGTTTCCCCATGCTGAGAAAACTGCAAGGTGATCGCGAGCATCTGCATGAAAGGCCTAAGATGTGGCACACACAAGGCAATTTGTATCAACACCCCTAGTGTTTTCCCAGGCGTCATGGGGATGTATTGCCCAGGCGTCATGGGATCGCTCCCAGGTTATTTGGGGTGTAGCTTGGCAGCCGCAGGGTTTCTCCTCTGCCCCCTGTTCCTGCTGTGTGTGATGCTTGATTTAGCCACTACAGCAATGACAGCCAAATACCTCAAGTTGCACCTTCACAAACACAACACAGATCATCCCTTTCCTTGGCTGCCACATGACAGCAGGAATGACAGAGAGGAAGATGATCCATACACAGATGGAGGAATTGGATCATCGTCCTCCTTCCCCCCTCTCTCTGTCCCTCCTTATCATACAGACACGCACATACACACACACATACACACACAGACAGGGTAGGATCCCTGTCAGAGCCTCCCTGTCTGTGTGTGTGTGCGTTTCACGTTCTCATGCATCACTGTAGCCGGTTGCGAGTGGGTGTGTGGGTGTCCACGGTCATTCCTGCTGTTGCTGCAGCACGTGGGATGGGCTCCCGTGATGTCAACCTGGCTTCCTATCAGGGGAGAGGGGGTGGAAAGAAAAAGATGCGGGTTCACAAAAAGAAGCTTGCATGGGGACAGGCACATGCGCTTTCAATCCACGTTGCCCCAAACCACATGGGGACGCTTTATTATGTGTTACAACACGGATTTCTATGACACGCAGCCCAAGCGAATCAACCGGCTTGCATGGGGACACGGCCATATGAGCCTCCCTTCTGCACACTGGTGAAGTTAAGGGGAGGCCCTGTCCCCTCCTGGCATGCTCCATCAACACAGGAACCCCAAAATGGGGTCCTGGTCCACTCTACTGATAAACCTCATTTTTCAAGGAGTACTATGTACTAGGGGGTGGTATACAAAACCACGGAGGGTGAAACAATCCACAAATACAACAGATAGAAATGAAAAGTGTGAGCAGGGAGACCTGACGATGGACCAAAGAAGGTTTAAAGTAGAGGTGTGACCATGGCCTTAGTAGTTATCCCCATATATAACCTGAATTCAATGTTGCCTTCCATGCTGTTGACAGGCTCTGGGAATAAAATTATTTCTTCCTTCCATAAGAGGGAAGATTAACTAAAGTTGTAAAAAAGTTTTCACTTCTGCTGGACTCTGGAACCTTTTCTGTCAACTGACATGTTCCAGAGAATGTGGAAGAATATCCAACCCTTTTTCCCACCAAAAAAACACACAACCATTAGCAACATTATAAATATTATTCCCTACCCATTCTAACACAATAAGTAGATAAGGTTCCCAAACACTTTTTTAAAATACCCAGACAGATCACTATTCTGAAAATGTCATCAAATTTAAGAACCTTGAATAAACAATAGAGAACAAATTGGATGTAGCTTAATGAAATAACTAATGGCACACTAGAAGTTGTGTTTTTTTTAAGTGTGTTGTAAAGAGAACTAAAAACAAAAAGCAAGCTAACAAATATCTGCCCCCTGTGAACAATAATTCTCAAACTTTTCTCAGAAACAAACAACGGAATTAGAATATAAACTACCCAATTATTTCAAATTGGCACCGTTATCCACCTACTTTATTTATTTAGGAAGGAACGGCTGCTGAGCTCCTAGGAACACATTTTCATCATACAGAATAAGAAGGGAGATCCTCAAAAGAAGGGTGAGAGAAGAGAAGGAGAAAGCCCCCAAAACATAAATGTTGGAACCAGAAATTACACATATTAGAAACTTGATTTGTTTAAGTTGTGTAAGGCAAATACAAGGAGAAAATGTCCATCAGTACAGTGTCAGAGTTGCCCTAAAAGCATCTCTAAGTATGCCTCGTTACGCCCTAAGCCCACTTTCCCAATCTTTTCTTCCTCTCTTCTCTGCCTTCCAAATTCTGGTCAAATATTTTGGAATGCAATTTGGCACCGTTACACATCTTTGTATGTCTTTAATGTCGTTAAGTATTTAGTCCTTATTTTATAATTCCAGGAAGTTAATCTACCCTGCGTGACCATGCATTGGTATAGTGCTAATATTGGGCAAATTTTAAAATGTCAGGGATGTTAGAATACATTTCATGTGCACATTCAAGAATGCTCTATTTCTCAGCAACGACATGGATTAATTAAAACCCAGTTTAAATCAGTCTTAATAAACTTTTACCAAAGACCAAAAATTCATGGGGGAAATTTGGAACAGCAACATTTCATAAGGGCATTAACATAATTATAGCTGATATACTTTTAAAATATTGCATCAGGTGACACTTGTTCAGCTTGAACCATCTGGAATACATCAGCTGAAGTAGCAGTAAGAAGATGGATGCAAACAGCATGAAGTAAAACATCTTTTCACTTCTAGGGCTTCCTCATGTGAACTTCAGAAACAGCTAACTGCCAGGGACCTTTCTGCACTTACCTGATTAGGCTGCCGTGAACTAGGGCTGGTAAGCATCTGGTAAAGGTGGACCATTTGCACTTGTCATGAGAAAAGCTTCCCCAAAGAGTCCATTATTGGCCAGAAATGTAAATGGTCCTCCTGTTGACCAAGCTGCACTGCTGCTGGAAGTTCCACCTCCTCACTGCCATGGTTGGCCATTCCGTGACATGCTTGGAAACCATTGCAGAGGGGCATGTTCAAGCAGAACAGTGGCTCCCCTAGGGCCTGTGGGAAGCCCCCCAGGCACCCCCCCAGACCTGAGCCTATACAATGGCATGTGTGCAAGAGAGATACTTACCTCATGCTCACTGGATTCCAAAGTGGCTGGGGGGCCAGCGGTGCTGTGCACCTACATGCACCGGCTGTTCTGATTGGCTAGCTGTCAGGGAGGTAGCGTACGAAAGCACTCTCTCCCTAACAGTTGTAGAACAGCCAGGGACGGCCACGGATGCCCTGAGCTGGGTGTAGCGCATGTTTTTGTGTTCTACACCCGGAATTCATGTGGGCGCCCTGGGATGGGCTGGGGTGGTTCTGAACGGAGCCGCCCGCCCAGCGGAGCAAATGCTCCATCCCAGGGCTTCTTACACGCGTTCCTCAGGCCCTCGTGTGAATAGGCCTCTGGTTTGGTACAGCTCTATTTCCCCCGCATACACACGGATTCACATACGCTGAGTAACTCTCGAGTTCTGTGAATATATTTCTTAAGGAGACAAAAATTTGTGCAGCTATACAAGCAACCAAGCCACGGGATGTTTTGTAATTAATTCACAACTGTTACTTTCAAAGACTGCACAGTGTACATTCAAAGTGTCATTAAGGACTTCATTAAAATGTGGCTGTAATGAGTGTGATTTGTCACTCCTTTTGAGATGCCTTCCAATTATTTTCCATGCAGATAATTCCCGAAAGAAAGCATGCTATTAAGCACAGCTTTTTGTTTTCGGTTTTTGGGGAGGGCCAGAGGGGAGAGCTCCTTCAAAAAAAAGTCCTTTGAAAAAACAGTGAATGAAGACACCCACACACAACTTGGTGTGACCCAGGCATTTTGAAAACAGTGGAAAACCAAAATTGCAGGAAGATACAAAAGCTTGCGTTGGGAGGGGGTTGTGGTCGCATTCTGGGTATCCTTTGCAATTAGAGCTAAGTATAGCTGAGATTGGCATAGAGAAGCCACCTGAATTGAGGAACTTAAAATGAACTTTCATGATTATCTGCATTCAAGGGGCCCATTCAAGAAAAATCTGTCAGCTCCTGTGCGCATACAAATAAATAAAGCATTCAATTTAAAAAGAAGCTTATTATTTATGCCTATGGAAAATATTACCAGGTTGCTCATTTCAGCTCCTTTATTCTACCCTCCCCACCAAATACCATTTGTTAACTTGTAAGTAGATATGTGCACACATTTTTTTTTTTGTGTGTGTGTTTGATTTGAATGCAAGGAAGTTCACATTAATTTGAATAGATCCCCCTTGAATGTGGTAGGATTCAAATTGGATATGAATGTTCTTAGAAGTCCATTGAAATCTGATTGAATCCCTGCTGCTGGTTGGGCCTACAAATCCCCTACGGATCTGCTCTGAATGCATCAAATCCATTCTGAATCCACTTTGAATCTGCTCTGGAACCACTGCAGACATGACTGGACAGCCGCTTTCCTGCCTCCCCAGGTTCACAAATGTAACAAAGCTTCATACGAATGAACAGAAGCATTCACATTCGATCGTCAATTGTTGAATATACCAACATTCAGTTTGCATTCACATATCCAAATCTGAATGAATTCATACAAACTGGGCATGTGATGAATATCTGTGTAGCCATACTTGTTAGCCATAATGGGATATGAACAATTCCTCCCTCCCATTTGCTTTGCATTGAAGTGAATGGGACAGAAATCTGTGTCCCTCCAAATGTGCTAGGCTTCAGATTCAGTTTGAATGCTCTTCATATTTGCTTCTAATCCCTGACACCAGCTGTGCCTCCGAACCCCATCTGAACCTACTCCAAATCTGCTCTGAATCCATTCCAGAGACAAGTGGGCAGATGCTTTGCCCCCTCTGTGCCTTTGTGAATGTAATGCATCTTTGAACAAATTAACAAAGTTTTTTTGCTTCACATGTGAACGTCAGTCTTCAAATTTAGCCAAGATTTTATTTGAATGTGAACATTCAAAGCTCTGCAATTCATACAAATTGCAAAGCTGACAATATTTTTGCCCATCCTTATAGAGGACTAACTTGATTATGGAAGGAAGGCTGGTTATTGTAGCATGTAGTAACCTGGCCTACTTTTCATAATTTTATATATAGAAGGAAGGAATAATTTTTACAAGCAAATGCATTTTCAATGCAAATATTTTCCTATAATTAGTGCATCCTACCTGCCCTAATATATGGCTGAGAGCATTGCACCTTGGTTAAATTGATATATGAATTTCCAGAATAAAACGTTTACAGTGGGATGGACACAGTGTAAGTAGAGGTGTGCACAAATGAAAATTGCAGTTTGGTTCTCTGTCAAACTGAACACCCATTTCTTCCACTTGATGGTGAACCATTTATCCAAACAAATGGTTGCTCACATTCAATTTTGGATTTATTCAAAAAGAAAACAAATACAAATTTTCCCATTTAAAAAGTCCTTTTTCAAAGGCAAAAACACAGCAAGCATAACCTGTTCAACCAAATAATTCATGTTTGCAAGCAGGAGAATTGGTTCAGTTTGACTGAATTTCCCGATATTCGAACAGTTTGGTTTGATACGAACAGCTGTTTTTGAATATGAGCCAAATTTTCTACATCTTTAGTTGAAAAAAAGAAATGAAGAAAGGTTGCCAACATAAATTCTGGAGACTAGAAAAGAGGGTAAGAGGGGTGGCAGAAAGATACAGATATGGATGATATAGATATACATTATTGCATAGAATTGCCCAGGATAAGGAGTTGTGGAAGAAATCTGGAGATAATTTCATCCAGCTGTAGTTAAAAAATGGTTCCTGTTGATGATAATTTTCCTAAAATAAGACTTTCTATAAACATACTTTTGTGAGAGAAAACTAACACATAATTCAGACTGTATTTCTAAAGTTACTCAAATTTCTGCATGCATTTTCAGTCAGAAAATTTGAGTATCTTAAGGAAGGAACGAAGGAGGGAGGGACGGAGGCATTTTAGTATTTTGATTCATTCTGTGAAAAACTGTGGAGTCTGAGCCACCACTCTATTGTGGGTTGTGGGTTGCCCAGATAACTGAACAAAATTAGTTGAGTGTAAATGGTGGACCAAATAAAGTGTTCTTCAAGTTTCCTGTTTCAGCAGTGAAAGTTGTTGGGCATTGTTTGAAGAAATCCTTCATTTGTCCCCCTGACATTCTGTTATTTTCCAAGCAATTTTCCCTAGCATGAATGAAGGATAAACTGGGGCTAAGTTTTCCTTTGTTTGTTTTTTTAGATTCAGCTATTTTCTCATTCTTTTCCTTGCATACACCAACACTAAGTAATTAAGAAACAGCTGCATGACTATCCTTCCATCTTACTCTGCTCCTCCAGGTAACTATTAGGTAGCTGCATTATCTCTTCTTCTTGAAATACACAAGGAGGTACAAGCGCTAAATGGTTGTGCCGCTTTATTATTGATTTACAAAGCCTCTAGAAGGAAAGCATTGGAAGTCACACGCAGCAGCTACAAATGATAAAAGCCTCATTCTTAACCATTTGTGAATGTTAGAGTGAGGTCGGCCGAAAGACAGCTTTATCATCTTGTTAGATAAGAATATACATTTCTGTTGCTTAAGCATCAGAGGTCTGTTCCTTGTAAGAAGAACTGGAGAAAAGCACATTTTCTGTTTTACCCAATTGTGTTGCTGCCACCTTTGAACCTAAGAGGTTTCTTTTTTCCCCCCATCGATGATCAGGCAGCTGGGGTGAACAGGTGGGCAAGTTGTCTGCATGCGTTCACTCTCACACAGGGACACACACAACACACAGAGACTTTTCCAAAGTGTGATGCTGCTGCTATCTGCCTGACCATGCTGGGACAAATAAAGACAATTACCACCTGTACGTTAAAGATGGTAAAAAAAAAAAGAGAGAGAGAGAGAGAGATGCTGGTGACTGATCTACAATACCTTGCCATTTTAACTATTCCTGTATTTCTCATTTTAATTGAATGTGAGATATTATTTAGACACTTTTATTATTATTTCACTGTGTCTTCCTTTCAGCACATTTAATCCCCCCCCCCCCACTTATAGGCCTGCTTCTGCAATCCACAAACACATTGCACATGAACGTACAGAATCTATACAAGAGGATTTCTTTTATTTCTCCCTTTGGATTATGCCTCTTTGCTTTGATGTGCTAATTCCTTTTAAAGAATGGTTTGGAATTATAAGAACATCTTGTAGCCTCTTTCTCTGGTTATAAGGAGAATATATGTGTGTGTGTATTATAATGATATTGAGGAAATATTGAAGGTGAATCCTATGATTATACAATGAGGAGAGTTCAATAAAGTGAGGAAAGATGCAAAATTACGGAGGAGATTATTTAAGGTCGTAAAATGGAAGTAACCTTGGTTGAAATAAAAGATCCAGGGATAGCTGGGGTTTCCCAGCATTGTGCATTTATTGTGCAATAGATCTAACTGTTAATAGTTCTGGACATGAAAAGTTTGAGAAGCAAACACATCCAAATTTGAGGAAATAAGAGGTCATTCTTGTAGTTTGGTTTTGTGGTTAGGCTAGGTGCATATCTCCTAGTCACAAGTTTTGATTCCACCCTCCTCCATGAAGCCAGCTGGGTAGCCTTGGGCTAGTCATAGCTCTCTCCCTGAGTTCTTACAGCCCCACCTACTTCACAAGGTGCCTGCAGTGGGGAGAAGAACATAAGGTTTGTCAGCACCTTGTGAGTGCCCTTAAATGAGTGAGAAAAGTGGGGTATAAAAGCTAACTCTCCTCCTCCTCCTCCTCCTTCATGAAGCCAGCTGGGTGACCTTTGGTGAGTCACAGCTCTCTTCTGAGCTCTCACAGCCCCACTTACCTCATAGTGTGGGGAGAAGAATAGAAAGCTTTGTCAGCCACTTTGAGTCCCCTTAAGGGGGAGAAAAGTGGAGTATAAAACCAACTCTTCTTCTGTTTCTAAATTAAGGGTTCACATAGTACACATTAATGATCTCCCTACCTGCACTTGAATACAGCCCAAGGAGACCCCACCACTGCTGTTACAGCTCCACCTGAATCAGTCAGAGAATGATTTGGATTAAAAGGCCCTTAATCCAGATCCCTGCAATCAGCCCTGTACTGTATGTCTCAGCACATGAATCCACAAATGTGAGTTTTCCCATGTATGTCAGATCTCCCTTATTTGATCGCAATTCCTTGGAATCCCTAGTAAAATGTGAAATGTAAAACCAGAGTATCACTTTCAGTGGGTGCAAGAGAGGGGGAAGGGGATGCCTCTCTGATCATTTAAATTTTGCAAATATCCATCTCAGTGCTTAATTCATTTCACAGCACTCTCCGAATGGGCATGAAACACCAACAAGCAAATGAATAGTACCTGCATGATTACAATCCAGCGATTAAATAATGCAATTCCACAAAGTGCACTTAGCCATAACTTTCTCAAAGCAGACACCATGGAAGTCTTGTTAACAGGTACCTGAACAAAAAAGTGTTCCACCTCACTAGGCCCTTTGATGTAACTTTAATGTTCAGGGAAGAAGCCAGTGAAATACATTAGCTCATGCTTAGGTTCCCGTTATTGTACTGCCAAGAAATTATTGGATAAGATGAGAAGCCAAGAGTAATATATGGTCTGTTCTTACTGCAGTAACCTGAAATCATATTTCTGTTTGGGAAAGCGCAATTGAATTAATGGAATTTATCCTTATTAATGGGGGGAAAAAAGAAATGGGAGATCATATAATTATTTTAGATTGTCTACATAATGATCTGAACTGCATTTGCAAGCTCATCACAATGGGCTAAAGAGTTTTTAACTCATTTAAATTGTGCACGTTCTGTACATGCTTTGTGGCATAGTTGTACCCAAAGTATCATTCTCTCCACTTCTCAGTTATGCTATCAGAAATTGGGCCTCGTGTGTGTGTGTTTTTGTGTTAAATTAAGGAGCCTTGAAAAGTGTTATCCATGTGCACCCACAGGGCATATAAATAACTTGAACTACTGTGCATACTATCCAAGGTTCTGACAGATCATGTAGAAAACAGAAGGAGGCAGCAGAGGTGTGCATAAACCAAAATCATGTGTTTGGTTCACCATCAAACAGAACACCTGTTTGCTCAATTTAATGGAGAACCAGTTAATCAAAGAACTGGTTGTTTATATTCAATTTTGAACTGGTTTGAAAACATGAAATACAGCTTTTTTCCCTTAAAAAGGGACCTTTTCAAGGCAAAAACTCTGCAAATGCAACCTGTTCCATCCAGCAATTCTCATATGCAAGCCAGGGACTGGCTCAGATCAGCTGAATTCTTGGATGCTTGAACAAGCAAGTGTTAAGATCAATGTGAACATTTGGAACAAGCTGTTTCATTGCAAAACGTAATCCAACCGAACCAATTGGCCACATTTTTAGGGTCATTTCTAAGAGTGATTTTGCTCCTTTGTGCACACGGATTACTACTACCAATACCGCCCAAAACCTTTGGGGAAAAAACATTTGTTTTTTATAATTGCAGACAGCTTTGTGTGTATGTTAGTCTCTCTGTGTATATGTGGTGGGTGCGGACTGTTGCAACAAAGAATTTGGAGAGAGGATTTGGCTCGAGGATGTTTTGCATTTATCAAAATCAATATAAATTATATATCCAGTAAACAGCCATTAGACCCTTCACTTTTTATTAGGAGAGGAGTCTGAGCATTCAGCAGTTTATTACTCTGAATAATTCATTCATTTACAATATAAAAATAGGAGGGAAAAATGGGACCTTACTTGGCTTTGGCAACTGATGGGCAAGTGGTGATCACAGCAAACACAAGGCAGAGGTCAGTAATTGTGGCCCTTTTCAGGGCTGGGGGGCGGTTATAAGAAATCCAATATTGCTGATCTCCATCCTCTTAGACTTGCCAAAGACTAGGAGCAGAAAAATGGACTGGAGGGCGAAAGAAGATGTTATATCTTGCCTGATATCTTTATATGAAACTATTAATCCACTTGATTATGTATTTCACCTAAAGGATGCATGTTACCCAGGAAGTCAGGCTAGCCAGTATTACATGGTCTTCACATTCAAGGACCATCCCATTTAGAGCCTTTGGGGGCTGGGGGCGGGGAGATGACCAACCCAATTTCCTGTTCCAATCAGACTGGTTTTATGCCTTCATCAAAGATCAACCAAGATAGATTTCAGAAACTGTTGTCATCTTTGTCATGAACTTCAAATATGGAGGTGCAGTTCATCCCTAGATTTCCTCCATTAAGTGACTGACTTATTTTCTCATTTGCCTTAAGGAAGGAAGGAAGGGAGAGAGGGAGGGAGGGAGGGGGAGGGAGGGAGGGAGGGGGGAGAGAATGAAAGAAAGAAAGAGAAAGAGAGGGGGAAGAAAGAGAGGGGGAAGGAAAAACAGAGAGAAAGAGGGAGGGAGGAAATGAGAGAGAGGGAGAGAATGAAAGAAAGAGAAAGAGAGGGAGGGAGGGAGGGAGGAAGGAGACTCTTGACCAAAACTGTACAAAATGCCCGACATGTCCGGGAAAGCTGCCAGCACACACACACAAACACACAGCTGATAAGAAACAGCTCACTTGTCAAGGCAGTTCCAATAACACAGCAAACGTAGTCCAGAGAGAGTAGTTGAGAGACAGTCCAAGTCCAGGTTTTGTGAGAGCAACGCAACAGTCCGGTCCGAAGTCAAGGTAGGCAAGTATTCAAGGTCTAGGGGCCAGATATGGCAGCTTTCTCTAAAGGAAAACCAATAGTTTCTGACAAAGGGCTTGGGTGTCTGCCCAGTGTTTTTATCTTTACAGATTCAGCTCACAGCTGTAAGTGATCTGCACATCTCTTTGCAAGACTTTTTGATTGTCTTAACCCTTCCTTCTCCGCTCTCCTTTGCTTAAAGCTAGGGATCTCTGGGCTCTGCTGTTCCATGTCTCCCCCATCCTGCACTTCTGCTGTGGTAAGGCTGGGCTGCTGAACCCCAGGCTCCAATGGGGCTGGGGGGGTCAGAACTGGGTCCTGGCATCACCTCAGGTTCCTCCTGTACCTGAGGAAGTGAGTCCTCCTCATCCTCCTCATCCTCCTCCTGGCTGACCATGACACAACAGTTCATATCTACCATATTTCCATCTAAGAATCTAAAACATCTTGCATGGTACTGTAGTGCAGTACAATGGCTGGAACAATCAGCAATGCCATCATCAGGAAAATGTGTTCAAGAGCATGAAAGCTTTTCCCTGAGTGGTTAGTCTTCAGACTTCCACAGACTAACCAAGAGGACAGTTAGTTGGCAAGGTTTCTTTTTGCTTTGCTTTGTTTTTGCTTTTTGGTTTACAGTGACCCAACATCAGGTGAAGGAACAGTTAGCTTGGTCTGTCTGAATTTCAGTCCTGCAAGCTCTGTCCAAGGTTCTGTAATCAACTCCTTGCTAAGGCTTTCCATGGGGATCATTCTGTAGTAGATGGTGGAGTAGAAAAGTGTCTTCCAAAGTGCAGTGTCACATTTTTGCTTTGGGTCCCTTCAACTCATTTACTTTCCACCTCCATAGTCACATGGAATGGACAGGACAGGATGGGCTCTTCTACCAAAGTACTACAAAGCCTATGCATATCAGCATTACTGGAGAAGATAAGGAACAAATTATGAGAATCCCAGAAAAGCTGAAAACACAGCTTTTTAGAAAGGCAGAAATCTCAGAGCCAGTTTGGTCTAGTGGTTAAGGAGCTGGATTCTTATCTGGGAATACCAGGTTCGATTCTGCCCTGCCCCGTGAAGAAGCTGGGTGACCTTGAGTTAGTCACAGCTCTCTTCTGAGCTCTCACAGCCCTACCTACCTCACAGGGTGTTTTGTTGTGGGGAGAAGAAAAGCTTTGTCAGCCACTTTGAGTCCCTTAAATGGGTGAGAAAGCAGGGTAGGAAAGCCAACTCCTCCTCCTTCCTTTCTCTGCTAATTGAGGGCCCTCTCTCTTAGTCTTTTCAGAAGAAACTCCATAAAAAGACTTAATCCTTTTTGAAGGATTAGGAGTAGATTTTTATGTTATCACATCCCAGATTCCTCATCACATTTGTCTTACTAGCTGTGCTTCAAGGCAGTGACTTTATTCTATTTCACACTGGCTTAAGTAAACATTCGCAAAAATCCCTTGTTGGCAGACACCAGACAATATTTACATGGTCTGCAAGAGTAGCTACCTTGCCAACATAAATATGGCAGTCCAACATGAAGAAATCTACTTTACTGGGCTCCAAGCCGTTCTAACACAGGGTCAGAGATTTCTGTGAAAGCAACCTAAGCAATCCTGCATTGATCCAGAATCCAAGACATGTTGCCCAAATTACATCTCCAGTTGTATCTCTACAGAAACTCAAGAATCACTAAGGCACTAGTTAATTAGAACCTTTTAATATTCAGTTCACACTGGACATTCTATGTTCAGTTCAAATTCAAACCTTTTTTCTTCAAACAGGCACTGTGTTCAGTTTGATTCAAATACCTTCCAACTCAGATTGAACAGGGTGTGTTTGGTAGGTCTGTTTGAACACCCTTTTGTTCGGTTCAGTGATGAAATCTGTTTACAGACAGTTCAAACTTGAACCTTTCAAACAGTCCTGTTAGATCTGAACTGGTCTGAATCCTAACCAGCTCAACACATCTCTAGACCAATCCTTTCAGCTTCTTTGGAACAAAAGCATTGGAGACATCTTTTGATCATCTGTCTCAGATGGTCCTTAATGGGTCCTTAAAGTGCTAAGTGGAAAAACACCCCTTGAAAGCAGTTGGGATTACTGTGCAAATTCTTTTCTCTAACATACAACAGTAGAACCGGGGGGCCTTCTATGAAACTGGTGGGTAGGAGAGTCAGATCAGATAATTGGAAGTATTTCTTAACCCAGAGCACCATAGGTCTATGGCAGGGATGTTCATGAATGGGTTCTTTGCATTTGATTCATAAGAAATTGAATGTAAGAAAATTTGTATTTGTTCGAATAAATCCCCTTCAAATGTGGAAGGATTCTATTCTATAAGAATGTATTCATACAAATCCATAGAAATATCCAATATGCATGCATACGTATCCAATTCCTATCCGATACATATCCCATACATACCCATACATATACTATATGCCTCCAATACGTACCCTGCAACATATCCACTCTGAAAGCATCAAATCTGCCTTGAATCCACTTTGAATCCACTCTCAATCTATGCCAAATACACTCTGGATCCGTTGCAGATGTGACTCCCCAATTCACGAATGTTCCAAAGCATTTGTATGAATGTTCTATAAAACTTTTACTTTACTTAACAATATACATTAAATATCCATCAGATGTTATCTCAGCAGTTATACATGCTTTCCTTCAATAATAACAGAGTAAAAATAAAATGAACTTGAACTTGAAATTATGCCTCAATTCTAATGCAACTGCAACAGCTTCTCAATCAAAAAAATAAAGTTCTTTGACTTCTGTCACCAGGTTATTTCAGGGAATAAAGCTTGTATTTTATTTTCGATGAACTGAAAAGAATATGTGTCTTCGTATGAACGGTTTAAACATTCATACGAATACAAATGTCAATGTACAAATATCATAACATTCAGTTCATATACAAATGTCTGAACTCGTTCAAATTCATATGAATATCGTGTGTTAGAAATATTTGAGCACAACTCTAGTCTACGGAATTTGCTGCCAGAAGAGGTGGTGACAGCAACCACCCTAGATGGCTTTAGGAAATGGTTAGACAAATTTGCGGATGACAGATGTATCGATGGCTACCAGAATGGATGCCTAGGTACATCCTCTAGGCTGGGGAGACAGCCTAGAGGCCATTTGCTGGGATTCACGACCAGATGAAGGCTTTGCTCTTGTCTTCTGTGAGAGATGCCCATAAGCAATTGGTGGGCCACTGTGTGGGACACGGTGCTGGATTAGATGGGCTGTGACCTGATCCAACAAGACTCCTCTTATGTTCTTATGGGGGAAGTGGGAGAGGAGTGAAGGATTGTTGTTCCTCATAATTAACCAGATAGGAAGGCAATTCTCTCAAGGATTAGTACTTTACCATCACTCCACCCCTTCCTGAATGAACTACATACTTGAGGAACAAAGGAAGCGAAAGGTTTACTTTCCAGAAAAGACTGTCCTAGATTGTCTACATTGTCTTCTGGAGAATAAGAATAAGAATTGGCTTTTCTATCCCATTTTCTCACCCATTTAAGGGGACTCAAAGCGGCTGACAAACCTTCTGTTCTTCTTCCCACAACAGGACCCCTGTGAGGTAGGTGGGGCTGTGAGAGCTCAGAAGAGAGCTGTGACTAGCACAAGGTCACCTAGCTGGTTTAATGGAGGAATGCAGACTCAAACCCAGTATTCCCAGATAAGAGTCCAGCTCTCTGACCACTAGACCAACTGATTCACAAGACCCCTAACCACAAGACCAAACTGCTGTTCTGTAGAACAGCAGAATTTGATAACTTGACAATTAGCAGGGCAATCTGTGTCAAGTGAAAGATAATTAACATGATTTTTTTTCAAGAATAAACCATGTTAAAGCAAGCAAGCAACCAACCAATTAAAGCCAGTCAGGTATGTCTATCAAAGACTAATCTGCTTTCATTTGCTCAAAAATAAAACTTTCAAGTACATTCATCTTGTTCCTTTAAATCAATCATGTCTATTTATTTAAGGAGATTTCTATACCACCCTTCACCTGAGTCCCAGGAGATACTACCAAAAAACATAAATTTTTTTTAAAAATTTAAAAACTGAAACAACATGAAAAGCCAGACTCCTTCCTTTTAAATGTCCATCATACTTAACCTAAGAAAGAATTTCCAACATCCATAAATTATACTTGAGATGTATCATACATACAAATAACAATAGGTTAAATTCCAATTGACATATAAATGCATTAGAATTACAAGGTATAATATGCAACCTTAACAGACGGAAGGTGGGTTGGAAGAGCAATTAGAGACAAACTGAAAGGGAATAGAAGAACTGCTTTGTCCATCTACACTCAACAGGCTTTAAGTGGCTTTTGTTATTTAAATCATCTCAGACTTCCCTTTATTCAACTATCAAGAACAGATATTTCTCCCTGCCTAGTCTGTTCTTTATTTAGTGATATTATCTGAGCTTCATATTTCCTGACACTGAAAATGAAGTAAATAATGAACTAGATGTCATCTCTGGCTAGGCAAGAACCTTAAATATGCAAATATAAAGGCCAGGAGAGAAAAACAGATTTAAAATGGTATTTGATGGAATATAACCTCCAATTTATATGGGGCCTAAATGTCCCCTGTCTACCTCTCATTTAGATTACAGACTTCACTGTTTTCTTTCATTCATCTTTCACTCCTGCTATATGCAAATACATAAACCACTGACCTTCAAAATCTCCAGCAATGAAGAGCAATAACTTTTTTTATGGATCCAATAATATTAACAGCCTAATTTCAAAAGGGAGAAAGGGAGGCCACGTAACAGAGCCCACAAGGCTGGGAAGGAAATAACTTGAATATTCACCTTGGCCAGATAAATAAATAAACACACAAGGAGATCAGACCACCCTTTATTTCACCTCTAAAGTGACTGTGCTCATGGATCTTGGATCAAAATGTGTATTTTATAATAGCGTCATACACCCATGCTATAAAATTACCCTTGTTTCTGGCTAGGGCAAAGATGGCTCTCCAAGCCCATGAACTTATGTTTTCCTTTTTGTTTGCTCTTCCTGCTAGTTATCTGCCTCTTTGGTTGCTTTGTGTTGGTTATATCATGTCATCACAGCACACTTTCATTTTATCGTCAGGCTAAGCAAATGCCCTACGGAGAAACTGTGTCAGATAAACATGGCTGGGCAGGTAGAATCTTTCTATGGGAATAAGTCCATTGTGTTTCAAGGAGAGAACAGAAGTCAAGCCGTCACATCGCTCATCGGAATCAGTTCACGACAATCACTAATTACCAACACAGTTCCCGGTTTATCCGTGACCCACTTTTTTCTGTTTTTCCCTCTTAAACTAACTAGTCTCTTTGGAGAGTTTTTTTTTTTTTTAAGTTCAGGGGAAAAAAATGACGCCTGAATATTCAAACTTTTCATTGCCTCCACCATCTCTTCTTTAAGCTATAATGATGGGAGAGATTAGCTCAGATCAGCAGTTTGAGGCAAAATGCAAATTCCACAAAGTCCCAAGGGGAAATAAGCACAACACTTTCCCCCTTCCTTCCCTAGAGATGTCCTCTTGCTGTGTCCACCCAAACAACTTCCATTTCACAGGCCACAACACCTACGAACAGGTCAAAAGTTTGAGCCCACTAGCTATTGATTATCAGCTCTTCAAAGGACGATAAACAGATGAACAAACTGCAGAACCGAGTTTTCCTTCTTTTTAATTAATCCCCTTTTTATGTTTTCCAGCCCTTTAGCTCCTGTAGCAAAAACAAACTTAATAACAAGCCAGTGGATTTCTCTCGACTCCTCTCCTTCACAAATGCACTTGGAGTGATTAAAAATCCTTTAATGAGGGCTCTAGGCAGTATTGGCCGCTCTCTGTTTTTAAAGAACACAAGAACAATGTTTAGGGATTTTATAGTCCATTATTACTACTTCTTTACTGTTGTGTGAAGAAGTAAGTGTTAATGGTAATAAAATGTGTCCATGTGGAAGTGTGGGAGGTAGCTTGGTAGAGAGTTGCCTCCAATATGTTCTGGAAAAAAGAAAAAAAATAACATAATTTACTTTCCTTCTTAAGATCAGGCATATTCAGGTGAGAGGAACCTTGGATGGAGAGGTGTATGGCAAGAATTGGGAAAGGTGTCACTGCTTGGAGCAAACAAGAGGTGCCATCAGACAAGGCTTTTAAAAGTTGCCTCTTTAAGAAGAAGTGTCCCTCACCTCCAGATGTAAAAAAAAGCCTTACAGTTGTCCAGATATGTGGAATAGAACCTACCTAATCTTGTCACACTGCAGCCTACATTTTCCTCCATGTCGGGCAACACCTACCCTGACTATGGGCACTACCCATTGTTTGTTTACTTGGTAGGAAACCTCTGCCTCTTTCCTTATGTAGTTTCCTGTCCCCCAAACTACTTAAAGCGGTCCTTTCAGTGGGTTAAAGAAATCACCCAGGGAATGCATCTTTAAGCATGTCTGATCACCCCTATGATTCTTTCTGCAGCAGTTCTGTTTCTGTTTTCTTGCAGGAAAAGACATCTTTATGAATCATTGCCTAACTCCACGCCTCGATTCCCTGCATGAACTGGCACTCAGCTGGACCTGCCATCTCTGTACTAATGCGTAGTACAGAGTCAGGTTGTGCACAAATATTCATGACATTCATTTGTACACATTCAGACATTCGTACACAAATCGAATGTTATGACAAGCGTACATTGACATTCATATGAATACTAATGTTTCCGGACATTCATACGAATAGTTTGGATATTTGTTTATCTGGGGAGATGGGAAAGTCACATCTGCAGTGGATCTAGAGTGCATTCAAGATGAATTGAGAGAGTATTAAAAGTGGATTCACGCTGGATTTGATGCTTTCAGAGCAGTTTTGTTATGGGATACATACTGGATACGTATTGAATACGTATCAAATACATACCCGTATATTCCAGCGTATAAAGACGAATGAGTGTATAAGATGACCCCCAACTTTTCCAGTTAACATATAGAGTTTGGGATATACTCGCCATATAAGAAGACGACACCCGGCGTATATGACAACCCCTGACTTTTGAGAGGATTTTCCTGGGTTAAAAAGTAGTCTTATGCGCCAGAATATACTGTATTTGTTCGTATTGGATATTCATATGAATTTGTACGAATACATTCATAGGGTGTTTTTCCACTGTCAAAAAGTACCCATTTTTGCACCCATTTAGGACCCATTTGGGTGTGAGCTGGATGATCCCATTTCCACCACGGCACCCATTTGTGACCCAATTGTTTCCACTGCCGTGGAGGAAATCCAGATCTAATGGGTACATTTTGGCCTTTAATCCAGATTTTCTGTAGACTCCATTAATGGGGTCTACAATGGGGTCTTCTGCCAGAAAATCTGGATTAAAGGGAGCCTGTTTCCACTGGAAACAGGCAATGGGGTCCAAAGGAGGCTAGGGGGAGGGGATGCACCCATTCCCTCCCCAAACCTAGGCTCTGAAATCACTTTGAAGCCACTTCGAAGTCATTTCGAAGTCATTTCGAAGTCTGTGCAAAATAGCTCCGGAGTGCCTTTGAAGTCTGTGCTGATTTTCAGAGTGAACTTCGGAGTGACTCCGAAGTGACTCCTTGGGGGTCGATCCGGATTCCCCACATCAGTGCAAAGCTGTTTCCAGAGCAGGGGTGTTGGCACCCATTGCTAATGGGTGCTACACCTCTCATGGAAACACATTGGGTGCTTCCCTTAATCTGGATCTGCTAATTCGGATCTACACCCGGATGTACCCATTCCTTAGATCCGGATCTTCTTAGATCCGGATCTAAGGGCTGCAATGGAAAAACAAACATATTAGCACATTTTACCACATTTGAATCGGTCTATTTGAACAAATTTGAATATTCTAACACTTGAATGCCCCAAAACAGATTCATGCACTTTGTACAGAGCGCTCACTCTTGCGGCAATGCTTGTAACTCAAGAATCACACTGCACACACCTAGAAAAGATAGTGTTTTAGTGCGGTATGCTTGCTGATAAGTCCTGGATCTCCAAAATAGTGTCTGTCTGTGTGTAAGAGAGAGATCTGAACACTGATCTTATGAGCTTCCCAAATATTTTCACTACAGGAGCTTGAGGTTCAGCTATCAAATCAATTGCTTATTTAACGTCAACTACCATAACCCTGGAGATGGAGCCACTGCCAGTTGTTATTAGGCAGAAAGTGGGAAAAGATAGTCCTGTGCTTTTGAGCAGAGCTTCAGTTCTGATTCAATTCAGCCAGGCCCTTATTTATTTATAATAGCTCTTATTTATAATTTTCATGCCAGCTCTCTGCCCAGAGGCTCTTACAGTTGATGAACAATAGTAAATCCAACAATGCAATTAAGGAGAATTCATAAAAATCAAGCAACATTACATAAAATGTGCACTTGTTCAAAAATAACAACTGTGTTTGTTAAGCTTTGCCTCAGCTCCTTCTTCTCACGTGGGACTGGTGGCATTAAAGGTTTAAAGACATGCACAAATAAAACAATCACAAACTTGTGCATAATACACGTAGAACATAGAGCCTTTCTGCACCCACCTTTAACCTGCAATGGTTGCCCCCATAGCTCCTGGGCCTCATCACTCCACATGTTATTGAAGATCTGTGAAGCCCTGCCTTCTGCTGGTAAGGTCAGTCTGTATTGGATGGCATGTAATCCCAAACCTGGAGGCCTTAATCAGAATTACTGGTAGACCTCAACTCTAGGGAAGTGCACAAAAATTTGTTTTTGCTTCAATTTGTATCAAATTGAATGCAAAAAATAAATATTCGTTCAACTAGATTCTCTTCAAATGTGGTAGGATTCAGATTCAACACGAATGTTCGATACGCATCACATACAAACCCCATATGTATCTCCTATGAATCCCCTACATATCCATTCTGAACATGTCAAATCCACCCTGAATCCACTTTGAATCCACCATCAATCCACTCTGGATCCATTGCAGATGTGACTGGCGCAGCCGCTTTCCCACCTCCCCAGGTTCACGAATGTAACAAAGCTTCATACAAATGTTCTGAAGCATCCAATTCGAATTTGAATGTGCCAACAACTCGTTTTGAATTTGGAAGAATTTCAAAGGCGATGAATATTTGTGCACATCCTTAGTCAGCACTGAGTCCTGGTCCAGAGCGTGGAGCCATGCAGAAGCCTGTGTCTCTGATTTTTGATCTACAAGGAGACCCATTTCAGCAGCACCCTAAAGCATGCCAGCAAAATGAGGCCCTTGGTGGCTCTAAGGTTAGGAATCAGGGTGCACTAGCATGTGGATGGCAGACCCTATTCTAATTCAGAGCAAGATCCGGGTCAGAAAGGACCATCAACATCAACGTAGCTTGGCAGCTGGAGCTGGTGCAGAATGCAGACTGGACAACTGGCCGGATGGACATCATGCCAGTCTTAAAAGGGTTGCATTGGCTGTCGGTTCGCTACTGAGCATGATTCAAGGTGCTAACTCAAACCTATAAGGCCCTAAATGACTTGGGCCCCGAATATCTAAAGCAACGCCTTCTTCCATATTGACCTGCCCGTGTCTATGATCTGCAGAAGGGGCCCTCTTGGTTGTCCCACCTCCCTCAGCATCAAAAGGGGTGGGCAAATAGGATAGGGCCCTTTCAGTGATGGCTCCCAAACTGTGGAATAGCCTCCCTCCTGAGGTATATCAGGCACCTTCACTCTATGTTAGAGATGTGCACAAATTTTCTTTTGTTTTTTGCATTCAAATTTGAGCTGAATCAAATGCCAAATGATTCAATTTGAATATTTAGAATCCTAATGCAACAAAATCTGATTCAAATCCAATACATTCAAATCTATTTGTTTGAATGTTAGATTCGAATCTGAAGATAGAAATGGTAACAACGTTTGCATGTGTTATACATATCTGTATGCATTTTGTACGCATCCTGTTTTATCCCATATGCATCCAGTTTTCATTCCGTATTATAAGTGCAAATGCGTACAGATACGTATGTACATTCCAATGTTTCAAATCATTCAATCAGATGTTTCGGAACATTCAAAATTCATTCACATGTTTAAATTCGAATGTGAAGACATGTTATTTGGATTCAGATGTCCACATTCGGTCGAATTTGATTGAATTTCAAATGTTTAGAACATTGGTGCCCATCCCTACTCTGTGTGTTCAGAAGAGCTGTGAAGACATGGCTCTTTACCCTAGTCTTTCACTAAGTAAGGGAACAACTTTTCCTCTCCACATCCTGGCACTGTTATGGTTTTAATGTGCTCATTTTATAAATCATAGCCTACCCTGCAACCTTCAGGTATAGGATGGGATAAAAAAAAACTTAAATAAAAAATATATTAAAAAATAAACAAACTTGGATAGGGGCCAATCAAATTCCATTGTGCCATGGTGGAAAATCGGGGAAAATGTTTTGTTCTGTGTTTGAATGTGTTTTTTTCCTTAGTTAATAATCCAGGACTGTGTCTATAAACAATTAGTTTAGAAGAAAGAACTCTGACAGATGTTCACCCAGGGGCAATTACATTCAAAAGCTCTGATGGACCATTGATAAAGTACTGGGGGGTCTTCTGCTGACATCTAAACCAACAGACCCTAATGACTCTTCTCATGTTTTAATAGCTTGCACAGAACTGAAATGTTTTGATTGAAAAGAGAGAAGGCGTGCAGGAGAGCAGGACAAAAGCACACGTGTCTGTCAGGACAGCGAGATAAGTCTGAAAGGTAGCTCCATAAAGCAATCATTTTATTTGCAAATCCTCCCCCCCCCCCCGCCCCCCATAAAGGCAGAGTGAGTCCAGTACAATTAAAACATGATTAGAACAATGTGAAACATTGCTGTGATCTTCATGCTTTTTACAGGGTGAGGAGAAGACAAATTAAGGAAGTGGAAATTGCAGTCAGGAAAGCGCTGGACAGAAGCTCGGGAGAAAGTACCGTGAAACAAGCTTGTTTGCAAATGCAGCTGGTGCAATTGTAACCACACACATATAAGCAGGGGCTGTTGTGCCTAGAATGGTGAAAGGCACGCAGACTGATTTGTCCTCTTCCCATAGAAAAGGGGAGATGGAGTCCTAACCTTTGCATTAGACTAAGCCAAAATATCTAGAGCATGAAAATATCTAGGGCACCCTTATACAACACACACACACACATTTTCTTTGAGGGCTGGATTACAAGTGCCAATGAAACAATATACTTTCCCCAATTTCCCAGTTCTGTGATGTCCAAGAGGAAAAATGTGTAAATATCACATTATGCATGCATTGGATCTGGAATGTGACTGCCACATGACCTTTGGGGACAGTCTTCAAGGGCTCTGAAGGGCTAGAAAGGAAAATGCCTGTACTTAAGGCAGCCCATCAAAAAAATGGAGATGTGACTTCTGTACATCTCAGGGTTCCAGATCAAGGCCCACTATGGTTTGCCATAGACTTGTCCAATCAGGTCTACTGTTGATCCAGATCTGAATTATGCTCCATCCTATGCATACCAGCCATGTGAGTGTGTGGAGCGGTCTATGGTTCAGAAGGATGACCTGTGGTCTGCATTATAGGCTGGCCAAAAAGAAATGCAGAAAGGTTCAAGTATGCCCTGAGAAATGGCTTAAAATTTAGCTTCCTTGCCCAACTCTACTGCTCCTTTTTACAAGGTGAGTAAACCATGCTGAGCTGGAAAGGGGAAATTGGAAAGTTCAGATCTAGTGAATCCATATCCAAACAGCTTCTGGCAGTTCCAGCGGTCAAGTGGATCGGTTTTGAACTCATAATGGTTTTGACTTCAGAAATACAATCTAAAAGGGGACCCAGCATTGATCTTCCTGCTCTTTGAAAATCTGATTTGTGTTTGTCCAAGGTAGGACTTACATGATATCTCTCGAAAACTCCCATGACAGTGGTTGGAGATGGACAAGGCTTGGGGACGGGGAACAGAAGGCAGGAAAGAAGTTGATAGAAGGCAGCCTATGGTAAGCACTGGGTGCACATTGGGTACTTTTTCTGATGCATTTATGGACATCGTTTTTGAAGGTTTCCTCAGAAAGGGCAGATGATCAGAACTACAGGTAATCGCTCCCTTGTTCGGTTACATGATGTATTTGAAAGGCTGGAGGGTATCAAAAAGACTGTTAACCAAACAGAGCCCTAATTCCTTGGGGTGTTCAGCATCTCAGCTTCAGATCAAAACTGCCTGCAACCCTCTAAACCCAGGAGATGGAAAAATGCAAATGCCACTTGAAAGCGATAGAGATTCATTTATCACTTTTGCTTCCAGAGTCATTTTCTAAGGCATTTTTTTGTTATTTATGAGCACCGATGAAAGCAAAACCTCTTTTCTCAATATGAAGACCAAACTATTATAACAAATGAGCCAATTAGGGGAATCTGTCAGTTTGTCCACAGAAGTCGCTGCCCGCCCTTTCATTGCATGTTACCTACTAAGGTCTATATGAAGGTAATGTCCTGATCAGATCCAACAGCAGATGTGTTTTGTAGGTCTGCACATTTAGATTCCTGAACACCAAATAATGCTTAACCACATCACGGCAGATGCTGATATTTACAGAATGAAGTAGACGCTTAATCCAATTTGCTCAAAGCTTGTTGTATACATTTTTTCATCTCCCCCCAAAGTACCACTGATCTGCTACACCAAAGTGATTCATCATCTATCTATATCATGCTAAACATCTCCAGTAGCTTCAAAAGAGTTGCTGGGGGCCATTTCCTGCCACCAAAAAAAGCCCCCAAAACAAAACAAAAAAACCCTTTAAATTTGTAGTCTCAATGCATTTTGTGCATTGCAGACTGTTAACATAGTTGAAGTAATTATTTGTTATCCTTTTTTGTTTGTTCAGGGCCCTTTTACTTTGAAAAAAAAAGGATTCTGTCATCTGTGTGTTTCCATTCTTGCCATTTAATGAACCTGCTTAGATTGACCTGCTACCAACTGTGTCCTTAAGCACATTGTATCAATGGACATTATTGTGGAGGTTCAGAGACATGATTGAGCAGTAATGATGATGATGATGATGTTATCTTGGGTGGAACTTGAAACAAATCAATGTTGATGAAATCACCATTGGTCAACACACTCCTTTGATCTACACGCATTATGCGCCGATACATCATATACTTTCTCTTCCCACTTTTCAGACACTGTTCCTGTTTTAACGTATATTGCCACTGTTTTAATATATGTTTGCTTTTAAATGTTGTTACCCATCCTGAGGTAGAAATATAAATAATAAATAAATAAAACATCCTGAATTCTTAGGAATAACTTGATGCAGAATGAAGGCCAACTCCAACTGGTGATTGTACAATACTCTTGTTTTGGGTGAGTAGTAGTAGTAGTAGTAGTAGTAGTAGTAATAGTAATAGTAATAAAATACATGAATAAACTTGTTTTATAAAATAAAAAGATACCTTTTATTGATAACTATCCTATGATCAATGCTCAAATTCCTCAAGCATTCTCAAAAAGGAAGGAAGGAAGGAAGGAAGGAAGGAAGGAAGGAAGGAAGGAAGGAAGGAAGGAAGGAAGGAAGGAAGGAAGGAAGGAAGGAAGGAAGGAAGGAAGGAAGGATCTTACCATGATTTATCCTGCAGCCTGGAAATAACTGAATGCAAGGTAAGTCCAAGCCAAATATTCTCACTGAGATAATAGTGTAAAATCAGTTTTAAATTTCAGAGCCCCAACAAGTTTCCTTCTCATAGGAAAGAAAACAAACAGAAAATCTGCAAAACAGTTGGTTTTTCCTTATTTGGAGAGGCATGTTTGACAATGGCAGAGCAAATCTCTTCATTGATTGATCCTAGCAGATATTCAGATGGAAAATTTATGTCACCGATGTTGACAATTTATATGCTGTCCACCTCTGAGCATTCCGCACCTGGCTATATCATGTTTGTTGCTGTCACATGAAATTACTAAGCATTGTTATAGGGCCTGAGCAATGCAACAGGAGGAATTTATGGCCAGCTGAGTCAAGCTGGGTTGAAATAATGCTGCTAAGTCACCTATCTCCAAACTAGACACCAAGATTTATGGCCTTTAATCACAAGATGTGTGTGAGTGAGTGAAAGAGAGCAAGCGAGAGCTTTCCAAGAGCATACTGCACCTGTCTTGTTCTTCTGGGAGGTTCTAGACCACAATATCAATCACCCTTGGTCAGCGCAGTTGTAAAATAAAAGGAGGGTTACCATATAAAATAAAGGGAAGTACCTTCAGTACCTGTATGGCAGATATTGCCTATGTGACAAGCTACATAAGAACATAAGAGGAGCCCTGCTGGATCAGGCAATAACCCATCTAGTCCAGCAACCTGTTGCACACAGTGGCCCACCACTTGCCCATGGGTATCTCAAGCAGAGACAAGTGTGAACCTTCTTCTGCTCTCGAGTCCCAGCAAATGGCCTTAGAAATATCCTGCTTGTTCCCCCAGCCTGAAAGATGTACTTAGGCATCCATTCTTGTAGCCATTGACACATCTTTCTTCCACAAATTTGCCCAACCCTTCCTTAAAGCCATCTAGGCTGGTAGCTGTTACTACCTCTTCCGGCAGCAAATTCCATAAACCAATGACTCTCTGGGTGAAGAAATATTTCCCCTTTTCTGATCTGACTCTCCTACCCATCAGCTTCACAGATGCCCCCTGGTTCTAGTGTTGTGTGAGAGAGAAAAGAAATGTTCTCTATCCACCTTTTCTATACCATCCATGATTTTATACACTTCAGTCAGGTCCATTTTAAAGCAAGGCACAAATGAATTCATTTGCTGAAATTTTGCATTCTGGAGTAGTAGTAGTAGTTGGATTTTATACTGTACTTTTCTCACCCTTAAGGGGACTCAAAGGGGCTGACAAACCTTCTGTTCTTCTCCCCACAACAGATACCCTGTGATGTCGGTGGGGCTGTGAGAGCCCCGAAGAGAGCTGTGACTAGCGCAAGGCCACCCATCTGGCTTTGTGGACAAGTGCAGAATCCAACTCAGTGACTACGAGATATGAGTCTAGCACTTTAACCCACAGGTTCTGGAGGACTATTTAAGGTACAGGAACCCTGTCTTGTTTTTCATATGTTAAATGTAGATGAAAAGAGATGAGCAAAGAAGGCATACTTATTAGATGCACTTCATATTTCATTTCTCTCTCTCTCAATTTTCTTCTCTCTTTTTTTGGGATACAGGAAACCTGCCTGATGAACTACTGTGGAACACATTTCTCACATTCTTCTCTCTTTTCCAATTTATATATCCACATTCTTTTGACAGACAGACAGACCTCATTGACTTCCCCCATTGCCTGCTGGCCTGGGGTGGGCGAGGTTTGGTGGCGTTAGCCCCTGAATGGCAGCTAGCAGAAGCTGGCATTGCTGCCTGTCTTTGTCATCATCTCCAGGAACAAGGCAATAAGTAGCCAACGGGCACTTCTGTTTTGGAGTAAGGCCTTCACAGCTACAGCATGGAGAAGAGGCATTCACAAGTCCACAGGAGTAACAAATGCAGAAGGTAGAAAATAAGGACTATCCATTCAAGATGGCGGAAGGCAATAAGGCAAGCATTGGGCTAGTATCCAGTGGAGTTAGCTGGTGTGGTTTATATGGAAGTTCTGCTCACTTTCCAGATTGTCATCAAGACCTTTGGCTTTATGGGGCAGTATCATTCAATTAACTCATTACATAGAAGCATGGTATTTCCAAAGCCTCTCTTGTAGCCTTTTCAAGCCTCCGCCTTTCCTTTGAGCTGTACAAATAGAGACTTAAAAAGGAAACAATAAAACCTCTTCTAGCTTGTTGTGGTACAAGTGAGGTCCTCCCCCTCTCTCTTTGAGATATATTGCAGAATTATGCTAGCTTGTTGAAGCCTACAATCCTTAGTACCCAGAGTGTTTCCACAATGCTTCCTTAAAAATTCATTTGTTATTTAATTAAGGAACATGTTTCCCCCCACTAATTAACAAACCAACCATCTAAAAATAAATAGATCCCCAAACATGGTTGCTCTGATTGTTCTGTGCCCGGAAAAGAGGTTGTACAGGAAGACTTGTAATTCAGGAGAACCAACAGGGGAAAAATGTTGGAGATGATATGGAAAGGAAATTACTGGTCACTTTGCTGGTGTGTTCTCTTATTCCGAAGGGAGACTGAAGCTGGATTAAACCTTAGGTGTGACCTCAGCCTGTGTGTAAAATAAACTTGATGAGGCCTGTGGGAAAAGGAAAGGCTAAAATCCAGAAAATCAGAACGTAGCTTCTTCAGCTCCTGCTCTTTTAAGTCACCCTGAGACCTTGTGGGATAATTGCAAACAAACAAAACAACCACAGCCCGCTCATCTGCTTCGTCCACATTGGACTACGTGGCCCAAAATGGCCGCCAAGTCCAGGATACCAGTTGACCTGTTTAAAAAGGTCTACCAGCAGGCTAATGAATGCTAAGCTGGGCCACTGAGGCATGCAAAACATGGTGCGCGCACACACACACCCATGTTCCAGTTTAGTTGATGGGGTGGATGCTCTGGTTGGGGATGAACCCTTGTGTTTGGCTCATGTCTTTTGTGCCTAATCTAAAACAACACATCAGAGCACTTGGTGATGATAAACCCCCATACTGATTGCTTAACAGCTGTGCCATTCCAGAACCATATACTCATTTTCCTCATTAGGAACCAGCATCTTTAGAGCTGAAGCCCCACCCTTTGGTCAAGCAAGCCCGACTTCCCAGAATCCTCTTTGTCCTAGGTCAGCTGACCTTCAAGAGCCAACAGGGCAGCTCCTTCACATCTAAAGTATCAGATCATGGGACACTGAACTCTCACTCTCTGAGCAGATTCATTTCAATGTGCTCCACTCACAACATTAGTATCAACAGAGATCCTTGTTTTTAAGCAGGATTGGAGAGAACTAATTAATCATTTCCAATCTTTGCTACTAAGCAACATTAGAAGAGTTTATGCAGATGGCACCCTCACTCTGAAGTATGCGCACACACCCCTTGTGCGTGGACCAGATTGCTTTTGATGTTGCCCTAAATGTTTTTATTCTTAGTTTTAATTTGAGATCATTAGAACTAGCAAGGCTGTAATAGCATGCCTGTAATTTACTTGTAACTATCATTACAAGGTTTTATCCACTGATCATTCAGGGTGTTGCTTATTTTCACAAAACTCTACAGACAGAAGATTATAAACAATATCACGGCCGTGAGAATTTAGGAACCTACGTATTACCACTAAGGTAAGCTACACACTGAGAAAAGGAGGACATTCGTGGAGCAAAGGCACATGCATGTTTGGTTTTACTTTGAACAAAGAAAGGGCCTTTTGGCACGGAAGAGGGATGTGCACAAATATTTGTAATGCTTGAAATTTGTACAAATTCATCCAAATTCGGACATTCGAGCTTGGATAGAAACATTTGTGTGAAGCTTTGTTGCATTCGTGAACCTGAGGACGTGGGAAAGCAGCTGTGCCGGTCACATCTGCAACACATGCAGAGTGGCTTAGAAATGGATTGAGAGCAGATTCACAGTGGATTCAGTGTGATTTGATGCATTCAGAGTTGATATGTAGGGGATACGTATCAGATATGTAGGGCATTCATACGGGATATGTAGGGGACGCGTATGCGATTCGTATCAAATATTTGTATCGAATTCGAATCCTACCACATTAAAAGGGGATCTATTTGAACAAATACAAATTTTCCTGCATTCAATTCAATATGAATCAAAGACCCCCCCCCCCTGCCAAAATAAAAATAAAAATCTGTGCACAACTCTAGCCTGAACCCTCAATCCAGGATGGTTTACAGGGGAAAAAAAGCAACAGAAGTTAGATATTAAAACATGAAATCATAATAAATGTCAAACATGGCATGAAAATGACAGGACGCCTAGTGAACCTGTGTCTGCAATAATCCCCCTTCTTGCTGGTTTGTCAGGGAAAGGGTCTTCCCCGGTTGTCACCAGATGACCCCCTACAAGAACCGGCAGGATTAGGAAAATGTGGTCCTTCAGATAACTTCTATTTCTCTTTTACGCCTCCGTTCTGCCCTAGAGCAAGAAATTAGCCGCTGGAGGCTATCTTCAGGACACATGGGGTAAGCCTGCTAACACTCAGGGGATCAAAAAAGATCAATGTTGGCATTGGCAGATGAATAATTGTCACACCTTGGATTATACTCAAGGACACACTTAAGGACACACTTCGTAGCAGGGAAACAAAATCGTCTGTGAATGGATCCTTCTACTGAGTGTTTTGTATGTAGAAAAAAAAAGTACATCTATTCTATCTTCTGGCTACAGAAAGCTCTTAAGAGAACCCCCTGTAGTTTCCCTAAGGTTGTTAGAATCACAGGTCATAGACTGGAAGAAATCCTGCAGCGCTCAGCAAATTGAATGCAATTTTCATCATTTGAACACTTAGGTGGACTGACTTTCCCCCCACGTACGCACCAGCAGCGATCAGGAGCAAAACAGAATAACTTCTAGCCCCCTAAAACAATCCAACTGTTATCCTAAGCCTTCAGATGTGCATTAAACAAAAACAGGGGGGGGGGCAGCTGTTGGTATTATGGGCTGGGGAGGAAGCAGTTTGGATCCTTTTTCCATGGGATAACTGCAGCATTATGGACGCATCTAAAGCCCTTGGTCCCGGCGGCTGCTGCCCAAGACCCCATCTTGGCTCATTGGCATGCCGAGGTTGAAGCATTTCTTTCCTGTCATTAGATTAATTGAAAGAAAGCAGCCATGCATGGGGCACATGATAAAAGCAAAGCAATTCTGTTAACCTACCTTCCAGATGTTTGGAGGGGGGTGAGAAAGAGGCATACAACTCAGCCTACATGTGGTTATCCATAATACATGACCTGCATCAGGCAAGCATGCTCTCCATTTTCTCATTCAGTTTTACAAAATTATGATTTTATGATACCAAATTTTCCTCAAGGCCATGTTTCTCAGTTCCATGTCACACATAATTTGCAACGTCCTTTTGTTCTCACTAATTATTTACAGGCAGCCACTTACTATCAGTTCGAGCCTCAGTTGATGTTCCTCAGCTGGAATGCAGTATACTTGGATTGTTATGGTTTTAATAATAATAATTAAAAAAAATCTGATTTATTCCTTCCTTTCTGGCCACTTTGGTTTAGTGGTTAGAGAGCCAGACTCTTATCTGAGATTACTGCGTTTGATTCCACACTCCTCCATGAAGCCAGCTGGGTGACCTTGGGCTAGCCACAGCTCTCTTCTGAGCTCCCACAGTCCTCCCTACCTTACAGAGTGTCTGTCGTAGGAGAAAAATGGAAAGCTTTGTCAGCTGCTTTGAGTCTCCTTAAACAGGTGAGAAAAGTGGGGTAGAACAGCCTACTCTTCTTCTTCCTTCCCTCCTCCCTCCCTCCTTCCTTTCTCTCAGTCTTCCAATATACCTGACCCCCATCTATTACCCTTTTGGACCAAGGCGACAACAGCAGCAGATCCTACTCATGCTAACTAGATTTTCATTAATGTGACCTTGGACTTCACGGCAGGTGCACCCTTTGCTCTGTTGTGTGGGTTTCAGCAATCTTATTTTATTTTAATATGACTTAAAGAGAAAGTTTTATATCACTCTGGCCTTTATGGTTTCTCTTCTAATTAAGGAATCCAGATGTCTCATCACCAGGGACAAAAAGTCATTTCACGGGACAACAAAAGTGTTAGAACATCTGTCCTGCAAAGAATTGATCTCCCATAAAACCATCTCACTATGAAAAATGAGGAAGGAGGGGAAGGAGAAATCAAAATGCAAGACAAAGGAACGTCCAGAATGATGAACAGATATTTTCTCTTCTATTAGCAACCTGCAGCAAAATAGATTAGATGTACATCAGCGTAGCCATGTCCGCATTCATAGGCCCTGTCCCCATGCAAGTTTGGTACAGTTCTGAGTGCGGGATCGGTGCTGTCCATCCCCATGGGTTTTGGATGTGGTCCGTGAAAAGTGTGCCAACCCCTCCCAAACCGTGCCAGAAGGGTGCCAAATTTGGTACCTGAAAAAAGAAGTCTCAGTACACTTTGGGGAGCCGGTACACATTGCTCAGTGAGTCAGGAACGCACATGGGAACACTAGGTGGCTAACACGTCATTGCGCTCACGTCATTGAGAGGTGAGCTTTTCTTGCTGTCCATGCCCTGACCACTGAAGTCCTATGCTGGTCCAGTTTTAGGGGCTTTTCTGCATTTACCTCTCTGTGGTCTGAACCAGTCAGGTCTGCTGGTTTGGACCATAGAAAAGCATGGTCTGGGACAGTGGGACCTGCATAATGGGGCCTGTCCAGATCAGCCCCCTCCCTGACCCCAAAGCTCACATGAGCTGAAGGTCAATTTTCTAGTCATCTTTGATTCCCACTACAGCATAACAAGCTGGACTTTGATCTGATGCACCTTCTGGCAAGGCTGATTTGCTGTATTGTGAGTGGCCGTAGCTCAGTGGTAGAGTAAACTGCTTGGAAGGCAAAGGTTTTCCGGTTCGATCCCCGGGCTCTCCCCAGAAGTAGGCGATAGCAAACCATTGCTGTAGCTCTGCCAAGAAAATGGCACACAAGTGTCCGTGGAGTCTGGGAGGATCCATAACTCAGCGGTTGAGCAAACTGCCTGGAAAGCGGAGAGTTGCTGGCTCAATCCCCAGCCTCTCAGAAATATGCAAAGGAAAACCGCTTATGTATCTCTGCTAAGAAAACTGCGCACAACCAGAAGCCAGTATGGCTCAGCAGTACCCAACAGCATCAACAAATGAGGGTTAAAAAATGAATTCCAGGACCCCTCCCAGCTACCCCCATTGAGCACAAGTGACATGTTGTGTAGGAGATAAAGAGAGGAGTTGTCAGGATAGGGGTGAAGTTAAGAAAGGATTTCGGTGCACAGAACCACTCTGGAATTCATTGTGCCCTAAAGACAAACTGCTGCTGGTGGGCAAGGGGAGAGCAATCTTGTTTATCCTTGGCAGAATTTTCTGTGCTTGAGAAACGGGCGATGCTGTCTCTAGAAAACATTGTCTACGCTTTCCCCATGTAACTCGTCCTTTGAAGCCAACATATTTGTTGATAAATACACTACAGGGTCCCTAAATTTGCACCTTGTTCCAGCTGCACAACCAGAGAAAGAGTGAACCCGAAGAAGGTTTAGGAAGATCCTAGAGGAGGTCCAAATGCTGAAGGCTTCAGGTTCATCTCATACCCAGGCAGTTAAGACTTCAAGCAACGTCAACAGATACGCCCACCAAAGAATTCAATGTCAAGAAGGCACACTGAGATGCTGCGACTCTCTAAATGCTGTTTGACTCCAACTTTCAGTAGGCCGGCAACCTTGGCTGCATTTAGTCCACTTTCAGAGTGCGTCTTCACGGGATGCCTTATATCGTTTCCCCAAAACCGAAATAATTGAACCAGGTCGAAACTGTCTCCACGGCTTTCAACTTGATCCAATTCATCCGCATCCCGAGGGCACCCCGATGTCACCCTTATCTCGGATTCAATCCTCGGAGTCCCCACGGCAATCCTGTCCTCCCTGCACATTGCCAGTCATGGTGCCCACCCCCTCTCTCTGATTGCTGTTCCGTCCCAGGATCAGCCCCTCTCACTTAGTTCAAAGTAACAGAGATCAGACCTCTCCCTCATGGCTGTGCAGCTCTCTGCCTCCTTTCCTCTGCACCACCTTTCCCTCCCCCTTTTCTTCCAGCTTTGTGCTCTTCCCTCATCACCCCCATTGAAGAAGTCTGGATCCCCCTTTCCCACCCGTGCTTCCCTCGCACCGAGAGGCTGGGCTGGAGGGGACCGAGAGGCTTTTTCATTGCTCAGGGCACACAGCAGCAGCAGCAGCAAGTAAAGCCCCATTCCTTTAAACATTAATACAGAATCTCAGCTGCTTCCCTTCCTTTCACTTTCTAAAGGTCTGAACTTCTGAAATTGCACAAATTCGCAACATTGTTAATCGGGAGTGAAGTTGTTCCCTTGCTACACTGTAGCGCTGCTGTGTGAAGGCTGGTCCAAGAAGTTCAGGCTTGCAAGGTGGAAACTCGGTGTGTGTGGGGGGGGGCAAAAAAGGTGCCCGATCCTTGGGTGCAGAGGCACCTATTCTCCGGGTGCGGAGAGGCAAAAGGGAGAAGAGGTTTCTATTTAATCTTACCCGCGCTCTCTCTAAAGGGGCTTCTCTTTATTCTCAAAGGGGACCCTTTAAGGCATCGATCAGGGAGGAGGGATCCCTTGGGAAGCTTTTCTCCACGTGTCTTGAATTTATTTTATTTTTTTAATAGCCACTGAATGCGCCAAAGGGAAAGAAAAGGCGCATGGAGGATCCGCCGGGTGAACGGAAAGGGAAGAAAAAGGAACAGAGGGGGCAGACTTAGGGCGGCTTCACCAGGCTGTTCTTGCCGCCGCAGCCGCTGCCGCCGCTGCCCCCAGCTGCTCGGAAAGGGCCCTGCTGGGGAGAAGAAGAGGAGGAGGAGGAGGAGGAAAAAGCCAGGGTGCTGGAGGGTCATCATTTCTTCCATGCCTGGCTTAGCTCGCCCCGGTCTGGAAACCCTAAACACACCCACCAATGACGTGCCCAGAATATGGACAGCCATTGGATACAATGTGATTGGGGGAGGGGCACCCTGAAAACAGAATCTCATCCCTGAAAACTTAAACACGTTTCAAGTGCACGATCCGGAGTGAGACCTGTTGAAATCAGGATTGAGATTCAGAACGGTTTGGCGTGGTTTAACACGGAAAAAGCGTGTTAAGCCAAACTGCCGTCTGGACTCAGAGGACTCAAAACGTTTTGAATTCGAAATAACGTTGCCGTGAAGGCGCAGCCTCAGAGTCAGAACACATCAGTGAAATGACTAGCCATTTTCTTTCCACTTTATCTATCCCAAGGGTGAATCTTCTTGGTTATTTAACCCTGAAAGAAAACAGCTTGATACTTTGCTGATGCCTTTTCTCACTTTGAAAGTGGACTGAAACTGGATTAAAACTTAGGTGTGAATGCAGCACTTATCTATTTAAGAATTTATAGCCTGTCCTTCAGCAATGCCCCAGGGTGGGTCACAATGACAGAAAGATAAAACATATATGTTCATCTAAAATATATTTAAAATATAACCCTCCGTCCCTGCAGGACAATACCAGAGGAAGCTAAACCTAATCAGAGGTATGATTTAACTAGGCACCGAAAAATGAATCATGTAGGTCCCTGGTGAATCTGTTCCAGAGTCTGGGTGGCCACCACAGAAAAGTCCAGCCATTAGAAATGCTGGGAAATGCAATCCAGGAGCAAGCAAAAAACAGTGGCTTTATTAGTGGCATAAAATGACTTAAATCTATCGCGTTCCAAGGACACGTAGACCCACAAAATATCATTACACAAAATAGCAGGATGAGGTTCATAGTCATTCGTAAAGCCATCTGAACATTGTTTACCTGTGGGAGATCCTTCCATGACGTGGCCAACGTATGGTCCTTCCCTGAAGATCGGCCTGTTGTCATTTTGGTCGATAATGATAATATCTAAGGGCACCGGACCTTCTATGCTTTTGCCACTGCTATCCGTGATCTCTACTTGCAGCTGCGTGAGAAAAAGGAAGCAAGAAAGGAAGATGAACAAAACTGATGGGAATGTTGGGCACGAAGGGTGAATGAAGAACAGCTGATATCAGCTTCTTTTTTATATTTTATATAACTTTTTTTTTGCCGTAAGAAGCCCCTAGGCAAGGTTAGCACTTGGGATGGCTTTGTTCTGTGCTGAAGGCAAGGCGGTTGTGAGCATAAGCGATTGAGATGAGGGGGAAAAAGTGTTTGTGCTGAGATCCCCCCATTGGACACCTAGCAATTGAATTTCCAAATTTGCAGCACGATACAGTGAGGGAAGGGGGGGTGTTAAGGAGGAGGAAAGAAGCGGAAGCTGATGTTAATGAAGTGAATATTTGCTTCAGAAAAAAAAAGGTATTTTTCTTTCCCTTCCCTCTCTTCAAGCAAAATTACACTTCAGAAAAACATATTGAATCACAAACTGAATTGCAAGGCAGGACCTAGCTGCCTAGCAAGCTGTGCAAACAGATTCAGGAAGGAAGGAAGGAGAAGAGTTGGCTTTTCTACCCCGCTTTTCTCACCCATTTAAGGGGACTCAAAGTGGCTGACGAAGCTTCTGTTCTTCTCCCCACAACAAAACACCCTGTGAGGTAGGTGGGGCTGTGAGAGCTCAGAAAACAGCTGTGACTAGCCCAAGGTGGAATCTCCCTCTCAGCCTGGTACACCCAGATAAGAGTTCAGGTTCCTAACCACTAGACCAAACTGGGAGGGCAAGAGGACCGCAGCTTTACTGTAAATGGCACCTGCAGCATTTGCCAAAAGCATGAAATTAGATCACATCATTAGATGATCCACCTGACATCAGAGAAACACCCTGTTGACTTCTTATGGGTCCATAAACTAGACTCCTGAATATCTCAGATATTCATCAATTTCTAAATTTTCCAGTACAGTTCTGATGGATGGAGGGATGGAGGGATGGATCTTGCTTTGAGGTCTCACAGACTGGATTTCCCCTGCTCCTCTACTGTGGCTCTTGGCCAATGCCCCCTCCACCCCTTATTTGACATTTAGATTAGATTGCCATGGGAAGTTGGGAAGTTCTTGAAGTTCTTTGGCTAAACCAACTAAGATTTCTTCCTGATCTTCCTCTACATGAGAAGAAGTACTGTGACCCTTTAGTTATTTAAGATTCATTTTGGTTAAGGATTTATAAGTCAATGTTAATATCTTGCACTGGGCCCAATAACAAATCAGTAACAAATCGGATGATGCGTGAACCCTTTTGGGTTTTGTTTGAGTTTGAACTGACTCCTCCAAACCTGGTTTAGTTTGAATTTGAACTGACAGAACCAACTGATCTGATCTGAAACTGCTTTGAATTTGAACTGTTTTGGCTCATGTCTCGCAGGGGGAGTTAGAAATGTAAATTAAATAATTAAAATCACATTTGGTGCCTTGTTTACCTTCAGTTACTTCTCTCATCGATATAATTTCATTTCTAGCAAACATTCCACACATTTTGAAGCAACTCAGAATGTTTCCATCTTCACACTTAAATCCTTACTTGGACTGTATTGCATATGAGAGACAGGAAACTTTATCATGCTAAGCATGGATAACTGTGTAGAAACGACTTAGCACCTTTTATTCTATGATTCAAAGTAGATAATCATATAGGGATGTACACAAATATTCGTAGCGTTCGTTATTCATCCAAATTTGGATGAATTCAGACAAACCAAATGTATGACATTTGAACATTAACATTCGTATGAATACGAATGTTTCAGAACATTCATAAGAACAGTTTGCACACACACACACACACAACATTGCTGAATGTTGTCAATTTCTTCTGTAATTTGTATATGTGGTCAGTTGGTCATTCACCATTACAAACTTCTGTTCTATTCAAATCCTGCAGAGTTCTGCTAAGAGAGGTGTTAGGTTCACCTTCCTTTCAAGGTGGATGAGCGTCATGGCTGAGTGCCTTTCCTTACATTCGACAAATAATCTTGTCAATGACCTGAACTCTGCTGGCTTCCTGCTGTTTGCCTTTCCTGGAAATCCCAGGAGATCTAGATCTCGGCTTTCCTTAAACACAGGGAGTCAAAAGGGCTGCTTGCCATGAATCTGACAGTGGTGTACTTTTTCTCCCTAAGAAGTCATTAAAAAAAAAATCTGGTTACTTTTTAATGATGATGATGATGATGATTTAAATCAATGCAAGAAAATTTAAAAATATATGAAAGGAAGGTGTTCCTCCAAAAATGAAGCTAGTGCTTATTGAATGCAGAGATTTCTGAACCTTTGTGGGTGACTGAGGCTTTATTTATACCTTGCCCTATACCAGAAAGTCTCAGGGTAGGTCACAATACATAAATTATGATAAAAACAGATAAAAAAGCATGACTAAGGCTGTGGTCATTATTACCTAAGGTTTAATCCAGCTTCAGTCCACTTTCAGAGTCAGAATATTTCAGCAAAGTGACAAGCTGTTTTCTTTAAGTGTAAAATAACTTAGATAATCTGGGGGAAAAATTATTGGTCACTTTGCTGATGTGTTTTCTCATTCTGAAGGTAGACTGAAGCTGAAGTAAACCTTAGGTGTGGCCACAGCCTAAAACAGTAACACTAAAACATTATATCACACCAAATTGGGCCAGATTATTTGTTGGCCAGGTCACACAAGTCTAAGACAGGACGGCCTATTCATTAATTCAAATTGAGGTCATACCAAATGTGTTCACACCTGGATAGTTATCGACCGTCCTGAGGCTGTCCCTTCTTTGGGCTGCATTGCTCACACCTTTCTGCATGGTTGATATGAGCCTACTCCACTGAGCTCTTGCCTCTTCACCCCTTTTGCTACATCAAATCTATCGCGTTTCTGATTCGATGCCATTCATGTCACTCAAGGGAGGCAAGGGTATGTGTTTGCGGTTCTTTTTAAAGCCTGCTCCCCTACCTCCACTCTCCTCTTCCTTTTTTATGTGCTTTTATTCTTTGTGCAATTAATTTTAATTAATAAACAACAACAACAACAACAACAACAATAATAATAATAATATATCCATCCCCACTTTACTGGGGTCTGCTCGCATAATTCGCCGATACATCACGCAGTCCTAGGTGCTTGGGAAGTGCCTGACTAGTGATATAATACGAAATCCAGCATAGTCATCTCGTTTGCTGTGTGTAACTGCTGCTTTTACATCATCATCATCATCATCATCATCAATTTGAGGAAAAGAGCTAGGAAGAGGAACCATACACATAAACTGAACAGAGTATGAGAGGTGCCTAACAAACTCCATGTGTGCCCATTGGCCAAAGGAAAGATTGGACCCACCCACCACAGCATGGTTCAGCCTCCTTTAACTGCCTCCCTCACCCCCCACCCACCCCACCCCCCGCTCACACTTGAGGAAGAAGAAGACCTTGTCATTCTTCTAAAAACAAGACTCCAGGTTAAGACAATCTGATGGGGTAGCCCAGCTTGGAAAATGGATTAAATAAAAATAACGCGAGTAACAAGACCTGAGGACAACCTAAGATGACCTAAAACACTTGTGTGACCACAGCCATTGTGATCTAGGTTTGGACCAGGATCAAGTGATCTCGATCCCCCTTTGTAAAGAAGCAATATATTTTTGTTTTAAAAACCAACCGACTGACCGACCGACCAACAGACCGACCGGCCAATCAATGATAGCAAATAACAGCCAAGCTGAAATGTAGTCTGATGAAGGTAAAGAATATTGCTGCTGTCTAGCAAAGACATGTTCTGCAGAAGGAGAAAAAAAATAGTGTCCACAGATAATCCAATTACTTCAAATTACAGCAAATTTAGACTGGATAAATAGATATGCAGACAAAAGATATTACAAATGTGCTCATTTTTATGCTCAATAGACTGCTAAAATATACATCCATGTGCTTTTTTTGGCATGGCAACAGAGGTGCACGTTTCAGGTAACCCTCCAATGAGGTGGTCATCTGCATTTGGTTTCCATATTGATTTCAAAAGTGCAATTTTTCCTGCGGTATCATTTGTAATGTAAAGCAAATGAATTTTCCCCATCTCCCCTCCCTACATGTGAGGTTTTCAATGAAATTTTATCTCCCCTCTGACCATTTTCAAATGTAATTCCCTTTTCTCATTACTTGATGGAGTGTGCTTTTCGAAAGTGAAACAAATTTTCAACACGGCATTAGAGTTAATTGTCTTCCTTCACCGGGCTGTAGGAATCTGTGAATCATACTGGTTTCAAAGTGGATGTAGATTGTCCTCTGTGCTGCAGAGTGGAAAACCACTCTGTTGGGAAAGCGTTTTGTGCACATTCCCTAGAAAGTCCAAATTCATTGTTCTGGTCTGAGGACACTTTCAGGACTTCTCAACCTAAACATGTCAACATCGTTTTCTTTTTCTCAGAGAGATTGATAAAGTCAGGCTTCTTGGAAGATATTCCTTGTTCTTGCAGAAACTCTGTTGGATTTTCAATCTGAGAAGCTCACAGTAAAATAGACTATTTCTCTAATAGAACTGGTGTTTACAACCAAGTGTTGCTTCTTGGAACCAAAAAGTGATGCAAAACTGAATGAAACCAAGCTAATGGATGGGAGAGAGACACTTTGCCTCCTCAGCTACCCTCACTAGTGTCCCTAATACTTGATGTTTTAATTTGTTCACAGATAATATTTACTCAGGGGTAGGCTGGTCAAACGTCAGCCCTCTACTTCTTCCATTGTGAAAAGGAACCTACCATTGATCCTCCTCTGTGGAGTCAGCACTGGGTACATTTGGATGCTCTACCCTGCCAACTGCTTGCCAATCCCTTGATCAGCACTGGGACATAGGAACCCAAGAGGGGCTCTTCTGGATTGGACCACAGCCCATTTAGTCCAGTGCCCCAGCTCACACAGTGGCCCACCATCTCAAGACCAAGATCAAAGCAAAACCTTTACCTTCTCTGCAGTACCTGCAAACAGCCTCAAGAGGCATCTTGAATGTCTCTCCAACCTGGAGGCAGTACCTAGGCATCCATTTCTAGTAGCCATTGATACACCTGTCCTCCATGAATTTGACTAATACTTTCTTAAAGCTATCCAGGCTGTTTGTTGTCACCACCTCTTCTGACAGTAAATTCCATAGACTGGTGACCTTCTGAGTGAAAAATACATTTCTTTGCCTATCCTAAATCTCTGCCCATCACTTCATAGAGTTCCCCCTGGCTCTAGTGTTGTAGAATATTGTTCTCTACCAACCTTTTCCTCATTGTGCATGACAGCTATCAACAGCATTTTTTCTGTTTGCTACCACAGGGACTTGGCTATGTAGCTAATGCTTGCTACTCTCATGGCTTTATCCACCTCAAGGCATTACCCAGAACAATGTGAATGGGCTGAACCTACATCTCAAACCCCATATTAGTTTTCTGTTGTTTAATGTAGCTAACACGTACGAAAAGGTGGAGCATCCGAGAGTCTGTGTGTGTGTGGGGGGGGAGAAAAACAAAACAGTGAACCAAACAAATTAGAAGTGTCTGAGCCAGCTCTGCTCCAAACTATGCTAAGCTGATTTTTAGATGTGTGGCCATCACTGCAAGGCAGAGATCCATTTTGAGATAAGGGTTATGTATGCGCATGTAAAATGACCTGTGGCTGTGGTAAGAGCTCCTGTAGCAATATATGGGATCAGATAGTTCTTCAAGACATAAATATTGAGCTCTCCAGCCTTGCAATGTCGAGTGCCCACACAAGCGGAATGTATCGCAGTGGAATGAGATAATAAGCCATCCATCTTAACAAAGGAATTAGAATTCTGACCTAATTCTCTCCCGGTAGGGTTCATTGCAAACCTATAAATAACTCATAAATATCCTGCATACTGAGAAGGAATAGATTAACCAAATAAACAAATGAGCTGGAGCACTTTCAGACCCCCCATGGGTTATTCTATCTCTCTGGAATGGAAGAAAGGAAGGCAAAGAGGGAGGAAGTGCTGGTGAGAGGGGGATTCCTGGTAGAGTTGTGCAAATCTGGTTCATTTCAGAACTGTTTGAATGAGACTGTTTGGTTTGACCCTGTTCAATCAAACCAAACCACCCCGTTTGAAAAAACCAGAGCTTTTTGATCAAGCATGGTTTAAACTGTTCTAAAATGACCTTCTCAGACCACCCGTGCTCCAACTGAAAATTGTACAATTCTGCACATTCTGAGGCCAGAGGACAGAACTGTCCCTTAACCTTAACTCTAACACTGACCTGGGGCCTCCCAGGTGGCACAAGGGTTCTAATATATTTGCTGGTCAGGTACACTGGCCAGTGCAGAGTATGTGCATAGATATAGGAGGGGTCGAATCCTGGACCAGAGTGCTTCCTTAGGATCAGAAGTGGGGAGGCACCCAGTTCACATTGGCCTTTGCAAACTTTTGAGGCAGAGCCACAAACCTTCCTTGGCATTGAAGTTTCCAAGGCTGTGTTTGCACCTAAGGTTTAATTCAGCCTCAGTCCACCTTCAGAGAGAAATGACATATCAGCAAAGTGACCAGTCATTTCCTTTCCACATTATATATCCCAAAGGGAAAGAAAACAGCCTGTCACATTGCTGATCCATTCTCTTCCTCTGAAAGTGGACTGAAGCTGGATTAAATCTTAAACATGACCAGAGCCCAACCCAGATGGGCATGGCCAGCAGCCATGACGACCTCAGAGCAAAGCTAGACTGTGGCCCCTGTTTGCCAAGTGTGCCCCCCCCTTGCTCTGCACAGGAGCATTCCTAGGAATGCTTCCCACCTTTGGGAGCTGTTTAGGTTCTGGATGTGTGTCCTTAGGAAAGTCCTGAGTGGGCTGATTTGGCCATCCAGATCTCTCCTGACACTGGCTATTAAACATTCCTCTTCCTTCCCTTCCTCTATTCTGTAATGCACAAAAGCAAAAGAGATTGAACAAGTGTTTTATTTTTAGATACAAACCTCTCTTTATTATGCATGTCTTATCTCTTACATGTTTGGTTGGGAAGATATTATTACCAGCAAATGTTAAGCACTAGAGAATTATCAGTTATCAGAATGAAAACTCTCTTAAACATGCGCGCACACACACACACACAGACTCACACACATACAGAGTCTTTTTCTCCCTCTGATCATACTTCACACTGATGCATTTGTATATGATATTCATATTTCGGGGGGGGGGGAACCTTCAGATCCCCCTGAGTATCAGGCCTGGTCCATTTGCAAGAATGCTGTGCCATCAAAAGTTCAAATAACTGTTTCCTAGTGATAAATGAAGGCAATGCAAGAAAAGGATTCCTTATCAGTTTATTACTCTCAAGAAAGAAAATAAAATGCCTGTTTCTGGGTGGGGAAACTTGGAAGGGCTAAAAAAGCACTTCCAGACAGAGGTGAGGGGGTTTGAAATCTCCAATATAAAAAGTTGTTTTTGTCTGAATAAGTATGCCACTGAGAAGGACCTCAATTTGCAGTCACTCAGTCTGGAGCAGCCAGGCCTACTGATCCTGAATGCAGGAAGGTGTGGTTCTGATCCAGAACAATGGTTCTGATCCTTACCAGCCCATGCCAAGGCTTCAAAGCTTGTGTAAACTTCATGGGGGGATTCTAAGGATGTGCATGAATATTCATAGGCATTCGAAATTCAATGGAATGTGCCAAATTTCAACATTCGAATTCGAATAGAACATCCAGAAATTCTAATTTAAACATTCAAATTATTCGAACATTTTTGTGCATACGGGTTAGTACACGATGCGTTCTTGAAGATCCACACCTCTTCTGCATCCGTACTCATTCGTACGGATTCGTACGAGATGAGAACAGGTTGCATACGGGATAACTACGGGATGCATACGGGTATGTACAGACGCGTACGGACACGTATGGATGTCAGGAAGATGTGTACAGGCATCTACACATCTTGTTGACATTCATAAGTGCAAATTCAAATAAAAAATTCAAACAAATAGATTCGAGCTTGCTTAATTCGAATTGAATTTTGTTAAATTCGAATTTAAATAACTTGAACCGAAACGAATTGTTGACTCAAATAGAATGTCAAAAAAACATTCTTGCACATCCCTAGTGGGTTTCCATGCCTCTGAGGGCTAGGAACAAATATTTCTAGCCTCTGGGTTTCTGCTGGTTTGCTACGGTGCGCCACTGAAATGCTTCCTCTGTAAACCTGATCACAGTAGCTGACTGTGCTTTCTGCACACCTCCTGTGTTCTGGATCAGAGCCCCTCATGCCACCAGTAGACCCAAATGAATGTGTTGTCCACCAGTGATCTTAATAAGGGCCCCCAATCAGATCACACTCTGTCTGAAGTAGACAGAGCCATACCAGTGGGGGCCAGAGATCCACATTAATGTGAGGATCTAGAGGCCCAGATGCTTACTTCGTAGGCCCTTAATCCAGATTAAGGCTGTGGCACCGCCCATCCCCCGGCGCAAGTCAACTCACACTCTTCACCCCTGTCTTTTATAGTGTAAAGGGGCTGTTAAAATTTTTAGAATCTTGATAGCGTGTTCGTATTTATAATTTTGGTAGCGTGCTGTTATTTTATTTAACCTCGCACCTCAATAGCGGACACCAGCAATGTTTACTCCGTTTCTTCATTTGCCAGCCTCTATAAACTTCTGGCTGCTAATTTACTCTAACTCCTCCCAGTTTCTTTGGTTGATCTCTTTAGAGATCTTTGCTACTGTAACCTCTTCTGAGTTAGAATAAGGAAAGCTAGCAGAGACTCTTCAAATGAAAAATAAACAGTTTTTTATTCTTTGTAACTGGAAACACAATAAAAGATCTGAAGAAGAATTCACGTCTCAGTTCTTAGTCACACAACTTAGTTCTTGAACTTCACACTTAAGACTTAACTTCACAATTCCTTTTCCTTTCTGCCCCTTCTGGCCTTATCTCTAGCCCCGAAGGTCTGGATCAATGCTTGGTTCTTTCCCTGAGGTAAAGAGGCAGTCTAACCCAGTGGTTCTCAACCTTCCTAATGCCGCGACCCCTTAATGGAGTTCCTCATGTTGTGGAGACCCCCAACCACAGGGGCGGAGCAGCTGAGAGGTGGGAGGGAAGGGTGGTGGGAGACTCGTTGCGACCCCTCTGAAAGGGTAGTTTGACTCCCAAAGGGGTCCCGACCCCCAGGTTGAGAACCACTGGTCTAACCCATCTTCCTCCCCCAAAACCCAAAAGCAAGGACCTTTCTTTCTTCTAGCAGGCGGATTTTATACCCCCTCACTAGTCTAAACTCGACGCCTGATTGGTAGAGTGCGCTCCTCCCCCTCCCATTATGCTAATTAGGGAGGCTTCGCCCTCTCCTTACCTGTTTAAGCTGTCAGTTTAAACTTTCTTCCTCAAAGCACATTGAATGCGCTTTCATTACACTTTTAAAATTACTTCTCCCAGCACTAAAATTTAGTGTGGGCATCACAAAGGCCCTGTGCAAAAAAGACCTAAATGGATTATGGGAGGAGATTTGGAAAACAATTCCTGTTTTCATGGGGTGTGTATGGATATTAGGATGGTAATTAGACGGTGGTAAAATTACAGTAGGGCATAATTTATGAGCTTCATATCTGCAGACAGTTCTGGCATGGTCAGATTGTGTCTACACTGATTCTTGAGCTTCCTTTAGAATCCAGTACAGCCAATGCAACTCTGTTTGCCAAAGGGACGCCAGGGGTGGGGTGAGGGGGTATCAGCAATTTCGGGTTTAGTGCTGCTCCATTTGGTGGCTGTTGAAATCAGAGATCTCTCAGAATTTCCCAAGAGATACCTTTTGAACCATTTGCAGGTGGTTTCAAAGCAAACTAGTCAGGCTAATGAACTCTGGAGTTTCTAATTCTCTGTTTTCTGTCTCAAAAAATTAATCTTGGGGACTTGAAGCGCTAGCAGGACACCATTGCGCATTAACTGGAAAAGAAATTACCCTTTTGCCAATTAGACCCAAATTAGCAGAATGAATGGCGAAGTGAATGCTCTCGGAGAGTTCAAGGGCTTCTTCTTCACTTCAGAGTTATTGGATGGCTATCAGAGCATGCCAGACTAGTGGAAGAGGGGAAGATTTTATCATTTTGTTTTATTTGATGTCGATTCTTCACATGGACAAAGGAAGAGGTCATCAGGAGATTCGGAGATGATACCCAGCTCTATCTCTCTGTGCCATGTGAATCAGCAGAGGTAATGGGCTGGATGAGAGCCAATAAATTGAAGCTGAATCCAGACAAGACAGAGGTGCTGTGTGTCACAGGGTCTTGGGTCTGTGCAGTTCAGAGACACCCTGTCCTTGATGGGGATGCAATGCCCTGGAAGGGACAGGTGCGAAACCTGGGGGTACTCCTGGACTCCGCACTAATGGTTGAAGCTCAGGTAGAGGCTGTGGCCAGGAACACCTACTCCCAAGAACAGCTGGTGCATCAACTGAAGCCTTTTTTGGACAGAGACAACTTGGCCACAGTTACCCATGCTCTGGTAACCTCTAGACTGGACTACTGTAATGCACTCTACATGGGGCTGCCCTTGAAGACGGTTCGAAACTTGCAGCTAGTGCAAAATGCAGCTGCCAGAGTTCTGACTGGAACAACTAGCTGGATGCACATCACGCTGGTCTTAAAAAAGTTTCACTGGCTGCCAATTCACTACTGAGCCCAATTCAAGGTGTTAACTCTAACTTACAAGGCCCTAAATGACTTGGGCCCAAAATATCTAAAGGAACACCTTCTTCCATATCGACCTGCCTGTGACTTGAGACCTAGAGGAGAGGTCCTCCTGGTTGTCCCACCACCTTCAATAGCGAGGTGGGTGGGCACCTGGAAAAGGGCCTTTTTGGTAATGGCCCCCAGGTTATGCAATAGTCTCCCCCTTGAGGTGCGTCATGACCCTTCTCTGTATATATTTAGGAAGGCTGTAAAAACACACCTCTTTGCCCTGGCCTTTGGCTAATGTGACCACCACCACCCCTCCCAGACATACACTGTAGATATTAGTATTTTAATATTTAGAATAAGTTTTCTTAAATATGCTGGATTTTTCATTTGTTTGTCTGCTTGTTTCTTTTTAAGTGTTTGTGGCTGCGTTCCCATGCAATAATAAGTCTGCTGAAAATCTTCTTTTGCCACGGAGCGGTCCCATGCACGGCTTTAATCCGGGTTTCCAGTGCCGCTAATGGGGAAAACCCGCTTTTAAAAAATACCTGTTTAAAGCAGTACTTTCTGGAAGACGTGGGTTTTCAGTGCAACATTTTCCATAGGATCGCTCCGTGGCAAAAGGGGCGGGGATTCTCTCCCAGGTGGGAATTGCCGGCCTGAGAGATCATCTCTCTCTCTCTCTCTCTCTCTCTCTGTGTCTCTCTTTTGCCTGTCATCCAGCCAGCGATCTATGCAAACAGCGATCTAGGCAGGCATTTTCTCTTTGCTGTTTCTCTTTCCAATCCCAAAGAGAAACAGCAAAGATACATTGTGATGAATTGCTTCTGCGAAAGTGAAAGTGTAAAAGAGCTGGCTGGGTGGAGATCTTGTAAAGAGTGCCGGCTGCAGTTTTCGCAAGCAGGGGAGATGAACAGAGAAGTTTTACATTTTTCTTTTGGTCTTTTTGAAGGAAAGGATTGCAGGATCGCTGGCTGGGGGGGGGGGGAGGAGTTTCGGCACCTGGTAATTCCTTCCGCCCAATCACCCAATGAAACAGCGAGGGGCGGGGAGAAAAAGATGCAGGTAAACAAAACATGCTTCCTTGGGGACGGTCCGTTCATTCTAAATGCGTGTTTTGCTTACCCCCTTGGGAACGCTTAAATCCAGATTGAACCCGCTTTTCTTTAATCCACTTCAGTGGAGGGGCAATAGAGATACAAATTAGTACCATGGGAACGCACCCTGTATGGATATTATTGCTTTAACCTTCTGTTTTAAAACTTGTAACCTGCCCTATGTGTGTCTGTGTGTGTGTGTATATGCACACCTTTAGGGTGGGTATATGTATAAATAAAGGAAGGAAGGAAGGAAGGAAGGAAGGAAGGAAGGAAGGAGAGTGGGAGGAGGATATTTGTTAGTGGCAATGGAATGACACAATTGTCACAATGCATTTCCAGCCACCAGAAATAGAAACAGGCTGGCAGGTGGCACTAGAAGTGGACATGTGACCTATATGCATGTGTGAATATTACGTTGTGGTCCACGATATGGCGATCAGAGTGATAAAAGCCAAAATATCAGGGTAAGCTTGCAGTATGGTATATTAATATTACCAAGAACGTGCTAAACTAGAGATATCTTGGATCCACCATAGTGTGTTTGTGTTGTGTGTGCACTCTGAAAAATCCAGTGTCGCCATAAAATCTTCCATCAGGCACATGTGAAGTCATGTGGGGCTTTCAATCTTTTAAGTATGAAGCTCAACTGATTGGTTTTAGAGACGTGGCATTTTACGAGGAGCTTCAAAATTCAAACGTAACAAGAGGGAGGCCAAAAACCCCCAAGCCTTTGAGGTTGTCTTGAACAACCATGTAATTACATTTGAAGGGAAGGAGGGACAGGGAAATTGAGGGTGACAGTTTACTCTCAGGAGGGAGCTAAGAAGAGGGCTGCAACCCTAGTATCCATTACTCTTCAGTTCCTACAATAAAAGAGCACTGTATTTGTTATTATAGTCATCCCCGTGGCTGAGAATTTTTGAGGGGAAATTGTTAGAAAACTCCAGAACAACACACTGAAATGACAGGGAAGGAAATTGGCCACAAGGGCTGGAGCTGATCTTAGGTGTGAATGAGCGACAGGCCAAGTTGAGAGAAAGATATTAACCAGGAAATATAAGCTAACTCGGTGTGCAAAGGGATCGGATTCCAGCCAGTTAGGTGGAACAACAAAAACACATAGAAAGTAAAGATGCAAGAATACAAGCATCTGCACACTGTTATTTCTGCACTGCTTTGGCGCTGTGTTTTTAAAATGTCTGTTGATGTAGTCTTTAAATTTGCACGCCATGTCTTTCTAATGCCTCTTCTTGTGCTATATTATTATTAGCGATGGTCAGTTTGTAGCGAATCAAATGCAAAAAGATTCACATTCGTTCAAATAGATCCCCTTCAAATGTGGTAGGCTTCAAATTCAATATGAACGTTCGATACAAATCCACTTTGAATCCCTGCTACAAATTGCCTATGAATCCCTACATATACCCTATGAATCCTGTATGTATCCCTTGTGTATCCCCTATGTATCTGGTCTGAATGTGTCCAATCTGCTCTCAACCCACTTTTAATCCACTCTGAATCTGCTTTGAATCCATGCTGGATCCATTGCAGATGTTACTGGGGAAGCTGCTTTCCCACCTCCCCAGGTTCACAAATGCAATTGATTCAAATGGAAATGTCCGAATTCAGATGAATTTTGTACAAATTTCAAATGTGACAAATATTTGTGCATATCCCTAATTATTATACAAGAAAATGGTAACACGGACATAGGAAAGATCGAGTTTGATAAATCTTGTTAAAGCCTTGGATATGAAGAGGCTGGGAATTCCAAATTCACTGCAGAATTTGCCTCCAGCGTGAATGAGATGATCATTCTTGGGTTGTACGAGACCTAAAAATAATCCTCCGCTGAAAGAGTCAGATGGATTTGAGGAGATGCCAGGGAATTATCCCCTCCAGAGCCTCTATTTGTTTCATATTAAAATTACTTCTGCATTCCCCATGTTTGCTGGAAGCCCGTCCAGCCAACCACCACAAATAAATTCATTTACCTTATGGAGAATGTAATTAGAAGGTGTATCCTGGCTCTCCATTTATTTGACGGCCGTCTCATTTTCTCAAATTTACGTAATTTGATAGGGACCATTATGGACTCGCAATGGGTCTCTTGGAATGACATTCACAAGGTTGGTTCACTTATTAATTGACCTCCAGTAATGGTAATTTAAGAAGCATATTAATCTCATCTGTCAGTTCTAACACACAGCTGATATATAATATAATTTGTCTTTTCAAGGAGCCTTATGGATGAAATAAGAGAGCTGCCCCCCACCTTCTCACCAATTAATGTAAGCCCATTCCTTGCCACCCTTGATGTTACGGGCAAATAAATTCATCTTCCACTCTTAAAGTTTCTTTGACTATGTATTTTGTGCTTGCAAGTTGCAAAGTGGCGTGTCACCAGGCACCGATTCAGCCAGAATTGTTATTTTTTTTAAAAAAATACTTTGTTGTTTCTCAATTTCCAGTCTTTTCTAGGCACAGCATTTGACCCAGTGGAGAATTCAAATGGCCTCAAAAATTTCTGCTTGCTGTTCTGTAACATCCTGATTGCATGACACAGGATGAAGGCCACTTGCAGGGAGTTGAGAGCAGGTGAAGCTTTTGCCTTTATCTTCTGCTTGAGATGCCCAGGAGCAATTGGTGTGAGATGGGATGCTGGACTACATGGGCAGGGCACCCTTTACGTTCTTAGGGACAAATTCACGGAGGACAGACCTATCAATAGCTACTAGAATGTATGCCTAGGTACTGTCTCCTGTAGGGATGTGGACAAATGTTCTAAACATTTGAAATTCAATCGAATTTGATTGAATGTGGACATTCGAATTCAAATAGAATGTCTTCACATTCGAATTTAAACATTCTAATGAATTTTGAATGTTCCAAAACATTTGTTCAAATGATTTGAATAATTCGAATGTACAGATATGTATGTATTACATACGTATCTGTACGAATATCATGCGTATCTGTACACATTTGCGCTTATAATACAGAACGATAACGGGATGCATACGGGATAAAACAGGATGTGTACAAAATGAATACAGATACATATAACACATACGAATATTGCCAACATTCGTATCTTTAAATACAAATGTTGTCGACAATCGTATCTTCAAATTTGAATCCAGCATTCAGACGAACAGACTCGAATGTATTGGATTCGAATTGGTTTTTGCTGCATTCTGATTCTAAACATTCAAATCAAATAGAATGTTTTGACATTCAATCTGACTCAAATGTGAATGCAAATAAAAAACATTCTGCACAACCCTAGTCTCCTGGTTGGAGCATCAAGGAGGATACCTCTAAAGGCAGAAAATCAGAAGCACTTGCTAGAGAAGCCCAGAAGGAATTGGTGGACCACTGTGTGAAAGAAGATGCTGAACTAAATGGGCTGTGACCAGATCCAACAGGGCTCCTCTGGGTACAACTGAGTCAAGAATCCTACATGGACACTCCTATGGAAACCTCCATGCAATTTTCTTGGCAGAGTTACAGATGATGTAGATCAAACTTGCAACAGCTGCCTGGGAATATTTAAGGAGTAGGTTCCCCACTTTCAGTACCCCAAAACACAGCAAAGAATTTTGAACACAAGCATAGATCAACACTGCCGATTTTTTAAATACCATATAAATATAATCAGTGTGCTGCAGACGTGTTGGATTAACTTTATCATCAGTTCCAGCTACTAAACATTTCTATCAGTGGGAATCAGAACATTCCAGGCAAAAAAGCAAATAGCAGGAATGAACATTTTGATCTACCCCTAATCCAAAACATCATATCAAATCTCATTATCCTCATCTAAAGTCTCCCACATGTTGTCAAAATATTTAAGAGATTATGGATAATTTAATAATCCCTTATAATTTTAAAATAATATCCTTTCTATACTTGTAATTGGAGGTATTAAACATTTAACACTGCAAAACCCACCCACATATTTTCACAACCCAGAACCTTTAAGAAAATCTTTTTCCCATCTACTCTCCTCCAGATAGGCACATAAAAAGATTACAAAAAAATGCTGATTTCTTCATCTCTACGTTATGTAATAATATTTGTACTCTCCAGAAGTTTGGGACCTCAGAGTGTTTTACATAACCATGTATTGACTACAATCAATGCACAAACATTTGTGTATAGATAAGAACCCTTTGTGCATTTACCTCCTGAAATTAAAAATGTATTATTGTGCGATAATGATAACTATAAAATGCATAATCAGTAATGTAGCACTTTCTCCTAGGTAATCAACCCTCCTGTTTATTTAGATCTCCTGGTCTTCTGGGAATAGTTAATTACAAATGCTATCCATTATCATACAGTAATAAATATGGAACCCAATGGTATTACTTGATTAATCAAATTTGACTCTGGGATAGGGGAAGAAAGAGAAAAATGGAGAGAAGGTGAAAGAGAAGGAACAAGAGCGAGAGAGCGAGAAAACCAACAACACTGAGACACTTTGTGTAACAATACAACAGGTAAAAAGAAGTGAATGTTTATTCAATAAAATATAGCCAGCATCAAGAGGCCACAATACGTGTTAAACGTGTGATGTGTAAGCATATCCAATCCATATTGTGTTGGTTGTTGCATTGTTATATGTTCCTTACATGCTCATCAGATGTAATTACTATAGTTCTGGCCCATTGTTAATTTAAATTCTAACCAAGCATTTTGGAATCAATAAGGCATCCTCAGAAAAATGTGGATAGTTCCACAATGCGGAATTGTTATTTTAACGATTTTATTTCTCGAGTTTCTCTAGCATTGGATAATGCAGTTAAATAAGATGTTTTCCACCATCAGTCACTAACTGGACCTGTTCACTTCCCCTCAAAAACAGTTTATATCACTCATAAAAGGAAGCAAATGAACAACAAAATTTTCTTTCATCTGCAAGCATATATGCAAAGAGCAGGCTAGTGTCTCTTTGTCCCTTTATATAGAAATATATATATCAAAAAGTGAAGTTTTCTCATTGCTGAAATCCCTCATTGTTCAAAGAGGCAATTAAAGAAGACACTCGGCTTTCAGTATAAAGACATGTCTCTCTTTTGTTAGGTATCTCAAGTTCATCTTGCTCATTAGTTTCATTCACACCCAAGTTTTAATCCATTTTTAGTCTGCTTTCCGAGTGAGAGGACACATTAGTAAAGTGAACAGTCATTTTCTTTCCACATTTTCTAACCCCAAGGTGGATTTTCTGAGTCAGATAATGCCCAAAGAAAGCAGCTTGTCACCTTGCTGGTTGGTTCCTCTTACCCTAAAAGTGTTCTGAAGCTGGATTAAAATTTACATGTGAATGCAACTCACTCTTTACAGAGCTGCTGCTTGGTATGCAGAACTCTAGGGCAAGGAGAAATATCTGCTTAAAGCTATGGAGAAACTAGAAGAACCAAAGTTGTTACTCAGTATGTGGGTATTTTCTGTGCTCCTATAAAGTGCTGTGGCCACTTCTAGGCACAGTAGAATTTGACCCTTAATGGGTGCATCCCCATGCAATTTAAAGTCCGGTAAAAATCCTCTTTTGTCGCTGAGCACCCCCATGCACGGCTTTTATCTGGGCTTCCAGCGCCACAAATTAGGAAAATGCACAGCAAAAAAAGTGCCCTTTAAAGAAGACTACCAGCGCACTTTCCGGGAAGACGGGGGTATTCAGAGCAACATTTTGCATGGAGACGCTCCGTGGCAAAAGGGCCGGGGGTTCTCTACGAGGTGGCAAGCTCTCTCTCTCATTCTCTCTCTCTCTCTCTCTTTTTTTTGCCTCTCATCTGCAACCAGCATTCACGATATGGAAACAGTAGGCAGGCATTCCAATCACAAAGAGAAACAGCAAAGATACATTGTAATGAATTGCTTCCGCCCTCCCGCAAGTGAAAGTGTATGAGCAAGATCGCTGGCTGGGGGAGGCATTTCGGGGCCGGAGATCTTGTAAACTGCCTTCGCAAGCAGGGGAGACGAACAGAGAACTTGTACATTTTTCTTTTGGACTTGTGAACGAGCGCACAATCGCACGATGGCTGGCTGGGGGAGGCGTTTCAGCAGCTGGAGAACTTGTACATAGCGTAATGAATTACCCGAGCAGCCAATGAGGCAGTGAGGGGCGGGGAGAAAAAGATGTGGGTAAGCAAACGACGCTTCCTTGGGGATGGTCAGTGCATTTAAAATGTGCATTTTGCTGAGCCCCATGGGGACACTTAATTCGGAATTGAACATACATTTATTAGATCTGCTGCAGTAGAGGGACAATAGCGACACAAAAAAGTACCATGGGGATGCACCCAATGTGGACTTTACAGAAAAGCCACAATGTGCTGGCAGAAGGGTATGGTTATCCTGGAAGATTAGTGGGACATTTGTGCCATTCTACTCTTCAGTATGCGACATAAAACAATGGACTTAGCATGGCCTAAGTCCTAACCTATGAGGCAACATGGCAAAGACTCTTGTCATTGGTGTCTTTAATGATTTTATATATTTATTTAATTTATTTATAACATCCAAAGCCCGGGTGGGCATGAATGGGGTTTTTGACATTTGAATCGAATAGGGGTGTTTTCCCACTGTCACTAAAAGTACCAATTAAGTACCCATTAATGGGTATGTAATGGCATTTTTGTACCCATTAATGGGTACTTAATGGGTACTTCTAGTGACAGTGGAAAAACACCCTAGATCCCCTTCGAATGTGGTAGGATTCTATTCAATACAAATGTATTTGAACAAATTCGTACAAATATTTAATACATACTGGATAGGAATGAAAATGGATCCAGCACAAATGAGTACATATCTGATACAAACAAATATGTATCCAATATGAATAAATGTGTATCCGATACATATCCTGTAACAAATCTGTGCTCTGAAAGGGACAAATCTGATCCGAATCCACTTTTAATCTGCTCTCAATCTATGTTGAATGCAATCTGGATCCATTGTGTGGCACAGCTGCTTTCCCACCTGAACTATTTGTGAGAACGTCCGAAACATTTGTACTTGTGCGAATGTTAATGTACGAATGTCATAACATTCGATTCATGTTCGAATGTCCAAATTCAGACATATTCATACAAATAACAAATGTTATGAGCATTCATCCACATCCCTAATCCAAAGGTCCCAGTGTATGTCACAGCATGCAAAGAAAACACATGTTGGTTGTAGAATGTGCACATATGAAAATAATGTGTTTTGTTTGAAACCAGAACCTGTTTGTTCATCTTGAAAGTGAGCCGTTTAATGGAACCAATGGTTGTTTGCGTTCCATTTTGAACTTTCTCAAAAATTTAAAGAAATACATTTTCTTCAGTTTAAAAAAAAAAAATCTTTCCAAGAGCAACAAAACAGTGCACATAAACTGTTCAATCAAACCATTTCTCTTTGCTAGTGGGGATTAGCACAGTTTGATCAAATTTACGGGTATTCCAACAACCACATGTTCAGTTTGATACAAACAGCTTGGGATATGAACTATTTGATTGGATTTTCAAGCATGGACTGAGCTTTGAATATTTCTAGTTAGTTACTTAACTGTGGTGCTCCAGGTGTTCTTGGAAAACTCCCAGCATAGAACTCTGCTCTGCTGGGCATGGAATGCAGGGAGCAACATCTGGAGGGCCACAGCTCATGAGCTACTGCTTCAACCAATCCTTCAAAGGTTTGGAAATGTACATCTACTTGTGCATGTCTAGTACATTTATGTTAACTAAGGCTGATGGTGTTTATATTTCTGTCTTCTAAGTACTTCAAGTCTCAAGAAGGGTTCTAATACTGATAAAAAATACAGCTGAAAACTAATCTGTCTAAAACCAAACCAAACCAAAAAGTCAACAGTGCCTGAAAGGAGATGAGAAGTTGATTCTACAGTCAAGGCCAAGGTAAAGAGGAACACATCGGATTGAAAATAATTTAACATAACACTATCTGATTAGATTGTGTAGCTATTAATAATAGACAATCCAGGGCCCTTGGGTGTCTCGGTGATTCTAGATGGAAATAATGCTAATTAAATCAAGCACCAAGGACACGAAGGGGGGGGGGAGATTACTTATACTTTTCACTACTGAAAAGTTTCATATCATGAAATGATGTTAATCAAAACTGAAATACTTTAAAATGTTTTAAAAATATTTTGGTGAATTTTGTATAACTATGACTATTTTCTATCTACATTCTAACCAAAAGTTTTCTCTTAAGGGCATGATATATAAAAAGGGGGGATTAGGGAAAAATGCGGATAGATAGATAGATAGATAGATAGATAGATAGATAGATAGATAGATAGATAGATAGATAGATAGATGATAGACAGACAGACAGACAGACAGACAGACAGACAGACAGACAGACAGACAGACAGATAGATAGATAGATAGATAGATAGATAGATAGATAGATAGATAGATAGATAGATAGATAGATAGATAGATAGATAGATAGATATATATGGTGGGGATATGCACAAATAGAATGTCTGCACATTTGAATTTAAACATTAAACAAATTTTGAATGTTCCAAAACATTCATTCAAATGTTCTAAAACATTCATTCGAATGATTCAAAACATTCGAATGTACAGGTACATTCAGATCAAATGCTTGGATATTCAAATCGACTCAAATTCGAATGCAAAAACCCCCATTCGTGCACATCCCTAATATATTGGAGATTCGTTTGCAAAATAGATTGGATCAATTCGCTCTCTACTATCCTTTGCTTAAGAATGTCTAGAAGCAACTGGTGGGTCATTGCGCAAGACAAAATGCTTAATTAGATGAGCTGTGGCCTGATCCAGCAGGGCTTCTCTTATGTTCTCTTCTTGTTTCACTCAGGTTTCCTTAATGAAGACTAAAATAATGGTATCTTGATGTTCATCCGTTATATTGATCCTCACACCTGCTTCGTCCAAGGCTAAGTTTGGTTCCATTCCTAACTTCCAAGTCTTGTGATTTTACTCCCGGCTAAATTTGCCTTCAGCGTGACTCACATTGGGTTCAGCAATTTCTTTCTAAGTTCCCAGCAGAACAAAACACTTGTGCAATGTCTGTTCGTAATCCCAAATGTCATCTTTAAATTCAGTAGAACGTATTCATGAACAAGGATATTCTTAGACACCAAACATGTAATGGGGCTTGCAATTTGAATCGAACTAGCAATTCATCATCCTAAACTATAGACTTCTATTTCAATGCACTTTAGATTGTAAAGAAAGACCTCAGATTTAAATAGGGTCTTTCAATACAGAATGTAGAACTGCAAAGGGGTAACTATATTATCGCATAATATCTATTATTCTTATGGTTATATGAAAGCAGCGGGGGGGAAAGACTGTCTAAATACTCTTTGTTTTCTGCTCAGATACTGAAAATAGGGAGTCAAACGTCTTTGCATTTGGTGAACAAATTTCTTTAAAGGATACAGGTCCTCCTCCCATGTTTTGTACTTCTTGTTGAGCATTTTTAATGTCCTCAGGTAAAGAACTCACACATGCTTTTAGGAAAATCACATTTTTGACTTTCCATTATATTAGAAAACCTTTCATTAAAACACCATTGAGAAATAACACATTTACAACCTTACACAATTGCCTTTAAGTATATCCAACCTCCCCGCAGAGAGTGAAATTCGGGACCTCTTGCAGTAATAAAAACTGACAGGTCAACCAGTTGCAATTTGCCTGTATTGTGATATTTCCTTAACTGTTATCATTTTAGAGAAATCTTTCCAAATGAAAAGCTGTCTGGGATGTATTACCTCTTATCACGGGAGCTGAATAGCCAGTTTCTGGTTCCCTCCGTAAACTGAGAGATACAATAACCACGAGACCCTATTATGTAAAGTGTTGCTATTGTGAACATATACCTGAAGCAGTTCTGAATCAATTTTCCTTTCACAGCAGGTGAGATTCATGACGCACAATGGCACAAATTTGGTTAGATCCATCGGAAAATGCTGCATACATTTTGTCTTTTGAATCTGTTTCGGCTAAAACCGGTATAAGATATGACCTAGATTGACCACTTATGAATATGTATGGTTTGTCCTCTCTTGGATTCAGACTGAATTGGATTAATTCCTCTTTCATTATCACTATCAGCCTTCCTTAATTTTCCTTTAAAATCTAAAACAGCGAGCAAAATAATTATACTATTACATTCATGTTGCTAGAATTACTTTTTAATTTACTTCTGCTTCTTTCTTTTCTTTTTTACATTTTTCACTTAACATTTTCTTTTCATTATATGCCTCTTGGATGATTCCGTTGACATCCGAAAACCAATCTGAGCGTCAAATTCATTTCCTCAACACTTTTTGATGGATTCTAAATTCATATTGCTGGCAGACTATAAACCCCACAACAGCACTGACATGGGAGCAACACAATCAATTGTGTCCGCTCCTGTGCTGACCCCAACAGACCGATGGTGGCACAAAATGCCATAGAGGGAGAAAAGCAGGAATAAAACAGCCCTTCATGTGCTCATCAACTGCTTCATCAGTGGAAGCACACATCTGAAAGATTTATCTGGCAGCAGACAGCCCTCACTTCCTGGTTTGATTGTCTGTCCAGTCGTGGCAACATTCACTTCAGTGATCACTCAAGTGGTCAAGCACAGCATGGGTGGGTGAGACTGGCTGATTGTCCAACCAATGACTGCAGTAGAGACCAGAGGGGCAGCTATGGGGTGGAAATGGCTAATTGCACAGCACCAGAAGTGTGGTAGGATTTGTATTTGATACAAATGTTCAGTCCCATATGAATCCCATACAAATGCATATGAATCCCATATGAAGCTTCATACGAATGTATCAAATCGCTGATCCGAATTCGAATGTCAATCTTCACATGTGCCAACATTGATTTGAATTCAAATGTTCATATTTGGACAAATTCATATGAATTTCGAATGTTACAACTATTTGCGCACATCCCTATGACCGAAGGTACCTGATGCGGCTCAGGAGGCTAGATTGTTCCACAGTCTGGGAACCATCACTGAAAAGGCCTTATCAGACTCAGGGATCCAGGTGGTCATCAGAGAAACTCTAAATTGGGAGAGGTGCTTTTTCATATATTCAAGGCTCATGTTTTTGAGTCTTGTTAAATTAATGTCAACACCTTGAATTGGGCATAATATCAAAACTGCAAATGAAGCAAGAATACACTTCAGCCCAGAAAGAGAAAGAGAAGAAAGATTGCAGTTTCCAATACATTTACCTGGACTGAGACCATTATCTGCGTTGCTTTGAGCTTGCCTCATAATCCATTATGTTTTCATTTCTCCCATGCCATGTTTCTCATTCTCCCCCTTCCCACTTCTCCCCCTGCTACATATAAACTTCTAAATTCTTGAATATATGGGCAGAGTTCAAATGAAATACAGTATTAATAGTCGTTGATGAAACTTCAGGTGTAAAAACGCTGCTATATAAGGATGGCGGTACTCATGCAGAGTTCCTACAACTACCTTCAAAGCCATGGAACCATATCTGAATGCAGGCTGCATCTCCCTTATGCAGTAAAGGCACCTTAATCAGGCCCTCTGGGCAGCGACTTTCCATTGGGAGGGATGGAAACCGGCCTCCCTCCCTTAAGGTGACGTTGCTAAGTAATGCAGGCCCAGTCTGTGCAGCTGGATGAACTGAATGTGAGTCTGGACAGAAGAGCAAATCCAGGAGGAAGGCAAGGAGGGAGGGAGGGAAGAAGAAAGGGTGGTGGGATGAGAGGGAGGGAGGGAGGAAGAAAGGGAGGAAGGGAGGAAGAAATGGTGGAGGAATGAGAGGGAGAGAGGGAGGGAGGGAGAAAGGAAGGAAGGAAGAAAGGGTGATGAGATGAGAGGAAGGGAGAGATGGAGGAAGAAAGGGAGGAAGAAAGGGTGGTGGGATGAGGGGAAGGCAAGGAGGGAGGGAGGGAAGAAGAAAGGGTGGTGGGATGAGAGGAAGGGAGGGAGAGAGGGAGAGAGGAAAAAAGGAAGAAAGGAAGAAAGGGAGGAAGAAATGGTGGAGGAATGAGAGGGAGAGAGGGAGGGAGGGAGAAAGGAAGGAAGGAAGAAAGGGTGGTGGGATGAGGGGAACGCAAGGAGGGAGGGAGGGAAGAAGAAAGGGTGGTGGGATGAGAGGAAGGGAGGGAGAGAGGGAGAGAGGAAGAAAGGAAGAAAGGGAGGAAGAAATGGTGGAGGAATGAGAGGGAGGGAGGGAGGGAGGGAGAAAGGAAGGAAGGAAGGAAGGAAGGAAGGAAGGAAGGAAGGAAGGAAGGAAGGAAGGAAGGAAGGAAGGAAGGGTGGTGGGATGAGAGGGAGGGAGAGTGGGAGGGGGAAGAAAGAAAGTACAGTGGGATGAGAGAGGGAGGGAGGAAGAGAGGGAGGGAGGGGTGGGAGGGGGTGGTATGAGATGGAGGGTGGGGGAGGGAGGGAGAGGAAGGGAAAGAGAGAAGGGGAGGGGAGGCCTCCTATTTCCAGCACACCACATGCAATGTATGCCTCATATGTGACTATCTGGATGCCTGAGTCCCCCAGTTGCCACAGAGGCGGCTCTGCTTGTGCCAAAGACTTCAGTCCATTGCTCAAGAAATCCGACTTTCCCTTCCTGTCTTTCTTCATCATAAAACAGGGAGATCAAAGTTACCTCATCATCCTTCTTAATCTCAGGACCGAATTCCCTGGTAATGTCATGCATCTCATGTGCAAGTTCAGCAGAAGCTCAGCATATTGATGAGGTTAACTACAAAGCTTAAGACTATTAGCTTTGGTAGAAAGGAAAATATAGGTGGGGGCCATCACTCTCAGCCTTTCCTCAATAAGCAATTTTACAGGGCCACAAAGGTTCACTTTCGAGGGGGCAAAAGGGATTCACTGAATCAGGAGGCAATAGAAACGTAAACGGACAAAGTGAAGAAGGGGATTGTAGAAGCAGCTGAGAATTGCTATTGTGCTACAAGACAAAAAACTGAAATGCAGTTGTATAGGAGGAGTGAAACTTTTAAGTTTGAAAGATTTTTAACACACTGTCTCAAAGAACATTGAGAATAGGAATTTGTCCTTTGGATAATATATTTCCTAACAGCAGTGACATTATGTAGATTTAATGACAGAGGGACTTTTGAATTTCTCCACAACATGCGAGTTTTCTGACCAACATGAAACACAGACACGCAAACACATCAAAGGACATCGGATGTTTTAAATTAAATTCTATAGACATATATAAGAAATGATTTTAAAAGGATGAAAGTTTCTTTTGTAAGAGCAAACAAATATAAGAATAAAGGAAAGTGAGTGTTTCCTTTTATGACAAACAAATACAGAAATAAAGTGAATATCATTGTGCAAACCTAATCTATATTTTCTGATAGATTGATTCATCCCCATAACCTAGGACAATGGTTCTCAACCTTCCTAATGCTGCGACCGTTTAATACAGTTCCTCATGTTGTGGTGACCCCCAACCGAACCCTAATCCTAACCCATAAAATTATTTTCATTGCTACTTCATAATTGTAATTTTGCTCCTGTTATGAATCGTAAATATCTGATATGCAGGATGTATTTTCATTGTTACAAATTGAGCATAATTAAAGCATAGTATTCACATCAACCACAGCTGAATATAAAAGTGTCATTTTACCTCCAATACTGCTGCTTTCTACACAGTAGATGCTCTCTACTGTATTTGTATGGGGGGGGGGGTGATGGGGTTGGCGATATAATGTCATCACACCAGGTACTCACATGTGGGCATATCTGCATGTGGGCAGACCCACCTGGAGACAGATAGAGGAGCGGAGTCTTGGTTCCTATGTGTTTTCCGATGGTCTTAGAAGACCCCTGTGAAAGAGGCGATTGGCCCCCAAAGGGGTCGCGACCCACAGGCTGAGAACCACTGACCTAGGGTTTATTCTGCAATGTGGACCTTACAGACATCTTCATAATATATAGCTCTATTAAATATTAAGATGTGTTAAGAAGCAATGACAGGCATATTCAAGGGCCATTTCTGCACTGGCCCTTATTCTGAATTTCATCTCAGAATAGGGACCTGCCATCCGCTTGTGAGTGAAACTATGGCAGGCCCCGGGTGGAGACTGCCATAGTCTGCGCCTACTGCCATAGTCTGCCTCAGCCTGCAGATGGCATGTCCCTATGCTGAGATATAGTTTAGAATAAGGCTCAGTGCAGAAAGAGCTGGGGGCAAATAAATGTGAAGAGGGCTAGGGATGTGTACAAATATTTGTGCCATTCAGACTTTGTAAGAATTCATTCAAATTCTGGATGGCACAACCATAGGTCCCTGTACACCCACAAATCAAATGGATCTTGCCCTTTGGAAGCTTCAATGAAGGGCCAATCTGGTCACCATGGGCCTCCTACACCCTTATTTGGAAATGCAGCCATGGTTACATCCTCCACCACCATTTGCACCCTGCTCTGAGGCCCAAGTAGGCCTTAAGAGGTGCACACATACCTCTGGAAGACCCACTTGGACCTCAGGTGCACATGATGATGGTGGGAGCAGCAGCAGGTGAGTGGGGGGACAAGGGGGGACAGAAAGGGAGAGGTGGGGTAGGGAGTTCCCTTTGTCTGAAAACATTTGCCAGAAGTTTGCACACAAAGCTGAATCCACCCACATGCATGGGGGAAGGGAAATGAACGAAGTCAAATATTCCCCCATATATGTGCTATGTTATTTGTTTACCTCTTTATTCTATAATACAGGAGTACACAAACTTTTTTTGTGTGTTCAGTTTGAACTGAACTGAACCAAACAGGAGCTGCTTTGGTTCTAATTTGGGGTGTTTTTCCACTGCAGCCCTTAGATCCAGATCTAAGAAGATCCGGATTTAAGGAACTGGTACATTTCTTAATCTGGATTAGTAGATCCAGATTAAGAGAAGCACCCAATGTGTTTCCACGGGAGGTGTAGCACCCATTAGCAATGGGTCCTAACACCCCTGCTGTGGAAACAGCTTTGCACCCATGTGGGGAATCCAGATTGACTCCCAAGGGGTTGGTCTGTTACCCCAGATGTTTCGGGAGGCAGGGGGGTGCAGTCTTCGAAGCCACTTCAAATTGACTTCAAAGTCATTTTGAAGTCATTTCGAAGACTGTGCAAAATAGTTCCGGAGTGCCTTTGAAGTCTGTGCTGATCTTCGGAGTGAACTTCGAAATGACTTTGAAATGACTTCGGAGTCACTCCAAAGTTCACTGCGAAGATCAGCACAGACTTCAAAGGCACTCCAGAGCTATTTTGCACAGACTTCGAAATGACTTCGAATGACTTCGAAATCAATTCAAAGTGGCTTCAAGGTGACTTCGGAATCTAGGTTTAGCCCCCCCCAATGGATGCATCCCCTCCCCCTAGCTTCCGTTGGACCCCATTGCCTGTTTCCAGTTGAAACAGGCTCCCTTTAATCCAGATTTTCTGGCAGAAGACCCCATTGTAGACCCCATTAATGGCGTCTACAGAAAATCTGGATTAAAGGCCAAAATGTACCCATTAGATCTGGATTTTTCCCACGGCAGTGGAAACAATTGGATCCCAAATGGGTGCCATGGTGGAAATGGGACCATCCGGCTCACACCCAAATGGGTCCTAAATGGGTGCAAACATGGGTACTTTTTGACAGTGGAAAAACACCCTTGAACACATTCAAACCTCAATCAATCAGGTTGCCTTTGCGAGGCTTATTAGAACACCCCTTCGTTTAGGTCTGCCATGGCCACTGTTTCAGAATGTAAGCCAGAATAAGTGCCAGTACAGGAAGGGCCTTTTGCTCCAAGGGAGGGGTGTACATGAATGCAATTTGTGGGATTCAATCTGAATCGAATACTTGAAAATTCAATTCAAATTAAGCAAGTTTGAATTTATTCCTTCAGATTTTTCGTTTGAATTTGCAATTACGAATCTTGACAACATTTGTAGATGCCTTTACACATCTTCCCCAGGTCCGTATGCATCCACATGTCGGTATGCATCCTGTAGTTATCCCGTATGCAACCTGTTTTCATCCCGTATGGATCCATACAAAAGTGTACGGAGGTGGGAAAGATGCGAATCATCAAGTACACATTGTGTACAAACCCGTACACATACGAAAGTCTGGATAATTCAAATAAATAGATCAGAAATTTGAAATTCAAATCAAATCTTTAAATTTGAATTTAAGGAGATTTGATTTGAATTTGAATGTCAAAATTCGGTCAGTTCAATTGAATTTCAAATGCATTCGGACATCCATCCACACCCCTACTCCAAGGTCCTAAGCAAAGTTTTAGATTGCATCAGGGACCTCCTGAATATTTCAGGAGATCCACAGAGGGGAAGTATCTACATTTCAGAACCATCTAAGAAACCTTAGTAGAACCCATATGGTTCTGTCTTATTGCTTTGTGGGGGTTCAACAGCACCTGAATACCATCCCTGAGAAACTCAGAACTTTAGTGGGAACACTCTTATAAAAGGACAGGAATAGAAGGGGGGGATTCCCCATCAAAAGAAATATAAAACAGTGACATTTTTACTCCGTGAAATCATTCCACTAGAGTTATTAGAGAAAAGTAAGGGAAAACATATATATCATTTATTACCGAGAGCTATAAAGTTACAGACACCAATATATTCAGAAAATAAATATATATGAAGTAAAAACAGCTGCAAAGAATGAAAGGAAAACCTACAGGGGTAGGTAAAACACAATATTGTAAATTATCACTCACTACAAAATGGTTATGCTGCTAATAAAAGGCTATTGTTCTTGGTGGAACTGGCTGACAGTTAATTTTCGCCAAGAATTTATTAGAGAATTTTCTTACAATTATGTGTTGTGAACAATAGCAGGGAAACAATTTGGACAGAGGAAGAAAGAAAAGGAAAGAAAAAGAAAAAAAAATCAAACCAGCATATTCTGAATACTGTGCTAGTTTATAGTTCTGTTCCAGCTCAGAACTCATCAATTATTTCCACATCTCTATTTAGCTATCAGAAATAATGAACTTCATGGCATTGGGGTCTTTGGTGCATCCTTCCATCATCCCTTTGACGGTTATTTCCATTTGCAGTATTTGTCGTTTTTTTAACTAAAAGTGCCACACATGAAAAGACACCCAAGTGGGGAAACAATACTGTATAATTTTATCCGCACGTCTGTGTGGAACACAGGGCTTAGTAATAGAGATGTCCAAAACTGGCTCAGGCAGCGGTTTGCAGTGAACTCGGGTGTTTCCATGAGTCAGATGCAAGCTGAACTTCCCAGCTGTAAGAAACCAAGGGACCAATGGAGAACCAAGGGTGGTACATTAATTGAACCCAAACCAAATGGCCTGAATTTAAAAGTAATGTCCTGGTGCTAGCACCATTAAGCTGCTTTTGGGACACTTTTAAATGTGTTTGGATGGACTCTTTGTGCTAACGTCTTGCTTGTTCTTTAGGGTAGGAGTGCTCCTTCTGGCCTTCAAAGCGGGTTAGAAATGGGATAGGAATGTTTCAGCTGCCCCTCTTTTTAACCTGGAAATGAATTCAGCCTAAGGCCATTTCTGCTGTTACCTGCACTCAGGCCTATTGCACGAGGGACTCTGGAACATGTGTAGGATGCCCTGGGGCAAAGCATTTGCTCCTCTGGACTGGCAGTTCCATTTGGAATTGCCCCAGCCTGTCCTAGAGCACCCAGCTACAGCCTGCAGGGACCCAGGGACGGGACAGGACCGGCCTGTCCGCCCCTGGACCAAGTTCGACACAATGGTGGGAGGCCGGGGAGAGGCATCCCACCCCCACCTTTTGGGCCTAGGCCACACTGGAATGGATTCCCCATTCACATCTAGGCAGTTAGGGATGTGTCCCCACACATTCCTTACCTGCCTAGTTGTGTATGGGGAATCCATCCCCAGGTGGCCTAGCCTTCATCCACTATAGCCATTCAGTTGTAGTGCAAAAAGGCCTCAGAGTATGGAGCAAGAGGCCGAGGGGGTTTCAGTCCTTGCCCTATATCAGGATACTGATCTAGGGCAAGGTCTACATAAATTGTAAAGCGAACACATATAAAACTGAACAGCAACTTGTAAGAGTCTATTCCCTGAAAAACACAGGAAATTGCCCAACTGTGGAATCATCCCACTGTTACTAAGAATTAGACGGCTCGAGTTGGTCCATGGCTTTTGGCAAATCTAGTACAAAAGATGCCTTCAAGGACTACGTTATACTGGCATTAATTAAATGGGTTTTGGGGGAGCTGGGGGTTGGTTGTTGTTGGATAATAAAGCTCATTACAATATATTATTGCCCCACTGCACGATCATATATAAAGAAACAGCAGCATGTCTCACTGGTATATTATGGAAATTAAAATTCCTGATACTACCCTAGTAATTAATTTCCACAGGGAAACCAGTTTAGCAGTAACAAGATTAATGACAAATGTTGTGTGAGATATGGCGATTCAGCAAGGAAGAAGGACAATCCGTTTCCCCCTTTCTGTAGCACAGCACAAGAATTTGGAAGGAGCACACTACCCACAAAGAGATAACAATTTGTTTCGCCTACAGTGTGAACTTGGATAAAACAGCAGATTCCTGAAGACCAAATATTAATTAGGTGACAGAAGACTTCAAACACATGCTGGTACTTGTAAGAGAAAAGCAAAGCCCTTTCTGCACTAGGTCTTGTTCCAGATTAGGTCCCAGGATAGGGCCCTGCTGTAATCTGCACTATATCCACATATTCACCACATTCAAAATTTGTACAGAGTTGTGCAAATTCGTACATTTGTATTTGAATCGAAAGTTGGTACATTTGAAGATTAACATTTGAATTCGGACTGAATTCTTCAGAAGATTTGCACGAAGCTTCGTTACAATCGTGAACCTGTGGGGGTGGGAAAGGGCTGCACAAGTCACATCTGCAAAGGATCCAGGGTGGATTCCAAGTGGATTGAGAGCGGATTCAGGGTGAATTTGACACGTTCAGAGCAGATACATAGGGGATACATATTGGATACGTAGAGAATTCGTACGGGATACATACAGGATACTTAAGGAATTTGTATGAAATTCATATGTGAGTCATATCAAACATTCGTATCAAACTTGAATCCTACCATATTCAAAGGGGATCCATCCAAATGAATACAATTTTTTTTGCATTTGATTAGACACAAATTGAACCCCAAAATTTCATGCACATCCCTAGTCTGCTCTATCACGTGGATGACAGACCCCTAATCCAGGATATAATCCAGGACCCTTTCTGCATTTACATCAATTAGTCCATATTAGCTAAATCCCTTTTAGCTAGATCCAGATGAACCACAGTCTGAGCTATCAGTATTGAGTGGGCTTCAGGGCAGCAAATGTGTGCTAAAGAGTGCTAGCATGGATGTGGACCATATTTATCTCATTTACTGCTAATCTGGATTAATGAGCCGTAAGCACAGTTTTGCTCCTGTGCAAATGATGCATTCTCAGCAGCTCCTTGATTCAGATGTCCATGCAGATGATGTGTTCTCAGAAGCTCGTTGGCCTGGATGAACAATGTGCAGAAAGGGCCCAGAATTGGGCCCAGGGACTTATATCCCATTCTTCTTAAAGGTATCTTTGTCACATCTGGATGATATGGCCTTTGTATGGACTTTTTTTTCTTAAACCACTATTGGATGTACATGTGATGTTGCTTTTTCTTGGTCCACTGAGCACATCAGAGCCTCCTCTAAATGCCAGTGTTTTGCCACAGAGATCTGCTCTGTGATCCTTTCAATAAATGGTGCAGAGACAGAACCTGTGATTTTCAATAGGTGACATAAGAACACCTTGACTGAAAAGCTGACCTTTTCATACACACTTCACAGTCTTATCAACTTTGTGGTCACTTTGTACCTTGAGTCATACCATTTAAAGATGGCCTATATTTCGCCCTTTAAGCAAGAGCCGGAAATGCAACTATCGTTCAGGAATCTGAAAGAGGAAGGAGAGATGGAGGCAGAGAAATCTTCCTTGTGAGATCAGGCTTCAATGTCTAGGTCTCTCCAACTTTGAAAAACAGTTGTAAGGGGTGACTTGGTTGAAGTATAGAAAATTGTGCATGGTGTAGAAAAGGTGGATGGACTTTTTTTAAAAAAAAATCTACTGAATATTACTAAAACCAGAAGGCACCCTATGAAACAGCTGTTTTATTATTATTTTTTAACTAAAGAAGAGTTGGCTTTTCTACCTCACTTTTCTCACTGTTAAGGGGACTCAAAGCTGCTGACAAACCTTCTGTTCTTCTCCCCACAACAGAACACCCTGTGAGGTAGGTAAGGCTTTGAGAGCTCAGAAAGAGAGATGGGAAATAGCCCAAGGTCACTCAGCTGGCTTTGTGGAGGAGTGCGGAATCAAATCCGGTATTCCCAGATAAGAGTCTGGGCTCCCTAACCACTAGACCAACCTGGCTCAAAGGGTCATCAGTTGATGGAATGTATTAGCAGAAGAAGCTGAAAGAGTTAGACAAATGCATGGAGGACAGTTGCAAGGCTACAAGAACTGATGCCTAGATTTTGTCTCCAGGTTGGAGAGACAGGCAGGATTCCTCTCAAGACCTTTTGCAGGGATGCAAGATCAAGTGAAGGTTTTCCCTTTGTCTTCTCCTTGAGATGCCCAGAAGCAATTGGTGGGCCAGTGTGAGAGGTGGATGCTGAACTAGATGGGCTGTGACCTGAACCAGCCAGGCCCTTCTTGTGTTCTTATCCCAAAATAGAGAGGCAACCACAAAACCCTAAGCATTACCATAATTTTATTGTCCATGAATTTTCTTGAAGTTTCTTGAAAACAAAATCCAGGAATAACGTTAATTGAAGCCTACAAATATGAGAAACTGAGAGATGCAGATCTTTCCTCCACCGTATACTTATACTGAGATGAAATATTTCCTTAAATATGATGTGTGGGTGTTTTTACAGACATAGATTTCAGTTTTAATTCCATTGTTGCCATAATTATCTAGTTTTTCTGTACAAGTTCTCTCTGGTTCCTCACCCACCTATCAGCACTATTAATGAATCCTCCTCCCTAACATAGCTGGCAAGAAAAAAAAGAAAATGTTTACTTCTGCTTTTCTGGAATAAACATTACCAGGGCATAATAAGCATTATGCACGTTACCTTTTTTTTTTGGGGGGGGGTCAATTCCACTTAAAAAGTGGAGCACAGTGGCAGTGCTGCAGCAGTGGCAGCCATAAGGGAGGGAGGGAGGGACAGCAGGGCTTGGTCACCCACCCGCCGTCTGTCCCTCCTCCCCTTGACCCGGGAGGGCCACGGCTGCTCTGCGGAAGCCAAGCAAGCAAGGGGGAGACAATGGTGCAGCCTGAAAGGCCGGCAGTGGGCAGGTGAGGTAGCAGTGGTGGCCAAAAGGAAGGAAGGGAGGGCGGGAAGGGCTCACGGAGGAAGCTGAGGAAGAGAGGCAGCAGCAGTGGCACAGCCCAAACAGCTGGCAGTGGCGAAATGCCAGGCGATTGAGCTGGGTGGGCAGGCAGCTGGGCGAACACAGCAAGGTAGTGATGGTTACAGACGACCCTAGTGAAATTTGGAATTTCTGCCTGGCAGCCAACAGTCTTGAATTTCCATCACACCGAGGGCAGGCGGGTGGGCAGGCAGGATACTGTGAATCTACCGTTCCCAAAGGGAAAATAAAGTGTGTTAAAGCCAAAAACAGGAGCAGGAGTTCTTTAAACAAGTGGGTTTTTTATGCATTTTTTTTTTCAATTTACTCCTCAGAAAATGCAGGGAGCCACTTTTCAATGTGGACAAACAATTTTCAAAACATTTTCGACACGCAATACAGTCCCAGTGGGAACAGGGCCCAGGGGTATTTAAAGAAAAAGCAAAGAAAAGATGTGTGTCTCTCTTACACAAACGGTTTACCAAACAAAGATTCCCTTTAGGTAAACTCAACTGTATTTCTTTGGAAATAAATCTTCAAGTTGTCTAAGTCACTCATGTCACCTACACAGATGCATATTTCTTTTTCTCTGTACGTGTGTGAGAGAGGAAAGAGAGAGCAAAGGAAAGACTTTTCTGTTTATCATTCAACCGATCAACTCTCTCCATTTTCTTACCTCCCTGACTTAGGAGTTAAGTTGCCTGTTGGATTTCAGTTCAGGCAGCTCAGCTAAGGAGAGACATGGGAAATTACAGATACGGTGGTATATAGAAGTTCAAAGGGAGATTTACATGTAGAAAGCAACACATTGACCAAGGGCCATTGCTCAAGAAAAATAGCAAGGCCCAAAGACATGTCCTAGAATTTCTCAGTTCTCCTTTGTGACTCCCTTTCTTCTAAACTTGTACCATTTACCATCACATGGAACCTCCATGGACATGTATCTTTACCCCTGGTTTCCATTATTTTTGTGCAAAGCAGAGATTAAGGATGGTATTCCTCTTCCTCCTCCTCTTCTTCCTCCTCTTCTGGGGTTCAAATTAGATTAAAACCTCCCTGGTTCAGAGGGGTTGGTTTGACTCAAAGCAAAGCGTGGTGGGAGGATTCATTAAAATTAGCTCAGCACCACATTTCTAATCAAACTGGCTTGTGTGTAGCAATGTGCATGAATATTCATGAAATTCAAATTTTGTACGGATCTGTAGGAATCCAGACATTAGAATTCAAACCAAATGTTGGCGCATTTGAGGATTGGCATTCATACTGGAACTGAATGCTTCAGAACATTTGTACAAAGCTTTGTTACATTCGTGAACCTGGGAAAGCAGATACACTAGTCACATCTGCAACAGATCTAGAGTGGATTCAAAGTGGATTGAGTATGGATTCCATGTGGATTCAGGGTGGATTTGATGCGTTCAGAGGTGATATGTAGGGGACACATATCAGATTCATATGGGATACATAGGAGACTCATATGCAATTTGTATCGAACATTCAGATCCAATTCAAATCCTACCACATTCAAAGGAGATCAAATTGAATAAATATGAATTTTCATGCATTTGATTCAACACTATCATTTTAAACATAATGTGTATTGTTTTAAAGTTGTTGAATTTTTAAAGTCTTTTAATGTACATTCTGTTTTAATCTGTTGTTTGAAGGTTGTAACCCGTCCAGAGACCTTCAGGTATGGGGTGGGATATAAATGTAAATAATAAATAAATAAATAAATACAAATCACCCCCCCCCAAAAAAAAATTCATGCACATCCCTAGTTTGCTGTTATTTTGCATTTTAAAAACTTTTTTTTCATGGATTTTTTGTTGCTGTTGTTTAACCACGTTCAACATACAATCAAACCAATTCAAAAAGGTCCAGATCCAAACCGAACCACTTCAGGTTTGGTTTGATCAAATCAAACAACGCCTTTATTATTTGTGTTCACGTCTATTTCTTACTGAAGCTTCAGTGGATCATAGCTGCCATTTCATCAAGCTTCTCTATTGTCTCTTGCTGCTGGTGATGAGGTGTTCTACTCTTTTCTCAGCTTCCTTGTCCAAGGGGCCTTTCTGGTCATTAAATGATTCTTCTGGCTTTGTCTTAACAGCATTTATGGAAACTTCTAGCTCTTCTGTTGCAAAAGGACCTTAAACTCCTTTTTCTTCAATCTCTCCCTTGTTAGCCAAATTTTAAACAGTGGCACTGTGAGATTGTTTAACTACTACAACAAGGCAAAAACAGCTTAGGAAATTGTGCAAAAAGGAATCTAACTTATTCTGGGAAATGTGAATTTATTCACCATTCTTTTTATAATTAACACTCCCCTGTCTAATGGATTACTTATTCCGCAGTATTTGGATATTCCAGAATAAAGCGTGGATGTATATCCATGCTTTATTCTGGAGTATCCAAATATAGCGGAATAAGTAACCGATGTCTAGATGCAGCCTTCCTTTCAAATGACAGTCTATGTAATTTTGGATTTTTACTAAGACTGCATTCTTCTTTTTAACAAGAGCTTTCTAATGAGGAAGCATTTAATGTTGCTTTTCTTCCATTTGTTCTTTTTTCACACTAACACAAACAGTCAAAGTTTGCTGCCTGGTTCTTGCTGTGACAAGTACACATGAATGGCTATTGGGCTGCTCATGTTCCATAAAATGTACCCTTTCCCTTCCTTTTTCAATGAGGATGCTAAATTGAAAAGGCACTTCTAGGCAAACAGCAGAAATGTGCACCCAACCTAGATGAATGATCCCCACGTGAAAAGATGGAAATAAGAATTTGCCAAGCCCCTGTTGAGACCTCATAAAATTTAAAATCAAATCAACAGCTGAAGCAAGCTATTTATAACAGAATGAACACAATTTGCAAAAATAAGGTATTTATGCAAAATAACTCCGTCTTTTGTTGAAGGCATCATAAAGCCACTTGCATTCAGCATGATTGCAAGCTTTTTAATCTTCTAACATTGATTGTTGAATGGAATATGCAGGAGGGGGTTACTTTTAGGGTCCCCTCAGGGAGCCTCCAGTCTCGTGAAAAATGCTATCTGTCAACCAGTTGTAGGAAGGTTGGGGCACACAGACAGCCTCAACACAGCAGTGGTGCTTTGCTAGCTCATCCCTCTGAAAAGTCCAGATTTAAGAAAGTATGGGAGTGTCTACACTTTATGACCTTTTAACATTTACGTTTAGTAGACCAGAGGTGTTTTTGCACTACAGCTGAACGGCTGTAGTGCAGTAAGGCTAGGCTTCCAGCCCCCAAAAGCTCTAAAGGTCTGGAGGACCCATAGAACTGGTATATGTTATTGGGATTGTACATAAAGCCCTCCTTTCTTACAGGCTTTATGTCATTCTCCCCTTGGCATTCACAGGAGGCAGGCAGAAAGGAAGATCCTTTCCTTACTGCTTAAGTAGCAACAGTCCACAATGAACAGTAATGGTTGTGGCATTTTCAAGAGTTCCTCTTTGTTGATCTAAAACATATGTGGTTATCAGCTGCAGTCTGGGCTAGGAATTCTGCATAGATGCAAGCGTAGTTGGATATACATCCTGAGGTCCATCAGAAGGTATTATCTCTATCCACATGCAGTCCAAGCACTTTGCACTTTACTGGTTAGTCATATGACCATATCAAGTTCACAAAAAGTAAAATCATATATCAAACCAAATCAAAATTTATTTCAGCCTGAAGACTCAAAAGATAATACATAAAAACAGATGAAAACAATTTATAATGAGAGACAATAAAAAACAAATTAAAAATGTATATGATCAAGCATAATTTTTCATTGATTCAGAGTATTATATAAAACATGCAAGGATAGAATTGAGACTAAAAATAAAAATAACATCGTTATTTGTCCCCATCACTCTTTGAGGACACCCCATTCAACTCAATGAATGATTTCCTAAATCGGGCAGCCTTATCAAAAAAACAAAGCTACCCCATATGTCACCTGGGTGTTTCTGCCCTGCAGAAGGTAAGTCACCTTAGGTTCCGCATTGCAGTGGGAGACATTTTGTAAAAGGTGCCCCAAACAAGTTGTTCTCATTGAAGAACACAACTGACAGGTAAGCAAAATAAGAAAAAGATCTTCGGCCATTGCTGTGCCATAAACACGTAGTCTTTCTTCACAAGGTACCTGACGGTATCTCCCATACCTCACCATGGAATCAGTATGTTCAAAATGTGTGTAAGCAAACTGTGTGTAAGCATTTTGCAAACTACACGTGCAGTACTCACTAGATCATTAGAGCTCCTCTGGTGTATATTTTCTTTGGTGGTGGGGGTGGGGGTGGTGGGGGGATAGAGACACCTGGGATGCAAAAAGCAGCCCTGAGTGCAAATTGCGAAGACTTTGATTATTAATAAAAAAGACTTATCATTTGGAGACAAGGAAGACCTTAGAAGATTGTAGCGAGCCAGCACATAGCAAAAGGCAGTTTGGGGGTCGGAAAGGGAAGATCCCACCAGGCCTTCATCCCATGTCCCTCAACCCCTATAGCTTCCATCTTCAGACAATGTCTGGGCAACCCATTTGTTCTTTCAAATCGTTTGGGATCAAATAATAAAACATGTCCCTTCCATTTTCTGATCTGTTACAGAAGGGGAGAGGTCCTTTTACAGAAGAAGTCTTTCTGGCAGATTTGTGAATAGCATAACATCCATCAGGATGAAGAGAAAAAGAAAAAGAAAAGAAAATATAGATACATAAAGTTTCTGCTTCGTTGTTGCTAACTTGCTCTTAAGGAGAAAGGGGTTGGCCATGTCTATATGTGGCGACAAACAGGTAAGCTACAAATGTCGCTGGTTGAGCTAATGCATTTTGGGCCCGAAACTACCCTTTAAAAAAACCTGTCACCAGAAACAAACCATCAGAGGAAAATGCATAGCACTTGCTGAGAGGAATGGACTGAGTATGTAAAGAGAAGAGGAAAATGGCAAGGTTAAGTGCTGGCTGACGACTCTTCCATACAATCAGATGAGGAGGAAATGACAGTTTAACACAATTCAACGGGGAGAAAAGGTCTCCCGTTTTGCCCAGGCAGGCAGAGAGACAACCCCCAAGACGATGACAAAGAATTTTACTCAGAGCCTAAATGGCCTGTTCTGTCATCCACGGTTAATATGAAAGAAAGAAACTGTGTCCAACAATTACGTTCTTAGCGTGGGCATTTTTTTAAAAAAGGCATTTGTTCCCAGACTGAATTGCGATTTCTGAAACAGCACCCAAGAAGTAAAGCAAAGAAATAAGTAAAAAACTTTTCAGATACACTTAACTCATTCCTAACTTCTTGGCTTGGACTTGAATTAACATTGAGCCAGAGCTCAAGTCACTGTATCTGCAAGACCAGGCAATTGTCACATAGTAAGAACACATCCATAGCAAGCAATTCCCCTCGTGAATCTTCGGTTTTTACTCTAGATTTTTACTAGATTTTTACTCTAGCTCTAGGTTTTTACTCTGAGTTCACTTACATGTGGGTTTTGGTAGGGATGTGAACAAACTGGTTTGCTTTTGAACCAATTTGAAACAAATCAGGTGATTCGACTGGTTTAAACTAGAACCCAAAACCACCACCTTGATTCAATGCGTCCTTTTTGAATTCAACCCTTGGTTCGATTCAAACCTGCTTGCTTTTGCTGTTATGGATACATGTGTGCTGTAACTACACAGAACACTTATTTATTTAAAGCATTTATACACTGCCTCCCATTAAAATGTAATCTTGGAAGAAGTTTACAAAACATAGAGAATAAAAAGTAATGGCTGTAGATCAGTGGTAGAGCAAACTGCCTGGAAAGCAGAAGGATTGCCAGTTCGATCCCTAGCCTTTCACCAGAAGTCAGCAATGGTAAACCACTGCTGTATCCCTGCCAGGAAAACTGCATGGAGGGGCTTATGCACTCAATCAGGAGTAGGCCATGACTCAACGGTAAACCCAACAACAACAAAGAGAATAAAAACAGCTAAAATCATAATATTTGCTGTGGAAAGGCCTGGGTAAAAAGGTAAGTCTTCAGGCCGAGAAACCTGAAGTGTAGACACCCAATGGACACTGGAGGAAACGCTGCACTTTCATACGTAACACAAATATTCTCACAAATGGGAATTCATGGATGGTTCAAATTATATGCCCCAAGATGACCTGAAATAATATTATTTGGAAAGGCAGCCTGGGTAATACCTTAAGTGCATCAAGAAATACCTTGGAGGATACCAGGTCATGGTCAGAATTTCACTTTAAACCTTCTTCGGTCCATCTTGAGGTCTGACTGCTCACACCATTTCATTACTATCCATTTGTGGGCTTCCCATTCAGGAAAGTCCAAATGGAGGGCAGAAAGTCCATAAATAAAACAGATAGAAAGGAAAAGCTGTGGGCTGTCAGTCAGACCTCAAGATGGATCGAAGGAGGTTTAAACTGAAGGAGTGACCAAGGCCTCAAATATTTTCAGGGCAGGTGAGGCTAAAATAGTACATTGTCCCTGGAGCAATCTTGTTTGCTGGGCTAACATGACAACAATATAAAATCATGCATGGTATAGAAAAGGTGGATAGAGAAAATTTCTTTTCTCTATCACACAAAACTAGAACCAGGGGGCACTCTATGACGCTGATGGGTAGGAGAGTCGGATCCAACAAAGGGAAGTATTTCTTCACCCAGAGGGTCATCGGCTTATGGAATGTGCTGCCGGAAGAGGTGGTGACAGCTACCAGTCTAGATAGCTTTAAGGTAGGGTTAGACAAATTTATGGATGACAGATGTATCAATGGCTACTAGAATGGGCTACTAGAATGAATGCCTAGGTGTATCTTTCAGGCATGTGGGGAGGAACCGGGGCACTCCTAAGGCCATTTGCTGCGATTCTAGAGCAGGAATAGGTTTGTCCTTGTCTCTGCTTGAAATGCCCATGAGCATTTGGTGGGCCACTGTGTGCGACAGGATGCTGGACTAGATGGGCTATGGCCATCTAGTCATGTTTTATGTTCTTATGTTCTGCACATGGTCTTATTCTGGAATATATCTTGGGATAGCAGTCTGCTGGCCACAAGTTAACGCACCCTATGGCAGGGCTCACCTTGGGCCTTCCATAGTCTGCACTAGCATGCAGATAGAAGGTCCCTATTCTGGGATATATTCCAGGATAAGGCCAAGTGCAGAAAGGCCTCCTGTTCCAGCCAGGAGCTTTTGGCCTGTCAGTTCTGACACCTCTGGAGACAAAACTAGGTGGTGGGAAACCAGCATTTGGAGTGATCCAGTCGCTTAAGAGATAATAGCATTCCGTCACTGATCTTTTTCTGAGTACAAATACTCTATTACAGATGCACAATTGGAAACTGACATCTGCAAAGCATAAGACGGCTGGGTGCATCTGGGGGCGGGAGGGAAGGGGGTCTGATAATGCCATTCAACAAGCATCAAGGAAATTGGCAAACTGTCAAAATTTGCTAAGGAAATCCCTCTCTTTTTTCCCCCTCTTCGTCTTTAAAAGAAGAAAAAACATAAGATATAATTGTTGCTCACCTTTGATGAAAAGTGTTTTGTGTTTTGCTTAATTTGTTTTAGAATACGTTTAACATGTACCAGGTGTAAAATCAATTGCTAGGAGCCTTCACTTGTTCGTTCTTCTTCTTCTTCTCCTTTCGTTTTCTTTTTTAATTTGATTTTAATTTACCTCTCCCTTTTCTTGCAGTGACAAGCTGTCGTTCTGTACAAGAATTCTAAGCTTTTGAAAGTGACACAAAGCAGGGAACGTTCAAAACCAATTATTCTTACAGGTCTGTGAAAGACGACAGGGAGCTCCCGCTACCTCTTGGGTACAAATTAATTGGGATCCAGGGTTCGTTTTGGGAAATGACACAAAGCAAGAAAGAGAAATCATGTCAAATAATTATGGAACTGCAGGCATAATTTACAGAAGTGACTTATGGACACCAGGTCAGGGGGAAGTTGAAAACCCTTCCCTGTGTTAAAAAACCTCGAGAAGGAACATAAGAAGTAAAGAATAAAACAGCCAAAGCCTAAAAAATGTTCCAATTACTTTTTCTTTCTTTCTTTCTTTCTTTTTAAAGGAGATGGAAGCTGGGGCTGACGATTCTTTATTTGTTTGACATGCCTATTTGCCCAGCCCATCTCCCCTGGGCACTGTAGGGTTTGTTTGTTTTAAAAAATATTGTATCTGTTTTAATTTTGCTTTTATGCATATATCGGGCAAGATACAATTGTAAACAAAAAAAGAAAAATAAGACTGGTGGCTTATCATCTATCTATCTATCTATCTATCTATCTATCTATCTATCTATCTATCTATCTATCTATCTATCTATCTATCTATCTATCTATCTATCTGTCTGTCTGTCTGTCTGTCTGTCTGTCTGTCTGTCTGTCTGTCTGTCTGTCTGTCTGTCTATATCATCTCACCTCATACCCAAAGGGGTCTCAGGTTGGTCATAATAAAATCAGTAAAAAAACAGTTCCTGCATTGGATCCAATTGTTTCATCTCAAGTTTTTGGTTAGTTTATGCTCAACTAACTCAGTAGATTACTCCACTGAGCCTCAGATTTTATGAGTGATCTGCCTCCAATGGGAACATTATGAAACTCATGAACAAAGGAGGGGTAGGCCTTGCTTGCTTTGCCTACGATTTTCACATCAGGTGGAGCTCTAGTCTGCTGCAAATGTCCCAGTGAGTATATGTAAGAACTCCTGAAGGATTACGCATGTGACTAGCTAGTGATATGGATTAAGAGGCTCCTTAATCCAGACTGAGGGCCTCCTGAATGGGACATTAATGTGGATGAAGCCCCACCCCTGCTGGTTTGTCTCCTTCTGCACTGTTCAGAACCAGATCTGGATTAAAGAGTCCCTTAAACTGGATCTGCTGTAGACCCATTTAATTGGGTCAACAGCTGGATCAAGGGTCTTCTTCCGGATCACGGGAGGCATGCAGATGGCACCCCTCTGTGACCTGGAACTGCTAGGGAGAGACTTCAGCACAGTGCCAAAAAACACTCCCATGTCTGAGGCAAGAGCTGTCCCTACTAGACTTTGAAGGCTTGCAGGGCAGCAGCTGCAAAGCTCACATGACCTTCACAGCCAAGGGGAGGCATGGGCTGGATCAGCACCATCTGTACTGACCTGGCCCACACCTCCAAGTAATCTGGATCTGTGGGCCTCCATCTAATCTGGATCTGTGGGCCTCCAAATAATCTGGATCAATAGACAGTAAGTATGGAAATGAACTTCATTTCCTGGGAAGGTATTTAAGTTCTCCTCTCCCTTACAGACTATTTCCCATGGCTCTAGAAACATTTCGAGTCCCTCACCAGAAATGTAAGCAGAACTCACTGATCATAAGCAAAAATCAGTGATCTTTGTACTTAGAAGTTTTTTTGTTCATCCATTAAGTTGGGGTTAATGGCAACTTCCTCCAGGCAAGACCAAATCACAATCCAGCTAGTGGGAGAAACCAACCATATCCCGGAAAGTTCCTTCTCGGAAATGGAATTTGAATATGGCAATTCTCTCACAGAAACACAACCTCTCAAGTCTTATTGAATTGAATCAATCAATTCATCATTTCCAGCTTTCCAGCAGGATTCTTTTCTGCTACGCTGAAAATCCAGAAAATAATGAGATGTTCCAAAAATTCAAATGCTTTTCTGTATCAAAGGGAGGGAAAGGTAGTAGAGGAGAACCCTGCTGTTCTCTTGACTTCACAATACATCTTCATTGATTCCAGTTCATTGTTTTCCTTCCAAAAACTGGCTAATCAAGTTGAGCAGCCCCCTTCTGCAGAACTTCTTGACTGCAGTTGGCACAATGGGGCTCCCCGTGGCCTGCTGAGTATCAGAATTATATCACAGGTCATACCGAAAGAGTTGTAGGCTATTAAAATATACATTAGCATCTCCTTTCTGGCTCATCTAGCAGACTGCAATATTTTCTTTTTTTAAAAAAAAAATGTTATTTTCCAAAGGCCTAAAATTGTAAAGGGAGATTTCTCTAGAGGGAATAAATTCAGATAGTAATGGAGAATGTGCAGGCAAAAAAAGATGCCCAGAGAGACTCTTTCCTAGCATGGGATGATGGTCCATGTGGGAAGGGTTCTTGTCTCACACAGTGGTCCACCAATTGCTCTGAATTCCATCTGTGTGTGTGACAGAGAGCGAACGAGATAGGTTATATTCAGATGCTGGTTACTTATTCTGCTCTATTTAGATATTCCAAAATAAAGCACTGATATTCCAGAATATCCATCTTTTATTCCAGAATATCCCAAAAATAGTGGAATAAGTATACGATGTCTGGATGCAACCAGAAAAATAGAGAGAGAACAAACACCAAGTGGGAAAAAAAGTACCTGTTGCAATATTGTGGTGTTACTCATAACGATGACAGCAGGAAATAACATGATGATAATATTTAACTGTTGCCGGAGTCTACATGCTTTTCATTCTCTTTTTCAGAACAGAAGATTATCTGGGAATTCTGCCAAAGTGTTGCCAAGACTATGGAAAACATTAGGATGATTTTTTTTTTTTTAATGTGGAACTGCAAATGATTTGACATCCGTGAGTTACATTTGTTTGCAGCCTACAGGTGTAAATGCAGATCGTTTCCTCTAAATGCACAATCTCCCAGAGGGGACTTAATGCAATTTTGAGCAGCAACTGCCAAGGGCCTGACAGAACCATGCTTTGAAAAGGAAGAAAGCACAGAAGTTCACTGGAGCAAACTCAAGAGTCAAAATTGGATGCAGTCCATAACGGATCTTGCTCTCCAATGAGTTATTGTTGGTATATTAATGTGATTTTACTGAATGCCCCACCTGTCCTTTGGTGAGAACATAAGAACATAAGAGAAGCCTTGCTGGATCAGGCCACAGCCCATCTAGTCCAGCATCCTGTCGCACACAGTGGCCCACCAAATCCTCATGGGCATCTCAAGCAGGGACAAGGACAAATCTTTTCCTACTCTTGAGTCCCAGCAGATGGCCTTAGAAGCACCCCAGTCCCTCCCCCTACACACACACACACACACACACACACACACACACACACACACACACACACACACACACACACAGCAGTAGACCAGAAGAGAAAGTTAAAATTTGCAAACATATCCATCCCCCTATGCTTTTAGGTCTGTAGAGGAGGCTCTCTTGGTTGTACCACAGCCCTCAGGAGCATCCAGGATAGGGTCTTCATGGTGATGGCTCCCAGATTGTGGAATACCCTTCCCTCTGGGGTGTGCCAGGCACCTTTTTGTCTCTTGCTTAGGGAAACAGTCAAGACACACTTCTTTGCCCTGGTATTTGGCTAAATGAAACAGCTTTTTCTCCCCACTTTCAGGCACAGTTACAGTTTTAGTGTGTTCATTTTACATTTGGTTTTTAATGTTGTAACACACCCTGAGACCTTCAGGGATAGGGTGGTATAAAAATGGAAAGAAAGAAAGAAAGAAAGAAAGAAAGAAAGAAAGAAAGAAAGAAAGAAAGAAAGAAAGAAAGAAAGAAAGAGAAAGGGATCTCTATTTGGAAGCGGTTGGCAGTTTTTCTAAAGTGTGGGTGACACCAAACACTTTTTTGGGAACAACAAAGCAGGTAGAAATTCAACTATGGTGTCTGATGTGAGAGTGACATGTTATTCTGCTCTGCCAAAGAGCCACATCTGAGGACAGATTTCACCCTCAAAGATGAGCTGTGATCCCCAGGGTTGAGTTGCCCTGTGGTTTCCTGCCACAAACCCTTTTTCACCTGTGCAGATCCTGGGAGACAACGAGCCACGTGATGACTTGGAGTGGGAAAAAAAAAAATAAGTAAAATGCACAACATGCCTTTTGGCTTGGGCCACCATGACTCCACACATTCCATCCATCAAGTTACCGCCATAGGATGTAACATTTTACTCACCTGATACGTTGCAATTGCTTCTCTGTCAAGGGGACGGGTCACGAGGACTTCTCCAGTGTTCTCACCAATCCGGAAAAGGCCCTTAGGGTCTTGCTCCACGCCTTTGCCAAAAATCCGGAACTTTGAGCCCTCTGGTCTGTCATTGTCGACAACCTGCATGGGGCAAACACAAACAAAAACACTGAGAATGACAACAACAAACAAAAGCAACAGTGCAATCTATTCCTAAAAGGTATTAATATCTCAGCTATCGCTATGGTTACGGTTCATGATAGGGGTGGGAGTGGGGTTGGGGTTGGGGTTGGGATTCATATTAATACTTGATTGATATACATTTCCTGACATATAACAGATGATCCTAACTGACAGAGAAAGACAAAGATGAAGATGAAGGGGTGGATTTGGGAATCTCCTTCACAAACTAGAAGTTCATGAGAAATTTAGAGAACTCAGTAGGTTTATGCTGATACATTTCTCTGCATTTTTAATACAGTGGTACCTCGACATACAAGTGCCCTGACATACAAGTGTTTTGAGATACAAGCCGCCGAGCGAGTGATATTTTGCTTTGAGATGAGAGCAAGATTTGAGATACGAGTATGTAAATACAGTACAGTACATAACAAAAACAACTGAGGTGGTGTTTGGGGAGCTGGAATGGATTAATGGGAAAATTGCTTTGAGATACGAGCGATTTGACATAAGAGCAAAGTTACGGAACGAATTAAACTCGTATGTCAAGGTACCACTGTATTCTTCATGATGATTTGTCTTGGTTTGTTCTCAGAAGGGGAGCTTCTCTTCAAACTCACACTTTTCCAGCTATTCCTTTCTGCTTCCTGCTACTTTTATTGCTGTGTTTTGCAGGAATCTATATAAACGTATTGCAGAACAACCCTTTGCTTGATTCATGGAAACATGTCTTCAGCCCAACGTGCTGAGGAGCCAAGCCAGAATTAACTCATCTTGCAATTAAGATCACAAAGTGAGGCCCTCTCTGTAGTTTCACCACCTTCAGAGGGGCCAAAGAGTTAAAGTGAACTTTGCTTTTGCTGGGTCTTCAGCTTTGGAAGAACCTCCCAGGTGAGGTTCCTCATGAACCAACACTCTATGGTTTTCTGTAGTGAGTCAACCTGTTCTTGTGGTTAGAGTGTTGGATTCTAATTTGGTAGTCTCCCAGTTCTATTCTGCACTCCTCCATGAAGCCATCTGGGTGCTCTTGGGCTATTCACAGCATTCTCTCTGAGCTATCACAGCCCCATCTACCCCACAGGATGTCTGTGGTGGGGAGAAGAACAGAAGGTTTGCCAGCTTCTTTGAGTCCCCTTAAATGGGTGAGAAAAGTGGAGTATGAAAGCCAACTCTTCTTTGGGTTAAAACCCATCTTATGTTCTTATACCTTCTTCACCCAGGCCTTTGATGATCCTACCAGGGGGATGGGGAGGGAAGACTGGCTTTTATATACAGTATATTTCAATTATTTTTAACTATGATTAATTTTATATTTATATTTGCAGTTGTGGCCCACCCTGGGACGTTCAGGTAAACAGTGGGATATAAATACCAAAGTAAATGCATAAATAGATACATAGATACATAAATTGGTATTTGCCGTCTGGAATGAGAACTTTGACAATTAGCAACCTGGCTTCCCAAGTGCTGTGTTGAAAGTTTAATTAACCACAAGGGGGAGCTGCGTGTTCCCAGAAATCACACAGAAACAAATAGACACATTCTAATTAAGATGCTTATATAATGGAGACATGGTTCAGAGAAAATATGATCCCCTGTTCACACAAAAGAGTGTCTGTGTTTTGTGCATGTGGAGAAGAAGCTTTAATAGAATCTATGTTTTCTTGAACAAATCTTTTGAGGAGAATGGAGAGAGTAAGGTTGCGTTCAGACATAAGAAAAGGATGCTCAGAGGCACCTCAGAGAGAAAGTGTGTGGCCCTTGTATTCCCAGACCTTCTCTAACCCACCTTCTCTAGCACAGAATGTTTAGAAGAGAGGGAGTGTGTTGAACAATCCCATCTCAAAGGGTCTGTCCCCATGCACTATATACTGTAAAGCGAACCTGATTCGACTCGGAGCGTCTCCATGCAAGGCTCTAATCTGGGCTACCTGCTGAACAAATCGCCCAAATCCACGGCAACACCCCTCCTTTGCAAACTGTTCTCGCTGAGGATTGGGAGGCAAGCACAGATTATCTTGGAGGCATGGGGATGTTCCCGGGTTATTGGGGAAGGAGATTGGCACTCACATCATTAGCGGGCAGGGTTTCGCCTGTGCTCACCGTTCCTATCCTGTGTGTTGGGGATTGAAACTGCTGGCCATTTTTAAAGATCAAACAGCATAAAAGAACTGATTGCCCCAGTTTGACAGGTAAAGATGCAGCAATGAGGAGGGTCATCTGTTTGGGCACTGTTTAATGCCCAGCAGTTGCAATTGGGGAAGGGGCATTGGGTGGGATTTCCTTGCCCTCGCTCCTATCAGGAGAGAGGGGGTGGAGAGAAAAAGATGCTGTTTCCCGATGCAGGGGTTTAGTGCAGTTTGCATGGGGACAGGTGTATTTGACTTGAGCCCGCACTTTCGTCAATCGCATGGGGACAGGTCAATTCGAACTAGAATCTGTTTTGGAAATATCCCAAATCCAATCCGAAGTAAACAGAGTACATGGGGACAAGCCCAAAAACTTTTCTGGCACCTAATTCTGCCCTTGCACTGCTTTCTATCCCAAAAGAGGCCAAGGGTCAAGATGAGGTCTGCTTCCATCACCTCATTTTTCAAAATCTTGATGTCGTTGCTTGTGTAAGTGGAAATGCATCTTTGAAGTTTTTGAGCATGAAGTGCAGATTAAAGCAAATCCGGTAGGAAGATGGATAATCTCCTGCAAGCAGCCAAAAGCAAAAGGGCAAACTGGCTGAAAAGCTCCTTTCCTGAGTTTTGGCCTAAATGAATTTATCAAACCCATTTCTCATCTGGCCTTATAATCACTAGCTCTGTTCATCTTAATGATATGGTGCACACTCAGAGAATAGAGATGTGCCTATCTGGTTCGAAGTTTGAGCGTGGGACAGTGCAGGGTGTTTGAAATGTTCCGAGTTCCAAGCAAACTCCCTGCCTGTCTGAAATCAGAGTTTGGTTTGAACGAAGGGGCGTTCTAACAAAGCTAATGAGCACACCCTGTTTGATTGAAGTTCAAAGGTGTTCTAAGGTGTTTGAAGGTTTTCAAATCAAAGAAAGAAGTTCAAATTTGAACCAAACCAGACCTTGTTCAACACCATTTGAACCAAACACACAAAACCACTCACGCACATTTCTGAGGCAGCCTACAGAAGTAAATCAGAGAGCATTTTCAAAGATGCCAGAAGTTGGTAAGTGGAATTGCACAGCACAGGGAGGGAGAAATATTCACCCACAATATCCTTAGTAGATACTTTTAAAAGAAAGTTTTACATCCATAATTATTCTGCTTTGAATATTATTACAGTTATTACAACTTAGCGCCCATGGAGGTGGCACAGCTTAATAACTGTTATTTTTCTAGCTCTAAATATATCCACACAATAGGCTGCATCAGAGCCAGATGTCTGTTTCTGTTTAAATAGATTTCCAGTTTCCTACCATGGTGGCCAGCATAATGGGACTCAGACAAAAGCATCCTGATTCCTGAAGTACTGTGCCTCAATTCCTGAACTGTGCTGGAAAATCTCTCTCTGATCTGACCCATGGGAGTTTGGACCAAGTCATGAACTTGCAGGGCCAGGCATTCTGTTCTATTCATTCCCATCCCTATGAACTTCCTTTGTGAAGACTTATCCACTCTACTCTGCTCAGCTCAATAATTATTTGGCTTCTCTTCATATTGGAGTCCAAAGGCCAATTCGCACTTTGCCCCATAGTTTGCAATAGGTGAACATCTGGGCAGGTGCAGGAGGCATTTACAGCCTAGAGACAACCCCTGCCTGCCCAGATGTTCACCTATTGCAAACTGGCACCTCAGATGACCCTGGCATGACCTCACATGCACAGAGCGCCATTGTTGCCGTAATGATGAAGTTGGTGCTGGCACAGTCATGCTGGGCACCACAAACAAAATGGCAGTGCTGTGTCGGAGATCAGATGTGTGACCAGATGGAGGTGAGTGTCCAGGCATGCGGCGTTTAGGCTACTGTGTACTAGTGTTCCCAAGAGAGAATGCTAGCACACTTTAGTCTGTTTTGACCTCTTCTTGTCCAATGGATGCAAAGCCAAGTGCAGAAATGCCCAAGAGCAGGTGAATGTTTTGCCTTTGTCTTCTGCTTAAGATGCCCAGAAACAATTAGTGAGCTACTGTGGCCATGGTCACAGATGAGTTTTAGGTCAACCTGAGTTGGCTCCCTGGCCGTGGTACTAACAATTTCATATTCCAAACCCGCCTACACCTGTTAGACCATCCTAAAATGTAATCCTGGTTTATAGGACTGACAGGGATTCAAAGTGGCCTGGAATTCCAGTCCATCTTCTCCTTCCTCAAGGGTGAGTGGGGGGATGGCCTAAAGGAGACAGAACTGTGCTGTGGTGGGTGGCACCCAGTATTTCCTTTCAGCCAATCAGCGTGTGCGGAGTTCATAGGGCACCTCTCCCTTTCCTCAGTTTGTGTGTATGATTCCTCTCTCTCGTGTTTTTACACAAATTTCTTTTTATTATTATTTTTTTAAAAAATTAATTGCAAGGAGAAGAAAAGCACATAAAAAAGGAAGGGGGGCATGGAGGTGGGGGAGCAGGCTGTAAAAAGAACTTCAAACAGACACCCTTGCCTCCCTTGAGTGACATGGATGGCATCCAATTGGAAATGCCTCCCTTGAGTGACGTGAACGGCATCCAATAGGAAACAAGATAGATATGATCTAGCAAAAGGGGTAGAGAGCCAAGACCTCTGTGGAGGAACCCCAGGTCAGTCTCTGCAGAAATGTGTGACCAACATGGCCCAACCTCATGCTGACCAAGACTGATCCACTTCTGACCAGCACTGCTACGATCTCATGAATAGGCTGACCTGTTTCAGACTCGTCTGACCAGGGCCTGTGTGGGAGACAGGATGCTGGATTAAAGATCCAGCAGAGCTCCTCTTATGTTCTTAAAATTAAATTTGTTCAAAACAAAAACTAAAAGGTGGCTGAACAGGGAAGACAAGCCCCCTTTCAGCCAAAGGTTAGGGTTACCCACAGCAGGAATTTTCCTGCTTCTCTTAATTTGAACAGTTCATTATTGTTGGTCAGAATTCTGGTTCTTTGCATGGGTCCATGCAGTTTTCTTGGAAGAGCTATAGAAATGCCTTTTTTTTTCCCCCCAAGCCATTTGCCCTTCTACTGAGCTATAGACACCCTCAGACTCCATGGGTGCCTCTGTGTTGCAGGGTTGCCCAGAAACAAAATTTGGATGTTTGTTTTTGCCATCAAAGTGAGCTCCAATATTATTTGACAGTGAAGTGAACTAATAGCTTTTGGCTTCAACGGTGAAACAAACAAGGCATTATTGTTATTTTACCATGCACATCTCTTAGTTCCACACTGCAGATAAACAAAATATTGCATTACTATTCTGGAATTATCTAGAAAATTGTGATAATCACAATGCAAAATGTGCCTTTCTTTAAAAAGATGGTTATCAGAATTCTAAACTCATAGACTATTAATCTAAAAAGGAATATAATAAAGGTGGGGGAGAGTTATTTTCTGAGACTCTTCTCCCTTTTTGGATATCTTGGAACAAAGTATAAATATTTCATGTTATATATTTTGCAGGTTTTTAATATAATAAATGATCCTCTCTTTTTCTGACAGGCAGAAAAGTTGCACATCTAGCAAATAAACATCCACAAATTAACTCAGCAAAGAAAATTTCTTACTCAAGCTCTTACTTTTTTTTTTTGCTATATTTCCTCTTTGCAGGTTTAATTAGACTCTCCCCTTTTCTTTGTGTCCTACCTCCCCCCATTTCTATTCATTGTCACACCCCTAAGGGTCAGTTTTAATTGGGAGACATGAGCTACTGTTCTAATTTTATTATTTTAAATTCAGCATAAAGGAAGGGCGGATGAAATATCTGTTGGCATCTTGGTTACTCAAAGCTTCCTCTAGAATTCCTGCCGACTCTGGATCTATAGCGAACTTCCAACAGGGATAACTTATGATGCATTGAGGCAGATCAAAATATTGCCTCCACAGTGGTGGTAAACAGAATAATTGACTATTGGCTTCTTTTTACCTGTGCTCCATAATTTACAATTTCAAACATTCTTTTTCAGCATGCCCAGTCATGGGGACAGCAATCCCACCAGGAGAAGAATGTTGCTCATGGAAACCATGGGAGCATGCCAGCAATCCAATTGGATGTATTTCTCTCTGAGGTGTTACAAGTGGGGTAAAGAATTATTTCATACACTTTTCATAGCTAGCCCAAATTGTCTCATTTGATTTTTTTTCCCCCTTGACTAGACTGGGCAGGCAGAGAGTGTTAAGATTGTGAAATTTGCTAGTTCCTGCAGAAGTCGGTGAGGTAAAGGGAAATAAATACTGTTGGAGGTGGCATATATTTCCATGCAACCTAATTTGCACTCTGCTAACAAATATCATATGCAAAGTGTGAAATGTTTATCGACTTATAAAAGATGGCACTGTGCTTTGCCCCTTGTTAGCTATTTCTATGCTCAAGAACCCCCTAGAAGGATCAGGGAAAAAGAAGAGAGAAGGAAGGAAGGAAGGAAAGAAAGAAAGAAAGAAAGAAGAGTCAGAGGGAGAGAGAGAGGAATAGTGGAGGAAGATTACTAACAATTTTCTCTTAGCTCCACTTCTTTTCAGCTACATATAATTTATAATAACTGACCACCCCACATAAAACTTTACATAGCTGAAGGAGTTCTAGCAAGGGAAGAAAATTCAGCGTGTTTGATATAATTTCTCTAATTAATCTCCCATAATTGAATTTATCTTGGATCTAGTTTATTATATCTAGATGCTTTACTTTTATGGCAAAGCGCTTAGCACCCAGTTCCCATATGTAGCATATAACCCACAGATCCAATTATAGATTTTTCTGAGTCGTTGGCTCCCTAGGAAACAAATCCAGAAGGTCGTGGGGGAAGATTCTCCCCCACCCACCCCCGTTATAAGTAACTTATCTGGAGGTCACAGGCCCAGATCTTGACAGGATGATGACATTCCTGTCAGAGTCAGACAGCTGGTCCTTAGGAACCATTTAGCACTCCCAACATTTTAATCTCGTAATCCCGTAATGCTTTAATTATTAATTAAATGCCCACTTTTTGGATGCTGTCAAGAGATGAGTCCAAGGATTTTCAAAATGTGCAGCCTAGGCTACAAAGTGAGGCAGTGACTTGAAGAGGCATGAGTTATTGTGAAATCTCCCTCCAGAAACCATGGGCCAGTTGCACTTCCAGGTTGCCATGACAACAGCTGTGGCCCCATCCACCACATGCCCAGCTGTTAACATGGCGATTGCAACGTGGTATGTGAATGTGGCGTCCGGAAGCTCACTTGCTGCTCCTGGGTCGCATTCCCATAGGGACTAAAATCCGGACTGGATTTGGACTCAGCATCCAGGGTTCCCATTAAATTTGCCAGTAGTCCAAATCTGGGAGGGGGACTTTCCCATGCCAGTTATTTTCCCCTAGATTTTCTGCAGAAACCCCTGCAGATTTTTGACATTCTATTTGAATTGAATACCCGAAAACCCAATTCTATTTGAATCCTTTAAATTCGAGTTTAACAAGATTAAATTCATATTTAACAAATTCAAATGTATTCGTTCAAATTTTTGATACGAATCCGCACACAAGAATGTCAGCAACATTCTTATGTGCATGTACACATCTTCCCCACATCCGTATGTGTCTGTACACATCTGTATGTATACTGTAGTTATCCCATATGCAACCCGTTTTTGTCCTGTACAGATCTGTACAAATCCATTCGGATGCAGGAAAGATGTAGATCTTCAAGTACGCATAGTGTATGAACCTGTACGTACACAAATGTCCAGATAATTTGAATGAATAGATCTGAAGTTTGAAATTTGATTTGAATGTTTACATTAGAATTTCAGGACATTCTATTCGAGTTCAAATGTCAACATTTGGCACATTTGATTAGATTTCAAATGTCTACGAATATTCATGCAAATCCCTAATCAGCAATGAGTAGAATTGCTTCAGCACAGGTGCAATGTTGAACATGGGACACTGTTTCATGCACACATTCAGCAATGTAGCCATTTCCTAAGCCTAAACAGATTCTTCTCCCGCTAAGACGAGACATGTTTTCACGAGACCACATTCCCAAGGGAAGGTGCCATGTGCCAGGAAAAAAAATGCTTAATAGGACAAATTAGGTCTACTCTAAGTTATGCAACATTTTCATCTCTTTATATATCATATTTCCTACTCATTTTCAAGTCATTTGTAATATAAATAAATGCTCACTTCTGCAGCTCTAAAATACTATTTAATTCACATCAGAGAGGCTTGCTAAATAAACATTTGCTAGCTTCAGAAAAAAAAACATTAAATCAGTAAACTCATTCACATTAAATTGGCTTTAGTGAATATTAAAAGGCACTTTATGTTGATATTATGTTGGAAATATGCTGCCTGATTTTTAATGCCATTATTTACAGTCAGTAATGGAAATGTGTGCAATGTTGAATATTAAGTGGGGGGAAAAGCATAAGTCTTTGCTAGGGAAAAGGTGAAGTCTCGTATAATATCTGCAAGGATACCCAACTTCTGAATTCCCACAGTATTATTCCATTCCATTCCATTTTTATTTATATATTGCCTTTCCAAAACACAAAATTTTGCCCAAAGTGGTTTACAACGAACAGAAAAAAATACAAAAAATACAACAAATCAATACAACAACTAACAAACCAATCTCAGTAAATAAGAAATCAAAAAACATATAAACAATGCTTCCTCTCCCCTCTCTTGCTCCCAGGAGGGCGGTATGGCCCAGCTGAATGGAAAGGTGGATTAAGTGTCCATTTTTCTTCATACTCACCTCTAGGAAGTGAGCACAAGGCAGTAAAATGCCAAGTTGGGAGTGAGCATCCCTTCCCTCCTTTTATCTCCCCAGAGGAGGTGCAGCACAGCTGGAACAAGTGCAGGGCAGAAGAACACCAAGTTCACACTTAGGAGCCTGCAAACTCCAGATGTTGCACTCTGATTCCTACTTTTTCCACAAAGCATGTCCAAAGATTAGGTCCTATCAGAGCCTATTCAAGTCATGCATCAGTGGTGACAAGTTGTCCCTACCTGTTTTATGCTGAGGCACTGATAAAAACCTTCAGTAGAGACTTGAAGACTTGAGACTTTTCTGTACTTCTCATTAGAATGGGATGGTCTGATTCCTAGCTCTCTTCTGGGTTTCTCTTTCCATGATGCTGCCATGGAACAGGAGAGATCATATCGCTACTAGCATGCTGCATCTGTACCAGATGCAGTGTAGCCTGATCTAAGTCAGCCAAGTGTGACCTGGACACCAATAGGTCTGCTGGTCTTACAGGTCTACTGGACGTATGCGGCGTGTGGACCAGCCCAGGGAAGCCCATGGGACGTCACAAAACATCCATGAGCCAATTTAACAGGTGAAATTATTTTGGTGGTGAACAAAATTGTGCCACCGAAATGGGCCTCCCTAAGGTCCCATTCCCAGGAACCTTTGTTCTTAGCCATCATCAGAGTCCTTGTGTCAGGCTCCAAAGCTTATGTTTGCTTTGGAGAGGAGCAAGGTGACAGGAGGCTTGTCCAGGAACAGGTCATCCAAGCAGAGACAGCCTTGTTCAAGACTTGTGAACCACTCCAGAATGGAAATGCTCCAGTTGGAGTTTTTTTCAGCTGGAAACAGCTCTAGGCAATACTCCATCCTTAGGATGGTGGTAATGGGGTTGCTGTTGTTGTTTGGGCCATGAAGTTGGCATCTGGTAATTTCAGGTTTATTGGAAAAAATGCAGAAGTGGTCTGTCATCACCACCTTCATCTGACAGAGTCATCTACCATCTTTTGGGCCACGGCCACGCCTTCACTTTCAACTTTCTTCAACCTTCTTCAAGATGCACCTTTTCATTTTTATCCACTTTATTTGTGGAGGTTCCACCCTCCGCTTGGACTTTCCTGAATGGAAAGTCCACAATTAAGGGGGTAGAAATGAAAAAGTGCATCCTGAAGATGGACTGAAGAAGGTTCAAAGTGAAGGCATGACCATGGCTTTAGTGTTCAGATCTCATGATCATTACTAGTCACAGTGTCCTCTTCCCCCAAAAAAGAGAGAGACAAACTTGGGGTGCATGTGTGACACACACACACACACACACACACACGGGATACGCATGAATATTTGTAACATTTGTTATTCATATGAATTTGTATGAATTCGGATATTCATGTTATGACATTTGTACGTTACCATTCATAGAAATACAAATGTTTTGGAACATTTGTATGAAAAGTTCATAGATTCGTTAAACTGGGAATACATACCGGATACGTAGCAATATGTATGTGTTTGTATAGGATCCATATGCAGAATCCATATGGAACATACATATCCAGGATACACATGCATTTGTATTGGATATTATTATGGACTGATACAAACACATTTATATCGACTAGAATCCTACCACATCCAAAGGGTATCTTTTCATAAGAACATAAGAGAGGCCCTGCTGGATCAGGGCACAGACCATCTAGTCCAGCATCCTGTTGCATACAGTGGCCCGCCAAATGCTCATGGGCATCTCAAACAGAGACAAGGACAAACCTTTTCCTGCTCTTGAATCCCAGCAAATGGCATTAGAAGCGTCTTGCTTCCCCACCCCTACCCCCAGCCTGAAAGATGTACCTAGGCATTCATTCTAGTATCCATTGATACAACTGTTGTCCATAAATTTGTCTAACCCTACCTTAAAGCCATCTAGACTTGTAGCTGTCACCACCACTTCCGGCAGCACATTCCATAAACCGATGCCCTTTGGGTGAAGAAATACTTCCCCTTGTCAGATCTGACTCTCCTACCCATCAGCTTCATAGAGTGCCCCCTGGTTCTAGTGTTGTGCGATAGAGAAAAGAAGTTTTCTCTATCCACCTTTTCTATACCTTGCATAATTTTATATACTTCAATCAGGTCCCCTCTTAAACGCCGTCTCTCCAGACTGAAGAGGCCTAGACGTTGCAGCCTGGTTTCGTAAGGGAGGTGTTCCAGACCCTTAATCATTCTGGTTGCCCTTTTCTTCACCTTCTCCAGTTCCACAATATCCTTTTTGAGGTGTGGTGACCAGAATTGTACACAATATTCCAAATGTGGCCTGACCATAGATTTATAAAGAGGCAAAATGACACTTGCTGACTTATTTTCTATTCCCTTCCTAATTATTCCCAGCATTGAATTTGTTTTTGTTTTTTTTTGCTGCTGCCGCACACTGGGTTAACACCTTCTTTGAACTGTCCACCAAAACCCCGAGATCCCTTTCCTGGTGTGTTGCAGAAAGCTCAGACCCCATCAGTTTATAGACATAATTTGGATTTTTGGTCCCGATGTGCATTACTTTGCACATGTTAAGATTTGTATTTGAACAAATACAAATTTTCTAACATTCAATTTATGAATTGAATGCCAAAAACCACCATTTGTGCACATCACCCCCCCCACACACACACACTTCATTTCTTTGCCACACCACTCTTTACTCTTTCTCTGTTTACAAAGTCTCTTAGTGGCCTTGGTTGGGAAGCTTTTCTCCCTTCTTTTGAGAGCTTTGTAAATTTTAAACCCTATATTTTCAATGTCTCTCTCTGTTAAGGAGCTTTTATGTAAATTTGTTCTGAATTAATGAGGCCCCACAATGCCCTAACACAAGGGCCTGGAGTGATTGCCTTCCATGTGGGCATCACTTGCTTTGTCCTTATCCCTCTCTTCCAATTTCCCCAGAGATAAAAGAAGCTCAAAATCCACAATAGATCTTGGGATTATTGGTCTCTTTAATGTTATGGTAAAAAGCGGTGTGTTACCCCCTCCATCTTTGGTGCTGCTTTCATATTCTGCTGGCATATCAATAGCAAAACTCATTGAAACCTCTTGTGCTTTTGCCTGAGCTCTTTTAAGTAATCATGCGCAACATCCAAGATGACTACAGCCAGGTTTTGTTTTGTTTTGTTTTAAGTAAACTCAGTTAAAAAATGCTGATATTAGGGGAGGCTGAAGAAAGGAGGTGGAGGAGGATGGGATGCTGAGGAGCCTAATCAGTCAATCTTCTCAGAGGAGATACTCAAGGCCTTATCAAAGATAGGTCAGAAAGGCAATACAGTCCTGAACAAAATGGCACCTGACAACTTGTGTGCCAACTGGAACTTTCTCTTCTCCACTGCTCTTTTCTGTCATGGACCTCTGAGCTGGGCACTTTCCATAGTGGGACTTATTCTGGGATATACCCCTGAACAGGAGCCTGAAGTCCACATGAACAAGGGCCTGGAGTCCACAATAGGCCCCACCTGGTATTATTTTACCTCAAATGAAGAAAAGATTCCCGTTCCTAGGGATGGGCATGAATATCCATAGGCATTCGAAATCCGTTCGAATGTGCTGAATATCAACATTCGAACTCGAATAGAATGTCCAAAAATTCAAATGTAAACATTCAAATCGAATTTTGAATTCTGGATCTATTCGTTTGAATTATCCAGACATTGGTATGTGTATGGGTTCGTACACATTAAGTACTTGAAGATCCGCATCTGTACTCATTGGTATGGATCAGTACAAGATGAAAACGGGTTGCATACGGGATAACTATGGGATGCATACAGATATGTACGGATGTGTACAGATGTGTGTGGATGTGGGGGAGATGTGTACAAGCACATACAAATGTTGACATTCGTATCTGCAGATTCGAATCAAAAATTGGAATGGATAGATTCAAATTTGGTAAATTCGAATCAAATCTTGATAAATTTGCATTTAAAAGATTTGAATTGGATTGAATTTTCAGGTATTCGATTCGAATAGAATGTCAAAAAACATTTGTGCACATCTCTACCCATTCCAAGGCTTCAAGATCGGTTATGGCAAATTCAAAGAGAAAACCTTTGTCCGTCCTTACAACCTCAAATTCGCCTAGAGGGTGTCTCATTAAGCATGTCTGATTGTGTCAGAGTATCCTAATTTGCACGTCCCAGAAGCAACCTAAGGAAAAGCTATTTTCAGTGCAGATCAGTTTCTCTTTTCACTCCCTTGAAATGCACAGAGGGGAAGGTGTGATTCACCAGGCATGATTTCCACCCAGACCTTATTTACACTGAACTGGAAATGGCCCCAGAAATCAGCCATTTTCAGGCCTGTGGGATCTTGCCCAGGTGGAATTACCACTGATGTGAGAAGAGTTTCCTCTTAGTTAGAAGCCACCTGGGGGTTGCCCTGAGGTGAATGTCTTTTGTCTACCATGGCTTCCCCTTCCATGCAAAATCCTATCCCTCCTGCCCTGGATTCTGCCCCTTTGGCTACAAATGTGAACGCACCCTACATTATGATGGTTGGATCAAAAATGTAGGCCAAGGGGAGGTTCTTGATTCTCTGCCCTGCAGAACCTGGGTTGAGAAAGGTGATTTCTGGTCATACCATCGCTCTCCCCACCCAACAGTCCTGAATCAAGAGCCACCATAGGGAAAGAAGCTCTAATGGAGTCCTGACTCATTCTTTTTTCTAACAGCAACATCTTTTTTCTTACCAACATCTGAAGAAGCAAGAGGTGTCCCACTGTGAGCACCTTATCCCAGCAAAGATGATTGTTGTATGGTTGTTGGCACAAGTGTTCTCACAGAAAAGGGGCAATTGTCAACCCTCTGGATATGTATAACACTTGCCATATCAGTCACACACAAAAATGGAGTCATAGAAGTGTTATTTGGTGAAACAGAGAAGGTGTCTTTGCTACAGTGACCACCACAATGCCAACTCTGAAAGAAGATACAGCCAGTTTGCCTGCTTTGCCAGGTTATATTGACTCAGCACCAGGCTCCACTGCTTAAGGTGAATTCAGATTATGAATTTTGATTCATATGAGGGTGAACAGAAGTGAAAGTGGAATAGGTCAGGCTGAACCAGCCTTCTTTCTCACTATGTGCACAAACAAACAAAAAATGGTTGTTTTGCAATCGAATCAAGCATCCAAAAATCCACTGAATCATTGAATTGATCATTTGAACGTTCGTATTTGCATCCAAATATATTTCACACAATTTCTGCTATTGAAAAATACCGTACTATTTTCATCAGTAAAATACTACAAAGGTGGAAAAATTCGGTCAAATTTTTGTACTCACGAGCTGGGTGCATTGTTTGCTTAGTTCGAATGCCTGGATATCCAAATGTCTGTATGTTTGTTTTGTGTGAAAATTTGCAAATTTGAATATCTGACTGAATTTTCAAATATGAATTTGTCTGTTTATGTCCATCTCATACACAAGAACCAGCTTGGTCATGTGATTAGAATGCCAGACTCATATCTTGTAGTCACTGGATTTGATTCCACATTCTTCCACTCCTTGAGCCAGTCACAACTCTTTTTCTGAGCAATCTCAACCCCACCTACCTCACAGGGTGTTTGTGGTGGAGTAGAAGAACAGAAGGTTTGTCAGCGGCTTTGAGTCTCCTTAAAGGGGTGAGAAATGTGGGGTAAAAAGGCAATTCTTCTTCTTCTTCCTCTTCATGCTCAATATCCCTGAATAAACCAGGCCAGGATACTAATAAACAGGGTATCGTGAGCCTCCTCCATTGGGATCCACATATTAGAGTTCTCTTGAAATCTGTGCTATTAAGAGGAGGAGAAAGTTTGACGACTCACACAGTTCCCCATGGAATAGCAAAATCTGTCCAGAAACCTCATATAATACTAAAGGACACAGATGACACTCACTCCAGCATAAAATCTTCCATTTGGGGGGCTGACATTTTGTCATCTGGTTAAATGAAATATGAAATGTTCTGACAAACTTGTAAGAAATGCAGGAGCCGGTGAGGTTTTATTGTGAGCTGTGATAACAATAAATACAAGGTTTAAAGGGCCGCAAAAAGCTATATATATAAAAGAAGTCATAAATCTACCAAAAAATGAACTGAAAGGCTAGAACAAAACTCTCTAAATGACCCTTTGCTAATCCTCCTCCTTTCGTTCAGCTCTTGATTGGGATTTTTAGGCAGAATGCCTGTTCTGCTATGGCTGACCAAAAATGGTGAGTATTTGAGGATTCCTTAGCTGCCATCAACCTAAGCCAGAGGTGTCAAACTCAATTTTGCAGAGGGCCATATATTAAATTTAGAATGTGTAGGCGGGCCGGATTCAAATAAAAAAAATTTGTACTGAATTATTATAACATTTTATTTATTTAATTATATAGTATAGTATAGTATAGTATAGTATAGTATAGTATAGTATAGTATAGTATAGTATAGTATAGTATAGTATAGTATAGTATAGTATAGTATAGTATAGTATAGTATAGTATAGTATATACTCAAAGCAGCTGATAAAGCTTGTGTTCTCTTCTGAGCTCTCACTGGTCCAACTACCACCCTGTGGGGAGAACAGGAGCTTTGTCAGCTGCCTTGAGTCACCTTTAATGGGTGAGAAAAGCAGGTATTAAAAGCCAACACTTCTCTCTCTCTCTCCCCCTCTCCTGCCTGCCTGCCTGCCTGCCTGCCTGCTTCCTTCCTTCATGAAGGAAGCAGGGAGGGAGGGCAGGGAGGGAGGCTTCATTTCTTCTCCGATCGCGTGGAGATCGGAGAACTTAACTTGCAGCTGCTGCCTCCGCCCCTTGCAAGCAATGCCAGGCTGAGGGGGGCAGCGGCAGCAGCAGCAGCTTCAGCTCTCAGATCTGCACGGAAGGGATCTGCCCCCGTGATCGGAGAAGAACTGAAGCTGCCCGAGAAAGAGCAAATTTCTACAGGCGCCAGCGCTCGGCTCTGCTGCTGCTGCCGAGAGAACCAACATTAATTCTCTCAGCAGCAGCAGCAGCAGCGGAGCAGAGACGGCGCCTGTAGAAATTTTCTCTTTCTCGGGTCACAGCCTGCGTGCGGTGGCGCCTCCTCCTCCTTGAAGCCGAGGCGAAGCCCGAGCATATCGGGCCTTGCCTTCGCTTCACGGAGGAGGCGGTGCCACGCGCAGGCAGTGGCCGAGAAAGAGCGAATTTCTACAGGCGCCGTCTCTGCTCTGCTGCTGCTGCTGAGAGAATTAATGTTGGTTCTCTCGGCAGCAGCAGCAGAGCCGAGCGCCGGCGCCTGTAGAAATTCGCTCTCTCTCCGGCGGCAGCATGCGCGGAGCGCCTCCTCCTCCTGTGCGATCGCGGGCCGTATCAATTCGGGCCGTATATTTGACATGACTGACCTAAGCAAAGATACTTAGGGGCTCATCCCCATGATCCAAATACTGTGAGGTGAACCTCGGAGAGTCCCCATGACAAGCCCCTAATCCGGGCTACATGCGGGACAAATGGCAAAAATCTGCGGCAAGAAAACACCCTTTACAACTGTTCTCACCCAAAATTAAGAGGCAAGCACGCATTATCCTGGGAGCGTGGGGACGCTCCTGGGTTACTGGGGGGTGGGGCGGGGAAGATTGGTGATCGCAGCATTAGCGGGTGGGTTTTCGCTGTCCCTGCTGTGCACACTGCGTTCGCAACTGTCCCCCCTTGCCTGATCGCCCGATTGCCTGGGTAAGGTCTTGATTTAGCACATGAGCGACTGACAGCTTCCCTGCGCTCCGCTGCACAAGATCGGCTGTCACATGGAGGTATGCCTGCTGTCAAGTGAAGCAGCGCAGCTCCGGTAAAACAACTGAAACACAGCCGCCGCTTTCCCTTCTGCACCTCCAAAAACCACACACTGCACAACAGGGGGGATTACAGGAAGGGAACCTGGCTCATTGACTGAAGCTGCGGCTGTTTCAATTATTTTACCGAAGCTGCACTGCTTCGCTTGACAGTGAGCATACCTCCATGGGACAGCTGATCTTCCTCAGCTGAGTGCAGGGAAGCTGTTAGGTGCTCGTGAGCTAAATCAAGCCCTTTCTCACCCGTGCCTTGCTGATCAAGCAATGAGGCAAAGGGGGGCATGCTTGTACCCAGGGGGGAGGGGTGGAGAAAAACGTGGCTCCCCGATGCAGGGGTTTACATGGGGACATGAGGGTTTGGCTTGAACCCGCGCTGTCCTCAATCACCATGGGGACTTAGTGCAAACTATGATTCGCATTAGGGCTCCCCCGAATCAACCCTGAAGTAATCGAAGATCATGGGGATGAGTCCCTACCCTCCTAACCTATCTCACAGGGTTGTTGTGAACAAAAAGTGGAGAAAAGAATTGTTATCTGGAATACCAGACTCCTTGGAAGGACGGCCAGATCAAGAAAATAATGCATCTAAAAGAGCAATTACTCAAAATAAAATAATGTCCCTAATTCATTCCCAAGAAGAACTGTTAGTGATGAAGTCTGTGTAAAAAATGCAAGACACCTACCTACCTACCTACCTACCTACCTACCTTCCCTCCTCCCTCCCTCCCAACTTTTAAGATCTTTACAAATGCTTAAAAACATTACTTTTTGCGTGTAACTGGAGTCATTCCCATCTATATTTCTGTATGTATATAAAACATGGCCTGCCATGGTGTAAAACATCATCAGATAAGTCAGTTATCACTACAGTGGGAAAATATGGGTTTAGAATTCTTTCCCCAAATATAGCAGTATTGCATCTGGCAATCCCAACATAGCCCCAAGATACCTGTCTGGAGGTAGCTTACATCACAAATTGAATGTTTTCATGTTATTAACAGTCTTGTGATTCTGTTGCTTATGATACAGTCTTTGGACTAATCAGTAAATTCCTTAATTTGGTTTTATCTGATGTTATTAACACTTTTTTGACAAATTTGACAGTTATTAACTTTTTTTTTTTACTGAATGTTGTGACCTTCCCTGAGATCTTCATGTGAAGGCCAGAACATAAATATTTTAATGAATTAATGAGTGAGTGAATGAGTGAATAAAGTGTTCAGTGTGGTTCCAAAAGAACAGATGTAAGAGTTCATTAAAAGTCAATTGACTTTACTTTAAATTGCCCAAAGAACAGTAACTTTTATTAAATAATCTTCACAACTTCTCATCATGTGTTGCTTCTGTACCTTTGCGTGCTTTTGGGGACAAATATGTTCTTAATGCAAGCCACTTCATTAAGAAAATATTAAATGCAAAACAGAGGACTCAAAAACACGAATCTATTTACTTCTCCAAATGGCAAATGATGAGCCATTAACAAGTTTGAATTCCCTAAATGAGCATCACTGGAACGATGAAGCTTTCCATTGCAGAAGTCAAGTTGTGCTTCAGCGATTTTGACAGACTTCGCACTACAGACTTGAAGTCATCTGAAGAATCATTTACTGAGGAAGCTGGTAAGCGTTCTCCACAATGCATTCACATGACAGCAGGTTTTCTAGGGTTTCAGCAAGAAACAATTGTGGGAAGGAAATGGGCACATTTTTGTAGCTTGCAAAAAATACTGGTTTCTGTCCTTCACCTTTCCTGAAATTTTCACACGGCTCTTTTATTTCATTGTATATGGATCTATTGACAACCGAGTGTTGATAAAAGGATGTAGCTATAAAGAAAAGAATTCAGAGGTAATATAGGGTGTTTTTCCACTGCGTTTCTTTAATCCGGATCTAAGAAGATCCAGATCTAGGGAATGGGTACTTCCCTTAATCTGGATCTAGTAGATCCAGATTAAGGGAAGTACCCAATGTGTTTCCATGGGTGGTCTAGCACCCAATAGCAAGTTCACTTCTAAGATCAGCACAGACTTCAAAGATGCTCCGGAGCTATTTTACACAGACTTTGAAGTGACTTTGAAATGACTTTGAAGCTTAGGTTTTGGGGCTCCCCCCCCAAGGGTGCCCCCTCCCACTAGCCTCCTCTAGACCCCATTGGCAAACTAACATGGAAACAGGTTCTGTTTAATCCAGATTTTCTGGCTGAAGACCCCATTGTAGACCCCATTAATAGGGTCTACAGAAAATCTGGATTAAAGCCCCCAAAGTACCCATATGATCCAGATTTCCCGAGGTGCGGTGGAAACAAATGTGTCCCTAATGGGTGCCGGGCTGGAAATGGGGTCATCCGGCTCTCACCCAAATGGGTCCTTAATGGGTGCTAAAATGGGTACTAAGTGACCGTGGAAAAACACCCATAGGGGACTAATTTGCATAAGACGTGATAATATCCACTGGCTGAAATGGCTTAGAAAATTCACTCAGCGGCATAACTATAGGCATTATATCTACCTACAGTTGTTAGCTATGATATTTCTGGAGCATCGGTTCCAAAGGTCAAAAACTTCAGAACACAAATTGTTAAATGTCAGAAATTTCCTACATCTCTCATGTTTGCTTGTGGGTTTTCCTAAAGGAAGTTCCTTGGTTACTATTAAAACTAGGGACTAGTCTAAATGAAGGGCTCTTAAGCGTTTTCTTAAGTTCCTGTTTCATTTTATTTATTTATTATTTATATTTCTATCCCGCCCTATACCCGAAGGTAAAATCTACCATATCAAATAACAGTATATAACAGAAAAGTAAAAACCATCACAATGTCTAAAAGCCAACATGTTAAATATATATAAAATATAAATTGGAACCAAACCAAGAGTATTCTGCCAAGTTAAGTAAAATTAGTCAATACAAACTGGTTCTGCCTTTTTAAAATGGCTTTTTAAGATGAGCTTTGATGTGTAGATCCAGGTTGTACAGGATTCAAACTGAAACTATTCAACCCAGGTTGACCTGGTACAAATTTCAACCAAACTGAGCCACCATTTTCTACAGAAAACTCGAGAAGCTTGATTTTCCATGGGAGGGGAAAGCATTTAAGAGTTTACAGAATGTAATTGACATATACTCTGAGATACCAAGTGAGGGATGGACGGGGTGGGTTGTGTGGATGCTACTCTTGAATTAAAAGCAGCCCGTAAAACACTTTATAAAGCATAACTTATGTTTCAAAAGAGCATTTTAATGTGCATTCTCCTCCTGTGCATAAATAATGCTGTAAGTGGATGGGATTTAGATAATTTTCCCCATTCTTAAGGATGCAGGTCAGGAGAGACGCTGCACAAATTCACAATTATCTTCAGAATTGCTTCAGCGAGCAACTTTCCGATTAGACACTGCATTGAGAGGACTGAATCTCAGATACCAAATGTTGCATCTTATGTCTGAGTCTTTAAAAAGAAACATTAAAATATACTTCATTTTCTTTTCTTTTTTAACTGATTAGGAAAATAAGAGTTTGAACTATGAAGTCAATAAAAGCACTGACATCCCATCCCTCACCATCACCCTAAAAGAAACACAATTTACTTGATTCAAACAATTCAAAACTGGTCATTTATCCTTATCTTATGTGCGTGTCCATCAGCATTTTCGATCTGCTAAAAAGCCCTTTCCATTGATGCATTATTTATACCATTTTAACCCCTCTGAGCAAACCACCCTGTTAGAAAAATGACGATACTGGCTTGAATTTAAGCTCAGATAAAAATCAATTTGGAATTATGACCGAACAGGATGAAGCGTCTCTTAAGTCAGAGAAGCTCAAGTGTTCAGAGTCTTCTTGAATCTCGTTTTTTTTTTTTTAAATGCGTCATTGGTCTTCAACGTGATTAAATACCCAGTTAGCTTGCCAAATAGCTAGCTTGTCAAAGTGGATGGCCCTATACTGCTAAGAATGCATGCCAAATCTACAAAGGGGGACGCTACTGGCTGAACTTCTATACTTTATTCAAAGGCATGGCAGGGTTAGCAGCACCCTAGAGACTGATTGTGACAATTTCTGCTCTGGGCCTTATTCCAGATTATATCCTAGACGGGGCCTGCTATAGTCTGAACTAGCATGTGGATATAATCCAGAATAAGGGCAAGTGCAGAAAGGGCCAGAGAGAAAGAAATTGATAGCATAAGCTTTCGCAGACTAAGACTAATTCATCAAAAATCTGTTGCAGAACCCTTGAATCTTCCAGGGCATTCCATCTTGGACCTCAGAACAGCAGTCCTTGATCAACAACAACAACAACACTACAAAGAAAAATTGGAAAGCAAAATATCAGAACTGGAATATATCCACCAACTCCAGACCATCAACAGGGGACTGGACAGAGACAATGGCTTTCTGGAACGCTACACATATTATAACACTTGTTAATGCCCTGGCCTCCTGAGAACTCCTTTGGACTGTTCATCACATCTCATCCTTTGTTCTCCACCAAGGATTACAACACTACAACACTCTGACATGTTTGCACCTGTTGTTTGTGCCTGTTTGCACAGTTGTTTGTGCCGGGGACAACCAAGGCCAGGCCAGTTTCGCTGACAGTCAGGGAGAGGCAGGCATGGCTCAGGGGGTCATTGTGAACGCTGACCCTATAGCCCAAGATGGAGACAGTTCGGATGAAGACGCCAGGTAACGCCCTTCCCCAAACATTCTGAGGCAAGAGCAACAACAGCTGAGATGGTCAGCATGTCTGCAGGTCAAATACCTGTGTCACAGAGGCTGTGATTCTCCCTCGCCTACTTAAACGTGCCTCACGTTGCAGAGAATACATTTATCCTGCAACCTTGACCCGTCTGCTCTTTGTATTTCTGATCCTTGAACTGATATCTGACACCGCAGACCCTCTGGCATCTTGGAACTCGGAACACTTTGACTATGCTTTACTCTTGCTCCCTGAAAGAACTTCGAATTTGGCTGGTCACTACTACTGCATGTGTTTGCTCTCTAAGACATGGCTGACTCAAGACACGACAGCACCTCTATTTATATTTAAAGCCTTGAGAACCATCATAGATTATGCTTCATCTGGTGCAGATAGACTGTACTTGCAGTGGGCTGGAGCTCACTTGAACCAATCTAACAAGCAGATTGGAGTCTCCTGGAACCTTCTTAGCTCAATTTAAGGGTAAGTAAAGACAGACCCTCAATGGCTTCTTCTGCACTTTGTCTTATTCTGGATTATGTCTAGGAATAGGGACCTGGCATTCCCATGTAAGTTCAGACAATGGCAGGCCCTGGGCAGATTCTGATGCAGTTGGCACTGGCATGAGGATGGCAGGTTTCTAGTCCAAGATATAAACCAGAATAAGGGTGTTTCCACATTTGCTGCCAGAAAACGGATCAAAGAAGATCTGTTTTTCAGTGATTTGACCTCCCAAGGATCTGTCCCAAATAGGGATGGATCTGAAGGGCCCTCACGCATGTGTGGGGAGACCGGATCCGGCAGGATGGATGGTCTGGGTGCTGTGTGGAAGCCACAGCACACATTCCAAAAGTCAGCCGGATTTCCACGCCGCTGACACCGCCCCCAGAGCTGCGGGACTGGAGCAGTCAGCTGCCAGTCACCACGTATTTCCGGTGGCATGCGGTACACGGGGGAGTGTGGAAGGAGGCAAACCACCCTGCTTCCACCCTCCCCAAGATGGCAGCCACAGGGACATCCGTCCCTTTGCCTGTCCATGTGCGGAAGTGTTCTGCTTCGACAGGGATCCAGGTGAAGGAAAGAACTAAAGACCTCATTTTTGAGTTCTTCATTTAGATCCGGTTTTCAGTGGCGAGACCCAATTTAGAGATGGATCTCACGTGCCAAAATGCAGAAGCGGCCACCAGGAAGGGTCCCTAAAGAGGTCTCCAGTGCAGAAGGTAAGTACAAAGGCGTCTTCTATGTGTCTTAAATCTTGCATAGAACTGGTTTCCGCGGCCATTGTGGAAACACCCTAAGACCCAGTGCAGAAAGGGCCATAGTCTGTAATTAGTTTGTAAATGAAAAGTACAGCAAGCCAAACTATAATCATCAGAAGCTCACACTCACTGGCAAACATTCAAACAGGTTAAAAAAAATCATTTCTGCTTAATTCACAAGAAGCACACACTCACTGGCAAACATTCCTGGGGAATAAATACTGGAGTAAATCAAACTATTCACTTAATGAAGAAAGCAACTTTCTCCAGATCAGGCTTTGTTGTCTTAATTCTCCCTGAAATGTTCTTGCTGCTGGCAAATTATGACAACAAATGATTTAATGGCATTAGCCTGACTGCTCAGTTCCTACTAATAAGCCAACAACGCATCTCGAACTTGGTATGAAATTTTTAACTAGGCTTGTTGAACATTATTAAAAATAAAATCATTTCCGCAAGTCTGTATCCTGTGCGGTTAAAATGTTAAGAGGCTTCCTAGATCATCTGAAGGTGGGTAAATAAAGAAATCTGGGACCTGAAACTGAGACATTCAGGTATATCTTTCTCAGGCCCACCTCTCCAGTAATTTACTATTACATTTATTACTGTTTGTTTATTGCATTTTGGAAACTGGCTTGATATCTTTCAAGCTAAAGATGAATACTGTGCCACTTTTCCTGGGGCAGAAAAGATTCGAGATGTAGAAAATTTGAAAGGAGGCTTAGCTGTCTCACATGGCACATTCAGGCCAAGAACTCTAAGGTACAGTTTGCAATGATTTTTTTTTTTAAATGCAGACTCAAACTACATGCAGACAGAAATATACTCTCTCTCTCTCACATACACACAAATTCACATACGTATCATATGCCCAATCCATTTCAACAACTCAGAAACATTTCAAACTCATTTCAACAACTCAGTGTTGTGACCAGCTCTGGAAGGGTAACATAAGCCTACGTTGCATTGTAACCAGCATGTGATATAGGGATCTGCAGAAACTGAGGTTTAGTGGTTCAGTTCAAAGCGAACCAAAACCCCTTGGTTTGACTTTGATTTGACCAATTTGTTTTTTCCAAACAGGGTTGCTCAGTTCACATGCAAACATGGTTCTCCTGGTTCATTAACCCCCTCCCTCCTTGGTTCACTTTCGATTCAGACTGGGGTTTTGTAGACAATGAAGTGGTTTGCTTCACATGCAAACTGTGCAAATTACCTGGTTCACTGCAAACCAACCACACCAATTTTGCACACCTCTAAAGTGACATTCCCATCAGCCCCAAAAACTAGTTTCCGTGGGCAGCCTTCCCTACCTCAAGAGGAGTGACAACTTTGTGTGTGTATCCCATCAGTCCAAATGGCCAGCTTTTTCAGACCAGGCCAAAATGTTCTATTTTTAACCTGGATTTTAAAAATGAGCACCGAGGGCTCCTTTCTGCCATCCTGGCTGCATTGTTTAAATGTGGGCTCACCGTGAAGAAACCCCCTCCCCTCAGCAGGATCCCCTCCCAATGAGGTCAGCGATTGGATGCCCTGGATTCATGGGGTGGGCGTCCCAAACCCAGCCCTCTATAAACCTGCTCCTGGAGAAGTTTGAGAGAAGAGAGCAAGAAAGAGACCGAGTGTTGGGGAGAAGGACTGCTACTGCAAAGCACGACATGGCCAAGCACGTCTCTCCTATTTTGCGCTACACCGGAAGATCAGAACAGCGAAACAGGAGGGACTTGCTTGGATGTGATCCAGGATCTCTGGGAGCAGGTTGTGGCCCTTTGCCTCCAGATGCTTGGCCCAGGCCAGGCTGCCATGAGGGCTCTTCCTCAGGTGGTATCATGGCCCCTTCTGATATGGCCCTGCCAGGCTTGAGGGGCAGCGGGGGCAGGCATGGTGGTGCCCGGACCAGGAAGGGCTCGCAATCATGCTGTCTGGTCTCTTGCCAGCCCCTTCCTCCTTCCCCCTTTCAGACAGGGAATGCCCCCAAGGCATGGTTCCACCCCAGATAAACCCGCTGTGTTCCCGTCAAGAAAATATTTGGATTATTCCAGGATTCCTCAGCAAGTCCTGTTATAATCCGAATAGGGATGCCTCACATTTTCGAACCTTTAGTCTGCAGAAACCGGGGATCCCTTCCAAAGTATTGGGATGGGGGGTGGGGGCTCGAGCCGAATTCAGGCCAAACCAAATAGCCAGTTGAAATCCAGCCTAAATGCATGCAATAAGATCCATTTGCAAAGAACTGCAGGGTCACAATACTGATAAGAGCTATTTTGACCCCAAGTACTGCTTCCTCTTAGCCATCTTCCTTCTCCCTTCGCTCCACCAATCACTTGCAGGTATCTAGGCAAGCAGGAATGTTTCTGTTTGACTGAGATATGAATAGCTTTGTAAGATTAGGGTGTGCATGTTAGACTGGCCCTATCTACTTTGTTTTGCCAGTGCTCAGGGGTAGAATAAAAGGAGACACAAATTCTTCCCTCCTGGCACAAAAAGGATTCCAGGTGTGCTCAGGGAAGAAACCAAGGTTGTGATACACACACACACACACACGCACGCATACACACACATGCACACACACAAAAATGCAAATATAAAAGAGAATGGGAAGGAGCTGATGACACCTCAAAGCAGCTCTGGCACAAAACAGCTCTGCTGTCTTCATTTTGTAGCCTCTTCAAAACACAGTAGCAAGCCCATACAAGTTCATTATAGTGCCAGCAGGGAGCTGCAGTCTATTAGGAGTTGGGGGAAAAGAAGAAGAAATAAAAGAGAGAAAGAGAAGGAGAAAGAGGAAGGAATTAAAAGAAAGACCAGCCATATAGTGGTTTGCTTCTGGCTCTTGAATTTAAGGGGTGATATGTGCATGTGTGCATGGATTAGCCAAGTTCTCCAAACACTATTAACTTTGATCAAATAATATGAATTCCCTTATTTCCTCCCCCTTTTTGTTTTTGCACAAATGCTCTTTTGAAGTGTGTGGTATGGAAATAAATTTGGAGTTCTTTAAATGGAATTGTGCTAATAGGCAGGCAGCATGTGGGTGCATGGATTTCAAGGGGGAAAAGTTATCTTGCGCTTCCATTATTGCTAGCAGTATCAGTTTGCATGCAATATGATATGACAGAATTGCGTGGTTTGATGACCTCATTCTACACTATGCATAATAAAAGGCATGTTGAAGACCAGGAAAGACACCAAAAATAGACAGTGTTCAGGTAAAAACGTCCTTCCCAGAGAAAGGATTTTGCACTTTTCAGAGCACTTCAGTTATACCCAGGCCACATTCCCATTACACGCTTAATATGGTTTCCCTAAACTGAAATAATAGAACCAGATGCAAACGCAAATTTGCCTGTTCCCATTACTTTCAACTTAATTGTGTTTGATCCGGATTCTTTGGATTGTATGCGCCGTACGTGACTCAAGGGGGGGGGGACTCAAGTGGCTACTTTCTAAAAGCCGCTTTTCGGGGCTGCCCCTGCCCTCTTCCTCCTGGCATGAAGGTGCCACCCATAAGGTACCCCTTCACAGAGCCTAGCTGGGTGGCTGGGTGGCTGCTGCTTGCCTGGATGGAAGAAAAACGGCAGCGGACAGCCAGCAATTATTTCCCCTCCTCTCCCCATTGCCCATGGCACACAGCAGCAGCGGCAACTCAAGCCCCCTTCACCCACTCACCGCCACAACTGCTTTCCTTTCTTTTTCCTTTCTAAAGGTCAGAACTTTCCGAATTGTGCAAAATTGCAACATTGTTATCAGGTGTGAAGTGGGTGGATTGCTACAGTGTAGCGGCTGCTGTAGGGGGTGGATTTTTACACTGAAATCACTATCTTTGGAAGCAAGCTTTTGGGGGAGGAAAACCCTAAACATGCATTCTCATCCCACTAAAACTGTACTGTTCCCACAGTAAGAAATGTAAAACATTTCAAGCACACAAACTGGAGTGAGACCTGTTGAAATGAGTGTTAACATTTACAATGCTTTGGGGAGATTTAACACGCAGAAAGCATGTTAAGCCAACCTGACATGGGGACTGTGAGGATCGAAACCATTTCGAAAGCGTTTCAAGCTTTTAATAGGTATTCACCCTCAGGTTACCAACTATCTGGTGCAAAATGTTTTAAAGGGGGAAGATGTACAGACCACTTTTGTTGCCCTCAAGAGTGCAGCAGGAGGGAAAGACACAGAACAGAAAGGTAGTAAAGGGTTTTTAAAATTCCTGTAAAAGAAAAATTATGCAGAAAAAGACTTAGAGATCAGTAGACTCTTGGAGGATAAAATCCTCTGATGTGATTGCCATGCAACAGGTTAGAAACATAAAGGCAAAAGATCACTGGATAAATCTAGCTTCTCTTGCTCTTACTGACTGGCTTAGAGAGAAGAAAGAGGGTGGTCCCTTTAATGTGCTACATATGTCTACAGTGAGAACCTAAGAGGAGTCCTTCAGGATGGGGTCACAGTGCATCTAGTCCAGCATCCTTTCCTGCAGACTTGGAATGTTCACGAATATTCGAAACATGTGAAATTTGATCACATTCAATTGAATTTGAACATCTGAATTCAAATTGAATGTCCTTAAATGCAAATTTAACATTCAAATGAATTTTTTAATCTTTTGAATCTTTTATACAAATTATTCAGACATTCGTATGTGTACGAATACGTACGCATTACATATGGTTCCATGTGCATCTTACTTGTATTCATACGCATTTGCACGGGGCGAAAATGGGATGCATACGGGATAAAAACAGGATGTGTACGGATGCGTACAGATGCATACGGACACATTCAAATGTTCTCAAAATTTGTTATCTTCATATACGAATTGAAAATAATCAATAAAGATTATTCATTCTTTCTTTCTTTCTTTCATACAAATAGATTTGATTGTATTCAATGTAAATCAAAGGTGAATGCATTTGAATTTTAAACATTTGAATCGATTCAAATCTTCAGATATTCGATTTGAATTGAATCAAATCCCCAAAATTACATGGTAGACATCTCAAGCAGAAGATGAAGGCCAAATAGCTCTCGAATCCCTGCAAATGGCCTTTTTTTTTTTTTTTTGGGTCTCCCTTGTTTTTTATTTTTTTTTTATTTTAAAGAAAATTACATAGTTATGCACTTATACATTCTTCCCTTTTTTGGAGGCATCTTGCCTCTCTCTCCATCTTGGAGATGGTACCTAGGAATCCATTCTAATAGCCATTGATACACTTGTCATCCATGAATTTGTCTAAACCTTTCTTAAAGCCATCTAGGCTGGTTGCTGTTACCAGCTCTTCTGGCAGCAGATTCCATAGACCGATGACCCTCTGGGTGAAGAAATACTTCCCCTTGTCTGATCTGACTCTTCTATCCATCAGCTTCATAGAGTGCCCCATGGTTATAGTGTTTTTCTCCATCCACCTTTTCTACACCATGCATGATTGTATATACACTTCAGCATACATGGTAAAAACCTCTTGTGCTAATTTGCTCTCCATAGAGTTATGAAGCACTTGGCCATCCCACGACCTGTCACTAGCCCTTTACAGTCTCCCAACTCATTGCTAACTCATCAGTCTGTCAGTCAGCCAGCCATCATGGTTACTGTGTGTGGACTCAGTAATAATGTATCACCAGGAAGCAACAGTGCTGCTGGAAAAGGTCATCGAGAGATTTGGAGAGAGATGGCATAAGAACGCACAAATATTCATCACATTTGAAATGCGTAGGAATTCATCCAAATCCAGACATTCGAATTCTAAGGTCAACATTCTAGTGCAAATTGAACGTTTCTACACATTCGTAGGAAGCTTCGTTACATTCATGAACCTGGGGAGGCAGGAAAGTGGCCACCCAGTCACATCTGCAGCAGATCCAGAGCAGATTTAAAGTGGACTCAGAGCAGATTTGACTCATTCAGAGCAGATTCATAGGGGATTTGTAGGTATGACCAGCATTCAAAGAATATTAGTATCGAATCTGAATCCTACCACATTTGAAGGGGCTCTGTTTGATCAAATGCAAATCAAACATGAAATCCCTAGACTATTGTAATGTGCTCTACGTGCGGCTATCCTTGAAGGAAATGAAGAAGAAAAAGAAGAAGAGTTGGCTTTTCTACCCCGCTTTTCTCACCCATTTAAGGGGACTCAAAGCAGCTAACAAAGCTTTCCTATTCTTCTCCCCACACCAGACACCCTGTGAGGTAGGTGAGCTGTGACTAGCCCAAGGTCACCCAGCTGGCTTCATGGGGAAGAGCAGAATCAAACCCGGTATTCCCAGATTAGAGTCTGGCTCCTTAACCACTAGACCAAACTGTGAAGTGGGTGAAAATGAAAGTTTTTATCCATTATGATGTGCTCTGCCGAGGGAAAGAGGTGAGAGGGAGGCTTTAAAACTTTAAACTTCTCTGCAAGGGGTTTTCCTACTGGGTGAAACCCCACTTCATGATGCACCCACAACAGTGACAGACATTGGGCGAAAGGCTATGGGGGGGGGGACAATCTGATAGGTGCAATCTCCCCCCAATACTGTGGGACCATTCCCAAATGAAAAAAGATAAAGCGTTTTAGCAGCAAAAATGGGAGTGAGGGCTGTTTTTTCAGGGTTTTTTAAATGCAGTTTTTAGCAATTTACTCCTTGGAAAACACGGGAACCCCATCTGTAATGGGGCCAAATAAAACCCAGGTGAGAACACCCCCCATGAGACCCTAAACCACATATAGAACAGGATGGAAAAACAAACCAGCAAATCATCAAAACAATAGATTTTCCTGCAACATAGAGCAGAACATACATGCAAAAAGAGTGTTTCCCAGACCATATGTATATAATGATTGTTTAGTGTATTCTTTTTTGTAGGAAGTAACAAAGCTCTTCCATGGACCGGAAGCACTCAAGGTTTGAATTTTTATCTTTTCATTTCAAGTAATGCAACATTTCCTTAAATTCCACGGTGGGAGGTCAGGCACCTACAACACATGAGCTAAACCTTTAGCATTTTCCTGTGCTAAATAAACTCTTGAGCGCAGGAGTGATTATATCTCTAAGGTCATTTGTGCAAAATCCTATGAAGTTACCGGAAATTAAGTACTGGATATTTCAATACTGGGCAGAGAAATTAATTCCACTGTTGCTACAGGGCTAAAATATTTCCCACAAATTCATTGCTATAGCAACAGAGAGGGCATTATCTCTATTTAAAAAAAGGGGGGGAAGAGTTTTTACTTGTTATAGAGTAAATCACTTGAAAACAGAAAAAGAGAGAGCAAAACCATTTTGGATCTTCAATTTAACCTCAACATTTTTAATGCCACCATTGGCTTTCAGTGGTTTAAAGTAGGGTCATAGCAAAATAATAATAATGAAGATTGAAGTTCAAAGACTCTGGCACAAGCCCGCAGTGGTGGTCCCAGTGGTGACTGGTACACTGGGTGCCATTCCAAAAGACCTTGGATGCCACTTAAAACAGCTTAACACTGACAAAGTTACCACCTGTCAATTGCAAAAGGCCACCCTGCTGGGTTCTGCTCACATTATCAGCTGGTACATAACGTCATTTTAGGATCTTTGGAAGATCCCGATGCATTATGAAATATCAGAGCCAACATGTTTAGTGTTGTGTTATATTGTTGTGTTTCTGTAAAATAACAAAATAACAACAGTCTTATTTCCTCTAAACATTCTATACATCCTCCCCACATTTTTCTGCAAAAACGTTTTTGCCCTTATATAATTTCTCCCCTTCATGTTTTACAGGATCCTACTTCGATATGCACTAACACCACATTGGTAGGACAGTACAAACACCAGAAATGTGCAGAAAATATAAACGTGTATCTCTTTTATTAGTGCTGCACAGATAAAGCAAACAACACTGAGCAAGAGTATGGAGCCCATGCGGCACATTTCTGGGTTTTGCACCAAGGGAGGGAGGAATCAGAATAGATCAATTACATCCTAACAACTGAATTTGCCCAACAATATCAAGGGTGTCACATGTTTAGCTCTTCCAGAAAATGAAAATGTCAGTTCAATTGCTGCTTTGTTGACATTCTATGTATCCATGAAATAATATCTGGGCATTGGGATAAACACTGAGAATTCCGTATACAGAGTGGAGGAAATTCAAAGGACCACACAGCAATTTCATTAAGTATTCTGCCCACTCTTCAACTCCAGACCACACATCAGCTGCACAGAGGAAATGTTTCATTTCTTTCCCTCTCTCTCCTGGCTTCCCCCTATCCATTTCCACATTGCAACACAAACCATGGTACGAAGGGGCTATTTTCCTGAGTCAGTTGGCTAAAGAGTAGAAATGAGTAAATACATCTGAAATTCCATAGGGACCCACTCCCTCAAACAGTTCTAAAGGAGACTTTGTATTCCAGCTACCATTAATAGGGGGAAGCATTAATGAATCATAACAGTTTGAGAAGAACATATAGAAATGGACAGTGCACCCTTACTTTTGAAGGAAACAAAATAGACAGAAATCACAGTCTCTCTCTCTTTATCACTGTCCATCGGACCAAGAAATAACCAGAAGGTTTCACTGCTGGGAAAAAATCAATGCTTTACCTTAGGGGTTTTCCACTACATCCCTTCAGAAGTTCCTGAATTACAATTCCCAGCATTCAACTCCCAGCATCCCACGCCAGACCACAGCAGCGCCATCTTGTCTGGATCCTATTTCAGTGTATTGCTCTCCAAATGTCCCCCTCGGTGATCTCATCTTAAATACATGCTGTCACTTTCAAGCATTTTATGTATTTATTATTTAAAGAATGTATATCCTGCTCTTCATCAAAAGGTCTCAGGATGGGTCACAGCAGTAAAATATAAAATATTAAAATATAACCCTCCCTTTCGCCGACCCACTCTCCTGGCAAGACAGCACCCACTTCTCATCTGAAAGGAACAGGATGGCTTACAGTGTTTCAAAGAACAATAAATACATAAATATAAACCCTACTTGGTAGTTGTACCACCACTCTCAGTAGCAAGAAGAGTGGGGCCCCAGGATAGGGCCTTCTCAGGAGGAATGTGGACACATTTTCTTTCCTGTTCAATTTATTTTGAATCAAGTGCAAACGTTTCATATCCACTTGAATAGATCCCCTTCAAATGTGGTAGGATTTGAATTTGATATGAGTCTTTGATACAAATCCAATTAGAATCCCTGCTACAAATGGCCTACAGATCCCCTATGTATCATCTCTGAATGCATCCAATCCACTCTCAATCCACTTTGAATCCACTCTGGATCCATCGCAGATGTGACTGGGGCAGCCGCTTTCCCATATCCCCAGGTTGACAGATGTATCGGAGCACTGAATTCGTGTTCGAATGTCAATCTTCAAATGTCCCAATGTTCTATTCAAATCTGAATGTCCAAATTTGGACAAGTTCATATGAGTTTTGAATGTGATGACTATTTGTGCACATCCATACGTCTCAGTGGTGGCTCCCAGATGAAGGAATAGACTCCCCATTGAAGTGCACCAAGCACCTTCACTTCACATGTTCAAGAGAACTTTGAAGACACCCCTCTTTCCCTGGCCTTTGCCTGAACAAGGAAACAGCTTTTCCTCACCACTTTCAGAAACTGTTATTGTTTTAGTATGTTGATTTTACATTTAGCTTTCAATATTGTATCCCAACTCTGAGACGTTCAGGTATAAGGTGGGATAAAATGCAAATTTCATCATCATCATCACCATCATCTAACCCTTCCCACTATGTCAGAATAATATTCACCCATTTGTCTGTTCCCCCTGTCCCCGTTTAATAAAGTAATAAAGTTTATTCTAATCTTTGCCTTTATAGAAATTGCCCTTAGGAAACTCTCCCATGTTGTGTAAGAAAACAAAAATACAGGGTTTTTTTTTTAAAAAAGATAAAAACAGATAAAATATTAAACAGAGAAAGAGAGATGAAAACAACGAACGATAGCAAAATATGGGCAGGTGTGGAAATAGAAATGCTACCGATCTTTCAAAACTTGTCACCTCCTAATGCCAACGCAATGGAGAGGCATCATGTGTCAACTGCGTCACGCCAGATAAGGAAATGAAACCCGCGTTTTTCTTATTTGTCATAGGGAAACGATCTGCCATTCTTTCCGGATGACTGGCACATAAACAATCCCAGTAATTAGAGGAGAATTGTCTGTCTTCCTTCTCTACACTTCCATGCCACTTGATAAGGGCAAAATATTGGAAGAAGAACATATGGAAAGAGACTGAAGGGAAGAAATAAATTAAAACCCACCAGCCCCAAATATGACATCCCTCTGTTGGAATCAGCAAGAGAGGGAGGAAAGGAGGGGGGGAGGGAAAGACATCAATAATAGCCGTCATCACTGGTAGTCCAGGCCATCTGGACACTAAACCACATTGACGCAAAGAGCATATCCAAAATATTTTAATTTCCCCGTTTTCCCTTAAGGACGCCAGCTCATGCATGCAGGTGGAAAGACCCGATAAATGACCAAGGTGCATCATGATCTGCCTGTGCTTCGTGTCTGATAGTTATTTAATTAAGAGATTCTGCAGGGTGGATACTTGGTTAACAAACCTGAAGCCTGTTCCCAGAAGGACAGAAGAAGACACCATTCACGACAAGCCAGGGAGTGGAAGCAACTGTTAATGAATTATAAAGGTTCATACCAAAATATGGAATCTATGCCTGAATCTACAGCAACAGCTTTGGAGCAACACACCAGCATATTAGGAATAGACAGAATTCGGGGTCATCAACCGTAAAAAAAGTGGCAGTGTGAAGATGTAAGCAATATGACCACTGTGCATCCATGTTCCTCTCTTGTTTGTTCCCAGGCTTGATTGCTGTTATTTCTTAATGACCCCATGTCCTTCCTAGTCTTAGCATAGAGGACTACATCTGAGAACTGAAAGGATCTTGGAAGTATGATGGGTGTGTAGGAAGTAGGGATATGCACAAATATTTGTAGAATTTAAAATTCGGCCAAATTCTGACATTCAAACTCAAATGAAATGTTATGATATTTGTATGCTAACATTTGAACGAATACGAATGTTTCCAGACCTTGTACAAATAGTTCGGACATTCATTAAACTGGGGAAACATATTGGATACATATTTATTAGTATCAGATATATATCCATCTGTATCAGATACGTATCTATTCATATGAAATACGTATTTGTTCATATCAGATACATATCCATTTGTATCAGATACATATCAGATCTGTTTGTATCAGATAGGTATTCATTTGTATCTGATATGTATTGAATATTCGTACCAATACATACAAATAGATTCATATAGAATAGAATTTTACCACATTCATATGAATACAGATTTTCAAACATTCGATTCATTTCAAATCAAACGCCAAAAAGAATCCCTGGGTAGGCTTTGTAGCTACAGTGCGTGCTTGCAATTTCTGTTTTCTCTTTATCATACTAAAGCAAGGAATGTACATTGATCTATTCCTTGCCTCTTTCCTGACTCTGGGCCTAAGATGGGAATTCTGAGCTCCACAAAGTTTGTGAAAAACCTTCTAATTATCTGAGATCCTTGGGAAGAACTTGATAATAAAGAGTGAGAAATTCAGTAAAAAAGAAAGAAAGAAAAAGATAGTCTGCAACTAACCCGAAATCCTCCACTTCCGACTTTTGTTCCAGACCTGGGCTGGAATGAGCTGCTCACAATATAGATGGCCCTTTTGGACAGGCAAGAAACAGCCTGGCCTATCATGAACCTGATTGTTTGGATGAAGCCTGTATGGCGCATGCAGAAGCAACCCAAGACGCTCTCGTTTCTACCTCCTCCCGACTTCCCAGTATTCCTGCTAAAAGCCTATCAACCAAGGAAGAATCCAATCAGTGTAAAGCAGAAAAGAAAATTGCTGTCCTAGGATTGTCGCCAAAGCTTTTTGTTGATTCTTGCTTTGAGTTGAGACATTAAATGAAATTGAACTCTGCATTCTTTTATTTTTCTCACCCAGCATCTCTATTTGCAGCAGAGACTGGGGGATTATTGGAAAGACAGGCTATTCCTTGCTCTGGGCCGCAGAAAGAACCACAACACACCCCATGGCACATAATTTCAGGGACTATATCCCACTATGTTAAAAGCTGAGGTCCTTAACCATGCAAAGCTTACGGCTTACACTACGGTGCATTTGCTGCTGTTGAATTTCCACAGGTTTCTCTCGTTAACTGCTTTTTTATCCCCTGGCTGACAGCTTAAATTAAGGTATTGTCTCTAGGCCGTGACATTTAAAAGGAAGGTGGCTAATACGAAACACAACCCTGTCGGCTGGAAAGCCGGGATTTTGCGCAATGCTTCAGTTCATCAAGGCACTCATAAATTAGTCCTTGCTAAGTTAGGACATGCCGTATGTTTATTAGTGAGGAAATTGCAATGGCAAATGAAGCTGTACTCTTGTAAAATTCAGTCATGCAAGGTATTGTACGCTCTAGTCTCATCTAGGAGAGTACTCAAGCATATCAGCCGGCAAGGCGCTGCTCCCAAGATTTCAGCAGTAGCGCATGCTCTAGCTTAATGCTGAAAAAAGAAGTCAGGACAACAACAGCAGCAGCAGCAACAAGACCAAGACCTATTCACACTTAGCCCTCTGGTATGCTGTGACTAGCCCAAGGTCACCCAGCTGGCTTCATGGAGGAGGGTGGAATCGAACCTGGTATTCCCAGATAAGAGTCTGACTCCCTAACCACTAGACCAAACTGGCTCTGGTATCTGTACCAGAGCTGTCTTAATTGTAGGGTTGTGCAGGGATGTTTTTTTTTTAATTCAAGTCGATTCGAATAATCAAAAATTCAATTCAATTTGAATTATTTAAATTCAAACTCAACAAAATTCAATTCGAATTAAGCAAATTTGAATCTATTCGTTCGAATTTTTGATTCGAATTTGCACTTGTGAATGTCGACGAGATGTGTAGATGCCTGTATGCATCTTCCTGACATTTGTGCACATCTGTACATGTCTATACATGTGCATATGCATCCCGTAGTTATCCCGTATGCAACCTGTCTTCATCCAGTACAGATCTGTACAAATGCAGACGAATGCAGGAAAGGTGTGGATCTTCAAGTACGCATCGTATGCTAACTTGTACACATACGAATGTTTGAATAATTCAAACAAATAGTCCCAAAGTACGAATTCAATTTGAGTGTTCAAATTTGAATTTCTGGACATTCTACTCAAATTTGAATGTCAAAATTCAGCACATTTAATCAAATTTCAAATGCCTTTGAATACTCATGCACATCCCTATTTAACTGCATACCAGACGCCTAAGTGCGAATAGGCCTCAGGACTCAGATGTTAGCCTATTACTGATTCAAGCTCAGAACTGCACCCCGCATAGACATGAAATCCGGAAAAGATTTTATGGTATTTGTTTGTTTTTGTTTTGTAAAGGCAAGAAGGAAGAAAAGCGAGGAGCATTGCGCTTTGTTGCAGAATCAGGGATAACTGGCAAATGATTGTGGCACTTTGACCCTTTGAAGGATTGCTGGGGAGAAGATAGACACCTTAAAAGGATGGATCTGATCCAAACAACAGCAGAGTCCCCTCTGGGCCTTGACAATAGCAAGCTGTGCTCAGTATGTCTTTGGTTGTTGCTGTTTTACATTCACCTAGCCTGATGATAGTTGTTATCTATCTGTTAAGATCTTCCAAAGAAGCCCTCCTAGTGGTTTCTTCACAACATGAGGTTCTTGGGCCAGTTACTAGGGAGGGAACTCGCTCTGTAGTAACCCCTGGAAAGTAACGTTCCCCCTAGAGATATCCCAAGCAGAATATCCTAAATATTTATTCGGTGCCTGCTAAATACACAGGCCTTCAGAGATTTTTTAGAAACTTCTCAAAGGGCCATTTCCTGTGTTTCAGGGCCGTAAATTGCAGATTGAAAAACTCTTCTTCAGGTAAGTTCCAGAATGTTAAAGAACACATAGGGTGTTTGTCCACTTAGTACTAGAGTAAGCACTATGGGTCCTTAATGGGTCCTTAATGGGTACTCTAGTGCTAAGTGGAAAAACACCCATAAAGGGATATGCACGGATATTCAAAAATTCAAAAATCTGATTCAAATCTGACGTATGTCGATATTCGAATTTGAATTGGATTTAATAACATTCAAATTTAGACGTTCAAACAGATTTCAAATGTTCCGAAACATTCACTCAAATGATTTGAATGTACAGATCTGTACAAATATTATACATATTTGTGCTTATAATACAGGATAAAACGGGATGCACATGAAATGCACGCAGATATGTATAACAGGTACGAATGCTGTTGACATTTGAACCTTTAAATACGAATCTAACATTCAAATGAATAGATTCGAATGTTACAGATTCAAATCAGATTTTTTTACATTCAGATTTTAAACATTCAAATTGAATTGAATTCAATTCGACTTGAATTTGAATGCAAAATAGACCATTTGCGCACACCTCTACTGTCTTCACATACCCTCAATCCAGTTCAGGAAGGGGTCCAGACACCTCCCTTCTGCAGGATGTACTGGCTTAAGGAGAGCCCTGCTGCCTGTGCCTAGACCAAGACACCAGTAGATCTCTACCTATAGAATTCAGGGGTCCATAGGATGGAACAGGGAGCCATGGGGAAGGGCGCGCACCACACTGTTCCAGTTTAGGGAACCCATTTCTTCAGTGAGAATTGTGCTACTGAAATTGGTCACCCTAGGGCTCTGAGGCTAGGAGACAGCTTGGGGGACCGTAATGGCCTTCTGCACGTGGAAGGCTTGTTTGGGGTCAATGAAGCTGCTCCTGCTTCCTCCCGCTGCTGGAACCACTCCAGCCTAGCCTGATGCTGTTGAATTGGACCAGCCCAATCAATGTAGAAATGGCCCTAGAGTCACGCTTGCTGGTCTAAGACTCTCACACTTTGCTCACAGTTCGTTGTCTGCACCATGAGTCATGAGGACCTTGACGTTCGTGGCTCATCCATTGCAAAGCTTGCTGCTTCACTGAGGTCACAGGAAAGCTTTGAATATATGGCAGAATGAAGTCCAAGGGTGATGCTGAATTTAAAAACTGGGCCTTGGATAAGAGTTCCTTCTAGACCTTTTGCTTGGTGCTGAACCGGCTGGTATGCAAGCAGAGGGATGTGCATGAATATTCGTCAAGTCTGCAATTCATAGGAATTTGGACAAATTTGAATATTCGCAATTGACTCGAATAATGTCAATATTCAAAGACTTTCAAATGTGATGCAAACGCTTTTGTGCATTTCTTCAAAGCTTCGTCATATTCACGAAGGTGGGGAGGCAGTAAAGAGGCCACTGAGTCACATCTGTAGGAGATTCAGAGTAGATTCAAAGCAAATTCAGAGCAGATTCAAGGCAGGTAAAGTGGATTCAAAGCAGATTCAGAGGGGATTCAGAGGTGTGACTGGAAGCAGAGATTCTGATGAGATTCAAAGAGCATTCTCAGCTGATTTGAATCCTAGTATAATTTGAAGTGGCTCTATTCACAGAAATGTGAATTTCCTTCACATTGCCTTGATGTGAAGCAAACACAAAAAGAAAATTATACATATTCCTAGTGGTGAACAGTCACAACCTCTTGCCTGGAGTGTCACGGAAAACAGAACAGTGCATTCACCAGTGGTGCCTCCTCATTTTGGTTTTCCTCTTGAGCAACGGGTGCATTGAAAGCAGATAACAGAGCAGCACTGCATTGCATTGCCGGAAAAGGAAAGGCCTGGGTACTGTACCGAATCTCCATAAGCCATTGCTTGATTGCTATGTCTGAACAGGGCCGAAGGGTTACTATTAGCACGCAAGCCAATGCATTTTCCTCTGTAACCCATGGAAGCCATATCATTCGTATTCACAGGCATGGCTGCAGCAAAGGCAGCTTTGCATTTTGCCTCCCAGAGGAGCAGGGGCATTCGGCTCTTGGCAGCTCGCATCAGTCTCCAGTCACAGAAAGACATGGGCCATAGCTTCCTGCCACATCGCTGGATGCTCAGGAACAAGAGAGGTTCTGTCATCCTTCCTGGTTGACACACAAGTCGTTTGTCGCTGCATTTCTTCCTACGGAGCAAAGCCTCACCGGCAAGCAGCTTTTCGTAGACAAGCAAGTTTTCAGAAAATGACCATATGGAATTATAGCTAATTCATTTTCACCTCCCCAGTCTGATGACTATAACTCATTATAGCCTCCTATTGATCAGCTCAGCAGGCTTTGTCCTTATAAGGAGCAAGTTCAATATCACTCAATATTACATTTTTATTACACCTGAGATGCTCTGGCATGCCCGTGAAAGTTTTGTTTTTCACTTCCCTTAGAGATTACTGCTAACACTGAGAGGGGCAAGAGGGGAAACTGGTCGCTCCATTAATAAAACATCCTGCATTGTATATCTGTGTATTTTACCAGCATCCCTTTGGATTAGGTTGCCTTCCTGGTAAGAGCTGTGCAATTCATTTTCTAAAAAACTATCTGCAGATAATGAGAAAAATGGATACTGTTTGAAAAATGGGGCCACAGTTTTTTGTATTTTTCTTAATGACTTCTTTTGTGATAACACTTGATGTGTATGGGGCCTGAAATAGACAGAGCCAAGAGACCAGAGGCGTTTTACACTTGTTGATTAGGTTGCCTTGAACTAAGGCTGGTAAATGTCAGGTATAGGTGAACCATTTGCATTTGCTGGGAGAAATTAGAATGGTCCTCCTGTTTACTAGCCCGCACCACTGTCTCCAAAGCAGGAAGTCCCGCCTCCTGGCTGCCATGATTGGCTGCCGTCTGCCACATCATCACATTCCATGATGTGCCCAGACACCATGGTGATGTTCTGTGCCTGATCACATCAGCAGCCACGGCAGCGTGAGACGTGGCATGCCAGGTCACATCAGTGGCCAGTAACCAATCAGCACCAGCAATATAGCCCTGTCTGAACAGAAAACATAGTCCCTGTCCAACACACTCAGCAAACTGGAAATAAAGTGAATGATTGCCCTGCTGGACGCTTCAGGTAAGCTTTAGGTAAACATGGGTAAAGGTGTGGAGCATGATTTTTTTGCTCCTCGGCTAATCAACAGTGAACACCTGGGGAAGGTGGGCATGCTTGTAGGCTATAGCAGCCTAGTCGATGTGTGTATGCTCGATGTTGACCAGTGGCCTAAGTGCAAATAGGTAGAGATGTACATGGATGCGTTTTTTACATTCTATTTGAATTGACAGGTGTCTGGAGGCAGTAATGGGCTGGATGAGGGCCAATAAATTGAAGCTGAATCCAGACAAGACAGAGGTGCTGTGTGTCACAGGGTCTCGGGTCCGTGTAGTTGGGAGATACCCTGTCTTTGATGAGGTTGCAATGCCCTGGAAGGGACAGGTGGGGGTACTTCTGGAATCCATGTAGACACCTGAAGCTCAGGTGGAGGCCATGGTCGGGAGCGCCTACTCCCAACAACTGGTACATTAACTGAAACCTTTTCTGGATAGAGACAACTTGGCCACAGTGATCCACGCTATGGTAGCCTCTAGAGTGGACTACTGTAATGCACTCTACATGGGGCTGCCCTTGAAGATGGTCTGGAAGTTGCAGCTACTGTAAAATGTAGCAGCTTGAGTGCTGACCGGAACAGCTAGCCAGACACAAATCACGCCGGTTTTAAAGAGGCTGCATTGGCTTCTAATTTGCTACCAAGCCCAATTCAAGGTCCTGACTGTGACTTACAACGCCCTAAATGACTTGGGCCTCAAATATCTAAAGGAACGCCTTCTCCCATACCGACCTGCCCCTGCCTTAAGATCTAGTGGCGAGGCTCTCCTGGTCGTCCCACCACCTTCATTAGTGGGGTTGGTGGGCACCCGGAAGACAGCCTTTTCGGTGATGGCCCCCAGACTATGGAATAGTCTCCCCCTCAAGGTGCATCGTGCCCCTTCCTTACATATATTTAGGAAGGCAGTGAAGACGCATCTCTTTGCCTTGGCCTTTGGCTGAGATGATTATATTCCCCATCCCAGCACAGACACCATCATTTAAACATGCTGTGTATTGTTTTAGATTTGTTGATTTTTTTAAAAGTGTTTTTAATGTATATTCTGTTTTTAATCTGTTGTTTTAATGGTTGTTCTCCGCCCAGAGACCTTCAGGTATGGGGTGGGATAACATTACAGATATTTGCACCCTTCATCAATACTAAACAGTCTTAAACTTTCCAGTGTAATAAAAGATGGATTCAGAGAAGAAGATCAGATAATGGGCATAATTTACAGCAGATAATATTTGAGTATTTGCTCTGCTCCAAGTTACAAGGAGGGAAATGGTGAAAGTCATGAATATTTGGGGGGAAAAAACCAAAACCTATAACAAATCACATATGCTGTACATCAATTTTCCTTTAGAAATCCAACTAGGTTACTAAGAATTTAGAAGGAGAGAATACCAAAAGTGTACATTAAAAAGCACACATGGGGGGAAAGGAGAAGTGCTTTTAAACTGGCTGTAAACATGGAGAAATCTGCTAATGCTGTTATGTTGTAGATGGCGCATTTCATCACTTACCTTTCCCACAGGTCTTGGAAACGGAGGTCTCTGGTTTTCTGGAATTAAGATTGGAGGTGCCACAATAGACCTTCTTTGCCTCACAACCCCAAGGCTGCCTTCTGCCTTTAAAATTTCCTAAAGAAAGAATGACGAGATTAATTAGCCCACAAATTTGTGGGACAGTATAATTTATTATCCTTTCTGCACACATTTTTTACTTCTCAATAAAAGCATTCATGAGCCAGAATTCTACTAATAGACTTTCTCAACCTTCATTAGCTGTAGAAGTATTGTTAGTTCAAGACGTGGGCCCAGATTCGTGATTAATGAAGAGCGTCGTTAAGTTCTTTCAACTGAAATCTTTAGGATCATTCTATTTATGCGGATGCCAATAATGACTGATAACTCTCACTTATCTTTGCATTATTATGACCACGCTGCTGCTGCTGCTGTAAAAAACAACATCAACCCTTTGGAAGTAAAGAAGTCACAGTTATATCAGGAGTCCTGTAGTGTTGTGGAGCAAAGAGTCAGAGAGAAAAGCAATTCCTAAAAACCTCCACAGTAAGTGTTGATTGGTCAGAAAGGGATTTTTGAGGGGCCTGCCATAGTCTGCACTTGTGTGAGGACAGCAGGCAATGATATCAGGTTCTAATACAGAAAAAAACACAGGACAGAAAGGGCAGAAAGGGCAGAAAGGGCAGAAAGGGCACAGGCTGAAGCAAAATAAGGGTTCTGATGGAAAGTGTACACCATCTATCAAAAACTCAAGTTTGCTCAGTGGCTTTGTGCATTTTATTTTGGACTTGGGCCCTAAATATCTAAAGGAATGCCTTCTCCCATACTGTCCTGCCTGTGCCTTAAGATCCAAAGAAGATGCCCTCCTAGTTGTTCCTCCACCTTCGGCAGTGAGATTGGTGGGCACCCGGGAGACGGCATTTTCAGTGGTGGCCCCTAGAAAGTGGAATGGTCTCCCCCCCGGGGCGTGCCATGCCCCTTCTTTGTTATCATTTAGGAAGGCTGTAAAGGCATATCTTTTTCCCTTAGCCTTTGACCAAGATTGATTCCTTCTTCCCTCGGAAGAAGCCCTTTCATACACTGCAGAAGTCATCAAAAATATGAACAGTTAAATACAAACATGGGGAAAACAGTCTGAAACTGAGCTGTTTAAAAAGCTGAAGGAAAATAAGGGTTCTAATGGAGAGTGTCCACCATCTATCAAAAACCCAAGTTTGCTCAGTGGCTTTGTGCATTTTATTTTGGACTATTATCAAGTCCTTAGCAGCAGTAGTTTACACTCTGGAGATCCACTTCTTTCCAAAGCAGGGCCATTTCAGCAGATAGAAGAGATTTTATTTTGTTTATGTCATGCTATCTGGTTGACAACTGGCTGTTTATTGTTTGTCATTGTTGTGTTTTTCTTCTTCCTATTGTCACATACTGTCCAGTGTGTGAATTGATGACAAAAACAAAACCAACAATGGCAGTTGTAGGCCAAACTCGGGTTATTTTGAAAATGTCGCCATCCTATTGAATTCACTTATATTCTCACAGCAGTCTCTGCTTTGGCTCTAAGGGTCAGCCAGCCCCTCAGCACCACTTCTGTCTTTCAATTTCTCACACTCTGATGATCCAAGTTGATTCAAAAAGAGAAATGAAAAAAAAAGAAAGAAAAGAAATGGAATGGAATGGAATGAAATGAAATGGCATGAGAAAATAATATCTGAGGTGCTGGAGGGAATGCACTAGATTCTGAATCAGATCCATATGGCAGAATGTGTAGGACAAGCAAGTTAGCAGCGTTCAAATCCACTTACAACAGTGAGCTTCAGCTGAAAGGCCCAGCTGTGATGTATCTGTGGCCTAGGTGAGAAGAATGACAAGAATCAGTCAGACTTCTGTATTCCTGGGCCAATTCCACGGGGCTTCCGGTTACACACACCGACAAAGGAACAAAATCAACAACAATGGCATCCACTCTTGTGAATTCCTGGGAGCGAGTCCAGGATTGCCTACATACAAACAACACTAATTATCCTTAAAAAAAAAAAAAAGCACACACAAGCAAACCTTGCTGTACTGGTATTACTGATGTTAAAATACATATGCATTAATGGATTCATAATGCAGCCCATGGAATCTATCAGAATAGGCAGGTCTTTTCTCCCTCTTCTTTCCCTGAAAAGAAGTTGTTTTGGGGATTTCTAATGGGGAGGTGGAAGGAAGGAAGGATGGGGAGGGAGAAGGAGGGAGGGAAGGAGGCACAGACGAAGGGAGGAAGGAAGGAAGGAAAGATGGGAAGGTGGAAAGAGGGAAGGAGAAAAGCAGGCAGGAAGGAATGGCTAGTCTTCCAATTTATTTTAATTTGAAATTAACTCAGTTTTCATCTATGAAATTAAAGCAATGTTTACACATAGCCAAAGAAAATACAAAACACTACTCAAAAGCACCTTAGAGTTGGGAGTGTCCCCCCCCCCCAGCAATGTTTTCATCACATCTCTAATTCACCTTTTCCAGCCCAGAATACTCATAAGGTGGTGGAAGTGAAATGTGGCAATTCTGCCCTTAGCCACTCTTGAAACCATGTCAGATATGTGGCTGGTGTTGTGGTGGCTTTGTTGTCCCACTGGGTGTGAATGCAACCACCTTCAGACACAGCAAGAATCAGAGAAGGGACCCCTCTCCATCCTTGATGCATGCATAAGTGTGTGTGAAAGAAAGATGGGGGAAGAGGCTCACACCAAAGAATTTCCCCCTCTGCATTGCCTGTGGCATTTTTAAGGGTTTTTCTTGTGAGTCTTTCACAACCAATTATAGACCATGTAGGTATTCAATTAATCATAAAGCTAAACGTATCTGGCAAAGTGAATATGTCACAATTGCAATTCAGTGAGCACTTGCTTATGTCTCGAGGAAAGGATCTACAGTATGTTCAAATGCATTTTAAGTGACAATTTTTTGTCAAAAAAAAAAGAAAATTACTCTGAATACTGAGGACTTAGCTAACACATGCCTCTCCTCAAAGAAGGAAAGGTAAAACCGAGTTGCACAGTAGATGGTTTTATAGGAGGCTTTTTATAAGGGCAACTGAGTGCACCCCAAAAAGTTGGGCAGGCAAATGTCCTCCCTCAACCCCCTCCCCCCCCCCCACAATTCTGCAGGTTCACTAAGGGCCTCCATTCCACACATTAAAATGGAATGCAGGAAGGCCTGCCCACCACTGGTATTCTCCATCCACACAAGATGTAGTGTGATCCAGATCAAGACGCCCTTGACCTGGATCATTGGTGGACTTCATAGAGTTCTACTGGCATACCACCTTAGCCTTTCTGGAACACAGAGACACACAGAAGGCACACCTCCAGTTTCTGGACTACTGGAGGCCCATTTAAGTACACAAGAACATAAGAGAAGCCCTGCTGGATCAGGCCACAGCCCATCTAGTCCAGCATCCTGTCACAAACAGTGGCCCACCAAATGCTCATGGGCATCTCAAGCAGAGACAAGGGCAAACCTTCTCCTACTCTCAAATCCCAGCAAATGGCCTGAGAAGCATCCTGCTCCCCCCCCCCAGCCTGAAAGATGTACCTAGGCATTCATTCTAGTAGCCATTGATACATCTGTCGTCTATAAATTTGTCTAACCCTACCTTAAAGCCGTCTAGGCTGCCAACTGTTACCACCTTTTCCAGCAGCAAATTCCCTAAACCGATGACCCTCTGGTTGAAGAAATACTTCCCCTTGTCGGATCAGACTCCCTTACCCATCAGTTTCATAGATGCCCCCTAGTTCTAGTGTTGTGTGATAGAGAAAAGAAATTTTCCCTATCCACCTTTTCTATACCATACATAATTTTAATCAGGTCCAACATGCTCCATCAATTATATATGCATATAATTTAATCATTAATCCTATTACATAAAATGGATAAGGGAATGCATAGACCATTCTTGATGTGTTGGATTACCAACTTTTCGTAGGGTGGCCAAAAATCAGCCAAGCTATAAGACACACCTGGCTTTTTGGGTAAGGCTGTATATAGTGACAATTAGTCTGACTGATTATCTGGACACCTTGACTATTCATCCTTGATTAAGAGCTGCTAATTGTAGGGATGTGCATGAATGTTCTAAACATTCAAAACTCGATCAAATGTGATCAAATGTGGACATTCAAATTCGAAAAGGTCTACACATTCGAATTTAAACATTCAAATGAATTTTGAATGTTCCATAACATTCATTCGAATGATTCGAAACATTCAAATGTACAGATATGTATGTATTACGAATCTCATACGTATCTGCCCGCATTTGCGCTGATAGTATGGGATGAAAACGGGATGCATGCAGATACGTGTGTAACACATACCAATGTTGTCGACATTCGTATCTTCAGATTTGAATATAACATATGAACGAATTGGATTTTGTTGCATTCGGATTCTAAACATTTGAATCGAACTGAGCGATTGGGTATTTGATTCAATTTGAATTTGAATGCAAAAAAAAAAAAAGTATGGGAATCCATAGTTCTTTTAATGAAGCTCAGAACTTCAACTCGATTAAGCTGCCCCCTGTATTTCCATAGTTCTTACCACTGTGTCTGGAGATATTTCCACATGGCGAAATGCTTGCTTTCCCACTCTGAATGACTGATGTCTTCTCCAATCAGACACCCTCCAAGGGACACATGAACCGGTGCCACAGACTCCAAATAAACACATTTTAGACATATCCAACGGGAATACACCAATGTATCTGCCCACATGCTGCAGAATTATCTCTGCTGCTTATTTGCACTTTTCTTGTTGGGAAAGTCTCCCTGGGATGCTAACCTCTTTTTTAAACATTTGGATGCATGGCTTAGTCAGTGTCCAGTAACAGATGCCATTAATCTTTGCAAGGAAAACTTCATTAGAAGCTGTCATGGGAGTGAGTCAGATGGCTGGACCATTGCCTATTTGTCACAATAAGAACTGGAATGATCATTGGCACGGCAATTGGTAACTCATTATGGCTGAACAGGAAAGTTGTGTTCCTCACACTTCTATGGAAATAGATCGATATAAAATCAGTATGGTGCCGTTGAACTGGGCAGGGACATAAATTCTTTCCCAAATTAATGAGAGCCCATTGTCCACGAGCTTTAACAAAAACTATTTTCAAACTGGACCAGTTTGTCTTCATTGTGTTAGGGAGAGGGATCCACCTTTGCATTGATGATTGTTTCCAAAGGATTGGCCCTCAAATTATTTGGATATCCAACCTTGCTCAGCTGAGATGATGGGGGCATGCTGATTGGACAGGACAACAGTTACAGATCCAATATTCCTGGGGGATACGATTTCAGAACAGTTACACAATGCATGAGACCCACTAGAACCAGAGGTCTAATTGACAGCAAAATAGCTTCCTATGTTCCTCATAACTCCCACTTGGAAAGGTTGGAGCTGTTTAGGAGCTTCGATGGCAAACCACTTAATTGAACAAAAGTTGTTTGCATTCGATTTCAAACTTGTTCAAAAACAAAAAAAATACATTTTTTCCACTAAAAAATGCTCTTTTCAGGGGCAAAATCACAGCAAACATGAACTGTTCAAACCAATTGTTTGTGTTCATGAGCAAGAAATTTGTTCAGTGCAATTGAATTCCCTGACATTCAGACACATTTTGTTTGATGCAAACAGCTTCAAGACACAAGTTTTTAAATTGAACTTTTGAACACGGACCAAAATTTGCACATCTCTTTTATCTTCTCCTTCCTATAGCCCCCACTATTGAATGCAGTATAAGCAGTATAAAGAAGGAAGTTTCAGCATTTGATCGAAAAACATTGGAAATACACTACCATCCTAAGCAAATGTGAAGAGTATAATTATAAATATAATAAATATAACATTAATATATTATATGACTCTTAAAAATATTTGTTCATTCTGGTCTGTGACTGTACAAACAAATTCATTCATTCAATTAATGTTAATGTTAATAATGATGACAACAATAATAATAATTAATAATAATATTTATTTCTGGTGCCTTTTTCACTAAAGGACAGTCCAGAAGTATAAAATTAGGTGTGTACATAGAAATTAAAATGAGGTTCTTAAAGATCTCAACTTGATCAGATATGAAACAATTAAAAAACCTTTAAAGGTGTTTTAAGAAAAAAACAGGTCTTAAAAAACATGTGTGTCACACCGAAAAGGAGACTACTTTATGTAAGAATAATTTTGAAAATAACTTGTGCTGGAAATATAGAAACTAATGGTAAATGAATAATTTCCAAATAGACTACCATGTATGGAGGAACCAGCATCAATAACGTTTTAGGAATATGAGGACAATGCATAGAGGTCTTCTTGGTGACTAAACCAGGTATAAAAGTACCTGAAAAACCTTTTTCTTAAATTGGATAGAATGAGATTGTTAAACTGAAAACAAATTGCATGTAATGTGTACCACTCCTGAACGAAGAAAGGAAGGTAAAGATAGGATTGGTAAGAGTGTTTATGATTTAGTTTTGGTCTTATGTGTATTTATGTATTGTATTTTTATCATTTTTGTGTTAATGTGTGAATGTATGATTTAAGGAGTTTACCATTCATTAAATAGGGATATGAATGAACAAATTCTCATTTGCAAACTTGATTGAATTTTCAAATAATCACATTTTTGCTTCAAAGTGAAAGTACAGAAATTTGAACCTCCAGACCTTCAAAAGAAGTGAACAATGTCCTCGGCTCACCAATATGAAAGTTCATTCAATTTCTTACAATTTTGCAGTGCTTTTTTTTTTGTGAAAATTGTTTTTTTAATGGAAAAAAAACTGTGAAAGTGTTAATTTGTGAATGTAAAAGTTCGAAGGTTCAAACAAATGATTCAACATCAAAATGAGTGTTTAGACGTTCGCTTCAATAGCAAAGTCGGCATGAATTTTTCATTCATGCACATACCCAATATTAAATAAAAGGCATTAAGCCTGCGTCCCCATGGGGCAGCCTTAATGGGAATCTTAATTCCCGTTAAGGAGTCCCCATGGCAATGGAGGACAGGCGGGTTCAAGGTGAACCTGCCCATCCCCATGAAAACCGCGGTAAATCCCTGCATCGGGATGCCGTGGTTTTCTCCACCACCACCCTTGCCTGAGCACTTAATTGCCCAGGTAAGGGCTTGATTTACTCCAAATGATCGCCTGACAGCTGCCTTGCAGTCACCCGAGTAGCTGTCAGGCGGGTACAGGGGCTGTCCAGAGCACAGGCAGAGCTCCCGTATAAGATGATTAAAACAGATGCGAAAGCCGCGTCTGTCAGGTAGGGCAGCTGTCAGGTGATTGTTTGGGGTAAATCAAGCAATTACTAGGGCAATTAAGTGCTCAGGAAAGGGGGGACAGTTGTGATGGCAGCATTAATGGCGAGGACAACGAAGCCCTGCCCACTAATGCTGCGATCGTAACCCGGGAGTGGCCCATGCCCCCAGGATAACCCGTTCTTCCGCCTAATTCGGGACGGGAACAGTCATAAAGGGTTTTTTTGTTTGTTTGTTTTGCTTTTGGGAATTTTGTCCCTCATGTAGCCCAAATTAGGGCTTTCCATGGGGACACTCCTGAGGCGAACTCACATTTCCCTCACAGTTTCCTTACCATGGAGGCACAGACTAAAATGTTTTTAAAAGGAGAAAGAAGTTTAATATATAACCATTTCCTTTTATGACAGCTCTAGAAACAGCTGCTTGGAAGAGCATTCAAAAACTGCTTCTTCTCTCTTGGAGGCATTTCTCTTGTGCCAGAACTTCGATGGGATGCTTTTGGACATAATTAATATCTGCCAACCATGCCAAGTACAAATTATCCTTAGCACCACTTTATTGTTATCGCAGACTCGATACTGGCAGTTAATACTTTCAAAAACCTTTGCCAAATGGCTAAACATTCTTTTGCACTTATTAACAGCTTTCACAAAGACTTCCCAGAGAACTAGAAGGGCTTCTCACTGGAGCAAGAAGAACAGGTGTTGAAATAAATCACAGATTGATGAATAAAAGTAATGATTTTTAAAAGGCTAGATATATACACTGACACCTGTTCAGGGAAAGTTTCCTTGCTCTCCTGGCATTACTCACTATATATTTTCCAGCAACTACTTCACTGTGCTTTGCAGGAAATTAAACTCTTAATTTTAATTTTTGTGTGTGTCTGTGATCTGGTTCTTGCTGAGAAGATTTTAAAGACGTTAAGACCCTCTGCACTGGTGTCTTTTGTAGAATTTTATGAATACCAATGTATTTTTATGAGGGTTATACATCAGTATGTGCTTCTTAAAAGACAAAATAGCTAGTTCAGTCTAAATGTAAGCTAACTAGTCTACAATGATCATTCAAACTTTTTTTAAAAAAAGATACAGAATCATCAAAAATTTGCTTTGTTTTACAAACTAATTGAGATCTAAAAATGGCAAAGCAATCAAAGTGAGTGAGAGAAAAGGAAGTTTTCTCTGAATGGAATATATTCGGTATGCAAAAATGCCCAAAACATTGGTGTAAGTTTTTCACAATATAATATGATTCATTGGTCATTATCTCAAGGCCTTTTTGCATTTACCTGATTGGCATGGTATAATAACACCATGCCTGACAGGTAATATACTAGCACAGCACTGGGCATCCACACTTCAATTGCTGGGGAAGCCTTGTACCAAGCCAACAACACTTGAACTGCTGATGGACAAAACAGGACAGGCTGGATAAACTTAGCAACATCTACAGCACAGTTGGACATTGCCTTGTCTCTTTGAATACTGTGCAATGTATTACTGATAGCATTTCAGCTGTGTGAGCCTAGAAGCTTACAGTGAACCCCAGACGAGGTTCAGATGGCTTCCTTAGATCTAAGATGTTTGTGCCAGCACGGAATAGCTAGATGGTAGCCCAACTTGATCATAAATTTCACTAAGTGACCTCAGGGCAGCTGGCTTATTCCCCTGTCACTTTGCAAGCTTAGGATATTTTCTCTACCTGCCCAGTGTCATCAGATCCATGTGGATCTGTGGAAGCAGATCAAGGTAGCAAATCTCATTAAACTTCCTGAAGCCTGAATTATTGAATTCAAATGGAATGTTTTGATACATTTATATGAAGCTTCATATGGTATTCATATGGATTTGTATGGGATTTGTATGCATTTATATGAAATGCATATGGGATTCATATGGGATTGAACATAGGAATCAAAGTGGATTTATTCAAATAAATACACATTTTCTTGCATTCAATTCAATATACAAAAAAAAAAATTGTGCACATCCCTACCTAATATACATCTGGCAACAAAACTATTAGCCTGAATTATGACAAATCTGTGAGTCCTTTGGCGCATAAAATAGGTCAGCCTTTCAGATCTTTTCAGTCCTTCATCAGTATTTTCAGGCTGTATTCCCTCATCTTGTTAAAAATGATTCACATCTGTAAAGCAAGAGGCGCACGTCTTGAGGAATACATATCTACAGCATGGCAAATGATTTACATCTTGTCAGTCCAGAGCCATTAGTTATCACGCCACCTCCACAAACCTCTCAGTAGAAGCTGGTTTCAGCAAAAATCCATTAGTCCCCATGCTGTATGTTGTTTGAAGCACCGGATAAAGAACCATGATCTGTTAATCAGTTTCACGCCTCCTAGTGAGTATGTGTTTTTCACCTAAACTGCTTCCCATGCTGTAGCAATGAATGTTCCCACTGTGAATGCCAGCTTTAGTTTTCAGCCTGCTATGTCCCAGATATCTGAGAAAAATGGAGTGTCACGTGACTTCAGAATTGGCTGAGTATGTGGATGCAATATCAGGTAAGATGGCATGACTCCACATTGGGTCACGCTAGATTTTAGTCAGTTTTTGGAGACTAGTTTAGGTAGCCAGCCAGCCAGCTAGGTGGTGTTTTTAACATCACTTATGCAAGTTGCACATTTAACATTACATGGACCCTTCTTGTTACTTCTCTGAGACTCCCTTTCCCAGTGAGCAAATACTGGCAATCTCTGGCCAGTTTTGAACTTATCTTCTCAGCCCAGTCCAGCAGGAGTGGGGCAACCTGTCACTGGAACTCTACAGTCGTAGGGTAAGTTCTTCAGCATTTGGAAGTTTGCCCCAGGACTGGATTTGAAAATCACACGATCTCCAGAGACATTTCTTGTTTTGCTGAGCACAAGGAACTGAAGTTCCTAGCCTTGGTTCCCCTGGAGAACCAATGTGCTTGGACATTTGGGTCCCCCTTTTAAACTGGAACAGTCCAGCCATCTTTTGGAACTGACAAGTGTAGCAATCCCTAGAATACTGGTGGACCTCTAAAGATAGGTCTGAATCTAGGTGGCCATTTTGGCTGTCTAGACCAGGCCTCACAGACGAAATGCACTCCAGTGTGGATGAAGTGGCCCAGGGAAGGGGTGGAGCTTCTCTCTCCCACTCTAGCATGTGAGGGGGTGGTCAGAAAAGGACCAGGCCCTGCACTGGAACAGTCTCTAGGTAAGTGCAGAAAAAGCTTCTAACTGATCTTCATATAGATAGCATAAATTAAATCAAAATAGCCAAGAAACATGGAGTCTTTTGTAGATTTTCCTTGTAAAAACGCTTCACTCATACTCAAAGTTGGCATATGGCGGATCACACCAGGAATAACGGCCACTCTCAAAGCATCCTACCCTGACTATGGGTGTTACCTAGAAGAAGAAGAGTTGGCTTTTCTATCCCATTTTTTTCTTACCCATTTACTCAAAGCAACTGACAAGCTTTCTATTATTCTCTCCACAACAGAACACCCTGTGAGGTGGGTGGGGCTCTAAGAGCTCAGAAAGAGAGCTGTGACTAGCCCAAGGCCACCCAGATGGCTTCATGGAGGAGGGTGGAATCAAACCCAGTATTCCCAGATAAGAGTCTGGCTCCTTAACCACTAGACCTAAGCACAAATACCTTCAGTGGTGAGAACTTCTGAATGCTGGAAGAGGCAACCTTTTTGAGGCTTCAAGATGAATGCAGGGCTCAGATTTCCCCAGAGGACACCTCTTTAAATGTGCCTGGTCTCACCCCTAGGTTTAATCAGTGGTAGCTGTGTGGTTCTACACAGCAAAAAGAAATATTCTGGAAGTGACTAAGCAAATAGTCCGAAACAGCAAATACAAAAGAACTTGTGTGTGTGCGGACAGATGCTAGATGTTCACCCAGTGTGGATCTTATTCCATGATGATATTAAAGCACAAAGACAATTTCACATTTCCCTTCAGTCGTAGCAAGGCACGTAAAAATTACTTCTAGATACCTTATCTGCTCCAGCAAACCCTGTTCCAGTAGCATAGGTCTGCAATGAAATAAAAATAATCCATCTTGGCCCAATGATGCTCTGCAAGCATCTCTATACGTAGAAAAGCTCCTTTAAACAAATCCCTCCTGATTTTCAATGGATAACTTGGGCCAAGAAGATCGGCCTTTTCTAAACAAAGTAGAACAGCAGGATATAATTAAGTGGCATCAACCTGGTTTGATGAGACAGGCTGAGGTGAAGTATATTTTTTGTGGTTGGCACAGCAGGATACTTTGTATCTTGACACAAATGAGAAATCTCACTGAAAACTGAGATGCAGTAGGACTTATTTCCCCTTCTTCTTCTTCTTCTTCTTCTTCTTCTTCTTCTTCTTCTTCTTCTTCTTCTTCTTCTTCTTCTTCTTCTTCTTCTTCTTCTTCTTCTTCTTCTTCTTCTTCTTCTCCTCCTCCTCCTCCTCCTCCTCCTCCTCCTCCTCCTCCTCCTCCTGCTTCTCCTCCTGCTCTTCCTCCTCCACAATTTCTTCTCTTGATCTTGACAAAATTTGCTTTGGTAACACAACTCCAAGCAGCAGGAGAGTGAAATGCTAGGCACGCTTTCCCCCCCATAAATGAGGGAAGGGTAGGGAAGACCCTATAAGTTAGTTCTTTGCCATAGGTCCCCAAGGTCTGAAGGCCTAGGCAGTCACATCTTGCTAAAATGAAGAAGAGTTGGCTTTTCTACCCCTCTTTTCTCACCCATTTAAGGGGACTCAAAGCGGCTGACAAACCATTCAATTCTTCTCCCCATAACAGAACACCCTGTGAAGTAGGGGGGTCTGTGAGAGCTCAGAAGAGAGCTGTGACTAGCCCAAGGTCACCTAGCTGGCTTCATGGGAGAGGGTGGAATCGAACCCAGTATTCTGAGATAAGAGTCTGGCTCCCTAAGCACTAGACCAAACTGGCTCACAGACCAAACTGGACCAAAATAGCCAAGAAGTTAAGTTTTGTTCCTGGAAGGAGTGTAGAAGGACCATGGCATGAATGGGCATATGTACGAATGAAAACCGAACTGAATATTTGTCCGTTTGGCTTGGTGGCAAACTGCTTAATCAAATGTTTGTTCACATTTGATTTGAAACCTGCTCAGAAACAAAAATGCCATTCCTCCCCCCCCCCCAAAGCTCCCTTTAAAAGCAAAACCACAATGAACAAGAACTTTGAATTTGATATGAATTTCCAATCCCATGCGAATCCTGTATTTATTTTTATATATTTATTATTTACATTTCTATCCCGCCCCATACCCGAAGGTCTCTGGGCGGGTAACAACCTTAAAACAGATTAAAACAAAGTATACATTAAAAGACTTTAAAAAAAGAATAGGAAGCTTCATACAAATGTATCAAAACATTCAATTCGAATTTGAACGTCAATCTTTGAATGTGCCAGCATCCAATACGAATGTCCAAATTCCGCCAAATTCATACCAATTTAAAATGTTATGAATATTTGTGCACAATTCTAATATAAACTATTCAATTAAATTCTCAAAAGGTTTGCACATCTCCAGTGCAGAAAAGAGAAGCAACAAATTAGTATTGAGAATAAACGTCACAGGGTGCATTCCCATGGTACTAATTAGTATCTCTACTGCCCCTCCACTGAAGTGGATTAAAGAAAAGCGGGTTCAATCCGGATTTAAGCGTTCCCAAGGGGGTAAGCAAAACACGCATTTAAAATGAACGGACCGTCCCCAAGGAAGCGTGTTTTGTTTACCCGCATCTTTTTCTCCCCGCCCCTCGCTGTTTCATTGGGTGATCGGGCGAAGGAATTTCCAGCTGCCGAAACGCCTCCCCCCCAGCCAGCGATCCTGCAATCCTTTCCTTCAAAAAGACCAAAAGAAAAATTTAAAACTTCTCTGTTCGTCTCCCCTGCTTGCGAAGACTGCAGCCGGCACTCTTTACAAGATCTCCACCCAGCCAGCTCTTTTACACTTCCACTTTCGCGGAAGCAATTCATCACAATGTATCTTTGCTGTTTCTCTTTGGGACTGGAAAGAGAAACAGCAAAGAGAAAATGCCTGCCTAGATCGCTGTTTGCATAGATCGCTGGCTGGATGACAGGCAAAAGAGAGACAGACAGAGAGAGAGAGAGAGAGATGATCTCTCCGGCCGGCAATTCCCACCTGGGAGAGAATCCCCGCCCCTTTTGCCACGGAGCGATCCCATGGAAAATGTTGCGCTGAAAACCCACGTCTTCCAGAAAGTACTGCTTTAAACAGGTATTTTTTTAAAGCGGGTTTTCCCCATTAGCAGCGCTGGAAACTCAGATTAAAGCCGTGCATGGGACCGCTCCGTGGCAAAAGAAGATTTTCAGCAGACTTATTATTGCATGGGAACGCAGCCACAGCAAATCTTCACGGTACTCAAAAATCACACATGTGTTTTAACAGATTCCAACAGCAGGGGGCAGGAGAGGAGCCACCCAGTGATTAGTTGTGAACCTTTGAGGTCAAAGGAGACGTCAGTGTACTCCTACGGTTTATGCTTCTCAAAAGGTCATTGAGAATTGCCGCATAACCCCCTGATGCCCTGTATGACTAGCCAGCGCTGGATTCCAACCAGAACTTAAGACTGCAAGACCTCATAGGTTCCTTTTCAGTACAAAACTGGTATGGCTATGGCAATAGCACTAAAGATTCTGCTCTATTCTCAGTAGGAGACTGCATGGACTCTACTGCCGTCAATTGAAGTTTCCTGTTAACAGAAATGCAGAGAGAAAGAAACTCACTGCTGGACTCTCCTGCAATTTCTTTCCAATCACTGAATATTATCCTGGGGGGGGGGGGAGGGGGTCATCTGACATTGAGTCTGTCTTCTGTCTAATTCTCTATTCCGACTTTGCAAAATAAATTGGGCTAATGCTCTGATCAGTGTTGAGAACAAATTTAATCCATGTACAGTTTAAGCTCACTTTTGGGGACTTTAGTTCACAAAGGTACAGAAATGTGGAGAGAAAGAACCTCATCACTGGACTCTCCTGTGGAACCAGAGAGGAGGAGGAGGAGGAAGAAGAAGAAGAAGAAGAAGATGTTGGCTTTTTAACCCTGCTTTCTCACCCATTTAAGGGGCCTCAAAGTGGCTGACAAAGCTTTCTATTCTTCTCCACACAACAGATATTCTGTGAGGTGGGTGGAGCTGTGAGAGCTCAGAAGAGAGCTGTGACTAGCCTAAGGTCACCTAGCTGGTTCCATGGAGGAGGGCAGACTCAAACCCAGTATTCCCAGATAAGAGTCTGGCTCCCTAACCGCTAGACCTAACTGGTTCAAGCCAGGAGGTTCAAGCCAGACTCTATATAGTTTAATTGGCTTGTGGGAACGCAGCCACATCAGATAAATGTTGTCTCTGTTTCCAAATAAAGCAAGCCACCAGGTAAGCAGGTAGATTGGCATGGTATTCTCCCCCAAATCCCTGCACAGCAATGACAGCGAGCAGGGAAAATTAAAACAGACCTCACCTGAACATCCACTTCCCCTCCCAAAATTCTCTTTCACCCTCCACCCCAGGAGTCTCGCTTCTTTCCCACACGCTTCCTGCAAGACACATTAATGTGACATTCCCTCTAGAAAGGCGCATATCGAAGAATTTATGAGAGCACAGACACACTCTGCAACCTCCTTAACTAGATGAGGCAATGCTCCCACTTCTCCATGCTGCAATTTGATTGCAGAGTTGTACGAGGAGGAGAGGATGAGTAATTCAGCGACCAGCCTGACCTTCTGCATCGGAGCCACTGGCATCTGCCACCCTAAATAGCCTTCACTCAGAGGAAAGAGGATCCTAAGGAATGAATGCATTTCCCCTTCCATTGCCCGCGGACTCCCCAGCCCCTGCTATTACGCCGCGCCTGCCAGGACTGACAAATGAAGTGTTGGGCAGTGATGGAGATAAACTACCTACTTTAAAAGTGTCTGGGGCCAAGGCACCCATTTCAAGGGAAGCTAGACTCTGAGATGGCATCCCAAAAAGGCTCAGAAACGTCAGCGCATTAATCCATTTCACAGCCCCGGTTTCTCATCAGCCCTCCCAGCCAGATTGATTGACATTAAACTCCCCAGTGCCGAGAGCTTTGGAGTTCTACTCAGGAGCACCTGGCACAAAGCAAGGGCAAATGTGGTCGGACAGAGAAGGAGCACCTTCGAGCCAGTTTGGTGCTGTGCTTAGAGTGCTGGACTTTTATCTGGAGCTCTCCCAGTTTGATTTGCACTCCTCCACAAAGCCAGCTGGGTGGCTTTGGTCTAGACACAGCTCTCTTACTGCACTTTCACAGCCCTGCCTGACCCACAGGGTGTCTGTGGTGAGAAGAACAGAAGATTTGTCAGCAGGTTTGAGTCCCCTTTGGGTGAAAAAAGAAAGGTATAAAAACTAACTCTCCTTCTTTTCACATGATATGAGTAACACTGTGTGGACACTTATAGGTGTGTTTATTTTCCCCTTTAAAGTGACCTTTAAAGTGTATTAGAGGTGAGGTAGAAACACCAACACGTGGCAGCTACCACCTCTAAGTCATTTTTAGTCATTTTTCTAAAAAAATAACATGAACGCAGTCTGACTCAGTTTTGTGTTTTCCCCCTTATTTATGAGTAAAGAAATGTTGCATACTTTCCTTACTGATGTATTAAATTATTAAAACTCCAGATAGCAAGTAGTATTGGCCCTCTAAGTAGGAACGCAAAGCTATAAGCTGCCTGGCTCCTAAGCCCTCACTTGGAATGACTTTGCAGTGAACAGTTCGGTTTCTTTCCCATTTTTTTCTGCACAAGGAAACAGACCATCATCCCCAAAAAACCAAGAGAACAAACTTTCTCCTAGTCGTTTGTAATATGTTGCTTTTTTTCACAGCAGCAGCAGAAGTGATTAGAAGGGATTATGAGATATGCATTATGCGTTCTGAGGATTTATCAAGCGGGATTTAAAATCTTTGGCGTGTGATACATCTCAGTGTTGCCCTTGTAGTTTTAAACTGTAATGTCACTGAAGTCCAGAACTTTCTTTTGGTGTTTTAATTGGGCTGGCTGCAAAAAAAAAGAGTTAATTAATAATCGCGGTATAAAATAAAATAATTAATGGATGTCAAAATGGGCCTTTGACAACGCAGTTGAGGAAATGAGTAGCAAATATTTTGGCTGCAAGAGAAGAAAGCTTTCAAACAGAAGAAGCAGTTTTGGGTGTCCCCCCTTTTTTTTTTGTAGTGGGAATAAAAGTCCCTCAGAAAGCCAGATAATACAAGAATCTGGGAAACTAGCTGGCAGACATGTAAAATTTTAATGCCAAATCACTAGTCTCGGATGGCTACGTGTGTCACGGTTAAGAACATATGCTTCACGACTACCAACTGTCTCTCTCTATTATTCCATTGCCTGCCTTTCCCTCAGGGTTTTCTTCAAGAGCCACAAGATTGTCATGTTGTCTAGTGCAACATAATTTTCTAGCTGCTTCTCAACCAGCGTTGTCAGTTGTTCCAACGGAGTTTTATCACAAACACACAGACACGATGGATGTGCACGAACTATTTGTCAGGTCTGCAATTGTTACAAACTGGTATGAATTTGAATATTCACATTCAAATCGGCTGCATTCGAAGAAGCAAATGCTTTTGCGCATTTGTTCAGTGCTTCGTTATATTCGCAAAAGTGGGGAAGTAGCAAAGCAGCTGCCCAGACACATCTGCAGAGGATTCGGAGCAGATTTAGAGCAGAGTCATTGTGGATTCAAAGCAGATTCGGAACAGATTTAGAGGGGATTCGGAGGTGTGACTGGCAGCAGGGAACTGAAGCAGATTTGAATAGCTTTCAAAGAACATCTACAGCAAATTCAAATCCTGCCATATTCAAAGTGCCTTTGTTCACAGAAATGTGAATTTCCTTTGCATTCGCTTCACTTCAAGGCAAAGCAAAAACACACACACCAAAAAAAATTTCATGCATATTAGAGATTTGTATCGAATTGAGTGCAAGAAACTTTGTATTCATTTGAATACATCCCCTTCTAATGGGGTAGGATTCAAATTCAATACAAATTCAAATCCCCTATGTATCCCCTATGAATCCGCTCTTAACACATCAAATGTGTCCTGCATCCACTTTGAATCTGCTCTCAATCCACTTTGAATCCACTCTTGACTTGTTGAAAGTATGACTGGCTTTCCCATCTCCCTGGTTCACAAATGTAATGAAGCTCCGTATGAATGGTTCTGAAGCATTTGATTCGAATTCAAATGTCAGTCTTTGAATGTGCCAACATTCAATTTGAATTTGAATGTCTGAATTTGGATGAATTCCTACAAATTTTGAATGTTACGTATATTTGTGCACATTCCTCGTGCAAACCCCTGGCAGCCACACAAACACAAACACATACACACTTGTTGATGTAGACCTCTTGTCTCACTCTGAAGGTAGACTGAAGCTGTGTTAATACCTGGGTGTAGATGGGCCCCTTACTGGTCACGTGGAATGAATGGCTCAAGGGTGGTTGATAGCAGCTGAGTCACCTTCTCTCTGCCATGTGGACAGACAGGGAAGGAAGGAGGCAACTTAGTGCACTAGTTTCTGTCTGAGCTACATTTCCGCCAGTCCAAAAATGCTGACCACAGGGGCCATTTCTAGTCTAGTGCCCTCTCAAAAAGCCCAGGATATTACGGCTGAATAAGTGTGTTTGTTTCTTAAAGAACTTTTAAAAAATGTCTTCCAACTTGAACATGGTATTGGCTGGCAACTTCTGGGAGGGTTTCTTGAGTAGGGATGTGCAAAGATATTCAAAAATTCAAAAATCCAATTTGAATTTGGTGAATATCAACATTCAAATTCAAATTGGATTTCTGAAAATGCAAATTTCCCAATTCGATCGAATTTTGAATTTTCAAATATTCGATATGGATTTTCTAAAAATTTGACTGAATAGATCTGTTTATGTTACATCCAAACATCGGGTCTACTTGTGCATATAAGACAGGATGACAACAGGATCCAAATTGGATGAAAAAGGGATGTGCGCAAATTGGAAAATCAGATACAAATGTTCCCGACCTTCATATCATTCGATTCAGATTGGATTTTTGAAAATCCAGATTTTCAAATTTCAAATCAAATACAGTATTCAAATATTCAAATTGACTCGAACTGAAATGCAAAAAAAAAAAAAAAAAATCATTTGTCCACCTCCCTATTCTTGAGGGACTGGCACATAGAATGTTTCTGCACATCTACCTTACAATCTGGGCACACCGTGTTGAAGTGTACGCACCATCCCATGCCAGGAAACCCGGCAGTATCTTAGCTTTAGATTATCTTCCCTCCCCTACAAACTCACAAGACCTTATGGATCTTTCACGCTCAGTAGGGGGAACGGAGGAATAGGATCCTGGTTTGACGTGAGGTTTTTGCAACTGCTCATGGCTCCAACGCTGTCTTTAAGCAGGGTGCATCTAGGGGAAATCCTGAGCACAAATGCTGCTAACAGCTGTTCAGTAGTTGGCAATATATTTGTGCCTGCAAAAGCCTTGCCCTTCACTTTTCTTAAAGCCAAGGGTACAACAATTCTTTTCTGTGCTGAAAGGATACGCAGAGAAATGCTGTTTTGCTCTCATACGTTATCAGCTTCTCAGAATATGCTACTGATGTATCCATATTTGCATGCAAGAGGCAGCGCACTGTATTTCTTTAGTCAGCCACAACTCATTTCTAAAGAAGAATGTCAATGCTAGCCATTCACGTGCTCAAACCCATGCACATGTACACACACACACAGGCATGTGCACACAAACAGATGCAGACACACTCCCACAAGTGTGCATGAACACATACAAAAAGTTCACTCTCTTGCCCTTTCAGGGAACAATAGAAAGTAGGGATATGCAATAATGATTTTTTTTTTTTTGCATTCAGCATTTTTTGTATTCATTCAAATAGATCCCCGTCAAATGTGGTAGGATTTGAAGTTGATACAAATATTCAATACGAACCGCGTATGAATAGCTTACAAATCTACTGCATATCAGCTATGTATCCACTCTGAAACCATCAGATCTGCCCTGAATCCACCCTGAATCCTCTATCAATCCACTTTGAATCCACTCTGGACCTGTTGTAGATGTGCCTGGTGCAGCCACTTTCCTACCTCTCAGGTTCATGAATGTAACAAAGCATTTTATTTGAATTCAGATCGAAGGTCAATCTTCAAATATTCCAACGTTCAGTTTGAATTCGAATGTCCAAATTTGGATAAATTCATACGAATTCTGAATGTTACAGATATTTGTGCATATCCCTACTGGAAAAGATTCCTTCAGCAAACTATCACAGAACACTTTTGCAAGTGCAGAGATGTGGAAAGCTTGGCTTGAGTCGGAAAATTCAATCACGCAGTTTGTATCTGCAAATGTTGACACTGAACCAAACATGCGGTGCTTCGTGTATCCAGAAATTCCATCAAACCGAACCAGTATCCTCCTTGTGAACACCAAACATTTTGCAGAGTTGCTGTGCTTTTTCCTTGAAAGGGGCTTTATTTCAATGGAAAAATTGTATTTTTTTTCTTTTCAAAAACGTTTGGAATTGAACACAAACAACCATTTAATCACAAACAATCAATTAGAAGGTTCACCGGCGAACCTAACAAACAATTTTTGTACAACCCTATGGAAGTCTGCAGGGGAGAGGAGCAGCTCATTTTTTATCCTGACAAAATCTACTTTGATCTCTCCCAGATAATTAACTTGTTGGAGTAAAAGTGAGGTTTCTGCTTGCCCCGTCCTTAACCCTCTTCTGGGACTAATCCATAGCTCATTGATGGATTCCTCCATGAAACTCTGGAGAGCTGCTTCCAGTCACCATTATCAGTACTGGGTTGGAAAGATTTTGACAGGGCAATCTGACTCAGCCTTCGATGGTCCAATAGTAATCAGAGTGTGCAGAAGCTGCTGTGTCCAGTCCAGCTTTCATTCCAGTTCTGGGCTGCATGCCCCATTGATTGAAGGGGAAGAATGCAACAACTTAGTCTACTTTTGCAATTCAGTTTGGTCTAGTGGTTAGGGAGCAGGACTTTTATCTGGGAATACTGGGTTCGATTCTGCCCTACCCCATGAAGCCAGCTGGGTGACCTTGGGCTAGCTCTCTTCTGAGCTCTCACAGCCCCACCTACCTCACAGGGTGTCTGTGGTGGGGAGAAGAACAGAAGGTTTGTCAGCCGCTCTGAGTCCCCTTAAATGGATGAGAAAAGTGGGGTAGAAAAGCCAACTCTCCTCCTCTGCCTCCTCCTCCTTCTTTAGTAACATTACATGCTATATACCTTCTTCAGGTAACACTACATAAGCACTGTGCTAAATGTCTTCAGTCAGCAGTAATACTGTAAGCTATGCTATGTATCTGGGTAATGTTACAGAAACTTTGTGAGTAAAATCACAATGTTGAATCCACTGGTAGAAATCCAGAAATATTACGATGAACACAATCCATCAATAGCCAGAGCTTCTAGAAATGTGGATAATCTCAAGTGCAAAGGACTGATACTGAGTTTTATTCCATACAGAACCAGGTTGAACCTAGAACCTGGTTCTAGATCGAATCTTGAACAATGCACAAACGGAGAGGAAAAATAAAATTAAATAAAAATACATTAAAATACATTTAAGAGTCCTGTTTAAAGGGCCACATAGGGTCAATTTTGAATGGTTCAAATTGAACTATGTGATTCGATCCGGTTCGATCTGGTTCCAATGAACACCCCTGGTTTGCTTTGAATCAAACCAACCGCCTGCAAACAGGGGGTGGTTTAGTTCAATTTGCCCCAGGTCAAACTGAACAATTCCAGCCTAATTTATGCATCTCTAGGTGCTATCACTAGCTTTGCTGGGGCAAACCACTTCTGGTTCACCTGAGGTTGCCCAGGTGTCTCCAGTGCCTTTACACAGACTGCCCTTGCGGTCGAGATGACGCAAACCTCTTTTCTGGTACATTACAATGTTGCTCTTTTAGGATCATCTTTTGAAAAGCAAGCAACAGCGCTGCACTGCTCCAGGCGCGGGACAAGGCGCATGATGCTCCATCACTGCCTTCCAGGGAAGTCCGTTTCCAGTTTCGTTTTGCATTCCTTAGGACTTAAACAAGCACCTAGTTGGAAGAGCTGCTATTGATTTCCTTCACCATCCTCCCCCCTCCACCCACCACTTTCATTTCTCCATGCTGTTCAAAAGGAATCGTTGCTGACAGGTTAATGAACTGCAGCTACAAAGACACAGATAAACCTAGGGATGGGCTTAGCACCTGCCGCGTTCTAATCACTGGAGGTCTTGCCTGTGTGAATCTCTCTTGATCGCTCGCTACAGGTATAAAGAAAGAAGAAAGAAGAAAAGGTCCACAAATGCACCTGCAAAGGATTCTCTTCTCTGCGAAGGGTGAACCATTCTCCTAAGGAGGCCCGCCACTTCCACGGCCTTCTCCTTTATGGAACTCCATCAGGCGCTTTAAATGAATCAGCCCCAGATCAATTGTGTCTCCTGGATTTAGACACAGGTGGCAAAACAGAATGAAACTGTAAAACACCAGCAGCTTCAGATGGCCTTTCCTTCTCGTCTTTCGCCACCACCTTGGCTGCCTCCTCCCTCCCTCCCTCCCTGTCTTCCTCCTCCTCTCCTAAAATGTTCTTGTAGGACAGTTTAAAATGCAATGTCCTTCTAGAAGTCCTTTTCAAAAAATGACTCACCATACGCCTGGAGCCATGGAGCGCCAGAGCCTCAGCATCAAATTCCCACTTTTCCACCAGATATTAACATTTCTTACAGTGTTAAAATGCCTAATGGTCTATCATCAAATACAGCCTCTGATTCAGAATTTTCTCCCATCGTTCAGCTGCAGTTTTTCTTTCTTTTTCTTGAAAGAAATAATCTTTCTAAGCTTCAAAAACTTGCTCTGGCAAAGAAAAATCAAAGGTGTCCCCTGCCACTGAGTTATGGACAAAGAACTGCAAATCAGGGTCTGCCAAGTACTTTGTTATAATCTGCGGAGAAGCAAAGCAAAGCAAAGCAAAGCAAAGCAAAGCAAAGCAAAGCAAAGCAAAGCAAAGCAAAGCAAAGCAAAGCAAATAAATAAATAAATAAATAAATAAATAAATAAATAAATAAATAAATAAATAAATAAATAAAAATGTGGAGGGACCAGGTGTTCAGTTTGAACTCAAACCTTTCAGACACCCCTGTTTGATTCTAACCAGTCTGAAACCTGAACCAGTTCACCACTTTGCAACTAACAGCATTTTCTTTTCCTGTTGAAAAAGGGGTCAAAACTGACCTGGGTTAAAATCTGAGCCTATAAATAGTAGATTGGCAAGGGACGGGGAACACAATACGCTGCCTCTTAGCTCAACTGCTTGTTAGAAAAGCATTTGCAAGAGATTTATTTAAATAAATGAAATGAAACAAAATGAAATGAGCCAGCTCAATGCATTACACTGTGGCCTTTAAAGGAAATTTCCATGCATGCCATCTCTACATCTTCTGCCAAAGTACAGGGTGGGGTAGGCAATAGTCGGTGCCTTAAATTCCATTAGCTACTCCTCATCAAGGAGTGTGTGTGTGGGGGGGGAGACGAGGGAGGGGGGGTGTCATTCCATTTGGCCCAAGCAAAGAGTCCGGATCCTGTTTGCAAGCATGTGATGCTTCACTTTTGCAACAAAGCTAGGATAGCAGAAAAGTTACACCATGCTTTGTAGATTTGAGGGGGAAACACTGGATGTTGCAGGATAAAACATGTTGCAGGATAATACAGCTGCTGCAAATTGTGAAGCCTCAGAAACAGCAGGGCAGGGCGTAGAACTTGGGACTATATTGGCACCATGATAGAAGCGCCACACATCTCTATGACATCCCAACATAGCCCCAGGGCGTGGGGGGTGAAATCCCATGATAAAATTATTGGAAGAAAATCAACTCCCAACCTGGGTTTTACTTGTGAAGTGTGAAGACCTATCTCATCTGTTCATGCAATCTGCCATTCAGGCTGTCCAGGTAATCAGCCAGACTAATTATCCCTTACCTGAAAAGCCAGGTGTGTCTTATAGCCTGGCTGATTTGGCTACCCTGCATTGAACCATCTTGGGAACGACCACCATGCATGGCAGGATGGATAGACAGGCAAGATGCTGCTAAAAGGCGGTTGCAGGGATCTGAGAGCAAGTGAAGGTTTTGCCTTCAGCTTCTGCTTGAGTTGCTTGTGCTGAAATATTGTTCAATCCCTCCAAATGGTACAGAGAGCACCTGAATTGTTGGGTGGTTCTTAATCCCTGGTCACGCCAGTGTAAGACAAAATGTCCTATTCATTAATTCATACCAGTCTTGTTCATACCTAGATCGTTATAGGTCGTCCTTAGGCCATCCTTGCATTGGGCCACATCGGTCACACCTTTCTCCGTGATTGATGCCACGGAAGAGTTCTCCACGGAACTCTTGGCTCTCCACCCCTTTTTCTGCATCAAATCTATCTCCTTTCTGATTGGATGCCATTGTGTCACTCAAGGGAGGCGAGGGTATGTGTTTGTGGTTCTTTTTTAAGCCTGATCCCCCACCTCCATGCCCCCTTCCTTTTTTATGTGTTTTTCTTCTTCTTGTGATTAATTTTTAAAATAATAATAATAAATATGCAGAAAAATGCTAGAAGAATCAAACTGAGAAGAGAAGGGGAGGTGCCCCACAAACTCTGTGCATGCTGTCCTCCCCTAGGCATTGGCCAAAAGGCTGGACCTTACCCACCACAGCACAGTTCAGCCTCCTTTAGCCCACCCCCGTCCCCCACTAACACTGAGGAAGAGAAGATGGCGTGGCATGCCAGGACGGTCTGAGTCCTCTGAAAATGAGGACTCTGGTTAAAACAATCTAATGGGGGGTAGGCTGGCTTCGAAACTGAATTGAATAAAAATCATGTGAGTAACATGACCTCAAGATGATCTGAGGTTGTCCTAAACTACTGGTGTCACCAGGGCCCTACAAGAACTCTGGCCTCCCTACAATGGCTAGATGTGTAGCAATTGCAAGTTTGCCTGGGTTTTGCCACCAGCTTCTCAAGCCTCAGGGTAAAAGGAATCTCCCTGCTTCCATAAGCTTGCAGTACACACTCTACACCAGCAGGGGCTGGACTCTTAGCCTGGAGGCTTAATGGAGTCTGGCCATATGTTGCGCACAGACAACAACCCTCCTCTTCCTGCCTACCACAGGATGTGACATCAGAAGGACTTCTGACCTACCCAGCTGATGCACTCCACCTATCACCTCCCGGGATTTTCTCCTGAGGTCACTTCCTTCCCCGCCTTCTTGTGGGGGCTATAAAAACTCTGCGGAGAAATAAAGTCTCTTTCCAGCTCATCTTGTCTCTCGCCTAACTTCTTTTCCCAGTGCTCTCTACCTTTAACTCACCATAGGAGCACATGGTGATCTCTTATAAGCATGCCGGTGGCATATGAGGGATTTACTTTCACAACACCCAGTGATAGTACCAGTAACTACTGGTACCAAGTTTTGTTGCAGCCTTTGGGTTGTAACCAAGTATCGCTGTGGTTCTCAGGACTGCAGCCATGATCGGTGTAGCCGTAAGCTGCCTCCCTCCAAGGTCTCCCAGAGCCAAGGATTCAGGTTGCAAAGCCGGATTGCAACATAGATGCAAGTAAAGTACAGGTGAGCCCTGAGGAAATGCAAGTGAGAAACTGACTCACCTGCGCTATATCCGTGCAATGGCTATTATTGCTGCCCCCTTGATGGTCAGCTGCTGGAGCATTACCAAAGCCATTAAATCAGAGGAGGTTGCCCCCATGTTTCTGCTGCTGCATATCTCAGTTATTATTTCTATAACACCCTTCTAGAAAACTGCTCAAGGTGGTTGCAACAACAACAAAAAGACGCACAGTGCAAAATAATACCACATGATGCACAATAAAGTTAAGCAGAAAATCAAATCATGGAAAAGTTGCTTGCAGGTCATCCCACTGGGAACTTGCTTGCTTTACCTCTTTTATATGAGATAACTTTTCTTTATCCACTTTTGATTTAAAATATACACGAGGTCCTCGGGTATTTTTACACGCTATGGTGGAGAAAGGGCCGTCTCCTTTGAGTCCTGGAGAGCTGATACCTCGCCCTCAAGAAAACAAGCTCAATGGTTAAGACTCAACAAAGCCAAGCATTTCCCTTGTAGCCTACAATCCAAGCTGTTGGGTTTGCAATTCAGGGAAAACACAGCTGTGATAACTAATCAAGAGTGATCCCTTTGTGCTTATTATGGCCTCTTAATTAGAAACATGTTTAAGCTAGGAGGAGAAAGAAGGGAGGCTGAGAGAGAGACAGAGAGAGAGAGAAACATCTCTCAGCCATGGGTACTTCATGAAAGGAATCAAGACCTCACACGTCCTGCAAGAATCTCCAATATTCCCGGTTTCTCTTCTAGCAGATATAATAAAGCAGATTCTCTTTTGCCCTTTCAGACACAGTGGTGCTTCTCCAACCCCTTTCCATTGTCTTAAGCAAAACAACGCAGAAAGGAAAAGAAAGAAAAAAGGAATATAGATCTTCATATTTGAGGCAGCCCTTCAACAATATTGAATTGCAGAGATTGCCATATTTTCCCTCTCCGCGTCACAGATTGGAATCAAAGGCTTCTCTGAACAGCTAGCTCAGGTGTACTGGAGGGGAAAAAAGTTTTTTATGATACCTTGTCTGTGTGCATCTTTTCAGCAAAGCTCTTAGAAGCAAAAGGCACCAAGCTGCATACTTATAGGTTTCCATTACAGGAGATGGAGAGCAGTGAGGAACAGAAAAGCAAAACTGTACCAGGCAGCGGGGTGGGGGGTGGGGGGTGGGGGAGGGGGGTATTTAAAGTACAGGACTTATGAGATGGAAGAAGAGGCATTGGGGGTTGGTTGAAGCCCTTCAGATGAGTCTGAACTACAGCTATTAGCCATCATAGTCAAATGAAGAGGATAAGGAGAAGTGTAGTTCAACCACATCTGGAAGGTCACATGTTAGTCTTTCCTGCTCTTGATGCAAAAAAGAAAAAAATGTTATGGCAACAGATATCTTGTGAAAGATGCAGACATAAATGGGCATGAAAGGGGCGTGGGCACACATGGGGGCCATCTCAGTAATAGACTCCAGACTATGGAAAAGTTTACCTTCACTTTTGGTAAAATTGCATCTCTTTATCCAACTATTTGTTGCACTCTTGTTCCGGACCAACTTTGGGTGAGTGGTCAAAGTCCCTAAGATTATCACAAGTACAAGATGAGATCAAGAGCCTGTTTGCACTTGGCCATATTCTGGGACATATCTCAGGATAGGTATCTGTTGTCTGCATGCTAATGCAGACTCTGGCAGCTTTTGTGTGGACCCTGCTGTAGCCTGGCATATGGACAGCAGGACCCTAATCTGGGATATATTCCAGAATAAAGCCAGGTGCGATCAGGACCTTGGTTTTGTTTCTCTGTTCTCATCTGTACTAGAGACCAGGAGAAGACACACAAATGGTTGAGGTTGGCACCAGATTGAGGGAAGAAGAGCGGGGAAACACTTCAGACACCCTTCTGTAGGTTTCCTTCAAGATCCTTCAATATAGCACAAATCACTTGCAAGGGGAACATGCGTGAGATTCTAATGCAATGCCTTGGCGCCAATCTCTCTTGTTTATGTGGCCATTAGTTCAAGACTAGAGACAAGCAATTTATTGGGTATGAAAAATGTCACCTATGGCCTCCTAATTTGCATCTGAAAATTGATTTTTGTCACATTGGGATTTGGGGACAACCTCTTTTGGCCGCCAACAGCACCACAAAGCATAATAAAAATAATTATGTGGCCACAAAAAGCATGTTAGACTCACTGTAAATTTTAAGCCTCTAACGGATAGAGTTCGGCAGGGCGTTATTGATGGAAGTAGTAGAAGAGTTACCTGGAGTCATCTTTCTTAATGATTTAACATTGACAGCAAAACTTTAAAAGTCGAAGGAATGAAAGTGTGGAAAGTCTGGTAACCTCACTCAAAGGGCCTCTCTGCACTGCCGCTTAGGGAGCTTCAGAAAGGGAATGATGGACCTCACTTCCACACATTAATGTGGAATATGGGAAGCGCAGCCCACAAATAATATACTTTGGCCACGGTCACATCCTTGTATTCCCATCCAATTCTGAGACTCCTTTATGAGACCCCTCTCTGCCATCACAACATCCCCTGTACTCTGATAGGATAAAAGTTCTGTCACTCAGCAGCTTGTAATCAATCACCCATTGGGTGAAAGGGAAGGCAAATCCATGTGGTATCCACCTACTATAGTACAGTTCATCTCCTTTTAGTCCTCGTCCTCAATTCACACCCAAAAAATGAAAATGGATTAACCATCTATAATGCCTTGAGATCTGTAAAAATCAGAACTCAGGAAAGTAGGACTGAAGAGAAGGAAGCCCACAAATATAGCACATAAGACTAAAATGGTGTGAGCGGTGGGACTGAAGATGGACGGAAGAAGAGTCAAAGTGAAGGTCTGACCACAACTTTTATCCACAAAGGAAGGAGCATGATGGATCAAGCTCTACCAGCAGATGAGTGTGGTATAGTCCAGAACAAAGCATGCAGAGGACCATCCAAACTACTGGGGAACCCATTTTAGTGGTACACCAAAGTGTATCACTGAAATGGGTTCCCTGGGAAATTTGGGTCTACAAACATTTGTCCCTAGTCTTTCTGAGCCCTGGTGCTCGGCCCTGAAGTTCATCTAAGTTTTGTTGCCAATGAGAGGATTAGTCTGGATTAGCGCCATCATACAGGCAGTGTTGTCTTAGATCTCGCTGTGCCATGATCCAGACCTGTGGATTGGTGACTCCATCACAGCCCAGGAGTGCAAAAAGGCCCAAATTCTCCATGTTCTCCATGTCATACTGGTTGAAAACGTCTCTGCAGATACAAGATGAAGCCAAGACAATTTAGCTAGGAATGCTTTATTACCTAGCTCAGACATCTATTTCTCAGCTGCTCATGAAAGAGAGAGAAAATATGATGGGAGGTTTAAAATCCCAAGAGTTTTGAAACGCAGGAGTTACTGCACCATCTCTTTCTCTGTGCATGGTTTAATAGGCGCTTGTTTCTTCAAAAATAATCCAGCATCAATTAGTGCTTGTGTTGGGCTTAACAAACAACTCTCGCAGGGCTTCTTAAGGAGTAGAGATCGGGAAAGGTCTTTGGAATCATCACCATCATCTTCATCATTATCATCACCATCATTTTCCCCCAGCAATGTGCAAATAGGGACGTGCAAGAATATTCAAAATATTCGTTATTTGATTGAATTCGGCTGAATTCGGCCATTCAAATTTGAATCGAATGCCCAGACATTCATTTTTTAATATTCGAACGAATACAAATATTTTGAATCATTCATATGAATCATTCGGACATTTGGACACATACTTATCCATATGTGTACGTATGTATCTATTTGTATGTGTACAGATATGTATGCATTACATACGTATCCATACCCATCTTATTAGTATACATACGGGATGCATACGGGATAAAAACGGGATACGTACTGATACATACGGATGCATGCGGATACATAAGAATGTTGTCGACATTCGTATCATCAAATATGTATTGAATATTCACACAAATATATATGAATGTATTTGAATCAGTTCAGATTTTAATACATTTGTTTTTTCTCTGTTCGTACAAATTCGGACATTTGAATATTCTATTCAAATTGAACTGAATGTCAAAAATTGCATTCGTGCAAACCCCTGGAAGAGAGTGGGCAATCCACTACATATGGCTGTTTTGCAAGAGGAACAATCCCATAAAATGGCCAGACAGAAGTAAGAGTCTGATATTTTACCAGGATTGCCTCCCGCCACCTGGTCCAGATTAAATGGAGGTAAGTGCAAAATGTTTACCAGGTGAAGCAGAAAGCTCAGGGTACCCTCTGAAAAGCCTTCACCTCTACCTGTCCATCTCCCTTTGTGCAGCTAATTATAGGGTGTTTTTTCCACTGGCAGTAAGTACCCATTCCAGCACCCATTAAGGACCCATTTGGCTGAGAGCCAGATGACCCCATTTCCACCACACCACCCATTAGGGACACATTTGTTTCCACCGCAGCTCGGGAAATCCAGATCATATGGGCACTTCAGGGCCTTTAGTCCAGATTTTGTGTAGACCCCATTAATGGGGTCTACAATGAGGTCTTCAGCCTGAAAATCTGGATTATAGGGAGCCTGTTTCCACGATAGTCTGGCAATGGGGTCTATAGGAGGCTAGGGTGAGGGGGCACTTTGAAGTCACTCCAGAGCCATTTCGGAGTGGCTCCGAAGTCACCCCAAAGTCACTCCAAAGTTCATTCTGAAGATCAGCACAGACTTCAAAGATGCTCTGGAACTATTTTGCACAGACTTTGAAGACACTCCGAAATGGCTCCGGAGTGACTTTGAAGTGACTTTGGAGCCACTTCAGAGATTGCACCCCCTGTCCCCCCAAACACCTGGAATGGCAGGCAGACCCCTCGTGGGTAGATCCGGATTTCCAAATGGGTGCTCCAGTGTTTCCACGGCAGGGAGGCTAGCATCCATTGCTATTGGGTGCTAGACCACCCATGGAAACACATTGGGTACTTCCCTTAATCCGGATCTACTAGATCCAGGTTAAGGCAAGTACCCATTCCCTAGATCTGGATCTTCTTAGATCTGGATTAAAGGAGCACGGTGGAAAAACACCCTGTGTTTAACTTCTAAGTCTCTAAGTATTAAAATGTATGCATTTCTTTGAACTTTCCTTCCTGTTTAATCCCGTGTAGCTTCCAGCCTGATTTGACCTTCAGCAAATCCAAGCACATTGCTTTAAGCTGTTTTCTATAACTTGTAGGCACAAGGACAAATTTGCCTATGGGGTTAGGGGTGGGCAGCCTCCTTAAGCAGCCACCCCATAAGCAAGTTTCTTCCTCTGTGCTGCACTTCACTTATCTGGGACTTATCCATCACACCCCATTCCACTCCCTGTAGTAGATGAATGCAACACAAAACCATTAGAGAGCTCATATATTAGACCACCCAAGGATGCCTGTGGTTGTGCTGGGGTTGGTCAGTTGGTTGTTCCAGAATCTAATTTTATATCCATCTAATAGAAGGAAGAAGAGAAAGCCAGAGCAGAGGCCTATTCGCACTTGACCTTTTTCTGGAGTGTATCTCAGGACAGGGATCTGTGGTCCACATGCTAATGCAGACTCTGGCAGACCTTACTTTGGGCCTGCTGAAGCCTGCACTAGCATATGGACAGCAAGTCCCTATTCCAGGATATATTCCAGAATAAAGCCAAGTGCGAATAGGCCCCAGGTTGGTGGATCAAGGATGGGAACTTCAAGACTCCCTTTCAGATCATGACTCAATTGTAAAAATAACCAGATGTGTACAAATGTTTTTTTTCTATTGATTCATATTGAATCGAGTGCAAGAAAATTTGTATTCATTCGTATAGATCCCCTTCAAATGTGGTAGGATTCGTATTCAGTATGAATGTTCAATCCCATACAAATCCCATACGAAGCTTCACACAAATGTATCAAAAAATTCGGTTTGAATTTGAATGTCAACCTTCGAATGTGTCAACATTAGATAGAAATTCAAGGGTGTTTTTCCACTGCAGCCCTTAGATCTGGATCGAAGAAGATCTGGATCTAAGGAATGGGTACATTCCTTAATCCGGATCTAGTAGATCCAGATTAAGGGAAGCACCCAATGTGTTTCCACGGGAGGTGTAGCACCCATTACCAATGGGTGCTAACACCCCTGCTGTGGAAACAGCTTTTCACCAATGTGGGGAATCTGGATCGGCCCCCAAGGGGTTTGTCCGTTACCCCAGGTGTTTCGGGGGCAGGGGGTGCAGTCTTTGAAGCCACTTTAAATTGACTTCGAAATCATTTCGAAGTCATTTCAAAGTCATTTCAAAGTCTGTGCAAAATAGCTCCAGAGTGCCTTTCAAGTCTGTGCTGATCTTCGGAGTAAACTTTGAAATGACTTTGGAGTCACTTCGGAGTCACTTCAAAGTCACTCCAAACTTCACTTCAACGATCAGCACAGACTTCAAAGGCACTCCAAAGCTATTTTGCACAGACTTCGAAATGACTTCGAAATGACTCTAAAATGACTTTGAAGTGGCTTCAAAGTGACTTCGGAGCCTAGGTTTACAGGGGCCCCAATGGGTGCATCGCCTCCCTCTAGTCTCCTTTGGATCCCATTGCCTGTTTCCAGTGGAAACAGGCTCCCTTTAATCCAGATTTTCTGGCAGAAAACCCCATTGTAGACCCCCTTAATGGGGTCTACAGAAAATCCGGATTAAAGGCTAATATGTACCCATTACATCTGGATTTCCCCCACGGCAGTGGAAACAATCGGGTCCCAAATGGGTGCCGTGGTGGCAATGGGATCATCCGGCTCTCACCCAAATGGGTCCTAAATGGGTGCAAAAATGGGTACTTTTTGACAGTGGAAAAACACCCCAAATGTCCAAATTCAGCCAAATTTGTACAAATTTTGAACATTATGGATATTCATGCACATCCCTACGTGGACATACTGTGAACATGAAAGAGGCAAGCCCCATGTGTGTTGTGCTGAGATCCTGGTGTATCAATCCCATAAATGGGTGTTTGTTTTGTTTCTCTGAAATGGATCATCTGAGGAGGCCCTTTTCAGTAGATGTACTCTCAGCTGGTGAAACATGCTTCCTCTAGAAGGCATCGGACGCATCCCGTTTTATCCCATATGCATCCCATTTTTGTCCCGTATTATAAGCGCAAATGCGTACAGATACATATGTAATACGTATTGTACTTTTGAATCCTTCGAATGAATGATTTGGAACATTTAAGATACACTTGGATGTTTAAATTCAAATGTGAAGACATTCTATTCAAATTCACGTGTCCACGTTCAATTGAATTCAATCAAATTTAGAATGTTCAGAACATCCGTGCCCATCCCTATATCACAGCATCTCTGTTTATGATCAGCTGCATCCTTGGTTCTGTCGGTCAGCTCAATGGCTTGTTTCCATAGAAATAGACACAGTCTGCTTGGCTAGATGTGCCACTGGCCTTATTCAGCAGGGCACTTCTTAAGTTATGTTTACGGTACAGAGAGGAAAAAGAGATAGAAAGGGAGAAGTGAGCAGGGAAACCAGCCTGAGCTGAAAATAAGACCAGGAAATGCCAGTGACATGGTGGGAAGAGAGCTTCTGTGAACATGCCCACCTTCTGGTTCCCCTCCCTGTTGAATGGAGACATGTCTAAGAGATGGTCCAACCCCGAGTTTTGATAGACAGGGGTCAACACTTCATCAGAGAGGTCTTGTTAAAGAAGAAAGTATGTAAATACAGATTTCTCTGAGTTTCTAGAAATAAATGTAGACTTCTTGATCATCAGTCAATTTTTTTATATGGCCTGCCCAGTTTTGGACGTTTCTCGTCTGGGATGGTTCAAAGGCTGTGTTGTGTGATTTATACACCCAAGCCAGTGAGAGAGCTTGTAGCATATCTTCACCTTATTAGGCTGTGTGTAGCTAAGCCAGACTGGAAACTCTGCTTTGTTCAGGGCAGCACCCTTGTGGAAATAAACCATCACATCTAGGAGGGGAATGTTTATATTCCACTGGCAAGCTTGCTCAAAAGCTGAAAGGCTCTCATAAAATCAGGTTGCCTAGTGATTTTTGTAAGGCTTTTTAAAATAATAATAATAATAATCTTGGTCAGTTAAATGGAACTGGTAAGGAAGAACATAGAGCATAGAAGCTGAAATAAGCCAAGGAGCAACTCACAACCGCAGTTACTTTTCTCACAACAACTCAATGCCTTGAAGTTCAAGGTAACAGGTGATTCCCCCCCTCCTTGCCTCAGTACATCTTCCCAAAACACTTAGAAAGTGTTGAATTTATCATAGCTGGAATGATATAAGCATCACAGTATGTTGAGATGCTATGAAAATCTCATAAAAGTGAGCCTGAAGGTCCTTCTCCTGCTTAAAGCTGCTTTCTGAGCTTCTGTTGAAGACCATTGGCACCGTGTGGTCTTCAAAGGAAGCTCATGAACCAGGTCCCAGCAGGAGGAGTCGTTTCTGGTCACGCTGTCTTGCATTGGCTGCTCCTACTTCGTTATAAAACCAGCAGGTCTCTAGTATCACAAAATCTTGGGAACATTTTTTTTCTGGATTTGGAGTAAACAAGAACGCACATGCAGCATAAATTTGGCCTTTCTGTACTTGCTGGTGTTCCACAGCTGCAAATGTGATAAAGGCCTTTCTTCTGCAGTTTAGTGTGAAATAGCAAAGGCCCTGCTCACCAGTAGTACGGTCCATCGCACCAGACAGAGTGTAATCTGGATCTGGAGGTCATGAATCTGGATTGAGGTCTACCAGTGCACCAGACAGAGTGCAATCTGGATCTGGGAAATCCAGATTACGGAGCCATGCAGATGGTGCACACCTGCATCTCTTCTGGATTCCTGGGGAAAATATTTTGTGGTGCAACAAGGCACGTCACTAAAATCACCCCAGGGCTATGAATGGTGGTGTCGAAGATTGTTCTCAGCTAAGGGCAATCCATTCCCCCCCTGGGATGGACCACATGATCCAGATCACCGGATCTTCCCCACATCTATACACATCCGTATTCATCCATACACATCCGTATTCATCCCGTAGTTATCCCATACGCAACCTGTTTTCGTCCCATACGGATCTGTAAAAATGTGCACAGATGCAGGAAAGATTTGGATCTTCAAGTATGCATTGGGTACAAACCCGCACACATACAAATGTTCAGAAAATTCAAACGAATAAGTCTCAAGTTTGAAATTCAATTAGAATGTTCACAGTCAAATTTTGGGATATTTTATTCGAGTTTGAAGGTCAAAATTTGGCAGATTCAATTGGATTTTGAATGCCTACAAATATTTGTCCACATCCCTAATCCTTCATGAGGACGCCCAGAATCTAGACTTTGAGACTCCTTAAAACCAGATTGCAGTTAAGTGCAGAATGGGCTCAAATGCTCAACCATTGATCTCAGCTGTTGGGTCAAAATAAAAGCATCTCTGAATTTGTGTCTGGCAAACCTATAGCTATGACATTTTCAGATTCATAATGACGGGTTGCCTCACTTGACTTATTTACATCGCTTGCCAAAGCGTACTCTATTTATAGGAGAACAGCTTCTGATTGATTAGTCTTTTGCACATTCCTGTTAATCTGTTAGTGATGGACATGCTTCCTGCCAGTTCTAAGTAAGTGCCTCTTGTCGAGGGGGTCAAGATTAATAGCTCCCTTCATCCTTCTTTTCCCATTACATGGTTGGGGTGGGGGGAAAGAAGCTTAATCAAGATACTTAAGGCAACTCATGATCAGCCCAACTATGTTTCAATTAATAAACTGATCTTCAAATGTGGCCTAATATGCTATGTACCGAAGGAGCAATAATTACCAAAGACTATCTGGATAGTTACTTAGCCAGCTAGCTAGTTAAGGGTTAAGCCAGCTACACACAAGGCTTAACTCCCACCTTAAAAAAGAATTCTTCTTGAGTTCTAGGTCAGGAGAGAACAGAAACAAACAGCAATGAAGTCCCAGAGTTTGTTTGGTTTTCCTGACACACCTAAAGATGTACCATGCCCAAAGATCACTGGTTTACCTAAGAGAACATAAGAACTTAAGACAACTCTTAAGGCTACAGCCCATCTGGTCAAGGGATCCTATACAATGGTCTGCTTCTGGGCATCTCACGCAGAAGATGAAGGTAAAGCATTCACCTGCTGTCAGTTCTCTGCCAATGGCCCTTGGAGGCATCCTGCCTGTCTCTCAAGCCAGGAGCCATCTATTCCAGTAGCCATTGATACTCTAGTCCTCCATGAATTAAGAGGAGCCCTGCTGGATCAGGCCAAGCCCCCTTATTTCAGCATCCTGGCACACAATGGCCCACCAATTGCTTTGGGCATCTCAAGCAGAAGGCAAAGGCAAAAACTTCACATCCTCTCAGCTCCCTGCAAATGGCCTTTAGAGGCATCCTGCCTGTCTTCCCAACCTCAAGGTGGTTACTGGGCATCCGTTCTAGTAGCCATTGATACACCTGTCCTCCATGAATTCTGCCCCTTATGACAGAGTCCCTGAAACTCCTCTCTGCCCACTGTAAATGATTGGTCTGTACATCTGGCATCTCTAGTGGCCTTTTGCTCCTTTTTTCTATTCTCTCTTCTTGTGCCAAGGGACTTCCAAAGTGCATTTAAAGTAGGGACGTGCACAAATGTTCTAAACATTCAAAAATTTGATCGAATCCAATCGAATGTGTACATTCAGATACGAATAGAATGTCTACACATTCTAATTTAAACATTCGAACAAATTTCAAATGTTCCAAAACAAATTGTTCAAATAATTTGAAGCATTTGAATGTACAGATACATATGTATTACATACGTATCTGTACACATTTGCGCTGATAGTACGGGGCGAAACTGGGATGCATAAGAGATAAAACGGGATGTGTCTGAAATGCATCCAGATATGTATAACACATACGAATGTTTTCGACATCCATATCTTCAGATTTGAATCTAATGTTGGAATCAGATTTTGTTGCATTTGGATTCTAAATATACAGATCAAATTGAATGTTTGGATATTCGATTCAACTCAGATTTGAATGCAAAAATCATTCGTGCATATCCCTAATTTAAGGTATACAGATGTTGCTAGGCAGAATGCATTCAGCATCCAGGGAAACATGCTAAAATTCACCATTATATGGTTTATGGCCCCTGGTAAGCACACCTCTTTACCGAGACCTTTGAGGGTTACGTTTTAAATATATTTTAGGAGTATCTTCTATATTTTATGTTTTATCTTTGATTTTTATGGGCAGGATATAAATTTTTAAACAAAGAAAGAAACACCTTCCCCCACTTTATTTCCTTGGAGCTTAGAAAAAAGGAAAGGAAAAGGAAAGTAAGTTTCAATGAATGGCAGTTAAATCCCTCTCTTTTCTACAAGTCTACATTTTGGTCTGCAAACTTCTGATTTCATGCAAATAGATGCACTTAAATTAACTACAGCAAATAAAACTACCGTACTTTTTATTTTTGTTCCAGAGACAAACAAACAAAAACCTCATCAGATCCCACCAGTCAAATTCTGAAGTCCTTTGGAAAGGAAACTCAGGCAATTTCTGGCTGCCTGATTAATGTGATTCTAACCTTTCCAAAGCTGCAATAGCTCACCACACTTCACACTTCCAATTTGTAGGTCATGTCCCAAGCAGGCACCAATCAGTCACTCATTGTACAATAAATCGTATTAAATATTCAGCTATTCTCAACTGTGATTAGAAGCTATTGTCTAAAAATACTTAGGCTGCCGCAAAGCGAAACATTTAAACTCAGTTTGATTGGTGATGCAAAAACAAAATCCTGTTAAGCACGGAGGAGAATGGAATCACGCTGGGATCTTATAGTGTCAACCCACAAAGAAGGAAAATACACCACAGGCATGATCCATAACTATTTAAAAGGGATTAGTTTTTAGAGGTTTTCCCCCTTTTTCTTTTTCTAAAAAGTCCTTTGCTTTAGAAAGAAGGCATGCTGATGAACTGCATTGTTTAACAGATGAAAGTATAAGAGAAGGGCGGGTTGAAAGAGGTTTTCTGTGGAACTTGAATAGGTGAGAGACTCGTCTGGCCCTATGTGGCTCTGATCCAGATCAGGAACTCTGGATTAACTGGACCTACCGATCTGGATCATGGGGAGGCAGGGGTGGATCTGATCCAGCCCAAGCCTCCTGCCCCCCCCCACATCCCAGAAAGCTAGAAATGCTTCAAGATTCATATGAATTTAGCCAATTCAGACATTAGAATTTGAATTGAATATTGGCACATGAGAAGATTGGCATTCAAATCTGAATGGAATGTTTCGATACATTCGCACAAAGCTTCATTACAGATTTGTATGGGATTCGTATGGGTTTCTGACATTTGTATCAAGTTCATATGGAGCATTCGTATCGAATACAAATCCTACTACATCCAATGGGATCTATTCAAACGAAAATGAATTTTCTTGCATTTGATTCTATACGAATTGGACATGAAAAAAAAAATCATTCGTGGACACCCCTAGTTAAGATCATGGAAGCATTCCATCTGCACACCTCCATGATCCAGATCAAGGGCTTAGTCTGGTTGCAGACCCAATTTAATGGGATTACAACAGATCTCAGTTAAGGGTCTCTTAATCCAGATCTGTCTCCATCTTGTGCATACTGGTCTGGACTAATAGGAAGGATAGGGCTAATCTGTATTGTTGTGCAGATGAGTCCCTCAGGATCTGGGCCAGAGGATCTTTGATCCAGATCTACAAGTAAGTGCAGAAAGGGCCTCTGGTAGGATTCACACGAACCCATTGGACCATGTCAGAAGGACGTCAGGCTCAATGTGACACTGAGACACTCGTGCCGTTCCTGGGGCAGATTTGCTTTTGAACTGATTGCTGTGAAAGAGCAGCAATGATTTAAAAAGACTTAAATAGGCATCTTGAGCGAGTGTGATACCAGTGACCAACATAAAGGAAAATGGTAGATAAAACCCTAGATTAAGTTCCTAAGTGAAAGGAATAATGTGCTAAGTAGATCTGAAACAGCGATACTTATACCTGGCCATTAGCTCTTCTAACAATTCATGTTCGCAAAAGTAGCATGCATGCCTGTCTGCAAAAGCAGCTCTATTTCAGATTCAAGATGCTAGTCAAACTTATTGCATGCAAATTTACACACTGATGGGAAATATGAAGTCTAGTCTCTAAAGATGGATATTAGGTGAAGCATGCAAGGAACCAAAATGTTGATAGTCAGCAGAGGAAAATTGAGTACATCTAATGTTTTATTGAATAGCCCACAGATTTTTGCTTGCATGTGTGTGTTTTTAAAAAGGGATCCATAACTTTCCTTGCTCCTTTCCCATTTGTACTTACATACCTCAATTGCACAAACAAGTAGAAAGAAATAGTTGCCTTCACAAAATTGGCATAGATAGTCTATATAAGGTGGATATATACGCAGAGAGAGATACAAGCTCTAGTAAACTAAGCAGCAGAGGCATGCACAAACTAAAACCATGCGTTCAGTTTGCCATCAAACCAAACACCCATTTGTGAACTAGAGATTTGCACAAATGGGCTCTTTTGTCAAATGTAAGAAAATCTGTATTCGTTCAAATAGATCCCCTTCAAATGTGGTACTGTTCTATTTGATACGGATGTATTTGTATGGATTCGTACAAATATTGGATACAAACTAACACATATCCATAAGTATCCAGTATGTATCCCACCTTGAACCATCTTGCCTTGGGAGAGGAAGAGAGAAGGAAGCTGGGTGAGCACCTTCCATCAAGCTCCCAGCATTGGCCCCTCCCTCCCAACCGCCACCAGACGGGCCATGAAGGAACCACCTTGCCTTGGGAGAGGAAGAGAGAAGGAAGCTGGGTGAGCACCTTCCATCAAGCTCTCCCAGCATTGGCCCCTCCCTCCCAACTGCCACCAGACGGGCCATGAAGGAACCATCTTGCCTTGGGAGAGGAAGAGAGAAGGAAGCTGGGTGAGCACCCTCCATCAAGCTCCCAGCATTGGCCCCTCCCTCCCAACTGCCACCAGATGGGCCATGAAGGAACCATCTTGCCTTGGGAGAGGAAGAGAGAAGGAAGCTGGGTGAGCACCCTCCATCAAGCTCCCAGCATTGGTCCCTCCCTCCCAACTGCCACCAAACGGGCCATGAAGGAACCATCTTGCCTTGGGAGAGGAAGAGAGAAGGAAGCTGGGTGAGCACCCTCCATCAAGCTCCCAGCATTGGCCCCTCCCTCCCAACTGCCACCAGATGGGCCATGAAGGAACCATCTTGCCTTGGGAGAGGAAGAGAGAAGGAAGCTGGGTGAGCACCTTCCATCAAGCTCCCAGCATTGGCCCCTCCCTCCCAACTGCCACCAGACGGGCCATGAAGGAACCACCTTGCCTTGGGAGAGGAAGAGAGAAGGAAGCTGGGTGAGCACCTTCCATCAAGCTCCCAGCATTGGCCCCTCCCTCCCAACTGCCACCAGACGGGCCATGAAGGAACCATCTTGCCTTGGGAGAGGAAGAGAGAAGGAAGCTGGGTGAGCACCTTCCATCAAGCTCTCCCAGCATTGGCCCCTCCCTCCCAACTGCCACCAGACGGGCCATGAAGGAACCATCTTGCTTTGGGAGAGGAAGAGAGAAGGAAGCTGGGTGAGCACCTTCCATCAAGCTCCCAGCATTGGCCCCTCCCTCCCAACTGCCACCAGACGGGCCATGAAGGAACCATCTTGCCTTGGGAGAGGAAGAGAGAAGGAAGCTGGGTGAGCACCTTCCATCAAGCTCCCAGCATTGGCCCCTCCCTCCCAACTGCCACCAGACGGGCCATGAAGGAACCATCTTGCTTTGGGAGAGGAAGAGAGAAGGAAGCTGGGTGAGCACCTTCCATCAAGCTCCCAGCATTGGCCCCTCCCTCCCAACTGCCTCCAGACGGGCCATGAAGGAACAATCTTGCCTGTGGGGAATGCAGGAGGAAAATAAAATAAAAGTTTTTACCTTTGCAAGGACTCTGCTGCCACCAGAGCACCCCTGTTCCCTCCCACACCATTTTCCTTTTGTATCTTGTCTCTTTAGATTGTAAGCCTGAGGGCAGGGACCTGTCTAAGATTAATATAATATTGTAACCCGCCTTGAGACCTTCGGGTATAGAGCGGGATAGAAATACAAACAAACAAACAAACAAACAAACAAACAAACAAACAAACAAACAAACAAATAAATAAATAAATAAATAAATAAATAAATAATATATCTGCTCTGAAAGTGTCAAATCTGCCCTGAATCCATTTTGCATTCACTCTCAATCCATGTCAAATTCACTCTGGATCCATTGCAGATGTGACTGGCACAGCTGGTTCATGAATGTTCCAAATCCTTTGTACGAATATGATGTTCTCACGTTCAACTGATATACAAAAATCAAATGTTACAAATATTCAGCCACATCCCTACTGTGAACCAGTTAATCAAACAGAAGGTTGTTTACTTTCAATTTCAAACTGGTTCAAGGACAAGAAATACCATTGTTTTTTCCATTTTGGGTGGGGACTCTTTTCATGGGGCAAAAACACAGCAAGCACAAACGGTTCAGTAGGTCTGCGCAGGATTTCTTTTCATGCTCTGTTCATAGCAAAGCACTTTGAATGGGGTAGGATCATAGAGTTGGAAGGACCTCTAGGGCCATCGAGTTTGGACATTTTCACAGCCAAATCAAATTTTATGACATTCATACATTAACATTCGTACGAATACAAATGTTTTAGAACTTTCATACGAATAGTTTGTACATGTGTTAAACTGGGGATACGCATTGGATGTGTATCAATACATATGTGTTGGTACAGGATACATATCCAATATGTATGCGTTTGTGTAGGAACCGTATGCAGGATATCGATCCAGGATCCGTATGCATTTGTATCCAATAGAATCCTACCACATTCGAAGGGGATCTATTCGAATGACTACGAATTTTCTAACATTCAATTCATTATGAAGTGAATCCAAAAAAAAACCCTTCGTGTAAACCCTAGAAATGTGCACCTTTAGCTTTAACTCCAGATTTCTTCCAGAGGTTTGGATGCAGCCTAAGTCTCCCAGCTTGAAAAAGTCTGGTTTTAGATAAAAGTTAATGGGCCTGTCTCCTTCCTGATGCTGTTGGATTCCCATCTGTCATTATCAACTTCATCCAAGTCCTAGAAAAAGAGAGCTAAAGCCTGACAACATCTGGAAGAATAAAAGCTCCCCAGCCCTGCTGTAGAGACTGAGGTCCTATTCACACTTAGGCCTCTGGCATGCAAGTAGGACAGCTCTGGTACAGCTCTGGTACAGAGTGTCACTGGGCCACTGTGTGCGACAGGATCCTGGCTAGATGGGCTGTGGCCTGATCCAGCAAGGCTTCTCTTATGTTCTTATGTAGAGTATCTGTATCAGACCTCTCCTAATTACATACCAGCGGCCTAAGTGCGAATAGGCCTAGGGATTCCTGAAAGATAGAGTAGCTATTCACTCACTCACTCACTCACTCACTCACTCACTCACTCACTCACTCACTCACTCACTCACTCACTCACTCACTCACTCACTCACTCACTCACTCACTGAGTCCTGTCCTCTTCTTTTTGCAGCCATAATTTACAGTCCTGGGATTGGTCCTCCCCAAAAATAGTTCAGGGGAGGTTAAAAGAAAGAACAGACCTGTTTTGTCAGTGATGAGTGACCAAAAGAGAAAGTTGCAGTTATCTGCCGGATCTTCAACTTTCCCATTGCTTTCATCAGAAGTCATTTAGTTTGGCTCTGAATTGTGGCCAGGTTCCAGGTCATCTGAGCAGCAGAGCAGAGGAGATTTGCTAAAGATTCATTGCAAGACTTCCCTTTTGTGTTTCAGAACTATCTGATATGGTTTTCTTTGGTTGTTCCCTATAGCACAATAGTTCCACCAGATGACAGAGTATTAGAAACTGCTGGGCCATCTGATCCCTTTTAGGTCACGTTTTTAGCCTGCAAAAACTATTAAAGCCTAGGATTTCGGAGCTGGGTTCTCCCGGCACTTCAGAAGGAAAGAAAAGTCACGGGCAGTGAGGAAATACTTAATACACATTTACACCCTCATTAAGCAAGGATTTGCTGAGTACGCAGTCTCAGCGCTGTCTGCATATGCTTATGCTTCGTTCTACTGAATTAGACTAACAAGCTAAGGTTCCAAGTGGAGCTATTCTTAGTTAGTATTCATCTTGCCCACAGATGGAGGCATGCTGCTCTTTGCAAGCTGACACAGCCTGGCTATACAGTATAAATAAAAGTAGTTGAGCTAATCAGAAAATACACATTGAATGAAGGATTCAAAGACTGGAACAAGACAGCGTAGGCAAGATCCATTTGGGATACGGATGGTTGAAAAAGGCTCATCAACTTCGCAATTTGTACAAATTGCAAAGGTCTGAAACTTTGCATTCAAACTGAATATTGGCTGTATCTGAAAAAAAAAAACTGACCTTCACGTGCAAAACAAAAGCTTTTGTGTCTTCATTCAAAGCTTTAGAGCAGATCCGGAGTGGATTCAGAGCAGTTTCAAGACGTGAAGTGGATTCAATGAAAATTCAGACCCTAGAACATTTGAAGTGGTTCCACTTGCGCAAATGCGAAGATCCGTCCCATTTGCTTCAATGCAAAATGGATGGGGGAAGAAAATCGTGCCCATCCCTAATGTGGAGACTTAATGATGCCATGAGATTGCGCTGATGGTGCAAGGCACTAGTATGCGATTTGTATTGAAGATTCAAATCAAATTTGTATTGAACATTTGTATCGAATTCGAATCCTACTGCATTTGAAGGGGATCCGTTTGATCGAATATCAGTTTTCTTGCATTCGATTTGATATGAATCGAACCCAAAGAAAACATTTGTGCACATCTCCAATTCTAGCTGATATACCAGACCAGTAAGTGCACTAGGAACTTCCCTTCTGCACACTGGTGCAGCCTAAGGGAAACCCCGTCCCTTAGACCACCCTCTGGGAACCTGCCCCCTTCCCCGACTGCACCAAAAAGGAAGTCCCTAGTAGGCTTGTTGGTTTGGTCTACTGACCAGTGCAAAATCTTCCTGTGGGTCTTGGATATTTTGCAAAACTATTTTTTTTGAAAAATGTCCCCTCCCCCCCCTTGTTCTGATTTTATTTGGGGGGGGGAGGGAATGGGCTTTCATTAATTCTAGCAGCTATATTATCTCTGCACCCAGAAACGTTTAATACCTTTTGGTCAGGGCCAACTCATCCCTAGAAATCTTAAATTATGCAAGTGGCCTCTTCCAAGGCTCCGAGATACATTGCTTCTAGAATAGGCTAGCAGTTATCTCACTGGTCCTTGCTTTGCTAGGGTTAAATACAGGCTGCATACAGAGTGTTTTAACAACAACAAATTAATTTGGAGAAAGGCTGGGGTGGACATACCTATCAGCACATGATGAACTATAGTGGACTGGAAAACAGCCAGTCCTCCTGGGCCCTGTGCTGATGAGGCCTCAGCTGACATTCACAAACATGAATGGAAAAAGGACACACTCGGCCGAGATGATTTTGTCTGCAAATCAAAGGCCACATCAAAACACTGCAGACACAGAGGGCTTAAGGGTTTGTCCAGCCCACCTTTTACAGCTAATAATTTCTCTTAAATGGAAGGTTTAAGTCACACTAGTGTGTCTGAATGAAATGTGCTAAAACTATTGCCTGTCGGATGTGCTGGTAGCTGGCGAGAGAGAGAGAGAAAGAGACAATGGATTGCTCATTCCTTATAACCTCCTCATTATGGGTTCTTTGTCATGCTAAATTATAGGTCTGTAAAGATACCTGGATTAATTGCCTTTGAAGTCACTGTCATGGCAGACTCTTTGCTAAATACCATGGTGCGGAAATGAAATGAAAGCTATCTCAGAAGATTCTTCTTTGTTTCCTGGCTCCATTCCCCATTATTCTTATTTTTCTAAATTTAGGTGGGATTCATACTGACATCCATTTCCCTTGAAAAACAAAACAAATCAAAATATTTTGGACCATAAGGAGAACTATCCTGGACCAGGTGAAAGATCAAACAAGTCCCTCAAATCCAGGAGAACTGGTTCTCAGACCATTTCCTTCAATCTTGACGTTAGAGTTCTGATTGGCTAATCCCAATGTCATTCAGCAAAGCTTCAGGGATGTTCCCATTTGGTACCTCCCTCCTTCCCTACTCCTCTGCCCATCTCTAACGTCAAACTACCCCTGGATCTTCCCATGACTATTCAATGAAAGCAACTGCAAATCTCTTGGGGTGGGGAGAATCCGTGGTTAATTTCCAAACCATACATGCCAGAACAGCTGTATTTAATTTATTCAGACTTCTTTGGAGTGCTTGATGGAAATATTTAGTTTTGGGGGGAAAATACTCATTTACTTTGTCCATTTGCTTACAAGTGTAACTTTTACTAACAGACAATCTCCAGATGATGCAACAAAAGAGCTCACCAGTCCTAAAATCTTAAGACCACAATGTATAAATTGGAGGGAAAAAACTCCACGTTTTTGGCCTGATTTTCTCCTTAAGGGTGGTATCTGCCAACCTATTCTCATCAGATGGCCATCAGCCTTCTGTCTGAGAAACTTCATTGAAGGAGAATCAGACTACTGTTTGAAACAAATGATTCTGGTGAAAGAATCCAGCTCTTCGTCTAGCTTTAGCATCTTTGCATAAATGTCCATCCTATTGACTTTCCCCAAGAGGTAGTTGAGAATAAATCTGCCCATGTTCAAATGACACCTCTCTGATATATTTATAGGGTACTATACTGTCTCCACTACACAAGCTGAACAGATCCAGCTCTTTTAACTAGTCCTCACACAACTAGTTTCTAGATCTATTACTATCCTAGTAGTCTTATGCTGTTTCAACGGAGCCAGTTTGGTCTAGTGGTTAGGGAGCTGGACTCTCATCAGGGAATACTGGGTTTGATTCATCTCTCTTCTATGAAACCAGCTGGGTGACCTTGGGTTAGTCACAGCTTACTTCTGAGCTCTCACAGTCCCACCTACAACACAGAGTATCTGTTGTGGGGAGAAGAACAGAAGGTTTATCAGCTGCTTTGAGTCCCCTTAAATGAGTGAGAAGAGTGGGGTAGAAAAGCCAACTCTTCTTCTTCTTCTTCATGCCACCCACCCACACATACACACACAATTACATGAAAGGTTCCAAGGAAGTTCTGATAATTGTAGTTCTTCAACATCTGGAGGCCCAAACATCAGCTACTACATCATAACACCATTAAATCAAAACTTTCCTTTCAACTCACCTTACACAGTGCAAAGTACAAAATATCGTCAATAACATTTCTACCTCAGAACGTCTCCTTCAAAAGCAATATATGGCCTGAGCATTTATTTGTTTATCTTTAAAATGATTAGATGACATCTCCATTTAACTTCCCATTTCAAGTAATCTTGTTTGAAACACTGTGATCTACATTTTTCTTCATCTTACCTTCAAAGAGTGATGTTTCTCTTTTCCACCAACAATCAATACTTCTGCAGAGTCTTCAGCATGGGCTGACTGGGCATGGATGAGAAAGGCTCTGCTCATGTTTGAGACGTTCCTCAAGGCAACTAAAACCCCACTGGGCTCCACCTTGAAGTCTGGATTTGAAACTTCAAATTTCAAGTTGTGATTTCCTTGACAGTCATCAAACGACACTAGATAGAAGGGGAAAGGAAGAAAAAAAGAGAGAGAAATGGTTCATCAGTGTCCATTAAACATCAGACGTTTACTGTCATAAACACTTTGTTGGTTTAGCCTACTGGCAATCCAGATTTCAAGATAACCAATAGCATTGAATTACAGTTGTAATTTGCAGACTTCTAAGATTTCTCAATAATGATCAGGACTAGGTTTTAGCAGTCCACAGCTGAAACGCTCTGGAGAGGGCTGCTGCAACTCCAGGTGAGTTGTGGCAACCCAGCAAGTGACCTGGGTCTCTAAGACCATGATCACAACTTCACTTTAAACCTTCTTCACTCCATCTTCAGATCTGACTGCTCCCACATTTTCATTTCTATCCATTCTGTATGTGGACTTTTCACCCTCCGTTAGAACTTGTCATTCATAAAATGGATAGAGATGAAAAAGGTGGGAGCAGGCAGACCTGAAGACGGAATGAAGAAGGCTTAAAGTGAAAGTGTGACCATGGCCAAAAAGGCTGTCCAATCTGTGCCAAGAGTCTGAAGAACTTGGCCTTCTGAACTACAACTCCCATCATCCTTCAAAAGATGGACTACATTTTTATTGAAACCACCCATATTTCAAATGAAATGCAGATTCGCTGAGTCACACATTTCCTGCAAAACAGGATCCTTTCCTTTGCCTTTTCCAATAGCGTACAAAAAAGCTGCCATAACTGGAGAGTTGAGAAAGTGTTCAGCATTTGATATGTGTACAACTGCTAACTACTGCTCATATGGCAAGATTAAAATAACTGCTGCTGCTATATTCCAGCATGTGTCCAGGCAGAAATGTTGCTAATGGATATATCTGTATTAAAAAACCCAATAAATAAACAAAATAAAAAACCCTCAGTTAAGCAAACATCAAACATTTGCAGCTACTTTGGGAGCAGTTACTCCAGGTTTATAATGCTAGAAACAGCAGGCAAGAACAAAATGTTTTCAGTTAATAATTACAGAGTAATCTTCCAAGCCTTGGCCTGGACATCTAAAATCCTTAAGGCTAGCAAAACAGTTCTGGGTAATAATCTTGTTTCATATTAAGAACCAGTTCTGCCTGCTTGATGGAAATTACCGTAGGATGATGGGTTTTGCTATCTCCCTGAATATATGAATTTCCACACTTCAGCAGTGCCATAATTATCATTGTATAGACCACTTCAATTATGTTCGGTTTGGGCTTCTCCTTCTGGAAAGCTTATCATAGCTAAGAATTGGACATCTAATTTTGATGGGCATCCAGGCTGGATGGTTCATGCTTGCAATAAAGGCAGATATCTGAAACATGAAGATAACCTGAGGGATTTGGCCAGAAATCCTTCTAGATCATTTGCGTTTTCTTAGGCCCTGGTCACACCTACATGAGACAGGATGTCCAATTAATAATTTGAAGTTGTACCAGCTCTGTTTACACATAGATCATTATGGGTCGTCCTGAGGCCATCCTCACTTTGGGCTGCATTACTCACAACCTTCTCCTCAACCGACCTGAGCCTCCTCCACAGAACTCTTGGCTCTCCGCCCCATTTGCTGTGTCAAATCTTCCTCCTTTCTGATGGGATGCCATTGTGTCACTCAAGGGAGGCAAGGGGTGGTGGCGTTTGTGGTTCTTTTTAAAGCCTGCTCTCCCACCTCCATGCCCCCTTCCTTTTTTATGTTATTTTCTTCTCTGTGGGATTAATTTTTAAAAAAAATAATAATAAATTTGTGGAAAAATACTAGAAAGAATAATAATACACATAAACTGAAGAGAGAAGGGGAGGTGCCTCATGAACTCTACAGTTTGTGTGTCACCCCCCCCCCCTCCGACATTGGAGGAAAGACGAACCCATCCACCACAGCACGGTTCAGCCTCCTTTAGCCCATCCCACCACTCACACTTAAGAAGCAAAGATGGCCTGGCAAGCTAGGACAGGGTGAGTCATCTGGAAAAGAGGACTCCAGTTAGAACGATCTGATAGGGATAAGCCAGCTTGGAAAATGAAGACAAATAACGTGAGTAATGCAACCAGAAGATGACTTGAAATCATCTTAAACTACAGGTGTAACCAAGCCATTACAGTGACCAAATAGTCACATGAATTAAGAAGTGAGCATAATCATGCATTTGTTCACCATCTCCTTGCAAACTGGTCTTCAGTGGAATATAGGACCACCTTTTGACAGCCTTCCATCATGGCTAGAAGCCTCAAATAGCCTTGTCTCTTATGGATTGTCAAAATACTGTTGGGGGTGACTTCCACAGTTTTGATAAGCTGCAAAGAAAATGACCTGTCACACTGATGACATGTCCTCTCACCCTGAAGGTGGTCTGAAGCTGGATTAAAACCTAGATGCAGATGAATGTCAGGCCCTTTCTGCACTGGGTCTTATTCCGGATTACATCTCAGAATAGGGATCAGCTACCTGCATGCTAGTGCAGACTACAGTAGGCTATATGCCGGTCCAGCCATAACTTGCACCAATATGTGGATGCAGGCCCCTATCCCGCCATATAATCTGGAATAAGGCCCAATGAAGAAAGAGCCCCAGCCAGTTTAGAGTTAGGGTTAAAAAAAGGAGAACCAAATCTCAACAAACTATATACTACCAAAATGTTTTTTCCTCTGTGTGTGGGCTCATGTGTGTGTCCCTCTTTGTTTGAAGCCACATCTTCAGGTTAGGTGAAAATGTTGGACTGCGTGCAGACAGGGCGTAAAACATGGGATTATCTGGGGTTGCTCTGGATTGCAATCCTAATCTAGGCCCAGGATATAGAAAGGGGATCCCACGATATCTCTATTCCAGGAACAACTCCAGACCCAGGTTTCCCAGAATAGTGATAAGAATTGACTTGTCTGGACACCTGCTCCTGGATCCCCATCTTGAGAACGGGTGCCACACATGTACTTCCAGGTATTTCACTCCATCAAAATACCCAGAAATCTTTGTCATGCCACTGCAGGAGCAAGCATACAGACAGGTAAGGATCCACCCTTGCCTTGCAGTTTTGCCCTGCCAGGTAGCAGGGAAGGCAAGAGGCAACCAACCGCAGGACCCAAGCAAGATACTACATTTTTGTCTCATCGCCTGAAGGCAGCCTGCCTGCCTCCAGGAACATAAAATAAAATCTGTGAAGCTTCTATATAGCTGATAAAAGAAGGGTTTGTATTCTCCAAGATTCTGTTGTCATTGGCCTTTAAATATCTTTGTTTCTCCCTCCCATTCTGAAAGGAAAGGAAAATATTACAGACCAGACTTGGATTATTACTCACTTCCATTCCTCTGTGGTGCGTGAAACGGTGAATCATATACTATCACCAAAACAAGCAACACTTTGGAAATAATGTGATGGCGCAGCTTTTGCTGCAGGTGGCAAGACAAAAAGGCTTTTATTTTGGGGGATTCTTCTTAAGATAAATTCCCCACCCTTTAGAATAAATAGAATCCCCATTGATTTTGCACAGTTTTTAAAGAATGCTTCCTGCCAAGTACTAGCTAATGCTTTTCTCGGTGGTTTCAGTAAAAATCTTAGCACCAGGCACACACAACACTTGAAGAGAACTGAGGAACAGGAGTTTGTCCACATAAGAAGCAACTCTGATGTCAAAAGGAGGTATTAATTACATGCGTATAGGTGCGATGTACTTGATAGTCTAGTAGATCAAATTTGATCCCATGTCCTATGAAGAGGCAAAAATAGGGACAATATAGGGTGTTTTTCCATCGCGTTCCTTTAATCTGGATCTAAGAAGATCTGGATCTAGGGAATGGGTACTTCTCTTAATCTGGATCTAGTAGATCCGGATTAAGGGAAGTACCCAATGTGCTTCCATGGGTGGTCTAGCACCCAATAGCAATGGGTGCTAGCTTCCCTACTGTGGAAACACCAGAGCACCCATTTGGAAATATGGATCTACCCATGAGGGGTCAGGTGTTTGGGGGGACAGGGGGTGCAATCTTCGAAGCGGCTCCAAAGTCACTTCGAAGTCACTTCGAAGTCACTTCGAAGGCTGTGCAAAATAGCTCTGGAGCGTCTTTGAAGTCTGTGATGATCTTCAGAGTAAACTTCGAAGTGCCTTCAAAATGACTTCGAAACTTAGGTTTTGGGGCTCCCCTCCAAGGGTGCCCCCTTCCCCTAGCCTCCTCTAGACCCCCTTGCCAAACTAACCTGGAAACAGGTTCCCTTTAATCTGGATATTCTGGCTGAAGACCCCATTGTAGACCCATTAATGGTGGAAATGGGGTCATCTGGCTCTCACCCAAATGGGTCCTTAATGGGTGCTAAAATGGGTACCAAGTGACCGTGGAAAAACACCCATTGAAATAATTTATAGGACACAGTCAGGGAATCCTTTGGTATCTTGGGTCAGGGTAAAAGAATAAGTTAGCTTGGATATGTTTCAGTTTGGTTCATGTTCACGGACAAGATCTGTTTATCCCCTTTTGAATATTTTTACTGCTCTCATTGACTGAGTTTACATCTTGTTAAGAGACTGGTATGACTTTGGCATCATACTATCTTGAAAACTTATCATTCAGTAGAGATGTGCTGAACTGGTTCAGGCTCAAACTGGTTTGAATCCAAGAGGATTGCTTGAAAGGTTTGCACTTGAACCGAATACTGTCCAGTTGAAATAAAGAGTTTAAACGCAAACCAAATAAAGGGTTGTTCTAACGAACCTAGCAAACATACCGGTCTGATGGAAGTATGAAAGTGTGTGAATCACACTGAACAGCCTGCCATTAGAAGGAAAAAAATGAACAGAACCAGCCCCTGTGTGAACAGAAAAAGTTCATGTGCAGATCTATAATGTTCAGATATGGAACCATTTTGCACCTTTGCCTGGTGTGAAGGATGGCTGACTTCTAGGATTAGGGATGAGCATGAATATTGAAACATTCAAAGTTCGATCAAATTTGGACATTAAAATTTGAATCGAATGTCTAAAAATCCAAATTTAAACATTCAAATGAGTTTCAAATTTTCAGATCTATTCATTTGAATTATGTGGACATTTCTATGTGTATGGATATGTACACAATGCATACTTGCATGTACACATCTTTCCTGCATCCATAGGCATTTGTACGGAACTGTATGGGATGAAAACGAGATGCATACAGGATGCATACAGGACGGATATGGATGTGAAGGGGTGAGTAGGGATGCGTAACGATGCATACAGGCACATACAAATGCTGTCAACATTCATAAGTGCAAAGTTGAATAAAAAATTCAAACAAATAGATTCAGATTTGCTTGATTCGAATCTAACGTGGGTAAATTTGAATTTTAAGGATTTGAATCAAATTGAATTTTTGGATATTCAATTCGAATCAAATCCCAAAAACTGCATTTGTGCATTGGGCATCCACATTTCACAATAATAATAATAATAATAATAATAATAATAATAATAATAATAATAATAATAATAATAATAATAATAATAATAATAATAATAATAATAATAATAATATTTATTTGTATACCGCCCTATGGCAAACCAATCCGGGCGGTTAACAGCAGTAAAATGTAAAATATAACAATTAAAAACACCTTATCCCTCCCCCCCTTAAGACAGTATTAAACAGTATAACATATTAAAACACAATATCAATGCATAAAACAATAATTTAAAAACTAAAAACCCTGATGTCCCTCTGTTGATCCTCAACCATCACTAAGATGGGGCCACGGGAGGAATCAGGGAATCTGGGCCGGGATGGTTAATCTGGAAAGGCCTGCCGGAAGAGATCCGTCTTGACCGCCTTTTTAAAGCTGTCTAATGATGTTATCTGATGGATCTCATCCGGCAGGTCGTTCCAGAGTTTGGGGGCGACAGTAGAGAACGCCCTCTGGGAGGTCGCCGCAAGCCTAGATTTTAGAGGCTGCAGTAAGTTCCTCCCAGAGGACTGGATGCATTCAAAATTTACTCAGCTGTTTTCCCAATGACACCATGGGAAGCATCCATTTTGACCTGAAACTGAGATTAAGACTGCACCCAGACAGGAGGTATACTCCACAGGGGCCATGAAGAGCAGAAACAACCAAGTCCTGTGCTGACCTGTGAGAGTAGAACCTGCACCACGCCCTCCCTCAGGATGGATATAAAAACTATGGCTGCTTCTGGCTGGGGTGAAAGTAGAAATGACCAATTCCTGTGCTGCATTTGTGAGATTGGAGCCAGTTCCTCTAGTTGTGGGTTCCACCTGAAGATGGAGGAATAGAAGGACAGCTGAGTTGGTTGTTGCTGTGATTTCTCCTTTGATATTTTTTAGCTGTGTTAATTGGTCTTATGGGTTTTTTATTTATTTAATACTATGTACTGTAGTTTCTTAAATTATATAGCTTATTAGTAGAATTCTGTACATTACTTATGATATATATTTGATGTAATATTTAATGAAAGTGATTTCTTTACTTGATGTATTTCTCTGATGTGATGATGTATTACTTTTTATTGTATTTTTTCATGCTTGCTGTAAACCGCCTTGAGTAATTTATGAGAAAGGCGGTATACAAATAAACTGAATGAATGAAATGGATGTGGCCGAAAATGTGTATGTTGTTTCAAAGGAAGATTTGCTACTACACCATAGACTTCAAACAAAGCTGATGAATGGGTGGACACTGGTCACAGCTGAATTGGACCAGCCAAGTGTTACACTGAAAAGATGTTGCTAGCAGACATGAAGACCCTGAGAGATCTCCATCCCTCTCTGATTTTTGAAGATGAATGCTCACCTCCTTATCAACTGGCAACTCTCATCTTCCATGTACATTTCTTGAGTTGGTGGATGAAGAAAGGGAAATACATTTTGAGATTTTTGTGTCTATTTTCTGCTCCCAACCAACCAGAGGCATGTTAGACTTTCCCACAAGCCTGTTTCCTTTCTTTCCCTTTCTCTCTCTCTCTCTCCCCCTTCCTTTTTTTAATGTTTCTGTAGATCACACTTTGGAAGACTTTGATTTTTCTTTTCTGAATTTTTTTTTCCGTCGAGAGAAGAGTGAATAAATCTGAGGTACAAGATTGTCAACTGGCAGACGAAACGAAACAGATATATAGCAGAACGCAGACAGAAGGGTCTGGTGGAAGGCCTGACACACAACCTAATGCCAACAGACTGGGAAAAAAAGCAGCGGGACTGAGTGAAATATAGGTTGTTTTTCATTGGGTGATGCTTGGCACAACCTCTGTGCTCCTCACGCTGAGTCTTGGAGTCTGTTCCGTACCATACGGCACATTAAACATAATAAAGATGTTCGCTTGGCAGAGGCAACAAGGCTAGGAGTGTCAGAAGAGCCATATAGAGTACATCAATAAATAAATAACATTGCCTGCACAGAAATAAGAGTTTGAAATATATGTGTGTGGGTAATGTCATCTGAATACAGCTGGAAGGTGAACACATTTGCTATGCTTTTATTTTCCATAGGAAGAAATTTACAGAGCGTGGCAAGATCAGAAGGCTTAGCAACAGATCTGGGAGACAATAGCCACACCTGTTAGAGCTTGCTTTGCACCGGTTGATTGTTAAAGAACCTTACTGCTAAATATTGGGAAAGCGCATCCATTCTGCCCTCTCTCACTCAAAACACAAAGTATTATCAAAATGGTGACTCTGTTTGCCACAGCCCAGAACCAAGATTTAGAATTTTATTTTGTGTTCTGTTCCAGATAACCTTCTCTTTTGGATGACGGGGACCCAAAATGTCCCCAAACTTCCCTCCTCCTTAATTCACTGTCTGCCTCCTTCCACAAATGTTCCTAGCTCTAGTATAGCAGTAGCAAAATGGTGGGGCCCATAAATTTGTTGCATTTTTGAGATGGCCTGTTTCCTACAATGTAGGAAACCTGAGGCCTTTTCACACTACAGGCGAACGGCTGTAGTGAACTAAGCCTAGGCCACTTGGGGATGTTTTCCCCATTCATGCCTAGGCAGGAAAAGAATGCATAAGCACACATTCCTGCCTTCCTATGTGCGAAATAGGAATCCGTCCCCACATCAAATTCGATCCAGGGGTGGGCGGGCCAGTCATGTAACTTCCCTGGGTTCCTGTGGGTTCTAGGGGACCAGATCGGGTCCCCTAGGGCCCGCAGGAACCCAGAGAAGGTATGCAACTGGCCTACCCAATTGCTTCATGAGAGGTCTCTGACTTCTGTTTCTTGCTTCACTCCTTCCCATGTAAAGTGAAGATCAGCTATCCCTGCCTGTAATACAAGGTGCAGACAAGCTTCCAAAAAATTATGCACTTTCCACCTGGGAAATCCAGGAACACGTGCTCCGGAGACCTCTGTAGAGGATCTCCATTCCTGATGCTGCCATTGAAGAACAGGCAAATGTCACCGGGATTGAGAGGAATATTAGATTACGTGGACATAGAGCATTTTGACACTTAATTGCTGTGGGGAAGTATTCCACTGCAGTTAAGACCAGGGACAGTGGTCAGTGTTCACATTGCAAGCACTGTCCCATCCCAAATATCACCCATAACTCAATGAAGTGCAGACAGGACCATCTAGGACTGTCTGCCTCGCCACAGCAGCAGCTGTGCATGCCAGGATATTGCTATGGCAATTGCTGAAGCAGTGTGTGATTGTACATCTGCGGCCACACCACTCTGTCCCCATTTGGCCTTTGGATGTGGGACTGTAGTAGGGGCAATAGAAGCACTCCTAGCAAAGCTGATGAAGATCTGGATGACCACACATGCTCTGAGCTAGGGGTGTGCATGGATGCAATTTTTTACATTTGATTCATAATGAATTGAATATTTAAAAATTCATCCAAATTCAAACAAAGAGACCCATAAGCTATCAGAACGCATAGACTTCAGGAACAGGGACCATTCCGAGCCCCAGGTAGAGATCCTAGAGACTGAAGCTGTATATGATACAGGATTCTCTGACAACCTATACGTAACCTTTTAGCAACTCCTTTTCTGAGAGTTCTTAAATGTAGGCACCTTCCATTTGAGCAGGGAGCATCAGAAAAATAGCCTGATGCCCCTAATTTGTATGGGTTTCCTCCTTCACAGGGCACAGATAGGAGGAAGGGTTCTAAATTTGCCTTCCTCAAAACATATTCTGTTAATTTTAATCTGCCCACTGAATTATAACCTGCTAAAGGCTAAGTTCATCCATGAAACGATTGCTATGGTGTCTTTCCCATGATCCCACTGAAAACCGATTTGCTGTCATTTTGTGCGGGGAGGGGAGCCACCTCCATGTTCTCCAGCCACCTAAGTTCACCTCCACGGCACTTGCTCCATTAGCTATAAAACAGTGTAACTTTCTTTGTTTGAATATTGACTCCCGTTCTAGAATCAGACAAGTGCAACTGCTGAGAACAATATCATTAAAAGTGTGCCATGTAATCTTGCCTTTCACAGTCATTCCCAACGCGGCGCCTATTCACATCAAACATAGCCTTTGATACTCCGCACACAAAGAGGAGCTTTTGCCTCGCCAACAAAAGAGCCACCGAGGGGGCATGCAAGCCTTGTCAGTCAGCATCGCTGAAAAGGAGCCGAAATTTGTCTACCAATATACTCAACGCACAGAGACTGTCGCGCTAATAAAGGTAGTTTTCACTCTTTCTCTTTGGCTCCCTTTCCCCCATGTTGCACATGAAGGTTGGCAAGACATCAGACTGCATCTGGGCTGTAGTTTGATATCATCAAGTTAGGAGAGAGAAGAATGAGACTCAATTTCAAGTTTTCTCCACATGTGTTTCTCACATGCATGGGATATGGGGTGCAATGACCCTGACCCTTGGGACACCCATGGCTTGGAGCAGGAACAATCCTTGGAGACCAGTGGTTCAATGGTACAGCATCTGCTTTGCACATAGACAGCGGTGGATTCAGTCCTCAGAGTGGGAACAGATGATGGCAACTGGCTTGTTTCCAAGACAACTCTGTGTGTGGAACTGCAGCATCCGTATCTTTGGGGTGGAAAGTCACCCTGCCCTTCAATGAATGGTCCCAGGGTGGGTTACAACGAGAATAAAACATATCAAATAGTAAAACATAATGAAAAAATACAACCCCCTACCTCCCACTCACTCACTCCCTAACAGGACAGCACCCAGAAGAAGCTACAGCAAAAACCTGGGTGAAAAACTATGTTTTCACAAGGTGCCAAAATCTATACAGCGTAAGTGCCTGACAAAACTCAAGAGGGAAGCTGTTCCGGAATGTAGAGGCCACCACAGAAAATGCCCTCTTGCATGTCCCAATGCCTAGTACCTCTGAAAGAGAAGGAACTACAAGAAGGCCCTTTCCTTGAGATCTCAGTGCATGGGGCCTTTGGTTCAGTATGGTTGCACAGTTTGTTACAACACCCCTTTGGTTCAAGTTCAGTTCAAACTGAGTTTTTCAAACAAGAAGGGGTTCTGTTTGCAGATGAAACATGCTGTGACGCTCCAGCCAAGGTTGACCACCTCAGCCCGACACCCACGGCTATCCTTTTGTTATTTTATCTGCAAAATATTCAAAAAGACGTGCTCTGGTGCCTATAACCAACCCGAACCATAATGTGCACTCCCTCTTTCTGCCCTCACACTGACAAGTAGCAAAGAGTTTCCTGCTACCGCCTGCTGTGGTGCTCTGAGGCTTTTACTTTTACTTTTTAAAGAGACAGTACTTGCTTCCGTTGTTTTTTCCTTGCTGCCGTTTCAACAGACAACGGCAGGCAGAGCTTAATTTGAAACTCAAATGAACTTCTTTATTCAGTTACAGCTTCAGGTAAATCAATCTCTAAACGACAGAATGTTCTCAGTAGTGTTACTTACACTTTCTTATCTCTGTAACTTGTAATCAGGATCCCCTTCTATCTCCTCTCTTAGGCTAAAGACCCGGTGCTAATCCTATCCACAATTTCCCCCAGTAAAATAATCAGATTATCAACCACAACTTCTCTGTCAAGCCCTTTTATATCTTCCCTCCATTGGTTGTTTCTCCTGGCCTGGCTCTCACACACAGCCCTTTGCCTGAGCGAGTAAGCGATGCCACCTTCTAAGAAAACAGCTAATTCAATTTCTGCCATATGTCTATAGTTTACCAAACACACTTACCTGACATAGGGGATGTCACACATACTAATGCCCCAAGTGGGAACAGCACGAATTGGGGGGGGGGGTTGCATTCAATTTGTATCAAATTGAATGCAAGAAAATCTATATTTGTTTAAATAGGTCCCCTTGAATGTGGTAGGATTAAATTCTGACATGAAGAAGAGTTGGACTTTCTACCCTGCTTTTCTTGCCCATTCAAGGGGCCTCAAAGCAGCTGACAAGCCTTCTGTTCTTCTCCCCACACCAGACAACCTGTGAGGCAGGTGGGGCTGTGAGAGCTCAGAGGAGAGCTGTGACTAGCCCAAGGTCACCCAACTGGCTTCATGGGGAAAGGTGCAATCGAACCTGGTTATTTCCATATAAGAGTCCAGCTCCTTAACCACTAGACCAAAGTGGCTCAATGAACGCTCAATACGAATTCAATATAAGCGTTCGATACAAACTGCATACAAATCCCATACATATCCACCACTTATCCACTCTGAACGCATCAAATCCACCCTGAATCCACTTTGAATCTCTTCTCAGTCCACTTTGAATCCGCTCTGGATCTGTTGCAGATCTAATTGAGGCAGCCACTTTCCCACATCCCAAGCTTCGTGAATGTAACAAACACTTGTACAAATGTTCTGCAGCATTCAGTTTGAATTTGAATGTCAGTCTTTGAATGTACAAACGTTTGATTCAAACTTGAATGTCCAAATTTGTCAGAATTCATATGAATTTTGAATGTTGCAAATATTCTTGTGCCTCTCTACCGCATACTGCAATCTGGCCAAACCAGTTCAGCACTTCTGTGCTTAGCAGAGGCAACTGATTCCCAGTGACTCCTTTTGCTCCTGTATTAGAATCACCTTAATGATTACCATACTAAGGAAGCTTAAAGAGATAAGATACTAATCAGTCATACTTGTCATTGCTCGTGGTTATAAACCTATTATGAAATTTGAATCACTGGGACAGAATACTTTGTGCAGAAGCAGCCTTCGTCATTTCCCTAAACAGGTACACTTTCATCAGGTAAGTAAACATTATGGATTCATTTTACAAGTAGCTGTCTCTTAATATGCCATGCCACCAACCGTGTAGTAGATGCTGCAATTTTATTATTTATTGATAATTTTTAGCAATAGAAGAAGAGTTGGCTTTTCTACCCCACTTTTCTCACCCATTTAATGGGACTCAAAGAGGCTGACAAAGCTTTCTGTTCTTCTCCCCACAACAGAACACCCTGGAAGGTGGGTGGGGATGTTGGAGTGCAGCAGAGAAGTGTGACTAGCCCAAGGCCACCCAGATGACTTTGTGGAGGAGGGCGGAATCAAACCCAGTATTCCCAGATAAGAGTCCGGCTACTTAACCACTAGACCAAACCAGCTCACTTTTTTTTTTCAAGCTTTTCCCACAAGTTTAGTGACAGGTTAAAAAAAAAGTAAAAAAATAATATTAATTTTATTATACATCACTGAGCTGATCACACACATGGCATTGGTCAACCAGTGGTGTCTCAGTATGGCAAATCCCCAAATCCTTATTTGACTTCCTTTAACATTGCTCCAAAATTATATTCAAGAAGGAAATGAAACAACTTATTTCTACCAAACTGAAAATCTGTTCCCATGAGACAGAAACTAAAATAAAAATGCTGCTAGTCTGTTTTACATTGAATAGGCACAGAGACCCAATATCTGAACAAGTCTACGAACAGGGGGGAAGATGGGACAGGAAGGAATGTTTCATTTTGGCCCTTTCTACATTTTAATTCACAGAAACAAACGGAACAAAACAGAAATCAAAAAAGCTTCTCATCAAATGAGAACTTTTTTGTGGTTTGTCCCTTCCTGGGTTGCATTCATACGTAGCCAGAAACGCATCTCAAAAGCGATGGTATCATGTAGCCCTTGGGTTCTGCTTCCCATCTCTAATGTGTTCATTTTATATGTTGTAACCATCCCTGAGACCCTTGGATATAGGGTGGGATGGATGAATAAATAAATAAATAATCAATCAATCAATCAATCTTGAAACCATCCTGGTGTTCAGACATAACAAAAGGGGCACCTCAGAGGTGCCTCAGAGAGACGATATGTAGCCCTCATGTGCCCAAGCCTTCTGTAGTCCACCTTTTCTAGCACAGAATCTACATGAAAGGAGATAGGGGGTAGACTGGTGTGTGAACAAGCCAACCTCAAAGCCTTCTCTAAGGTTCTCTTCAGACATAACCCAAAGGGACAACTCAGAGGTGCCTCCAAGTGTGTGGCCCACATGTTCCCAGGCCTTCTCCAATCCACCTTTTCTAGCACAGAATCTTCATGAGAGGGGGGAAGGGTGGACTGGTGTATGAACAATCCCACATCCAAGTCCTCTCTGAGGCTGAATTCAGACATCAATCTGGCTTCCAATGAGGAGAGAGGGGGCGAAGGGGAGATGGCGCTGCTCCCCCCTGCTGGGGTTTGGTGGGGTATGCATGGGGACAGCCGAATCCACACCCAGCCCGCACCCAGCCTGCATTACTGGGAACAGCATGGGGATGGGCAACATTCGATCTCGGTCCTGCACCTGGTCCAATGCGTGCTCAATCAGACCCAAACGGCAGGCATGGGGACACAGTCAGTGTGTTTCTCTTGTGTTCCCAATCTTCTCTCATCCACCTTTTCTAGCACAGAATCTTGAGGGGAGGGGGAGGGACCAATCCCACATTGAAGCCTTCTCTAAGTTGCTTCAGAGAAGCTTCTCACTCTCTTTCTCCCTCTGATCACTGCCAGAGAATAATTTCTGTGAGATTCTCAGAGGTAAATACAAGATATCCCTCTCTCAGACGGTGCCAGCTAGGATTTTGTTTTTACTACTTTAGGTGCAAAACACAGGGTACGCCTCTTGGCAAGGTTGTCTGACATTCTACTAAAATTAGTTTTTAAACTGCACCACATCTGTCCAGCTCAACTGCCAGAAACTTAGGAAGGGAGGGATGCAGCAAGCATTGTTCATTTTGCATAAATGCCTTATGGCCAATTCTGATTTGTGTTTAAAATAAAGCAGATATGGCATCCTGTCAGCCCAGGCTCATTACCACATTGCCTATAGAGCAACAGGCATGCAATATTAATACAGACGCCCTGACTCACTTTGGAGATTGACTTAACCGTCTCTTGCAGTTATTTGAGAAGAATCCATCTACATCACCAAGATCACTCCTCTCTGTACCTTCTTGTTAATTCAGGATCAAGATCTGTTGGGAATTATGGGTAAAATCCATGCTATGGTACTGCATCTCTGATTGTTTCTTTCTTAAATTTAATTTTATGTTTCTAAGCACTTTAGAACAACAGCTTCATAGATCAGATTCAAACAATCAAATCTGTGTATAACATCCACGTCTTTGGCTTCCTTCTCTGCTAGTAAAATTTTTTAGATCACTCAGTTAGACATGGGCAGAAACAAGATTCTGCTCATCTTATTTTCACACATTTCTTATCTTTGAAGTTCAGTTTGCCCAAGTCCTACATCTGTTTCTGATTTTTGTTGTTTAGCTCACCACAAAAATGCAAAACTAAGTTCTTTTATAGGAGAAGAGCTGGCTTTTCTCACCCATTTAAGCGGACGCAAAGCCGCTGACAAACCTACTGTTTTTCTCTCCACAATAGACACCTTATAAGGTAAGTGGGGCTGTGAGAGTTCAAAAGAGAGCTGTGACTAGCCCAAGAACACCAAGCTGGCTTCTTAGAAGAAGAAGAAGAAGAAGAAGAAGAAGAAGAAGAAGAAGAAGAAGAAGAGTTGGCTTTTCTCACCCTTAAGGGGACTGAAAGTGGCTGACAAACCTTCTGTTCTTCACCACACAACAGACACACCATGAGGTAGGTGGGGCTGTGAGAGCTCAGAAAGAGAGCTGGCTTTGTGGTGGAGAGTGGAATTGAGCCAGGTAACTACTAGATTAGAGTCTGATAAGAGTTTGTGTTTATTTTTATTTTGAAAGGGATAGTACAATTTCCTAAATGTAATGTATTTCCCTCTCAAATTACAGACATTTATATATTTTATTTGACCAAAGATTTTCCTAGATGAACATTTCCATTTGAGTAAGAACCCTACAGCACATAATCTAGATTACATAGGCATCAGATCAGCCAGATCTTACAATTATTTTAAACTTTTTTTAGCATTTGAAAAATACAGTAAAATTTGATCCATCAAAATTCAAGCCCATCTGAAGATAAAGATTTTTAGGAGACCTTAGATTTGAATCGAGGATAATTATATAAAAGCCATATACTTATTGCAATGATTATAAATCATTGAAGTTTTCTATCATGTTAGGGGGGAGAAGGAATAAGAAAGCCACTCAGATTCTCCCCCCCCATATATTCTATTCCCCTCCCATTAAAAATGTGATGAAATTGGCTACAATGGAAATTAAAGTATTGATCACCTTGGATCATGACAAACTGTGCTATGGAACAAAGAACGTGAATAAAATAATTATAATCCCCCCCCCTTTAAAATAATTACTAGAATATTAAACCTTATTATCCTAAATTGGATTTATAGCAATTAAATTTCTAATGCGACTCTAATACCTATAAGCATAGCATGAGCCAGGAGATGATTCTCCTACAAACCTTTATATTGTAGGTGATGATACATTCTAAATAACTCATTCAAAATTTTATGTCTTTTAAAAACTCCAGCAAATGGTTTCCTCAAAACCCAAAATAGAGATTTGCCGAACTGATTCAAACTCAAACTGGTTTGATTAGAACAGGGTTGTTTGACTGGTTCAAATTCAAACCAAATCACCCCCCGGTTTGGTGTGGTCAGTTCAAACTCAAACCAGACTAGAAGATCCCAGTGGAACCACCTGAATACCTCAGTCTGAATTTGGACTGGTTGATGTTCAATTTTTTTCTCTGAAAGGGCTTTTTAAGAAAGGTTAAGTGTGTTCAGAACAGGTCCAAAATCAAACCAAAGCATTCCCAAACAGTGACGGCATATTTGCCTCCTCAAACAACCCTTGGGCTGTTCATCCTTCAGCTCTCAGGGTGGCCTATGGAATGGATGCAATTGTGGGCCACCTTTGGTCATCCCAATGCATGGCTGCCTGCCTGGTTGGGTTAGGGTTAGGGTTGTTTCTCTGTTGCTGACCTTGGCTGCCTCCATGCCACTCCATCTACCTACTTTTGTGCCATTCTAGGCTTTGCCAGTTTGGCCAGTCTTTACAAGGGCAAGGTGTACCACAAGCGGCTGGTTCAAACATAGCTCTTCACCCAATTTATTTTACTTATGTTTATCATTTTATAATTGTGACATGTACTGGGACCTTTCAGTGAAGGGCAGGATATAAATACTGACACGGATCCACCCACCCACCCACCCACCCACCCACCCACCCACCCATCCATCCATCCGTCCGTCCGTCCGTCCGTCCGTCCGTCCGTCCATCCATCCATCCATCCATCCATCCATCCATCAATGCAGAAACATCCATCCATCCATCCATCCATCCATCCATCAATGCAGAAACGTCCATCCATCAATGCAGAAACATCCATCCATCCATCCATCCATCCATCCATCCATCCATCCATCCATCAATGCAGAAACAGCCATGGAGGACAAAATGCTTTCTCTGTGCTCCCATGTTCAACCAGAGCAAAAAACCCCACCTTGCACTGGAATGATCAACTTGTGGTCCCAAGGATGATAATACGTAATTCATCATTTCCTTAAGCACCTAACAATGTTCAATAAAGGTGCTCTGATGCATTTGGTTGATTGGATGTTGTCAGGTAACACCTTTCTTTTTCCTTGTGAAGCTTTTCTTAATGATAAAATTCCCCTCTTGATGTATAGTAGGGATCACCCATATGATAAACTTTAAAGCAATGCTCTAAAATTCTTTTCCACAAATACTTGAACAAGTTACCCTAAATGCATTTATTAGTAAACAGCAGGCCTGGGTGAATAATGTATAACCTCTAGGCAAGTTAATTTAGTTTCATTTTTTTTTCTTCCATTAGCAAGCTGACTGTTAATTTTGTCTCTCCCTCACCCCCACATTTGAAAGAGACTTTTCTTTTCCTTAAATTATTCATGAATGTCTGTCAGTGTTTTCCTTTCATCAGACTGTTGTGCAAATGTGTTTGGAAAATATTCATCATGCAATGCTTCTGCCACATTGATTCTCTTGAGTATGTATAGGAAACTGATTCCACAGTCTAAACCTACTGTGGTTTTAGTAAAAATCAAGCCAGTGAGTCATTTTATCTTTTCCAGTTAAAGAACTGGTTTCTCCAGTCCTGATTTAAGGCCCTAGAGAAACTTCCCTTCCTCAAAGCCAGGATTGCTGATGTTTGCAATTTTTTAGCTTGAAGGAATCTTGAATTTCACTGTGCAGTATTTAAATAAATGTATTGTTCCTCTTTCTTCTGTCATTACTTCTACTCACTACTTTGATGACCACCTTGGGGGACAAAATAGAGAATGAATAAATAACAGAGGTGTAATTTCTTTGTTCTTAATTTGAAGTATTCATATGCCTCCATTCATTTTGAAGAAAATTGGTATATTATTGATACAGGAGAACTGGGACATTCAAATGATAAAGAAAATTGGTATGTTGAAACAGTAACGTGCATTAAAAAGGGGGAAAGCTGTATTTCTCATATAGTAGAGGTGACTTATTCCCACCAGCATCTCAGGGTGAGGGAAAGGCATCTTGGAGTCAGGGTGGGATCTTCAAATAGAAACATCCGTGTTGACCCTTTGCTTGCAATATTTTATGGAAATATTGAGATTAATTAATTATGAGGCCCACTGATGCCTCTTCGAAGAGGCTGATGAGCAAGGAAGCTGGAAGTCTTTGCTTCCATGTGCATCCACTGTTGGAGCCATTGGATATTTTTTTTTCCTCCAAAAAATTAGGAGAAGCCTTGCTGGATCAGGCTCCAGCCCATCTAGTCCAGTTTCCTGTCTCACACAGTGGTTCACCAATTTCTCCTGGACTTCTCAAGCAGAAGACAAAGGGAATGCTTTCGCTTGCTCTCAACTCTCCTCAAATGGCCTCAAGAGGCATCCTGTCTGTCTCCCGAACCTGGAGGCAGTGCCTAGGCATTCATTCTAGGAGCCATTGACACCTTTGTTGTCCATGAATTAAGAGGATCCCTGCTGGATCAGGGCACAGCGCTTCTAGTCCATCATCCCATCTCACACAGTGGCCCAACATTTGCTTCTGGGCATCTTGAGCAGAAGACAAAGGCAACACCTTCACCTGCTCTAAGCTCCCTGCAACCGGCCCTGAAAGGCCTCCTGGCTGGATCTTTCCTCTTGTATCCTGCCTGAGAAAGCAGTCCTCAATTATGATAGATTGGGAGCATTGCAGAGATCGTCTGAAAGGCTTATTTCCATGCAAATCTTTCCCCAAAGCTTTAGTTGGTCTCCTCAGGCTCCCCTTACATTTTCTACCTGTCATGGACTTCAGCTGGAAAAAAAAAAAGAGAGAGAGAAAGCTCCAAAATAAATACCTCTTCCAAACATGAAAGCTGTTAAGATTATATATTATGCAGAGAGTGTTTATTTCTGGAATTAAGGCTTTGTAACTGATGTGTGGCTGGTAACAGCCATTGTGCCTCTGAAAGGCATGAAGACAAATGCTGTCAGCGCAGCATTACTATAATCTCTAGATTTAACTAAAGCTACATTGGAGTTGCAATGTTTCGGTGAAAAGCAGCTGTTTCCAAGGGGGGAACAGAGGTGACTGATTGCACACATTAGCAGCTGCACAGGCACCTTGTGCATTGAGTGCCTCCTACCTTTGGCGCACGACAAAGGCTTCACTCCTGTTGGACTTCAAAAGGACAAAGTTGCGCACTGCAGCATACTGTAAGTTTAGCAGAGCGGTGAAAGTCACGCAGTTTGCACAAACTGTAGACAACAAATGAGGTTTTTGAGCACATTTTCATAATCCGACAAGTGGACGATTCTGGCGCCACAAAGGGACAAAGATGGAACTGGGTTGCAAAGGAGAATATCCCCTAGCCCTTTTTAAAAACTCATTCATGCCACGGGAACAGTTTTCCATCAGGCGCCTCCAGCATTGCGCACCCGCTCAGAAGTAGCTTCCAAAAAGCGGTGCCCGCTCATTACTGAAGCTCCAATTTCTGGTTTTCCTTTAATGCACAGCACTTGCCAATTGTACCAAGACGACACACGGCACTACCATTCATGGGGAGAAAAAAAGACTTCCAGAGACAGTACTTCCTCACTGCTGGCTTAAATACCATATGGTAATGTGACCATTATCTACCATTTTTGCGTCATTCCAACAGCAGCCTTGAAAGAGCCAAAATCTATTTGCCCTGAGCATCCTTGTGTTTTTTTTCTCCATGAATTCTTTAACGTCCAGCTTTATCTGTTTTCAAGTGGATGCTTTTCCCTTTCTTTGGGGGCATCCCCATGCACTCTATACTCCGAATCAAATCTGAATTCAACTCAGAGCATCTCCATGCAAAGCCCCCGAACTGGGCTACATGCGGAACAAATTGCCCAAATCTGTAGTAAATAAACTCCCCTTGCAAACTGTTCTCTCTACAGTTCGGGAGGCAAGCCCACATTATTTGGGAGGCTTGGGGATGCTCCCGGGTTATTAGGGGAGGAGATTGATGCTCACGTCATTAGCAGGTGGGATTCATATCCTGTGCTCACCGTTCCTGTCCTGTGTGATGGAGATTGCAACTGCTGGCCATTTTAAAAGATCAAACAGCGTAAAAGAACTGATCACCCCAGTTTGATAAGTAAAGATGCAGTGATGAGGGGGGTCATCTGGCCCTTGTTGTCCCATGAGCCACTTCCTGCAACCCTTATTCCACCCCCACTCCCCAACTGCCGGCAAGCAGCTTCTAAAGTTAGAGGCAGTTTATCAGAGAAGCAGAAAAGCGCTTCTCTGCTAAACGGCCTTTAAACATTGTAGGCTTTGGTTAGCTTTTTAGCTGGCAGGCAAGCAGCTTCTGAAGTTGACCAAAGTTAAACTGCCTCTAAACATTGTAGCAGCTTTTTGTTAGCTTTTTAGCTGGCAAACTTCAGAAGCTGTTTGTCGGGAAGCAAGGATGGAATAAGCTAACCAAAGATGCTACAATGTTTAGAGGCAGTTTATCAGAGAAGCGCTTTTCTGATAAACTGCATCTAAATTCAGAAGCTCCTTGCCAGCAATCGGGGAGCAGGGGCGGGGGATAAGTGTTGCAGGAAGAGGCGTGTAGGAAAGCAAGAGCCAGATGACCCCTCTTACTGGGTCAATCAGCTCTTTTACGTTTGCCTCATGATCAGGTTGCAGAGAGAAGAGGATCCTTTCTGTTTGATCACTGTTTAATGCCCAGCAGTTTCCATTGGGGAAGGGGCATTGGGTGGTATTTCTCTGCCCTCACTCCTATCAGGAGAGAGGGGGTGGAGAGAAAAAGATGTGGTTTCTTGATGCAGGGGCTTAGCATGGTTTGCATGGGGACAGGTGTATTCAACTTGAGCCTGTGCTTTCGTCAATCGCATGGGGATGGGTCAATTCAAACTAGACTCCATATTGGGAATATCCCAAATCTAATCCGAAGGAAATGGAATGCATGGGGACAAGCCCTTTGAGTGCTTATGTGATTTATTAAAGGGAACTTGGATTCTTTCTAGAAGAACTCTTGCTGATGAAGTATAACCTGATCTATCAGATTCTCAGTAAATGATTATCATAGGTTTTATTCCAGAATACCATTCCAAAGGAATCATTCTAGATGAGTAAAGGAACTCTAGATGTGCCAAATCAGTTTGGTTTGAACCGGTTCAAGTGAAACACAAACTGTTCAAAAGGTTCAGATTCAAACCAACCATCCTGCCTATTTGAAAATAAGAGTTCAAATTCAAACTGAGCAAGAGGATGTTCAAATGAACCCATCAAACCCAGCCTGTTCAGTTGTCTGTTCACAGAAAAACAAAAGTTCAGATTTGAACTGCACAAATAAGTGTTTGTGCCACATCCCTGAAAGCAACCTCAGAGTTAGTCATTTCTGCTGACCACAGAGTTAGCATATAGAACATAAGAACATAAGAGGAGCCCTGCTGGATCAGGCCACAGGCCATCTTGTCTCACCCAGTAGCCCACCAATTGCTTCTGGACATCTTCAGACAGAAGACCAAGGCAAAACCTTCACCTGCTCTTCACTGCCTAGGAAGGGCCTTTAGAATCATCCTGCCTCTCTTCAAAGCTGAGGTGGTACCTAAGCATCCTTTCCGGTATCCATTGATATCAGAATCAGGCCACAGCCCATCTGGACCAGCAACCTCACACAGTGACCTAGAACAGTTTTTGTAACTCAGCCATGCAACATACAGTATGTAGTGTGTTCAAAGATCATCTAGGCTGTCCATCTTTGTCTTGAGGCAATTTTAATCCATTTCATCCACATTGCCTCCACTTGTAGCTCTGAGCATCTGATCTGTGGATCAGTATAGCTATAACTAATACTTTTTCATAGAATTGTCCTTGATGACTGTCAGCATACAATTACATAAGAAACTCCCCAGTTTTACAACATTATGGGTAAAAATAAATAAACAGAATGAACAAAACTAACTGCTTGCTAATGTTCTATTCCCCCCCCCCAGTTTTCCACTGAAGTTTTCTCATTCACTTTCTCCTCTGTGTGTGCAGTTTTACACACAGCTAACGTAACAATCACAAATGTCTGTCTACAAGGAAATATTGACTTTTCAACTTATCCAGGTGGATGAGTGGCGATTCTGGAACCAACAGCAAAAAGACAAAATGGCAAGGTGTAACAAGCTTTGGGGGGGGGGCAGAGGGAGAGAGAAAGAAAAGGCATGGGCTAAATCAATAACTGCTTTGGAGAAAATATTTCCTTTTTAATGGAAATCTCAAAGAACAAAGCATAAATTCTGTTTGAGATTTTACACACTGCGGGCCCATCCCCAAGCAATAAAAAGTCTGTTAAAAAGCTTCTTTTGCCTCTGAGCACCCCCATGCCTGGCTTTTCTCCAAGCTTCCAGTGGCACAAAAGGAGGAAAATCTGCGGGGAAAAGACTGCCCTTTAAAGAAGACTACCAGAGCACTTTTTGGAAGCTGTGGGTTTTCCTGGCAGCATTTACCATGGGGACACTCCATGGCAAAAGGGGCAGGGATTGCCGCCTGCACACACAGCCATAAAGCATTCACACATCTCCCAGAACTGCAGCAGCTTCCCTTCCTTTCCGTTTCTAAAGGTCAGAACTTTCAAAGAGCCAGAATTGTGGAGAATTGCAACATTGTTATCAGGTGTGAAGTGGGTGGATTGCTACAGTCACCGCTGCTGTACGGGGTGGATTTTGACAGTGATCAGAGTGAAAGTGTTGAAGTGAATGAGCGCACGATTGCATGGTCGATGGCTGCAGCTGCTGCCTTTGCCAGCATGGGAAACCATTTCGGCAGCTGGAGATCTTGTAAATACCGTAATGAATTGCTTCTGCTCGATTGCCTTTGCAGGTGAGGAGACAGACAGAGAACTTGTGAATACGGATGGCTATTTTTCCTTTGGACTTGTTGGGGGTTGTCTTGCTGGTTGTGGCCGCACAGATCACAGTCCCTCCCCGTTCCCACCGGCACCCTATCAGCAAGAGAGGGGGTGGGGAGAAAACGATGTGGGCAAAGAAAACACACTTCCGTGGGGACGGTAGGCGCGTTTTAAATGTGCGTTTTGCCGAGCCTCATGCAGACGCATATTCCGGAATTGAACGGCACTTTTAAAGTCTGTTGGAATAGAGGGACAGTAGAGGGAAACTAGAGAGGCAAATAAGTTGTTTGGGGATGCAGCCTGTGTAACACTTTCTGAGCCCCACATGCCACCAGGGCTAATGGTGAGTGGGTGATGTCCTGCAGATGAAATAAAGGGTTCTAGTATTCTGGAGCTGATTGTATCCTGCCCTACACCAGGAAGTCTCAGGACAGATAATAACAATGCAAATGCATAAAACCAGAATTAAGGTAGATATAAACAGTTCAGAGTATGACAGGGGCTTCATTATCCAGATGTTTGGGTAAAGAGGGGTGTTTGCACCATCCTCCTGAACGTATAGAGTGTTGTTGTCTGACACAACTGAGAAGCGAGGCCATTCTACATCTCAGGGGCTACCCCAGAGAAGGTCCTGCCATGTGTGTTCATCCACTTCACTTCTTCTGGCCTTTTTTCCTGCATAGATGAGATTGAAGTATGTCCAAAGGAGGAACGGAACTGGTATAAACCTCTTTATTTCTAAGTGACATTATAAGACCTTTCTGCACTCACCTCTCTGTGGTCCAAACCAGTGGGGTCTGGATCAGCCAGGCCCTCTGGTTCAGGCTGTGGAAAGGCATGGTGTAGAACAGGACCATTTGTATGTTGGCATCAATCCAAACCAGCCCCCACCCTGGCCTGGAAGTTCACAAGAGCTTCTAAGCTGGGCTCTCGCCGCTCTGAAGGGCTAAGAACAAAGGTTCAAAGCTTTGAACCACCAGACAGTCCAATGCTTTGGAGACATCACCAAAATGGGTTCCCCTGAAGACCAGAAGATGGAACATCCCTTCAGCATACCTCCATGCCCTGGACTAAGCTGCTCTAGTCCACACCTTGATGTTAAGGTCTACCTGTAAGTGTTTCCCTGATCCCAGTCAGAGTTCCCCTGATCCAAATTCCATGTCATCCAACTTGGCACCAGCAGTGGGTGGGACCTTAGAGATCTGTACTAACATGTTGCCTGGAAAAGCCCAGATAAAGGACTATGAGGGATCTCAGTGCTGAACCCTAAGCTAAATGCAGAATGGCTATAGTCTCATCATTTTCTTGTACTGATACCCTCGGAATCTCCAAGAAGGGTTCCCGCAGAGCATCCTTAGCATTACAGAGATGTCACTGTTACTATTGTATGTCTTGCTGATTGCACATAAAACAAGCAAAGATTCATCACAGAGTTTCCGCAGGCAAGTCTCATTCTTGTTGGACAAGTAACATACCTGGGATGGAATGCGGAAGAGAATGCCGAGAAGAAAAGACCAACAAAACCAACAAATATTCCCACTAATCAGCATCAAATGCAATGACAGTCACAGCTATTTGCTGTCGCTAAGATACACAGATCAATTAAGACAATGCACATCTAAACATGATTTAGAGAATGCGTTTCGGTTATCAGCTTCCAAAGTGACAGCCTACACCAGTTAGGACCACCTCACCCTGACAGGTCTTTTCATTTAGACTCATTGTTGTCAGATGACTAAATTAAAGGAAGAGAGATGGAAGGCTCTCTATGGTCACCATTTCCAGAGCTGCAAATATATGTTGTTTGTTCACCTTCAGAATATAATCCAAGTCCTTTCAAAGGCTGGGGGGATGAAGAACCATTCACACAGCAGAATAATGATGATGATGATGATGATGATGACGAAGTACTTGACAGTTTGAGAAAGCTGGACCTTTATGTTAAGACTTCCAAAAAGAAAAGTGTTGAATGCTAAAACAATAATGAATCTTCTTTGAGATTCCCCATCACTCTACAAGAACAGCCTAGGTAACAATGCAAACTATTCATTTCCCATCAGAGGAGGAGGAGGAAGAAGAAGAAGAAGAAGAAGAAGAAGAAGAAGAAGCTATGACAAACACCATTTAAAACTTCCATATCCTGAGAATCAAACACAACACACAAGTGTATTTATTTATTTGCTTGCTTTGCAAAATTTCTAAATTTTCATTTTATAAAACATGCCATCTTTCCACCTAGACAGATTTCCAGAGCAGCTAATTATATATATTAGACAGTCTTAAATCAACCAACCATAGCACACAAGGAAAAAGGTACTGGGACAGAAGAGGGGAATTTATTTGAACGGGAAGGGGAGGAACATACCGGAATCAATCCTCTTGCTTCCCCTCCATCACCTTCTACAGCCATCCTGTAGAAGGTGACGGAGACATGATGGAGTCAGTCTCCTTGCAGGACTAGTGAGCTGCACGGTCCTGCTGCCCTTCTCTACAGCTACTGCCACCAACTGGGATGGCTGCCAACTGCCAGGACTGGTGGAGCAGAATAGGTCTACCAGACTTAGCTCAACATTTACATATCTGCAGTATTTTCAGACAAGTCCCTAGGCTTCTCATTGCCGTCAGAGCCTGAGGAACATAAGAGAAGCTATTTGGGTGTGGGAGGAAGCTCAGGACACAGATTTTCAATATGCATTCCCCTTGATTTTCTTTCCCCCCCCCCTTGCTGTTTGGAAATTCTGATGATTTGCATATCAGACCAGTGAGGCGATAAAACCAAGGACATTGTTGCTTGCAGCAATATTATTTCATTGTGTTAATTAGCAGGCACATGGGGGGAAATGAATGGCTACAAGTCATCTACCCATACATAATTCTATCAACAACATTGGGGAATAGGCCCAAAGAGAGAGAGAAAAAGGAAGAGAGAAAGAGAATTTCTGAGCTCATATCTGAATAGGTTCCATAAATCTAGCTAATTAATGGGAACAGAAAAGGAACAAATGGCTGTTGCTGATTTCAGTCTTGGATTATAAGGAAGCTGAGGAACACAGTGTCTTAATGCATCTGTCCCCAAAATCTAACAAAGGGTTGACATGAAACCCTGGTTAGCAGTCATCACATGATGACTCTGCACTTACCTTTTAGCCAGTCTACAATACAGACAATGGGCCTCCCTTCTACTCCATAGACTGGTTCAAGGGAAGAATCACCCAACCCTGGTACATTCCCTTCACATACTGTAGGATGGAGCAAAAACCTAGATCAAGGGGAGATCTTGATCTAGATCTCTGGTGGACCTGATTAAACAGGTCCATAGGCCCCAGTCTGGAACACTCCTATTTTCTGGCGTACTGGGGAACCATTTCAGTTGTCACCAAAATGGGTCCCCTAGGGGCTCCAAGGCTAGGGACTTCCATTCCCAGCCTTTTAGAGCATTTGGAGAACGATCCTGAGCCCCATACAAGCTTTGCAGTCAATATGGGGTTGGTCTGGGCCAGCGCTGTCTTACAGACTCCCACTGTTCTGGGCCACACCAAGCTGTGGTTTAGACCAGTGGGCTCAGCTGGTCCACACCCACTGATTCAGATCATGGTTTTTTGAGTGCAGAAAGCCCTTAAAAAATGCCTTTTACCAAAAAGGGCAGTTTTGTCCCTCTAGGCCAGTGTTACTTGCTTTGATCCTTTTCCAAGGCCCAAGGATTCTCTACGAGAAATTGTGAGAAAAATGACATTTCCATGGCTCGGAAATGGAGTCCAAGGACCTTTTTACACTTGGAGCAGAGGCTGTTCCAGAAGGGTCACAGGAACACATTGCCCACACCATGATCCACCTGGAACAGTCTGCAAAGAAGTGTCTCCACCCATTCCTAAGGCTTACCAGCTATCTTATCTATAAGCTGCCCTGTACCATGGGTTGCTTCCTGTCTCCGTCCATCCACTCTTGTGTGGTGTAGACCCCATCCTCTTACCCCACTGTGTCTAAGGGTGAGTGGGGCATAGAACATCCAGACCCAACATGGCCATTTGCATGCCTGCTACTGCTGGGCAGAAACGGGAATGTTCCTGCACCCAGCATGAGAATGGCCCCAGTTACTCCTGAAGAGAACTGACCTGGAATGGTCTCTGGAGACCATTTCAGCCAGGTAAGTATGAACCTGGTCTGCCATTCGGAAAGCCTGCATTTCAGAATCTTCTTACCGAAGTCCAGATGCTCCAATGAAGATCTGAAACATGGGCTATCTTTTACTTTTAGGAAGATTAACATTTTGCAAAATTGGAAGGACCAGAAGTACTACCTAGACTGACTCTCTAAAATTCTTCAGACTTCTCTCTCTCTCCATTCCTCAAAAAAAAAAAAAAAAAAAAGGAAAAGAAAAAATGAAAAAACAAGGGGTACCCAAAAAGTGTAGGTAGGTAGGTAGGTAGGTAGGTAGGTAGGTAGGAAGGAAGGAAGGAAGGAAGGAAGGAAGGAAGGAAGGAAGGAAGGAAGGAAGGAAGGAATTTCCAACTAATCATGCACACAGATAGATTAGCTTTGCTCCTTGCTACAAAATATAAATGGAGTCCCAAGGCTGGTCAAGGCAGGGAATGAAGCATTTGCAGCTTCATATAGGGAGTAGCTTAGTGAGTTCTTTAGGTTTTTTTATACGGTTTTCTGAGGGAAAGAAGGCTGCTCTTTGCCCTTTTATTGACTACAAAATAGCAGAATAGTTTCAGAGTAATAGCAGCCATTTGGAAGGAGAACAGGAAATAAAATAAACTTTTATTGCAGGAGTAAAAGCTTTGAGTCCAGTCTCAGTTCAGGCCTCAAACTTTTTCTGGTTTTTTTTAACTTATCAAAGATGCAGAGTGAAACCTCTGTCAACAATCTTTTTTTTCCAAGTGGTAGATTAATATAAAATTCATTTCTGCAAGCCTCTTCCCCTTTCCATCTTCTTGCACTTTGGGTTCCTACGTGTCCAAAGACATATGCTTTATTGAAACAAACAGAACACCAGCAGCACATTGGCAAGAGAACGAGAACTTGACAAAAAGTTTAGCAGTTCATTACAGGCTGCCTAGAGCAATTATCCCATAAAAGATACTGCCGGGGGAAAGCGTAAAATGTCATCCCGTACTTATAAAAAGGGTGGCGAAGGGTACCGAGCACCTATAAACAACCCATAAGCACCACAAATGATCTAGTCTCCCCCTTCCTTGTGGCTCGAAACCTCCTTTTTTATTTTTTAGTGCAGATGCTCAGGTTTTAAGAGCATTGATCAGGGAAAGCTGCTGCAGAACACAAAAGAGAATGTCAAGAATTATAAAAGTACCACTGTTCAGTAGAGAAAAGCTGCTTATTAGCTTTGAGAAATTGGGGCCTTAGAGACCAACTCACCTTTAAAAAAAAAAGCCATAAACAGATAACGACCCTGCTCCGCTTCCCGTTTAATCAATGGGACTTTACCCCCCCAACCCCCACTCACCCATTGCCTTGAGGTTTGTACCCAAGTATTCAGGCCCCCAAAGGACACTAATCCATATGTTCCGGCAGCAATCAGCAATTTTAAGCAAAGTTCAGCGTTTGGTTAGCGATGGAAGGAACTGGTGTTAGGAGGCTTTTTGTTCTCTCTCCTGAATATGGTTGCAAACACTGGCTGCATCCACATTTTGGGTTTGACCGTAAAAGTGGATGCTTGAGCAATGCTTCTCCTGAACGTTGGTCCCAAATAGTGGGCCCGGAATACATGATCCGTCCCAGGACCAGAGGCCTTTTTTGCACTACATCCAGATGGCTTAGGTGGGGGACATGCGGTGACAGATCCCCCATTCACATTTGGCTTGTAAGGGACACGTTCCCATGTGTCCCTTACCAGCCAAGGTGTGAACGGGGGCGGGACAACCCACGCAGGCCTGCTGCCATTGGGCCGTATCAGCGCACTGGCTGACAGACCCCTCTTGGGGTCTTGTGGGATGCTGCCAGCCCAGTCGCACCAGTGGCCGCCTGCAGAAACACCCTGGCACCCACCCCGACCCAGGGGACCACGCCACCACCCAGCCCCCTGTGCATGAGTTACCTGCTTGGCTGCCCAGTTAGGCCATCCTAGGACAGGATGGGGCGGTTCCAGACGGAACCACCCGGCCTGCAGAGCGAATGCTCTGTCCCAGGGCTGGCCTAATACCTAACCAAAGGCCCTAGTGCGAATAGCCCTCTGGATGCATCATTCTGGGTCAGAGCAATGCATTATCCAGTCCATAAGCTTTAGAGCTGCCCTGAGTTCTGAATAGGGATGTGCACAAATGTTTTTTCCATGTTAGATTCAAATCGAATTGAATTGAATGCAGGAAAATTGACATTTGTTTGAACAGAGCTCCTCTGAATATGGTAGGATTTGAATTCAATATGAATGTTTGATATGAATTCAGTTTGAATCCCTGCTGCCAGTCATGCCTACAAATCGCTCATAAATCTGCTCTGAGCGCCATCAAAGCTGCATGGAATCCACTTTGAATCTGCACTCAGTCCTCTTTGAATTAGCTCTGAATCTGCTTGAATCCACTCTAGATCCACGGCAGATGTGACTGGCCAGATGTTTTCCCGCTTCCCTAGATTCACAAATGTAACGGAGCTCTGTATATAGAAACATTTTATTTGCATTTAAATGTGAATCTTCTAATGCACCAACATTTGGTTTGAATCTGAACATCTGAATTCAAATGAATTTGTACACATTTTGAGGTTGTAACCCGCCCAGAAATCTTCGGGTATGGGGCGGGATATAAATGTAAATAAATAAATAAATAAATAAATAAATAAATAAATAAATAAATAAATAAATAAATAAATAAATAAATATTCATGAACATACCCAGTTCTGAAGTCCAGGAAAGAATCTCCCATTCCCATGGCCCCGGGGAGTCATTCAAGCAGTGCAATTTGGTTTTCCTGTAACTAGAGCGCAGAGAGGTGCTGGCACATTTGGTGGCCCTAAATATCGAAGATTATTGGTGATCCAGATCAATGGCCCCTTGATCTGAACCATACTTCATCCTGTGCAGATCCCATTATGGTGCTACTGAAATGGGGCCCTCAAGAGCTACAAAGGCCAGGAATTCAGAGATCACATTTGGAGGCATCTCATGCCATGTCTGAAGCTGGCACTGTTTTGGAGATGGTGGGAGGCTGGCATGGTTTTTGAAGATGGTGTAAATGACCTTATTCTGTGCCAGGAAGGCCACGTTCCCATTACAAGCTTAAAACGGTTTTCCTAAACCGAAATAATAGAACTGGATGCTACCACGAATTTGCCTGATCCCATTCCTTTCAACTTTATCGCGTTTGATCCGGATTCTGAGGATCGTACATGGCGTAAGTGACTCAAGGGGGGACTCAAGTGGCTACTTTCTAAAAGCCACTTTTTGGGGCTGCCCTGCCCTCTTCCTCCTGGCGTGAACGCACCACCCATAATGGACCCCTTCATGGAGCCTAGCTGAGTGGCTGCCACTTGCATGGATGGATGAAAAATGGCATGGGGCAGCCAGTGGTTCTTTACCCTCCCCTCCCCATTGTCCAGGGCTGGCTGGCTCGCTCTGCTGCCGCTGCCTGCACACACAGCCTTAAACATTCACACATTTCCCAGAATCTGCAGCTGCCTTCCTTCCTTTTCCCTTTCTAAAGGTCAGAACTTTTAAAGAGCCAGAATTGCGCAGAATTGCAACATTGTTATCAGGTGTGAAGTGGGTGGATTGCTACAGTCACTGCTGCTGTACAGGGTGGATTTTTACACTGAAATCACTGTCTTTGGAAGCAAGCTATTGGGGGAGGGAAACCCTAAACATGCATTCTCATCCTACTAAAACGGTACCGTTCCCACAGTAAGAAATGTAAAACGTTTCAAATGCAAGAACCAGAGCGAGACCTGCTGAAATGAGTGTTAACATTTACAACACTTTGGGGCGATTTAACATGCGGAAAGCATGTTAAGCCAACCTGACGTGGGGACTGCGAGGATCGAAACCATTTCAAAACCGTTTTAAGCTTGTAATGGGAACACGGCCGAAGGGGAGTTTGGAAACAGCCAGAATATTACAGTCTCCTTTCCCTGTCATTTTGACCATCAAGGTCTCATTGAGTGGCTACACTGAATGACTGTGCTCTTTGATCTGTTTCGGTTGTTGTATAAGATGTAGGCTTTTGCTCTGATTTTGCTTTTGTTGTCAGAGACCATAATCACCTATCTATGAAAAATGGGTTTAAACAGAGGCCTTTCTCTATCTGGATCTCTGCCAGCAGACTTTGGACAGCCTTCCAATGGAGATAATTTAATCTGGGCGTCTGGGCCCAGGAAGGGCTGGATGCTTTAAATGGCATCTTCCAGCTGTAGTTTTATATGGCTGCAAATGGCAGCTTTCAATCATATATAACACTTCTAATCTGCACATTGATGCTACATCCTCTAATTTGCTTTTTACTGCTTGGAGATACAGCCTATGAGTCTAAGAAGTATATCACAAAAAAACACCGGAGTATATTTTTTCCTCTGCAAAAGACAAATAGAGAGAGGGGCTGTGACAGAGAGAGAGAGACACAGAGAGAGAATGGAAATCATTCATACTCTGTTTTGTTCCCACAAAAAACTGTTATTCATCTAAAGAAAGGAAGCAGTGATTTGTCCTATTCGTTATTTTATCAAGATAGCATAAATGCATGCTATTTTCAGAGTCCATCTGCATCTTCTCCCTGAGATGGTTAAAATGGTTAAAAAAACACATTTTCACAGCAAGGACTTCTTATCCCCATTTTTATTGACAAGGGAGGGGAAGAAATCTAAATGGCGGAGGAGACACTTGATTTCAATAGGAAAATAGATGCTTCTTTGTCCTGCTCTGTCAACCTGGAACAGCCTGAAAGAATAACTACAAAAGCACTTTTTATATAATTATCAACACACGCTAAACAAAGTGAAAGCCAGAAAAGAAGCTTGAAGTGGAAATAATTTCCACTCATACACACAAACACACAAACATCACAGAGAGGGTGTTAGTCTTCCATCTGAGGGAGTAGCACCAGAAGAAAAATTCAGCTTGGTGACAAAATCAAAGAAATGGATGCCCTTTTCCAGTTGAGAATCACAAATTCGATTAACGGTGTCTAGATTCAGTCCCGTTCACTTCTTCAGCTCCTTCCTAGAATACAGTATTTCTGGCTTAACATATTTGGCCTATATTCACACAAATCTACTCCAGCAAGTTTTCCACTCAAATTATTTGCAGAAATTGGTTCCTAGGTAGGGGTGTCCACAAATGTAATTTTTGACATTCAAAAATTCAAAAAATCCGAATTCGTATGATAAAGAAAAATGAATAAGTGGACATTAGAGCCAATACAAATGCATTCTTATCTATTTGTTCGAATATCCAATACATATCCAATGATAGGAATCTCGTACCCATCCATATGTATCCTGTACGCATCCCGTTTTCATCCCACACACATCCATACTGATACGTACAGATAGGCACAGGTTGCTTACAGATATGTATGCGATGCGTATGTATCTGTACAAATAACTCAAAATATTTGTATTTCTCCGAATACTAAAATACAAATGTCAGGACATTGGATTCGTATACGAATGTCCGAATTTGTCCAAATTCATAACATTAACAAATAACAAATATTTTGAATATTCAAGCACATGTCTGTAACTCTGCGCGGACTCTTGAAGCTCAAGTGGAGGCTGTAGCCAAGAGTGCCTATTCCCAACTATCGTTGGTGTGCCTGTTGAAACCTTTTCTGGACAGAGATGACTTGGCCACAGTTATCCATGCTCTGGTAGTCTCTAGACTAGACTGTTGTAATGCCCTAGATTGCTGACTGGGACAGCTGGCCAGATGCACTGGCTGCCGATTTGCTACCAAACCCAATCAAGGTGTTAACTTTAGCTTATAAGGGCCTAAATTACTTGGGTCCCAAATATCTAAATGAACGTCTACTCCCATATCAATCTGCCCGTGCCTGAAGATCTGGAGGGGAGACCCTCCTGGTTGTCCCACCAGCTTTAGCAGTAAATGGAGTGGCCACCCAGAAGAGGGCCTTCTCATTGATGGCCTCTAGGCTATGGAATAGTCTCCCCCTTGAGGTGCATCTATCTTCTTCATTGTATACACTTAGGAAGGCAGAGAAGAGGTAACCTCTTGGCCTTGGCCTTCAGTTAAATGAGGAGATACTTTTCTCTCCCCACTGGCAGATGCTGTTATTGTTTAAATATTTTAATGATGTTAATGGTGTTTGATTTTAGATGTTGTTACCTTCCCAGAGACCTCCAGGTATAGGATGGGTTAAAAATGTAAATAAATAAATAAATACATCTTTATTCCTAGGCCCTTTCTGCACTTACCTGTGGTTAGAATCAATGGCTCCAGAAAGCCTGGCCCACTGATCGTTATCATGGGAAAATGTGGGCAGGATCAGCCCATGTTGCATAGCCATGGACTCCAGACTGGGCACAGAGGCCTCTAAGGACCAGGAACAAATGTTCTTAGCCTTGGGAGCCTCTGGGGGCAGCATTTTGGGGTGCAATTTGTTGCGCCACTTAAATTGTTCACCCTAATTCCAAGCACGGTGTTCCTCCTTGGCCAGGACTAGGGCCTCTTGGTCGACCCGGTAATCATGATTAATCTAGAGGCCTGTCATAGAAAGGATTGCATTCCAGACCAGTTGGGCATGAACCAGGGAGGATATGTGTGAGGGGATTCAATCCAAAGATGAAGCCCCCTGTTCCATGCTGAACTGGTTGGAAAAGGGAACCATCCAATCAGGGAGTGAAAATTCAGAAATGTTCAATCTTAATGGCCAAGCTTCCCCACAAACAAATAAGTGATTGGTAGTTTTGCTTAAGAACTTCTGTGATGTTCTTGTGATGGCCCTTCAGTTTTTACACTTCCCTGCCTACAGGAAGCCTGACAGGCCCTGGGGCAGGCTTGCAAGTTCAATCCACTGTGTTGTGCACCTGCATGCGATTGGGACGCAGCATGCCTTCCCATCAAATTGGGTGTTGTGTGCAGGTGCGCGACACACTCCAGTCTCAGGCCGTGGTGCGTGCAGGTGCACAACATAGTGGATTGGACTTGCAAGCCCCGCCCCAGGGCCTGTCAGTGTGATCCCGACCTCTGAAGAGGTAAGTCGTATGGACGTGTCTTGTTAGTGGCGCAGTCCCCCGGTTGGATGGGGATGGCCAGGGGGTCCCTGTGGGCTGCAGCTGACCCAATTGGGTTGGCTAAAGCCCACAGGACCCCAGGACACCCTGGCCCGGTCTCGCCCCTCTCCTGAAAGGGGCTCTTGGCCAAAGGGCCCAAAAGGGCTTAATGGTGATGGGGTGGGGTTGGGCCCTAGAGTTGTCTGGCAGGGAGAGTGCAAATGCTCTCTCTGCTGGACAGCTCTGGGACAGCCGGGGATGACTTGGGCTGGGTGTGGAGCATGATTTTGTGATCCACACTCTGGCTGCAATTAGGCCACCTTGGGACAGGACGGGACGGGATGAGACACAATAGTTCCAGATGGAACTGCCCACCTGGCAGAGCGAATGCTCTGTCCCAGGGCTGGCCAATTTGTTCTACATAGGCCCTCGTGCAAATAGGCCTGGGCTTTCCTCACTCTCTAGTGAAATGTCTGCAGAGAGAGAGAGAGAGATATCAAGTCCAGAAAATCTTTCATGATGGAACAATTTAGGAACACCCAGCTTTCCCTTCAAGAAAGCAGAACTTCTGGTTAACCTCTTTAACCAGCTGAAGCAAGAAGATGATCCCCAAAACCCAGAACTCAAGGAAGATGTCCCCTGAAAATGCTCCAAAGCTCCAGAACTGAAGCAAGATGTCCCAGACTCCAGATTCAGTGTCATGAAAGAGATCCCAAAGGATTTTGCATGTGAATCTCTGCAACTTTGCAAGAGGAAGAAAAACAACAAGAAAAAAGAAGGACCTTGAGTTGTTTGTGAACCATGCAAACCTCTTACTCATATAGTACCATTAATGTGCACAGCACTTTAGACTTAGGATAAAACAGACAATATAATAGAACTTGCCAATGGTTTACAAGCTAAAAAAGATCAAACCAAGTACATTAGTAGTGAAATAAGGCTAAAACTGTAAAATCATGAAAAGTAAGAAAAAGGCTTGAAGAAAATTTTTAAGGGAGAGGTCCTTAGCAGTTCCATCCTGGAAGGTTTCCTGGAAGCAGCACAGAGTCTGGGTAACAACATTATCTGCGCACGGTGCCTTCACTGAGACTCCTCTAATGTTTCTTGACAAAGTCATTTAGATGCCGCCTTCAGGGAGCCAGCGAAGGATAAGGAAGAGTTCTCCCTGGATCTCCTTGTGCCACCATGACTCAGAACTGCCACAAATACACCGCATCTCCTACAATTCACAAGCACATTTTCACGCTCCTGTGCATGCAAAATTGATGAGCTCATGGGCAAAGATATCATTGTATGGCAAAATGTGTGCTTACTGTGGACAGTTGCTAGAGTTTCCAGATGCCTGGATAATCCTAAAACAATGTGGGAAATTAGGACGCCTCAGACGTTGAACATGGGAGCGGAAGTACCAAAGAAGGAACATTCTTACAAAGTTCACAAGAAGAAACCTTACATCAGTCAAGTTTTCTTAGCCTAACACAATCTGCAATGAAGGACAGATAAGACACAAACCAGGTCCTCCTCTATCTCCCCGTCCTACCTTCAGCTGTAGAAAGGGCTTTTTTACCCCCTCCCTCCTCCAGCAGAGGCCCAGAAGTCGGCTAGGCATTGCACTGCCCTGAGCCCTTTCTGCCCTGGATCTTATTCCAGATTATGTCCCAGAATAGGGACCTGCCATCCATATGCTAGTGCAGACTCTGGCAGGTTCCAAGCTGGTCCTGCAGTAGTCTTTGCCCATATGTGAATGGCAGGTCCCTAATCCAAAATATAATCTGGAATATGATCTAGTGCAGAAAGAGGCCTGGTTTACTGACTGGTAAGTGTGGAAAGGCTCACAGAGGACCTTTTCTTACCCTTTTAAGGGGATTCAAAGCAGCTGACAAATCTTCTGTTCTTCTCCCCAAAACAGACACCCTTTGAGGTTGGTAGGGTTGTAAAAGCTCATAGAGAGAGCTGCAGCTAGCCCAAGGTCACCTTGCTGGCTTCATGGAGGAGTGTGGGCTTGAACCAGGAAACTATCAGATAAGACCCTTATAATCTGGAACTCTAACCAGAGGCTTTTTTCCCACTTACCTCATTAGTCTGCCATGAACTAGGGTCAGTACACTCCAGGGACAGGAGGACCATTTGCATTTGCCGGGAGGGACACTTCCCCAGGGCATCCCTTACTGGCTAGAAATGCAAACGGTCCTCCATTGACCAGCCTGCGCTGCCACTGCGAAAGCCAGGAGTCCAGCCTCCCCGCTGCCTCGATCGGCTGCCGCCAGCCACGTCACATGTTCTGAGGCATGCTGGCAGGACAATGCAGAGGGGCAGGACCAATCGCAGCGATGCATTGGGGGCGCATGCTCCACCACCCCTGCTGGGGGGCTGCACGATCACTGCAGTAAGGGTGTGCACAAATGCAAATTTTAGGATTCAATTTGAATCAAATATCCAATGATTTGAATCATTCAAATGTTTAAAATTCGAATGGGTTCACATTCGATTTCATCTGAATACATTCAAATCTATTCACACAAATTTTTGATTCGTACTTGAAGATAGGAATGCCGACAACATCCAAATGTGTCCATATGCATCCATGCACATCCCGTTTTTATCTCGTACATATCCATATAAATGCATAGGGATATAAATAAGATGCGTATGGATACATATGTAATGCATACGTATCCATGTCTAAATAATTCGTACAAATGATTTGAAAGATTTGAAAATTCATTCAAATGTTAAATTTGGATTTAGAGACATTTGATTCGAATTCGAATGTCCAAATTCCATCCAAAAATTTTTAATTGTCCATTTTTTATTTATTTTCTATGAGCATTTATATATATATTATATGAATTTATTAACTTTAGTAAGGTAATAATAGAAATATTGTTTAAGGTATAGAATAGATTTTAGGGTACTAAAGGTTAACATAAAGGCAATTTGTGTTATGCGTTTATTTTAGGTAGAAATATAGAATAAATGAAATAATAAGCAAGAAGGATATATTAGAAAAATAGTATATGAATAATATTGTCCAGGTATTGTAAATAGGATATAAGATTGATTGGTTTTGCCTTAAGGGTCAGGTAGGATGGAAAAGTATAATCAAAACTGGTTTTGTGAAACTGATAAGGTTGCTGGAAATGAGGAAAAAAACAGGAAGTAATTGGTGAGACTATTGAGACAAAACAGTGAATAAGATTATAAAGGCTTGCAGACATTTTATTGAACCTCTTCAGGGACTGGGAAGTATGATGGAACGCCGTGGCCTTCAAAGAAAGAATAACAGGTATAAAGACGGAGTAGACGGTAAAAAGATTACTAGAAGATGAATCTGAAGAACGGAGGAAGTCACATGGAAAACAGAGCGTTGTATTAGAATTAATTACATTTATGTATTGAACTGTGATATAAATTTGATCACATTTTGAATGTTTCAAATAATCGTTCGCATCCCTACATGGCAGCAGCTGGCAACCGACCAGTGTCGGCAACCCGGCCGTGACTGCGCCGGCGATCGATCAGCAGCAGTAACGCAGCTGCGTCTGGGAAGATGATGCCCTCCTTGTCCACTGCATGCAGTGAGCTGGAAGAAGTGTGAATGGTCGCGCCACCAGACGCTGCAGGTAAGCCTGCTGTAAAGGTTGTTAAAGGTGTGGAGCACAAAATCATGTTCCACACCTAATCAGCAATTAGTGCTCCGCTAGGGAGGGTGGGCACACTTCTAGGCTGTAACAGCCTAGTGGAGGTGCGTAAGCTCTTCACCAGAGCTGCACTAATTGCTGACCAGAGGCCTAAGTGTGAATTGGCCTCTGGCTCCCCCTGACTCCCCTCTCTGCACAAGGCCCCAAGTCACTTGCTTTCTGTGATTCCCGGTAGCACAAATGCCCTTTTTGAGCTCTGCCCAGATAGAGAGCACCAGCAAAAGCAGCCAACACAATGCTGCCCTGCTTATAGTCACCAATTATACCCAATTATTGTTTCATCTTCTTCCCACGCTATGGAGCCTTCCCACCGCACAACCCCCACTAAGCAACTTGTTGTGTCGCTTGGATCTCTGCGTCTCCCCTCTCCCCCAGCCATCCGTGGTGGCAAATGCTTGCTGCTTCTCAAGCACCTTTTATTCCATTCATCACCAGCCAGTTCCTAACATTTTAATTCAGCTAAGTGTTGGGGCTAGAAGGAGGCCTGGTACAAAATAAAGTTGATGTTAAACTGAATTACATGGTGAATTATTTTGGAAAGGGACACATCCATTGGGCAAGGTCCAGATGAGATTGCTATGTAAAACAAGATTTATGCTTGGAGTGCTTGCAAATTAAGGGCCTCGACGCTGCCATCCATTCAAGGCATTTTTCACACAAACACACATTTTGAAAGGGAAAGGGAGGGAAAGGCACCGCTTGGAGCTATTCAGATGTTTCCTTTTAAACTGGATTTGGCACTGGGCAGAGGAGCGTGGATTTGGAAAATCCTTTGAAGCCCTAGGAGCACAAAAAGGGCAACTTGATAAGACAGGGGCATTTCTGCCAGGTGTGTATTAGTGGACCTTAACCACGTTCCTACAGTTCTAGTTCAGGGCTGATCTTCTGCTTTCAATACAGAGGTCCCAAGTAGCGACGTGCGCAAATATTCATAACATTCAACATTCGTACAAATTTCTCCAAATTCTGACATTTGAATTCGAATAAAATGTTGCCACATTCAAAGACTGACATCCAAATCCGAATCAGATGCTGCACAAGCTCTGTTACATTCATGGACCTGGGGAGGTGGGAAAGCGGCTGTCGCCAGTCACATCTGGAACCAGTGGATTGAAAGAGGATTCAAAGTAGATTCAGGGCAGATTTGACACATTCAGAGGGGATACGCATCGGGGACGTAGGGGATACCTTTCGGGATACCTATGGGGATTCGTAGGGGATATGTAGGGGTTTCGTATTTGTATTGGACATTCATATGCATTCAAATCCTACCACGTTCGAAGGGGATCTATTTGAACGAATATGAATTTTCTTGCATTTGATTCAATATGAATTAACCCTCCAAAAAAACATTCATGCACACCCCTAGTCCCAAGGTCAATCACTGGCATCTCCTTGGAAGTGCAAACCACTTTGTGTATCAATGCCAAGAAAACTGCAAGGATGCATCCTCAAGTGAACAGCCAGTATGGTGTAATGGTCAGAATGTAAAGTTAGAACCCAGGGTAGGAATGTACACGGATATTTGTAATATTTAAAATTCATTCAATATTGGCCAAATTCGGACATTCATATTTGAATTGAATGTTAACAACATTTAAATTCAAATTGAATGCTTCAATACATTCGTATGAAGCTTCATATGAGATTCATAGGCATTCGTATGGGATTCGTATGGGATTGAACATTCATATTACATTCAACTCTTACCACATTCAACGGGGATCTATTCAAATGAATATGAATTTTCTTGCATTCAATTCAATACAAATCAAATACAAAAAAAGGTATTCATGCACATCCCTAATCTAGGGTACTCTCTGCACTCACCACTCCATGGTCCAAAGCAGTCCATCTAAATCGGCCAGTCCACTGGTTTGGACCACATAAAGGCATGGTCTGTATCAGTGCTTTCTGTAGCACCAGACCAGCCTTACAAGAGTCAAACCACTAGGTCTTTTCTTCATTGACCATAAATCTGGATCAATGCATGCCACAGTCCTCTTCAGGACCTCTTTTCTCCACTTGCTGTTGCACACCAGAGAGTCCCAATCCCCTGCTAGTATGCTCCATCTACATCAGATGGAACATGAACCAGATCAGGGGGCTCCTGGTCTGGATCACTAGTGTACTCACGGAGGCATGCGGAAGATCCTCACATCTATGTTTCAATTTGCCAAAGGACCCATTTTGGTGGTGCACCTGAGCATGCAGCTGAAATTGGTCCCCCAGAGGTCTCAAGGTCAAGAACTTCTATTCCTGGCCAATGGAACTTGTGAAAGCCAGTTCCAAGGGTAAGGCAAGCTTTGGGGCCAGCACAGAGAATGGGTCAGGAGAGCCGTCACTGTGCAGACAGCATTATTCCAGTCCCAGGGCAATGTGCCCCAGCTTTGGGATAGATTGCTTCTCTCAAACCAGCAGATTGAGATTTGAAGAAGGTAAGTGCCCACAACGGCCTCAGTGAGCCCTCATGGTCAAATGACATTTGGAAGCTTGGACTTCTAGGTAGCTTTCACACGTGCACCATAGCACGCACTGTGGGGACCGCACTGGCACTAAAGAGTTCTCCCCTGAGCCAGGAGGAGGCTGGCCAGCTGTTCATTCCAATGGTCAACTCAAATCAGCCTAACTTTGAGCCATGAATTTGAAACCTGAAGGCTGGGGACATGCCACTAGGCCCTGGAAATGCCCCCAGAAATGCCCCATGTCCTACTCTTGCCAGAATTGCTCTGCATCTGGATCGATGTGTTTGGTGGGTGGAGAGCACAGCATCTGCACAGGTGTGGTGGTGGTTGTGATCGATTGCTCACCCATGCTGTGATCAGATCTCAGATCCCCAGGAGTGACAATCGATCATAGAATCACGAGCGCGGCGTTCAATCACAGCATGGGTGAGCAATCGATCACACCCCTCTCACAATGGCATCTGAGTGGCCAATCACAGCAGTGAGAAGGCAGAACTTCTGGCTTCAGAGGCAGCAATGCAGGCTGGTAAACAGAGGACCATTCGCATTTCTGGCTGGTAATGGTCATTTTGGGGAAGCTTTCCTCCCAGCAAATGCAAATGGTCTACCTGTACCTGAAGTTTACCAGCCTTAGTTCACGACAGGTAAGTGCGAAAATGCCTCTGGTCTGCACAATATTTATAGAGCTGATGTTCTCATTCTTCAAATTAAGCATGTCTGGGCATATGTTCAGTGTTACCACCCAGTGCCTGGAGTCTGGCTGACATCATCCAAGAAGATCATGTGGATCTTACTTTATCACCTGCTGAACAATGGGTGTCAAAATTAAATTTTGCCAAAGAAACCTGGACTAATTCTGTTTGAAGATTCTTCCTCCAGCTAGTGTGGCCTCACAAGGCAGGGGATGGAGATGGAGGTCACACCTGTTGTGTGCACTTAAGAAGCAATAGAAAATAGGCCTACAGAACATTATAGATGGATAGATGGTGGTTTTAAGAAATCATCCAACTGCAACATTGAGACCAGCTGCATTAAAAAAAATACTGATGACTCAATGTATCTTCATCAATTAAATGTTCAGAGATTTAACCATGCTACTTCTATAAGCACAGACAAATTGCATTCATAAATCAAGATGACAACATAATTTTGAGCATCAGGAAGATAATGCAATTCCACAGTCCTCTCATTCTAGGTCAAGTTGAAGTGACCCATCCAATTCAGAAAAGTAAACAGTGGAACTGGAGGATCATCCAAGTTTCTACTTTGAAGGAAACCATTTTGTCTAGACACTGACATTCCTGCAAGAAGACCCATGGATCAGACTTTTTCATTCAGTTCAAATGTTGGTTTGAACGTTCATGGAAGACAAAATTCTCAGGGTAATCAGCTATGCGGGCACTCAAAAATCACAGGAAGTGTGCTCAATGCGTATTTGCACACATTTACTTTAATTAGATGAGTGGATGGACGGTTGGATGAATTTATATGGCCACTGACCAGAATCAAAGTACATAAAAGTAGATTAAAAAATATTGCCATGTTTAAAAATTTCATTGTATTTTTGATATTCTTGTTGGCAGCCACCTCAGGTATTTGTGAAGCCGTTTTATCCTTGTGTTCCATTTTACCCTTGTGTTCCTGAAGCTAATGACTTAATCTTCTTCCACCAAGATCTTTTTGAACTTCTAAGATCCAAACTCATCTCTTCCAATTCTACAACCCCCCACCCCCCCACCACCAAAGGTCACTGTTATGTATCCTGAGGAAGAAGCAATTAGGTATGTTTTTCAGTTTAGCTCACCCCCCCCCCAAAAAAAAAAATAGTTCACACACCATTCTGCTGTTCTACTTGTCTTGAACACTATAGTCCTCAAAATGTGAGGACCACACCCAGAGTCTCCGAGGTGCCTCTGAGAAGGCTCTTTTGTAATGTCTGAATGAGCATTAAGCTTGCTTTCAGAAAATGATGGCAAAAATGCCTATGCAATTAATGGGTTGCAAATGGCTTTTATTTCCCAGAACACTTTTATACAGACCTTGAATTTGCATAGTCGCTCATGTGTTCCTTGAAGGTTGCCACGTTAAGCTTTCATTCATAAATATAATTTATTATTTTAGTCATGTTTTATAGACAGATGCACACATGAAGATTTTATATTGGGCCTTATAAAGGTAGACTGGAGGGGGAAAAAGAGGAAATTAAATTTATGCTCCTGTGCATTAATGCTCTAGTAGGCATTTTAGCTTTGCCTTCTAGCTTTGTGATAGCTTAAAAAAAGATGTTGTTGACCATTAATAAATGGTAATTTTTACTGCAGCTTCCCTGCTTGGAAGGTTTATTAGTACATTTAAAATTCTGAATCATTTACATTTGGGAAGGCAAGGGGCTAACAAATACTCTTTAAGCAAACTAATGCCATAGAATTGGATTTTTATTTTATTTTTAGTTAAGTTTATTCCTGTTTGAAGTGCTGAAAGCCCAATCACACCTGCATTTTATTTCAGCCCTGAGAATATTATACACATGCTTTGTACCTACAAAGCAAAACAAACTCTGTTTTCCAAGATCTGATATACTTAATTGTTTTTCCTACCTCAGCCAACCAACCTAGTTTCAAGAAGCCCTCGGCAACTTCAAATCAATGGAAAGAAAAAGAAAGCAAAACACAATTTATATGCACTAAAGCAGCCAAAATAACTGACAGTAAATGTTTCCTGTATTTCTAATCCAGAGATACTGTCATGAGAAATACTAGTACAAAGTCCAAGCAACATGATCCTAGGCTGTGTCCCCATGCAACTTTGGTACAGTTCCAAGTTCAGGATCGGTAAGCTTTGTCCCCATGGGGTTAGGATTTGGTCCGCGAAAAGTGTACCCCCCCCCAACCATGCCAGAAGGGTGCCAAACCTGAAAAAACAAGTCTCGGCACTCTTTGGGGGACTGGTGCACATCGATCAGTGAGCCGGGAACTCACATGGGGATGCTAGTGGGCTAACGGGGAGATTTGCACTCGTGCCATTGGGAGGTGGGGTGCGGTTGCTGCCCCTGCACTGTCCATTGAAAATCACAGCCACTGACTTTTTAAAATGCCGAGCGCAAAGGCAGGCTGGAGAACGGCTTGGGTTTTTCATTTTCTGCCATTTCCACGAGGGTAATTCTAACCCCGTTTCAAGAATGCCAAGGCAGACTGCACAATGGTTTGGCTTTTGTTCCATTTGCAACCCCCGTTTCCCCGACCTGCAAGGCAATCAGAAACAAAGGCTTGATTTTCGGTTTACGGCCGTTCTTGTGGTCCCCAATAGAGTAGAGGGGCGCAAAACTGCTCAAGCGCCTACTGCCACTAAACATCGTAGTGGCTTTCGGCATTTTAATTTTTTTTTTAAAAAAAGTTATTATTATGAAGTAAGCTTTATTTTTACTTGTTTCCATGCCTCCCACCCGTCCTGGTTGTCAGTGCCGCTAAGGGAGGGGGGAATGAGGCACAGGGGTGGGCTGATGTCAATCCGGCTTCCAATGAGGAGAGAGGGGGCGGAGAGGAGGGGGCACTCCTCCCCCGTACCAGGGTTCAGCATGGTTCTCATGAGGACACCACCATCCACACCCAACCTGTACTTGTCCTGCATTGCTGGGAATGTCATGGGGATGCCCGATGCATGCCCGGTCCTGTGCCCAGTCCATGCATGTCCAAACAGTGCCCAAAATGTGCCAAGTGGCTTGCATGGGGAAGCAGACCAAGATGTCGTAGAAATATGCAGATATAGATGCGTGGCCCATCTTTCTGTATGTTCCCTGTCCTGCACAGTCTGGATTTCATTTGTACAAATGTGTTGACTGCATCTACTTGGTAGAAACATCTCAGAAGCATATCCAGGGCTTGATAAGCAAATAGTCCCACCATCAGAAGAGGTGGTGACAACAACCATCCTGGATAGATCTGAGAAAGGATTAGATAATTTGACGGAGGAGAAGTGAATCAGTGGCTACTAGAATGGATGCTTAAATACCATTTCAAGGCTGGAGAGACAGGTAGGATATACCTAAGACTATTTTCATGGAGTAGAGATCAAGTGAAGGTTTTGCCTTCATCTTCTTCTTGAGATGTCCAGATGCAATTGGTAGGCCACTATGTGATAGACAGGATGCTGAACTAGATGGGCTGCAAAAATGCCCAGTCTCTCCTGGCATGCAAAAATACTCAGTGATCCACCACTGCCCTAGGGATGGGCACGAATGTTCAAAAATTCAAAAATCCAATTCAAACTTGATGAATATCCACATTCAAACTCGAATTGGATTTAACAGTATTTGAATGCAATTTCCAAAAATCTGATACGGATATTCGAAAGATTCAAATGTATGGGTTCATATCTATCACATTTGAATATGCCTGGAAATTATGTGTATTTGTGCTTATAATACAAGATGTATACGGGATAAAATGGAATGCAAACGGGATGTGCACAGATTCGCAAAACCTATACTGTATGAATATTGTTGACATTCGTATTCTTGAATACGAATTGGATTTTTGGATTTTCAGATTTGAATAATCTAGATTCGAATTGGATTTTCAAAAATCCAGATTTTTAACATTCAAATCAAATCCAATTTTTGAATATTAAATTCAATTCGGATTCAACTCGAATTTGTGCATACACCCACCTAGCACACTCCAAGTCTGCTCTACATAAACTCCTCCCTCCCATCAGTTCCAGTAAATCCAGTAAATGGGTTGATGTCTTTCTGAAGGACAATGGCATGTATAATGTTTTTAAAGTGAGCTATCACTTTTGTTCGGCTGTAATATTTCTCCTCTTTCAAAGAAAATAAAGCAATTGTAAACAGCCCAAGGATTTTCTCAGCAAAGAGTGGCATGAAAAAGCCTTGCATAAATAAAACAATTTAAAGCAGAAAGCGAGAGATCTATTTAGCCTTGAGCAAAGAAGGGAAGATGTCAGGAGGACACTTTCCAGATTCTTCAGCAAATGTCACAGGGTTTCTGTTTGTTCTCTGCCATTCCAGAACAGACAGTGAGAACTGTAGGGGTTAAGTTAAAACAAGGTTCCATTGGTCAAGTATGGGTGGGTGGAGAATCCTTCTTTGCACTACTTAACATTCAAGAAAGTTGTGACTTCCTGCATAGTACCAGATGTGCCAAAGGAGAGGTCAGCCACCCATCATCAGTCACAGAAGCTTACCTTGCAGTTTCTACATAGAGATGGGCACAGATTTGTTTCTTCAGTTCAAGTCTGAGCTTCCCCCCCCTCTGAACCTGTAAGGTGCTCCAGTTTGAATGCAAGTCTTTCTAACATCTTCAAGCACCTTCCAGCCTCAAGTTCAACAGAGTGTGCTTACTAGATTCATCTGAAAACCGCTTTGTTCAGTTTGAATTCAAGCTTTTCGAACACTCCCTGTTCTATTCACGCAAGTTCAAGCCCGATTCAGTTGGTGCATCTCCATTCCTTCATGGAGCTTGATGTCTCAAAGTTCAACACAGGTTGCGTCTCCATTTTAGTCCATGGAGATGCCTGGAATGCTGCAGAAGCTCATTGTTCACAACATCAAAGGACACTTCCACATATCTTTGACTTTGAACTTTATTAATTAGCCATATGACCATATCAAGTCACTTCCACATATCTATTTTGGTATGGAAAGGCAAACAAGATGCCTTCTAGGAGACCATCATTGGCATCACACTTCTTGTTGAGTGTTTGTTGCTGCTGGTGCTGAAAGTTCTATAACCAAAGGTTGGGTGATGCCAGGCATGAGAAGGAAGGAAGGAAGGAAGGAAGGAAGGAAGGAAGGAAGGAAGGAAGGAAGGAAGGAAGGAAGGAAGGAAGGAAGGAAGGAAACCTCACCGTATTGCAGGAGTACCATCTAATATTCCCAAGACCTTCTTCTGGTTATTGAAGTGCACACTTTGGCTCAATTTCTGGTCTTATAACCTTCCAGGAAATCACTGTTGAACGCTTGTGGGTGCAGCAAGAGATTTGCTCTGCCATCACTTCATTATAACCTTCCCTCCCAATGTCATGAGAATACCATACTGCCAGGGGCACAGATCCAGCTGTTCCATGGCAATCCTGTTGTCCAAAACCAATAATGGAAGCCACTGGTAACAATGCAAACATTGTCCCATAGAGTGGTGTGAATTGGGAATGCATCGCCAGGCTCAGCTATTAAAAACATTAGCTGAAATGCTGTCAGTCGAGAGTTGACATACTCTTATGTTTAATTAGGAAGCATTAGAAGAAACATTCTGGATACGCTTAGCAAAATGGGCTTTTGAAAAAGGAGAAAAACCCTTAAAATGTTGCTGCTGGCAGCTGTTTTACTGCATTTGTGACACACAATTGAACAAATCTTTCTTGACATCACCCTAACAGAAGAGCCTGCTATTTTGTTGATTTTGCTTCCCACTAATAGATACTGCTAATGGGTGTTAACAGAAATTTCATTACATTTTGGGCAGAAGGGGAAAACAAAACAATGACAAAAAATTAATTTACTGTGCATCCATAAACTTGACTTTGTTTATGGAGAATCAGTCTAAAAACTACCTAGAATGGAAGGTGAAGAAACAAAAGCCGCATCCCCATTATAAGCTTAATCCAGTTCCCCTAAACTGAAATAATAGAACTGGATGCAAACACGAATTTGCCTGATCCAGTTACTTTCAACTCAATCATGTTGGATCCAGATTCTGAAGATCATACGTAGCGTACGTGACTCAAGGGGGGACTCAAGTGGCTACTTTTTAAAAGCTGCTTTTCGGGGCTGCTCTGCCCTCTTCCTCCTGGTGTGAACACATCACCCATAAGGGACCCCTTCACGGAGCCTAGCTGGGTGGCTGGGTGGCTGCCGCTTGCCTGGATGGAGGAAAAATGGCTTCGGGCAGCCAGCAATTCTTTCCCCTCCTCTCCCCATTGGCAAGGGCACACAACAGCATCGGCAACTCAAGCCCCCTTGCTTTAAACATTCACACCTCTCCCAGAACCTGCAGCTGCTTTCGTTTCCCTTTCTAAAGGTCAGAACTCCAAAGAGATAGAATTGCACAAAATTGCAACATTGTTATGAGGTGTGAAGTGCATGGATTGCTACAGTGTAGTGGCTGCTGTAAAGGGTAGATTTTTACATTGAAATCACTATCTTTGGAAGCAAGCTATTGGGGGAGGGAAACCCTAAGCATGGATTCTCATCCCTTAAAATGGTACGGTCCCCACAGTAAAAAATGTAAATGTATCAAGCGCATGAACCGGAGTGAGACCTGTTGAAATGAGGGTTAACATTTACAATGCTCTGGGGCAATTTAACACGCCGAAAGCGTGTTAAGCCAAACTGACGTGGGGTCTGTGAGGATTGAAACCATATCGAAACTGAATTAAGCTTGTAATGGGGATGCGGCCAAAGCTCAAATTTGATTGAATTTTGAATGTGGTGAATATTTGTGAACATCTCTAGTGAAATCTGCTCTCACACTCTCTGCACAGGGTACCACCAAGGCTGGAGTTTTGCAACTATGAATGGAGTGTAATCCTGATCAGGGAGGGTACCGATTGGTATTACTCGTAGACTTAAATATTGAGATCTATTGGCAGATCGGTGTGACCTATGCCAGAACATGAAGGCATGCTCCTACAACTTCTGCACTTCTAGATGACTCATTCTGGTGATTCACCAAAGTGCATCTCTAAGCTCCCCAGGTGCCTCCAAGATTAGGAATCCTTGTTCCTAGTCCTTTTAAGCACTTGGAGCCTGGTCTTGAAGCTCATGCGAGCTTTGAGGCTGGGCCAGTCTAGACCAGCAACACTGTGCAGATGGTCCTGTTCCAGACCATGCCTTTCTGTGGTCTGAACCACAGAATCAGACCCACTAGTTCTGACCGTGGAGAGGTAAATACATAATAAGGATCTACCACAAACTCTTTTTTGCTTTCAAATTCAAGTCAAATCGAATATCCAAACATTCAATTTGATTTGAATGTTTACAATCTGAACACAACAAAATCTGATTCGAATCAAATACATTCAAATCTATTCGTTCGAATGTTAGATACGAGTCTGAAGATACGAATGTTGACAACATTCGTATGTGTTATACGTATCTGTACGCATTTGTACGCATCCCGTTTTATCCCTTATGCATCCTGTTTTTGTCACGTACTATTAGCAGAAACGTGTACAGATAGGTATGAGATTTGTAGAAATATGCATGTAAGGCCATATCCCAATGCACTTTGTTTAGTGCAGATTGGAAAATTTTTAATCTGGGTGCAGGGCCAAATTCAGATTGAGCCTTTCCCATGCATTTGCTGAGAACGTGGGCTCAATTTGACTACGGGTGTTGCCATGCAAACTGCGCTAAACTCCTGCATGGGGAAACTGCATCTTTTTCTCTCCGCCTTTCCGCTCTCCCGTTTGGAAGCCAGGCTGACATCACCAACCCCTGTGCAGCCCACTCTAGTGATGGTAGGGAAATGCCACCCAATGCCTCCTTCCCTGATCATGGCACACAGGGCTGAAAGGCAATAAAAATATAATATTAAAAAAAGAAAAAGAAAAAGCCAGATTGTTCTGCAAAGCCTCTATGGGGTTTGGTGGCAGTTTACCAGAGGTGCGCACCTCTGCTCAACCAAGTACAGCAGTTTACTGCTCAAGTGCTAAATTAACCCTTTTAAATTAAATTATCATGCCTGGCTTGGCGATTGAGAATCATGGTCACGGAAAGATACTTGTGGGGCGCTGAAGCTTCTATTTGTCTTGCTGACTTGGCAATCAGGGAAGGGGGGAGTGAAATAATGGCTGTGAAAATAGTCTCGTTTCTGTTCAGTCACCTTTTATTGCCCAAAATGCCCAAACAGTTGTGATCTCCAATGCACAGGACAGGAATGGCAAGCACAGGACGTGAAACCCACCCGCTAATGATGTAAACGTCAATCTCCTCCCCTAATAACCCAGGAGTGTCCCCATGAGTGGACTCAGCCTCCAAAATAATGCAGGTTTGCCTCCCAAACTGGAGCGAGAATAGTTTTCTTCAGGACTAAATTTACCACAGATTAGGGTGATTTGGTCTGCATGTAGCCCAGTTTGGGGGCTTTGCATGGAGACGCTCCTTGCCGAATTCAGATTCGATTTGGACTATAGGGTGCCTGAGGACGCAACGAAATACATATGTATTTGTACTTTTGAATGTTTTGTAGCATTCGAAAGAATGTTTCAGAACATTAGAAATTCATTCAAAGGTTTAAATTTGAACGTGCAGACATTCAATCAAATTCTATCGAATTTTGAATGTTTAAGAACATTCATGAACATCTCTAGTACAGAAAAACCCTCGGTCTCTTAAATTCTCCAATGCTGATGATTTTGCATTGCAGAGCTCCCAGAGTTGGATCCTTCTAGCTGCTTTGAGGAACTTTTAGAACACATTTGCATTTCAAGAGAGTTCTTTCACCATTTCCCAAGCTCTCCTTCCTATGATCCCTCAGTCATCTGTCAAAAGGCTCCTACTACTGGGGCTGTTTGCTTTGTGTTTGGAGTGATTAATGAAACACACATACACAAACACGCATAAAAATGAAAGTACATTTGATTAAGAGTTCTGCCATCTGTTCTAAGAAAACCTCCCTAGCCTTTCATGTCTGCAGAAATTAGAAATGATTAAACAAATCTTTGATGTCACGCCATCATTTTCTTTACTGTATTGTGTTTTAACAGTATTTAAATAAACCTTACAGCTAGTAAACAGAATGCCAAGGCCAGCCACATGGACCCGCTAGAGTGCATTCTCCATACAGCAGTGTGCCTTGCTTTCGGAACTTCCCATTATTTTAGCAATGTTTTGCAAAAGTACAGGGGAAATATCCCAGATTTTCAGATCTTCAAGCTGTTCCCTCAGGGGATTAATTAGAGTGAATGGGGCTCCTGGAAAAGTTGACCCTGTATACCAAGCAGTGTGAAACTCAAGCTTGTACATAGTACAGAAATAAATGAACAGCAAATGTTGCACCCACCAAAGCAATCCAAAATATCTCATCTACCAAAGCAATTGGTACACTGAAGGATGCGTCTACCCTGGGTTCCTCTAACAATTTTTGAACATATTTTCACATTACTCTGAAAACATTATGATTTACATTACTGCTAGAAGACCAAGATCAGTTGTATAGAAGCAGAGATGCATTGATCCTACACATGTGACTGAACATGGAACGCGTCAGCTGTGGATTGAAGCTCAATGGCAGGAAAGTTAGGATAGACAAGGGAAGTCTATTTGTACTAGGGGTGTCATTGGTCTATGGAATGTATTACCAGACAGGCTGACAACAACCTGGATGGTTCTAGGAAAGGATTGGGAAAATCTGCAGAGGACGGGTGCATCAATGGCTACTAGATGCTTAGTGTCACGGTACCTGGCGGTCCAGTCAGTACCTTCATGTTGGAGAGATAGGCAAGATGCCTCCGAAGGCCATTTGCAGGGAATGGATAGAAGGTGAAGGTAGGGATGTGCACAGATGTTCAAAAATCCAACTCAAATACAATGAATATCGACATTCGAATTCAAATTGGAATTTTGAGTTCGCATCAAAATTTCAAAAATATGGATTTTGATCATCTGGATTCGAATTGGATTTTTGAAAATACGGATTTTTAAATTTTGAATCGAGTTGAATATTCAGATATTTGAATCTACTTGAATTCAAATGCAAAAAATGCATTTGTGCACACCCCTAAGTGAAGGTCTTACCTCCATCTTCTGCTTCAAATATGCTCAGAAGCACTTGATGGAACACTGTAGGTATAATGAAGGCATCTTCTTGCTTAAGGATCCATCAAAACACATTTAAAAATAAAACAGCTCACAAGCAGCTTTGGTACTTGGGAACATCCTACACTGTCCACACTTTATTGCCGCTACAGTGGTCTTAAAGATGTTTGAACACTTCCTGAGGTATTCCTGCAGTGGACAACTTACAAGTCCTTAAAAGTCCTACTTAAAAAGTTATCCGTAGGCTTAACTTGAGGAAGAACCCAGGAATGGCATATTTGCACCTTTCCCAATTGCTGTACAGCACGAGAACATGGAGTACCTGATGGTGGCTGTGTAGTCACTTGCAGTTTCCTAACTGCCTTGCAAAGCTAGGGACGTGCACAAATGTTTTTGTATGTGTTTGATTCAAATGCAAAAAAAAAAAAAAAATGTATTCATTCAAATAGATCCCTTTCAAATCTGGTAGGATTTGAATTCAATACAAATGTCCAATACAAACCCAATTCGAATACCCACTACGAACCACCTACAAATCCCTATGCATCCCCTACATATCTGCTCTGAATGCTTCAAATCCACTCTCAATCTACTTTTAGTCCACTCTGAATCCACTTATAATCCACCCTGCAGATGTGACTGGGAAAGCCACTATCCTGCCCCCCCCCCAGGCTGACAAATGTAACAAAGTTTCATACAAATCTATCAAAGCATTTGAATAGCATTTAAATGTCATTCTTCTAAAGTAACAAGATTCAATTTGAATTGGAATGACCAGATTTGGATGAACTCATGCAAATTTTGAATGTGACAAATCTTCATGCACATCCCCAGTCTGAACCTGAGACTCAGACTCTGCCGTGGTGACCGGTTCCAACCATTCATATTCTGCATGTTCCTGGAACAGAATGGGGATGTTCCAGTGCATCAAGGGTGTTTTTCCACCATGCTCCTTTAATCCAGAACTAAGAAAATCTGGATCTAAGGAATGGGTACATTCCTTAATCTGGATCTAGTAGATCCGGATTAAGGGAAGCACCCAGTGTGTTTCCACGGGAGGTGTAGCACCCAATAGCAATGGGTGCTAACCTCCCTGCTGTAGAAACACCTTTGCACCTATCTGGGAAATCCAGATAATCCCCCAAGGGGTCTGCCCATCACCCCAGGTGTTTCGGTGGACAGAGGGGTGCAATCTCTGAAGTCACTTCGAAGAGATCGGCACAGACTTCAAAGCTGCAGTGGAGTCATTTTGGAATATCTCCGAAGTCAGCGCAAAACAGCCCCAGAGTGCCCGCTGTGTCAGTGGAAAATAGCTCCAGAGCACCTCCGAAGTCTGCGCTAGTCTTTGGATAGACCAGCGACAGGACTCCAGAGGTTTTTGCTGATCTCTTTGGAGGGATTTCAGAGGGAAGTCCACATTGTCTGTGCTAATAGTGAATGGACAGTGCAGAGCAGATCTGGAGCGTCTCCTGTGTCTCTGCCAATCTCTTCGAAGTGACTTCGGAGTCATTTCGAAATGACTCCGAAATCACTTCAAAGCTTGGATTTCGGGGCTCCCCCCCCATGGGTGCTTCCCCTCCCCCTAGCCTCCTCTAGATCCCATTGCCAAACTAATGTGGAAACAGGCTCCCTTTAATCCGGATTTTCTAGCTGAAGACCCCAATGTAGACCCCTTTAATGGGGTCTACAGAAAATCTGGATTAAAGGACGAGATGTCCCCATATGATCCGGATTTCCTGAGCTGCGGTGGGAACAAATGTGTTCCTAATGGGTGCTGTGGTGGAAATGGGGTCATCCGGCTCTCACCCAAATGGGTCCTTAATCGGTGCTAAAATGGGTACTAACTGACCATGGAAAAACACCCAAAATTTGGGTGCCTCCATCTCTAAGCTGCTGTTGATGATGAGCCATTATGTATGGATGTCGCCTTAGTTATCTTGAATTTAATTTCATTCATTATAACAACGTTGTTCCTTTGTGCTTCAGCTGAAAACCATGTTTTCAAATAGTCCAAAGGAAAGAGCAAACAATTTTGTGATTTTGATTAAGCAGCCAGCCCCAACAAAGCAGATTTCGTCCTTCTCCGGCAGGAACTACTTAAAAATAAAAATCAAATCCTGAATGAACTCTGTCATCTCTATCAGCGCTCTTTTCCTTTGCAATTCTGTGCCAAAGTTTTAATAGAATGCTTTGGAAATAAGGAGAAAAACAAAAAACAAAAACCCTCAGGCAGCTAACCCTCTAAATCCATGCCTGATGTGTCCAATTTTTCTATCAGATGAAAACAACATGGGGATGGGCTGTTCTGGGTCTTTCTAGGGTGGATCTCAAAGAGGGGCAATTGGTTTGGCAGAGAAATTTAAGATGCTCATTTTAAGCTATATTAGGGTGTTTTTCCACTAGCACTAAGTACCCATTAAAGACCCATTTGGCTCAGAGCAGGAAAACCCCATTTCCACTAAAGACCCCATTAGAGCCACGTTTGTTTCCACCAGTTCTAGGGAAATCTGGATCATATGGGTCCTTCAGGACCTATAATCTGAATTTTGTGTAGATCCCTTTAAAGGGGTCGACAATGGAGTCTTCAGCCATCAAATCTGGATTATACAGAGCCTGTTTCCATCACTATTGGGCAAAGGGATCTAGGGGAGGCTCAGGGGGGCACCCATGTGGGGGTGCACATTCTCCGAAGTCCCTCCGAAGTTGCCTTTGAAGATTAGCACAGATTCCGAAGAGGACTTCATGCAAGAGCAAGAGCAATGCCTTTGTCAAAGGCTCCAGAGAATCTTTGAAGTTTGTGGCAGATTGCTCCAGAGATTCTCCAGAGCCGCTCCAGAGGATCTTCAAAGAATCTACAGCGCGTCTACAGAGATTGTACCTCCTGTCCCCCAAAATAGCTGGGGTGACAGATGGGCCCCCTGTGGGTAGATCCAGATTTGCACATGGGTGCTCTGATGTTTCCACAGCAGGCAGGCTAGCACCCATTGCTATTGGGTGCTAGACCACCCGTGGAAACACATTGGGTACTTCCCTTAATCCGGATGTAGTAGATCCAGATTAAGGGAAGTACCCCTTCCTTAAATCCGGATCCTCTTAGATCTGGATTAAAAGAGGTCAGTGGAAAATCACCCTTAGACTACTTGATATAGGGACTACACGTCCCACAGTCTAGAGGGATCAGACACACTTAAAGAAACACCTTCTGGATGAATTTGAGCCTGGGATGACAGACATCTTTCCCTTCTGCATTTGCCTCACCTTGTCTTGAAGTTTCAGAAAGGATGCCTCTTCAAAATTTGGGATTTCATAGGTCTAAAGGTGTCTCTTTCTTTGAGTTGAGTTGGGCAGGAAACTAGCTTAGCAAAGAGGCAGGGCCAGTCGTAGTCAGGGTGGATGTTGCCTGACTTTAGGTGAATGTAGACTGCAAGGTGGCCAAGGCAGATTCCCAGACATATATTTGGGCACTTTTTCTTAAAGGAATGACTCTAAAAAGCCCTTCTGATCACATCCTAGATTTGAGATGCATAAAACGCTTGATTTCTGCAAACTGTTATACAGCGTGATTCAACTCGCCCTTCTGCGAGACCCATGCACCCCTTGCAGATCAGATACATGCAGAATCATAAATGTGTTGTGGCTGTGCAGGGTCTAGATGTCCTCATACTCACCTGGTGGGCTTCTCACCCTTTTGAGAATAATGTCAATGCACAGAGGAAGGAAGAAACCTGCTAGCACGTCCTAATGTTCTTCCAGCTCATCTGTGCCTAGGAATGACCATAGCTGAATAAGCTGCCAGTGAAAGCAGTCAAAAGGATTTGGATTAGGGAAGTGTACGGATATTCGAAAATTCGAACATCTGATCCGATCTGCTGAATGTTGACATTCGAACTCAAATCAGATTTTTGAAAATTTGCATATTCAAACTCAAATTGGATTTTTTGAAAATCCGATATGGATTTTCAGATAATCTGAATGTGTAGATTCGTATCAGTCATATACGCATCTGTGCGAGAATCATATGTATCTTGTGCTTAAAATACGGATTAAAACGGGATGCATACGGATTTTTACAGAATGCATACAGATACGTATAACAGATACGAATGTTGTCAAAATTCATATCTTTAAATACCAATCTAACATTAGAATGTACGGATTTGAATGTTATGGACTCCAATCGGATTTTATTACATTCGGATCTTAAGTATCCAAATCGAATCGGATTTTTTCTACTCGGATTCGAATGTCAAAAATACATTTGTGCACATCCCTAACTTGGATGATTTCAAAAGGGGGTTGGAGCAGTTCATGGAGAACAAAACTGTCAATGGCTTGCAGCTATAGGACTGTCTCTGGCACAAGGGACAGCAAGCCTTTCTAAGTCAGGTTCTAGGCACAGGTCAGCCCATGACTATGAACATGGCTTGTTCTTTGGGCGCATAACCAGACTGTGAACTGCCATATGCCATAGACTTCTGGACCTGACGGATCACAGTTCTGATTCTGTGTGGGATTTTTGTATACGCTTAACTTATATTTAAAGCGTACAGAAAGATGGTGAGGAGCACATCAGAGGAATTGGCCGTTTCCCTCCCCCTAACTTCCTATACTCCCTTCCATTTGAAATTAATTAATGAGGGGAAGCTGGAAATAGACTTTTCTCCATTGATGTCCAAAGGGGGAGGGAAAAAACCAGCAGACACCCGCAAGCCAGGCAGTTGGCACTGTTTAGCTGGGAGTTAAGCTGATTCAGGCTTTTATCTCAAAATTACCTGTAGACCCTATATAGCTGAATGGGTTGTTCTCTTTGTTTCCAGATTCCAAGGGAAGAGGCAGAGCCTTTCAAAACTCAGAGTGAAAAAGAGGGTTGTTGGACAATAATCCCCTATTCATCACTGCAAAGCTCCAGAGAAGAGATATCTTGCGCTGCGGCAGAGACCCGATACTGTACATTATGATAAGGGAGTATTGGCATGAATCCACTTTCAAAAGTCCGCAGTTATATTGTATTGTGTGCAGCACAGAGGAAGAAGAGGGGAAGACTTGTCATTACTTTTCCTGAGCCCCTAAGCATATTACGCCCCTGGTTGAACTGAAGTAATTAATTAAATGCTGGCAAAGCAGCAACTGTGAAAGGGCAAAAGGCATCGGAAGGGTTTTCAGGGGAGAAGGATAGAAACTAGGACTATTTCTTGCAAAAATAGCCAATGCAGGTTAAAGAAATAAAGAAGCTCATCAGAGTATCTGCACACCAGTGAAGACAATGAGGATTGTTTCATAGCATAGAATAGCAACGCTCCAAACCAGGCTATATGCAGTCATTCATTGTATAACATGGTGTTTTGGTTCCTACCAATCTCTGTGAAGGCAAAATCAAGTTAAATTCATAGTCCAGCATCCCATTTCACACAATGGTCCACCATTCACTTGGGCATTCTCAAGCAGAAGGCAATGGTAAAGCCTTCATCTGCTCTCAAGTCCTTGCAAATGGCCTTTACAGGCATCCTACCTGTCTCCCCAACCTGGAGGTGGTACCTAGGCATCCATTCTAATAGTCATTGATACTCCTGTCCTCCATGAATTTATCTAATCTTTTCTTAAGTTGCCCAGGCTGGTTGCTGCCCCACCTCTTCTGGCAGTAAATTCAATGAACCAACAATCTGCTGGGTGAAAAAAACACTTTTCTTGTTGGTCCTAACCCTTTTGCCCATCGGCTTCATAGTGTGCCCTCTGGTTCTAGTGTTGCTCAACAGAGAAAATAGTTTTTCTCTCTCTCCACCGTTTCCACACCATGCATGATTTTATGTACTTCAGAAAAGCAAACTTAATGGAACCACATCACCGGCTGGGAGGCCTGGTAATGAATATGGTAGGTAAACAAAAGCTGTAATTAATTGTCAGAAGAGGCACCAAGCATTGTTCTGGACTGAAATCTGCAACCTCATAAGATGTCAGCAGGAGGTAGGAAGAAAACAGCTGTATCACTGCAGCGGGCTATTAATGAACCTGTCGTGATCCAGCACATCAAAGGACTTTAATCAGTTTTGGTTTTTTTAAGGTGATTGAAAAGATTCTCAACACGATACAGGCAAGCATGTATTTAATTTCAGCTTCTTTATGTTCGATAATGCAAAGATAAAGCAGTACACGAGACTATTATTATGAATAAAGGATATTTTTATATATATATCAACCCTATGAGTGTAAAGATAGGATAGAGACTGAAAAAAAAATGCTGCCCACTCTCTGATATTTATTTATTTATTTATTTCCAGAAACTAAGTTTAATCTGCCTGCTTGGAATCAAATCTTGTGGACAGATGCTCTCAAAGAGCTGGCGCATAGATATAATGAAGTGTTCTACAGTCTACAAAGGAAGCCAGATAGATGTGGCCACATAGGACTTGTAAAGGGTGAGAACACTGGATATGGTTCAAGAGAGGTTTTTTTTTCCTGTTTGCTTGTTTCATTTTGTTGGGGGAGGAAAGGGAACACAAATCCCAAAATGAGCACTAACAACAGATCAAACAGCAATTCAGAAACAGTGAAAAGGCATTGCTAAATGCAATCTAATTTTGCACACTCCGTTCTTCTGTCCTTCCATTTGTGTTGCATAGGTTGTCCCAGCTGGTTGTTAGACACCAAAGGAGGCTTCCAGCTAGGGATGTGGACAAATTAACCATGAATTCGGATTCTGAGATTCGTGGACGGATCGAATAGGGCCCCATTCGAAGGGCCCTATCCGTCCACGAATCGGATAGAGTATCCATAGAAGCTTTGGTAGATGCTTCTAATGATAATGGATTACTCTGCCCCCCCCCCTCGTGGGCCTAGCCCAAACGTACACCCCCCAGGGTCCACTTACCTGATCGAGCAGTGCTCCGAGCCTCTTCCAGGGCCCTCTGGAACCATGAGCAGGCTTCCTCGGAGGTAAATACAGACCTTCTGGAAGAGGCCCACGCCGCCACCGGAGCGTGTCCACCCACCTCCCCGGGGCCCATTTACTGGGGGGGGGGTGAACTCCAGTGGTGGCAGGGGCCTCTTCTGGGGCATGCTGGATCTGCAAAAGGGTAGAAGGCCTGTATTTACTTCTTGGAACCCTTTCCCAGTCCCAGCAGGGCCCGGAAATGACCTGCACTGCCACTGGAGCTCACCTGCTCACCTCCCCAGGGGCCATTTACCTGGGGGGTGAGCTCCAGTGGCTTGCCTGTATTTACCCCTCAGAACCCATTTGCAGTTCTGGCGAGGCCAGAGTGGCAGTGGCAGGGAGAAGGCGCCATGGAGGCAAGATAATTGGGGAGGGTGGCGGAAAGGATGGGTGGGGGATTCCTTCTGGGCACGAATCTGAATACCCCCACATCCGGAGCCAAATTTTTCCACATTCTATTCACCTCTACTTCCAACTGGAACCCTGCATCTTCATCTAAGCAATCCTTGAGATGCTATGGCTCTGAAGTGCACAGTGGCTGCGTTCCCATAGGCATTTAAATCTGAACTGAATCCAGGTTCAGCATCCAGAGTTCCCATTTAATTTTCTATAAATCTGAATAGAATGCTAGTTCAGTATCCAGCATTCCCACTCCCAGATTTTATGAGGACTATCCAGTGACAATCTGGAAAAAGAGTCATGAGGAAACCCCCCTTTTTCCTCCTTTGGAGCCAAGTCCGCTGCCCTCCTCCCCCCAAATGGGAATGCTCCCGGACCATTTGGGGTGGCGATCTAGCCTTCTGGCCAATGCCTGCCAGACGTGGGTGGGATTTCACAGCTGTGAAGTCCCCCCCTTGCCATGCCCACAATGCTAGAGCCCCGATCAGGTTGGATTTCCCCTGAATTGGGGGGGGGGGCGGGCGGGGAGACCAGCTTGACTCACAGCAGTTTTGCTTTTAAAACCTTTTTGCTTGATACATATGTATCCTTCTGACGATTGTTCGCAGCTGGAAAGTGGTGCGGTGGCAGCTGTCCAGGGGCAATCTGGACACTCCTGGTCAGCACGTGGACCACTTTTAAGCAGTCCACAGCCAGATTGCTCTTGAATTAATTGCCACCGCTCCCAGGTGCAGATGGAGCGATCCAGCAAGTGGCCTGTGTTGCTCTGCCACCCAAATGCAGAAAGAACGTTTGTTTCTAAACACATACACTCCTAAGTCTCCACCCAAGAAAACAGTGACAATAGATTACAACCAAGAAAAGACCAATGCCTCATTAACAACACAAAGAAAAGAACTGCCAGATGAACGGCAGACATTTATAAGAAGGGAAACGAGATCTAGGAAGGCACCAGTTGCTTTTGACTCTTCCAAGAGCAAAATCCTCTGAAGGTGGATATTGTAGCAATATGAGAAAACTTAGGTTCTCAGAAGAAACCTGGAACACAACCCCAAAATGCTACAAATGAGTCTCCTAAATCTGTTCTGAAACAAAAGGCACTACTGTGAAATGTGCCTGGGTATTCCCAGAACCTTACTGGTATGGAGGAAGGGGAAAGGTTAATGATATCTCAAGGGAGCTGCCCGTTAAGACAACTGAGCTCAGGTTCTAAAATTATCTTCCGGCGCTGTATTATATGGTGTTGGCAATATGGGTTGTCCTCCTTCCTCATTAAAATGCAGCAGCAGAAGTAGCAGCAGCAGTTTTCATTTCTATCAGCAAGTGAGGAAATGTAATGAAAACCCGTAATGCCTCTGCTGAGTTTCAGAACCAAAGTGGGGAAGGGGGTGGGTGGTTGGGAGGGAGGGAGGGCTTGGGATGCAGAAAACTCAATTGATGGATTACAAGTGATCAATACAGCCAAACTCCTTTTATTGACCTCATTACTTTACTTTCATAGCTTTACTTAGCTGCACACGGAAGAAACACTGGATGTGTTAAAATGATGATGTGAAGTGTCTGCAAAATTCACACAGCTTTGCCCAGATCACTCTCAAAATGTGTTCTAGGTGCTAACATAAATGGCTCTTGACAAAGTTAATGATTTTATAGGTCATATAAACTGAAAGCAAACCAGCAACGGCAACACAATGCATATGGTCTACCCATGGACCACTGAGAGTATCAAGTTGGTACTTAACTGAAATGTACAAAATCTTTTCTCTATCAAACAATGGTAGACCCAGGAGACACCTTATGAAACTGACGGCCAGGAGAGTTAGGACCGACAAGGGATTTTTTTTTTTTTTTGACCCAAAGGGTCATTGGTATCTGGAAATTACCACTAGGACAGGCAATGACAGCACTTAGCCTGCTTGAAGAAAGGTATATTAATGGCTAATAGAATGGGTTAGGGGTTGCATGGATATTTGAAAATTCAAATATTTGATTCAAATCCGTTGAATGTCGACATTCGAACTTGAAGCGGATTTTTGAAAATCCGAATTTACACATTTGAACTCGAATCAGATACGGATTTTTGAATAATTCGAATGAACAGATTCATATCTATTGTATACAAATATGTGTGAAATTTATAAGTATTTGCACATATAACGCCGGTTGAAAATGGGACATATATGGGATAAATGTGTATTTGCGCAAATTTGTATGTGGGATATGAATCTCATCAACATTCGTATATCCTGGGTTTTCGATTCTGTTTATCCGGATCCGAATCGGATTTTTGAAAACCTGAATTTTAAAATTTGAATCAAATTGAATTTTTGAATTTTAAATTTGAATTGAATTTGAATGCAAAAAATACATGTGTACACATCCCTAGAATGGGTGCCTAGGTACTGCAGGTTGGAGAGAAGTCAGAATGCTTCTGAAGACTTTTAGCTGGGAGTTGAGAACAGAATAAGGTTTTTGCCTTTGTCTTCTCCTTGAAATTCTCAGAAGCAACTGGTGACCCACTGTGTGAGACAGGATGCTGGACTACGTGGCCTGTGGCCTGATCCAGCAGGGCTCCTCTTTGGCTCTCATAGACAAATTCATGGAAGTCAGGTGTATTGGCGGCTACAGTGCAAATATTTCCCCCCCTCAAAACCTTCAATAACTCTGCAGAGTGTGTACAAGTATAGAGTTTTAATGGTACCTTAATTATTAGTATACCTATTTTTTATGTTTCTCCCAGAGTGGACAGACTCATGGGATTCTTTCAGATTGACATACAAGATCGCTAGAAAATGAAGAGGTAAAGATACCCCTGGATTTCACTCCTGATGACTCCATGGAGACATCTATGAAGTTCTCTTGGCAACCATATGGAACTAGTTTGTAATTAACGTCTTCTGTGAAATACTGTGCTTTACACCTGAGACTCCCCACATGCAAACCAGACAATTCATCACTGAGTAACCTCTATTTGCATATGAGGCTATTACCGTATCTTTACTTACACAAAGCAGACAGGTACTGTGTATACTTATGCTAAAATATAAGTCGTGAAACTTCCATTCCCCTCCCTCCCCCATTCCAGAAGTTTAAGAAATGAAGATATAAACAAGAAGCCAGTTATTGACCTACAGCTTGATCAGAGGCATGTTACCTGCTCTCAAGTATGAAAATGTTCCTTCTCAAGACTATCAAAACATCACCTCATGGCGAATGCTGAATTCCCGGCCTTCTGCTTCAGCTCACTTATCTTTCAATAATGTGCTCAGAAATTGCTAACTTGATGTTTCCATCTAAAGACAGTTTAGCTGCTCCAAAGCAAATTGGTAGCTGAGAAATGTGATAGACAGGAAGATAAATTCCTGCAGCTTTAGAAGTGTTATTTATTGTGAAAATGCCCACATCCTGGGGCACCTTAAGGACTGACAGAGATTTGACATGGGAAGGTGGAAATTTCTACCCACCTGAGCTTCTCTTACTTACTATCTGATCAAAAGAGGCTATGCGGTTTCAGATTTTTTTTTGGTGTTTTTTTTAATCAGCATGATGTGGAAATCTTGGATCACTATAACATAGGGATATGCACAAATTTTGAAGGGCATTAGATTCTTATGGAAAATTCATATTCGTTCAAATAAATCCCCATCGAATGTGGCAGGATTTGATACAAATGTTCCATATGAATTCGATAAAAATATCCGATATGAATATCCAATACAAATATCCGATATGAACATCTGATACCTATCCCATACATATCTGCTCTGAATGTGTCAAATCCGCCCTGGATCCACTTTGAATGTGCTCTCAAACCACTTTGAACCCACTCTGGGTCCACTGCAGATGTGACTGTGACAGCCGCTTTCCCAGCACCTAAGTTCATGAATTTGGCGAAGCTTCGTACAAATGTATTGAAACATTTTATTCAGATCCGAATGTCAATATTCAAATGTGCCAACATTCGATTTGAATCCAAATGTCCAAATTTAGCTGAATTCATATGAATAATGAATAATACAGATATTCCTGCACATCCCTACTAGAACAGTTCCCCACTCAGCATCGTATCTCATACTTGAGAAATGAAAGATAAGATGGCCATAATATATATGCTTTGTGTGTGTGTATAAGGAAGACAGAGAAAGGCTATTAATCATTCAGGGCTGCTGTATGTGCAAATGGCCTCCAAATGCAGAAACACCCTGAAGCTCACATTTGTCCAGACACGTTTTACAACTTCACTAAAAAGTCTAGCAGTTGTTACAGAGGCATTCTGCAAGGGTGCTGCAGCAAAGTTAATTAGCGAGTATTTACAAACTACTCCTGCTTTCCTCCTCCTCCTTCAAAGCAATTCATTAGGGAATCAGAACAAGAATAAGGGGGGTTCCAGAAGCAACCCCATCCTTCACCTAAGCTCTGTTGAATCAATTAACTTCATGGTCTTTGTCCTCTTTCTTTCTTCTGAATGGAGAAGTTTTAACCTGGAAATCAGAGACAGGATTTATCAGCTCTACATTTCTGCATGAGCACATCCGAGTCAATAGCGCCCTAAGCTATACTTTTGTCTTGGTGTGTGATCTGCATGAGTCATAGCAAGCCATAAGAACACAAGAAGAGCCCTGCTGGATCAGGCCACAGCCCATCTGGTCCAGCGTTCTGTCCCACACAGTGGGCCACCAACTGCTTCTTGGCATCTCAAACAGAAGACGAGAGCAAAACCTTCACCTGCTCTCGAATCCCAGCAAATAGTCACTGCAGATATTATTGTTTTAATATGGATTGTTTCTTGTTTTAATGTATTGGATTTTAAATGCTGTTACCCGCCCTGAGACCTTTGAGTATAGGGCAGGATAGAAATATAAATGAAAAATAAATCATAATAAATACCTGTCCCCACCCCCACCCCAGCCTGGAAGATATACCTAAGCATCCAATTTCAATAACCATTGACACATCTGTCAACGACGAATTTTTCCAACCCTTCCTTGAAGCCATCTAGGCTGGATGCTGTTTCCACCACTTCTGTCTTACACTTGTGCAGCTGGGTGCCCAGGAGGACCTGGATCACAAAACTATTGCTTATCTTTCATTTCTGCAATTAACATTTCCAAGTGGGGCTTGCCATAGTCCACACCCGCATGTTGGCAAGGTGAGCCTATTCTGGGATATAACCCAGAATAAGGCCCAGTCCCAGAAGGGCCTTATTTGAAATTTCAGAGCATTAGGACCATCAACCCACTGTCCTATTTCACACACTCTTGTGTCTGAAGCTCAATCTAAATTTACTGTTCTTGCCACACCAGATTGTCCCTTCCAAAGAGATTTCACATCCTTGCTAATGCAGTGACTGCAAGAATTGAACAGGTCCTGTTGTTCACGATGAGAAGACTTGGAACAACGCCTTGGGAGATTTTAATCATCAGTATCCACTCATACAGAAAGGAAGTGGCCTTTTCCCACTCACAGGAGAATTCCACCAGATGGCAGTCAGCAGATTACAGTAGAGGAAATAAAAGGCACACACACACCCAAATCCACACAAACTGGCCATCTGTCTGTTGACATCAAAACATTATGTTGGAAAGTAATTAGCAGTACAAGAGCAAGGGTGTGGTTGACAAACAGCCAAGCATTCTCTGAATACAATCAATTTTTTTTTTACCCCAGATAGCCAAGGAAAAACAACATCACGTTGTTTCATGTGCATTAGACTTAACAGTCATGGAATGACTATTGAAGGTTGCAGAAGGCTTTGCCTCCATACGTCACAAGGATGAAAATGTAAACCTGAATAATATGGATCCCAACTATTGGCCTATCAATCCCAGCACTGTGACCTCCAGTGGGAATTGGTGCTACTGCTTGATCCTTGAGAACTTGAGACGTTAAGGACTTGAATCCGTGATGTTTTTTGTAGAAAACATCAGCAGGTAGGTTCACTCACTATCAGAACATTCAAGGTTATAGTCCAATCAAACCTGCAGGGCCAAACAGGCTTTCTCAGAACTTGTTTGTGCAACACAAACATGACAATGACCTTCAAACTCACAAAGCAGGCCAGTAAATATAGATAGGCCAATTTCTATCAGAATTCTCAAAGCTTGGAATCAGTAGGCATTCAACTGGACAGATAGCTGAAGACTTCACATTTTGAAATTTAATCACTTTAAAAAGAAAAATCTAAAGTTCTATAGTGTCAGATTTCAGTAAATAGACAGATGGATGGAGCTAAAAGGGCAGTGCATAGCAAGGCACGGGCACAAAATGGTGGCCATGTGTCACTGTGTGAAGTCACGATCTTCAAGTATGATGGGAAAGTATGACAGCATCATTAATGAGCATGTCAATCTACCCAAAGTCCAGATGTATCAAAAATGCAGCATAACAAGGAATCCGGGCACCTATACTTTACAAATTCTATTCATATTCTATTGTCAAGCACCTTTGAGGAAAACAAGCTGTATCTATCTGTAACTTTGACTGAGGGTCCCACACAGGTCTGGGCAGGTGAACATTCCCCATCCTAAAGTCTCAGAACTTGTTGCAAATTGGTAGAAGGGTGGGATTTCCCATTCTCAAGGTGGCCTGAGGCCTTTTTTGTACCTGACAGCTGCAGTAAGGCTAGGACATGTGGGGACTGATTCCCCATTCACACCTAGGCAGGTAAGGAACACGTGGGCATGCCTTCCTACCTGCCTATGTGCCAAAGGAGAGCCAGCACACGTGTGGGTAGCTAGCCAATCAGAGCTGGCAGCATGCACAGATGCATAATGCCACTGGCCCCACTGGCCACTTTGGAACCCTGCAACCATATGGTAAGTGCCTCTCTCACATGCCTGTGTCTAGGTAGGCTGCACCCTGGGGGAGTCCCGGTTGGGGGGTTCCTGTGGGCTCTAGGGACCCAATCCAGTTCTCTGGAGTGTGCAGGAACCCAGGGAAGGGACCGGACAGGCCTGCCCGCCCCTGGGTCTTACGTGACCCAATGGCAACAAGCCTGGGGCAGGGCCTGCAGGTGTCAGGGAGGGAGCTTGCAAACACTCTCCCTCCCAAACAGCTGTGGGATAGGATGGGTGGGAACACTCTGAGTGCAGAACACGATTTTGTGCTCTATACCCAGAATGTGTGTACGGTGCCCTAGGATGGGCTGAGGCAGTTCTGAACAGAACCGCCAGCCCAGCGGAGCGAATGCTCTGTCCCATATACATTCTGGAGGCTCTAGTGTGAATAGGCCTCTGCTATGCTGATATGTCCACAGGCAGCCATCTGAATGATGTCCACCTCGAGCCATCAGCATTGCAGCTGTACAGCAAAGCCCACAGTCTCAGAAGCCTGCAAAAATTGGCATCATGAAGCTATAGCATCAGCTGCCACCATGCCAAGAGACATGAACAGGGGAGACTGTATGAGAATTCTTAGGAAAGTCTATGACTCATGGGCATTATGTGCAAAAACACTCCACAATAGGGATGTGTACAAATATTTGTAACATTCACTATTCATACAAATCCGTATGAATTTGGACATTCGTAAACGAATCGAACGTTTAGACATTTGTACACTGACATCTGTATTAATAAGAATGCTTTGGAGCATTCGTACGAAGCTTTGAAACATTTTTGAAATGGGGAGGTGGGAAAGCGGATGCGCCAGTCACTTCTGCAATGGTCCCAGAGTGAATTCAACATGGTTTGAGAGCATATTCAAAGTGGATGCAGGGTGGATTTGATCCTTTCAGAGCAGACATGTTATAGGATCCATATCGGATATGTATCGGGTACTAATGCGTTTGGATATGCGTACAAATTTGTACAAATACATTTGAATCAAATAGAATCCTACCACATTCAGCTGGGATCTATTTGAACAAATACAAATTTTCTTACATTTGATTTGTTACGAAGCACAGCTGTAGAATAGATGCTGCAATGTAGTTTGTGCTGCCTTTCCTTTCAAGAACTCCAGTAGGCTACCAAAGGGCAGCAGAGATGTGGCAAACTGTTTCAAGTTTGAACTGGTTAGAATTCAATGGGGGGGGGAGGGTCAAAAAGTTCAGCTTCAAACAGAACACCCTGCCTGTTCTCAAACAGAGCTCAAATTCAAACCAAACAGAGGGGTGTTCTAATGAACCAGGCAAACACACCCTGTTCGGTTTGAGGTTCACGGGTATTCAGAGGTGTTCCAATCGAACCAGACAGTTTTCTCCTTGATGAAAAAAGTTTAGATTCAAACCAAAGTAGTGGTTTGACTTGAACTGAGCCAAACCAGGGGGGGGGGGGGGGACGACGACAAACAAAGCATATTTGGGCATATCTCTAAAAAGCCAGCCTTCTTTCCCAATGCTCGCCTTCTTCTTGTGACTTCATATTAATCCTCTAGCAAACTATAGTACAGCAACAGAGGGGAAGAACAGGCCCTTGTCTTTGTTTTTCAGTGGCAGAACGGCCTGACTAGCTAAGAACAACATCTCGCAATTATGCCATTAATAGGGCCATATAACACAATGCATTTGTTCCCTTTTAAAAAGGTCACCACGTTATTAACAGGATTTGGCGCTTCGTAACTAGCAGATATTTATTAGAGTTAAGGCCATGCATATCACGGTAATTGGCCAACATTACAGGACCCAGCAGTTCATTCTGCAGCACGTTTGTGAAGAACGCCCAATTGCTATGGCCACTCAAGCAAGCCTGTGATAACACCTGGAGACTCGCAAATACGCCTTGCTCGGGGTCCAGCCTTCTAATTAAACAAGCCAAAGGCTAGTGAAGATTTCCCCATCTCAGCCATGACAAAAAGGAAGTGATGTTTTCTTCGCAGGCCACCAGCTCTCACAGACCCACCTACTTCACAGTCTTGAAGAGTAGAACAGAAGGTTTGTCAGCCACTTTGAGTCCCCTTACAGTGTCAGAAAAGTGAGACATCAAAAACAAACTTTTTTTCTTCCTCCTCCTCAGAATATTTTCTCCACTCGAGTCCTGGTCAGACAAGTTTGAAACAGGTCGGCCTATTCCTGAGTTCGAATTGAGATAGTGGTCGGACGTGGATTGATATCGGCCATCCTGAGGACGTCCCCACCTTGGTCCGCCTTGGTCACACATTTCTGCACAGATCGACCTGGGGTTCCTCCATGGAGCCCTTGGCTCTCCACCCCTTTTACTTCATCATATCTATCTCGTTTCCGATTGGATGCTGTTCATGTCATTCAAGGGAGAAGGGGTGTGTGTTTGCAGTTCTTTTTAAAGGCTGCTCCCCCACCTCCACACACACCCTTCATTTTTTTATGTGCTTTTCTTCTCCTTGCAATTATTTTTTAAAATAATAATAATAATAAATTTGTGTAAAAATGCTAGGGAGAGGAAGCAGACACATAAACTGAAGAGAGGGGGTGGTGCCTCACAAATTCCTTGTGTGCTGATTGGTCAAAAGAAAACACTAGCCGCCATCCACCACAGCACAGTTCCGCCTCCTTTAGGCCGTCCCCCTACTCACACGTGGGGAAGCAGAAGACGACCTGGAATCCCAGACCAGTCTGTGTCCCATAAAACAGGACTACATTTTAGGATGGCCTAATGGGTGTAAGACATCTTGGAATATGGCTTAGATTAAATTAATGTGAATAACAGGGCCAATAGGCTGACCCAGGTTGACCTAAAACTTGTGTATGTGACCATGGCCTTGGTTTATTGACTTGAGTTTTGTTATTTCATCCACTTTTGAACCATTTTTTTTAAAAAAATGCATAAATATTTCCCTCCACTTCAGGAGTGAAGCTCAGAAGTTATTGCCTCCAGGGAGGAGGGACAAGCAAGACGCCTCTAAAGGCCATTTGGAGGAAATCAAGAGCAAGGGAAGGTTTTGCCTTTGTCTTCTGCTTGAGAAGGCCTAGAAGCAATTGTTGAGCCACTGTGTGAGATGGGATGCTGGACTAGATGGGCTATGGCCCAATCCAGCAGAGCTCCTCTTACGTACGTACGTACGTACGTACGTATGTATGTATGTATGTATGTATGTATGTATGTATGTATGTATGTATGTATGTATGTATGTATGTATGTATGTATGTATGTATGTATGTATGTATGTATGTATTGGAACCAGAATTGTAAAAATATTTATTTAAGAAGTGATCTGTGTTGTATAATTCTCAAGGCAGTTCACAAGCTATAAGTATCATCCCCCCTCAAAAAATGTAAAATATTAACCTTAGAACACAGAAACCAGAATGTCTTAATTAAGAACACATAAGGGCTATCCAGAAGAGAATGTCACGGTAAACAAAAATGTTTTTAATATCTTCCAAAAATGGCTAGTGAGACAGCTTGTCGTACATCAGGTGCAAGTACTCCACAAGATTGGCACTACTAAGGAAAATGATCTTTGGCGAGAATCCTGTCCCTAAAACATGTTGGCTATCAGTAGCAATTTAACTAAACAGTCTGTGTGTGTGTGTGTGTGTGTGTGTGCAGAATAAGTTCACATGTTCCATATGAATGAGTATATAAATCTGCCAAATTACATTAAAATGACAATTAATTGCATGGGTGTTGAGGACAAGATCTGCTTAGATCAGTGCAAAGGAATCGTTTTAATTGTCTCTATCCTATTATTCCACACCTCAGGGCATTTTTCACCCCAACACATTTATCATTTCTTTCTTTCTTTTTAATGCAGAAACATATTTTTATTTATCTTATGAAGCCCCTCTCCTCTTATCTTTCCTTCTTGATATTTAATCCCTCTCTCTTTTATCAATATAAATAATGAGGGGGTCGTGAACAGCCATGCAATTAAGCTGCAAGGAATCATTCCTAACGCAGAGAGAGATAATAAATACCATTACATCAGCTTGAGTAAGCCATACCCCTAATTTCTCTGCTGAGTAAGTAATAATGAGAATATATCTATAGGTCATCAGACAATTTTATGCTTAGTGCTAACTCCAAACTGCCTCGAAAATTACGGTCATCCTAAAGACACTGTCAATTGTATTTGGAGCAAAGGGATTGAAAATAATTTCTTTTTAGTCAAATTATTTTGCATTCCATGCATTTTGAAACGTATCTAGTGATTCCCCCAGCTGGCTCTGGTGAGATGCTTCAAAGTATGCAAAGATTTTTACAAGGCAATTGGTTATGTGCTAAAGAAAAATTAAAAAAAGCAACATCCATTTATGCAGTGTGTGAAGAGGTAAATAAAGGCATAGATTGACAACGTTGGGGCAGCGTTGCCACAGTCCACCGAGTCCAGCATCCTGTCTCACCCAGTGCCCCACCAATTGCTTCTGAGCATCTCAGGTAGCAAAGGCAGGACCTTCACCTGTTCTTGACTCCCTGCAAATGGCCTTTACAGGCATCCTGCCTGTTTCTCCAACCTGGAGGCAATGCCTAGGCATCAATTCTAATAGTCATTGATAGACTTGTCTTCTACAAAGTTGTCTATGGGTGTTTCCCTGCAGGCCCTTAAGACCTCATTAAGCACCCAAAAAGGACACATATGGCACACATCTGCAAGTTACCTTCTGCACACTGGGACAGATTAGGGCCCCTGCAAGGATACCACTTCCACACGGCCTTGTGGGAGATCCGTCTCTAATGGGGTCTAGAGTCCTCCAAATCCGGTTTTCGGGAAGACCTGAAAAATTAGGCCTTCAAACTGTTCCTGCTTGCAAATTCTGGATCAAAGGAGGACACTTCCACACAGGGACAGGAGAGGGAACGCATGTTGGCAGGATCGGAAGTCGCCATGTTGAGCAAGGAGGCAGCACCCCATTCTGGCTATGGAGTCCCTCCCAAATGTGCTTCACTTTGGCCATGCGCCAAGCAGGCTACGCAGCTGGGCAGCCATGGAATCTCAGGCACGTGGCTGAGTGGTGGGCAGTCTGTCCCTGACACACCGACGCACAATGGAAACGAGTGGTGACTGATGGCTGAGTGCTCCAATCATGCGGCACTTTGGGTGGCAGGGCCACAGAGAGACCTGATCCTTCTGAGTATCAGTGCTCCAGCGTCCACACAGCAAACACATGATGCGTTCCTCACTATCCGTGCTTCCCACGCGAGTGTGGATGCGTTAGGCCCCATTGGGATCTCAGACGGATCTTCCCAGGGACAGATTTCAGAAATCCAGATTTCCTTAATCCGGATTTCAAGTGCAGAAATACCCTATAAGAACACAAGAGAAGCCTCTTAGATCAGCCCACAGCCCATCTAGTCCTGCATCTCACATAGTGATCCACTGGCTGCTTATGGGCTTCTTAAGGGTAACACCTAGTCAAAACCTTCACCTGCTCTTGGCTTCCTGCAAAGGCCCATGAGAAGCCTCCTGCTCATCTCTCCAGTCTTATTTGATCATCTGGGTGGGTTTCCCCTCTTCAAAATCCAGAAGGTCACAAGACAGCAACATCTGGAATCAAATGTTGCTTCCTTTACCAGGAACAAGCCGGATCCTCACAGGCAATGCAAGCAGCTTCTGTTATCTGAAGAGATTTTTCCTGTAACAAAACTCACCATTTTATTTATCCTTCGGTAATTTAGTTCCTAGGGAATTCAAGAGTCCATAAAGTATCCATGCATTACCCCTTCTCCCCTGATTGAAAGAGAACTCACTGAAACACATGCCAAGGGACACAAAAAGTAGAAAAGATGAACAAACACAGAAACTTTTCAAGTGGAAATGAAGTGAGTATTGGCAGTAGAGCTAATACTGGTTGGTGACCTGGACGCCATTCCAAAAGATTTGGGAAACCCTCCCCTCCCGCCAGCACATTGTTTCCATTCATCGACTGCAAAAAGTGACAAGAGGCACAACTACAGACTTTTTAAAAAGAAAAGTCTATTTCAAATCCCCTTAGCCAGAAAAGTGTACAAATCCATTTTCATTTGTTTCCATTCCACCCAAATGTATGCACACACACCCATCTTGTATATATGCCTATCGCCAATGCCACGTGTGTGCCCAAATACAATCTTTTATGCATTATTTATTTATTTGCATTTTTATCAAGTAAAAATGAACAGTACTAAAACAGTGCTTCTGCTTTTGATTGCTTCATTTGTTGCAAGCCTCTCAGAGAAGGCCCAGTTTTGGGGCAGGCATAGAAATACAGGAAATCCATTCATTCAGTAAAATTGTCTTTGTGTGTGTGTGTTTGCATTTGGGTGCTGTGTTTTTCCAGCAGGATTATTGTTTGAAAGCATAATTAATACGAGGTTTTTCTCACTGCACCAAGCAACCAACGTGCCTCCTAATTGTGAGCAGTTGGCCATTGATTTAGGCTATTAGAAGAACAGCTGGCTGGCTTCAGCCAACCAAAGCTTTGACATATTTCGAGAAAGTGTGATTTGTAAACTAGGCTGTTCCCTGGCGCAGCTCCAGCGATAGACCTAATCTCAGATCAAGCTATTTGCTACAGTTCAATCACCCAAATTCATAACCAAGAGGTTAATGGAGCATGTTCTGCCCGTCACATCACCTTTATTTATGCCCAGGTTTCACTGGAGAGGTAAAATACAGGAAGAGATGAAGCCTACACATTTCCTTTATATTTTGGTTGCCCTAGCTCAAAAGAATTCTAGAGCATGATTAAGTAGTGTTGATGGGGGGGCGGGGGGAAAGACAGACGATAGACAGAGAGAGAGAGAGAGGGTGGATGGATGGATGGATGGATGGATGGATGGATGGATGGATGGATGGATGGATGGATGGATGGATGGATGGATGGATGGATGGATGGATGGATGGATGGATGGATGGATGGATGGATGGATGGATGGATGGATAGATAGATAGATAGATAGATAGATAGATAGATAGATAGATAGATAGATAGATAGATAGATAGATAGATAGATAGATAGATAGATAGATAGATAGATAGATAGATAGATAGATAGATGATGTAGCTTTATAGCCATTATGCCCATGAAGGTGCATTGATCAAACAGCAGCTTGCAGAAATCAATGGTACATGAAGGCACAAAATATAGGATTAATGGAAAAGTCTAGCAAAATCAGACACAAAATTGTGCTATAATACTGGTACTTCTAATATGACTGGTTCATGTTTATTGAACTTATCACTAAGAAAGGCAACTTACAGGCCACTAACAGGCAGGATGCCTTTAAGGACCATGGAGGACAGGCGCATCAATGGCTACTAGGACGAATGCCTAGGTACTGCCTCCAGGGCTGTGTTCACACCTAAGTTTTAATCCAGTCTCAGTCCACTTTCAGAGTCAGAGAACACATCAGCAAAATGACTAGCCATTTTCTTTCCACTTTATCTAACCCAAGGGTGAATTTTAGATAACGCTGGAAGAAAACAGCTGGATACTTTGCTGACGCATTCCCTTGTTGAAAGTGGACTGAAACTGGATTAAAACTTAGGTGTGAATGCAGCCCAGGTTGGAGAAATAGACAGGATGCCTCTTCAGGCCATTTGTAGGGAGTTTAGAGCAGGTGAAGGTTTTGCCTACATCTTCTGCTTGAGAAGCCCAGAAGCAAGTATTGCATCCTTAAGGAAGGAAGGAAGGAAGGAAGAGCACAAACCCTTATGGTTAATTTCTGAGCTTAATCTCTGGAATCACCACAGAAAGTTTGTGTGATACTCTCCCTATTTCCTTTCTACATTCATCTCTTTTCTGAATGAGTTGTGGGAAGGCAAATTCTCCCTTGCCCTTGTGAATAATTAAAGGCTCTGGTATTTGAATATGCTTTTCATAGAATGTGTGAAAATGAATGGAAACAATGTAGAGAAACATTGGGTGGGAGGGTTCTCCACATCGGGAAGGGGACCTGCCTAGCAAAAGTGGAAGTAATGCATGGGTCTTGAATAACAGCACTCTCCGGCAAGCCTTTCCTTGTCAACACTACAGGGTGCTGTAGATAGATGCTGCATTCAGCAACATGCAACTTGGTTCAACACACAAACTGCTTCTGCTCCTAAACTGGTTCTGAGTTTTATATTCCAGTTTCAACCGATCGTACTGCACTACTGGCTTGATTTCTGCCCAAATTTCTCCCCATATCTATGTGTCCTAAGTATATATTGCACCATCTTCAGTTCTGAACTTCAAGCCAACAAACAAACAAACAAACTTGGGTATAAAGCTACCATTCCTGGGTCAATGAGGTCTCTGAAAAACCTTGGCAAATGAAAATGTTAGGAAGCCCCAACCGATCTCAAGATCTGTAGCTCAGAATCAGAATGTGAGTGAGAATCTAGCCTCAGAAGTTCAAGAAGAACCATCCTGGAATGATTCCTAGGCCACATCCCCATTACAAGCATATATCAGTTTCAAACTGTTTTCAATCCTCGCAGACCCGCGTGTTAAATCACCCCAAAGTATTGTAAATGTTAACCCTCACTTCAACAGGTCTCACTCCGGATCGTGTGTTTGATACGTGTTGCATTTTTTTTACTGTGGGGACCCTACCATTTTAAGGGATGAGAATCCATGTTTAGGGTTTCCCTCTCCCAATAGCTTGCTTCCAACCTTCACAGCAGCCGCTACACTGTAGCAATCTACACTTCACACCTGATAACAATGTTGCAATTTTGCACAATTCTAGCTCTTTGGAGTTCTGGCCTTTAAAGGGGAAAGTAAAGCAGGGCAGGTTTTGGGAGATGTGTGAATGTTTAAAGCCCCCTTGCTTGAGTTGCCGCTGCTGCTGTGTGCCCTGGGAAATGGGGAGAATTGCTGGCTGCTGCCGTTTTTCCTCCATCCAGGCAAGCGGCAGCCACCCAGCTAGGCTCCGTCAAGGGGTCCATTATGGGTCGCGCATTCATGCCAGGAGGAAGAGGACAGGGCAGTCCCGAAAAGCAGCTTTTAGAAAGTAGCCACTTGAGTCACCTTGAGTCACATACACCACCTATGATCCTCAGAATCCGGATCAAACGCGATTAAGCTGAAAGTAATGGGAACAGGCAAATTCGCGTTTGCATCCAGTTCTTTTTTTTTTTTTTTAGGGAAACTGGATTAAGCTTGTAATGTGGATACGGCCCTAGTGTCCACCTTTGGCTGCATCCCTGCATGTGAAAAAAGCAGTTCAGTTGTGCTGTAGAGACAGTCATGCGTGAACACTAATGTTCCCAGCCCACCTCTAATCTAGATTAATTAAAGCTAAATTTTTGGCTTTTAATGTGGATCAGAAGCTCTAGAGTGTGGATGTCACCACCTCTAAGCCGCTTTTGATACTTCGCTCAAGAGCACGCCTTCCTTCCTGGCATCCTTCACAGTGACTCTCTGACTGACATCCACAGAATTAATTATGCCCTGAGCAACTTATCAGCCCCAGAACTAAGCTAAGTTGTTTCATTTGAAAACAAGAAGCAAATCAATTTCTCCTCCATTCCTAAAAGGAACAATTATTATGGCACAGAAATGTAGGGTTTTGTTTTGTTTTGTTTTAAATCTGGTATTGTTGAACAATTTATTTATTTATTATTTATTTATTTAACTTTTATCCCGCACCATCTCCACCTTAGTGGACTCTGAGCGGCTAACAAGGTTAAAAATACACACTTCATTCTAGTGCTTTAAAAAAAAAAAAAAAACATTGCAACAGACAGTTGAGAGCCAGACATACCTGTTAGATAATCTGCTGCAAAGTTCTTAGAATAATTTACAAGCTGGTCTTTCTATAATCTTTCCCAACCCAACCCCGCTTCATTGTTCAGGAAACACACACCAGGAGCAACAGAAAAAAAATATATATCAAATTCTAAACCTAGGGATGGAAGGCTTAGATTCGAGGACCCCGACCGGGCACAGACTTTGAACTTTGCAAATTCTTCTACAAAATGATGTGCACTTCTAAAAGTGATGTGCAGATTGGAATGTCATTATCCGCCAAGAAGATGACACTATTCAAAACAATGCATTTCTGTAGAAATTGACAGGGACCCTTGGAAATGTGCTTCATAACAACCAGAGGTATGGAAATTTATTCACCCTTCCTAGCGCCATGATTTATCCTAAACGGTTTTTGAAGTTTTCTGTTCTTTGCAAAAGAGGTTTGATGCATTCAAAATGCATGCATGAATCTTCTTCTCTCTCTTACCTACCCAGACTTTAGCTGTTGCTAGCACTAATGTAATGCGAACATTAGCATTAATGACTGGCTCTCATTTGGACATGGCCCTGGCACTGTAGTTCAGTCCCCAATTAATTCTATCTCACACTGTTCGGCATAATAGCTTTGCTCTGATCTTTAATGTCTTTTAAAATTAAAAAGTATAAGCATAAAGATTAAAGCCTATTTGAGACTACACATCTCCCCGCCCCTGAGCCCCTTTAGAAAGCTGACACAGACCATCAGAAAGGCAACTGCTTTGGCCACCTGCAAAGTCTCAGCTGTGCTCTTCACAGCCTTTGATCATTTGGAGAAGCCAAACTTTGAAGACTGTTTGCTGAAATGATGAGCGAACATGCTAGGCAGATGTCAACAAACACACCATGACTTTCTGTACAACACGCCCACATTTAAAAAAACAAACACCCGACACATATCACCCTCACATCAGTGCACATGTGTGAGCACACACGACCTTCTGAATCCTTGTGTGTGCATATATAAACAGTACACCCATTCTAATACCATATTAGAAGCATGCCTGTGGGAATACAGAGGTCTGGTGCAAGCAGTTAGATTCAAACCATGTTCTCCCTAAATATGAAGAATTCTGTTAAATTAGATCAGGGGTCTTAATTTCCAGCCCTCCAGGTGTTCCTGGACTACAACTCCCAAGATTCCATTCTAACTCAAGCCGTGAGCCTCCCTAGGTGATGATTTGCTAAAATCCTGGCTGGCTGCTCCATTGCTGTGTTGCAAAGGGAATTATCTGGGTGCCTGGAATGGTGCACACCAGGAAGAAAGCTCTGGTAATGTCCATGCACATGTGACTTGTGCGTCATGGGGAGCAGGTGCCTTGCAATTTGTTAACACCTTCTGGACACACAAGGGCCTCTGTGGTATAATTGAGCCGGACCTGGGACAGAGCATTCGCTTTGCCGGGAGGGCGGTTCCATCCAGAACCGTCCCAGCATGTCCCAGGGTGGCCTAATTACGGCCAGAGTGTAGAGCATGAAATTGTGCTCTACACTCAGCCCAAGTTGCCCCTGGCCATCCCAGAGCTGTCTGGCAAGGAGACCATTCACATTCTCCTTGCCGGACAACTCTGGGCACTACCCTGCCCCATGGCCATTGGGCCCTTTTGGGCCCTCTGGCCAACAGCCTCTTTCGATTGAGGCAGCTGCACCCTGCGGGGGCCCTCTCTAAACCCAGCAAGCCCCACCCAGAGCTTGCCAGTTCAGAACGGGATCCCAAAAAGGTAAGATGTGCATGTGGGTATGGGGGAGGTGCACAGCCCTGGGTGGGGGTGGGTCCAGGGGGCCTCTGTAGGGTGCAGCAACCTCGATTGAGGCACCTGCACCCCAAGGAGGCTGAAGACTGGCCAGACCCAACTGGGTCGATCCGAACCAACGGCAGCAGTGGAGGGCGGGGCCTCCAGTCCATGTGTTAGCCATTTGCACCTAGGCAGGTAAGGGACGCTTACCTGCCTAGGTGTGAATGGAAAATCCATCCCCACGCATCCTAGCCTAACTGCACTACAGCCGTTCATCTGTAGTGCGAAAACGCCTTTTGTGTGGACTGTAACTAAGGATGTGCACAAATCGAATGTTCAAAAATCAGCATTCGTACGAATAGAACACATTTGAATGTGTTAAAATTCTGTTCTATATGAATCTATTTGTATGTATTCGAACGAACATTCGATACATATCTGCATGTGAACAGATATGTATCTGATATGATTCCCCAGTGTAACAAATGTCCTAAATTATTCATCCGAATGTCCAGAAACATTTGTATTCGTTTGAATATTAGCTTATGAATGAATGAATGAAACTTTATTGATTAGTCATTTTGACCGTATCAAGTTTGCAAAAGACAAAATCATACAAAACATACAAGGAAAAAAAACACCAAGAACAAAATAAAAAATATCATTACTTGTCCCCATCAAGACACCCATCAGGCCTTACAAGACTCCCCATTCAACTCAATGAACAGTTTCCTATATCTAGTTTCCTATATCTACCCTGTCTGACACCTGGATGTTTTCTCCCTGCAGAAAGTAAGTCACTTTGTGATCTGCACTCCAATGGGACACGTTTTGTAAAAGCGGGGTGAAACATGTTGTTCTTATTGAGGAATACAAGGGATAGATAGGCAGGATATGAAAAAAAGATATTCAGCCATTACTGTGTTGGCATATGAATATCGATTGAATGTTCAAGCTCCACTGAATTTGGGCAAATTTCAAATGTGACGAATGTTCGTGCTGTAACTACATGGCTGCCTAAGATGCCCTGGGTGTCCTCAATTGCTGTGTTCGCACCTAAGGGGGCGTCCCCATGGTATTTTTTTCTCACTATTGTCCCTCTATTGCAGCAGACTAAAAATGTGTGTTCTATTCTGAAATAAGCGTCCCCATGAGGCTCAGTAGAACGCCCATTTAAAATGTACATTCTGTCCCCACGGAAGCATGTTTTCTTTGCCCGCATCTTTTTCTCCCCACACCCTCTCTGGTGGGAACGGGGAGGGACTGTGATCTGCGTGGCCACAACCAGAAAGCCTTTAATGTATTGGGAGCCCATCGGCCAAGCAGCGCGACAATCCCCGACATGTCCAAAGGAAAAATAACCATTTTTCACAAGTTCTCCGTCTGCCATGCCGGCAAAGGCAGCCGGGATGCAGCGCTCGTGCAACCGTGCGTAGAATCACACTTTCAATTGCGGACGGAAGCAATTCATTACAATGTATCTTATGTGATTGAAATGTCCACCTACTGTTTTCTTGAATTCAGTATAGAACTTGAATACTGGCTGTGGATGAGAGGCAAAAAGAGAATGAGAGAGAGCTGGAACCCCCCGCCGGCTAATACCGCGGCTGGCAATCCCTGCCCCCAATACCTCTTTTGCCATGGAACGTCTCCAGAAAACCCGCGGCTTCCAAAAAGTGCGCTGGTAGACTTGTTTAAAGGGGGGGGGGTTCTTCCGTGGATTTTCCTCCTTTGTGGTGCTGGAAGCTTGGAGAAAAGCTCTGCATGGAGGCCATCCGTGGCAAAATAAACTTTTTAACGGGCTTTTTATTGCATGTAGATGGGGCCTAAGTTTTAAATCCAGCTTCAATCCAACTTTAGAGTGAGAGAACACTTTGGCAAAGCAACTCATGATTTCCTTTCCACATTATCTAACCCAAAGGTAAATTTTCTGAGTTGGATAAAATCAAAAGCAAACAACTCGTCACTTTACCAGTGTGTTTCCTCACTCTGAAAGCATACTGAAGTTGGATTAAAATTTAGGTGTGAACTCAGCTTAGGTGTCCAGGGGGACAATTGGTTCCTCCCCCCTCTCTCTCTTTACCAGCCCTTCAAGCTGCCCCCGTTCCTAACCTAAACTCTCACCTCAATCCTGTTGAAAATTTGCACAGGTCACTTTGGTAGAGGAGATTGTTTCCCCTTCCTAGTGTGAATGCATGGAGGTGGGAGGAATAGGTAGCTGAAAACTGCTGACTTCCAGTAGTGCCTCTGGTCTTACCCTCACCCGTGCTACTCCAGCTGTGACCATCATTGCTGTGGCTGGAGTCCCCTTTGCAGCAGCATTTGACTTGCTGGCGCTCCCCCAGGAGGGAGGCATGTGGGTGAAGCTGAAAGGCCTAAAGTCCTATTTAGAGAAAGAATAGACATGTGCACTGATATTCAAAAATTCAAAATCTGATTCGAATCCGTCGAATATCGACCCTTGAATTCGACTCAGATTTTCAAAAATCCAAATTTACACATTCAAACGAATTTTGGATTTCTGAAAATTCAGTACAGATTTTTTTAATAATTCGAAAGAACGGATCCGCACATGTCGCATACGAATATCATGCACATTTGCACTTATAATGCGGGATGAGAACAGGATGCATATGGTATTGAAACGGGATGTGCAACAAATTCAAAAAATGGAGATGCATGTTGCCACCATTTGTATTTTTGAATTTGAATCAGATTTTTGAATGTACAGATTTTGGATAATCCGGATCCGAATTGGATTTTTGAAAATCCGGATTTTTAAAATTCGAATTGAATTTTCAAATATTCAATTTGACTCAAATTTGAATGCAAAAAAATGCATTCATGCACACCCCTAAGAAGGAGTGAATTACCTTTTCTTTCTTTCTTTCTTTCCAAAGTGCATTTGTACAGCAATGCAAAATCGCTGGGGAGCATGCTTTGTAATTCCAGTTTGTTTTATTCTGTTTACATACACTGCATCCCCTGCAAAGGGTTGCTTTAGAAACGGACGCTCTTCGGAGGACTCCGCTGCTCAGCTCTCCGAAAGTGCAACTTTCGTTAAAGGACACAGCGGAGGCGCTTTGAAGCACCCATGATTAATCACTTAATAAATCCCCTACAGTGGAAATAAATTAAGCTAAGAGCACCAGGGCCAAATGGGGAAGCTGGGAAGGGAGCTCTTCATTAAAATCCAACAGTTGCAAGAAGATGCTGGTGATGGACAGACAAAACCACCCACTCTGATTGGAAGGACTGCAAAACCAGGAAATGCCATCCATCACGTTGATGACAGAAGAGGTCAGCCATTAATTAAGATCCAAATTAAAGCTTTTCAGCATGGGTCACCACTGCCTTTGTTTTGACATTTAAATCACTGGCAACATGCTTCTTTGCTATACGTGCAAGCCATGGCATCACAATGCTTTTTGGTTAATTGACTCCATTTTTCATGGGAACCGTTTGATTTACTGTCAATTAAAAGGGGAGAAAGAAAAAAAAAACAGAACTACCAAACCCACCATTTATATATGTTCAGATGTAAAACATAATTAAAGTAGTGCAATTACTTTTCCACATGTAACCAAGCTGCTACATGAGTTTCTAGCCTCACTGTTTGATTGAGGACAGTTACTGTTAGGAATATGTCAGCCCAGAAGGTGATAGAAGTTAAAAGCTGTAGGAATTTGATATGATTTGAATACTTTACAGAAATCAAAAGCCTAGCGTAGAGATACAACTAACAGCACTATCCTTCCTTCCTTCCTTTCTTCTTCCCTCCTTCTTCCTTCCTTCCTTCCTCAATCCCTCCCTCCCTCGACTATAAATGGCTACTAGAAGTGATGCCAAGGTACCACCACCAGTTCAGAGAGGCAGGCAATGATGCGTCTGTCTATCAACCTATCAACCTATCAACTTATCAACCTATCAACTTATCAACCTATCAACCTACCTATCAACCTACCTACCTATCAACCTACCTACCTATCAACCTACCTACCTATCAACCTATCTATCTATCTATCTATCTATCTATCTATCTATCTATCTATCTATCTACCTACCTACCTACCTACCTACCTACCTACCTACCTACCTACCTACCTATCTATCTATCTATCTATCTATCTATCATCGATGTTGATGTCATCTGCCTGCCTGCCTGCCTATCTATATCTATAGCTGCAGCTATAGCTGCAGGTTGGAAAGATAAAACAAAATGGTCTCGTGAGAGGTGGTATAGTAACACTCTTGCTATATACAAATTTGATGCCCTTAGACACCAGCGGCTCTGGAGAAAGTTATCGTCTGGATTTACGAAATGTTTGGAGCAAATTATATACAGCGTTTATTAATGACACCTTACCTATGGAAATGAAAGAAGGACTACTGAAATTGTGGACATATTGACCTGTGACCTTTCAGGCATAAAGGATGGAGGCTGGGGTTGACTGTGTTGGGTTAATGTGTTATTTAAACGTGAGCAATGTGTGTTTGTTTTCCCTTCTGTTTGTATTTTCTTTATAAAAGCATTAAATAAAATATCTGTATCTATATCTCTTTCCCATGGGAGGATAAGAATGTGCATATCTGTATCAATATCTCTGTCTATCAACTCTATCTCAACTACCTCTCTATCTTTTATATTTCCTCTTTTATCTATCTATCTATCTATCTATCTATCTATCTATCTATCTATCTATCTATCTATCTATCTATCTATCTATCTATCTATCTATCTATCTATCTATCTATCTATCATTGTCATTGTTGTTGTCTGTCTGTCTATCTCTATCTCTTTCCCATGGGACGAAATATGCATATCTATATCTATATATCTATCTCTGTCTACCAACTCTATCTCAACTACCTCTCTATCTTTTATCTCTTTCCTGAATATGTATGAAACACTCAGTTTCATATGTATTGCTTCAGCTTGGATGTAAATAATATTTTTTAAAAAAACAACAACACTAATGCTTGTTTTTGCCTTTTCCTCTTCCTTTGCATATAATGAATGCAGTGGCATTTATAGCTAAGTGGTAAATATATAAAAAGCCGCTCTAACCTCAGTACCTAATTACATTACAGGCAGCGGCTGAACCCAATGGAGTCTGCAACGTACTCTTGCTTAAATTAAAAAAGATCCTGGGAATTTGGAGGAGGGGAGAAGTTACAGTTGGAAAAAAAATGTGATTGTTTCCTTCACTCTTCAGCTGAGAATTAAAAGCGCTTGTTTTATGGAGGCCTACAAAAGCAATCACTGTTAGAGTTGCTTGCATATTTGCTCTATTAATTTACATACTCGTGGTGGCCTAGGCATAGAGATGTGGAGGCTCAATTATGTTGTTCTTGAGTAATGGTGACATTAAAAAGAGGGGGAGAAATGCTCAGCTTAGTCAAAGGGACGATAAACAATGTTGATGAGCTTGCCAGATTTCTTCCACTTTTCGGAAGCGCTTACCCTCCTCTCCACATTCAACTACGGGGCACCCTTACTCTCCTTGTCTCTGCAAGACGTAGGACAACAATCTAAGACAGTTGACTGGAGTAGTTTAACAAGACCATGCTAGCATGTCCCATTCCACAGACAGGGGTTGCCATCCGCACTCCAAGGGTGAAACACCAAGGTTTCAGTCCCACAGAAGCAGCAATGAGAGAGCACCACCCGCCCTTCAACACCACTGGCTCCTGTCCTTGTCACTCAGGAGTCATGTACAGTGTGTGAGGGCAGGATGTACATTACTTGAGTGCTGGTTGCAGAGAAGAAGAGTGTTTCCACATTTACCACTTGAAATCCATTCCTGGGAAGATCAGTCTGAAATAGGGATGGATCCAAATGAGGCCTAACGCATGCGCGCTCACATGGGAAGCACAGACAGAGAGGAACGCATCATGTGTTTGCTGTGCGCACACTGGAGCACTGATATCCAGAAGGATCAAGTCTCTCTGTGACCCTACCACCCAACGTTCCACGTGATTGGAGCACTCAGCTGTCAGTCACCTCTCATTTCCACGGTGCGTGGGAGTGTCAAGGACAGGCTGCCCACCAATAAGCAGCGTGCCTAAGATCCCGTGGCTGCCTGGTTGCACTCAACATGGCGACTTCCAGTCCCGCCCACCTGCGTTCCCTCTCCTGTCCCTGTGCAGAAGCGTCATGCTTTGATCCAGAATTTGCAAGCAGGAACTGTTTGAAGACCTATTAGAGACGGATCTCGTGCAAGCCCGTGTGGAAGCGCCGTCCCTGAATTGGCCCTAATCTGTCCTGCTGTGTGGAAGGTAACTTGCAGATGTGTGCTATATATCTGTCCTTATCGGGTGCTTAATGGGGTCTTAATGGCCTGTGCGGAAACACCCAAAGATCAAAGCTCCCACTGGGCACATTGGAACCTCTGCAATCTCATCTCCAAAGCTCAGGTGGACTCTGAAGATTCAACTGCAGTGTGCAGAATGTCATTGCTTGGACCAGAATGAGTGGTGTTGGACCCATTGTGGAGCTGATGAAATAGGTCCACCACAGGACTGATCCAGGGCATCCACTGGAGTCTTCTGGGCCACAATGGGGAGTTCCACATATGGGAGAAATGGTCCAATGATCGTCATGTTCCAGTATATGAGGTGAATGCGGAAAGGCCCTAATTCTACCTGGAGAATCACAGAGCCAATGGACTGTTCTGGTATTCCACTCTTGCTTACATCCCAGAACTTCCCTTATGGAATTGTGCCTAAAATGTTGAGTGCTTTTTGTGGTGGAGTAGAGGTGGCTGGTGAAAATGGGTGTTAATGGACTCTTTTGTCCCACCACACTGATTTCTAGCACTTCACCTCAAGTGAAGCCTGTGAACCACTATGTGGTGGGAGAAGAGATTTTGAACTTCTTGATTTTCTCTGCATAAGTAAAAGTATGTCTCTTTAAGTTGAAGTTTTAGCAAAGGATTAATAGATTTCACCTGGGTTAGTGACAGGATGTTTCCATGAATTCCTGGGGTGAGGTGAGTCTCTTCTGATGATTTTTCAACATTTGTAACTCCTGTGTAAGTGAAAGTTCAAAACCTTATTTTTGCTTACCCAAAGTAAGAAGATCATAGAACGTTGTCTCCTAGTTCACAGTGGTGAAACTGGATCTTTCCATTGTGTCTTTCTTTTGCTTCCAACATCCTGATTTGGGTATCTTTGCAGTTAGGCTGTTTCCACATGGGCCCTGAAGACCCCATTAAGCACCTGATAGGTATACATTCGGTACAAGTTCACTACATACCTTCTGCACTGATGACCCCATTAGGAATGCATTGTCTGCACAAGCATTTCAGAGTCCCATATTCAATAGGGTCTTCCGGCCCTTAAATCTGGATTAGTGGCAGACTCCTTTAAACAAGTCTTCAATCCAGGGGTGGGCTGGAGGCCACAATTTGTAGCAGGATAGCTCCGGCTCTACCCCTCTACACTGTCCCTATGCAATTCACATCTGACTTCATAGTTGCTACGTAGGCAACTATGCAGCTGTGTCCCTCTGCCACGCCCACTGTAAATAGAAGTGATCTCTGACTGATGTTTGTGCAGGCCAATCAAACAAAATTGGGGCCTCGGGATGTGTGTTACAGCATCCACATGACAGCCCTGTTTAGCACCCCTTGCCGTTGGGTGCTAAACTCCCCATGCGACCCCTTATAGACCCGGGATTCAATGGACCAGACTGAGTGAGGACCAGATCTTGAAGACCTGACTCTCCTTAATCTGGATTAACCATAGTAAGTGCAGAAACGGTCTCAGTTGAGTTCACTACAGGGCACTGTCATAGTGCCCTATAACCACTGAACCCATATCTTCTGGGCTGATTCAGCTATTTAGGACTATAGTACTGATCATCCATTGTTTCGGAGCATTGTGTATCATATCAGTTGGGTCCCATGTGGTTTACGAATGCCTAACAGCAGCTAACGGTGGTCTTTTCTTCCCTCTTCCCCCCACAATCTTAACTTAATGTTAAGAACTGTGTCTTAATTACTGTGTCAGTTTCATACTGGCACAGTTTGCTGGGTCATCACAGATGGTGCAGTCACATGGGGCTAGAACAGCTTGCTTTCTCCAACAGGGCTGCACAAAAGATCATACAAGAAATCATGCTTGCATTTTGACACAGTCGGCAACAAAAGGCAAATGCCGAAGTCTCCATCCTCTGAAACAATTTTTGAAGATATGAAGAAACTCACAGCCCCTCAGCGGCTGGGACAAAATGTTCAAAGAAATAATTCAGTGTATTGCTTACACCCATTTCGTTTCCTTTAATATTGTCTATGTTCTTCCTCCCCCTCCCCCAGGCTATATTAATTCATGCACATGGTGGCAGCATACTCAGCCCGTTCTGTGCTTTCTGATAAGTTCTTTCATTAAGTGTTGGACTGCCCAAGGCAGCTGCAAATCACATGCGGAGTTTCACTTCCATCTTATTCCAAGAGGAAGGGAGAAGGCATGGCCTGGAAACATCTATACATTGTTCTCAACCAATGTGTCCAAAACAGTCGGGGGGAAGAAGGAGGAGGAGGAGGAGGAGGAGGAGGAGGAGGAGAAGGAGAAGGAGAAGGAGAAGAAAAAGGAGGAGGAGAAGGAGGAGGAGAAGGAGGAGGAGGAGAAGAAAAAGAAAAAGGAGAAGGAGAAGGAGGAGAAGAAGGAGAAGGAGAACGAGAACGAGGAGAAGGAGAAGAAGAAGGAGGAGGAGGAGAAGGAGGAGGAGAAGGAGAAGAAGAAGAAGAAGAAGAAGAAAAAGAAGGAGAAGGAGGAGGAGAAGGAGAAGAAGGAGAAGAAGGAGAAGAAGGAGAAGAAGAAAGAGGAGGAGAAGAAAGTGGAGGAGGAGAAAGAGGAGGAGAAGGAGCAGCATGAACTAGCACCTTGTCCTGTGGCTCATACCTCTACTGTATCTTTCTTGAAGTTGCTCCTGGAATCATCCATTTGTGTGCTCAACCATCCCCCATGTCTGTTAGCTATTGGCAATATTTAATCAATTCAAGCTAACTTTAAGAAAAGATTATATAAATGCATGCATGAAGGATAAGTTTCTAAGGCTGCGTCCCCATGCTGGCTGTCTGGCACACTTTGGGTGCTGGTTGGGCATGCATGGGCCAGGCACGGGAAAGGGAACACATTTCGGGCATCCCCATAAGATTAGCAGCAACGCGGGACAGGTACGGGTTGGGCGCAGATAGTGGTGTCCTCATGCGAACTGTGGTCAACCCTGGTACGGGGGAGCAGCGCCACCTCCTCTCTGCCCCCTCCCCCTCCTTGGAAGCTGGATTGAAGTTAGCCCAACCCTGTGCCACATTCCCCCCTCCCTTAATGGCACTGACAACCAGGACTGGGGTGGGAGGCATAGAAACAAGTAAAAATAAAGCTTCATTCATAAAAATAACTTTAAAAAAAAACTAAAATGCCAAAAGCCACTATGAGGTTTAGTGGCAGTAGGCGCTTGAGCAGTTTTGTGCACCTCCACTCCACAGGGGACCGTGAGAATGGCCATAACCTAAAAATCAAGCCTTTATTTACGATCACTTTGCAGATCGGGGAAACGGGGGTTGCAATTGGAACAGAAATCAAGCCATTATGCAGCCTGCCTTGGCATTCTTGAAACGGGGTTGGAATTAACTCCGTGGATATGTCAGAAAATTTTAAAAACCAAGCCATTCTCCAGCCTGCCTTTGCGATCAGCATTTTAAAAAGTCAGCGGCCATGATCTTCAATGGACAGGGCAGGTGACAGCAAGGACACCCCACCTCCCAATGATGTGAGCGCAAATCTCCTCCCAGTTAGCCTGCTAGTGTCCCCTGTGTGTTCCTGGCTCACTGAGCAATGCGTACCGGTTCCCCAAAGCATGCTGAAACTTGCTTTTTTTCAAGTATCAAATTTGGCACCTTTCTGCATGGTTTGGGAGCGGTTGGCATGCTTTTCGCGGACCAAATGCAAAATCCATGGGGACAGAGCTTGCCGATCCTGCACTCGGAACTTTACCAAAGAGTCATGGGGACATGCCCTCAGTGGCTATTAGATGGATGCCCAGGTACCACCTCCGGTTTGGAGGGACAGGCAGGATGTCTCTAAAGGCTATTCACAGGGTTCCAAGTGAAGGAGGAGGTTTTGCCTTTGCCTTCTGCTTGAGATGAATAGAACAGAAGCAATTGATAGGTTACTGTATGAGATAGGATGCTGGACTGGATGGGTTGTGGCCTGATCTAGCAGGGCTCCTCTTATGCTCTTACATGAGGTGTATTCAATACAGAGATGGAGAGAGAAAAAGTAGAAGCCAGAATGACATAGCAGAAGTATGAGCTTCAGGATGAGATAAAAACTCCTTAGCTGATTTGATTTTTACTACTTGAATATACAATTGCATGCATTAGAGGGGCCATGGATCCGAGCCAATTACCTTCCCCCTCTGTCTAATCAAGCTTGAGAGCCTGGCCTACATAGGCAGATATCACAGGGTGACCAGATTTTGTTGAAACCAGCCAGGCTATAAGACATACCTAGCTTTTTTTTGAGATAATTACTCTGGCTGACTACCTGGACAGCCTGATCCACAATTGGAAACACACTTTGGTAGGCTCTGCGTGGCAACCTAATGGCATTGTGAGTGCTTCTGGAGGACATCCTAATGTCCTGAAAGCACTTTCTCCCATTCTCTTATTCCATCACAAGTGCTGAAGTTGCAGAGTTACCACCTTGCTTTCTTTGGCACAAATAGACTGTCCTTGTTCCTCAACCCCATAAAATGGCTGATCTGTGTGTCCCATTTCCTGTGCTTAAGAAAACAGTCCTGACCAAAAGCAACTGAAGTTTTCTCAAGTGCAATGCTTGAGTGGCAGGGCTGCATGCGGACAACACATTGCCTGCTTTTCATAACCACTGGCATTGTGCAGACACGTGCTTTTGTCTGTGTGCAAAATAGCAGATGCCACTTCTACTTGTCAGGCTTTCGCCGGGATTTCTGCAGAAAGGATGAGCGTGTGTGTCCTTGATGACAATGGTTACAAAGTGAGAAGCCTTGCCAGTGGGATTGCTCTGAAGCCACACGCTCCTCTCCTCCAAAGTAGTGGGTGGTTTTTTGTTATTATTATTTTACTTTTGTTCAGATGTTTATTTTCCTCCTTTGTGGATAGTAGGGAGATGGCCAAGACAGTTCAAAGATCTGAACAAAATATAAAACCAACAATTGTGAAATCACTTTCAAATAGAGAACTTAATGGGCAAGAGTTAGACCACTTGAGACTGATAAAGGCAAAACTGCAGAAAATAAGGCTTTTTGATACATGTTTAAAAGATTGCATTTTGAGAGCCGGGAATTGTTCTATTCTTCATGTTCAAACTGGTCACATGGACCCTATGGCAAAGAATTAGTCCAGTTGCCTATCATCATCATCATCATCAATAGCATTTTCCAGGGTTCGTTTTCACTGAAATGTGACATTTTTGGTGAAAAGCTGGGGAACATTCACTTATTCTTAGCAACAACTCAAGTTAAACTGTCTAAGGCCCTGTCCCCATGCAATTGAAAGTCTGCTGGAACTCTTCTTTTGCCTCTGAGCGGCCCCATTTCAGACTTTACAAGGCGCTTAGGGAGCTTAGGAAAGTGAGACACCCGCGATAAAATATGTGCACTTTAAAGAAGAGTTCCAGCGCTCTTTCGGCGATTTGCGGGTTTTGCTCGCTATATCTGCCTTGAGGACGCTCTGTGGCAAAAGGGGCGGGGATTGCTTGCCTGCACACACAGCCAAAAAGCATTCACACATCTGAGAAATGCAGCAGGTTCGCTTCCTTTCCTTTGTAAAAAGAGCCAGAATTGCTCAGAATTGCAACATTGTTATCAAGTGATCTGTGAAAGCCTTAAAAGAGAATGAGCGAAGGATCGCGCTGCCAATGCCTGCAGCCGCTGACTTTGCCGGTGCAGAAAGCCTTTTCTAACAGAGAACTGAGTGAAAGTAAGTGCTGAAAGTGAACGAATGAGCGATCATCTGCCTTTGCTAGGGGCGGGAAGCCGTTTCAGGAGACGGAGATCTGGCTATTTTTCCTTTTAACAAGAGAGGGGGCGGAGGGGGGGGGAAAGATGCCCGGAAAGAGAAAACGGCTACCATGGGGATGGAAAGTCCGTTTAGATCGCGGCTACCATGGGGACGCTTATTCCGGAAGTGGAGGGGACTTTTAAAGTCAGCTATAACAGAGTGACGGCAGAGGAAGCCGAGAGGGGCTAATAAGTCTTTTGGAGACAGGGCCTAAGAAAGAGGGCGCCTTGAACTGAAGACTTGGAGGCACAATCCTTTACCTCTAACTAATATTCTTACAAGAATACAAAAGCAAAGGAGCACTTTTTGATTTCTCCTGAATACCCAAGGGCATAAAGCACAATTAAGATGTCATGGATAATTTGGTGTCGTTTCATTGGCCATCATGCATTATCTTATCACAGCCAGCAGATAAGTTCTCAAAATTCACACTTCCAATTTTCACAAAATTCCTTCAGGTTCAAACTACTATTGATCTGTGGTCCCTCTGTAATGAAAGCCTTTTCACCTGAAAGCCTGGTATCATAACCTGAGGTTTAGTGCATAACATAAAGTCTGTCATGTGCGACTTCCAAGCAAACTTTCAACTGCACATCACAATCAACCATCATGGCAACTCCCCCCTAGAGCAAAACAGACAAAGGAAGGACCAAACATCTTTTTACTGACCAAAGGAGGCACTGAATGTCCAGTTGCATCCTTGTTAGGACTCATCAGATACAAGTACACAAGGGATTCTTTAGCAAGAATTGAGGCTGAGATCAGACACAGAAAAAAAAAAGCACCCCCTCTGGGCCTCCCCCTCTCCTGAACATGCTGTGCTAGAAAAGGTGGATTGCAGAAGGCTTAGAAATATAAGGATCTCACACTGTGCCTCTGAGGGTGCGTCCCCATGCAGGTTCTTTAATGCATGCTCAGTACTGTTTGGACTATCTTTGGGTTCTATTTTCATTCTGAACTGAGTTCTTGTCAATTACTCTGAAAACAGCTGTCCCCATGCAGCTTTTTAGTCCTGGTTTTGGGACAATCTTTAAATGTAAAAAACAGGGCTTCTAAATCCCCTCTTGCAAACCCTGCCTGCAATAAAGTCAGCAAAACAGAAGTTTTAAAAAATCAATTCTAGTCAAAAATACTTTCTTTTTCACACCTCCCTGTTTTGAGATTACCTGCAAAAGAGTGCTCATGCACATCTCCAAGGCTTTGAAACCAGCCCAATATAAAATTTTGGGGGCTATTTTCGAAGGTAAAATCATGGCTTTTAACCCCCCCCCCCAATGCAAAGCCTGCCTGCAATAAAAGAAGCAAACACAAAGGGGCCTTAATTACCTCTCTTTTATCTTTTGGAAATAGATACATGTTTAAAGCAAAAATGTTGTAAAAGCCCCCTTAAATACAAGAGAAATAAAAGCCCCTTCTCCATTTCTGCCTTTTTTGTACCATATGGAGCTTCTATGAGGCTGGCAGGGGAGCAGGGAGCTTTACATCTGTAAAAAAAAAACAACAATACCCACAGCTGGCTTCCATTGGCTAGATGGCTAGACCTCCACCCCAAATACCCCGATATCGGCCCCATGTGGGGGGAAATAAGCGGACTCAGCTCCAAAAAGGCAGTGGAGTCCTGTTTTCATCAGGACTTCTTTTCCTCTGGATTTAGGCTGGATAGTCCTCATAAAATCCGAGAATAGGGTATTGCATGGGGATGCTGGGTGCCGCATTCAGACTCGATTCAGATTAATTACAGTAGCCATGGGGACACTACTTCCCAAATTTGAATCAAATTCCAATTAAAGTGCCTATGGAGATGAACCCTGAGTCACATCTTTTGTTATGTGTGGACACAGCCTAAACTCACAGTCTTGTGTGCCAGACCAGTTAAGTTTTACTGTGCACTTTAGCTATCAAGCCATATAGGGTCTGGAATGTGAAGCTTTCAGGAAGGGGTTCTGCCCAATTTTTATTTTATTTTAATTTTTCAGTTTTTCTCCTTCCTTATCTTGAATGAAGCTCTCAATTACAAGAGACCAATGTTATTTTTTTCAATTTTATGGCCATGTGTTCCTATACTAGAGGTACACGGCTCATTTTGTTGATACAATCTGTGGTATATTTGAGCAAATCATCGATGAAAGAACAGGGGCAATTTGCTACACAAGAAAGCCATAATCCATCAAAACAAGCAAGTCAAAATATCTTGAATACAGGCTTGAGAAACAAACAGCACAAAAACCACAGAGGAGAGCCACGTCTCATCCATAAGATTTTCTTTGGCTAATGTCTGCAAGGCCTTGGAGCAGATGTGAATGTCTCCCACCCCTTCCTCCAAAAGAGACGACTCTTTGATTAAGCCAGGTTTAACTACTCCAAGGTCACCCTTTCCAGAGGAATCAATATCAGAAGTTCATTTAGATCGGTCTCTCCCTGCCTTGTCAACTCTTTGCTGGGAATATTGGGCCTTTTCTGAGTTCTAGACCTATCTCCAGTTCCTCTCTTTCTGACCAGGAACTTTGGCAACAAAAGGGGTGGGACCTGAGATAGGGCCTTCTCAGTGACAACCCCCAGGCTATGGAATAGTCTCCCCCTTGAGGTGCATCAAGCACCCTCACTTTACATGTTTAGGTGGGCAGTGAAGATGCACCTCTTTGCCCTGGCTTTTGGTTAAATGGGCATATAGCTTTTTCTCCCCACTTTTCTGACCCTTTTATTGTTGTAATAAGTTTAATCAATCAATCAATCAATCAATCAATAAACCATCTTAGATAAGGTTCACAGTCTGCCACCTCTCATCCCATGAACATTCCACTACAAGAGGTACTCTGCCTGGAGACACAATAAGAACCTAAGAGGAGCCCTGCTGGGTCAGGCCACAGTCTATCTAGTCCAGCACCCTGTCTCACACAGTGGCCCACCAGTTGCCCATGGGCACCTCAAGCAGAGACAAGGGCAAACCTTCTCCTGCTCTCCAATCCCAGCAAATGGCCTTAGAAGCATCCTGCTTGCCCCCCAGTCTGAAAGATGTACTCAGGCATCCATTCTATTAGCCGTTGATACATCTGTCATCCACAAACTTGTCTAATCCTTTCTTAAACCCATCTAGGCTGGTGCCTGTTACCACCTCTTCTGGCAGCAAATTCCATAAACCAATGACCCTCTGAGCGAAGAAATACTTCCCCTTGTCGGGTCCAGCTCTCCTACCCACCAGCTTCATCGCCTGCTCCCTGGTTCTAGTGTTGTGAGATAGAGAAAAGAAATGTTCTCTATCCACCTTTTCTATCCCGTGCATGATTTATATACTTCATTAAATAAATAAATAAATAAATAAATAAATAAATAAATAAATAAATAAATAAATAAATAAATAAATAAATAAATAAATAAATAAATAAATAAATAAATAAATAAATAAAACATCTTAGATATGGTCCACATTCTGCCCCCTCTCATCCCATGAACATTCCAGACTACAAAAGGGGGATTGGGTGGAGATACAAAGAGAAGGTAAGGTCCACCTGCTACTGATGCTAAGGTGCTTCCAGGCTCTTTCTTTCTTTCTTTCTTTCTTTCTTTCTTTCTTTCTTTCTTTCTTTCTTTCTTTCTTTCTTTCTTTCTTTCTTTCTTTCTTTCTTTCTTTCTTTCTTTCTTTCTTTCTTTCTTTCTTTCTTTCTTTCTTTCTTTCTTTCTTTCTTTCTTTCTTTCTTTCTTTCTTTCTTTCTTTTTGTTCCCTATGAAGACACTTTTGACTGAGTGAACAGCCACAGTGTTCCCCTCACCTAGATAAGCCAAATGGGGGACAGCAGCTCACAGACATTAGATTTTGTTCATTCCTACCAGTCCACTGACATTCTTGGATGAAGCTGAAGATTTCCGAATACATTCCAAATTCAATAAGAATAGCCAGTATGTCATTAATGCATTTTTTCCTGTTTGTATGCAAAAAGGAAAAGAAAATGAAAGGGGACAAAGAATATAAGAGACACATGAAAATAAGATTTCTTACAGTTCAGAATTGACTGGTCCACTGTGAATGTAGATGGGTGTTCAATATGAAAAACCTTTTGTCGAAATCCAGGGATGCATTCTAAATCTTCCGCCAGTGCGAGCAGCAGCACCTGAGAAAACAAAGGAAAGGGACTTTTCATATCTGCTTACTCGCAGTGCATGTTGCCCTGTGCAAATGATAGAAGGTGCGGGTTCAACCTTCAAAAGATTAAAAACAGTGAGTGATACATCACACCTTCCCTTTGAAATTTGCAAGCCTCTGTTCTGCAATGCAAAACTGCGTTTCCTATATGAGCTGAAAGATAGATAAGAAAGACAATTCCCAGGAAATCAACTGAGGCTGCAAAGTACAACGGATGCGTTTTTGAGAATAGCCCTTTCCAGAAAATAATAGTAATATTAAAAATGAAAAAATGAAAATGTTATTCAAAAGCAGTGCTTTGTTCACTGCTTGCTGCTTTAATACCTAAATTACAAGCAACCTGCTATTTTAATTTCAGGTTGTGCTTAGGTTATTTATGAGAACCATGACCGTCGGATTTCACCGAAGTTTTAACACCTGCAGATGGGAGAAGAAAGATTTTTAAGAAGAAGATGGTGATGGTGACAGAGTCAGTCTATGGGACTCATTTCAAATGATGCAGATCTTTTAACTAAGGCCCAGGTTTGCCATCACCGGGCACATTATAAGCTGCTACCAACCATGAAATCGTTTTAACTCGTAATTTCCCTTTCCCTCTTCCCCACTGCAGTAGTCAATGAAGCAAGGTGAGATAATGGAACAGAGCAGTTCTCATATGTTTTGCATGCAAGGGGATCCAAGTTCAGTCTCCGGCATTTTCTGGTAGGATCGCCCACCAGTCGCCCACCAGCTCGTTCAACTTGGACACCGTTAGCAGGCAGTTCACATGCTGTACTGTACCCACATGCTTGTTTTCAGGCCTTTTCAGTGGTGGCCCCTTTCCTTTGGAACGCCCCCCCCCCTTCTGCTGCTCATGAGCCTACACTTACAGGCATCTATTAAGGACCTACCTTTTTACACAGGCATTCCTTGTGTGAAAGTTTATTCCTCTGCTGTCCCACTCACTTTTTAATGTGTTTTAACTATTGCTGTTTTTAATCCGCTTGATACTATTATTTTTTATGAAAATTGAAAGTGATATAAAAATGTCTTAAATACATGTAGTCATCTGAGCAAATCTTTCCACACCATCTGCACAATGCTCAGCTTTCACAAATGGGTAAATGGAAGCTGTGTGCACGTTGCAGAAGTGCGCAAATGTTCTCAACCGGTGGTTCTCAATCTGTGGGTCACAACCCCTTTCGGGTCAATCTACTCTTTGACAGGGGTCATCTAAGACCATTGGAAGACATGTAGGAACCATAAAACTGCTCCTCTATCCATCTCCAGGCGAGTCTGCCCACATGCAGAAATGCCCACATACGAGTACCCGGCATGATGACATCATTGCGCCAACCCCATCACATACACCCCATACAAATACAGTAGAGAGCAGCTACTGTGCAGAAAGCAGCAGCATTGGAGGTAAAACGACACTTTCATATTCAGCTGTGATTGATGTGAATACGATGCTTTAGTTATGTTCAATTTGTAACAATGAAAATGCATCCTGCATATCAGATATTTACATTACGATTTATAACAGTAGCAAAATTACAGTTGTGAAGTAGCAACAAAAATAATTTTATGGGTTAGGGTTAGGTTGGGGGTCACCACAACGTGCGGAACTGTATTAAAGAGTTGTGACATTAGGAAGGTTGAGAACCACTGAGATATAGCCAAAACATAAAAGAAAAGAAAAAAGCCACATTTCTGAGTTGCCTCGGAAGCGGACAGAGCAGAGGCCTTTCTGCACTTACTTTCTTAGACTGCCTAAGGTACAGGAAGATCTAAGTATTCATCTCCTATGTATCTGTACGCATTTGCTTGCGAAACGCATACAGATACCTATGACACATAGGAATGTTGTTGACATCCGTCTCTCCAAACATGAATGTTGTCAACATGCGCATCTTCAGATTCGAATCGAACATTCGAACAAATAGATTCAAACGTATTCGGTTTGAATCGGATTTTGTTGCATTTGGATTCTAAACATTATATTTGAATCAAATGTTTTGACATTAGAATTGAATCGTATTCGAATGCAAAAAACCCACTTCCGTGCACATCCCTAGGGCACATGTGCCAATACATGAATGCCTTTACAGAGGCCTCACACTCAGGTAGGACTGCACAGCTTAATTTCCCAGGCATTGCACCTGTGTCATGATTTCCAGTGCAAGCTCTAGGAGGCCCTAGCCATTTTCTGGAACCCTGCTTAGTTTTGCTTTCTGACTTTTCGGTCCCTTTCATGTGACATGTGGAATGACACTAAAGACTGACCCACGGCATGCTTTGATGACTAAATGGGATCTTTTTGTCTATGCTGGACTGTTTGGAAACTTTGGAAATGTTACTAGCAGAGGCAAGGAGAGCCAGATGAGTTGAAGGCGAATTCATGTCATCCACCCATTCCCCTAAAGTCATGTAGATCTCAGTTTTCCCTGTTGGAACCAATTGATCTCTATGTCTCATTGATTAACGTGATCTCCTATGTCAAACACATTCTGCGTTCTTGCCAATAAAACTGCATGCATTTGTTCCATAATATCAAAGTAAACGTAGTGGCAGTTTAACCTTTTTAAAACCTGCACTGGCTTTTTCGTTCTTCCAAGCCTGTTCGCCGAGATCCTTTGCACTGCATTCTCTATATATGTGCTCTGACACAGAGATTGCTTCCTCCCATGCCAAGAAATAAAACGGTACAATATTTTGAGATGCCCAGCAGAAGAAATAGGACGACCGCTTTTTCTGAACTGCGATGGTGTTGAACAATGCGTCATGGCAAGGAGGCTAAACCCAGCCATGCTCCGTTTCTGCAGAATGCTGTGAAGAACGACTAATCTGGCCCCGGAGACAACAGTTTTCTCTTGCAAACACTTTCAGTGATCAGACATCAGGAGAAAGAGCAAAACACAGCCTGCAGGAAGAAAAATGCTACTTTGCTTCTCCAGCTGAAGCCACAATTTGCCCAGTTTGGGCCATCATTCAGAAGATGTTTACCTGAGGAAGAACGGAAATGAAATGTTTGCATCATGCTGGAGGTGAATCTGAAGGTGAAGGTTAAGTACAGTTTATGTCAGTGTTCCGATGAAATCGCTGATATGCCTTGTCATGGCACAGCTGCCTGGCCAACAGATGCAGGAATTAAAGCAAAGATAAAACTTATTTACTGGAAGTGGGCTGCCTGCATCGACGGCTACTTTCAACAGCCTGTGTGATATCCCTGGTGCCATGAATGGTAAAACTTTTAGGAATAATTTGAAAGAAAAAAGTAGTGAGCGGTAAAAGGAAGCAGGAGAAGCCATTCAAAAATGCACATCTATAGTATTCATCATGTTGGGTGCAGAGATGTACACAATGCTATTTCAGATACTTGTTGGGTGTGGTCCTTTATTATCTTCTTCAGTCCAACTTACAGAAGAACATAAGTATATAAGAGAAGCCCTGCTGGATCAGGCTACAGCCCATCTAGTCCAGCATCTCATCGCACACAGTGGCCCACCAAATGCTCATGGGCATCTCAAGCAGAAACAAGGGCAAACCTTTTCCTGCTCTTGAATCCCAGCAAATGGCCTTAGAAGCGTCCTGCTCCCCCCCCCCCAGCCTGAAAGATGTACTTAGGCATCCATTCTGTTAGCCACTGATACTTAGGCATCCATTCTGTTAGCCACTGATACTTAGGCATCCATTCTGTTAGCCACTGATACATCTGTCATCCATAAATTTGTCTAACCCTGCCTTAATGGTAGCTGTCACCACCTCTTCTGGCAGCACATTCCATAAACTGATGACCCTCTGGGTGAAAAAATACTTCCCCTTGTCAGATCCGACTCTCCTACCCATCAGCTTCAAAGAGTGCCACCTGGTTCTAGTGTTGTGTGATCTTCACATCCGACTGCTCACACCTTTTTATTTTTATATGTTTTATTGGAGGACTTTCCATTCAGGAAAATCCAATGAAGGGTGGAAGGTGTGAAAAGGTGCGAAGAGTAGGACCCGAAAGTGGACTGAAGTAGGATTAAAGTGAAGGTGTGATCACAGCCTTTTGAACATCTGAGATGGTGTTGGCCATCTAAATGCCTCTGAGTTTGCTAGGTGGGACACTTAGCAAATTCAGTTGTAGGTGCAAGGTGAACATGCAGACCATGTTTTCCTTTCGTGATCATTGTAGGAAGCATCGAAAATAAAGCCACTGTTATCCAATTTGTTTGCCGCCATGCAACTCGCAGATTCCAGGCAGATGCAGGAGTAGCAACTAGAAATGTGCACAAGTGAGTTCAGTTTGAAATGGAACTGAACACCCGCTTGTTTGGCTCAGTGGTGAACCATTTAATGAAACAAATGGGTATTTGTGTTCAATTTTGAACTTGCTCAAAAACAATATCAGCAAAAATATAATTTACCTCCATCATGATGCATTCAAAGATCCCCTTCACTGGCTTCAAATCCGGGGTGTTTTTCCACTGAGCACCTTTAATCTGAATCTAAGATCCGGATCTAAGGAATGGGTACTTCCCTTAATCCAGATCTACTAGAGGCATAATTAGTGTGAAAAGGCCTCCTGAATGGTGTACTAGAGGAAGTCCCAGAATCCAAGATCATGAAAGTGAACCAAGATGGACCACCAAGCAAAGAGCCAGAAAGACTCAGAATAAAGCTTCCAAGCATGCCACCTTTCCACATATGACTATGATGTTCCACCAGGGAATGTTGGAACCTGCTTCTGAAAACATTTCCTCTTGAAGCTTTGGAGTCCAGAACCACCTCAGATGGTCATTCACTGAATTTTTTAAAAAAAGTTGTTAATCAAAACCATTTCCCCCAAAAAAGCTTGTCTATTTAACCTAACAGAAAGCTGCCCTCAAGTATGAGGAACGTCTTGAAAGTGATTGCTGTGTTTTTATGTTGATGCTTCTGTTTCATCAAAAGGTTCCAGAGAGTTTTAGTAAAGAAACAAATATGAAATGAATTCATACAACTTTGGAGTGAGATGAAGCTGCTTAGCACAAGCCTTCCATAGTTTTCTTCAAAGAATCACCCTGCCTGCCCGTTTGGTTGCTGACATTTCAGACGGCACGTCTTTTCATTCCACTGTATGTGTGTGTGATTGCAGCGGACGGAGAGGACATAAGTTTAAGAAAAGGTTGAATTTGGACATATTGGAGTGTCATCCAGTCAAACTGATGCTTCCGACATTTAGGAGGAAGGACACCCCTGTTTGCTGTTGCTCAGTTTGTTGTCAGTTTAAAGTTCAAGCGACAGAAAGATGTTTGGTGTTCAAACTGGTTAAAAGTCTACAGAGAGCCCTGGGTAAAATATAATAATAATAATAATAATAATAATAATAATAATAATAATAATAATAATAATAATAATAATAATAATAATAATAATAATAATAATAATAATAATAATAATAATAATAATAATAATAATAATAATAATAATAATAATCAACCATATACTCAGTTGTTGCAAGAAGATTGCACAAACTGATTACAAGCAGAGACACAATGCTGTAGCACAAATGATCCACTGGAACTTGTGCCAAAAGTATCATCTGGTGGGATCACAAGCCAGAAAAAGTTGTTGAAAATGAACAGGCAAAACTACTTTGGGACTTCAGGCTTCAGACCGACAGAAAATTGGAGCATAACACCCCTGATATTACAACTGTTGAGAGAGAGAAGGTGTGGATTATCGATGTTGCTATTCCAGGTGACAACAGAATTGAAGAGAAAAAGCTGGAGAAGCTCACCAGATATGAAGACCTGAGAATTGAACTTCAGCGACTCTGGTGAAAACCAGTGAAAGTGGTCCCAGTCATCCTCGGCACACTGGGCGCGGTGCCAAAAGATCTCAGTGGGCACCTAAAAACCACTGGCATTGACAAAATATCCATCTGCCAACTACAATAATAATAAAAACTAGCAAAGGTGGTCCCAGTGGTTCTCGGCACACTGGTGGCAGTACTGAAAGATGTTAGCAGGCATTTGAAAAGCCCACAAAATATCAACAAAATATCCATCTGCTAGCTACAGAAAGCCACTTTGCTGGATCTGCTTGTATCTTTCGCCAATAAATCACTCAGTTCTAGGTGCTTGGGAAGGGCCTGATGAGTGATAACAATTACCAAAACCAGCATAAATATCTTGTCTGCTGTGTGTTACTGCTGTGTTATGTCAATACTAATACTAATACTAATACTAATACTAATACTAATACTAATACTAATACTAATACTAATACTAATACTAATACTAATACTAATACTAATACTAATACTAATACTAATACTAATACTAATACTAATACTAATACTAATACTAATAATAACTCTTCTTTGCAGCAAAATTCCACGCCACACTGCATTCTAAAATAGCCTTCCCAAAGAAAATTCAAATTAAACAGACCAATGGTCAGTTTACAGAAGCAGTTCATAGCATGTAATAAAGTATCCCAAAATTCTCAACCATTTTGCATTCTAAGTTCAGTGCTGGCAGCCTACATAACCCATGCCAGACCTGTGCTCTGTGGCAGATACTTTCCCCATAGTGTTTGCTTGGCTTGGATGCAGTGATTTGAACCCAAACCTCAATGGTGGATGGTGGTCTGCGGCCCACCTGACCCAACTTTGGAGGCCAGGAAAGTGTTTTTTCAAAGAATTTAAGAGCATATTGATTGGTCCAGAAGAAGAAGAAGAAGTGCTGGCTTTTCTATCCCTCTTTTTTCACCCATTTAAGGGGACTCAAAGCAGCTGACAAAGCTTTCTGTTCTTTTCCCCACAACAGTCACCCCGTGAGGCTGGTGGGCTGTGATAGGTCAGAGGAGATCTGTGACTAGCCCAAGTTGGCTTCGTGGAGGGGTGCAGAATCAAACTCTCTGAGTCTGAGATATGAACCCAGCACTCTAACCACAAGAACACACTGGCTCACTCATTAGAAACCAGATCATTACATACAAAGACATGGAAAAAAAACATTAATAGTACAAACTAAAGTAAGTCGGGAGGGGGAAAGGGCAAACTTCTTAGTTATGTATGGGTTGGTCTCTGCAAGAGGAGGAGTTCGGTATTTGGAGATTAGATGTTCCTATTTCTCAGAAGTGGAGTGAGGTATTTTTCTCTCGCAGAGGTGTACAGGTTACAGATTATGTGGGCTATGTCTTCAGTTTCAGGCAGGTCTCCACGGCTCTGGAGTACCTGGTGGGGTTGTTTTCACAGAGTGGCCAGAAATGGCGCATTTCCAGGGCTGCTCCCAGAAGCTTGAGAAAATCTTGTCAAGCTCCGCAGGTCATGGTGGACCATCTGGTCTATCCCCAAGAATGCTAGGGAGACTATATTGCAGCAGTCTACTTTTCATATAGGCACTGGCACTAGTTTTGCACTGGAGACCCATCTGGCAACTTGTCCCATACAGACAGGCCATTGTCTGGGAGGTATGGCCACCTCGGGGAGCACTCTGCCATATAGACCCTGCATTTCATGGGAGCTGGTGGCAGGCCATGCTAGCAGCCTTCATGCAATGCCTTGCCCTCATGACAATGCAGATGTTACCTATTTCCTGCATCACCATTATGCACTAGAGGTATCTCAATCAGTCCTTCAGAGCAACTGGCATCCATTGGGTACCTGTATACAGTAAAAAAATATTGTCAGAAGAAGAGTTGGCTTTTCTACCCAGCTTTTCTCACCCATTTAAGGGGACTCAAAGCACCTGATAAACTTTCTATTCTTCTCCCCGTAACAAAACCACCTGTGAGGTGGGTGGGGCTGTGAGAGCTCAGAAGAGAGCTGTGACTAGCCAAAGGTCACTGAGCTGGCTTCACGGAATCAAACTCAGTATTCCCAGATAAGAGTCCGGCTCCCTAACCACTAGGCAAAACTGGTCAGATACCCCAACAAGATAACTGCTTGGGCTTGTCCCCAAGGAATAAAAAGTCTGCCAAGACTCTCCTTTTGCCTCTGAGCGTCCCCAAGCCAGGGTTTTTAATGAGGTTCCAGCGCTACAAAATGTGGAAATCGCGCAACAAAATACATGCACTTTAAACAACTCTTCCAGCGCTCTTTCTGTAAGTTGCGGGTTTTCCTCGCTACATTTACCTTGAGGACGCTCCGTGGCAAAAGGGGCGGGGATTGCCGCCTGCACACACACAGCAGAAACACAAAAACAGCTTCATTTTCTAAAGCTCAGAACTAAAGAGCCAGAATCAGGCAGAATTGCAACATTGTTGCAATCGCTGTGAGGTGTGAAATGGGTGGATTATTGCTAGGGGTGGATTTTAAAGCGATAACAGGGAAAGTGATGAGTGAATGAGCGATCCTGCGCTGGACAGGGGGTGGATTTTTGAAAGCAGTAACAGGGAAAGTAGTGAGAGTGAATGTTTTCCAGCACGAGAAGCCATTTAAGGGGGGGAGAGGCAGAGAGCCGATTGCTGTTTTTCCTTTGGAGTTGTCAGGGATTGTCAGCGCTCGTGCGCTGGGCAGGGTGGATTTTTGAAAGCAAAAACAGGGAAAGTGGTGAGAGTGAATGTTTTTCAGCACGAGAAGCCATTTAAGGGGGGGAGAGATCTGGGAGACGAACAGAGAGGCGATTGCTGTTTCTCCTTTGCACCCTATGAACAAGAGCAGGGGCGGGGAGAAAAAGATGCACGCAAAGAAAACAGGGATCCTATGGGGACGGAAGGTGCGTTAAAAACACGCATTTTCCTGAGCCTCATGCGGACGCTTATTCCTGATTTGCATGGCACTTTTAAAGTCCACTTCAGTAGAGTCACAGTAGAGTGACAGTGGAGAAGTAAATAAATCTTTTGGGGACTCCCCCCTTGTTCCATCTGCTTGCACTTCTAAAAGGGAATAATTCTGAGGTAGCAACAGTTTAGCAACTTCAGGATAGCAACTTAGCACTGGGTGCTAAGGAAACATCAGTCACTCAGTCTAATACTGTGGGGTCCAATTTCTGTTCCATCTCTTTCCCCCTGTCTGCCATTTTTGGGTTGCCCACTGACCCAGGAAAAACAGCATGAAAGCAAAACACTTCAGAACAGACATAGGAATTTCAAAGGAGCTCCTGATAAAAGAGAGCAGCGTAAAAAATAAATAAATGCTGGCTTTTGACTCACAGACAGGCTGTCTGCTGGCAGTTTGGAGCGGCATTTCAAATTGCTTTGCACACCCCTACATTTTTGGAAACATAAAAGAATCCTTAATTCGGAACCTCAAGTGGAACCTCGGCTGGTTTTTCAAATTCCATATTCTTTTGACTTCTCCATCTCGGCTTTAGTCATTTCCCATGCAGTAAATACGCTATCAAATGGATTAGCAGCCGAATAAGTGCCCCATCTCGGACACTTTTCTTCTCATCTAGCACTTTCTTCTCTCACAGATGTTCAGCTGGGTGTCAGGTCTGCCCTTAGAGGGATCTTTTTAATTAATTATATCTTTAAAGTGTGGGCCTCTTTATATTTGCCCACATACATACACGGTGAAAGCGCTTTATTAAAACTATATAAAATGTCTCGGCTGTGAAAGGTCCTTGCTTTGGGGAAAAAAAAAATATGCTCATGGGAATAGGAGAGAGAAAAGCAAATGAATATAAGCTGGGTACAAAGGGGTACAAAAGCAAACATCACAGAACCTAGAAGTATCCTTCGATTAATTCAGCAGTCAAAATGCAGTTAGGTACAAATATTTCACCCATCCTCTCTGTAAAGTTTTCTTCTGGTTGATTTCTGCTGAAAGAAGAATTGGTATGTGCCAAATCACGACAACTAGGGATGTGAATGAATGGGGGGGTTGGCATTCCATTCCTATCGAGTCTAATGTAGGTAGGATTCTATTCAATACAAATGTATACATATCAGATACATATCAGATATGTATGTATTCACATGTATCTGATACATATCTTGTAACATATCTGCTCTGAAAGCATCCAATCCACCCTGAATCCACTTTGAATCTGCTCTCAAACCATGTCGAATGCATTCTGGATCTGTTGCAGATGTGTCTGGTGTAGCCGCTTTCCCACTTCCCCGTTTCATGAATGTGGCTAACATTTGTAGTTGTATGAACGTCAATGCACGAATGTCATAACATATGATTTATAAATGAATGCCCGGATTCATACAAATTTGTACAAACATTGAATGTTACTAATATCTGTGCACATCTCTAATGACAACATGTGTGCACACGCAACAATGCACACTTAGCAGATAAAGGATAGGCTGTGATCATACCTTCACTTTAAACTGTCTGCAGTCCAAGTCTCATTGCTCACACCTTTTCATTTCTATCCATTTTATTTATGAACTTTCTCCCTCCATTTATTTCCCAGGGTGCAAAGTCCTCAAATAAAACAGACTGAAATGAAAAGGTGTGAGCAGTCAGACTTGAAGATGGACTGAAGAAGGTTTGAAGTGATGGTGTGACCATGGCCAAAAGGGGAGAGATATCAGATATGACCCTTACTGGATTTAGGTCCCATTTGGGCTTTCATCTGCCACGCTATGTGTGATAACTGCATGGCAAACTGTGTGCTTAACCACTGTGCTATCCAGCCGGCTTAAATAAATGGGAGCAGTGCAGTCACACTACAGGAATTGTGTGCCTGCAATGAATATGGGCTGGACTATTGGGTACCACCTGCCTCTGGACATGGACCCAAGAAGCAGTGGTCTCTTTTGGAGCCTCGGGCTTGCTACTATGGCTGATATTTGTTCTTCCACACCATTTGAGCTTGGTCTCAGTCTTCAGGGACAAAAACCCCTTTTGCATTCATTGCTTGGATCTAGGGACGTGTACCAAGCCAAATTCCCTCATATGATCCCACACAATTCAAATGGGGGGGCATATCTGGCTTTGTGTGGATGCCGCCATGAATGGGGGAGGCTTCTGCTTCATATGTGAAGGGAACCCCCCTCTCCCTTACCATCCCATTCATCCCCCCACTTCACTTGCCGATGCTGCCGCCAGGCCCCTCGCCCACCTCTCTGAGTCCCAAGTAGACCTTTGGAGGTACGCACACACCTCCCTCATCCAAGAGTTGTGGGAAATCTTTTTTGGCGCCATCTCTGCCTGCCTTCCATAGGCAGGTAAAGACATTTTTATTTCGGAAGACCTTTTAAACGAATAGTTGATTTTTAGCTGCTTTCTATTTCTACTTTTATATTTATATTCACTGTGTTTTAATATTTTTACTTGGACACTGTTTTACTTGTGTACATGTATGTATGTGCACAAATGTTTTTATTTTATTCGTATTGCATCAAATGCAAGAAAATCTGTATTCGTTCGAATAGATTCCCTTCGAAACTGGTAGGATTCAGATTCAATACAAATCTTCAATCCCAAACGAATCCCATACGAATGTATATGTATAGCATACAGATCCTGTATGCGAATGCATACAAATAGTATACAAATCCCACATATGAATCCCATACAAAGTTTCATACAAATGTCTCAAAACATTCGATTCAAATTTGAATGTTAATCTTCAAATGTGCCAACATTCCATTCGAATTTGAATATCTCAATTCAGCCAGATTTGGCTGAAGTTTGACTGTTACAAATATTCATTCATATCCCTAGTATGGATAGGTTTTAATTCTGTATACTATTGTATTGCTGGCTTACTCTGTATACCACCTTGAGTCCCTTTTTGGGGAAAAAGGTGGGATATAAATTAAATAAGTTAATTAATTAATTAATCTTTTTGACGAAAGCCGGATCCATTTGATTCATGGGCAAATGTTGAAATCCATACAAATCTGTACAAATTTTAAATTGCATGAATATTCATGCATGTACCTACCTGGGCCCTCCTGAAAATTAGCTGCAATCCAGAAGAGGATTCAAATACAGGCCACCCTAGAGGTTTTCAGAGCCTTACTGCCCATATACTTGACCAGCTGTGTTTTTGAGGATGCTTCTACAAGGATAAATGGTACCAGACCCTTGATAAATTAGGGAAATTAGTTGAACTTTTCCAATTCCCTATTCCCCCAAGAGAACCAGCCAGTCTGTGGGCCTCTGTTATATCTGACCATCTTACTTCAAAAACCACAGAACAGCACCATGGCAGAAGTTCCTCAAGGGCTCCTTCATTACTGGACCTTCATGTTGAATAGCTTTGCTGCATTTGTTAAAGCTCTGCTCATTTCTTCCTCTGTATAGAAAGAAGTAGGGATACACATGGATATTCATCACATTGGAAATTCATGCAAATTCAAATGAATTTGTTCATTCACATTCAAATCAAATGTTGGCTACATTTGTGCATACATTCGAAGCATCATTATATTTGTGAATGGGGGGAGGTGGGAAAGCGGATGGCCAGTCACATCTGCAGCAGATCCAGGGCAGGTTTAAAGTGGATTATGGAGCAGATTTAAACTGGATTCAGAGGGTATTCAAAGTGTTCAGAGTAGATCTGGGGGGGGGGACTTGGAAGGGATTTGGAAGCGCAAGTGGTTGCAGCGATTCAAATTGGATTTGAATAGCATCCAAAGAACAATTGCAGCGTATTTGAATCCTATCACATTTGAAGTGGTTCTGTATGTACGAATGATAATTTATTTCACATTTGCTTTGCTGCAAACTGAACATGGAAAAAAATGCACATCCCTAGAAAGATGCTAATCCCCAAACATCAATACCCTTCCTTTCCTTCCTTCCTTCCTTTCACTCTTGATATATCCCTCCCTCCCTCCCTCCCTCATTCACTCACTCACTCACTCCCTCACTCCCTTTTTTCCCTTCCCACCTCTCTCCCTTTCCTTCCTCCCCCTGCCCTCCCCCTTCATAAAGCTTCCGGTGCCTTTAACTGCAGAGAGCACGCCTTTGGAACCTGCTTCTGCACAGAACATAAAATTAATTTCCAACTAGCTGGTTCCAATGTCATCAAAATAGATTGGGCAATTTCAGGTTTAGAAATCATTTTCTCAACTTGTTCCACTGTAACTCTTTGCCATTATTTATCACCTTCAGGGGCATTATATCATAAAACCATAAGCTCCAGACTGCTAATTTCATTCCGGAGTTGCAAGTTTCTCAGCACACATGTGGGTGGCAATTAGGCGGCAGCCCATAACTTAAGCACCAGTTCAAGCCGCAAAATTGTCTTAAGCGAAGCTCTGATGGTTCACAAAGCCATCTGCCAGCTTGGAATTTTCTGGCCTGGTTTATACAGCACAGACTCATCATCTTAAAAATGATTAAAAAGGAAAACGGGGGGGAAAGTGTGAAGATATTCCCTGAGACAACCAACCATTTGTGTGTGTGTAAAGTTAGGAGGAGGAAGAGGTGGAGCTGAACTTAATGAATTAGATCATTGCCCCAGCTAGTATTCTTCTTCTTTTCTTGTCCTCCTCCTCCTCTCTGAGATTAGAAGAGAAAAAGGAGAAAAGGAAGAATTTGTCTTCTATTGTGATAATTCAGATAGAAAGGAAAAAGAGAGAGAATCCAACTTACAATGCAGGAAACTTTCAACCACTGCAATTTTGTCCCACTGTGGCACATGCGGGTTCTACCTGGACATTTCCCTAGATGCTCACCAAACTGTGTTTTAATCCATCACAAGCAAACTCTGACTCAGTACAATAGAAAAGGAGACAGACAGATCCCCAAGGCCTCCTGTGTTCTGATCTAAAAGGTCAATGCCACTGCTTCCCTTCAAGGTCAAGGCAATGAACAGTGAGGGGAAGTAAGCCCTTGGCTTACTCAATTCTTTATTTCGGCATCTATAGGGATTCCCACACACAGCTTCACAGCATAAAAGTCTTTCTTCTGGTAAGATGCTGGGGCAATCCAGTCATTGTGAGTTCTGATGTCAGAAAGATGCTGGTGTGATCCAGTCATTATAAGTTGTCTGAAAACTACATTTACCTGTGGTGGTATGCTCCAATGAGGTCAGATCAGCTGGAGAGATCCACAGCTGGCTCATGTATCCCAGAACAAAGTCATCAGCATATGCCCAATCCTGAAGTTCATGTGAACTTCAGAGTTGGTCTCCACAAGCTCTGATATCCAGAAATCCAAGCTTCTGCCCTTGGATCTCCTAGGGGACTCATTGTGGTGGCACATCTTTTCGGGCTACTGAAATGGTCCTTCAGTTACCTGGACTATGCAGGTATGTACCTTCCACATTGTCCTATTGTCCAATTTACCACTAGTTAGAATGCTGGTCGAGCTGTTAAAAAGGGTCAACCATTTTGGGCTGCCTGATCTGGTCTACACTTTGCCCAATAAGAACGGTGCATACTAACAGGTGGCATGACCTTCCTTGGACCCTAGTAAAGTGTGGAAGGGATGTCTCTAGACCACTTGCTATACTGATTTGCTGGTAAGGGCAGAAACTTCCTTAATGATCAGATTTACTCTTCTGAGCTCACAATGGTTATCCATCTTTTAGTGACAAAATGCATGCATCCTTGTGTTTTACATGTAAGTTTTGTGACTTTTGCTGTCCTTTCAAATGGCACGTTAATGCAGAGGACAGAATTCTGGTGAGGATACAAGAAGATTGCACAATGAGAATAAACATAGCAGCCTTTCCATTCCACACATGATCAAAAACTCTAGAAAACAACTCATAGGCAGGTCATAACTCTACTGTTCTGTGGTTTTACCCACACATTAGTTATACTAAATTTGATGGGTGTTTCTTAAGTGATGAAGCATTTAGAAACCCTCTATAGCAAGCTATGGAAACTGCAGTGATTATACTTTACAAGTCAAAAGTCCCTTGCAAAGTAAAGTGTGCACTGAAAATGTGTGTGTTAGATTTATATAAGTGGATAAGCCTCCTTCATATTTCTAAAACGTTAACAACTCAATGGTAGGTACTTCCACTTTGGTATAGTGGTCAGGGAGCCAGACTCTTATCTGGGAATACTGGGTTCAATTCCGCCCTCCCCTACAAAGCCAGCTGGGTGACCTTGGGCTAGTCACAGCTCTCTTCTGAGTTTTCACAGCCCCACCTGCCTCACAGGGTGTCTGTTGTGGGGAGAAGAATAGAAAGCTTTGTCAGACGCTTTGAGTCCTCCTAAATGGGTGAGAAAAGCAGGGTAGAAAAGCCAACTCTTCTTCTTCAAGAATGTTTCTCCATAACTGCTACAGTGTTACCACCATATCAGATAGGGAACTGAAGTCATTTTTGTAAGAAACACTATTAAGATTTGGCAACTACATCTTTCTGCAATGATAAATTTCCCTTTAAAGGCCTGTGCCTATCTTTTTTTATGGCATGGTTCTGTCCTGAACGTGAAAGTCAAACTCGGAACACTGAAGGGTGGTCCATGAAAATGCAAATTATAGCAATTTTATTGGCTCATATGAATTTCAAACTCTCCTGTTACTGTAAATGAAAGGCAGCAAAAAGGCTTCCATTAACACAAACTAGGACATGATATCTTCCTAGATGAACCGTATGACATCCAGAAAAGTTTGATATTGGAAGGAGCCCATAAAATAAATAGTATGTTTAGCATAATCATGTGAATTTTATTCTTTCTTTCTTTCTTTTCCCATAGCACATGTGTCATAACTGTAGGTAGGGAAATATATTGGCAGATCCTAAAAGAAGAAAAAATGCAAAATTCCATCAGACAGACCTTTAAGAAATAGTTGTTTCCTTACCCAGAATTGCCCACCTATCCGCCAATGTAAAACTGCAAGAAAATCTCCACAAGTACTTCTGTTGTCTTGGACTCAAAGCCCAGAGTAGCAGTTGTGTGGTATGTCATTGGAGTATTCAAAATGACATCTCAAATGCTCTTCATTCCGGGTAGGGACCGGGTGAAGTCCCTGCAGGGCCACAGATGTGTGTCACCACACATTACAATGACATGTTCACACGGTAGCATGGGCAACCCCACTTCCTGGGCTCCAAGAACAATATGGGACAGTTGAGGAGTGAGACAAGATGAGTTGAGATGCTCAGGGTTTGAAGGTCAAACCTTCCGTAAAGCAGATGCCACCATGCTGCTGAATTACAGCCACGTACCACCTAGACCAGTGGTTCTCAACCTGGGGGTCGGGAACCCTTTGGGGGTCGAACTACCCTTTCAGAGGGGTCACGACAAGTCTCCTGCCGCCCTTCCCTCCCACCTCCCATCTGCTCTGCCCCTGTGGTTGGGGTCTCCACAACATGAGGAACTCCATTAAGGGGTCGCGGCATTCGGAAGGTTGAGAACTGCTGGCCTAGACCCAAGGAACGCCTTGGGAGCACAAAGGTAGATATTGCCTTGGGAAGACATTACATCAATGCAATAGTATTTTGAAATCTGAAGAGGAATAAAAATCATAGCCGATAATTTCTGAAAATAACAGTGTTGGCTCAGGAGTTAATTTGTGCTCCATCACAAAATGATTAGACGGAAATTACTGGTATTACCTTACTGGAAATATATTCATAATGAGGAGAGTATTGCAGGCATCTATTACCATTAGAAACTTATTTGGAGGGACAAAAATAGACTGGAAGTACTAATGGACATTTGAAGTGTTTTAATTGTTTAATACCAACCTGCCTAAGTAGAAGACAGAAAGAGCAGAATTTATTCAAGCATTGCTTTGGCACCGCGCAGTTAAAACATTCTTTCTACTCCCCTCCATACATTCCTTTTATGAAACCTATCTAACCACTCTATTCCGTTTTCATGGCACAAAGGGATATTACCAGTGTTTTATTACTTTTCATATAATTGCAGCCTTCTAGGGAAACTGGGAAGTTCATTTTGTGATAGGAACTCGCCACACACAAAATGGCAAGAGCATGAGTCCACAAGTGTGGCAGGGCTGGAGGACAACCGTGTCACAGAAGAAAAAGAAGAGCTGGCTTTTCTATCCTGCTTTTCTCACCCATTTAAAGGGACTCAAAGCGGCTGGCAAAGCTTTCTGCTGTGACTAGCCCAAGGGCACCCAGCTGGCTTCATGGAGGAGGGCAGAATCAAACCCAGTATTCTCAGATAAGAGTCCAGCTCCTTAACCACTAGACCAAGGTGTCTCATTCACTACATCAACAGGGCTGTCTGCATCTCATATTGTTTATGGTCGTTTCTGTATTTATTCACAGTATGGACCATGTGGTGACCACGAGACAAGGTAAGGTGGAAAAATATAGGTTTGAATGCAGGATGTCTGTAATTGTATGAGAAAGGGGTGTGGCTTACAGGACCCTAGTGGGAGGGCATGCAAGCCCACCAGGAGAACCAATGAGAGCTGAGGAACATCAAGGCAGGCAGTATAAAAGGGCAAGTAACAGCTGTCAAAGTGTTCTTTGTCTGGGGTACTCACGGGGAGGGGGGAGGCAGAAAGGAACTGGGCTTAATCTGTACTCACTGAAGGAAAAGAAACTAAAAGAACATGGACTTAATATGAAGTTGTAATCAATAAAATGTTTCATGTTTGTTCTTGAGAAAGTTCCTGTGTGTCGTGTACAAGCAGAGGCGAGAGTAGAGCATTCAAGGGCCTGCATTCAGCCAATGCAGGAAACACTTGCCATGAATAAAGTTAAATGCATGGTTGGCATGGTGAGGCGTCTGCCAATGTGGAACTGCAACAAACGGGGCTGGTGTAGAGTGACCCCGGGCAGAAGAGGGTTGTGCGAGGTGGAAACCATGACAAACCACCAGTACAGCACTCTGGTCTGGGCTAGAGAGGACTGCTTCCAAGTAGGCTGCAGCATCCATACTGGAGAAGCATAACCCAGCCCTGGTCAGAACACTGGTAGACCTGTAAAAACAGGTGGCCAAAGGAATGTGGTGCATGCTTCCATGGGTCAGTGTAGCAGGGTGGGGGGAACCATTTCACCAGGTGCCACTGAAATGGATCTCCCTTGAAGCTCTGACTGTACCTTAAAAGAAATGCAATATTGTACAGCTCCCCCTAGTGGTGAAGATCATGAGTGTGCTTGCAGCTATGTCTTCTGCTGCTGGGAGTCACTTTCATGGCTTACACTATGGTCCTGTTCCCACTTGGGTTTTACTGCATTTTGAAAATGATTTGAATTTTCTTTGTCTGTATTACAGATTGGCTTCCCATATTTTCTGAGGAGGAAATAGTTTAAAAACACATTTAAAAAGCACCTCAAAAAACAGCTCTCACTCCTGTTTTGGCTGCTATAACACTAACTGTTTTCCTTTGGGAATGGTATCTCAGTTTTGAGCGAAGATTGCAACATGAAATGGGTGGAGTTTCACCTGGTAGGACAGCCACTTGCCATCCCTCCTTTGCAGAGAAGTTTAAAGTTTTAAAGCCTCTCCCTCCCCTCTTTCCCTCAGTAGGCTACTTCACGATGGATAAAATGTTTCATTTTTACCCAATTCGCACTGCATAACAAGTTTCATTTCTTGCCCACACTTTCCCCTCACTTTTTCTTCACTTTCTCCTTTTTGGCTTTCTCCTCACTTGGGGAAAGATTGCTTGGCTGGCTCCTTCCTGCAGGAAGCAACCACAGTGGGTGAGGGAAAATTGAGGAGAAAGGCACAATAAACTAGAAAGTGAGGGGAAAGCATGGGTGAAGGAGGCTTAGGTAGGTGATTTTGCGCAACACTGAAACATCATGGAAGTGGATGCTTCAAGTACAGAGAGGAGGCAGGTGGAGGGTGGTTGTGTCACACTCACTGGAAGGTTTGGCTTTGCTGTGAGGAAGCAAATGGCAGCAGCAAAAGCACAGAGGAGGAGGAACTGGGATTCCCCACCCCTGGCCACATTATCGCAGGATCGAACCCAATCAGGAGAGAGGGGTGGGCATCCCAGCTGGCAAAGGGCAGGGAGGAAAAGATTCACTTTCCCCAATGCGTTTTTGAAGCATTTTCTGTAGGGACAGCAGAATTGGGGTTGGCTGCAATTTAAAATCAAAAAAGTAGGATCGACCAGAATGTACGTTCGGAACATATTCATGTTAGTTTCATTTTCAAAAACCTAAGTGGGAACGCGCCCTATTTGTTTTTATTTCAAAGCTTTCTGAATTTGTGAGGACCAGTCCTTCAAACAGAGGATTTCTAGCAGTGGAAGAGGAGACACAGACACACTTAGTAATTCTCATTGAAGCTCACGTTCTCATTGTGTCCTTACATGATCTAAGCAGTTGTGGCTTGTGTCTTCTGTGCCTATAGCTTTCTATAGGATCATTCCTAAATATTTTTGTTCCACAATTTAGACAGGAAGTATTTATTATCTTGTTAGTAGAAAGAGTTAACTGCAGCACCAAAAACTGAACTCCTTCCTTCCTTCCTTCCTTCCTTCCTTCCTTCCTTCCTTCCTTCCTTCCTTCCTTCCTTCCTTCCTTCCTTCCTTCAACATACAAAGGAAGATATTTTGGAAGCTTGTAAAAGAGAAGCTACATTCACACCTAAGTTTTAATCCACATTCAGTCCACATTCAGAATGAAAAAGGACATCAGCAAAGTAGCTAACTGGAATGATACAAAGTGATAGAGTGGACTACAAATACAAGCCAATCAATTGAATATACCATTTTAAAATCTACCCCTCCATTTTCTGCTCATTGTTCATCTGCTTCTCTCTCCCACTGCTCTCTTTGTCCGCATGTTTGGCTCATTTCCTTTCCATTTTATCTAACTTAGAGGTGGATTTCTGAGTTGGATAATGCTGGAAGAAAACAGCTTCAAACTTTGTTGGTGCATTTTCTACTCTGAAAGTGGACTGAAACTGGATTTAAACTCAGGTGTGAGTGCAGCTATAGATTCAGTTACTTATATATACTTTCAAAGATCAATATAAACCTCTAAAAGAATTCTTATTCTTATATTCCAGTATTCCTTATATTCCTATTATTCTTATCCTTACCCTTAATCCAACTTTGACTCTGACTTTCTATTTCTATTCCCAATCCTTATTCTTATTGACAAGCAGATGAAATCTATAGCGAAGAAAATGAATACGCAGGACAAAATGATAATCAGAAAGAACCAATCTACCATTTTCCCAAGATGGGTGAATAGTTCTGCCTCCAGCACATCTGATGTCTTTGTTGAAACACTCCTAAACTTATGAAAGGCTTTCTAATGACGTGTGAACCCCTGGCATACAATCTACTGGAATTATGATACCTTCTATAAATATATATTTTGGCTAGGGACAAAGATGATTTTTCTCCCCTCCACACGCCAGAAACATGTTTTATTGCCAAATAAACTACATCCCTAGAAAGAAACAGCCACCCCTTAAAAATGTCACTTGATAAATGTCACTTGTGGGAAACCATCAGAACAAGAGTGTTTGCTAGACTTTTATTCTGCTTCTCTGTGCCTTGATATTTGTTACCCCTGTATGTGTCCTTACAGAATTACAGCTATAAAGACCAGAATTGCATTGTTTTCTTCCTAAACCCAGAAGGAAAAAAAGAATTATGATAAGTAACTGTCACCATTGTGGGAAAGAGACAGATTTATAGTTGTGCGCAAACTTGAAAACGGTGGGTCAGTTCAATTTGAACCTTTTAAACCATTTTGACCTTTTGGTTCTACACGTAAAAAATGCAATTTAAAACGAAGGACAAAAACTAACAAATGTGAACCAGTTCAAAATGAACCAGATGGTTCAAATCAGTTTGACAACAGCCCTCGGTTCAGTTAGACTTTGAACCAACCAACCTCCCAAACTTAGGAGAGATTTTGATGAAATTTTGATGAATCAAATCAGCGGTTCCATGGGTTCAAGCATACACCTACGCAGAGTTTACCACAACTCAGTCAGTGAGATTTTCTGGTCTATGTTATTTCTGATATGCTAATGAAACCAAGCATAATAGAGTATGATAATAAAAGTTAGCCTTTGACTCTCACTTGAACATCTCAAAGGTGACAAATCTGTGTATTAGGGGTGTGCATGAATGTATTTTTGGCATTTGAATTCAAGTTGAATGGAATATTCAAAAATTCAATTCAATTTGAATGTTAAAAATCCAGATTTTCGAAAATCCAATTCAAATCCGGATTATTCAAATCGAAAAATCCAATCCATATTCGTAAATACGAATGTCAACAACATTTGCATCAGTTTTACGAATTTGTGTACATCCTGTATGCATCCGTTTTATCCTGTATTATAAGCACAAATATGTATTATTTTCACGCACATTCATATGCGATAGATACGGATCTAAACATTCAAATCATTTGAATATCCATATCGGATTCTTGAAAATCCAAAAGTCCGTTCGAATGTCAAAATTCAAATATCGCTAAATCCAATTCGAATGTGAATGTCGATATCCGTTGGATTTTTTTAATTTTCGAATATTCGTGTATACTCCTACTATGGACATGTCTCCTGATGTCTTATACACCTATAACTGGATGCTTCCAGAAGAACAATCCATGGATTAGAGCCATTAGGGCAGAGAAGAAGGAGTACAGTTTCAAAATGAGTTACAGAGAGAGGAAAGGCAGCCTTCACAGAAAGGCGTAAAAGGATGCAGAAGATTGTTCTAGGGAAAAGTAGTGGCTTCATGGCTTTTCTTTTGGACTAAAGCAGCTGCCGGAAGAATTGAGTTCTAGCTGGCCACTTGGCAGGGTTAAAACTACACAACAAAGAAAATCTTTCCTTCCTGAGTCTCAAATTTAGGCTAAGGGTGAGAGAAGGAAACTTGCAAAGAATGTTATCAACATCCAATAATTCAAGTGTTTTTTCAAACCATATATATAAAAGCATACATAGCAATTTAAAATTACTGAAGCACTACTTTCATCTTTGGCTCTCCCCAACTGCATTCAGCACAGAAATGATTGCACAGGGAAGGAAATCTATGCGACTGTGTGTGAAACAATTTGCCATTTCTCAAGTGCTTCTGTTTTCCCTCCCCTCTCTTTCCTTGTACTCTTGTGTTTGAAAATTGCTTGCAACTTGGTCATGCATTTAAACGGTACAACTTCAATTTCTTTCTTTTTTAAAAAAAAGAAGCGTTTTTTTTTTCAGAAGAGTCCTCATTTCTTGAAAAGGGGACCTACTTCTAATGATATTTCTGTTTTGATTCTAATCTCAATTTTGATTCTGATAGATAGATAGATAGATAGATAGATAGATAGATAGATAGATAGATAGATAGATAGATAGATAGATAGATAGATAGATAGATAGATAGATAGATAGATAGATAGATAGATAGATAAAGAGAGAGAGAGTATCCTTGCATTATAAAACATAATAGATTGCTATCCAGAAAGTTTATCAGGAGCTTTCAGGCCTTTTGGTCACAGGGTTGGCTTGTTTGTTTATGGGTTATCTGAGAGGGCTAAGTTGTCAAACTGTATTTTCTGTGTGCTCACACATGTGTGTTACTGAATCTGATAGTTTTCTTTTCTCACTACAAATGTGTGAAGAAGATGAAAAACAACAAAGTCGCTGGGTTTTATGCAAATAAATTATGCAGCGACTAGTTTCCAAAAACCATTTGTGCAAATCCCCTGAGACCTAATGACAGCCATCACTAAGCTCACAGCAAATGCATGTCAAGTGCTATTTCAATCATAGCCAGGTAGCAGCTCCTCATGCCAAGAGAACTTTTAGCGATCGCTCATTTGCCATACTGGGAGCCAAACATGCGGACAAAGAGTGCAGTGGAAGAGAGAAGCAGATGAACAATGATCAGAAAATGGAGGGGTAGATTATAAAATGGTATATTCCATTGATTGGCTTGTATTTGTAGTCCACTCTATCACTTTGTATCATTTCGGTGAGCTGTTTGCTGAAAAAATCAGCAGGTTTTGATTAATATTTCCTACCCATACTGGGGATGTGCACCTTTTTTCTTCTTTTTTTGCATTCAAATTCAAGTTGAATGAAATATCAAAATATTCCATTGAATTTGTATGTTTAGAATCTGAATGCAAAAAGATCGGATTCAAATCGAATACATTTGTATCTATTTGTTCGAATGTTAGAGTCGAACCAGAAGATATGGATCTCAACAGCATTTGTATGTGTTATACGGATCTGTATGCATTCCGTATGCATCCCGTTTTATCCAGTTTTCATCCCATGCTATCAGCGCAAATGTGTACAGATACATATTACATACGTATCTGTACATTCAAATGCTTCAAATTATTTGAACGAATGTTTTGGAACATTTGAAATTCATTTGAATGTTTAAATTTGAATGTGTAGACATTCTATTCAAATTTGAATGTCCACATTTGATCAAATTCGATCGAATTTTGAACGTTTAGAACATTCATGCAAATCCCTAACCCATACCATTCTCACGACCGCACTCTGGAGTAGATGCCTGGCCCTGTATGGATCAAGGTCACCCCCTGAGCCAAAGACCAACATTCTGAGCTCTGGCCGAGACAACTGGAGGGGAGAGGAAGGAAGAGGAAGAAGAGGATAGTAGTCGAAGTGAGATTTCCAGACGGTCAAGGACGCCAAATAGAACATTGGCTACTCTGTCTAAGGAATAACACAGTTGTAGCAGAGATGTGCAAAGTTTGGCTTGTGCTGATTTAATCAAACACTTTGTGATCTTGGATGTTCTAGAGAAGGTGCAGAGAAGGGCAACCAGAATGATTAAGGATCTGGAACACCTCCCTTACGAAACCAGGCTGCAACATCTAGGCCTCTTCAGTCTGGAGAGATGGCATTTAAGAGGGGACCTGATTGAAGTATATAAAATTATGCATGGTATAGAAAAGGTGGATAGAGAAAATTTCTTTTCTCTATCACACAGTACTAGAACCAGGGGGCATCTATGAAGCTGATGGGTAGGAGAGTCAGGTCTGACAGGGGGAAGTATTTCTTCACCCAAAGGGTCATTGGCTTATGGAATGTGCTGCCGGAAGAGGTGGTGACAGCTACCAGTCTAGATGGCTTTAATGTAGGGTTAGACAAATTTATGGACAACAAATGTATCAATGGCTACTAGAATGAATGCCTAGGTGCATCTTTCAGGCTGAGGGGGGGAGGAACTGGGGCGCTTCTTAGGCCATTTGCTGGGATTCGAGAGCAGGAATAGGTTTGTCCTTGTCTCTGCTTGAGATGCCCATGGGCAATTGGTGAGCCACCATGTGCAACGAGACGCTGGACTAGATGGGCTGTGGTCTGATCCAGCAGGGCTTCTCTTATGTTCTTATGTTCACCTCAAACCAAACACACAGAGGTTCACATATCCAGAAGTGGATCAAACTCAAGCAGCCTTCCACTTGTGGGCATGAAGATTTCAAACAGTTCTCGTTCTCTGTGTTTTTGCCCTCAGAAAAGGTTTTTTCGTAAATGGAAAATATGGTTTGTGTTTTTCTTTGGTTTCCCCCTCCCCTTTTTGAACAAGTTCAGAATTGGCTGCTTGTTCAATTTGAAGGTTCACAAGGAAACCATTGAAACAAATGTTTGGTTTGACGGTGAACAGAACACACAATTTTTGTTAACTCACATCCCTAAGTTGTAGTTTCAACTGAGAGGAAAAGCCAGTAGTTAAATGCATAAACTTTTGCTGTACTACTATCTCATACTCTTCATTTCCCCAACTTTCTTCTATATAAAAATCCCATTTCTCTTCCTCATATTGCTCCGAGCTGCTTATAAAATTTTAATATTCAAGAAAACTACAAGGAAACCACAACAGCCAGCAGTGGTAAGAACAATGGAAGGCTGTGCAACTCTTAAACCAGAGGCGTTTTCGCACACGCCATTTCGGAATGCGTGCAAGACAGCTCCGGACACGGCATACGCATTGGCTCAGCGGGGCTTGCGCTCTGACGTGTCCGGAGCTGTCTTGCACGCGTTCGAGATGTAGAGCACTTTAAAATGCTCTACATGCGTTCGGGCGCGCACGAACTGCCCGCAGGCATTCGGGAGGAGAAGCATTCGCGCCTGCTTCTCTCTCCCTAACAGCCGCGGGCTTGCCTCCCCTGCCGGCGCAGCTTTGACAATCAGCTGTTTTCAGCCGGCGCCGGCTGAGGGAGCCTCCTCAGCTGTCTCCCCGCCCCTTGCCGGCGTTTGCCGGCTAAGGCAGCTCACGACGCTTTGAGCATTCGCACACAGGCGCGCCGGAACGCGTTTACACGCGTTCCTGCACTCCTGTGTGTGAATGATCAAAGCGTCCTGAAGTGCCTTAGGCTTCCCGTTCTACACGCGTTCCAAATGGAACGCGTGTAATGCGAAAATGCCTCAGCTGTGGTTACAAACACAGACACTACATCTAGATGCTTTGGCTGAAAGGTCACCCGCTGGTCTATGCCTCCTGGAGCAGCAACACACTGATTTGTCTCTGAGTCCGATAGATTCCATGGAGGTGGTAGTATTAGCGCTATTAGAATATTTCTCAGCTCTCGGTGGCTGGAATGCAAACCACGTAGAATGCAGACAGAATCAATGTCAGCTGAGTTCTCTCTGTACTTTGGTTACAAGAGCCAAGGGAAATCTTTGTCAGGGAGAATCTTCCTCTGGGCTGAATAATTCATATCGGTCGCGTCATCTGGGGAGGGACAAGGGAATAAACAGTCACGCCAATAACCCTAGAGTAGGGTTGTGGTAAAGCGCTGGTGAAGGCAAGAGGGGGAACTAGTCTTCAGAGAGGAAGAGCGAATAAATTGAGAGCAGAGTTCACTGGGGAAGGCATGTTTTCTGAAAGAAAGGCATGACGAAAAACATAAATCCTTTGTAATTGCTTCTTGTCATAGAGAGTAGAACATTCCCCCTCACCCATGCATTTTATCTTGCTAAAGAACAGAGACAGATTATGCAACAAAGGTATGAGGGATGCACACGGATCCTCTTTTTTTGTATTCGATGCAAAAAAAAAAGATTGTATTTGTTCAAACAGATCCCCTTCAAATGTGGCAGAATCCACATTTGATACGAAAGTTCGATACAAATTCAATTTGAATCCCACATGAATCCCATACATATCTGCCCTGAATCCACTCTGAATCCTCTCTCAATCCACTTTGAATCCACTCTGGATCTGTTGCAGATGTGACTGGTGCAGACGCTTTCCCACTTCCCCAGGTTCACGAAGGTAACAATTATTCGTACAAATGTTCTGAAGCATTCAGTTTGAATTTGAATGTCAGTCGTTGAATGGGCCGACACTCAATTCAAATTTGAATGTCCGAATTGGGCTGAATTCATACAAATTTCGAATGTTACGGATTACCATGCACATCCCTGGTTTGAGATGCTCAGGACATTGCAGAATATTAGGTATTCTGGAATTATTCTGGAATATCTAAATAGGAATAAGTACGTTACGTCCAGATGCAGCCTTAGTTACAATAGCAGGAAGACGGCCAAAGCTCCACCACTGGTTTGTGCTCGGAAGAATCTGTAGTGAACTGCTTCAGTATTCTCCCCAACGTGCCACATGGCAGAAGTTTCATCCAGACAGGACTTACTTATTCTGCATTATTTGGATAATCCAGAATAAAGCATGCCTAATCTGGAATAAAATGGGTCTGAATGTATTTTACTCTGCATTATCAAAATAAAAAGCTAAAGAAACTCCAGTACACAATCAGGACAGCTGTGGTGAAGAGCATACACACACCCAGCAGGCCGCTACAGCCTAGAAGCATGCCTGCCCTCACCAGAGCCATCCTGATTGTGGATTAGGTATGAAGTACAAAATTGTGCTCTACACCTATCCTAACCTATTCTCTGGACTTACCTGGAGCTTCTGCCAGAGAGAGCATTTGCTCTTCTTCTGGGGCTGCTGTGGGAGTCCCTCCTCCTGGGTGGCGCAAGAGGGGGGAGGAAACAGCCCATGATCACAGATATGGGGAGGAAGGATGGTGGGGGGCATCCAGGTGATGCCACAGCTAGAGGGCAGCGTGGGGGAGGGGATCCAGGGGTGGGAAAGCATGCCACCTGGTCAGATCAATCTCTCCCCCCCCCATCAGCCGCCTGCCAGCAGCTAGTGTGTCATGAAACAGCTGACATGGGTGGCAGCAGATAATCATGCCAGCCAGGGGGTGGGCTCAGTGGCGGGGTTCAGAGGCAGCATGGGCCTGGTGCCCTCCTGGTACAGGAGGACCATTTGCATTTCTGGCCACTGAGGAGCATCCTCACCGGGCAGAAATGCGTATTGTCCTCCTGTACTCGGAGTGCACCGGGCTTAGAGCCCTACAGCCTAATGGTCTCAGACACACCAGAAGTCTCATGGGGACCTGGGGGTTGCATCTTGTGGTAACAACAGTTAAGACTGGTGAAATTCAGCTGGAATGCAGGCCGGGTCAACCAGAAAACACATCGGAATGTCCAGGGATCCAAATTGTCCTCGGTTTTACTGAGGCCATATCATCCCAATAAGGCATTCTGGCTCTGGGAGGTGGGACTAACCACTTCTCAGCACAGAGTAATTTATCTATGGCAATTGATCCATAATAAGTCCAGCTGCTGCTGGATCTCCCTCAGCAGAGACCAAGCCACATGCACTGAACCTGTGATATTTTGGCACAGACCCAAAGACTAATTGTTATTTATTTATTTGAGTTTGGATCCCACTCTGTATCCAAAGGTCTCAAGGGAGGGTTGCAGTATTAAAAACCAGACATAAAATAAAAAAATACTCAAGCCATAACAATGCCTGAAAGTGGGGAGGAAAAGCTGTTTCCTTAGCCGAAGGCTAGGGGAAAGAGCATGTGAAGTGAAGGTACCTGGTGCACCTCAGGGGGTAGAGTATTCCATAATCTGAGGGCCATTGCTGAGAAGGCCCTATCCCAGGTACCCACCCCTTTTGCTAGGGAGGGTGGTGGGACAATCAGAAGGCCATTCCCTACAGATCTTAAGGCAAGGGCAGGTTGATATGGGAGAAGGTGTTCCTTTAGATATTTGGAGCCCAAGTCATTGAAGAAGAAGGAGGAGGAGGAGGAGGAGGAGGAGGAGTTGGCTTCTCTACCCCACTTTTCTCACCCATTTAAGGGGACTCAAAGTGGCTGACAAAGCTTTCTATTCTTCTCCTCACACCAGACACCCTGTGAGGTAGGTGGGGCTGTTAGAGCTCAGAAGAGAAATGTGACTAGCCCAAGATTACCCAGCTGGCTTCATGGGGGAGGATGGAATCGAACCCAGTATCCCCAGATAAGAGTCTGGCTTCTTAATCACTAGACAAACTGGCTGTTAGGGCATTATAAGTTAAGGTGAATGCCTCAAATTGGGCTCGGTAGCAAATTGGCAGCCAGTGCAGCTCTTTTAAGACTTGCTTGATGTGCACCCTTGCTTAGACTGCTCTTGCTTGTCCTGTATACCAGCCAATGTGCCTTCCTCTCTCTTCCTCTCTTTTCTTTTAGAACTACGTGAAAACAAGTCAAAGTAAACTTTGTGGACAGCCACCATCAAGATAGATCGATCCATTCAGACCTGATTTCAAAAGGTAGGAAAACAAGTTGGGGCAGCAAATTTCTTCGGTCAGTGATATGGATGAAACACAGCCCTGTCCTCCAATGGCACCACTGTAAGCAACCTTTCAGCATTAAGGCCACAGAGATGCCACTTTATCTCTTCCTGGCCACGGTCCCTGTCTAACAGCCATTAATACGCCTCTTCAGGACAGACTTGCTAATGCTGTTTTTAAAAGTGAACACTTGTGGAGATGATTTCTCTCCAGAAGTACTTTCCACCAGCTGTGTAATGGTGCCTCTTGTCACACTCTTTGAAAGACAAGAAGCGTTCTGTGTAGATTTCACCCTTGAAGCGCAAACCACCAACCCAGTTTGGGTTAGATGAATGGCCAAGCGACACCAACTCCCAGATGTTCCATTGTGTCCTTCAGACAAGACGTGGAACTGTGAGGAAGAGGACGGAAAAAGGAGACACATTAGAAATCCCTAATCAATATCACTTTCCACTCAAAAAAGTTTACAATTTAGTTTGCAATGGCTGTAATTTTGTTTCGGTATAATACTAGATGAAAATCAAGCTAGCGTGCGGTGGATTGTTCACAAGGGGGGGGGAGACAATAGAAGAACAGAGGGAAAAAGTGAGGCGAAAAAAGGCAGCGATTACTGAATTGCTGCCTTTTAAAAAGCAGGAATATAGAAAACTGTGAGCCAATGTCTCAGATCAGGAAGAAAATTGTAGACAATTTTGAGTTTCAGGTCTTCATCTCTCAAATTGCGACGTCACCCGCTTGGCCTTACTTATGGTATTTAGAGATAAGGTGTCTGTGTGGAGAGAGAGAGAATCAGAGAGAAAGAGAGATCAGCAGGGAATGTGTTTGCAAGGGCCAGAGAGACATTATTAATTCAGGGTTGAATGGGGAGAAATAAAAAAGAAACAAGGAATCCAAATTTGTTTCGGGTGACCGCTGGAGAAAGCAGAAGGGGAAGATCAGAGGTTCTTCCTGAACTTAGCAAGGCAACATGAGTTATCTGCTTTGACTGCCTATCAAGCCAAGAAACAAACTGAATGATTCATCGTAAAAAGGGAAAATAAAATAAAATGCCCACATCTTCAACAACAAATATTCAAACAACTGGGTGCATCAGTGTGGGAGATGCAAATAGCATAGGTGCCTTATGGAAAGCCAAAGCTGATTTTGGTGGCGGTTCCAGTGTGAAAGGCAAGACCAAGGGTGTGGTGGTGGTGGATGCAACCCAGGCAAGGAAATAAATATTCCACTCCACCACCATATACTTCCTGGCCCACATGAGGTGACAGGATCCAGGGCACAGCATTTACAGGGACTCAAGAGCCGGTGAAGCTCTTGCCTTTGTTTTCTGCTTGAGATGTCCAGAAGCAATTGGTGGGCCACTGTGTGAGGCAGGTGCTGGACTAAATGGCCTCCACTTAGGTTCTTATGACAAAAGACCTTTTATCAATTGCCCTCTCTCTACTTCCAAATGAGATACGATTTGCTCCATCCCTGTTAACATTTCAAAAACCTCTCAACACATTCCTTTTGCACATGCCTTTGATAATGATGGATGGGATCACCACAATTAATTAACACTGTGTTATTTTCATGTTTATCCTTCGGAGTTTGGGGCCCATTCAAAGATTGACATTTGAATTCAAATTGAATGCTTTGAAACATTTGTACGAAGCTTTGTTACATTCGTGAACCTGGGGAGGTGGGAAAGGGGCTGCCCAGTCACATCTGCAACAGATTCAGAGTGGATTCAGCGTGGACTCAAGGCTGATTTGACGCATTCAGAGCAGATACATAGGGGATACGTAGCAGGGATTTGAATCAGATTCATATCAAACTTTCATATCAAATTCAAATCTTACCAAATTCAAAGGGGATCTATTTGACCAATGCAAATTTTCTTGCATTCAATTTGATATGAATCCAACCCCTCCCCCCCAAAAAAAATTGTGCACCTCCCTATTACCAAGGACTCTACTGGATGGAAACAACTGTGACCTCTAGTCTTACCATAATCCAGTCATCCCTGGAGAACATCTGCCTGGTGTGATGGCTACTAGCTGAGCAGCTTCACCTTTGACCATACGGGTGGGCAGGCAGCTGCTAATTAGGCAGCAGAGAGACAAGGCAGCAGTGGCCTATGGGCAATACCCATTAGGTGCCAAGTTGGTTGGGTGGGGTTTTTAAAGCTGATTTATAGTCTTTAATCACTTTATTGAATTTATGTTTTTATGAATGTTGTGACTATTTAGTGCAGGGTAAGACATAAATGTATGGACATGATAGATAATAGACAGACCACACAGGGTCCTTATGAAGTCTGTGGTGTACAAGTTGAATGAATGAATGAATGAATGAAGGAAGGAAGGAAGGAAGGAAGGAAGGAAGGAAGGAAGGAAGGAAGGAAGGAAGGAAGGAAGGAAGGAAGGAAGGAAGATGCTTGGAGCGTGGTACAAAACTCCAACTCAGCCACATCAGAAATGCCAGAGCGGCTGGCAAGTTGTAGGCATTCTAAAGCCCCACTGACTCATGGGGACTTGGCCATCTCAACAATTATGGTGACCCCTGCATAGGTTGTATAGTTGTTTCCGTGCCTGCAACTTCTATCCTAAAACAAAGGAATCGGTCAAGGCAAGTCTGACTTCCCCAGTACACACAAGACTCACTTGAGATGAAATCTGAGCAGCAACTTTCTGCTTGTGTGCCATTGCGAAGGGTAGCGACAGAACTGAGACACCTTCGGGACAGATTTCTCCCAGAATCTGTAAATGTATTGAAGGATGGAATGCCACCCGTTGAATTTGTTTGTAGAGATGATGATTAGCTGTAGGCCAATATCAAGAAACAAGATGACTAATTAAGTATAAACCAACAACCCACAAAAAATGAATCTAGGATTTCATCCTTTGTGTTTGTTTTATGGCACTTTTCATAAGTTGCATCTGGTCAAATGTTCTCTGCTCCCTACACACACACTTTGCAAGAAAGCTATAATTATCCAGAATTAGACAGTGCTCTTTTTATTAATACAACTATTTCCTGTAATTAAAGCCTTTTAATTGACAATGGCGGTACTTATTAAATAACTAGCTTCAAGCAAATCGGCATCCAAATATTCAGCTTCACAAAGTCACCTGGATTTGATCTTTTTTCTTTCTTTGCTTATATTATTTATGCATGATTGTAATAGAGGTTAAACTGAGTAGTCGACGTTCACAGATATTGACATCAAGACAAGCTTATGGTTGTTCGAATATCCCAAAATTTGGTTTAATTGAAGTTTCCCACTTGAAATCACAATTCAAATGTACATTCATGTTTCCTTGTGATTTTGCCCATGAAAAGGGCTTTGTTTCGATGGGAAAATGGTATCTTTTCAAATCGAACCAGTGTGGAGTCAAATACAAATAACTGTTTTTCAATCAAATGGTTTGACAGCAGAATAAACAAACATGTGTTCAACAGCAAAATGGACACACAATATTCCTTCACACACTTCCCTTGCCTGTAACTCCATTTCTCCAAAAGCATTAAATCACTCCCAAGAACACAGGTGCTACAAACAATTGTATAAATATGACACCACAACCTACATTCACCTCCAAGTCAGGCAACGCCTGACTACGGATGCTACTCAGTGATTTGTCATTTTGCAGGAAAAATCCAGCTCTTTGCTTATTTAGTTTCCTATACAACCCAGCTTAAAGATTTATGAACTCCTGAATGATGAAGAGGTAACCTCTCCAAGACTTCAAAATTGGGTAAGGCAAATGCAGCAGAGGAAAGTCTGTCATTTCAAACTCTAATTGGCCCAGAGGGTGCCTCTTTAAGCAGGCCTGATCACACCCTTGACTAGGGAATTGAGGGTATGAGAGACAGTCTTGCTTGCTTATTACAACTTCTTATCATGGGATTCAATTCTATACATGAAGCTAAGGTTTATATATTTTCATACCCATGGACTGCAAATATTGAAACCTCGGCTTCATGTATATAATTGAAAGAGGCCAAAAGGATTAATGAGCTTAAAGGATCAAATACAAGGGAGCTTCAGGGGTTGAATATTAATGCTCTGTATGAATCCTTTGGTAAAATGCTATAGACTGCATCGGGAGTGCTTTGCTAAACTGGCTTTTGCTTAAAAGGTTATTTGGTTTATAATATCCTTTGCATATGTGAAACGCTTTCTATGATCAGGTAAGTCTAAGTGAGAGTTCAGTTTGCAAGCTCATGTCTTAATGGTAGCAAGAAACCTTGAGCAAGAACATTGTTTCCAGACAGTTAAAGCCATCAAATGATTCCTAACCCTAACAGTAGAGAAGCCAATTCCAGTGGTCAACCCAAAGCAGTGGTTTTATAGTGTTCATTCTATACGTTGTTACCTGCCGTGAAACCTTTGGGTGTAAGGTAGGGATGTGCACAAATATTTGTAGGCATTCAAAATCTGATTGATATGCTGAATTTCAACATTCAAACTCTAATATAATGTCCTGGAATTTGAATGTAAACATTCAAATTGACTTTTTAATTTCAGATCTATTTGTTTGAATTATCTGGACATTCGTATGTGTATGGGTTCGCACATGATACGTACTTGAAGATCTGCATCTTTCCCGAATCCACACACATTTCTCCGGATCCATATGGGACAAAAATGGGTTGCATACGGGATACCTATAGGATGCATACGGACATGTACGGATGTGTAGAGATGTGGGGAAGATGTGATTCACAAATTCAAATAAAAAATTCAAATGAATTGAATTTGAAAATTCAAATTTAAAAGGTTCAAATCGAATTGGATTTTTGGGTATTAGATTAGATTAGAATAGAATGTCCAAAAAAATTAATGCACATCTCTTGTATAGGGTTGGATAAAAAAATTAAATAAGTAATAAAAATAAAGCTAGCATTGTCGGTCAAGTTCTACCTTCTCAATTAGATAATGTTGATAGAAATCACTTTGCTTATATGTTCTCTCATTCTGAAAGAGGCCTGAAGCTGGATTAAAACATAGGTGTTAATGCAGGTGTTAATGGTCCTTAATTCAGAACCATAAAGGAACATAATAATGGCCATCACCTTAATCTCTAAGTTCAAGAACCTTAGCAATAAATGCAGGATTTGCATGGGGCCTCACAGGCATTGTGGGCTTGTGGTACCATAACATCAGAGCTATGGGAACCACAGACATTTCCTGTGACCTGAAAATAGCCTGTTTGGAAACAGCCAAGTGTGGAATCAGAGTTCCTCAATTTGATATTCCCATTGCCAAAAGCAGTTGCATGCATGTGAACAGCATGCCCTCATTATAGCAAGAAGGGATATGCACAAATGTTTTGGGTGTTTGTTTGTTGTTTTTGTTTTTGCATTCTATTCGTTTTGAATAGAATGCAAGAAAATTTGTATTTGTTCAAATAGATCCCCTTCAAATGTTTTAGGATTCGATATGAATGTTCCATACAAATTTGATACAAATGTTTTATACGAATCCCGTATGTATCCCATATGTATCCCACTTTGAATCCACCCTCAATCCACTTCGAATCCGATCTGGATCTATTGCAGATGCAACTCGGACAGCCACCTTACCCTCTCCCAGGTTCACGAATGTAACGAAGCTTCTTACGAATTCTCCTAAGCATTTTATTCAAATCCAAATATCACCCTTCGCATGTGCCATCATTCGATTTGAATCCGAATGTCCGAATTCAGCTGAACATGTTTGAATAGCGAATAATATGAATATTCGTGCACTTCCCTGGTAGCAAGGGACAGCCAGGTGAGCAACAATCGCTCCTTGACCTATCTTCACTTATGGAGTAGGTTCCATCTTCATCTGGAACCTGCCAAAGGTCAGGAGAAACAGGTGGCGCCCTATGTAATCTGCACCAGCATGTGGATGGCAGCTCCTATTTTGGGCTATAATCCAAAATGTGGCCCAGTGCAAAAAAGAAAAGATCAGAAGGTGCCCAACCTGGCCCACCACAAAAGCAGAGCCTGTACAGACACCTTGCATTTTCAGGGCTTTAGGAGAGTAAGCTGTGCAGTGTTTTTTTCAATGTTCTTGTCTCAAGGGCGTCTTATGTGTGTATTGCGCCATTCGCCCCCTGGCCTGCCTGCCTGCATTGCACCCCTGGGAAACTAAAGCCTTTGTCTAAAAAAAGGTAGCAATATTCACACCCCGCTTTTGTGCTTTCCCCCTGTGCCTTTCTGATCACTTGGGTTTTGAAGATGAAGGAGGGAAAAACATTAAAAATAATATTTGAAGAGAGGAACAAAGGAACGTGCTCTCATAGAACCACCTCAAGTGTGTTGCTGCTACACGGAGCTGAGAAGGCATCTTTGACTTTTGGCATTTAAGGGATGCTCCACCACATATTTCTCGCATCTCAAGGTCATCACCAAATGGGAGAACCAGGAAGATAATAAAATAAATAATAGAAATATCATCTTGATCAACAACTTTTGTTTTGAAATAAGCCACAGCATTGTGTGGTCAAATAGGAAAAAGCAACTCTGGAAGTTCCCAGAGGAAAGTAACCCAGGAACAGAACTTTCAATTAAATCTGTTTTCCCACTGAGAAGAAAAAGAAGAATTGTTTTGTGTGAGAGGAAAGCAGCAGATGCAATTTTAATTGAGCAGCAAAATCTACTCCTGTAATTTCCTCCTCTTTCCTGCACAAATTACATACTGCCAGACCCAATAGTCCATCTACCGAACTTGAGATGTCTCTGGAAAAAATAAATAAATAAAAAGATCCCCTCTTTCTCCAAATAGGGAACAAACAAGAAAAGAGACATAAAAATCAAAAACAAGAAGTCCTTATATTATTGTACCAAACCCCAAAGAAGGTGAACTTAGTAAAATGGCTTTTTTACTTGGAATCATGAATAGTATGATTTTTTTTTTATAGTGTCCCTTCCTTTTTGTAATGCACAAGCCCCTTCCATTTTAAATCTTCTTCAGGCCATCTTCAGGCCTCACTGCTCACACCTTTTCCTTCTGATTTATTTGTGGGCTTTCCATTTTATTTATGGAGAAAGTCCATAAATAAAATGGATAGAAATGCAAATTTGTGAGCAATCAGACTTGGACTGAAGACAGTTTAAAGGGAAGGTGTGATTGTGGCCCCTCTTTTTCCCCCTTTCATAACTGGACTTGGACTTCAGACTTCAGATTGTTCAAACCTAGTAGCTTACCAAATTCCGTATCTGTATTCTGATCATGGTTGCTCAGTGCTATAGAGAACATGAGGTCTTTTCGCACTACAGCCAAATGGCTGTAGTGCAGTAAGGCTAGGACATGTGGGGATGTATTCCCCATTCACACCTAGGCAGGTAAGGAACAACCTACCTACGTGTGAAAGGAGAACCCCTCCCCACATGTCCTAGCCTGAAAACACTGGTGGGGAAGTATTTCTTCACCCAAAGGGTCATCGGTTTATGGAATGTGTTGCCGGAAGAGGTGGTGACAGCTACCAGTCTAAATCTCTTCAAGGTAGGGTTAGACAAATTTGTGGATGACAGATGTATCAATGGCTACTAGAATGAATGCCTAGGTGCATGTTTCAGGCTGGGGGGGGGCAGAAGCAGGATGCTTCTAATGTCATTTGCTGGGATTCAAGAGCAGGAAAAGGTTTGTCCTTGTCTCTGTTTGAGATGCCCATGAGCATTTGGTGGGCCACTGTGTGCAACAGGATGCTGGACTGGATGGGCTGTGGCCTGATCCAGCAGGGCCTCTCTTATGTTCTTATGGGAACATGAGAATAGCTAGCCAATCAGAGCCGGCGGCATGCACAGGTGCACAGCACTGCCAGCCAGGCTTGCCACTTCAGTACCTGGTGGCGATAAGGTGACTTGCGTGCATGTCCCCACATACACCTGTGCCCAGGGAGTGCCCAGGGGGTCCTGCAGGCTGTAGGGGACCCGATCCAGTCCCCTAGAACCCTCAGGAACTGGGGGAGGGACCAGACAGGCCTGCCCAATGGGGGCAGCTGGAGGTGGGGCCAGCAGCGGTCAGGGAGAGAGTGTGTGAATGCACTCCCTCCTGAACAGCTGTGGGACAGCCGCAAACACCCTGGGCTGGGTGGAAATCTACATCTGGAACATGAGTGGGCACCCTGGGATGGGCTGGGGCAGTTTCAAATGGAACCACCAGTCCAGCAGAGCAAATGCTCCATCCCAGGGTATCCTACACATGTTCCTCTGGCCCTCATGCAAAAAGGCCTCTGATTTCCAGGCATTCACTCCTTTCTTGGTGGATTTTCCCACGAGTACTCACCCTGAATATTTAGGAGCACAAGTGGCTTGAACCCAAGCTTACTGCTGAAGCAAAGTTTGTGTGGCCTTGCTCCCAGCAGGAAAAGCAGAGACACTTTGCAGGTGGGCACTGTCCAATGACTTTGGGAAAGTGACATAATGTCTACCTCTTCCACCTTTCAATGAGCTTCATATGTGACAACCAAGGGCCTTCATAAATATAAAACTGCCTCTCTTTAGAACACTGAAAGCTCCCTTACATGATAGATCCTTATATAATATAAATATATAATATATAAACCAACGGTTAAGTTCTCAACTCTCCTGTTTTCCTGGTCATTTACCACTATGATCCTTCCCAGAGCCCATGGGCATCTCCACACAGTTTTCTTAGTAGAGATAACAGAAGTGGTAGAATGTGGGTCACACTTGTTGCAGTTTTTGAGTTCTTATGCCATGTTCCATAGTTGTTCTGTGAGCCTGAGCTTTTTGGAGATAGCTACGATATCCTTCTTCAGAGGACCTTCAGTTGCATTTGACTCTTCCAGATGGATATCATAGCATATTTGAGAGCTCAGGCGCACAGAAGAACTATGGAACTTGGCATAAGAACCCCAAAACTGTAACAAGTGAGATGCAAAAGTGGTTTGTCATTGTCTCTACTTCTGGGGAGATGGTGGGGATCATCCTGGCAACCTCCTGCTTTCCCGGCAGTTTGCTCTACCATTGAGCTACAACCACACCAGCTTATCAGTGTAGGTCAATGGCGCCCCAGAGACCAGATCACATCATTCAAAGTATCTGGGATCAGATGAAATGGGAAGAATCACTTTTTATTGACTGTAATGCTAAAGTCATGCCAGGAAGAACTGTGTTAACAGGAGGAACGGTTCTCCTGAATAAATTCAGAATTATCTCTGTTGAGTTTGCAGTTGCTCTTCAGGTTCTCAAGTGAATACCTCCAACTACTTTACCTGACAAAAACCAAGGCTTTCTGCACGCAAAGCTATGACACATTTCACAAAGTATCAGCATTTCTCTGTTAATCGTTGCTGCTATTTGATGCCCTCAAGGCTGGGTTGACTTCTGGTGGCTACACAGATGCCTCTGCGCAATCTTCTCAACACAGAGAGAAGTGGCTTGCCATAACCCTCTTCTTGGGACATGCTGCAGATTGAATCTGTGGTCCTCTTCTTTCCTGCCAGACATCCCAGCAATGTAGCCACAGCTGCCCCTGCTCCGTGAAGTAAAATGTCCAGAAGAACAATCCCTCATGTTGACTGCAGGGCAACCCAGGTTAGCTTAACTTGTAAAACTGTGGCTGTGCCATTTTTTCTTAAGAAAGTGGCTTAGGGATGGCTTTGGGGTGGGATTGTTCACACAGCAGTCTCCCCCTGTCCCCTCCCCTGAACATTCTGTTCTAGAAAAAGCGGATTAGAGAAGGCTTGTGAACATGAGAACCACACAGTCTCTCTGAGGTGCCTCTGAGGAGCCCCTTTTGAACACAGCCTTAGAGAAGGCCTTGAGGTGGGATTGTTCACACACGAGTCTGCCCTTTCACCCTCTCCTGAACATTCTGTGCTAGAAAAGGTGGATTAGAGAAGGCTTGAGAACAAAAGGGCCACACACTGTTCCTCAGAGGTGTCCCTTTCGTCACGTCTGATCACAGCCCATGTCTTCCTAATGCCTCCCCAGGAAAGAGAGAGTCTCAGTTTCCTTTTTCTATTCCATACCTTTCTGCAGAAGTGATTTCATGTACCAGTCAACCCCCTGTATTTTGGAGCAGATGCCACCGTCTATAAAGTTGCACTTCTCTGGCAGGGGGCATATAGAAATAGCTCAAAGAGAGAGAAAAACATCTGTCTACAGCCTTATTGGAAGGAAAATATCCAGGAAAGATTCAAGGTAGCAGCATCCGAGTCCAAATGAAGTACTATTTGAAGTCTATACTGTAAACCTCAATAAAGGCCAATTCATTCTTCAAACTCTATGATTAAGCATAGCCTTTCTTCTCCTAAGAGCACTCATGGACTGGCCAATCCCTCCATTGTCCTCTCTCTTGTCTTCTGATGGCATCTCCCCCCCCCCCATCCGCCTCCCTCGCCTGGCTCAAAGGAATACAGTCCTGCATTGGCCGTTTTGCTCTTTGATGTTGTTTGATTCCTGAGTAGGGACAGACACCTACTGGGTTGCAAGATCCAAGGCCCTGGAGAATTCTTTTTTCTCTTCTGCCTCTTTATTGTCATGCGGCACTATAATGCTCCCTGCATTGATGTGCCTGGCAGGCGACAGCTATATTAGCAGCGCAATCTGTGAGCTTGTGCCAGACTTGAGTGCGCTGGCAGCAAAGTCTATAAGAAGTGGAGGCAGGTCTCAGGGAATGAGGTAGTAATTTAATGCAAATGTTCCGCACAGCTCCCCAGGCGCAGAGATTAGGTATGTCAAAAAACTTTAAGTGCTCTTTCTAGTTAATAGTACGGAGAACTAATTATTACTTACTGTACATAAGGTTTTTCTGAAATGGCTGCCTTAGTCATTCGCAGCCCTTTCCCCCGCTTTCCCCAAGCAAAACTCCCTTAAGTGTTGACTGAAAAAAATAGTGCATTTCACCAAAATGCTCAATAGTGTGCCACCTGAAACAAGTAAACACTTTAGCTGTAGAAGTTACGGCTTTAACTGTGAGTGCCTTTTTCTAAACTTTAATCACTTAGTTAATTAGTTAGTTTTTCACTCATTCCCCAAGTTACTTAGGAGTATGGGAGGAGTTAGACAGTCAAAGTTCATATGTTCTCAGTTCTAGAAAAAGCCCTCTCAGTCCAGAGAGGGCTTAGTCATCTCCAGAAATGCTGTGGAAGCTTCCTGGTACAGAAAGGGGTGCCTTTGACCACTCCAGAAGGTAAGTGCAGACAAAACCAGAAAAGACCCAAAGGCCTTGGGCACACCTTCCCTTGAGAACTTCTTTAGTCCATCTTCAAGTCCAAATGGAGGGTGGAAAGTCCACAAATAAAATGGATAAAAATGAAAAGGTGTGAAGCAAAAGTAGAAGTATAGGGGAAAGATAGATGGTCACTTATGGAAATCGTTCCAAAGCAAATGTCCGAGGGGTCATTCAGCTGCTATTGAATCAGACATTTCTGGTAGTCAGGTTTAGCAAACCCATAAATAATACTGACAAATTACTTGATTGCTAGAGACGTTTAAGGGAATAAGGAGGGCTAAAATTCATCCCAAGGGTGAATAACTTAAATAAAATAAAATAAGAGTCAAACATGCTTTGAACCACACTTATGGGCCCACTAGCCTAATTTATATTGGATAACTAAATATCTCTTTTAAAGAGGTAGTTAGGCAGGCAGGCAAATAGATAGATGATGGATGGATGGACGGATGAATGGATGGATGAGGGCCAATAAATTGAAGCTGAATCCAGACAAGACAGAGGTACTGTGTGTCACAGGGTCTCAGGCCAGTGTAGTCACAATGCCCTGGAAGGGACAGGTGGCTTGGGTCCAAGCTATCTCAGGGACCACCTCCTCCCGTACAATCCTCCCCGCACTCTCCGATCCTCTGGGAGGAACTTACTGCAGCCTCTAAAATCTAGGCTTGCGGCGACCTCCCAGAGGGCGTTCTCTGCTGTCGCCCCCAAACTCTGGAACGACCTGCCGGATGAGATCCGTCAGATAACATCATTAGACAGCTTTAAAAAGGCGGTCAAGACGGATCTCTTCCGGCAGACCTTTCCAGATTAACCATCCCGGCCCAGATTCCCTGATTCCTCCCATGGCCCCATCTTAGTGATGGTTGAGGATCAATAGAGGGACATCAGGGTTTTTAGTTTTTAAATTATTGTTTTACGCATTGATATTGTGTTTTAATATGTTATATTGTTTAATACTGTCTTAAGGGGGGGAGGGATAAGGTGTTTTTAATTGTTATATTTTACATTTTACTGTTGTTAACCGCCCGGATTGGTTTGCCATAGGGCGGTATACAAATAAATTATTATTATTATTATTATTATTATTATTATTATTATTATTATTATTATTATTATTATTATTATTATTATTATTATTATTATTATTATTATTATTATTATTATTATTATTATTATTATTATTATTATTATTATTATTATAGGTGCGTAACTTGGGGGTACTCCTGGATTCCACACTGATCCTTGAAGCTCAGGTGGATGCCGTGTCCAGGAGTATCAACTGAAGCCTTTTCTGGACAGAGATGATTTGGCCACAGTTATCCATGCTCAGGTAACCTCTGGGTTGGACTATTGTAATGTACTCTACATGGGGCTGCCCTTAAAGATGGTTTGAAAGTTGCAGCCACCAGGGTGTTAAACGGGACAGCTAGCTGGATGCACATCACACCAGTTTTAGAAGGGCTACGCTGGCTGCCAATTTACTACTGAGCCCAATTTAAGGTGTTAACTCTGACTTATAAGGCCCTAAATGACTTTGGCTCCAAATATCTAAAGGAATGCATTCTCCCTTACCGACCTGCCCGTGCTCTAAGATCTGCAGGAGAGGCCCTCCTGGTTGTCCCACCACCTTCACTAGTGAGGCTGGTGGGCACCCAGGAGAGGGCCTTCTCTGTAATGGCCCCCAGGCTGTGGAATAGTCTCCCCCTTGAGGTGTGTTGGGCTCCTTCTCTGTTTATGTTCAGGAAGGCGATGAAGACGCACCTCTTTGCTCAGGACTTTGGCTAAATGTCAGTCATGTTTCCCCCACTGTAAACACCACTGTTTAAATTGGTATTGTTTTGTTTTGTTTTAAATGCTGTGATGGTTTTTATTGTTCTAATATATATTATTTTGTTTGATATGGTGGATTTTAAGGTTGTTACCCATCCTGAGACCTTTGGGTATAGGGTGGGATAGAAATATAATGGATGGATGGATGGATGGATGGATGGATGGATGGATGGATGGATGGATGGATGGATGGATGGATGGATGGATGGATGGATGGATGGATAGTCAGATGGATGGATGGATGGATAGTTTTCTCCAGCCATAAACCAATACTGATCGCTCGATGCAATCAAGCTGCCTCTTGGTAATCATAATGATTGATTTCCTCCAGACAGACCAGTCTTCTATGATCTTTCTTAGGTCTACCGAGTTTATTCACCTACCACTGACCCTCCTCCTCCTCTTCCTCCTCCTTTTCTCCCTTCTCCCTTTTTGAACATCACCATGTTTTCCAGAGAGTTTGGTCTGGTTAGGTGTCTGAACTATGACAGTTTAACCCCTGCTATTTCTGCTTCCAATGAATATTTAGGTTTTGTGTGGCTTAGAATTGTTCTTTTTAGCTACCAATGGTACATTGAGGAGCCTCAAAAGAGTCTGTACATTCACAGGCCATGATCCCACTTGACTTTTTAAAAATGAAATTAACAAAAATAGATGCAAACACACATTATACTTGTTCCCATTTTGTTGTTGTTGTTAATTCTGCTTTAAAAAGCCAAGTACGTCACTGGCGGCAGCCCAAAGGGCAGGCAGGGCTCGCTCGGTGCTCAGCATCCAGAGTTCCTCCTCCCCATGCCCCGGGAGTGCCATGGTGGTGGCCAAAATGGCTAGCAGCTGAGCGGGTGGGAAAGCAGCTGGGTGAGCACGGTGGTGGCAGCAATGCAGCCCAAAAGGCCAAAATATCAGGCAGCCAAGTGGGCAGGTGAGTGAGGTGGCGGCAGCAGTGCAGCCTGAAAGGCCTACTGGCCAGCTGGGTGGGTGGCCGAGCTGGTGGGTGAGCGAGGAGGCAGCAGCAGCAGCTGCACAGCCTGAAAGATGGGCGGGCAAGGCAGCAGCAGCCAAAAGGCCAACTTCGAGGGCTAGCAGGCAGGATATACTGCGATTGTACCATTCTCAAAGCAAAAAATAACGCTCGTTAGCAACAAAAATGGGAGTGAAAGTTATTTAAATAAGTGTTTTTTTTTAATGCAGTTTTTGATGATTTACTCCTCGGAAAGTGCGGGAACCCAATCTGTAATGGGGACAAACAATTTTCAAATTGTTTTCAAGTGTGAGTGGGAACGCAGCCACATCTTGCTTTGCTGTTGTCCAGCTTTCATACCTATACAACCCAGCCCTAAAAGCCATATTCTTCCAAGGCAAATAAATACTGTGGACAAACAAAGCATGGAGTCCACTTGGGGGAAAAGACTTCCAACTCCAGGCTTCAGCCAGACTTTATTTTTTTTTTTAATTCCAACTCTCTACAAAGTCAATTGCAGACCACAGGGGTCAGGGGAGAAAGTGGAGAGAATATTCAGCTCCTAGAATTTGAAACTGTTTTTCAAGACAAACCGATCTTCCAACAGGGACAGTATATTATTAGAATTTAAAGGATGATTAATTAGTCACTTATTCTGAGTGATTTACCCCTTCCGTTTTGCCACAGGCGTTACTATTGCCTGCTGTGGACATCAGGTATGTCGTTGTCTTATGCATACTAAACAGGGATTAGAAGGTAAGACACTTTTTAAAAGAAAATGTGCTCTGAGATCCTGTAGGTTTTCAATTGTTGGCAGTCGCTTTGCACTACTGTAAGAGCTTCTGGGCCCCCACCAGTCCTGGCCCTGGGTCCAGTGGAGAAAGAACTGGGTGACCAACAACTATAACTCTGTCTTGGAAATACAGTATGCGGAATAAAAGCCCATGCTATCACTTCTGATAAAGAGAGAGAAGCTAAACTAGGATTCAAGCTTACTTGGAGCAGTTTGGGGGCGGTTATGCTGTGTTCCAGGTTTCTCTCGAGATCTGCTACAAATAAGATTGAAACCAGCTTTGAAAGCCTACATACAGGCTACGGTTACACCTTTACTTTAATCTTTCCTAATTCCAGCCCATTTGGTTAAATCTTTAAAAACTAAGCCTCCCCCCGCCCCCCGGATTTCCCTCCCTCTATCCAGTTTTTCCTTTGTTTAGGCTAACACAGGATTTAAGCCTTAATCCTTTTTCAACTTTAAGGGGGGGGGGAGATCGGAGCCAAGACTCTGCCCCATCACAGCTTCAGGGGTATGATGTTTTGCCATGTTCCCTCCTCCAGCCCCACAGATCTGAAGTATAGGACTCCCTCGGCCCACCACCGCCAATGTACCATGGGCCCCCCACTGGGCCCACCCCTGCCACCATCAGCAAACCTCCCCTGGCACCCCTGGCACCTCCTTGCCCCTCTTCCCTCACCCTCTGTCCTGCAACCGCAGGAAAGTGTAACCAAGCCGTTCCAGGCTGAAAATGGATTGGATACGGCTGTCTTCCCGAGGCGGGTTTAAATGACAAGGTGTAACCACAGCCATAGTTACTGGGAAAAAAAGCCCTCTGCTGTGTATCTGTTAGGATGCTGGCATTCTGAAATGGATGAAACAACAGGGTGGTATGGGATTGCTTGGTTCTGGCCAAGGGAGTCTGGTTTATGTGAATTTATTGAGATCTATTTTCTAAAGATGCAGATGAAGAAAAAAAAATAGTCCAGTTCAAATTGAACTGGAAAAAAAAACAACCCTCGAGTTCAGTTTGATTCAGAACCAGGATCAAACAGTTGGTGACCAGTTGGTGAATGGTTTGTCATTAAAATAATAATTTTAAAAAATTGGAAATACATTGAAAAAGCCCTGTTTGAAGAGCAAAATGTGGCTGAACTCAACGGGTTCAAATTGGACCGTTCAGTTTGACCGAGCCGGCCTGGTCCTGTCTGAATCAAACTGACTCAAACACAATGGTTCGAATTGCACCATTATAGTTCTATTTGGGTAGTACCTATCCCCCACTGATATGGGGGACACCTTTATACAAAATATATGTGCAATAAACCTGTGAGTCTGTGAGGAAATTCTGGACAGACAAAGGTAGAAGTGAACACATTTTAATTTTAATTCTTCCCTTCTCCTTCTCCTTTTGTTTATTTTATTTTAGGATCCCAAGCAACAGTCCTTTGTGACTTTGGCAAACTCCACAAAATATCGTCTGGGGCATCTCAATATGCAATCATTTGGCCAATCTGTAAGATTTAGAGGGCTGATTTTATTTTCATTCCCCCCCCTCCCATCTGCTAATTGCAGTTTCTTTCATCATTTAAATTTTGGGTAATGGGAGAAGCTGTTGCCCGTTGTCACAGACAATATTGCTGATTTTGCTGTGTCTGTAGGTCTTGGGCTCATAAGCTAATGGCTCATTACATCTTGCAGAGGAATGACTGATAGAAGCGATGCATCTTTAAAGAACGCTGGTCGGCCAGCCATCAGGGCGGCCAGCCGATGCCTCTACAAAACAATGCTATGATGAGTAGCTGTAATTGGAGCTGGGCTTCATTCAGGGACTGGCAGATTTAAGCACCATCAGTCTTCCTAGTCATCCACTTGCAGGAACGAGAGCATGGTTAGCAAACCATCAGCTCTGAAGGATGGAAGAGCTGGAAGAGGCAGAGATTTAGCGAGGTCCTTGTCCCACTGTGGAGATATGGAAACAGGAAAGAGAAGTGCCATGAAAGGAAGAAGAAAGTATACTTGTAAATGGTTCTCAACCTTGGAAGACATAGGACATCACTTTTGGAAATGCAGGAAAGGGATTTCTTCCTTTTTGGTTTCCATTTCCTCTGTGCTCAGATACTTTGAGTAATGTAATCTGGCCTCTGGAATGCCAGTGACCCATGCTAATAACTGGTGTGGCTGTATCCCAGTGGTAAAGCAAACTGCCTGGAAAGTAGAAGGTTATCAGTTTGCTCTCCAGGACCTTTCTACACTTCCTTCAGTTAATATGTATAATCTGGATCCGTATTTGCTAGATTTGGATTAACTAGGTCTGGATCAACCACAGGCAGAGGCGTCTGCACCGAGTAACTTTTAGAACAACAAATGTGTGCTAAAGAGTGCTAGCATGGACGTAGACCAGAGGCCTATTCGCACTTAGGCCTCTGGTTTGCAATTAGGACAGCTCTGGGCTGTTATGCCAGAGGCCTAAGTGCAAATTGGCCCCATATTTCTAGTCCAGATCTACTCTACTCCCGTGCAGACTACTCTACTCCTTGATCTGGACTGGCATGCAGATGACATGTTCTTAGCAGCTCCTCGATATGGATTAATAAGTAAGGGTGGGTCTAGACTTAGGGAAACTGTGCATCAAAATGCGCAGCTGGCGCATGGGTGTCACACCTGACGCCTGATACTCCGTAGCAGCAGCACATTATGCTGCCTCTACTTTTAATTTACTGTCGCGGAACGATCAACACTCGCTCCGCAATATCAGGTAAATTGGAATCCACTAATCTGGAAGCTGTCCAAGTGCAGAAAGGAGGAGGAGGAGGAGGAGGAGGAGAGTTGGCTTTTCTATCCCACTTTTCTCACCCATTTAAGGGGACTCAAAGTGGCTGACAAAGCTTTCTATTCTTCTCCCCACAACAGACACCCTGTGAGGTAGATGGGGCTGTGAGATCTCAGAAGAGAGCTGTGACTAGCCCAAGATCACCCAGCTGCCTTTGGGGGGTGGGGGTGGAATCAAACCCGGTACTCCCAGATAAGAGTCTGGCTCCCTAACCACTAGACGAAACTGGCTCCCAGTCCCTCCCCAGAAGTAAGCAATGTGGAAGAGAAGGTTATGGTAAAAGATATTTGCTTGGTGAAGCAGTTGTTCCTATCAGCATGATCCATATTGGCATAAGGCTGGAAGGATGCAACAGAATGGAATTTAGAAAAATGCTATGCTTATACAATTGATCAAGTGAAGTTTGATTTTCTTAGGCAAAGAAGATTAATATTTATGGGATGCAATCAACACCCACTAACAAATAAGGAGTGAAGTAAACTTTTGGAATATATCAAGACAAATGGCACAATGAGAGAGGTAAGAGAAAGGAATTTTGAATGAGATTAACCTGCTTGGGGGTGGGCGTGGAAGATAAAAAAATTGGGGAAATTGCATATTCATTTATGTTATCACACTGATGGATTTTCACTGCATGATGGATTTTCATCTGGATGATCCTCCATGGTGTCATTGGCTAAGGCTGACAGAGGAGGTACCTCTTTTCAGCACCACTGACTTAAGCTGCCCAGACACAATCAAGGGCCACCTTCACACTTAATTCAGTGGGGCAGTATAACAATACAGTCCCACTGAGGTGAAGATCAGGCACAGAGGGTCCCATTCACATTAGAGATGTACACAATTTTTTTTGACATTCTATTCAAACTGAATCGAATACCCAAAAATCCAATTCGATTTGAATCTTTGAAATTCGAATTTAACAAGATTTGATTCGTATTTACCAAATTTGAATCTATGCATTTGAATTTTTTATTCAGATTTGCACATATGAATCTCGACAACGCATCTTCCCAAATCTGTACACATCCGTATGCATCCCGTAGTTATCCCATATGAAACCTGTTTTCATCCCGTTTGGATCCGTGCGAATGCGTACGGATGTGGGAAAGATGCAGGTCTTCAAGTACACATCATACAGAAACCCATACGCATATGAATGTCCAGATCATTCGAACGAATAGATTCAAAGTTTGAAGTTCGATTTGAATATTTACATTCAGATTTTGGGACATTCTATTCAAGTTCAAATGTCGAAATTTGGCACATTCGATCGGATTTTGATTGCCTATGAATATTCGTACACATCCCTAGTGCACATTTCAAGTGCTGGTGCACTCCTCAACTGGACCACCAGCATTTAAGGTGCAGGTAGGCCAGCCTGGATCACCATGGCAACAGCCATGGACACATCCAGCTTGTGCTGGGATATTGCCATGATGATCAGCCTTCTGTTTTCGTGCTTCTTGTCTCCTTATCTTGACAGCCATCCCAAATACAAATTAAATTGCACCAATGGTTTTCGACTAGAATTTCTACAAAAACACAAAGTTGTCTCGAAAATGAATTACTTTTCTTAAACGAATGCAAATCCATATGCAATCTGATCTCCTCTGAGTCTCTCTTCCCCTTCTCTCTATAATGCAACTGTTAGGAATTAACTGCATGCTGAGACATTTCACAAATTCATTGCCAAACCCTGCTGCAGTTATGGACAGAAGCTCCTTGCTGCATAAAGGGGACCTCCTTGGGCATCTCAGCTTCTCTTCCCACTTCCTGTGCACTTACATGCCTTCTCCTGATTTCTGAAACCATTGTGTTAGAAAAGCAAGCCAGGCTATTTCTTACCATGAAGATTAAGAGGGCTTAATCACTAAGATGAGTCTTAGCAGAAATGCACACTTGTGGAGTTTGCGGGTAAACCTGGCAGTTCGAAGATGTCACGAAAAGGATGCAGAGAGAAATTGAACATTTGAGCAGCTCACACTTTTTGTGTGTGCCCTTTACCTGGAATGAATGAATGAATGAATAAAAGAAGGGAGGGAGAAAGGAAAATGGAGGGAAGAATAAGGGAAGGAAGGAATAAGGGATGGAAGGAAGAAATAAAGGAGGGGAGGGAGAGAAGAAGGAAGAAATAAAGGAGGGGAGGAAGGAATAAAGAAAAAAGGGAGGGAGGGAGAAGTCTAGATATTTTAAAACAGCTCAGGTTCTGCAAAGAACTTCCAGCACAGTGCTGTGAAATATTGTGTACAGGGCTGGAAGCTGTGCAAGTCTTGTAACATTTGTGAAGCAGCAGGGGCTAACATGTTCGGGCACACACAATAGAGTGGTCAAACTATTGTGTGTTAAAAGTCACTCTCCATCCCACCATTTTCCAGCACCCCCTGCCTCTTTCAGCTCTGCAGGTGAGAATGCCTATCCATGCCTGTCTTCTCTTTTAAGGAAAGGAGAGCAGAGGAAATGGAACAAAGGAAAAGAAAAATAAAGATCCTGGCTAAGCATACCCAGTACAACAGTCATTGCCTTTCATTATCTGACCGCTAGACATGTGTGTGTGTGGGGGGGGGGAGAGAGACAAGAGATCTCCTGCCATTTTTCTTAAAGCAGAACACTGTGGGCCTTTCCAAACCAGCATTTGAAAGCCAACGTATCCATAGAACAGGAGAATGTTTTCAGCAGTTATACCAGGTGAGTCCAGGTACTGTGACTTGACCCCAAAAGCATCAGTTACAGGGCATCAGCTTTCTTCTTTTAAACCAAGTTAAAGCTTCTTGGAGTTTTGAAGAACTTCTTCTGGTTGAAGAGGGCAGCCGTCCGTCCGTCCGTCCGGTATATCTATCTATCTATCTATCTATCTATCTATCTATCTATCTATCTATCTATCTATCTATCTATCTATCTATCTATCTATCTATCTATCTATCTATCTATCTATCATCTCGTCTGTCTGCCTGTCATCTATTAATCATCTGGCTGTGTTCACGGCTAAGTTTTGATCCAGTTTCAGGCCACTTCGCAAGTGAGAGAATACTTCAGCAATTAATCGTATTTCTTTCCTCTTTATCTAACCCAAAGATGGATTTGTGAGTTAGATAATGCTGAAAGAAAACAGCTGGATATTTTGCCGATGTATTCTCCCCCTCCAAAAGGGGACTGAAGTTTGATTAAAATGTAGGTGTGAATTCAGCCTCTATTTGGTTGCCATTTTTGACCTTTTACATGACCCATTTGTGCCACTGTTACCCATCGATTATGACGTATACATAAAAAATGAATGAACACAAGCTTGGTTTTTACTTGTATAGGAAAGTGGTATCTCAAATAATTAACAAATGGTTTGAGTGTTAAAAAATAAAATATGTTACACAGCATCCTATTTGACCATTCAGAATGGAGAAAATTCCAAAGAGTTTTGAACTCTTTGAACAAATGGTTTGGTTTGACCCAGTTGGATGGAATGCCCCTGGTTTGATTCAAACTGAACCAGTCCTGGGTCCCTTCTAGACTAGCGGGTGGGGATGGGGGTAACCCTGCAGTTAGTAGAAAAATTGTTGTCGCCACCTGAAATGCAGGTCCGCAGCTGCCTCCTCAGCAGCTGCAATACTTCCATGATGTGGGATGGGGCAGCAAATGCTCATTCACAGCTCTCGCTTACTTCAGATTCACCTGATACTGTGGAGCGAGTGCTCATCGTTCTGCAGTAGGCAAATTTGAAGTAGTGGTGGCATAATGCGCCGCCACTACAAAATGCTGGGCATCAGGTATGACCCCCACGCCCCAACTGCGCATCAGAATGTGCAGTATTTCCAAGTCCGGACACACCCCATTCAAACAGGGGTGGTTCAGTTCAGTTTGAACTGAATTGAATCCATCAAACCAGAACCAAACTTGTACATCTAAGAGGTGTGCACGGACCCAATTTCCACATTATGTTTTATACTGTTTTTATATATGGTTTTATTCTAAATATTCTTGTCTTTTAAATATGCTGTTACCCGCCCTGAGACCCTAGGGTATAGGGCGGGATATAAATAAATAAATAAATAAATAAATAAATAAATAAATAAATAAATAAATAAATAAATAAATAAATAAATAAATAAATAAATAAATAAATAAATAAATAAATAAATAAATAAATAAATAAATAAATAAATAAATTCTATTCGAGGTGAATAGAATGTGGAAATATTTGGCTCTGGCCAAATACCCCTCCCCCTGGATGTGGGGGTATTCATATCCATGCACAGATATTCAGAATGAATGATCCCTTCCTACGACCCCTCCATTCCCACCCCCAAACCACTTACCTCACCTCACTGCTACTGCCACCCAGGCCATGCTGCCGTCCATGCAGCCACTGCTGCCTCCGCCACCCAGAGCCCAGGCTGCCACTGGAGAGCCCCCCAAGGTAAGGGGGCACCAGAGAGGCAGGCGAGAGCCTTCTAAAATGCCTGCTAGACTTTCCGGGAGCTGGAGACAGGGCCTTCTGGGCACCACCGGAGTGCCCCACAGGTAAAGGAGCACCAAGGCTTGACCACTCCAGCAACATCCTGGGACTATTTCCAGTTTCTAGAAGGCCTGGTTGGCATTCTGGAAGACCGGGTAACAGGCCTGGGGCACTGCCAGAGCAGGTAAGGGGGCCCCGAGGAGGTTGCAGGCAGGGAGGTTTGGGGGGAGGGTGGCACAGGCAGGGAGTCACCAGGTCATCCCAGTTGGATGGAATACCCCTGGGTCAAAGCTTCTATGGATACTGGATTATCCAATTCGTGGTCAAATAGGGCCCTATTCTATCTGTCCATAAATGTCAGAATTTGAACACATTCATCTGAATTCTAAATGTACAAATTATTTGTGCACATTTGTGCACTTAAAAGTAAAAAAAAAAGGCATGGAAGTAAAATGAGAATTGTCCATTTTTATCCAAGTCTACAAGGGAACGGAGGACTTATGTTAGCACCCTCAAATGTGAAAGAAGACCCAATAGGAGGGAAATTCAGAAGTTCAATAAAGAATTGAGATTTTCATGGCCAGCCAATTCCTCAGTGATGGGCCTCCAAAATCAAATTTGACCAAACCTAGGGCAATTCAAAACATCAAGTGTTGATCACTGTAGAGCCTGGGTCAACCTTTCTTGAATGTTTTAGAGGGTGACACATTAGGGAAAAGAGCCTTAAGTTGGATCAGGGAGTTTTCAGAAGCATGCTTAGACATAACATGCTTCAAAGTGGGTCTTATTCTTCTTTCCTTTTCCACCTGGAGAGCTTGAATTCGGTATTAAATGAAAGGGGTTTCTTTTCCCCATCCAGCTGCCTGAGTAACAAAAGTCCAAGAAGTTTATGTCTTGATTGGCTTTTATTCCCATTTCTGCATTTCCTCTTGACTTCTAAATGACCATCATACATTCACTATGATTGGCAAATATGAATGGGAAGGGAACAAAAGAAGAAAAAAATTACAGATACTGTGTGCCCCAGTTATGTAGACTGAATGACAATGAATGGAAGCGACTGTATGACGCACGCTAGTTCCTTTCCACCCCCTTTTCTCTGCAGGAACCCAGAGGTGAAATTCATGGAAGAAGACTAACTGCTCTTCAAATCAATGTAGAGGAAATAAATTGTAAGGGATACGTGAACTGCACACCCTCGGCAATTAAAATGCATGTCTCTTAAATTAGTGGTTCAAGTTCTCTTTGCCAGGCCTCAAAATTTGCCTGTTGGTGCTTCAAAATAAGAGAGAACTTTTCCATTGTAGAAGATGACAAAGCTGCTTTGAAAGAATGTCCATATTATCACAGTAGCCAAACGTATGTGGGAGGCAGTCAGATAATATCAATATGCCTTCTTTAAAGGAGAAACAGGAGAGCAAGATGTAAAACTGGGATTATTTGCCAGACATTTGGAGAAATGGTCACGTGGACTGCATCCAGATGCTACTTATTCTACTTATTCTAGAATATCCAAACATAGAGGAATAGGTAACTGATGTCTGGATGCAGCCTTAGTAATCATGGGACACTACAGAATAAAAGAAATGCAGGCTACATCTACCCACAGGGACAGTAGGACACTTAGGGTGTTTTTCCCCGTAGCACTAGAGTACCCATTAAGGACTAATGGGTACTCTAGTGTTAGTGGAAAAACACCCATAGATGCATAAGAGTAACCCTGCAGGATCAGGTCCCAGCCAGTCCAGTCCAGCACTATCTCATGTAGTCAGGGCATCTCAAATAGAAGGTAAATACAAGACTTTCACCTTCTCCCAGCTCCGTGCAAATGGCCTTGAGAGGCATCCTGCCCGTCTCTCCAACCTGGGGCAGTACCTAGGCATCAATTCTAGTATACATTAATATATCTGTCCTCCATAAATTAAGAGGACCCTGGCTGGATGAGGCCTCAGCCCATCTAATTCAGCACCCTGGTGCTGAACCAATTGGTTCTGACCTCTCAAAAAGCAGAAGACAAAGGCAAAACCTTCCCCTGTTCCCCACTCCCTGCAAATGGCCTTGAGAGGCATCCGGACTGCCTCTCTAACCTTCTGGTAGCCATTGATACACCTGTCCTCCATGAATTAGGAGAAGCCCTGCTGTATCAGGCCACAGCCCACCTAACCCACCTTTCCATTTCACACTATAGCCCACCATGGTCAACTGTATTGTTCCCCAGCATTAATAAGAAAACTGCTTTCCTTGGAACATCCCAGAAGAGAAGAATAGAAGACGAGGGAAAGTTAGAAGAAACAACAAAAGCAAGTTGTTAACACACCCATTAACTTTAAAGTGAGAAATGGTCAAGCCTTCAAGGCAGATCAATACAGAGAACAACAAAAACCTTTGCAGAACAATTTGAGGCACAATGTCCAGGTGCTCCGAAGTGAGTCATTTAAGTGGTGCAAAAGGTAAGAGCTGGTCCTGTCTTCCCCAAGGTCAGCCCGCTAGTATTGATTCATTTAATAGGACTTTTTAACATTTTGACATTTCAAAGTCATGCACGCATCTCCTGGGAAGTTTGAAAAGGTCCCTCTTTATGCTACGTGACCACAGAATCATAAAAGTTTTAGTCTATAAAAATAAGATCTATACGCACTCAGCCCTTAGACATGATCCAGTTTAAATAAGTTCATATTATGGTTGTTATATATTGGACTCAAAACAGAGGCTTCACGTCACCCAGGACCCCAGTGCGCCTTACCCGCTTTATGATCTATTTAACTGGAAGTCCTCAGATCTGATCCTAAAACCTTCAAGCATGTAAGGGTGTTTTTGAGATTTCTGAGCCATAGCAGTTCCTTGAATGACACTTGAATTCATGCAGGATGAAAGACCTGAACTTTGTGATTTATAACTCAGTAATAGCTGCCTTAGTACTGGAATCTGAAATTAGGTACGATGCTCCTAATTCTTAAACTGGTTAGACTATATAGACTATGATCAGATATAACATTGGTTTTCAACCTGTGGGTCGACGACCCTTTTGGGGTCAATCTACTCTTTCACAGGGGTCGTCTAAGACCATCGGAAGACACATAGGAACTGCGACACGCTCCTCTATCCATCTCCAGGTGGGTCCGCCCACCTGCAGATATGCCCACATACGAGTACCTGGCGTGATGACATCATTGTGCCAACCCCATCACATACACCCCATACAAATACAGTAGAGAGCAGCTGCTGTGCAGAAAGCAGCAGCACTGGAGGTAAAATGACACTTTTATATCAAGTTGTGGTTGATGTGAATACGATGCTTTAATTATGTTCAATTTGTAACAATGAAAATACATCCTGCATATCAGATATTTACATTACCATTCATAACAGTAGCAAAATTATAGTTATGAAGTAGCAACAAAAATAATGTTATGGTTGGGGGTTCAGGTTCGGGTTAGGTTGGGAGTCACCACAACATGGGGAACTGTCTTAAAGGGTCATGGCATTAGGAAGGTTGAGAACCACTGAGATATAGCCAAAGCATAAAAGAAAAGAAAACAAACAAACAAACAAAAAATACCACATTTCTGAGGTACCTCGGAAATGGACAGAGCAGAGGCTTTTCTGCAGTTACTTTCTTAGACTGCCTTAGGTACAAGAGGATCATTCACGTTTTTGACCGGTGGGGGATGCTCATCATTGGCCAAAAATGTGAATGGTCCTCCATGGACCGGCTCGCACCGCTGCCATCTCAAAAGCTGGGGTCCTGACACTTGGGAGCATGTGCCCCACTGTCCCCTGTGGATCAGTTCCCAGTCATCCTGCGGCACTATCTTGCAGGGACCTGCCCGAACACGGCAGCGTTGCACCTGCGCAAGACGGCAACAACCAATCAGTGCCAGCAATGCTGCTACGCCTGCGCAAGTCGCCGGGAGTCAGTCCCAACCAGCAACACGGTTGCGAGTGCGCAGACAACACACTCCCCGCCCACCACACGCAGTGAGCTGGTTGATGTGCAAATGGTCATGCTGCCGGGTGGTTGCAGTAAGTCTGGGGGCAAAGTTGGTATAGGTGTGGGGCACAATTTCTAATCGGCCATTAGACCACCTCTAGTGAGGGCAGGCACACTTCTAGGCTGTAGCAGCCTAGTGAACATGCATACAATCTTCAGCAGAGCTGCAGTAATTTCTGACCAGAAGTCCAAGTGTGAAGAGGTCTGAGGTTTTGAGGTGGGATTGTTCACACACCAGCCTACCCCTGTCCCCTCCGCCAAACATTAAGTGCTAGAAAAGATGGATTAAAGTCAGCCCGGAAACAGGAGGGCAACACAGAGTGGCCTATAATTGTCTCTCCACATTATTTGAATTTTCTGAGTTTTTTTAACACTGAAAGAAAACTGTTGGTTACTTTGCTGATGTGTTCTCTCACTCTGAAAGTAGACTGAACCTGGATTAAAACTTAAGTGTTACTGCAGCTACGGTCTTTCTGAGGTGCCTCTGGGGTACCCCCTTTGTTATGTCTGGATACAGCCTTGCTTGGTTTAAGAGAAACTACACTAGCATTCTCTTCAAATCTTCATGTGGTCCCTTTTATTTTGCTGAGCAACTTGGAAGTACTTAAGAAAGGGGGAGAAGGATTCTTGCCTGGCATTTCCCTTTCAGTAATCCCAAAAGTTTGTAAGGCAGGATCTTTACAGGATCTGTGCAGAGGTACAACAGGGGCCTGCCATAGTTTGCATCAGCTTTCATTTCATTTCCATTTTATTTGTACACCACCTTTCCAAAAGAAAATTTGCGCAGTGATATTAACATTAGAAAATATACAGTGCAAAATAATGATCAAAACATTATAATAAAAATACCTTATAAAAATAGCACATCAAAGAAAACATTGCAAAATAAGCCCACTCAAAATTGAGGCAGCTGGGGTCAAGTGGAGTCCAGAGCAGCTGACAAAAGGCCCAGTCCCACAAAGAATCGCCTCCCCCAAGATGTCAGTGCCCACCCAGTTTGGAGAGTTATCCAGAGGGCAGAGTGCTTTCAGCTGCCACCACTAGACCACCCCCAAGATGGATGGCATAAGCAGCTGTCCTTTAGGGTCTCTAGTGTAGCTAACAGGGAAGGCCCAGTCCTGCAAGGAAGCAGCTTCAAATTATCAGGGCCCTCCAGGCTGGAGAGTCACCCAAAGGGCAGAGTGGTCTAGGATGCCACCATCAGACCACCATCCTTGGAAGAAAAGCAAGGTTCTCCCCCTCCTCGGGCAGGACTTCCAGCTTGTGGATGGTAGGTTCCTATACCTGGATATGATCTGGAATAAGGCCCCGTGCTGAAAGAACCATGGTTTTGGGTGAACATCAGGATAAGTCCTCTTATCCACTGGTTAATGATATTGTCAAACACTATGCCCTAGAATTATATCCCTTCAAAGAGGTTCCTCCTTATCTACAGAAGTGTATCATCCTCTCCTCTGATCACCATTTCTGCTACGGAATTCCCTCAAGGATCCCAAGTGAATAGGGACATGCAGGGATATTTGTAACATCTGAAATGCGATCACTGAAATTCAAACTGAATGTTGGTACATTTGAAGATTGACGTTGGAATTAGAATCAAACATTGTCAATATACGCATATGAAGCTTCATTACGGATTCATATAGAATTTGTATGAGATCCATATGGGATTTGTAGTGAGGATTTGGGTCAAATTTGTATGGAACATACTAATCAAATTCGAAGGGGATCTATTTGAACGAATACAAATGTTCTTGCTTTCGATTTGATACAAATAGAATACAAATAAAGAAAATTATGCATATCCCTACAAGTGAATCATATCTGTATCTCTGTATTTCCATTTGTGACCTCAGTCTGAGGATCCAACTGATTCTGATTCTCCCCGTGTGGAAAGCAAAGTTAAAACGAGGGGGGGGGGGGTAGGAAATAGTCAAGTAATTGCACATCTTTTCAGAGGTCTTGTTCTGAGTGACAACAGAGGCAGCTACCTTTCACTTGCAATTTGCATGCCGCTCTTTATCTGTCATTAATTCTGTCCATGTCCAAGTGATGAAGACAATGTGAACATCCCTTAAGCTAGTTCGAGACATGCCACCACTTATAGGGCACTTCATCTCCGGCCTTCTGATCGCATTTCCCAGCTCACTGGCCCAGGTAGGAGGAGGAGTCATCTGTCTATGTCTTTCTTGGCATGACCTCATTTGCATGTCATTAATAAATTAATATTAGATTGAAAACTCTGACAAGCTCCTTCTATTCCTTCCTCCCCTCCACCCAGGCCCCAAGGCTAGTAATATACAATGCTGAAATGTTAGGAAATCATTTGAGGCCGACCAGGGACTGTTTCCTAAATCAAGGAAATCCAGTATCATCATGCATGGAGGGGGTGGCAGAGAGAAAGCAGAGAGAGAGAGAGAGAGAGAGGAGTCATCTCTGCAAAGAAAAGGTTGCCTGCATCTTAATGAGATTACATCACCTGTCAGATCCTATTTCTCCCAGAATTAACAGAATAATTATTCAAAATGTGTCATGAAGTCACTCCTTCTCCCTCCCCATCAATGACAGAAAATGAAACAGGATATTTTAATAACTTCTTTTTCAGGTTGTGATAACCCGTGTTCGTTTTTATTATACGGCGTTTCAAAATGGTTACATTATAAGGTGAAAGCTTATTACAGAAGTATACGCAATATAACCTTTCTAAAAATTACTTCTCTTTAATATTGAATTAGTGAAATGTAGCTGCTTCAAGTTTCTGAACCCGCAGATCAGCACTTTGCCACTGGATCCAAGGAGTCAGGCCAAGAGTCAACAGGTCTTTATTCCAGCCTTCCTCATAATGAGCTAGTGAAGGAGGTCAAAAGGGGAATGTAAGGCAAATACATTGTCCGCTTCAGCAAGCCTTCGTCAAACTCAACTAGGGATGTGCGTGGACCTAAAAACCAGGGCCCACTCTGAATCAAACCAAAACAAGCCAAACACTTCTCGGTCCGATTCTAATCAACTTCGTCTTTGAACAAAGAGATTGAAAATGAAATTCAAACCAAGCTGGTTCACCACCACCACCGCAAAACTCACGAAGAAGGCATTTGAAAAAGCAAATCTAATGGTTCTTTAGAACACCTTGTAGTTTGGTTCATTTTTCAAGCTTCCTCTTGGATGAGGCGGGGTGCTTGGTCCAAACCTGAACATTGCAAACACCCCTGGTTCCACGCAGAGTGAATTATTCAAACTGGTTTGGTGCTTCTTCTACAGGAACCTGTATGATGAAGACTGAGGCACAGTCCACATGGTTGTTTTATGTTGTTGTGATTGTGAAATAAAGGGCAAGGCCCCAAAATCCTTCCCCCTCAATATGAATTCAGTATGGTGGATGAACAGAGCTGTGCTCATGGATTTGCACTCATCCTGCCAACCCCACTGCCTTAAGAGCTTCTTACAGTGAATGAATGATAAAGAGGCGAAAAAAGCTCTGAGGGCTCTTTCCTTGACCATCAGTAGCCCTGCCACCACCACACTGCCACTGATTGAGAAGCACCGTCGAAAAATGTGAAAAGTTTACAAACTGGTTCCGACAGAGCTGAGGGGCCCTTGGAACAAACCCAGTTGGATAGATACGAGTAGGGTAAGGTGGTAGCACAGCAGAAGTCATTCACACTTCAAGTGCTGGGTAAGTCCTGTACTGGACCAGCAGCACTTGAAGTGCAGATTCCCAGGGCAAGGCAGGATGGATCGCCATGTCAACATCTGCAGCAACATCTGGTACATGCTTGGGCATTGCCATGGTGGTCTGAATGCTGCACGTTACTGTAACCAATGGCTGTGTTGCACCTTGGAAGTTGGTACATAAGCAGTGACCAGGAGACAGCTCTGGGTAAGCATGTGGACTTATCTTTATCAGCCTACCACTGGATGGCTCCATGGGAGTCTGCAGGAACTTCTGGTTAGCTACTACATCTCCACAGTGTGGATGGACCTGCCTAGAGAGCAAAACTGTAGTTGCTAAAAGGCAAGTCTGAATAGGTCCAAAGAGAGAAAGGGTGTTTTTCCACTGGCAGAAAGTACCCATTTTTGCACCCATTAAGGACCCATTTGGGTGTGAGCTGGATGACCGCATTTCCACCACGGCAGTCATTTGGGACACATTTGTTTTCACTGCCGCTGGGGAAATCCGGATCATATGGGTACATCTCAGCCTTTAATCCGGATTTTCTGTAGACCCCATTAATGGGGTCTACAATGGGGTCTTCAGCCAGAAAATCCAGATTAAAGGGAGCCTCTTTCCATGTTAGTTTGGCAATGGGGTCTAGAGGAGGCTAGGGGGAGGGGGCACCCTTTGGGGGGAGCCCCAAAACCTAAGTTTCGAAGTCATTTCAAAGTCATTTTGAAGCCATTTTGAAGTTACTTCGAAGTTGCCTTCTGAGATTAGCAAAGGCTCCGAAGTCCCTCCGAAGGCAACTTCGGAGATTAGCAAAGGCTTCAAAGACAAACCTCAGAGAACAAAGGGAGAACAAAGTGGACTGTTACCTTCAGGCATGGAAAGAGGTACATATTAATAAGGCTGACTCATCCCTGCTCACAAGGAGCTAATTAACATGCAAGCTCTCACAAGGGGTTTGTCTTCAGAGCCTTTGCTAACCTCCACTTCGGAGGGACTTTGGAGCTTTTGCTAACCTCTGAAGGCAACTTCGAAGGGACTTTGGAGGGACTTCAGAGATTGCACCCACTGTCACCGAAAACACCTGGGGTGACAGTCAGATCCCTTGTGGGTCAATCCGGATTTGCAAATGGCTGCTCTGGTATTTCCACAGCAGGGAGCCTAGCACCCATTGCTATTGGGTGCTAGACCACCCATGGAAACACATTGGGTACTTCCCTTAATCCGGATCTACTTAGATCTGGATTAAAGAAGCGCGGTGGAAAAAAGCATCAAGTGTTGGCAGAAACAGAAACAACGGATTCCTGAAAGAGGCCTTCTAGACTCTAAGCAGACACTCTAGGAGCATATTTTCTATGCTACCATATCAGGGGCAGTCCTCCCTGGAAATGGCTAAATCTAAAAGTTCAAAGGCTTGTAGGAGCATGAGAGACTGCATTCCCCACTGAATCCGAATGCAACAATATCCAATTCAAATTGAATACATTCGAATCTATTTGTTCGAATATTAGATTAGAATCTGAATATAAGAATGTCAACAACATTCGTATTTGAAGACAAGGATGTCAACAATTGTATGTGTCATACGCATCTGTATGCATTTTGTACGGAAATGCATACAGATACGTATCTGTTCATTCGTATCTGTACATTCAAATGTTTCAAATCATTAGAATGAATGTTTTGGAACATTCAAAATCCTTTAGGAATTGTAAATGAAAATTTAGATAATATGAAATGGGTAGAAAATTTGTGCAATTCCCTACTCTGGGGTGACTGGCAGCAAGCGGTCCCACCAGTAAGCCACCGGAAATCCCTTTGGGATGGATGTGCCGTCAGAACTTTGTGCCACGGCCTCCTCTGGAGCTCATGGGTACAAATTCGTAAGAGAATCAGCTTCCCAAGCTGTTTCTTGTTGAGACGCTTTCCCTCATCTTTATTACTCAGATGCAATTTTGCAAGGTATTCAGCATTGCAGGGTCATATTTTAGGTGGAGAAGATCAATTTGGGTGCAGAGGAAAGGGAACGGAGGCGCAAGAACAATTTCCTCCCTATGAATAGAAAATAATGACTTGAAACAATAGATTCTGCTCCTTTTAAACTCTCTAGAGCTTCTGTTCTGCCTGGTACTGGTTGGGATAAGAGAAATCCTGCTGTTCCACAGCCTGACAGGTAGCAAAGCAATCTGCTAAAGAATTATCTAATCTTTTCAGATAGGAGGCATTTTCCCCTTTTGTTTGTCTTGCTTCATCCTATTTTAGACTCATATCTTCCTGCCACAGGTCCAGGACTTTATTTTCTGAAGAGTTCCTTATCTAGCGATTCTTCCCCCCACTACCACCCGCCCATCTCCAATTTCTAGATGTGAAGAGGCAATTCACAATCCAGAAATGCTGCCAAGTCCAGCACAACCTCTCTGTCTGCTTCAGGAAAAATGAAAGAAAAAATAGGAAGGCTTCTTGTGGATATGCATCAAGGTGCCAACAGTGTAAAGCACAGTTTTTGTAACATTTTATGGTATGTCCCGGGGGACAGAGAAACAAAGAAGATGCACTTTCAAATTCCTTCCTTCCTTCCTTCCTTCCTTCCTTCCTTCCTTCCTTCCTTCCTTCCTTCCTTCCTTCCTCCCTTCCTCCCTTCCTCCCTTCCTCCCTTCCTCCCTCCCTCCCTGACAAATGTTTCATTATGCGGTCTTAGGTTCCTAACAGTTCTGCGTCAACAATTAACCAAGGGTAAGTTCAAAGGAACCAAGAGGAAGCTAGACAAATCCCAAAAGAAATTGCCTGGGGGGGTGGGGATCTAAGAACAGAGGAACAAATGAGGGATCTTTCTGTTGGATCTGGTCTCAGCCCACCTAGTGTAGCATCCTGATCTCACACAGTCACCCTACCAGGCATCTCAAGCAGAAGACAAAGGCAAAACCTTCACCTGCTCTCAACTCCCTGCAAATGGCCTTTAGAGGCATCCTGCCCATCTCTCCAACCCCAAAGTAGTATCTGGGTCTCAAGTCTTGTAGCCATTGATACACCTGTCCTCCATGCATGAATAAGAACCACCTGTACAGGATGCATCAACATAGAAAACTTGTCACATCTTCCACCAGACCTTCAGCAGTTCTACTTGGATTGCATGCTTTCTTCCTCCATCCAAAAATATGTACTTTTAATGTGTCTGATGGAACAGCAATTACACGATGCGTGATTTGGATAATTGTGCATGTGCAGCTGGCCAGCTGTTTTCACAATCACTCTATTCATTCAGGCAATCCTGATTACTTCTTGGTGCCTGGATTGCTTAGACTTCCTTGCATGCTAATAAGAAAGAGGCCATCCATGAGCTCATACGCCCAGACATTCTGTTATGCACTTCAGATCTTTCTTCACATGGTCTTATTCTGGAATATATACTGGAACAGGGCCCTGCTGTCCACACACTACTGCAGACTATAGCTGGACCCAGATGAGGTTAGCCATATTCTGCGCTAGTATGCAGTCAATAGATTCTTTAGCATTGTCAATAGGTACAGAGTAAAAATGATGCTCCTAGACTATCCTGTTCAGGAACTAATGGCTCTGAGCCACATCCAGGCTTCCAGAAAAACAGAGCACCCATCCCAATCTCTGTGGGATCCCTCTTGTGTCTTATTTCTTCCTGTTAAGAGAAGAAAAGAGTTTTTCTGGAGGGAAAAAGACAACTTGATCCAATATTACTACCACCAGGCCAATCTCTTTCTTTCTTTCTTTCTTTTTTCTTTCTTTTCTTTCACTGTCTCCCATATACATGGGGATTTAGCTTAAAGATTTAAAAACACCTCCATCCAGTCTGGGCAGTGATCCATTAAAGGCTGTTGTTGGAAGATTGTGGCTGCCATTGATTTTAGCCAACAGGGTGAAGAGTGAAGGATGATGGGAGTTTTAGAAAGTATGTGAAGGATGCCACATTGAGTATCCCTGAAGTCAGTATCTACAAAACATTCATGACGTGAAGGAGTCGTCCCTTTGGTTAATTTGTGGTAACCTTAACCAATGTCTGTGAGCTCAAGTCTGTATCAAAACACAGCTCTTCATCAAATTAAATCAATCAATCAATCATATTTTGGGGGCTTTTGTGGACTTACACTTTCAGCACTGTTTTAATACAAGTGAACAGTGTCACCTGATCATGAAAGAGGTGGAAGGGCAACATTTCACTTTCATCTCCCCACAGCTTGTTTTTATTTGGGAGGCTTCCGCATGGACAAACTGCTGCTAGATGTTACCACTTGCCCATTATTTGTATTTCTAATGAACTTGCACATTCAGTGTTATTTGCTGTGTTGTCTGCAATGCAAACTCTGCTTTTTCTGCCAAGCAAAGGGGATTCAATGCAGTTCACCACTGCACATCGCCAAGTCAATGATGCAGCACGAGATGTAACTAAGTCTGCAAAAAGAACAGGTCACTGTGTTTTTAGGATTTGCTATATCGATCAAGTTGAACAAAACGAACACGAGGAAAAGTGAAGTTGGGCAACTTACTTCTGCCCTTATGGCCACCTTCCCAGACCTAACTGCACTGATTTCAAATGAATCATTCTTTTTTCAATGTGTCTATCAAATACTGAAGCAAAGAGAAACTCAACAGGTACAGCGACAGAGAACCAGAATTCAGTAAGCACTAGAGTGGCTATTTATAAAATTGCACCAGTTAATCCTCAGCCCTTCTAGCTTTTCAGAATCATTCCATAAGTAAGAAGAGACCCACAATAGGTGAACATTGAATGGGGTATTTCAAAAAGGAACGTTAGATATACCAGCGGGTCCATTTACCTCTTCATACATAATAATGAAGTGTATTTCAAAGCTCTGGGAAGGCATTACATTAAGAGATGAAGAAGAAGAGACAGAAGAGGGATTTTCAATTCTCAGTGTTCCTCCCATCAGTTGCAGATGAAGGAAAATGCCATTTTGATTAAAAAAAACCACACAAACATTTCAAAAGAAAGAATATCGGAGTGTTTTATTTCACAATGAAAAGAACTATGTGTCTAGATTGCATAGACATCTCCTGTTACTTGACCTTGGCATGTTTTCTTTTTCTTTCTTTAAGAGCTTAAGAACCTAAGGGGAGCCCTGCTGGATCAGGCCACAGCCCATCTAGTCCAGCATCCCGTCTCACACAGTGGCCCACCAATTGCCCATGGGCATCTCAAGCAGAGAGAAGGGCAAGCCTCATGCTCTCAAATCCCAACAAACTGCCTTAGAAGCATCCTGCTTGTCCCCCCAGCCTGGAAGATGTACTTAGGCATTCATAAATTTGTGTAACCCTTCCTTGAAGCCTTCCTTCCTTTCTTAATTTAAAATTTTATTCAAAAAGATCTCAATTTTCTGATTTTCGGAACAGAAAAAGGAAGCAATCCACCAAATTTATATATCTATACATAAAATGTGTCTTCACTCATTGAATGCAATCTCAGAAACTTTCAGCAACATGATTTGTGGCTAACCTAGGTAAATTGGGCCTCCAAGGATCCCCTAAACGCCAGGGCTGATGGCTTTGTTTCAAGCATCAAGCACTAGAAGAAGAAGAAGATGATGATGATGAAGAAGAAGAAGAAAGAGGAGGAGAAGGAGTAGTAGTGGTAGTAGTTGGCTTTTCTACTCCACTTTTTTCACCCTGCTGACAAACCTTCTGTTCTTCTCCCCACAGCAGACACCATGTGAGGTTGGTGGGGCTGTGAGCGATCTGAAAGAAAGCTGTGACTAGCCCAAGGTCACCCAGCTGGCTTTGTGGAGGGGTGCGGAACCAAACCGCGTGACAGTGAGATATGACTCTGGCACCCAAACCACAAGACCTAACTGGCTCACAAGTACAACCTTTCTACTGAAAGCCATTTTAAAACTAGTTTGATGAATGCCATCTTACTTGTATTTCCATTTAAAAGTGATGAGGGAGACACTCACACGAGACGCACACACATATACAGAAACAAAACTGCTATTCTACCTTTAGTAAAATCTTCATTTGTAAATATGAAATATAAATGTAGATATTTGAATTATCCATGAAGAAAGAAAGAAAGAAAGTTAGTTCAATACAGGGATGTGCATGAATGTTCTAAACCAGGGATGTCAAAGATACGGCCCACTGCCGCCCGCCGCCACCCGCCGCCGCCACCCGCCGTTCGCCGCCGCCGCCACCGCCCACCGCCACCCGCTGTTCGCCGCCGCAGCCACTGTCCTCTTTGGGCGCGAAGAAGGCGAGGTGAGGCAAGGCGAGGCGAGCGAGCGTGCAGCGGGACCCTCCACTGCCCAAGTGCACGGGCGCCGCCATGGACAGCCAGCCCCTCCTCTGTGCCCTAGCCATGCCCCCGGCCACACCCCAGCCCCTCCTTTGTGCCCTGGCCACGCCCCCGGTCACACCCCCAGCCATGCCACCTGGCCCTGACAGTACTTTTTTTTTTTAATCCGGCCCTCTGCAAAATTGAGTTTGATACCTCTGTTCTAAACATTCAAAATTCGACCAAACTGAATTGAATGTAGACATTCAAATTTGAATATAATGTCTTCACATTTGAATTTAAACATTTAAACAAATTTTGAGTGTTCCAAAACATTCGTTCAAATCATTCTAATCATTTGAATGTACAGATACGTATGTATTACATACATATCTGCATCAATATCGTACTTACATGTTTGCATTTGCACTTATAATACGGAATCAAAATGGGATGCACATGGGATAAAATGAGCTGTGTATGAAATGCATACAGATACGTATAACACATACGGATGTTGTTGACATTCGTATCTTCAAATTTGAATCTAACATTCAAACAAACAGATTTGAATGTATTGGATTCAAATCGTTTTTGTTGCATTTGGATTCTAAACGTTCAAATCAAATCAAATGTTTTGACATTCAATTCAACTCAAATCTGAATGCAATTTAAAAAAAGCTTTCATGCACATTGCTGGTTCAATGACTGTCCCATCAGCGTTCTAATTTGCTAATACCGCCATGAAGTGCTGTTGCAAATGGGCCTTTCTATAACTCTTTCCTGCCATTTACCTCCTTTGGTTTGCCAGAATAAAATTGCAATAAGGCTACAAATTGGGAGAGTGGGTAGGGAAACGGAGATAAATAAATAAGAATCTAATTTAAAGTTTGTTTTCCTTTTCTTCTCTTCTTTTCACCAGCAAATCTGATATATTTGACATGGCTTTTTTAAAAAAGAACAATGGCTTATTATTCTACATTTTGCCAGTTTGCTGACTGTAATTATGATCCGTTTGCACTGAAAGGGGGGAAAAATGTGGAAGTAAGCCTTATGTAACTGTCACTTACAATTTATTACAATTTATCCCAAAATTAAGTCAATCAATTTATTTTTAATGGACTTCTTACAAGGATTTCTAAGTACATTCCTTAGACTTATTGTAGCTCCCCAACTCTTCCGTGCAGGGCTGTGATGGATAGTTTCCATTTTGAAATATGGCATTTGTTGTAATATAGTTTAAATTACTTTTCTTCCTGGAGCATGTGTTATTCAGAGTTGCCATTATGCGGTCGGAAATTGTACATTATGTTGCTCCTTTATCTCCTGTTATAGCTTAAGTTACAGTTAACATTCATTCAGCTGCCATTAGCATGAAAGGAGCCAAACCTTGCGATTCTGTATTTATATTAAGAACAATCCTTTCTTTGCTAAATGTAGTTTTGTGGTTGGGTTAATCAGCAAAACGGAGAGCCGCAAACAAGCAGAAGAAAGTAACTTTGTGATTACGTGAGCAAATAGAGCTCCTAAATATAATTACTGGGCAAGAAAAGCTTGCAGAACCTCCCAATGGTATTGTATTTAGGGTAACCGTTTTAATTCTGCAAATGTTTTCGACCACGCAAGACCTTTGCCCACCCTGTCAACAGAGATTCTGAGAGTTGGTAGCTGCCTACCTAACAGAGAAAAGGGATGGCTGCTGGCTAGAGGACCCATTAGCCTAAGACCTTCTGCACTGCCATTTAGGAAGGATGAGAAGGGGGACTATGGGCCTCCCTTCCACACGAGGGATTTGCACGAATACTTGAAATTTCAACTCAAATCGGATTTTCAAAAATCCAAATTTGCACATTCAAACTTGAATATGGATTTTTGAAAATCTGACATGGATTTCTGAATTATTCGAATGTGTAGACCCATACCTCTCGTATACAAATCTGCAGGAAAATTATACGATCTTGCCCTTAAAATACGGGATTAAAACGGGAAGCATATGGGATAATATGGGATGCATATGGATTTTTAGGGAATGTGCACAGAATGTTGTCGACATTTGTACCTTTAAATACGAATCTAAAATTCAGGTGTAATGGTTTCAAATAATCCAGATTTGAATTGGATTTTATTACATTTGAATCTTAAATATCCGAATCGAATCTGATTTTTTTTGACATTCGAATCTACGCAGATTCAAATGTCAAAAATACATTAGTGCACATACCTATTCCACACACTTATGTGGAATATAGGAGGACCGGCCCACTGCTGATAAGCCCCATTTGCAAAGGATGGAGCATGATCCACATCAAGGGTGCCATGATCTGGATCACACATACATCAGCAGACCTGTGCAATCTAGTCCATAACATGAAGACATCAAAGTGTTCCACTGAAATGGGTTACACAGGGGCTCTGAAGCTAGGGACTTCCTAGTTTCTAGTCCTCCAGAGACCTGGGAGCTGAGCCCCGAAACATGCAAGCTTCAGGGCTGGTGTGGAAACTGGGCTTAACAAGCACCGTCATGCAGACAGTGTGTTCCAGACCACACCCGATCATGATTGAACCAGTGGACCTCCCTGGTCTGGACACACTGGCTTAGTGCAGAAAGGCCCTATGGCTCCCAGAAACAAGTGGAGGTGGGAGGTGATGGTTGGGAATATGCTCTCCAATCATGCATCTGTGAAACCAAACCCATGCGTCACATACGTGTTCAGCCCTGCTAGAGTTCTCAGAACAAAAGTATGGTTCACAGACCTAGAGTATGGGCAGGGAGATGTCCAGCAGAAACGGACAGCCTCAATTCTACTCTGTTCTGGTACAGAGAGCAGATTTTTTTCATCACGATATCACCGTGTCTCCCTGTCTCAAAGTCCGTGGTCATGAATCCTTGCTGCTTGCAAAGTTAGTTCAACTGGTTGCTTCCCCTGCAATATCCGGGAAGTGAATGACTGCTGATCCATGTCCACGTGCAGCAAGCATTTTGGGTCCAGCTCAGCCCTGCACATCCATGGGGGCCATTTCCAACATGGCAGATCCCAGAAGCAAGCATCCACAGGAAGCCATTTAGCTATCTTTTAAAAACTCAGGCTAGGGATGGATTTTTCTGCAATAATGATATTGCAGGATACCACTCCAATATCCAATATTGCTACAGGATACAGATCTGCATGAATACTTGTAACATTCAAAATTCATACAAATTAGGCTGAATTCGGACATTCAAATTTAAATCAATTGTTGGCACATTCAAAGATTGACATTCTAATTCGAATCGAATGTTTCAGAAGATTTTTGTGAATATTCTTTATATTCGTGAACCTGGGGAGTGGGCAAAGTGGCTGCGCAAGTCACATTTGCAACAGATCCAGAGTGGATTCAAAGTGGATTGAGAGTGGATTCAGGGGAGATCTGGCATGTTAAAAGCAGATACGTAGCAGATACGTGTGGGATTTATATGTGATTCATAAGCTATTCCGTATTGAACCTTTGTATCAACTTTGAATCCTATCTCATTCAAGGCGATCAGTTTAAATGATATGAATTGTCTTGCATTCAATTCAATATAAATCAAATACAAAAAAAGTTTTAAACCCCATCTGGATGCAGCCTTAGACTCCCGATGGCATTGCAAGGGTGCCATAACAGTTTTTATTCAAGCAAGGAGAATGAGTGACAGAAAGAGAGAAGTTGATAATTGAATCTAAAGAAAGACAACATACCCTGTTTAATTAATTTGTCTTCCCAGGCAGGGAGGAGCCTCCCGCTCAGTTTATCGCAGAAAATAATTTGTTTACTTGCATATTTGCTTATGCAATAAGCCAGGCAGCGCTCACCCATCCTCGCCTTTCCTCCTGTTCCTCAAGGCCTGAACTTTCCCCATAAGTCCCACCCATCGAGTTTTGCAATGGAACAGGCATCTTCCCCTGTTCTCCCCTTTAAAAGCTATTGGCTTTCACAAATCAGGTTGACAGAGCAAATAATTGTGTTTTGTGCATGTATAGAGTCACTCAACGTAACTCATGGGAGGCAGAAAGAGATTAGGGATATTTACATCAGATGATAATAAGTTTCCTTCTCCTGTTTCTTTAGATCTACGGCTACTTGGCAAGCTGCTCTTTCATTAGTTGCAACTCCCTTTGATATGCAAATAGACATGTAATTAGATTTGTATTTCTGAAGAGATGGCAGCATATTTTCGTCTGTGTTCAGTGACGCAGGTTCAAGTAGTTTTTTCTAATTTGTTTATTTAACAAACAAAAACAGCAACAGAAGATCTTTTTTTGAAATATACATTCAGGTGAATAATCTTGCTTTCCTTATTCCCAAAATGAATGTTTCCTATCATCATTGGTGATGATCTACTTCAGAGTAGCCTTTTTTAAAAGAAAAAAAAATTACCAAAAATAAGAAATTGAACATTGCCATGAGTACTCTAGAACTGAATTTAATTTGAATATATTAGTTCCCCAACTCAGGTTCAAATGTACAGATAAAATAAAAAATAAAAGCGCAGTTTGTAGAGGGTGAAGAGTTGTTTTCGATCTCATTTGTGTTACCCCTGCAACCAGATCATGTTGGCTGATTTCTGCAGAATATTTTCTGGGGAAGGTAAATCCTAATATTGAAAAATGGTCCTGTCTAGTCATATCTTCCAAACTATGCACAACTATCAATATATCAATATATGGTAGGGATGTGCACAAATATTTGTAACATTTGAAATTCTTATGGATTTGGCCAAATTTGGATATTCAAATTCAAATTGAATGTCGACACATTTAAAAATTGACATTCGCAGTTGAATGGAATGTTTTGATACCTGGATATGAAGCCTCCTATGGGATTCGTATGCTACTCATATGCTATTTGGATGTATTCGTATGGGATTCATATGAGACTGAACATTTGTATCAAATATGAATCCTACCACATTCAAATGGGGTTGATTCAAACGGATACTAATTTTCTTGAATTCGATTCAATATGAGTCAAATACAAAAAAAAAATTGTGCACATCCCTAATATGTGGATATCAATATCAAGATATAGATACAGATGTCTACACTATAATTCAGTTGGGGTACAAACATTTTGGGGCCCCTAGACAAGTATACACTCTGTCCAGTCATGCAAGGGACATGGTTTCTCTTTTTCACACCAGAGGTGGAAGACAGAGACCCAGTAGGGGTCCAGGCCTCAACTGTTCCAGTTTCCTGGTCAGTGCAGACAGGCCCTGAGTGTATATATGATCTTGTCCCCAATCACTAGAGATTAAAGAGGAAGGCTGATTATAGAAATCTTGCTTTGAGTTTTCAAAGCCATGTTTCAGTCCACATGTGGCTTCCAAACAAATTGCTGCATCCAGACGTCACCTGTTTATTCTGCTATTTGGGGGCATTTCAGGAGTGCTTTATTTTGCAATATCCGATAATAGCAGAATAAGTAAGAGATGTCTGGTCTAGAAATGTGCCCAGATTTTTTTGGGCATTGTATTTGAGTCAAATTGAATACCCAAAAGCTCAATTCGATTAGAATCTGTTAAATTCGAATTTAACAAGGTTCAGTTCATTTTTACCAAATTCGAATCAATTCATTTGAATTTTTTATTCAAATCTGCACAACATTCGTATGTGCCCGTACACATCTTCCCGACATCTGTATACATCCGTATGCATCTGTACACGTCCATATGTATCCCGTAGTTATCCCACGTGTAACCTGTTTTCGTCCTGTATGGATATGTACAAATGCATACGGATGCAGGAAAGATGAGGATATTTAAGTACGCATCATGTACAGACTGGTACACATACAAATGTATGGATAACTTCAAGGAATAGATCCGAAATTCAAAATGTGATTAGAATGTTTACATTCAAATTTTGGGACATTCTATTCGAGTTTAAATGCTGAAATTCGGCATGTTCAATCGGATTTCGAATGCCTACAAATATTTGTGCACAACCCTAGTCTGGGAGCAGCATACTGGGGTTTGGCAAAATGCTGGCAATCAGCAGTCCCTAAGTACCTGAATGCCTGCGATGTTAGTTAAATTGTTCTTGAGATATAAAAAAACCTCTGAAGGCACCTTAGAAATAATATTGTAGGTTAAATCCTAAATCTATTTGGTACTCTTATCAGCAGATAGTTTAAAAAGGAGTGGAGAAAGATTTTCTAGGCACTTTTATAGTGTGTATATTTTTTTTAAGTTACTGGAGAAGCACATTAGCAACACTTATTAGGACTGTGGAATATTTTTTCTGTGAATTATATATCTTTGAGAAGTATTCTGATAGAATTATTCAAAGGGGGGAAAAGCATTTTTAATGTGTTTCCCATGTAATTCTGTGTGTGTGCGTGCATTGCAAAGATAAAATCTTGAACAATGTATCATTTACGATAAAGTATTTGTTAGGAAAAGGAAAGAAGGTTAAAAACAGTCTTGCAACAACAATTGCTTTATATTGAACTTACAAGGACAAATCTTTAGCTAACACCCTTAGACACCTCTCCCCCTGCTGACTCCAGATTGGGACTTCCGGACATGAGTTTATTTTTTAATATTATTTATTTCACCTGAAGGTCATAATGTTAAATAAAACAATACAACCAATGTACTAAAAGAATTATTGAAATATAACCTACTCATCCCGGCAGATGAATTTTTTAGAGGGGGTCTGGGTGTAGAGGTATGTTCTAACCAGGTGTCAAAAACCATAGAAAGTTGGTGCCTGGCATACTCCAAGTGGCAGGCTGTTTCAAAGCCTAGGGGCCATTGCAGAAAAGACCCTGCCATGTGCCACCACTCCTCACACATCAAAAGTGCCCTCAAAGCAGTGCACATCAGCCAATTCATTTCACCTCCACTCTTGGAAGGACAAGGGAGAGAGCAAGAAACTTGCCACTGCAATTTCTGCCCCCTCAGTTTGGTCTTGTGATACCTCCCAGTGAGGAACACTCCTCCATAAATTCAGTTGGGTGGCCTTGGGCTAGTCACAGTTCTCTTTCTGAGCTATCAGAGCTCCACCTACTTCACAGGGGGTGTGTGGTGGGGAGAAGAACAGAAGGTCTGTCAGCCACTTTTGAGTCCCCTTAAAGGGTGAGGCAAACAAGGTATAAAAGCCAACTCTTCTTCTTCATGCATTCTAACTGGTTGGAGGCTTCATTTTCAGTTGTCTTCCCCTTCATTCCAGCAGATACTCTGAACACCAGACACTGCTGTTTGCTTTATGTCCTTTGGTTGGCTCATGGAGACCTTGCATTTTCAGTCGTTTTAATTTTTAAGTAGCGTGGAAATTTATGTATATTAAAAATTAGTTTTGACCTCTTTTTTTGTAAACTGCCCTAAAAATGTTGCTTTTCGCTCACCCTCCTCTCTCTTTTTCCCTCTTTTTTTTACCACTGAATTGCAGAGTGGATACATAGATCAAGTAGACAAAGATTTCCCTACAGCAACTTTCCTTGCTTGCTCAAATTCTAGGATCTTCACTCCCAAGCAGAATTTCATGTACTTAAGCCCTAATGCTTTCTGAGAGCTTAGAGCCTCAATCCTTTGTACGCTGAAGAAGGAACAGGGATTGAAAAGCTTCCTTGCCGATAGATGCTTTTTCACATAAATACGTGAGAGAGCTGTAAGGGTCATTTATTTAAAAAGATTTTGGACTCTGCTGGCCTGGATTTCTTCCTTGCGTTACACAGCAGGGCTCCTTAACATTGGGCTTTCTAGATTTCACAGTGGGGCTGTGAAGTTGTAAAGCTAGAGGACCTAAAGGTCTCTGCATATACTGAGACATACAGCATCTAGATCTCTTTTTATAGGTCTACTGGTGTTCCGGGAACAGCTAGACCTGTTCAGGGAAGCTTCTGAAAGAGTAGATGCCTCCCTGTCCCAGTCCAGCAAAGGGACCTATTTCAGCAATGTACCAAATTCCGATGGCAAAATGGTTCCCCAGGGGAGCCAAGGTTAGGAGCTTCAGTTCCTGGTGCTCGGAAAACCTGTAAATGGCTCCAGAGATTGTGTGAATTTGCATTCATTAGAATAGATTCCCTTCAAATGTGGTAGGATTCTACTTGATACGAATTCATACAAATATCCTATATGAATGAATATGTATCTGATACGTATCCAATACAACTGGATACATACCCAATACGTATCCCATAAAATTATGAATGTCCAAACTATCTTTGCAAATGATCCGAAACATTCGTATTTGTACAAATGTTAATGTACAAATGTCCTAACGTTCAATTTGTGTTAAAATATCCGAATTCGTACCAATAATGGATCTTATGAATATTTTTGCACATCCCTACTTGATTGTGTATGTTTCTGCACACTCTGGCCCTACATTATGCCACCTCCTTGTGCCTTTTAAATCCAGTGTCAAAATTAGCCCTGGGGGCTAAACTTGGCAATAGTTAATTTAATCTCATGCCCCATTAATATCTGGGTTAGCAAAATTATATGAGTTTGGAAATGGATTCCTAAGCAAACACTTGACCAATGAACGCATAGAAGCTCTGTGGATGGAATGCAGTAAACGAACCTTAGGTCTGGCTCTTCAGAGGAAACCATAAATGTTTCATTTAAAGGAGGGATAAATTTATTTTATTTTAGGTCTTGGGTTTTTTTTTTTAAAAAAAACCCTAACCTTTAAATGTCTTCATTTTATTCTGAAGTGCTTTATTAGAGGAATCATTATCTGTTCCCTGGTTTCATGCTTAAAGTTTCAAAATACTTAGGTGACAATCTAGCTTTAAAATGATCTAATTAGAGGCATTATTTGCTTTTCCTTGAATGGATTCTGACTTCCAGAGCAACGCAGTGAGTCTTTCCTCCAATCTCGCCCGAGCTGCTTAGACAGAAATGCTTCTGAGCTTCTCCCGGTTCTTCACCTGTCAGGATTCTGAGCCTCTCCCTCCCTCCCTGGCACCAAAGTAGTTTAATATTCAGACTCCATTCTGTACATATTTGCAAGAGGAATGTCAGTGACATCTAATTAACTGAGACAGATCTTTCCTTTTTTACAAGATTTTGGGATAATAAACTCAAAACATAGATGTAACGATCTCTCCTTCAGCCGGGCGCTTAAAGTACTGCTCAGACAAACATGATTAGTGAGAAGCGGATTGTAGCAAATTGAGATTACAAAGATGAAACATTTTTAAGCCTGGGAAAGGGGAAAAAAAGAAAGAAAAGAAAAGCAGGAGTGAGGGAAGCAAGAGGAGAGAAGAATCATTTCAGCAGCACTAACTTTACATAATGGCACATGCTATGGTCTAATTTCTTTCTGATGGTTAGTTGTATAGCAGTTACTTGGCTTCAGGCCTAGAATGTGGAGTTCCTAAGTGGGTGTGGACTATTAGACAATCCATACAAGAGAAAGGAGGGTTGGGGAAGACGTGCTTTTTAGTTTTTGAGGCTCAGAGTCCCATGATTGTCATATCCCAATGTAACGTGGCGTCATAATAAAAATTATGTGTCAATTTCCCTCCCTCCCTTTGTCTTCCAACCATACGAGGCAATGAAGGATTGCCCAAAGTTTTTAAGGAATTCCCAGCTTCAGTAGACTTTGCTCCTTTCCTTCTTGACTAACGTGATTTAGATACAAATTCTATGGCTGTACCCACACAGGAGGCCAGGTCGCACTTGGCCCCTTAGTTTGAAAGAGGTGAACATCTGTACAGGTGAATCTGCACTTGCAGGAGGTATTTACAGCTTACAGACGCCCCCTGCCTGCCCAGATGTTAACCAATTGCAAAATTGTGCACCATAAGCAACCCAACCCTTTCCTATCCTGACCAAAAGCTTACCTTTTGCATCCAGATGGTGACCATGCACACCATTTTCAGTGTGAGGGATCATCTGAGGTACCACACAAGCACGCTGGCACCTCAGATGAACCCAGGTGTGACTGCGCGTACACGGGACATTATTGTCACCATAGTGCTGTGCAGGCATCACAATCAAAATAGCAGCACCCTGGGAGTGATTAGGGGTGTTTTTCCACTGTCACTAGAAGTACCCATTAATGGGTACAAAAATGCCATTAAGTGCCCATTAATGGGTACTTAATGGGTACTTTTAGTGACAGTGGAAAAACACCCCAGATGTGCATCTGGAGCCACATCTGGAAGCATAAGGGCTAGGCTATCGGGTACTGGCACTCCCTACTGTGAATGCTACTACATTTTAGTCTCTTCTGCACCTGTGCCATCCAACCAACAGGACGTCAAGTGCAGAAACACCCAGGGATGAGATGTGGGTGAGAACCAGGGTAAAAGATGGAAGTCTCATGAAAGCTGCCACAGAAGCAAATAGGGACCGAAAAAATACCACTTTGTAGTGACTCTTATCCTTGGAGAATTTCTACTGTGGACCAGCTTCCTCCCAGGCCATGTTTGTGCAGGACCAGAAATCGGTCATTTTGGACCATTAGTCTTGTGAAGAAGCTGCCCAGCCGGTAAGGACATCTTTTTTTCTATTCATGTGTGAGAGGAGATGGTTTAAGCTGGTAACCCATTACTAGGGATGGGCACAAATGTTTTTTGTTTTGTTTTTTAAATCACTTAATATCAAATCAAATGCAAGGAAATTCATATTTGTTCGAATAGATCCTCTTCAACTGTGGAAGGATTTGCATTTGATACGAATATACCATATGAATCCCATAGGAATGCATATGAATGCCACACAAATTCCACATGAATCCCCTGCAAAGCTTCATATGAAAGAATCAAAACATTCAATTCACAAGAACATAAGAACATAGAGAAGCCCTGCTGGATCAGGCCATAGTCTATCTAGTCCAGCATCCCATCACACTTGGTGGCCCACCAAATGCTCATGGCCATCTCAAGCAGAGACAAGAAGAAACCTTCTCCTGCTCTCACATCCCAGCAAATGGCCTTAGAAGCATCCTGCTTTCTCCCCCAGCCTTAAAGATATACTTAGACATCCATTCTAGTAGCCATTGACACATCTGTCATCCATAAATTTGTCTAGCCTTTCCTTAACACCATCTAGGCTGATAGTGGTTACCACCTCTTCCGGCAGCAAATTCCATAAACTGATGACCCTCTGGGTGAAGAAATACTTCCCCTTGTTGGATCTGTCTCTCCTACCCATCAGGTTCATAGATGCCCCCTGGATCCAGTGTTGTGTGATAGAGAGAAGAAATTTTCTCTATCCACCTTTTCTATACCATGCAAATCCGTATGAATTTTGAATGTTATGAATATTTGTGCAGATCCTTACCAATTACCTTCAGAGTTGTTAATCAATAATTTGGATAAGTCAACACCCAGGGTGATTGGGACAGGCTGGGATAGTTGGGGGAAGCTGTTTGCTGGGTGTGATCTCATTGACCCCAGGGCATTGGATGTTCAGACATCCTGCTTCAAGGTCAGATGGGGGATTCGCAAAAATCGAGTGTTTGGTCACCATCAAACCAAACACGAAATGTTCAAATTTCCAAACATGAACCAAAGTTTCCACATCCCTATTCCAGACTATGTTGGAGCCTACTTTAATCACGCTGAAGAGAGACGTATATCCCCTCTCTGAAAATAGAATGGTTTCCATTATGACAACCTCAGGAAAAGCAGTTTCTGTGCAAGACTCTGTGGGTGGCCTTTTCTTTCTGAGATGGTTGACAGGTGAGTTGAACAGTGTGTCTTTCCATGTTTGCTAATCTCACCTCAAATAAATATCTTGTGTGCTTCTCTTTCCCCTTTTCCTGGTGACTTAATCCCTCGAATGTCCTGAATCAAACTACGAGAGGCACAGGAAAAAAATAATGATACAGAATATATTTTTGCTTTGGACACCATTAAAGGAAAAAGACTAAGCAACATTGATTCATGATCTTGAACTATTTGATCAAACAGTTCATATTTGCTCTGTGTTGATCCTTGAAAAAAGACACTTTTCAATAGAAAAATTGGGAATTTTTTTCTTGTTTCTGTACAAGTTTAAAACTGAATGTTTGTTTGATCCAAGAGTTTGCCAGTGAACCATGCAAATGGGTGCTCCATTTGATCTCAAACTAAGAATGCGGTTTTTGTTTGAAAGGAGTCACACAGTATTGCTGCTGTTGTTATAAGATGAATTTATATTGCAGTCAATGACTCTTCCTTCTAATTATTTTGTCTGTTTTGAGTTCTGCAGTGTAGTCACTTGCATCGGACTGGTAATGATGGAGTTAAAACCACAGAGTAAGCAAGTGGCTTTGCCCTCTAGATGGGGAAGAATAGCAAACTATGGGTTTGAAAGATTAGCATTTTTTCTCAAATTACGTGTACCTAGTCAACTACATTCCCTGGAATGCCATGCAAACCAGCAAAAATCACTTGTCTCCATATTCTGCATGCACATAGAACCAAGATGTTTTTCTACATAGCACAGTGATGGCCAACCTATGACACGCGTGTCACAGGTGACACGCCAAGCCCTTTTAGGTGACACACCTGGTCACCCTGGCACCTGGGCGTGTAGTGCTTGCTTGTTCTTGAAGTGTATGAAATACCAACTTTCAACTGAAGATTTAGCAAACAAAATTCAGCAACAAAAGTCACTAATGTAAGAATTATTTGTTTTTGCTTTTAATAAAATAGAGCTACAAATATCACAAAATTATGGATATTTCTAGAAGTGGCACAGCACCCGAGTTAAGCTAGGTTTTCTTGTGAATTTTGACACACCAAGCTCAAAAGGTTCACCATCAATGACATAGCACTAGGGTGTTTTTCCAGTCACTAAAAGTACCCATTAAGTACCCCTTAATGGGTACGTAATGGCACTTTTGTACCCATTAATGGATACTTCTAGTGACAGTGGAAAAACACCCCTAGAGTACTTAATGGGTACTCTAGTTCTAGTGGAAAAATCACCCCCAGAAGGCAAACATCTGCAGGTCCAGAATTCCCACAAACCTATTCCATGAAAATTCCTAAAAAAAAAAAAAAAGGAAAGAAAAGAAAAGAAAAAGAAAAAGAAAGAAAGAAAAAAGCTTCCTTAAATTTAAGCAGAAATTGCACACCCCTTGCTCCAAATTTCGAAGGCAGCAGCTCTGGCTGGGAGTTTATGATATTATTTATTTAAGTTTCTCTTGGGGATAGCCAGCAGGGGCAGGGCCGACTTCCTCATAGACTCTCTTCTCTTCTTGAATTCCATGACACTTGTGTTCTTAACCCTCTTTTCTGGGATGTGGCTGATAACAGAAGAGCTTTTGAGAGCGCTGGCACATAGGGCAGATTATATCACAGGACAATGATCAAGTGTTCTTTTCTCCTGGGTCTACATTCAGAAGAGCAGAAAAAAAGCTTTAAAGATTGCAGCCTCTTCATGGGACCTCTGGGGAGGGATGAATGGAGATCACTGGCTGTTTGGTGGTTTGTTTTTGATTGGGGAGGTTGTTTTTTGTGTTTGAGCAGCAGCGAATTGTGGTCTCCATTCATTTAGTCAAATAGTCTATCTCTTTCTCTTCTATCCCCCCCTCCATATACACACCATTGATCACTGTACTTTCCCTGACCATAAGAGGATGAGCCCTCCGCCTCTCTCTCTCACACACACAAGCAAAACTATGCTACTACTGCAAGCCAAATTCATGGTTACAGTTTGCAGTGTGTGCCCTCTGCATTTCCATACAAGATTTCAAGGATACCCAACACCTCCTTTTGGAGAAAATTAATTGCAGAGGTTGCCATGGCTACTCTGGTTTCTTTAAATATACAGGGTTGTGTATTCATTCAGGTAGTAGTAGGCTATTAAAAATGGGTTATTCAGAGATCTGATGACATGTTTGGACACTTCATTAGGCTATTCATTAAAGTTCCAGGATGGTTCAGGAACTTGGCGGCATTTGCTTTCCCTCCTCATTTGTCAAACAACGGCCTGGTGTCTTCTAAGGTAGTGAACATCTGTCCGGGTTGGATTATTTCTGAACACAAGTGGAGCTTCTGCCAATGGATCAATGTTTTGGGTCTAAGTTGTCTGGAGTTTTCCTAGCCACGTTCCCATGCAAGCCGTTTGGAGCGGGATCGGAACACATGGGACCAGGAGTGGGTCCGAGATCGCTCCCAGCCCTTCCCCATGCCCTTCCCGGTGATGCGGGCTGGGTGCAGGTTCAGCATGGATGCACCCATCCCCATGCAAACTTCACCAAACCCTGGCATGGGGGAGCAGCGCCACCTCCTCTCCCCTCATTGGAAGCCGGATTGATGTCAGCCCATCTGTGCCACCAGCTGCAAATGCCCCTGTGCCGCCAGCTGCAAATGCCACGCCCCCTCCCTTAGCAGCACAGAAAGCCAGGACTGGGCTGGAAGGCACGGAAAAGTTATAAAAAAGCTTAATAATCACAATAAATTTAAAAATAATTTTAAAAGACCAAAAGCCGCTATGAGGTTTAGCAGCTTGAGCGGATTTGCGCACCTCTACTCCACTGGAAACCATGAGAACACCTGCCTGCCAAGTTTAAAAGGGAGAAAATCAAGCCATTTATTATAATCACCTTGCCGATTGGGAAACACAGGTGGAAAAGTTTTGGAATTGGAACAAAAATCAAGCCATTATCCTGCCTGCCTTGGCAAATTTCCCACTCCCAAAAACTATCAGCTTCTGTGATCTCCAGTGCACAGGGCAGGAACAGCAAGTACACCCTGCCTCCCAATGACGTGAGTGCCAATCTCTTCCCCAAAAAGCCCGCAATTGTCCCCATGCGCAGTTTCACACTGTTTGGGGAGATTTGGTCCGTGGAAACCAGACCAAATCGAAAAAGCATGGGGATACCCCTTGCCAAGCCTGCATTCAGGACTGGACCAAATGTGCATGGGGACACACCCCATGAAATGTGTGGTATAAGTCAAATCAATCAATCAATAAAAGAAAAATCCTTAACATTGAAAATTGACATATAGGCCATGGTCACACCTTCACTTCAAACCTTCCCTAGTCCATCTTCTGACCTCAGTACTCACACCTTCTCTGCCTTCCATCTGGACATTCCAAAATGGAAAGTCCACTAATACAGTGGATAGAACTGAAAAGATGTGAGCAGCCAAATTTAAAGAGAGACTGAAGAAGGTTTAAAGGAAAGGTGTGACCTCAGCCTACATAGCACTTTTCTCCTTTCACTCTGCCATTATTTGTATTTTATTCTGCATTGTGTACACCTTTGTTCAAAAGAGCTCAAGGGCTGTGTTCGCACTTAAGGTTTGATCCAGTTTCAGTCCACTTTCAAAGTGAGAGCATACATCAGCAGAGTGATGAGCTGTTTTCCTTCAGTGTTAAATAACTCAGAAAATTCACCTTTGGGATAGATAATGCGGAAAGAAAATTACTGGTCACTTTGCTGATGTGTTTTCTTACCCTGAAGGTGGTGGACTGAAGCTGGATTAAACCCTAGGTGGGACCACAGCCAGAGTGGCAAATATTGCCTTCCCCCTTCTCCTTCTTATTTTTAAAACTTGCTGATAATCTTGACAAAAGATAAAAAAGAAACAAAACCGCAAGCTCTCCCTGCCGTATAACAGAATCAGATAATATTACCATGAAAATCAGGTGGTTCTTTTCCCTTCAAAATTTATCAGTGCTTAGTCTCTAATTGTGCATTAAGTAAATGCCATGATTTCATTGCAAGCAGAGAACAGAATCTCTAACGGACCATTTTAATGCCAAAGATCCACCACCATTCTCTCAAAGGTAACTGCGCTTGGAATTCAGCCTCACCATTTTCTCTCCCCCCCCCCCCACCCCCCGGTCTCTCTCTATCACTCTAGTCTTGGCAAAAAGTTACCCCGGAAGTCACCTTGCTAGTGTTATTTCTCCCAAGGCCTCCTTGGGAGTAAAGGGAAAGTTGTGTGCGGCAAAGACACAACCTGCTCCAGGAAGACTCAAAAGCGCTACGCAAGCTTTTAAAATCCTTGCTTACTGATTTTCTTCACTGTCAGCTTAATATATCCTCAGGTGACAATTTCTCTCCCTGAAGCAGCAGCCAAATAACTTGTGCATGGGTAAAGAGGAAGTGCTTGCAAATTTGCAACATCATCAGGTCATAAGAACACAAGAAAAAAAAAATCACCTGGTGGGTAGGAGAACTGGCCCATCTACTCCAGCAGCCCGTCCACAAAATTATACTAATGGTAAAATGAAGTCCACAATGAAGACACCATAGGCTGAATGGCTGTAGTGCAGTAGGGCTAGGCCACAAGGGGGACGCTTTCCCCGTTTGGACCTAGGCAGGTAAGGAACATATGGGGACGTATTCCTACCTGCCTACATGCAAAAGGAGAATCTGCCACCACCAACACCATGGCCTAGCCCAAAAAGGCTGGCAGGGGGACGGGACGCTCTTCCCAGGCCTGCCCACCATTGGGTTGAATTTGATCAGTTCCCCTAGGGCCTGCAGGAAACCACCACCACCCACCCAGGCAACCCCCCCCCCCCTGGATATGAGCCTACATGGGGACGTGCAATAGCAGGCGGTGTGCACAGATGCACAGCGCCACCGGCCTGGCTTGCCACTTTGGAACCTGGAGACTACGGGATAAGTGCTGTGTGTGTGTCCCCACATAGGCCCGTGCCTGTGGTGGTTCCTGCGGGCACTAGGGGACCCAAACTGGTCCCCTAGAATCTGCAGGAACCCAGGGAAGGATCGCAACTGGCCTGCCCAATGGGGGCAGCCAGACGGTAGGCCCGCAGCTGTCGGGGAGGGAGCATGTGAACACTTTCTCTCCTGAACAGCTGCGGGATGGACGGAGACGGCTGCAAAAGCCCTAGGTTGGGTGTTCTACACCTGTAACACCTGTGGGTGCCCTGGGACAGGCTGGGGCAGTTCCGAATGGAACCGCCAGCCCAGCAGAGCGAATGCTCTTTTCCAGGGCATCCTGCATGCGTTCCATAGGCCCTTGTGCGAAAAGGCCGCATGTCTGTATCAGAGGTAGCCATGGAGCCTTCAGGTGAAGTTGTCCAAGCCTATTTTGATGCTTCCCACATTGCTTGATGGTGGATTTGAGATTGAGGGAACAGAGAAGAGGAGAGGAGGCATGATACCACCAGTCTGGTATTTAAAAGGGTGGCATAGTGAAGATGGTCAGGAACGGTTGCTCCAGAACTATGGCAACTAGAACCAGAAACAACAGGTTCAAGCTGCTGGTTTCTAGGAGATATATCTATGTTCAGATCTCTTCCTTCCACAGGTCTGAGAAGGTGCTTCAATAAGCAAGTCCAAGACCAGGGATGGAGCAGGGACAAAGAAAGGATGGATGAGAAGGCATCCTCAAGAGCAATCCATCCCAGTATCCCAAAGAGCTTGAGGCAGCGAACATAATGTTAACTCCCCTCCATTCGATGCTCACAGCTACCTTACAAGGTAGGCTAGTCTGAGATCAGTGAATAAGCTATTTTGGCCAAATGTGGATTTCTATAGACAAGGAGAAGGCTATTTCTCTTTGGGTCTGGTGTTCTGTGATAAACTCTAGTTTCCTCAACCACTGCAACTCCAAGCATAAATAGATATGAGTGGTGGACTGAACCAGAAACATAAAATCCAATGGCAGGACTGAAGGTTTAATCCGGTTTCAGTTCACTTTCAGAGCGAGAGAACACATCAGCAATGTGATGAGCTGTTTTCTTTCAGTGTTACATAACTCAGAAAATTCACCTTTGGGATAGAGAACGTGGAAAGAAAATTAGTGGTCGCTTTGCCAATGTGTTCTCTTGCTCTGAGTGTGGACTGAAGCTGGATTAAACCTTAGGTGTGACCACAACCATAGAGTATGAAGCCAAAATGGCAGGGGAGGGGCAACTTAGACGGTTGATTTCCCAGGGGGGTGTTTTCATGTAGGCAAAGTATTATGAGAAATGCAGGCATCTTCCCACCACACCCAGAATCTCAGAGCTTGATCCTATTCTGCCTTTGTCTACTGGCTCATACATGTGTAATCTTCTCTGTTCAGTCAGGTTCATTTCCAGGTAGTTCTGCAGAAAATGGCAGCCTTCACCCATCAATGCTTTTGTGAGGTACAGTTGAGCCAAGGTCAACTTCTGGTGGTGTCTACCCAGCTTTATTGGCAGGTAGAGAAGTGGTTTGCAATGACCTGCTCCCAGGGAGATGCAGGAGATCGCAAACTTGTGACCCACCAGTGAGCTACAGCCATTACCCACCTATCTTTAGCTCTACCTGTTCTGACCGCTGCCTTGCCCTTTGCAGCAGAGGTCCCTGGGAGCCGCTCAAAATCCCAGCTCTGCTCTGACAAGGAAGGTGTGTAAATTGAACTGAACCAGACACAGATTAATGGATTTCTGCAGCAAGGACCCTACCAGCCAGTCCTTTCCCTCTTGCGAGGTTTCCTTATGACCCCAGTTCCAAATTTCAGCTATACAGCAATTGTCATCAGTTCACAGCAGGAAAAAATCCCCAAGCAAACAAAAATAACATGGATTTGAGGGATCTGGAAGCATGGATTCATTTTCCAACATAGGTACTTGAAGGCGCCAAAGTGAATTTAAAAACAAACAAACCAAAAAGCCAAAAAGCCTTCTCTCAATAGGTAATTTTACGTCTGAGTTTGCCCTGAGTCTCCCCCATTGATCCATGAAAAGTTTATAGGAGTTTCACTCATTAGTGCTAATTGAATTTACACATTGGTGTTCATTAACATTAATAAGAACCTGCCCTCTTGCCAACGAGAGAGCAACTCCCTATGCAATGCAGAACTGAGCAAAGATATGCTGGAGGGGGGAAAGGGGGAGGGAGAGGAAGAAGGGAAGAAAGGGGAGAAGAAGGGGAGAAAGTAAGGGATAGAAGGAGGGAGCATGGAAGAACGGAAGCAATGGAGGGAGTGAGGAAGAAGGGGAGAAAGGGGAGAAGGGGAGAAAGTTAGGGATAGAAGGAGGGAGCGAAGAAGAAGGGAAGCAATGGAGGGAGCGAGGAAGAAGGGAAGAAAAGGAAGAAGAAGGGGAGAAAGTTAGGGAGGGAGGGGGAAAGTAAGGGATAGAAGGAGAGAGCGAGGAAGAAGGGAAGCAATGGAGGGAGCGAGGAAGAAGGGAAGAAAGGGGAGAAGAAGGGGAGAAAGTTAGGGATAGAAGGAGGGAGCGAGGAAGGAGGGAAGAAAGGGGAGAAGGAGGGGAGAAACTTAGGGATAGAAGGAGGGAGCAAGGAAGAAGGGAAGAAGGGGAGGGAGGGAGGAAGAAGGGGAGAAAGGGGAAAAGAAGGGGAGAAAGTTAGTGATAGAAGGAGGGAGCATGGAAGAAGGGAAGCAAGGGAGGGAGGGAGGGAGGAAGAAGGGAAGAAAGGGGAGAAGAAGGGGAGAAACTTAGGGATAGAAGGAGGGAGCATGGAAGAAGGGAAGAAAGGGAGGGAGGGAGGAAGAAGGGGAGAAAGAGGAGAAGAAGGGGAGAAAGTTAGTGATAGAAGGAGGGATCATGGAAGAAGGGAAGCAAGGGAGGGAGGGAGGGAGGAAGAAGGGAAGAAAGGGGAGAAGAAGGGGAGAAACTTAGGGATAGAAGGACGGAGCAAGGAAAAAGGGAAGAAAGGGAGGGAGGGAGGGAGGGAGAAGGGAATCAATGGATGGAGCAAGGAAGAAGGGAAGAACGGGGAGAAGAAGGGGAGAAAGTAAGGGATAGAAAGAGGGAGCATGGAAGAAGGGAAGAAAAAGAGGGAGGGAGGAAAAAGGGAAGAAAGGGGAGAAGAAGGGGAGAAAATAGGATAAAAGGAGGGCGCGAAGAAGAAGTGATGAAAGGGAGGGAGGGGGGAAGAAGGGAAGCAATGGAGGGAGCGAGGAAGAAGGGAAGGAAGGGAAGGAAGAAGGGAAGAAATTAAGGGAGGGAAGAGGGGAAAGGTAAGGGATGGAGGGAGGAAGAATGGAATAAAGTAAGGGAGGGAGGGAGGAGAAGAAAAGTAAAGGATGGGAGGAGCAAGGGAGGAAGAAGGGATTAAAGTAAGGGAGAGAGGAAATAGAGATCACTTCAAAGTTCAGATTGACAAGATGAAAAGGGAGGGGGGCTGCAAATATCATTATATTTGTCTGTGATGTTGGTGTAGCTTGTTGTTGGGTGGATGAAAATTTGTGAACCAATACGGCTCTTCATTTGAACTCAAAATAACACGCTGCCAAATGGCTCTCCTCCACTCTGCAAAATGTTATGTGTTAAAAAGAAAAAAAAAAGCCTTACTCCTGCACAGGAAAACAATCAATCAAATGGACTTTATTTTAAATACAAATGCAACAGCATTAATGCCTGATTAGGTTGGCTAAGAGGATTATTTTTGTGGATTTCATATAACTCCTCGCCTGGCACTAACTTGCAGTCAATGTATATAATTGTTGTTTTGTGTGCATCGCATTTTTAAAATGTGCATTACCCGCAGACAAATATAGCATTCCAATTGTGTGCTAGCTAGACGGGAGCAGGCTTTCTGGAATATAATCCAATTTTATCCCTTTCCTCTGGGATAAGTTATCTTTATTATTCTTACTTTTAAAAACAAACTCCAGGGTTAAGTTTTGCTGTCAAATTTCTCTTAAATGGCAAGCCCTTAGCTTCTAGGTTTAATACCCTCTATCTCTGGATGACATTTACTCCCTCCCATTCTGTGTGTGCAAAAATGACAGTCAGCATCATAGCTCATATCTTTTGACAGAATTCCAAAACTACTAAGTCCATTTTCTTGCAAGTATGCTGAATGGACAGGAATTATATTTTATCTAATGCAGACTGATTGACAAGAGCATAAGATTTCCTTAAGAAGTTAGAAAGCAAAAAAAGAAAGCATGAAAACAAGTGTGTGTGTGTTTATGTATAGGTATATATAGGGATCCATCCACACAAAGAATTGTTGCTCTCCCCCAGTGCAACCATGAATTTGTAATATGCAGGCAAAATATAATGTCTGCAGTGTTAGAAACAAGAGTTCCAGGCCGCGTTCCCATTATAAGCTTAACTCGGTTTCCATAAACCGAAACAATAGAACTGGATGCAAATGCGAATTTGCCTGATCCCATTACCTTTAACTTAATCTTGTTCGATTCAGATTCTGAGGATCATAAGTGGCGTACATGACTCAAGGGGGGGACTCAAGTGGCTACTTTCTAAAAGCCACTTTTCGGGGCTGACCTGCCCTCTTCCTCCTGGCGTTAACGCACCACCCATAAGGGACCCCTTCACGGAGCCTAGCTGGGTGGCTGGGTGGCTGGGTGGCTGCCACTTGCCTGGATGGAGGAAAAATGGCAGCGGGCAGCCAGCGATTCTTTCCCCTCCTCTGCCCATTGCCCAGGGCACAGGGCAGCAGTGGCAACTAAAGCCCCCTTCGCCCGCTGACTCCACAGTCACAGCCTTAAAAACAGAACCTGTAGCTGCTTTCCTTTCCCTTTTTTAAAGGTCAGGTGTGAAGTGGGCATATTGCTACAGTGTAGCGGCTGCTTTAAGGGGTGGATTTTTACAGTGAAATCACTATCTATGGAAGCAAGCTATTGGGGGAGGGAAACCGTAAACATGGATTCCCACAGTAAAAAAATGTAAAACGTTTCAAGCGCACGAACTGGAGTGAGACCTGTTGAAATGAGGATTAACATTTACAATGCTTTGGGGCAATTTAACATGCAGAAAGCGTGTTAAGCCAACCTGACGTGGGAACTGTGAGGATTGAAACCATTTTGAAACTGAAATAAGCTTATAATGGGAACGTGGCCCTAGTGTCATTCTCTTTTGCACCAACAAAATGACTCCTAGTAGAGATGCATGCAAACTTGTGTGTGTGTGTTGGGTTCAAATTGAACTGAACAGGGGCTGGTTCAAATTGAATTTGAACTTTTCCCCCTTCAAGCAGCCAGGTGTTTGATTCGATTTCAAGACTTTCAAACAGCTCTGAGCCTCAATCAAACAGGGTGTTTTTTCTCAGTTCGTTTGAATACCCATTTATTTGGCTCAAATTCAAACTCGGTTTCCAAACACCCCTATTTGATTTCATAGAATCATAGAGTTGGAATGGACCTCCAGCGTCACTGAGTCCAACCCCCTGCTCAATGCAAGATTTCCTAAGCCATCCCAGACAGATGTAGGTTCAGACTCTGCTTGAAGACCTCCAGCGGAGAACCCACTACCTCCTGTGGCAACCTATTCCGCTGACCGTTTGCCCTCACTGTCAGGACGTTTCTCCTAATATCTAATCTGTATTGACTCTCTTGAGGTTTCCTCCCGTTGTTTCTAGTCCCCCCATCTTGTGCAAGTGAGAATAGGGATGATCCCTCTGCATTGTGACAGCCCTTCAGATACTTGAAGACTGCTATCATGTCTCCTCTCAGCCTTTGGACAAGCTTGAAACCCAGTTTGCCACCACCCCTCTAGCTGCTAGTGGCATTAGAAGTAGGGAAAGCCCAGTAAGGTTACCTACCCTTCTGCTGTGTCTGTGCTCTGTGACCTTATAGCCTAAACTAGGGGTGTGTAATGGTACCCCTTTCCCCCCAAAAAGGAACCTATTTTTTTTCTGGAACTGTACAGAACCCAAAGAACAGAGACCCTGTAACCAACTTCTGCTTGCATGATCAATGAGCACCACTGGAACACGGATCCAAACGAGCTCAGTTATCTGAACTAGTTCAGAGCATACATTCAAATGGGGAGCTGAGATAGGTTGAAATCAGGCCTCAAGCCCTCACAGTCTGGGCCACTGAGTCAGCTGAACCATCAGTGTGACATGGCATAGACAACCTGTGGACATTTGTAGGTTCAAACCAGGCTGGGATGTAAAAGTGGCCACAGTGTTGGTGACTTGGGGAAAGACCTTCCTTTGGGCTGCATCAGCTGTTATCTTCTCCCAAAGGACTGTGGGTGTTGATCATGTGGGTTTTTCCACTGACCTCCCTTAGTCTCAATCTAAGATGATCCAGATCTAAGGAATGGGTCCTTCAACTAATCCAGATTAAGGGTGGTACCCAAATGCGTCTCCATGGGCAGTGCAGCACCCAATAGCAATGGGTGCTAGCCTACCCACAGTGGAAACTGTGGAGCACCCATGTGGCGAATCCGGATTGACCCACCTGGGGCCTGCCCATCACCCCAGGTTTTTGGAGGACAGGGGGTACGATCTCCGTAGATGCTTCAGAGATTCCTAGAAGATTTTCTGGAGGGGCTCCAGAGAATCTCTGGAGCTTTGTTATAAGCTCCAGAGATTCTCCGGAGCAATCTGCTGCAAACTTCAAAGATTCTCCAGAGCCTTTGACAAACGTCCATAGGATTGGCATTGCTCTTGCGTGGGGTCCTCTTCAGAGCCTGTGCTATTCTTCAGAGCTGGCTTCAGAGATTGTGCACAGGCTTCAGAGCTTTGGGTTTGGGGGCACCCCCCATGGATGCACACACCCCCAGAGCCCCCCTAGACCGCATTGCCTGATCATGGCGGAAATGTGCTCCATATAATCTAGATTTGATGCCTGAAGACCCCATTGTAGACCCCTTTAATGGGGTCTACAGGAAATCTGGATTATAGGTCCAGAAGGGCCCATTCAATCTGCATTTCCCTAGAACTGTTGGAAACAAATGTGGCTCTAATGGGGTCTGCAGTGGAATTGGGATCTTCCTGCTCTGAGCCTAATGGGTCCTTAATGGGTCCCTAATGGGTACTTAATGGTTACTTAGTGCTAGTGGAACACACACCCCCCAATGTATACACTGTGGATTATGGAAGCTGGATTCCAGAGAGTGATTTCTCCCCCCCACTCCCACCAGCCTGCTAAATATAGACACTGCAGCATTGATCACCAAACTCACTTTACAGAATCGTTGCCTCCTAGAAGGTTGAGCTAGGGGAATAGCAGAATGCCATTTTCAAGCAGGTACCCAGCCTTGCATTGACAATAACCAATTCGGAGCCAAGGCAAGAGGGAAGCTGCCATAAATCATGTGGCTTGCAGCAAGCATACAGCCTATTAATCACCTGACTGGATATGCCCTAGGCATTTTGCTCGGCCTGATACAATGTTAGAAATAACCTACGAAGGAGGCAGGCGATGGTGGGGTTTATATTTATGGATATTTCTTGCAGGTTGCCTGAAAGCACGTTGAAGTGTACTAATCACAGCATGATGACCAAGTAGATTGTTGGCATCACCCTAGAGCAGCGGTTCCCAACCTTCCTAATGCCGTGACCCCTTAATGCAGTTCCTCATGTTGTGGAGACCCCCAACCACAGGGGCGGAGCAGCTGGGAGGTGGGAGGGAAGGGCGGTGGGAGACTCGTCGCGACCCGTCTGAAAGGGTAGTTCGACCCCCAGGTTGAGAACCACTGCCCTAGAGGCTTAGATGATCAGCAGATCAGCAAGCTTGGGGTACGAATGGCCCCAGGCTGAACAGATCATCCTGGTAGGGAATGATGGAACAAAAGAGATCCAATGGAGCACATAAAAGAGCATTCACACCCTCAAAGGAACAGGCACATTTGACTGCCAAAGTTCCCCAGTTCTAGAATGTTTTTTGGACATTCTATTTGAGTCAATTCGAATACTCAAAAATTCAATTCAATTCAAATTATTCAAATTCAAATTTAACAAAATTTGATTCGAATTAAGCAAATTCAAATCTGTTTGTCCAAATTTTTTATTTGAATTTGCACTTACGAATGTCAACAATATGCGTAGATGCCCATACGCATCTTCCCGACATCCGTACACATCTGTACGCATCTGTACACATGCATATGCATTCTGTAGTTATCCCATACGCAACTCGTTTTGTCCCGTACTGATCCGTACGAATGTGTACGGATGCAGGAAAGGTGCGGATCTTCAGGTACACATTGCGTACTAACCTGCACACATATGAATGTCCAGATAATTGGAATGAATAGACCCAAAATTCAAAATTTGATTTGGGAAAGTTTAAATTTGAATTTCGGGGCATTCTATTCTGGCACGTTCAATCAAATTTCAAATGCCTATGAATATTCATGCAAATCACTACCCAGTTCCATTTCTGCCATCTGCATGTGGAACTCAGTAAGCCTTCCACCTGGAAACAGGAATGGTCCAAGCTGGTATAAGGATAGTGGAAAGCTGTACCATTATCAACCAGATGCCCTTTAGACACATGGACTACGACTCTCACTGAGCTTAGTCAATAAAGCCACAGGTTGGGTCACAGTGCCAATCAGCTCAGACTGTTGGGGCATCATGGTCAAGACTGGGATGGGGGTGGTGCTCCATGTGATAGCGGCACTTCAGGTGGAGATGGCACCCACCCCCTTCTGTGCCTCATACATTCACATATCACCCCATGCCTCCCACTTTGTCCTCCATAAGTGGCACCCCTATGTCACTTGGAAGCTGTGTTGTCTACCCAAAAGCATCACTGCAGAAGTGGAACCCACATGTTTGCCTGTCTAGTACATAGCCAACCTGAGACTGAGATGAATCACATCTTTCTATAGGCTAGCATGAAAGTATCCAAATCTTGAGGCACCCATACCACACCAACCTCCGTTTCCACCACCTCAACAGAAAGAGAATGCTGTCAAGATATTTTGGCAGCAAAAATCATGTATTCTGACAGCAGCCAGTCACCTGGAAAACCTTCCAAAAATCATGGATTTTTCCTCTCTCTCACACACACTTTTTATCTTCAAAGCAAGGACCACCATTAGTTCATGCAGAGCCTCAAATATTTGTTGTCAAACACTCAAAGGTAAGTGTCCCCACTTCTCTGTGGTGAATTTTCAGGGGGGGGGGAAATTATCTGGAAGAGATGAGGTGCATATATAAATACATATATATCTGGAAGACTTTGAAGGGCCAGAATATCTCAGCTCTCCTGTTAAGGACAGACAGGTTTTATGGCTTCGTAATCCTGACAGTATTACTTTAAATAAGTGGCAGATTGAAATAAATACCTGCCACCCAGGATTAAAGTATTGGCAGCTCCACAGAGCATCTATCCTTCAGAAATAATAATAAAAAAAGAAGAGATGACCTACTCCCCCCCCCAAAAAAAAAAAACCCTCATGGATTATTTCTATTAGTTGGCTCTCTTTGGGTTCTCAAAGAGTAAAGGTCTATTCTCTTCCAGGTATTCTGGGTTCCAGGCACTGGGTGAATCAGGCATGGTGAAAGAAGTTTGGTGTTTGATAAAAACAAATGTACACAATTCAGACTTACGAGGACAATGATTGGAATCCAGTCCACAAATTAATGTCTTTTGATCAATGATCATGAATGGATCTTGCTGTAAGCAGCATTGTGCCTCAGACAATTACAGATTAACTTGGAGATATCTCTTTGTGCATGTTAATGGCTCACCGGGCTTCATTCCAGATTAAACCTCAGAAGAGGGGCTGTCATACACATGTTCATGCAGGCTATTACAAGCCCCAGCGTGGCCTGTCAGAGTCCCCATCCCAATATATGATCCAGAATAAGGCCCTGTGCAGAAAGGGCCACAGTATCTCTCCACATTGGAAAAAAGACACCAGTTTTATTATTATAGGATTTTTTTGCATTCAATTTGTATAAAATTGAATGCAAATAATAATAATAATAATAATAATAATAATAATAATAATAATAATAATAATAATAATAATAATAATAATAATAATAATAATAATAATAATAATAATAATAATAATAATAATAATAATAATAGACCCCTTCAAATGTGTTACGATTCATATTTGATACGAATGGTCAGTATAAATCACATATTAATTGCATGCAGATCTGCTACATATCCCATATGTATCTGCTACGTATCTGCTCTGAAAGCATCAAATCTGCCCCGAATCCACTTTGAATCCACTCTCAATCCACTTTGGATCCACTCTGGGTGCATTGCGGATGTGACTGGGGCAGCTGCTTTCCCACCTCTCCAGGTTCACAAATGTACTAACGAAGCTTTATACAAATGTATCGAAGCACTTGATTTGCATGTGAATGTCAACCTTTGAATGTGCCAACATTAGATTCAAATTCGAATGTATGAATTCAGCCAAATTCGTACAAATCTCGAATGTCATGAATATTTGTCCGCATCCCTAGCGAAATGGTGAACTTGATGGAAAGAATTGTTTCTCGGGTTGGGCGTGGAGATGTGCATGAATATTTGCTACTTTTGTTATTTATACAAATCCAGACATTCATATATGAACTGAATGATATGACATTCGTACATTGACATTCGTATGAATATGAATGTTTTGGAAGATTTGTATGAAGCTTTGGAAATGGAGAGGAGGGAAAGCGGCCGTGCCAGTCATATCTGCAACGATCCAGAACAAATTCAAAATTGTTTCAGAGCAGTTTCAAAGTGGATTCAGGGAGAATTTGGGTGTTTTTCCACCGTGCTCCTTTAATCCAGATCTAAGAAGATCTGGATCTAAGGAATGGGTACTTCCCTTAATCCGGATCTAGTAGATCCGGATTAAGGGAAGTACCCAATGTGTTTCCATGGGTGGTTTAGCACCCAGTAGCAATGGGTGCTAGCCTCCCTGCTGTGGAAACCCAGGAACTCCCATTTGCAAATCTGGATTGACCCACAAGGGGTCTGCCTGTCACCCCAGGTGTTTTGGGGGACAGGGGGTGCAATCTCCAAAGTCCCTCCGAAATCCCTCTGAAGTTGTCTTCGGAGGTTAGCAAAGGCTCCGAAGTCCCTCCGAAGGCAACTTCAGAGATTAGCAAAGGCTTCGAAGACAAACCCCTTGTGAGAGCTTGCATATTAAATAGCTCCTTGTAAACAGGGATGAGTCAGCCTCATTAGTATGTACCTCTTTCCATGCCTGAAGGTAACAGTCCACTTTGTTCTCCCTGTGTTCTCAGAGGTTTGTTTGTTCTCAGAGCCTTTGCTAATCTCTGAAGGCAACTTTGAAGTAACTTTGAAATGGCTTCAAAATGACTTTGAAATGACTTCGAAGCTTAGGTTTTGGGGCTCCTCGCCATGGGTGCCCCCTCCCCCTAGCCTCCTCTAGACCCCATTGCCAAACTAACATGGAAACAGGCTCCCTTTAATCTGGATTTTCTGGCTGATGACCCCATTGTAGACCCCATTAATGGGGTCTACAGAAAATCCAGATTAAAGGCTGAGATGTACCCATATGATCTGGATTTCCCCAGTGGCGGTGGAAACAAATGTGTCCCAAATGGGTGCCGTGGTTGGGTCATCTGGCTTACACCCAAATGGGTCCTTAATGGGTGCAAAAATGGGTACTTTCTGCCAGTGGAAAAAACCCCATTCATGAACATCCCTAATTGTGAGGCATTCTACAGCATAAATAACCACGGCTGTTTTTCTCCTCTCCGTAATAAGAACTTGAAAGTTTAGCAGTAGCTGCTTAAAACCAGCAGATCCTTGTTAAAAAAATAAAAAATAAAACCCACCGACTTCCATTAGCAACAACTAATGGGGTATTATCCATCATCACTGAGACCCTGCGTTTCTCTCCCCGTCATCTCCCAGCTCTTCTTCCCTCTTCATCCATCAGCCTGCTCACATTCAGAATCTATCCGGAGCTTCTAAGAAAAAAGCTCAAGTGCGCTTTGGTGCAAAGGGCATACCAATAAACAACCTTGCCAGTCCTGAAAGTGCAAATTATGACCGACGTCCCAAACAGCTTATTTGGGGTGAAGAGAAAAATGAGATACACATCGAACTATTTCCGTTCATACGACTTTGCTGAGACTCTCTTTCATCCCTGCAAAGAAAGGCACCAATCCTGAAGGCAATAAAGGCCTTCATAATTATTTCTCCAATATCTGGACGTGTTATGAGGTGCAATACAGACTGGACAGTTTCTGGGGAAACTGAGGTACCTCTGGGTCGCCTCCCCTAACAAGCCAGCTTGATCAAAAGGATGCTCCAGGAGGCAGAAATTGAGGGTTTCCAGGTCCACTGCCAGGGCCTGGCAAAATGTCATAAAAATGTTCTTACCCACCCCCACCCCCCTGCCCCTGCACTGGATTTAACACAGGCCAGATCATGTTACTCAAGAGGCTGGTGGTCTGCTCTGCTCTTTCAGAACTTGGCATAGCAGAGTAAAAAAGGAGCTTCTCCTTTTACTCTTGTCTTAGGAGTTTGGTAAAAAAATAAAAATAAAGTCAGCATGGATGCTCCTAGATTTCCTCTTTAGCAGGAATAAGTGATGTCTGGACACAGACGCAGTGAAATTAGTGCCTCACGTTCTCCTGACTTGAGGCCTTCAGAAAAACTTCTGGGACTGGGCATTTGCTAACCCCATGTTCAAACTGTGCCCTTGACAATGTTCCCTCTCGTTCAGAATCAAAGTGCCTTATGGAGCCTGGAGCACAGAGAAGTGGGAAGGGGAACAATTAATTAAATCTTACTGTCCTCCTAATTAAATCAGGAGCAGAGGATGTCAAGTCCCTAGCTCAGAATTATCATGGAGGCTGGATTTTTCTTGCCTGCATCTACAAAACACAGTCAAATAATTAATGGGGAAGACAAAATAAGGAACAGGAAGAAGTACATGAACCATGAAAGAACCAGGTGAATCTGCTTTTATTGATATGTGTGTGTGTTATATTTAAACATGGTTTCTAACCTTCGGGTAAGGGGCGGGATATAAATGTAAATAAATAAATAAATAAATAAATAATCCAGGATACTCTCCTGCAAGGTTGTATGTTTTTTATATGGTCTTACTGTCTTTCTATGGGATAATTCCATGGCCACCCAATCCTGAAATAGATATAAATCAATGAGTTGTGCTTAGCTCCCATTATCAACGCATGGTAGGGGTGTGCAGAATTTTTATTTTTATTTTTGCATTCGAATTCAAGTTGATTCAAATGTCAAAACATTCCATTCAAGTCTAATGTTTAAAATCTGAATGCAACAAAAACCAATTCGAATCAGATACACTTGAATCTATTTGTTTGAATGTTAGATACAAATTTGAAGATACGAATGGCGACAACATTCATATGTGTTAAACGTATCTGTACGCATTTCGTATGCATCCTGTTTTATCCATTTTTCTTCCATATTGTAAGCACAAATGTGTACAGATAAGTGTGATATTCATACAGATACATATGTAATACGTACGTATCTGTACGTTTTGATGATTCAAACAATTCAAATGAATGTTTCAGGACATTCAATATTTGTTTGAATGTCTAAATTCGAATGTGAAGACATTCTATTCTAATTTGAATGTCCACGTTCAAATGAATTCAATCAAATTTTGAATGTTTAGAACATTCATGCACATCCCTATGGGACTGTTCATACTTATAACAACAATGTATCAGGCTGGTAAAGACCCAGCATGGTGGCAGCCATTCATACTACAAATGCGAAACGAGCCCTGAACCTGGACAGCAGAACACGCAGCCCTGGGGCTGCCTGGGTTATGAAGGCAACATCCAAAACACATCTGGACTAGAGGCCAGATGTTGCCAAGGTGTTCCAGCAGCTGCATGCAACTGCCTAGCCACAGTCTACACCCACGCCCGCTCCGTCACATCACACCCAGAAGAGGAAAACGGTATTTCTTGTTTTCTTGTTTGGAATCAAACGTGAACAACCATTTGTTCAATGAATTGGTTCCCCGTCAAGTCAAATAAACAAGTGTTTAGTTCAGTGGCGAAGGAAGCACATGAATTAAGTTCATGCACATCATTACACTGGAGCCTCCTTCATTCACCTGTTTCAAAGTAATCCACCTGTTTATAGTACACACATATCAGAATCCAATCCCCCCCTTTCCCCCCATTCCTATAAGTGGAGATGCTTCCACACAGCTGAACACTTTCCTTTGATGGGTCCCTTGATGGGTCCCCTTTTGTTCCTTGAATATCAGATAATTAAGGCCCTGCTGTATCCTCATTTATGTCTTAGACATCCCCATTACTTCTTGAGCCCATGCGGTCTTGTGGTTAGTGTTCTCGACTCCTGTCTTGTAGTCACAGGGTTTGGTTCCACCCTCCTCCATGAAGCCAGCTGGTTGACCTTGGGCTAGTCACAGCTCCCTTTTTGAGCTCTCATAGCCCCACCTACCTCACAGGCTGTCTGTGGTGGGGAGAAGAACAGACGGTTTGTCAGCTGCTTTGAGTCCCCTTAAATGGGTGAGAAAAGCGAGGTAGAAAAGGCAACTCTTCCTCTTCCTCCTCCTCAGGCAGCAAAACTTGCAAATATGGTCTTGCGATTGTATCATCCGCAGTGGCTTGTTTGGTGAGAGAGTCTCTTTGTTGGCCTTTCACTCTACCCCACCTCGCCCGAAAACCTGGCTTACATTTAGCCATTAAATTATTCATTGCATAATCCTTTAGCAACTTTCACATATTTCCATACACTTGTTCGGCTTAGCTGAAAACACATCCTGACCAGTTCCCCTCGCTGGGCTATGTTGAAAATTAATCTGCCACTAATAAAACATTTAAAAGGTGTCATCGAGCATGGGTTGGAATGCAATAACCTCCTCATGAATAAATATATACACTGGTGTTTTTTCTTCTTCTTTTAACAAGACTTACATGCCTCCCAAAAATTGATTTAATAAGCATGGCATCTTTGAAGGGCATGCAAATTCAGGTCTTCCAAATTGTTTCTCTCTCTCTCTCCCATTGAACAGTGGAGATGTCAAAATAAATGGGTGATGTTGAATGCAAATATTTTCACTCATCAATCCACCAGGGGCACGACAAGAATGGAATGACCCAAGTAAAGGATCAAAAAGAAAAGACCAGGTAAAAAACACACCTGGCGAGAACCCGAGGGATGTGACGTCCACACACTGGCACCCACTAAAGACAAGTAAATGTCCTTAGATGCAACACTGTACTAAAGAAACATACTGCCATCAATGATTTATCTTCTTCACTTGACACCTGGCCCTGTTTTGTGACACACAGAAAACTATTGACTTCTGGCGCCATTTTCTCTGTGTGTCTCATGATAGGGCTGTGCTGTGGCTTCAATGCTGGGAAACATTTATTCCTTGGCATCAGTGTTTGTGAAGTAGTAAGGGTATAAAGACTAGGGTTGTGCACAAATAGTTTGTGTGTGTGTGTGTCTTTGATTTGTATCAAATTGGATGCAAGAAAATTCATATTTGCTTGAATAAATTCATGCAAAGCTTCATACGAATGCATCAAAACATTCAAATCAAATTGGAGTGTCAATCTTTGAATGTGCCAACATTCAATTCGAATTCCAAATTGGGCCAAATTTGCACAAATTTTGAATGTTATGAATAGTCATGTAAATCCCTAATAAAGATAAGACACTGTTTATTCTGTCACCCCTGTGGTCAGAATAAGGACTCCAGTCCAGCAGGTTTTATGATTCCCCAAGGCCTTTCTGCACTTATCTATGGTCTGGAATAGAAGCTCCTGTGGCTGGCATCTGGCCCTCATTGGGCCACACATGAAGGAGGAGGAGGAGGAGGAGGAGGAGGAGGAGGAGGAGGAGGAGGAGGAAAAGAACTGGCTTTTCTACCCCACTTTTCTCACCCATTTAAGGAGACTCAAAGTGGCTGACAAAGCTTCTGTTCTTCTCCCCACAACAGAACACCCTGAGAGGTAGGTGGGGCTGTGAGAACTCAGAAGAGAGTTGTGACTAGCCCAAGGTCACCCAGCTGGCTTCATGGGAGAGGGCGGAATCGAACCCGGTATTCCCAGATAAGAGCCCGGCCCCCTAACCAATAGACTAAACTGCCTCACAAATCTATGAGGCCCTGCCCACTGCGGGAACGCTCCACCAACATGGATGAAGGATAATCCCAGTCAGGGAGACCCAGGTGCCTAGTGGAGAACATGGAGAGGTAAAGAGGACACGCTTCCATCTTCTGGACTATTAGGGAGATCCTTTTCAGCAGTGTACCAAAGTGTGCCACCAAAATGGGCTTCCCTGTGGCTCCAAAGCTAGGTAATTTTGTTCTTACTCTTCCAAAACACTCAAGGCTCGGCCCTAAAGGCCACATGAGCTTCAAAGATGGGGTGAGAGCTGGTCTTGACCTGCACTATCACACAGTGTTGTAGACCATACTTCTCCTTTCTTGTTCAGACCACAGAGAAGTGAGTGAAGAAATGTCCAGACAGGAGATAGCAAAGAAATTCTCAAATGCATCTATGCATTCATGATAGTACATGATACAGGAGGAAGCATAAAACGTGGATTTTGTAGGCCTTTCTCAGTGTATGCACACTAAGAGCATAAGAACGTAAGAACGTAAGAGAAGCCTTGCTGGATCAGGCACAGCCATCTAGTCCACCGTCCCGGCACACACAGTGACCCACCAATTGCCCATGGGCATCTCAAGCAGAGACAAGGACAAACCTTTTCCTGCTCTCGAATCCCAGCAAAAGGCCTTAGAAGAGTCCTGCTCCCCTGCCCAGCCTGAAAGATGTACAGATAGGCATTCATTCTAGTAGCCATTGATACATCTGTCGTCCATAAACTTGTTTAACCCTTCTTTAAAGCCATCTAGGCTGGTTGCTGTCCCCACCTCTTCCAGCAGCAAATTCCATAAACCGATGGCCCTCTGGGTGGAGAAAAACTTCCCTTTGTTGGATCCTACTCTCCTGCCCATCAGCTTCATAGATGCCCCCTGGTTCTAGTGTTGTGCAATAGAGAAAAGAAATGTTCTCTATCCACCTTTTCTATACCGTGCATGATTTTATATACTTCAATCAGGTCCCCTCTTAAACGCTGTCTCTCCAGACTGAAGAGGCCTAGACGTTGCAGCCTGGATTCATAAGGGATTTTGTTCCAGACCTTTAATCATTCTGGTTGCCCTTTTCTGCACCTCTTCCAGTTCCACGATATCCTTTTTGAGATACGGTGACCAGAACTGTACACAATATTTTTGTACTGTTTCAACCCAGGTGCATACATTTATTTCATTTGAATGTATAAGCTTCTGACATATTTTAGTGCAACATTCACAGACAAAGCTACATGTAAATAAAGTTCTGCTGGTCACCATTGGGAATCATTTTCTTCTGGAGTGTAGTTAGCTAGCAAATGTGGAAACTGCTTTAGAAGAGAGAGCCAGGGTATTTACAGTACTAAAGTGTCAGGTGAGACTCTAAGAGTATTGAGTTTAAAACCCCACTGAGCTATGAAGGATTACTGGATCACCTTAGGTAAGAAGTAATTATCCAATTCTGGCTTGACGGACAACTAATATGAAGATGGATTCTGTTTCCAGATAAGTCACCCTAGCAAGTAACCACATGACTGTTTCACCCACTATATATTTGTCACCAGACATCTGCCAAACCTTATTTACTATTTAGCAACCATTACTGCATCTTGTGTTACCAAATTCTATCATATATACAATTTGGTCTCTTCTCTGGGAATTCCGGGTTTGATTCCCAACTCCTCCACTAAGCCAGCTGGGTGACCTTGGGCTAGTCACAACTCTCCTCTGAGCTCTCACAGCACCACCTACCTCACAGGGTGTTCTGTTGTAGGGAGAAGAACAAAAAGCTTTTTCAAACCCGTTGAGTCCCTTTAAATGGGTGGGAAAATTGGGGTAGAAAAGCAATATCATCATCATCATCATCTATATATGGACCATGTGAAGGAGTGACCCCTCTTGTATGTCCAGATGCAACTAGAGAGACTGGAATAACTCCAAAAGAGGTTTCTCCTGGATTATCCCATGTCTTTTAACAGGCACAGTTGGAAGCATTTGCTTCCAGATAATGAAAGAATTCTGATATCGAGATAGTCAAGGGCTGACAAACCTGCCAAATTGCACATCTGCTAACTAGATGCCTCAGAGTAACAGCCTGGCATAGACTGTGAATTGCAGTATAACTGATAGGGCCAGCACACTGGAGGAAGAAAAAAAGAGAGAGAGAGGGAGGGAGGGAGAGAATATTAACTCATTGTAGTAACAGAAAAATTAGAATGCATTTATCCCAATGGATGAAGTTTGAGGCTTTGCTAGGGAGAAATCTGCTTTGTAGCACCATGGCCAAATGGTGATGGATGTCTGCTAACCACACTCCACTCTGGGAATACGAGAAGCCTAGAAGAAAGAGGGGAATAGCCTACACCAGCAAAGTTGGGTGTATTTATGGCTGTAAAGTATGCCATGTAGCCATACAAGGCCATAGAGTGTGGCGCCAGTGCCAAGCCACGTGGCACAGCCTGGTGTGTATGTGTGTCTCACTACAATAGTTTTCTGGCATTTCCCAAGGCCTGTCATAATGCAGTCCTACGTTTCAGATTCATTCTCAGGACAAAAGTATCCATTCACAAGTTGGATCCACACACATATTGTGCCAATACATTACGTAATCCTAAATTCTTGGGAAGATATGTATGCGTTCATATCGGATACTTATCTGATACGTACGTGTTCGTATTGATACATATCAATTTGTATCGAATATTCGTACAAATCCATATGGATACATTTGTAGCAAATAGAATCCTACCACATTCAAAGGGGGTCTATTCAAATGAATGTGAATTTTCTAACATGAATCAAATGCCAAAAAGCCCATTTCCTGGGTGTTTCTGCACTTACTGCTTGAAATCTGGATTAAGGAAATCTGGATTTCTGAAATCCGTCCCTAAGAAAATCTGTGTGAAATAGGGAAGGATCCACACATGCATTGGGAGAATGGTTACTGAGGAACGTATCGCATGGCTGCTGTGCGGATGCCGCCACACCGATATCCAGAAGGATCAGGTGTAACTTGGTGCATGTCCAATGTGAAGCAACTGCGGGATACACTATGTAGCCAGACTGTGGTGCTCAAGATGGCGACTTCCAGTCCCGCCCACATGCGGTCCCTATCCTGTCCCTGCGCAGAAGTGTCTTCCTCTGATCCAGAATTTGCAAGCAGAAACGGTTTGAAGACCTAATTTTTCATGTTTTCCCAAAAACTGGATTGAGCAGCCTCTAGACCCCATTAGAGACGGATCTCGCGTGAGGCCGTATGGAAGCAGTGTCTTTGAAGGGGCCCTATGTGCGAAAGGTACCTCACTGATGTGTACCATATGGGTCCTTACAGGGTGCTTAATGGGGTCTTGGGGGCCTGTGCGGAAACACCCCCCACTAGCAACTGTGATACCACAGAGTATAATGAAGGTGGTGATGATGATGGTGATTTGAAGATCAAAACTGAGAGCCCTGTGGAACAAGCCAGCAGTTGTGCTTTCAGGGGTCCCTGTGGGTTCCTGCATGGAATGTCCCTTTTCTAACTCAGAAATGTCTTCTCCAACTACAGATACTCCATCTGGGAATGCGCTGGAAGGCAACTACAGGGCCAAGTGCAGAAAGGCCCATAATTTCCATTGGTCAATGCAAAAGGCCTCACAGCTTAGATATGCACACATGTTATACCAATACATTATGTCATCCTAATACCTTGGGAATAACTTGATGAGAAATGAAGAAAAACGTGCTAAAGAACTGGGTAGGAGTGGGCACAAATATTCATAATATCCAATATTCATACGAATTCAGACATTTGGATTTGAATCGAATGTTGGCACATTCGAAGACTGACATCTGAGTTCAAATTAAATGTTTCGCTATATTAATATGAAGCTTTGTTACGGATTCGTATGGGGTTCATAACTAACATTCATATCAAATTCGCATGCAACGTTCAAATTGCATTCAAATCCTACCACTTTCGAAGAGATTTATTCAAATATGAGTTTTCTTGCATTCAATTCAATATGGATCGAATACAAAAACCCCCTACATTTGTGCCCAGCCTTAGGACTGGGAGCAGTGGTAGCACATTGCATGATGATGGTGGTGATGATAAATACCACCTCTGGTTATCTTAGGCCTTTGGAAAGCGTCCAATAGTCAAAGTACTAAACCAATCCTAAACATCTACCAGGTGATGCTGGTGATAAAGCAACTTGCAGAAGGCAAGCATGAACCCATCACATGCTCTGAGCCATTATCACATTTCATCACAGAGTCTGACAGTTACTTTTCCCATCCCAGCTATTAGCCATAGCAATCAGCTCTGGAGCTTCTGAAGGAAACCCTTTTTAGCCTCCTCCGTTTTACAGGAAGAAAAAGAGCCTAAAGGAACCATTTAACCTCACCTACTGCAACCCTCCCTCACCTTTATTTTCCTTGTGTGGCGAGTAGAATTAGGTTTGCTCAGTGACCACAAATTTACTATCCTGGGCAAATCCTCTCACACCTGGCGGCAAGCACTCCATCAGCCCTGATAGATGGCCAATTTTCCAGTAGCAAGATCAAAAAGCCAAACTAGCAAGGACATCACTTGTTTTTTTGGCACATAAGCAAGTACTTAACAAATGGATGCCAAGAGGCAACTGAGATTAAATTGTAAAATCAGCAGTTAGTCACCCAGGAGAGAGGAGACATGCTCCCTTCCTTTGAACACTAGGGAAGTTAGCGAAACATTATAAACATTAAGCATTGCAGGTGAGTTATAGTTTTAGGGGGGAGGAAAATGAATTAGAACTTTGATCCTAAAGAGAATAGCTTCTCTTTTCCTTGATCACTGGGTCTCTCCATCACTTTGGAGCGCTCACAGTATCTGCCAGCAAGAAGAATGAATTTGTCAGATTTCATTTTTTACAAGTTTCTCATAGTTCCAATCTAAAGTTTAGTCTACTTCATTTCTTTGCCCATTAGTGGAACTTTTGTGTCCCTTGGCCATTTTTAAAGGGATTTGTATATGCCAGACGGTTCAACCACTGCCTTTAACCTCCTGATTTGTGGTCTGCAATGGGTGTGGTGATGCCTTGTGGCAATCAGCAGCATGGAGAACATTGGAAGCACCCATAACCTCCATAGGCTGGTTCCAGCTTCCAGACATGTCCAGTTGTATCTCTGTTAGGGATGGTCATGAATATTCATGCGATTCAAAATCCATATAAATTTGTATTCAACTTTTGCAGGCAAATTGGAAGGAGCCTACTTTCATAGGGAAGGCCTACTTGGGCCTCAGAGCAGCGTGCAAATGGCAGTGGAGGATGCGGCCACAGCGACATTGGGGGTAAGAGGGTGCAGCCAGGGGGGGACAGGAGTCTGGGGGGCCACCTGCACTGCCATTCGTGAGCTGCTCGTGAGATTTCTTGTGATCCTCAGATGTGGGAGGTGCACACACACCTCCAGGAGGTCTACTTGGGCCTTGGAAGGGTTAGGGTAAGGGAAGAGTGCACAATGGTCATAGCAGCACAGGTGAGTGGTGGGGAGGGAGGAGAGGTTCCCTTCACATACAAACTTCCATTGGATGTTCGTGTGTGAAGTTAGGGCCCTCCATTTTTGCATTCACACAAAACCAAATATTCCCCCATTTGTTTAGCATCCCTAATTTTCATGCGTCGACCACTCCAGACCAGCACGTTAAAAATGCAGTTTACCTATATGATGAAGTAAAGTCCTGTAGGGAAATCGGTTCAAATGGTTCGTCCCCACTTGTTCCAATACTCCTTTGCAGTAGGGAGAATTCTTCCATTCTTTGGCTCAGCCCTGTCATCAATGACAGGGCTGCTGCTTCCTGGGTGAGGGTGAGGAGTCATGGGTTCTCACACAGTTTGCCCAAACACCCTTGAAAATGCAGAAGAATGGAATACTCCAAAGCAAATGTCCATGTAAAGGCTATTTTTTTTAACTGCATAATACTGGATTATAATGCACAGGTAGTGCAGAGGATTAAAAAACTTATTTGGCAGGTTGAAAGCTGCTGTGCAGTCCCTGTCAAGTTCTAATCCTGTCTGGACCCAGCTGAGAAACAGTTTTGGTTAGGAATGTGCACAAATGGGGCATTCAATTCAAAATTCATATTCATTCAAATAGATTCCCTTTGAATGTGGTAGGATTCTATTCAGTATGAATGTATTTGTACAAATTTGTACAAACATATGATACGAATGCATATGGATCCTATAGAAATGCATACATATCAGATACCTATCCGATACCAATGCACAAATGTTCTTTTGACATTCTATTCAATTTGCATTGAATGCTCAAAAATTCAATTCGATTTGAATCCTTTAAATTCGAATTTGACTAGATTTGATTCAAATTTGAATCCATTTGTTTGAACTTTTGATTCAAATCTGCACATACGAATGTCAACAACATTAGTATGTGTACGTATGCATCTTCCCCACATCTGTACACATCCATACACATCTGTACATGTCTCTATGCACCTGTACTTATCCCATATGCAACCCGTTTTTGTCCTGTCCAGATCCGTACAAAACGTACAGATGCAGGGAAGAGGCAGATTTTCAAGTGTGCACTCATGATGGGCACACCTACGAATGTCCAGATAATTTGAATGAATAGATCCGGCGTTTGTAATTTGATTTGAATGTTTACATTTGAATTTCAGGACATTCTATTCAAGTTTGAATGTCAAAGTTTGGCACTTTCGATCAGATTCCAAATGCCTGTGAATATTCGTGCACTTTCCTAATTTATGTTGGATACGGATCCTAAACGAATTCATATGCATCGATATGTATACAAGACATATCCCCAGTTTAACTAATGTACAAACTATTCATATGAATGTTCTGAAACATTTGTGTTCGTATGAGTGTTAATGTACGAATGTCGTAATATCTGATTTGTGTAAGAACGTCCAAATTCATACCAATTCATACGAATAATGAACATTATGAATATTTGCGTACTTCCCTAGTCTTGATTCAAAGCTTCATTCAGCCGTGAAAGTGCAGTGCAGTCAGTCTAGCAAGGTGCACAGGGTTGATGCATGCACAAAAGGAATGGGAATAAGGTTTTGCCACCCAGAAAAAAAGGTGGATATAAATGTAAAACAAATCAATGTCTCACATTAGTATTTCTAAATTCTGTCCCCCCCCCCCCCCCACACACACACACCACTGTATAACCTTCCTGAGCCAGTTTGGTCTAGTGGTTATGGAGCCAGACTCGTATCTGGGAATACCGGGTTTGATTCTGCATTCCTCCATGAAGCCAGCTGGGTGACCTTGGGCTAGTCACAGCTCTCTTCTGAGCTCTCACAGCTCCACCTACCTCACAGGATGTCTATTGTGGGGAGAAGAACAGAAAAGCTTTGCCAGCCGCTTTAAGTCCCCTTAAATGGGTGAGAAAACGAGGTAGAAAAGCCAACTCTTCTTCCTCCACAAAGCTAGCTGGGTGTCCTTGGACTAGTCACAGCTCTCTTCTGAGCTCTTGCAGCCCCACCTACCTCACAGGATGTCTTTCGTGGGGAGAAGAACAAGTGGTTTGTCAGCCTTTTTGAGTCCCCTTAAATGGTTGAGAAAAGCGGGGTAGAAAAGCCAACTCTTCTTCCTCCACAAAGCCAGTTGGGTGTGCTTGGACTAGTCACAGCTCTCTTTTGAGTTTTCCAGCCCCACCTACCTCACAGGGTGTTGTGAGAAGAATAGAAGCTTTGTCAGCCACTTTGAATCCCCTTAACTGGGTGAGAAAAGTTGGCTAGAAAAGCCAACTGTTCTTCTTCTTCCTGTTTGTTCACTATGATCTTTCAAACCATTTATGTGAAAAAGAAAAGAGTGCACGCACAATATTCGATTCATATTCCTCTACTGCGTGATCCAAGCACTGCGTATACCAACAGGAATAAAAGATGACAGAAGTTCTGTAATGGAAGAAAAAGGAATTGGGGATGGATGGAACCAAGGGTCAGATTTTAGAAAAACACACATGAACAAAACAAAAAGCAAACCTTACAGCGACCTCTTTGTAGCCAACATGAAAAAGGGGTGAGCAAATGAAATATTATTTCTTTTTAGAACTAATTAGGCCCGAGTGTGTTCATGTTGCAGTTGCTGTCTTTCTTTTACTCGATAAAAAAGAAGAAGAAGAAGAAACTGGTAGCCCATTAAGCGTGAAATTAGTGTTGCTTAATGCTTTTTGGAATATTTCTTCCGCCATTCAACACCCACATAAAATATTTACACTTCAAAGAGGCACAATGCAAAGCTGTTAAATCAATGTACAGGTAGAGGGCTGGGGTTTTTCCGTATGTGTCATTTCACAGCAATTCGAACCGGAGAGGAAAAGGAGTCTGAAGAGGGCTTCTTGTTAAGTGTGCCTGAGATAAATCACAAACAGCATATTTGGAGCTACGGATCTCTTTTTACTGTGACAAACATATTTAGATGCACAGCGTATGTGGATTGGAATGCCAGGAGGGAACTAGTAATCATCAGTGGAAATAAATACCAGGAGGAAGAGAAGATTCCTTTCCAGTGTCCACAAATTGGCTTCTTTGGACACAAAGAGTCAGAGCGGGGCTGACCGCTCCAGTCCTCTCTACGACCGTGCCACAGTTCCCGACCTGCCTTCAGCGGCGCTGCTTATGGTAATACAAAGTGAGACAAATCTTTCCCATTCATGTGTCAAGAAGCATAAACTTTAATCTGTCTTTCATGTCAGGCAGGGCTCAGCACTCACAAAACGGCTGCTGCCCAGTACAGGCCGGATGAAGAGAGGCAGCCCTTGGAAAGAAGCTGTGTGGGGAAGGCAAACCACGTTTTTCCACCGTGCTCCTTTAATCAGGATCTAAGAAGATCCGGATCTAAGGAATGGGTACATGCCACCACAGCTACTTGCAGCATTTACACTCCTTGGCTTTTCCCAATCAAGCTGTGGAGATGTTTTTAACTGCCCACAGCTACTGAATATTTGGGCAGCTGGAAGGAGCTCCTGGATGCTTCAGGATGGTGGTGGTGGTGTGGCCTGAAGATGGACCTCCCCTGAGGGTAATGTGTGTCTTTGTGTTCCAGGCCTTCTCTAATCCACTTTTGGCTAGCACAGAATGTTCAGGAGAGGGAGATGAGGAGACTGGTGTGTGAACAATCCCATCTCAAGGCTTTCTCCAAGGTTCTGTTCAGACAAAACAAAAGAGGTATCTTAGAGGAACAGTGTATGGCCCTGGTGATCCCAAGACTCCTCTAATCCACCTTTTCTAGCACAGAATGTTGAGGAGAGAGGGAAGGGACAGGCTGGTGTGTGAACAATCCACCTCAAAGCCATTTCTGCACACAACCAAAATCTCAACCCTGATAATACAGAACTGCACTGCACACTTCCTTGTTTGGGATCAGGGCTGCTGGTCACCTGGTCAAATGACTGCCAACATCCCCAGGTAGGAGCCTTCTGATTGGGACTACACTCTGTGGCTGCGTAGATGTGAATTAGCATGTGGTCTAGGCAGTACCTAATCCCTGACTAAGGACCCATGCAGAAAGGTCCCTTGATAATGAGGTCTATCAGTGTAGAAGGGCTATGAGGGACCCATTTTGGTGGTGTGCCTTTTTGCACCTCTGAAATTGGCCCTCTGGTCCAGAACCTTAATTCCTGGCTGCCAGGACTGCTTCCAAATCTCACACAAGCTTCGAGGCCAATGCAGGGACTGATCCCGAAGAGATCAGGATCAGCCCTTGCCCGATTGGGATCTACAGATCCAGAATTGCACAAGTAAGTGCAGAGAGACCCTTGTTCATGTGCATATAGATTTGATCAGTCAAATCTGTCAATCTGAAGAAAGGTTTTAATGACCCTTCCTGCATTGGGCCTTATTCTGCATTATAACGTGGAACAGGGACCTGATGCCTGCTTGTTGGTGCAGATGATGGGCCCTAGCATCTGAATAGCAGGTCCCTGTTCCTGAACATGATCCGGAATAAGGCCCAGTGCAGAAAGGACTTTCGTCTGAGAGGCAGAGAAAGAGAATGTTTGAGCCTTGAGGTTTGCAGTTCCTATTGTTTTGCCTAAGCATATTCTAAACGAATTAGTGTTTTGCTAAATCTGTAACAGAATATATATTTTTTGAAAACTTAAGCCCATCACATTACAACGCATGCCGGCTGACATATTTCAATAAAAACATCATACTTCCTAGAAAATTAGCATCCTCAACAATGCTTTTTTCTCTCTCTCTCTTTCCTTCTCCCCCCCTGTATTTAAATGTTCTGTTTATGTTTTAGGTACTAAACAGCTGTGATGAGGTTTTGCAAGCAGATGTTTTGAAGTAATATGATGCATTATGTTCAATTTTTTAAAAAAAAAAACCTTGCATTTCCCCCCAAACTGAATGCCAATAGAGAGATCTTGCCACTTCTAAATAAGCAATTTATCAAAAGAAAAGCTACTAAGTGCCTTTTAATCATTACATGCTATTATCCTTCTAACACGCCACATTCTATAGTGCTTGTTTTGAATATTATTGACTATGATTGTATGTATTATTGAAGTTATGACTTGTTATACTTTGATTCTGAATTATGTAATTATATTGACTGAAACAATCATATTATTATATTTTTATATTGCTCTAAACTAGGGAGGTGCACAATTTTTTTTTTTGGATTCAAATTCGAGTCAAATCGAATATCTGAAAATCCAATTTGATTTGATTGTTTAAAATCCAAATTTCCGAAAATCCAATTCTAATCCATAACACTTGAATCGGTACGTTTGAATGTTAGATTCCTATTTAAAGATACGAATGTTGACAACATTCGTATCTGTTATACATATCTGTGTGCATTCCCTACTCATCCCATTTTATCCTGTATGCATCCCGTTTTCATTCCACATTATAAGTGCAAATACACATAATATTCACACAGATACGTATGTGATACATACAATTCTGTACATTCAAATAATTGAAATATTTGAACAAATGTTTCAGAAAATCCATTTGAATTTCTAAATTTGAATGTTACTAAATCTGATTCGAATTCGAATGTCGATATTTGTTGGATTTGAATTGGATTTTTAAATTTTTGAATATTCGTGCACATCCCTACTCTAAACCACCTTGAGCAAAAAATTCTGGGAAAGATGATATACAAACAACATGAATGAATGAATGAATGAATGAATGAATGAATGAATGAATGAATGAATCACACCACTGAATATATATGAAATGTTTATGTTATCTAACACATAAATAAGCCACATGACCTTCTAGAACCAATTTCTTTCCTGGCATTTCTATTTTTTAACATAGAAGGAGGCATAACATTCATTATACAGTTAAACAACTTTAAACAATAAAATAAGTTGTACTCTAATCAGTTCTTGTTAGATTTGTTCTCTTTTCTCTGCTAGCCAATATGTGCATATACACTGCACTAAAGGGAAATTATCTTCCACTCACAAACCCAAATGTGAAGGAAGATAAAGGGGGTCCAACTATAATTTTTGTGGCAACTATATGCATGCATGCAATAAAAAAAATGCAACAGCTGTGGAAAATACATGATTGTGTGTGCACCAAAACTGAAGCCCCAAAATCCATAATTTGTGCAATGCTGCCACATCATTGCTCTTTTGGGAGTCATTTGTACCTCCGGTTCACACATGATTTGCTATAATATCTGCTTCAGGTCAATTTATCTGGGACATTTGGTGACACATGACAAATTCAGAAACCGATTCCCAAAAATTTACTTGCTCTCCAATAAGGCTGGGCTCTGCCATCTTGCTCCCAGCAGTGCCCCTCCCTCCTCCAACTGCCATCACAAGGCTAGGAACTATCTTGCCTGAGAGGAGTGGAGAAGAGGAAGCAGGCTGGGCTCTGCCATCTTGCTCCCAGCGGTGCCCCTCCCTCCTCCAACTGCCATCATCACAAGGCTGAGAACCATCTTGCCTGAGAGGAGTGGAGAAGAGGCAGCAGGCTGGGCTGCTCCGCCATCTTGCTCCCAGCAGTGCCCCTCCCTCCTCCAACTGCCATCACAAGGTGATGAACCATCTTGCCTGAGAGGAGTGGAGAAGAGGCAGCAGGCTGGGCTGCTCCACCATCTTGCTCCCAGCAGTGCCCCTCCCTCCTCCAACTGCCATCACAAGGCGATGAACCATCTTGCCTGAGAGGAGTGGAGAAGAGGAAGCAGGGTGGGCTGCTCTGCCATCTTGCTCCCAGCAGTGCCCCTCCCTCCTCCAACTGCTCCCATCAGAAGATGGCAAAGAGACTACAGCAGCCGATCCACCAGTTGAGAAAACGTCTGGTCCTGAGGCCAAGCAGGGTGGACTGATACCGGCTGACCATCTTTACCGTCAACCAGTTTGTCATCAATGAAGAGAAAATTCAAAGTAAATAGGAAAATTTTCAGCAATAAGAAACGGAGAGAAAAATTGGAACTGAAGAGCTCAAGTGCTGGCTTTTTGCTGTTCCCTGTTCTTTCCCACACCATTTTCCTTTCGTTTCTTGTCTCTTTAGATTGTAAGCCTGAGGGCAGGGACCTGTCTAAGATTAACATAATATTGTAACCCGCCCTGAGACCTTTGGGTATAGGGCGGGATAGAAATACAAATAAATAAATAAATAAATAAATAATGGTAATGATTATGGCAACAGCAGTGACAATGATGGAGCAGGGTGGGACCAGCCAACATTCATTGTTGTTACTGAGATGCTAAATATGAATAAACAACTTCTGCATTAAGTATGTGTAACATTTTTTTCTGATATTGCATTGGTACGTGGGAGCAATTTCTTTGTATGTATATTTATTGCCCTTAAAAAATTCACATGATTCTACTTTTTTGGACCTATGGGATGTTCTGCCAACAATAACACATTAAGGACAATACAAACAGCAAATGCTGAGGTGTATAAATACGCCTTAAATGGGAGCCTGAAGCAAAGGTATATGAAATCTATCTGACACACTTGAATGTTGCAATATCTAACATGCCACAAAACTCAATTACTACTCTCCCTTTGGTGCACACCCACAAAATTCCATGTTGGAATGGTCCACCATCCAACAACCAGGATGAAAACAGGGCTCCCAGGGGCTACTCAAAGCACTTTGGGGCAACATCCAAATGGATGATGAAGCATGTCCTCAGCATCTTCAGGAGAAGAGAGTTCACATGTCTGGAAGCTTCTGAGCTGGTCCAACCACCCTTGGAGTCATCTTTCCCCCAAAGCCAACTCCAGAGGCTCTCAGACAGGTTGTCATTCATAAAGGTATCTTCTTCTCCCATTCTATGGGGTGAGAAGGAGGAGAAAGGAGAAGGTGGCCTAACAACCCCAGCTTCTGGCTATACCTTTCACATTGGACTGAAAGTACATAAATAATGGAGAAAAATATGGGGGGGGGGGAGGAGTGAGCTCTCCAGAAATGCAAGCCCTGCAAATTAGGGACATTCCCCATTGTTTGCACAACTATGCTGCTACCAATATTCAACAGTCTTTGCACAAAACAAGCAAAGTGTGGGCAGGACCTGTGGGTCAGGATTGAGTTCCCAAAGTCAAGGAAGATTAGAGAAGAGTGGGTGAAAATGAAGAGACCCTTGAATCAAGCTGGACTTCTGGAACATATAAAGAAACATACATGCAGTTTTCTTGGCAACAGCATGGAAGTGGTTTGCCATGGTGTTCTCCTGGAATATTTCCCCCCCTCAACAGGTCTAACCTACAACTCTGGAATTTCCTGGAGCTCTACAAACTATAGACTAATCAGGTCTACTTCTACTTGGCTTTAGTGGTCAACCAAGGGTAAATTGGGTGCATTCCTTGTCTCAACACATCCTTCCTAAAAAGATTCTACTTCTCTCTCTCTCACACACACACACACACCACAATCCTTAGATCTGGGTACAGAACAGTAGCAGCGCCAGTTGATCAACATAGCTTGTAACTGTTGCATAAAGCCAACCAGTTCAGCCAGCATAGCTATAAATAGCCAAAATGGGAACCCCCCATGTGCAAATGTCTGGAATGTCTGGAAGGGCATCCAGCCCTCTGTCAATTCAGGACAACTGAGAATCCAGCAGCATTCAGAAATATTGTGTGCACTCTTGCATGGCACGACTCATCTGACTAATTGTACTGGAGGTAACAGCATCTTAAAGTGTGTAGACTTAAATTGAGTAATATTACCATTAATAACACAGCTTAATTAAGGCATCTATAATGTTTTTAATGAGAAAAAATTGAAAGTCCTTCTGGAATTTTTTCCTAGTCAAATTAATACTGAGGACTTTAGACATTATTACAAGTGGCGTTGCAGGAATATAAAATTACAACTAAATTAGGATGTGTTACTCCGCCTTCCCTCCCACCCCCTATCATCGTCAATTAATACAAACAAATACATAAAACTACAGCTTTTTCAGGAGAGCAGTCTTGGCCTCCAGTCTTAACAGCATGGTACTGTAAGGCATCAACAAGAAAATGCAAGCCTAATATGATTTGCTACCTATATGGCACAGGTGCTTTTTTCATGTTCGATTTGAATAAAAACAAATGTGAAGAAATTTGCATTTGTTCAATTAGAACTTGGCAGGATTCAAATTTGATACAAATGTTCTTCAAATGCTATTCGAATCTATTCAAATCCCTGCCACTTCTCATGTTGATGAATCCCCTACGAATCCTCTCTGAATCCATCAAATCTGCTTTGAATCTGCTCTCAATCTGCTTTGAATCCACTCTGGATCCACTGCAGATGTGAGTGGGCAGCCACTTTTTTTCCTCCCCAGGTTCACAAATACAACGAAGCTTCGAACGAATGTATAGAAGCATTTGATTTGCATTCAAATGCCAGTCATCAAATGTAGCCAAAATTCGATTCAAATTCAGATGTCCTGATTCAGACAAATCTGAATGAATTTTGGAAGTGATTAATATCCATGCACGTTCCTAGTGGCTACTACTGGAAGAACAGAACATCTCTTACAAAACAGTAATCTTATGTGCTGCTTGCTCGGCCCATCAGATTACAGGTGTTTTGATCTTAAAAAAAAAAACATACACAATCAAAGTTATTGCAAAGTTTAAAATCATCCACATATCCAAAAGGTTTTCAGGGCCTTCCAGTCTTCCTGTAGTTAGAAGTGCCATGTGCTTAGATATGGCTTTTTGTGTGAAGGAGAATGCACTGAATCAAAATCTGCAGCATTCTGGTTGGGATGAATGAAAATGAAATACAGTTGGGCTCCCATATGTGCTAAGTTGGTAACTGTGGTTTCACCTATCCGTGGTCAACTGGACAAGCCCTCCTGCCCCAGCCAGTGCCCAACAGACCACCCAGAGGTTTCCCAGAGGAAATAGTTCAGAATCACACACAATTTCCCATGATTCTGAGGAAATCTTGCATGATTTCCTGGGAATCATGGGAAATCTCATGAGATTTCACAGCATTTCAAATATCCACAGATGGATATGGGTGGGGAGTCAATTACAGTCTATTTCTCAAGCATATATCCTGTTTCCAACTGGCAAGGGGGGTCAGAAACCAGTCCATGTTCTCCCAGATGTGGCAGGTCATGCCCCAGACTACACAATGAACTCTGGATACTTTGCAAATAGTCGCTATTTCTTGCTCACAGACACCATGGGCAGAAGGATTAGTTACAAGAATTTGTTGTTTTTTTTTAAAAAAAAGATAGGGGAAATAATTGATCTAAGTGTTATTCTATAGAATTTTCGGCACCTTCTCAGAATCACAAGGAGATCTTACAAACCGTAATCTGACGTAAATCAAGCAGGAGGAAGAAGGTTTAAAGGGACACCAGAATACCTTCTAATTTCATTTTATTTTACATTTATTAATGTGCTAATGTCGCTGATATACTCCCAGTTTATTGAGCAAGAACAAAATGTTAATATTAAAGCTTCCCTTCCAGGTGATAACATTCTGCTAACTGCTATTCCCCAGTCGCATGGAAGATATATCTTTGCCGCTGAGAGACAGCAGCATTACACCTTCCGGAGAAGACCAGGAGAGGGTGGAATAAACTGAAGCAAAATGAATCTTGGGAATAGGAAGCACACATGTTCATTCAGATAGATCCCCTTTGAATGTGGTAGGATTCTATTCGATATGAATGCATTCATACAAATTTGTTTATATATATATACACACACACACACACACGCACACACACATATATACATATATATATATATACATATACATGTATATACACACACATATATACACATATACATATATATACATACATGCATATATATATTTATGTATGTGTGTGTGTGTGTGTGTGTGTATGCATGTAGTGCCTTCCTAAACATGTACAGTGAAGGTAGCTGATGCCTCTCAAGTGGGGAGACTATTCCATAGCCTAGGGGCCATCACTGAGAAGACCCTGTCTCAGGTATCCACTCTGTTTACTACTGAAGGTGGTGGTACAACCAGCAGGGCCTCACCTTTAGATCATAACCCATAGACAGGTCAGTATGGAAGGCACAATTGGTAAGTGGTAGGAAAGAGTGGAATTCTGGGAAAGTGCTGTGGGCTTCAATCACAAAATGGTTTTGTGGGAAAGTATACAAATGTGTACAAAAGCTGAACGAAAGGGTGTTTTTCCACTGTCACTAGAAGTACCCTTTAAGTACCCATTAATGGGTACTTAATGGGTACTTCTAGTGACAGTGGAAAAACACCCAAATGTACATTCCCTCATCCTTCTAATCTGGTCAGAAGCAATTAATAATCAAGCCCAGTTTGTTTTTGGTTTCCAGGGACCCAGTATTTGGTTTCTGTTGCTTTTAGTCTTACTGTGCATGGTATAAAGGACACATCTAAGGTAGGATCCATACAGCCCTGTTGGAGTGTGCTAGTAGGATACCAGAGGCTGGTTGCTAGTCACCAGTTCCCAGCCCATTCTTGATGGCCGAATCCTGTTTCTGGGAATGCTTTATTTGCAGAGTGGAGAAATAGCATGGCCCAGGTCTATCCCTGTCACTGCCATGCACTGTGGTTCCTTTCACACACTTCACAGTGGTCCAGACTAGCGAATCAAGATTGGTTAGGCCCACTGATTTGGATCACAGATAAGCATGGTCAGGAACAGTATCGCCTGCACAATGGAAGTGGTCCACACCAACTCCTGCCCCAGCCACAAAGCATGTGTAATATTTGGGGCCAGGCTCCAAGCATTCTGACGAGCTAAGGACAAAGGTTTCTAGGCTCAGAGCCATTGAGGGCTCCATCTGGCAGAGCACTTTGGCGCACCATTCAAACAAATCACTCAGGAGTCCCAAACACAGAGGCATGACTTTTGTACAGCTTTGTGTTCTGGACAAGGGCCTGCTGGTGTACCAGTAGACCTCTGTGCTGAGGCCTACTGGTCATCCCAGTCAGGGCATCTCTGATCAGCAATACATTCCATCAAGCACCAATGGAGCCTCACCAGGGATGTGCATGAGTGTGTTTTTTGTATTTGATTTGTATTGAATTGAATGCAAGAAAATTCATGTTCGTTCAAATAGATCCCCTTCAAATGTAGTGGGATTTGAATCTGATACAAATGTTCGATCCCATACGAACCTCATATATACCCCATATAAATCCCATACGAAGCTTCATACGAATGTATCAGAACATTCCATTTGAATTCGAACGTCAATCTTCGGCCAAATTTGCATGAATTCTGAATGTTATGAATATTCATGCACATCCCTAAGACTTGCAGATACGAAATCAATGAGGCCCAGAAGCCAGCCACGAGGACTCCTGAGACCTTTTCGCACTACAGCCAAATGAGGCGACAATCGAACCAGGCATTGCGTGCAGGCGCACACCACACCACAGCCCAATCGCAGGCCAGTGCACACACCTGCGAACAACGCCATGGATCTAACTTGGCAAGCCCCACCCATGAGGGCTGCCAGTTTGAACCCAGGCACCGACAAGATAAGTCATGCACACAGGGATGGGAGACAGCACAGCCCCCTGGGTGGGGGTGGGTGCTCAGGGGGTCCCTGCAGGCTCCTGCCGGTGTGATTAGGCTGGGAGCAGCCCACAGTACCCAAGGACAGGCCCAGCCTGGTTTCGCTCCACTCCCAAAAGGGGCTGCCAGCCAGCAGGCCTACATGGCCCAATGGCGGTGGGGTGGGGCCCACAGCTGTCCAGCAGGGAGACTCTGAATGCTCTCCCTGCCAGACAGTTCTGGGACTGCCAGGGATTTTGTGTGCCACACTCTGGCTGCAATTAGGCCACCCTGGGATGGGACGGTTCCAGATGGAACTGCCCAGCCTGCAGAGCGAATGCTCTGTCCCAGGGCTGACCTAATAGATCCCCAGAGGCCCTCATGCGAATAGGCCTCTGGTATGGACTAAAAGTAAGTGCACAAAGGTCCCAATTTGGTCTGCATTAATGTCTCCAGCCCTCACCAAGTGAGTAATCATAAAAAGTCAAGATATACCTTGTTTTGTTTACTCTTAGCACATCCATCATTTTCCTCCACGCATTAATACTAAACATTTTATCAAAGTGGTATAAATGCATTTTCTTCAAGCGATGAGATTTGCTTCACGGGGACAAAAGCTCCAAATGATTTGTTTGTACATCTTTTCCTCACTCCAAGATTCAAACAGAAATAAACTTTTCTCCTTATTTTTATCCAAAGAGATCACTCTTCTCCACCCTAGTGCAGTATAGATATTTCCAGATGTCTGCGTAATGTTTGGAGAATGTTCTGCTCTGTCTGTTTCTCATAGCATGGCAGAGATTTCCTCCCCCCCAAAAAAAAAAATTCCCTGCCAGCTTTAGGCCTGTGCCAAGGGTGGTGACCCATAATACTTAGAGATGCATGCTAATAATAGCTTGTACTATACCCTGCAATGAAAGAATGTTTTATGCGTGTGTTTGAAAGCTGATTGCTTAAACAGATTGACTCTTTCCCACATGCCCACTGGCACATAAGGAATGACTGAATGAGATGGAACTCTAACTCATATAAAATTCAGAACAAAAGGCTTCTAGGAGGGCAGGAGGCAAACATTGATGTGAGTCGAGGAGACTGGTTCTGGGCTAAAGTAGGCTGAAACATTTAAGAACCTAAAAACCTAAGAGGAGCCCTGCTGGATCAGGCCACAGCCCATTTAGTCCACCATCCCTTCCAAAACAGTGGCCTACCAACTGCTTCTGAACACCTCAAGCAGAAGACAAAGGTGCTCTTGACTCTCTGCAAATGGCCTTCAGAGGCCTCCTGCTTGTCCTTCCAACCTAGGCAAGCATTCTAGATATGAAAATAAGAAAAGCCCTGAGGGTTCAGGCCACAGCCTTTCTAGTCCAGCATCCTGCCCCCACAGTGGTCCACCAATTGCTTCTGGGCATCTCAAGCAGAAGACGAAGGCAACACCTTCACTTGCTCTTAACCCCCTGCAAATGGCCTTGCCTCTCTCTTTCTCTGTCCTAATAGTGGCCTGGGTGTCCACAGCTGCTGTGGGAAGGAAAGTTCCCTGGCACTCAGGTGCCACACTGGGGAACATTTTGGCAGCCTCCAGAAATGGCTCTGGAAACCTGGCAAAATATATCTGGGCTCCAGAATGGGCCAAGGGAATCTCCTTCCAATATCCTTTTCCTGCACAGTGAAAGTTACCCTAGCTCTCTCCTGAGCTCTCACAGCCCCACCTACCACACAGGGTGTTCTGTTGTGGGGAGAAGAATAGAAACGCTTTGTCAGCAGTTTTGAGTCCACTTAAATGGGTGGGAAAAGTGGGGTAGAAAAGCCAACTCTCTTCTTCTCCTTCTCCTTCTATTTTGGGTGCCCTGTGCCCAGAAGAGGCACTTCCTGCACTCACCTCTCTGCAGTCTAAACCAATGGATCCAGATCTTCCAGTTCTTCTCTTCTGAACCATAGAGAAGCATAGGACAGTGCTGTCTGCATGATGGTGCTGATCCGGATCAGTCCTCAAGAAAGCTTCAGGACCAGCTTCCAATGGCTAAGAAGGAGAGTTCGTAGCTTTGGAGCCACCAGGGTGAGGGCATTTTGATGGTGTCCTTAGGTGCGGTGCCAAAATGGGCCTAATGGTACTCCAGAAAATAGAGGTGGGGGAAGAGAGTTGGCTTTTCTACCCCGCTTTTCTCACCCATTTAAGGGGACTGACAAAGCTTTCTATTCTTCTCTCCACAATAGACACCCTGAGAAGTAGGTGGGGCTGTGAGAGCTCAGAAAGAGAGTTGTGACCAGCCCAAGGTTCACCCAGCTGGCTTCGGAATCAAACCCGGTGACTATGAGATATGAGTCCAGCATGCCTCCATGATCCTGATGGGGACATGATGGTCTGCCAGTCAGATCTGCCAGTGATCCAGATTGAGGTTTGCTTGATGGTCTGGACTGAGCTCCGTTCTATGCAGATGGAGCATCCCAGCAGTGAGTGGGGCCTCCCTTGTACTGGCCTATAATGCAGAAGGGAGGGCATTGGCTTGAATCGCAGACTGCCCCAAAGGTAAGCGCAGGAAGGCCCACGGAACTGCAATCGTGCTTTTATTTTTTCACTTTGCAGAATTAACTCTGCCTTGTCTTTAAAAGCTCTGCAAAACAGGCAATTCCACAGTAAGTGAATGTGAAGATTCGCCTGATGAAGTGGAACGCTCAGCAATAGGTAATAGCAGAAAGCATATGGTCTGCATAAAGATTACAGATACCTGAGGAATTAAGATGCTTTAAAAACGCTGATGTGAATCATTCCTGGACTCACATTTGAATCAGAAAGCGGCGGAAAGGTATTTTTATTCCTTTAAAACATCCAAATGTTCCTAGTTTTAGACATAAAATATGTTCTTCTCTATTTCTATATTTGGGGAGAAAATGGAGATTAAAATTGCATATTACAAAATGTCTCCATTAGGTCCGCATTCCTTCTCCCCGCCCCTTCTCTAAACTCGAAAGGCTCATAAAGCCAAGATGGAAAGGTTGTAGGAAAGAACATATGTGAACACGATAATCAAACTGCATCCAGATGGCAAATACAGTGTGCTGCATCACACCCCCAGGTACAGCAGAAAAGCCTGCCTACAGTTGGCTAACAGGTCAACCCAGAGTCACAGACAGTTCCCTCGAGATCCTATGGAGTGAGGTGGACCACACTGAGAGCAGATATCAGCTCCTCCACTGTCCAAAGCTGTCCAAGGATGGCTGAGAGGAGCCGTAAATTGGCAGAGAGATTTCCCCACCCATTCCCATTCATTGTCACACTCAAAATGGCTGACATCCATTTCTGGTCCAATGCCAAACCGGCAGAGATTGAAACCTTGAAGCTATGGAACTGTCCTTCTACTGCTGTGAGAACTTCAGAGATCAGGAGGCATTGGCTATATGACCAATGTACCTTCTACCTCCATGGCAGATCTTACACCCCTTAGATGGTCCTTTACTCAGACATTGGGATAAAGGCTGATCCACCTCATCTCTAAAAGATTTTCAGATCTTTGTAACCTTCACCTGTGAAAAAGTCTCATAGTTGATAAAATAAAACCAACACAGGCTATTCCTCATGAACCTGTCCCTCTATAATCACAGTTGTTCCCCTGGAACATTGTGTGTTGGATAAACTCTATTATCTATTCTTAAGACTCAGCGGCATCACTCCGTAAAGACTGTATTTGAAGAAGTCCAGGACGTTCAGCTGTATTTCGGAAGATGATGAAAAGTAGAGATCTAGGATTAAAAGAGCCATAAAGCAAGCCCAGAAGGAGTCAAATGCCTCATACCGCCAAATCGTTGGCAGTTGCTTAGATTACTCATGGGTTCTGTAAACCAGCGGGGAACGCCCTCCATGAAAAACAACAACTGTTGTTTGCATGACTTTCCCACTACCCTGGCACCAAATGTTGTACATTAAGGCACAAGAGGAGAACTCTGTGTTCCTCTGCTGTTTTTACAAGGCTGTAAGAACAGAAACATTAAAGGAAATGGTGCCAACTGAGAAAGAAGAGGGGAAAGATGAAAAAAACCCTACTGGAACCTCTGGTTTTCGTTTGCCTTCTGTTTGTTTCACTTAGGGGAATGTGATAAGCAGACAATAAGGAATGTCTAATCTCTGAATGGCACCATGACATAATTACACAACACAGCCTTCAACTTGTTTAAAAGTCCTAGGGATGAAAATTGTGGGACTAGAGGATGACTGATTACTAAAAGGAGACATGGAGTTGGTTGTCCACACGCAATGGTTAGAAGATCAGAGCTTTCTCAGCTGCATTGGGGACTCTTTTGTCCCACTCCTACTCCATGCAGAAGGTCAGCAGAAGGTCAGCCACTGCCACTAAATGTGATTCTACTTCTTGATTTTATGATAAGACTGAGGATACTTGGTCTCTCCTCTGTTCTTGCTGCTTTATTGGCACTTCAAATTTCACTAGTGTCAGATGAGTCACATCAGTCATAAGTAAACACTGCAAATATCCATGGTGATGGTTCAATAGCAAATTAGTTGTTCATAAGTCACAAGATCCAATACTGAATGCTTATTGAATGCAATCCAAAGCTAGGAAAAGCTAGGGAAGGGTCATATCTCTAAGGAAGAGAATAAAAGCCGGTGAGGGTTTAACAAATAATTTGTCTCTCTGTCTATCCCTTTGACTTTGTCTGCAGGAGGTTCTGTCTGTACAGTCATTTGTTTGCATGAACATTGGCTCCACTTCAGACCTAGACTTCCTACTCCGGTGCAGACAAACAGAGAGGGGAGAAATCAGCTGGAGTTTCCAAAGAAATGTTTACCTGTCCTTTAACTTTTTTTAAAAAAAATCCTCTTTTTGCATTAGTATGGATAAAAATGTTTAAAAAATGGATTTGTGTACAGTTGTGCATAACTTGCTTCCTTAAAAGTAGTTAGGCTCAGGTGAGTGGCAAAGCCTTGATCAAAAGAACCTAAGAGGAGCCCTGCTGGATCAGGCCACGCCCATCTAGTGCTGCATCCTGTCTCACTCAGTGGCCCACCAACTGCCCATGGGCATCTCAAGCAGAGACAAGGACAAACCTTTTCATAAAAACTTAAGAGGAGCCCTGCTGGATCAGGCCACGGCCCATCTAGTGCTGCATCCTGTCTCAAACAGCGGCCCACCAATTGCTTCTGGGCTTCTCAAGCAGAAGACAAAGGCAAAACCTTCAAATATTCATGTACATCCTGCCTTTCTCTCCAACCTGGAGACAGGACCTAGGCATCTATTCTAGTAGCCATTGATACACCTACACACACTACACACACACGATCCCTAGCCGAATGAGCCACCTTCACTGCCACAAGACAGAGTTGCAAAAGCATTGTCACTTTTCCCCCCATTCCAAGCTGGAGCAGTTCTGGTTCCAGGGAATTTCTGCCACACAAAAACAAGCTTTTATGAATGATGACAGCATCACCAATGTCTTCCATTTATCTCAGTATGTGCAGGAATGCCTCGTCCATCACTGGCAATCTTCCAAGGGACCTTGGACGAGCAGCTGGTTAGGTAAGAGGGCATCACAGAAAATTGCCCACAGATGGACAGACAGTTGCAAAGGACTGGCATGGAGACAGATGCACTAAAAATCCTTTCCTTTTACTGCTGGCCTCTTCTCCTTTCTATCTCTCTATGTGCTTTGTCTTCAAATGAATCAAGAAAAAGGAGTGGTGTTCTCCATGTGCTTGCCGGAGTGTCCTTTTTAGCGACTTGGCATATCTTCGGGTATGGGCGGGATAGAAATGTAAATAAATAAATATTTATCATGGCCACTCCATCCCTTATCTCTATTTAGAAGGAGGAGGAGTTGGCTTTTATAATCCACTTTTCTTACACATTCAAGGGGACTCAAAGTGGCTGACAAACCTTCTGTTCTCTCCACAACAGAGATCCTGTGAGGTAGCTGTGACTAGCCCAAGGTCATCCAGCTGGCTTCATGGGGAAGGAGGAAGAAGATCTGGCTTTTCCCATCCTTTTAAGGAGACTCAAAGTTGCTGACAAACCTTCTGTTCTTCTCCCCACAACAGAAAGAGAGCTGTGCTTAGCCCAAGGTCACACAGCTGGCTTCATGGAGGAGTATGGAATCAAACCAAGATACAACGAGATAAGAGTCTAACCCTAACCACAAGACCTAAATTAGTCCACATGCCATTAGATAGTAAGGACCCACAGCCTGAAAACAAGGACTCTAAACCTTAGAGCTATTTTCAGCTGCTAATAAATCACTTAATGGAGTTAAATATCCTTTTGCATTATCCTCCATATATCACCCTCTGCAAGAAGTATTCTTCTTCTTCTAAGCAGCAAGTAAAGAGGGGGGGAAAACACAGTGAACTACGTTTTTCTTCCTTTCATTCTTCAATTTATTTTGCACTTTTCAATATATTCAATTTTTATCTACTCACTCAGACTCCACTGTCAGCACATGAGAAGAGATACTAGGTTCAGCAGCTAGATCAGCAAGAAACCAGCACCATATATCTCATTGCATTGATATGGTTGGCTTTTCAACATCTTTAAAGAAACAAAAAACAAAAAAACACCTCTCCATGGTGCAAATATTACAGAGAAATGGAAAATCTAAGAGCAAGGTCCAGCCGTGTTTGTGTCAGGAGTTTAGGAATTGAAAGGAACAAGGACATCTCAGACACAATACTAATGAAGGCAAGAAAGAGAAAGACATAATGCAGTGTTGGATGTTTGCAAAGGTTATCAGCTTCCCTTAAGACGGCTGTAATGTCTCTTGGAATTTTACAGGGTTTCATGAGTTTGCAACCAGGCGATGCTGAGGAGCATGGAAAATGTATTTATTTATTTAATGGATTTCTATACGGCATGTGTCCAAAGGCTACACCTGGTTTAGAAGAGAATAAAACAATAAAATCAGATGTTCAAAATAATGGGAGTAAATAATAATCAATTCGCTCAACAACAACAAAACCAAAACTAAAGAAATGGGTCTTATAACCACTTCTTTTTTTAAAAAAAAAAACAAGATGTAAGAAGTAGTAGTAGCTTTTATACCCTTTTGGCTTTTCTCACCCTTTTAAGGAGGCTCAAAGCTTCTGACAAACCTTCTGTTCTTCTCCCCACAGATACCTTGTGATGTAGGTGGGGCTGTGAGAGTTTAGAAAGAGAGCTGTGATGAGCCCAACGTCACCCAGCTGGCTTCATGGAGGAGGAGGAGGAGGAGGAGTTAGATTTATACCTCACTTTTCTCACCCTTAAGAGGACTCAAAGCAGTTGACAAACCTCCTGTTCTTCTTCCCCAACAGACACCCTGTGAGGTAGGTGAAGCTGTGAGAGCTCAGCAGGAGAGCTGTGACTAGCCCAAGGTCATCTAGGTGGCTTCATCGAGGAGGCTGGAATCAGACCTGGGACATATTGACACTTAGGCCTCTGGTACGCAATTGGGTCAGTCTGGTAGATGCCAACACTGTCCTAATTGCATACGAGAGGCCTAAGTAGGAATATGTCCCGGGTAACTACGAAATAAGAATCTTGCATTCAAACCACAGGGCCAAAAAGGCTACTCCGTCAACTGGCAAAGAGTTCCAGAGCAAGCTAAGGACCCAGGAATGAGCCAAGCACAAAGGAGGGCTCTTGACTGGTCTCAGACCCATCCAAGAACTGGATTCTGTAGTTCTTATCTTAAATTGGACCTGGAAGCAAAGAAACTACCAGTGCTATAACTGAAGGTAGGGGGGAACAATGCCTGCATGTTCTCTAGGGAAATGCAAAATTCTGGGACCTGGTGTGTCTCCCAGTGACAGAAAGGATCTAAACTGTGGTCTACAAAAAAGGGATCCTCAAGAAGCGGCAATATTTTTTAAAAAAATCTCAAGATTATGCAACATAATCCCACAAAAAAGAAACAAACAGGGGCTCTACTCATCCCTGTTCACCTGAGATTTAGTGCCATATCATGGGGAATAACTTCACATCTTTTATTTCAGAAATCAATAGCATTTCTTAACTTTAATGTAAGAAGAAGAAGAGTTGGCTTTTCTACCCTGCTTTTCTCACCCATTTAAGGGCACTCAAAGCAGCTGACGAAGCTTTTCTATTATTCTCCCCACAACTGAACACCCTGTAGGGTGGGTGGGGCTGTGAGAGCTCAGAAGAGAGCTGTGACTAGCCCAAGGTCACCCAGCTGGCTTCATGGGGGAGGGCGGAATTGAACCCAGTATTCCCAGATAAGAGTCCGGCTCCCTAACCACGAGACCAAACTGGCTCAAATAAACAATGCATCCCTCCTTCCCCCTCCCAGGAAAATGCATTCAACAGGTGGCTGAAAAGCCTTTGAGCACCCCCTTGGTTTCAACACTGCTACAGTGTTTGGTTTGGATTACTTCTGAGAGTACACACGGAGAATTACCCTGAACATTGTGATCTGCACTGTACGCCGGGAAAGCAGGTCAGTTTGTGTTAGATTTCGAAAGGAATGAATTCCCCGGTCGTGTTATTTTGCTCCAGCGCTTGCATCCTTGGTGTACCGCTATTAAAGTTTATTGTGATGACAGCAAACTCCCACCTTGCTGACAGGTCACAGCTCCGTGGCCGTGCACTCTTCACAATATCTTTGGATAAACACACACACACACACAGTGTAACATCTCAGAGGGTATCTTCTCAACACAGTGGAGGAATCAATATCCTTCCTGTACAAGACGCTATAGCAACCTTGTAACTAGCTGACCACGTACAGACAACAAGTGGCAGAAGAATTTAAAACAGCTTCCTCTATCATTCTTGCCTTGAAATTTCATCGCTCTAAAGAAGGGGAAATGCATACTGCAGTATTGTTGGGAAAATCCAGATAATGGTCAGAAGCAGATCTTTTGCACATGTGAAATCTGACATGGAATGACCAGGACCATCATGCATTTCATTACGATTGTGGAAACAAGGAAGGAGAGACAGACTGAACATAAGAACACAAGAACCTAAGAGGAGCCCTGCTGAATCAGGCCACAACACATCTAGTCCAACATCCTGTCCCACACAGTGGCCCACCAATTTCTGCTGGGAATGTAGACAATGGCAAAACCTCCACCTGTTCTTGAATTCCAGGAAATGGCCTTAGAAGCATCCTGCCTAGTTCTTCAACCTGGAAGCCATACTTAGACATCCATTCTAGTAACCATTGATACATCTGCCATCCATATTTTTTTTTAAAGCCATCTAGGCTGGGTGCTGTTACCACCTCTTCCAGCAGCAGATTCCATATAAACCAATGACCCTCTGGGTGAAGAAATACTTCCCCTTGTCTGATCTGACTCTCCTACCCATCAGCTTCTTAGAGTGCCCCCTAGTTCTACTATTGTGTGATAAAGGATGTTTCTCTATCCACCTTTTCTATACCATGCATGATTTAATGTATGTCAGTGAGGTCTCCATTTAAACACCATCTTTCAAGGCTGATTGCCCTGACATAAAAAGCTTATTTTGACTCAATGTTTATCAGCTGCTGCTTTTATGCAACAGGCTCAACCTTTGCTTTAGGGCTGGAGTAGGGTCTATGACTAAAGGACCAAGTTAGACTCCAAGAAAAGTCATTGGACCTGAAACAAAGGCCCTTTCTGCATGCACAAGGAGGTCCTTAATTTAGATCTGCTATAAACCAGTTTAGCTGGGTCTACATCTGCACCAAGGGACTTCTTCTGGTTCATGGGAGACACACAGATGGTGCCATGCCTCCATGATCTGGAATTACCGCGGGGAGAGGATTTTCAGTGGCACACCATAGAGTGCCACCAGCATATGCACACACAGGCTCTGAGGCTAGGAAGTCACCCTTAACCTTTGGAGGTGTTGGGTGTATGTATGGCTGTGCCCATGTGAGCTTTCCAGCCTTATGGAGGCATGGGATGGATATGCACCATCAGTGTAGAGATCCAAGTAACCCAGATCTGTGGGCTTCCACGAAATCTGGATCAGTGGGGTCCACTGATATGGATTAACAAATAAATAAAGAAAAGGCCAAGGAAATCTAGAGAAAACATAAACATTCTAGGAGAACATACTTCAAAATAAGTAAATATATCGTAAATAACAATATAACTGATAGAGGAGTGTATTTCACAATAACTCTGAGCCGCTGTGATGCACAGTCCTAATAGTAAAAACCCAAATGAAAATAAAATAAGGCTGTCACAAGAATTCAGTTGCTGCCCTTGTCAGCTCCTGCTGTCTGTGATATTCAACCAGCTTGGGATATTAACGGGGCATTGCCTCATATCCCTAAATGGAGTGTGTTTGCCAGAACAGCAGCAAATGTGGTAAAATTGTGACCTGTGAAATCCTTCAGTTGTCATAACACTCAGCCAAATGAGTCGCAACACACAGTGTTTCTCAATAGCTTGAGCATACAAAAATAACGAGAGTTCCATATACAGTATGCATTCCCTTGAGGAACAAAAATTAATTAAAAAATAAAGTAATAACTCACCCAGTAATATGAGCACCAAAATAGGGCAGCCTTCTTCGCCATGATCAATTCGACAACAACTACTACAGGTGCTCACACAATAGACAGAATATGAAATCATCAAAATGGGAAACAGCTGTGCTGACCACCTTCCTGCACTTTATCCAGGTGAAGCCACCAAACAGAATTTGAAAGCAACACCCAAGCAAAGGTGAAGCAAAACTACAGCAGAGACAATAATACTGGTGGCCAAACTATTTGGCCAAACTATTTACAATACTGGTGGCCAAACTATTTGCTTATCAAGTCCTAAATTGTCCAGGACAATTGCTTCTCCTGTAGTTAGAACATAAGAGGGGCTTTACTGGATCAGGCCTCAACCCATTTCTCACACAGTGGCAACTCAATCAGAAGTTGAAGGGAAAACCTTCACACGCTCTCAGATCCCTGCAAATGGCCTTTGGAGGCATCCTATCGGTCTGTCATACCTGAAGGCAGTACTTAGGCATCCAACCTACAGCCATTGATATTACCTTACCACCATGAATTTATCCCTAAGAATATAAGAGGAGCCCTGCTGGATCAGCCCACAGCCCATCTAGCCCAGCATCCTATCTCACACAGTGGCTCACTAATTCCTTCTGGGCACCATAAGCAGAAGACAAGGGCAAAAGCTTTTTAATAATACAACTTTGTGCTTCCTCAAAATACTCTATGCAGAAGTACATTAGGTCTTCATCTTTATGAAGATACCTGTTTAGTTGACATCTGAACTCAAAATGGTTGAGGCCACCATTTTGTCTTTCTCCACGTGTAGCAAATTACCTCACGAAGCCAATTTCCCACATGCAATTTGATAGAAATAGAATGTGGGAATATTCGGCTTTGTGGGGAGCTTCATATGAATATTCAGGCATGAAACAAAACAAAAACCCCACTCCGCCCTTCCCTTCCCGACTCCCAACTCACCTGCCATTGCTGCCATTGTCACCACACTCCTTTCACCTAGGCCTTCCTGTTCTCCATACAGCCCCCACTGCATTGCGCAATCCCCAGGTAGGAAGCGCCATTTGCAAACCTGGAAGTGCCTTTTCAGCCTCCAGAGTGCATCAAAATAGGCCCGGAGATGACACCACAGCCTCCAGAAAGTAAGGGAGAGCTTTGGAATAGAGTGGGAAGCCGCGGTGGTGTCTCCGGGCCTATTTTGGTGTTCTTCGGAGGCTGAAAAAACACTTCCAAGTTTGCATGCACAGCTCCCAGTCCAGGTATCATACCACACGGTGAGAGCTGTGTGTACAGAACCAGAAGGTCTAGAAGAAAAGTGTGTGGCAGCAGTGGTGGTGGTGGCATGATGAAAGGTAAGTGGGGTGACCGGAGCCTCTAAGGGGCTACAGGAGGCTGGGAGGGACAGATAGGAGGTTGTGGGGGCATCTGCCCTTCATCAAAGCTTCGACTGAAGCTTTGATGAATACCAGAAAATCTGACTTGTGAACAATTCATCCACAAATTTTGGAATTCATACATATTCATATGAATTCCAAATAGCATGAATATTCATGCACATCCCTACCTGAGACACAACTGACTCTGAGGCTGCCCAGCCTCCTGGATTTCATCCCAGAGGTTCGTATGTGCACTAAAAGTCAGGATTCTAGCTGAAGCTTGATAGCTCTCCTTGGAGAGGTAGACAAACCTTGTGGGATCTCAGAATAGGTTCGAGGTCCCATTGACCTCACCTGATTGGCCAGCTGTTCAAAATTTGTACAAATTTGGACATTTGAATTCAAATTAAATATTGGCACATTTGGAGATTGGCATTCCAATTTGAATCAAATGCTTCAGAACCTTCATATAAAGCTTTGTTACATTCATAAACCTGGGAGGTGGCAAAGTGGCTGCACCAGTCACATCTGCAATGGATCCGGAGTGGATTGAAAGTGGACTGAGGGCAGATTCAAAGTGGATTAAAGGTGGATTTGATATGTTCAGAGCACATACATATGGAATACATAGGAATTTGTAGGTGATTCATAGCAGGAATTCGAATCAAATTCATATCAAACATTTATATCGAATTCGAATCCTACCACACTTGAAGGGGATCTATTCGATACAAATTGAACACACATCCCTAGTCCCTAGAGCAGTGGCTCTCAACCTTCCTAATGCCACAACCCTTTAATACAGTTCCTCGTGTTGTGGTGACCCCCAACCTAACCCTAACCCCCAAGCATAAAATTATTTTCGTTGCTACTTCATAACTGTAATTTTGCTACCTTTATGAATTGTAAATGAATATCTGATATGCAGGATGTATTTTCATTCTTACAAATTGATCATAATTAAAGCATTGTATTCACATCAACCACAGCTGAATATAAAAGTGTTGTTTTACCTCCAATACTGCTGCTTTCTGCACAGTAGCTGCTCTCTACCATATTTGTATGGGTGTATGCGATGGGGTTGGTGCGATGATGTCATCACACCAGGTACTCGTATGTGAGCGTATCTGCATGTGGGTGGACCCACCTGGAGACGGATAGAGGAGTGGAGTCTCAGTTTCTATGTGTTTTCCAATGGTCTTAGACAACCCCTGTGAAAGAGTAGATCGACCCCCCCAAGGGGTTGTGACCCCCAAGGGGTTGTGACCTACAGGTCAAGAACCACTGCCCTAGAGACTTTTCCAGGCTAAGACTGGCTACAGGGACCTCTCCAACTACCCACTTAATTCAGTCCAAACTTTGGGATGCCGTGAGAGTGCTGATTTCCTGGCCCCTGGGGTGATTTTAACTGCCTGCACAATGGCATAGAACACAGAACTCACTTCCAGGCCCAATTCAAGCAATTTAGGCCAAGAAGCGAGCATTGGGGTCCACATGATGACTTCCGTTCTCAGCCTAGCTTTAGAGGACGGAGAGTGAAAGTTCCCAATCTCTAAATTTCTGTGATGTATTTTGTGATGCATCCTAAGTGGATACCATCTTTCTCAGCAGCAGGTGTTCCAGTCCAGAGGAACCATGCGTACGCTGCCTAAAATGCTACTGATTCGCCATGATGGATTGGGCCTTTCCTCAGCTCTGTTGACTTATTGGAATTCCAGGCCTCCCTTCTGAGAGGTGTTCCCTGGGGCTGTGGAAGCAAACACACCAAACCAATGAACAATTAGAGCGCAGCATTCTTTGTGTCCATCTTTATCACTGTGCAAGATAACCGTGGCCAACTAACTTCGCTGTCAGAAGCCTAAACAGTTTGGTGGCAAAGAGCTGTCTTGTGGTTTGAAACGAGGGAGAAGCAGGGAGAAAGAGCTGTTAGGGAAGGGAGAACAAAGGAGAAGCCGTTGATCTCTCTCTCTCTCTCCTCTCTCTCTCTCTTTCTAAAGTCAGGCAAAGAGTGAAGCTCAATTGCAACAGGGAATGGTTACTTTGGCTCACATTTTCATCCCTGTGGAAACTGACAGCAAGCTATGGTCTTTAGACAAGGTGGCATTTTTGTCACTGCAAAGCATGGGCTGTAATTGATGAACTGATATGAACTGGCTGGTGATGCTCTGAACTCCATAAATTGTGCTTTGCGCATACCAAGTGCCTCATTAACCTACACTGGACAGGCCTGGCGACCTGCATACCAACTTGCCTTGAGTTGGAGCTTCACTATTTTGTCGACGGTTGTGGTACTTTTGACAGGGGCAGGAAGGGCAATGGGCTGTCTGTTGTGTGAGGCTGGCTGTGAGAACTGCTTCTTGTTGTGATGAGATCTGCTTTTGTAGGCATCTCTAAAAAAAAAAGAGATGGAAGAAGAAGAAGAAGAAGAAGAAGAAGAAGAAGAAGAAGAAGAAGAAGAAGAAGAAGAAGAAGAAGAAGAAGAAGAAGAGGGGACTCAAAGTGGCTGACAAAGCTTTTCTATTCACCTCCACACAACAAAACACCTTGCAAGGTAGGTGAGACCATGAGAGCTCAGAAGAGATCTGTGACTAGCCCAAGGTCACCCAGCTGGCTTCATGGAGGAGGGTGGAATCAATCCCGGTATTCCCAGGTAAGAGTCCGGCTCCCTAACTACTAGACCAAACTGGCTCACTGGAAGGGATTATTCAATAGCAAGAGGGTATCTGGGAAATTCAGGCTACATCCAAATCTACTGTCAATAAATCAGCCCTGCTTGATTCCACTCTTGATATTGAAATTTCAATATATATTTTTAAATAATCTACATTAGGGGTGTGCACAAATCATCTGCATTTGAATTTGAGGTTTGTATTTAAAGATACGAATGTCAACAACATTTGTATGTGTACACATTTTATATGCATCCCATTTTATCCCGTATGCATCCCGTTTTCAACCCGTATTATAAGCACAAATGCGTACAGATACGTATAATATGAGGTCCCAAATTAATAATACATACGTATCTACATTCAAATGATTTGAATCATTCAAACGAATGTTTCGGAACATTCAAAACCCATTCAAATGTCTAAATTTGAATGTGAAGACATATGATTTGAGATCAAATGTCCACATTTGAACAAGTTCGATCGAATTTTGAATGTTTAGAATATCCATGCGCATCCTCAATCCAATCATGTAGAGGCAATGAGTGGCAAGCATGGAAGGTCATGGTGAGTAGAGAGGGCAGCACTGTGAATTAAGAGCTTATTTTAGCTGACTTTTTAAAAAATCGGGTGACACACTGATTTTTTTGAGCAGATGGGCATGCACAAGGTGAAGTGATGCTCAAAAATTGCTCTGTGTGATCACACCCCAAGTGATCGTTTTCCCAGTGTCGTAAAAGCAAAACCACAATGCACAAAATGGGCGAATGTGTTTCTGCATGGTGCCAGAGGGTCATTTGTGGATCACTCAATGTCATACCAGTTCAGCTCACACCCCACCATAGAGGAGTGGAAAGAGGTGCCAAATTAGTTTTTCCCTGTCAGCACTTTTCACTGCCACTCATGTCTGGAGCTACCAGGGAGCTTCCAGTGTGTTAGCATCCATGAGGCTGTTTTCACAGATGTAGGAAACAGGTGACCCCCAGGTCCACCTTCTGTGTCACAGAAAGCAGGTCTGGGCAGAATCGTCAGAGCCTGTATTATACTAAGAAGAATTCTTCAGCAACTTGAGATAAGGAGAACAACCCCTGACAGTGAGTCTCCAAAATGAAAAAAACAAAACAGAACAAAAAACAGACATTAATTTACCAGGGAAGTAGTTCAGAAAACAATGGGTTTTTTTCAAGTAAAGGAAAGTATTGGAGCATACACAAAAAAAGGAAAGGAATGGGAAAGGAAAAGGAAAAAGAAAAAGAAAAGGGGAAAGGGAAGGGGGAGGGGGAGGGGAGGGGGAAGGGGAAGGGGAGAGAAGACAGACAGACAGATAGACAGATAGATGGAAAGAAAGAAAGAGAGAGAGAGAGAGAGAAAGAAAGAAAAAGAAAGAAAGAAAAAGAAAGAGAGAAAGAGAGAAAGAAAGCCAGGCTTTCCATTCCATATACACTATCTTTGGAACACACTACATTTTTACATATTTCAAATACTTTAATTTTAAAGGAAGCTATTTTTCTGCTGTTGTTGTCCTGATCAAAATGATTCCCGAGGGGAAAACACAGGGCCCATCTCTTGGGAAATCAGTAAAGTAAGTCTTTCAAAACAGGAGTGAAAATGCATTAGAAGCAAGACACTTTTCTGCCTTGGTGCCTTGAGGTCAAAGAATCTACAGCTTCAAACCAGCTTGGCAAAGTTGTTTTCCAGAACTCATTCTCCCCTGGGAAGCAGTTACAGGCTCAGCAATGTTGTGTACTGATAAAGGTACAACGAGAGAAGGAAAGATTCTAAACCTCAATTGACTGTGGGGAGACAAACTAACCATTAAGCCAGCCATGGATGCTTCCAGACTAGAGGCCTTTTCGCGCTACAGTTGAATAGCTGTAGTGCAGGAAGGCTAGGCCATGCAGGGATGTATTCCCCATTCACACCTAGGCAGGTAAGGGACATGTGGGACTCCAGCTGCTAGGGTTCCCCTAGGTGTCCACCAGCACCTCAGGTGGGGGGGGGTCCCACCCTCCCCCCACCCGCACGATGACTTACCTTTTTGGACCATCTGGTCTGATGTGGTGGTTGTGCAGCCGGCCAGGTCAATGTGCTGTTCTGTATGCAGGTGCGCGCAATGGTAAGCCTGACCCCATGCTGACAGCATGAGGTCGGTCCACCGTGTGTACCTGCACGCGGAGCAGCACATTGCCCTGGCAGGCAGCGCGATCACCACATTGGACCAGAGGCTCTGCAAAGATAAGTCATTGGGTGCAGGCCTGGCAGGTGGCATGGCCCCTGGGTGGTGTGCCCAGGGTTCTTCCATGGGGTGCCTGTTCCCCGTGGAGACTAAAGACACTGCCAGCCCAGACTCGCCCTGTCCCCAAAAGGGGCGGTGGTGATGAAACCGAGGCTGTCTCGATGTCCTGCTGACTGCTGCAGTCCCATTTGGATTGCAGCAGCTGGCAGTGAACCCTTAGGTGCCCACTCACACCAAAAGGATTGCACCAGCCCCCCCCCCAAATGCACACAGTCTCTTACCTTGTTGGGCCTTGGGTCCAATGTTTGCTTGGCCTGGCAGAGCATTAGGTCAGTGCAGGGCCGTGCTACTGAGGTGCATGCCCGCACGGAGAGTGGCAGATTGTTCTGCCAGGCCACATGACCACCACATCAAACCCGAGACCCAACAAGGTAAGTGGATTGTGCGGGTGGCATGGGCCCTTGGGTGGGTGGGTGTGCCCGGGGGGTAGGGGGACTCCCGGTTGGGACTCCCAACAGCAGGCATAGCAATGGGGCAGGTCATCCCACTCTCGCAGGGCCTCAACAGCAGGCATGCCAATGGGGCAGGGCCTGCCAGCTGTTGGGCCAAATATAGCCCAATGGCGGGGGGCAGAGGGGCAGTGCCCACAGCTGTCCAGCTGGGAGAGTGTGAATGCTCTCCTTGCCATACAGCTGTGGGATGGCCTTGGGTGGCTGGGAACAGCCTGGGCTGGCTGTAGAGCACAATATCTTTCTAAATAACTGCACTACCCAGAAGGACTTCACGTGGCACTGTTGGCAGCATTCAGCCACGTGGAAAGACAATATCACAACTGTATGTCACTCTGGTATTCTGGAAACGCTAAAACCCGGAGTATTGATCCAATGAGCAGACAATGAGTTATTGTTCTGGATGAGGTTTATGCCAGTAAATTGATAAACTGTGGAGTAAAGCGATGTCTGGAGGTATCCCATAGTAGGCGTGTGACTTCCTAAAAGCCTGGGTAAAAATGCATGGCGGCTTTCCCTGTAGCAGAGCCATGATGACACATTTTGTTGCTTGGGAAGAAGGGCAAGATGGTGGGAGGAACCACATGGCATTTAGTGGTGTTATGAGTCACATATTCAGAGTTTCCCACATTTAAGCAGAATCCCTCATGCTTTGGGTATTAGCTACACCAGCAGTAGGGTGTATATTTCTGGATATTTGCAAGAGGGGTGATTGCAAATGGAGCCAGGCCAGCAGATGGAGGCAAGGAATTGCTATTATGGGAAACACAATATCGTTGGTTTATTTCCCATAACAGTGATATTATAGGATATTGCCTCGATATCCCAGGCCTGTACTGAGAATATCACAACTCAAAACACTTTCTTCCATATCGACTTGCCTGTGTGCTAAGATCTGCAGGGGAGGCCCTCCTGGTTATGCCACCACCCTCCGCAGCAAAAGGGGTGGGCACCCGAGATAGTGCCTTTTCAGTGGTGGCTCCCAGATTGTTCAGTAGTCTTCTCCCTGAGGTGTGTCAAGCAGTTTCAATTTATGCATTCAGCAGAGAGGTGAAGAAACACCTCTTTACCCTGGCTTTTGACTAAAGGAGGAAATGGCTTTTCCGCCCCACATTTCAGGCACCATTAGGGTTTTAATACACTCAGTTTGTATTTCACTGGTTTTTAATGTTGTAACCTGCCCTGAGACCTTTGGGTATAGGGCAGAATAAAACATTTAAGTAAATAAATAAATAATGTGTGGCATTCCCAATACAATCCCAGGAAAACTGTGAACTTTAGCCTGTGTTTGGTTATACATAGGGTTTCCACCAAGGGAGAAAAGGAAGAAATCTGACTTTATGCTTAACTCATTCACCAATGAACAAGAAAGGGAATCAAAACTGAAAAGCTGTGTTTGTGTAATTGGATTTCTTTCTGTTAATTACAGGGATGTGTGCACAAAGACCTTTGCACAATCAGATAATAATTTAGGTATTTAAAGAAATGCAGAAGAGGTACTTTGTTCAAAATTGCAGTGAAACAAAATAAGGCTGCTAATTACAAGTCCAGGAGCCCCCAAGAGCACCAGGGATGAAAAATTCAAGGTTCACAATCAATTTGCCTGCAGTCTTGAACTTGGCTGGGGAACCATGAATTGCTGAAAGGGATGCTATAGTAACCAAAAAGCTAACGAATTAGAGAATAAATGCAGGCTGAGATCTACCAGCAGCCTGGATCTAGACCCTCTGATCTGCATTTTGCTCCATCTGGTGCAGATGGAGCTTACAAGCAGGGAAAAGAGTGTTCTTTATCCCACACTAATGTGCAGAAAGGGGTCCTCTCCTAGCTCCATCTTCTAGTGAAGTACCTCGTGTAGACATGGACTTCAGAAGTCCCATTCAGTTTCACATGGGTACCCATTTTCATCTCTGCCTCCCCATTTTGCAGCTGTTGTTAAAACTATTATGGGTCTTCTTGAGTAGCCTGAAGATAATGCTAACCATTTCTTAGACCTGAACCCTGGAACTCCTGCCAAGTGTACCATTCACATGATTAGATTTCATAGGCATTACACACATGCATTTTAAGCCTATTTTCACAGCCTCAAGCCTGGCAGCTGGCATTTTAGAGAAGTTAATTCCCTGGCAGTTTGATGTCAAACTGGCACCATTTCCTGCCTGTGAGGCATGATTACATGTTCTTCTTCGTAAAACAAAAAAAACTGGAACCAGTGTGAGAAGAAGGGGATGGAGGATAAATCCAAAGGGAAGTCTTTTTCCTCTGCCCCAAAATGTACCTCAACATAATCCCAACTTTGCTTTCACTTTTCATCTGGAGCAACCATCATGGGTCAGAGCAAAAGAGATATTTCCATCTTGCCATCACCTTTGAACAAGGCCAGTGAGTCGTTGCATGTCAGTATGGTTGATGCCTACCAGTTTGAAGCCTGTGTATGGTTGCATGCCATTATGAAGCCTACAAATTATTGCATGGCATGAATTGACGCATACTGGTATGAAGGCTATGGGTTGTTGTATGCCAGTACAGTGTTTATGGATTGTTACATGGCTGTACAAAACCTAAGGGTTGTTGCTTGTCAGTACAAAGTCTACAAGTTGTTGCATGCCAGTACAAACCTATGGGTTGTTGCATGCCAGTATAAAGCTTATGGATTGTTGCATTCTAGTATGAAGCCTATGGATTATTGCATGCCAGTACAAAGCCTATGAATTGAGGCATGCCATGGGTAGTTGCATGCCAGTACAAAGTCTATTATTTTATTTATTTATTTATATTTATATCCCGCCCCATACCCTAGGGTCTCTGGGCGCCTCACAACATTTAAAATACACACATATCAAAACTGTATAAAACAATGCTAAAACCAATACAATTTTTTTAAAAAAACAGCATAATAATATTGGGGAAAAAAAACAGTTTAAAAGACAGTAGAGTGTGCAATGGGGGGAAGCAGAGGGGGCATTTAGCTGTTGCATGCAAAGCTGATGGGTTGTTGCATTCCTGTATGAAGTCTATGTGTCACTGCATGCCAGTACAAAGCCTATGAATTAAGGCATGTTGGTCCAAAACCAATTATTCACTTCCCGATGCTGTTGGCTGTGCACGTTTTTGCCAGCCAAATGGCTTTTCATCATGGACACCAGCATTACGCAGTGCTGTTTCAGGAATTTCCCAATCTATTCCATGTGGTACCATTCTCCTCCAGTGTGTGATCTGTCAAAAATGGGTCACTGAAACATAGCAGATGTCTCAGCTCCTTTCTGCTCAGCATCATCAAGCCACTGTATGATGCTTTCTTTTCAAATATTGGTATGTCCATAGACCAGATGACTTCTTTAGAGTTGGTAGTCCATCAGACTTAGATGGAGGAAACTGCAGTCTATTATGCAGCCCAGATTGTATGGACATCAGGTTCTGCCTTATATGTCACCATAATTTTGACCAAGACTATCACAGTAGCGTCTCAGAAGTGGGTATAAATTTTCATAATGAGGTCACAGATCAAGAAAGGGAAAAGGAAGCTTTTTCTCCACCTTCAGAATTAAATTGACTTCTTCTCCAGTGTACCATGCAATTTCCTAGGCTAGGACATGGCAATGGCTTCCCAAACCTTCTTTCAAGGAGTTGCAGGCAACTGAAATGGTACTTTCTGGGTGTTTGCTGAATTGTGGTCAACCCATTAAGGAAAATCTGACCATCCCTAAGGCTGGAGGACTCACCGATGCATGGGAAATACCATGAAATATCAAAATATTCTCCCCAAAACTTCATCTTGTGAACTCTTCATTTTCCAAGACAGTTATTCTACACCCAATCTAGGGTCACCTCTTCATGGATCATGACTTAATCAGAAATTATGTATATTATCGGTCACAATAAGCCTAATAATGTTTCAGGATCTCCATGTAAAGGCAAAGATTTTGCCTGCCTGATTGCATACCAAAACTATTGTGAAACATCCAATGCACAATTAACTTGACTGCACTTCTACATTTATTTTATTTATTTATTTTATTTATATTTATATCCTGCCCCATACCCAAGGGTCTCTGGGCGGCTCACAACAGTTATAAACGAACATATTAAAACTGTATCAGACTATGCTAAAACCCATACAGAAAATCCATCATCATCATCATCATCATCATACAAAAGCAGTTTAAAAAACAATAGTTTTTGCAAGGGGGAAGCGTAGAGAGCATCTAGCCAAAGGCCTCAGTGAAGAGGCACCTCCAAGGGGAGGCCATTCCACAGCCTGGGGGCCACTACTGAAAAAGCCCTCTCCCGGGTGCCCACATGCCTAGCCACTGAAGGCGGCGGGATAACCAGGAGGGCCTCTCCTGCAGATCTTAAAAGGCGGGCAGGTCAATATGGGAGAAGGCGCTCCTTTAGAAAATGCTGAACATGACAAAATTATTAGGAGAAACAGCAGCAAAACAGGATTTTCCATCTTTGCTTTCCTTTTCAGAATGGAGAATTACATATTAAAGCTAGGCCAAAACTGGTTTGACCACTCTGCAGTCCACAGCAAACTGAGTGGTATACATGTGAACTGAACCACCCTGTGTTTCAAAATAGTGGTTCAGAGTTGACTTGAACCATGGGATGTTCTAATGAACCAAGTGAACCAAGGGTGAACCAAACCACCTTGTAGTGCTTTTTTTTTAACCGAACAGTTCAAAACAAACCTTGAAACACAGGTAGTGGGTTCAGTTCAAACAAAACCACTAAATTTCAGTTCATGCAAACCTCTGCTACAGATGACTGTGTACACACACACACACACACACACACAAACACCCCAGTCATTCTGATGGCATTATTAAAGATTCCACATGCTTGACCTCCCAGTACAGTCATGATGGTGACAATCTTGATTTCAGAATTGTGCCTGTATATTTAAGGTAAATGAAAATTCTCACTTTATTGATCATAGACCCGCTTAGGTCTTTGACAAAAATGCCAAGGACTGCATTGATCCGCATTAACAAAAGGCTACACTGTGTAGAAAATGCTGATTTCAAGATTTCAAGCTACTTTGACAACTGCGGCAGTCCAAGAATGTAATCTTTACCCTCCCCACCCTCTTTCTTCTTTTTTTCTGTGCAGCTGGGACCTTCCAAGCCTGTTTGGATGTTAAATGTTAGATTTCACACTGTTCCGGGAGCCCTCTTCTGGAGAAATATGATAAGGTTTGTGTTTTGTATGTTTTCTATAATTCACTGTATATTAAACCAAACTTTCAGCATAGATCACACTTACAATCCTTTCCCTTTGCAATTAAAGCCCAAGTTATTATTTCTGTTTGAACACTGGATTTTTCAAAGGCCCTCATTATGCACTTATTAGCAAAATAATTATGTCCATTATTTCTCTGGAAACCATAGCAAATAAGCAAATTTCCCTCCCTCCTCCTCCTCTGGTTTATCATATTTGCACCATAAAAGAAATGTAATAATGTAATAATGTCGCTTATCTGTGACGTAGAATTTCCACTTGCCAGGGCAGGGGTAGGTTAGGTAAATATAGACTGTATATTTCATTGTCTCCATTGAGAAATAAAGAGTAAACCCATTTGAGCTGTCTTGAGATAGCAAACAGAAAAGTGGGGACCTGGCATTCATTACCTAAGAACATACAAGAAGTTATGCTGGATCAGGCCCCAGTCCATCTTGTCCAGTATCCCGTCTCCCACAGTGGCCCACCAATGGTTTCTGGGCATCTCAAGCAGAAGACAAAGGCAAAATCTTCACCAGCTCTCGACTCCCTGCAAATGGTCTTGAAAGGCACCGTGCCTGTTTCCAGCCTATGTCATGGTCCATCAGATGTTCCAAAACTCCTCTGGCATAGATCCACTTATCTCAGGATAGATTTGCATCTGGCAAGATCCATTTGGCATTAGCTTGCTAGGAATGTCCTGGAGTTTTCCACAACTCCACCCACTTGCTTGTTTTTATGCCCAAATTTCCAGTCAAACTAATGCTAAAGGGAGTGTACTAGACACTCAGGTCACTGCCAGATTTCCTAGAATAGCACTGCAGTGAGTTTTTGGAGTGGTAGAACAGACAATATTGGGAAGACCATAGAAGACACAACACCTATAAGATCTCACTACTTCCCATGTGTCTGAAAGTTGCCTTAGGTAATTTCATACTATAATTGAGACTTAAGACTGAATTTGATTTGATCAGATATTGGAATGTAAACATGTTGTGCTTTCAGCTCAAGAAGATGTCAGGAAATGCATGCTTTAATAAAATGGAAAGAAGAACAAAATGAATGAAATAAACACGCAGACCTTTCTGGTAAATACAGTATGTGTATTTTGGGCATTTCTGGTGGGGAGAGAACACATAAAGGGACAGGTTTGTTGTTGTTGTTTTGGTGTTTTGCCTAAATAAGGAAACACATTATTTATTTATTCTTTCCCCTACTCTAAAAGATGATCTCAAATAACCATTTGGGCAAATCCTGCCTCCAACTTGTGGGAGTCATCAAGTGCTTGACATTTCCAACTCTAACAAGAAAGGAGACTTTTCTCTCGGAAGTCCTTAGGGAAAGGTGTGCAAAGCTCTACTCGGAACAGTCACAAAGGCACTTAAGAGAAGTTTCGGGTTATATTCCCTGGCACAATTTTACTGGCCCTCTAGGAGGACCCTGAAAATATTGCTGAGGTGGGACGAAGCTGACGTCACATGGCATGCGACGCCACACTCCAAGTCATGCTTTGTGAGGGTCTGTCAGAAATACCTCATGGCCTCAGCCATCCCAGAAAAGCACTAACACTTCAGGTAAGCATTTCATGTGTGTTTTGGGACCAAAGGAGGCCTCCAAAACCTCCAGAAAGTATCCTGAGGAGGAGCAGCACCATCATGTGACACAAACCCTGAAGGTTCTCCCCAACTATATAAGTGCTCCTACCACTTCCTAGAGGACCATGGTGCCATGCTAGCACACAAGAGTGTGTTGCTGCGCGTGGTTGTTTCAAGGTACTCATAGAAGAATTTTGCACACTTCTAAAATAAGGTCTGGATTTCTCCTGATGTTGAAGGAGGAAGCAAAGGGCTTTCATCCATGTCCTTTTAAGTCGTGTGCAAAGAAAACCTTTCTGAAAACGTCAAAATCCACCTGAGAGGCAAGAACAGCAGAGAAGCCTCTCATAAATTCCAGGGGGTTTGCAGTAATATTGACAAATTAAGACCCTTCATGGGCCCATACAGCACTGCTCAAAATACACCCACACCCACCCCAATAATCACTGTGATCCCAAACGTGGGTTTTTGACTTTTAGACTTGAATTATCTTCCGGAGAGCACTGCAAATCAGTTCATAGATCAGATGCTCAAAATCAGTGCTCACCATTTCAACTTGCCAGATACCAAGGGCTCTGCTGCTGGCAGATCTCCACAACCTTCTACAACAAATTATCCCCAGTTGCCTCCAGTTATCCCTTCTTTCTTCTCCAGCCACACAAGTTATTGTGAGCTGCATCAGACAACCCATTTGAGTCACCTTTTTAGCAGTAGGTTCTTCTTCTTCATCTCACCAGCTGTTGCATGGATTTCTCCTCCCTGCTTTTCTCCCAATCTTTATCCTATGAAATGGCATTGAACTTCAATACTGCAAATCAGACAGACATTGCTTTCCCCAAAAAGATAAAATAAATCAAAACCAATGGCCTGATTTGTCACCAAGGTTGGTCATTTGCTACCAGGTAGCTGCCTGGGTTTTTAGTATCAGGCTCTAACACCGAAGAAGGCTCTGAGGGTAAACTTTTGAGACCGATCTAATTCAGGATCCACGCGATAGTTGGATAGTTGGATGGCATGAGCTTTCATAGACACGTCTACTGCTTCAGATGCTCGGGGGCCCAATGGGCACGTCTACTTCTTCAGATGCTAGTGGGACGTGACTACGAAAGCTCATGCCACCAACCCTTCTCCTATTAGTCTCCAAGTGCTACTAACTACCTTCTGGACTTTTCAAATTAGACTAACACGGCTATTTCTCTGATATTGAAAGCAATATCTCTTTGTCATTTCCAGCAGCAGAAGTGCTCTGTTCCCATGCTTGCCACCTCTCCAGGCAAAGGGAGGTCTGAGCAAAGGAACCTTTGTTCCCTGGTTCAGCGTTCCCACCCAAGATCTTCTCACCAAGCAGAGGAGGTCGCCATGAAAGTCAGCCATTTTCCTGCACTCACTGACAATACTGGTTTAGTAGGTCATAAGAACTTAAGAACATAAGAAGAGCCCTGCTGGATCAGGCCACAGATCATCTAGTTCAGCATCTTGTCTCATACGGTGGCCCATCAATTGTTTCTGGGCTTCTCAAGGAGAAGGAGAAGAGAAAGGCTTCATTTGCCCTTGAGTCCCTATGAATGGCCTTTGAAGACATCCTGCCTGTCTCCCCAACTCAGAGGTGGTATCAAGGCAGCCATTCTAGTAGGCATTGATACTCCTGTCCTCCATAAATGTATCTTACCCTTTCTTAAAGCTATCCAGGCTGGGAGCTGTCACTACCACTTCTGGTCTGGACAAATGTTCCAGTATATTGCTACAGAATACTGCCAGAGATATCCACAGTGGTTTGCTTAGGTTGCATGGATTCCTTGCAGGGCACAAAATCATGCCTATCCTGTTGCTTGGGAGGATTCCTTGGCTACACAGATGTGAAATCAGTGCACCTCTGGTGTGGTTCCCACAGTGACCCTAAAGCCCTGGGCGGACATTTCCACAGCTTTGCTATCAATTAATCATGCTAGTGTCTCCAGATAGATGGGAGTTCAGGCTGAAATGAATGCAAATTGTAACTTCGGCAAATCATAAAATGCAAACAAGAGAAGAAAGAGAGAGAGAGAGAGATTGTATTTCAAAAGAACCTTCCACACTGACAAAACAAGCACTGAAATGTGAGTGAACCAGCACAAGATAGGAAACAGGTAAGAACTTGTAGGCTCTTCTTCTTTTTTTCAATTTCATGTGTATTTTTCCTGCTGTTCTCCTAAAGAACCCAGACTAACATCTGAAGCTCACAAAATTGTGAAGTCAGTCAAGCAGAGATGCAGTGAATTGTTCAAGGCTTCTTAAGTATCTTGATAGATTAACAGGATTTTGGACAAAGTACAGTAACCTCACTCTGGTCAGAAGGTTTGTACTGGCAGTTTGGGGAATGAAAGCTGATATTATCTTTGAATTTCTTCGCTAATTCTTGTTCGTATTCTTTCTCTATCTGACTTCTCTCCCTCACACCTTTCTCTTCTCCAAAATATCTTAAGAAACACAGTTGTAGGGACACATCTCAGAGGCATGGAAAATGCAGTTCTGCAAAAGACAGTGTGCTACAAACCAAGGGAAGGACCTAGGATGGCACAATGCACCCAACAAAATCATTTCAAAACTGGTTTTTCAAGAGGTTGAAATAGGCCACATGATATGGGAAAAGCAAATCAGACCCCTGTCTCAGTTCACAGGTATCAATGTTACAAGCAACACAGTCCTTTAATAGAATGTGAAGGTCCTAGAGAGGTAAGAGAACTTCCATTTGGTCTGCACATGCTTTCATCTCCTCCCACTCGACTATATATTCACAGTTTCTCCTCCAAGTACTGCTAATGTCCTTCGTACATCTTCGAGTCCCATAAATCAAATGCACAGAATAGTCCTCTGGCTTTCAGCTTCTGAAGAACACATCTGAAGAGACATTTCAAGCTCCTTGGCTTGCAATAGGGGTCTCACTCTGTGGCTCTTGGACAGCTGACCCAACTGATGTGGAATTTTGTTCTTCTCTGGAGACTTCTAAGCATTGCAACACTGCATACTGAATCAAGTTAAACCGAAAGTGGAAATGCATAGCCTTAATCTCCGTCATGTTTGAGTCTAAGAAGCAGTTTCACATGGCCACAAGATTTGCTCATGTAGATTCTACTCTAAGTCCTCTATGAGAACTGCCACTCTTAAGAGTTATCCTAACATACGGCGTGACTCCAATTTGCCCCATTCTGGAAAGTGACAAGTTCAGAGAAGAGGGATGGTGGATCAAGACCAGATACACTGTCTGTTTGTAACGAGCTACTCATCCTGTCCACAGACTGGAAGTTCTAGTGGGACAGCCCTATTCCATCTAGAGACAGGGGATGTTTGGCTTATCTTCTGCAACTTTAGACACCTCCCTCTACACTGTTTTGCTTCTAAGCTGTGCATCCAAATGCATCTGGGCAGACACGATGGAAGGAGGTTAAATCAGGAAACTGAACATTTCTTTAGTGTCAAATCAAAAACCCAAGGCAAAGCAAAATCTCCAAGGCAAGGGAGGGCAAGACACAGCTTGGTGCTGAAGCTCATGGACTGCACACAAGAAGTCCCAGCTTTTGCCAGGCATTTGCAGCTAGAAGCATCTGGTATTTTGAGTGCATGTGAAAGAAAGGGTCTGGGAAGACCCATGCCAATCAGAATCAATACTGAGCAGATGCACAAGTACTTCTCTTTGAAGGCACTTCCAAAATCTAACCTCTGTGTAGTTGGGTGGTGATGGTGGCGGCAGTGGTAAGAACATCCAACCCCTGAAACCTAACCTAAGATGTTTAGGTCTGGGATGTTGTTCCTTAGCCCAGCCTCAAGGGTCAAAGGCAAAACAAGTCTAGCCTCTAAGCCAAGGAGAATCAACCTCTAGGAAAGGAGAAAGAAAGCACCGCGGAGTGTCATTCCCAAATTTCAAGGAAGCTTCCACCAGACAGGTCGGAGGCAAGAAGAGATGCAGAGATCCCCAACAAAAAATGCCATAACGGCGACTTTCTGAAACCAGACCGAGATCGTCTTCACCCGGGTGGGGCGAAGCAAAGAAGAGAGTGCAGAAGTTGGGAGACCAGCTAGTTCTCGGCATTTGACAGACAGCAGCAGCAGGCAGGCACAGTCTGTTGGGTTTTCTCAAGGCGGCATGTGTGTGAGAGAGGGAGAGTGTGAGTGCATGTGTGCAGATACATTGCCTTTCTGGAAACGGGAGATCTGTTGCCATTAAAAAAGAGGGAAGGGAAATCTAGCAAAGCAAAGCATGAATGCTCAGTTTGACGAAGCTTGGGAGTAGAAGTGGGAGCAAGCAGGGACTTTCCCTACAGCCGTTTCTTCTTATCTTGAATATTTGTAAAGGGTTATGAATACAGCCACCTCTTTGCAACAGATCCTGGTGGCAACCGCGGAGGAAAGGCACAAATCAAAGTTGTAGCATTTTTAAGGTGATAGCAAGATCTTGCTGCCGCCGGGAATGCACCGTGAAGCAACCCACCTCTCCTCAAAGGCAAGAAAACACCATCTGCATGCACATCCAGAGAGAGACACACGCAAATCCCTTATCCCATCGAACCACAGAGGCATAGATTTCATGTGGCAGGCTGGCTTTCCCCGTCCAGGGCAAAGTACCCTCAGCTAGCCAACCTATAGAGGGTTGAGAAACCAGACACTGTCCTGCTGCCAAATGTGAAGAAGAGGAAAGGGCAGCGGGGGGGGGGGGGGAAGAGTGGAAAAACCCAAGAAAAAGAGGGAAAGAACGAGAGACGGAACCACACGCTTCCCTCCACCACCAGCCCCTCCAGAAGCAAAGAGCCAAATGTCCTACCTGGGACAAGAGGACCGCCAGGGCGAGTTGAGCTCTGGGCTGCATTTTGTGAGCCTAGAAGACACTGGACTGCTTTTCATTCATGCACTCAGCAGATGCACTGAGCATAGTTCCACTGTGGAGCAGCCTTTGAGGGAAGAGAGAGGGGGGAGAGAGGGAGAGGGAGGAGGGAGAGAGAGAGAGAGAGAGAAAGAGAGAGAGAGAGCTGTCTTGAGAGCCAGCCAACTTCCCAAATAGATGAACAGCATCATCACAAAAGCATTGGATAAAGGCTGATGACCAGAGCCAATAGCTTTACAGGGATTATTCCTTCACAAATCACTCTCGTTTTTGCATCACACATCCTGGGCAGGCATCCTTTGCAAAACACGGTGCCCTAAGAAAGGTCCCTTTTTGTCTGTACAAGTAGTAGCACCTCAGAAGAAATCGCTGCTCCTGCTGCTGCTTCTCTTTCTTAATGTATGGTTGGAGAGGGGGGGGGGACGATTCTTTTCCTTTCAAAGGAATGCATTTCCACTCGCAGAAATAATGGCTCCTTGTAGCCCAAGTTGATGCCAGGAAAGGCCCTCTACATTAAAATGTTAATCAAGGGTGCTTTGTTTTCAATAAATCAAAGCAATGGGCACCCCAGCCTTCGCTTCCCTTCCAGACTGACTGACATAACCAAGTGCTTTCCAGGGGCATCAGGAATCCTGATTGCGTTTTGTTTTCCCTCCATCCCACAAATCACAAGAAAGACAGATCAATTCTGCTTGACGAAGAAATCTATCACAGGGCAATAGATTTTATTTACTGCTGAAGTGATGCTGGGTTTTTTTTTTCTCCTTCGAAACTCAATGAACAGTAATCCAGGACTAAAGTTTGGAACTGCTTATGGCTCTGGACAGCAGAAATCTTTCTGCACTGGAGGGGGAAAGAGAGAGAGAGAGAAGCATCTGTAGTGTTTTGGAAGAGGTTGCCTCTCCTATAATTCTTGGGTTTGGTTCCTATAAATGGCTGTGTAGCACCAAATCATGGTTTGCAAGTAATTGACACTGGAGGGAAACCAGACCATGGGAGGCCAGGAAGACCACAGAAGCCAGATCTATCTATGTTAATAAACAAAGTGACCAAAATAAAAAATAAATAATTTTCATTGGCTTAAAATGATCAGTAGAGTGTAAGTTAATGACATTCAAATGTCATTGACTTACACTCTACCGGTGTAAGTCAATGACATCATGGAAAAAAGATGTGGCAACTTAAACCAAACCTGTGGGTCTCTGTGCATTTACCTCTTGTATTACTCAGTGGGAGTGGTTGGAGCCCCGTGGTAGAGCAACCAGCTTGGAAAGCATAGGGTTGCTGATTCAATCGCCAGCCTCTCGCTGGGAGTAGGCAATGGCAAGCCACTCCTATTTCTGCTAAGATAACTCCATAGAGATGCCCATGTAGTCAGCCAGGCATCAGCCAGCCACTCTGAAGTTTTGTTCAATATCTCAAGAATCATTGCCAGATGATCTGAGCTTGCATATGTGACTGTTCAGTGTAAAACTGAGGACATGAACAGAAGGTCTGTTTGGATCTGAAGTTAAATGGCACCATGATACATAGTGGAATTTCACTTGGAACATTAATCTTGTAATAGTGAACATAAAAGGAGCTCTACTGGATCAGGCCATAGTGCGTCTGTTCCAGCATCCCATCTCACACAGTGGCCCACCAGTTGTTTCTGGGCATCTCAAAGAGAAGGCAAAGGCAAAAACCCCATCTGCTTTCGGCTCCCTGAAAATGTCCTTTAGAGGCATCCTGCCTCACTCTTCAGTTTGGAGGAAGTACTCATTTCTTGTAGCCATTGATACACCTGCCATCCATGAATTCATCTAACCCTTCCTGAAAGCTATCCAGACTGGTTGCTGTTGCCACCTCCTCTGGCAGCAAATTCTGTTGACTGATTGAACTATATAAAGCAGGGTTTCCCAAACTGTGGGTTGGGACCCACCTCTAGGAAATTTAACCGTATTTCAAATAACTTTTTTGATTTAATTAAGCAATTAAAATTTTTTATTAAAACTTTGTTATTTGAAAAGTCCTTTATTCATATTGGTAACGGTTAAATTTCCTAGAGGTGGGTCCCGAGTTGGTAAACTTATATTAGATGGGTTGTAGCCCAGACAACTTTGGGAATCACTGATATAAAGTCATGCATGCTACAGAAAAGGAGGTAGGGAAGAATTCTTTTTTTTTTCTCCATCAGAATACTAGAACCAGGGGTCACGTTATGAAGCCAATGGGCACCAGAGCTGGGACTTACCCAGAGGGTCATCAGTCTTTGGAATTTGCTGCTAGAAGAGATGGTAACAGCAACCAGCCTAGATAGTTTTAACTAAGAAAGGGTTAAACAAAATCATGGATTACAGGTGTATCAATTGCTACTGGAATGGATGCGTAGGTACTACCTTAAGGCTGGGGAAACAGGCAAGAGGCCTGTCAAGGTCATTTTCATGGATCCAAGAGCAGGTGTTTTGCCCTTGTCTTCTGCTTGAAATGCCCATGAGCAGCTGGTGGGCCACTTGGTGAGACTGGATGCCAGACCAAATGGGCTGGTGCCCAATCCAGTAGGTCTCCCATTATCTTCTTATACCTATTAAAGCAGAGGTTCTCAACCTTCCTAATGCCGCAACCCCTTAATGGAGTTCCTCATGTTGTGGAGACCCCCAACCATGGGGGCAGAGCAGCTGGGAGGTGGGAGGGAAGGGTGGCGGGAGACTCGTTGCAACCTCTCTGAAAGGGTATTGCGACCCCCAAAGGGGTCCCGACCCCCAGGTTGAGAACCACTGTATTAAAGATTTAAGCACCTTTTATTCTACTTAAATAATATAGTTGTGTTGCAATTGTGTTGCAGTGGAGTGAAGTGAAACCCACCCACCCAGAATGCATTGATCAATAAAATCCACTACCATCCAAATGCCCCAAATCTCCAAATGTTTCCTCAGCCCCTGAGAAAAAGCCAGGCTTACTGAATGGTAGTTATTACAACCCTTAGATATACTAAGCTGCTCACCGAAGCTATTTGCAGTTTGCTGCTATTTCACATTTTTATGTTCTTCAACCCTGATTGTATTGGTTCATTCTCATTCTTCTACCCCCACCTAGTGAATACCAGAAGAGCAGAAATAAGTTAACGCTGATCACAGAGGACTAAAGCAGATCCTGGTTTTCTCACAGCTCTATCTGCTACCTGACCGCCAGGCCGACCCTCAATTTCCCGTGTCTGACTCTGTCCAATGTTTGCATTTGCCGTGCACGTCCTAATCCATTTTGCTGCCCAATATAAGTATCAGAAACAAATAAAAAAGGGATGAATATAAGAGCAGTTTGTTCAAAATGCTGGCATTAGCAAAGCACTAACTTTAAACCTGAGCCTAACAGATTGCCAGGCTATTTGTATTCCTGAAAGTAAAGGCTTTGGACCAGCCTATCTGGTGACTTCAAACCTGCTGCTGATAAGCGAAGCCTCTACTAAGCAGGCGCCTAAGGGAGAACCACTGACCCTTTGCACAGCCTAAAAATTGTCTCATGCTACTCATACAACCCAGTGCCTGGAGGAAACTTATTTTAATGACACCGCACTTCATCTGCAGAAGCTCGGCTTATTAATTGCACCTTCCACAGGAATCCGATTTCCCAAATACCTAGAAATTATACATTACATGTAGAGCAAATCAAGCAATTTGCCTCTCATCATGTCAGGGCTTTCTAATTCTATAAAATTCCTGGGGACTTGGTTGGAGGAATCTTTATTGCTTAAATATTATTATTAATTATTATTTTGTAAAAACATCAGTTACACACAGCAAACGAGATCACTATGCTGGATTTTGTATTATATCACTAGTCGGGCACTTCCCAAGCACCTAGGACTGTGTGATGTATTGGCGAATTATGCGAGCAGACCCCAGTAAAGTGGCTTTTTGTAGTTGGCAGAGGGATATTTTGTCAATGCCAATGGTTTTTAGGTGCCCATTGAGATCTTTTGGCACCGCGCCAGTGTGCCGAGGATGACTGGGACCACTTTCACTGGTTTTCGCCAGAGTCACAGAAGATCAGTTCTCAGGTCTTCATATCTGGTGAGCTTCTCCAACTGTTTCTCCTCAATTTTGTTGACACCTGGAATAGCAACGTCAATGATCCACACCTTCTCTTTCTCAGCAATTGTAATATCAGGGGTGTTGTGCTCCAAATTTCGGTCAGTCTGAAGCCTGAAGTCCCAAAGTAGTTTTGCCTGTTCATTTTCAACAACTTTTTCTGGCTTGTGATCCCACCAGTACTTTTGGCACAAGTTCCAGTGGATCATATTATTATTATTATTATTATTATTATTATTATTATTATTATTATTATTATTATTATTATTATTATTATTATTATTATTATTATTATTATTATTATTATTATTATTATTATTATTATTATTATTATTATACATAAAACAACAGTAACACACAGCAAACAAGATATTTATGCTGGTTTTGGTAATCATCATCATCATTAGGAGTATTAGTATTATTAATTATTATGGAATTCGTCAGACGAGACACTTCTGAAATATCTACATGGCTTTTTTAAAAATAAAATTCAGGACTGCAAGTGACTTGAAAAATTACCCAACATATTACTGTATCACAAGTGGGCCAGAGAATAATAAAACTGAGAAGAGGAGAGAGAAACCAGATTAATGAATTGTAAAGAAATCCTGATTTATTAACAGAAGAGGCACCACTAAGAGGGGACATAAATCCAAAGCTCTGTGTTATCTATCCCCCCAAAAAGCTACTCTGTCATTTTGAATCAACACTCCTGCCTGCCTGTCTCTTTTTCTTTCCAAAGGGGCTCATCCCTAATATTCTCAGTGACAAGAATATAAAGAAATCTTTACCTGGCTTCTTTACCTGCATTAGTTGGGATTGAACATTTTTATTAATTTTCTCACTCAGCCGATGTTAAAATTATTGAGGCTTAAACTGTATGCTATCATATATTTACATATATATGCACCCTCTCCAGCCCCCAGAAACTGTAACATATTCTAATTGGACAAACTATTATTTATCTTTCTCACCAGATCTATTTATGTATTGTGAAAATTCTTTCCAGTCTCCTTCTACTATAATTCTGTTCTGTAGGCCCACATATATCAAATGGTTTTGCTTTTAAAAAAAATAATCAAATTTGTATCGATCAATAATTTATTTGTATCAACTCTCAGTTGTGCCATTTCCTCATATCTTTCCACCCTAACACAATTGTAGATAATGGTGCCATTGATAATTGATTAATCATACATTTCGGATTCTAGGATTGTGTCACCTTTGGGCACAACCACCATATATGACTATATGTTCCTTTAAGACGACATAAATGCCAACGCTTCTGTAATGCATTTCCTGAGTGCCAAATGAGCTTTGCTGAAGACTACTAATTATATGCTTTGGTTTCCTCCTTAGATTGGATGAATCTTTCATGTTTTCACAAGCAGGTGAAGGTTTTGCCTTTGTCTTCTGCTTAAGAATGCCCTGAAGCAGTTGGCGGGCCACTGGGTGAGACAGGATGGTGGATTAGACAGACCGTGGCCCAACCCAGCAGCGCTCCTCTTATTTGGGAATGTCCAGGGCAGAGGCACTGGGGAAGAAAATGAGGAAGGGACCTTCCCCGGAAGTGGAATGAATATGGTTATTGACAATGACACCAAATGTGGGCTGGTGATGTAAACTGAGCCAATAAGTTCACCCATTATTCCTCAGCCAAGAATGAATGAATGAATGAATGAATGAATGAATGAATGAATGAATGAATGAATGAATGAATGAATGAATGAGCCAAATTATTGACTGGAGCACCTGATGCTTTCTGAGGGTTGGAAGAGAAATTCTCAGTAAATTATCTTGTTATAGGAGACAATACGCACATCATCTGAATAAATATTCCTCTTTGTTCATTTCTTTTCTTTGGATTAGCCAAAATTTAAAAGGGGCCCCTGCAAACATTTAGATCATTTGCTATGTGTCAGTAGCCAAGATTCCCTTCACTTCACACACACAAAGTGTTGTGAAAACCTCTCCTGCCATTTACTGTGAGAGCATTCTACAGACAATTCACCCTGAGTAGTTAAAGTATGCCATTAATAACTTCCAATCAGCCAAGTATGCAGATTTCACCAAGCCAAGCAGGTATTTGTGAGGAAAACATATTAGAAATACCATTAACCTTGGCCATTAAAGTAATCCTTCAGGGACAGATGAATGCTACCCAACTTCACCTAAACAACTGAATCTGTTCCATCCTCATTCAATCCTTTCAAGGTACATTAGAGCTGCAGTCAGGATGAAAGAGAAGTCAGAAAGTAGGAGTGGGTTTTGGAACATCAAAACAGGGAACTGTCAAAGTGCAACAGTTCAAACTCTGATGAGGCTGAGATGGCCCATGAACTGGTCAAAAGTAAAGCTGTGACCTCTTGGGGGCTGCATGAACAAATTCATACCATTCTCTTGGTGACAATGTAGGCATGGATGGTTTGTCATTACCTTCTTCTAGGATCTTTTTCAACTTCTCAGTCTAGACTACTGTCCTTAGCAGGGATGTGCATGCTATTGTTGCTCTGTTCAGTTCTAATCAAATCAAACAGGGGCTGGTTCAGTTCGATTTTGAATGTTTTTCTTCAAACTCCAATACGTTCAATTCAGTTCAATCCGAACACCATTGAAACACAGTTGATCAGGGTATGATTGCTCTGTTTGTTAGAGCACCTCCATTTTTTAACTCCATTTTTGAACAGGCAGGGGGTTCACTTTGAACTCAAAGTTCTCAAACACCCCCTGTTAGTTTTGAAACAATTTGTACCCAAACCTATTAAACACACCACTAGTCCCTAGTATTTTCAAGTTGTCTCCCACCTTGGAGGATGAAGGCCAAACTCTCCTCTCTAGCAACTGAAACTTTGACCCTGGTCACACCTTCACGTTAAACCTTCTTTGGTCCATCGCCAGATCTGACTGCTCACACCTTTTCATTTCTATCCACTTTATCTGTGGACTTACCAACCTCCGTTTGGACTTCCGTGAATGGGAAGTCCATAAATAAAATGGATAGAAAGGAAAATGTACGAACAGGCAGACCCAAAGGTGGACTGAAGAAGGTGTAAAGTGAAGGTGAGACCATGGCCTAGCTAGGACTGGTGAAAGACAATTTAAATCCGAATGCCTATTATACATTTCATTACCCTACCGCTACATGAAAAAAAGGAGAGGAGGCATTTAAACAAAGGTAGCTCAAGAGCACCTTTTCTGCATTGTGAGCAAACTTATCACAGTTCTAAAAGCAGTTATATACAAAGAGGGAGACAAGTGTAACATTCTTCCTTAAAAAGAAAAGAAAAGGACTGTTTGCTTAGTTTCCTATAATTACAATAAAAGGAACAATTTTGCCTCGTGCAATGATGAGCTATACCTTTGGTCTGCCTCTAAGAAGGAAATTCAATTACCCTGAAATGACATGCAAGGAGGCTTAATTCCACCCTGGGGAATATCTCCGCGTAGTCGTACAAACTCACTGAATAGTGTCAGGAGTCACCAAGTTACTTTGCTTCCTTTGTGCTAAAAACTTGGACACGCTTGTATATCTGGGACACAAAAGCAAATCCTTCGTCTTCTCTCACCGCTGCAGTTGGGGGCCCGCAAAGTGAAGAAAAGTAAGTAGAACCCAAGTGGCCAGAGAAAGGCTTGCTGGCTGGGAGGCAAAACATCGTATATGCAAGAGTAATGCTCCCAGGGTTCATTATGGGCTGCTTAAAAGGGCTTTCAATTGAATAATTAATTAATTAATATTAATTAATTAACAATAGGTTTTTTCAAATATTTATTAGACCATAACATACTTAACTTGCATACATATATACATGCCTCAAGTAAGAACTACAATAAATAAACACAAAATGTACTGATACATCCCCCCCCCGCCCCCGTGATAGACCAATTGAGTTGACTTAATTGTGGCTGCTACCTAGGCTTACAGCCACTTTAACAGAAAACTCTTTTCTGGGATACATGTGTTCGTTTGTGCTAACAATCTTTCTATACATGGTTCCCATATTTGGCGAAAATACTGATTAGTGTTATCTTCCATTTGATGCCGTTTACATGTGATAAATTCATTTATCATAATTTTCCATAATTTATTTTGCCACTCCCTTATTGTTAGATTATCAGCATATTTCCAGTTTTTCACCAATATTTGTTGCCCTGCAGCTATCAAATAATGTAATCTTGTTTGTGCAATTATATCCAAATTTAATTCAGTAATGTCATGCAATAGGTAAATATTTGGTGAAAATGGGATGTTTATTTCAAACATTTGCCTTATTTATTCATGTATCCCAGTCCAAAATTGTTGTACAGAAGGGCAAAGCCAGACCATATGAAAATATATAGGCAATTGTTGGCAACCTCTCCAGCAATCTTTGTCTGTTCTTCTTATATTAGCAAGTCTTAATGGTGTAAGGTATCATCTATATAAAATTTTTGTACGTTTCCTTTATTTTTGTTGATGTGTACCATGCATATTTTTTGTTGAACTAATTATTCCATTTTTGATCTGATATATTTATTTGCATATCTGTTTCCCACAGGTCTTTCAAAGTTAACATTTTGGAAGCTTGTAATTCTATCATAAGTTTATACATTGCTGACATTATACCTTTAAGAGATGCTGTTGCATGTCTTATTATTAGTTCAAATTTTGCACGTGAGCGGGAGACTGCATTTTCAATTTCAGGTGAGTTCAAGAATTGTTCTAGACTATACCAGATAAACCAACCCACCCTTTGATTATCAATAGCCTCTCTAATAGTTAATATTTTAAGTTGTCCTCTACCTGTAAAAGAGTCCTGGGTTGTTACTATTCCTCTATCCTCTAATTTTGTGCAAATTTCTGAAGATATGTATTTAAGTTTTGGGTGATAGGTTAATTTCATTAGAGGTGAAATTGATGGTAAAAATTTTATTTTGCCATATTAACCATATCATATATTGATCTACAATTATCTGTTTTTTTATTTCAGATTTTTCTTCTTAAGTGAGTTGAGGTAGGGAATAGTTGAAACTAATTCATTTTTTTCTACTTCCACCTGTCTCCACCTAGGTGGAGGTTTTCTTAATAAATGTAGTGTATTTGCAGTATAATAGTAATAGTAACTTTGCAAATGTATCTGCCATTCAAAAATAGGGTCAATGACCATTTCTGCACTTCCTTGCTTGGAATTAACGGGCTAGAAACCGCTAGGATTGCAGATTCCAAACATGGGTCCTTTCTGCATTTGGCCTTATGCTGGAATATATCTCATGACAGCCACCTGCTGGCCACAAGCCAATGAAGAATATGGCAGACCTCACCTGGGACATTCTATAGTCTGCATTAACATGCAGATAGTAGGTCCCTATTCTTTGATGTATTTCAGAATAAGGCCCATAGACTAATGTGGGCAGGTCCAGCATCCTCTGATGCTGGTCCAGACCAGCTCATGCTTTGTCCCCTTGAGGTTTGCAGTCAAACATTTGTGTTTCCAAGGATTCTTAGCCTTGGGACCTCAAGGGGATGGATTTCAGCAGCACGTTATGGTGCACCATTAAAATGTGTCCTCCAGTAATTCCAAAGATGAGACCTGTATCTTCTGTGCACCTCCCACCTTCTGGACCAGAGGCCTTTTCGCACTACACAGGTGGCCTAAGTCACTTCTGGACGCTTTCAGCATTCACACATAGGAACGCCGTAACGCGTGTCCCCCTGCCCCTCCAAACCTGCCATCTGGCAGGGAGAAGGGGCTGCTTTACTCCTCGTTCCACTTTGGAACTGGAGTAAAGGCTTCTCCTGGCCAGATAGAGAGGGGAGAGGGGCGTGGGGGCTGCCTCCCTCCTACTCCTGGTAGGCACCGAGGGTGCCCACCTGGAGCAGGTGGAGGTGCCCCCCTCCCCTCCCAGCCCTTGATCTGGGCTGGAGAAGGAAAGCTTTTATTCCCGGTTCCAGCTTGGAACCAGGAATGAAAGCTTCTGGAGCGGGGATCAGGAGGAGGAGGGGGAGGGGAGGGGGAGGAGGAGGGGTCCCACCCCACTCCACCCCCTAAGAGGAGCACTGTTAGATCAGGCCACAGCCCATCCAGTCCAGCGTCCCATCGCACACAGTGGCCCACCAGTTGCTTATGGGCATCTAAAGCAAAGACAAGGGCAAACCTTCTCCTGCTCTCGAATCCCAGCAAATGGCTTTAGAGGCATCCTGCTTAGTCCTCCCAGCATCCACTCCAGTTGTCACTGATACATCTGTCTTCCATAAATTTGCCCCACCCTTTCTTAAAGCCATCTAGGCTGGTTCCTAGTATTAGGGATGTGTTCGAATGTTCTAAACATTCAAAATTTGATCAAATTTGATTGAATGTGGACTTTCAAGTTCAAATAGTATGTCTTCATATTCGAATTTAAACATTTGAATGAATTTCGAATGTTCCAAAACATTTGTTTTAAATGATTCGAATGATTTGAAAGTACAGATACATATGTATTACGTATATGAATCTCATACATATCTGTATGCATTTGCATTTATAATATGGGACAGAAATGGCACACACACGGGAAAAAACAGGATGTGTCTGAAATGCGAACAGATATGTATAATACATACAAATGTTGTTGATATTCATAATTTCAGATTCGAATTTAACATTTGGATGAATAAATGTGAATGTATTTGATTCGAATCGGATTTTGTCGCATTCGGATTCTAAACATTTGAATCAAATTGAATGTTTTGACATTCAATTCAGCTCAAATGCAAATGAAAAAAAAAACCCATTTGTGCAAATCCCTAGCTGTTACCACCTCTTCTGTTGAATTCCTTTCACTGGATGCTCAACAGAGGGCAGAGGCAAGATCCACAAAATGTCACAATGGCCCATAGGAGTGCTCAAAGAACTCCTCATAAGCATGGTTTGCAGTTTGTTAGTAGCAGAGCAGAAGAAGACACTCCTGACAGAAGATCTTTGTCCATTGGGCCTTATTTTGGATTATATCCCAGATTAGGGGCCTATCATCCGCATGCTGGTACAAACTACAGCAGGACCTATCTGGTCCTGCTGTAGTCTGCACTATTATGCAGATGGCAGGCCCCTGTTCCAGGATATAATACAGAATAAGGACCAGTGCAGAAAGGACCCTAGATTTCTCCCACCTTTCTGCTCCACCGCTGTTCATGGAGATTTGCTGGAACCACATCCTTCAGATAGAATTGCACTAATTTATTTTCCGAGACATAGAAAGCAGGCTATTCCCTGTGTCTCAGAAAACAGTCACAGACATATACATCAAAGCCAGGGACCAAAAGTTCCCCGCCCTTGACATCTGTGCCACCACAGGTGAATGGATCGCATTCTGGCCCTGAAGGCTACAGGAACTGCTGTGGCAGAGGATGGCAGAGGCAGATGGAGCAGAAGCAGAAGGTGGCAAGTGAGTGACTTGCTTCTGCCACCAAACAAGGAACCAGAGGAGTACTGGAAGTGCCTGTGGTTCCACCAAGTAATCAGTGAGGTTTTTGATCACTATCCCATGCAGCACTGCCCATTCCTGTTAGCCACTGATGGCATGCTCAAAGGCAGAAATGTGCGCTCCATTGCACACACTAGAAAGGAACGCCTGTACCAGGGATGTGCACAAATATTCATAACATTCAAAAACTGTACGAATTTGGCCGAATTCCGACATTTGAATTCAAATCGAATGTTGGCACATTTGAAGACTGACATTCAAATTCAAATTGAATGTTTCAATACACCCGTATGAAGCTTCATATGGGATTTATAGGCATTCGTATGGGATTCGTAAGGGACTGAAGATTCATATCGAATCTGAATCCTACCACATTCGAAGGGGATCTATTTGAACAGATACAAATTTTCTTGCATTTGATTCGATATGAACGGAATGATAATAAAAAAAATAGTGCCCATCCCTAGTTTGCAGGCACAGGTACGGGCATGACGACGACAGCACATGCCTTTCCCCATTCAGGAGCTCTCTGTCTTCTTTTCCCCCACCCTTTGGTCTCTTGGCTGTTATGTTCTGGGATTGTGTGTTCGCACGCATGTGTATATGTGTGTGTTGCCACTTCTGTTCTACTACACTCTATTAGAACTGAAATTAGTCCATTTGTGAGCTTCTCAGATGAAGGAGAAGAAATCACAGCCCAGAGCTGAGCCTATTTAGACTTTGAGAGCCAAAGGCTTTCACGGTTCCCCAAATAAGATGCATTAGCAGAGTAGAAGGGAAAGCAACATTATGACGCTGATCAAAGGCCTAATGAAGCAACTGCCTAAATTGTTGTGCAGAACAGCACAAACATAGTGCAGTCTAAGAGACAGAGGAAGGAGATAACAATGGCAAAAAAACAAAATCACGTCCATGAGCAGAAGGATTAGGAAGGTATTGATTAATGGACATAGAAGAACCTAGTGAACTGGTCATGCTACATGGACAGTGGTGATGGCCAGAGAAGGAAGAAGCAACTAGAAATCCTTCCCCTGCGCACACACTGGTTCCTGGCTTCTTTTCTCAGGAATTTATGTCAATGGGAAACCAAGTTTCTTTTTCGATGTTCCCAGGGAATAACCAAAGAAAAACCCACTTCCCAGTGTGGTGGGAACTTCTTCTCAACTTCAAAAGAGAACCAGTTCAAGGTTTAGGGTCTGCTATGGGACAGTAGAGGCTTGTGGGCAGAAGGGCACCTGGGAACTCCCAGAAACACAGGCCCTTTCTGCATGGACCCTTAATACGCATTAAGAGTATGTGTAGTGCACATTCTGGGTGTCTGATCCACACATTAATGTGGTTCAAGGAGCTCCTGCCTCCCATCAGTCCAGCTCTATGTGATTCAGAACATGGGGAACACGCAGAAGACCACCTCTCATGTTTGGGATTACTTGGAAGTGCTGTCAAAAGCATCCCTCCCAAGACGGTAGGCTAGGAACCTTTATTCCCAGTCTTTGTAACATGAGGGTGATGCTTGAATCAGTGACAGCAGTGCATATGGTGCTAAATTTACCCATTGCTCCCTGCAGTCCAGATCAGTGGGCTGGGCTACTCCATAGCCACTGATCTGGATTAAAAGGATGTAAGTGCAGAAAGGGCAACACTATATACAGATTTGCTGGGTTTCTTTGAAACAAGAAATGCTCCACAAATGTGCCCTTGATTCAACATCTGGCTTGGATGCTGGCTGCCATTAAATATAGAAGGAAAATTAGAGTTGGCTTAAGGGAACTCAAAGCATCTGACAAACCTTCTGTTCTTCTCCCCACCACAGACACCCTGTAGGGTAGGTGGGGCTGTGAGAGCTCAGAAAGAGAGCTGTGACTAGCCCAAGGTCACCCAGCTGGTTTTGTTGTGGAGGAAAGAATCGAACCTGGCAAAGATTCCAGCACTCTAACCACAAGACCGAACTAGTATACTAAGGTCATATCCCCATGCACGATATAGTCCAAATCGAATCCGAATTTGGTAAGGATCGTCCCCATGCAAAGCCCTCTTTCCAGACTTTATGAGGACCAAATTACCCAAATCCAGCTAAATGTAGTCCTACAGAAAACTGTTCTCAGCACGGTTTGGGAGCCAAGTCCGCATCATTTTGGGAGCTGAGTCTGCCCACGGGGATGGTCCTCGTCTATTTGGGGAGGAGACTGACTCTAGCGTCATTAGGAGGTGGGGTTTCACACCATCCCTGTCCTGTGTATTGGCGATCGCAACTGCTCGGGCATTTTTGGTAATAAATGGTGACTGAACAGAAATGAGTCACAACCATTATTCCTCACACACCCCTGATCGCCAAGCCAGGCATGATAATTTAAGTTAAATTGCTTAATTTAGCGCATGAGTGCTAAACTGCTGTACCGGGTGGAGCGAAGGTGTGCACCTCCTTGAAACTGCCACCAAACCTCGTAGCGGCTTTGCAAAACAATCCAGTTTTTTCATATTATTTTTATATCATTTATTTATTTATTATGTATATTTCTATCCTGCCCTATACCCAAAGGTCTCAGAGCGGCTAACAACCTTTAAAACAACAAATTAGAAACAATTTAAAAACCAATAATATACATAAAAACATTTAAAAGATTCAGCATATTCAAATACTAAAATAACAATATCTGCCATGTGGGGGAAAATATAATCACATCAGCCAAAGGTCAAGGCACAGAGGTGTGTCTTCACTGCCTTCCTGAATATATACAGAGAAGGGGCACGATGCACCTCAAGAGACAGGTTATTCCATAACCTGGGAGCCATTACTGAGAAGGCCCTTTCCCAGGTGCCCACCTGTTTCACTACTGAGGGTGGTGGGACAACCAGGAGGGCCTCAGCTCCAGATCTTAAGGCTGGGGCAGGTCAGTATGGGAGAAGGCGTTCCTTTAGATATTTGGGGCCCAAGTCATTTAGGGCCTTGTGAGTCAGAGTTGACACCTTGAATTGAGTTCTGTAGTGAATTGGCAGCCAATGCAACTCTTGTAATACCAGTGTGATGTGCATTTGACTAGCTGTTCCTGTGAGCACTCTAGTGGCTAGGGGTTGTGCTGTTTGCATAGAGATGGCCATATTCAAATAGAGCCCACATTATCGGCAACTGAATGGGAATGGGCACAATTCGAATTCAACCCTGCATCTGGGCTAAAAATAGACCAATAAACAGAGTGCATGGGGACACAGTCTGTCAAAAACCAAAGGCACCTTAAGTGAAGGCAGTTTCCATCACTCCCAATGGAAAACCAGCTGCCCCAAGGGCCTGATTAAGAACTCACCTACCTAAATACAGAATGGGAGAGAAATCCAGGCAAATAAATAAATATGGGTGCTGAAATTACCTATTTTCCATGCTTCAACAGCCATAGTTCTGTGGACACCTCATGACATAATGCTGAAAGCAATTAAAGTGCAAGAGAAACTGGAGAAGAGTAAGTAAATACTGCAACAATGTGAGCATTTAAAAGCTCAAGTGAATAGAAAGTCTCCCTGTCATGCCTTATGGCCTCATAACAATGTCACCAAAACTCAGAGACTTTGATTTGCTTCCCATTTCTGCTCCAACACTTGCTTCAGGGCAGGTTTAACATGTCCTCAAGCTCCTGATCCACCGTGGGAGCCTGTATAGCGAGAGAAACACAAGTGGTGCATAATCACAATTCCCACTCCTAGTTCATAAACGTGCTCAGGTTTTGTCTTAGCTCAGTGGTGCTCAGCTGTGGCCCTCCAGAGGTTCCTGAATTAGAGCTCCCAGCATTCTGCCCCCAGCATTACATCCTGGGTGCTGACCTCCAGGTGGGAAAATGCAGAAGAGAAATGGCTCAGTCCTTTTCTTTCCCTTCGCTTTGGAACTTGATGGAAGATGGATTCAGCCTTAGAACTTAAGATGAGTGCCCAGGATCAGGCCACAGCCTATCTAGTCCAGTATCCTGTCTCATACAAGGACCCACTAACTGCATCTCAAGCAGAAGACAAAGGCAAAAGGTGTTAATGTTGACTTATAAGGCCCTAAATGACTTGCCTCCCCCAAATATCTAAAGTAACACCTTCTTCCATATCCACCTGCCCATGTCTTAAGATCTGCAGGGGAGACACTCCTGGTTGTCCCACTACATCTCAGTAGTAAAACGGGTGGTACTCAGGAGAGGGCCTTGTCAGTGATGGCCCCTAGGCTATGGAATAGTCTCCGCCTTGAGGTGCATCAGGCTCCTTCACTGTATATGTTTAGGAAGGCAGTGAAGATGCACTTCTTTGCCCTAGCCTTTGGTTAAATGGGAATATACTGTCTCTTCCCACTTTACAGACACTGTTACTGTTTTAATATATACTGTGTTGTTTTGATATATGTCTGATTTTAAACATTGTTACCTGCTCTGAGACCTTCAGGTATAGGGCAGGATAGAAATACAAATAAATAAATCCTTTACCTGCCTTTGAATCCTTACAAATGGGCTTCAGAAGCATCCTGCCTGCCTTTCCAGCCTGGTGGTGGACCTAGGCTGGGCATCGATTCTAGTATCCATTTATACACATGTCCTTCAAGATTTAAGAGGAGGCCTCCTGGATCAGGCCACAGCCCATCTAGTCCATAATGACCTAGGAGGAGCCCTGCTGGATCAGGCCACAGAATCCTGTCTCACACAGTGGCCCACCAAGTGCTTCCAGGCATCTCAAATAGAAGACGAAAGCAAAGCCTTCACCTGCTCTCTGCAAATGGCCTTAAATTATTTATTTATTTATTTATTTATTTATTTATTTATTTATTTATTTATTTATTTATTTATTTACTTATTTATTTATTTATTTATTTATTTATTTACATTTCTAGCCTGCCCGATACCCAAAGGTCTTGGGGCAGGCCACAATAAAATCAGTATAAAAACCAGATAAAATAAGTTAGGTAAAATGATGGCAGTCCAAGATATATCCAGTCCCGTACCTAAAAGCTCATGAAGTTGCAGCTCTGCAAAAGAAGGTGTAACCAAGCTTTGGTCTGCGCAATTGGAAAGCCAAGGCCTACAGCAAAAATCTTCCTCCTTTGATAATTTTAGAAAACAATTTATTTTTTTCTCATGACTTGATAGTGGATGAAAGTGGGAAGGGATTGACTGTGGGGACAGGGGTGGGGTAGGGTGGGGTAGAGAGAGAACTCTGTAGCTAAGCAAAATAATAAACTTGGGTTGAAAGAAAACTGTAAAACCTGCAAGAACTTCTCTCTTTGTATTGCCTTGCCAAAGCACCTGCATTATAAATATTTGCGATAAACTCGGGAGAAAGATATTATCTCTGGGAAGGTGTTTGTATACATGTGTGTGATTCCAATTACAATGAAGGAGAAACAGAAGGAGGCAGTATGAAACTGCAGCACTCCTGCCCAGGTTTTGCAAGTCTGGAGTCCAATGAAAATCACTGTAGAACTGACGCTCAAGGGAAAGGTTGCATATGGTGGTGCCACATACTTTGTAAGAGGTTGATGCTCATCTTTCTGGTGGCCAAGGGGGTGTTATTAATTCTCCGTCCTGCTGACCTTCGATCCCAAAAGGTCATTCCTGTGCGCTCAATCAGCGGCCAGAGCAGGGACCTTGACTTACATTATGCAATGAAGTGACTGAAGGGGGGAAAAGGGAAAAGGAGAAAAATAGAACTATTGTGGCACAAAATAAAATAAATATTAAAAATTCTCTTTTTTTGTGGGGGGGAAAATCCCATTTGAAGATGCACCAGGGCTTTTAGGATTAAATGTATACAGTTTCATAGAGATAACTTGTTTCTACTGAGTATTTATTTCATGGATATTTTAAATGCAGCAGCTTTGGCAGGTGCATAAAAGAATTTTTCTCAGTCATAATATTGTAACTCAGGTTTGTTACTTATTTTTAAATCTGTGCCAATTCTCCCCCACTTTCCTCCCTGTGAATCTCAAACTGCCAACGTTCAGAAAAGAATAGTTACACTGTATATTGTTAAATTAAAACTTCTCTGGGTAAACATACCTGTGTTCTGTTGAAGAAGAAGAAGAAGAGTTATAATCTGCTTTTCTCACCCATTTAAGGGGACTCAAAGTGGTTGACAAGCCTTCTGTTCTTCTCCCCCACAGACACCCTGTGAGGTAGATGGGGGAGTGAGAACTCAGAAAAAGGGCTGTGACCAGCCCAAGGTCACCCAGCTGACTTTGTGGAGGAGTGCAGAACCAAACTCAGTGACTACAAGATACGAGTCCAGCACTTGAAGTAGAAGACCAAACTAGCACTGGACACACAGACGCATTAGTAAGTTTATTTTTATTTTTATGGAAATAAATAAGGTTGTTTTATTTTTAATATTTCCTTCTCTGTCATGGCTTTGAAGCCAAAGTTTAAATCCCATAGGTTACCAAGAAACAAACTAGATGATACAGCTGTCTGGGCACAGGATGAAGCTTGATGCACCCAGGAAGTTCCCATGGCCACCAGCGTCATGGCCTCCTTGTCAGTGGCACCAGTTATATTATGCATAGCATTCTGCTCCAACCAACTTCCAGCTGCAATCATTCTGAGACATCCCACTGAAGTCCTAATAAACTCCTGACTATACTACCTGCACCTGGTTCTTAGCCAGGCTGCCCTTGAAGACACCTCAGAAGATTCAGCTTATGCAATGTACAACAGCTAAAAGGCTGGTTCCTGGGGCTCCCTGGAAACTCATAACCAAACTCCCTGAAGGAATTATTGATATGAAATCAGATCTGAGGCTAATTTTGGAAAGTCTAAATCAGTGGTTCTCAACCTGGGGGTCGGGACCCCTTTGGGGGTCGAATTACCCTTTCAGAGGGGTCGCAACGAGTCTCCCGTTGCCCTTCCCTCCCAACTCTCAGCAGCTCCGCCCCTGTGGTGGGGGTCTCCACAAGATGAGGAACTCCATTAAGGGGTCACGGCACTAGGAAGGTTGAGAACCACTGCTCTAAATAATGAGCCTGGACTCCACTTGGGCTTCTGCCTGCCAGCCCATCCCTCTTCAACAACTTAAAAGAGCTGGGGAAGAAGAGAAGGCTGCTGGACTCCACCTGGGCTTCTGCCTGCCAGCCCATCCCCCTCCAGCAACTTAAAAGAACTGGGGAAGAAAAGGACGCTGGAATCCACCTGGGCTTCTGCCTGCCAGCCCATCCCTCTTCAACAACTTAAAAGAGCTGGGGAAGAAGAGAAGGATGCTGGACTCCATCTGGGCTCCTGCCTGCCAGCACTTCCTCACCACCACCCTCCGCTTGCAGCCCATTTAGGAGTAACAGAGGACAAGAAGCATGCTCTGCCTGATGGGGTTTTCTCCCTTCTGGCACTAAATATTAGCGTGGAAAGGCATTGTGTGTGTGTGTGTAATTTTAGATAGTACCGTTCTAATATTCCTCTCATTGTTTAATATTGTTTTAAATTTTGGGTGCGTCTGTGTGTGTGTGTGTGTGTGTGTGTGAGACTAGCCAGCCTCCAGACAATACTTTTCTTCTTAACTATTATACAATGTTTTATTTGTTATAGTTATGCTATATATTGTTTGCTTATGTAAATTGCCGTAGGGAACAGTTGTCTTGACTTAAGTTGTTGATTATATTTGCTTTTTTAAAAATGTAATGGCTGTATTTTGCTTTGTATTTTGATATATTGGTTGTATTTTGCTTTGTATTTGGTTTCCATTTGTTGTGAACCGCCTTGGGCAAGAGTTTGTTTTGGAAAGGCGGTATATAAATAAAAATGGAATGGAATGGAAAATGGAGCCGTCAGAGAAATGTGAAGGTGTTTTTCCCACACATGTGAATGGCAAGCAAACTGTAGGCTATAGAGTAGGGATGTGAACAAATGGGAGGTTTGCTGTTGGATTCATAGGGTATTTTTCCACTGTCACTAAAAGTACCCATTAAGTACCCATTAATGGGTACGTAATGGCATTTTTGTACCCATTAATGGGTACTTAATGGGTACTTCTAGTGACAGTGGAAAAGCACCCATAATGAATCGAACGTTAGAACATCCATTTTAGTTTTAATAGATCTCCTTTGAATCCTGTAGGGTTCTGTTCAATACAAATGTATTTGTATGAATTCATATCTGATATGAACCAATTCATATCCAATACGAACTAATACATACCTGATATGTATCCAACACGAATGCATACATATCCGATAGATATCCCATAATATATGCACTCTGAATGTGTCAAACCCAAACTGAATCCACTTTTAATCCACTCTCGATCCATGTTGAATGCAATCTGGATCCGTTGCAGATGTGACTGGCGCAGCCACTTTCCCACCTCGCCGGTTTAACTAATGTTTGAACTATGCGTACAAATGTTAATGTACAAATGTCCTAGTTTTTGATTTGCGTACAAATGTCCAAGTTTATACGAATAATGAATGCTTTTGCCTCTTGTGGAATACTGAACAAAAGGAAGCTGCAGTTTTAGTGCTTCAGCCCATTACAGATGAAAGCCCATTAGTGAAAAAGAATATGGTTCATTATTGCTCTGTGAGCTCACCCCATCCCTCTAGAAGCTCTGGTTCTCTAGCCAGCAATGTACAGTGTCCATAAGATGCACGCAAGTCTACAAGTGAGCTTTCATACCTGCAGAACTTCCTCTAAGCAGCAATCAGTAATCTTTATCTAGATTTATTTTATCTGTATCTATAACTATTTCTCTTTGGCTGAGTCCCCAAAAGACTTATTTACTTCTCTACTGTTACTCTACTGTCACTCTACTGAAGTGGACTTTAAAAGTGCCATGCAAATCAGGAATAAGCATCCGCATGAGGCTCAGGAAAATGCGTGTTTTTAACGCACCTTCCGTCCCCATAGGATCCCTGTTTTCTTTGCACGCATCTTTTTCTCCCCGCCCCTGCTCTTGTTCATAGGGTGCCAGCGGGAATGGGGAGGGACTGCGCTCGGTGTGGCCACAACCAGGAAGACAATCCCTGACAAGTTCAAAGGAGAAACAGCGATCGGCTCTCTGTTCGTCTCCCTGATCTCCCCCCTCCCAAAATGGCTTCTCGTGCTGGAAAACATTCACTCTCACCACTTTCCCTGTTATTGCTGTCAAAAATCCACCCTGTCCAGCGCACGATCGATCATTCACTCATCACTTTCCCTGTTATCACTTTAAAATCCACCCCTAGCAATAATCCACCCATTTCACACCTCACAGCGATTGCAACAATGTTGCAATTCTGCATGATTCTGGCTCTTTAGTTCTGAGCTTTAGAAAGTGAAGCTGCTTGTGTTACTGCTGTGTGTGCAGGCGGCAATCCCCGCCCCTTTTGCCACGGAGCGTCCCCAAGGTAAATGTAGTGAGGAAAACCCGCGACTTCTAGAAAGAGCGCTGGAAGTGTTGTTTAAAGTGCATGTATTTTGTCGCGCGTTTTCCACGTTTTGTAGCGCTGGAACCTCGTTAAAAACCCTGGCTTGGGGGAGCTCAGAGGCAAAAGGAGAGTCTTGGCAGACTTTTTATTCCTTGGGGACAGGCCCTCTGTGTCTCTGTCTCTGTCTATATCTCAGACCCTTTCTGCACTGCATAGTCCAGCATAGTCCTCTGCCGTCTGCCTGCTGGTTCAGGATATAGCAGGCCCTACAGAAGGCATGTGGCTCAGCTTCCAATGAAGGATGGGGCAGCAAGGCACTCCCAAATCAAATGCCCTTGTCCCACTCCAGTGGCACAACCCATCCCAGTGCAGGGTGGGATTACACCCTGTTCCAGAACAAGAAAGTAAGGCTCTGATCACTCACAGCAAAGAAAAAGGGTTTGACCGATTCATGGATGACAGGTGTACCAATGGCTACTATAACAGATGCCTAGGTACATCCTCCAAGCTGGAGAGACAGGCAGGATGCCTCTAAAGGCCATTTGCTGGGATTCAAGAGCAGGTGAAGGTTTGCCCTTGTCTTCTGTTTGCGAGGCTTGGATGCAATTGGTGTGAGACAGGATGCTAAACTATATGGGCTGTGGTCTGGTCTAGTAGGACTTCTCTTATGTTCTTATGTTTTTAAAAACATCTCTGCAGAGCCCAGAGATAACTTAGAGAAAGGATTGTTCACATGCAATCTGCCCTTCAAGTCTTGATTTATTTGTTACATTTCTCTTCTGTCCAGTCTCATGCCCAAAAGGTCTCTGGACACATCAGAAACAATAAACATTCTCTGCTAGAAAAGGTGGATTAGAGGAGGGTTGGGAACATGAGTTCCAAATGATACTTGAGGACACCTCTGAACTGCCCCTTCATCATAGGATTTGTCCTTCCAAAAAGATGCTTTGTTGATCCCAAAATCTTTGATTGGGATTAAGAGTGAGCCAGAAATCCTGGCATTATATTTGACAGACTGTGCTGGGAACACATGATGATGATGATGATGATGATGATGATGATAAATAGCAATAGTGAGGTTAAAATATTATGGGATTTTAAAACTCCAGCAGATAAGAAAATGGATCATAGTATGCCTTGACATTAGAGTGGCTGGGGAAAAAAAGGAAATCACAGTAATAGCTGTGGCTATCCCAGGAGACAGTTGTACAGCAAAGAAAGAATTGGAGAAGATCACAAACTATTCAGATTAGGAAATTGAAAACCAATGCCCCTGGGAGAAAAAAGATAACAGCAGTTACAGCAGTCCAGTATTTATTGGCTCATTAGGTATAATATTGAAGAAAAACAATATGTGTTTTGAAAACGTCAGAATAAAGAGAATAATCATTCTCCATCCATACCCCCCCATCCCTAAATGCATGATTAGTACTGAAAAATAGTCCCACTCTCAAATCTTTACATCTAATGGGCTATGGAACCCACCTTGCCTTCTTCTTTGAAGTGGCCATGCTAGCAACAGTTAAAGGGTGCGACCAAACAGAACTTTTTTCAGGTGTCCCTTTAAGAAAAAGTGTCCCTCTCATAGATGTACAAAAAATGCCATTCAAGCAGTTAACAACACAAGCGCCCCAAAATTTATCTCATTTTCCCACACTGCAGTTTTCATTTAATTTCAAGTCTAGCAAAGCCTCCCCTTGACAATAGGTAGCATTCACTGATGAGTCTTCCATTTGCTTGACTTTGCATGGCCCTGATTAGTTGTTCATCTGCAGCAGCTTTCCCATGCTGTGATTGGCTAAATTTTCTGAGTCTGAGCTTATGTAGCTTCCCAGCCAATCTGACTTAAAGAAAGAGATGCCTTTGGTGTTACGAAACCCCAGATGAGGAAGAGGGCTCATTCCCAGAATTTAAGATCAGGTAAAGCAATTGCAGGGAGAATATGTCTGTCATTACAGTCTTATACTTATCCAGAGGGCACCTCATTAAGTGTGTCTGATCACATCCTAACTTACTGGATTGGATCCATCCAGATTTAAGCGTAATTGCAACAGGTGGCAGAGGGTTGAAACTGCTGGCTGGAGAAAATTAGAGTTCTGGCACTTTTTATAATTAAGTGGTTGGGTGATGCCAACTTCCGGAATAGTCATGCTTTATTCTGGAATATATGCAATTATAGCAGGATAGGTGAGGTCTGGATGCTGCTCCTTTCCATAAAACACAGCTTTACATTTCTTTCGTATGTCTGTTTTTAGGAATTAGGAGAAAGGCATCTGTCCCCAAATCCATGCCCCTCAAGACTTTACTGATGTGATTATCCCAACACTTATGTTTTTTTCCTCCCCCATAGGTCCAAATTAATATATACATGCTTGAAATTGATGAGGTTTTCATCACTAGTGAATAATGTTAAACTACTGTACCACAATCCTAAACATTTGCTTTTGCAAAACAGGCAGGTAAAGATTAAGCTGAGAAGGCCACCTCTGTTTATATCACAAAAATCTTTCCACTACCTTGCCTCTCAGATGGTTCTGATAATATGGAGAAACGCTATATAGATCTTAAAGTACAAACAGGATAAACAGGTAATAAATAAAAATAGGTAATTGTAGCCCCTTCTCCATGTTGGAGTTTTTTTCTTTCCCCATCTCACAATCAATAATGCCTCTACTGAACGTCTGATAGCATCAATCATTTCCAATCTTCTACTCCGAGCTTCCATATCCTAAGAGCGTATATATAGGGCCATAATTATTTTTTATCTCCAAAGATGTTACTTTATACTTTGCTTCAAATGCATTAGATATTCGCCCGCAGATAAGCAACCTAATTAATTTCTTCAAAGTCCCCCCCCCCCGCTCTTAAAGGACTGTTGGGCTTTGCTCCATCACATTTCCTGTTTTCTTCTCCATTTCCAGATATACCTTTGCTTGATATTACATCTCCCTTCAAATTACAGGCTTTAAAAATAAAATGCAGGCAAACAAACCAACTGTCTCGTTTTTGGTGCCAAAAGCAAAAAAAGAACCACCGAAAAGTAAACCCAAAGTGATTTCAGGGAGAAGCAAAGTGTCTGTTGTCTCTTTTGTCCTTCTGATCTATCCCATTGTCATGATTACTTTCCCTTCACTTCAGAAAGCAACCTATGACTGAAACAAATACTCCCCTTCTTTTCTTTTTTTCCCTCCTGCTCACACCACACACAGTGACTTTGGAAATTAACCTTTTGTGTGGCGTGAGCCTGACATTTGCATAATATTTGCATCAGCCACTTCACCTTTGCCTGCTAATTCGTTAATGCAGCCATTGGGTTCATGCAGATGATCACGAGTACTTATGCACTGCGTAGTCAGGCTTCATCAGATAATACATTCTTTTCCAGAGTGGCACTCACGCCTATGAAGCTGATGGGCAGGAGAGTTGGGACCAAAAAGGAGAAGTATTTGGTCAGTTTGGTCTAGTGGTTGGGGAGCTGGACTCTTATGTGGGGATACCAGGTTCGATTCTGCCCTCCCCCATGAAGCCAGCTGGGTGACCTTAGGCTAGTCACAGATCTCTTCTGAGCTCTCACAGCCCCACCTACCTCACAAGGTGTCTGTTGTGGAGGGGAGAAGAACAAAAGGTTTGCCAGCCGCTCTGAGTCCCCTTAAATGGGTGAGAAAAGAGGAATCGCCGGCCTATGGAATTTACTTCCAGAAGGGGTGGTGACTCTGGGTGTGCAGAAAGCCTATTTCCCACATTCAATTCTGTATGAATCGAACGTTGGAAATTTCAGGTTTGGCTATTCATGCATGAATATTCAAATGAATATTTGTGGACAAAACAAAGTGAAGGCCCCCCTCCCTTCCTGCCCCCCACTTACCTGTCTTCGTTGCCAGCCACCATCACCACCACCGGGCATCATCTTCTTAGGCATGTCTGGCTCTGCATGCATAGCTCCTGCTGTGTGTGCAAGACCAAGAGTGCATTTTCGGCCTCTGGGGAGTGCCAAAATAGGCCCTTTGGTGCTACCACATCCCTCTGAAAGGTAAGGGGGCACATCAGGGGGGTGAGAGGTTGGGGTGGCATCTCTGGGACCTATTTTGGTGCTCCCTGGGGGCCAAAACAGGCTTTCCAGGTCAGCATTTCATGACCTGCATGCAGGGATCACACGACACTGCCCCAGAAGTGCCTTTATGGCCTCTGGGGAGCATCAAAATTGGCACCACCACAGCCCCCAAAGGCTATGGGTGTTGGGAGGGTGGGAGGCCTATTTCAGTGCTCCCAGGATGCAGAAACAGACCTTCTGGTTCAGTGTTGTGCAACACAGAAGTGCCTCTACGCCCCCAGGGAGTGTCAAAAATCACTCCCAAAATAAGGGAGTGAATCGGGAAGGGGTAGAAGGCCATGTTGGGGGTTCTGGACCTATTTTGGCACTCCCTGGAGGCCGAAGAGACTGTTCCAATTCTGCACGCCCCAAACCAGAAGGCCTAGGAGAACATGGCAGCTGTGTCAGGTAAGTGGGGCAACAGGAGGTGCGGGGGAGCAGGAGGCTGTGGGGGGAGGCCCTGGGGCATCTGGTATCCACCTAAGCTTCAAATGAAGCTTCGAGGAATACCAGATAATCCAATTTGTGAACAAATGGGCTCTACAAATGTAGGCCCTATTTGATTCGGGCACAAATCTATGAATTTGTGCATATTTGTATGAATTCCAGATGTCACGAATATTCGTGCACATCCCTAGTGGTGACTGAAACCAGCCTGGATAGCTTCAAGAAAGGGCTAGACGAATTCATGTAAGACAGGTGGCTACAAGAATGGATCGCTAGGTATCACCACCAGGTTAGAGAGGCAGTCAGGATGCCTCTGAAGGTCATTTGAAGGGAGTTCAGATCAGATGAAGATTTTGCCTTTGTCTTCTGTTTCAGATGATCAGAAACAACTAGTGGGTTTCTCCCATATGCATCCTATTTTCGTTCCGTATTATAAGCGCCAATGCATACAGATATGTATGATATTCGTACAGATACATATGTACTATATATGCATCTGTACATTTGAACGATTCAAATGATTTGAACAAATGTTTGGGGATATTTGAAATTGGTTCAAATGTCTACATTTGAATGTCTACATTTGATTCAAATTCAAATGTCCACATTCAAAGGAATTCAATCGGATTTTGAATGTTTAGAATATCCGTGCGCATGCCTAAAATTCATTCTCTGTGCCCCATGGTGGCCACTTCCCTTTCTTTCTACACCACCAGACCTATGACCACCAGGTACCCACTGCATCTACCCATCCAAGAGTAGCCCTTGGCCCCTGGGCGAGTGGGAGAGAGCAGCTCGCTTATCTTTTCTTCCCCACAGTCCCCAAGGTGCCTCTGTTGGCGATCATGACAGGGAAGCTGACCTAGTACACTGCACTGGTGTATTTATAAATAAAATAAGGATTGTAAAACACTTGCCTGTTGCAAATAGGATAAAAACAGCATCTTCCATAATTCATAGCTGCCCTTTGGAGGTCAATCAGCAGGGAACAGAGCCAGGTAGAATTCTGGTTTTTTGATCCAAGGCCGAGTTCCAAGAGCAGAAGAAAGGAGTGGAGGGGGACTTCAGGGAAAAGATTCCCTTTGAGGATCATTTCCACCTGCCACACACATGCCGCATGCCAGTATAACACTTGCATTGTCTCTTATGCCAAGACAATAGCACACACAACCCACAGGGAGTTTATTTGCTAAGGAAGCACAGATAGATCAGAAGATCGGGCATCTTTTGTTTTAGCGTCTGCTTAAAAACAAATCGCAGCAGGGCCACGGTCATGCCTATGTTTTAATCCAGATTCGGCCCACCTTCAGAGTGAGGGAACCCATTGCCAAAGTGCAGGCCATTTTCTTTCCACGTTGTCTATCCCCAAAGTGGCTCTTCTGAGTTAGAGAACGCCAAAAAGAAACAGCTTGTTTCCTTGCTGATGGGTTCTCTCCCTCTGAAAGCGGCCTGAAGCTGGAATAAACATTAGGTGTGGATGCAGCCCAGCAGGTGATCTTCATCTCTTCTGTTTTGGCTGGAGAGAAAGCTGCATGCTAGCCTGCTTATGCATGAAAGCACTGGTGCCTTTATCTCCTGAGCAATAGGAGACACACACACCGAGGTACCCACCCTCCCAACAAACCCCTTAAACACACATACACACACCATTGGCTGAAGAAGAAGAAGAAGAAGAAGAAGAAGAAGAAGAAGAAGAAGAAGAAGAAGAAGAAGAAGAAGAAGAAGAAGAAGAAGAAGGTAGTGAGAATGAGAGAAAGCATCCTCTCTAGGGATGTGCACAAATATTCGTAACATTCAATTTGGATGTTCAAATTCAAATCAAATGTTTGCAAATTTGAAGAGTGATATTCAATAACACTGAAAGAAAATGTCAAATCATTTTGTGGATGTGTTCTCTTATTCCAAGGGTGAGTGGAATGTGGATTAAAACCTGGCTACAGTTGGACCTTTACATGGATTCCTGCAACCCCTAGTTCTTTATTGGTGTCTATTATTTGCATTACACATTTTCTACTAAGGCGGTTTATGCAATGGCAAACCAAACCAAAGCATTATACAAAGGATGACCACGTGCGCCGATCCTTTTCTCTTTTCATTTGTCACCAGGCTCAATTGCAAGCACTGGCACTTTTGAGCACGATTCCTGTCCTACTCAGAAATACCAATGTGTGAAATTTGGTTCATGCTTGAAATTTTAATCAAACAGTTTATGTTCATGCAGCGGTTCACATATCCAGAAATTCAGTTGAACTGAACCAGCGCTCCATGCATAAACGTGAATTGTCCAATCACTGTGCTTTTGTCCTTGGCAAGGGATGTTTTGATGCAAAAGATTTGCATTGTTTTCTTCACAAACTAGTTTGTGAACAAGTGTTTGTTCCATTAAATGGTTTCCTGTCAAAGCAAACAAGCGAGTGTTTGGTTCAACAGCAAACCAAACGTGATTTTCGATTGCGTGCAATCTCTACCTTGGAATGCAAGTGCCAGAGTGTTGAGCGCGTGTTTGCAGTCACTGCAAAGAAATGAAACTGCTCCACATAGTGTTCTCTTTCAGCAATGGTGGCGTACAAATTAGCATATGCTAAAGAGCTGCATCAGCTCAGCGGTCACCAAATCCTATTCCTCATATTGATTGATTTCTTCCCCCCCAGTGGAGATAAATTGAGCAAGCTTAAGGAGGTTATTTCCCTTCAGAAACAAAGATCTTAATGGCAAAGCAGAAATGAGACAAGTCAGTGAGGAAATGCATTGAGGGGTGGAGGAGGTGGCCGAGGATAGATGGAGAAACCAGCTGAACGATGAATATTAAACGGAAGTTTATGTCATTATCCAAAAATAAAGATCGGCCATTTTTCACCATCAGGCCTTGAAAAGGATGGGTCCCCCCCCCCCAAGCACTCAAGTATATAATAGGGCTGTGCACATCCCTATCATATTATTTGTTATTTGGCCAAATTTGACATTCAGATTCAAATCAAATGTCGCATTTGAAGACTGATATTCAAATTTGAATTGAATGCTTCAGAACATTCAAGAGCCTGGGAGGTGTGAAAGCAATTGCCCCAGTCGTATCTGTAATGGGTCCAGAGCGGACTAGAAGTGCATTAAGAGTGGATATGTGTGAGGCCTAGCCAGGAGTTAATCGCCCTCAGCCTGACACCCTCCTGGTGTCTATAATCAACCCCAGCTATGATGTTCACTGCTTCTTCTGGTTCTTTGTTGTCGATTGGCCAAGAGATTCTTGCTGCCGCCAGTCAAGGCGCAGTCTCAATAACTTTTACTTCTTAAAGAGACAGACACCACTCACCAGCCTTGGCTCTACCCCTCTGCTTTCTCAAATGTATCCAGACCCATTGCTCAGATCAACTCATCTGCACACCATAAATCAATGTGTGCATCTCAACACCTCAGGCTTACCTGGTTTTATCACCTTGGACAACTGACCCTCATGGCCAACAGCTCTTCTCCTGGCCAGTATCTAGAATCCTTGGCGATCTTTTGTCCGCAAGATTTCTAACGTGTGTCCAGATTCTGTCACCTGAAAGGTCATGGACCACAGTATCACTGCCCTTGGCAGTAACTTTCCAGAATTTCCCCTACTATCAGTGCCTTCTCCTTACTTATGTATAGGGATATGCACGAGGATTTGAATGCATTCAAAGGGTGTTTTTCCACTGTCACTAGAAGTACCCATTAAGTACCCATTAATGGAAAAACACCCAAAATTCAATCAAATTGACCAAATTTCAACATTCAAATTTGAATCAAATGTCCTTAAATTCAAAGTTAAGGTTTTGATTCAAATTTTGAACTTCGGGTGTATTATTTTGAATTATTCAGACATTCATATGTCTACAGATTTGTTTACAGTGCATACTTGAAGATAAAAACGGGTTGCATATGGGATAGCTATGGGATGCATACGGACATGTACGGATGTATATGGATGTACATGGACCCAGGGAAGATTCGTACAAGCATCTATGAATGTTGTCAACATTCGTAAGCGCAAATTTAAATGAAAAAATCAAACAAATAAATTCAAATTTGCTTAATTTGAATCGAATTTGGTTAAATTAGAATTTAAAAGATTCAAATCAAATTGATTTTTGAGTATTCAATTCAAATCAAATCCCAAAAATTGCATTCGTGCCCATCTCTAGTTTTGACTTGATATTTATGATCACTGTTCCTTTGTTTAATTGGTTTTTCACTTTATATTTGGTTTTATTCGCCCATTGTGATTCTGAATATTTTATGTACTTTTTATACATTTTAATTCTGATCTGCGACTGTACAAATAAATTCAGTTCACAGGCTATTCCACAACATGCCAGCCTGCTCGCTGGGCCAGACCAGCCTTAGTGGGCATCAAGGGCTATTCGCATTTCAGATGGCCTATCCAGTGCCAGGTGCAGCATCTGGCTTTGAAGACTGGGGCTAGCTCTTGAAAGTCCCATGCCTTTGACATTTCTAGTGGGTCACTGACTTCTGGCTTCCACACATGGCTCACAGTGTTCTGGAATATGGCCATTGGTCCAGTGGTGGACCACTTCCATTAGGTCTACTGGCAAGATCAGGATAGGGCACTGTTTTGGCAACCTATCCCAATCTCCTGCTCCATCCAGTGAGATTCCACCATACTAAGAGAGGGGCTGGGCCTGTTATGTTTGTCATTTGTGGGCAGGAGGCAGGGTCCTGGGCCCTTCCTGAACTCTGGAAGCCCCTGGGTACTTTTCCAAGGCACAGAATAGCTTGCACAGAGATATTTCTTAAAAACAAGAACCCAGTGAATATAGATTAAAACAAGCTAGCAAAGGAAGACTCAAATGAAACATAGAAAGGAGCATTAAATCTAAAATGAGCTACTGAAGAAAGGCCGTGGCATGGAGGTCCACAAAATGCTTGCATCTTCTAGTGGGAGATCTTTCCATACATCCTGCCAATTCAATTGATGTAAATATATTACATTTTGCTGTGTCTGTTTTGCCTTTGCTCTGTGATTGCTTATGATGAGGAGCCTGAACAGAAGATCAAAACTGACACAAGTACTGTATCGACTCAAGTGTGGCAAGAGCAATGAAACACCCACCTCACAGATGGAAGGGTCAGAAGGAAAACCCCGAGGTCTATCTACAGCGGCGTCTTTCTTTCAAACACTTGAAAGGGGAAAAACAAAATCAAAGCTAAATATAGCACAAAACGCGGTGGAGTTGAACCATTTGCTCTACTAAGCTACAGGCTTCACAAGAGAGGAATGTGGCTCAGATAGTTGGAGCTCTTTTTGTCTAGACCGCCTTTGTGAGTGAGGCTTTTACCTGGATCTTCAGGTGGCCACCAGTGAGACAAACCTCTGTTCTGAAAGTGCTGGATGACTGTCCTCTGTTTAAAGTAGAGTTTAAAGAGAAACCATCCAGAGGGAAAATTGCAGGGACTTTGGAGATGCTCATTTCTAAATAGGAAGCAGCTAGCGTATCCACAGGTCACCTGACCACACCTTTCCATCCTATGGTGAGATGCAGGGATGTATACAAGTATAATAATAATAATAATAATAATAATAATAATAATAATAATAATAATAATAATAATAATAATAATAATAATAATAATAATAATAATAATAATAATAATAATAATAATAATAATAATAATTTTATTTGATCAGTCTTATGACCATTTCAAAATTCAGTAAAAAGAAAAAAAAGAAAAAAATAAGTATATATAACATTCAAAATTCGTATGAATTCAGTCGAATTTGGATGTTCAAAGATTGACATTTGAATTTAAATTGAATGTTTTGATACATTCCTATGAAGCTTCGTATGGGATTCGTATGGGATTCATGTGGGATTTGTATGGGATTGAACATTTGTATTGAATACGAATCCCACCACATTCAAAGAGGATCTGTTCAAACAAATACCTAAAAAAAAGTCCACATCCGAAATGAGATTTTTAATATTTAAATTAAGGTTACAGTGTATGCAAATTTCTGTCCTCTTTTCTGGTGGTCTCAAGTCCCTCTTTTCCCTTGTTATATGAAAGTGAGCCAGTTTGGTCTAGTGGTTAAGGAGCCAGACTCTTACCTGGGAATACTGGGTTTGATTCTGCACTTCCCCATGAAGCCAGCTGGGTCGCCTTGGGCTAGTCACAGCTCTCTTTATGAGCTCTCACAGCATGTCTGTTGTGGGGAGAAGAACACAAGGTTTGTAAGCTGCTTTGAGTCCCGCTAAATGGGTGAGAAAAACGGTAGAAAAAACAACTCTTCTTCTCCTCCTCCTCCTCCTTCTTCCGATGAGGAGGAAACTCTGAATCTGAATGGATTCCATCTTTGGGGGTCAAGTAGGGTGCTCCATTCAGCTCATGGATGCTGTCAACTACACGCAGTTCTCCATACTTATTTCAGGAGAGGTGGATGGGGTGAATGTGTTTTCTATTAGATGTGTTCACCTTGCCAAGTTCTACTGTGGTCCTAGGCTGTAATCAGTCAATGTAACTAAAGTGGCAGGGTGAGTGATCATAGGCGTGGGCTGGGTAATGGCTGGCCATGACTAGAAGTGTGCCCAGACACGTTCTATACTCTAGAGGGAGTGTGCAGTCTCAATTGTCCCATCAGACAAGTTGATTGTCCTTTCATTGTCACGCCACAGTGTATGATCATTACTGTGCATTTACCTTAGCATGGGAGAAATAACTCTCACTGCGCAGTATCTAGTTAGATTGTAGTATCAACTTAATGCAGGCAGAACCACCAACAAGATGCCGCTGAACAAGTAAATGCAACTCAAAAACCAAATGGCTGCCTCAACCCGCGTGGTGGTGTGGGCCACCTCAACTCTCATCATTCCAATGCGTCTTCACAGAGGAAGCTACTCAGCTGACTTTTAGTAGGGATGATTGGTTTTCCCTGCTCAGTGAGTGTACTGCAATTTTTCATTTATCGGCAAATTTAGACAGCTTAGTCTGGAGGCAAGCTAACACATGTCACCCACCCACCACCTGGGCAGATCTTCATCAGCATGCCAAGGAATAGTACATGCCCCCATGACCAGTGATCACCTGGCCCATACCTGTGGTCCTTAAAGCCATGGGTGTCATGCTTTCCCACAACATACGCATCAAACTGTTGCATACATCTTCTATCTGAGATCCATCATGGAGACATGAAAAGTCATGGGAGGGGAAAGCATGGCATTTTGCACTCCCTGTGGACTTCTGAGCATTCTTTCTCTAGTGTGCTTCTTCAGACATCCAGGGGACACTCTGCGCCAGCACAGCAATGAAGTGATCAGTCAAATCAGTGTCTATAAAGCACACCATACATCCATATAATGTTTGGCAATGCACTCCAGGATGGGCCAGGGATGGGCTGAAGGGACAGATCTCAGGAATTCCTGAAGTTCCTTACCTACAGCACGGTCCCATTGTGAGAGCCACAGCCCTGCCGTACTTCACCCTCCCGAAACCTGGGCCTTCCCTCCTGCTCTGTCTGCTGGACCGTGTGTTTCCTTGGAGGCCACCTTAGCTGTCTGTATTATCACACCAATGTGACCTTGGTCTTGAGCAGGAAACCCATGGGAATGAGATAGGCCTGTAGCTGCTAGATATAGTCCTGCTTTGTCTTCTTTCCTTGTCTTCTGCTATGAAGACAATGATCGAAAGAACATGCTTTATGGCAGATGTGAGCATGTGTGGATTTCCTGACTAGATTGAGGCTTGAGGGCAGCTGGTGGGCAATTCTGATGCCCAGGCTGCATTCAAACATAAAAAAGGAGCGCCTCAGAGGTGCCTCAGAGAGACAGTGTGTGTCCTTCGTGTTCCCAAGCCTTCTCTACTCAAACTTTTCAAGCACAGAATGTTCAAGAGAAAAAGCATGGCCAGTATGTGAACAATCCCACCTTGAAGTCATCTCTGAGCCTATTCAGAGTGTGTCTGACCACAGCCCCAGTTGGCAGGTTTAGGGGAAAACCTGAAAGTCCCAATGATAATCTGACTCTTGATTCTTATGACTAATGGGGTGAAAAATACAGAACCATAAAGAACTAAAGAAGAAGTGGTCACTATGAGGAACAAGAACCGTTTGCACACTTCTCGCCACATCTAAGCATAAGTTTCTCAGTAATTATTCCCTCACCACAGAATTATAGAGATAGCGAGTGAATTCCTTTCCACATCAGGGACTTAATAATAGTTTATTCAGTGTCACGCCCTCCCACATCATTAGGGCTACGAGGTAGCAATTCAGGAACGCAGCAGTTAAAGCCCGAGCATTAAATTTTAATGGTGCTTAATTATAGTACTATCACTTTGGGGGAGCTACGGATAGCTAGAATTACAGGCAATCTCCTCCGGAATTAATGCAGGATTATCAACGACAATTTTATACCAGTGGATTCAGTTTGCAAATATAGTGCGGCCAGGGCCCTCTTGAAGGCTTTTATTTGTTTGTTTATTGTTTATCTTCTACTCCTAAGGCAGAGCATTTCCAGATTTAAGGGTTCCTAGCACCAGCCTACCTATATATGCCAGGGAAATGAGGCACGTTTCAACGTTTTAAAATTACAGTTCTGTGTATGTATGACCCTAAAAGGGCCTTGAGTTTTATAGCCCCAGCTCATTAACTTTAACAACTATCCACTGCATGCTATTACATCAGTTTAATTAGGGAATTCTATAAGTAAACATTATGTCGACAGCGAGCAAACAATACATATTAAGGTGGCTGCACAAGCAGATAAACTTCCCCATCCCGCAATGGTCCATTAAAGTTATCGCTGGGCACAAATGACAAAAGGCAGAAGACAGCAAGGTGATGGATTCCATAATATTTTAGAGCTTTCTGTGTTCGTTATTGGTGAGAAGCACGAGGCCAGTTGTATTGCTTTGCCTTCCTGCTTTCAATTTGCAGAGACAGGAGCAAGAAGATCTACGGAAGGAATCAGGAGGGGCATGCCCAATGTGGCGGTTATTTTTATTTTTTTTAATTTTAATTTTATTTTTTGGAGCGTTTTAGCCAGTTTAGTGTTTTAGGCAATGAACCCATCCTGTCTGTCCTCTGTATAGCACTAGGGAATGAATGGGGAAGAAGGTGAACACAGGAAGCCCCAATGGTGGATCATGTGATGGAGAGAGGTGAGATTTTCCACAGTTTCCATAGCGCTCACCTGCTTCCCCAGCTGGACTTCGGTGTCCTAGGGAAAGTGAGCAAACTAGGCAAAGCACTTAACAGTCCTGGGCTTCTCTGTGCAGTTCATTTCTGGCAAACTTTGGGTTGATTAGGGATGTGCACAAAAATTCATAACATTTGAAATTCAGCCCAATTTGGACATTCAAACTCGAATCGAATGTTGTGATATTCATATGCTAACATTTGAACGAATGTGAATGTTTCCGGACATTTGTTTGAATAGTATGGGCATTTGTTAAGCTGGGGAAACATATCAGATACATATCTATTCATATCAGATATGTGTCTGTTCATATCTATTCGTATCAGATATGTATCTATTTGTATCAGATACGTATTGAATGTTCATACAAATACGTACAAATAGATATGTCTCGAATAGAATTTTACCACATTTGAATGCAATCTATTGGTATGAATACACATTTTTTAATATTCAATTTATGTCAAATGGAATACCCAAAAAACATTTGTGCACATCCCTAGGCTTGATACAATAATAAAAGGCATTCTTAGGTGAGTAAAAAAAATTCAGTTCATTGGCAAAGTGATTTGGCCTATGTGGGATGAAAAATAGCTAAAATACAAAATTCCCCTTTATTCACTTTAAGTGGAGAATAAGGGTGTTTTTCCACTGTCACTAGAAGTACCCATTAATGGGTACAAAAATGCCATTTTGTACTTTAATGGGTACTTAATGGGCACTTTTAGTGACAGTGGAAAAACACCCTAAAAGTATCCCAGACCATCTCTGTCTCTCTCTCTCTCATTTGTTCAGTTTTGCAGATCTGGGTATATCCAGTGCCCACACCCTAGTATGAAATGTCTACAGATTCATAGAAATCAGGCAGAGGTTACATGGCATAGATTTTGGGGGAGAGTATGGCTGTAGAGCTGGAATCCTGCAGAAGCACTACACATCACATCAACACCAGCCAGTCCATCTAACAGCCCAATACACAAAAATTTGTTGGGCTACTTGAAGTCAGAAACCCACTAAAATCCCTTTTTGATCTGACTCAGAAGTGCATTCGCTGGGTCTCAGAGTTCTTAGGAATAACATTTCCCCCTTAGATATCTTGAGGAAAGGTCTTGAAATAATATCCAGGTTGGGGGGTTGGGTTAAAAAAGGGAAGGCTCTAAAACACCAGCAATAAATAACTTGGTTAAGGCATTAGACTTCCTGGGCTATTGTCCACTTCATCAAATGCCTGAGTTCTAATCCTCAGTTGGCAGGTATTTTGTGTATAGCAGAGAGCCAGAAAGTTGGGCCAGATTTTGTCTCTGGAAAATAATTTTCTCACTAAAATTCTACCGTTTTTGTTCCTCCCCCTGTGTTTGGATTCTTGGAGAAATTCGTTCCTGGAATCCCTACTAGCAGCAATCTATTTCACTGCCCTGTGGATGGCCTCCCTTGTGCAATTGGTTGGCTACTTTGCAAACAAATTTCTGGACCCAGCAGGTCACTGGCCCAATCCAGCAGGGCACTTGTTGCATTCTTAAACTGCTAAACTATAATAAACCAATCATACCATAAAGATATAAACACCAAATGTTCTCCTCTTGTGTTTACTGCAGTTATCTGTCTGGCTACGTCAGTGACAGGTTGCTGGACTGGATGAGAAAGTGATTCAACCCAGTAGGGAATATTCTTATATATATATATATATATCCTGAGAGGTCCTAATGAATGGGTGTATGCTGGTCAGTTATATGAAATGCACATCTTCCGCCAACATGAGCTCTGCAATATATGAGCCTCGTCTCTTCCGCCTTCCACTTTTCTTACTGACGAGCACTTTGCTAGCAGTAACACAAGTCTCGTATTGATTGTACTATGATCCCATTATCTTCCAACAAAGAGTTCTTGTGTACGGGACATGTGCTCTCAACACTCTGAAACAAACAACAGACTGCACTGAGCCATCATGTCTGTTCCTAATTGTTAATCATGTTGGCTCCAGGCTTGTCAGCTAAAGAGCAGTCGCATAAGCTCCAAATTGGAAGCAACACGCCAGAAAGCAGCCTTTAATATTTAAAATTTGGTGGGGCGTAAAGTTGGGAGACGACGCCTGAAAAACAACGGGCTTCAAACTAAAAGGCACGGCTATTGGATCACAACACTGTCACTGCAAGAGATGATGAGCCCGATGTTGACTGCTGTAGAGCTAAGTTGGTTCATGGCACAGGTTCTGTCCCCACAAAGGCTGTGATCAGACCTTGCTGAAATAGCCCATCTTACTAAGAAACAGGACTCAAAATCCAACTCTGATCACGCCTGGTACCAAACAATCCTTCCTAAATTCATCCTCAGTTTGGGTCACTTTGCTCACACCTTTCTGTTTCTGTCCTGAAATTCCTTTGTGAGTCTTTTTTAGAACTCAACACCTCTCCACTGTCACAACCACCTCTGAGCTCTGATAGGATAAATGCTCCGTCACTCAAGAGTGTGTGATCACAAATGGATGAAAAGGAAGGCAAATTCATGAAGGATCCACCCACAATAGTACGCTCAATCCCCCTTTAGTTGTCTTCCCCAATCACATCCAAACTCTGAAGGCAATGAAGACCCGTGCAGATTTTTATTAGATTTTAAGTTCTTGTGCAGTGCATTATGTGGTGTGTTATTATCCATTTGTATTTTGATATGGTCGAATGGACTAATCAATAAAAGTTTATTCAATATTATTCAACATCCAAACAATGAAAATGGATTAACACTCTATACTGACGTGAGACCTGTAAAAATCAGGACTCGAGAAAGTACAATTCAAGTCCAGAAAAAGCCCAGATTGGATTGAAAAGATATGAACGGTGGGGTCCTAAGAAGGGCTGAATGAAGATTAAAGTGAAGGTGTGAACACGGCCATACTTAGGTTTTCTCTAGGAATGTGCATGAGTATTCTAAACATTCAAAATCCGATCGAATTCATTTGAACGTGGACATTCAAATTTAGACATTCGAATGAATTTCGAATGTTCCGAAACATTCATTTGAATGAATATCATACCTATCTGTACGCATTTGCACTTATAATACGGAACAAAAACAGGAGGCTTATGCAATGCATACAGATACGTATAACACATACAAATGTGGTCGACATTCATACCTTCAAATTTGTATCTAACATTCAAATGAATAGATCTGAATGTATCGGATTCAAATCGGTTTTTTGCTGCATTCAGATTTTAAACATTCAAATGCAAATAAAAAATAAATCCCTTGAATTCGAATGCAAAAATAAATTGTGCACACCCCTAGTTTTCTCTCACTGCCTCACTTTGCACAGCCTAACTCCACCCTTTCCCGCAACTTCTGTTGTCACTTCCTTTCCTTTTGTTAGGTGTTTGTTAGCATTCTAGTGCAGCAGATTAAAAGCACCTAGGCCAGACTCCTTGTTCCCAGAGATGATCGTCCAACTGCCTTCTGGAAGTCTAAGACAGAAGGTTTGCCATTACTGGAAGGGATCACACTTTCAGAGAAGAGGTCCATCTGTTCTTAGAGGCACACATTTTGTCTGTATCTTCCAGGCAATCAAGTCAAAGCAGAACCATCTTTTCAAATGAGATGTTTCGTAGGCTTCCCAAAGTCTTCCCCACTTTGTTGAATTTGCTATGTGATCATGAAACACACTTTCCCCTCCAGCTTTATATGTCAAGACAATTCCAATTAAATGTCAGGGGAAGACAAAAGTCTGCAGCCTCTGTCAATCATCGAAGAGAATGAATATTGTGTGCTAACTAGGCTCTTTCCCTCTGGTTGGTCTCATTACCACTTCTAAAGTGATTGTACGCAGCCCTGGCTTGTTAAAAGTCCTAAAACTGGTTCTTCACCATGTTTCTGACCCTGACATGTCCATCTGTCCTCACATTCTCTGGTGCATCAGGTGAACAGGGATTGAATTCAGCTAAATTAAAGCTACTAGTCCAGATGACTGAACTGATTTTATTGAAAAGATAAAGAGAACATCCTACTGTTGCTAGGATTCAATGTTCAACATTCACAGGATATAAACAGATATCACTAAACTACAGTTCCCATCATACTTTGCTATTGGTGAGACCAACTGGTGCTAATGGCCTTAAGAGATCAAAATAACTAGACGACACCATATTTATAAGACCGTGTCTTCCAAAACATTTCTTTTTATTGATTTTCTATGTTATTGAATATTCAATCAAAACTTTACTTGCAACAAAACATATTTCTGGGGGGGTTGGTTGGTTTTTTTGTTTGCCAATGTCATCCTTACTATATTATCCAATCATCTACAATCACAACCAATTCATGTATATATAGACTGTATATGTATATGTGTGTATGTATATATATATGTGTGCATGTGTATTTATATGTATATGTATATATGTATATAGTGATATATATCTTCATCAATAGTGATGGGTGAAACACTAGTTCTCTGTCATTTGCATTAATGTAGTATTCATTTCTGTGCCCTTTCTGAGACATCTTCACTACATATTTCTTGAGACAGATTTCTATTTTATTATGTAAATACATTTGAATGCACATCAAGGAAAAAAAATCAGAATGTACATTGTGCATTTATGCATTGCAGTAAGTGTGAATACTGGGTCATAAAAATAGCTTTAGTACTTTAGTTGGTAGTACTTTACCACCAACCGAGGTTCTCAAGGAGACCTGAAGATGGGGAAAGAAATTAGAGGCACATCTCAAAGAGGAAGTCCCCTCAGAATCCACTTTGAATCTGCTCTGAATCTGCTGCGGATGTGACTGGGCAGCTACTTTGCTGCCTTCCCACCTTCATGAATATAACAAAGCTTTGGATGAACGCAACAAAAGCATTTGCTTCACATTCTAATGTCGGTTTTTGAATGTAGTCAATACTCATTTCAAATGCGGATGTTCAAATTCATACAAACTTGTAACCCAATGAATATCTGTGCACATTCCTAGTCCAGATGTGGAGCCTATTTAACGAGTCTACAACAGATCCACATTAAGGGCCTCTGTAATTCAGACAGAGCAGATCATCAGGAGGTGTGACCTCATAGATCCACATTAATCTGCATTAACTAGATCCAAAGGAGGTTCAAAGGAGAGCTACCAAGATGGTGAACGGTCTGCAAACCATGTCCTATGAGGAATGGCTTAAGGAACTAGGAATGTTTAGTCTAACAAAAAGAAGACTGAGAGGAGACATGATAGCTGTCTACAAATACCTCAAGGGTTGTCACAAGGCAGAGGGATCAGCCCTGTTCTCACTCTCTCAAGGAAGGACTAGAAACAATGGGGTGAAACTGCAGGGGAAAAGATTTAGTTTAGATGTTAGGAAAAAATTTCTAACAGTAAGAGTGATCAACCAGTGGAACAGGCTGCCATGGGAGGTGGTTGGTTCCCCTTCGATGGAGGTCTTCAAGCAGAGACTGGACAGCCATCTGTCTGAGATGGTTTAGGAGATCCTGCCTTGAGCAGGGGGTTGGACTCGATGACCCAGGAGGTCCCCTCCAACTCTACCATTCTATGATTCTATGATTCTATGATTCTAGATCCATACTAGCTAGATCTACATTAGCTAGATGTGGATCAAGCAAAGGCAGAGGGATCTGCATTAAGTGGGCTTAAAGGAAGCAAATGTGTGCTAAAGAGTGCTAGCATGGTGGTAGACTACATTTCTGATCCAGGACAGGTCTACTCTACTCCCGTGCAGATGATGTGTTCTTAGCACCTCCTTGATCTGGATTAACACGTAAGTGCAGAAAGGGTCCTTGTGGCCCAGAAGAGCTCTACATGGACCCTTAATCTAGATCAAGGATTTTTTTCCAGTAGCACTAAGTACCCAATAAGTGCCCATGAGGGACCCATTAAGGAACCATTAGGCTCAGAGCAGGAAGACCCCATTTCCACTGCAGACTCCATTAGAACCTGATTTGTTCTCAGATTAAATGGGTCCTTCAGGACCCATAATTAAAGGGGTCTATGGTCTTCAGGGATCAAATCTGGACTATTTGGTGTGCGTTTGCACCCCAATCAGGTCAATGGAGTCCAGGGGAGTCTCTGGGGGGGGCATGGGGGGGGCCCAAAACCCAAAGCTTCAAAGCCAGTGTCCATTCTCTGAAGGCAGCTCCGGAGAATTGGACAGGCTTCAATGCTGTGCACAGGGGAACTCCAAAGAGAAAGAGGTAGAAGATATTGCCATTTCTACAGAGCTGTTCTACGGAGCTTCGGTCAGGCTCCAAAGATTCTCCTGAGTGTTTTGCTGCAAACTCTGAAGATTCTCTGGAGCATTTTGCCACAAACTCCAAAGAATCTCCAAAAAGACTCCAGAGTTTGCCACACACACACCCATGCACATTGCACCCCCAAAGTGTGGCGTGACAGACGCCCTGTCATGCCCTGTTCAGCCTCATCGGAAGAGGAGGCTATGCCTGCAATGCAACCACTGGCTGAGGAGCAGCCACAGCAGGGCATTGCAGGCATGGAAGAGCTAAGGCCAGGCCCAGGTGATCAGCCAGACAGTTCAGGTGATGAATCCACCAGCAGTGAGCCTAATCAAAGGCTCCCTCATCGCACCTTAGGCAGCAGAAGCAGGTGAGGCGGAGATCGGAGCGATTAGCCCAGCTGCACCTCGGGCGTGGCTCTGACTCTCCTATTTAAGAACAAGCTCAGCTTGCCTCCAGTTGCTGCAGACAACATCTGAACAGCCTCTTGTTACCTGAGCTGAAATCCTGGACTCCTTGTGACCTGCTGACCCTTGCTGACTTCTGAACTCTTAGACCCTGGACTGGAACTGACTTCGAGTATGCCTGGAACCTTTGGTACTGAATAGCTGCGCAAGTGTTTGCCTGTTGCCTGACCGGCCTGCGATGTAACACGCCCCCCCATGTGGGAACAGTCAGATGCTCCACATGGGTGCTCCGATGTTCCCACTGCAAGCACGCCTAGCACCCATTGCTATGAGGGGCTACACTGCCCATGGAGACACCTCAGGTTGAAGGACCCATTTCTTGGATCTGGATCCTCTTAGATCCGGATTAGGGGAGGTAAGTAGAAAAAACTCTAAGACTTTGTGCAGAAAGTCTCAAAGACCACCCGCTTTGGGGAAGGATTATTGGTGCTCATAGGAAACACGCAACGACAAACATTTCTCTTTGACTTAATAGGAGTAAAAACCAAGAAATCCTTTGCATCCAATAGCAACAATCCCCCCCCCTTTTTAAAGCTCTTTCAAGGTGGATGCTGGGGAGTTTAAGTGGGTGGGAAATATCCTCCGCCTCCCCCCAGGCAAATTAAAAAGCTGCAGTTAACGCACACGCTATGTTTGTCAATTAGAAGCATACAGAGCCCACCCTGCAAAGCAAAGATGCAATAAAGGAATGGGAGGATCAGGATATTTTGCCTTTTCTCCTCACTAATTAGCTAAATATAGTGCATGGTCTGATTTTGTCGAGTTCTCCCCACAGATTGTCTGAACACCTGTAATTGTTCTGGTATTTGGAAAGTCACACACAGGCATTGTGTTGGCAAGTAAATTGTCTCGCACAACACTAGTAAATATTTACCCAGTCAAATGCATTATTGTTGTTATCATTTAGAGTGTTTCTTTTCTTTTTTTTAAACCACGTTTTCATGGCTCTCTCCCCCTCAGGAGATTTATAAAATATCCTTATAAAATATCAATGAACAAAGCAAGAAGAAAAGCTAGAATCGTACTCGTACTCAGTAATTTGGCGGTTGGCCTAGCTTAAATATTATACCACATTTTGTACATTGTTTTGCTTCATCATCATTCATTTATATCTTCCCCCAGGCCCCGCTAGACTGCTCAGAGTGGGTCAAAATAAAACCCCAAAATGTATCACAATTAAAATATAGCAGTAAAAAAATGGTTAAAACACTGAGAATGAAAGAAAGAGAAAATGATAAAGTCCCAAGAATGTTCTTAGTCTATCACCTTGTTTAAAAAAAAAACCAAAAATCTCAATATAGGTGATGACAATAACATAACACAATATTCTGAAGTAAAATACATGGTGTTAAAATATAGCAGCCACAATTATAAAATTAAAAATTAGACACTGGGCCTTGTTCTGGATTATATCCCAAAACAGGGGCCTGCCGGAGCCGTAATGGTGGGACCAGCCATAAACTGCAACAGCATGCAGATGGCAAGCTCCTATCCTGGAATATAATTCAGAATAAGGTCCAGTGCAGAAAGGGCCTAAGGAAGGGTCTGGATGAGGGATGTGTATAAATGATTTTTGTGTGTGTTTGATTTGTATTGAATGCAAAAAAAAAAAGTATTTGTTTGAATAGATCCCCTTCAAATATGGTAGGATTCAAATTTAATATGAGTGTTCGATACAAATCATATTAGAGTCCCCTCTACAAGTCCCCTATGTATCTTCTACGTATCCCATACAAATCCCCTACATATCCTCTACAAATCCCCTATGTATCTGCTACGTATCCCATACAAATCCCCTACGTATCCACTCTGAATGCATCAAATCCACTCTCAATACACTTTGAACCCACTCTGAATCTGCTTTGGATCTACTTTGGATCCATTGCACATCAGACTAGGGCAGCCACTTTTCCTCCTCCCCAGGTTCACAAATGTAACAAAAGCTTCATATGAACGTATTGAAGCATTCCATTTGAATTCAAATGTCAATCTTCAAATGTCCAAATTTGGAAAAATTCATACAAATTTCGTATGTGAAGAATATTCATGCACATCCCTAGTCTAAACATATCTCAATGGGTGTGTTATGGGAGAAGGCAGAACATTGTGTCCGTTTCTGCTGAGAGGTGTGAAAGCCACCCAAGGGTCCTTAGGCCAAAGATATGAAAATGTGTCTTATGAGCATCACTTATGCTCCAAGCCCCATGTTTCATCAGGCATGGTTTGCACAAGTAATGTGCTTTGTGCGATCCATATTTCCTGCAAAGTCTTCTGCACAATGCACAACACTCCAAAATGTCCTGCAAGAAAATCAGATCTCATGAAGGAGAACATTCAGAAGATGTACTTCTGGATAAGCGTGAACCATGCCAAAATGCAAAACAACATGTGATTTAGGTTTCCTGTTTTGCTCTGTCCCCCAGAAATTACTGCAGAGGAGATGCGTCCATGAATGCTGGTCTTTCAATTAGCATTAAGATTTTTATTTTATTTAGTTGAAGCGACAGAGGAAGCATAGAACACCGGCTGGAGGTATAAATGTTATCTTAGCTTTGTGTTCTCGAAAGAAGACAATGCCTAGCGTGTTCCAGTAATGAACGAATAACAACTATGATGCAACAGCCTTTCTTTGGATTTGTTTCAGTTTCTTCGTTTAAGGAGAAAGTCATGTGTCCAGGGAAAAACCAATGAATATCAAAACATTAAATCATTGAACAAAGACTGAATCTGAGCATGGCTGGTCTACAAGGTAAATTGCTAAGCTCCCAGTGATCATTTCTCCGTTCAGTGCTTTTAAAACAAGATGGGACAAAATTTTACAGGTTTGCAAAATTTGGTTTGCCTAGGTGGTGAGCATCTCGCCTCTAGAAGGAACCGGTGGGTGCAAAGCTGTGGGAAGAAGAGAGAAGACCAAGGGTGTGCATACCATGAACCACCAAGCTGTTTCAGGCAACATTTTCCAGTTTAGTGCTTGTAGAATAGGGATATGCACAAATGCATTTTTTGCATTCAAATTCGATTCAAATTGAATATTCAAATATTCAAATCAAAATTCAAGAATCCGGATTTTCAAAAATCCAATTCGGATCCGGATTATCCAGATACGTATTTTCAAAAGCACGATTCGAATCGAATGATACAAATGTTGGGAACATTCGTATCCGATTTTCTAATCTGTTTGCATGCCATTTTTTTGTGTTTGTGTTCCATTTGCATCCCGTTTGCATGCTGTATTATATGGGCAAATGGACCCAATATTCAGATGCGACATACGATGTCAAATTCATTTGAATCATTCAAAAATCCATATCGGATTTTTGAAAATCTGATTCGAATTCGAATGCCAATATATCTGTTGGACTTGGATTGGATTTTCGAATATCCGTGAACATCCCTATTGCACAAGAGCTTAGTGCTGCACAGTTTGAGGTTACATGGGACCTCCCTCTTCTGCCCATAGCTTGGTGCATGTCTGAACCATGCCAACAGAACCCTGTCTACCCCTGGAAACCATGATTCTTAGGGCCTTTCCACATTTGCCACCGAAAACGGATCTATAAGATCCATTTTCCGGTGGAATGTTTTTTTAAAAAGAATCTGTCTCAAACAGAGACAGATTCTTGGAGGCCCCATGTGTACGCATACGCGTGGGGTGGCGGCGGCAGGGCCAGATGTGAAAACAGATTGGGGTGGGTGCTGTGCAAATGCACCAGCACCCATCCCAAACCGGGCCTGCCTAACTGTCAGAGAGGCAGAGCGCATGCTCTGCGACTCTGACAGGTGGGCGAGTCTGGCAGCCAGCTTCCCTGCCTTCCCCCTGGCTGATGGTCCCAGCAGCCCAGGGATGCTGGGAAATGTAGTCCTGGGCTGCTGGGACCGTCAGGGCCATGGCGCGTGCATGCACGATTGGCGCCGGCCCTGCCAGCCTCAGAATCGAGCTGGAGAGGATCAGGTAAGTCAGAGGGACTCTCGGTGCAGCGGGAGTGGGAACAGGAGTAGGAGCTGCCTTACCCTGGCCAGAGAACAGAGGATCGTCGGTTCTCTGGCCAGGGGGAAGGCAGGGAAGCTGGCTGCCAGACTCGCCTACCTGTCAGAGTCGCAGAGCATGCGCTCTGCCTCTCTGACAGCTGGGCATGCACCAGCAATCCGGCTTTTCCCTCTCCGGTGCAGAAGCGTTAGCTTCCAAACCGTTTTAAGGGAAAAAGTGAGATGTAAGACCTGATTTTTTCAGGTCTTACATCTGGGTAGGATTCGGCAGCAAAACCGGTTTAAACAACTGGTTTTGCCTGCCGATGTGCAGACGTGGCGTCCTCAAAGGGACCCTAATTGGGTTACCTGTGCAGATGCCACGTCCAAATCCTTCCCCGAACAGGCTCTAAATGTGTTTTTAGAGCCTGTGCGGAAAGGCCCTTAGATGTTGCTGAACTACCATTCCATGTACCCAGACAGTCTGAACAGTGGCAAGGAATGACAAATTTGTTCTTCCATTTGGGACCCTTTTTGCACTGGGCTTTCTTCCAGACAGTGTCCTGGAATAGATCCCCACCATCCTCATGCTAGTGGGACCTATTGAGATGGGACCTATTGCAGTGAGGTGTCATCAGTATGCAGATGATACCCAGCTCTATCTCTCTGAACCAACTGAATCAGGAGAGGTGGCTGAAGTGCTTGACAGGTGTCTGGAGGCAGCAATGGGCTGGATGAGGGCCAATAAATTGAAGCTGAATCCAGACAAGACAGAGGTGCTGTGTGTCAAAGGATCTCGGGTCTGTGTAGTTGGGAGATACCCTGTTTTCGATGGGGTTGTTATGCCCTGGAAGGGACAGGTGCATAATTTGGCGGTGCTCCTGGACTCCACACTAACACTGGAAGCTCAGGTGGAGGCTGTGGCCAGGAGTGCCTACTCCCATCTACAGCTGGTGCACCAACTGAAGCCTTTTTTGGATAGAGATGACTTGGCCACAGTTACCCATGCTCTGGTAACCTCTAGATTGGACTATCGTAATGCGCTCTACACGGGGCTGCCCTTGAAGACGGTCCGGAAGTTGAAGTTAGTGCAAAATGCAGCAACTAGAGTGCTGACTGGTACAGCTAACTGGACACACATTACGCCAGTATTAAAAGAATTGTACTGGCTGCCAATTTACTACCGGGCCCAATTCAAGGTGTTAACTTTAACTTATAAGGCCCTAAATGACTTGGGCCCCAAATATCTAAAGGAACGCCTTCTCCCATACCGACCTGCCCGTGCCTTAAGATCCAATAATGAGGCCCTCCTGGTTGTCCCACCACCTTCAGTAGTGAGGTTGGTGGGCACCCGGGAGAGAGCTTTTTCTGCAGTGGCCCCAAGATTGTGGAATGGCCTCCCCCTCGAGGTGCGCCATGCCCCCTCCTAGTATTTATTTAGGAGGGCCTTAAAGACATACCTGTTTGCCTCGGCCTTTGGTTAAGGATTTATTTTCCCTTCCCAGTTATAATGGCATCATTTTAATGCACTACAGAGTGCACAGTTTTAAATTTGTTGAATTTTAAGGTGTTTTTAAGTGTGCATCTTGTTTTATTTGTATTTCATTTTAATCTGTATCTGTTCTTAATTTGTATCTTGTTCTAATCTATTTTTACCTGTTGTAACCCGCCCAGAGACCTTTGGGTATGGGCGGGATAGAAATGTAAATAAATAAATAAATAAATAAATAAATAAATAAATAAATAAATAAATAAATAAATAAAATGCTAATGAAGATTATAGCAGGCCCCAGAGAGGGTCTGCCATAGTTTGCACTAGTAAGTGGATATAACCTGGAATAAGGCCCCATGCAGAAAGGACCCCGGTTTAATTTTCCCTGGCTCTTTGGCCATATCTCTCAGGTCGCTGCCACTATACTTTGCAGCCATGGGCCAGATTGGCGCCATGCAGACATCACAGCATTGTTCTAGCTCACACCTCCATGCAATCCAGTGGAGCCAGTTATTCCAGGCCCACTGATCCAGATTCCATGGCAGTAAGTGGAGAAAGGGCCTTCTGCTATTTGATGGCTTGTGGGAATCAAACCGTAGCATTATGCAAGGGCTGGCTGTAGAGTGTTTCCTCATTTCTCTCCGTACATCATCCATGACATGAGTTTATACCCATGTAATGCTGTTTAATATACTCTTGTGTTCTGCTATTTGCACATAATTTCCTCCCAGACTTCTTAAAAAAAAAAGAAAAAGACATACACATTGGTATATGAGAGGCAGACTCTTGCACGACAGGAGAAGAGGTCTGTTGTTCTATCAACTCATTCTGTATTCTACAGGCCTCTCCTCTCAGCTGTCTTGAACAGATATTCAGGTTACATCCATGGCATGTGTGCTAATGCTCTCTTTAACGTGCTGAGAAGCGTCCCATGGCTCACGTCAAGAGTTCTTTGAGCATTATTTATAAGGGGAAAGAATAACCAGCCAGAGAAGGTGTCCTGTTTGATGTTCCTCTCTAATAGACTTCCAGTAGATCATGCCCAATCTTAGCTGTTTTGCTCTCCTTCACTTGCTCTCTCTTTTAATCACATTCTTCCCTCTATTTTATTTTTAAATATTTGGAAGGGTCCTCATTAGAAGCGATGAAACAGAAGCAAAATGAAAATGCTACTGTATTTTTTTTTCTTGTGCAAGAAATATTTGTTGCTATGCAGAGCAAAGAATCATTATGATCAGCAGCAAGAAGAAATGCTGCTCTCTTCTTAGCTAGGTAAGAGATCAGTTGATGTTGTTTGGTACCACTGAATTGACTCCTGCTGACCCTATGGGTCTTTTTTGCACAGAAAAGCCTGCCTTTGGAAGCAGTGAGTTTGGAACAGCCAGGCCTGCAGATTCTGGACACAGGAAGATCTGGGCAGGAGCAGTGTCATCAGTCTTCATGATGACATGGCCCCAGACCAGCCCATGCTGTGAACTCAAAGCTCACACAAGTTTTGCAGGCTCATTCTCACATCCCTAAGGGCTAGCAACAAAGTTTCCCAGCCTCAGGGGCTCTGGGGGATTCATTTCAGTGGTATTCTATGACATGCAACTGAAATGCTCTACCACAATTCCAAACATGGGGGACATTCCTTTCACAGGCCTCACATGTTCTGGATCTGGGGGCCTAATTCTGCTGGCAAATCCAACTAAGTAGGTCTACCAGTAATCCCAATCTCTGGCCTTATTTATAGGGATGTGCACAATTAGTTATTTATTTATTTATTTATTTATTGTATCCGATTGGTATTGAATCGAATGCAAGGAAATTAATATTTGTTAGAATAAATCCCTTCGAATGTGGAAGGATTCGAATTCAGCATGAATGTTCAATACAAATTTGATTCAAATCCCCACTTATGAATCCCCTACGAGTCCCCTATGAATCCCATACAGATCCATAACAAAGTTTCATACGAATGTGTAGAAACATTCAATTCAAATTCGAACGTCTGAATTTGTACGAATTTTGAATGTTACAAGTACTTGTGCACATTCCTACTTATTCAGTCTTCTAAAAGATGCTGAGCACCATAATTTCTTGTAGCAATGAGTTCCAAAGACAGATGGTGTGAAACAGGCCTTCCTTCAGATGCCCTGAAGATAATATAATTGCCCAAGAGTTTTTAATTGGATGTCTTTTATTTTATTTTTATTTTTATCTCAGAAGCAAGTAATCCCCTTTTCTGGCTCTCTCTGAGTAGTTTAAATGAATCACCGCTCTAACGCCAGTTCCAGAAACCACCCAGCTCTGTTCTTTGATTATCACATTCTTATTTAAGCACTATAGAGCTTTCCCGCCCCACTTCAAGGCTGAGTCAGAAATAAGAATTTCTTCCCCTCTTTGTTGTACCATGAAATCTTCCTTTTCTAATGAGTATATGAACCAGTCATTTCTCCCTTAATAGGCCACTTACTGAATTTGATGGAGGAGATAATTAAATGTGTCAGATTCTCCCATACATCTATCTTAAAACTAGTACGCCAGGATTATAAAAGCCATAACTTCCTGCCTGAAGAAGCAAAACAGAACACAAGCAAAACACATTACAATAGATCTGAAAACAACTACAGAAAAATACAGGCGAATACCATTAATACACTTCATTGGCTTTTAAACAATTGATGAGGCGAGGATCAGTGGTGGGGCAAACCGAAAGGAAGGAACAGTGAATATCTTCTCCACTGAGCAGAAAAAGCTGCAATGATGAACTTCATAGCACTAAAGCAATCCGGACATTTATTTGGTACTTCTGTGATTTTTCTGCTTGCTTCTGCTGTTAATGACCCAAGTAAGTCTGCTGCTAGAATTCAATGCATCCTTTATTTTTCAAGTTCAGCATCTCTGCACATTTCACAAATGCATAGCATTTCTATATCTGCAATCCGCCTGTTTTTTAATTAGCACACCCACCCCTTGCCTCCTTGAGCTCGTTGGTAGAGCAAACTACTCAGAAAGCAGGCGGCAAAGTAGGAAATGGCAAACCACTTCTGTATCTCTGCCAAGAAAACTGTGTGGCGGAGTCTGGAAGTACGTCCCTACCCCATCTTACCAGGCACTTTCTGTGACGTTTTTACCTGGCATAGGTGTACTTGCGGGATGTCTCAGGGAAGTGTGATTTGGTTCTCTCATCCCCAGACAACCCGGGCAGGCAAAAGAGGAGATGCAAAAGCCAGAGTTGATCCTGCAGACACTCACTAGGGCAACTGGAGGCACAGCCTATGACTTTCAGGTTTTTTGAAACTCTTAACAAGCTGAGAACGTTCAAAGGATGGGGAACAGAACGCAAGACACTCAGTAATTTAGGGCAATCCCACACTGGCCAGTATACTGGGAAGTAATCATATTAGAAGCATCCCTTCCACATGCTGTGGTGGTCAAAGGGAGGTTACACCCCTTAGACCCCAGCCCCCTGGGAGAGGGGCCTGTGGGAAGGAGGGCCCTAGTACACTTGCTCGTCCAATATACCAGAAAGTGTGGGATCGCCCATACAAATAAAGAATAAGGCCCTTTATTCACTTACCTTTAACTCCAATCAGAAACCCCCATGGTTGCCTACTGGGCCTCATTAGTTCACACATCTGTGGACTCCTTTGTCTGAATTGGATGGAGCATGCTCTGGATCAGAATCGCCATTTAAACAAGTCTACTGGCAGAGCAGCCACCTGTGTTCCAGAATACCAGATGTGTGCCAAAGGCACACCTCCCATATTCGGGCCTCAAAAGGACACGTTTTGGCATTTTGTTCCTAGCCTTCTGACCCCTTGGAGCCTGGCCTAGAAGCTGACCTAGAAGTTTGGTCTAGTGGTTAGGGAGCTGGACTCCTATCTGGGAATACCAGGTTCGATTCTGTCCTCCCCCATGAAGCCAGCTGGGGTGACCTTCGGCTAGTCACAGCTCTCTTCTGAACTCTCACAGCCCCACCTACCTCAGAGATGTTCTGTTGTAGGGAGAAGAATAGCAAAGTTTTGTCAGCTGCTTTGAGTCCCTTAAATGGGTGAGAAAAGTGGGATAGAAAAGCCAACTCTTCTCCTCCTCCTCCTTCAGGACCAAGGAGGGAGCTGTCCAGACCAGCACTACAATTCAGATGGCACTTGTTTCCGACTATGCCTTTCTATGGTCTGAAGCAGCCCACCTGGCAGATCCAGGCCCATTAGTTTGGACCATGGACAAGTAAGTGCAGAAAGAACCTAGGTTTCTATTGTCTCAGGGCTGCTTTATTTACTCAGGTGCATCATTTGCATTTGCATGGGTGTCATTTGCATTTGCGGCTTTAGAGTAGTCACAATCTTAGTTTATTTCCCCTGGATAACAAGCAGATTACACACACACACACACACACACACACAGACATTTACCATTAAGTCATGCAAATACATCCTTTTTACAAAATCTGTTTGATGAAACAATCAAATATATTGTTTAGGTGTTCAAACACACCTGTAGGGTCTTTCTTTCTTTCTTTCTTTAATGAATACCAAAGGAGTGGGGGGCGGGAGTTGCAAGAGGTGCATTTTGATGGTGTGTATGTTTCTGTGTTTTTTTCTTTTCAAAAATTGCTGCAAGCTGTAATGTATATTTAGATGGTTGTTTAGTAACAGTGGCTGATGGAAAATTCATAACCAGTTCTTTCTTTTTCTCTCTCCCTCCCTTTCTTTCGCTCACACACATTTGTGCAAGCGCTACTTTTTCATTGCAGTTTTAAAGAATATCGGAGGGAGGGAGGCAGGGAGCATCAGGAATTAGACTCTAACCCTGCAGACTCTAAACCAAAGTTATACATCATAATGAGTGCTCAGTTCTGGTCTCACCAGTTAGGAGACTAGTAATTTGCAGGGGAATGAACTCCTTGAAGAGACAAGGCCCAAAGAAGGTATCGGTGACTCTTTCTGCACTGGGCCTTTTTCCAGATTATATCCTGGAATAACTCAGGGACTGCTGCAACAGGAGGACCCTATTCCGGGCTGTACTTCAGAATAAGGACCTGTGCCAGCATGCGGTTAGGATCAAGTCAGCAAGAGTGCTTATATTTTCCACTGTTTCATATTCACAACCTTTTAATTTAAGAGATATTGGGGGCGGGGTAGAAAGAGAGAGAGAGAGAAGCAAAGTGAGGAAAGAACAAACGGCAGGAGGGAAAGCCAGAAAGCTGTTCCCTTGATCAAGATGTTTGTTCCATCCATGCCCGCTACTTCTTCCCAGAATACTGATAAGAGAAAGCTGATGTGCTGTTATAAAAAGACCTAGGGGTCTGATGTTCTCCAGCAGATTTAAATTCCCCAAACCACCACATTTTGTTCCTTGGCACTTAATGGTGAAAATGAATCTTAAATATTTTGAAAGTCTAATTCAATATCTCAAGAATCTCTAAATAATGAAGTACCCTAGTAAAACACCCAAGAGTTGGCTGTAAGACCATTACAGGGAGGAAAGTTTTCAGGTAGCCTGGAGTAAGAAGCTGACTCTTACACTGTGGTCACACCTAAGGTTTAATCCAGCCTCAGTCCACTTTCAAAGTGAGAGAACACATCAGCAAATTGGCCAGTAATTTTCTTTCCACATTATCTAACCTAAAGGTGAATTTTCTGAGTTATTCAACACTGAAAGAAAACAGCTTTTCACTTTGCTAATGTATCCTCACTCTGAAAAGTGGACTGAAGCTGGATTAAACCTTAAGTGTGACCACAGCCTTGGTTTTGCACAAAGTCAACTTAGGGTGCGATCAGAAGGGGCTTTAAGGATTGCCCTTTTTTTTAAAGTACCCTTTCCATAGAAGCTCTCTGATGGCCACTCAAGTCTTATATGGATTAGCTTGTGTTTTATTACTTGAGAGGACACCGAGGCTTATCCTTAAATTCCCATAGAAATGCTCTGGATCTTTGTTTAAACAGGAATTAACAGGATTTATTTTAAAGCAAACAAAACACATATACAATTGCCAGTTTCTTTCTCAAAACAATTAAACAGGTACTTTGCACATGATTCAGTTGCAAACAAAATGGATGCTGACTGCAAACTCTGAAGCTTAGATTCTCTCTCTCTCTTCTTGCTTCAAAAAATGCCTATTCCTTTAGGACTCTCTGTGTTTAATTTAATAGTTCTTGCTATTGTCTTGCTATTGCATTGATACTGCCTTGCTATTGCTTTGCTGCTGCCTTACAAAGGGAAAAATTAATAGGGATACTCTGAAAACACAAGCCTTTCTTTTTCCCCCTCTCTCCAAACTTTCTGTATAGGGAGTTGGAACGTACCAAAAACATATCCAGCTATAGGGGTGTTCTCACAGCTCCACCCGGCCGGGGCTAATACGTTTGAAATTACACTGAGGTGTTTTCCTTTTAAAACCTCTGGCTTTAAACATCAAATTGGTGCAAGGCAGCAGAACCATAACACACTCCAAAAATTCCATTCAAGCAGATAAGAAAATGAGCACCCAAAAGCCTACATCATTCTTCCACACTGGAGTCTTTGTTCACCTCCACATCTGTGATCCAGATCAAGGCCCTTAGTCCAGTTGCTGGTCTTATTTAATGGCTCTACAGTTGATTCTGATTGGATCTGGCTTGTGCAGACAGAGCTGGATTAATGGGGACTGGCGTCTCCTTGATCTACATCAACATGTCGATGAGGTACCCCAGGATCTGAAGCAGAGGCCCTTTGATCTGGGCAAGTTAGATTCACCTTGGCTGTAAGTTTGAATTGAGCTTCAGTCCACTTTCAGAGTGAGAGAAAACATCAGCATAGTGCCTAGTCAGGTTTCCCCCATATTATTTAGCCCAAAGGTGTTTTTTATGAGCTGGATCGTGCTGAAGACAATCAATTTATCACTTTGCAGATGGCTTCCCTCATTCTAAAAGTGGACTGAAGCTGGATTAAAACTTAAGGCATGAAACACAGCCCTTGATGCTTAATGTCTCAAGACTTTTCATATTATTCCACGTTCTAAGTTGTGACGGGGTGATGAACGCTCTCTCAGGTTTCTTCTCTATGAGAATTGCAAGAATGTATTTTTTGCATTTGAATTTGAGTTGAATCGAAAATTCAAAAATTCAATTCAATTCGAATTTCAAAAATCCATACTTTGGAAAATCCAATTTGGATCCAAATATACGAATGTCGACAAGATTCATATCCGATATACAAATTTGCACAAATACATATCTATCCCATATGCATCCCGTTTTCATCCCACACTGTATGCGCAAATACGTATAATTTTCACACACATTCGTATACGATAGATACAGATCTACTCATTCAAATTATTCAAAAATTCATATTGGATTTTTGAAAATCCGAAATCCGTCCGAATGTGTAAATTCTGATTTTCAAAAATCCAATTCGAATTTGAATGTTGACATTCGATGGATTTGAATTGGATTTTTGAATATCTGCACATCCCCAATTGCAAACCCATCACATGTCCCCTGCGTGATCTATTCCACCAGAACAGTTCTCCTCCTTCTGCTCTCTCTGGCTCTGTTGTTCAACTTTAGATCTATGGCTACTTGTCTCTTCTTTCAACCTGCTCCTCTCCTGTCCTCAATCTCCCTCCGTTCCTCTCTCTCTCATTTTTTGGCTCAGGTCTTTAATAGTGTGACTCCCTGTGAGCTTTTAAAATGAATTAGTGTTGGAGTTCAGTGATTTATTTTTATTCCTGACATCAGTGTAGATGAACAGAGTGACCTACTCAAAATGATGGCCTTTCTCTTTCTTTCCTCCTTCTTCCCATCCACTTCTTTCAAGCCTCCTCTCCCATGAACATTTCTTCCTTTTCTTTTTCTTTCAAAGAGACTCTTAAAGAGAGACTTTGCACTCCTATGAAATATTTGGAGAAATCAAAAGATAACAAGGACCTCTTAGATCAAATGGTGAAGGTCAGGGCTAAAGGGCTGGTGGGAAGATGAGGCTGGTGTCTTCACCATGGGGAATGGCAGGGGGTGGGGAGGAAGGCAGCCTTGTGTCTTTCCATTGCCATAGAAAAAGGTTAAGAAGAAATCAAATAACTTGACTTTGAACTTTCGGTGGAATAGGAGAGATGGGCACCAGTGAGGGTGGCCATTCCAGAACTCAAGTTCTGCTCAGTGGGTTTGCTATGATCAGAAAAGGCAGATGAAGCAATCAAAATACTGGGATGGGCTGTTTCTTTTCTTTTCTTTTCCTGGAAGATTTTTTGTGGATTTCCAATGCTGATTTTAGAGGGCGTGGGCTTGTTTTTCTTGTTACAAGCCACTGAGTCAAGCAACTCTTGGTGACTATATGGACACCTTCTCTGCTTGGGATGCCCAGAAACAACTGGTGGACCACTGCAAGATGAGATGCTGGACTAGATGGGCTGGGGGTGTGACATGATCCAGCAGGGCTCCTCTTATGTCCTTATGTTCTAAATGTATAGTCTACTTTCTTCTGCTCCCCACCCCCACCCCCAGAACACTTTCTCTGCACTGGACAGAGCATAGATGACTAGAGGAGGACACCCAAATTGGCATCCTGTTATGGCCTACAAGAGTACCACTTCAGTGTCATTTTGCCACATTGGAAATATTGTGTACAATTCTGGTCACCATATCTCAAAAAGGATATTGTGGAACTGGAAAAGGTACAGAAAAAGGCAGCCAGAATGATTAAGGGGCTGGAATGCCCTCCCTTGGGAAACCAGGCTGCAACGTCTAAGCCTCTTCAGTCTGGAGAGATGGCATTTAAGAGGGGACCTGATTGTAGTATATAAAATTATGCATGGTATAGAAAAGGTGGATAGAGAAAATTTATTTTCTCTATCACACAGCACTAGAACCAGGGGGCATCTATGAAACTGATGGGTAGGAGAGTTGGGTCAACAAGGGGAAGTATTTCTTCACCCAGAGGGTCATTGGTTTATGAAATTTGCTGCCGGCAAGATTTAGGCAAGTTTATGGATGACCGATGTATCAGTGGCTACTAGAATGGGTGCCTAAGTACATCTTTCAGGCTGGGAGGACAAGCAGGACACTTGCTGGGATTCAAGAGCAGGAAAAGGCTTGCCCTTGTCTCTGCTTGAGATGCCCATGGGCATTTGGTGGGCCACTATGTGTGACGGGATGCTGGACTAGATGTGCTATGGGCTGATCCAGCAGGGCTTCTCTTATGTTCTTATGTTTGATTACTCCTGGATGCCATCTTTGCATTTGAGGCTAACCTTAGAATGCAGATGCCATGCATAATTCAGGCACCAGATGCACCCAAGATTCTTCTCCTATCTTCTTGTTTGCAAATGTGTCTGCAGCAACCCCTGTAGTCCTGGGAATATTGTAGCAGAGAGAAAGATACGCTGCAGACTCTCTTAGCTCTGTATTTACAAAGCAGAGGATTTTGGAGGAAGCAAGGGCTACAGGTTTTTTGTTTTTGTTTAAGATAATAAAACCCAGGAATCATCAACATTTTCACCATGTCCTCTGAGGCTGTTGGCTGTTATTGGGCATTAATCAAATTCTGGATCATTCAAAAGGGCATTGCATAGGAGGGAAGGGTAGTCCTGGCTGGCTGCTTTTTATCCACATCTCAGGGGATTTTCAGATGATGAAATGTTAATAAGTTAAGCAATTGGAGCCAACCTCACGCTGAAACCTAAGCCTTTATACAAATATTCAGCTGTAATGCAGCTTTGCAAGGGTCCCTGCCAGGTATTTTAGGAAGGCAGGCAGGAGAGGTAGGTTGATGGTTTTCAGTCACTCTCTGCTGCCATCATCTTGGTTCGTACCTTCTTCCTGCTGTCTCTGCCTCTGCAAACTGCATTCACCTCTTACCCAAAATGTCTGCACCTGCACTAGAAATGTGAGTGGTGCCAATGGTGCAGAGAGGAGGGCTGTGGTCACACTTAAGGTTTAATCCAGCTTCAGTCCACTTTCAGAGTGAGCAAACGCATAAGCCAAGTGAGAAGCTGTTTTCTTTCAGGGTTAAATAACTCAGAAAATTCACCTTTGGGATAGATAATGTGGAAAGAAAATTACTGGCCACTTTGTTGATGTGCTCTCTTGCTCTGTAAATGGACTGAAGCTGGATTAAACCCTTGGTGTGACCGCAGCCCAGGACAGCAAGGGTGGGGGTATCATGTCCTTCCAAGAGGTAGCACAAAAGAAAGTTCAAAAGAAGGATTCTAATTGGAGCCTCCCTCTTCCACGCAAGGGACCAATAATTTTCATTGTCTCTTATTGGACAAAAATTAGGCCATAACCTCTAAAATATCTACTTCTTCTGCGTGTGTTTTCCTATGAAATAGGTATTTTTGTTCATATTTTAAGAAACTGTATCATAATGTTCATTCCAAACTTTGTACTTGGAACTGCAAATTAAATCAGTTCATTTGAAAATGCAGCACATGGGGGGAAATTCAGCATTTTTTTGTGTGAGAGAGAGAGTCTTAGAACACTTTTGAGGGCTGTTCTTATGCGTAAATACTTATTCACCCTCTTCCACTCCCAACAGCTACTGGGATTTGTAGACAGCTTCTCCTAGTGGTGATCCATTGAACTGCATCAAGCAACTTCTCAGTGGAGTAACTTCAGCTCCATCCCTAACTCAGCCCACCCACTAGATGCACAGATCATTTTATTCCAGCTAAACTTTTCTTTAGGTTACAAGGTCTTTCTGACCTCTTGAATGTTTCTCTCTTCAGCTGCTAGATCATGGTTTGTACTTCTGATCCAAAAAGCCGATGGGGTTAAGAATGAAATGTCAGGGTCAAAGCAAGCAGGACACCATAAGCCTGATGTTCTGTTGAAGGGCACATGAAAATTGACGTTTCTGAGCATTGTTGAGTATGCCCATGTTAGCTAACTCAGAACTGAGGACATGCATGAAGGAGAAAGGGAGACCAGATCCCAGCTTTGATTTGGGATATGGTGGGGACCTGTCCCCCCTCTTTCACGAGGGGCAATGTGGAAGTTGCCACTCCATGGAAGGGTTCGATGAGGAGCACAGAATTCTAAGCAGGAAGAAAAGAATCGAACTGCAGTGATTTACTAAAAGACAAATACTGAAGCTGAAGCTCAAATAGTTTAACTATGTGATGAGAAGACAAGACTCATCGCCAGTCACCCTGTTGCTGGGAAGACGGAAGGCAAATGAAGAAGGAGACAGCGGAGGCTGAGATGGATAGAGAGGGACATGGAAGCAATGAACTTGATCTGCCATAGTCTGCACCAGGGTGTGGATGGATGGCGGGCATCTTTCTGGGACGTAATCTGGATTAAGGGCCAATGCAGAAAGGGCCTGTTTAGGGAGGTTCACGAATATTTGTAACATTCTTTATTCAGGCATTCGTACACAAATTGAAAATTACGACATTTGTACATTAACATTCGTACAAATATGAAAGTTTCAGATCATTCATACAAATAGTTCAGGCATTTGTAATGTTACAGGATATGTATCTGATACATATCTGATATGTATGCGTTCTTGTCGGATACGTATTGGATACGTATTCGGTCGTATTGGACATGTATCAGATATGTAGGCATTCATATAGGATATGTATCCGATACGTATCTGTCATATCAAATACATATGCATTCGTATTGGATACATATTGGATATTCATGTGAATTTGTACGAATACATTCATATCAAATAGAATCCTGCCACATTCAAAGGGGATCCATTCGAATGAATATGAATTTTCTAACATTCAGTTTGTTACTAATCAAATGCCAAACAAGCTATTTGTTCACATCCTACTTTTTGGGGAAGGAGTTTCCTGAGGATTATGTTTGTCATTCTGTGTAGCCTATATTATATATCTTAGGCTAATAGACGTGTTGTCGTCCTAGTCTAATACTTTATAGCATTTTGTACTTAAATAAACAGATTATTATATTATATAGGAGTTTGTTTCTGGCATATCTTAATCCAATGGCAACATACAGAACTCACAGCACCAACATATCTGGCTTTCTTTATACCTGGCTCAAATTCTGGTTTTTACCAGATGGGTGGCCTCTGATCCTTAAATGCTCTCACTTAATTGTAGCCAACCACTCTATAATTCCACATCTGTATATGGCAGAAGAACAAGTTGCACATTTAGCCTTCGAGTCCCTCTCTCTTGGCATTGCTCTCTAGGATAGCGCGGGAATGGGATCTCAGTTGCACGGGAAGAGAATAAATGTATCTTTATAGGAACCAATAATTACAAGTTAGTAGTCAGGCAGCTTTTATGATCTGACAGGGCCAATGGAATAAAAGAACTTACAGGGAACTGGGCATGCAAGAAACGCATAGAGCATGGAAGGAGGAATTTTATTCTCCATGGATGTAACAGCAAGTGAAAGGAGCCATGCAAACAGAAAGAAGGGAAATCTACATAGTTATGGCTTTGATTTCACAAATGTACACAGCAGGCATTTCCCTGCTCCATTTGGATAATTACAGAGAGGCTAAGATTATGGCAGTTTGGTCTGATAAAGCAGTAATTCAAGATGCTCCAGACTGCATTATATTTCTGAGTAAATTGTATCCTTTTACTTTCTTTCGGCAACATAATGGACAAATAATAAATGTGTGAATTGGGAAAGGTGGCAACCAAAATGGATAAATACTTTGCAATTATGGAGTGCCCTACATATTCTCGTCTATCATCTTTTATACTTCTGGTCCTATTCGCATGAGGGCCTCTGGAATGCAAGTAGGACACCCTGGGATGCAGCATTCGCTCTGCTGGGCCGGCAGTTCCATTCGGAACTGCCCCATCCCGTCCCAAGGTGGCCTCTCATGTGCCGGGCTGCTCCACAGCTGTATGGGAGGGAGAGCATTCACACTCTCTCTCCTGAACAGCTGTGGGTCTCAAACCCCAGTGCTGCTACTGGGCCAAAAATGGCTCAACAGCTGGCAGGACCATGCAATTAACTGACCTTGCCAGGCCCGGGTTGCTCCTCGCATGGCCTCGAGAGCGATCTGCTGCTCTCTGTGCAGGTATGCACTCTGGTAGATCACCCCTATGCTAACAAGTCAGGTGAAAGTGGGGCCGAGCTACCGGGAGTGCGCACACCAGTGCAGACTGTGGCACATCACTCCCCAGGCCGTGCAAGAAGCACCCCAGGCCCGACGAGGTAAGTCTGGACTAGCAATGTCTTCAGCTGGGGCGATGTGCTGCTCCATGTGGTAAACCAGCCCCATGCGGTGTTCTGTGTGGGCACAGGTAACTGGCCAATCAGAGCTGGTGGCGCAATGCCACCGGCCGGGCTCACCACTTTAAACCCAGAGGCACCAAGGTATGTTGCGTGCATGTGCGTGTGTCCCCAGTTAGGCCCCGGCCCAGGGTGGGTCCCTGCAGGCTCTAGGTGACCCGATTGGAGACCCAGGGAAGGAACGGGACCGGCCTGCCCACCTCTGGGTCGAATTCAACCCAATGGCAGCAGGCCTGGGAGGAACGTCCCACCCCCGGACTGGCCTTTTCGGGCTAGGCCACTTGGGGACGGATTCCTAGGCAGGAAGGAACACATCCTGGATGCGAAAGGGGAACCCGTCCCCGCCTGTCCTAGCCTTTGTTCATTACAGCTTTTCAGCTGTAGTGCGAAAACGCCTCTTGTTTTTAGGCACCAGCTGAAGATCTACCATTTTGCCCAGATCTTTCCAAAGGGAATGTTTGCTTTTTTGTTCCTCATTTCTTTCTTTTAATTCTGGGACTTAAATCCTATAAACAAGTAAACACCATGGGAATGCCAGGGAGATTAGGAGCGGGAATAAATGATGATCATGTCCTACAATTTTAGAAGTTTAGGACACCTCCCCATGGAAAACACACTGCAGAAATCTGGTGGCAGGTTGTTGTTGTTTTTAAAAGTGAAATATAAAACAACTGTACCATCCAGAGATTGAAGTTATATAAAATCTTGCATGGTGGACAGAGAAAAAAAAAAGTCTCTTATAATACAATATTAGGACCAGGGGGCTTTCTATGAACCTGATGGGTAGGAGAATCAGATCAGAAAACAGGAAGTATTTCTTCATCCAGAAGGTCATTGGTCTATGGAATTTGATGACAGAAAAGGTGGCTTTAAGAAAGGGTTAGACAAATTTATAGAAGACACATGTATCAATGGCTACTAGAATCAATGTCTAGGTACTTCCTCCAGGATGCCTTTCAAGGCCAATTGAAGAGATTCGAGAGCAATTGAAGGTTCTGCCTTTGTCTTCTGTGTGAGATGCCCAGAAGCTATTGGCAGGCCACTGTGTATGGCAGCATGCTGGACTAGATGTACGGAGACCTGATCCAGCAGGGCTCATCTTAGGTTCTTAGGTTCTTATGACGATGGCTTATCATGTGGCTTATCATGGCTAAAGTTCATGTGAACTGTAGTCCAAAGAAAGAACATTGCAAATTCATGGAATTTGGCTAAAATTCATGGGAATTGCAGTCCAAAGAAGGAGCATGCCAAATTCTAGAACTAGGTGTAAAATTCTGGAATTTCAAGCCCAGGTAGAAGCAGGAGTTGGAGAAGCATTGCCAAATGAAAGACAATTCAGGGTTCCTGAAAATGTACTAACCATGCAGAGAGAAGGGCATTTCACTTAGGTGTTAGAACTGTATAGAGTTAACAGTTTAGAAGCCATTTTCTGTCTTCTGCACAGCAGCCTTAGCTGGAAGGCTTTCTTTGAAACTGGATCAACCAAAGTGAGCAGAATGAATGGTGCTTAGTATGAATGGAGCAGAGAGAAGGGACCCTTGTGCTATAGAGGGACGTAGGAATTAAAGCAAAACAAAACTACATAAAATAAACGTTTGTAGAGCTGTAATTCTAACAAGACAGTGAGCAAATTAAGCATATGAATATGCATGAGTGCTGATTCAGCAACACGTAAAACTAATGCAAAATAGCAGCCATAAATGAAGACTCCAGCACACGTTGCTAAATAAGAAGTTAGCAACAGAGAATAGTTTCTTTGCACAACTTAAATTGTTTTTTAATCAGTTGCATGTGCATGCACTTTTCATTCATGGGTGCTCCCAACAATCCTACTAGGTGAAGCATGCAATAGTTTTGGTCTGATATTACTATTGGTCCACATCCCCATTGCAAGCTTAATCCAGTTTCCCTAAACCAAAATAATAGAACCGGATGCAAACATGAATTTGCCTGTTCCCGTTACTTTCAGCTTAATCACGTTCGATCCAGATTCTGAGGATCATAGGTGGCGTACATGACTCAAGGGGGGACTCAAGTGGCTACTTTCTAAAATCTGCTTTTCGGGGCTGTCCTGCCCTCTTCCTCCTGGTGTGAATGCGCCACCCATAACGGACCCCTTCACTGAGCCTGGCTGGGTGGCTGCCGCTTGCCTGGACAAAGGAAAAATGGCAGTGGGCAGCCAGCGATTCTCCCCATTGCCCAGGGCAGACAGCAGCAGCAGCAACTGAAGCCCCCTTGCTTTAAACATTCACACATCTCCCAGAACCTGCAGCTGCTTTCCTTTCCCTTTCTAAAGGTCAGAACTCCAAAGTGCTAGAATTGTGCAAAATTGCAACATTGTTATCAGGTGCGAAGTGTAGATTGCTACAGTGTAGCAGCTGCTGTGAAGGTTGGATTTTTACACTGACATCACTGTCTTTGGAAGCAAACTATTGGGAGAGGGAAACCCTAAACATGGATTCTCATCCCTTAAAATGGTAGGGTCCCCACAGTAAAAAATGTAACACGTATCAAGCGCACGATCCGGAGTGAGACCTGTTGAAATGAGGGTTAACATTTCAACGCTTTGGGGCGATTTAACAAGCGGAAAGTGTGTTAAACCAAACTGACGTGGGGTCTGCGAGGATTGAAAACGGTTTGAAATCGAAATAAGCTTGTAATGAGGATGCGGCCTTGGTGTCTACCAGTGACAAACAATGCCCGCAACGTGACCCTTTGTGCCGTATCATTCTAGCAAGCCTTCAGAACGGCTGAAGGTGCTGAAAATGGCAGCTTTTTCTAAACTTTGCTAATTGCAGGGACGTAATTAGCAAGCCCAGGAAGCAAACCAGAGAGAATGCACAACATGTTTCCCTGGCTGCTAAGCTTGATATTTAACTGTCATTGCTCTCTATACAGTATGTTCTTTTGGTCAATGCTACAGGGGACATAACTTGCTTTCTTTGCCATTCTACCCTAGCTACATGCCTTCACTTCCTGTACTTCTCTGGGGTTAAATAACATTGTTGCCATACATTGTTCTACCTTTTTTATTTTTAACACAGATTTTTACTTTAATGTTATTTCCCGCCACCGTTTTCTTCATCACCTATTTTAAAAGTTTGCTGGGATGATTTCAGCACGATTAAGCAGGAAAACATCCTTGGACCACTGATTTTCAAAACTTTTCATTGGCCCATGGAATTCCGCTTCACCACGGAATTTCCTGCAATCCTTCCAATCTGAAAAAGTCTCATGATTTTCCAAAGTGGCTTTCATTATTGGACTGGGATTTCAGCCTCAAACCTCTATGCTTTTATACATGTATATGTGTCTGTGTGTCTCTCTGTGTGTATGTTTGTGTGTGTTTTAAGTGTGTTGCACATATTTTACCTCTCTGTGGATCACTCTGAACACCAAGAGGTGAAAAAAACAGGATATCAGTACAGATAAATGAATAAATAAATTGTACTATGTTAGGTAGACCTGGCATGGCTCTATGGTTCTCAGTCATACCTCTGTTATATATCTTGATCTTCAAAGTTTTCCATAACAAGCAGGGTTTTAAAAAAAAAATCTGATAGTGTATTGATTTCAAAAACATAATGCCCAGCATGAATGACAGGATTATTAACATGTTTAGCTGTGAGAGAGTTCTTGTCTTTGCTTTCATGACAGGCTTTGAGTCACTCCAAACCCCCTCCCCACTTTCTGTCCCCCTTCTCAAATCCTTGTGGAAGGAAGGAAGGAGGGCGGGCAGGCAGGCAGGTGGGCAGGCAAGCAGGCAAGCAGGCAGGCAGGCTATGGGTTAATTGTAAGCCACATTTAAATGTCTGTTGTTGAGCTTCTAAGGTGCATTCTTGTGCGTGGACTCAACAATCTAGAGCGTATATGCCAAACAGATGGTGCACAGTCAATCCTGTTTAAAATAACAGAGACAGACTCTCCACACAATTCTTTTGAACAAAAAGTTTTTTTTTCAGTGAAGCAAACACCAGATGCATCTTGTTTGCAAGAGAATTTAGCTTACATTAAGGGATAGGCAACCACTAGTCATGAAGTGCAAAAGTTCCCTGCTGAAATTCTTTTAAAATCCCTTTATACAAATTGTCAGTCAATTGCAACCAAATCTGGAAAATGAAGCCCTTTTTTCCCAAAACAGAACAAAACAAAAAGGATTCTCGTCCAGCATTTCTGGATTAACTGTCAAAGCAGGTTGTCTCAGCATCAAGCATAGATTATACTACCAGTGGAATGGGTGCATCCTTGGGTGTTTCCACACTTACCACTTGAAATCCAGATTAAAGAAATCCAGATGTCTGAAATCCATCCCTGGGAAGACCTGTCTGAAAAAGAGATGGATCCAAATGAGGTCTAATGCACAGATAGCAAGGAAGACATCATGTGTTTGCTGTGTGGATATCCAGAAGAATCAGGCTTTTCTGAAGCCCTGCAGCCCAAGGAGCTGCGTGATTGGAGCACTCAGCCGCCAGTCACTGCTCATTTCCCCACCAGTCAATGGCATGCCTGAGATCCCATGGTTGCCATGATGCTGCTGCCTCAATCAACATGGCAACTTCCTGCTGCCTCACGGAAGATGGCGACTCTCTGTCCCATGCACATGCATTCCATCTTCTGTCCCTGTGTGGAAGCATCTTCCTTTGATGCCGATTTTGGGGGCAGGAACAGTTTGAAGACCTAATTTTTCAGGTCTTCCTGGAAACCGGTTTTGGCAGCCTCTGGACCCCATTAGAGGCGGATCTCGCCCAAGGCTGTGCGGAAGCGGCATCCTTGAAGGGGCCCTAATCTGTCCTGCTGTGTGGAAGGTACCTTGCACATGTGTGCCATATCTGTCCTTATTGCGTGCTTAATGGGGTTTTAAGGGCCAGTGCGCAAAACACCCCTTGGGTCCGGTGAAGATCCCAAGGATATATAGAAAAGTTTGAGGCCGCAGAAATAGGGATGTGCATGAATATTCAGAACATTCAAAATTCATACGAATTTTGTCAAATTGGGTCAAATTCAGACATTTGAATTCAAATCGAATGTTGGCACGTTTGAAGATTAACAATCAAATTAACATTCATATTGAATTTTAATCTTATCAAATTCAAAGGGGATCTGTTTGAACCAATACGAATTTTCTTGCATTCAATTCGATATGAATTGAATACCCCTCCTCCCCCAAAAAAACAAAAACAAATTGTGTCCATCCCTACTTAGCAATCAATGGCAGTTGGAGATAACAGGCACAGACATCACAGGAATTTGCTTTATATTAAATTATTTTCAATTAAATGATTTGATCAGAGAAAATGTACATTAGGGTGAAAAAAGGCATGCGTAGCAAATTTAAAAGAAAGAAACAAAAAGGGACGATAATGAAGATGGACAGGGTCAGAGTCACCACTGGAGTATTCTGGATGATCCATGAGACTAGCAATAATTTGTCCATACAGCCACCAATACACAAAGTCAACCTAAGAATGCCAGTTTTACTCATCATTATTGGCGAAACGTAAGAATATAAGAACATAAGTGGAGCCCTGTTGGATCAAGCTCCATCCCATTCTACCTGGCCCACCAATTGCTTCTGGGCATCTCCAGGCTGGGGAGACAGGCAGGATGCCTCTAAAGACCATATGCAGGGAATCGAGAGCAGGTTTTGCCCTCGTCTTCTTCTTGAGATGTCCAGAAGCAATTGGTGGGCCAGTATAGGGTATGCTGGACTAGATGACCAGGAAGGCTCCTCTTATGTACTTATGATGCTTCTGAAGGCCATTTGCAGGGATTCAAAAGCAAGTGAAGATTTTGCCTTTGTCCCCCACTTGACATGCCCAGAAGCAATAGGTGGGTCACTGTGTGGGAAGGAAGATGGACTAGATGGGCTATGGCCTGATCCAGTAGGGTTCTTCTTATGTTCTTGCCAAGGATGGGTATGATTTGTGTCTCTGTGTGTATACACACACAGAGACACAAATCATACCCATTCTTGGCAAGAACATAAGAAGAACCCTACTGGATCAGGCCATAGCCCATCTAGTCCATCTTCCTTCCCACACAGTGACCCACCTATTGCTTTGCATCAAAATGAATGGAAAGGAAATCTATATTTGTGCAAATACACTTACTTAAAATGTTGTAGGATTTGAATCTACTGCTTTGCATGATATTCAAATCCAGTTTGAATCCCTGCTGCTAACTGTGCCTCCAAATCCCCTCCAAATGTGCAATAAATGCTTCAAATCCACTCTGCCGGAATCCACTTTGAATCTGCACTGAATCTGCTGCAGAGGTGTCTGGAGCTTTGCCACCTTCCCACCTTTGTGAATATTATGAAGCTTTGGACAAACGCACAAGAGCATTCGCATTGCATTCGCACGTCAACCTTTGCACACAGCCGACATTCCATTCGAATGTGAACGTACAAATCGTGCATGAATTTCAAATGTGATGAATATTCATGCACATCCCTAGTTCTTACACAGTGCACAACGCAGCCTTTGCTACAGTGAATGCTTTGAGGAACTGCAGTTTGGCACATTTTGCTTCACAGTGATGGATATGAATGCAAATGTGAACCCATTAATATATGCCAGCCATTAATAGGTTGATCCTCTTTCCCTCTTTTACAAATGGATCTGATTGCCATTTTGGGCTGCATGTACACATGATGTAACTTCACACCCCCATCTGCCCCGTGGGTAGGTTGTCCACAGAGCTGCCCTCGCCCTCTGTGGGTGTGTGAAGAGCAGCCTTCACATTTTGAGCACTTCCCTGACATGAAGCTGCCCTTTGAATTGTGATGCATGATGGTGGAGCTCCTGCTCAGAATACTAGGCTCTCGCTCTGTTCCGACTGTGGGAGTAGGAATGCACCAAGGAGTAAATCCTGAGCTGCAAAAGAATGCTAACGATTCCAACTTTAGATTGTCTTTAACACATGCCATCATTTCCCAGAGTTTGACATTGTGTCTCCAACCTAGGTAGCTGCTATCAGCCACCCAAGGGATGAATTAGAATCTCTGTCCTGAAATGCCACAAAAGGCATATTTATGCACAATTGCTCAGCAGGAAAGGGGAGGAAAGATGTAGATGGAACCATTTGCCTTCCCTGAACTTCTGTAATTTTGTGATTAGTGCATGAGGCCAGCTACACCAAACAGATGGCAATTATTTACACTACATTTTACTGGTTCAGTGGCATTCCTCTGTACGTGAAAAGAGCTTTCTGAGTTATGCCGTGTCATTTCAGAGACTGGGGTTGTTGCTATTTTTCAGAGGAAAGCAGCTTTGAAAGGGAGAAACCAACTTTATCTGCTTAAGTAATTGGGCTGTGAAGTTTGAACCCCTCAGGTCCCATTCCCACCTGGTTTTTATTGAGCTTGAAAATGTTTTGAACGTTCTTTGTCCCCATTAAAAATTGGCTTCATGTACTTTCAGAATAAATCGCCAAAAACCGCATTAAAGAAAAAACCTTGAAAAAATAGCTCTCGCTCCCGTTTATGCTGCTAAAACACATTATCTTTTTTCCTTTGGGAATGGTAGTGGAGTATTGGGGGGAGATAATGCCTTTCGGGTTGTCCCCTCCCCTCCCCCCCCCCCATAGCCTTCTGCCCAATGTCTGTCACTGTTGTGGATGCATCATTAAACGGATGGGGTTTCACTCTCGATAGGGCAGCTCAGAAAAAAGGAAGGAAGGAAGAAGGAAAGAGAGGGAGAAGGAAAGGAAGGAAGGATGGCATTGTTGCAACACTGTTGCAAAGATGGCATTGTTGTCAGGCTAATTTGTAGCCAGTTAGACAAAATCAGTTATTTTGTTAGGCTTCCTTTAAGAAAAGGACAAAATTCTTTCCTGAGCTATTAAGCAACTGGTGGTTTTGGTTTTATATAAACTTTCCTTTCCTTGGTTAAAATTGGAACATAGGCTGTTTTTCCACTGTCAGAAAGTACCCATTTTTGCACCCATTAAGGACCCATTTGGGTGTGAGCTGGATGATCCCATTTCCACCACGCCACCCATTTGGGATCTGATTGTTTACACTGCCGTGGGGGAAATCCAGATCAAATGGGTACTTTCTGGCCTTTAATCTGGATTTTCTGTAGACCCCATTAATGGGGTCTACAATGGGATATTCAGGCAGAAAATCCAGATTAAAGGGAGCCTGTTTCCACACTTGTGTGGCAATGAAGTCTAGAGGAGGCTAGGGGGAGGGGGCACCTGGGGGGGGGAGCCCTAAAACCTAAGCTTTGAAGTCATTTCAAAGTCACTTTGAAGTCTGTGCAAAATAGCTCCGGAGTATCTTTGAAGTCTGTGCTGATCTTCAGAGTGAACTTTGAAGTCACTCCAAAGTCACTTCGAAATTCACTCCGAAGATCAGGACAGCACAGACTTCAATGGAGCTGTATTGCACAGACTTCGAAGTGACTTCAAAATGACTTCGAAATGACTTTGAAGCCACTTCGGAGATTGCACCCCCTGTCCCCCCAAACACCTGGGGTGACAAGCGGACCCCTCATGGGTAGATCGGGATTTCCAAATGGGTGCTCCGGTGTTTCCATGGCAGGGAGGCTAGCACCCATTGCTATTGGGTGCTAGACCACCCATGGAAACACATTGGGTACTTTCCTTAATCCAGATCTATTAGATTCGGATTAAGGAATGTACCCATTCCTTAGATCCGGATCTTCTTAGATCCGGATTAAAGGAGGGCGGTGGAAAACCACCTATAATCATCTTTTCTCCCACTCATTTTGAAGCCTATGTTCCTTTCATTCTTCAGAAATTTTCTGCAGTCAATCCGTCTTTCCCCTCACTTCCCACCCATGCTTTCCCCTAGTTTTCTCCTTTTTCAACTTTCTCCTTGCTTGGGGAAAGATGGCTTGGCTGGCTTCTTCCTTCGTGAACCAAGGACGGTGGATGGGCGGAAAGTGAAGAGAAAGGAGAAAAAGGAGAAAGCGAGGGGGAAGTTTGGGCAAGGGAGGCCTAGGGAGGCGATTTTGTGCAACATGGAAGCATTGTGGAGGCGATCCCCAAAGTTGTGGGGGAATGATAGTCTGAAATTACACAGTTGCAAAAAAGAGGCTGGATATCGGATCAAAGGATGAAGCAGGAATTCCCCACCCTTCTCCACAGTCAGTCAGGAGAGAGGAGTGGGCACCCCAACTGGCAAAGAGCAGGGAGGAATAGATGTGCTTTTCTCCAATGTGTTTTTGGAGTGTTTTCTGTGAGAACAGCAGAATTGGGGTTGACTGTGATTTAAAATAAAAAAATGGGAACGGACAGAATGCACGTTTGCATCCGATTTATGGTAATTCCGGGTTTAAAAAGACAAGTGGGATCATGGCCTAAATCACTCTTCAACAACTCTATTCTTTCTGTTGCTGTTCCCTTCTATGCCACTGCTATTGCTTTGTAGGTTTTGACGTGCTGAGTTTAAAACAGAAAACGGTTTTAGTTCTTATATGGTTCTAGGGAGCAGAATTTCCCTAGCATGATGGAAAAGCAAATTCTGGTCTGGAACTGCTGGGGGAAGGTGGAGACAAACTTATTTATTTATTTATATTTATATCCCGCCCCATACCCGAGGGTCTCTGGGCGGCTTACAACAATTAAGAACAAGCACACTAAAAATTGTATCACACAATAATAAAACCAGCGTAAGATTTAGAAACCAACATGATAATAAGAATAAGAATAAAAACAATACAAAAACAGTTTAAAACAGTGGTGTTTGGAAGGAGGGAAGAATAAAGAGCATTTAGCCAAAGGCCTGAGTGAAGAGGTGCGTCTTTACCGCCTTTCTGAATGTAAACAAAGAAGGGGCCTGACGCACCTCCAAGGGGAGACCATCTTTGAAGGGAAGGAATTGTGGGTGCCATCATTTCTATCTCTTTCTCCCTCTATTTCAAGCATTTATTTGATTTAGTGCACAAATAACTTGTCTTTCCTGCTTTGGATTTATTTTCCTTTCTGAAAGTGAGGTAGAAAAAAAAACAATCTGATAATTAAAATCTAAAACAAGGTGGCTTTTCTCTCAGTGACCCTTTATTTGGTATCTTAATGTTGTTGCTGTCTTCATTTCCAGTTTGCTTTGGACCTGCTGCTTTAAGATCCCTTCTCCCTTCCAATTTGTATCAGTTTGACTTTGTTTTGTGTAAATGAAAAAGGGAGAAGATGACCCTGTGTTCATCACACACATGCCCAGGCAAACATGCATACATTTATAGGTATGCATCTCAACAGATGGCTAGGGATTGTTTGAGGACTCAGAAGGCAGAGTAATTTTGCTATTCTAAAAGCAGTGTAGTTAGGAACTCGAGAAAAGTTTATGCAGGAAGAGTTAATAGTGCTGGTAGCAAGGTTAGGAACGGTGGACACTGGGGGGTTGATGGGACTTATAGGAAACTCTTCCCACTACAAATAAGATTCTTAAAGCCTCTCTATGGTCCTTTCTGAAACGGGGCTTATCTCAACCCTATGTATCAGCTCTGACTGGACTGAAAAACATGCAGATTTCAAGTTAAGAACATAAGAGGAGCCCTGCTGGATCAGACCATCTAGTCCACCATTCCATCTTAGACACTGGGCCACCAACTGCTTCTAGCAATGTGTGCACGATTTTTTATTATTATTATTCAATTCATATGCTTCAAATAAATCCCTTCAAACGTGGTAAGATTTGTTGTGAATGTTTCTTACCAGTCTGATACGCATGTTACATACGAATCCCATACGAATAGGGGCGTGCACGAATGCAATTTTCAGATTTTTGATTCAATTTGAATTGAATGCTCACAAATTCAATTAGATTTAAATGTTCCAAAGTTCAATTTTAACCAAATTTGATTCGAATTAAGCAAATTTGAATCTGGCCGTTTGAATTTTTCATTCAAATTTGCACTTACGAATGTCGACAACATTCATAGATGCCCGTACGCATCTTTGCCAGGTCTGTACACATCCACAGGCATCTGTACACATCTGTAGGCATCTATAGTTATCCCATATGCAAGCTATTTTCATCCCGTACAGATCCGTACAAAAGCGGGAAAGATGCGGGTGGTGGTGGCAATGCCAGATGGGGGAAACGGATTGGGGTAGGACCTTTCAGTGAACAGAGGTTTAAATAAACAAATAAATACAAAATGAGCATTTAGTCAAGCTATTCTATTTTCCTAGACATTGATTGGGCCTAAATCACCTGAACTCTGAGAGTATTCGGACAACCTTATGTTTAGTAGCCTCCATGTCAGACAGAATACATTAACTCTTAAACAAACAACAGCAGAATGAAGGACATTTGGGCCCTCCACTGAGATTTGCTCCTTCAAAGAGCTTGATAAACATTAACCAATCAATAATTTAATGGCCAAACGATGCACATTAAAAGCGTAAAGACAGTCCTTTCCCCACTGGGTGGGATATGTTCATTTGGCTCCCCAGTGAAGCCTCTCAGTTTGGTTCCCACTACGGAAGCAAACTGTGTAATTATTTGAGCAGCTCAAAACTCCCCTATAATATTATTTAATGTGCCTCAATTGCAGATGGTAATAAATTCTAACAGGGGTTTTGTTTAAGCCAAATAACTTTTTCTGTTGAATCATGAAGAAAATTGTTTCCTTGTTACGCATTCCATGGCAGGAGCAGGAGCAATAGAAGCCTCCATCAGAAAACCAGCAGATGTCTTGGACTTACATCAAGGCCACGTCACCACACAGTAGAGGAAAGGGCCTGAGGGTGGACACCTCATTCGCTGTGCCAGAAGTTGCCTCTACTTTTCCATTTCAATGTGAAGGCACCTGATGATGGGTGTGGTGACCCCTTCAGCCAGGGCAGATTTCACTCCCTCACTGACTGACTGCCTTCATTTCCTAGACTCATAAATAAGAGCCAGGCAGAATTATATAAATTGTGTTGGCCTTGCTCCCCTCCAACCCTGCTCTAAAGAGTCCGCCACTTTTACTCACTTCCGTAAACTCCCAGGCGGAGAAGAGTCTCTAACTGCTACCCGTGGCACTGCTCTCTCCCGCTGGCTTTCACTGTTTAAAGTTACAGGATCCCTTTTCCTGGCAATCCCTGTAGCTTATTCAATAAATACTTCTGACAGTGCTGTTTTGTCAAACATGAAGGCTTGTTCTTTATTGCTTACAAATGATTGTGAATAAAAGGAATAAACGAGTAAATACATAGCTTCATAGGTCCACATACAACAACTCAACAACCTATCTATCCCTAGGCTGCCTTAAGGATTCTCCCTGGCTCATTCCCCAGGCCTAAGAAGCCTGGAACTATGTGGGTAAATCTCCCTTCAGGGTGCAGTTCACACACACAAGAACCTCCCACCCCCAAAATCCCAAGCATAGAACAGTTTCTCCCTCGCAAGGGTGTCTTTTATACCCTGCAGCCTGGTGTAGGCTGCCTTCTGATTGGCTTCTCCTGTGGGTGATCTCTCCCCACTCTCCTGTGCTAATTAGTGGTGCTTTACCCATTGCTTACCTGCTGTCCTATACTTACGTTAATGCAATCAATACAATAATTACCTTAAATACAGTACAAACATTTTACAATAAATTACACAATAAATACCTCAAACAACCATGAGGCATCACAATGGGACAATACATACATTCTTCTGGGGAGTGCCAAATTGTGACCTTCATGTGAGGGTGCTTCAGAGAGTCATGATAAGGAGATATTTTTCTTTTCCCACTGGCAGATGCTGGTATTGTTTTAATGGTATTAAATGGTGTTTGATTTTAGATATTGTTACTCACCCAGAGACCTCCGGGTATAGAGTGGGATAAAAATCTAAATAAATAAAATAAACAATGCTATTTGCTTGAGCTGGGTGTGCCTCACAGGGCACCTCTTGTTGCCGTGAGTGGAAATAGTCAATTAATGGTGCCCTTTGGAGTAAGTGAAGACACAGCCTGGGTGTCTTTGGAATTTGACCTCCTCAGGTTTACCACAGGATTTAATCCCTTTATAGTTGAGAGGAGTGTGAGACTGTGATCAGACACAGAAAATAAAAGCATCTCTGAGACGCCTCTGAGGTGGCTTAGAGAAGGCTTTGAGGTGGGATTGTTCACACACCAGTCTGCCCCTTCCCCTCTCCTAAATATTCTGTACTAGAAAAGGTGGGTTAGAAAAGTCTTGGGAACATGAGCGCCACACAATGTCTGTCTGAGACACCTCAGAGGCATCCCTTTTCTTATGTTTGAACACAACATTAGCATACTTCAAATGAGCCTCTGGTGTCCTGGGACCAAATTTTGTCATTGGAGTCCTTGATGCTCTTGGCTGTGGCCTATAACGACTATGGAACTTCTCTGTTCTTGCTAGGCTAGATCCCTTGTCCCCATGTTCATAAAATATTTCCTTTTTTGTGGTTGTTCCTATCATTTTATTTTATTAGGAGATCTAAATATTGTCCGTGTAGTTGTAACAAACAAGGGCCTCTTCTGCACTGGGCCTTATTCTGGATTATATTCTGGAACAAGGACTCGCCATCTATATGCCAGTGCAGAATATGGCAGGCTCCAACCAAATACTGCCAAGTTATTAGGGATGGACAAATGTTCTGTTTGGGATCAAAAGGAGGTGTTCTGGGTGTTCTTGACTCTAATGAAATCTCCTGTTCAAAATGGGAAGGGTTTATTCCGGAATTCAGAGCAATACCAGGTCCTGTTTGTTTGGAATGTTCTATGTTCCAATGGGACAGGAACTTCAAGCTCCAAGAGAAAAACAGAGGAGATGTTTTCTCTTTCCCCTTTCTACAGCAATTGCTGTGGGGCAGTCTAGCCGTGAGGGGGTATGTCTACGGCCATTTCCATACCTACCGTGGTTAATCCAGATTAAGTAAATCCGGATCTTTGGAATCCAGTCCTTGGGGAATCCGGTCCTAGTAGTTCTGGATCTAAATGAAGACCCTATACATCCGCATGGGGCATATAGCACCCAGTGGCAATGGGTGATAAACAGGACTGCTGTGTGGACACTGTAGCACCCATTCTAAGGCCCAAAATAGGCCCATGTAGGAAGTGCTGCCAGCAGTGTAGCATGATTGACCTGCACAACTGTCAATCAAGAGTTACTTCCATTGACAGTGGGCATGGAAGGGAGATGGTTGCATAGTTGCCTCCGTAGCTACAGTGTTGCAAGCCACCGGTTGTGTAGCTCATCTGCATAGTCATTCTATGAAGGAGGAATGGTGTGGCTATGTAGGCCTGCCCCATTGGCCTGGCATTGGTCTGGTGTGCGTGTGGACACATGATCTGAAATCTATTCTTCCGAGCACAGGAACAGACTGCAGACCCCTTTAAAGGGATCTATGGCTAACCTGGATTATGGGGCCCAAAGACCCCATTAAATCTGGAATGTGACAATGCACATGCAGTAGAAGACATGATCCCAATGGGCTCCTAATGGGTCCTGCAGTGTGGAAGGTATGTAGAGAATGTGTACCATTTCCATACCAATCGGGTTCTTAATGGGGTGTGCAGAAACAGCCTAAAACTCAGAGTTGTCTGGGTTTGGATCCCTGCTTGGTCATGAAGGCTCAACTAGAGGCGCTTTCGCACACGGGGTTTTCGAACGCGTGCAACACAGCCTCGAACGCGGCATACGCATTGCCGCAGCGGGGCTAGCGCTCCGACGTGTCCGGAGCTGTCTTGCGTGCGTTCGAGATGTAGAGCACTTTAAAGTGCTCTACATTCATTCCGGCGCGGACGAAGCGCCCGCAGCCATTCGGGGAGAGAAGCATTCGCTCATGTTTCTCTCTCCCTGACAGCCGCGGGCTTGCCTCCCCCGCCGGCGCTGGCTGACAATCAGCTGATTGCCTGCCTTGCCGGCTGCGGGAGCCTTGGCAGCCGTCTCCCCGCCCCTTGCCGGCGTTTGCCGGCTAAGGCACTTCAGAATGCTTTGAGCATTCACACACAGGTGCGCCAGAATGGGTTTACACACGTTCCTGCGCTCCTATGTGTGAATGGTCAAAGCGTCCTGCAGTGTCTTAGTGCGAAAATGCCTCAGGTGTGATCTCAGACCAGTCCCTCTTCTGAGGGGGATAGAAAAAAGGAGGATAATTGTGTGGTATTATTTAGGTACATCATCTAGGTTGTGGGGACAGGCTGGATGCCTCTAAGGCCATTTGCTGGGATTTGAGAGCAAGTGAAGGTTTTGCCTTCATCTTCTGCTTGAGATGCCCACAAGCCATGTGTGGGACGAGATGCTGGACTAGATGGGTTGTGGCCTAATCCAGCTGGGCTCCTCTTAGGTTCTCATGTATTCACTGTCTCAGCCTCAATGGACGAATGACAGGGTAAAAATAATCATGGAAATTAATATATTCCAAGTAGCTGAAAAATCAGTACCTTGTGGGTTGTGCTGGATGATTAAGTCAAGAGTCATTGTTGCCATCATGAAGCATCGGTTATCATTTTCCCAGTTAAGGTAAATGTGTGACTCATACAAACATGTTTAAAAAGCAAAAAAAGAAAAGCCGTCTTGCAAGCTAAACAACAGACTTCATCTGAAGCGTACTAAAGGGATAATGTAAACTAAAAATTCAACTGTTCTTGTACAAATCTGGGCAGAAAATCAAACTGTCCATTTCTCAGCTGGGTGTTTCTTCTGTTCTACTGCACAAAAATAAATGCTCTTGGTTCTCATGCATCTCATCTTCTGGGAGTGTTCGTGGAGCAAAAAGTTTGCCTTAAGATTTCATTGATAGGGTAGATGAGAGATGGCACTTAGGGTATTTCTGCACTTACCACTTGAGATCCGGATTAAGGAAGTCCAGCTTTCTGAAATCTGTCCCTGGGAAGATCTGTCTGAAATAGGGATGGGTCCCAATGAGGCCTAACACATCTGCACTCATGTGGAAAGCGTGGATAGTGAGAAATACACCATGTGTTTGCTGTGCTCAACATGGCGACTTCCAGTCCCACCCACATGCGTTCCCTCTCCTGTTCCTGTGCGAAAGCATTGTCCTTTGATCCGGAAGTTGCAAGCAGGAATGGTTTGAAGACTTAATTTTTCAGGCAGGTCTTCCCGAAAACCGGATTTGGCATCCTCTAGATCCCATTAGAGATGAATCTCATGCGAGGCCATGCGGAAGCGACATCCCTGAAGAGGTCCTAATCTGTCCCACTGGGCGGAAGGTAACTTACAGATGTGTGCCGTATGTGTCCTTATTAGGTTCTTAATGGTGTCATAATGACCTGTGCAGAAACACCCTTAGAAACATAAGAAATGTCCTGCTAGGTCAGATCCGTAGCCCACCTAATCCATCAGCCTGCTTCCCGCAGTGGCCAGGCAGCCACCTAAAGACACTCACAAGCAGTACATGAAGCTTTACAGTGTGACCAGCTTGCAGTCTCCCAGCAGCTGATCTTTAGTGATCTACCCCTAGGGGCTACTAAGAAAAGAGGACACTACCTGAAAGGAAAACTGGATAAATAAGAGCTTGACCATATGCAGAAGGATGCCTGCTCACTCTTGCCTTTGTTTTGTCTTACATGTTTGTATATGTACTTTGAAATGGTCTCATGACTAGTCAAAGTTTATACCTTGTGATCTACCATTTCCAGCATCAATGGTGATCCCTTTTGGTACTTGGCTAAGATGGAGAGAATCAGACCACCTCAGTCTTACAAACATGTGGCAGTGGCATGTATTTTACCATGGGTTTCATGCCACAAGAAAGAAAGAAGAAATGTTTCATATGTTCCTTTTTCACATTCGATAAGTAAGTAGGCAACCAGAGTGGCTCACCAAACTCAGTGGTTCAGCGAACTGCCCAGGAAGTAGAATATTGCTGGCTCAAACCCCAGCCTCCCCTCCAAAGAAGGCAATGGAAAACCACTTCTGTATCTCTGCCAAGAAAACTGCGTAGAGGTGCCAGGGAGCTGCCTATGCAGTCAACCAGGAATCAGTCCCAACCCAGCCAACATGTATGAATCTTGGGGAAAGAAAAGTAGCTTTAGAAATGTAAACGAACTGAAATATATTGGCTTGGTTCAGATAAGTGTGGGTTTTTAAAAAAAAACAATGAAGTAATTTGGCTCACACGTGAACTAAGTGGACCATAGCAAAGTACCTGTGAACTACCTTAGTTTGTTATGGTTGGCTTGGTCCTTTAGACCACCCCATGGTTAAGGTTCTATTTGAATCAGGGTTTTTTTAACATGAGGCTCAGTTTACATGCAAACACCCCAGTTCAATGAGAACTGAGAACAAACTGGACCAGTTTGATGCATCTCCGGTAGCCTTAGAACCAATTCCAGCTTTGTTACGTCTTTGCCAGATGTGCACCTGATAGGTACCAACTTTGATAACTATTTCAGAATTAGCAGTGGACAGATGGAGAATCCAAATAAGTGATGGTAAGCCAGGAATGCTGGAGAACAAGGCAGAAGGTAATTTGCATTAAAAGGACATGAAAGTATTTACACAGACAAAAGAAAGAGTGATGTGTGGTCTTGGATCATTTGTGAGATTGGTGAAGAAAAATACTGCCTAAACCCCCAGGCTATACCTTTTTGTTTATCCTCAATGACACCCAGGAATGCAAGAGGAATAGAGGTGTGCACAAAGGCATTTTTTTTCCATTCAAATTTGAGTCAAACCAAATATTCAAAAATTCAATTTGATTTGAATTTTTAAAATCCAGATTTTTGAAAATCTGATTCGAATCCGGATTATTTGAATCTGTACATTCGAAAATCTGAGTTGAATTAAAAAATACAAATGTCGGCAACATTCGTACCCGTTTTTCAAAATTGCACGCATCCCGTTTTCATCCCGCATTATAGGTGCAAACATGTATAATATTCGTATGCGATACATGCGGTTCTGCTCATTTGAATTATTCAACAATCCATGTCAGATTTTTGAAGATCCAAAATTCATTTGAACGTGTAAATTCGGATTTTTGAGAATCCGATTTGAATGTTGATGTTTGATGGATTCAAATCGGATTTTTGAATTTTCAGATATCTGTGCACGTCCCTAAAGAGGAATGGCTGAGCAAGAATGTATCTTTCATCTTAGATGTTTGTTACCCACGGCACACTGCTCTTTGATCCGCAGGGAAGTGTCTACTTCCTTCTCGGATGAGGCAGCAATTCACTGCACATTAATGGATGTCAAAGGCCAGCAGCAAAATCACCAACCTGTCTCCAGGGAAAACCTCCTTCTGATGACACCATTGGAAGACCAATATTACTGGCTGGAGAAAGACGTGAATCCTGCTGATTATTATAGGATCCCAGATTGGCAGGGATCGCTCTTGGAAGAATTTAGAAACACTGACAAGGAAAAGCAAAGGTCCAACAGTAACGTGGTAGGAAAGCAACTGGCAGTGATCAACAAGTGGCATCTAGATACTAGAGATGTGTACAAATATTTGTATTTGAATTCAAAATTTGTACGAATTCAGCCAAATTCAGAGATCTGAATTCAAATAGAATGTTTGCACATTCGAAGATTGACATTCAAATTCAAACAGAAAGTTTTGATACATTTGTATGAAGCTTCCTATGGAATTCCTATGGGATACGTATGGGATTTGTATGCATTCATATTTGATTAGTATGGGATTGAACATTCATATCAAATTCAAATCCTGCTACGTTCTAAGGGGATCTATTCGAATGGCTACCAATTTCCTTGCATTCGACTCAATATGAATAAAATATTTTAAAAAAACCATGTGTGCACATTTCTACTGGATACCCATGATCTGTACAGCATCTCTTTGAAGTTGCACAACTGGCCAGCTGAGCTGCATAAGAGAACGTCAGAGGAGCCATGCTGGATCAGGCTGCAGTCCATCTAGACCAGCATCTAGGCCCACCAGTTGCTCCTGGGCATTCATAAGAAGACAACGGCAAAACCTCCCCCTGCTCTCAGATCCCTGCAAATGTTGTTTCAGTCCCTCCTGTCTCTCTGACCTGGAAGTGGTACCTAGTAGTGATGTGCATGAATATTCATAAGCTTAATTATTCATATTAATTCATCCGAATTTGGACACTTGAATGCAAATGGGATGTTATGACATTCGTACATCAACATTTGTATGGATACGAATGTTTTGGACATTTGTACGAATATTTCCGGACATCTGTACAAATAGTTAAACTGGGAAGGTGGGAAAGCAGCTGTGTCACACATCTGCAATGGGTCCAGATTGCATTTCACGTGGATCGAGGGCGGATTAAAAGTGGATTCAGTCAGATTTGACACTTTCAGAGCATGGATTTGTTACAGGATACGTACTGGATACATATTCATTTGTATCAGATACATATTCATTCATTTCAGATATCTGTACGAATTTGTACCAATACAGTTGTATCAAATAGAGTCCTACCACATTCAAAGGGGCTCTATTCAAACAAATACAGATTTTCTAACATTTGATTCATTACGAATTGAATGTCAAAAAACCATTTGTGCACATCCCTAGTACCTAGGCACCCATTCTAGTAGTCATTGATACTCCTCCCCTCCATGAATTTGTCTAGGATAGACAGGCAAGCGTTTCTGTGGCAGTAAGAGGGAGATTCATGCAAGTTCGATGGAGAGGGGGGAGTTGTCCCTGATCAGAAAGGACAAAATGAAGGGAATTCTGCTACTAAGTAGACCCAGAAGGGTTCCGTTTCGTAGCATCTTCCAGAGGGTCTTAGAGAAAGCTGCGTCACACCTCCTCAGCCTGGCAACTTTAGCCTGATCCTGTAGTTGGAGCATGTTTCCACTTCCGGGTTTATGTGTTGTGGATGGGCAAGGAGCTTCAGAAAGAAGATACCCTCTTTGTCTCCATTTTGGAGTCAGATGGGACTATGGGATAGCACCTCTTCTGTGCAGGTCAGGAGAAACGGCCTTGCAAAGGAGGTGCCTCCTCTGGTGATCATATTGGACAAAAAAGTTAGCACAGTTACCAAAAGGTGCCTGCTGCCACTAAAAATGGAGATGGGGCGACACCAAGTGTCTTCTTCAACCAGCAGAGGTGCCTAGAATAAACAAGTGGAAACATGCCCTTAGTCGCTGCTGTGACAACCACCACAGGAGGCCAGAGCTAAGGCATAGAACATCTGCCTGGCCCCACAGCATTGCAAGCTATATGGATGCCATTAGCACTCCTGCCATATATGTCAGAGTAAGCCACTCAAAATCTGCTTGATTCATGGTTTTCCTGGACCAGCTGCTATTTAAGGAGGCTGCCACTTTTGTAGGGCAAAACAATTACTAAGGACATAAAAACAAAAGGCACATCTTGGTTCCTTCGGCTAATGACCTAAAGTGGCTAACCAGTTGCTAATGGAAAGAGCACAAGCAGATATATTTCATAAAGCGGTCTGCGTCAAGCAAGGGGCAGGGGAAATATTTAGCCCTCTCTGCTTGGAAACATTAATTTCGTCCCCAGAATGTAATGGATGAACATTCAGCATAACTCTAATTAACATGCACATTAAAGGGGGGGAGGGAAGGGGAATCTGGATAGGTCCTCATGGATGTGTTTCCAGAGAAACAACAAGGTATGTTTGAGCAAGCCAATCATATTTTGCATAAGCTTCCTTTGTTAATTATTAGTTACTTTGAGTTGTGTGATAAAGGCATTCTTAATATGCAGTAGCCTTTTGCCTTGGCCTAATTAAGGGCAAAACACAGCAAATGAACAAATGGTTACATTAGCACATCTTTTGATAGAAATAAATTTGTGTGAGTGTATGGGGGTATCTATCTATCTATCCATCTGTCTGTCTGTCATCATCATCATCCATCCATCCATCCATCCATCCATCCATCCATCCATCCATCCATCCATCCATCCATCCATCCATCGTTAAGTTAAAGGATGGTGGTCAGTGTTTGCAACGTGAATGCCAACATCATCCACAACTTACCTACCAGATCGTTGCAGTTCAGGTGATCTGTCCCAGACTGTCTGAATGACCATAGCAATGGCTGCAGCAATTTCCACCATGCACCAGGCCATTGCTATGGTGATCACACTCTGAGACAGAGGTGATGCCCTGGCATGCACCTGGAGTATCCCATGTCTGCCTGCCTGCCTGCCTGCCTCACACACATGCCCAGATTTCTAGGATTTCATTTCTAGGAAATCCTGTTTTCATCTGCCAGATAGACCTCATTCTTCTGCTCTATAATTATGATCAGGGAGCAAACAATTTACTGATTAGAGTTGCCCTAATGTGATTACCTGTCAAATTATTGATAAAAGGGTAAAGTTAGTCAACAAATCCTTGATTTACAATTCTGGGAGTGATCACCAATGTCACTTTCAGACCTCATAAATATGTCAACTGAAATCCTGAATGCATCTCTGAACAACGTCAGCGTGTTGTTTTACTTTGGTCTTTTTGGAGAGGATATTTTTCAGGGACCAAGAAATGCATGGGGCTGGAGATGAGACAAGAACCCCAAATGAGAGTTAGGCTGCCACCATGTATCACTTACCTATTCCACTATTTTGAGATATTCCAGAACAACATACACCCAAGATCACTTCACTTTCAATGGTTCAATATTCCACATTTTAGCACGTCGCACAGCAACACCATATCTTGAAACCAGAATATTGGACTATATTTCAGGACTGTATCAGAAGCACCATGATTATCTCTGGCAGATCAAATACTATTCTAGAATAATTAAGTTTTTGTTTTTACTTTTCTGGATGCAGCTTAAACAAAAGTAGTCAACTATGATGCACCATTCAGATGTATAAAACAAAAAAATGGGGAGAAAGGCAGGGTAGGTTGTATTTTTTTATATGTTTCAGTGCTTTGCATTTTTATTGTATGCCCTGACCTACCCTGGGGCCTTTGGGCAAAGGGCAGGACACAAAATAAATAAATTAATTAATAATTTTGGCTTATCTTCAAGCCTTGCTTCTTATCTGACCAGCAATGCAAGACCATACACCAGAAGCACCCAGGACTGTTGATTTTGCCAACTGAGTTAGATGCTAACCGAAAACTGGGAAATCAGAAAACCGTTTTTTTAGTATGAAGAAACTACAAACCTTTGCTAACTTGTTTAAAAGCAAAAAAAAAAACTCACAAAATGTCCCAGTTGCCTTCACAATTGCTTCAGTTCACTTCAAACAGAAGATAATGGACTCTGTTTTCATCACAGCTAACTGCTCCAGGTAGCAGATATTTTGAGTTTGAACAGGGAAGACAAAGAGACGGGTTTTGGTATAACCTCATAATGGAAATGTTTGGAGTTCTGGGTTCTGAGGAGGGGGCGGCATATTTAATCTGCATCCTGATGCACTCAATATGAATCATGTTGAAGAGCTGAACTAAAACCAAATCCCTTCTCTGCAACTTGTTTTCCATAAGTGATATCCTCATATGGCTGTTCCTTCACTGAGTTTTCCCAGGACAAGCAAAGAATTTCTAAAGTAGCTCAATAATAAGAAACAGTGCTCATTAAACATGTTGGTGTTCTGTAAGCCTCAGAAAATAAATAAGAATGAAGGCTAGAAGAGTAAGTGGGCCATTTCAATGCTCTTTCCTTGGTCTCTTTGGGTGTATAGAGGGGGGGAAGGAAGAGGGTTTTTTTAAAAAATCAATTTATGTCTAAAAATATCACACTATTGGACTAAGACAAGATGACAGATGTGTAAAAACTGCATCCATCCTTCACAATAATTTTCAGTGTATGGAAATATTGCCTGCAGGCTATTTAAGGATGAGGATAAAAAAGAAAGCAGCATGGTACTGATAGGAAAACGATAAGCTTTCTTCGGCGTGGGAACCCAACAGCTTCTTAAAAGGCTTCATCTGAGCAGATCGGCTCCTCTTTTCAGAGCTTGAATTTAAAAAGTAGAGACGTGCAAATTCTGCTCATTTTGCATCAGTTTGAACTGACAATCGGTTCGACAATGTCTAATTCAAACTGAATTGGGAGGGGTTTAAATTGAACATGATCCAAATGAACAGAGGCCCTCCACGTAGGAAGTGCAGGAGTAAGCCAGGCCCATGGGCACTTTTGCAGGGAGGGGATGAAAAAAGTATGAAGAAGAGTTGTTTTCTACCCTGCTTTTCTCACCCATTTAAGGGGACTCAAAGTGGCTGACAAAGCTTCTGTTCTTTGCCCCACAACAGACACCCTATGATGTAGGTGGGGCTGTGAGAGCTCAGAAGAGAGCTGTGACTAGCTCGGCTGCCTTCATGCGGGAGGGCAGAATCGAACCTGGTATTCCCAGATAAGAGTCCAGCTCCCTGACCACTAGACCAAACTGGCTCATGAAGGTCGGATACCCTAGCAGCAATGCCTTTTGCAGGCTCAAGCAGCACATATGGAGCTGTGGAAGTGCCCAGCAGTGCCATGAGGACAGAATCCCCCAAGGACATGCCCCCTGATGGCTCTTGACATGGCAGTGGAGGTATAGCCCCAGTTTCTCTTTCCCCATTCCTCTTAAGAACATAGAACATAAGAGGAGTCCTGCTGGATCAGGCCACAGCCCATTTGGTCCATCATCCTGTCTCACCCAGTGGCTCACTAATGGCTTCTGGGCATCACAAGTGACAAAGGCAGAACCTTCACCTGTTCTTGACTCCCTGCAAATGGGCTTTACAGGCATTAGCTGCCACCTAGGTGTCAATTCTAATAGTCATTGATAGACTTGTCCTCTACATATTTGTCTGTAAGAACATAAGAGAAGCCTGCTTTATCTGGCCACAGCCCCTCTAGTCGTGTATCTTGTCTCACCCAGTGGCCCATCAAGGGGTTCTCTGGGCATCTCAAGCAGAAGACAATGGCAAAACCTTCACTTGCATACAACTCCCTGCAGATGGCTTTTAGGGACATCCTGCCAATCTCTCCAACCCTGAGAGAGTATCTAGGCATCCATTCTAGTAGCTATCAATACCCCTGTCCTCCATGAACTAAGAGAAACCCTGCTAGATCAGGCCATCCATTAGACCAGTGGCCCACCCCTTGCTTCTGGGCATCTCAAGCAGAAAACAAAGGCAAACCTTCAACTGCTCTCAACTCCCTGCAAATGGTATTTAGAAGCATCATGCCTGTCTTGCCAAACATACAAGACAGACATGCAAGTGCTCTTCAGATACAAAGAGATGGAAAAGTCAATGCTTCCCCTATGTCAAGTAGGATTTTAAAAGCCACCCTGATTAGATTCTATTTGTATGGGCTTCCATTCATACAGACCTGTCAAATAGATCTCAACAAATGATTATGAATGTTATTTTCATAAAAAAGTAGATAAACTATACTGGATGAGAAATTGCATACAAAAATATATGTGCAAAAATATTCTTTCCAATATGAACTTAAACAACAACAACAACAACAGACTAGAACAGAAACTGAAACCCAAAAGAAACAGGTTGTACTTTAAGGCTGTAACATGAGAAACTTATTAGAAACAAAGTTTGGCAGCTTCAACCAGTACTAAATTGTGTATAATCCAATCTTATTCTTATTTTTCCCTCCTCATCTTTTACCATCACAACAGCCCTGTGAGGTAGGTAAGGCTGTATCCAGATGTCAGTTACTTATCTCACTATTATTTGGGATATTCTGGAATTAAGTGTGGCTATTTTGGAATATCTATGCTTTATTCCAGAATATCCAAATACAGAAGGCAATTCCTGGGTGCAGCCTAAGAGGCAGCAGGTTTCCCAAGCTTATCTATGGAGTTGGGATGATCACAAATGTTTTTGTATGTGTGATCAATTGGAATCAAATTGAATTTGCGGAAATTTGCATTTGTTTGAATAGAGCCCCTTCAAATGTGGTTGGATTTGAATTTGATATGAATCTTCTTCAAGTACTATTCAAATCCAATTTGAATCTGCAAACCTCCTACGAATCTGCTCTGAATGTGTCAAAACCACTCTGAATCCACTTTGGATCCACTGCAGACGTGACTGGGCGCCCACTTTCCTGCCTCCCCAGGTTCACGAATTTAACGAAGCTTCAAATGAATGTACAGCGGCATTCAATTTGCACTCGAATGTCAATCGTTGGATGCAGCCAACTTTCAGTTCAAATTTGAATGTCGCCCAAATTTGAATGTCGTCCAGATTGCGACAAATTTGATCGAATTTTGAATGCAACAAATATATGTGCACAGCCCTACTATGCTGTCTCTATGGCCAGTGGAGATTACAGCCCTATTTTTTTCAGGATCCTCCAGCCATGCATTGCTACCCTCGCTGATCTCCTTTCCTTTTGCCTTCCAGTTATTATTATTGTTTTATCAAGGACCCCTCCCAAAATGTTTGCAAAGAGCAATGCACACACAGATGAACGGTGGATGAATAATAAACTGGTTTCTCTGACTACCGTCTGCATTTCTATCCTTTGAGCTCCCTAATTCTCCTACAAAACTGTAGGACTTCTCCATTAACAAGCTTATTCATGCTGAATAAAGGCAGTAGAGTGACTTCCAGGGGTGAAAGATGCATTTGACTATCAGAGTGACAGAACGGAGGGAAGGAATTACTTTTTCACACAATGTATAATTTAATGTATGGAATTAATGGCTACAGATCACAAGAGCAGCTGCTGGCTTGGATAGTTGTAAGAAAGGTTTGGACAGCTATATGTTTGGTAGGTCGCTTAATGGCTATTGCCCGCGACAGCTCTTTGGAATTCCTCCAGGAGCAACAACATTCTATGGAGGCACTTCTGTTCTTTTCTTTTTTTCATATTGCTGGTGCAAGGCATAAGAGTGGATTCTTGTAGCCATGACCTTCAGGGACAGTCCACACTATGGAATCAGTAGCCTGGGAGGGGAGGAGGTAACCTAATATTTTAATCAGCTGTTCTCCCATGCAAAACAGGCAGCCTAGGAATAGAGTTCTGATCTGATATTTGATTCCAGAAGTGCTAATGGCTGTTGGGGAGAACTGGAAAAAAGGTGGGAAGTTGCATTTGCCTGCCGATTCACCACTGAGCCCAATTCAAGGTGTTAACTTATGTGGCCCTAAATGACTTGGACCCCAAATGGAAGCATCTTCTTCCTGCCTGTGCCTTAAGATCTGCAGGAGAGGCACTCCTGGCTGTACCAACACCTTCAGTGACAGAAAGGGTGGGGACCTGGGAGAGGACCTTCTCAGTGATGGCCCCCAGTCTATGGAATAGGCTCCCCCTTGAGGTGTGTCAGATGGTACCTTCACTGTATGTGTTTAAGAAGGCTGTCAAGGTGCACCTCTTTGCCCTGCCCTTTGGTTAAAAGGGGATACGCTTTCTCTTCCCATTTCACCCTGGGACCTTCAGGTATTGGGCAGGATAAAAATGTGCACAATAAATGAATAAATGAATAGATAGACAGACAGACTGACTGACTGACTGACTGATTGACTTTGATTGAGCGAATTCCAGGAATTTCTTATTGATAAACATTTCCTTCTTGCAAGACAAAAATGTCACAGAGTAGATAAGGCTTTTCATAGAAATGTGTTGGTGTGTGAGTTTTGCTTTTGTTTTCCACAATCCTGTTAAACTCTGGATGTAAATAGTTTTTGTTGCTGTTGTTTTGATTTGTTGGACCAGTGTCCTAAGTATAATAATACAACCTTTAAAACATTAAAAAAAAAACAGGGGTGCTCAGTGCAGCCTCCAGGTGTTCCTGGTCCCAGCATTCTGTGCCAACCCCGTCCTGACAGTGGGACCTGATCTGCCTTTTGTCCTGCTACACATGAAAACATGGCTGGCATAGCTCAAGATGGAAGATTCAGCCAGTATCTTGCCCTCTATCACACACTGGACCTCCAAAACTTCCATATATAGGGCTTGCATAACAACATGCAGTGAATTTCCACTTGAGGTTTGAGGAAAGGCCTCAAAAGCCCTTTCTGGATGGGACCTACCACTACGGATGTGCATGAAGGTTTTTTGCATTCAAATTTGAGTTGAATCAAATGTCAAAACATTCAATTCTATTCTAACGTTTAAAATCCGAATGTCAAAAAATCCTATTCAAATCTGTAACATTCAAATCCATTCATTCGGATGTTATGGGCCTACCTCTGCAATTCCTAAATGACTTAGGACCTAGGCCAAACAAGTTCTCAGACAATGTATGCATGATATATACTCTCAATCGGACCTAGCAAGTATAGCCAGGTCGACTGCCACAAAGTTTTTAGCCCTCCATAAAGGGAATACCCAGCTGGAAAAATATCTGACTATGCCAGTTCCACTACCTTTAAGAAGATTGTTTACTACGGCCAGATTCAACCAACTTGGCATCATGATGCAAACCGGCCATTACTATAACATGATAGCTGTCTACAAATACCTCAAGGGTTGTCACAAGGCAGAGGGATCAGCCCTGTTCTCACTCTCTCAAGGAAGGACTAGAAACAATGGGGTGAAACTGCAGGGGAAAAGATTTAGTTTAGATGTTAGGAAAAAATTTCTAACAGTAAGAGTGATCAACCAGTGGAACAGGCTGCCACGGGAGGTGGTTGGTTCCCCTTCGATGGAAGTCTTCAAGCAGAGACTGGACAGCCATCTGTCTGAGATGGTTTAGGAGATCCTGCCTTGAGCAGGGGGATGGACTCGATGACCCAGGAGGTCCCCTCCAACTCTACCATTCTATGATTCTATGATTCTATAACATGCCAAGATGTGAAAAACCCTGTGTCTGGGGTGATCAATCGGTTGAAGATATGGAACATTTTCTTATTGATTGCCCAGCTTATACTGAACTTCGACACAGGTTTTTATACCCATTCGTATCCAAGTTTCAGTCACTAAACAGAACTGAGCTTATGGCACTTCAACAAGGACATGAAAGGGTGTTTTTCCACTGTCACTAGAAGTACCCATTAAGTGTCCATTAATGGGTACAAAAAATGCCATTATGTACCCATTAATGGACACTTAATGGGTACTTCTAGTGACAGTGGAAAAACACCCAAAGATCTATTATAGTAGGAGTTAGCCTCTTCATTTTAAAAGCTATTAAGAAAAGAACACATTTCCTGAAAGTAGAACCCTGACTGTATACAGGTGGCTTCTGTTTTACTTGTTTTTAACTGTATTGTACTTTGAAATGGTCATACGACTAGACCAATAAATTTTTCTATTCTATTCTACAATCATTCTATTCTATTCATTCGGATGTTACATTTGTATTTAAAGATATGAATGTCGACAACATTCTGTTATAAGTTTCTGCGCTCACTCTGTACGCATCCCGTTTTATCCCATATTATAAGTGCAAATACATATAATATTTGCACAGTTACATATGCAATGCATACATATCTGTGTATTTAAATCTTTTGAATCAATCAAACAAATGTTTGTCTAAATTCAAATGTTATTAAATCCGATTCAAATTCTAATGTCAACATTCGTTGGATTTGAATCGGATTTTTGAATATTTGAATATTTGTACAATATCCTTACCTGCCACGGCCTGTACCAGCATATATGGCATGCAATTCAGAATAAGGCCCAGTGCGAAAAGGCCAAGAAGCACCTAATGTGGTACACCAAGAACAATGAAAGTTGAAGTATTGAAGTATATAAAATCATGCATGGTATAGAAAAAGTGGATAGAGAAAATATATTTTTTTCTCTCTACCAGGGTAGAGCTGATGGGCAGGAGAGTCAAATCAGACAAGGGCAAGTATTTCTTCACTCAAAGGAACATCGGTCCACGGAATTTGCTTCCGGAAGAGATGGTGACAGCTACCAGCCTAGTTGGCTTTAAGAAAAGGTTAGACAAATTTATGGATGACAGATGTATCAATGGCTACTAGAATGGATGCCTAGGTACTGCCTCCAGGCTGGAGAGACAGCCAGGAGGACTCCAAAGTAGGAATGTGCACGAATTATTTTTTGCATTCGAATTCAAGTCGAATAAAATATCCAAACATTTGATTCGATTTGAAAGCTAAGAATCCAAATGCAACAAAATCCGATTTGAATCAAATACATTTGAATCTATTCATTTGAAAGTTAGATTGAATCTGAAGATATGAATGTCGACAACATTCGTATGTGCTATATGTATCTGTATGCATTTCGTATGCATCCCGTTTTATCCCCTATGCATCCCATTTTTGTCCCATACTATCAGTGCAAATGTGCCCAGATTTGAATGAGATTCATACAGATATGTATGTAATACATACGTATCTGTACATTCAAATGATTTGAATCATTTGAACAAATGTTTTGGAACATTTGAAATTCATTCAAATGTTTAAATTTGAATTTGAATGTCCACATTCAATTGAATTTGATTGAATTTCAAATGTTTAGCTCCAAAGGCCATTTGCTGGGATTCAAGAATAGGCAGGTTTTGCCCTTGTCTTCTGTTTGAGATACCCATAAGCAATGGGCAGGCCACTGTGTGGGACAGGATGCTGGATTAGTCCCCTTATGTTCTTATGCTCTCTGAGGTTTTGGTTTTGTCAACCAGCCACTCAGTTGCAATGCTTTCTTTTATCTCCCTTTTTTCCCCTCTTTCTTTTCAAAACGAAGCTGTGTGACAAGCAGGATCATGAAATGGCTGCCCCTCATGTGTCAGATAAAGAAACCCAATGGTTCCCCCTTGTTTGACAAATGAGCCAACCTTAGGAGATAAACAAACCGCCCCAAAGCCTTCCCTGTCAGGCTAATGGTCATACTTCTCCGGTGCATTGTTAACGATTATTACCGGGCGGGTCCGGAGATGAGAGCAGGTCAACGCTAATGAAAATGAATGCAACCTTCCCGGCTGTGGGGTGGTGAGAGCTAATTAATCCTATTCTTAGAACCTTGAATCAGGGAGAACAATGAGGCACGCAGTCACCGAGATCTCCCTCAAGGAACCAAAGGGATTTATCAGCACAGCTAACCCACCTGGCAGAATCTGACTCATCCGTCAACGCCTCTGTGTTTTTCCACATGTATCTGTCCAGCATATGCTTCTTCTTCCCAATTTCTGCACTCCCTCCCTCTTCCTTATTTGCACATTTACTTATTTATTAAAGAAGTGGACCATCTGGGTGACTACTGTGCTTATACCATAGCCCAGCCAAAGACCAGCGGGTGGCCATGAGCGAGACCCTTAATCTTGGTTGCTTCTGTGCTTTCCTGTGATAATGAAAGTAACAGGCGTTGGGTAGCCTGGCCTGCCGAAGCAAAGGTGGGAAAGTGCATGTGGGAGATTTTAAAGTTTCTTCTCAGTCTCTTCAACACTTTCAAGCCCTGAGCTGAGTATTCCTTCCTTTCCTCCCTTTTTCCTTTCTGTAGCTTAACAAGGGAGGAAGGAGAAATACGTTCACTCCCACAATCCCATGTTAGTATGGATCTGATCCAGAGTACCACTAGTCCCATGTAGGCAATGTGGACAAGGAGCCTCTTTGATCTGGATTATCAAGTAAGTTCAGAAGAGGCCTTTCTCCAACCTGCATCTGCCTTCTCATGGCTCTGAAGCTTCTGTTGATAGCATTTATGGACTCATCACCACTCTTATTCTAGCACCAGATCACTTTTTAGAGGCTTTGGAAGTGGAACCCAATGAGCGTCTCTCAAAGGATACTGGGAGCATTCAAGTGGTGCTCATGCCAAAAATGGCAGCTTAGAGTGACCCAGAGGTAACAGTGTATGCATCTTGAGACAGTTAAGTGTAAGCTATATAGGGATGTGCACAAATATTCAAAAGTGTGAAAACCCAATTCGAATTCGATGAATGTTGACATTCGAATTCAAATTGGATTAATTAACATTCAAATTTAGACATTCAAATGGATTTCAGATGTTCTGAAACATTCATTCGAATGATGCAAAACATTCAAATGTACGAATCTCATACATATCTGTATACATTTGCGCTTATAATACGGGACGAAAACGGGATGCACACGGAATAAAACAGGATGCGTACAAAATACGTACAGATACGTATAACAAATACAAATGTTGTCGACTTTCATATCTTCAGATTCGAATTTAACATGTGAACAAATAGATTCGAATCGAACAGATTTGAATCGGGTTTTTTAGCATTCGGGTTTTAAACATTCAAATTGAATGGAATGTTTTTACATTCTATTCGACTCAAATTCGAATGCAAAAAATATATATTTGTGCACACCCCTAGAGGTATACAATCCTCAGCCTAGAACTTTGTTTTTGGAAGAGCTAATTGACGGAACAGTCATAAAACCTGTTCAATAAAAATCCAGTTATACATATCCACTTCCCAAATTCCTGTTTTCTGACAACACCTGATCCTGCTTTTCTGCTCCCTTTTGATATAGCAGGTAGGGATGAGCATGAACAAAAATCTTCGATTCGTCATCACTGAACAAAACATTCATCTGTTGGATGGGGGTCCAGTTAATTGAACAACTGTTCTCATTCATTTCCAAACTTGTTCAATAACAAAAAAAGATATATTTTTTTCCATTGAAAAAAGCCCTTTCTATGGCAAAAACATGGCAAACAGGAACAGTTCAGCCAAATTATTCATGGCTGTGTTCACACCTAAGTTTTACTTCAGCTTCAATCCACTTTCGGAGTGAGAGAATGCATCAGCAAAGTGACAGGTTGATTTTTTTCAGCATTATCTAACTCAGAAAATGCACCTTTGAGTTAGATAATGTGGGGGAAAAATGACTGTCCACTTTTCTAATGTGTTCTTCCACTCTGAAAGTGAACCGAAGCTGAATTAAAACTTGGGTGTGAACACAGCCCGTGTTTGCTAGCGGCAGAGAGCCCATGGTCCAAAAGAACAGATCTGCAGCACAGTGGGGTGTTGGAGAGTCCTGCAAATTCTCCTAGACCAAGGCAAAAAGCACTATCATGCACTTTTTCAAACAATCAATGCGGGGATTACCCCATTCTTCCACTTATTAGCTGCCTCAATAGCCACTTAGTTTAATTATAACATTTTAATTATCAGTTCCTGGATGACTCTAGGGAGCTTTCCCAAGATATATCCCGCTCATCAGGTCAGTCTTTTAATCTGATTTTTAAATCCTACTTCTGCTGGCATATTTTGGATTCTTCCCTAGATTTATTCAGCGTCAATTTTAAGGCTCTTTGCCTGAGGAAAAACAAATTATGAATTATGAATCCTCTAAAATGAAACAGAATGCATTCAGATAAATTGTACTGGCCTAGGTAATAGAGGTACGTAGAAACAAACAAATCGGTTAGCTTCTGCTAAATCCTTCCAACATTCCTGGGCTATCCCACAATTCTTGTTCAGGGTGGCCTTAAATTATGCTTTTTTTCTCCAGTTAGTGTGTTTGCTGGAACCAGCCAATGCCCCCCCAAATAATGGGCCCATTGGCCTTTGACCTTGGTGGCATTTCTGTCGCTCTCCCATCTCAAGATGGTACTTTGCACCGGCTTCTTCCCTAAATGTTTGGCATTTCAATGGGATCCCATTAAAAATGAATAAATAAATTCCTGCATTAGTTCTCATTAGCGTAAACATCAAGGTAAATTAGAGCTCTTGAACAGGCATGCTGGGGTAGAAGAGGAGAAGTAAGAATGTATCAAACATTCATATTTAGAGGCTGTAAGCTCCCACTGGAAAGAAATAGGGAGCAGGAAAAGAGCCATTTCAAGGCCACCAAGATCTAAAGATGGTGCAAAAACCTGGAATAACATGAAATGACTCCTCTGCTCCTTCTTAGCTTTCTTCCCAGCTTACCAGCAAATCCATAAGCAGTTCACTATTGGAAATGGAAGAATGAGAGAAGGAAGAATGTATGCCCCCAGCTGCAAGCGTGCATGAATCCACCTCTTCTCACTGTTGTTGGGTGCCACAGAGTCATGGCCGACCCCTGGCTGACTTCTGTAGGCACCTCTATGCAGTTTTATTGGCAGAGATTCAGAAGTGGTTTGCTACTTCGAGGGAGAGAGCCTGGGACTGAACTGGCGACCCTCTGCTTTCCAGGCATTTTGCTCTACTCCCTGCTTTCCCATTCCCTGCTAAAGTGAACATTACAGTTCCAAAGAAGCTCAGCAGTGCTACTTCCTGTAAGAAATATTTGCTAAAATGTCAGCTGCCATTAGGGATGGAAGATTCTGTCCCGCTGCATTAGCTTCTTCTACACTCAAGTCTCTGTTGTGTTTCTTTGTGTGCATTTAAAGATAATCCCTGGATAATCTTTTCCTTGTTGTTGTTGTTGTTGTTGTTAAGCCTAAGGGGAAAGTGTGGCAGTATTATTAAAAGGCCAAAAAAGATGTTCTGGGAAAGACATAAGGTATACGGCCCTCAAAGTGCATTTCCATTAGTAAGAGAGAGATAGGCCATGGTCACACCTTTTCTCCTCCAAAAGAGCTGCCAATATAACCCCTGGATTTCTGGGCACTGTTATTAAAGACCACATACTCAGCAGAACGTACCTGGAACCAAGCCCTGAAGTTTGATCAAATGTTGAAAAGTTAAGGCTTCCAAAGTCCAGTTCACTTACGCTAAATTCAGGTGTGAATATGAATCACTCACTTTGACCCTAAGAACGTGGCAAAATAAGTATCCATAAACCTTTTAATTCCCCCTGGAACAGCCATTGGGGAGAAGAAGTTGAGTGTTAATTCATGACACACTCAAAAAGCCATCGCGACAATTTATCTTTGTCATAGGTTCTGTCTGACAAAAAGTTAACTTAAAATAATTTATGCTATCCACCACTAAAAAGGAAAAAAAAAAGATCGTAAAAAGGGAAGATATAGTTTTAGCACTGAACCATAAATTCCCAAGGACTTTTGGACAATGCAGAATGAGTAGCAAACTCAACCTTTTGAGACCTTCATACTCTCCTGTTTTTGGAGCAGTTAATGTTATGGCTCCTAAAGTTTGCTTATTAATCATTGACATTTTTCCACCACAAGAATCTAAGGATGTGATCAGACACGCTTAAAGAGGCGCCCCTGGGAGAACTGGAGTTGTGGTGCACCAGACATTTTACCTTGGCATGTGTCTTACCATAGCCAGAAGCCTGGGAATGGGTGCTTTTTTTTCTCATATGGTAGATGAAACTCTTCCCTTCAGTCGCATTGGGAGGGGACGCAGGGGAAAGAAATGTAGCCAAATGCAACATGGGAAAGTCAAACAGGGGAATCAGTAGTGAGCATTTGTTGTTAGGAAGACGTTGCCAGACTTTAAGATGAACGAAGATCAACACTAGGAAATATGAAGTAGGATTATTTGAACGTCTTTTTTTGGAGGTAGGGAAATTACAGGAGGGGCGCATTTTCTAAATGGGGTGATTTTGAAAAAGCCCTGACTGATTGCATCCTAAATACTTGCCAGGTAGCAAATACAGAAGGTTGACAATGAATTCTTCTTCCAACACGTGCACAACTTTTGTTCTGTTTGTAAAAGCACTTTCAGGTTGTGAGGCCCACCGTTCCTGATCAGCTGTTGAGACTGAACCTACAACAGGATATATGAGAGTCTCCAAAATAGTCCTTTTCCCTCAAATGATACTGGAGACACACTCCCAGTCAATGTCTCATCAGTGTTAACCTAAATATGATTTTGTTCATGGGATGAAGGACCTCAGGTGTAGGGAAGCAAATTCTAGTTGATCTGAACAGGAAAAAGACCAAGTGTAAATTAATAAAGAGCAACTTGTGTCTTGTTCAGTCATAAACTGGCTTGAGATATGGGCAGCAATTGAATCAGAGTTAGTGATAACGGAAACAAGTCTAGACTCATCTCTTTCTACATGATTCAACCTATCCAATACTACTCAAAGCGGGAAACTGAGCTCTGAACAAAGAGAAGAAAAAGGATATCCAAGTGTCTGGAAATCAGACATCTACATAACTTCTGTCATTGGTTTTCAGAAGCAAGGTCCACACTGTCTCATTGGACTGTGCCAGAAGGATGCTGAGCAGCACATGGGGGTTGCATTTCACCACATGCCAAGAGAGAGCCTGGAGCACAGCAACCACACTTAATTGGCCTCTGTCCCACTGTCAGGAATGGAGTCTGCAAATGGGGCACAGATGAAGGACAGCAATATGTTCCCACTACTATGTTCTCTGCACAGAAACTTCCATGCTTGTGGACCTTCACTCCTTGCTAGGAATGTACACGAATATTCATATTATTCATTATTCGGACAAACTCACACAAATTCGGACAGTCATAAATGAAGTGAATGTCCGGACATTTGTACATTAACATTCGTACAAATATGAATGTTTCAGACATTTGAACAAATCATCTGGACATTCGTTTAATGGTACGGATAGGTACGCATTCTGTGCATATCCGTATTCTACACATTCAAAATTTGATCGAATTCGTTTGAATTTGGACATTTGAATTCGAATTGAATGTCTATAAATTCAAATTTAAACTTCCGAACAAATTTCAAATTTTCGAATCATTCGCATGGGTTATTCAGACATTCGTGTGTGTACCTATACGTACATGATGCATACTTGCCCGTATGCATCTTTCCCGTATCCGTAAGCATTTGTACAGATCTATACAGGATGAAAATGGGATGCACACGGGATTTGTACAGATGTGTACAGGATGTGTACGGGCACATACAAATGCTGTCAACATTTGTATTTGCAAAACCAGATCAAAAATTTGCACAAATACATTGGAATGTGAATATATTTGAATTTTATACATTCAAATCGATTCGAATATGAATCCTGAAAATTTCATTCGTGCACACCCCTAATCCGTATGTATCCTGTACGTATCTGTACAGAAAACTATGGGATGAATATGGTATACGTACAGAATGTGTACAGATTTGTATGGGATGTGTACAGATGCATATGGTTGAACCAAGCATCAAGTATTTTAACAAATACATACAAATACATTTGTATCAAATCTTATATCTGGACATTCAAAACGGCACATTTGTACAAATACAAATGTTGGAACATTCAATTCATTATGAGTCAAATGCTGAAACTTGCATTCATATGCCTCCCTACTCCTTGCCTTCAAAGTTAGAGTGAGTAGGGTTGCTACCTAACTGAGACCAATTCCCGTCCACTCCTAGGCTGGAGAAGCAGTCCACATGGTGAGTTCAAAGAATTACAATGATGTGTTGGATCCCCCTTCAGAGTTAGGTCGTCCACTAAAGACTCTTTGTCCACGTCTGAATCCTGTTAACTGTCAGTTGAGTTTTGGATTCACCTGGATTTACACAGCTGAGCAGTTATCTTCCAAGATTTATCAGAAAATCATTAGAAGAGAGCAAAAGATCTTGGAGTGGAGAAAAAAAAACCTGTGGAAGTACATGGGAATCATTTCCCACCTCTGCTCTACTCTGTTGTTGTTGTTGTTGTTGTTGTCGTCCTCTTTTATTTTGGTTTCCTAGAGGTCAAGCTATGTGCGGTGAAGAGCTAATTTTTGTGCATTTTGCACACTGAAGGGACTCCGAAAATGTGCTACATGGAAATGACCGTAGGATCAAAAACACAAACACAATGGCAAAGCAAAATAGCATTTTAGTCATGCTGGATAGTCAACCAAGCACCAAAAATCCTTCATGAGTTTCTCCTTGAATATTAGCTCATAAGTTGTCCTGTCTTCTTTTTAAAAGAGCTTGAAAGAAAACTGTTAGGTAGGAACAGGGAAAATTGAACATAAGAACATAAGAGGAGTCTTACTGGATTGGGTCACAGCTGATCCACTTAGTGCCCCACCATTTGCTTAAGGGCATCTCAAAAAGCAGAAGACAAAGGCAAAACCTCCCCCCCTCCCCCCTGATCATAACTGTCTGCAAATGGCCTTTAGCAGCATCCTGCCCATTTCCCCAGCCTGGAAGTGTCTAGTCCAGGATCTTGTCTCACACAGTAGCCCACCAACTGCTTTTGGGCATCTCAAGCAGAAGATAAAGGCAAACCTTTCACCTGCTCTTGTCTCCCTGCAAATAGCCTTTAGAGGCTTTCTGCCAGTCTCTCCAACCCAGAGATGGTACCTAGGCTGCTATTCTAGTAGCCATTGATGCACCTGTCCTTCATTAGTTTATCCAATCCTTTCTCAAAGCTATCCAGCCTGGTTGCTGTCACCACCAGAGGAAGAACTGCAACAGCTGTGGAAGCCAGGAAGTCCTTTCAGGAGCCAGAAGGCCCTTCCAGGTCATTGTGTTCTTTCACTTCCAAGCAACAAAGCAACGGCTCTAACCCTTGTTTGCGACCTACTTAGTATGGGGGGTTTCCAGGGTGCCATGATACTAATGTCCCAGTCATCTATTGACCTTCCCATAGTCAATCCTCCTGGATAGAATCGGGAATGGGGTTTTCGACCACTGCTTCATGTCCTCCAGGAAGCAGATCCTCCCCAAGGGGGAAGTCTACATATCATCTGAAGCCAGGCTCCTTCAGATGTTGACACGCATTTCACGGTACCTTTAATAAAAACAGCCTTCGATTGAGGACGTGACACCACCAATACATCAATGATACCATAAGTTACTTACTAGCGCACTTGACTCCCAAACCATCCTCTTGAGAGCCAAGTCAAGAAGCGTTCCCTTTGAAGAGCTACGGCCGAGCTTACACACTGGTGTGGTGATGAATATTTCATAGCTCGTAACAGTTACCTCCCTCCCTACCCCCCTGCAGACACAACCTGACACAGAAAGCAAAAATGGAAAGGCACCGAGAAAAGGAAATCTGAGGGTTGTACACTTGTATGCATTTCGTTCCATTTCTTTAAAAATCAGAAAATCATGAAGTTAATTGAAGTCAGGCTGTGAAGAATGATGGAGCCATGGAAGGAAAATACATCAGAAAATGACAGAAGTGGATCAAAGGAAAAAGGGGGAAGGTGAAACTCTTAAGAACAGTTAGAGGTGAGGCTTAAGAATTCATTACGTGGAACTTTGGAGTCAAATTAGGAATCAGAGCCTGAGATGGTTGAACGTGGTGAGCTGATTTATATGGTTTAATGTTTTATTAAAGGTTTTTAGAAACATGTCTTGGGCATACAGACATGCGGACTCACCTGGCTCGTGGTGGGCTGGACTTTGCAGACACTTTCCCATCCCAGTTTTGGAGACAAAGAGCGAAAGTTGCCAGCTTCCAAAGTTTCCAGGTCACACCTAAGGTTGAATCCAGTTTCAGTCCACCTTCATAGCAAGAGTGACCAGTAATTTCCTTTCCGTGTTATCTATCCCAAAGGTGAATTTTCTGAGGGTTTTTTTTACATTGGAAGAAAACTGCTTGTCATTTTGCTGGCGTATTCTCTCACTCTGAAAGCGGACTGAAGCTGTATTAAACCTTAAGGGTGAACGCAGCCACTATGAAAGTGGACTGAAGCTGGATTAAAGCTTAGGGGTGACCACAGCCCAGGTGAGGCTTTGGGGCACAGGGTATCCAAGAGCAGCACCAATTTCGCTGTCGCTTCTAGATCCCCAGCAAAATGGTGCAGGGCATGGTATGGTGATCCATGGCCCATGAACTGTCTGCGTGTGGGCTACTGGTCCATTTGGCAGATGGACTGCTTTATGTACTCGCTTTTCAGTTGTTCATACCTGGAGCACGTGAGGACATCCTTTTCACACCATAGCCCACTCAACACCCTGTGCAAATAGAGCATTCAGGCAGGTCATGTGAATGGAGCTGCCTCACCAGTCATCTAATACAAGCGTAACCTTTACTAACTGGTTTTGGACTCTTATGTAGGATGGTACATAGATAATCTAAGGGCGAATCCCCACAGCAAGCTTATTTCACTTTCCCTAAACCGAAATAATAGAACCGGATGCAAATGCGAATTTGCCTGTTCCCATTACTTTTAACTTAATCGCGTTTGATCCAGATTCTGAGGATCGTACATGGCGTACGTGACTTAAGGGGGGACTCAAGTGGCTACTTTTTAAAAGCCGCTTTGCAGGGCTGCCCTGCCCTCTTCCTCCTGGCATGGACGTGCCACCCATAACAGACCCCTTCACGGAGCTTAGCTGGGTGGCTGGGTGGCTGCCGCTTGCCTGGATGGATGAAAAACAGGCACTGGCAGCCAGCGATTCTTTCCCCTCCTCTCCCCATTGCTCAGGGCACACAGCAGCAGCAGCAACTCAAACCCCCTTCACAGCCACAGCCTTTAAAACAGAACCTCCAGGGCTTTCCTTTCTTTTCCCTTTTTTAAAGGTCAGAACTTTCAAAGAGCTAGAGTTGCACAAAACTGCAACATTGTTATTAAGGTATGAAGTGGCTAGATCGCTACAGTGTAGCTTTAAGGACTGCATTTTTATAGTGGCTGTTTTGAGGGTGGATTTTTTCAATGAAATCACTATCTTTGGAAGCAAGCTATTGGGGGAGGGAAACCCTAAACACAGATTCTCATCCCTTAACACTGTACGGTCCCCACAGTAAAAAATGTAAAATGTTTCAAGCACACGATCTGGAGTGAGACCTGCTGAAATCAGGATTGAGATTCACCACGTTTTGGGGTGGTTTAACACGGAGAAAGTGTGTTAAGCCAAATGCTGTGCGGACTCCGAGGATTGAAAACGTTTTGAGTCTGAGATATGGTTGCTGTGAAGACACGGCCAATAATTAATTCAATAAATAAACCTGTTTTATTTATCTATTGCATTTATTCTGGAATATCCAAATACAGTGGAATAAGTAATCGGTGTCTGGATGCAGCTCAAGTCACTGCATTAGCTTCCAGGGCCAGACCCATAAGACTGAGAATGGGATCATCTTTAAAATAAAACTGTAATTAATTTGCATTTTGATATTTTCCTGTTTCAATTAATAATTAACGGTTAGTCACTATTATGTATGCAATAATGCAATTTTTGGATTGTTATACTACATTGTTCTCTGAGTTCTGTTGTAAACTGCCTTGAACATCTTATTTTGGAAAAGCAGCATACAAATACATTGATCAATCAAATGCACGCATGCATGCAATAACTGAGGCTATGATGGGATGCTGCCCAAAAAAGTACCTCTGTCCCTCTCCTGAACATTCCTTGCTAGAACAGGTAGATTAGAGAAAGCTTGGGAACATGAGGGCCACACACTATCTAAGGTTCCTTTGAGGTATCCCTTTTGTTATCTTTGAACACAACCTTAGAACCTTCCATGTAGGATTATTCACATGCCAGTCCAGCCTTCCCGCCTCCCATAAACATTATGCACTAGAAAAGGGGCATCAGAGAATCCTTGGGAACATTGGGGGGGCACACACGGTCTCTCTGAGGAACCACCAGGACACCTCTTTTGATTTCTGAACCCAACCTCAGGTTATTCACCAGGGCACCCCAATCATAAGCAGAAATGTGGCCTGAGATGTGAGCTATTCATGCTCAAATCTAACCAGCTATCTGGAGTGTGTCGTTCTTGTTTTAATGAGCCCAAAAAAAATCCTCCCCCCCAAACATACCTCCTTCCTTCCCACACAGCTACATGTGTCACACATGGACATAGTGGAGGTCCTGGCTGCTACTGAAACTGGCAACCTTTGCAGGAAAACATTTTGGCAAACTGGGACTTCTGACAATGATCTCAAACTCAGGTCAAGAAGTAAAACTTTCCTCCAGATTGGCTTAGGTGTTAATTGCTGTTCTGAGGGACAATCAAGTTTTATCAGACATTCATTTTCTCCCTGGATCAGAGGCCAAGTTAGACAGCATGCCTCATTTCCTCTCTCCTCGAGTTCTGCTCTTGTCACACATTGTAAAAACTAAGTTAAAACAGGAGGATTATTTTTGTCTAAGCTTCTTTTTTGAGACATCTCTGTCAGCTGGCAGCTTCTGGCATTGTCTCTTCGGAGATCCTGTTGCAAGAAAGAAAACACGGAGGGACTGAAAACCAGAAGCAGGCAAGGGATTTGTGCACGCAGCCTTTGGTCGCTTCCATCAGGAGCTCTGACAAGAGAAAAATCTATTAGATGGTGAAATTTGTCTCTTAGGGAAGAAACTACCCAGCTTGAAATTCTCCGGGAAAAGAAGAGAGAGATTTGCGTAGTAGGAAAGATGGTCAACAGAATTAGTTTAAACTGGAAATCGAGTATAAAAGAAGAAAAGCAGAAATAGTTATCTGCTGCCTGGAAGCCTCTTGATCTCTGGCTTTTTGACATGCTACAGAATGTTCACAAATGATCTACGTCTGGAGAACGGCTGTCACAAAATGTCAGCCATCAGTATAAATTAGGACTGTCCATACAGATGGTTAGTAAGCAGGACCAGCTTTAGGATGAGTAAGTAGAACTGCAGTGGCTTTCTCCCTGTGACACTCATTACCCCCACAGGCCGACCCCACCCCTGCCCCCCAACCCTGCATGACCCCACCATTTTGCAACTTATTTGTGACATGGTGCAGGACTGCGGAAGTGGTAAGGAGAACAGGAAATGCCCCTGGCTGGCTCAGCTGCCCATGACAGGAGAAGCAGAGGGAGAATGCTGAGAGCATGCCAGGCAAATCCGGGCAGAGCGTCTGAATCAGTGGACAGCAAGCAGAACGTGTGGGTCAGGCAGAAAGTGGCAGGGAGGGAGCATAAGGCCAGGAAGAGGAAAGGTAGGTAGCTGCACTCTGAGAGCCACGTGGGTGTGGGATTTTAAGGGTGGCCAGCTGGGGAGGAAGGTAAAAAGAGCTTAGCACTCATGTAAGGGCAGACGTGGACAAGGGGAGGGGCTTGTGTGTTTGTGGCTGGTGGTTGAAAAGAGAGACACCAAATAAGAAGTTGGCAGAGTGCACCAGAAGCCCTAAAGCTGGCACTGTGAGGAAGCCCAATTGTGGGTGGATAATCAAAGAACAGTGTATGAGGCAATAGGCCACTCCAAAATTCCACTAGTAACTGGCATTCAGACATACTCTTCACCATTGCAGGCAAGGGCTTGTCACGTTATCCCCTGCTGATCCCCTGTAGCACTGTAAGGCCATGTCCCCATGCAAATTTGGTACGGTTCCGAGTGCAAGATCAGTAAGCTTTGTCCCCATGGGTTTTGGATTTCGTCCACGAAAAGCGTATCATCCCCCCCCCTTCCAAACCGTGCCAGAAGGGTGCCAAATTTGATAGCTGAAAAAACAAGTCTCAGCACGGTTTGGGGGACTCGTACGTGTTGCTCTGTGAGCTGGGAACGCACATGGGGACGCTAGTGGGCTAACAGGGAGGAGATTTGTGCTCACGTCACTGGGAGATCGGGTGTGCTTGCTGTCTCTGCCCTGTCCATTGAAGATTGCAGCCGGTGATCTATTAAAATGCCAATCACATGGAGAACGGCTTGGTTTTTAAATTTTCTGCCATTTCCACGGAGGTAATTCCAACCCAGTTTCAAGAATGCCAAGGCAGGTTGCATAATGGCTGGATTTTTGTTCCATTTGCAACCCCTGTCTCATGGGGACGACACCATCCACACCTATCACATACCTGTCCTGCATTGCCAGGAATGTCACGGGGACATCCGAAATGCGTACCCAAACAGCGCCCAAAGTGTGCCAGACGTCTCGCATGGGTCATGACCTGAATGTAACAACCAGGAGCTAATCACTGGCCAATCTAAAGAAGAACAGCTTCAGGGCCGGCGGCCTCCAAAGGTAGGAATGAAAGTTCCTAGCCTCAAAGCTCATGGAGGACCCAAATAGATGGCACACTTTGTTGCATCACTAAAACAGGCCCCCCAATACATAGGAACATAAGAGAAGCCCTGCTGGATCAGGCCACAGCCCATCTAGTCCAGCATCCCGTCGCACACAGTGGCCCATCAAATGCTCATGGGCATCTCAAGCAGAGACAAGGACGAACCTTTGCCTGCTCTCGAATCCCAGCAAATGGCCTTAGAAATGCCCCGCCTCCCCCCCCCAGCCTGAAAGATGCACCTAGGCATTCATTCTAGTAGCCATTGGTACATCTGTGGTCCATAAATTTGTCTAAACCGGTAGGGATGGGCACAAATGCTTTTTTTTGGATTTGAATTTGAGTCAAATAAAATGTCAAGACATTTGATTCGATTTGAATGTTTAGAATCCAAATGCAACAAAACCCAGTTTGAATCTGTGACAGCGCATTTTTGGTAGGTATGTTTTATAGCAGTGTAACTGTACTGAAAGGTAAGCAGTGGGTGGAGCTTATTAGAATAGAATAAGGAGCGGGATGAAATAGCCCAAGAGCTCAGCCAATGGGAAGAGACTAGGCAAAGAATGTCAGGTATAAAAAGGCAGTGCAAAGGAGGGAAGATTGTTCTCGTTTTTGATGAGGTTGTTTGAGCAGTGCAAATTTGAATGCATTGTCCTTGTGAATGGACATACTGAGACTAGATCCGGGTTCTTAGACCTGGGGGTGGGGGTTTAGCCAGGGAGAATCCTTATTATTGCAGAGCGGAGATCGGGCAGTGAAACAAGTTTATGATTTTAAAGGTCGTTTTATTTTCTTGTTATTTTCAAGGAAGCTTGGACTGAATTATTATAGTACACTATAAGGGGAACACAGATGAAAAAGTGCCTGTTCCTTTAAAAAGTAAAAGTGGCCAAGCCGTGCCGTAGCCAACAGAAGGAGGCGTTTCTCTGCCATTGTTGCTTTAGGAGAAACAGGAGAAAGCACCACCAGCCGAAGCGAGGGTGAGTCGGGGGTATTAAAGATGTCACTTTGAACAATGGCATTCAGACTGAAAGTGCCGTGTTACGTGGAATCCACCCTTGGCGGAGGCAGGAGTGCAGTCACAGAATCCGATACGTTCAAATCTATTCAGTCGAATGTTAGATCCGAATTTGAAGATATGAATGTCAACAACATCCATATGTGTTATACGTAGCTGTATGCATTTCGTATGCATCCCGTTTGATCCCGTATGCATCCCATTTTCATTGTGTAATATAAGCGCAAATGGGTAGAGTTATGCATGATATTCGTACAGATACGTATGTAATACACTTAATACATATCTATCCATTTGAATCATCTGAATGAATGTTTTAGAACATTCAAAATTCGTTCAAATGTTTAAACTTGAATGGGAAGGCGTTCTATTTGAATCAGAATGTTCACATTCAATCAAATTTAATAGAATTTCAAATGTTTAGAACATGTGTGCACATCTCCACACCCTAGTAGTCCAGAAAACGGAGGCAGGTCTCCTGATGCACTGGTAGATCGGTTTAATCTGGCCTACTGGCAATCCAGATCAAAGGTCCCTTGTTCTGGGTTACCTTCTAGCCTATACAGATGGAGCAGACCAGCAGTGGGCGGGACATCACTCGGACCTCTCTTTGATGCCCTTTGCCTGAGTCTGAACAAAGTCCCTCGTCTCTTTTCACCGCCCTATTTCACCAAGACCACCCACTTTTTAAAACAAACAAACAAATAAATAAGAAGAAAACATTGGAAGCCCTCATCATGATGGATAGCTCTGCCCTAACACAACAAGCAGTGCCCTAATTTGCCTGTGTCCGTTCTGCCTGATTGTGCACGCCAACCACACGAGCTGATCGCATATTATTCATCCAGGTATTCATTTGCGTACATTACAGCCTGACCTGCACCAAACTAGCCGTAATGATCTGCATGGCGTCTGTGCATAACTCTGCATAAGCAGGTGTGGGGGTGGGTGGGCGCTCCTAGATAGCAATTTGGTTTGGAGGGAGCTTTTGCGTTTATCTCTGTTTTTCCTCTTTCAAGTTCCCCCTTGACTGACAGCTATTCAGAGCACTGTTTCTCTGGGCTGCGTCTGCATTTTTTCTCCACATTATATGAAAGAGAGGGAGGGAGGGAGGGAGGGAGGGAGGAGGCAGAGGAGTCTACTGTATCTAGGAAGACCTTGTGCTGTCTGCCACGTTTGCTTTCATTTTATTTAATCATGTACCTGTCACTTCTGCTGAAACATGACCCTCATTTTTTATGGGTTGTTTCCCCCCATCCTAAACACCTCCATCATCTCTTGAAAATTAGCCTTCCTTAAAACACCAGCTATTCCCTTCAGCCTTTAAATGCACACTGATCATCAACAGTAGGACTTATTGGATAAACAGAAATTAATTAACACAATGCAATATAGTTTATATAAATGACGATTTCCCTTGTTCCCTACTGGTCGATCCTCCGATTATTTCTTCTGTTTTGTTTTGTTTTTTTTGTTTTTTGTTTTTGTGTGTGTGTGTGTGTGTTTTACAGGGGTGGGTAGAATTCCTCATCATAATTTCACTTTCCTCTTGTTCCTTTCTGGTCTCAATTAGGGAAATGCACAAATGTATTTTTGACATTCAAATCTGAGTAGATTCAAATGTCAAAAAATCCAATTTGATATGGATATTTAAGATCCGAGTGTCATAAAATCCAAATTCAAATTCAGATTATTCAAATCTGTACATTTGAATGTTACATTCGTATTTAAGGATATGAATGTCGACAACATTCATATCTGTTATACATATCTGTACACATTCCATAAAGATCTGTATGCATCCCATTTTAATCCCGTATTTTAAGTGCAAGAAACGTATAATTTTCACACAGATTTGTATACGACAGATATGAATCTACACATTCAAATTATCCAAAAATCTGTATCGGATTTTCAACAATCTGATTTGAGTTCAAATGTGTGAAGTTGGATTTTTGAAAATCCAATTCAAATTCGAATGTCAACATTCGATGGATTCAAATCTGATATTTGAATTTTTGAATATTCTTGTAAATCCCTAGTCTCAATGTTTTTCAATAACCAAGTCCTCCTGCTCCACCAGTACAAATTGACCTTAATTCCTTGGACACCTCCAGACAGGATATTAAAATGCGGAGCTTACATTTATTTTGCAGTAAAATCCCTCCGCAGGGAAAACAGGTCATCCCCACATTCTCTGATACTTCGAAGCAGCAGGGCGGATTCTTCTGTCCATGAGCTCCTTCCCTCCCTCCCTGAGAGATCTACTGCTTCCTGGGTGAAAGCAAGCTCTCAAGTTCACACCTGGGGAAATGCAGAGAAATGGACAATCACTTCATAATGTGCTGGCACTGTGAAGCCTTGTAAAACCTCTATGCCAGGTTGATAGCTGTCCCATGTTCCTTACGTATTTTTTATCCTGTCCGGGTCCAGCCCTTGTTTCCTTCTATTTTTATTCTTGAATCTCTTATCATATTGAAAATAAAGAATTCTCATGCATCTTATTTCCATCTCTCCCTTGTCCGCTTACCTCTGCCCCTTTCTGCACTGGCCCTTATTGCAAATTATATCACGGAATGGGGACCTGCCATCCTCAGGATGGGGCAGACTATAGCAGGTGCCCAGGCAGGACCTGCCATAGTCTGTACTAGCATGAAGATGCCACATCCCTATTGCAGGATATAAGCCAGGATTAGGCCCAGTGCAGAAAGGGCCCCAGTCTTTTCACCTACATATTATAATTTTTTTAAAAAATTCTGACCTCAATCTTTCTAAGATACATGTCACTTGTACACATGTCTCTGTAGAACCTGTTCCATTTCTTTCATCACTCGTTGCCAATTGTTTTTAACTTTCCCTTTTACCTTAAACCTGTGCCAGTGTATTTTGGAAGTCCTGTATATAGAATATTGAAAAAGGAAACAGAAGGACTGATTCTTGCTGCACAACAACAAGCAATAAGAACAAATGCCATCAAAGCCAGAACTGAAAAATCAGGAGAAGATCCCAAGTGCCAACTCTGCAAAGAAGTGGATGAAACAATCGACCATATACTCAGCTGCTGCAAGAAGATCGCACAAACTGATTACAAGCAGAGACACAATGCTGTAGCATAAATGATCCACTGGAACTTGTGCCAAAAGTATCATCTGACAGTGGCAAAGAACTGGTGGGATCACAAGCCAGAAAAAGTGGTTGAAAACGAACAGGCAAAACTACTTTGGGACTTCAGGCTTCAGACTGACAGAAAACTGGAGCATAACACTCCTGATATTACAATTGTTGAGAAAGAGAAGGTGTGGATCATCGATGTTGCTATTCCAGGTGACAGCAGAATTGAGGAGAAACAGTTGGAGAAGCTCACCAGATACGAAGACCTGAGAATTGAACTTCAGCGACTCTGGCGAAAACCAGTGAAAGTGGTCCCAGCCATCCTCGGCACACTGGGCACGGTGCCAAAAGATCTCAGTGGGCACCTAAAAACCATTGGCATTGACAAAATATCCCTCTGCCAACTACAAAAAGCCACTTTACTGGGGTCTGCTCACATAATTCGCCGATACATCACGCAGTCCTAGGTGCTTGGGAAGTGCCCGACTGGTGATATAATACGAAATCCAGCATAATGATCTCGTTTGCTGTGTGTAACTGCTGTTTTACATCATCACAATAATAATAATAATAATAATAATAATAATAATAATAATAATAATAATAATAATAATAATAATAATAATAATAATAATAATAATAATAATAATAATAATAATAATAATAATAATAATAATAATTCACCGATACATCACGCAGTCCTAGGTGCTTGGGAAGTGCCCGACTAGTGATATAATATGAAATCCAGCATAGTGATCTCGTTTGCTGTGTGTAACTGATGTTTTTACTAAATAATAATAATAATAATAATAATAATAATAATAATAATAATAATAATAATAATAGGATGTAATATCTTGTGAAAAAAGAAGAAAAATCAGCTCCTGGAAGTCGAACATCTGTTCCCTTTGGAGGAAAGGAAGATCCTCAGAGGTATTTTTAGGCATTACATGGTTTTTGGTTTCTTCTATATGCTAATTTGGACTGATAGATGCATATTTAAGCAACGTTCTTCAGGGGAAAGAAACATACTTTATCCATCATAGCTTAATGCAAGTTGTGAATTGCAGAGAGATTTTTCTGGATGCAGTAAGTAGATTCAGCACTCCATCCTACCTGATTATGTATTGAAATTACATTTAGACTTATTTATATGGACAAATGCTCACCAGCACAGTGAACTGCATTCTCTTTTGCCTTCTAAACAACATTAAAAACTAAAGAGAGATGGCGGGGTGGGGGGAGAAACAGGTGAGGAGGAGGGAGAACCGGGGCTTGAACTTCCTCCAAACGCATCCCTGAAGGCACCCATTTGGAAATAAACTGCAGCTGCAAATACAGTAGGGAAAATGAGAAAGTTGTCAACACAGAGCCTCTCTTTCTACAGCTTCCAGTTTCAGTAGAGATGGTGCATCCATTTTTGAACCCAATTCCAAGGCATTCAGATGGGGCCGGTCCATGACTGAACAGAATTTAAGAGAGCAAAATGCAGTCATGGGACGCTTTGCTCTCATACTACTTGCTGTTTCTGGCTTCACTTTGGGCTGGTAGCAGCAGCTTCTTGGGATACCTGCCAGAGTCAGCACTAGGGTTGTGCATGAATGAACTTTTAGGAATTCGATTTGAATGTTTAAAGTTTGTATTTAACCAAATTTGATTCAAATTAAGCAAATTCAAATCTATCTTATCTATCTTATCTATCTTAACTGGGAATACTGGCTTTAATTCCGCCTTCCACCATGAAGCCAGCTGGGTGACCTTGGGCTAGTCACAGCTCTCTTTCTGATCTCTCACAGCCCCACCTACCTCAGATGGTGTTCTGTTGTGGGGAGAAGAATAGAAAGCTTTGTCAGCCATTTTGAGTCACCTTGAACGGGTGAGAAAAGTGGAGTAGAAAAGCCAGCTCTTCTTCTTCTTCTTCTTCTATGAAACCAGCTGGGTGGCCTTGGGCTTTCGATCTCTCACAGCCCCACCTACCTCACAGGGTGTCTGTTGTGGGGAGAAGAACCAAAAGCTTTGTCAGTTGCTCTGAGTCCCCTTGAATGGGTGAGAAAAGTGGAGTGGAAAAGCCAACTCCTCTTCTTCTTCCATCTGAGCTCTACTACACCCAACTCCAAGGGACTGCTCCCTGCTCTCTCTGTCTTGGCTTTGGACTGAGAGCAGCAGAACTTGAAGCGAACAATCAACAGCAACCTGCAACACCTGCACAGTCAGCTGGCTGGCTGCTTCCAGTGAAAGCCACCCTAGGGATGTGCCCAAATAGGCGTGCTATTTAGAATCAGTACAAATTCTGATGAATCAAATGGGGCCTACATTTGTAGGCCCTGTTCATTTGGGAATTGGATTTGACTCAGCATTCGTTGAAGCTTTGGCCAAGGCTGGGTCGTCCCCCTCCCCACTGCCTCCCGCCACTCCCCCCCCCATGACTTCCCATCACCCCACTTAACTTTAGTTGTGACAACAACAATGCCAGGACGGCACAACGCAATGTGCACAGACCCAGAAATGGTGGTGATTCTGACAACAGGTAAGGGGGGGTGGTAGAAAGGGAGGAGTGGGGGGTTCACTTTATTTTGTGTGGGAATATTCATTTGAATATTCATGCACATATCTGAAAAAAAAACCCACATTCGTGGTGGAGCAATCTGGCTGAAGCTGCATTTTTCCCACATTCAGTTTGCACCCCTACCATCCCCAATGTCCTGCTTGCTTTTTTCTTTTGTTTTTAATGCCTTTTGTCTGTGGTAGTGTGTATGTGAGTGATTGGTTGCTTGTTTGTGTTGTGAGATTTTGATCCTGCTTTTAACTCTCATTGTTTTAATTTTGTATAGTTTACTTACAGTGTCTGAATTGTGGAGCTGGGACCTGTGAGCCAGCTGGGTCTAGTGTTTAGGGAGCTGGACTCTTATCTGGGAATACCAGGTTCGATTCCACCCTCGCCCATGAAGCCAGCCGGGTGACCTTGGGCTAGTCACAGCTCTCTTCTGAGCTCTCACAGCCCCACGTACCTCACAGGGGGCCTGTTGTGAGGGAAGAAGGTTTGTCAGCCACTTTGAGTCCCCTTAAAAGGGTCAGAAAAGTGGGATAGAAAAGCCAACTTTTCTTCTTCTTCTTCTGAACAGTGGGGCAGGTGCCCTTATGCACAACTTCCTTGGTCAGTCCTGGAATGCCTGAGGAAGATCTGCTGGTGTCCCATAGAGGCAGCTATTTTGACCACCTACCCTGGGACATGCTCCATCCCAATGCAGTTTGACGCACCAAGCAGTAAAGTCCTGCCTCTTCTGTTCCACTGTGAGGAAGAGAGAAACCTGAAGGTGACTGAACACTGCCATAGACTGGACTACCAGTTAAGTGTGAAAAGCCCTTACAAGTTCAGAAATGGGGGGGGGGGGTGTCTTTCTGTACTTTGCCCACTAATCAACCCACAGTGCACTCCCACATGTAGCAACTCCACTTCAAGGAGCCGATTCTGACTCAGAAATGGCTCCTTCCATGCAGCAGTGAATTGTGGGTTAACTACTTGGGGAGCATGATTAAGTGCTTCACAAGTGCACTTACCTGACCTTTCCCAGCTCCAGCGAGATCCATTTGCACACCCATGGTGCAAGGAGGAACATATGACACACCACACAAGTGTGCTGGTGTGTCACATGATCTGCTGGCACCAGCGAGCGTGCATGGCGCATCATTGATGTCCGGCTGACGTCACTGGTGCACACACATTGGGCCAGCATCCTGAGCAAAGACTACAATGCCCGGACACACATCCACACCAAGGTAACTGCCTGGATTTGTAGGTGTGGATTGGCATGTACGAGCCTTCACTACCAGAGCAAGTGCTTAGTACACAACTGGGGAATTTTGACCTTGGATGTCCGTGGAGGGATGGCAAAGTGTGGATTTCCCCCTGGAAAACTGTAAGTCTTCCAGCCCTGTGTGTTTGCATGGAACTGAAAAAATAAACTGCAGTTCGTAAAAAAGTAAATGCATGCAAGGAGAAATTATTGTTGTACGCTAAGAATGACTCTTCCCCGCTCCTTTTCTTTTTCTTTTCAAAAGACTCTTCTTGATGTAGCAGGTTGATGTAGGTTCCCCGTCCCCATTAAATCTGATTTGGCTTACCTGCTTTGTTGCTAGCACATGTAAGTGAGCTGGGGGTTGAGGTTCGAGAGAAATGAAATATTTAATATAGACTTTGAAAGACATACAGGAAACCTTATTTGTTCTTGGCCTTGCTGTGCATGTTTGGAATCTAGCGTGCTTAAGGAAATTTAGTCCAGATTCTGAAATGTGCACACACATATAAAAGCACTTAAAAGTACAACTAGGACACCTTTCCCCCTACAGGTCAAGGCAGTAGACAAAATTATTGTATTAACACAAAGGGGGGGGGGGAGGAAAATAAGTTGGCAGTGTAATGGAACAAGAGCTGTATATAAAAAAAGAATCACACAGTATTTATGACTAGGCCAAACATTATAATCCAATTTTCAAACCCAGAGAGGGAGTTCCGCCTTGATTATTTTAATCTGGATTGGACTATTTTAATTCGGATTCAGGACCAAGTGCGCACTCTGGGTGTTCTCATTTGCCCAACAATAACATGGGCTGAATTCGAACACTGCGGTTCCCGTTCAAACCGCCCAATCCCCAGTATCCTTGTCCTTTGATCCTCCCACTCCCTGAGAGGGACAGCAAGGACATTGTGGCTGTTGCTTTGTTCCACTCGCTCTCCCACTCTCTTGCAGCAAGCAAGCAGCTCGGAGAGAGAAGGAAGAGCTTTGAATGAAGCTGCTCAGGATGGAGTGGAAAGTTTCCCTCTGTGATTGTTAGCTGCTACAAATGTATCTCTCATAATTACAGTGGCATTCACAGAAAGGGGAAATCTGTTCAAAGATCCAACACTTTTTTCTAGCATTGCAGGGATGGGAAGGGGAGGGGGCAGGCAGTTTCCCTCTGTGGTTGTTTGCTGCTACAAATGTATCTCTCATAATTACAGTGGCATTCACAGAAAGGGAAAATCTGTTCAAAGATCCAACACCTTTTTGGGGGGGACTCTAGCACTGTAGGGATGAGAAGGGGAAGGGGGCAACCCAAAGGGCAGATCTCTTCCCTGAATATTCTGGTAGCGTTCCCAACGGGTGGGGGTGAGAAAGAAGCAGGTAGCCTCCAAAATAGCACCAAGAACAGTTTTTCTGAGGACTTTTTTCCTGCAGATTTTAGCAATATAGTCCTTGTAAAGTCTGGGGGAAAACATTAAATGGGATCAGACAATCCCAAAAATGGACTGGATTCGCATTTAATTTTGTATGGGAATACACCTAGAGACCTTTAAGAATATTGTTGTGTTGAAAGGGAAGAGACAAAATATGAGAACCACATTCAGCTGGCCTTAATGTTGAGATAAATGAACAGCCCTGGAAAGCAAATGGCGGAGTCCAAATGGACCCAGATGTGCTCCGCAGATGTGCCCCAACAGCCATTTTCAGTAGCCAAACACAGAAAAGAAAGCAGAGATGTGCCAAGTTCTGTTCGTATTTGAAAATCTGATCGATTGTGTTCAGAGTGGTTGGCATCAAACTGAACTTTTATTGCTCCAATATTAAGAAACTTGATTGAACCAAGCCAGCCCCCCCCCCCCACTTAGGGGCTTGAACAATTCCATCAAATGTGCAATAAGTAAAGGCTGTGAATCTTTTGTAGGTCAAGAGAAACAGAAGTGTGACAAGAGAAGCCTTACTGGTTTAGATCTCTCAGTTGAGTTCTCTACCTGTATCTATAATATATTTAAGCATTTGTGTGGTTCGCTTAGTATTATAAAGTCTTACATGTTGTGAGCTAGTTTGGTCTTCTGGTTAGGGTGCCAGACTCTTATCTGGGAATCACAGGGTTTGAAGTGGCCTTGGGCTAGTCACAGCTCTCTTTCTGAGCTCTCACAGCCCCACCTACTTCACAGGGTCTCTGTCGTGGAGAGAAGAACAGAAGGCTTGTCAGCTGCTTTGAGTCCCCTTAAAAGTTAAGACAAGCAGGGTATAAAATCTAACTTCCTTCTTCATCTTCTTGGAGAGGTTTATCAATGACTCACAGCCTGCTACACAGTCTCTGTGACCCCGAGACACAGGATTTGAAATGAAGGATCTTCAAAGGCCATTCCAACAGCTCATTATGAATGATAGGTTAAGTTTAACATGACCATGTCTTGGCATTAATCAAGCTCAGGATGAGAAATGATTGTTACACTAAACTATCCTGATTTTATTTTACTTGATTTTATTTAATATCTGCATATATCTCAAAAAGTTCAAACTATGTACTTAGTAGCTTGAACTGAACCATAATTATATCCTTATTAGCTTCATAAGATTTACTTATCTCATTATCATCTCCCTCCTCCACTGGAGGTCAGCCATGTATCCTTTTTATTACCCATTTAATCCTTCTACCCACCAACTTTATTGTGATTGATTCACTTATCATGCATCTCAGCAGGCAAATGCTTTTAACATTTAAAATGATCATGCCCCGTGTGTTTCTGTTCTGTCCAAAGCAGCCTTTTGATCATATACTGGGAAGAACGTAAGAGGAGCCACAGCCCACCTAGTCCAGCATCCCATCTCACGCAATGGCCCGCCAATTGCTTCTGGGCATCTCAGTCAGAGGACAAAGGCAAAACCTTCGCCTGCTCTCAAATCCCTGCAAATGGCCTTTAGAGACATCCTGGTAGAAGAGTAGAAGTGAAATTCATTTGGATTGTCATTAAATGCAAATATTCTCTCTCTATAGACAGACATATGCATATGCATATACATATATACATTATATACATATACTTACTTTTATTTATTTTATTTAGTTACATCTTTATCCCACCCTATACCCAGAGGTCTCCAGGCAGGTAAAAACATCTAAAATCAAGCATCATTTATAACAATAACAGCATATGCCAGTGGAGAGAAAAGTGTGTCCTCATTTAGCCAAAGACCAAGGCAAAGAGGTGTGTCCTCACTGCCTTCCTAAACGTGTACAAAGAAGGTGATAGACGGACATCAAGGGGGAGACTATTCCATAGTCTAGGGGCCACCACTGAGAAGGCCGTTTCCTGGGTGCCCACCCTTTTTGCTGCTGAGGGTGGTGGGACAACCAGCATGGCCTCCAAAAGAAGATATCAGCACTTCTCCAAATTTTGCACTGTACTGAAAGTTAGTTTAAAGCAGTGTTTCCTAAACTTTTGACATATGTGTACCCCTTCTATAATTTTTGTAATGCTGAGTACCCCTCATAAAAAGCATATGCTTTAATAAAAAATCAAAATATATTTATTTTTTATTTTTTGGGAACATACACAGTTCCCGTGTAAAAACTGCGACACGCGCCTATTTCTTTCCTTGTTCTGTGGGCGCAGCTAAGCACGGTGCAGTGGATATTCCCACGTGATCCCCACCAAACTTGGGTGCAACGCGTACCCCCACCAAACTCTTCCCGTACCCCTGGGGGTATGCGTACCACACTTTCGGAAACACTGGTTTAGAGCAAGGACAGTTAAACTTCACACAGCTCCCACACTTAATTAGCCATGCATCTCGGAGCTATCTGCTGTGCAACAAACCAGCTTTGACCTAGGACACCCATGCCAGATGATAGTCCAGTTGGCTCTCCTGCAGAGAAGATCATTGGTAAAGGACGATTTGCCACCAGGCTCCTGAAGGAAGCTCTGGGTGCTCACCATGGAAGTTCTAGTTCAGACACACCTGCTATAGGGGTGTGCACGAATGCAATTTTGCATTCGAATTTGAGTCAGTTTGAAAATTCAAATATTCAACTTGATTTGTAATTTGGAAATTCGGATTTTTGAAAATCTGATTCAAATCCGGATTATCCAAATCCATACTTTCAGAAATTTGATTCGGACTTGAAAATATGAATGTCAGTAACATTACCATCAGATTTTCAAGTTTGCTTCCCATATTATAAGTGCAAATAAACATGATATTCAGATGCGATATACGATATTCTGTTAGTCGAATAATTCAAAAATCCATATCAGGTTTTCTAATATTCGAAATCCATTTGAATTCAAAAATTCGGATTTTCATAAATCCAATTCAAATTTGAATGTCGATATTTGCCAAATTCAAAAAGGATTTTCTATTTCGCATTCTGTAGGGCAGTGAATAGAACTCCTATCACTTTGGTTTCTAAAGGCTGGAACAGGCTTTCCAAATAAGAGTAATGCAAAATATTACCTTCTATTGTAATTTATAAAATAGTGTCCGTTTCTAGAAGTGACTGACATAGGGGTGTGCACAAATTTTTTGAATTCAAATTCAAGTCAATTCAAATGTCAAAATGTTCAATTCAATTCGAATGTTTAAAATCTGAATGCTAAAAAAACCTATTCAAATCCATTACATTCAAATCTATTCATTCAAATGTTAGATTCGTATTTAAAGATACAAATGTCGACAACATTCATATGGTTATACTTATCTGTACGCATTTTGTACGCATCTCATTTTATCCTGTATGCATCCTGTTTTCATCCCATATTATAAGTACAAATGCGTACAGATACATGTAATATTTGTACAGATATGTATGTAATACCTACGCATCTGTACATCTGAATGATCTGAATGTCCACATTTGAACAAATTTAATCGAATTTCAAATGTTTAGAATATTTGTGCACATCCCTAGACTGAAAGTGTGCAGATTAATTAAGCTTCTTTGACTTCCAAAATACTCCTCAAATCCCCCCCCCTTTTTTTTTTTTTTTTTACAGATTTTTGGTCTCCAGTGAAACCCAACATATCCCTGTATTTTGGGTTTCAAAATGCTGGTGTCACCAGGAAAGGTGAGTGGCACCTGGCTGGCAGATTTGGGTTGTAAATCATCTGATTATAATTCAGAGAACGTTTCATGAGGACTTACAATTCTGCAGCATCTTTCAAAGGAAGCAGTAAACCATTTGTTAACTCACTTCACTAGGTCTAAGGGGTCTTCTAGCAGGCTCTGGGCTGAAATGGCATCACATCCAGTTGTATCCATTGATGCATTTCTACAACTTTTGGCACATGAACCAAAGCATTATTACCAATTTGACATATTTTGACACCTGGTAATCCATAGTACCTAATATTTCTCTGAATTCCTCCTTTTCCTCCTATTTCTACTTCTATAGAGAGCGTTTTAGTTACAGATGGTCTGATGTTTGGTAGCTGGGATGTCCTTTGTGATTCCTTGGAGCACCTCTTTGAAGGAGCAATTACTGCCTTTTGTTTCATGACAGCTAATAACCTGCCATGCTGCCTGATTCTGATTAGAAGTCTGAAGGAAGCACTCCCTAGATAAGTGCAAAATCGCAACAGGTCTGTCAAGACTGGCATTCCAAATCCTTGTCAGATCTTTTCAATTCCATTTCCCATCAATAGCCTTGTTTTATATAAGGGAGTGTGGTAAAATAAGCCAGCCAAAGAGTGAAGGAAGGCCTTTGAGAAGTCACCTTGAACTAAGGATGTGCATGAATATTCTTAGGCATTTGAAATCCAATCGAATGTGCCAAATTTCGCCATTCAAACTTTTTTGTGTGCCTCACCACACAAGGGAGCTGCACACATAGCCAAAAGTGACTAAAAGTTTGTCCACAATGATAGATGGGCATGGATATTTGTGACATTTGAAATTCATCTGAATTCAGACATTCAAATTGAAATCAAATGTTGGCACAATCGGAGGTTGACATTTGATTTGAATTCAAACCGAATGCTTTGGAACACTCGTAGGAAGCTTTGTTACATTTGTGAACCTGGGAAATGGGAAAGCGGCTGCGCCAGTCACATCGGCAATGGAGCCGGAGTGGACTCGGATTGAGAGCAGATTCAAAGTGGATTCAGGGCAGATTTGACACACTCACAGCAGATTCATAGGGGATTCGTATGTAATTTGTACTGACCATTTGTATCGAAATCATATCAAACATTCATATTGAATTTGAATCCTTCCCACTCAAAGGGGATCTATTTGAACGAATATGAATTTGGTCTACAGCCAGTTTGGTCTAGTGGCGAGGGAGCCAGACTCTTATCTGGGAATGCCGGGTTCAAGTCCACACTCCCCCATGAAGCCAGCTGGGTGACCTTGGGCTAGTCACAGTTCTCTTGATTTTGATTTATATATTTATAAATCTCGCACAGCCCCACCCACCTCACAGAGTGTTCTGTTGTGGGGAGAAGAACAGAAACTTTGTCAGCCGCTTTGAGTCCTCTTAAATGGGTGAGAAAAGCAGGGTAGAAAAGCCAACCCTCCTCCTCCACCACCTCCTCCTTCTTGCATTTGATTCAAACCCCCCCCCCCAAAAAAATTTGTGCACATCCCTAGAACTGAACTGAACCATTTGTTTATGTAGCACTTCACAATTGAAGAGAAAAACAAGCAATGAAGTAAATCCTGCTAATGGCTTACAATTTACTAAAAAAAAAAAAAACCTTAATAGTAAAATAAGGGTGTTTTTCCACTGTCACTAGAAGTACCCATTAAGTACGTAATGGCATTTTTTGTACCCATTAATGGATACTTAATGGGTACTTCTAGTGACAGTGGAAAAACACCCTAAGTCTAACACTGTAATAAGTCTAACACAGTAAAATCATGAAAATTAAGCTAAAACACCAAAAGCTTGAAAAGTAATTTTCAAGTTGAGAATTCTGGCTGGTGGCTCTGGAGAGTTTGCACGCACCTCCGAATATTGCAAAAGCTCTCCCCCTCTTCCTGGAAATCTATACTACCTAATGTTTCTCTGAATTCTTTCCACCTATCACCAAATATTCAGTAATTACAGTGGGGAGAGGTCCTATTGTAACAAATTTTTGCAATATATTGTGCTTTGAACTGTGCCTCCAAATCAAACCTCACCACCTGCTACAGTCTCCAAAATGCTTAAGCACTGTGCCACAGGGCTAATATTTGGAATGTACTAGATGTAAATCCAAGTAAAGCCCAAGTCAATCAGAAGTGATTGAAGGAAAGAGGGGAGAGAGAAAAAAATCTTGCTTTGGTCCAAATACAGGCTTTAAAAGGTCACAGCTGGTGCAATTATCCTTGCTAGGTTCTGCATGCTTTCAGCTGTGTGCTCAGAACTGCCAAGAGTTGAAATACAGTCAGAATTCTTAAGTAAGTGCCGTGGGTTTTTTTAAGGTGGTTAAAACCCAAGGAAGGCAAAGACGAAAAGAAAGATATTGCTCCAAAATAGTGCTGATTTATATTTCTCAGATCACTTGCAGGACACCCAAGCTGATAGCCATTCTCGTGGCTATTCTAAGGCTGTGATCAAGCATGTTTAATGAGATGATTCCTGGGTAAATTTGGGGCTGTAAGGGCAGACTATTATAATACACTCCACATGAGGCTGCTCTTGAAGACAGATCGGAAGCTGCAGCTAATGCAGAATGCAGCTGCCAGATTGCTGACCAGGACAGCTGGTCAGACGCACATCATGTCGGTCTTAAAAGAGTTGCACTGGCTGTCAACTTGCTGCCCAGCCCAATTCAAGGTGTCAACTTCCACTTATAAAACCCTGAAGGAATGCCTACTTCCATATCTACCTGCTCGTTTATGAATACCTTCAGTATCAAAAGGGGTGGGCACCTGGGAGACGACCTTCTCAGTGATGGCCCCTAGGCTGTGGAATAATACACATTTTGGGAAGGCAGTGAAGACACATCTCTTTGTCCTGGCCTTTGATTAAATGGGATACACTTTCCCTTCCCACTTTCAGATGCTGTTTTTTAATGTATAATGTTATTGTTTTAATAATATTTTATTTTAAGTGTCACCTCTGGCTATAGGGTAGGATAAAAATGCAAATTCATTCATTCATTCATTCATTTAGGTTGATTGTTTGACTGACTGATAGATTGATGGATTGTATTTCTATCCCACTCTATAACCAAAGGTTTCAGGGTGGGTAACAACATTTAAAATCAGATACGTAACAAAACAAGGGTATATATTAAAACAGTAACAAATGTCTATAAAGTGGGAAGAGACAGTATATTCCCATTTAACCAAATAAATAATATGAATACATAAAATCACCTTACCCTGTCCTGAAGCCTGGGAATGGCTTCCTTTTTCTCATACAAGGTAAAATAACACTGAGAGTGACTCTTTCTTTCAGTTGCATTGGGTGGGAGACAGCATTAGCACAGAGAAAGAAGTAGGAACAAACGCTGCTGGTGAATGACCAATCAGTGGTGAGCATTTCCTGTCACAAGGCATTGCCAGACTTGAAAGGGAAGGAAGAGAAATTTGGAGCTGCTTCCTTGCAGGACTGGGTCCCTCTTGTCAGCGGCTATGGACTCCACCTGGCCTCAGCGACACCAGAGACCACAAAGGACAACAGCTTATGCCATCCCTCCTGTGGGTGGTCTAGTGGTGACAGCCTAGACCACTCTGCTCTCTGGATCAGTGGTTCCCAAAGTTGTCTGGGCTACGACCCATCTAATATAAGTTTACCAACTCAGGACCCACCTCTAGGAAATTTAACTGTTACCAATATGAATAAAGGACTTTTCAAATAACAAAGTTTTAATACAATTTTTTTTATTACTTAATTAAATAATTACATCAAATGTTGTCAACATTTGTATCTTTAAATACAAAAGGGGTGATTGAGAATAGCCCTGCCTGATTGCACCCTAAGATTCTAGGGTGGCTGGGCTGAGCAAGCCAACCGCTCACACAGCTGCTTTTTTTGGGTGATGGGGTGACATGATGCAGCTGTCCCAGTAGCCTGAAAAGCAGCTGCACCTCTTTTACAGGTCCTAGGATCAGGCCTGGGCATAGACAAAATGGAGGACCTAATGTATGCTTCAGGTGCATAATGCTAATATGCCTGTTCTTATCATTGCTTCATGCTTAATAGATGTCAGAAACAGCCTGACATGGGTCTCCTCTGTACCTGCATTTTTAATCAGATACATAGTGTTTTTACATATTGGTTTATGCTTTGAATTGTTTTTGTCCTTATTTATTCTTATTTTTAAATGCATTTGTGCCAGGCTTGTACAATGGTCGCTACACCATAAGGACTAGGAGAGATGGTTACTATCTAACTTCACCCAGTCCTTTAAAGAATGATACTAAAGGAATGGTGCTGATTTAGGGGCTTTCGGCACTGAAAGGCCATGATCTGAACCTGTGGGTCTCATTCAGTGAAATCTGCTGAGACAGGATGGAGGCACTAGCCTTGACCAGCCTTGCACTAGTCCTAAAGTTCACATTAGCTTTGGGACCAACCCATGAAGGACTTGAAGGAGGAAGGAGGAAGTTTCCTGCCCCTAGAATCCCCAAGGAGTACACTTTGGCAGCTTGCTTTGGTGGGCCACCAAAATGAGTCCCTCAGTAGTCCCAGACTAAGGTGCTGGTCCACTGGTAGTCATTGATATCAAGTACTAGTTGTGATTCAATTCAGGGGCCTCTTGATCTGGATAATATGTCTTATACAGTCAGAGCATGCCAATGGTGGGAGGGGGGAGCCCATAATCCCCTTACTGATCTTGACTAAGGGTCAGGGCAGAAAAGCCCTTTGTTTTCATGATCAGTTTTGGCATGTCCTAGAGTCTTGAACTGCTATGAGAAATCTGAAACGTGTACAACTTCAATATTCAATGTACCTTTATGCATGTTGCACAGAATGGTGGAGGGGAGGAGAGAAGGTGGTTCCATAGCGGTTCCAGAAGCAATGAAAACAACATGTATTCAAAAGCAGGTGCAATGGTAGGGCTAGGCTGAGCAAGGCTTTTCCTGCCAAAATACCCCTTCTGGTTTCATGTTGCACCATGAACCAGAGAAAAATTATAGAATAATTTGATTTATTAAAATAAAAAGGCAAAAATTGAGCAAATACATAAAAGAGGAAAAAAAATACAGATTCAAAATAGTTCAAGCAAATAAAAAGATCAATGCCAGAACATGGGGTTCAACTTCAAAGTTCCATGAAAGTTCAAAAAGGCATAAAATCATTCCATTGCATAGGCAAAGTAACTTATCCAATCTACCAGGCCAAAAGACTGGAATAACATTCAGCAAGGTCAGAGTCAGAGTGAAATAAATGGCTTCCTAATACTAATAGGCATTACTATATTCTAAATAATGAATACATCACATGTCACATCATAGCCAATGAAATGCCCACAAACATAGGTCTTTCTAGAAGGTGAGTGCATCATGTAATGGGAATAGATGCACATCTCATCTTTGCAGCCAATTAGTGTTATCAATTTTGGAAGTAGGCTCCCAGGTGCAACAGGTTATGGATGGTGCTGCTCCAAGGCCAAGCATGCCTTTCTTCTTCGTGACTTAGCATAACACACTGATTTTTCTTTTGAGAGGATTTTTACTTTTGAAGTTAACCCTCTAAGGCCAAAATGGAGCTAGTTAGGCTCTCCCATTACAGCAGGGCTTTCTGATCTTCCATTCCAAACCCTTTGGCAGAATCACTCTTGCACGTGAGATTGCATAAGAAACACAGTGTGTGAAATCAGTGCAGGAAGATGTGGGATGCTTACAGAACTCATAGGAATGACATAGCACTTCCCCCTTCAGGAAGAGGCAGACAGATGTTGCTTAAGCATCATATCACACGGGGAGGCCTGGGTGAAGTTTCTACAGCAGCATGCCTTGGGCAAAAAATGCCACCAAGGGTGCTTCCTACCTGGTGTGCTGCAAATTGATGCTGGAATAAATACATGAGCAGATATGCCCCAGGAAAACCCACAGCACAAGAGGATGTAATTTGATACCATCATGGCTGGGAAGCGTAATATCTGCAACCTCAAAGCCTTACACTTTCCAGTGAGAGCGCCGTGTAGGGGTGACTGCAGTTCTGTGCTTTTGAAAACCCTGCACAAGAACCTGTACCAGTGCACACGTTTCTCTGTCCATGACTCTCTTTTTGTCTGTGTGCAACAGAGGAAGAGGCAGAGAAGCCGCTAGACTATGGGTGTTTTTCCACTGGCAGAAAGTACCCATTTTGTACCCATTAAGGACCCATTTGTGTGTGAGCCAGATGACCCCATTTCCACCACGGCACCCATTTGGGACCCGATTGTTTCCACTGCCAGTCAGGAAGTCTGGATCAAATGGGTACTTTTCTGTCTTTAATCCAGATTTTCTGTAGACCTCATTAATGGGGTCCACAATGGGGTCTTCAGCCAGAAAATTTGGATTAAAGGGAGCCTGTTTCCATGCTTATGTGGCAATGGGGTCTAGAGGAGGCTAGGAGGAGGGGGCACCCATGGGGGGAAGCCCTAAAACCTAAGCTTCGAAGTCCTTTTGAAGTCATTTCAAAGTCTGTGCAAAATAGTTCTGGAGCGTCTTTGAAGTCTGTGCTGATCTTCAGAGTGAACTCTGAAGTGACTCCGAAGTGACTCCGAAGTCACTTCGAAGTTCACTCCGAAGATCAGCACAGACTTCAAAGGAGCTATTTTGCAAAGACTTCGAAGTGACTTTGAAATGACTTTGAAGTGACTTTGAAATGACTTTGAAGTGACTTCGAAATGACTTCAAAACCGCTTCGGAGATTGCACTCCCTGTCCCCCCAAACACCTGGGGTAGATCTGGATTTCCAAATGGGTGCTCCAGTGTTTCCACAACAGGGAGGCTAGCACCCATTGCTATTGGGTGCTAGACCGCTCATGGAAACACATTGGGTACTTCCCTTAATCCTGATCTACTAGATCTGGATCTAAGGAATGTACCCATTCCTTAGATCCGGATCTTCTTAGATCCGCATTAAAGGAGCACGGTGGAAAAACACCCTTAGATGCACGCACAAAGCTGCTTCTATTCATGTTGTTTTGGTTTTGTAATTGTTATCCATTTTTTATCGTTGCTACTTGGTTTTAATTTTATGTTTGATAAGCTGCCTTGGATGGAAATAATAACAACCATTACCATAATTGATGATGATGATAGGAGGAAGAGGAGGAAGAAATGGGAATGAAGAAGAATAAATTTAAAATAAATACTTGGTGTTTCTTAATTGTCCATTTTCCAAGTAAAAAAAAAAGATGAACTTTACTAATTCTGACCTATCTTCTTCTCATCTGCTCCAGTTCAAGCTGCTTTGCTATGCTGTATAGTTTGGTTTAAACAAGTGAAACAGAACTCTTTGACTATGTCCAGCTGTATGGTTCTTCTCTTCCCCTCCGTGGGCAAATTTGAACCAATGCGAGTAAGGAGAAATGCATTGGCCAAATTTCCTTTTAGAGCCTTTTGCATGTGCTATCCACCAATGGTGTGATAGGTCAAGATGTTTTGGCCTATGGAAAGCAATCATCTGCTAGATGCTTGAGGAAGCTGATGTGAGCTGAAATAGTAGGCTATAAATAGGGTGGAACTGGCTGTCCTCCAGGGTTAAACCGTGCCTTGAAAGTTACATTGTGAAACTATATTCTTCAAGAAGGCTAACATGATGCTGTAATCCTAAACACATTTATTTATAAAAGAGCATTCACTGAATTCTAGGAACGTTTTTCCACTCACCATTAAAGTGGCATTTGAAGAAGTCCAGACATCTTCCTTCCACACATTGGTGTAAGAACATAAGGGAAGTCCTGCTGGATCAGGCCACAGCCCATCTAATCCAGCATCCTGGCCCACCACTGCTTCTGGGCATTGTCCAGCAGAAGACAAAGGCCAAACCTTCACCAGCTCTCAGCTCCCTCCAAATGGCCTTGAGAGACATCCGACCGAGAGATGGTATCTACGCATACATTCTAGTAGCCATTGATAGACCTGTCGTCCATAAATTTGTCTAACTCACGTGTCCTCCACAACCCTTTCTTAAAGCTATCCAGGCTGGTTGTGGTCACCACCTCTTATCATAGTAAATTCCATTGACACTGACTTTCAAGGCTGAGTACACCCATATCTTGCAGTCTAGGGATGTGCACAAATATTCGTGGGCATTCGAAATCTGAATTAATGTGCCGAAATTCTACATCTGAACTCAAACAGAATGTCCCACAATTTGAATGTAAACATTTGAATCGAATTTTGAATTTTGGATCTATTTTGTTCAAATTATCCAGACAATCCTATGTGTACAAGTATGTACACATATCTGTACGGATCCATACAGTACAAAAACAGGTTGCATACGGGATAACTACAGGATGCATATGGACGTGTACGGATGTGTACTGATGTGTAAGGGTGTGGGGAACATGCATACGTACACAAACAAATGTTGCCAACATTCATATGTGCAGATTCAAATCAAAAATTTGAACAAATAGATTCGAATTTGGTAAATATGAGTCAAATCTTGTTAAATTCAAATTTAAAAGATCCTAATCACATCAGATTTTTAGGTATTCGATTTGATTCAAATAGAATGTCAAAAAAAATCATGCACATCTCTGTTGCAGTCTGATTTCATAAGGAAGGTGCTCCAGCCTAGGGATATTCATGAATGTCTCTGTGTGTGTGTGATTAGTATCAAATCAAATGCAAGAAAATTGTATTTTCATTCAAATAGAGTCCTTTCCAATGTGGTAGGATTTGTATTCGATACGAATATTCAGTCCCATACTAATCCCATACAAATCCACATGAATCCCATACAAAGCTTCATAAGAATGCATCAAAACATTCTATTCAAAGTTGAATGTCAATCTTCGAATGTGCCAACACTCAATTCAAATTCAAATATCAGAATTTGGCTAAATTCGTATGAATTTTGAATGTTATGAATATTTATGCCCAGCCCTACTCCAGCCCCTTGATCAAGATCCAAGGAAGGCCACGCTCTCTGCTGGTTCCTTCCATTGCATTGGATGAAATGTAAACTGGACATGGCAGCCTCAAATGGGGCAATTAAAGCATTGGTAATGATGTGTAGGTTGAAACATTTGCTGCTAATAGATGGATGTTTGTTCTTATTTGTGGAACAAACTGAATTTTGTTTATTTTTGTTTGTGACAGCAAAGTGAGTTTGGGTATTAAGTCATTTGCACAAATTTAAGAACATGGTTTTTTTTTTTAGTACACCTTGAACTCAAAGGCAGACAGTGCCCAGAATTTGTGGCACGTTTAGGCTGAACAGAGATCTCAGCACAGCCTTACTTCAATAATCAATAAATAAACAGATGGAAGGATAAAGATATTGCAGAGATAAAATTAAATAGGTACTCCAGCCTGTTCTATAAGACCCCCCCTTTTTTTGGCAGTCATTCAGAAAGAAAACAACAGTTGCTATTCGTTTTTTCAAATGAGATTATCTGCAATTTCCTTCCTTCCTTCCTTCCTTCCTTCCTTCCTTCCTTCCTTCCTTCCTTCCTTCCTTCCTTCCTTCACATTTCTATCCCGCCCCGCAGGCGACAACGGATCAAACAACATATTAAAAACAAGATACAGATTAAAACAAGGTACATAGTTAAAAACTCTGATATAAGCTGTGCGCTCAATTGTGTATTAACAATAACAAATTACTGTTGTGTGTATGCACTTAAAAGAAAGCAGAGAAAACTATCATCTATCATCTCTGTGTGTAAATGTGCATACACACACACACACACACACACACATATATATACGCATATTCATACATAAACACATATAAATACCAATCAGTGTTTTCTGATATCTTATGCTTAGAAGAGGAAGAGGAGGAAGACGAGCTGGTTTTTATACTTCCATTTTCCCCATCCATTTAAGGGGGATCAAGGTGGCTGACAAACCATCTGTTCTCCTCCCCACAACAGACACCCTGTGAGGTAGGTGGGGCTGTGAGAGCTCAGAAAGAAAGCTGTGACTTGCCTGAGGCCACCCAGCTTGCTTTGTGGAGGAGTGCGGAATTGAAAGAGGAGACTCCAACCACAAGGCCATGGATAGCAATCGATGGATGCCAATATGTAATTAAGCAAAATATGTTCTGTCCCTCTCTATAGCACACGTGAGTGTAGTGATGAGAAGATATCAAATTTAAAAGATGAACTTTCCTAGGGGGTTGTTGTGGGAGGAAGAAATCTATACGCTGCCTGAAGGAGCAATCAAAATGTCACAGAAAAAAGTGAGCTTTACTAGACAAGTAGGTATTGAAAAGGACAAAAATGCACTGTTGTTGTCTTTGCTAATATAAACCAATTACTGTATGAATTATTATTCTAAACACTTTATGGAAATGTGGTTTTGATCCACAGAGACCCAAGACCTAGATTGTAAACAGATTGGTAGGACTATGGATGGGTTTTCCTCCCATGCACGGATTTTGCTTTCTTTTTTCCACTTGGGAAATGTTCCCAATGCTAACCCACTCTGTCGAAAGTAATGCCATTCCTCTTGTGTCTTCCCAGCATGAGCACCACTTGCTCATGTTCACACCTGCCACTTGAATCCTGGGTCTCTGAAGAGAGGAGAAGGAGTCAAGACTGAGAGTCCAGAAAGTCAAATAGGAGTCCAGGCTTTGGAACAAACCTGACATTGTCACATGGCGCCCTTAGTGAGGACCATTTAAAGGTGGCTGCTAGTTGTTGCCTCTGGGCTTAAGTGTGTCACACAGGAAAAAGAAGAAAAAGAGTTGGCTTTTCTACCCCTCTTTTCTCACCCATTTAAGCGGCTGACAAAGCTTTTCTCACCAATCAAAGCGGCTGACAAAGCTTTTCTATTCTTCTCTCCATGACAGAACACCCTGTGAAGTGGCTGTGAGAGCTCAGAAGAGAGCTGTGACTAGCCCAAGGTCACCCAGCTGGCTTTCATGGATGAGGGCGGAATCGGACCTGGTATTCCCAGATAAGAGTCCGGCTCCCTAACCACTAGACCAAACTGGCTCAGCAGTTGTGACTTTGAAATGCTGGCAGTAGGGATGTGCACGGATATTTACAAATTCATAAATCTGATTCGAATTCGACAAATATCGACATTCAAATTTGAATCGGATTTTTGAAAATCTGAATTTTTGAATCCGGATCGAACTCGGATTTCCAAAAATCCAGTATGGGTTTTGGACTAATTTGACTGAATTCTTCATCGTATATCACATCTGAATATCAGGACAATTTGCACTTATAATACAGGATGCAAACGAAACACAAACGTGATAAAAACAGGATGCGAACGGACATGAAAATCGCATACGAATGTTCCCGACATTCGTATATTCGAGTCCAAATCGGATTGTCAAAAATCTGGATCTGGATAACCCAGATTTGAATCGGATTTTCAAAAATCCGGATTTTTGAATTTCAATTTGAATTAAATATCCAAATATTCAATTCACATTGAATTCAAATGCAAAAAGTGCATTTGTGCACATACCTAGTTAGCAGCAGCAGAAAAAACAAAATAAGGAAGCCAAATCTTATTTTTTTAAAAAACTTCCCCTGACCCTTCCCAGCTGCTGATTGCAGAGTTTCAGGAGTTATTTATTGCTTGCATCTTCTTCTTCCTCTTCCACCACCACCCTTTCTAGACTTTAGGAAGACTGACTTTAGGGACATATGATCTGTAGTAGTTTCCCTGCGTGACAAATAAAATACCTGCTGAGTGATTATTCCTCAAGGGGTGAATAGAAATAGAGATTTATGGGGAACTTACACCTGAAAGTATGTTTATCCATAAGATCTAGGAAGTAGGCAGGCACACCAACATGGCTGTCCCTGTGGGGGAAGAGCTTGTCAATCTCAGGAAACAGCTGAGCAGTTCAAATGTCCTACAGAATTGCAACAGGTGGAGCCATACTATACATCCCACCACGAAAACAAAGTAGGGTCTCTGATTTTGTTCCCTGTGGAGTGAGGCTGCAAAGTTTGTTTTCAGGCTCGTGAAGTCAGCTTTTAATGTTCTGTTCCCTTTAGGCTGTTGGGTAGAGGATTCATGTAAGGAATGCCCTACTGCCAGGGAGACATAAGAACATTAGAAGAGCTTTGGTGGATCAAGCTGCAGTGCAGTCCATCAGGTCCAGTATCCTGTCTCAGGCAGTGGCCTACCAATTGCTTCTGGGCACCTCAAGCAGAAGATGAAGTCAAAACCTTCACCTGCTCTCAACTCCCTGCAAATGGCCTTGAGAGGCGTCCTGCTTGTTTCTCCAACCTGGAGATGGTACCTAGGCAACCATTTTAGTAGCAGGTGCTGCACCTGTCCTCCACGAATTAAGAAATGCTCTGCTGGATCAGGCCACAGCCCATCAAGTCCAGTATCCTGTCTCACACAGCAGCACACCAATTGCTTCTGGGTATTCTTCATGCCAGCCATGCCAACTGGAAAATCTCCCAGAGCATTCAGGAATCACTCAGATTCCATAAGTCTCTGGGGGTGGATCATCTCCCCAATCTCCACAGGGGGGAGCTGTTACTGTGAGTCCAAATCTCATCAGTAAATGATCCGTCCTCGACAATGGGCTGACAACCAACCTTTCTATCAATGGATCCTCTCCAATCTACTGTATGATTTGGGCCTGTTACATACTGAGACAGCTCCATGATTGTCGTGGAGGCCATGAAGAGATGAGTCAGCCCACTGAGCATAGCCTCAGCATGGATGTTGAAATCCCCTAACACCACCTGGCAGGGGCTTCTAACACCACATCTGAGACCACCTCACCCAGCTCAGATAGGGAGGCTGCCGGGTAGTGGGGTGAACAGTACATCAGCAGCATCCCTATTCTGTCTTTCTGGCCCAACAACAAAAACATCCTCTCCAACCCTGTTGTAGAAAAATTGGCCACCTGGTAAGAGAAATGGAAGTCCTATGGACTACAGCAACACCCCCTCCCCTCCCCCCTGGTCTAGAACAGTGGTGCACTGAATACCCTGGGGGACAAAGCTGGGTGTAAGACTAGCCCCCCCCCCCGAGTTCATCCACCCAGGTCTCAGTAATACATGCCAGATCAGCCTCTTCACCCAGAATCAAGTCATGCATGGCTGATTTTTTCTTTTGGACTGACCAAATCCAGTATCCTGTCTCAAAAGCAGCACAACTAGAGCAGGAGGCCAGTCGGAAGGCCTCCCCAAACTCTGTCAGTTGGGAGGCAGAGCAGAAGGATTGATGTCAAAACATCTAACACCCTTTCTCCTAATCTGTCCCTTCTGCCTCCCAGTGCCGTATCTGCCCCTGCCCATTACCACTGTGATGATGCCCCCTTGACACACTTCTCCCCCTCCTACCCAGTCTTGACACATACTTCCCTCCCCACAACACAGGGCATGAAAAAGGGTGAGGGAGCTAAAACAGTATAAAACAGTAAACAGGTTAAAACAGTGTTTTAACAGTGTTTTAAAAATACTACTCCCAACACACCAAAATCAAAAACACCCACCACTTAAAATCCTAAGTTGTATGGACCTGGACAAACTGCCAAGGCCACAAGCAGAGGCTTTTATAGGCCTGCAGAGCCTGAAGGTGGTGGAGATCTCATCTTCCTTGGGCCCAGTCCTGCAAACACAGAAGCACTCCCCACTGGCAAGGTCTCTGGACAGCCATCACCATAGTCCTAATGCAGATGTTGGTTCCAGAGCTACCACAGCAGCAGTTCCAGGCAAGGGCTCACCATTTGGACCCCAGTCTCTCCCCCTGGGGTAACTGGGAGCAGATGGTAATTCCAGTAGGAGTTAAATACATTGGGGAGGGGGGCTGGGCCTTTCCTTCACAGCACCACCGACTTGATGGCCTGGGTCTCCTCTCTGTAGACCTAACCTGCCGTTAATTTCCATTGATAAATTCATTTTCTGTAGTATGTATAGGTGGCAATGACTTGCAATCCATGGATCTGCACTACCTAGTGGCCTTGGGGAACCAAACCACATCATTTAAACAAAAGAAGACTGCAAATCTTTCCTCTATTTCCTGATACCTCCATTTTTTCCTTCTTCTTCTCTGATGGCGCACTTTGTTTATCTTTAGCTATAAACTGCTGAGGCAAAGTCCTATGAAAATCTATAATTTACAGGGCATTGTGGCACTATACAAACTGCCTAACATGGTCAACGCTGCTTGCTATAAAGCCATCTGACTCCGGAGACGTACAGGAGATAAACTCAGTTCCAGTGAATCTCTTGCTAGATGCCTTATTCAATTGTACATCAGGTGCCACACGGGGAAACTGCAAGTAATCAAATCAACTGATGAAATGTAACATTCTGAGTCGTTCTTGGTGGCCTGATACACAAGACACATCTCTCTGAAGGCCTAAATTTCCAAATACAATTTATGGGCTGCTGGCACACTGCTAAAAGACAGAGATGCACACACAAATGGATCCTTTGGGAATGAATAATTTTCCAGCAAAAACAAGCAAATAAATAAAAAAAAATTGTCCTCTCCTTTCAGGATGCAGCCTCTGTACCATCTCTAGTTTAACACCATTCATGCCATCTTGCCTAGACATAGGAACCTGAGAAGATCCCTGCTAGATCAGGCTACATCCCATCTAGTCCAGCATCCTGTCCCATAGCCCCACCAATTGCTTCTGGGCCTTCTCAAGCAGAAGACAGAGGCAAAGCCTTCACCTGCTTTTGAATCCATGCAAATGGCCTTCAGAAGCATCCAAGGAACATAAGAGGAGCCCTGCTGGATCAGACCACGGCCCATCTAGTCCAGCACTAATTACCTCTGACATCTCAAGCGGAAGACAAAGGTGAGACCTTCACCTGCTCTTGACTCCTTGCAAAGAGGCTTTAGAGGCATCCTGCTTGTCACCCTAACCTGGAGACAGTACCTAGGAACGTCTAGTAGTCATTGACACACCTGTCCTTCATGAATTTCTCTTAACCTTTCTTAAAGCTATCAAGGAAGGAGCCTCCCCTGGCAGACAACTGTTGTAGATGATTGCATGATTTCTTCCTTTAGATGCATGTGTGTGCATGTAGACACACATGCACCTACCTTTCTGGAATGAGATGTCAATTACAGGGTGCTATTGTTTGTCACAAGTAAGAGAGGATTTAATGCACTTGGTCAGTGGAGCTCTAGAAATTTTGCATTCATTTCCTCATAGCTGGAGGGCCTGCATCAGAATAGCAATGATGTTCCTTGATCTCAATACATTCCTGCTGTAGATAAAGCAGTGCTGGCTCTACATTCTTTTTAAGGCTGGTTGCTTGTGAAGTTGTCTCCCTTCCCTTTGGAACAATTAGGCACAGCTTGGCAAAGGGTAAGACAGCAGAGGCCTGCCCCCCACCCTTTGTAACGTGTCAGGCAGCTGTCAAAAATGATCTCGTTGCAGCTGAGCAAAGTACAGTCACTCCCTGAACAGGGCAATGGTTCATTTTCCGCACATCTGTGTTACACAAGCAATGGCTACCTATAAGAAAAAAGAGGGGTTGGGAACCGCAGATCTTTCCATGAAGTCAGTGGAGGTGCTTAGAGATAAGGAGCATTCAAATATTGTAAACAAACTGCCCTGTAGAGCAGAAACCCAGGTTTCCCTTCCATAGGGGTGCATTCCTTACATCCAAATGGTATAAGATTTAAGGATTTGGCCAGACACATATGTCCACTCCTCACTGGCCCAAGAGCTGTTCCAAATGCCCCAGGAGTAACTCTTATCGTGTGCTGGGATCAGACGTAGCAAAAGAAAAGCATCTCTGAGGAGCCTCTGAAAAGACTGAGAGAAGGCTTTGAGGTGGGACTGTTCCACACCATTCTGGCCCTCCCTCTCTCCTGAAAAATTCTGTGCTAGAGGAGGTAGATTTGAGAAGGCCTTGGTTCACTCACTGTCCCTCTTCTATGGAATGTGCTGCTGGAAGAGGTGGTAGCAGCTACCAGTCTAGATGGCTTTAAGGCAGGGTTAGACAAATTAATGGATAACAGATGCATCAATGGCTACTAGAATGAATGCCTAGGTGCATCTTTCAGGCTGGGGGGGGGGGGGAAGCGGGGAGCTTCTAAGGCCATTTACTGGGATTCAAGAGCAGGAGAAGGTTCGTCCTTGTCTCTGCTTGAGATGCCCATGGGCAATTGGTGGGCCACTGTGTGAGACAGGATACTGGACTAGATGGGCTGTGGCCTGATCCAGCAGGGCTCCTCTTATGTTCTTATGGACTAAATGGTCTGTGGCCTGATCCAGCAGGGCTCCTCTGAGGTTCTTATGGACTAGAGGGGCTGTGGCTTGATCCAGCAGGGCTCCTCTGAGGTTCTTATGGACTAGATGGGCTGTGGCCTGATCCAGCAGGGCTCCTCTGAGGTTCTTATGGACTAGATGGGCTGTGGCCTGATCCAGCAGGGCTCCTCTCAGGTTCTTATGGACTGGATGGGCTGTGGCCTGATCCAGCAGGGCTCCTCTTATGTTCTTATGTCTGAACCCAGCCTTAGTGTTGGTTTGAATGGTTCTGAGACAGATTGGTCACTTCCCCTCTCCCCTGTAGGCACAAGAAGAAGAGGGAATGCAACTTTCTGGCTCAGTTTCCAACTGGGCTACTTAAGCAAAGGACTGAACATGGAGGAGGGAGATGAAATAACTACTTTGGAGTGGGAGGGGGATCCCTTGGTGGCTCTGAAAGCTCCCTGTCAGCATGTGGGTCTAAACTAGGGATGTGCACAAATATTTGTAGGCATTCGAAACTAAATTGAATGTGCCAAATTTTGACGTATGAACTCAAATAGAATGTCCTGAAATTTGAATGTAAACATTTGAATTGAATTTTGAATTTCGGATCTATTCATTTGGTTAGATCCGTATGTTTACGGGTTCGGACATGATGTGTACTTCAAGATCCGCATCTTTCCCGCATCCGTACGCGTTTGTACGGATCTGTATGAGATGAAAACGGGTTGCATACGGGATAACTACAGGATGCATACAGATGTGTACGGATGCATACGGATGGGTATGGATGTGGGGAAGATGCGTATATGATTTGAATCAAAGATTCAAACGAACAGTTTTGAATTTGGTAAATACGAAGCGAATCTTGTACAATTCGTATTTAAAAGATTTGAATCGGATTTTTGGGTATTCTATTGGATTTGAATAGAATGTCAAAAAAAATGTGCATATCTCTAGCAGAGCACAAATTGTGATGTGAACAAAACTGGACTGAATTCACAAGGACATATTTCTCCTTGACTATATGCCAATTTTACTCCAATGCCAGCCAATGCATTTTAATGGCTTCTTTGTCTCAGTTTTTTGCCACGTAAGTCTTGGACACAATAGCCATGAAGGAAATGTAACCCCTTTCTGACCTATCACACTAAGGAGATGAGAGTGAATCTGATTTCACCCATAAAGGCAATCTCTCATACTTAATAGCGCACAATTTGCAGCCAACATAAAAGGGTGGGGGATGTATATATTGGTCAGCAGTAAAATCCTGGACTCAGAAGGCTATAGGCCTTTATGCTTCCATCCTATACAGCTGAACCACTAGTAGAAAGCAGTATTTCACAGCAAATGCCCAATAAATGAAATTAAACAAAAAAACAAGCACACACAAACAGCGTACGGAACCTCCTAGCACTCAGAAAATGATGTGTCATTGCGCCATATAATATTAGAGCCTGATGATAAATACTTCAAACTGTCCTGAGAGTTTCTGTGGGGATTTTTTTGTTTATATGTAACGGCCTTTGAAAACTTTATGGGTTAATGGGCAAAGCTGTGTTCATGGCCAAATTGCACCCAGCCACTGTCCCCCACAAGGTGCAGCCATTTTGATGACATCTTCCTTACCAACTATAAAAATGATGTACAGCAGGCGCCACAGTTATTCAACACACAATGCCCAGAGAGCACTTTTACAGCAGCGCATAAACCAGCTGCAGGACTCCCTTTTCCTCAGGTGTCGCCTTTTTACGCAGCACCATCCACCTTGTCATAGATCCTTGCCTGGAGGAGAAGGGGCTTGTCCCGTTAATTGGGGAAATGTTGTTTGTCGCACTAAAAATGATGCCACAGTGCAAGCGAAGTGCTCCTAATAATTAGGTTAACAAGCAGGGTGGCTCATGGATTTAAGAGCAGGGAACCCAGATGTGGGCCAGGGGAATTGCTGACAGGAAAACATGTACAACCCCAGTCTGTGCCAGTGAACTCCTTTACTTAAAGCTATGAACTGCCAAGGTGGGAAGGGAGGGAGGGAAGCAGGCAAAAGAATTATGTCAAACTTTGCTATAGATATTGCTAAATCAGTAGAATTCCTCTCACTTCCACTCCACTGTCTTTCACAGCTCCACACACGCACACACACTTAAATGTGAGTAAGGTGGTCATATGGAAATCGGAGGCCAATTCGCACTTAGGCCTCTGGTAAGCAATAGGTACAGCTCTGATGAAGAACATACGCAAGTCCACCAGGCTGCTACACCCTAGAATTGTCCCTGCCCTCACCAGAGCTATACTAATAGCTGATTAGGTGTGGAGCACGATTTCGGTATACCAACCTTTACCTTAGACTTACTGCAAGCCTCTGGTGGCGCGACCATTTGCTCTTCATCCATGCGGTGGGCAGGGAGCGTGTAATCTGTGCATGCACAGCTGTGTTGCTGGTCAGGACCAATTCCCATTGTCTTGCACAGGCACAGCTGTGTTGCTGGCACTGATTGGTTGCTAGCATCCTGCACAGGTGCAATCAGGCAGGTCTCCATGGGCTGGCACCACAGCAGCTGGCTGGCTGGGGACCGATGCAGAGGGGCAGGATGATGGGGCATGCCCTGCCCCTCTGCGTCAGCCTATCAGGGCATCACAAACCATGTGACATGGATGGCAGTGACCAATCGAGCCACCAAGGAGGCGGTACCCTGGCTTTTACAGTGGTGGCATGGGCTGGTCCATAGAGGACCATTCACATTTCTGACCAGTGGGGAGCATCCCTCACCAGCTAGAAATGTGAATGGTCCTCCTGTACTTGGAGTGTACCAGCCCTAGTGCATGGCAGCTTAAGAAGGTAAGTGTCGAAAGGCCTCAGGGCAGAGTTCCAACAACTTTCATGGTTGATTGAGGTTCTGTGGCCACTTTTAATCCATGTCCTTGTGCTCTCAAAGCTAGGGTTGAAGACTTTGGGCTGCCCTTTGAAGACTGATGGAATGTAGCTGATCACCTAGGCAGTATCTGCAGAACCTGTTGCAGTTTGCGGGTTGTTATGCCATGGCATGCCATAGTTCTGCTCCGAACCTAAGGTTTTGGGTATGGCTATCTGTCTTCAGAGAATCTGACTGCTAGAAGAGTCAAGTGCAGTTGATGGCCTTATGGACCGTGCCGTCCTTCTTACAGATGTTAGCAAAAGATTGTTAGGTTCGTTGTATGTAACTGTGTTGTGTTGTTCCTGGCTGTGGATCTTTTGTGTGGGCATTGGCAACGAGAAAGAACCAAGTAATCCCACTATTCAAATTGTGGGTCAAATAATAGAGAAGAAAGAAGACACCAGTATTTGAGCCAGTTTGGTCTTGCAGCTAAAGTGCAAGACTCTTATCCGATAGTCTCCTGGTTTGATTCCTCACTCCTCCACAAAGTCAGCTGGGTGAACTTGGGCTGGTTACAGGTCTCTTTCTGAGCTCTCACAACTAGCAGTGTGCACAAATGCATTTTTCACATTCTAATTTGAGTCTATTTGAATATTTGAATATTCGGATTGGTTCAAAATTAAAAAATCCAGATTTTTGAAAATCCAATTCAAATCCAGATTATCTGAATCTTTATTTTTGAAAATTCAATTCGAACTTGAAAATACAAATGACAGGAACATTCGTATCTGATTTTTGAATTTGCGCGCACCCCGTTTTTATCACGTTTGAATCCCATATTATAAACACAATATTTGGATGTTATATACAATGTTCTATCCAGTCGAATTATTCAAAAATCTGTGTCAGATTTTCAAAAATCTGAAATCTGTTTGAATTTGAAAATTCAGATTTTAAAAAATCCAATTCGAATTCAAATGTCGATATTGTTCGAATTGGAATTGGATTTTCAAATTTTTGAATATCTGTGCATATCCCTACTCACAGCACCACCTACCTCACAGAGTGTCTATTGTGGGGAGAAGAACAGAAGTTTTGTCAGCTGCTTTGAGTCCCCTTGAAAGCGTAAGAAAAAGGGGGTGCACAAGCCAGCTCTTATTCTTTATGTCATTAATTTAGCCATTGACCATAACACAGTATGGCAGAAGAAAGAGGTGGCTGGCTGGCCCAATGTTCAGCCTGCTTGCTTTTGCACTGGACAGAAAATGGCTGGCTCCTGGGACCATTTCTGGCCAGGCAAAAAAGCAGTCCAACCAGAAACCTTGCAGCTGGTAACGGTGCTGTCTATAGCCGTTAGCCTTTTGAAGCTGAGAGCCATTCTGAGGCCTATGGCATGTTTTGTCTGTTTGCTCTGCCTCTGGTCCCAGTGGCAGCTCAAATGTACTAGAGGTGTGTATGAATGGGGTTTTTTTGCATTTGAATTCGAGTCAAATCGAATATTGATTTGAATGTTTAAAATCTGAATGCAACAAAAACCGATTCGAATCCATTTGAATCTATTCGTTTGAATGTTAGGTTCTTATTTAAAGATACAAATGTCAACAACATTCATATGTGCTATACATATCTGTACGCATTTGTACACATCCCGTTTTATCCCATATGCATTCCATTTTCATTCCGTATTGTAAGTGCAAATGCATACCGATACATATAACAATGCAAAGAGAGAGAGAGACCACGCTCATTTTAAGCAATTGCTTGAGTGGGGTACTTGCAAGAAAGTAAAATCCAAGGAGGGCAATAATGTGACAATTGGCATGAAGGAGAAACCACGCGATGGTCTTTAAAAAGCATCAGCAAGGAATCCGTAGAGGACAAACGTCTGTCCTTTGCTAGCCGCATTTTGGGTCCTGGCATCAACTTTTTGAAGGATATTGACAAGTTTCATAGGACAGCTATGAAGATAATAACAGGTCTAGAAAGCAAATTCTGCAAGGAGAGGCTTGCATGAATTGGATTAGGGGAAAGAAGATTAAGAAGAGATTTGTTGACAGTGGTTAAAATATTCCACACACATAGCATAAAGAGGGATCTATGTATGAAATGAGGACAGTTTTTAGATACTAATAGTTCACATGAATCATCTGGGGTTATGGATCTGCAGCATCTAAGCCTCGTGGTCCCAATTTCTGCTCACAACCAAGGGGAAGTTGACTTGGAGCTCAAAGTCAGAAGCAGCCCAAAGCCAAGGGTAGAACTACCTTATGGAAACCAGTCCAAGATGCCCACCGTGAATAGCTCCAGATAAGCAATTCCAGAGAGCATTGCCTGTTCTGCAAATTCCATTCACTGCAATCTGCTCTTCCACCCAAGTGCTAAATATAAACCCAGATAGATGACCATGAACAACCATTTGCCATTTTTAATTCCCTTGGAACCTTTTCACGCCTGCCTTATATGCCTAACTAGTAGGGTGTGCATGAATGGGTTCTTTTGCATCTGATTCGTATTGAATCAAGTGTATTAAAATCCATATCCATTCAAATAGATCCCCTTCGAACGTGGTAGGATTCCATTCGATACGAATGTATTAATATGAATTTGTACGAATATCCGATACAGACGCATACATATCTGATATGTATCCCGTAACATACCCACTCTGAAAGCATCAAATCCGTCCTGAATCCACTTTGAATCCTCTCTTGAACCATGTCGAATTCACTCTGGATCCGTTGCAGATGTGACTGGCACAACTGCTCTCCCACCTCCCTCATTCACAAATGTTCCAAAGCTTCGTACGAATCTTCTGAAACATTTGTATTCATACAAGTGTCAATGTACGAATGTCGTAATGTACGGATGTTGTAACATTTGATTCGTATACAAATGTCTAGATTCGTATGAATTTATATCAATATTGAATGTTAGGAATATTTGTGCAGATCCCCACTAAATAGGCTAATACCCCAGAATTTCATGGAGATATACAGTCAGGGAAGCTGCAGGGTTAAGATTTATGTGTTATATTTGTTTCCCCGCCCAGTGCTGCCATGTTTATATATTTATGTTTATTAAAAATTTATGTACCACCCTATTACCAAGGTCTCAGGGCACTGAATAAAAACCAGGAACATAAAACAATAAGGGAAATGAAACATATTTAAATGAAATATATAAACAAAGAAAAATAAACAAAAAAGAAAGTAGCCAAGTAGAAGACTGAAGTGGGGAGAATCAAATAAAAAACTAAAGGCCTGATCAGAGATAAATCCTTTAAGAAGGCTCTGAATAACAATCAAGGGATGTGCCTGGCATATATCTGAGGAGAGATTCAGAGCCAGGGGCCACCACTGAAAAAGCTCTCTTTCTGGCAGTTAATACGTGAGCTTCATAGGATGAAGGAGCTACCAGGACGGTCTCAGGTGATGCCAGGACCATATAGGAGGAATCATTCTTGCAGATGTTTGGGACCCAAGTCAAAATTGCAGTTTTGTTGTGGACTCAGAAGTTGTTTTAGGATTGGATGTGAGCCGAACCAGACGACGCCCCAGTCAACAGTCTAGCTGCAGTGTTTTGAGCTCTCATTTCCAAGCCATCTTCAAAGGGAAGCCCTTGTTGATAGCATTGCAGTATTCTAGCCTTGAAATCACAAGGGCAGGGATTATTGTGGCCAGAGACGCTCAATCAAGGAAAGCCACTGTCCGTCAAATTAATCTGAGTTAGGCATAGGCACCTTTTTTGCTACTTCAGCTTCCCTCTAGTGAAGATGCAAGTCCACCCAAACTCCAAGATCCTTTTGGTGGAGTATGACCCCATCAAGCCAAGGGTTTGGATGAAGCTCCTGGATCCAACAGCTTGGGCACATAAGAAAATCCATCGTGACTGGATTCAGTTCCAACCAACTGGACTTCATCTAATCTATCCATCACTTTCTCTAGGCAGCCACTCAGAACCTGAAGTGTCCCACCTGATGTAGATGGGTGCCATTTGCAGAATGGAGCATGGGAAGCTGATGTTGAGGGGATGGAAACACACCAACAGTGGTATGAACCCTTTGGAATTATACAGAGCCCCAGCCTTCTCAAAGTCATCTGAGCACGGAAGAACCCCAAAGGAGACATGGCCAAGGGTCCCACCCTTAACTATCCCTCCATTGATAACAGGAGAATGCATGGGTTAAAATCACCACTCAGGTATGAAGGATCATAGGGTGATCTTGGACCAATGAAGTGCCTTCGAGCCTGACTCACTCCACTAAGATTTCATGGAAATAATAGGTGGGTATGAACGCTGTACATCCCCTTCAGCTCCAAGAAAAGCAGAATATTGGTGCTGCACATAACTAAAAATAGAATAAACATGCTCAGATTGCTCCTTCCATAAATCATCCAGTCACTGTTCCACATGCACACATTTGTTTTATGCTCAAATTGGAGGCACTTTGCAATTTGCTCTGATTTTTGAATTTTGTAACATGTGCATGTTGCTTACACAATGATGCAATCTTTTCTACTTGTGCATGCAACGTGAACCTGCTCAGGACTGATGGAATTTGATTGCGCTCATCAAAGAGAAAAGGAAAACAACAAGATTCAAAAGAACAGGAATCATCTCTGAACATCTCGTCTTGTCAGGCAAGCAACATCAGATATGCATGCAAGGGATGTAGGGTTTTCCAAGTGGAGGTGTTTCAAAACATTCCCAGAAAGTAGGAACGTGCATGAATATTTTCCCCCCATTAACGTCACATTGAAGCAAAGCGAATGGGGCTGAAATTTTCATACTTGTGCATGGAACTAGGCTTTGAACTTTGAATGTTTTTTGAATGTTCATCGATCCCTGCAGCCACCGGTAGCATCTCTGAATCCATTCTGAATCCACTCTGAAGGCGCGTTCCCATTATAAGCTTATTTCAGGTTCAAAACGGTTTCAATCCTCGCAGACCTCACGTCAGTTTGGCTTAACACGCTTTCCGCATGTTAAATCGCCCCAAAGCGTTGTAAATGTTAACCCTCATTTCAACAGGTCTCACTCCAGTTCGTGCGCTTGATATGTGTTACATTTTTTACTGTGGGGACCCTACAGTTTTAAGGGATGAGAATCCATGTTTAGGGTTTCCCTCCCCCAATAGCTTGCTTCCAAAGACAGTGATGTCAGTGTAAAAATCCAACCTTCACAGTAGCCGCTACACTGTAGCAATCCAGGCACTTCACACCTGATAACAATGTTGCAATTTTGTGCAATTCTAGCTCTTTGGAGTTCTGACCTTTAAAGGGGAAAGGAAAGCAGGGCAGGTTCTGGGAGATGTATGAATGTTTAATGTGTGGATGTGTGGCTATAGAATGAGTGGGCAAAGGGGGATTGAGTTGCCGCTGCTGCTGTGTGCCCTGGGCAATGGGGAGAATCGCTGGCTGCCCACTGCTGGTTTTTCTCCATCCAGGCAAGCAGCAGCCACCCAGCCAGGCTCGGTGAAGGGGTCCATTATGGGTGGCGCATTCATGCCAGGAGGAAGAGGGCAGGGCAGCCCCAAAAAGCAGCTTTTAGAAAGTAGCCACTTAAGTCCCCCCCCCCTTGAGTCACGTATGCCACGTAGGATCCTCAGAATCCGGACCGAACGCAATTAAGCTGAAAGTAATGGGAACAGGCAAATTCGCGTTTGCATCTGGTTCTATTATTTTAATTTAGGGAAACTGGATTAAGCTTATAATGGGGATGCGCCTTGAATCTACAAATCCATTAATTCACCTCCATGAATGTAAGAAAGCTCCAAACAAACACAAAAAAGCTGTTGCTTTGCATGCGAATGTTAGCTTTTGAATATAGGTAACTTTTGATTCAAATGTGAATGTTCCCATCGAACCAAACCTATGATAGTTCACATATCCAGAAATTGGATCAAACCAAACTAATTCTCTGCTTGCGACCGTCAACTATTCAATCAAATATTTTGCTTTCATTATGGATTTTTTTTTCCACTTGTCTTTTTTGGTTTGTTTTTGAACAAGTTTGGAATCAAACATGAATTTTTGCTTGATTAAATGGTTTGCTGTCATGCCACAGAAATGGGTGTCTGATTCAGTGAGAAAACTGAACATGTGATTTTTGTTTGTGGGAATTCCTAGTACCTCGGCATCCCTGCAATTACCTTTGTTCTGGAATACTATCCTCCATAGTCTTCTCCTGGGACTATGTTACTAAGAAGAGAGAGGCCCCACCTGGTACTAGTATGCTCTGTCTGCTTTAGATGAAGTAGATCGTCTAGATCAAGAGTCATACCAGTGAGATCAATCCAGATCATGGCAGTGTTCAAAGGGAACACCTCCATTTTCCAGACTCCCTCGGGTCTCACTGTGGTCCTATTTCAAAGTGTGCCACTCAAATGCCCTCCTGAAGTGTACTGGTGCAGGGGCCAGTCTGTACCCATGCCACTGTGCAGATCGGGCTGTTCAAGACCAGGCTTTCATGCACTACAGACCACCAACCTGGGACAAGGCAAGGTGAGTGCAGAAAGGCCATTGGTTGTCTGCTATAGAAGAATTCCACAGTATTGTTCTTGGTGCTGTTTTTGAAAAACATCACCTTCTATTGTTTGCCTCTAGCCTCAGGCTTAGCCAGGCAGTGCGCATGCAAATAGGTGCCATTATGAGCATTGCCATGTCTAGCAATAGCACATGGTAATGAGAGCCACAGGCACCATTTTAAATAAAACCTTATAAATAGAACCCAGAGGTGCTGCATGTGAATTTTGCATGCCCAGCAATCACTCAGACCTTTCAACTCTCTTTCTTGGCTCTGGCCCTGACACACCTATGAGTCAGTAGCAGATGGAGTTGAAAGCATCTCCCCAGATGTCAAGAGAATCTAAACCTTGTTTGAATGCAACTGAACCAGGACTTCCCGGGAAGTAGTGAGGAGAATAGAGCTCCTCTGGTGCATGTGGGCTAGCGTTTTATGGAATCTACAGTGCTCTATCCACTGCCTCCACCTTGGGGGTGGCCAAGATCTATAGGATTATAGCCTAAAAATAATTTTAGCGGAAGAAATCATGACCAGAGCAAAGTCACTGCGTAAGTTGCATAGCTGAATGGCAGTTTGGATAGTGGTCTCACGAAGTCGTCTTCTGGGCCTCCCTCTGGTGAGCCCCATCTGCATGAGATGGACCAGAATCTCTAACTGGTCAGATTCAGATAAACATGTTTACCAGCTGGCCTGCAGGCTCTGATCCCAGGCAAGGAGACAGATGGCTTGTCTCCATGTTTGGGACCACCGGGATACCAATATATAGATATATACATATATAGGTTGCATCCAGATGTTACCTATTGCACTATATTGTAGGGATGTGCACAAATGGGGTTTTTGACATTCAGTTCATAACAAATCGAATGTTAGAAAGCCATATTCGTTCAAATAGATCCTCTTTGAATGTGAAATGAATGTATTTGTACAAATTGGTATGAATATCCGATACATATCTGATACAATGAATATGTATCCGAGATGAACAAATATGTATCTGACATGTATCCCATAACACAGGGTTTCCCAAACTATGGGTCGGGACCCACTGGTGGGTCGCGAGCGAATATTGAGTGGGCCCTGCCTGTAGAATTAAGTAATCAAAAAATGGTATTAAAACTTTGTTATTTGAAAAGTCCTTTATTCATATTGGTAACGGTTAAATTTCCTAGAGGTGGGTCCTGAGTTGGTAAACTTATATTAGATGGGTCGTAGCCCAGACAACTTTGGGAACCACTGCCGTAACAAATCTGCTCCCTGAAAGCATCAAATCTGACCTGAATCCACTTTGAATCTGCTCTCAATCCATGTTGAATGCAATCTGGATCTGTTGCAGATGTGTGGCGCAATCTCGTTCTCACTTCCCCAAATTAACGAATGTCCAAACTATTTGTATGAATGTCTGAAACATTATGAATGTTAATGTACAGATGTCATAACATTCCAGAGTATCAACGCTTTATTCCAGAATATGCAAATATGGCAGAATAAGTAGTTGATATCTGGATGCAGCTTCAGATATAGATGATATAGATTATTTTTGAAAATGTTGGCCACCTCTTCTGGTATCTTCCGATTGTCACATACTCATCTCTCAGCTGCAGGTGGGTGGACAGGTCTTTCTGAATTATCGTTGCCCACAGGGTGTGAAGAATGACCGTATCCATGAGCTGCTCAGGTAGGGTTAATCTTTCTTGTTGCCGGCTTTTCAGTTCCTCTTCCAAACTGTTGCTGTCCAGTGCAAAGGTTTGCCTTTGAGGTGCATGTCACAGTTAGGCATATTGGAGAGAACAGGCACATTGCTAGAAACTGCAGTATAATATTGAACGATTCTTCATTTGCAAAGGTAAATGTGGTGAAAGCACACATCCCTCTGTGTTATGTTTGCATATTTAATTATAATTTGGGCCTTTTCACTGAAAGATCAAGCAGCTTTTTCTTCTTTTTCTCAATTAGGATCCTCCCTTCTATAACACTGTGATTTGGATCTTACAAACCACCATGGGGCACAAGAATGGGCTATGCCAAAGGAAAGTGCCACCAATGGCACACTGGATGTTAGAGGAATCACTACGACCCATTTTACCAATACAAGGCAACCATATTACAGGGATGTGCACAAATGGTCTAAACGTTCAAAATTTGATCGAATGTATAGATATATATGTATTACATACATATCTGTACAAACATCATACGTATCTGTACACATTTGCTCTTATAGTATAGGACAAAAATGGGATGCATACGAGTATAAAATGGGATGCGTATGAAATGCGTACAGATATATATAACACATACGAATGTTGTCGACATTTGAATCTTCAGATTCAAATCGAACATTCGAACAAATAGATTCGAATGTATTAAATTTGAATTGGATTTTGTTGCATTTGGATTCTAAACATTCAAACTGATATTTGAATCAACTCGATATGAATGCAAAAAAAAAATTGTGTACATCCCTACCATATTATCGTGTGCCACAGCATGCAGTTGGCAGGTCTCCATTCCTGGATATAATCTAGAATAAGACCCAGTGCAGAAAGGTTCCTGGAGGTCTACATGAAGCAAACTAGGCTAACTTAAGGTCCCATCATCCTTTGCTTTTTGATGCTGACCAGGGTTTCAAGGGAGCTAAAGATCAGTAATCTTAAAGAGCACATGATAATCACCTAGAAATAATAACTTGAGTCTGGCCCAAGCCAATCTGAAAGTGAACCACTGTCCACAGAGCAAAAATCAACCCTGAACCTAGGTTCTGCCAGCTGAATTCTGTCTCTGTTGACCTCTTAGTTGTGCAATACCCAGAGAGGACTTTGGAACTGGAAGTTGTACTTTAGCATTATGGGCATTCTTAGAAAAGGAATAAGAGGCATCTGCTGACCCTAGGGTTAAAAAAAATGCAAAGCCGGTGAAATTGTTGGTTATTATTTGCTTCCCAGCAGCGTGTCTACTTAATATATTGGATCCCATAAGCTGTAATATCTGAGTACAATGGGACCAGTTAAGATAAGTGCACTGGAAAATTCTTTGCCACTATTGCAGCCGGTTGTTGTGATGTTTGTATTGTGCAACATACAAAGCAGGTCGAAAGACCAGGCTGTGGGAGACCTTTCTCCATTAACAACATTCTTTCAGTTGTAGGCACAAAAGAATAATTACCATAAATGTTCACACTATGTGCCGTATTTACCAAACCGGGATGGGTATGAGGAAAGAGGTTTTGTAGTTAGATTGTTGTTGTTGTTGTTGTTGTTGTTGTTGTTGTTCCTGAAAGTGAAAATGAAACAAGTAGACAGTGGGGAGAGAGAGTAAATGCATTTAAATAAGTTTAACTTCTGAGTAACTTTGAAAAATGGAGTATATTTCTTAAAAAAAAAAAAAAAAGGCCAGAAGCAATACTAGCAAATCAATCTACTTCCAGCATTTGATATTCTGGATTTGCCAAAAGTTCTTTCAGATTGTTTTGTCTTGTTTAATGCTCAGTTTGTATATCACCTTTCCTGCAAGGCAGTTTATAACCCACAGAAAGAAATTAGACGCTGGAGATGGGAAGAACAAACAACCCTACTGTCATCTAATAACAATTTAAGAAGTAAATAAAAGCAAATAACACAATTCAAAGACTGCTGTCACATATAATATTGTTCAGTAATAGTCACAAAATAATCACCAAGCTCAGTAAAACAAAATCATTTGCCTGAAAACTGCAGGAAAGAATTCAATTCAAGCAACATTTTGATGCCAGGAATAACATGTGGTTAAATATGACCAAAAATAGGATGCATAAGCTGTGGAAAGTTTTACAAAATGATTAGCTAAACAGCTGAGTCTTGTGCGCTTGCTAGAGAAGGATTTCCAAAGTCCAGGGGGAAACCATCACTTGTTTCGCTCACAAATAAATGTTACGATAGTTGTAGATTGACATTCATCGAAATGCAAATGTTTCTGGACATTTGTACAAATAGTTCGGATATTTGTACAAATTTGTACGCATAACAAATATTACGAATATTCATTCACATCCTTATTATCGACATGTACAAGGGCTACAAGTGGGATAGCTGGTGAGCAACAGGGAGTTGCTAATACAATGCAGCCAGGAAGGGGCAACCCACACAGATGAGATTCTGAAGTTGTCCTCTTTAAAGGGCTGCCAGAACCACTCTGTGAATGGGGACATGAAGTGGGGGCTGGCCTCCTGCTGCTGACGGTGAATCTGACCAGAATTCCAGATGTTAGACTGGTATGATCCAGCACCCTCTGACACACACGCCCACCCACCCACCCCACAGGTCCCTTGCTAACCATTAAGGAAAGAAGCAGCCCAAAAATTACTTTCTCCAGCTTTTTGGGTAAGCTGCTCCTTTTGGCATTTGGATGGGAGGTGGGACTGCCCCGCTAACTCTGACACTCAACAGAGGGTGTTTCCGCACATACCTCCTGAAAGTCAGATTAAGGGAAACCGTTTTTCTCAAATCCGTCTCTGGGAAGATCCGTGTGAAATAGGGACAGATCCAGATAAGGCCCCATGCTTCCGCACTCACGTGGGAAGGCCAGATTCCTGGAGAACGGATGGAGTGGGTGGTGTGCGGACGCATCAGCACCCATTCCAAAAGTCCTCCGGCTCGTGCACACCAACACCGCCCCCAAAGTTGCGGGTCTGGAGCGGTGAGTTGCCAGTCACTCTGTTTCCAGCAGCACCCAGTGCGCAGGGGAGGGGCTTCAGAAGCAGGCAGTCCTGCTTCCACCCTTCCCAACATGGCGGCCAGAGGGACATCTGTTCCCTCTCCTGTCCGTGTGTGGAAGCATCCTCCTTTGATATGGATTTTCCATGCAATAACATATTAAGACCTAATTTTTCAGGTCTTTCTGGGAACCAGTTTTAGTGGCACCAAGACCACATTAGAGACTGATCTCACATGAGCCTGTGCAGAAGCGGCGGCCTCAAAGTGTCCTGGATCTGGCCTCCAATGTGGAAGGTAAGTTCCAATGTGTCTTTAATGTGTTTCTAAATGCATTCTAACAGCCTGTGCGGAAACGCCTAAAGGTCACTCCAAATTGCCTTGCTCGGATATGTTCCTTTTCTGGGAAACGTTGGAGATCTGGTGCCAGGCTGTGCACATGCCACCTTCTACTAAAGATGTACACGGATAGTCAAAAAAATTGAAAATCCAACTGGAATTTGATGAATATCGACATTTTAACTCAAATTGGATTTTCAAAAATCTGAATTTCCAAATTCAGATCGGATCCGGATTTTCAAAAATCCAATATGGATTTTTTAAAATGATTGAACTGAATTCGACATCGTATGTCGCATCCGAATATCGGGTCTATTTGCACATATAATACGAGATGCAAACAGGATGCAAATGGAACGCAAATGCGGAAAAACCGAGATGCGAACAGATTCAAAAAACAGATACAAATGTTCCTGACATTCGTATCATTCGATTCGAATCGGATTTTCAAAAATATGGGTCCGGATAATCCGGATAATCCAGATACGATTCAGATTTTTGAAAATATAGATGTTCAAATTTTGATTCGAATCAAATTCAAATTCAAATTGAATTCGAATGCAAAAAATGCATTCCTACACATCCCTACCTTGTGCAAGCAGGAATAATGGAATAGATTAGTGTTCTCAGCTCAGTGGTTGGCACAGTTTGCTTCATTTTTGAATTACCTCAGGGTCCCATCCCAGGCCTCTGCAAATTTGAAGAACAGTTATTTTTTTCCCTGCAGGAGAAAATGTTCAGAAATGCAAAACCATGATCCCAAGTCCTTTCTTTCACTGGAAATTTTGTCCAGTTCCTGCCCACTTGGTTCATATCTTGAGTGCTTGAGGTTGGCTTGAGAGCTGTGAGATGGATTAGGGCTACAGGTGAGAGGTGCAGCCTCTTGTGATCCAGGCTGCTGCGTCGGAATTTGCCAGAATGAAATTCCTCAATGTTTGAAAGAGCACAATCAAAGATGTCATTTTTTTTCTGACAGGTTTGCCTGCTCTTTCTTTTGACCTTTAGGGAAGGCAACACTGCCCTGACATTTAGATTTGTTTCATGTCAACATAACCCCTTGAAAATTAAACTGCAAGCCATAAAGCTGCCTCTTACGGCTTCCCTGCTGTGCTGTATCATCTGTCTTCAAGGGTGCAAGTAGGTTCACGCGCGCACTAGTTGTGTATTTGTTTCCACTAAAAAAATAAGTGGTCAAATTATGGATGTGGCTGCCCCATATGGGCAAAATGGGCAAAACTCCATCACAGCCAGAACCTTCGTGCATTTTTTTTTATTCGGGCTTGGCTATTGTGTGCAATTCCTTGCTTCTTAGGTAGTGTCTACATGGTTTCAGAGTCAGGACTCCATTTTTGGTCCAACAAAGTGACCATACAGGAGCATGATGCCTGCATGAGGCACATGGAGTGAAGGGCGCAAGACAGTGCTCTGCTGACAAACCCCTCATTCCACACTCATCATTCACCTGTTCACACCTAAATGGAGACTAAGGGCCTTTCCGCACATGCCGCCAGAAAATAGATCTATAAGATCCGTTTTCCAGCGAAACGTTTTTTTAAAAGAATCTGTCCCAAAGAGGGACAGATTCTCGGAGGCCCCATGTGTCCACACACGTGCAGGGTGGCGGCGGCAGGGCCAGACTGGAGAGGGTGTTGGTGCAGATGCACTAGCACCCATCCCAATCCAGCCTCCGGAGGCCCTGCCCTGTCAAAGAGTGGTAGTGCATGCTCTCCCTGTTTGACAGCTGGCCCTGCCCACCGGCCTCCGTTATTGGCTCCTTTAGAGCTGGCATGGTGAGGCTGGCAGCCGGGTTCCCTGGGTTCCCCTTCTCCCGAGAAGGCACGATGGTGCCTTCTCAAGTGAGAGGGAAGCCGCCACCTCCCACCCCGCCCAGGGTTGTGCGCTCGCAATCCGGTCCTTACCTGGTCACTACGTGGTGGCTTCCGGCAGTGGGAGGCCTAGCATTCCACTGTGCAAGCGCCGTGGCCTCCACTGGCCAGCCGCCCTCACGAGGGCAGCTGGCCAATGGCAGCCACAGTGCACGCACGCGCAGTGGACGCCAGGCCTCCCACTGCCAGAAGCCACCGCACATCGTCCAGGTAAGGGCCAGATTGTGAGCGGGCGGGGTGGGAGGTGGTGGCTGCCATTGCCTCTCGGGCACAGAGGTACCCAGGGAAGCCCGCTGCCGGCCTCGCCATGCCGGCTCTGAAGGAGCCAATGGCAGAGGGCAGTGAGCAGGGCCAGCTGTCAAACAGGGAGAGCACGCACTACCCCTCTTTGGCAACTGGGCGTGCGCTGGCAATCTGGCTCTTTCCCCTGCTGTTGCTGAAGCGTTTGCTTCTGAAATGGTTTTAGGGGAAGAGCCAGATGTAAGACCTAATTTTTCAAGTCTTACATATGGGAAGGATTTTGGCAGCAAAACTGGTTTAAGAAACTGGTTTTGCATGCCAACGTGCGGATGTGGCTTCCTTAAAGGGACCCTAATTACGTTCCCTTAATCCCTCCACGCACAGGCTCTAATACTGTTTTTAGAGCCTGTGCGGGAAGGCCCTCAGAGTGCAATCAGGCAGAACTATTTTCAATTTCCCCTATTAGAAAATGCATCCCTTCTGCAGACAAACAAAAAATCAGGCATTCAGACAGTTACAAGAATAATCCTTCCTCATGTTTCCAACCTCATTGCTCTTCCTTCATCTGAAGGTCTGGCAACATTTTCCTAACAACATCTGCTCACCACTGACTGGCCATGTGGCTGCCCATGTTTCCTGATTGGTCACTCAATGCTGTGCACAGTGCTTACAATTCACTAAGTGTGCAACACCAAAGGCAAGTGAGAATCAATGTGCAAAAAGAGCCGAAATCTTGAGGGATGCTCAGGGATGCTGAATGAACATTGGAATGCACCCACTAAGATCTTCAGGACATCACTTCTGGGCTATCCTTGGTGTGAACTGTTATTTTATTTTATTTATTTATTTGCATTTTTATCCCACCCTATACCCGGAGGTCTCAGGGTGGGTAACAACATTTAAAATCAAACATATTAAAACAATAATAGTATATATTAAAACAACAGTGTCTGCAAGTGGGAAGGGAAAGTGTATCCCCATTTAACTGAAGGCCAGGGCAAAGAGGTGCCCGGGGGCCATCACTGGGAAGGCCCTCTCCCAGGTGCCCACTACTTTCGCTGCTGAGATGGTGGTACAACCAGGAGGGCCTGCCCTCCAGATCTTATGGCACGCGCAGGTCAATATGGGAGTAGGCATCCCTTCAGATATTTGGAGCCCCAGTCAGATACCTGTTAAGCGGCTGCGTTTCTTTTATTAGATCCAGTATCTATAATATCAGTAGGATATTTAGCTGCAAAGTTCCTTTTGGGGCTATTTGACTGGTTTACTCAGAAGCACGGAGAGAGGACAGCTACAAGGAGAAACCTCACAGCATGGGATTAATCCTGCATTCCTGTTCTGTCCCGAAAAAAAGATGTTTTCCTGCTGAACTATTGTTGCATGCAATAGACTGCCCTTCCACAAATTGTTCACATTTCCCCAATCATTAAGTATCTTCTTCACCTGACCTCCTCCCCACCATGCTTCCCTTCAAAATATATTATTCCGGGTCTGAGAAAGCACTCATGCATCATTCAAAGATGTGGTGTTCCGGATATAGACTCCGTGCAGGGAATAGTCACCACCTCAGTGAAGCAAAGCCAGAAAAGAAAGATGCTACCCTTGCACAGTCCCCATAGGGAACTTCCTTCTTAATGATGTGTAAGAGTGACAGCTGGCTTTTGGGGGACGCTTTGATACAGTGCAGGGGAGGGGGGGATGCTCCCTCTTGCAGCTTTATCTTCAGAGCTTTTGCCTAGGATAATGAGGACAAATCAAAGCTAACTTCCACATCCTTTAAATAATAATAAAAAGGGAAGAACAAGGCATAGCAGGTTTGGTATCAATGCCGAAGATGAACCTTAGCGTGTCAAAAATGTGGAACCTCAAATCCATGTTTTCCCAGGTAATTTAGAAGTGGGCAAATGGGTTCTTTAAAGGGGAAGGGCAAATATAATTGAAAAATAATAACAACACACTGTCTTCTCTTTTGGAGAAATTACAACTGGGAGATAGCTACATTTGCAGTCCTACCTAAAATTCCAAAGACAGCAGCTGAGATGGCCCCATAGGCACCCATTCTAAGAGCAAGGATGCACATGAATTATTTGTCAGGTTTGCAATTCATACATATGAATTTGAACATTTCCATTTGAATTGGATATTGGCAGCATTCAAAGGTTGACATTCGAACGCGAAGCAAATGCTTTTCTGCACTTGTTCGATGCTTCATTCACAAAGCAGTAAGGCAGCTGCCCAGTCCCATCTGCAGTAGGGATTTGCGCGGATATTTGAATGTATTTGAAATTCAATCAAATTGACCAAATTTCGACATTCAAATCGAATCTCCTTCAATTCGAATTTAAAATTCTAATTTGAATGTCAAATTTCTGATCGATCCGTTCAAACTATTCAGGCATTCACATGTGTACGGGTTCATACACAACGTGTACTTGAAGAGTTGCATCTTTCCCCCATCCACGTGCATTTGTAAGGATCCATACAGGATGAAAACGGGTTGCATACAGGATAACTACGGGATGCATATGGATGTGTGCAGATGCATACAGACCCGGGTAAGATGCCTACAGGCATCTACAAATGTTGTTGACATTCGTAAGTGCAAATCTGAATGAAAAATTCAAACGAATAGATTTGAATTTGCTTAATTCGAATTGAATTTGGTTCAAAGCAGATTCAGAGGCACAACTGGCGGCAGAGATTTGACGTGGATTTGAAAAACATTTGCAGCGGATTCGAATCCTACCATATTTGAGATGGCTCTGTTCACACAAATGCACATTTTCTTTGGATTCGCTTTGACGTGAAGCAAACGTGAACAAGAAGAAATCCATGTACATCCCTACCTAGGAACTAATTTCAAATTGGAATCCTGCCCTGTTTAGGCAGTCCAAATTGCAGGCATGAAGAAGGGAGAGTTTTTCCACATAAGCAAACCTTTCTTATCTATCATCCTGGCAACCAAAATCCTGCAACTGTCATAATCCTTAGTAACAACACCCAATTGAAAAATTCTGATAGGGTAATACTGTGATGTCTGGGACGACTTTGCTTCTAATTATAATATCTGCAGAAGAAGCAGAGTTTATATATTCTGCTCATTAAAAAAAAAATAATCCAAAACATTTCACAGCCTAAAATTATCACAAAATCTCTTTTTATAAAGAATTATCATCAAGAGGGTAATTTATGTTGTACAATCACCAAAGTGCTTCTGTAACTTACATTTTATTTTATTTGCAGCAAAATACAACACAAACAACCATAACAACATACCAAATATCAAATTACTTTTTTTTTTCAAAAAATCAATAGAATATTTAGGCTCTGCATCATATTTCCAGAAAGACTTGAAAATTCAGTAATTAACAAAGCTGTACATGGCCCTTAAGCCAGTAATCTACATATAGTTCCCATGCTAATTTCAACTTTATCCATTTATAACCATGATCCAAAGAAATGCCCATTTTTAAAGCATTTTCAGACCAACATCACCACCCCTATAGACCGAAGTTTGGAATATCAAAGTGCTTTCGTTAACATTTCAATTGGATTTACAGGCCTGACTATTTCTCTGGATGTCTTGTGTACCTGTCTGTCTGAATGACCCCTCAATATAGATGGTGTAATGTCTATTGTCATATTTGATTGCTTTCTTTCTGCCAGTGGTCACCAAAGGTAATTAATATTATGGTCCGTTGGGCAGCAAGGGGAAAAGACAACACATTTGCAGCTTATAATCGACTTGTCATATTATGATGTGAGAACAGTATTCTGTACATTCATGGACCACTAATGTCTACATATAGGGGCCACATCTCCACTTACCTATGCAAGAACTTGGGGAAAAGGTCTTGGTGTTGTGTTGTTATGTTGGGTGGCATGTCACACACTCCTGAGACAAGTCTACTTGGGATGCCCGGGGCAAGAAGAAGGAGTAGGAGTAGGAGTAGGAGTTGGCTTTTCTATCCCATTTTTCTCACCAGTTTAAGGGGACTGACAAAGCTTTCTCTCTGTTTCATTCAAGGCCCGGCAGTCCTCCAGGGAAAATAGGGCCCTTTCTGCGCTGGGGCCGTACCCTGGAATATATCCCAGAACAGGGACCTGCCATCTTCATGCTGGTGCAGGTAACGGCAGACCCCAGATGGGGCCTTCTGTAGGCTGTATCATCATGTGCTTGGCAAGCCCCTATTCTGGAATATTACCTGGAATCAGTCCCAGTGCAGAAAGGGCCTTAATCCCAAAGGGCAAAGAAAGAATATGCTTGTCCAGCGTTCCCTTGGCATTTGATGATAGCTGTTGATATGGATGCAGAGATCACCATTTTACTCACAGACAGTCCGCCCCCCATCCTTCCCTCTGGGGATGTGGGTATCCGGGTGTCTTGGCATCAAGCCAGGGCATCAACACTTTCTGCTGCAGAACCAGAAGCAAGGAGTGGCCAAACCACTGGAAAAGAAATCCAGCTCCTCGAATCCTCCAGGTGCACTCTACTTGGCCGCATCCTTTCTATGGGCCACCCGGTGCATTCCAAAAGTTAAAGTGCACACTTGAATCTCATCCTTTCAGTAGCACCTGGTTGTCTGCAACACTGAGGCCGCATCCCCATTACAAGCTTATCTCGGTTTCAACCCGTTTTCAATCCTCACAGACCCCACATCAGTTTGGCTTAACATGCTTTCCGCATGTTAAATCGCCCCAAAGTGTTGTAAATGTTAACCCTCATTTCAACAGGTCTCACTCTGGATTGTGTGCTTGATATGTGTTACATTTTTTACTGTGGGGACCATAGGGTGTTAAGGGATGAGAATCCATGTTTAGGGTTTCCTTCCCCCAATAGCTTGCTTCCAAAGATAGTGATTTCAGTGTAAAAATCCACCCTTTACAGCAGCCACTACACTGTAGCAATCCAGGCACTTCACACCTGATAACAATGTTGCAATTTTGCACAATTCTAGCTCTTTGGAGTTCTGACCTTTAAAGGAGAAAGGAAAGCAGGGCAGGTTTTGGGAGATGTGTGAATGTTTAAAGCCCCCTTGCTTGACTTGCCGCCGCTGCTGTGTGCCCTGGGCAATGGGGAGAATCTCTGGCTGCCCACTGCTGGTTTTCCTCCATCCTGGCAAGTGGCAGCCACCCAGCCAGGCTCGGTGAAGGGGTCCATTATGGGTGGCGCATTCACACCAGGAGGAAGACAGCAGGGCAGCCCCAAGAAGCAGCTTTTAGAAAGTAGCCATTTGAGTCCCCCCTTGAGTCACGTACACCACGTAGGATCCTCAGAATCTGGATCGAATGCAATTAAGCTGAAAGTATTGGGAACAGGCAAATTCGCGTTTGCATCCGGTTCTATTATTTCGGTTTAGGGAAACTTGATTAAGCTTGCCATGGGGATGTGGCCTGAATGGTCCAGTTCTTCAAAACATCACCAGGATCGATCACAGGAGGTGATTTGGAAGTTTGCTCAGACGGAAAACCATAGATCTCAACAGCCAGCAATCATCCTGACAACGGAAGGTGGCTTTTTCTTTTGCCTTTCTTCTTGTCTTCTCTCCAACCCCATAATGGCTTCCATTGCTGCTTGAGCAAGTCTGACAGATTGGAGCCTGCAGATTTTGTGTTTCATCTTCCTATCCCTGTGTGTTTCTTTTTCTTTTCCCCTTTCCTTTCCTCTCTGTCTCTCTTATTAGACCTGCCATATTGATAATTGAAAGGAAAGGCATCATTAGCAGTGTGGAAAATAAACAACAAGGGTGAAATTATGGATATTCCCACAGCCTGCTTTTAAGAATCAGACCCCATCAGGGCAAAAAATCACTAGCTAAGTGAAAAGTGTTTTACACCACGAGGTAAAAGAAACTCACCAGAACTGTAGTTGTGGCCTACATGGAATCATCTGTCTATTTCACTTGGGATGCGTTCCCAAAGATACTAAAGTCCAGACTGGATTCGGACTCAGGAATGAGCGTTTCCATTAAATCGGCCAGTGGTCTGAATCCAGGAAGGCTCGTTCCCACGCCAGTTCTTTTCCCCTGGGTTTTCTGCAGAAACTCCACAGAAAACCAGGGGGGAGAGGATTGGGATTGGGAGAGGACTTTCCAAACCAGCCCAGATTTTAGTGCTGTAGAAGGCAAAAACCGGCAGGCAGCCAGGGGCAAGCAACAACAAGTAAATGAGTGTACAAGGAGGGGAGACTGCCTCTCCTCCCCGCACCCCTCCATCCAACCCCCCCTGCAGGCAAGGGGGGAGACTGCATCTCCTCCCTGCACCCCCCATCCGATGCCCCCCTGCAGGCATGGGGGGAGACTGCCTCTCCTCCCTGCACCCCCCATCTGATGCCCCCCTGCAGGCATGGGGGGAGACTGCCTCTCCTCCTTGCATGCCCCTGTCCGATGCCACCCTGCAGGCATGGGGGGGAGAAGCCAGCACTCAAGGATTGGAGGAGGAGGAGACCAGTGGCAGCGACAGCAATGGTGACTCTTGTCCAAAAAACACCACGCCACACCATTCGCTACTGTGTTTGTGTGCACTTGCAGGTTCCGTTTGGAACAGCCCACAAGTGCACTCAATGCTGTTCCCAGCCTCCACTCAAATCCACAGCAGAACCCGGACCAGAGAAGTCTAGGTTTGCTGTAGGTGGGAACACACCCATGCAGTCTGGATTAAGGAAAAGATAGGCCTGATGTTGAGGAACGTCTAACTTTATAAGGTTTTAATTCTATCCTTATGTTTAGACAATTATAATTAGTTAACATTTGTCCCACTGTTTAAATGTAGGATTAAGTTTGAAATGTCAAAATCTGGTTTTTGTTGTTTGCTTTTTAAATAACAAAAAATTCAATGCACTTTGAAAGAATATGAATGTTTATCATAGGCTAATATATGTAATGAAGAACTCTCTGTATGTGTGTGTGTGAACACACACACACACACACATATATATATATCCTTGTAGAGAGGATTATTTACATCACAGCTTGTTTCCCACTTTGGAAGGCTTAATGAGTCAAGAGGAGGTAAAGTTTTCACCTTTGTCTTCTACTTGAAATGCCCAGAAGCAATTGGTGGACCACTGTTTGAGATAGGATGTTGGACTAGATGAGGCTTTGGCCTGATCCAGCAGGACTCCTCTTAATTCATGGTGGTCAGGCATATCGATAGCTACTATAATGCCTAGCTACCGTTTCCAGGTTGGGGAGGAAGGCAGGATGCCTCTAAGGTCATTTGCATGGAGTTCAGAGCAGGTGAAGGTCTTGGCCTTGTCTTCTGCTTGAGATGCCCAGAAGCAATTGATAGACCACTGTGTGAGACAGGCTGATGGACTAGATGAGCCATGGACTAGATGATCCAGCAAGGTTTCTCTTATGAACCGGAGCTTAAGTATATCTGAGCTAAAGAAGACAGGTAAACATCTAAAAATAACAGATATTTAGTGTGTTAATTTTATATTTTGCTTTTATTGCTGTAGCCTGTCCTAGTAGTCAGGGAGCCACACTTTTCTCCAGGAATCACTGGGTTTGATTCCGCACTCCTCCACAAAGCCAGCTGGATGATCTTGGACTAGTCACAGATCTCTTCTGAGCTCTTATGGCCCCACCTACCTCACACAGTGTCTGTGGTGGGGAGAAGAACAGAAGGTTTTGTCAGCAGTCTGAGTCCCCTTAAATGGGTGAGAAAAGTGGGGTAGAAAAACCAACTCTTCTTCTTGAGAACTTCATGTATAGGTTGGGAAAAAGATCTAAATAAATAAATATTTTGGACTCACATTATTGGAACATGTGAAGGAGGCCCAAACTGAAAGCCAAATTCTTACCTAATCCCTTCCACTTATCCATCATGTTTGCTCCCTTGCTATTCTGATTTTTTTTTAAAAAAAAAAGGGGGGGGGAAACATTCTCGTATCCCTTTTGCTAACAGTCTCATTCCTACTTTCAGTATAGACTCTCTTTTTTTGTCAGATTAATAGCCATGAGCTCCGTTCTTTCTCTCTATAATGCCTTTGATCTTCTGCACTGGCTGTTTGGCAGAATTCCTCTGGGTGGGTCCTGCCTTTAATCTTTCTCACCATGGAGCAGTAATAACTCCAGCCTGCCTTCTTTTCTCCCCGTTATTTCTTTGCTCAAATTGGTCTCTTTCCTTCTTCCCTCGTGTTTTTATGGATGAAGTGCTGGAACAGAAGCATTTCTTCGTTTGATGATCACTCGCGTTTAATATGGCTTTAAAATATATATAGTTGAACAGCTTTTGTCCCATGGGTAAGAATCTAATATGCGTCTTCAGAGGGAGGCCGCTAAGGGTCAGTAGCAGGGCTGGATCTAGTAGATCAGGGATCCAGAGGGAGCAGAGGGCAGCTGGGTTGCAGTGGGCAGGGATGGCATCCAGTTTGTGGGGCTTAGGGAAGTGCATGAGCATGTTTTTTGTATTCAATTCGCATTGAATCGAATGAAAGAAAATTTGTATTCATTCGAATAAATCCCTCCAAATGTGGTAGGACTCAAATTTGATACGAATGTTCCAGACGAATCCAATATGAATGCTAGATATGAATCCCATACAGATCCGTAACGAAGCTTCATATGAATGTATCAAAACGTTTGATTCACATTCAAATGTCAATCTCTGGATGTGCCAAACATTCAATTCAAATTCAAATGTTATGAACATTCAATTTGATTTGAATTTTTAAAAATCAGTTTTAACAAGATTTGATTCGAACGAAGCAAATTTGAATCTATTTGTTCGATTTTATAATTTGAATTTGGACTTACGAATGTCAGCAACATTTGTAGGTGGCTGTACGCATCTCCCTGACATCCATACACATCCATATGCATCCCGTACGCACCCCGTTCTCACCCCGTATTGAGGGTAAGCATGATGTGATTCCATCCGCTGATCAAATTAGATCAATGTGTACGGATGCGGGAAAGGTGCAGATATTCAAGTACGCATCATGTACGAGCCTGTACACATACAAATGTCTGGTTAATTCAAACAAATAGATCCAAAATTTGACATTCGATTTGAATGTTTAAATTCAAATTACGAGGCATTCTGTTCGGATTTGAACGTCAAAATTCGGCACATTCGATCAAATTTCCAACCCCTACGAATATTCATGCACATCCCTAGATTAACCTTAGGTGTGCCCTCAGCCTATCAATCCAACCTGCCAAATTCCTCCAGCATGACTACTAGCAGCCCTAGGCCAATTAGAATTGACTTCAATGGGCCATTTCAAACCTGCTTCCTTGTTATTTATAAGAATAACAAATTGTGTTATTGACATCAGAAGCCTTCCATTAAAACATTACGGAAGCTGGGCAATGTGTTTCTCTCTGAGCTGCGCAATGCTTTCATGACACCAAAGATGAGTCTGAGTTGCTTGTAAAAAGTCTATAATTACAGCGCTCCACATTTATTAATAATAAAAATCATTGTGGGCAGCCATTCGGCTGAACTGCCGAGAGCGAGAGAACATTCTCAGCAGGTATGCTTGTCCTAGGCACCAATACTCTAATTAACTTTTGTCGTGTGCTTCATTGAGTCTTGCAAAAGCAGGGTGATCTAGAGCCGCTGACAGATTTATCGCACACTCGGCCTGAAAAATGGTTCACACGGCAGCAAGAATACACAATAACCAAGTGTTTAGCAAATGCATGTCCAGTGGAGCTTCTACTCTGCAGGGGAAAGATGAATTATTATGACTAATCAAGCTTTTTTCAGCGAAGAAGAACTAGAATTCTATTCATGATTCCCCCGAGGGGTCTCCGGGCCTTGTGGGAGATTGATGAATTTGGAGAAAGTGTTGTGAATCACAGATAAACAATCTGTTGTGTTCTTTTTCAATACCACTAGGTAGACTGGTGACCCATGCATGTTTCTTGGCAGATCCAGAAGTGGTTTGCCGTGTCCTGCTTCTAAAGAGACACAAGGGATCAAAAAGGTAAATGGAGAGGGAGGTGATTAGAAATTATATGAGAGAGTGATGGGAAATCCCAGAGCTATCCAGGAGAATGGGAAGTTGAAACATTTCTCAGTGAAAGTCAAGAGCAAACTCCTTCTGTACTCTTGCCAAGAAAGCTATGTGGATGCAGTCACTAGAATTAGTCTTAAGACTTCACTGCACTCCAAGTGAGTAAACTTAAGGATATATACACCATTGGAGCTGCTAGTATATAAAAACTGATGGGTTCAGTATGCTTCCAGAAACCTTTGGATTATATCGAGGGTAAGCATGATGTGATTCCATCCGCTGATCAAATTAGATCAAATATTCTTTTGAAATCCCCTTATAACAAAGAGGCATAGTCAAGAAGACACAGCTCAGCTATAGCCATTCCAGCATCTGCTAATCCTAAATAGGACCAACCCAGGACTTCTTCACACACAAGTAAGAAGAGGAAGAGTTGGCTTTTATACCCTGTTTTTCTTACCCATTTAAGGGGACTCAAAGTGGCTGACTGACCTCCTCTTCTTCACCCCATCACAGATACCCTGTGGGGTAGGTGGGGCTGTGAGAGCTCAGGAAGAGAGCTGTGACTTGCCCAAGGTCACCCAGCTGGTTTTGTGGAGGAGTGCAGACTCGAACCAGGAGACTACCAAATAAGACTCCAACACTCTGGCCACAAGACCAAAATGGCTCACCTCTGAGCACGATAGGCCAGAAAAAAGTAGCTTGGAAATGGAACAAGAACATGGGAGTCACACATGAAACACTTTGGCCCTTTCTGCACTTGGCCTTATTCTGGATTATATTCCTAAATAGGACCTTGTCATCTGCATTTAATAGTCTGCACTAGTAGGGTCCTAGTCTGGAATATACAGTAAACCAGAATAAGACCAAGTGCAGAAAGGGTCTTTCTGTTCATGTATCTCTGTTTGATACATGAAAATGCAGCCCTACAAACAGGTTCGAGATGATTTGCAGGTGGCACCATTCACATGCTAGTGTGCCCCCCCCCCCGCCGCCTTTCATGAACTTTCAAGGATACAATAAGTGAATTAGTGATGGTAGAGTCTACGATGCTTCTTTGTAGGGATGCACATGAAAATTTTAAACAATTTAAATCTAACCAAATTTATTCGAATGTGGACATTCAAATTCGAATAGAATGTCTTCACATTTGAATTTAGACATTCGAACGAATTTTGAATGATCCGAAGCATTTGTTCAAATGATTTGAATCATTTGAATGTACATATATGTATTGCATACGTAACTGTATGAATATCATACATATCTGCATGCATTTGTGCTTATAGTACGGAACGAAAATGGGATGCATACAGGATAAAACGGGAAGCATACGAAATGCGTACAGATATGTATAACATATACGAATGTTGTCGACATTCGTATCTTCAAATTCATATCTAAAATTTGAACGAATGGATTTGAATGTAATGATTCGAATTGTTTTTGTTGCATACGGATTTTAAACATTTGAATCGAACTGAATGTTTTGACATTTGATTTGAGTCGAATCTGAATGGAAAAAAAACCCAAAAAACACCACCATTTGTGAACACCCCTACTTCTTTGTCAATGTGTGAATGCAACCTTTGAGACGGCTTTGAGAGCGTTCACCAGCGGAATTATTCTACATCAGTCTTCCACTTTCGCTGGACATTTTAGGCTATATGTGTGTTGAGAACCTGAGGGCCATGTGCGATTGTCTCAAAGGCACATCTGAATCGCCTTTTTGCTACAAATGAATGCAGCCTATGACAACAAATAATGAAACATCAGGAAATAGTTTCACATAAGCAAAGTCAAATGTTCTCCAACTGTGCCAAGTCTCCCTGTATCTGAATATTCAGAGGAAGGCAACGGCGTGTTGTTGTTGTTGTTTTTCTGCAGGAGCTGGAAATAATTGATGAAATACCTGCACTGAAATATTTAGGTCCCACTTGAGGAAGAGAGTGCAGCTTTCCAAGCAGCTGGGCTTTTGTCTAAAATTAAAATCTTGTCTGTTTAAATCATTCTTACTGGGAGCCCTTGCCTGTACCTGTATGTTGTGTTGAAGCTATAGTTGAGCCTCTAGTGATGAGTTTGTTTTATTTATTTATAATAGTTTCATTCAGGTGTTTCACAAAACACTTAGAAGTTTGTAAGGAAAGAAGAAGAAGAAGAAGAATGTCCCCCATCCCAATCCCCTTCCCCCAACAATTAATGGGATACCTTGTTTCTACTTCCCCCCTCCCCAGATAACTTTCCACCTTCCATAGCCACTCACAGAAGGTCCAACTGGAGATGCAGAGACCTGCCAAACTGGTTTCCGGTTTGAAGCTGTTCAGACCAAACAGGTAGTGTCCAAAAGGTTGGGTTGGAATCAAGCAGCCTGCCTCCCCGAAAGCAGAAGTCAGTTTCAAACAAGACAAAGGAGATGTTCTCATGAAATGAGCAAGCACACCCTGCCCAGTCCAAGGATCAAAGGTGTCCAAAGATGTGTGAATTGAAACAAACACCTTGCAGTATGAAGAAAAAAGTCTGAATTTAAAAAGAACAGTGATTTTTAGTTCTTGTGCTCACCTAAGGAAATGCCAGTTTGATCCATGGAAGATGCTCAGACTCTCTCCGTCTGCGGGGCGGGGGGGGGGGGATGAAAATAAGGTCAGCCCCCTTCTGCAATGGGCCTTATTCCAGATTATAATCTGGAACAGGGGTGGCCATGTGCATGCTCATGCAGAATATGGCAAGCCACAGGTGAGGCCTACCGTGGTCTGCACTAGCATGTGGACAATAGGCTTCTATTCTGGGGTATAACACAGAAAAAAATTCCAGGGAAGAAATGATTTCAGTGCGGTCTCTAATCTGAGGATGTTTAAACTTAGTCGCAAATCCAGCCCCAAAGTACTGGTGACTATGAAACACAAAGGCAGTGACTGATTGTTGCCTGCTGTGATTGTCTAAATGAACCACTAATTAAAAATGTATTGCTGACTGGTCTCCGGAATCTCCTTTCTTAAACTTAGAAGACCATATGATTGGTAGTCCCTTCGTTGGGGACTCCAGTTGTGCTACAAATAAGAAAAGCATGTTACGGACATGTTCTATCTAATGGTTTAGATTAGTCCTTCATGGTCACAGTCTGTGAGAGTTCAAGATGTAAAATTAGAATTAGTAATTTCAATGCTTCAGTGCTTTTGAATCCTAATTCAAGGTGGTGTTTACAGAAGCATATTTGGAAGGAGAGGAGCACTGAAGCTGAACGCAGTGAGGGCAGAGGGAGGGAGAGAACGAAAGAGCAACAACGTGTCTTCTGGCCATGGAGTGACAATGAGCATTGTGGGCACAAGTGACGCGCACACATATTCGTGCAATTCAAAATTTGTACAAATTTGTGTGAATTTCAACATTTGCTGGAGAGTTGAAAGGGGCTGACATTCATAGCCCCCCGTTTGCTCATGAATCAAATGGATCCAGCCTTCGTAGAAGGTTCAGCAAAGGCCAGATCTGCCCAACTGGCCTCCCATCCCACTGGGCACATGATTTCCCATGACTTCTGGATAGGGGAGGTTTGCATACTCCTCCAAAAGGCCTACTTGGGCTTCCGAGTGGGGGCGCAGTGGTGGTAGTGGTGATGATGGCAGCAGGTGAGGGGGTAAGGTGGGAGGAGAAGGGAGGGGAGGGGTGGAGGGTTCCCCCATGCATGCAAACATTTGTTGAACATTTGCATGCAAAGCCAAAGCTCACACAGACACATTTGTGTGGGTGGGTTCACCCAAAGCCAAATATTCCCCCATTCAATTCACAACAAATGGAATGTGGGAATTTGGCTTCATGCACATCCCTAGTCGGCATAAGTTCTCTCTGAAGGTCTCTTAATCTCTCTGCTAGATATGTGCACTGGGTTTTTGGTGGGATCAAGTTATAAGAAGATTAGAGTGCACCTTGGGATAGGAAATGAATGTATTGTTTGCCACCTGCTCCTCTTCCTCTGAAGTTACTGGTCTCTGTCTTAAGGTGGGGGTCTATCTATCGGAATGCCAGTAGAGCTTTTCCATCCATCTACTTGTAGCTCTTCCTGGTTCACCAGCTGTATTTCTTTCCTCCTCCCCCCAGCCTTAAGGACCTAAGAGGAGTCCTCCTGGATGAGGCCATAGTCCATCTAGTCCAGCATCCTCTCTCACTCAGTGGCCCACCAATTGCCCATGGGCATCTCAAGCAGAAGACAAAATCTTCACCTGGGATTCTACAGCAGGAATAGGTTTGTCCTTGTCTCTGCTTGAGATGCCCATGAGCATTTGGTAGGCCACTGTGTGCGGCAGGATGCTGGACTAGATGGGCTGTGGCCTGATCCAGCAGGGCTTCTCTTATGTTATTATGTACCTGCTGTGAACTCCCTTCAGAAGCCATTCAGAAGCATCCTGCCTGACTCTCCAACCTGGAGGTGGTACCTAACTAAGCACCCTTTCTAGTAACTATTGGGTGTTTCCGCATTTGCCATCGAAAAGCGGATCTAAATAGATCCACTTTTCGGTGAACCATCCTCCCGAAGATCCATCATTATTTGTAGCAGATCTGCACCTCTGCACACACACTGGGAGTATGGATTCTGGAGGACAGAGTGGAGCTGTACAACGATGTCCCCGGAGCCGTGGGACTGGAGCATGCAGCTGCCAGTCACCGCGTGTTTTCGGCAGTGATTGGCCTGCGAGGGAAGGGCTTTGGAAGAAGGCAGTCCTGCTTCCACACTTCCAAACATGGCAGCCAAGTGTCCTGCTTCTGCACATATCCAGGGGGAAGTGATGGATGTAAGACCTGATTTTTCAGGTCTTACATTTAATCCAGATTTCAACGGCAAAACTGGTTTAAAAAATCGGCCTTGCTTGCCGAAATGTGGACACGGACTCTCAAATCCGGTCTACAGTGCAGATACATTACAAGGTAAGTGGAATCTTACATAAGGGGGGGGGGGTAATCCAATGGGAAATGCCCATTGATACACCTGTCCTCCATGAATGTATCTAATCTTTTCTGAAAGCTATCCAGGTTCGTTGTTGTCTTCTGGTTGTAAAGCCTTCTCTAGGCCTGAAGTGATGGGCTACACATCACCACTTTCATTTGTCCAGTGTGATCACCAAATGCCCCAACAATCTGTCAGGCCCAGGGAAAGGGAAATTTTGTTTAGTGGACTTCTAGTCCATTTCAAATGTATTTTGCCCTTCTGCTGCTAGTGAAACATCTCTACTCAGTGGAAACAGTAGAATCCAATCAAGCAAAGCAGTGAAGATTGCAAAGCGGGATGGGAAATAACCCAAACGCTGGGATCCTTCTGAGTTCTTCTGGGCATCCATCAACATTCAGGCGCATTTTGTAATGACTATACAAAAGGCAGGAGATAAAGGCTGCCATTGCAATTCCGCAATTAAACCGCAATTTGGAATCTGCAATGTCTCACTGACAATAAGGGGGGGGGGGCTATAATAATAAAGAGAACATGTCTTGCTCAGCCAAGTGTAAAACAATATTTATAGTAACATTCCATTGTTTAATATGCTTGTCTTAAGTTACAAGCATTCACCCATGCCAATTAATTTTGTTCATTAAAAAAAATTCTTATGCTTTACAATTACACATTGCCCCTTAGAGCAACACAGCCATGGGGAACCTAGATCTATACATTCACAAAATGCCTTCTCCCCACTGCCTTTCATTCCTGGGTTTGTATGTTTGCTTACTTGTTTACTTGCTTGCTTTTTAATTTTGTTTTCTGTTTTTCGTGAGAAAATAGCATCATGAATTTTTAAAATCCTTTCACGGCACAGCTTTAATTTGAAAGGGAGGATAGTGAAAGAAAGAAAAGAAAGAAAGAAAGAAAGAAAGAAAAGACTTTGAATATAGAAAAACAGTGCTGGAAGAAATCCACCTAAGAATATATTATATTGAGTCACACATGATTTGAGACTGGAAATATTTTGGCAAATCAAGAACACAACAATTCTGCCAGTTTCAGTCACAAGTGAACATATTTCCAAAGAACCCAGATCTAAGGTGCCTTCTGGGAGAATGGAAATTTCTCATGACTCAGAAACTGTGCACACAGCAAGGCTCAGCATAGCGAAAAAGATAGCTGGTTCCTTGTAGTGACTAAGGCCCTTTCCACACGAACACCCCATTCCATAATGGGGAGGGGTTACTGTCAGACTGGGAGAGGCCCATCCATATTCAGCTGACCTGTCCCATTCCATACCTGGCCACTGCCTCCAAAGTGCCCTTAGAGGCAGTGCGGAGGCTCCAAAGGTGTGAACTTTGATTCCCAGCCTTTAGAGCAAGGTCCTTCTTGGGCCAGACTAATTTCTGGTAGTGCTTCCTGGACCACCAGCAAAAAGGGTCCCCTGTGATATACCAGTCTGTGGGAGTGAGCTGTCCACACACCTCCGTAGCCCAATATACTTGGGTTGGTTGTAAACTCATCGCTGAGGTCTACCACTACCTGAGCTAGGATGCCATTTTGTGCATCTTCCCTTGATCCATTTGTGCCCTGTCCTTGTCTATGTTAGTCTGAGGACAACAGACCCTTTTCCAGAGCGATGCAGCATGCAGAAAGGGCCTAAAACATTAAGCTGAGGTCTGGGAGAGAAAGATTCAATTCTCTACATCACCTTGGAGTCCATTAAATAAACCTGGTCCAGTTACTACCTCTTGATATAGTCTATTCCTCACAGGATTTTGTGAGAAGTCAACAAGGAGAAAGAATATTAGGCTGGTGTTGAGCTTCTTGGATGAAAAATGGGGTATAAATTTGAGATGCACCAAACTGGTTTGGGTTGATTAAGTCTGAATCAAACCAAGTGGTTTGGCCCAGTTCTAATCAAACCGACCCACACTTATCTTTAAAAAGGTTTTTCCAGGTGGTTTGCATTTATTTTTTTATTTTTTTCAAGAACAGCTTCAAACCTGTTTAAAATTTGAAGTTGAACTAGGCTGCATCTGTCCGGCTGGTTCAACTTCAAAATGAACCCCATGTGGTTCACAATTTGGAGTTTGTGCACATCTGCAAATCAATACAGAAATCAGAATGCAATGAAGAAAATTCAGAGCCTGCTGCAGGAGTAGGAAATAGTGAGGGGGAGAAACTATTATTTTTATGCCATACTAATGAGATTTAGGGAAACTATTTGGCAGATTGGCATGGGATCAGGATGACGGGCAGAATGGGTTCTCTAGTCTTAGGCTGCATCCACAGATAGTAAACACAGCTCAGAGATACTAGCATCCACACACTACAGCATTTAATCTACCAAAAAACACCTTTCAAAAGGCTTTTGAGCCAGATTGGTCTAGTGGTTAGGGAGCCGGACTCTTATCTGGGAATGCCAGGTTTGATTCTGCACTCCTCTGTGAAGCCAGCTGGGTGACCTTGGGTGAGCCACAGCTCTCTTCTGAGCTTGCCCAGCCCCACCCACCTCGCAGGGTATTGTTTGTGGGGAGAACAGAAAGCCACTTTGTCGGCCACTTTGAGTCCCCTTAAATGGGTGAGAAAAGCAGGATAGAAAAGCCAACTCTTCTTCTTCTTCTTCTTCTTCTTCTTCTTCTTCTTCTTCTTCTTCTTCTTCTTCTTCTAATCAAAAGCCAATTCACACTTGGCCTCTTAGTTTGCAATAGGTGAACATCTGGGGCAAGTGCATCTGCATTTGCAGGAGCCATTTACAGGCTAGAAATGCCCGCTGCCTGCCCAGATATTAAGGTATTGCAAACTAACTGTGGTGCACAAAATTATGCACCACAGACAACCTAACCCTTACCTGTCTGGACCGAAAGCTTACCTTTTGCATTCAGATGGTGACCATTCACACCATTTCTGGTATGAGGGGTCACCTGAAGTACCACGCAAGCGCACTGGCACCTCAGATAGCCCCAGACATGACTGTGCATGCATAGAGCATTATCGTCGCCAGAGCACCGGTGCTGTTGCTCAGAGCACTGCAATCAAAATGGTGGTGCCCTGTGAGCAATAAGATGCACCAGGTAAGTTTCCGAACATGTGTGTGAATGGTAGTACACATTAGTCTCTTCTGCATCTTTCCCATCCAATGGACGGAAAGGCAAGTGCAGAAATGCCCCAGGATTAGAGATGGGATGGGAACACTACCATCTACACACTACTACTTCCAAGCTGCTTTTGACCTGTTTTTTTTTTCTCTGTGTGGATGCAGCCTTAATCAGAAGCATTTTTCTTGTCCAGGTTTCCCCACACCAGTGAGGTCAGATCTTACCCAAAGCTATACATTTGGAAATAAAAGCAAACAACAACGACCCCCCCCACACACACACACGTTCCTGTTTTTTATTCTGATCCCTATGCTCAAAACACTCCCAGTCTGACTTCAGGGACCCAATCACTCCATGCTCTTAATCTGCTCAGAGCAGCAAATAACCCGGTTCTTTCGTATGGCATGGAAATGAATTTAAATGATTCACATAGAGCTAGCAAGCCTGCTTTTTATTATGAGTTTTATTCAAAAGAAAATACAAAATAAAATTAAGGGCGGGGGAAGAGAAGAAGGGAAAGGCTTCCAAGCCCATAATTTCATGGTATTGTTTCAGACTAATTTTCTCAGCTAGTCATTATTATATATTCTCTTCCACAGCCTTCTGAATAATACTGAACTCAATCACATTCCTGCAGTCTCGGAGATTCCTGTGTCCAGCATTATGCAAGACAACAGGCACAACACAAACAGTATGCTTAGATGATAATCAAATGAATCCCTCATTCCTCACCCCAGCTCTTGGTATTCCAGAATTGGCGCATGCGCGCTGCTGGCAACAAATGGTTTTCTCCCCATATCTAGAAGAAGAGCTTTCTTTCTTCTCCCCACAACAAACACCCTGTGAGGTGGGTGGGGCTGTGAGAGCTCAGAAGAGAGCTGTGATTAGCCCAAGGTTACCTAGCTGGCTTCATGGAGAAAGAAGAGTTGGCTTTTCTTCCCTGCTTTTCTCACCCATTTAAGGGGATCCAAAGCAGCTGACAAAGCTTTCTGTTCTTCTCCCCACAACAGACACCTTGTGAGGTGGATGGGGCTGTGAGAGCTCAGAAGAGAGCTGTGACTAGCCCAAGGTCACCCAGCTGGCTTCATGGGGGAGGGTGGAATCAAACCCAGTGCTCCCAGATAAGAGTCCAGCTCCTTAACCACTAGATCAATCTAGGGCTCTTTCTGTACTTAATTGGGGCCTGGTCACATGCGAGTTTTAGGATGACCTGAATCATCCTGCAGAACGTCAATTTTAAGCTAATATGAACTGCAAGCCAGGCTAAAGCTGTTGTTGTTGTTGTTGTTGTTATAGTTTATTTTTAAAGCTCTGTTAGTCCATTCTAAATGCAGTCCCCTTTAAACAGCACTGGCACGGACTCAGGCCTGCCTGGAATTCAAGTCCAGCTTCCACTTCCTCATGCATGAGTGGTGAGACAGCCTAAAGGAGGCAGAACTGTGCTGTGCTGGGTGGAGCCCAGTATTTCCTTTGGCCAATTGGCATGTGCAGAGTTTGTGAAGCACCTCCCCCTCTCTTCAGTTTATGGATATGATTCCTCTAACATTTTTACACAAATTTATATTTATTATTTAAATAATAACGATTGTGAGGAGAAGAGAAGAGCGTAAAAAAGGAAGGGGGCATGGAGGTGGGGGAGAGGCTTTAAAAAGCACTGCAAACATAAATCCTCGGGTGTTTTTCCACTAGCACTAAGTACCCATTCAAGCACCCATTAAGGACCCATTTGGCTGAGAGCCAGATGACCCTATTTCCACTACAGACCCCATTAGAGACACATCTGTTTCCATCACAGCTAGGGAAATCTGGATCATATGGGTCCCTCAGGAACTATAATCTGGATTTCCTGTAGACCCCATTAAAGGGGTCTAAAATGGGGTCTTCAGCCATCAAATCCAGATTATAGGGTGCCCCAAACTCAAGACTTCAAAGTCCCTCCAAAGCCGGCTCCAAAGTCCCTCCAAAGTCACCTTCGGAGATTAGTAAAGGCTCTGAAGAAAAACCCCTTGCAAGTGCAATGCAGCTGTCAAAGGCTCCGGAGGATCTTCGAAGTTAGTGGCAGATCGCTCCAGAGATATGGCGCAGCACCCAGGCGATCTGGACACCCGATCCGGCATCCCTGCGCAGGTGCAGATGCATGGGGCCTCCAAGGATCTGTCTCTATTTGGGATGGATCCTTCGGAGGACTGCAGGCCGGAAAATGAATCTTCTTAGATCCGTATTGCAGTGGCAAATGCAGAAGCAACCTGTGCAGCCAAAATGGATCCCCCAAGGGCTCCAAGGCCAATGGTTTTCATTCCTGGCTAGCAGAGCATGTGGAGGCCAGCTTCAAAGCTCACACAAGCTTCAGGGCCTCCACAATAGGGATGTGCACGAATATTCAAATACATTTGAAATTTGACTGAATCAACCAAATTTTGACATTTGAATTCAAATCAATTATCCTTCAATTCGAATTTAAAATTTTGATCCAAATTTCAGATTTTGGATCTATTCGTTCAAATTATCTGGACATTCGTATGTGTACGGGACTGTACATGATGCGTACTTGAAGTTCCGCATCTTTCCCGCATCTGTACACATTTGTACAGATCTGTACAGGATGAAAACAGGTTGCATACATGATAACTATGGGATGCACATGGACGTGTACAGACCCGGGGGAGATGTGTACAGGCATCTAAAAATGTTGTTGACATTTGTCAGGGCAAATCCGAACGAAAAATTCAAATGCATAGATTCGAATCTGCTTAATTCGAATCAGATTTGGTTAAATTCAGATTTAACAGATTCTAATTGAAGTGAATTTTTGAGTATCCAATTCGAATAGAATCCTGAATATTGCATTCGTGTGCACCCCTGCTCCACGGGGATTGACTCACGACAGCCATCTAAGTGTGGAAGGCCTTGTTGCAGAATGCAAGGGCTTGCTCCAGTTGATCTGGTCTCACAACAGCAGTCCACAGCAGGGAAGTGTGGAAGCAGCTGGGATTTCAGTGACATTGGTTGGCCTAAGACTGCCATCAGTACCCAAAGGCAAACTCTGCTCAGCTTTATCCGCAAACAGCTTTAACTGCTGCAAAACTCTTGACTGTTTCAAATCTCTAGGACCAAGACATCTTTCTCCACAGCTCGCTCGCGCTTTATCTTTGCTTCTCCCTTCTCCCTGCTGCTTTTGGCCAATTCCGGCTTCCCATGAAGCTGACAACATTATGGATGGAGCAGGGTAGGTTTGGAGGTTTTTCTCTTCTTTTTAACTAAACTGGCGATTACAAGAAAGTTTTGTTTTCTTGGCTTTTTGAGACAAAAGAAAAACCTACAATTTTCTGTGCTGAATTGCATAAGGACCTCTAGGGCTCTGAGGTTTACATTGGAATTGAAGGCAATTATTCTGAGCAACCTCATGTCTCGAATCCAGCTAAATGAAAAACAAGTCACGGCCTGCGTTCTTCACGGCTTCCCTGTATCAGCCTGAGCTCCAAGTATGAAGCAGGGCAGCTTCTATGGGAATCTATCACCCACTCCCAGCAGTAGCCCCTCTGTCTCCCAGCCGTCACCAGAAGATCCATCTTGCCTGAGGGGAGGAACTAAAGCGGGGAACTCCATCGGCTCCTCGGTGCTGGTCCCTCCTTCTCTCAGCATTGCCAGGAGATCTGTCATACCTGATGGAGCTTAGCAGGGAGAACAAGGCTAGCTGGGCAGCTCATTCATCAGCACCCAGCGGCCGTCTCTGCCACCCCCAACGCCACACCTGACAGGGAATGAATATGCATACCGTAATATATTTTTGTTGTGTAAACTGCTCTGGCATCTCAGGGCACAGAGTGATATAGAAAGGGGAACAATAAATATACAACACAGCTGGAGTCGAGAGGCACAGAAGAGCCACTCTCCAGGCACGCTTTCTTTGCTTTTTTGTGCTGCCTAACACAATGTGTGGTTGTGGTTCACTTTGTTAAGGAAGGAAGGAAGGAAGGAAAGGAGAGAGAGAGGGATGCAGAAAGGGAGGGAAGGAAGGAGGAAGCAAAGGGAGGGGAGGAAGGAAGTATGAAAGGAAGAGAGGGAAGGAGGGAGTGAGTAAGGAAAGACTGTACTTTATAATGTTTCATAGTGTGCCTTATTTTTTTCCGTACAATCAGAGCACGGAAATGTAGAAACCAACAAAACCAGTAGCACGTAAAAAGCACAGACTGAACCAGCTCCACAGAAAAGCAGAGCGGAACGCTGGGCCTAAGCATGGCCACATCTCATGGATTTCACCTGGGCTTATGCCAGAGTGGTGCTGATGTTGTCCAGTGTGAACAGGCGGTTAAAGTCTGGGAAAGAACATGAAAAGGCTGTTTCATGTATCTAAGGGCTTTATGGAGACATTGTGCTACCACTATGGCAGACCCCTATCGTGGGACTTTCACCCATCTCTTCGTCTCGCTCAGTGCACTTTGCTTTCCTCATTCTTCAGTCCCCCTGGGTTTTTCAGTCCCCGGAACAATGGTGAAAAGCAATTAGCCTTGCTATTTATGCCCCATGGTCAAGAAGGACTGGCCCTGGAAATAGCAAAGGAAGGAGGGATATAGCCTGGCCAGCTGATGGAATTCAATTGACGACGGAGCTTTCAGGTTTGTTCCTTAACAATCTCCTTGGCTTCCCTTTTCCTCCCTCCCTCCCTCCCTTCTTCTCCTCTTGCCTTCTGGAGTGTATTGGCAAGGAGTCGTTTGTCATGCAGCCTGAGTCTCTGGAAGCCAAACAGTCTTTTCACTGCCGACAAGGAAATATTGCAGCATCTCTGGTCTCAGTCCACTTAGCCTTGGTTCTCTACTTTCTCTGGGTGCCGCCAAAAGTGGCAAATAGAACCAGAGCCTTTTTTTTTTTGCAGTCAAGTGTAGGGCGGGATCTTAATGTCGACATTGCGTCGTTTGTCATATTGGCCTGTGTTGGTGGTGATGGGGGAGAAGGGAGTCTTACCAAAGCTTTATTAACAGTCTCATTAGCACAGGCTGATTTACTTGGGAAGACATGGACTATTTTCCTGAAGCATCACTTGCAGGACTAATGAATTCTCTCCGATTTGCATGCTAATGAACCTGCTACTCTGCTGCCCTGGATTTTTTATTTATTTCTCCCCCCCCCCCCTTTCCAAATCTAGCTCTACTGGCACATGAGGAATAGAAATAGGAATAAGAGGGAAAGTGGGGGATTGTGGGGATTAAAATTTCCAGGTTCAAAGAGACCAACAACAAGCCAACTTTACCCCACCATTTTACTAGCCCCTTCCCCAGACTAACACATTTTTGCTTGATGGTTTTGGGCAGATAATTTTGGGAAATGTGCTTTTATGCAAAAGAAGTTTGTACACACAGGTGGACATCTAAACCTGTGTTTTGGTTTTTGTACTCGTTTGTGAAAAGTAGTGAATTGTGCAATATCCTATCAAACAAATGTCTCTTCACCTACTTAGATTGCACGATTATCCAAAAATCTGATTGAAATCCATTGAATGTTGACATTCTAATTCGAATCAGATTTAATAACATTTGAATTTAGACATTTGAACAGATTTCTGAGTTTCCAAAACATTCATTTGAATGATTCAAATGATTTGAATGTACAGGTACGGATGTATTACATACGTATCTATACAAATATTATATGTATTTGCACTTATAATATGGGATAAAACGGGATGCATACGAAATGTGCACAGTTATGTATAACAGATACGAATGTTGTCGACACTCGTATCTTTAAATACAAATCTAACATTTGAACGAATAGATTTGAATGTTTTGGATTTGAATTGGATTTTTTGACGTTCGGATTTTAAACTTGTTTTGACATTCGATTCGACTCAAATTCAAATGCAAAAAGAAACATTCATGCACACCCCTAATTTGTAGTGCAGTTTTTTTGGCAGGAGGAGTTTCATTTTGGGACACCAGCTCCCATGATCCTTAGCCGCTAAGACTCAGGGGACTTGTAGTCCAAAAGTGATGAACGTCTCCAAAGTGGAATTTGGAACAACTCTTACACCCATTTGTTACCTTTTGAGAAAGAAAAAGATACATGAAAGCAATATTATTTTTCTTCTTCATTTTGTAAGAACTTGGAGTAATGTCAGGGCACATTCAACCTGTTTTTTAGCTTGCTGCTGATAAATTAGAATCATAGGCAAGACGAATTAGGAATCCTAATTCCAATTTACTATACTGAAATGAAATTACACTGCAGAAACTTTTTAAGGTAGAAGCCTGGTCTTTTGTCCAAGGGACAAATATATCGACTGCTAACTAACGGTGCAGCTACAAACCACTTTTTAGAAACAGTTTCTCTACAAATGTCCTAGCAATTTTTCACAATTTCAGGAATACATGCTGCGATACTAATGTTCATAAGAAAGAACCATAGGCTTTTATGTGAAATCAGAAATAAAGAACAAGTGATAAATAAAACCATCCTTTGTCTAATTAATGATGTATTTCTCCCCCCCCCCCCACCACCACCTTGAAACCGGCAGGGTTAGAGAAACATGGCGTGTAAGTCAATGCTACCTCAGAGATGAGGTCTAGTCTGCCAGAATTAAGTCAATGGGACTGAAGAGTGGAAACGTGCAAATTCAGTTGAAACAATTCAAATCAAACCATTTGATTCAGTTTGAACCAGTTCAGTTCCAACCAAACCAGGCCAGGAGTGAAAGAATCTGGCTGAATTCAAACTGAATCAGGATCGTTCAATTGTAACGGTATAGTTAGATTCAATCTGCTCAAGTCTGACCCCATCTTTATCTTTAAATAGGGCTTTTTTCAGTGTATTTTCTTTCTTTCTTTTTTTTTTTTAAAAATTAATCCCAGACTATTAATCAAACCAAATCACATTTGATTTGGTTCTAAATCAAACCAAACCGAGGGAAGTTCAGTTCAATTCAAAGAAAAGAACCTAAGTCCGTGGACATCTCTCTTGCAGAGGGAAGAACCAGTCAGTGTACGTTAAGGTCAACCCAGAGGTCAAAACACATGACTGAACTAGAAATGTGCATGAATATTCGTGCTATTTGGAATTTGTACAGATTCGCATGAATTCCTACATTCATGGATGAATCCAATGGCCTACACTCATAGCCCCTATTCGTCCATGAATCAGATTTGTCCTGGCATTCATTGAGACTTCATGAAGCTTTGGCCAAGGCTGGGTCCACTCCTGCAGCCTCTTGCCGCCGCCACCCAGGGCCTTCAGCCATCACTACCTGAGGCCTCCCGCTCCCCACTTAACTGTAGTTACATGACCACTGCCATTGCCACTGATGATCTTGGCAACTCCCACCAGCTGATGCAGCAGCCAATGCAGCCACTAAGGTGTCTTGTGGCCAATGTGGTCAACAATTTTGCCACACCAGGCAACGTAGCTGGCAGCCGCCACTGCCAGCTGCACCGGCCGCCACCAGTGACCATATTGGCAGATGTATGGGTCTTCAAGTCTTTGAAGGGCAGTCACAGTGCAGTGGTATCATCCCTGTTCTCAATTAAAGAAGATGGGAGGACTAGAAACAACAGTATCAAACTTCAAGGGAGTCAGTAATACAGATTAGATATTAGAAACTTCCTGACTGTAAGGGTAATCAGTTAGTGGAATAGGTTGCCATGGGAAATAGTGAGCTCTCCTTTGCTGGAGGTCTTCAAGCAGAGGCTGGACGGACATCTGTCTTGGGTGGTTTAGGGAATCCTGCATTGAGCAAGAGGTTGGAGTTGATGACCCTGGAGGCCCCTTCCAACTCTATGATTCCATGATTCACAAGAATGCTAGTCCACAGATGAAGGGAAAGAGATCACAGAACATTTAGCAACTCAGAAGTCATTAGGAAAGTTCCAAACAACAAAACAGAAGGTGTAGAAGGATGTCCGTTCCACTAGAATGTTTCTCAAGGAATAAAAAGGAGACCCCTTGGGAAAGAGGGCAACCCTTGCATTTGTCCATCTCTGCATGAGAAGCCCCGCCAGGGCAAACTCCTATGTGGACACAGTTATGATGTCCAGCAGAGCATCCTTTTGCATCTGGTTGCCCTGCTTTAACAGCAGAAAGTTAATAAGTGATGAGAATGCCATGCATTGCAGTGGGAATTGATTCTGCATTCATTAATTAATGAGAGAACAACTGCATGGTTATTAATGCTTGGCATCAGGAATGAGACTTGGGACAGAACATGTTGCTGCTATTATTAAGACTGGATTAATTTGCTTACAGTCTGCGGTCTTGAGATGAATAAGTTCAGCATTAACCTTTGTACTTACTGTATCCCTTTCTTAGCAGCAGATAGTAAGTACATAGGGCAGCCAATGGAATAATGAATATTCAAAATCAGCCTATATGTATGGAGGGGGGGGGGCAAATTAAATGTGAACTTGATGCAATATCCACAAACAGAAAATATTGCAAAATGAATGGGATGGCTTCCATTATCTGTTCTGGATGGATGGATGGATGGATGGATGGATGGATGGATGGATGGATGGATGGATGGATGGATGGATGGATGGATGGATTACGTCAACAGATTTTGACCTGTTACTAGAGTAATTAGTAATAATTAGACAAGATCACAACTTACTAATGTCTGCTGCCTTGAGTTCTTTTTTTTAGCAGTTCTTGGGCAATTTGTGTGTCCTGTAATGCTACTACTGGCTGTATTCACACTGATGTCCATTATCCCAGGACAGAGTGGAGTGCTCCATCCTGGGATTAGCAACTCGTTCCAGGCTGGATTGGGTTGCATCTCGTGCAGAATAAAGCCATCCACATTGGGACAGCATGTCCTGTGCCAGGAAGGTCATGCCAGATTTGAAGCTGGCATTGTGAACTTCATGGAGGACAAGTGTATCAATAGTTATTAAAACGAATGCCTAGGTACCACTTCCTGTGAAGGCCTCTAGTCTTCATCTTCTGCTTGAGATGACTTGTGGCCTGATCCAGCAGGGCTCCTGTTATGTACTTAACTTTAAAAGCTTCAAAGGCCAAAAGCTAAAGTTCCTGGCCTTCAAAGCTCTTACATGCTTCTTTGGTCCAATATAGTAACCCTAGTATGCTAGCATATCTCAGTGTTGAAGTGTACCAGTAGACCAGGTTTTGGACCATTCTGGGAAGCCTAGCTCAACCTATGCAGAAGGATATTTGTACGAGGGAACATGGCCTCCCATATTCCGGAAGGAAGTCCTCTAGACTCCTTCTTATCATGGGACAACATCACATGTGAAAAGGCCCACTTAACATGTGCCAAAGGGATGTGCACATATTTTTTTTTTGCATTTGATTCGTATTGAATGCAAGAAAATTCATATTTGTTTGAATAGATCCCCTTTGAATATGAATTTGATATGAATGTTCGATATGAATCACATACGAATCCCCTATGTAGCCCCTATGAATGCCATACAAATCCCCTACATATCTGACATGTACCCCTACATATCTGCTCGGAAAGCATCAAATCTGCCCTGAATCCATTTTGAATTCACTCTCAATCCGAATCCACTCTGGATCCGTTGCAGCCAATTTCCTGCCTCCCCAGGTTCACGAATGTAACTAAGCTTTGTTCGAATGTTCCAAAGTATCTGATTCGAATTCGAATGTCAATCCTCAAATTTCCCAACGTTCGATTTGAATACGAACATCCAAATTTGTATGCATTTGTATGAACTTCAAATGCTACGAACATCCAAGCACTTCCCTAATGTGTCCTTTTGTATTTATACCATATTTAAACAATTTCTATAACATTACTAGAGGAACTACCCTAATGTTGCAACATTACAAACTGCAGTTTCCACTGAGCTTTATGGAAGATAAAGTTGGAAAGAATAAAAGGAGAGGGGCAAAAGAGTGGAATCCAGGTGACTTTCATACACATCCCTTCCTTCAAGAATAAAGCCAGCAAGTTCCTTTTTCATCCTATGAAGATTTGGGCCCCATGTGGACCTCAAAAGGGAAGAAAAGTTAGTTGAAGGGAAGCAGGGATTAAAGGGGCAAGCGTGGCTCACTTAAATTCTAGATGGATCAATGCATTATTCTGTTCCAAAGGAGGGCCCGGCAATTCAAGTTGTGCCTGTCCCATAGCTGTGCGGATCAAAAGTGCGAATCAGTTCTAGCCAAAAGAAAAGAGACTCATAATAACGTTTAAAATATCCAGCCAGAACTTCATAGATTATGAATTAAGGACACATTGGTTGCAGTTAACCTCTGTCACTGGATGTTAACATTTTGGTTTTCATTAGCACTCTTTTCCTTGCTTTTGCTCTTGTTTTTAATGTTATTCTTCGAGGATGTGGCACGGAAAGTGGTAAAGCTAGGGTGGAATTGGCCCTGGCCATGAAGGAAAGATGGGTCTTTCATACCATGCAATCTGAGGCTATGTTCTTATTGGCTACTAGGATGGATGCCTAAGTACCACCTCCAGGTTGAAGAGACAGGCAGGAGTCGAGAGCAGGTAATGGCTTCACCCTTGTTTTCTGCCTGAGATGCCCAGAAGCAATTGGTGGACCACTGAGTGAGAGAGGATGCTGGACTAGATGGTCTGTGGCCTCATCCAGCAGGGCTCTTATATTCTTATTGTGCTCCGTGATCCTGAGGGCGAAAAGCTCCCTTGGAGGTATCCTTCCTGTAAGTGAAGAAAAATAACTCTGAGGGCATCAGCCACCTTTGGGTGCTCATTCTGTTGCCTTATAAATATGTGATGTCTGTCATGCAGAAAATGGCTGGCATCTGGGGCCACTTCCTAGGGAAAAAATATTTCCATGTTGTGCCTTCAGAACTCAGGATCTTTGGCTCCTCGGCTTTGAAAAGAGCTCTCAGGTGAGGCATGTGGTGTGAGGTTACCATGCACCCCTCTTCTGGGGAGGGAGGAATCTCTCCTACCCTTAAGACACTGTAATTCCCTCCCATGCGGATGTAGCCTGAGACATGATGAATAAACAAACAGCAAGCCCAGGACAGAGCCAGATGTCAGACAAAAAAAGCATAAACACACCTTTGTTTCCCATGCTCCTGGTTAAAAAAGAAGAAGAAGCTGGGCTCACTTAATGTAGTAGTTACGCCCTAGGGAATTGCTGCTGCTTCACTTCACACGTTAAAGGAGAAACACTCTTTGCTTATCCACAACAACTACAAGGCTCGGGTCTTTCCCAGTTCATTGATTTGATGGCATCCTGGGTGGGGAACATTTATGTATTCTTAAGGGGGCTCTCTGTGCTTTGCTAAAGCGGGTAAATCTCAACATTGCCACCCCATGACTAAAGCACCAGTGAGCACAGGAGGGGGTTTTCCACTAGCACTAAGTACCCATTAAGTACCCATTAGGAACCCGTTAAGGACTCATTAGGCCCAGAGCAGGAAGACCTTGTTTTCACTGCGGACCCCATTAGAATCCAATTTGTTCACACCTGTACTGGGGAAATCCGGATTCAAACATCAAATCCAGATGAGTCACATCGCCCCCCCCCAAAAAAAAACATGGTGTGACAGATGTCTCCCACTTGGGTACAGATGGATGCTCCACATGGCTGCTCTGGTGTTCCCACTGTGAGCTTGCCTAGCACCCATTGCTATTGGGTGCTACACTGCTTGTGGAGATGCATTGGAGGCATCTTACTTCCTTAGATCTGGATCTTCTAAAATCCTGATTAGTTGAAGGACCCCCTTCTTAGATCCGGATCATCTTAGATCCTGATTAAGGGAGGTAAGTGGGAAAAAACCCCAGGGACTCTGAATCTGTAGGGGCAATTAAGAGGACCTTAAGCAGCTGACAAACCTTCTGTTCTTCTCCCCACAACAGACACCCTGTGAGGTAGGTGGGGCAGTGAGAGCTCAGAAAGAGAGCTGTGACTAGCCCAAGGCCACCCAGCTGGCTCCATGGAGGAGTAGGGATGTGCACAAATGCAATTTTTGGCATTCAATTCGACTTGAATCAAATATCCAAATATTCAATCAATTTGAATGTTTAAAATTTGAATGTAATAGAATACATTAAAATCTATCTGTATGAATGGTTGATTCATATTTGAAGACACAAATGTTGACAACATTCGTATGTGTCTGTACGCATCCATACACATCCCATTTTTATCCTGTATGCATCCTGTTTTCATCCCGTACATATCCGTACAAATTCATACGGATACGAATAAGATGTGTACAGATATGTATGGGATGTGTACATATCAGTATACATATGAATGACTGAATAATTTGTACAAATGATTTGAAATATTCAAAATTCATTTGAATGTTTACATTCAAATGTATAGACTTGATTCAAATTTAAATGTTCAAATTTGAACAAATTTCGAACGTTTCGAATATCCATGCAGATCCCTATGGAGGTGTGTGGAATCACACCCCGTGACTGCGATGTATTTATTTTATTTTATTATTTACATTTCTATCCCGCCCCAAACCCGAAGGTCTCTGAGTGGGTAACAGATTATATGAGTCCAGCACACTAAGTACACGACCAACCTAGCTCAGTCTTCCCACTGGAGCTGCTTTGATAACCTGTCTTGATCCATAAAAGCTCTTTGCAAATGGATGCATTCAGAAATCCTGGCGAATTTGTGTTTGTCAAAGCAATAAGAACAGGAAACAAAAAACTGCCCAAGACAAATGCAACCCTTAGCCAGAGGTAATAATTCTGCTCAATGCTGGGTGTTTCTTTTTCGACCTCTCCTTTCTTCACTTCTCAGTGTTGTTCCTAAAGAGCTATCCTTCCTTTCTCTGAATGGGTTCGCCTGACCTCCATTAACATTCACAGGGAAAGGAGAATACATCAAAGTGGAGAAGAAGTTTGTAGTTTAGACTGAGGATTTAGCCAAAGATTAGTGCAAAAGGTACTTCACAGGAGATCAGAACTAGCCGTAATCTTCAGACCCCAAGGAATAGAACAAGCTATTAATGTAGCAAAGGGTTAACACTCCCATTCCAGACTGGGAGTTATTTGTGTTGCATTCACCCTGCTTGCTTTATATACTGTATATGTATATATTTTCTCAAACTGACAAACGGAGAGTGTGCTCCAAATCTGACAATGTTTAAAGCTGTGATCAGACACAGCAAAAAAGGCGAAAGGCTTTGAGGTGGGATTGTTCACACACCAGTCTTCCCCTTTCCTCTCTCCGAAATATCCTGTGCTGGAAAAGATGGATTAGACAAGAGGTGGGAACACAAGACCCACACATTGTCTCTCTGAGGTGCCCCTGAGGCATCCTGGTTGTTATGTCTGAACACAGCTTAAAGCCCATGGGCATGAGTTGGCCTTATGTTCCACCTTGGTTCCGTTAACTTCAGTTGATTAGAGGGAATCTTTCGTTTGCTCTGTAATATTGTACCTCAACAGAATTTGAACATCTTCACAGTCCTTTGCCTACATCTCAAAGCCCCTCATTAGCCTTTCTTTCCTTTTTTTTTTTTTGGTGAAGAACTGAGATGTGCAGAATGTGCACAAATGTATTTTTGACATTCGAATCCGAGTAGATACAAATGGCAAAAAATCTGATTCAATTCGGATATTTAAGATCTGAATGTCATAAAATCCTATTTGAATCTGCAACATTCACATCCGTATGTTCGCATGTTGTATTTAAAGATACAAATGTCAACAACATTCGTGTCTGTTATACGTATCTGTGCACATTCCATAAAAATCCAAATGCATCCTGTATTATCCCGTATGTATCCCATTTTAATCCCGTATTTTAGGTATACGGTACAGATAATTTTCCCACAGATGCATCAAGAAACTTTTCCCATCGGGAAACATTCCCGCCAACAACATTCGTATCTGTTATTCGCATCTGTGCACATTCCATAAAAATCCTTATGTATTCTGTATTATCCTGTATGCATCCCATTTTGTACCCATATTTTAAGCATAAGATACAGATAATTTTCCCACAGATTCATGTATGTCAGATACGAATCTACACATTCAAATCATTTTAAAATCCATCTTGGATTTTCAAAAATTCGAGTTTGAATGTGCAAATTGGGATTTTTGAAAATCCAATTCAAGTTCAAATGTCAACATTCATCAGATTCAAATCGAATATTTTTGAATATTCGTTCACATCCCTAGTACAAAACACTGTTTTGAAATGTTTTATAAACCCCATGATGAAAGGAATCTCAAATACATTTTAGGGCCTAGTTTTAATGGTCACTTTTAAAAACAGTTATTTAATTTTATGTTCACACTCTGCCTTGTGTGGAGTAGGGGAGCAGATGTTATAATCAGTGACATTCAAAAATAACTTTCCTGGATTGAGACTCCATCCACATAAGCATTTGCAGTGTTCTGTGGGATGGTCAGATTGTCCAGCAAGTAATGTCACCCTTATTCAGCCCCTGAGCTTCCACAACCTTTGAGTAGGGCAACTTACCAGGAAGTCAGAAACACAACAACTCTGGTGTGACTTCTTTTGCTGGGACTTGCCCTAGAACCTCCATGTAGCCACATCAATTGCCTTGATATCCACCTTCATTGCTTTGAAACATCAAGGATGGAGTCAGGAGTGATGTGTCATGCGACTAATCACAGCAAGAGGCAGGAGGGAGTCCATGTCATGAACAGCCATGGAAAAATGCTTTCAGAGCAGAAAGCCAATGCGAACTCCAAACAGAACCTAGCATGGATTCAGAATCTCTTTCTGCAGTGGAACATCTCTGTATTATATCCTAGAATAGGGGTCTGCCACCCACATGCCGGTGCAGACCATAGCAGGTCCCTATTCTGAGATATAATCTGGAATGAGGCCAAGTGCAGAAAAGGCCAAAGTCCAGGGTTCTAGATCACTAGTGTGCTGAACCGGTGATACGGATACAGCCTAAATCTCAGTGATTTAATGGAAAGAAAATAGTAGTTTGAATATCCAGGTTAGTCCTTCCGCCACCTTACACCTCTTCTTCTGTGCTCATTGGGCAGACATTAGGTCAGGATGAGGTGAATGATTATTTGTATCCATTCAGACATAGTTTTTGATCCTGTTTTTTTTCTTCTTAGTTTTGAATGTCATGATATTTTTAGATATGGAGCCTAATGAAGTTTTCCTCCCTCCCTCCCTCCCTCCATCCTTCCTGGACAATTATCTGCTCAACACATTGGACTCCATCCTCAGTTATGCAGCCAATGGCCTAGGGCTTGAAAACAGGTGTGTGAAATCCACCTGGCTTTTTGAGGCAGCAAGAAATGGGCAAATAAGCCATTGAAGGCTTCTGGCATGGACAAGGAATTTGAGGGACCTTGCATCTGTCTCTTATGCCCTTCTAGTTACAGGATCACATCTTCTCAGCCCTTTTCTGTTCTTCCTCTCTGCTGTGTGACAGCAGTCGACTTCCTTCCAGGATGAATTTGGACAAAATTTAAGTGTGGATGAGAGTACCTTGCATTTCCCAGATCAGTGGAAATTAGAGCTTTCAGCTAGTGTGAAATAATTTTCTTCTGGCTTGCTGTGAAAATTTATAGTGTTCAATAGCCCTCTCTTGCTTTTCATTTTATCCCTGTTGAGTTGGACTCACAAAACACATGTCAGCGACCACGGTAGTAAACATATATACAGTACTTATTTCAGATCCTTTTAAAAGACGCTTGCTGTGCCCAGAAATTATATCTGTGCTCCTTTGCATATCTGGGCAGCTGTTCCCCTGGCATGGCCTTCTTCTTGACCCTCTCAGATACTTGTCTGCAAAGGAAGACATGGAGTTCAATTCTGTTTTGACAGATGGAGAAGCATCACCCAACCTGCCCTCTGCTCTGTGGAGAGGCTTTAAGCACAGGTGTTGAGACAAATTAATTGTCCCAAGAAACCAGCTTGCAGCTTAGTTCCAAAAACGGATGTCAGGACTTGTGGGTGGTTTATTTATTTATCTGTGCGCTTTACTCCCACCTTGGAAGATACAGATCACAGCATGGATTTATTTGATCCACGATCAGCAGGTACAGATAATATTTTTTTAGGGGCACGGAATATGATGAGCCTCAGATTAACTCAAGCAGGAGAGAGTGAGATTAGGTTTATTTTATTTCCTTTTCTATCTCACTCTTGACTCAAGGTATCTCAAGGAAGTCCACATAAAGCATTAAAACATATGTAAGGTGTGTGTGTTTTTTAAAGTTAAAATAACAGGCACACGAGGGATGTGCATGAATGTTTTTTTGCGTTCAAATTTGAGTCGAATTGAATATCCAAACATTTGATTTGATTCAAATATTTAGAATCCGAACGCAACAAAATCCGATTCTAATCGAATACATTCGAATCTATTTGCCTGAATGTTAGATTCGAATCTGAAGACATTGACAGCATTCATATTCATTCATTCATTCATTCATTCATTCATTCATTCATTCATCTTCATTTCTATACCACCCCATACCCAAAGGTCTCTGGGCAGGTGACAACGGATCAAACAACATATTAAAACATATTTTTTAAAAAGATACAAATTAAAACAAAGAAACAAAGAGAAGAATTGCAACTGAAGACCTCAAGTGCTGCTTTTTCCTGTTCCCTCTTCCCTCCCACACCATTTTCCTTTTGTTTCTTGTCTCTTTAGATTGTAAGCCTGAGGGCAGGGACCTGTCTAAGATTAATATAATATTGTAACCCGCCCTGAGACCTTCGGGTATAGGGCGGGATAGAAATACAAATAAATAAATAATAAATAAATAAATAAATAAACAAGGTACATAGTTAAAAGCTCTGATATAAGCCGTGTGCTCAATAGTGTATTAATAATAACTGTAACTGAGGGGAGAATGAGTCAACCTTGGCCAAAGGCTAAGGCAAAGAGATATGCCTTTACAGCCTTCCTAAATGATAGCAAGGAAGGGGCATGGTGCACCCCGGAGGGGAGACCATTCCACAGTCTAGGGGCCACCATAGAAAATGCTCTCATATGCATCCCGTTTTATCCTGTATGCATCCCGTTTCCGTCCCGTACTATCAGCGCAAATGTGTACCAATGAGTATGAGATTCGTACAGATATGTATGTAGTATATACATATCTGTACATTCAAATGTTTCAGATCCTTTGAATGAATGTTTTGGAATGTGAAGACATTCTAATCAAATTCAAATGTCCACATTCAATCAAATTCGATCAAATTTTGGATGTTTAGAACATTTGTGCACATCTCTAAGGTACACACATTCTAAAACTTCAGAATCGCACATAGAGAGAATCTTTGCAGCATTAAAGACCTGAGTAAACCAGTTAACCAGCTGCTGAAAGGTGCATAATAACAACCTAGTAGGCTGTTCCATAGCTGGAGGACAACACAGAAAAGGCCCTGAAGGGATGCCAGCACCCCTGATGATCGGGAGTGTTAGAACTCTAAGGATAATCGCTCCTGCTTTCTTTGATAATGGATATTAATATTTCTTTTATATAATTAAAATATTTATATAGACGACGTTAAACCATTTACAAGATAGGAGTTTATGCAGAATGCAAGTAAATCCTACACAAAGACCTCAGGGTAAAGAGGCCAGTTACTCAGGCTGGGAAGACCTGGAGGAACCAGGAATGTGCACAGATATTCAAAATATTCATTATTCATATGCATTTCTATGAATTTGTACAAATTCATACATACATATACGAATCGAATGTGTGGACATTCAAATTTCTGAATTTGGATGAATAAAAATACCTCAAGTTATTCGTATGAATAATTCGGATGTTTGTATCTATCTGCACTGGTCCACATCCTGTGCATATCTGTACGCATCCGTATATTAGATTCTTCATGTCAAAAATTGCATTCGTGCACACCTCTAGGAGGAGCAGAAGAGGCTTGAAGAGGCGACTGAAAGATGTTATCACTTCCAAATATGAGAGAGGAGAGAATTCTGTAAAGTTGGTACCAGCACTAATAAGGCCTGTTTATTGATAGCCGTTTTCCTGTTTGACTTCCATGGTGTCAACAAGTGCTTCAGTGCCTCCATTTGCAGCGCTTACGAGCATCCAAAGACACTGCTCACCTTGTGTTATTTAACCACCAGCTGCTTTGGGCAGGAATCACATCCTTCCACAGGTGTCCTTATGGGGCTGAAAATCGTGCAGTGACCCCAGACAGCTGCAGACACACCACCATGTCTACTCACTTGCACTGAACCAAGAAGCGGGTGCAGACACAACAACCAGGAGCAAGCTCATGATAAGTGTGTCTAGACTGCTTTTTAATAGTCCTCTATTGGAAAGCTTTGGGGAAGTCTGTGGCAACTTCTGGAGCGTTGCCACAGTTCCCCAGTGTAGAAGGGCCTGACTAGTGAGCAGACCAGTGGTCATTGTGAAGTAAGTAAGTAGGTGGTAAGTTTGGTTGAAGGTCCACAGGCCATTTAGATCTTAGACCAGCATCTCCAAATTTTCCTTTAATGTGGTCCTTGGGCTCACATCAACAGAATGAACCCTTTTCCTCAAAATGGCAGAGAATGAGAGGATCATTTTACCCATCTGATAATTGGGGGTGTGAAGTACAAATCTTACTTCTCCTTCCAAACAAAGTCAGGATGTGAGAAATCACTGCGGGTATCCTCAGCCCAGAGCAGTGCTGGTCACTGGTCATGTGGTGACCAAAGGAGGTGGAAGTGACATTGGGCTGCATTTATCAACCTGATAATAAATGCAGGAAGTGTGGCTGCTCCATTATAGCATGGAGACCAGATATCTCCCTGCAGCTGATGTTCTTTGCTGGTCGTAACGTTTTCAGTGGAACAGTAAAGTTAGCGAGGCGTGAAAGCAATCCCCGTTCCTGAAGCCCAAGTGAACGTCTTTAATCAAGTTTTTGCTGCTTTAAAAAATAATGAGTTTAATGTCTTCTCTCACTTAAGGCGTCTTCACACAACTGAAGGCGGCCTCGAATTAGCCTCTGAGAGTGAATTCCTTGCTTGGGTGTTGAGCCACAATGCACGAAGGTGCATAGATGCAAAATGAATAAAGATGTGTTGTTGTTTGGCAACAGTACAAGATAAATGGACAGGCCTGTGTTCTGCAGTCATTGGATTATAGCCTCAACACAAAAAAATTGCATGCATCCATAGCCCACAGAAAATGTATACTGTTGATCACCACACTATGCCTGCATAAGAATCCATCCAGAAGGTAAACAGTCTACCTGGGGCCATCTTCCATTCCCAACATCCAAAGAACACAAGTGGAAGACACACTTGTGGGCTTCAAAGGAAGCCAGGCATCTAGCAGGTGACTGGGGAATAACTGGTCATAAAGCACCTCTTTCATTGCTCTCCTCCCTTCCTCCTCCTCCTCCTCCTCCTGTGCTGTTCAGACTTACCTGTTTAAGTGCTCCATATCGCAGAGCACAGGAAAATTGCTTACTTGTGCAGCCGTTTCCTGAGCTCTGCAAAAATAAAAATAAAATAAAAGCCCCAAGTTTCATTCCTCAGCTTTGATGCATGGTGTCACAGGAGTGATTGATAGCGTAGTGACTGAAGATTGTTCTAGGAGCGCCTATGTGTGTATTCCATCAGGTAATTTTGCTTAAAAACAGGGGTTTTAGAAGAGCCGCATCCCCATTACAACCTTATTTCAGTTTCAAACCATTTTCAATCCTCGCAGACCCCACGTCAGTTTGGCTTAACACGCTTTCCGCGTCTTAAATTGCCTCAAAGCATTGTAAATGTTAACCCACATTTCAACAGGTCTCACTCCGGTTCGTGCACTTGAAACGTTTTACATTTTTTACTGTGGGAACCCTTCCGTGTTAAGGGATGAGAGTTTCCCTCCCCCAATAGCTTCCTTCCAAAGCAAGCTGTAGAAATCCACCCCTTAAAGCAGCAGCCCTAGTAGCAATTCAAGCAATCCACTGTAGCAATCCAAGCACTTCACACCTGATAACGATCTTGCCATTGAAAGTTCTGACCTTTCATTTTGGACTCCCACATTTATGGAGACCATTTTAGGAAAACCTATGCTACTTTTTCTTTCTTTTTAAACAAGACTGCGTGAGGAAATGCTCACTGGAAGGATGTCCCCAACCTTTTGTATTTATTTTGTGTGGAGGTTTGCCATCTTTGCAGGATCCTAGCAATAGCTAGCCAATTGGCTTCTATTTGCAATCAGAAAGCATCACCTTCCCTTTAGTTTCTGTATTTGAAAGGGGCAATGCACCCAGCAGGACCTGCTCAATATAATCCAGATTAAAGCCCAGTGCAGAAAGGGACATAAATTGGTGTAAGTGCATGTGCAGTGGTGTATATGAACCCCCGGAGCACATGATCTAGAATGCACTCGCAACCTTTCAGCAGATCACCCAAATGACCAGTTACTGCAACATCCAAATAATCACACAAGCCCTAAGCATCATTAGGGGTGACCAAAAAGAAGGAAGGAAGGAAGGAAGGAAGGAAAGAAAGAAAGAAAGAAAGAAAGAAAGAAAGAAAGAAAGAAAGAAAGAAAGAAAGAAAGAAAGAAAGAAAGAAAGAAAGAAAGAAAGAAAGAAAGAAAGAAAATCAGTCTGATAGTAGCAGAAAAGAGCAGAGTAATTATAATGACATTTGCACAAGCAAGGAACTAAATGCTCACTGTTTGTGCGAATTACTTTGTATTCTTGCAAAGGATGTACTGACTCTGTTGCAGTGGTGATAAGGAGAAACCAGATGGTAGGGAGGGGCGTGGGCAGAAGAAATGTTGTGGCATTCTGGAGAGAGACGGGAAGAAATAAGAGTGGGATGGATGAAAATGCATTATGACATAAGCAATGATAACCAAATACATTTGACTAGAAGGGGGTAGAGAGGGTTAATAGAAAGATAAGAAACCGGAGAAGGAGAGAGGGGATTCGAAAGGAAATACAACTGTCCATGCATGAAGAGAGAGAGACGCTTCAAATCTTATTGGTCCTGAGTTTTCTCCCTCAAACAGACCGTACTATCATTTCTAGCTATGGAAAAAGGTGCCCTTCTTCTCTCTATGTCCCATGGGACCACCTCAACCTTGGAGGAACCATTTTTAGGTAAATGGAGATGCAGCCTAAATATATGAATATTTTCATTGAAGGTGCCTGAAATATGAATGGCCTCTCACGGGAGGCCATTCCATAACCTGGAAGGTGCTCTCATGCATTTTCATCTGCTACTTCCATCTCACCGCTAATTCATTATTTTTTTTAATCTGGAGTCATCAGATAGGGGCTAACTCCTGAAGACTCAATGGGCGTACCCATGCAGATACACAAATAGTTTGTCATTAACTGAGGGCATGATCAGACAGGGTGTTTTTCAATCACACTTTTAAAAACAGACGGCCTTTCCGCACTGGCCACTGGAAAATAGATCTTTTTAGATTTGTTTTCCGGTGATCCATTTTTTCTGAGGATCTGTCCCAAATAGGCACAGGGTGGTCCTGCTGTGCACTGCCACCTGGGGTGGTCCTGCTGCCACCCCCTGTCATGCCATGCCCAGCCTCTGAGGGGAGGGAATTGGGTGGCGGTAGAGACGCCACCACCACCGCTAGATACCCCCTACCCCTGGAGGAGGAGGGGGAGGAGGCAGTGGCAGCAATGCCGGCAGGGAGGAATGGAGGCAGCTGCCATCTGCGCCCCCTCCTTGTCCGGGGGATGGAGGTGGTGGCGGTGGTGATGACATGGTGTTGCCAATGCTGCCGCCACCTCCTCTCCTCTCCAGCCCTCAGGCAGCCATCAGGCTGCCCCATTGCTGGAGAGCAGCAGCCTTATAATCTGAATTTCCTGTAGACCCCATTAAAGGGGTCTACAATGGGGTCTTCAGCCTTAAAATCTGGATTTTAGGGAGCCTGCTTTCACTACAATTCAGCAATGGGGTCTAGAGAAGGCTCGGGGGGAGGGAAGGCACCCATGGAGGCGTGCCCCAAAGTCAGGACTTTGGAGTCCCTCCGAAGGCAGCTCCAAAATCCCTCAGAAGTTGCCTTTGGAGATTAGCAAAGGCTCCGAAGTCCCTCAGAAGGCAACTTCAGAGATTAGCAAAGGCTCAGCAGAGAAATCCCTTACCTCCAGGCATGGAAAGAGGTGCATATTAATGAGGCTAACTCATCAGTGCTCACAGGAGAGATGCAAGCAAGGAGCTAATTAATATGCACCTCTCTCATAAGGGGTTTGTCTTTGGAGCCTGTGCTAATCTCCGAAGTTTCCTTCGGAGGGACTTCAAAGATTTGCACCCCCTGTCCCCCAAAACACCTGAGGTGACAGGCAGACCCCTTGTGGTCCAATCCAGATTTGCCACATGGGTGCTCCAATGTTTCCACAGCAGGCAGGCTAGCACCCATTGCTATTGGGTGCTAGACCACCTGTGGAAACTCATTGGGTACTTCCCTTCATCCAGATTCTTACATCTGGATTAAAAGAGTGCAGTGGAAAAACACCCATGAACTGCTTTTTCAATAGCTGCAGTTTCATTTGACACAGTCTATGTATATATGCAGCCATTATGGCTTGTGTATGAATTTAGCTGCCTCCAGATTTAGAATTTAGCTGCTCCAGGTTTAGAATTTAGCTGCCTCCAGATTTAGAATTCAGTCATGCATTTGGAATGGGCATTGCCCATCCATAAAGATAACATTTCATGTCTGCCAGCAGCACAAAACTGGTGGGGGATCATAAACCCAAAAAAGTGGTTGAAAATGAGCAGGCCAAAATATTATGGGACTTCAGAATACAAACTGATAAAGTTTTGGAACACAACACCCCTGACATCACCACTGTTGAAAAGAAGAGGGTGTTGCTATACAGAAGACAGCAGCAAATTACGAAATACAAGGACTTAAAGATTGGAGTTCAAAGACTCTGGCACAAACCAGCAGTGGTGGTCCCAGTGGTGATTGGTACACTGGGTGCCATCCCAAAAGACCTTGGATGGCACTTAAAACGGCTTAACATTGACACGGTTACCATCTGTCAGTTGAAAAAGGCCACCCTGCTGGGTTCTGCTCACATTATCCGCTGGTACATAATGTCATCTTAGGATCTTGGGAAGATGCTGATGCATTATGAAATATCAAAGCCAACATGTTTAGTGTTGTGTTATATTCAAATTTTGCCTGTCATCTTGAAAGTACAAGCTTTTTAGGTATGTTGTAATTTACAAAGGCAATACTTCCACACAGAAGTTATCAATATATATTATGGCCTGATAAGATGACTTCTTGGTCCATTACGTACCCATGATTGTGCCAGAGCAGTGCAGATCAGACAGATTTCCTAAATGCATCCAATCTCAAAGAAGCTTGGCAAATCTGGCCGAGTAGGTATGGGCAATTCCAATATCTTGCACTACTAGTAACTACTAAAAGCCATTTCTGTCCAAGTCCTTTCCCAGTAGGACCTCCTGGGCTCTAATGGTTTTTCTCCCTTTCCCAGATTGGCAGAAAGCAAATATTTTTAAAAAGATATACTGGCTTCCTAAGCAGATCTAAAATAACAAAACCTTAATGCATTCTTAATGTATTTTTGTTCTCTTTTATGTATTTGATAGTCATCGTTTCGCTCTTGTACATTTTATCTGCTTTTGTGAATCTTCCTGAAGCCATTACTATGGTTTAAAAAACTTCTATATGAGCATGTTATCATCCATTTACCCTTCTTCTTCTTCTTCTTCTTCTTCTTCTTCTTCTTCTTCTTCTTCTTCTTCTTCTCCTCCTCCTCCTCCTCCTCCTCCTTCTCCTTCTTCTTCTTCAGCTGCCACTGTTGCGGTTCTAAGGATGATGAGCATAGATGCGCAAAATCGGTTTGCATTCAGCTGGTGTGAATACAACCAAAGCGGTTCAACTCAGTTCAAATAGAATTGAACTACCTCACTATTCAGAATGGGCTAGTTTGATTCATACCAAACCAGTGGTGTTAATTTGAACTGGGTCAAACCAAATTGTTCAATTTAAACCATTAAGATGGATGCTAGGTCACCTTCAGCTTTTTTTTTTTTTAAGGCAAGATCTCTCCAAAGTCAGTTTGGGTTTCTTTCTTTCTTTTCTTTCTTTCCTTCTTTTTGTCTTTTTTTGCAGAGAGTATGTGTAAATAATAGAAGATAGCACAGGTCACTCAGAACCACTCCTTGAAAGAAAAGCTACATTTGAAGTTATAATTTAAAATCTTGGTTGACTCTTAAGGGTGTTTTTCCACCGCGCTCCTTTAATCCTGATCTAAGAAGATCCGGATCTAAGGAATGGGTACCCAATGTGTTTCCATGGGTGGTCTGGTACTTAATAGCAATGGGTGCTAGCCTCCCTGCCATGGAAACACCAGAGCACCCATTTGGAAATCCGGATCTACCCATGAGGGGTCTGCTTGTCACCCCAGGTGTTTGGGGGGACAGGGGGTGCAATCTCCGGTGGCTTTGAAGTCATTTTGAAGTCATTTCGAAGTCATTTCGAAGTCTTTTCAAAGTCACTTCAAAGTCTGTGCAAAACAGCTCCATTGAAGACTGTGCTGATCTTTGGAGTGAACTTCGAAGTGACTTCAAAGTGACTTCGGAGTGACTTTGAAGTTCACTCTGAAGATGAGCACAGACTTCAAAGACGCTCCGGAGCTATTATGCACAGACTTCGAAGTGACTTTGAAATGACTTTGAAATGACTTTGAAGCTCAGGCTTTGGGGCTCCCCCCATAGGTTCCCCCTCCCCCTAGCCTCCTCTAGACCCCATTGCCACACAAGCGTGGAAACAGGCTCCCTTTAATCCAGATTTTCTACCTGAAGATCCCATTGTAGGCCCCATTAATGGGGTCTACAGAAAATCCAGATTAAAGGCCAGAAAGTACCCATTTGATCCAGATTTCTCCAGCAGCAGTCGAAACGATCAAGTCCCAAATGGGTGCCGTGGTGGGAATGGGATCATCCAGCTCACATCCAAATGAGTCCTTAATGGGCGCAAAAATGGTACTTTCTGACATTGGAAAAACACCCTAAGTCTTCTCACAAGGCACTACCTTAGGAAGAGAGAGTGGCTACCTAACTGGAAAACTAACTATGTATAGAGTCTATAGGTGGTAGCCATACCTACCTGTGAACCTTAAGGGCTTTCACTGCATAACAACTACATTTGGTGCTTTCCTTTAATGTCAACGTTTCAATTCTCTGTGATTTTCCTGGTCCCTTTTACCTTTTACAAATGGTGTTTTCCTTTATATCTTTATCTGCTGCAAATAATCAGGAAATCTCTTTTGCAGCCAAGGGATAAAGAGTGAGCTATCTGAAGCCTGAATGTGTGCTTGGTGTGCTGGAGACTTTCACAAAGTCAGAAGAAATTGGCATCTTTGCTTGGGAAGATAAACGCTGGCATTTCAGATGTTCCCTTTCTCTCTCATTCTCCTTTTAAAGTGGAATGCTAGTCTTTCTTATCAGTTATTTGCAATGCATTTACCATTCAAAAACGTAACTATATATTCAGAAGAAGAAGAAGAAGAAGATGGTGATGGTGATGATGATGAGTGTCATGCCCCATCCTGCTGGTCCAGCTCCCTCCCCTGAGGACAAAGGAACATTTCCAATTGCCCAGCAGTCTGGGCAGCAACAGGAGCAAACCAGTTCAGACAGGCAGCCTCAGGTGCGCCCCTCCTCTCATCACCTCCAGCAGGAGAAGCAAGTGCTGCACAGATCCCAGTGTCTCACTCAGCTACGTCAAAAAGGGCTCGCCTACTTAACTCCGCAGCACTTGCTGGTCCGGTGTCGCAGACAAGATATTTGTGCAACCCCCGTCCATGTTCTTGCCCGTGAAACTGACTCTTGGATCTTGCTATGACCCTCTGCTGAACCTCTGGAACTCCTGACCTTGGACTGACCTAACGTTGCCTTCTCTCAAGCCCCCAGCAGACTGCCGTAAGCATGCACGTGTGTTTGCCTCACTGCCCTCACCTGCCTGAGACATGTCATGATGATGATGATGATGATGATATGACTATCTCATCAGACAATAGAAGATCACAAAATATTGAGATCTGCAAACTGAAATCCAGTACTTTGAGAACAACACAAAGATAGTTCCAATAGGTAGATGCAATAGCAAAGAAAAATATATATTTGGATGACTTTAAAAAAAAAAAAAAACGATTTCCCAAATGAATAAACCGTGAAAGAATTTTAAATAAGCAAACAAAAAAAAGTATTACAAATTTTTACTTCCTTAAAAAGGTATCCAAAAACCAAATGATAAAACGGATTAAACCCTTCCTGGAGGGTTGAAATGCATCTGTCCATCGCAAAGAATTTGAGGTACGCTGCACAGAAGGATTTGGGATAACCCCCCCACTTGGACTGTGTGCATTTCTTTGGGACAATTTCTGTGGACATTTTATCATTTTGGTTTTTGGGTATCTTTTTAAGAGAGTAAATATTTGTAACAAGGTTTTTTTATTTTATTTTTTGCTTATTTAAAATACTTTCACAATTTGTTCACTTGGGGAGATTGTCTGTTTCAATATATCTTGGTTGACTCTCTGTAGGGCTTGTGTTTGTTTATTTGGTTGTTCAACATAACAACCGTCTCACAACTAGAGAAGTGCAACCCCCAAGGTGTGCAACCGGTTCAGGGCCAAACCTATTTGAATCAAAGCAGCGTACCCAAATGCTTCGTGTTTGAACCAAATGCCCTGCCTGTTTTAAAACAAGAATTTGGATTAAACCGAACACGGGAGTGTTCAAATGAAACTGTACAACACACCCTGTTCAGCCTGAGTTTGAAGATGTTCAAAAGGTCTTCACATCGAACTGAACCTCATGCCTATTCAAAGAATGCTCAGAAAGACCATAGAGAGGTTTCAGTCAGACCATTAGGTCACCTTGTCACCTTGCTGGATTCTACTGTCATAGTCCAATGTATGGCTGCCTGACACTCTAAAGATACTTGGGGATAAGTGATGTGGAATGTGCACTCGCTACCAGAAGGAACATGCATGTTAGCTTGATTCTGCTAAATCTTATGGAAACCTCTCTATTAAAGATGTGTGTGATTGTGTATGATCAGGAACTCCTGCTTCAGATCAAATTGAAACGATCCCTTTCAAATAGAGGTGGTTCAGTTCAAATTCAACAGGGTCAAACTGAATGGTTCTGCTTGAACCGTTCTACAAGGAACTAAATCTGTACTTTCTCTTGCACTGGGCTAGAAGCCTATTGCTATCCTGCCACCTGTGCAGAATCCTATAGGACCATGCCCAAGGATTGCATGCATTGTGGTTAGGCAGCCTTTGAAGTCTGAAGTGACTTGAAATAGACGTGCCTTTTATTACCTCCACAGGCCAGATGTGAGCTTTGGCTTTGTGTTAGGCTTTGCACAACATTTCCAAACAGCAGCGAATCTGGAACGGAAGACTCAGCTTGCAATCACAAGCCTCCTTAGAAACGCGACGAGAGGAGAAATTTGTTCTGCCTGCATTTTAAGAAAACCAGCCTAATTCGTTTTTCCGGACTTATTCATGAACTGGAATGTTGCCATGATTGGATTAGCATAGCTTCCAATGTGGGACAGTTTTGTTCCAAACAATGTTTACACAACTATATATTTCATGAGAAAGGAAATGCATACAATTTAAACTGTGAATTTTTCATGCCTTCAAACAAAGCAGAACAAGAATGCCTGCAAAAACACAGGGGTGGGGAAAGGAAAACAAATTAGATGGAGGGCAGATCCAAACTGCACAATGAAAGCACATTTTCTTGATTTTAAGTGTGGGGTAAAGTTGGGATGGGGAAACTAACATGTGTTAGATACCACTCCTAGACCATTTCTGAGCCACTTTTAAAAAAATGAATGTGGATGCAACCCACGTCTCAGCTCTGTGTGGTGCCATTGGATTGCACTGGTAGACCAGCCATCCACCAGCACTCTGTCTGGGGGCTTTCTATAGGTGGTACTTACTAATGCAACATTGACTTGCAGTCTTGAGCTACAAAGAGAGGTGGGGTATAAATTCTACGAACATCCGTGTAATTCTTCCTGTGTTCCTGGAAGGCAGAACTAAGTCCACTTTGTTTCTCCCCATGTGTTGGCCCACAAATGCTTCAGTGGAGTGGTGCTTGAACAGGGAACACCAAAGTAGGCCAATCTGCAACGCTCCAAGGGAAAGGGAGGAAGAGCAAGGCTTCCACCTAGGTCTGAACCTGTGCCGCCCTTCCCCAAAAAAGAGCACCCGGTCAATAGATATCTATCTCTCGATTTTGCAAGTCTGTTCCAGTGAATTGAAAATGGCTACACAGTACTGGTCTTGGGGATGGAGGGCTGGCAAAAAGTGTACCTCTTTAATGGGCAATGCCTCTCACCCCCTTAACAGCAAAGAAAGAGTCACAAAGAAACAAACGTGATGCGTGCTGTTGAAGAGAGCTGGTTCTACTTCTCTTCCAGCAGCAGCTGGGAAACTTGGAGGGACATTGCATGTCTTAATAGTGACCTCCAGTGGCCATCAGAGTTCTTTTCCTTCCTTCCTTCCTTCCTTCCTTCCTTCCTTCCTTCCTTCCTTCCTTCCTTCCTTCCTTCCTTCCTTCCTTCCTTCCTTCCTTCCTCTAATTTTTACTTGCTTGTTTTTTTCCTAAATAAACCAAAAACCAATTTTGTTTGACCAGCAAGGATGTTGAGTTTTCCTTGTTCTGAATTAACACATGAGATCATTCAGTCATGTTTTTTAAAGCAATAGTATTTCTCACTCTTTTGCACCCTGGGTCATGGGGAAAAGAGACGTTTGTTGCACTGCATCCTCACTGCCTCCTTGCCTGTAAGCACCGTTCTTCTCCTGCCTCCTGAACGTTCTTCATAAATGCATCAGTAAATATAGATATGTATGAAGAGGATCTGGCTCCCAATCAAATATTTTCTGTGCAGTACAGATAATATGGAAACAGAAGAGGGGGAACAGCTTGCATTTCAATTTGAAGTGTAGCAAAGAAGTGTGTGTGTGTATGAGAGGGGGGGGAGAGAGAGAAAGAGAAAGAGATTCTTTGTAAGTTTTGCAGTATCACACACTTTCTCCATACTTTGCCTTTACACTTTGTAGATTGTCTCAACTTTACTCTGGACACGTTCCCACTCAGGTTTTTTAAAGCGAAACTAATGTGAACCAGTTGCAAATGTGCATTCTGGCCAATCCCACTTCTTTGATTTTAAATCACAGTCAACCGCAATTTTGTTGTCCCCAGATAAAACGCTTCAAAAACGCATCTTTTCCTCCCGGCTCTTTGCCAGTCAGGGTGCCCACCCCCTGTCCTGATTGAGTTCACTAATACGATGACTGTGGACAAGGATGGGGAATCCCTGCTCCATCCCTTGATCCTATACCCAGCCTCTTTTGCGCAACTGTGTAATTTCAGGCTAGCGATTCCCCCATGACCACGGGGATCACTTCCACAATGTTTCAGTGTTGCACAAAATCACCTCACTAAGCCTCCCTCAACCATGCTTGCCCCTCACTTTCTACTTTCTCATGCATTTCTCCTCACTTCCCGTCCATCCAGCCGAGCCGTCTTCCCCCAAACGAGGAGAAAGCCAAAAAAGGAGAACGTACGTGGAAAGTGTGGGCAGGAAATAAACTTGTTATCCAGTGCAAAGTTGGTGAAAATGAAACTTTTTATCCATCGTGAAGTGGTCTGCTGAGGGAAAGAGGCGAGGGGGAGGCTTTAAAACTTTAAACTTCTCTGCAAAGGAAGGATGGCAAGGGCCTGTCCTACTGGATGAAAACCCACCCGTTTCATGACACACCCACCACAGCGACAGATGTTGGGCAGAAGGCTATGGGGGGAACAACCCAAAAGGTGCAATCTCCCCCCAATACTGCGGTACTGTTCCCAAAGGAAAAAAAGATAAAGTGTTTTAGCAGCAAAAACGGGAGTGAGAGATATTTTTTTTAATTGCAGTTTTTGGCTATTTACTCCTCGGAAAACATGGGAAACCAATCTGTAAAGGGGCCAAAGAAAATTCAAATAGTTTTCAACCTGCGATAAAATCCATGTGGGAACAGCCCCTCTGTGTCGTGACAGTAGATCATCTATCATACCAGGGCCAGTAAGGATCCAGCGCAGTGGTGACCATTCACACTTCAAAAGCACTAAACTAGCCTTGTACTTGGCCAGCAGCACTTGAAGTGCAAATGGCCACCCCAGCGTTTTCCAACTTGCCAAGGCAACATCCAAACTAGCAACTGGTGTGTGGCCAGACGTTGCCGTGGCAATCTGGGAATGTCTGCATGAAACTGCACAGCCACAATCACACAGCCTCACCCACCCACCACACTGCCCTCGGAAGAAGGTGTGGAGGCTACTGCCCAGGAACAATCTAGCTACTCCTGGGGAGTGTGTGGACTGCTTTTTAGAATCCTTCCTGGAAGTCCTTTCCCATGCTCTGCTGTAGCCATTTTGTGAACATGATCCACCAGAAGTGCCTAGTGGTCACTGCCGTCTGGTGGGGCAGAAGGCAAAGGAGATAGAGATGTAGCACCCAGAAGCAGAGTAGGTGGAGTTGCTGGCATCTAAGTCACGGTTAGGGTTCCAGCACTGCCCAAACTCACGTGAAAACTGAGCTCACAAAAGATGGTGGGTTAATCCCACATTAACCAACTTTGGTCTAGGATGCACATGGAAATAAAAAAAGGAAAGTAGGCTCAAATTCTGAGCTCCTGGTTGTGGCAGATCACTGCTCACTTTGCCCTTATCGATCAAGCATCCTTGGGAAAATGTCCTGAATTTACCATGACCTCACGAAACATTTTATGCTTCACTATCAGTAAAGTGTCCTGCTTCCCATATTTCATTTAATGGGCCTAAACCACAAGGTACAAACACAGCATAGCAGAGAGAAACATAAGATAGAACTAGCCAGGGCTCTTCTGAGAAGTCGCTTTCAGAAATCTTCACCACGTGTTTTTCCAACTGACTCACACTGACTGTAATTATTTCAACATCTCTGCGCCAGACTCCTACTAAAATCTAAATATATATACCAAGGTTTGGGTTGTGTTTGAAAAGAACAAAGGTTTCCAAAATGACACCCCTAAAGCCCGACACTAGGCAGCTTTCAGTTATATTTTACTGGAATGGAAACCTATTTCCATGTGATTTGCTTTTCTCTTTGTAGATTCTAATTCTTCTGAACACAGTTAGAGGATGGAACCAATTGAAGCTGAGAACACCAGCCTATTCCAACCATTTCAATCCCTTTTGTTAGTCAAACACTATCTGGGTCGCCATCATGCGTAGCTTTACAATGATCTGATGTTCTTCATGGGACCTATTTGCACTTAACTGCAATGGGGTAGTAACCAGAGGCCCTTGCATCAAAGGCAGTCCATCTGGGACCGTTCACATCACCATAGCAACAGCCGTGGCAACTTCAGCCTCATGCCAGGCCGCTGCTTTGGTGATCACAACACAGTCTAAATTTGTGCAGTTGCAGAAGTGGTCATGAGCCTGTTTGGTCTAGTGGTTAGGGAGCCGGACTCTTATCTGGGGATACCGGGTTCGATTCCACATTCCCTCACAAAGCCAGGTGGGTGACCCTGGGCTAGTCACAGCTCTCTTCTGAACTCTCACAGCCCCACCAATCTCACAGGGTGTCTGTCGTGAGGAGAAGAACAGAAAGCTTTGTCAGCCGCTTTGAGCCCCCTTAAATGGGTGAGAAAAGTGCGGTAGAAAAGCCAACTCTTCTTCTTCTTCTTCTTCTTCTTCTTCTTCTTCTCCTTCTCCTCCTCCTCCTCCTCGTCCTGCCCTCACACAATCTTCAGAGAAGGAAGTGGTGCGAACGCTGTTTCTGTGGTAAAGGTGTAGAGCCACAGACAGTCAGGGTTGTTTGAGATGGAGGAAGTGTTTTCACAGTTTCTCCAAACAAAATAAAAATGCCCATGTACAACTGAATGCGGCACTAGGCTGAGATAAGAGAGATAAGGGTCAAAATGCCATGACTCCTCTTTATCACCTGCATACAGTGAAAGCATCTTGTTTGTGATCTGCATTCATAAATTAGATTCTCAAGGCAAGCTAGACATTACAATGGAACTCAGCATATATTTATGTCCACGGAAAACATGGGGAAAGGGTCAGCATTTGGATAGGAGCCACAAGGCAGAGGGAAGGAGATCTAGCCGCTTTCTGTACAGGGCGTTATTCCACAACATATCTCGGAATAGGGACCCGTTGTTCCTATGCTAATGCAGACTATGGCTGGCCTCATCCGGGGTCCGTCATGGCCTGCCCTAGCCTGTGGATAGCAGTCCCCTGTTCTGAGATATGCCCCAGAATAAAGCCAAGTGCAGAAAGGCCCCTAGTTCTTTCCACCATCCCAGATCTCTCTCCTTTACCAACCCCAAAGGTAGGCTCAATCCAAACATACAGGCGACCCATGTTGTCACCCAGTATTCCAATATTTTAAGGGCAGAACAGCAGAAATAATTCCTGCCCCCTTTTTATTTATGCTATGCAGCAGCAGTCCATACAATTGGCTGAACAAGGGGAGAAGGACTGTGCAAAGGTGAAAACTTTGCCTTTGATCTTTCCAAACTGTGTGTGATTCTGCACTGGTCAATATACCAGAATAGCAAGTGTACTAGGATCTTCCCTTCCACATACTGGTGTGGTCTAAGGAAGCCCTGCCCTGGAAGGTGGGGCAAAGGGGACAGGGTTTAAGATGAGGGGGCTCAATTAGGCTGTGGTCACACCTAAGATTTAATCCAGCGTCAGTCCACCTTCTGAGCAAGAGAACACATCAGCAAAGTGACCAGTAATTTTCTTTCCACATGATCTATCCCAAAGGTGATTCCCTTCCTTATTTAAGAGAAAGAAAACAGCTTGTCACTTTGTTGATGTATTCTCTCACTCTGAAAGTGGACTAGAGCTGGGATTAAACCTTAAGTGTGACCACAGCCTTAGACTGCCATCAGCATGGAAAGGAGGCTCCTTCTAGTATGCTTGCTGGTCCTGTGTACAGCCAGAGCCAGTCCAGTGAGCCAGTTTGGTCTAGTGGTTAGGGAGCTGGACTCTTATCTGGGAACACTGGGTTCGATTCTGCCCACCCCCATGAAGCAAGCTGGGTAACCTTGGGCTAGTCACAGTTCTCTTCTGAGCTCTCACAGCCCCACCTACCTCACAGGGTGTCTGGTGAGGGGAGAAGAATAGGAAGCTTTGCCATCCGCTTTGAGTCCCCTTAAATGGGTGAGAAAAGCAGGGTAGAAAAGCCAACTCTTCATCTTCGAGGCACAATCTCCCTGTGTTTTGAACCCCTGTGAACCAAAGGCCAGAACTAATCTAATGTCCCAGTTATGCTGTGTAGGACCCTGCTGGTTCTAGGCAGATGACACTTGGGTCTCAGGGCTCATTTTATCCAAGAATATTCTTTCTGTTCTATGAAACATGACCTGCATTGATTCCATTTCAGTTTCATTCCAAGTCTATTAGCATTTGAATGTTGCATATCTGAGCATCGAAGGCAAAGCCTTGCATGAAATTCTGGGTTTTATAAGCAGGTATTGTTGCATATGCGCGACTTATTAACATCCCTCATTTTAGGCTTCCTGGCAGCGTCTCAACTCTGGTGTCAACTGCTGTAGATCTGCAAGACCAGGATAGTCCTGCCAGTTCAGTCTTCAACTTTGTCTTCCTAGTAATTTCTTCTTTAAAGCGCTGATTGGATGTTAAAGCTGTCATGGTTCCATCAACATGATAAAGAAATAAAAGACACTGGCCACAATCCAGTACACACTTGAGAACTAAAGCCACCACAGTGTTGCCAAAATTTTGTCATTTATCTGGGCAAAAACACAAATCTGTTAAGCTCACAGCATTCCCATCCTCCTCAGTAAATTTCATTGGGAGATGTTACATTTTGTGGCCTAAAAAAAAAAATGCTGTAAGAGCAGCTAATATGCGGACCTCTGGTTGTTGCTGAATTGCAAGCCAGGGTTTTTCCACCCCCAATCCTCTGCTGCAAATTTATTATGCAAGTCACTCCTCCCTATGAAAAATTAAGGGTTAGAGGAATCATGGAGGCCCAATCTACCAGGGTAAATCAATGAACTCGTCAACCAGCATGAGTTAATGTCTTTGTTGTGGCACTTCAAATGGTGTTTCTAAGAAGATTAATGAAAAGAATGAGAAGGAATGCCACACAACTAAAAAAAGTTGCATGGAAAGGGTCCAAGGGGCATAGCAAACACATGCTGCTATACCCATCGGACCCACAGCCAACACCAGAGGGTGCCAAGAATGAGGAAACTGAGGGCACTTGCAAGTCTCATTCATTCCATCTGCTGCCATGCAGAGGAATGGTGGCCATCAGGAGCAATTGACCATCTCCTGATCAGCCCTATCAAAGGATACCTTCAAATTAGTTCACGCCATACTTGTGCATACCATTATGGTGCTGGCTTTAAATGCTAGTTGGTACCTAAAAGCTTGAGTAGGCTTCTCCTAAGGTTGAGGTCCTTTAAACACACAATTAATCCACTGGAATTCTTCGTCCCCAGCTGTGCTGATGAGCAGAAGTTTAGATGCCTTCATATTCCAGTTGTTGGTTTTAGATACCACCAAGATAGGTTTGACTTGTGCTGATTGTATGGACAAACTATCATCATCTTGACTTGTGCTTAGAAAGATGCTTTCATATGGAGTCCAAACAGTGCTTAAAGGTGAGATATGTCAATGGCCATAGCTAAAGGAAAAAGAGCAATTGTTGGAAGACCTCAGAAGGTGTGAGTTACTGTCCTGAATGTGGTCTTTTTGGAGGCATCTGGGCTGCCGTCACAGAACACAAAAGGCTAAACTAAAGTGCCATTTGTCCTTATCCAGAAGGGTTTCTCTGAAAGCTCCTAACTTCTTGAAAGCAAGGGTGCTTCTGTGCTCTAATACCTAATTTGCAATAGGTGGTCTAGTTCCATTAATAAGATTAATAGCTCACAAAACCCTGTTAGATTGGTGAGAGGACCAAAGAGTTCAAACCCATGCAATTAGAGGATGATGCTTGAATCAATTAGGACTTGTTCTCTGACAGGGAAGAAGAGGATGAGTCCTCTCTTTGATGTGTGTCTCTCTCTTCTCGTCTGGCATCACCATTCTATCTTTTTCTGCACCCACATCAAAAGGTAAGCTGGCTCTTGCTATTTTTACTCACCAAAACAGGCAAAGGAAATTTTTCTAACGATGCAACCTGGTGCAAGTGTGCTTCCCTTTGTCTGTGTACATCCGCAGCTGGCTCACATTGTGCTTTCTGCCTTTTGAACATGAAGAGCTTGCGCGTTTTTCTATGTCCCTTAAGTTCAAAGTAATCACACCATTGAAATGCACTTGCCCTCTTGCTGTGCTCTGTCAACAGTGTTTACTTGCGTCGTGCACTTTTGAATGCCTGGTCTGTAGGCTGTAATTAGGTAAAGAAAGAGAATGGGAAGCTGTTGAATTTCTCACCCATCGTGAAGAAACCTAGCAACTGGGATAGAGGGCGAACCCAGAGGTCCTAGCTGTTGTCCTTGACGTTCCTGCCTAGCTACGTGGCTGCCATAGCATCGCTTCCCCTACAGTGGCCTCCTACTGGGGGGCCTGATGGACCCTGTGGCCGGCGGGTTGGAGCTCAAAGCGGTGCCAGGGTTCAGAATGAATCCGTGAGACACTTCTGCTGACATGCTCAAGGCACCGTTGGACAAAGCTGAGTTGTAATTTAGGTCACTGATGGGAACCAACGTTTCTGTTTCCTCTAAAAACCTGCAGCAGATACATAAGAACATGTAAAACATGTCTTTTAAGCTGGTGACCACTAGACGTTGTGGGGATGGAAATTGTGCTGGGCATCAGAATGGCAGAGCTGAGCACAGGTGCAATGCCACGCAAAACTGTTTTTAAAAGGCCCCATTGAGCATAATGGATTATCCACTCCAAAGGAGGAGGAGGAGGAGGAGGAGGGTTGGCTTCTCTCACCCATTTATACACTGCTTTTCACACCCATTTATGGGGACTGAAAGCAGCCAACAAAGCTTCCTATTCTTCTCCCCACAACAGAACACCCTGTGAGGTAGGTGGGGCTGTGAGAGCTCAGAAGAGAGCCGTGACTAGCCCAAGGTCACCCAGCTGGCTTCATGGGGGATGGCGGAATCAAACCCAGTGCTCCCAGATAAGAGTCCAGCTCCCTAACCACTAGACCCAACTGGCTCACACCCTGATAACGTCTAACGTGCATGAAGAAGACAATGGGAGCAGGCACAAGAAAAAGAAAAGAGAAACCAGCTTTTTTCACGCTTAAGGGGACTCAAACAGCTGACAAACCTTCTTCGCTGCATCACAGACATCCTGTGATGTGGGTGGGGCTGTGAGAGCTCACCCAAGGCCACCCAACTGCCTTCACAGAGAAGTGCAGACTGAGAAAGAGAGACTATCAGATAAGAATCCAACCCTCCAATCACAATAGAAGAAAGAGAGTTGGTTTTCATACCCTGATTTTCTCACCTTCAAAGGGACTCAAAGCACCTGGCAAACCTTCTCTTCTTCTTCCCACAACACACATCTGTGAGGCAGGTGGGGCTGTGAGAGCTCAGAAAGATAGCTGTGACTAGCCCAAGGTTACCCAGCTGCCTTTATGGAGGAATGCAGAATCAAACTGAGAGACCTCCAGTTAAGAGTCTGACACTCTTAACCACAAGACCAAACTGGCTCATAAGCTTTGAGCTACTGGGAATGGTTAATATTGTCTACTTTGCCCTTATGAGCCATCAATCCCTGAGTGATCGCCACCTATTCTGCTGGGATTTCAGCATATATTTCAGTTCTATAATTTTTAGTATATGGCAGTATTACTAAACCATAGGATGCTACAATCCTGCTGAATTACTCCCAAGTCGTAATGTTTTCTCCAGCTGTGAAGATTGTGAACAGGCTCAGGAAAAGGCCCCTGTTCATTAATTCTGCCAATAATTATTCCAAATGTGTTATGATGCATAACGATTAACATGAACAAATTTCATGCCACCTGCAAATTTCATCATCTACACCTGCCAGTTTGATCTAGTGTTTAGGGGGCTGGACTCCTATCTGGGAATACCAGGTTTGATTCCACCCTCCTCCACAAAGCCAGCTGGGTGATCTTGGGCTAGTCACAGCACTCTTCTGAGCTCTCGCGGCCCCACCTACCTCGCAGGCTGTTCTGCTGTGGGGAGAAGAACAGAAAGCTTTGTTAGCCACTTTGAGTCAAATGGGTGAGAAAAGCAGTGCAAAAAAGCCCTATGTGTCTGCAAAGATCTACCCCTTACTGACCTGTGAGTTGCTGCAACTCTAGGGCCGCATCCCCATTACAACCTTATTTCAATTTCAAACAGTTTTCAATCCTGGCAGATCCCACGTCAGTTTGGCTTAACACGCTTTCGGCGTGTTAAATTGCCCCAAAGCGTTGTCAATGTTACTCCTCATTTCAACAGGTCTCACTCTGGTTCCTGTGCTTGAAACGTTTTACATTTTTTACTGTGGGGACCATAGCGTGTTAAGGGATAAGAATCCATGTTTAGGGTTTCCCTCCCCCAATAGCTTGCTTCCAAAGATAGTGATTCCAACTAAAAAAATCCACCCCAAAAAACAGCCACTATAAAAATCCACTCCTTAAAGCTATACTGTAGCGATCTGCCCACTTCACACCTTATAACAATGTTGCAAATTTGCGGAATTCTGAAAGTTCTGACCTTTAGAAACGGAAAAGAAAGTAAAGCAGCTGGAGGTTCTGTTTTAAAGGCTGGGCTGTGAAGGGGGCTTGAGCTGCTGCTGCTGCTGTGTACCCTGGGAAATGGAGAGAGGAGGGGAAAGAATCGCTGGCTACCTGCTGCCATTTTTCCTCCAGGCAAGCGGCAGCCACCCAGCCACCCAGCTAGGCTCCCTGAAGGGGTCACTTATAGGTGGTACATTCATGCCAGGAGAAAGAGGGCAGGGCAGCCCCGAAAAGTGGCTTTTAAAAAGTAGCCACTTGATTCCCCCCTTGAGTCACGTACGCCACATATGATTCTCAGAATCCGGATCGAATGCAATTAAGCTGAAAGTAATGGGAACAGGCAAATTCGCGTTTGCATCCGGTTCTATTATTTCGGGGATGCGCCCAGTTATCTTTAGCCTAAACTTGTTTGAAGGATTTTGTGAGCTAATCTAAGTGGCTGGATTGCTCCTGCCCTAGGTTGGAGAAGATAATTTACCAGGTTGATTTACACACAAGAGGTCACGGGTCCAGAGCACTGAAAATGGCTGACTCTCAGAATCAGTTCTGGTGCTCCAAGAGGTGTCTTATCCAAAAATCTCACTGTCTCTCTAAGTCTGGAAGAAACAAAGCAAATGACGTTTCCCTTCCATAGCTTCTTCTCCCTGCACAGACTCACTGAGGGCTTAGGGGTGTGCACAAATGTTTTTGTTTTTGTTTTTTTCTTGCATTCAAATTCGAGTCAGATTGAATGTCAAAACACTTGATTTTATTCGAATGTTTAAAATCCAAATGCAACAAAAACCAGTTCAAATCCTTGCATTTGAATCGATTCGTTTGAATGTTAGGTACAAACTTGAAGATACAATGTCGACAACATTCATATTTAAAGATACGAATGTCGACAACGTTCGTATGTGTTACGTATCTGTATCTGTACGCATTTCGTATGCATCCTGTTTGATCCCGTATGCATCCCAATTTCATTCCATATCATAAGTGCAAATGTGTACAGATACGTATGATATTCATACAGATACGTATGTATGTACATTCAAGTGATTCGAATCATTTGAACAAATGTTTTGGAACATTCGGAATTTGTTTGAATGTCTAAATTCAAATGTGAAAACATTCAAATGTCCACATCCGAATGCATTTGATCGGATTTTGAATGTTTAGAATATCTGTGCACAGCCCTACGCCTGGGCTCCTACCCTTGACCATTTTGAAGATCATGTGGATGCAGCCATAGTTTCACTAGCATGGAAACTAGCACCGCATGGTTAAATATAGAATCTGAGGAGTGAATGCCTGCCATCTCTTTTGTGTTTTACCATCTTGTTATACTGAAGTTGACAAGGTGGTTGATCTTAATTAGCATATGGGCATTGGCGAAATGCCTTTCTTTCCATCAGCCCTGCATTGATCGCTAAAAGCTTCACCATATTTATTCATGCTTTAATTGCAAGCAACCCTGTACTGTAAACATGTCCCTCCAGTTATCACAGCACATTGATTCTGGCCTAATCTGGTAGCTCGCTTTACAGTTCAATACATCCAACATGATAAATGCAACTTTGTTTCTGACTAACACCTGATAACAGTCTCTAGGAAAAGTGTTATTTAAAATTTTAAAAAAGAGAGAGAGAGAAAAGAAAATTCATTCACCGAAGCAGAGGGAATCACGTCTCCTATATCTATTTTCAAGGACCAACGCCAAGAAATTCTCGCGTCCCATCCACACGCATCCGTGTGCAGGCTTACACATGAAATGAGCATGAAATGAGCATGAAATGCTTGCAATCGGCATGAAATGCAGTCCCCAAATGGAATCAAAAGAACCAAAAGGTCAAATCCAAGGTGTTTAAATGTAATTTCAATATCCCGTAGGCCCTAACTGCGTTATATTAACTGTGAATTTCGAAGTGGGTGCGCAAATTGGACAGCGAGTCTGAAGGAGAAAAAGCACGCGAGGGCACAGGGATTTAAAATGTACCCCTAATGTGGGTGGTGATCCGCTCCTCAGTTACTATTTAACTTTATCTGACTTTCTTACTCACGCTGACTGTGAGCAGCTCAGAGAGGCTCACGGCGTTCAGTCTGGAGAAAGGGGAGAGGAAAGAAAGCATGGAATTTCAGTCTCTTCTACGGATGTGCCAAACCGGTTTGCTTAGTTTACAGTTTGCAGTGAACTGGGCTGTTTGAAAGGTCCAAAGATGAACCGAACCACCTTGTGGTAAAAAAAAAGGTCTGACTCAAACGGAACTAAAGGTAGTTCAGTTCAATTCAAACCAAACCACTCGATTTCAGTTCGTGCACATTTCTAGTCTGCCCTCCTCTTCATCTTCACTCCTTTCATTTTAAAGAGAGGAGATCAGGGCTGAGGTAGGCTGTTTGTCTGGTGTTGTGACCTTTCTCCTCAACCTCCCAGACCCACCCTGAGCAAGATGCTGGGGAAGGTCCTTTGGAAGCAAAGGATGCTGCACAAATCATATGGTGTGGCTACAATCTGTTCTCCTTATTCCACTCTTCCACCAAAATGACTTCCATCTCTGGCTTTTTGCTGGACCCTGAGACAAGCCCAAGACTCCACCTAGAAATGGCCTCTCTTAAGAAGTATGTTACAGGATAGGGCATCCCTCTAACTTAAACAAGCACAACTAATATATGGGATGGAGGGACGGAGGGACAGATGGAGGGACAGAGGGATGGACAGAGGGATGGACAGAGGGACGGAGGGATGGAGGGGCGGATGGAGGGGCGGGCGGGCGGGCGGGCGGACGGACAAACAGATAGATAGATAGATAGATAGGTAGATAGATAGATAGATAGATAGATAGATAGATAGATAGATAGATAGATAGATAGATAGATAGATAGATAGATAGATAGATAGATAGATAGATAGATAGATAGATATAATTGAGTATATATAACAAGCACTCTCCATTTATTTTGGCATCCCCTAAAGCTCTGAAATTTTAATTTAAATAGAAAGGATAACATAAAAGAATATGGGTGCTCAAGAGTGATCAATACAAGAATAGGGTGGGTTTCTTTTATATGCAGTTAAATGACTCATGAAATCTGCCTGGGGCAACTGATAGTCGGGAAAACACAAGAGCAAGACCGCTATCTCCTAAATGCAGTATTGATTTTAAAGATTAACAATATTTCCAAGGCTTGTGAGTGTCAAAATACCTAGTTAGATGTCCAACTATCCAGCTCTACCAGAAGAATAGAAACTCAATTAATGGCGTAGTTGAAATAAACGCTTCTTTTGTCACTCTAATTCCATCCAAAGCTCTGGGGATTTTTACCGTCTTCACTGGTCTGTCATCAAAACACAAGCAGATCCCCACGTTGGATTAATGGATTTTGTTTCTTTTCACAAATAGAATGACTTTGCCCCTTCTCTTTAATATCCGTGAAAAACCAATTCCTGTAACAGAAATGAATGCGAATGAGATATATAACTGAGCGCATTGAATAGAAGCATGTTGCTACCTGCTAAATTGTTAAAGTGGGTGGCTTTAGCGATAGTAAGAACACCCTTGATAGAATTCTGCTACTATTTGCAGAAAGTTCACATCAGGTTTTTGTTTTTGTTTTTTAATGGCCCAGAATTCATTAAATTGATAAAAAATATATTAAAAGATGAAACAATTGCACATGATTGCAACATTGTTATCAGGTGTGAAGTGGGTAGATTGCTACAGTGTAGCAGCTGCTGCGAAGGTTGGATTTTTACACTGACATCACTGTCTTTGGAAGCAAGCTATTGGGGGAGGGAAACCCTAAACATGGATTCTCGTCCCTTAAAACGGTAGGGTCCCCACAGTAAAAAATGTAACACGTATCAAGCGCACGATCCGGACTGAGACCTGTTGAAATGAGGGCTAACATTTACAGTGCTTTGGGGCACTTTAACACGTGGAAAGCGTGTTAAGCCAAATTGACGTGGGGTCTGCGATGATTGTACCCGTATTGAATCTGAAATAAGCTTGCCGTGGGGATTCGCCCTTTGAGTACTACAGAGCCCAATCCAGCAACCTCCATTGCAAACAAAGAATTTTCTTGGCTACCCACGACTTGTGTGAACTCTGGTTCCTGACTCATGACTGATTTCCCAACTTATGATGACTCTCTGGTAACTCGACTCTTGGCCTGTTTGAGTACATGTACTCTATATCCCCAAGGACTCTGGAAATTGACTTGGCTTCTTGCTGTGCGCGTGCAGAATTGAGCCGGTTAGTCCAGCTCCCTAACCACTAGACCAAAGCTGAACCTTCCATACAGGTGTACTGGTACTTATCCAGCATAAAGGTGGCAAGTTCAGTTCCCAAAAGGTCATAGCTCCATGTTATACATATCATTTGCAATCTTAAAAGCCTTTAAAAAATCATGTGCAAAATGCACATCTGCTGACAGTATCTGTCCCAATGATTCCAGCTTTGATTCCTGGAAAAAGACATACACACCTTTTCCCCACTTCTCCACATACTTCCTGGCATGCCCTTCAAATGACGGCAACGCTGTTTAATTGAGTTCATCTCAAAGACCTTCTATCCATCACAGGACTAAAAGAAACAGAAATAATAACAGTGTAATTATCCCTTTATGTACAAACTAATTATACCTTTCTGGCTTACAGGATCAATCCTAGGAGGACCACTCACTATAGAGTAAACTATGTCGATATTTTATATGCTTAACAATAAACACTCATATTTATGGCTTTGGCAGGAGCATAAAGGGGAAAGAAAATGAAATAACAAAGGTGAAGTGAAATGCAAACAAAGCAGAAGTTGGACTAACTTGAAACTTCTCGGTATTGATCAGGTCAAAGATAAGCTGGTGGTCACCAAGTGGCAAATATCATTACTTTCATCCAGAGTCTTCACGGTGGGTCCCTTCTCACACATCCTTTCGTCGTACAATATTTTGGTCATGAACTGTCAGAAAATTGCACCGTTTATTCTTTTCATCGATTCTGGAGTTTTTCTCATCTGCACCTTCAGTGCCAAAGGCACAAAATCTTCTTCCTAAAGTTCTTGTTGGTAGGCATTGCACTCTATGGGACATCCCGCTAACGGCAGCTATGATAAGTTGTAGGGAGGTTAAACTTAGTGGTTGAACTGGCTTCTTTGACCTGTATGAGTCACGACAACAAAATTGTGAGCCAGTTTGGTCTAGTGGTTAGGGAGGTGGACTCTTATCTGGGAATACCAGGTTTGATTCTGCTCTTCTCCATCAAGCCAGCTGGGTGACCTTAGGCTAGTCACAGCTTCCTTTCTGAGCTCTCACAGATCCACCTGCTTCACAGGTTGTCTGTTGTGGGGGGAAGAACAGAAGGTTTGTCAACCACTTTGGGTTCCCTTAAATGGGTGAAAAAGCTGGGTAGAAAAGCTTCTTCTCCTTCTCCTTCTCCTCCTATCTCTATTGCACTGAAACTTGAAACTAGCTACATTCTTCAAACTTACCTCTTTGGTTTCTAAATCTTTGGTTAGGATTGGTGATGTGCCAAACTGGTTCCTTTTAACTGGTTCAAATCTAATTGACTAGTTCAACTGGGCTGAACTCAAGCCCAAACCACTCACCTCTTTGTGTGGCCCAGTTTGAACTCAGATTGAGCAAGGAATGTGCATGAATATCCATATGTCCATAAATTCAAATCTCAAGATTCAAATGTCCACAAATTCAAATCTCAAGAGTCAAATGAATTTTGGATTTTGGATTTATTCGTTCAAATTATCCAGACATTCGCACGTGTATGGGTTCATAAATCTCTTTTTTAAAAATTTTGTATTGGTTTTAGCATTGTTCTATACAGTTTTGATATGTGTATGGGGCGGGATATAAATAAATAAATAAATAAATAAATAAATAAATAAATAAATAAATAAATAAATAAATAAATAAAATGATGTGTACTTGCAGATATGCATCTTCCCCACATCCATACGCATTTGTATGGATCTGTATGTCATGAAAACGGGTTGCATACAGGATAACTACAGGATGCACACAGACATGTACAGACATGTACAAATGTGTACAGGTTGTATAACAGTGTATACTGAACGTGTAAATACGTATGGGCACATGCAAATGTTGTCAGGATTTGTAAGTGCAAATTTGAATCAAATTCAAATGAATTGATTCGAATTTGCTTAATTTGAATAGAATTTGGTTTAATTTGAATTTTAAAGGATTGAATTGAATTGAATTTTTGGAATTCTATTCGAATTGAATCCCAAAAATCGCATTAGTGCACACCCTAGTGTCCATACTGACTGAATCACTCAATTTGAAGTAGTTTGCCCATTAAAAATGGCTTTTCCCATTGATTTTTGAAGGTTTTTTTTAAAAAAATGAATAGGTTCAAAGCTGCTTGATGTCCAAGCATAATCTGAGTTGAGCCCATCTGATCCAGTCTGAATTCAAACCAAACACCATGTGTTTGTTTCAGTTCATTTCATTTCAGTTCAAACCAAACTAAACCAAACCCACACTTTCAGAGTTTTTGCCCATCTGTAGTTAGAACTCAAGTGAATGGGAGGCCAAAGCTCCAGTCATTGTATCTGGTGAACTGTGCAACCAACATATCATTGTAACAACAAGACTGAAGGTAATTGTATTCCAGAGTAGTTCCACAATAGATTTTATCAACATGTATATTAAAAAGTACTTGATTCATCTGTGCTGCTTTTCCTTTGCTTTAAAGTAGAATCGTGAACCTTTGTTACTATAACCAATTGATCTGCTAAAACGTTGCAGTCTTTTTCTTCAGTCCCCTTCCCCTTTCTGCTTCCCCTCCCAAAAAGGTGCATGACTGATTGTGTCATTTGGGGAGCGAATGGACATCTTCCTAGATTCATTATTTCTTCTGCTGGTATTATCTCTGAATTATCGTGGCTTCTTACAGCCCGAGAGCTTTTAGATGTGTAAGTGCCTGAGATCATTTTTCAGCTCATCACCCTATTACCCCTGATGAGAAAATACTTCTCAACATAGTAATGACTCTTCCAAGAAGATCCCCAGTGAATGATCCCACAAGTTAACGACATTTATTAACTGGCGCCCTGATAGAGCAATAGCATCCAACTTTCCCTGAGTGTCAGCAGATCCTAAAGAAGAAAAAAGCACATAACATCCAAAAGCTCTAAATTTATTGGATTTCCCAAGGCAGTGTCTGACACCTTTCTTTCCGTTCGTTGGACTCCAGAAGAAGTATCTTCTGTCACCCCTTTCTTCCTGTAAAACATCATGATTTAATGTGTGCAGAATTACCTACATCTGTTTAGCACGACTTTCAATGACCACTTGTCCCAGCATTTTGGTCCAACATCCACAAAGAGGCCCAGAGTTCATTCTCATTATGGGTGTTTTTCCACTGAGCTCCTTCAATCTGGATCTAAGGAATCAGTACTTCCATTAATCTGGATTTAGTAGATCTGGATTAAGGGAAGTACCCAGTGTGTTTCCTCAAGTGGTCTAGCACCCAACAGCAATGGGTGCTAGCCTGCCTGCTGTGGAAACGACAGAGTGCCCATGTGCAAATCCGGATCTACCCACGAGGGGTCTGCCTGTCACCCCAGGTGTTTTGGGGGACAGGGGGTGCAATCTCCATAGCCGCTCCGGAGAATCTTCGAAGATCCTCCGGAGCGGCTCCATAGAACCTCCAGAGCGATCTGCCACTAACTTCAGAGATCCTCCAGAGCCTTTGACAGCGGCATTGCTCTCGCAAGGGGTTCTCTTCGGAGCCTGTGCTAATCTCCAAAGGCAATTTCAGAAAGGCAAGTCCAGTGGAATGGAGGTATTGATCTCTAAGAGAGAATCTTTTGAAATGTGAGCACTGAAGCGAATCCACCAGAGTCCCTCAGAGAAGGAATAGGGTGGGGGCTCAGCCCCCTCCCCAAATTCCATGGACAAAGCTTTCTACTCCCCACAAGGTAGGTAAGGCTGTGAGAGCACAGAAGAGAGCTCTGACTCACGCAAGGTCACCCAGCTGACTTTGTGGAGGAGTGCAGAATCAAACTTGGTATTTCCAGATAAGAATCCAGCTCCCTAAACACAAGACCAAACTGGCTCATGACTGGTGCTTCTGGGGACATCTAGATATGCCACAAGCAGGCTATACAGGCTGCAGGACCTCCTCTTGCTTCTTTCTCCTGTATGCAGAATTAGGCCTCTACAAGATCCAATGGGTCTGCCTTGCCAGTGTGTTATGGAAACTTCTCAGAGCACAGGTAGCTGAAAATTTCAATGGAATTGGTAAGGGAGGGAGGGGGTGACAGGAGGGAGGGAGGGGAAAGGGAGCAGCATGCTATTCCCCCAATTTCAACCACTCACTCCTGTTTTTGTTATTTTTACTCCAGTGATTTCTGCCTGTATTTTTGCTGCAAAATCAGAGCTAACAGCCTGCCTAAGTGCTTCCATCCACTCGAGCGCTCCTAAGTGGCCTCTCTCCCCCTCTCTCTTTTTGTTCAACAACGTCTGTAGCTTGTTTCTGCAATGCATTGGTGGAATTATTAATGTGCAAGTGCATGTACACAGGCTTATTTCTCAACAGCACGCACTACTGCTAACTAAAAGCAAAAAGAACAGGAGCAGCGACGCAGCAGACACACTGAAATGCCCCCAGCCATCTCAAGTGGCAATACAGCTCAAGGCCCTGTGTGGCATCCCAGCACCTCTACGTCTTGTTTTCTGTGGCTACACCGTGGTGCAGCAACTTGCAGTCATGTGAGCAGGGAACAACAAAGGCAGGCTCTGTCATTCTTCTAGCACAGTCTTAGCTGCACCCACATGCATGTCAGTGATGTAGCATCTGGGCATTCACACAGCTGGATTTCCCTGGGTGCCTGGGAAGGTACCCAGGGAAATCCAGCTGTGTGAATGCCCAGATGCTAGGTCATTGACACGTATGTGGCTGCTCCTGCCTCTATCACAGTTGCTCTTACTTTAAGCCCGACTAAACTACTCCATAGGCTACTACGGCTGTTGAGGTCATCTCTCCCTCCATGTGGGAGGGAACTGAGGGCTGATATCCACCTGCACCTATTTTCACCCAGACCTATTTCTGTTGTGCAGAATCCAGAGCGGATGAGGGTTTCATCTTTGTCTTCCGCTTGTGAGTGCCCAGGAGCAAGTGGTGGAACACGTTGGCCTCATCACCTACATCAAATCACCTAGCAGTTGTTGACCCAAAAACATTGTGCTATCAATTCTTTCAAACCCTACTGTAGATTATCAACTACCTATAAAAGCTTCCCTGTACATGAGCTTAAGAGTTGAGTAAGACTGTGTGTTAAATATAATTATTGAATTTTATTTGTACGATCACAGATCAGTCAACAAATATTTTAAAAAAACATAAAATTTACATAAAAATATTTTAAAAATACATAAATTTACATAAATATTTTAAAAATACATAAAATTTACAAATGAAAAGTAAAAACCACACTATATACTCAAAAGATAACATATAAAATCAGAAACAATAAAACAATAAAAATTTAAAATGCATATGATCAAGACTGATTTTTCAGAATATCTCTACTCAAGGCCACTCAATTTCAGGGTATTACTTTCTGACTTCTCCCTTGTTTTTATTACTACGGCCAGGAATTTTGCAGCCGCTGGGGTCATGTCAGGATTGGTGTCACTTGACAAGCTGGAGCAGGTTCAAAGGAGAGCTACCAAGATGGTGAACGGTCTGCAAACCATGTCCTATGAGGAACGGCTTAAGGAACTAGGAATGTTTAGTCTACCAAAAAGAAGACTGAGAGGAGACATGATAGCTGTCTACAAATACCTCAAGGGTTGTCACAAGGCAGAGGGATCAGCCCTGTTCTCACTCTCTCAAGGAAGGACTAGAAACAATGGGGTGAAACTGCAGGGGAAAAGATTTAGTTTAGATGTTAGGAAAAAATTTCTAACAGTAAGAGTGATCAACCAGTGGAACAGGCTGCCACGGGAGGCGGTTGGTTCCCCTTCGATGGAGGTCTTCAAGCAGAGACTGGACAGCCATCTGTCTGAGATGGTTTAGGAGATCCTGCCTTGAGCAGGGGGTTGGACTCGATGACCCAGGAGGTCCCCTCCAACTCTACCATTCTATGATTCTATGATATATTCTGAACTGGATCTTCCTGGATATAGGCTTAGCCTGGGATTTATTCATTCTTGGCAGGCAGTGTTATAAAGATTACAGAACAGAAGAACATGTTCCAATGATTCTATGTCACCATTTTTACATGGACAGGTTCTGAGGGTAATAGGGATATGTTGGTATCTCTACCCTTCAATGGGTTTGAGGGTAGGACATTTAGTTGGGCAAAAGTAATTATTTCTTTTTCTTTCTTTTTTTTAAAATAAACAATTATGTTCTTGTTACAAATGCAGTAAAAGTACACCTAAGGCTTAGGCTTATTTTAGCCTTTACCTTGCAGGAGTTGATGCAAGGGGAGAGAAAAATTGTGCATAGCTAACCCACGGAGAAAACTCAATCAACTGTTTATGAGTATTTTTCCACAGCATCCAGAAGAGGGTTTTCTAACTGAGGGCAGGGTGCAGAGGGACAGAAAAAATTGTAATGTGCCCGGCCAGTATCATGACATCAGGTGAAACAATTTTGGTCCTATATGCACCAATGGTTTTACAGAAAGAAGTGTTAGGAAGATGCTTTCACTGTACAGGTCTTGGTAACACAACGTTCTATTGGCCACCTTTAATATCATATAAATTTTGCATGTTCTCTGTGCTGATACTGAAGCTGATGTTATATAGCATTACCAGTCTTGATTCCGTGATGGCCTGACATTTGTACAACTCAAAAGGAGAAAAAGTAGAAACTGGTTTGAGTTTTCCCTTGAAATAATTCCACCCTTAGGTGCCATTTTGGGTGGAGAAATTGGGTGTAGTTCCCTTAATCTTCATGAATGTCTATTAATTAGTTTATGCTTTCATATCCTGAGGGTAGGGAAATGCCTCAAAATTATTATTATTAATATTATTACTATTACTACTAGTAGTAGTAGTAGTAGTAGAAGAAGAAGAGTTGGCTTTTCTACCCTGCTTTTCTCACCCATTTAAGGGGACTCAAAGGAGCTGACAAAGCTTTTCTGTTCTGCTCCCCACAACAGAACACCCTGTGAGGTAGGTGGGGCTGTGAGAGCTCAGAGGAGAGCTGTGACTAGCCCAAGGTCACCCAGCTGGCTTCATGAGGGAGGGTGGAATTGAACCCGGTGTTCCCAGATAAGAGTCCAGCTCCCTAACCACTAGACCAAACTGGCTCACTTGAGGAAAACTTGAGGAAAACTTATGTATATTTGTTTGCTTGTTTGTCATGGCTCACCACATTAATCAATCCCCTGAGAAGTAGCCAGGTCAGGAATATATTAATCTTTTGTAAATTTTAGACTGTTATTATTTGGTGAATACATTTTTATTCCCCCAGGAAACGGTTGAAGTGCTAAGAAACAGTTCAGTTGCTCTCAGGGGGCTTACCAGCTGCACAGGCTCAAAGGATACCAATTCTGGTGTGAAGGTGGCTTCAAAGTGGAATATTTCTGGGGAGGATCTCCCCAGGTTGTCTGGAGAAAACGAATGTTTTACCAGCTTTAGAGTCTGTTAAGTGTTGAGCAAGTTAATGAGATTCTTGACCTTTAGATGTAGCCAGATCTGCAAAACAGGGTGAAGCTAATTTGAAATAATTCATCAAAAAAAAATAATCTAAAGTGGCAAAAAAATAAAAAATCCCAGTTTGTTTAAATGTCCCTCTGACTTACACTTTACTCCAAACATTATTTTCCCCTCTGGAGGCTAAACAATGTACAGTAATGCATTGGAAGGGTCACTAACAATGCCTAAGACACACATGACTAGAAAGACACACCAAAGAATAATCAACACTTTACACCTGTTGGGTGGAAGAAGGTATGGATGCTGCAGTTCAGACCCTTTTGGATGCAGAGGTACACCACATTTCATTGCATTTCTCATCAGAAATCAAAAAGAAATTGCCACAAGCGCTCCCTCACAAGTTCAGTACATCAATCTTGCGGAAGTTAAAACATTGTGAATGTTGCAAATGGTTCTATAGACAAAGCCAAGAAAGAGATGTTTCAGCATATCAACATCATCCTTAGGTCAACCTGCAAACACTGCTGGTGGCTGTGGTTGCAATGGGACCAGTGAAACGAAACTGAAGCTGGGCCTTGCATGCTGAGATAATCCACTCTTTTGTTTTGGCTCTATTTATTTTAACTCAAGCTGAGAATAATCCAGTGTTTGCGTACCATTAAAATGCCTATATCGCTTCCAGTGTATCAGTGAAAACAGTGGTTGAATAATTTGTTTTCAACCAGTTCCCCCCCCCATCTTTCTCTCTCTCTCTCTCTCTCTCTCTCATATGTGGGGAGAAGAGAATTTCATTTCAACCCCAAATGAATGTTGTCAAAACAAACCTTGGCTACCAGCCTGGAATTGCCTTTCTGTGAAACTTCGCACAAGCACTGCTTCACTTGCAAGTATATCCCAAGACAGAACAAGCGAGAGGCAAACAGAGGCAAGCCAAAATGTGATTATTGAATTTGCAGACGCATTCAGATTCATTTTCCCACTGTTTGACCAGCTGTGGATCTGAATTGCGTTTCAGCAAGCAGAAAAATCCAGGCACACAGACAGCATTATATATATAACATTACCTGCAAATGCCACATTCCTTTCTTCCAACTTAGTGCTTTGCATCTCTTCTAAAGGCACTCTGCCCATATACGTACCATATTCAAGTTCCTGTTTTAACAAAAGACTCCATGTCCTTCTGCTGTCCTTGACATGGCCCTTCCCATATACACCTGTCCATACCCTAAGACCTGCTGGTGAGATCTTACTGGTGGTATCACCCTCTTCAGCAGCTAAGGGCCATCTAGGGGCCTTCTCTGTCATAGCCCTTACTGTCAAACCAGTTTGTCCCAGTGAAAATTGCAACTGTGTTAGAGCTTACATCACCAGGCCGGAAAGGCCGTTCAACCTGCAAAACGCCAGGTGCCTTGTAATCTTGTAACGTAGACATTATAAGCAAAATTCCTGTGAGTAACAAATTGTGTTATGAGAACCAGGACTCCACAGAGCACAGAGGAACAGTCCTGACAAGGATAAGTCTAATGTGTTCACATGGAGTATCTGCAGTTCTATGACACCATGCTATTCCACATGTATAACTGTTTTCCTTTGTTCCTCTAGGTATAGCAAGAGTGAAATGATGAAGATGAGGAAGTATTGTACCTGTATTCTTATATTAGTGATTAAGTTGTTCACCTGTATTCTTTTCATATACTCATGCATTTATTCAGTATATTCATATATTTACTCAGTATATACTCTGCAACCATAAAGCAATAAAGCCTTCCTTTTGGAATGCAACCAAGTCTCTCTTCGTGCATGTGAACTCCAAGTTCATATGCTACCCACTGTGCATTTGCCTTGTGCAAGCTCTGTTATCTTTCGAAGTTCCAACACAGTCGTTTCTCTGAGTTGTGTCAGGCACCTCCCAATGTCACTGTTTTAACTAACATGGTTTATCTATTTCTGTGCTGATTTTGTCATGACCCACCCTGAGACCTTGGGCCCCAATTATCTAAAGGAACACTTTCTTCCATATCGACTTGCCCATGACTTAAGATCTTCAGGGGAGGCCCTCCTAGTTGTACCACCATCCTCAGTAGCAAAAGGGGTGGTCACCCGGGATAGGGCCTTCTCACTGATGGCTTCCAGATTATGGAATAGTCTCCCCCATGAGGTTCACTGCACACATTCAGGAGAAGACACCACTCTTTGACCTGGTCTCTGGCTTTTCCTCCCCATATTCGGTCACTCTTATTGTTTTACTATGTTCATTTTACATTTGGCATTTAATGTTGTAACCTGCCCTGGGACCTTCGGGTATAAGGCAGGAAAAAAATTCAAATAAATAATTAAATAAAAGTTCAATGGGAAATTGATGAAATAAAATTTTAAAAGATGGGGAAAATTCCTCCTCAGGATCACTGACCAGGCGAGTCAATTGGAAGAGACTAGATAACAATTTGATGACACACTAAAAATGCATTACATTAGGTTGGCTTAATGCAATGAGTTTATTACGTGGGACTAATAGACACTGTGGCTTTTTCCTTTCATATATAATACAATAAGCTGCATAATAAGAGTCCATTTATTATTCCATCAACTTTTTATAGTTTGATAATAAATGACAGACAGAAGCAAAAACATTAATCACAATGAAGTGCTGCAAGAATCATGTACTATCTTTTAAAAACAGTACAGTACTCAGATTATTGTTTTTTAAAAAATCCTTTTCTTTCACATATGTAGAAATGCAAAATAAATAATGCAATGTATTTAAGTAATGTTGCAGTTTGCTCAATGTGTTGAATGGTATAGGATAAAGCAACTGAGAACAGAAACAAGCAAATGCTAAAGCCCTGCTGTTTCCTAAAGACTTAAATTTAATAACTTCTGAATGGTGTTTCATTAGTCGTCCATGTCTTGTGGTCATTATCCAATAATTTAACACAAGGTGTTCCTGGAAAGGCATTTCTAGTGAAGGATGATTTGAAATTGATTCCTCCTCCACTCTCTCTAATCATATAAAATTCACTAAAAATAATTTCCAGAGATACTTTTTACTCAGGTAAAACTCCCAATATGTAATTCCAAAGTCAGTAATTGTCATTTTTCCATTGCAGATAGCAGCTCTAGAAATGTTTATATATTATCAAAATGAGGTTTCAGAATGAACTATCATACATACACTCTCTCTCTTACACACACACATACATACATATAAAAGAAAAATATTGTTTCACGGAAACTAATTGGAAACTTGTTTTTGACTGAAGTGGTTATTATTTCCATTAAAGCAGGCAGGAAGAACATGAAATTCACCTTTTATCTTTCTTCCAGCCCTGCTGTCATTGGTTATTTATTCAAGCTGAAATTAAAACCTGACAAAATCCCAGGGTGGTATTTCATGCCAGTAAAAGATTATTCTTCTGGAAAGAAAGTTTTATATAAAATTTCATTATGTTGTTAGAGATGCATTTGTTATATGAAATGGAATGCATAATTCAAAGATATGTGCCTCCCTTTATACAGAGAAAAGCTCCATCATGTGCTAGAAACATAATATAATAACACTGGAATCTCAAATGCCTCATCTTTCCCAAGCTGAGGCACAGGCTGACCTTTTATGCGGAGTCGTATTCATCTCTGACTTATTCACTCGCTCACTAGGTTTCCTCTCATCACTCGATTGTCCTGTTTCCCATTTCTGACCTGTTTGATTTCTGCAGGTGAGCAGAGTGAATCCAATGAAGGTGGGACTGGTGGATATCATAGCCAACAGGGGGCAACATACAAATATAGGGCATAGTTATTCAGGATTACAGATTAGACGAAAAGCAAGAGAGGTACATGCTACAGGACCACGGACAGTTCCAAGAGAGCTGTGTGATTTTTAGCACTAGCGATTCCCTATAACATTTAGGGTGTTTTTCCACCGCGCTCCTTGGATCCGGATCTAAGAAGATCCAGATCTAAGGAATGGGAACATTCCTTAATCCGGATCTAGTAGATCCAGATTAAGGGAAGCACCCAATGTGTTTCCATGGGAGGTGTAGCACCCATTAGCAATAGGTGCTAACCTCCCGGCCGTGGAAACACCTTTGCACCCATGTGGGGAATCCGGATCGACCCCCAAGGGGTCTGTCCGTCATCCCAGGTGTTTCGGGAGACAGAGGGGTGCACTCTTCGAAGTCCCTCCAAAGAGACCGGCACAGACTTCAAAGCCACTCCGGAGTCCCTTTGGAATGTCTCAGAAGTCAGCGCAAGACAGCCCCGGAGCGCCCGCGATGTCAGCGGGAAATCGCTCCAGAGTGCTTCCGAAGTCTGCGCTGAAGTCTTTGCTGATCGCTTTGGGGGGATTTTAGAGGGAAGTCCACGCATCTACGCTAATAGCGAATGGAGTGCGCTGACAGCTCCGGAGGCTCTCCGAAGTGTTTGCCAATCTCTTCGGAGTGACTTTGGAGACATTTCGAAATGATTTTGAAATGACTCCAAAATCACTTCAAAGCTGGGATTTCGGGGCTCCCCCCCCCCATGGGTGCATCCCCTCCTTCTAGCCTCCTCTAGACCCCATTGCCTGTTTCTCGTGGAAACAGGCTCCCTTTAATCTGGATTTTCTGGCTGAAGACCCCATTGTAGACCCCATTAAATGGGTACTTTCTGACAGTGGAAAAACACCCTTAGACCAGGGCTGGTGTGGAATGCTGGGAGCTGGAGTTCAGGAACATCTGGAAGGCTGCAGTTTGGGAAACCGGGGGGGGGGCTGTTTGCACTTGGTTTTATTCTGGAATATATTCTGGAATGTGGCCTCCTGTCCATATGCTAGAACAGGCTACAGCAGGCCCCAGGTAAGATCCTGGACTCTGAATTAGCACGTGGACAACAGACCTCCATCCTGAGATGTAATTCAAAATATGGACAAGTGCAAACAGGCCCCTGGACTAGGAACCAGGGACTCCAGAGTTCAAGTCTCTTACACAGTCATTAAGTTCACAGGGTAATCTTGGGAGAGATACTTCCTCTTAACTTAACCTACCACACAGGCTTATTTTAAGAATGACACAGGGAGACAAATTATGTTCATCTCCTGGCCTTTGGGGGAGGCAAAAGGAGGCAGAATTATAAAATGTTTGGGACTCTCTAAACTTCTTTTATCTGCCACTTACTTTTCCCAAAGTCCCTTCTCTTGCCAGGGTACACCTTTCTCACCTTATCCTCCTTGAATGTTCCTCCATGGCTGGCATCTCCCATTTGAGATTTGAGAGTGGCTCACAAGAGAAATAAAGCCAACCTGCAAAGATTAAAAGCATGCCCCCCAAACTGAACCTTTTGGGTAGGTAGACTCCGCCTTTGAAACATCTCTCCTCCCAACTGGGTGCACAGCCACTGCTTTGGTAAGGTGCCACTGATGGTTCAAGGCATCATTGGCCCCATCTTCACGGCATCGTTATCTCAAATTCAAAACGTTTTGAGTTCTCCCAGTTCAGACGGCAGTTCGGTTTAACACGCTATTTCCGTGTTAAACCACGTTAAAACGTTTTGAAATAAATCCTGATTTCAACAGGTCTCACTCCGAATCGTGTGTCGATACGTGTTTCCTTTTTAACTGTGTGGACAGTACCGTGTTAAGGGATGAGATTCCGTGTTCAGGGTGTCCCTCCCCCAAACGCACTGTATCCAATGGCTGTCCGTATGCTGGGCACGTCATGGGGGGGGGGGTTCCCTGCCTGATCTGCCTGATCTGAAGCAAAACAGCAGCAGCAGCAGCAAGTAAAGCCCCATTCCTTTAAACATTAATACAGAATCTCAGCTGCTTCCTCTCCTTTCTTTTGCAAGCCTGAACTTCTTGGAGCAGCCTTCACAGAGCAGCGCTACAGTGTAGCAAGAAAGCCCCTTCACTCCCGATTAACAATGTTGCAAATTTGCACAATTTCAGAAGTTCAGACCTTTGAAAGTGAAAGGAGAGGAAGCAGCTGAGATTCTGTATTAATGTTTAAAGGAATGGGGCTTTACTTGCTGCTGCTGCTGTGTGCTCTGAGCAATGAAAAAGCCCCTCACTCCCCTCCAGCCCAACTTCTTGGCGCGAGGGAAGCACTGGTGGGAAAGGGGGATCCAGACTTCTTCGATGGGGGTGATGAGGGAAGAGCACAAAGCTAGAAGGGGGAGGGAAAGGTGGTGCAGAGGAAAGGAGGCGGTGAGCTGCACAGCCATGAGGGAGAAGTCTGATCTCTGTTACTTTGAACTAAGTGAGAGGGGCTGATCCTGGGAGGGAACAGCAATGGGGTGGGCACAATCCTGACTGGCAATGGGCAGGGAGGACTTGCCGTGTGGCCTCCGAAGATTGAATCCGAGATAAGGTTGCCGGCGGGATGCCATTGACACGGATCAAGTTGAAAGCCGGTGGAGACAGTTTCGTTCCAGTTCAGTTATTTCGGTTTCGTTAAACCAAATTAAGGCATGCTGTGCGGATGCAGCCATTATCTTCATCCTTCCCCTGGTGCTTGGGACTACTTAATTTCCAGAACCTGGGTGTGCGGGTGCTAGAAACTTTTTAGTCTTAAAAGGAATTAAAAAGAAAACAAGTTGCCAAGCCACATTATGATAATTCTATCTACTTGTCTGTTTATTTTCTTGTTTTATTTGGTTTTATGCATACCATTTTAATACTATAAGGTCCGAAATGATTTCTAAATGTAAATAAATTAGAGGCATAAAACTAACGCTGTTGTAACAATGTTCAAACCATTTGGAAATGCTACTCCTCTTTTTCTCACTTTTCTCATCTTTCTTTCCCTTTTCCCAAGTATAAATGAGAATTATGGAAGCATTAATTACTTTTCATCTCCTTAACCCGACTGCACGAAACAGCCCTTTGCTTCTTGTCCAGTCCAAGACATGTGCATTAGGAATGTTCCAATGTGCTAATCCCTGTTTGAAATGCAGAGAGAGAGAGAGCGACACTACGGTTGTACAACAAAAGGACAAATCTCGCTGCCATTGAAGACATTTGGCATTTTGCCACTGGCTTAATTGATTCTGTCCCAATTAACTTCCCACTATACATGAGTGACAGATCAAACTAGTTTGGGTACATTCAGACCTGCAAAACAGAGCCAAGTGTTCTCACAAATGTTCTCAAAGGAGTTCTCTCCATCCCTCCCTTCTATTTTCACCCATGCTCTCTTTTACATTCTGCACATTTCCCGATTTTTTTGGAGGAAAACCAAGAGGCAGAGTGACACCAGCAGATAGCAACGATAATTAAATTAATATTTCACTATCACCAGTGGCAACAATCCACAGAAAGTCCATTGATCTCTGCATATTTTAACCCAATGAATAATGAAACTCAGTTCGTGTCAATTATTTTTAAATGGTGTATCGTATGGATTTTTTCATGATAGATAATTCACAGGATCTTACATTATGCTCTATAGTTTTTGACTCATCTTGCCCTATAGCCCAGCCTTCACTAATATAGTATTATTCAGGTAATAGCCACAGTTTCCAACAGCTTCACCTTTGTGCTCAACAAGACAGAACTATGACAACAGTAAAACCCAGGTCAAATTTACACCTTTCATTAACCATACACTTGAGGAAACCACCAGGTTTGCATAAATGCAAAAACATTTTTTTAAAAAAACTAAAATTTTAGGCTGAAAGGTCTTGATTAATCGAAATGGATTTCTATTAATCTAACATTTGAATAACAACTCTGTTCAAATGTGGATTTCATTCAAATGCATGAACTTTGAGAAGACACCATTCCCTTGTTTCACATCCAAGATCAGTATACATTTCTGTATCTATGTAGTTTCTATATATAAAAGCATCATTTGTATGCAGCTTTTGGGCCTTCTCATGGATGCCTTGGTACAGCCTCCAGGCTGGGGAGACAGGCAGGATGCCTCTAAAGGCAAAACCTTCACTTGCTCTCTTCAAGTGGCCTTTAGAGGCATCCTGCCTGTCTCCCCAGCCTGGAGGCTGTACCAAGGAATCCATCCTAGTAGCCATTGATACACCTGTCCTCCATGAATTAAGAGAAGCCCTGCTGAATCAAGCCACAGTCTATCTAGTTCAGTATCCCATCTCACACAATTGCTCCTGGGCACCTCAAGTAGAAGACAAAGGCAAAACCATCACCTGCTCTTAAATCCCTTCTGCCAGTGGAAAAACACCCATTGTTCTCAAGGTTAGAAGAGAAAGTATCTGGAAGAATACAGTATATAACAGAAGAGGCATAAAAGCAGTGTTTATTGCTTGATAAAAATTGGGTGTCTTACTTTGTACACACAGGAACATAATCTAGGACAAAGCTACCTTTGGAAGCTTTCAAAGAGTAGCTCTTCAAGGATGATGATTCCTTTCAAAGTCAATCAATTAATCAATCAACCCAATTTATTATACAGTGACAGGCCTGTTAAGAGTAAATCAATGCAGCATATGGCATTGCTTGGGCGCGAGGGTAACACTCAGAAAACGTACACAGCTTAGTTTTCCATTTGGATTTCTGAAACGTGTCTTTCCCATTTTCAGGAAGCTGTTTAAGCACAGAAAAGCTAATCATATCTACTGTTTTGACAAGCAGGTTAGGAAAGTTTGGCCAATTTACACACCAATCAGAAATCTGGGGAAGCTGTATAATTCTCTTCGCCCCAAACAAAAGACAGCTTGGACTCACACAAATGATCAGATTCTCAGAATGTTGCCCATCGATTATTATATGTCATTCATCTTCTATTTATACCTCCTGCTGATGTCCAAACTACTCAGAAAACAGTGCAATAAGGTAGAGAAGACAACAAGAAGGTCATTCCATAAACCGCAGGACGGAACGCAAGCTGGAGCTGTGTTATTTCCAGAGGTAAATGAAGAGACGCCATAATAACTTGAATATCAGGGCAAAGCTATGGTAAAAAATATTGTACCCACCAGCAGCATCATTTTGTTGTATGGGGCTAGAATCTGTACATTAGAGAGCAATAACTTGAATTTTAGGGTATTTCTACACTAGCTGCGGAAACCGTTTTAAACCCCCCCCCCAAAAAAAAGCCAGATTAAGAACACTTACCTTAAGCGGCTTCCACATTGGAGTCCTCTTCTGTGACCCTTTGCAGAGGCCGCTTCCATATTTCTACGTGCAAGGCCGAAGATCAGCACAGACTTCAAAGACACTCCAGAGCTATTTTGCACAGACTCTGAAGTGACTTCGAAATGACTTCGGAGCCGCTTCAGAGATCGCACCCCCTGTCCCCCCAAACACCTGGGGTAACAGGCAGACCCTCGTAGGTAGATCCGGATTTCCAAATGGGTGCTCTGGTGTTTCCACAGCAGGGAGGCTAGCACCCATTGCTATTGGGTGCTAGACCACCCATGGAAACACATTGGGTACTTCCCTTAATCCGGATCTACTAGATCCGGATTAAGGGAAGTACCCATTCCCTAGATCCAGATCTTCTTAGATCCGGATTAAAGGAGTGCGGCGGAAAAACACCCTTATAGACCTCTGCTCCAGCAAAAAATCACAGGGAACACCATAAACTTAAAATTGGGGGTGCAAAAGAAGCAAAGAGCACACCCCAACCTATGTCGTGAGCTAGAAACTCCTCCCCATTAGCCCACAAGCATCCCCATGTTGGTTCCTGGCTCACTAAGCAAGCGCACCGGGCTCCCCAACAGCACCGAGACTTGCTCTTCAGGGTGCCAAATTTGGTGTGCTGTTTGGGGGTATTTGCCACCCTTTTCCAGTGCCAAATAAAAAGCCCATGCAGACAGCCAGCGCCGATCCCGCTCTCGGCACCACACCTTTTTGGCACGGGGATGCCCCCTAGGTGACTGGCAAAAAGGCAGGCTCAAATAATGGGCGTCAGGCCCTGGCCAGAGTTGACGATGGGAATGGGAGCAACCAAATCCTGCACTTTATAGTGATGACATAGCTTGCTTTGGTCAGCTGTGATTTCTCCAGAGGACTCTTCAGGGACTAATGCTGGGAATGCCAAAAGAAATGATGAGGGGGTTCTTGTAACAGCTGTCATTTACCTTTCTGCTGGCTTCTTTCATTATCCTTGCTTTTGTAAATACTTGGGTATCAGCTAAGTGCATTTAAAAAAAGAGAAGTAGGTGGCCTCCCAGCTAACTTCTGGGTATTTGCAAGTGAAGTTATAAGGAAAGAGTAAAAGTTCACAATTCCCTCCCACATCTGGTGGGAGTGGCAAGAAAGAGACAATTGCGGGATCTTCCGTAGAGTCTATCCTGAGAAAACTGAAAATTCTGCTTGGCAAAGTGTCCTGTTCCCTTGAGATGAATTATATTACTGAAAGCAAATGCGATTGCACTAAGGAAGGGAAATCATCTCACTTTACCACTTTAAAAGCTGTGTTTTACAAAACTATGTGAGATTTGGAATAAAAATATACTTTTCTTGCGTGAACCTTTTTAAACCCCTTTGAAAACTTCTAGGGGTTGCACTACCATGGCCTAAAATTATCTCAAGAAATATAAACTGATATTTCTTTCTACTGAAAGAAAAAACCCGAGTAATTATTTGACCATCTGCTTAAATCCATTTGAATTTCCTACTGCATACTCCCTGGCAAAGATTTCTCGCACTGTATTTTTGTCACCTTTCTTCAATATTTTTTTTTCTAATGAGCTGTTAATGAGAGGTCAATTGCTTATGCAAATGAGAAAAACCAACAGGCAGAGCCTGCTTTATTGAGAGGGAAAGTATGCCACCCCTAATGTTCGAAGATCAATCATTTTGATCTGAATGAATGTTCTACCAGGGTTGTTGACTGAATTCTCCCCTCCCCTTTTATTTTCCCCAGCGCCCTTGCCATTATTCAGAAAGAACTGTGGTGTGTTTTGGCACTCCTTGACAAAGGATACCCTTGACTCAGATCTATTCTCCACAGTGCTTTGATGACTAATGTGTGCAGGCAAAATAAAATACATTTCTATCCACTGTAGTCATTAAAAGTTGGTATTTTTATCAGAACCCTGCTGTGATCACCGTTGTTCGCTAACAACACAGGTGTTAGCTAATCTCAGATTCGCCACAGTGGATCAAAGCAGAAACTCATCAGGTAGAGCTTGGTTTTTAGCTATAAACCTTTTTTGTGTTTAGCTGAGCTATGGCCTGCCATTTCCACCGCCACTGAAATACTGGACACCTTGGTGGAGGCTCGAAAGCTCTCATAATGCACCATGAAAGAGAAAGGAGGGAGAAAAAGAAAGAGCACGGTGCGTGATTAGAATACACATAACCACAATGTGCTCTTGTGAGATATGAGAGGCTAAGGCCATTTCTGCATTCACCGTGAACTGGATTCAGCCACTGGACATTTTCCAACCAGTCTGGTCTTGTGCCTAGAGTGCCGGACCCATATCTCGTAGTCACCAGGTTTGATTCCACACTTCCCCATGAAGCCAGCTGGGAGACCTTGGGCGAGTCACAGCTCTCTTTCTGAGCTCTCATAGCCCCACCTACCTCAGAGGGTGTCTGTTATGGGAGAAGAACCGATGGTTTGTCAGCTGCTTTGGGTCTTGTGGGTCCCATTTTCCCTGGAGAGTGCATCCCTTGCAGTGGGCTCTCCACCCTGAAAGGCTGGCGTCACAGGTCACAAGGATACGAGGGGGATCTGCTATCAGAACCCCTTTGCGAAGATGTCCTGTATTTAATCACTTTAGAGATTTCTGTACAGATAAAGGAAGGGATACCATAACTGACTGAGATTTTGATATGGCTGCTGTCCACAATAACAAGAACCACTGTAAAGGTCTTCAGTGCACCGTAGCCAAAGGGGTAACCGAATTAATAATACTCTCTTCCCCAGTGGAGAGGCAAGATCAAAGATAGAGACCCACACAGATGATCTGACAGATAGAGCCACTTCCAGGACAGAAGCAGTTCGGTCCTCTGAAGGACAAATGAAACTTCTGTAGTGTCAATTAAAGCGCCCAAGTGAGTTAAAGTCTGGGCTGGTCTTAAGGAGCTCTTTTCTTTATTGATACTGAACCCATGAGCTTCCAGAATTTGGATGGTGGTACAAGCCACTGAAGCAGCTTGTTCAGGTGACGAACCTCTAAAAAGGAGATCATCTAAACAATCATAACATCGAACGCCTCTTACTTTTAGGGTTTGTACAAGTGGGGCTAGGGTTTTGATAAATCACGAGGTGCGGATGACAAACAAAAGGAGAGAGCTCGATATTGAAAATGGAAATTAACAATTTGAAATCTTGAAAGATTTCTTAATCATAATTTTATTTAAGAATTTTAGGTCCAAAATGGCTCTCCATGAACCACCTTTCCTGGGAATAGGAAAATGTTAGAATAAACTCCCAATCCTTGTCCAGGTTGAGGTACAACTTTCAGCTGCTTACATTTGCAACAACTGAAAGACTTCAGCATCCTTCTTCTGAACATTAAGAGGTATAGATGTTTTAACTATACAACCTCTGGGAATGGTTCTCAAATCTAAGGAACTTCTTGTGAGCTCAATTACAGTACCCAGGGATCTGTAATATCTTCTTGTCAGGCATTTTGGAACAACTGGATTCAGAACAGTCAGGAGGAAAAGGGCTGATGTTTGGAGCCTGAAGGGAATGGTTATATGATCCCCTGGCTCTATGGGAACTAGTTCCGAAGGATTGTCCATAAGAGGATTGATATGGACAATTCCAGGCACATTGGGTTCTATCACGCTGCCTAAATGAGGAGCACTGTTGATTCGTCAGTGTCCTGGTTGCTGGTTTCCTACAGGATGACCTACGGTCTTGACCTCTGGAGTAAGAGGTGGATGGTGTGGAAGGTGAAATCATTTTCTAACTTTTGGATTCAATGCGCAAATATTTTGTTTCTGAAGAGCTGAGTGCCTCTGAAATGGAAGATAGATGACCATCTTAGATGTGTAATCTATGTTCCAATGATGTAGCCCTAGAACGAATCTAGCTGCCATGGATGAAGCCAAAAGCCTTGGCAATCAATTATCGGGTGTCTAGAGAAGCCTCTGCACAGAAAGCTAAGTCCTGTGGAATATCTTTGATTAGGCCTTTAGATTGCCCTGAGAACGTGAGGCCTGCTAGTACTTCATTGGACCATATTAACGCTCCTCAAGCAAAGGAGGAGATGCTGGAGGAAGCATCTTCTAAGTTTGTTTCAGTAATGTTTCTAACTTGCATTCCATTAATCCCTGTTCGGGAAAAACATGATTGAAACCAAGCCAACACAGGCTGGTCAATTGTGGGGACCTCCCACATAGAGTTTGAGTCACCTTGTAGGTGAACGTCTTAACCAAAGAAGGAGGTAACTTCCTTGATGAACAGGGGTTTCCCCATTCTTGTTTTACTTTAGAATCACTCGCAGGTTCCCCAAGAGTCTGGGATAGTCGTCTGCACGAAGAGCCACAGCCCAGAGGAGGCAGGGGCATCCTTGTCACGATCCTCCAAATCAGAATGAGAACGTTGGTCTAAATCAAAATCTTCTCCTTCATCAGCTATAGCTGCACCTAATACTCTTGGCAGATCTGAATGGGCACATCTAGTGATAGGCAACACATCATGTGATGCCACTGAATATTGTTCAGGAGGAACAATTGACAATGGAGACGGAGACCTGGAGCATTCTCTCATTTGAGTAGATGGAACAGGATTTTTTAAAAAAACTCATCCTGTACAAATCTCCTGAACCTTTATGCATCATTTCTTCTTAACCAGCAAGTGGTGCTGGTTGTCTATGAGGAACAGTGTTACTCTATACCGGGTCCTTGAAGATGAAGACTTGGAACTTCTTTCTGAAGATTTATCCTTGGATTGAGAAGTAGATTTGTCAGTTTTATTCTTTGCTTTCTTTTCAGGAGCAGAAAATCTTTAGTGACCTTTGAAGTGGACTTTGAAAACTTATTAGTTTGTTCAGAGGCATTAGAGCCTGGTTGAAAAGCAGGCTTACTTGCCATTTGTTCAGCCATGTCAGCTGGAACAGAAAGAGAAACTACAGTGTCTGTGGTCCTTTGATTTTAAAAAGGAAACTAATTTAATTTGCACCAGCATGAATACAACCAGCTAGCATGCAAAGCCAATCCTTAAGGGGACATACCCTTAGTCATATTACCCAAGGGAAAAAAATCCCTTGAAGGTAGCAGTTAAAATGTTGCAGCAGTAGGGAAAATAGGATTAAAATAATGGCCAGCCAAAATACAGCAGCTACTAAAGTTTGCTGGCTGCTGACTATAATGTGAGAAGAAAACAGTGCACTTGCAAATTCAAAATGCCCTTGTCAATAAGTTGATGGGAGCTTTTGCCGGCTGCAAAACCGAAAGTAAAGTCTTTGCTCTCAATTTGCCTTTGGCCATAGGATTCAGGTAATGCTTTTGGCTGCAAAACCAAAGGTAAAGTCTTCCTCTCAATTTTCCTTTCTCAATAAGCTGCAGGGAGCTCTCCCCGGCTGCAAAACCGAAAGTAAAGTCTTTGCTCTCAATTTGCCTTTGGCAATAGGCAGTGCTTTGCTGGCTGCAAAAACGAAAGTAAAGGCTTTCCTCTCAGCTTGCTGAGGTTACTTGCTGCTGCTGCTGCTGCTAGCTGCTGCTGCTCAAAGGCTGGCTACGGGAAGCTATTGAGATGAACAATGCCATGGGAGAAAATCCGCAGCTCAAACTGCTGCCTTAGAAAAGAGGGGAGAAACCTTCAGTAGCCCTCTGTGTCCTCTTAGCAGCTGGTTCTGATGCTTCCATGCTGATAGTAGAAGGCAGCAAACGCTGGGCTAAGCAAGGCAGGTAGCTCATTAGCAATAGTGTGCAGGCTTTAATTGCAGAGATGAAGGCTCCATGGAACATGCCTGAACCACCCTGCTAAGCTCAGCCGCATTGGGATGCGGGAGCTAGCAGGGAAACAGCCTCTCCAGAGGCAGAGATCTTTCCCAGTCTTTGCACGGCTGTGCTTCAGAGCATGGCAGGGTCTGGATAAAATCCAAGGCAAGGAAGCTCCTTCAGCCTACCTCAGTCTGAGAGTCTGTTGCAGCCTGGAACAAAGTTGAATCCACTTAATGGAAAGAGACTGCAGGCCTTGATTGTAGCAAGCAAGGAGGCCTCTGACACAGTCATAGGAGCTTTGATAGCAGATCAATCAGGACGAGGCGGACCGAGAGATGAAACTGGGGAGTGAATGAGGAGGAGCTACTTATATACTGGCCAGGAAAAGCTCCACCTCTCGGTCAAGGGGTGAGGTAGAGGGAGGTTAACCCTATCTTTACCAACTGAAATGACCCCATTGGAAAAGGGTGTTTTTCCACTAGCACTAGAATACCCAATAAGGACCCTTAATGGGTGCTTAATGGGTCCCTAATGGGTACTCTAGTGCTAAGTAGAAAAACACCCATAAAAGACAACTCTTCTTCCTTCGAGTATCTACGCACTCTGAATATAGACCTCCTCCAAATGGTGAGCAGTTCATAGGCCCAATGGGGATGGAAACATGTGCTAGCTGGATATCAGGTTCACCTCAAGAGTGCTCATTTTACTTTGCACAGACGCAACCGTTCTTTCCATCCCACTAAACAGAAAAGAATAAGCTAAACTTCCTGGCACAACAGTCTCTACTCCTCTCCACAGACACAGACCCATACATATTTAAATTCCCCTACTGTTATGCGTTACATAAAATCTTCTCTTTAAACAAACTGCAGGTTTAAAAATAACACGTTATAGTTTTGCAAGTTTTTAATCAGTCAGCATGCTGTTGGCCTCTGAGGAGGGAAAGAAGCAAGGGGGGGGGGAATCTGCACTGAACGCAACCTGTAAACTTTGTGCAATTCAATCACTCTGCAACAAGCCCGCAGCATCAGTATTTATTTAAGTCACGCAAGCAAGGGGCTGACCTCAGAAATTGCAAAGCCTGCACGTGTACAGCCGGGCTGCTCTCGGCTTGTTAGTTAACAAACACACTCTGATGCTTTTGTTTTTATCTTTGGTATTGCCTCCTAATCTTATTTATATTCCGTGCCAATCAATGTCAGGCACTTTGCCGAATGACTTAAGCGGAACAGAAAAGTTCTCAGCTCTCTGGGGCAATGAGAAGTATTGAGAAAAAACAGAGCCACAAGAGGATGTTGGAAATGAATGCAAACAACTGGCAAAAACAGATTAAGGCCTTGGGTTGGCTGAGGGCTAAGTGGAGAAACCACCACCAAGGCTGTTTCCAGGTGATATAAACTAGATCCAGAATTACATCCTGTCATCTCCCATGGCCATGCTGCAAACCATGACTTACCTATCAGTCGACGAGGTACAAATGGAAGAAAGTTTTTAGAAGCCTAGGGGAACCAGCTGAGTATCCGCTTGTGACGACCAGGTTTAAAGGTAAGTTAGGAGTAGGTAGTTTGGCTCCATGCTATCAGCTGTTTGATGGTTGAGGGATGTGGCTTACTAAAGTTTCGAGGATGGAGGGAGCTAGCCCGGTGCTAGAGCCAATCAGGCCTGGATAACAGCTTGGACAGAGACTATAAAAGGACCTGTAACTATAGCGTGTCTTTCTTTGCCTGGGGTAACTCAGCAAGAGGTGGGCAGGTGGGAACCGGGCTCTTGTTTACTTCTGAGGGAAGGGTGACAGAAAGTCCTGAGATCTAATAGATATGCGAAACTCGTGAAAGAAAGTCAGTTCGTTCTTAGCAATCAAAGAAGTTATATGACGATATGTTCTGGAGATTCATGACACGTTATTTTATCACTAAGTATCACTTTTGAACTTACATTCTGTGGCTAACGTTTTGAGTTATAAACCAATAAGCCTTTTATTGTTTTGAGCATTAGTGGGCTCGCTTGTCTGTGGTCATTACAAAGGAACTTGCTGTGAAACACTACCTTTAAGAGTGGGAGATACATACAGCAGAGGACTGAGAGATGTCCTGTTTTCTTTCGGAGATCAAGAAGGGTGTTGGTGTCAATGTGCGTGATGTTTGCCAATGCAAGGCCAGGGTATCTGGAGCCAGGAGGACTCTAGGATAGATACTGGGAGGCAGTGTGGTGTTGGGCAGGAGGTCACCACATATACTTTTTTCTATTTTTTGCACAGTTGGTTGGTTCCCAGACATCTCCAGTGGTGCAATTTAATTTGCACCTCATCAGACATGAAGGTAAGGGAGGCTCTTACTGGGAATCAGGCAACACCACTGGATTTTCCATTACAGCCTTGCAATGCATCTTCTGGGTGTCTTAATCAGCACTGAACTGGAATGCCACAGGTGTGTCTGGCCATACCAATGCAATGCCAAGAGGATCACAGTGTTCACCTCGCATGCGAAGATAGCCTGATCTTGGTTGAAGAAAGTTTCTAGGTTCAATCCCCAGCGTCATTAGGTTGGTTTATAGACAAAATGGCCAGAACAGGAGTCACTGTGAGTCGGTGTGAAATATTTATTTATTTATTTACACTTTTTGTTTGTTTTTGTTGTACTGCTTACCATTTTGGGATCCTGGAACGTTTTGCAGTACAGAAAATAGAAAAAGAAGAACAAAGCAACTCAATCAACATTCTACCCTCAAAACCTTTAAGTTAATTAAAAGGTATTCTGGTCAAAATACTAGTAAAGTCAATTTAAAACAGTGGATAGGAAAGAATCTTCATACAAAGAAGGCCTACATGAAGAGAAAATGGGCCCAGGTGAACCAGTAAACTAACTCAAGACCTTTTTGCACTTACCTTTGATGCAGAATAAGAGTTTGGATTCTGGGCCTTCATGTTTTGGAACAAGATACTTGGTCCCTCTGGCACTACTGCTTAAACGAATCTACCAGAGATCTAGATTAAAGGTCACCTTACCTGGATCCTGCTCCATCTAGTGCAGGTGGATCAGGACCAACAGGGGCAGAGCTGCTTCGCTGTGGTCACACTTAAGGTTCAATCCAGCTTCAGGCCACTTTCAGAGTGGAAGAATATATAAGCAAAGTGAGAAGCTGTTTTCTTTCAGTGTTTAATAACTCAGAAAATTCACCTTTGGGATAGATAATGAGGAAAGAAAATTACTGGTCACTTTACTGATGTGTCCTCTCACTCTGAAAGTGCCATTAGACGGGATCGAAGGTAAGTACAGAAAGGGCCCCAGCTTAATACAGCTTCCTATACATTGCAACAAAGTCACACAGCCTAACTTGCACACAAAAGACAGAAAGATATCTAACAAGCCTACCGCAGAGGTCTCTCAAGCCCCATCCCCGGGCCAGGTCAGAATCAGGACAAGGGAGCCCTTCAACTGGATCATACCTAAGGGCTATTGTGCACTTGGCTATCCCCAAGTACATTTTCCAAATGCAGTCAAAACAGCCAACCGAAATCCTGACAGCTGTGTAGACTGTAGCCGTCCAGAGCAAAACATGGCAGGTAACAAACAATACCGCAAACCACTATGTAAGGAATTGCTTCTGGCAGCCAGGCCTCCCATATGAATGTCTTTTCCACAATTGTAATCAGCAGCACTCAGACAATAAGGCTGTGATTTGCTGATTGTTAGAAAACAGCAATCATAGACATCAGCCAACCACAAAATATACCTCTGTACACAAGCCAGCCAGGTCCTTTCTGTGAACAGCATAATCAGGCAGGTAGACTTTTAAAAAATATATTATTTCAACAGCCCATAACTTGTTCTCACACATAAAACATTTTGTTCTCCCTATCCTTGGACTGAATGTTGTTGTCTAGGTTTTTGTTTGTTTGCAAAAAAAAATACAGTCAGACCCCCCGATATCCGTTAGGGATACGTTCCAGTTCCTAGTGTGGTTACCTGAAACTGGATAATCGTGAACAGGACTTCCAATTCTGGGGTCATGCAACCCCAGAATCAGAAGTGCACTTCTGGCCTCTGGAAAGTGTTGGAGTAGGCATGTGATGCCACCAGGCGCCTCCTGCCTGCCTCCCACGTGCCCCCTTACATTTTGGGATGGGCTCGGGTGGCATCATGCACCTGTTTCAATGTTCTACAGAGGCCAAAATAGGCCTACTGGAGGCGAAAGTAGATCTTCCGGTTCTGGGTGCTTTTCCCTTATCGTGTCCGGTATCAGTGGTTAACTGAAACCATGATTACCAAATCAGTGGATACAGGGGGTCTGACTGTGCATTAGGTTATAAGACGGTGATGGCCAACCTATGACACGCGTGTCACAGGTGACACGCCAAGCCCTTTTAGGTGACACACCTGGTCACCCTGGCACCTGGGCATGTAGTGCTTGCTTGTTCTTGAAGTGTACAAAATACCAACTTTCAATTGAAGACTTAGCAAATGTAAAGAATTATTCATTTTTGCTTTTAATAAAATACATGTATCAAAAATATAACTTTCTTACTAGAGCTACAAATATCACAAAATTATGGATATTTCTGGAAGTGACACAGCACCCGAGTTAAGCTAGGTTTTCCTGTGAATTTTGACACACCAGGCTCAAAAGGTTCGCCATCACTGCTATAAGAAAAGCACTGGGGTAGTAGAATTCTCACAAGCAGCATTAAAATAACATACAGGACAATATTACACCACAGGACGCCCTCAGATGAGGTGTGAATCCCAGGATTATCCAGGGCTATGCTTGGATTGCCATAGCCACTCCTTTATGGCTGATTAGACTGCAGTAGTTCTTCACTCACAGATTGATCGACTGATATTTATTAACAAATGCATCCGCATTCCAGTCTATCATTCCTGGAGTGAGTGTTAAGTCCATCCACACAGCTAAATGGAGCCTTTGCTTATAATTGTAGCCTGTTACTGGGCACCGATGACTTTCCTTTTCCCCATGAAACAGAAGGTTAAACCAGGACCCTTTCAACAATGGCCCTTAGTTATTGTGGATTATATCTTGGAGTAGGGACCTGCCAAGCCACATGCTGGTGCAGAGTATGGCAGGGCCTGGGCAAAGCCTGCACCAGCGCGAAGACTGGAGATCCCTGTTCCAGAGGGATATAATCCAGAATACAGTCCAATGCAGAAAGGGCTCAGGTAACCCACACTGGCTTGCACTGGCCTAGAACTGTGGTCACACTCAAGGTTTAATCCAGCTTCAGTCCGCTTTCAGAGCAAGAGAATACATCAGCAAAGTGACAAGTTGTTTTCTTTCAGTGTTTAATAATTCAGAAAATTCACCTTTGGGGCAGATAATGTGGAAAGAAAATTACTCGTCACTGTGCTGATGCGTTCACTCATTTTGAAGGTGGACCGAAGCTGGATTAAACCTCAGGTGTGACCAAACTCAGTAGTCTCTTGTTTTTTTCTCCAAGCAGTTAGCAAGGCTAATCTAATGGCACAGCACTGGCTAAAATGAGAGAGAAAGGTTATCTGGGGGTGTGGGGACCAGTCCCACGATTACTGGCCAACACTCTCATAAAATAGCTTCTTGCAACCCCAAATTTGGAAAAATCCCCCTTCCTTGGACTACAGTGGCCAACCATTGCTTCCAAGTTTCCCGGGACAGTGCCCGACGACAGCCCTGAAGGGAAGGGGGGCTTCAACGCAATTTCCAATGCAGCTGCGACATTGCATTTCCAAGAATACCCCAGTTTTAAATTGTATTTCCCTTCTGCTGGACCACAACTCCCATGTGCCTTTGTCCTTGGATACCCAGGGCTGAGCATCCTGGGAGTTGTAGTTCGGAAGAGAAGCATAGCTTGCACTACTCTAAATGCGCCCAATCTCTTGTGTTAAGGACGTTTGTAGCCTCAGCGCCTACTAATAAATATCTCCCAGCCTGAAAAAAAGGCCCCAATGACTTTCATGTATTTCCATAAACAAAGCAGGTAAGGGCGGTAAGGGCAGCAGAAGCGGCCTCGCTGTGGCCTCGTCGACCATTTTCGCGCATGCGCCGACAATCGGGCATGCGTACTTCTCCCTCGCCCAACAGCGCAGCAGCAGCAGCCTGGTCTGGTCGGTGGTCGAGAGGAGGCCTCGGAGTGGCCGGTGTGAGGCGGCAGCGCCGCGAAGACTTCCCGCACCGCCATGGCTCGGGACGTGAAGAGTAAGCTGTCCAAGAACCTGCTCCGCATGAAGGTAAGGAGCCCGCCAGGGGACGAACGAAAGGAACGAACACCTCAGCGAACGCGCGTCGCGCGCAGCCCGCAGGCTCTGCGAGTGGGGAGGGGAGGGGCTAACCTCCCGAGTCTTGCCGAACGGCTTCGGCTTTGCGGTGGGGCGGGGCTCTGGAGTCGGCGAGACGCTCTGAGTCTGACGGAGCCGAATGGCTTCGGGTTTCCTCGGGCTGGCGGTCGAGGCGACCGAACAGCCTCGGAGGTCGGCGTCCGGGTAGAGCCGAGTGTCTTCGGAAGGGGGCGGGAAAGGGGGCGGGGCCAAGCTTTCAATGCTCCAGGAGGATGCTGGTGCTTTCGCTCAGTGCAGCTGTGAGCTTCGAGAGCATCCTTCCTCTCCGTTTATTTAGGAAGTTATATCCCAGAACGATAAAGAGGCATAGAATAGAGGTGTGTCAGGCTCCTTCACTGTATTATTTATTTATTTGTTTGTTTGTTTGTTTGTTTTTCTATCCCGCCCTATACCCGGAGGTCTCAGGGAAGGTAACACTATTATATTCATCTTGAACCAGTTTGGTCTAGTGGTTAAGGAGCTGGACTCTAATCTGGGAATACCAGGTTCGATTCCGCCCTCCTCCATGAAGCCAGCTGGGTGACTTTGGGCTAGTCACAGCTCTCTTCTGAGCTCCCACAGCTCCGCCTACCTCAAAGGGTGTTCTGTTGTGGGGAGAAGAACAGAAGCTTTGTCAGCCGCTTTTAGTCCCCTTAAATGGGTGAGAAAAGCGGGGGTAGAAAAGCCAACTCTTCTTCTTCTTCTTAATGATATTAATATTCCATACAAATTAAAATGAGGTTCTTAAAGATCTTAACTGGGGAACCTCCAAAGGGAATCTGGAACCCATGGAATCCTGGCCTCTGTGCCACACTTCGGCAAAAAGGCACCCTAAGAGGTGGCTTTGCAGGGGCAAAGGAAAGCCATTCAGCCCTATTGGTTGAAGAAGAAGAGTTGGTTTTTCTTACCCCGCTTATCTCACCTATTGAGGAGGACTCAAAGTGGCTGAGAAGCCTTCTTTTCCTCACAACAGACACCCTGTGAGGTAGGTGGGTCTGTGAAGGCTCAAAAAGAGAGTTGTGATTAGCCCAAGACCACCCAGCTGGCTTGGTGGAAGAAGAAGAAGAGTTGGCTTTTCTACCCCACTTTTCTCACCCATTTAAGGGGACTCAGAGCGGCTGACAAACCACCCTTTGAGGTAGGAGAGGCTGTGAGAGCAGAGCTGAGGCCCAAGGCCACCAAGCTGGCTCCATATAGGAGTGCAGAATCAGACCCAGTGACTACAAGATAGGAATTCAGCACTCAAACCCAAGACCAAACTTGTACCGCAACCCTAAATATATGACGGGGGTGTAGTGACCACATGCTGCTGCGCTGTCCTACATTTATTACCTGTCCTACGTATATTACCTGCTCCCCGGAGCTCACCTTTTACTGAAAGATTAAAAAAACATTCTAGAGGCTGATTCAGTCCTGTGGCCACCGTGTAGAGGGCTGGAGTGACCTGCCTTTAAGCCTGGTACCCTGAAAATGGCCTTCTTCTGGGGCTGTTTGGGTAGTGGACCCAGTTGGAAGTTTCTGGGCTTGAGGTTTTCACAGGCCAGAGGATATCGGTTGCTCTCTTCCCCACATCTGGACAGATAAAAGCACTATGTCCCAAGGACAGGCTGCGCCCACACCCCTTGCTGATCTTGCGAGAGCCTCCTCAGATATATGTCTCTTCGTGCTGAACAGTGTTTATATTTAGGAAGGTAGCATTAGGCTTGCAGCCTTTGAAACCAAAGGGTCTTTAATCCCTAATATATTTTCTTATTTATGCCCTTGGCAACCAGCATGTAGCTGGTGTTCCTGAGGCTCCTTAAGAGGCTGGACTTCGCGTAACATACAGCATTTTATCACAGAAGAAGGCACAGAAAGAGCTGAGTCTGCTGGAATATATAATATATGCAACCAGAAGGAAGGAAGGCAAGAAGTAAAGAAAGATCAAGCAGATGACAAATACCTCATCCTTTACCTGTTTAAGGGTTCTTCTTATAGTGGTCAGTTAAGTGGACTAATGATGCACTGAGTGGTTGTTAGTGACCCCTGAAAAAAAGGAAGAAGAAAGTGTCATGTGGAGAATGACAGGGCAGAAGTTCCTTCATACATAGATGCCACTAAACTTAACTTCATTTTGACTGGGGTTACATTGCAGAAAGGAAGAAGGAAAGAAAGAGAGAATTACTTGGTGTTTAGCAGATACATGCAATGTTTGCATATGGATCCTCTGGTTTTTGGCTGCTCTGGGTTTATCAGGTTTTTTTTGTGAATGTTCTTTCAATTAAGTTAGAGGTATTCTGGGGCTATTGGTGCTTCCACCACTTTGGCCAAGCACCACTTTGGGTCTTTGTGATCCACCTTACAAATGTAAGTGTTGTGTTATGCCATTAAATCAAGATGGTTTTGTAGGGTTGAGGGCATTAGGAAAACAGGAAGTTCTTTTACAACAGGTCAGGCAGTTTAGTTACTGGTCTGGTGGCAGTCTACAAATTCCAGTTTTCATCATAACCTTTCTTCCACTGCTTTTTGCCTGGAGGAGATACCAAAAGCTGAACTTCTGCAAGGAAAATGTTACTGAGATACGGTCCCTGTCCTTATCTGGTAAACCATCATAAGAAGAGGCTTGTTCACACTTGGCTTTATTTTGGAATATATCCTGGAACTAGGAATGTTTAGTCTAACAAAAAGAAGACTGAGAGGAGACATGATAGCTGTCTACAAATACCTCAAGGGTTGTCACAAGGCAGAGGGATCAGCCCTGTTCTCACTCTCTCAAGGAAGGACTAGAAACAATGGGGTGAAACTGCAGGGGAAAAGATTTAGTTTAGATGTTAGGAAAAAATTTCTAACAGTAAGAGTGATCAACCAGTGGAACAGGCTGCCACGGGAGGCGGTTGGTTCCCCTTCGATGGAGGTCTTCAAGCAGAGACTGGACGGCCATCTGTCTGAGATGGTTTAGGAGATCCTGCCTTGAGCAGGGGGTTGGACTCGATGACCCAGGAGGTCCCCTCCAACTCTACCATTCTATGATTCTATGATTCTGGAAGAGGAATCTGCTCTCAACATGCTAGCACAGGCGACAGCAGGCCCTATATGAGGCCTGCCAGAGTCTGCATTAGCATGTGGACAACAGGCACACGTCCCAAGATATATTCCAGAATATGGCCAAATGTGAACAGGCCCTAGGATGCTGGACCTGTAAACTACACATGTACCTATGAAACAGGGCCAGAAATTGGGCTGCTGGGACACAAGCAAATGGAAATGCACCTTTGCTTGCAATGTGCTCCATTTTACAGGAGCTCATCCAATCTAAAGGTCGTTCTTTGGTATCATTTTGCCTGCGATCTTAACGTTCTCCATCATTTCCCTTGCTCATTTAACTTTTTTCTCCAGTCTCTTCCGGCTGATCACCGTAGTTGTGATGGAGAGATCTTAATAAAGCACTGACCTAGCCGTTGCCCTTGGATTTGTGAATCCGGTGTCGAGTCCAAGCGGAATTAGTCTCGGCTCAGTGGCTAATGGACTCCGTTCCTGTCCTATAATGTAACGCGTAATTCAGTCGAAGAATGCGGCGGCATGATTGATGATGGTGCCGCTTCCAGAGAACAACATTTGAGTTGAATTGCCATTAATTTTTAAAAATATAAATATTCATTAAATATTTATAACTCAATATAGCCGGGCTTTCATGGTTTGTTTGCTTTGGTTTGACGTTTGTGCCATTCCATTTTATCTCCATCTTTGAGGCTGTAGTTGTTTTAAAAAAATCCCTTCCACCCAAGAACGCAGCAAGGTTGGGTTTTGGATTTTGGTTTTCTTTTAGGCTGCAGTGGTTAGCTAGTACAGTGATTGCCATATATTTTATTGTAACTTGTCCTGAGACCTCTGGGTATGGGTTGGGATAGAAATATATATACAGGTAAATATTGTATGTTTGGGCATATAAGACTACTTTTTAACCCAGGAAAATCTTCCCAAAAGTCAGGGGTCATCTTATATGCCACGGGTCGTCTTCTTATATGGCGAGTATATCCCAAACTCTTATTTGAGTGGAAAGTTGGGGGTCGTCTTATACACCCAGTCGTCTTATACGCCGGAAAATACGGTAAATATAGCTGCATTTATTTATTTATTTGCATTTTTATCCTGCCCTATACCTGAAGGTGCGGCTTCACTTATCTCCTGAACATACAAAGTGAAGGAGCCTGGCAGACCTCGAAGGGAGACTATTCCCTAACCTGAGGGCTACTACTGAGTAGGTCCTATCCCACATCCACACCCCTTTAGCTACTTAAGGTGGCGGTAGAACCGTTAGAGCCTTCCCTCCAGAAATTAAGGCCCTACTGGTTGTACCACTACCTTTAGGGCCTTATAAGATAAGGTTAACACCTTGAATTAGGTTCTGTAACAAATCGGTGCGGAACTTGTTATCTGCAAAGTGATTATGGATAGACAAAAGGACAATGGTGGTCATCCAGTAGAATCCCATATTTCTTTCCAGACAGAGAACAGTAGTTGGTTCACAGTTTTTTCTCCACTAATCGTTGCTGTGGGACATGGATCTCAAGGTGTCTGAATAGTGATAACCATATCTAAACCGGGAAGCCAGATCAGTGGTAGCTGAGGCATGGCAAATCTTAAATATCATACTTCAGCAGGATAAACTACCACTATTAGAGGTAAGACTGGTGCCACATAATCTTTTACAGAAATGCACTGATTGCCAGATACAGGGGATATGTTCCAGGTCCTACTGCCCTTATCGAAAAACCGCAGGTATTACAAACACAGGGAAATGCACTAATTTCCCCATAATTCCTATGAAATCCTGCAGACGTTGACGGGAATCATGGGAAATCTTGCATGATTTTGCACGACTTCTTGAGTGCTCCAGGTCTCCAAGAAGCTCCAGGTAGGCCTCAATGGCCCTGGAGGTGGTGGTGAGGCTGGTCCAGTCACTGTGTGGTAACCAGATCAGTGGATATGGAGGTCCAACCGTAAATACAAAGTGACTATTACCATCCCTCAGATTTTTGGCATGAAAGATGAAATTCTGTGATATTTACCAGCAGTCATTGTGATCCCTTCCTTCACTGTTCACAAGAGAGAATGGGTGACAAAGGGTGTTTTTCCGCTGTCACTAGAAGTACCCATTAAGTACCCATTAATGGGTACATTAATGCCATTTAGTACCCATTAATGGGTACTTAATGCGTACTTCTAGTGACCGTGGAAAAACACCCAAAGTGTCACAGTCATGAGTTTGCCTCCCCCGAAGAGCTGCAGCTCCTGTAATTTATAGAGACTTCAGAACTTGTGTCATTTGGTGGAACCCAAGCCCTGTGAAAATAGGACGGCTGTACAGCATGCTGAAGACATCAAGCGCCGTTCTTGCAGGTTGCAGTTAGTAACAGATCATGCATGTACACATGAACAAACACTTAAAGAGCCTCAGAATTGGAAGGTTTGCTGGAGGGAGACATCTGGAAGTGGGGTGAGAAGTAAAAAAATGTGCCCTTATTTCCCCTGTAAATATATGGAGACTGTTACATGATCTGATAAATTCAGCCACACGTTCATGTTAAACAACTAGTTGTACATCCGTCTGTGTTTTGCTTTTTAAAAAAACAAACAAACAGAAGGCCGAAACCACTGTCTGTAATTATTAGACGTTTAACCATTTTTAATCTGATCTTTAGGGACTTCTGGGTCAGCCATTTCATTCTGCTTCCTTGATGAAAATCTCTGCCTTTCTCTACCTTCAACAAGGGATGGCCAGTTTCTTTCTTTGTTAGAAGCACTCCAGGAAACGCTCTATCAGCAAGTTGACCTTCCCTGGAAGCAACTTTTCTGCTTGCCCAATTTTTTCACTGCAAATCTTACAGAGAGCCCTGATCTGTGCTGAACGCAAACTAGTAAAGCTTTGGCCAAAAAAAGAAAGTTGCCCTGGCAAATAACTCACTTTCCTACATTTTTGCATCTGGATACTAAAAAGCACATGTTCCTTTCAGTAACACTTTGTTCTGAGGGGTAACAGGAGTCATGCTTTATGGTTCAGAGTGAGTCCTTTCACCTCAGGGTATGGTAATGATATGCAAATATGCAGTGACTTTGGCTGCCCATGATACTAATTTCATTTCCATTCCCAGAAGTAGTGCATCATGCAGGGTGCAGAAGCAGTGCCTTGTTCTAACCAGACCCATCTTAGCCGGACAGGTTACAGCCCGCCCTTCCCTTTTTTACAGGTAGACATATTTAGTCCTGGAAATGCAAAGAAATCATCCTTATTGGGTTTTGCTTATCTTGCAATTGTTGAATCAAACGGCTAGATATTTTAATCTTGCGCTCTCTGGACATTTTCTTTTCATTTTAGAAAGGGAAGAAAAAGGGATAATAATAATTAACTGGGCGCTTATAGAGAAAATCTGTCCATTGAGACTCATCCAGTTTCCTCTTAAGATTCATTATTTCCTTCCTATCCACCCCATTCCAGCCTTTCCAGCCAGTGGTACCACTGTTGTGAGAGAGTCCACATTATTCCAAAAGGCAGAAATGAGGAGAGCAAATTTGATCTAAAACCAAAACCAACTTCAACAGGGTACATTTATTGACAGCCATTAATTTGATTCTGAATGGAGGAGCTCACCAAAGCTTAAATTCCTTAAGTAGATTTGTATTGACAATTCAGGTCGGACTTCTTACTAGTGAAAGGGGTAAACCATAAGTTTCTGAATTTATGTTATTTTTTTCAATAGGAAGGGGGTGAGTTTGAATCGTGGTCCCTTTGATTTTTAGTGCTGCATTTGAGACCTCAAGACCTGTCCAAGAGAATGAGAAAGAGACATTACTGCAAAGTCTGTCCCTTTATAGTCACTGCTTTTTTTTATCTCAGGTTTGAATACTCAATTCATGTATCTTTTGCATGCGGACAGACAGTTGAGGCCCATTATAGCTCATTCTATCTGCCGTACAGCATGTGCCTGTGAAATTCTGAAGGAAGATGCTTGAAAGAAATGGGTGGGGGGTGGGACCTTTAATATGTTGGCTGTAGAGTTTACATTTTGCACAACAAAGGCAAAAATCCCCCCCCCCAAATTCTCCTGCAGTGTTAAGATTTCCTTCTTCACTTCTTTTCACAACTGCACTTCAACTATTAAAACAGCTGACACTTCAATTGCCCTTGTTCAGTATTTTAGTAATACTCCCCAAAGATGAAAGCTTTCCTTGCATACTTAAATTGGTTGCTTGGGGCGTTTGAAAAACTTGCTGAACCTCTGTGCATCAATAATGCTTTCCTGGCAGCTCCGAAACGAATTTTGCAGAGCTAAGAGGCAGCAGCACCAACAGTTTTTAAATTTTTATATGAAAATTCAGGATGAGGAGGCAGGGGAGATGGGCATGAAAGAAAAGAGAACATAAGAGAAGCCCTGCTGGATCGGGCCCCAATTCTGTCTAGTCTGCCATCCTACCAGCCTGCCATTTGCTGCTGGATATTTTGAAACAGAAGACAAGGATGAAGCTCCATCTGTTCTTGATTCCTTGAACATGGAGTTTAGGAGCATCCTGTCATTCTCTTTGCCCCCAAGGCAGTACCCAGGCATCAATTCTAGTAGCTGTGGAGATACCCATCCTCCGTGTGGCATGTCAACCTTCTCAATCTCCAAATCTGCTGATTTAATGACCACTGGGTTTCTCTTATTTCTACTCAACCAGGAACCTGTGCATTTCATAGGGACGAGTTTGGATTGCCATTGAGGGTCCATGGAAGATTTTGTTTTTCCCCTCTGGTAACAGTACAGGAATGGAATTCTGTTGGCTTCTGGAATATTTTTCCAACTTCCCATTCTTTTGTAATTGCAACCATCTCCAACCCAAGTGCTAACCAATTCCATCACTACTTCATTTCTGCTATTGTCAGGGTTGTGAAGCCAAAATTGAATTTTATGAAGAGGATTATGAGAATTTGGAATATTACATGGCATAGCTAAGCATACGAAGCTGAGAACACAGATAAGATGAATTTAGTAGCAGAAGAAGGTAACCTTGACATTCTGAAGTAGAGAAAAGCTTCTCTTGTTCAGTCTCTTTTGTTATCAGCTCATTTTAGGCCTTACTGTATCCAGCTAGCAATGTTGTTCTTCTGTATTCCTTAATGTAATAAGTCAATCAAGAATGTGATCATGTATGACTGAATCTTCATTGTTTCCATAGCAAGTTAACTTTTTATCGGGACAGGTTGCTACCTGACGCCCAACCCTCCTCCTTTTTCATACGGCATGGGACTGGCATTTGGGGAGTTAAAACAAACAAGCAAGTCTTACAAAGAAGTGGCCTGCATGGCCTGCATAAAATCATCGCCAAAAGATGACTACGATTTGCAGGCCATGTTCTACAGATGGAGAATTAAGAAAATCCCCCAAATGGCAACGTCGTGGGTACCACCAGGTGGTTGCAGGGAAAGAGGAAGGCCACGTAACACCTGGCGTCAAACATTTCTAAAAGATCTCTAACAGATTAATATAAAATAAAATACCAAAGGAACGCCTTCTCCCATACTGACGTTCCTGTGGCTTAAGATCAGGCCCTTCTAGTTGTCCCACCACCTTCAGTAGTGAGGCTGGTGGACACCCAGGAGAAAGCCTTTTTGGTGATGCCCCCCAGACTATGGAATAGTCTCCCCCTCGAGGCGTGTCCATGACCCTTCCTTACGTATATTTAGTGGGGAAAATGCACCTCTTTACCCTGGCCTTTGGCTGAGATGATTATATTTCCCCTCCCAGCACAGGTACCATCATTTAAAACATGTTGTGCATTGTTTTAGATTTGTTGAATTTTTAAACGGCTTTTAATGTACATTCTGTTTTTAATCTGTTGTTCTAATGGTTGTTGCCCACCTGGAGACCTTCGGGTATGGGGCAGGATAGAAATGTGAATAAATAATTAAATAAATAAAATGGGACGAAGCCACAACTTTGGCTGCTGATCGGAGTTGCTGGAATAATCTCGTTGCCCGATATTCTACTTAGCATGAGAGGAGCTAACTAACTATGACTAAATCACACCTAGTACGATCTGTCCACTTTGTATTATTCTCTAGAAGCATATTTTAAGAATCAGAAGGTGAAACTCCATTGCATTGATTTTGGCAAGTGCACTTTAGTGCACTGGTAAATAAAAGTTGTAGCTTTGCTTTGCTTTTCTTCTGGTCCAGTTAATTATTTTCCTGACAATATATACATGGCGAGCAGAGAGCAGACTAAATGCTGGGCCTGTGGTTGCAGCAGTCTGTATAAATAGTATATTATCTCTGCTTGTTCTGTTTCCACCCCACCAGGCTTAGATAAATTATGCTAGAATCTTTGGCATTATTTCATGACCTTTTGGTTGATCCCAGTGCAGCAGGGATGAGAAATGTGTGGTTTTATTTGTTTGTTTGTTTACCTTTTCCTAGTCCACTCTGGGGACTCATGAAGTTCTCCCCTGGTAGTAAATCCACAGCTACCTTTTGAATATGGTTCTGTTTCAGTGACTCAGAAACTGCCTAGAATCATATTCCAGAGAATACCTGAATACTTGTCTTTGTGGGTAGCACACTTTTGAGTCACTCAAAAAACTCTTTGTGTGTCTTGCATTCCAGTTCATGCAAAGGGGCTTGGATTCAGAAACCAAAAAGAGGCTTGAAGAGGAAGAAAAGAAGATAATCAGTGAAGAGCATTGGTTCCTAGATCTCCCAGAGCTGAAAGAAAAGGAGTAAGTTTGTTTTGCCAGCTATATTCTTTTCTCTCTTGAGTCAGGAGCAGGGTGGGTGGGTGGATAGAGTCTTAAAACTGGAGAAAAAATTATATATGCTTATTCTCTGCAAGGCTTCCTAGGATGATGTTGACCAAGTTAAATGTTCTTACTTCTTCCTCTCTCTCTCTCTCAATCTTTCTCAGGAGTTTTATAATAGAAGAAAGGAGCTTCACACCCTGTGAAGATCTCTTGTATGGCCGAATGTCATTTAAAGGGTTTAATCCTGCAGTTGAGGTATTGGCCAGAGCATTCCTTTTCTCTTTTGTGGATGGGATATAGCAGTAAGGCTAAGAGATTCAACTAAGCAGCAGGAAGGAACACAAGACCAGAAGAAGTAGGGACAGAATTCATCACCTTAAGCTCTTGAGAAGAAAGGTGGTATATAAATGCATGAATAAATAAAATAAGTGTAAGGAAGAAGTCTACCCTGTTAGCAATCATTGGGCAGTTGGATTTTTATGGAGTGCACAGAAACCTGATACATAAAGGTATTATCATAACCGATAAAGGTATCCAAACCTTATATGAACCCATCCAGGCTGGTCACAAAGACACATGTGGTAGTCAATTTCATAGTTCTATTGTGTTCTGTGTAAAACAGTGCTAATCTTTTTGGCTATTCCAGGATTGCTCTTCATTGGCTGATTCCCATTTGCAGTACTTTGGGAAACAGAATAGAAGTTCCGCTTTGTCACTCTGCGTCAGAATAACCCCATCAGCTGTCCCTAGGCCCCGATCTAGGAAAGGTATCCACACAGGTGCACATCTGCCATAAAGCAGGTTCTTCCATTTACTGAGCTAATAGCAGAGGACAAGGAATGACAGCAAAGCAGGACTTTTATCTAGTACCTGCAGTCATATCAGCTTCCCAATGGCTGCCCACCCGAGACCAAGGTCACAGTAGTGCCAGAATACAGATAGCTAGGATGGTCTCCAGGGAAACACAGGATCCAGCAGACAGGCCAGAAGAGAAGGCCTAGTTTTAGTGAGAGCAAAGTACACCCGGGGTGTGGCTCTCACACTCTGTCTACCGCCTTGTCATCTGCTGTGCTTTTACCGTGTCCCCTCTGATACACTTCCCTTGGGCTAGTTCTCAAGTAGGTTCCCTGTGTATACGTCCTTTGATATTCTACTATTCCCAAATCTGTCTCCTTGACTTGCTTCAGGGAATGCAACCCTTAAAACTGATATCTCTGTTTTTCATTTTCAGAAGTTAATGGTCCAGATGAACTCGAAGTACAAGACAGAAGAAATCGAAGATGATGATAACGCAATGGAGGCTGATGTATCGGATGAAGAAATGGCCAGAAGGTAACTATTCCCATTTATGACAGAGATGACATTACCAAGAAGATAAGTTGCTTACTTTTTCCCTGTGAAAATGAAAACCAACATAGAAAACACTTAAGAGAAAGGGAGACAAGAGAGAGAGTTTTGTTAAAAAATAGTAACATGATAAATTAAGTTCTTAGTTTTTAAAACAAAACTATTTGTGTTCTTTAGGTACCTTTTCCAAAGGTTATTTACTTGTATTTACTTAGGACAGGTTATAACTAACCTTTTCTTTCACTTTCTTTTTTTTTAAGGGCCTGGGGGAATACTGTATGACTGTTAATTAATAGAAAAATTATTCACAAAGTCTGCTAATATATCTGCTATCAAATTTGAGAGGAATATTTTAAGTTAATCAGGGCACTGCAGTTTTAATTGCAGCTGTCTCTGTTTATTTATTTTTTAAATAGAAGATTCTTACCTGAGGACTGAGACAGTCCCTGGTGTAAGGTCATGCGGGGGAACAACTTACCTGCCATCAATAATGTTTGACTTGAAACTACCTTGTGAAGAGTAGCAGCTCTCCAGGGTGTTAATATCAATCTAAGAAATCTCTTCTGCAGGCAAAACAAGTGTTCTGCGGCTGAACTACATCCTTCCTTTAAAAGCTGGACACTGGTCCCTCTAACTGAGCAGGCATCCATATGTCCTTGGACTGTAACTGCCTTCATCTTTCACCGTTGGCTGATGTCCAACATCACCTGAAGGAATTGCATATGCAGATACAAAAAACTTGCTATAGAGTGCCCAGCGATGGGCACTTAGGATATGAAATAGGAAAGAAGTTTATTAAGGAAACACGTGCTTAGCTAGGAAAGCCTTTGACCATCTAGCGTCATGCCACAGAGTGAGGATGGAGGAAGTGGGAAAATTCTGGGAACTCGCAGTCTGCCAATCAGACGCAAAGAGATAGAAGACAAGAGGAGGATGAGGCAGAGAAAAAGAGTCCCTTACTCATTGTGTCTACTTCTGACATACCTAGTATTCAGTGGTGGTTTGCTGTGGTTTGCTTTGTTCGCATGAGAACCGAACCACCCTGAAGTTCTAAAAAAGCAGTTCAAATTGAGCCCAAACCAAAGGTAGCTGGTTCAATTCAAACCAAACCACTATATTTCAGTTTGTGCCCATCCCAAGAAGATGATAGGAATAAATAAAAGATGATTGGTTCTTTTTTTCCCTTTCTTTGCGCAGGTTTTGGTATTCCATCAACAAGGTCACCACACATTATTTATTTTATTATGGTTCTCTGAAGGTTGAAGAAGGCCATAGTGTTTGAACTCCAGTTCTTGTTAACTCCAGTCCACATGGTCAAGGTTGATGAGTTTTGAGGTCCATCAGCATCAAGATGGCGACAGACTCCAAAGCCTCTTACGAACCCCTTTCCTATGTTCTGAAATGTTAACCTTCACTTAACATATTGCCATCTTTGCAGGTACGAGACGTTAGTGGGAACTATTGGGAAGAAGTTCTTGAAGAAGAGAGACCGGCGTGTGCTACAAGACACAGAAGAGGACGAAAACAGCGACCAAAGGCCTAGCAAAGCAAAGAAAATGTTTCTAAAACCCCAGGATTAAAAGACATAACAGATTTGCATATCCTTTGGGCTGGAGAAATCAGAATTGTACCATGGTAATGAAGGATTTGTTTTTGTGTAAGAATTGGGGACCAGGTTACGTATCAGTTGCAGGTACGTTCTTTGGAATAGATACACACAGTGGCTGTTATACATATTCTGTGTTCAGAAGGCACTTTTCTTAGTGTGGGGCTGTGAACACTAGAGGCATAGCAAGTAAAAGTCTGTCACGTGGCTGAGAGCGGCTTTTGATTATAAATCTAGCTGCAAGCAACATATTTCAAAGGGAAGTAGATACAGGCACATCATAAGGCAATGTTATTTTCTGGGTCGTCATCGTCCCGTTCACCCCCCTCCTCCCCCCCCCTCAAGTACAATATAGATGTGTATAACCATGCAAAGTTTGCTTCACAGAGATTTTGGGAGGAGGGGATACTTGGTGGATTTTTAATTGAATGAAATGTCTTTATTTATTTTAATTGATTTTATGCCCTTGGAAAAAAATGTTTTAGTGCAACATTTCTTTAAAATTGGCTAGAACAAGTTTAAGGCCCCAACCCTAATAGTTTTTTTTTAAAGAAAATTGTGACCCAGAAAGAGAGAGAGGAGGAGAAGGAGCTGTTTATGTAACTTTCAGTTTGAATAAATTTGTTCACCTTTTTTTTAAAGACTTTCGGGAAGTTTTCATCAGAGGAAAGTGGCATCTAAAATAAAAGCTCTTTCTGTACTACCTTAGATCTGGTTTAAGGAGGCTTCTATTGCGGATCCTGGGTTACAGACTAGATAGATTTAAGAATTGGTTAGACAAATTCATGGAGGACATGGCTATTAGAATTGATGCTCAGGTACCACCTCGAGGTTGGAGAGACAGGTAGGATGCCTGTAAAGGCCATCTGCAGGGAGTGGAGAGCAGGTGAGGATTTTACCTTTGTCTTCTGCTTGAGATATTCAGAAGCAAGTGGTGGCGGCCACTGTGTGAGGCAGGATAAAAACATAAGAGGAGCCCTGCTGGATCAGGCCACAGCCCATCTAGTCCAGCATCCTATCGCACACAGTGGCCCATCAATTGCTCAAGGGCTAACCTCCTGCTCTCAAATCCTAGCAAATGGCCTTAGAAATATCCTGCATGTCCCCCAGCCTGAAAGATATGTTTAGGCATCCATTCTAGTAGCCATTGTTACATCTGTCATCCATAAATTTGTCTAGCCCTTCCTGAAAGCCATCTAGGCTGGCAGCTGATACCACCTCTTGTGGATGTTTGACTAGATGGGCTATGGCCTGATCTAGCAGGGCTCCTCTTATGTTCTTATGTTCTGCTGGTTTAATCTCATTTTGTATGTTGAGCTTACTGAATAATCAATTTAAATCAAAGAATAAAAAAATAACCCCTGGAATCTACTCAGAAAAGCCAGGGTTAAAAGAGGCATAATCATCATCAGACAACTCAAGAGATAAACAGGACAATGTTCCAAACTGCATTGGCATGCTACACCAATGAATTTCAATACGTGGTGTAATAATCCAAATAACTGTTGTTTTCAATGAGGCTACCGTTTCAAATCCATTACCAGATAGACTCCATCAGTCATGAATGCTAACACCATACAGTTTGATAAGCCAGGGTCAGATAAAATAAAATTTCCTTGCTTGGTCGGAGATGAATAACACGATCCATAGAGAGTTCCCTAAATTTACTAAGTGCAGGAAATTGTAATAAGCACCCAGGCTTATTACAACTGCAGACATAAATCATGTTTAGATGCAGAGATCCAGGGTATAGCAAAAAGGTCACCTACAAAAAGTCTGTAGGTGAAGTCTGGTGGATGCCAGTAGAAGCATCTGGTAATGTGTGAAGGGAAGCAATTTGAGCCAATATTTTCTACAGCCTTCCTGTCCCACTTTCCTAGCTGTCTTAGAAGGTTTCCTGAGCACAGTGCAAGAAACAAAGTTTTGCTTTGCCATCTGCTTATGGAAACCTCTGTTGCATCAGAAGGTCTTGTGTGATTGCAGAGCCACCAACCAAGCAGATTCCAAAACTTCCAACTGAGGAGCATTACACCTTAGAACAGGGGTTCTCAACCTGTGGGTCGCGACCCCATTTGGGGTTGAATAAGATTTTTTGTGGGGTCGCGCCGTCTCCCTCTGGCACCCCCGCGCGCCCCGCCATCCCTCCGCTCGCCCCCGCCGCTGTCGCCATCCCCCCATGGCCGCCACTGCCACCGCCGCCTCCACCGCCATCTCCTGGTGCCCCCCGCCGCCATCCGTGGCCCCCTTGTGCCTTGGCTGCGCCCCAGCGCTCGCCGCCGCTGGCCAGTGCAGTCCTGACCCTCGCCCTGGGTGCCGCTGCCTCACAGAGGGAGGGGGCGGAGCCAGCGTGGCTACCCATGCTCTGAACCAGCATCCCCTTGGATCAAGAGGTGTGCAAAAGGATGTTTATTTTATTTATATTTATATCCCACCTTATACCTGAAGGTCTCAGGGTGGGTAACAACTTTTAAAATCCAGCATATCATGGGAAAAAAAACCCCTAAATTTAAAACCAACATGTTAAAAAACAGCACAGTCTCAGTTAAAACAGTAGTGTTTGGGGGGGGGGGGCAAACATAACCAGCATTTAGCCAAAGGCCTCAGTGAAGAGGTGCGTCTCCACCGCCTTCCTGAACCTAATCAGGGAAGGAGCCTGATGCACCTCAAGGGGGAGCCTGTTCCATAAACTGGGGGCCATTACTGAGAAGGCCCTCTCCCAGTTGCCCACCACCCTCACTTCTGAAGGCAGTGGAACAACCAGGAGGACCTCCCCTCAAGATCTTAAGGCATGGGCAGGTTGTTATGGGAGAAGGCATTCCTTTAGTTGCTTTGCATGGATGTGTCTGTCTTTCACGTCTCTTAGCGCCTCAGCAGAGGAGGCTGAACTTCCAGTAGGTCCATCACAACGTCATCAGAGCACAACTCTCAGGACCTAAACATAGCAGTGCCTTTCCTGACATGGAGGGTCTGCTTCCTGAGCTGGGGCTTAGGACAGCTGTCGTTCAACCACAGCTGGTGGGCTGTAGAACAGCAAGGCTGCTCAATACAGAAACCTTACGCTATGAAGTATGCAGTCCTCCTCATGGCAGAATCCACTTCTCTTGTCTCCTTAAGTGAATCATGCCACGTTTAGACTTTGGTCTTTATTTTTGGCAGTTTCCAGCAGGGTAAAGTGGACTTCAGGCCATCTGATCTCCTGTTTGCCTGGCCTTCTAAAACCTTTTGAACCTAGAGAACCTGTAATTCGGTGCAAAGTACAATGCAACTTAGAAACAAAAGTGGGGAAATAGATAAGAGGCAGGGTTTCTCTGAGCATACTCAGTACCTAACTAGGCTTCTGATCCTTTTTCACACAAATTCCTTCCAGACTTTCCCTTTAAGCTTTATATCAGTAGTGTAGTGTCCTTTAAAAGCAATGTGCACAAACCGAAATTTAATGGTTTGGTTCAAACTTTTCTTCTTTTTTCAAAGAAACACGAGAAATAAAATAGCTGAAGGGACTCTGATGCCTTGGGCATTAAGCAGGCTTGTTCTCTATAGATGCATGTAGTCGACTGATGCATTTATACACAGTTGTAGAGACAAATCCTTATCATGTATGCTTTTTATTTTTCTTGCACAAGCTGAGTTTTGGATTCCTTATTTATATATATAAGCGAGTGCATTGCAAAAAGCACAAAAAACTTCACAAATGCTAAAAGCTGCACTGTCTCTTGCTCTGTGATAAGCTGTATGTAAAGCAGGAGTTACATGGGCAAGAAAGTGGAAGATTTTATGACAGTTTTAAACAATTTTAAGCAATGCTTTTCATAAATAACAGTTCCATCCCCCCCAAAGAAGACCAAAGTGTGCTTCATTACAGCTAGCGACTTAACGTGTAACCCTCATAAGTGTTACCACTGTGTATATGAACAGAAATAAATTGGGACTAGATGGAAAGCCTCTGCAAATATTGGCTCATGTAATTAAAATTACATCAATATCCATATTTTTTCAGATTAAGGCTTCATGAAGGATTTTCATTCCCTGCTTGCTTTATTAAACATTGTGGTTTTTGAAAGTGTGTGCGCCCTCACCAATCTGCAATGTGTGTGAAGTATTTTAATTAAAACACCCCCGTTCATGGTTGCCTGTCCTGGGCTCCATAAAAGATCAAGAGCAATGGGCAGAATAGGGATGTGCTCGAATATTCAAAAATTTGAAAATCTCATTCGAATCCGACGAATGTTGACATTTGAATTGGATTTAATAACATTTGAATTTAGACATTTGAACGCATTTTGGATTTTCTGAAACATTCATTCGAGTAATGCATATGTACATATCTGTATCTGTACAAATATTATACGTATTTGTGCTTATAATACGGGATGAAAACAGGATGCATACAGGATAAAATGCACACAGATACGTATAACAGATATGAATATAGTCGACATTCGTATCTTTAAATAGGAATCTAATGTTACGGATTCAAATCAGATATTTTGGCATTCGATTCGACTTGAATTCGAACGCAAAACAACATTCGTGCACACCCCTAGGGCACAATGATAGCATGGTGTGTTCCTGCAGTTTTAAGCGTTGCACTTTTTCAGTGCACAGTAGCCTGTGAACATCGAACATATATTAATTCTCAGATCCCCATTTTCCTTAAGCTCAAAGTTGATCGTCCTGACTTAATATTTTGTAGTAGGTGTACTGGGTCCTTCACAGCTCTCCCTATTTTGCATTAATTGAGGAGGGAAGGAACTTTCCATTAAGTGGATGCCTTTGCTGTCTGCTTTGACATAGGCAAAATGCCTTGTCAGTGTATATGTCCCAGGTGTAGATCAAAACACATGCGTTCTAAAGCAAGACCTGCACATTGTTCTAAAATATGAAGTACAACCCTTTCCCCCTTTCCAGTGCTTCTCTCCTATGGAAATTCATCCCCCAAGTTGTTTTTAAAGAGCTTTCTGCGCAGGTGTACTCTGCATCTACAGCAGCGGTATTGTGAAGAGACACATACAGAATATACTGTTCCTTCTATTCTGCATATCACAGTTTGTGCACGGATTTTTCCCCCCACTTAACTATAATTCATTGAACAGTGGGGAGAGCCTTCACTAATGCATTAGGCTGCAATGTTTAATTTCCTACCCTAGAGAGTATACGTCGCTGGGATATTAACAGGAATGAGTTTGCGTTCCAAAGTGATTCCAAATTTCTCTCTCAGCGTTTCCTCCACCTCTTCGTCACTCAGTGTTGTGAATTCAACAAGGTCCACATTCTCTTTGTAGTTGTACTTGGTCTCTGAGAATGTCCACCCAATCAAAGCGCGAAAGCCCTCTGGAGTTTGGAGGGAGCAGATAGATTTCCTAGTAAACAGAGAATCTGGGGATGTTTGAAGATAGGAACACGGGGATTGGAACTCTTCTACAGACCGGGGTTCCAAGTTGAATAAATAGATATTCCTCCTTCCTCTGTGTTCCAAAAGATCAGAGTTGGAGAAGCTCTTGTTTGGAATGCATTGTTGCCTCCTTATTTTCTCGTAGTACCAGGTACCATTGTCTTCGGTGTAGCGGAATATCCCAGGTCCCTGGGGCTGATCTTTGCCTGCCATCAGCTCCATTGGCTGCCACATTTGGTAAGAGACACCAAAGCCAGCATCAACAATGTAGGCTGTGCCTTCAATTACCACCTTGATGATCAGGTGGGTCATCCTAGTTGCATACTTGTCTTGCATCGGGTCATAAACATAAGCTCCCAATATGGTCGTGTCGTAGCCCAGACTTTTCAGCACCCAAGACAAAAGCTGGTTGTTTTCCATGCACCAGCCTCCTCTCTTCTTCTTCACAATTTTAGTATAAACTTCACTTAGGTCTAAAGTAATGGTCTCTCCGCAGTGGATGCTGAGGTTTTCAAATGGCACAGCTCTTATGTGGTTCTGGAAGATGGCGGTTAAAGTTTCCAAATCGAGTTTTTCAAGGGAGCCTTTGTAGCCTGTTCTTGTGAAATACTCTTCAAGGTTCATGTTTTCTGGGAGGTAGATGTTGGAAAGAAGCTAATGAAAACTGGTGACAATGGACAAAGCTTCTTAGTTCCTTCTTGCCAAGGATGGCTTCAGTCTTTCCGTTTTCCCTGCTTCCCCCACTGCCTTTTTCTTCTTAGATAATAAAGTTTCAAATAAATGTACACAGTTGAAGCATATACCGTGAAGCGCAGGGTTTTGATGGGATCTTCTATGTAACTCATAAAAAATTCCCTTTTCAGAACTTCTGGGCCACACTTCCAAACTGCTAAGCAAGTATTGAGAATTGTGGATTTGTTTGTTTGTAGAATTTCATCTGCTGGGTACCGAGAGGGAGTCTGTATCCTTTGGGAGCCCTAGAAAATAAATTCACAGTGAGACTCAAATGTATGTTTTTGTTTGCCTGGTTTTTTGTTCTGGAGCCCCCAAAAGGCAATTGAAGTGTTGCATGCTTCCTAATAATCCGTGAGGAAAATAAAAACCCATTAAGATCCAATATTCCATTTTTCAAATAGCGAGGGGACATCATTTGCATATTGAAGGTCCCAACTTGATTTCTGTTTTTAAAAAAGGGGCAGAACAATAATTTCCAGGGTTCTCAAATGGAGGGATAGTGGCTGATTAATTCTGAAGTCATTACATGGTTTGAGTGTAAAACAACTAGTACTCAGAGGAAAGGTCAACCCCACAAGTGCCAGGTTGCGTCCTTCATGTCTCTCAGTCAGTTTTCAGACCATGGACTGGACCTGGCAGCAAGTTTAGACAGTACAGAATTAAATTATCCAGTTATATGACTCAGTAAACGGATCATCCAACGTTTATTTTTGTCTAGACAATCTGTCCTGCATTTATGATACCAGGTATTTGTCTCCATCAAGTTCTTCAAAATCGGGTGTCCAAAGCAACCTCCAGATGGTGAGGTACAATGCTAATTCTTAATGAAAACCTGATATTATCTGTTGCTTGACTCACCAGACAGACTGTCTCCTTAGCACTGAACCGACCCAATGACCAATACGGGTACAAAAATAAGGATAAAATACACAATGATGTACAGCACACCTAAGATATTCAGTATCTGCCTAGCAATCTGTGCCTCATGTTAGCTTGTCTTGATAGCTTTAGCACGATATTTAGCAGTTTCTCTTGTTTTATTTGTGCTAATGTCTGCCTGCAGCAGGGCAGGAACTGTGCTCCTCTGCTCTTCCTGGTTTTCTTCTTATCAAAAGTAGAATATACATCACATGTATGTCTTGATAATAACACTGCAGCAAGGGACTTCCTGGAGATTTCCATGTGCCTACACCGTCTGTTCCTTCCTTCCTTCCTTCCTTCCTTCCTCCCTCCCTCCCTCCCTCCCTCCCTCCCTCCCTCCCTCCCTTCCTTCCTTCCTTGCTTCCTTCCTTCGGCCACAGTCAAACATTCACTTTCAATTTCCTTCAGTCCATCTTCAGGTCTGACTGCTCACACCTTTTGATTTCTATCCATTTTATTTGTAGACTTTCTGCCCTCTATTTCCAGAATGGAAATTTGATAGATAAAACTGATAGAAAGGAAAAGGTGTGAGCAGTCAGACCAGAAGATGGACTTTAAAATGAAGGTGATGAGTTCCCAAAAGCTGCCATCAAAGCAATATCGCAGGAGCCTCTCTAGATACCTGGTATGCCAGCTCAATACTGGGACAGTAGAAATGTTGTGGGATCCCCTACACCATCTCTTCCATGATTTAAGTGATCAATAGACCACCAGAGCTCTAATACTATGTCTGACACTCCAGCTATAATGCCGGCCAATGGTGTTTGACTGCTCTCTCAGTCAGCTGGTCTGATTTTCAAAGGTTTTTTTTTTTTTAGAAAAAAAATCTTACCTATTAAAGTATTTGATCACAGCTCTCTCCTATGGCTGTGGCTGGTGGAAGAAGTTAAAGCTTTGCCTGAATGTAGTTAATCAGATGCACCTGGATTTTGAAGATTTTGTGTTGGGGTCCTCCTAATACTTTGATTCCCTTTTTCTGTTTTGTTTCCTTATTGTTGATTGGCTATTAAAGCTCAAAAAGGTCAGGGTCCATTTGGAATCTCCGCACATACTTCACAACCGCTCATCCATGAACGAACTTTGATTCTTAGCTTTTATGAGTTGTCTTATTTCCGAGTGCCTGTGATTGAAACTGGACATACTGTATTTTCTGGCGTATAAGACTACTTTTTAACCCAGGAAAATCTTCTCAAAAGTCAGGGGTCGTCTTATACGCCGGGTGTCGTCTTCTTATACCAGTGATGGCGAACCTTTTGAGCTCGGTGTGTCAAAATTCGCAAGAAAACCTAGCTTAACTTGGGTGTTGTGTCACATCTAGAAATATCCATAATTTTGTGATAATTGTAGCTCTAGTAAAAGAGTTATATTTTTGATATATGTATTTTATTAAAAACAAAAACAAATATTCTTTACATTAGTGACTTTTGTCACTGAAACTTCAATTGAAAGTTGGTATTTCGTACACTTCAAGAACAACCAAGCACTACACGCCCAGATGCCAGGGGGACCAGGTGTGTCACCCAAAAGGGCTTGGCGTGTCACCTGTGACACACGTGTCATAGGTTGGCCATCACCGTCTTATACGGTGAGTATATCCCAAACTCTATATTTTAACTGAAAAGTTGGGGGTCGTCTTATGCGCCCAGTCGTCTTATGCGCCGGAAAATACGGTAACTGGATTTCTTTGGGACAATGTGAGGAGCAAACTGTGCAAGGACATTGGGTAAGATGAAGCCCCTTTGATTAAAGTAAGATCTGGGAAGTTTTCCCACTGTCACTAGAAGTACCCATTAATGGGTACAAAAATGCCATTACATACCCATTAATGGGTACTTCTAGTGACAGTGGAAAAACACCCCTGGTTGCCTTGAGCTCCATGTGAGAAGAAAGACTGAATAGGAATGTTCAGATAGATGAATGTGAAGTAAGTGAATAGATACGGTTTGGAGAGAAGACGTCCACCTCTACTTAGGAAGTTTCTGAGTCTGGGTCAGTAGGGAAATCCATCTTGCATTTCACTCAGGAGGAAGGATAAACAAAGTAATATGTGGGGATTTCATGCTGTGCTTCAGCCAGATAATTCTAAGGTACATTAGGTGCTCAGGTTCCTGGGTGCTTTCTGAACTGGGCCATATTCTGGACTATATTCTGGAATTGGGGCCTACTGGAATTTGTGAGCCAATTTGGTCTTCTGGTTAGAGTGTTGGACTCTTACTTGATAGTCTCCTGGTTAGAGTCTGCACTCCACCACAAAGCCAACTGGGGGACCTTGGACTAGTCACATCTCTTCCTCTTTGAGCTCTCACAGCCCCAACTACCTCACAGGGTTGTGAGGAGAAGAATAAAAAGTTTTGTCAGTCCCCTTAAATGGGTGAGAAAAATTGGATAGAAAAGCCAACCCTCCTTCTACTGTCCTCATGCGGGTGCAGACCACAGCAGGCTCCTTCCAGCAGGTCCCAATTCCATGATATAATCTGAAATAAGGCCTATTTCAGAAAAGGATCTAAATGTATCCACAAACAAACAACTACCTGGAGTTACAGAAAGTCACAAGTTTGATACTTAATTATCTCCTGAGCCATCATTTTGAGAAACTACTTCCTTTCCAAAACCCACAGCATGGATCTGTCCACCAAACTGCCCAGCTCTGAGCGAGAAAGACACTGAAAATGTCTTTCTTCTGGTTGCTCTTTCTCAACACCTTGTATTCCAAAGTAATTATAGAAGTGCCTTAAATGAAAGCAGATACAAAAACGCCTGTGAAAAATCATCTTTACATTCAGCAGGAGCCAATGTTAAAAGAAAATTCTGCTGAAATCGTCTGCTATCAAATATTACTATTACCATTCCAGTGGCCAGTGATATAAAGGGCCATTGCAGGTGGCATCAGTATGTGTCATAATGTAGGGATTTTAAAGTTGTGTTGAGTTATGGCTGCCATTTCTATTAAAGCTAATGGAAATGGTGTGTGTGTATGTGTGTCGTTCCAGGGAAGTGAAAGTTAACAAACAAATAAATTGCTTTTTATTCACAAAATACCAACCATATGGGATTTGGATTCCATAGGTATTTGGCTTTGCTGTTGATCAAGCAATGATAGAACTGCCTTGGCTGGCATCTTACTCTTAGATCAGAAGAATCAACAGTCACCATCAGAGAAATGGTACTTGAAGCAGACACACTTGCTTGAATGGTTACTGATTTTAAAATTGGCCTAAATCATTTTTGTTTGCAGCAGCGAACTAGTGAACTAGCTTGGTCTTGTGGTTAGAGTGCTGGACTCATATCTTGTAGTCACCGAGTTTGATTATGCATCCCTCCATGAAACTAGCTGGGTGACCGTGGGCTAGTCACAGCTTTCTTTCTGAGCTCTCACAGCCTCACCTACCTCACAGGCTGTCTGTTGCGGGGGGCGGGGGGGAGCAGAAGGTTTGTCAGCCAGTTTGAGTCCTCTTAAATGGGTGAGAAAAGCAGGGTAGAAAAGCCATCTCCTTCTCCTTCCTTTTGATCTTTGAGATCTTGGATGCGAAGCAAGTTATGGCTCAGATGAGGGACCACCTATAGGCTAGACAGCGAGTCCAAAACAAAAGTCCTTTCCTCACTGGGATTTATTCTGGGTTATATCCTGGAACAGGGGCTTGGCCATCCAAAATCTTGAAAAAGACAACAACAGCGCTCCTTCTCTGGAGTGTTGAGCAGCAAGCTGTATAGATCTGTCTACCTGGCCACTGGGAGTCAAATTTAGGCTATTTGAATTCTGCTCTGGGTTTGTTTGTTTGTTTATAGGCTTATTTACTGCAGATTTCAAATGACTCTTTGCGGTTTACAAATTATGGCACAATTTCAACCACTTTAATTCTCATCATGGAATCAGATTCTTAAGAATGATCTGTGGTCTAGACAGATACATGAAAGGTTTGTCAACACACACACCCCCCCCGCCCGTTGGATAGTACAATCTTTTTTCTCAAATGCCATCTGCTATTTAAATATATATGTGTGTGTGTGTGTATTAATTCACAAAAAGCTAGCGCTATGTGAAAATATCTTCACACAGACACAAAAAATACATAGCTAGCTAAGATTCCAGAATTCTAGTGCCACACTGAGACTACTAGCTTCAGTGCGTGCCATAGCTTTTGCAGGAAAAAACCACAAATCCAGACAGGGCTTAAAATGTGGGGTGATCCCAGGGTTATATTGGGATTGCCACATGATAATCCCAACATATCCCCACAAAAAAGGGGTAGAATACCATGCTATTCCTGTTTGGGATAAACCAACCCTCAGTGCATATTTTCCCCAAATAGCAATCTTTGGCCTGGAAATGGGCATTGCCAATGCGTGGAGGCAAAACGGGCCAGAAATGGTCACCACGCATGCGCAGGGCTTGTGATCACATATTTCCAGGATGTACACAGTGTATCACTGTACAAGCAAGCATCGAGTCCAGGCAAGTATCCACACTTGCTCTGTATGATTGTTCTGCTGTTAGGCAGAGATTGTGCAAGGCAAGAGCAAGATGCCAACAAATGCTCACATTTTCTTCCCACCGTCTGAGACGGCCATCGACTTGAGATTATAAAGGGCATGGCCTTGAAAGATGATTTTGAGTGAAAGTCTCTCTGTGGATTTGGCTGTGTAATCGGGACTAGAGAGAAAGAGAGTGAAAAATGATTCACTGTTTACCAAGCAGTCCAGCGTAGGGCAAGGGAGAATTCATGAGAAACACTTCATCTCCGGAGCATCGATTTTTCTTTTTACTTTTCTCTTAGAAGCTTTTCTTCTTTCTTGACCTCTAAGATAGTTAGGCTCTCTTTCTTGCATGGAGGAGCTTAATGAATAAATGATAGTGAAGGAAACAGTAGATAGTCGATTGTATTGAAATTTCACCTGGAAGTTATTGAGTCTAATTACTAGTAGACGCAAATTAATGATGCTGTGTTAATATATGGACAATACGCCAGAGTTAACAGGGGTGAACTTTTTATCTAATCTTATCTTGAATTGCTCCCACAAAACCTTCTCCACTTCCTCATCCGCAAGAGTGGTGGTTTCCACCAGATCCATGTTGTCTGAGTAGCAATATGTCATCTTGGTGAGAGTCTTCCCAACCAGAACACGGTATCCCGTGGTTGTTTGGAGGCAGCAGATGGATTTCTTCACAAACAGAGATTCGGGATTTGTTTGGAGATAAACATTTTGGGGGTGAAATTCCTCAATTGTCCTCTCCTGCAAGGTGAATGAGTAAATTTTCTTGCAAGTCATATCGTCTGGTCCGTCAGGGCAGGAGGAGCTGCTGTCGGGACCAACTTTCTGTTGTTTGCGCTTAAATTTGTCAAAGTACCACACTCCGTCATCTTCTGTGAAGCGAAAGACCCCTGGTACCTGGGGCTGCTCTTTCATGGACACCAGCTCCAATGGCTGCCACATTTGATAGCCAATCCCAAAGCCGCCATCCACAATATAGGGTTTGCCGTCAACAACCACTCGTAGCAGGAGGTGGTTGAGGTCTTTACTGTAAGTGTTTTTATGAGGGTAATAAACGGACGCTCCTAAAAGGTTGGTTTCATAGCCCATCGTTCGTAGGGCCCAGAATAACAGGTGGTTGTTTTCCATGCACCACCCACCTCGTTTCCGCTTCACAATTTTGTCATAGATTGATTCCAAATCCAGCTTGATGGTTTCCCCACAGTGGATGCTGAGACCCTCAAAAGGCACAGATCGGATATGATGCTGCAAAACTGCCGTCAAGTTTTCCAGGCTCAGTTTTCCTGTGGAACCTTTGTAGGAGATTCTTGCAAAATAGTCTTGAATATTCATGATGTCTTCCCCTTCCTCCCCCTGTGAAAGAGTGAAAGGAATAGTTACATTATGATACAGCATCACCTTCTTGAATGACTTGCGTTGGAATTTACAGTAGGCGGTAATGATGGCGGGAGACTGGCTTGACATATGCAGCACAGTTCACCCCCTATACCACACTGTCGTTTGGTTCCCAACTCTGTGTTCAGCCACATTGATCTTCCCATGTACCCAGCTGAGTGCTGGACTCATCTCGTAGTCACAGGGTTTGATTCTGCACTCCTTCAAAAATCCAGCTGGATGACCTTGGGCTAGTCACAGGTCTCTTTCTGAACTCTCACAACTCCACCTACCTCACAGAGTGTTCTGTTTTGGGGAGAACAGAAAGCTTTGTCAGTCTCTTAAATGTGCGAGAAAAGCATGGTAGAAAAGCCAACTCTTCTTCGTGCTCCACGAAGCCAGCTGAGTGGCCTTGGGCTAGTCACAGATCTCTCCTGAGCTCTCACAGCCCCACCTACCTCACAGCGTTTTTCTGTTCTGGGGAGAGGAATAGAAAGGTTTGTCGGCTACTTTGAGTCCCCTTAAATCGGTGAGAAAAGCAGGGTAGAAAAGCCGATGCTTCTGCTACTACTTCTTCAAGATTGCCTCTTGCCTCCCCGGAACAGCCGTTGTGCTGGGCAGCTGTCCACCTAGAGTGAGAAGCAGCGTCCACTTTTCTCACCCATTTAAGGGGACTCAGGGCAGCTGACAAAGCTTATGCTCTCCCCATAACAGAGTGATTTGGGTGGTGCTGGGAGAGTTCAGAATGAGAGCTGTGACTAGCCCAAGGTCACCCAGCTGGCTTCAAGGAGGAGCACAGAATCAAACAGCAAGACCAAACTGGAATGGATACCTACATGCAGCTTCTAGGTGGGAGAGAGATAGGCAGGATGCCTCTAAAGGCCATTTGCAGAGAGTCAAGAGCTAGTGAAGGTTTCACCTTGGTCTTCTGGTTGAGATGCCCAGAAGCCATGGGTGGGCCACTGAGTGAGACAGCTTGCTGGACTAGATAGAAACCAGCAAGATTTCTCTTATATTTGTTTTGTGCTCTGTTTCCTTATGAGAGTTATATACCACCAATTTCAGAAAACTCAGCACTGGTTACAGAAGATGACAGGGCGTATTCAACCCTACTTCCTTTTAGTGCCACAAACACAAGTTGTCCTTACTTCTCATAAACAATCTAACAACCCCAGGTCCAAATTTTATAGAAGCCAGGCAAAGCAGCTGGAATTAGCAACGTGGAGTGCCTGATCTTGTATAAAATACTAACATATTGGAAGGGCAGGAGAACACATTAAAGCAATGAGGGGACCAGTAAAATTTGTGCAAAATGGAGAATTACCCCATAAAAATCGATGCTTAAGAGATTTTAAAAATCATTTCCATTCCAAATGGCCACGAAGGTCAGGCAGTTTAGATGCCTGGTGTCTTGGCTATGGTTTCACTGCATTTTATGGAGTTCTTAGGATCTTAAGTTGTTGCTTGTGATTGATGTTAGGCTTTTATGCATCACCTTAAGGTCATCAGAAAAAGAGTGAGCAGTAAGAAAACAAAACAAAAACAACAGAGATTCCTAATCACTCCTTTGAAAACTCTAGGGATCGTTACTTTGGCAAAACTTTCACCTGCTTTCAGCTCCTTGCAAATAGCTTTTAGAAGCATCCTGCTTTTCCTTCCAACCTGGAGGTAGTACTTAGGCAACCATCCTGTATAAGTGCATAAGAGGGCCCCTGACAGATCAGGTTGCAGTACATCTAGTGTCGCATCCCATCTCACACAGCAGCTCCCCAATTGCTTCTGGGCATCTCAAAGCAGAAGACAAAAGCAAAACTTTCACATGCTCTCAGTTCCCTGCAAATGGCCTTTAGAGGCATCCTGCTTGTCTCTCCAACCTGGAGGTGGTACCTGGGCATCCATTCTAGTAGCCATTGATACACCTGTCCTCCATGAATTAAGAGGAGCCCTGTTGGATCAGGCCACAGTCCATTTAGCCCAGCATCCTCCCTCCTACAGTGGCCCACCATTTGCTTCTAGGCATCTCAAGCAGAAGACAAAAGGCAAAACCTGTTCTCCTTTCAGTTGCTTCACAAACTGAAAATTAACCCTTGACTCCCTCCTGCCCATCCTGATGGATGGGACCCTTTGCTTTGGTCCTACATTCCTATTCAGGTGGACGTTCTGAAGGAATTGAAAGGAGTTCTATCTGAAGAACCAATCAGTGCTGGCAGCGCAGACGAGCCTAGCCAGAGTCTCTTCCCTCTGCAAGAAGCTGGTTCATGAAGCATGACCCTCTTTTGCCACACAAAGGCGCTCAAGGGAAACTCTCGAGCCAGCTTTCAGCAGTGGACTCCCCCACGTTGGCTGCTGCCACGAACACCCGGAGTACTGCCAAAATAGGCACTAAGTGGCTGGTGTTTTGTCCCTTTCTCTGAGAGGCCCCCAAAGTCCCTTCCTGGCAGTTTAATTATCAAGCAGCAGGCAAAATTCCCTGTTCATGGTTGCTCTCTTTTCTCTCTTACCTTTAAGCATGTCACATCTTATTTCTGTGCCACACCAGCCCTGAGCTGAACAAACTGTCTCACTGTTGGGCAAGTCTCTCTTTCTCCCTGTGTGAAAGTGTGGGAAGGGAAGGAGGGAAGGAAGGAAGGAAGGTGAGGGAGGGAGGGAGGGAGGGAGGGAAGGAAAAGAAAGGGAGGGAGGGAAGGAAAAGAAAGGGAGGGAGGGAGAGAAGGAAGGAAGGAGAGGGAGGGAGGGAAGGAAGGAAAAGAAAGGGAGGGAGGGAGGGGAGGGAAGTAAAAGAAAGGGAGGGAAGGAAGGAAGGAGGGAGGGAGGGAGGGAAAGAAGGAAAGAAAGGAAAAGAAAGAAAGTGCAACACTTGCTCTAGCTTTTGCATGTGCTAGCAGGACGTGAAAGAACTAGCCAAATCAGTAACTCTGCTCATGCCACACATAGCGCAACTCACACCACAGTGTCATATCCAGGGCACATGCTGACATGGTTAAGACCCTTTCTGAGGTTTCTAAAGCTTCTTACCTGCTCCAAGGGAATCAATAGAAAACTGACCGGTTTGTGTGTTGCTTCCGTGGGTTGTGGGTTGTCCCGTTTCTTCGGCGAGGAAGTGCAGCTGAAACATGTCTGGGTGGAGCTTGGCAGCTGTTCCAGCAGACCTCACAGCAGCTGCCTTGCTTTGCCCAGTTGCATCACCAAGAGAGAACCACTCCGCCTGCCTGCTGCTTTCAGTTTTGAGTTGGCCCAGCTGCTTTGATGGAACAGGTTAGAGATCATGTGCGCAAATGGTTTTTTGACTTTCTATTCGAATCCAATACCTGAAAATCTGATTCAATTCAAATCTTCTAAATTTGAATTTAACAAAATCCAATTCGTATTTACCAAATTCGGATCTATTGTTTGAATTTTTTATTCAAATCTGTGAATCGCATCTTCCCCACATCCGTAGACATCTGTATGCATCTGTACATGTCCATATGCATCCTGTAGTTATCCTGTATGCAACTCGTTTTCTTCCCATACCTACAAATGCATACGGATGCGGGAAAGATGCGGATCTTCAAGTACGCATTGTGTACGAACCCGTACATATACGAATGTCCGGATAATTCAAATAAATAGATTCAAAATTTGATCTGAATGTTTACATTCAAATTTCAGGACATTCTATTCAAGTTCAAATGTCAAAATTCGGCACATTTGATCCAATTTTGAATGCCTACAAATATTCATGCACATCTCTACAAAGGTTGTTTTGAGAAAGAAGATGCAACCAGCTCTTGTTCTTGCTCTCCTTCTTTCTCACTCTTCTGGCCAAAACGCTCACACCCTTTCATTTCTCTTTGTTTTATTTGTGGACTTTCCACCCTCCATTTGGACTTTCCTGAGTGAGAAGTCAACAAATAAAATGGGCAGACATGGAAAACTGCAAGAGCTGAAATAAGATGGTCTGAAATAGGTTTAAAATGAAGGTGTGACCCCAGTTAATGTTCCTCACTCCCCCCCAAAAAATGTAGGCGGTATATTTGCTCACTGTATCCACTTGAGCAGTAAAGAAAGAGGCGAATGGGCTCATGCCTACAGGTGACTCTGTTAGTGCACTTACTTTGCTGGCCAAGTCTAGCCCAGTCTAGCTACTGGCCCAGAAAGGGCCTTCCACACTTAGGAGGTTGTTCTAGGACATCTTTCATGCTGGGTCTGAAGATCATGTGCACTAGCTTCCATGTTCTCCAAAGCCTAGGAAGGGAAGATCCTGGTCCCAGAGAATGGAGGACCCATTTTGGCAACATAATTTTGTGCGCCACCAAAATGGATTCTTGTGCTAAACCCACCCACAGGTATGTGCGTTGGCTTGTTTAGAATCCACTAGAGACCCAGTAGACCATCTTAAAAAAACAAAAAACAAAACGACCAGTATCTTTGTCCAAACAACCAATGCAAACCCATAGTGCTAGCAATGGGAATGGCCTCAGCCCACCGTGTGGAAGACAGGGCTCTGGACCGCTTTCAGAACTCTCTTAAGGGCACCAGTGGAAGGGCCTTCTGCTTTCTCCAGGATTTGTGTTTCTGTTCAGGATTTGCAAATGCACATATGGTCCACTGTACCTGGCAGGGTATATTTCATGTACGTTGGTCTAGAATTGCAGTCCTGAAATGTTTCACCGACTAATAATTCTAGCTATTCTGGCCCTCTGGAAAATTTTAAGAATCTGAACCAGCGTAGCTCGAAGTACCAGTTTCATTGTTTTCTCTGCTCCCATTCCACATCTCTGCACTACTCAGTTCCTTTCTGCCTGCTGGGGAAGGTGACCTAGGCAAAAGAAGCAACCAGAGAAGGAGATAACCTTGGCATGTTCCTAAAATTCCAAAGGTGCCCCTCAGCCAAATAAATAAAGAAATTAAAAGTCCCCTTTTCAGCATTTTAAATCCATCTTTATACAGGTGATCAAGTTCTGAGCAACAGCACCACCTTCTGGGGGGAACAAGGCAGAGCAGCTTGGGTCCCCCCCACCCCGAGGAAGAAACCCTTGAACAAGAGAGCAAAGATTGTTCTTAATGAGATGCTAAGAAGGTCCTTTTTTATGCACATGGAAAAACAAGCTAGGCGAGAAATACGGTAGGCGGGAAGTCCAAAGATCAGGAATAGTGAGAACGAAAGAGGAGGGATATGTGGATGCTACTTGCTTCCCCAGCCATTCAACAGGTGGGCCACCACGTGCGATGGGACGCTGGACTAGATGGGCTGTGGCCTGATCCAGCAGGGCTTCTCTTATGTTCTTATGTTCTTAGATAGAGTGTTGAGAGTTGTGCTATGCACCATCGAACAAAAAATTCTTGTTTGAATTGTAACCCAAGCAAATGTCCAAAGATCAGTTTGTTTGTAGAACTGTTCATTCAAGCGTTCAAACATTGTCACAGATTTTCCTACCATTAAAAAAAAAAAAAACTATTTCCATGAGTAAAACACTGTGAAAGTGCAAACATTCAATTAAATGTTTGCATTTGCTAGCAGCCCAGACATCTGAATGTCTGTACTTTCAATTCAGTGAAAATTTTTTGTGAATTCTAACATTTGATTGAATTTTCGGATGTGAATTTGTTCACGCACATCCCTGCTGGAGACTTCCTTCCCACAGGATGGATTAGCCTAGGGTGAGGGGCAAATTTTGGCAGAAAGAGCGTGAAAGAATTGGGAGCATGTAGGGATTTTCCATAAGCAATAAATCAATAATGTAACTTACTAAAATCAAAGTTTAAAGCAAAGGGAGAAATTTGCAAATCAGTCAGTGATTAGGCAACAATTCTGTGTGCAAAAGAACACTGGCAGCAAAAAGAAGTAGGCTTGCTAGCTTAATATTAGTTGATATTATTATATAAGGAGCTAGGAATGCTGAACTATAAGAAACCCATGTGTTTGAGCTTACTAGAAGGTTTTAGGAGGATTCCTGAGTTGCAAACAAGTAATCATGTGGTTAAGCACAAGAAATACAGTTGGACCCCCGTATCCACTGATTCGGTAACCACGGTTTCAGTTAACCATGGTTACTGGATCAACCCCAACCCCACCCACCCCTGACAGGTGCCATAAGGGAAAAGCACCCAGAACCATAAGGCCTATTTCGGCCTCCGTTGAGTGTTGAAATAGGCACGTGAAGCCACCAGAGCCCATCCCAAAATGTAATGGGTGGTTGGGGGGTGGGCAGGAGGCGTCCAGTGGCACTGCACGACTATTCCAGCACTCTCCAAAGGCTGAAATAGGCCTTCCGGAGGCCAGAAAGGCACTTCCAGTTCTGGGCTTGCAAAACCCCAGAACCAGAGGGTAACCACAGTAGGACCCAGAGCGTATCCCCAGTGGATACAGGGGTCCAATTGTACTATAAGTATCTGTACAATTTTGCCAATCAAGACAACATAATCAAGACAGTGTCCCTTTGAAATGCTGCTGTGTCTTCCTCTTCTGCACAATAGAATGAAATAATATTCTGAGCAAATAATTTATTTCACAAGAGTAGGGGCTGAGATGAGGGTGGAAATAAAGTTTGACTTTCCTCTTTCTTTCTTCCCCTACCCGTGTTTTGCAGGGCGAATGGTTCAGTTTGCATCAATGAGGCAGTTTGGGGCTCCTCCCAAGAATAGTTCCTGTTAAGGTAACAAAATGTTGCTCCTGTTGTGATCTGAATTCAGTAACCGCTCCAGTAGGGCTCCTCTTACATTCTTACGCACATTCATTGAAATGTCTTTGCTGATGAAATACTGTTTAAAATCATTTATATCAATTATTCAGAAAACGTCTGGTAACATTTATGCATTTGACCGTATGCACCACATATGTGAGTGTGATGTGTGTTTTAAAGTCCATATGTGTCTTGAATCTGCCCTTCTGTCCCTTTTCGTCACGTTGTTGTTAAGAAATGGGGTTGGAAAGTTGCACTTCGCCGGCCAGTAGATGTCACCATAATTTCATTTCCACGGTATAGCCAGTTTTACCAAGAAGAGAAGGGAATTGTCTGCTCTGGTTCTTGAAGATATAGTGGGAGCAAAAGGGAAGGCAGAACCTGTGAGAGCACCTAGCCTTCTGGTCTTAGAAGTCAGAATATTCCACCTTTGTCCTGCTGGAAACATGCTTACCCGTATATTCCGGCTTATAAGATGACCCCCAACTTTACCAGTTAAAATATAGAGTTTGGGATATACTCGCCATATAAGAAGACGACACCCGACTTTTGAGAAGATTTTCCTGGGTTAAAAAGTAGTCTTATACGCCAGAATATACTGTATATAAATTCTTCCCTAGCTAGATGTTGGAATGTACATAGTTCCAGCTTCACCAGCTAATGCACATACTAAAAAGATACATAATTTTTTTAAAAAAGGTTTATTTTGTGTCTAAAATGGCCAATTTGTTTATATCTTTAACTGACTGCACATTTATCTATTTATTATTCTAACCACTGCTTTATACCTTTATGCCTTTATGCACTTGGCCTTACTCTGGAACATAGATCAGAATATGGGCCTGCTATCCACACCCTAGTGCAGACTATGGTAGACCCCAGATGAGACCTGCTTTCATCTGCATTATCACGTGGACATCAGAACCCTATTCTGAGATATATTCTGGAATAAGGCCAAATGAGGAAAGGGTCCAGGTTCTTTTTTGGCTGTTCTGGGATGAAGAACACTGGATTAAATTACAGTCAGAAGCCAAATTTGTTTAGATGACATTGAAGCTGTAAGATTCCCAAAAACAACCTGAGGCCTTTTCACACAAGGGCCTGAGGAACGTATGTGGGATACCCTGGGGCATAGCGAAAAGGCCCCAGGTTTCAAACATTCCGTGAATCCAGATCCTGGTGCCCTTCGAAATTCTCACGGGTCTGAATTTTCTGCTGAATTTCTACAGCAACATTAGTGAAAATGCTTGCAGAAATGTATCAATTACGAGGGGGATTAAGTAATGTGCATTAAAATGCAGAAAAGTTCTAGGCAAAAGAGGGGAAGTATATTTTGTAGAAAATGACTTTTTTAAAGAAAGGTAAATGTTAAAAGATGAAGTAACACAGAAATGGGAGAAAATGTAGTTAATATTAAAAAAAACCACCTTGATTTTATATTTTGTTTTCTATTGCTGTCACCTTCAGATATATGGCAGGATAGAAATGCAAATGCAAATAAATATGTATTAGGATGTCATCCTTAACCTCTTGGCGACTTTCTTTTTATGCAGCCTTTGGGTAAATGTTTTAGCTAATCTATTTTATCTGTTTTTAATAATGATTTTATTGTGATTTGACCTGAGACCTTTGGGTGTAGAGTGGAATATAAATATAAATAGTCAGTCAGTCATATACTGGATTGCAATTCCACTTTCCTTTCAGCTGGAAAATTGATGCAAGCGTTAAGTATCTTCAGTCAATTAAAATATCAAAAAGTGGCTATTTTTCTCCTTTGATTGTTACTTGGACACAAACCTGTACCCCTCCATCATTTATATATTCCTGCCAACTAATACTGTGGCTGGATTCTTCACTCGCTCTGGAAGGAAGGCCAGTTCATTGAGGAAAAGCACCAGACTCACAGGTGTGTCCACCAGCTGTGCATGGAGATTAAAGAATGAATTTGTGCAAGGGGAAGATGGGTTCCATGCAGTGTGGATGCTCCATATGGGAACATCATTGGACTTCCCCCTTTTGCCAAAGTGTAAAAAGGCCCCCATTCCAGGAACATCATGGGCTTTAACCAACCTGGAGGCAGCCAAGCTGGTGCTTTAAGGTTCCCTGTCCTTCTGGTCCATCTGCATTGTCAACCACCACACTTCCCAATCCATGAGCTGCTGCTGCTTGCTGCAAGAAGAAGAAGAAAAGTTGGCTTTTCTACCCCGCTTTTCTCACCCGTTTAAGGGTCTGGAACACCTCCCTTACGAAACCAGGCTGCAACGTCTAGGCCTCTTCAGTCTGGAGAGACGGCGTTTGAGAGGGGACCTGATTGAAGTATATAAAATTATGCACGGCATAGAAAAGGTGGATAGAGAAAATTTCTTTTCTCTATCGCACAACACTAGAACCAGGGGGCATCTATGAAGCTGATGGGTAGGTCTGACAGGGGGAAGTATTTCTTCACCCAGAGGGTCATTGGCCTATGGAATGTGCTGCCAGAAGAGGTGGTGACAGCTACCAGTCTGGATGGCTTTAAGGAAGGGTTAGACAAATTTATGGATGACAGATGTATCAATGGCTACTGGAACGAATGCCTAGATGCATCTTTCAGGCTGGGGGGGGGGAGGAAATGGGGCGCTTCTAGGGCCATCTGCTGGGACTCGAGAGCAGGAGAAGGTTTGTCCTTGTCTCTGCTTGAGATGCCCATGAGCATTTGGTGGGCCACTGTGTGCGACAGGATGCTGGACTAGATGGGCTGTGGCCTGATCCAGCAAGGCTTCTCTTATGTTCTTATGTAAGGGGACTCAAAGCAGCCAACAAAGCTTTCTATTCTTCTTCGCACAACAGACACCCTGTGAGATAGGTGGGGCTGTGATAGCTCAGAAGAGAGCTGTGACTAGCCCAAGGTCACCCAGCTGGCTTCATGGGGGAGGGCGGAATTGAACCCAGTATTCCCAGATAAGAGTCCTGCTGCCTAACCACTAGACCAAACTGCAAGGTGCTTTGAACGGATAAATGGTGCTTGTAGGGATGCACATGAATGTTCTTTTGGTTTTGATTCATATCAAATCGAATGCAAGAAAATTTGTATTAGTTTGGATAGATCCCCTTCAAGTGTAGTAGGACTCAAATGTGATACGAATGTTCAGTATGAAATCAATACTAATACGTGATGTGGATCTCCTACATATCCCCTATGGATCCCCATGTACAGCTCTGAAAGCATCAAATCTGCCCTGAATCCACTTTGAATCCACTCTCAATCCCTGTCAAACACACTCTGGATCCATTGCAGATGTGACGGGCGCAGCCGCTTTCCCAGCTCCCCAGGTTCACGAATATAACGAAGCTTTGAATGACTGTTCCAAAGCATTTGATTCGAATTTGAACGCCGGTCTCTCAATGTGCCACCGTTCGATTCTGATTCAGATGTCCAAATTAATCCGAATTCATACGAATTTTGAATGTTACCAATATTTCTAGTTGCTTGGAAAGGCATTATATATAAATAAAATGGAGGGGCATTCCCCTCTGTTTGTTGTCGATCTGGAAGTGATGTCAAACAGACCGTGAGATGAAGCTACGTATTTATTCCACCTCACCTACTGGGGTTCCATGTGGACTAGCAAACACATTCATTTGTATTCCATGTGTCTGTGTGGAAGGGGAAAATGAGAAATCCAAATGAAATGAAGTGTGTGTGTGTGTGTGTAAAAACACACTCAGTGTTCAACAACTTTTCTCCCAAAGCAAAAGATGCTCTGTGTATTCTGAAATCTCTCACCCTTCAGAGACTCCAGTGTGTGTTCGTAATATTTACAGGCACGAGGAAAACAAATTTTGGCATAGGCTTAATAAATTGCATCTGGTTGAACTTTAGCTAAATTCCCATGCCGAGTTAAAGTTTAATCACTTCTCATTTATCAAGGGTGGCGATTAATGCCGCTTTTTATCAATTTCTTGGCCTGCAAGCTAAACATGTCCCAGTGCTGAGGCTATTCAGAGGGAAGCTACCTTAAGCCCTCCTCCTCACCCCCCCCCCAGGTGCTACTTCTCAGGTGAAGGTGAACTCTTGCAAGTTCCTGCACAATTTACCCAAATACCTGAGGAAATGTGGAGGAATGCTCCACAGCAAACGCAAACATAAGTAATAATAATAATAATAATAATGCACAGGTACTGTGGAGTGTTGCAAAGCCTGTCTGGCAAGTTGAAAACTGTTCTGCATCTCCTGCGGCATTTCCATCCTGTCTGGATGCAACACGAGACAGACACCTAGAACATTGCAAAGTGAAACCAAAAAATAAACAGAGTGCCATAATTAACTCACATCGAGCTCAGCAGCCAGCCTAAACCAGGGCTTCTTTGCACTTGGAATATATCTCAGGAGAGGGGTCTGTCTTCAGATCAATCAAATTCGATTGAATGTGGACATTCAAATTTGAATAGAATGTCTTCACATTCAAATTAAAACATTTGAACAAATTTCGAATGTTCCAAAACATTTGTTTGAATAATTTGAATCATTCAAATGTGCAGATACGTATGTGTTATATACGTATTTGTACAAATCTTGTACATATCTGTACGCATTTGCGCTGATAGTACGGGACGAAAACAGGATGCATACAGGGATAAAACGGGATGCAAATGAAATGCGTACAGATATGTATAGCACATATGAATGTTGTTGACATTCGTATCTTCAAATTCGAATCTAACATTCAAAACGAATAGATTCAAATGTATTTGATTCAAATCAGATTTTGTTGCATTCGGATTCTAAACATTCAAATCAAATGTTTGGATGTTTGATATGATTCAAATGCAAATGCAAAAAAAAACCCTTAGTGGACAATCCTCGTCTGTTGCCCTCATGCTATTGCACACGCTGGTAAGCCTCACTTGGGGCCTGCATTTGCATGTGGACGGTAGGCCCATATTCCGGGATATATTTCAGAATAAAGCCAACTTAAACCTAGGAATGTGCATGAATATTTTGGCATTCAATTCGTATCAAATTAAATGCAAGAAAATTCATTTTCGTATGAATAGAGCACCTCAAATGTGGTAGGGTCTGAATTCAATATGGATGCGCGATACGAATGTTCAATACATATGCATGATACAAATTGCATATGAATCCTCTACATACCTGCTCTGCACCCTCTTTGAATCCGCTATCAATCCGCTTTGAATCCACTGTGGATCCATTGTAGATGTGACTGGGACAGCCACTTTCCCACCTCCCCAGGTTCACAAATGTAACGAAGCTTCATAGGAATGTACCAAAGCATTCTATTTGAATTTGAATGTTGTTATTCATAAGAATTTGTGCAAATAATGAATAAGTACAAATATTTGTGCACATCCCTGCTTACACCCCATGTTTTCTTTGCTGTCCACATGCTACAGGGCAACAGGAAGGCATTCAGTTCTTTCTGAATTCTGCTTCTGGTTCTCAGAAAGCTACCAACCATGCTAAAGAAGGGCGGGGGGAAGCAGCTATTCTGAGCGCAGGAGTGTTGTATCTCATTTCCAGGATGTTTTAATGCTTTTTCAAACATGGTAAATTCCATTCTGCCTGACAGGGCTTGCAATTACTCTGTGTGGCGTAAAATGAATTGCCACCAAAGCTTTTAACCATCCTTTCTGGCGTTTGCTCTGTGCGCAAGCTGTTCACTCTTAGTTTTCATCGTCTTAAGTAACAGCAGTGGGTTTTAGAGCAAAGCTGCTCCCTTCTTCAAAAAGCTGTTTTACATATAACTTAGGCTGTGATCAGACACAGGGCTTGTTCACACTTGGCTGTATCCTGGAATACATCATGTTGTTCACGTGCTAGTGGAGATTCTGGCAGGCCTCACTTAGGGCCTGCAGTACACATGGACAGCAGGCTCCTCTTCCAGGATATTTTCCAGAATAAAACCAAGTGCATACAGTCCCACAGCCAAAAAATGCATCTCTGAGCTGCCTTCAAGGTGGAACTGTTCACACACCAGTCTGTCCTTCCCCCTTTCTGCTGAACATTCCTTGCTAGAAAAGGTGGATTAGAGAAGACCTGGGAAGGCCAGACACGGTCTCTCTGAGGTGCCTCTAAGGTAGTTTAGAGAAGACATTGAGATGGGATTTGCCCCTGTCCCTCTCCTGAACATTCTGTCCCAGAAAAGGTGGATTTGAAAACATGAGGGTCACACACTGTCCCTTTGAGGCACCTTGGGGGTGTCCCTTTGGTTATGTCTGAATAAAGCCTTAATGAAAGCTTTGGGGTGGGATTGTTCACACACCCATCTGCCCCTGCCCCCTTTCCTGAACATTCAGTTCTAGAAAAGGTGGATTAGAGAAGACTTGGGAACACGAGGCACCTTTGAGGTGCCTCTTTTGTTATGTCTGAACACAGCCTTAGAGGAACCTTCGAGATGAGATTATCCACACACCAGCCCATCCTTCCTGCCTCCCATGAACATTCTGTGCTAGAAAAAGTGGATCAGAGAACCCTTGGGAACACGAGGGCTACACACTGTCTCTCTACACCCAGCCTTAATTATTTCAGCTGACGCCAAATATATTCAAGGTGGCATGCAACGTTTTTTGATTCCCTGATGCCATCCAGCTGAAGCTGATTCCTGGAGACCATTGACGTCCTCCGGACAGATTTGTCCTCTTCTACAATCTTTCTTAGGTCTGCCGGGGAGGTTTTCATCTCTTTCATAATGGAGGAGTCCCTTTCTGCACTGGGCCTTAGTCCACATGCTAATACAGTTTTAGCAAACCCTGCATTGGCCTGCATTTTTTGTTGATGTTTTTAATATTAACCAGAATCTAATGAAGCAGGAAAATTATTTACTAAAGAGAATTTATGACACCAAGAACAATGGGAAGACAACGCGCTGCTGGTGGGGCTGTGGAGGGTTATGGTTTGGAAATTCTGAATTCTCTGATGCACCTTCATGATCCTTGCTCCATTGGATGGATTCCGGTCAATGGATATATGCAGGCTAATACCACTCTAATCTCCTCTCTCTGTTCCAACTCTAGTGATGGTTCCTCTAGGTGATGATTTGTAGGGATCTGCATGAATATTCGTAACATTCAAAATTCATACGCATTTGTCCAAATGCTGGCACATTCAAAGATCGACATTCATTTCGAATCGAATGCTTCAGAGCATTCATATGAATATTTGTTACATTTGTGCACCTGGGGAGGTGGGAAAGGGGCTGACCCAGTCACATCTGCAATGGATCCAGAGTGGATTCAAAGTGGATTGATAGCAGATTCAAAGTGGATTCAGGGTGGATTTGACGTGTTTGGAGCAGATTCATAGGGGATTTGTATGGGATTCGTATCAAACATTTGTACTAAATGTGTACCAAACATTTGTATTGAATCAAATCCTACCACATTCAAAGGGGATCGATTTGAATATGATTTTTTCTCGCATCCAGTTGGATACATTCCTAATGATTTGTATTCCACCTGGTACTTCGGGAAAACTTTTCAGGACTTTGGCTAAGCTGAAAGCTGTATTTCCAAATTCTGTGGCAAACACGCAGCATAGAGAAGAGGAGGAAGTCTGGTTCTTTGTGTTGGATTTAACACTCCAGTTTCATCCCCTTTGCATCAGGAAATTCACCCCAATTTGAATAGAGTTCATTGCATCTTAATATTTTGTATATGCTTTTAAATATGTTGTATTTCTTAAGAGTTTTTTTAATCAATGTTGTTTTTAATATATATCACTTGTAATCTGTTGTTTTAAAACTTGTTACCCGCCCTGAGACCTACGGGTATTAGGGATGTGTTATTCGTGGATGGATCAGATATTTGAAGGGCCCTATCTGTACACAGATCAGATAATCCACTATCTGTAGAAGCTTTGGCCCCCTGGGCCGGCCTACCCCAAACCTCCCACACCCAGGGCCCCGTTTCCAGCTTCTAGAAAGCCTTTTGGCTTTCCAGAAGCCCTGGGAAGAGGTCAGGAGCGCTGCCCAAGCACTCCCGCCTGCCTCCCCAGTGCCCCCTTACCTGTGGGGGCACTCAGGTAGATATTCGTAGAATATCCGTGCCCAGAGCCGAATGCCCCCACATCTGGGGGGGGGGATTTCGGCTGGAGCAGAGTATTTCCACATTCTATTGACCTCAAATAGAATGTGGAAATCGGCTCCATGCACACGCCTAACAGGTATAGGGCAGGATAGAAATATAAATAATAAATTAAATAAATAAAGGCATTTGCAATAAGAAGGCCTTGCTAGGATAAATCCCTGGCTAGAGGTCTGTCCTAGGATCTTAGAACCTCCACTTCTCTGGTTGACGGAAATCTCCTTGTTCCATCAAGAAGGTACGAGTAAGCATTCCTGGAAATAGACCGATCTACATCTCTTAGAAAACAAAGCTGACCTGCCAGACAACTATTACAACTCCATCCTCACAGCTTCAAGACAGGCGAGTTCCAGTTGTATGCTGCGAAGTCAGAATTTCCAAATTAGATCCCTGGATATTTATTTTCATTCTTTAACTCAAGTCCCCACAGGGTTCCCTAGGGAAGCGAGGGCTTGCAAAAGATGGAACCTAATTAGTCATTAAGCTCAGGAGATGATCTGCTGCTATTGGCGGTAGTTATTTTGCCCAGCCTGCCTGCCAAAAGGACATTAGCAGGGAGAGCAGTCTGGAACGTACAAACTGTCCTTTTGCTGCATACAGGTTAAAAGGGAAGGACGTGTTGGTTATTTGAAGAATGCTGGTATAAAATGAAAGCTTCAGTGGAGGCAAGGAGAGTGCCCTCTCAGCAGGGACACCAAATAATGTACGCTGTGGACAGCTGTAGCAAACTGACAAATAACAGGTAACAACATGTCACGCACATTATCTACTACCTGTTTGAGTAAGGTTACTGATTGTACAGTATTGGAGGAAGAGAAGGAGGACAGCCTGTGCCTTGATGACACTTGGGAATGTAATTTTCTTATTTATACAGTGGCTAGTTCAACACCCAGCCTCTCCCAGGAAGTAGGCAGTGGCAAACCACAACTGTGTCTGTGCCAAGACAACTGCTTGGAGGTGCCCAGGTAGTCGTGCTCCACGTCCGGCCCAAGTTGTCCCCGGACATCCCAGAGCTGATCGGCAGGGAAAACATCCACATTCTCCCTGCCGGACATCTCTGGAGCCCCACATCGGGCTACGGCCATTGGGCCGCTATTGGCCCGCTGCCTGACAGCCCCTTTCAGGGGTGGGGCGAGACCGGACCAGGGCTGTCCCAGTGTCCTGCTGGCTGCAACTGGTCACATCGCCTGCTGGAGTGATCTGACAGTCCGTCGTCGCATGCGCCTGCACAGATTCCTCTAGCCGGCTGCGCAACCAGTCACATTGGACAGGAGGTCTGATGAGGTAACTGGGTCGCGGGCAGCTGGCGGGTGGCACACACCCCTGGGTAGCGGTGGGCACCAGCGAGGTCACTGCTGGCTGCTGTCAGCCCGATCAGGGCAGTGATAGCCAGCAGGACACCGGGACAGCCCCGGCCTGGGCTCGACCCACCCCCGAAATGGGCTGCCAGCTGGCAGGCCGATAGTGGCCCAGTGGTGGTAGCCTGTGGCAGGGCGTCCAGCCCCCACTGCAGCCTTTTCAAGCTGGTACAGCCAGGGGACATCCTGGTAAGGGACACATTGGGAACACGTCCCTTGAAGGCCAAAGCGTATGGTCAAGCTGCCCGCTGCCTGTACCAGCCTTAGAGCACTTCAGCTGTCAGCTAGTACGAAAAGGCCTCAGTACTCAGTGGTACCCTCAGCAACATGGATAATTTGTGCAAGTTCTTCCCATGCCACAGTCTTGAGTGATCTTTGCCCTGGGCCTTCACCTACTCAGTGAAGCAGGTAAATCTTTCCATCGCTCAGCTGGCTTCATGGTGATCCTTTCTTCCATGTAGATTCCCTCCCATCTTTGACTTCTAATCAGAGCAGGACAGGTTGTTCCAACAGCAAACAGAATGGCTTTTGAATTTCAGATATATAAAGTTTCAGATGGTTTTCTTATCTGCAGTCGCTTTATAGCCTGGTTTCGTATACCAGTCTAGAAGGACAATGTAACTGCTGTTGATCTTATTGCTCATTCTTAGAGCAGTAGAAGGAAGGAGATAAAGGGGTCACTTAAGCTTAGGCAGGGCTGCTGACTCTTGCCTTTATGCTCCCCCCCCCTGCCTTTTAACTAGTTGACTGTTGGTCCTGCAGCTTCAGCTACCTTGGCCAATAATCATAACGGCATCTTAAAGCTCACCATTTTTCCATCTTGCATTCAGAAAACCTCTGTTGCTTCCAAGGTAACAATTGGAAGCAGTCATCTCCTCCCTATACCTGAAGGTCTCAACATGAATCATAATAAAATCATTATAAAAACAGATAAAATGAATCTAGGCCTTTCCACACTTGAGTATATTCTGTAAAATATCCCAGAATAGGGTCCTGCTGTCTTCATACTACTGTAGACAGTGGTAGGCCCCAGGTGAGGCCTTCTGTAGTCATCATAGAATAGAATCATGGGCTGCATCCGCACGGCATCATTATCTCGAATTCAAAACGTTTTGAGTTCTCCCAGTTCAGACGGCAGTTCAGCTTAACACGCTATTTCCATGTTAAACCACGTTAAACGTTTTGAAATAAATCCTGATTTCAACAGGTCTCACTCCGAATCATGCGTCGATACGTGTTTCCTTTTTAACTGTGTGGACAGTACTGTGTTAAGGGATGAGATTCCGTGTTCAGGGTGTCCCTCCCCCAAACGCACTGTATCCAATGGCTGTCCGTATGCTGGACACGTCATTGGGGGGGGGGTGTTTCCCTGCCTGATCTGCCTGATCTGAAGCAAAACAGCAGCAGCAGCAAGAAAAGCCCCATTCCTTTAAACATTAATGCTTCCCCTCCTTTCTCTTGCAAGCCTGAACTTCTTGGAGCAGCGCTACAGTGTAGCAAGGAAGCCCCTTCACTCCCGATTAACAATGTTGCAAATTTGCGCAATTTCAGAAGGTCAGACCTTTGAAAGTGAAAGGAGGGGAAGCAGCTGAGATGGGGCTTTACTTGCTGCTGCTGCTGCTGCTGTATGCTCTGAGCAATGAAAAAGCCCCTCACTTCCCTCCAGCCCAACCTCTCGGTGCGAGGGACGCACGGGTGGGAAAGGGGGATCCAGACTTCTTCGATGGGGGTGATGAGGGAAGAGCACAAAGCTGGAAGAAAAGGGGGAGGGAAAGGTGGTGCAGAGGAAAGGAGGCGGAGAGCTGCACAGCCATGAGGGAGAGGTCTGATCTCTGTTACTTTGAACTAAGTGAGAGGGGCTGATCCTGGGAGGGAAGAGCAATGGGGTGGGCACAATCCTGACTGGCAATGGGCAGGGAGGACTTGCCGTGTGGCCTCCGAAGATTGAATCTGAGATAAGGTTGCCGGCGGGATGCCGTTGACACGGATCAAGTTGAAAGCCGGTGGAGACAGTTTTGTTCCAGTTCAGTTATTTCGGTTTCATTAAACCGAATTAAGGCATGCCGTGCGGATGCAGCCATAGAATCATAGAGTTGGAAGGGACCTCTAAGGTCATCAAGTCCAACCCCCTGCTCAAAGCAGGATTTCCTAAACCATCCCAGACAAATGTAGGTCCAGGCTCTGCTTGAAGACCTCCAGTGAAGGAGAGCTCACTACCTCCCATGGCAACGTATGGACAGTGGTTGCCCTCACTGTCAGGAAGTTTCCCCTAATATCTAATCTGGATTGACTCCCTTGGAGTTTCATACCCTTGTTTCTAGTGCTCCCATCTTGTGCAGGTGAGAACAGGGACGATCCCTCTGCACTGTGACAGCTCTTCAGATACTTGAAGATCGTGATCATGTCTCCTCTCAGTCTTCTCTTCTGCAGGCTAAACATTCCTAGATCCTTCAACCTTTCCTTGTAGGACATGCTTTCCAAACCATTAGCCATTTTGGTAGCCCTCCTTTGGACTTGCTCTAGTTTGTCAATGTCTTTTTTTAAATTGGGGTGCCCAGAACTGGACACAGTACTCTAGATGAGGTCTGACCAAGGTAGAGTAAAGAGGAATAATTACTTCTTGTGATCTAGATTCTATACTTCTCTTGATACCTCCTAGGATAGTGTTTACCTTTTTTGCAGCTGCATCACATTACTGACTCATGTTCTTCCTGCCTGCATTAGCATGTGGACCACAAACCCTATCCCAAGACATATTCCAGAATAAGGCCAGGTATAGAAAGCATTGTAGCTGAAACAGTGACAGTGCCTACCCTACGTATTCAGATGACTGTTGAAAATGCATCTCCTTACCTGTGCTTTTGCAGTGGTTATTTATAATAGGAAGAATCCTGGGAGGAAATGCTATGTGGAGAAGCACAGGTTTCTCACAATAGCAGTTTCATGGGATTTGCCTCTATATCCCAGGACTAAGTTGGGATAGCAATGGATTTATGTGGCCATGCAAACGTATTGCCAGAATAATCCCAGTTTTCACCCCCTGTCTGGATACAGTATGCACACTCGCCCTTAGTATAGACATACACACAAGACCTTAAAAATGAACCTGTAAAAGGAAAAGCATGAGATGAAGCAAAATAAGAAAAGCTTAGACATATTTATTTATTTATTTTATTTCCATTTCTGTCACGCCCCATAGCCAAAGGTCTCTGGGCGGGTGACAACAGATCAAATAACATATTAAAAACAAGATACAGATTAAAAACATATTAAAAACAAGATACAAATTAAAACAAGGTACATAGTTAAAAGCTCTGATATAAGCTATGCGCTCAATAGTGTATTAATAATAACTATAACCGAGGGAAGAATGAGTCAACCTTGGCCAAAGGCTAAGGCAAAGAGATATGCCTTTACAGCCTTCCTAAATGATAGCAAGGAAGGGGCATGGTGCACCCTGGAGGGGAGACTATTCCACAGTCTAGGGGCCACCACAGAAAATGCTCTCTTCCGGGTGCCTACCAGCCTGACTAACAAAGGTGGTGGAACAACCAGGAGGGCCTTTTCCTTGGATCTCAAGGCACGGGCAGGTTGGTATGGGAGAAGGTGTTCCTTTAGATATTTGCGGTCCAAGTCATTTAGGGCTTTATAAGTCAGAATTAACACCTTGAATTGGGCCTGGTAGTGAATTGGCAGCCAATGCAATTCTTTTAGAACCGGCGTGATATGTGTCCGGCTAGCAGTTCCAGTCAGCACTCTGGCGGCTGCGTTTTGCACTGGGTGCAACTTCCGGACCGTCTTCAAGGGAAGTCCCATGTAGAGTGTGCTGCAGTAGTCCAATCTAGAGGTTACCAGAGCATGGACAACTGTGGCCAGGTCATCTCTATCCAGAAAAGGCTTAAGTTGACATACCAGCTGTAGATGGGAGTAGGCACTCCTGGCCATGGCCTCCACCTGAGCTTCAAGTGTTAGTGCAGAGTCCAGGAGTACCCCAAAATTACGCACCTGTCCCTTCCAGGGCATAACCACCCCATTGAGGACAGGGTATCTCCCAACTACCCAGACCCGAGACCCTGTGACACACAGCACCTATCTTGTCTGGATTCAGCTTCAATTTATTGGCCCTCCTCCAACCCATTACTGCCTCCAGACACCTGTCAAGCACTTCCACCGCCTCTCCTGATTCAGATGGTACAGAGAGATAGAGCTGGGTATCATCTGCACATTGATGATGCCTCACTCCAAATCTCCTGATGACCTCTCCCAGTGGCTTCATATAGATATTAAAGAGCATGGGAGATAAGATCAACCCCTGAGGAACCCCACAAGTGAGTTCCCAGTGTGTAGAAACCATATTTCCCACAGCCAGTATCTGGGATTGGCTTTGGAGATAAGAGCGGAACCAATGCCAAGCATTGCCTCCAACTCCTAAACTCCGTAGCCTTTCCAGGAGGATATCATGGTCAATGGCATCAAAAGGCGCTGAGAGGTCCAAGAGAACCAACAGGGTGGCATTCCCCTTGTTTCTCACCCGGAGTAGGTCATCAACCAGGGCGACCAAGATGGTTTCTGTGCCATGACCAGGCCTGAAGCCAGATTGAAGTGGGTCTAGATAATCAGCTTCTTCCAAACATGCCTGCAGTTGAGCAGCAACAGCCCTCTCTAGAACCTTGCCTAGAAAAAGTATGTTAGCCACCGGGCGATAGTTGTTCAAATCTTCTGGATCTAGGGAGGCCCTCTTCAGGAGGGGGCGTACCACAGCTTGTTTCAGAGCTAATGGAACCACCCCATCCCTCAGAGAGGCATTCACTACTCCCTGGATCTACCCCGTCATACCTTGCCGGCTAGTTTTTATCAACCAGGAAGGGCAAGGGTCTAGAGAGCACGTTATCGGCCGCACCCCCGCAAGTAGCTTGTCTGCATCCTCAGGCCGCAGTAATTGAAACTGATCCAGGCAAACTGACCAGACAGTTCTCTGGATACCTCATTAGGACTATGCCCAATCGTGACATCCAATCCCCTACGAATCTGAGCAACTTTGTCCCCAGAGTGCTTTGCAAATTTGTCACAGCAGATATTACTTGGCCCTGGCTCATACTTCTGCGAGCTCAGTCTTATCAGGCCATTTACTACTCTAAGGCCCTGTTCCCAAGCAATTTAAAGCCCTCTAAAAATCTTCTTTTGCCTCTGAGCTCCCCCATGCCTGGCTTTTCAACGAGCTTCCAGGGCTACAAAAGGAGGAAAATCTGCGGCAAAAAAAGGGCACTTTAAAGAAGAGTTCCAGCACTCTTTTTGGAAGTCGCAGGTTTTCCTGGTAGCATTTACCATGGGGATGCTCTGTTGCAAAAGGGGCGTGGATTGCTGCCTGCACACACAGCCATAAAGCATTCACACATCTCCCAGAAGTGCAGCAGCTTCCCTTCCTTTCCCTTTCTAAAGCTTGGAACTTTTAAAGAGCCAGAATAGCACAGAATTGCAACATTGTTGCAATTGTTATCAGGTGTGAAGTGTTGGATTGCTACAGTCACTGCTGCTCTACCGGGTGGATTTTGACAGTGATCTGTGAAAGTGTTGAGAGTGAAAGAGCGAATGATTGCATGGCCGATGGCTGCAGCCGCTGCCTTTGCCAGCATGGGAAGCCATTTCGGGGGGTGGAGATCTGGGAGACGAACAGAGAACCAATGGCTATTTTACCTTTGAACTTGTCAGGGGTTTCTTCCTGGTTGTGGCCATGCAGAGTGCAGTCCCTCCCCGTTCCCGTCAGCACCCTATCAACAAGAGAGGGGGCGGGGAGAAAAAGATGTGGGCAAGCAAAACACACTTTCTTGGGGATGGAACGTGCGTTTTAAACTGTGTTTTGCTGAATCTCATGCGGATGCTTATTCCGGTATTGCACGGCACTTTTAAAGTCTGCTTGAATAGAGTGACGGTAGAGGGAAACTAGAGAGGCAAATAAGTCATTTGGGGATGCAGCCTAAAGAGCTCTGCTGGATGGCTACTCAAGGACTCAATGGCAGCAGAGAAAAAGCTCTTTTTCGTCATCGCCACCACCATGTGGTAGGCAAGATAATGTGCTCTAACTCATGTTCGGTCAGACTCATTGCCAGATTTACGCCACCTGTGCTCTAGCCATGGACCTTCCTCTTTCATAGCCCGTAGCTCCATGGGATACCAAGGAGATCTGCGGGCTCTACAAACATGAATGACAGATGTATCAATGGCTACTAGAATGGATGCCCAGGTACATCTTCCAGGCCTGGGAGACAGTCAGGATGCCTCTAAAGGCCATTTGCAGGGATTCAAGAGCAGTTGGAGTTTTTGTCTTCTGCTTGAGATGCCCATGAGCAACTGGTGGGCCACTGTGTGGGACAGGATGCTGGACCAGATGGTGTGTGGCCTGATCCACCAGGCCTCCTCTTATGTTCTTAAATGTAGAGACCTTTCCCCACTGAAATTTGATAGGAAATCATTCAAGAACGGTGTGTGCTTCCCTTGACACAACACAGAGATGTGCGGGCAGCCAACAACATTTTTGGCAGTTCATTAATGCACTTTTTTTTTCTGCCTACACACCTTCAGCAGAAATTGTCTGTAACTTGCTGAGGCAAAGGGCACGCCTCATAGTTCGAGCTTTTGTGACGAGCTTACAGCTTCTGTCAATCACCAGCTCATTTGGCCACGGAATTCCACAGAGCAATTTAGTCACTTCGCTAAGCACCTGCTGGGCATATATCCTATTCATCTATGTCAAATTGACCCAACCTGGGTCACAATCCTACACATTAGTTATAGGAAACCAGGATTTTTTTTTAGAAGCAAAACAAAACAAAGCCCTTTGCCTTCTTTGGGTGCTGTTCTCAGCTGCCATGTGGCCTGAGGCAATATCAATTATGATAAGCACATATCTGACCTCTCTGGGTTCTTGCACTGAGTCACTACAACCTTTGATGAGCAAGGTGTTCAATGAATAAAGCCGTAGGTGGTTTCAGCTAGGTTATGTCTCTAACCTGCCAGGACAACTTGTGAAATCCCATGGGAAACCTGTTCTTTATCTTTTATTTTATTGTATGTTTTTATTTGTGTAATGTTCTCCCCCTATCAATTCTGGCAAGACATAATTGGTTCAGGCTGTCTCCACACAGTGGGAGGGATTGTGGGAGTAGTAGTAGTAGTAGTTGGCTTTTATCCCCCACTTTTCTTACCCTTAAGGGGACTCAAATCAGCTGACAAACCTGATCTTCTCTCCAGAACAGACACCCTGTGAGGTAGGTGGGGCTGTGAGAGCTCGGAAAGATTGCTGTGACTAGCCCAAGGTCCTCATGTAGGAGTGTGCAATCAAACCAAGAGACTATGAGATAAGAGTCTGGCACTCTAACCACAAGACTGAACCAGCTTAGTTACCTCTTGATGTTGCCCAGCAAATGTGGCAGCCATTTTCTTAGTGGGCATCCCCATGGTAAAGATACTGCAAGGCGAACATGAGTTCACCTTGCGAAAGTCCCCATGCAAAGCCCTAATTTGGGCTACATGAGGGACAAAATCCTCCAAATTGAAACAAAACAAAAAAAAACCTCGGTAACTGTTCTCGCCCCAAATTACGGGGCAAGAATGGGTTATCCTGGGGGCATGGGGACACTCCCGGGTTACGATCACATTAGCGGGAAGGGTTTCGCTGTCCCCACCGCTAATGCTGCAATCGCAACTGTCCCCACTTGCCTGAGCATTAATTTCCCAGGTAAGGGCTTGATTTACCCCAAACAATCACCTGACAGCTGTCCTGCAGTCAGCTGAGCAACTGTCAGGAGGATATATGGGCTGACATGCGCAGAAGCAGAGCTCCGCTAAAATGATTAAAACAGACGCGGCTTTCACGTCTGTTTTGATCATCTTACCGGAGCTCTTCCCGTACTCTTGACAGCCCCTATACCCTCCTGACAGCTGCTCAGCTGACTGTAGGGCAGCTGTCAGACAATCGTTTGGGGTAGATCAAGCCCTTACCTGGTTGATTAAGCACTCAGGCAAGGGGGTGGTGGAGAAAACCGCAGCATCCCGATGCAAGGATTTACCGTGGTTTTCATGGGGACTCCTTAATGCTAATCTTAGTTCGCATTAAGGCTGCCCTGAATCCACCACGAGGCAGTGGCAACCCCATGGGGACAAGCCCTTAGTCCCCCTTACTTGGTCTTCTGCTGGGAGTTTCCAAAATAAAATTGAATCACATAACCAGAAAGCCAGCCAAGTGTCTGCTCTTCTTTGACTGTTACTTTTTACATGCTTTGCTGGCTTTGCTGTAGAATTCAACTTTGGCTGCATCCTGAGTGTAAAACCTGGGACTATTCTAGGGCTTGGTGGAGAACAGGTAGCCAGTGCAGATCTTTCAGGACCAGTGTAGGCATTTGTAGGCATTCAAAATGCAATTGAATGTGCCGAATTTTGACATTCGAACTCGAAATAGAATGTCCTGAAATTCAAATGTAAACATTCAAATCAAATTTTGAATTTCAGATCTATTCATTCAAATTATCCAGACATTCAATTGTGTACGGGTTTGTATATGATGCATACTTGAATATCTGCATCTTTCCCGCATCTGTCTGCATTTGTACAGATCTGTATGGGACAAAAACAGGTTGCATACGGGATAACTACATAGAATCATAGAATGGTAGAGTTGGAGGGGACCTCCTGGGTCATCGAGTCCAACCCCCTGCTCAAGGCAGGATCTCCTAAACCATCTCAGACAGATGGCCGTCCAGTCTCTGCTTGAAGACCTCCATCGAAGGGGAACCAACCACCTCCCGTGGCAGCCTGTTCCACTGGTTGATCACTCTTACTGTTAGAAATTTTTTCCTAACATCTAAACTAAATCTTTTCCCCTGCAGTTTCACCCCATTGTTTCTAGTCCTTCCTTGAGAGAGTGAGAACAGGGCTGATGCATATGGACATGTACGTGTTTTATTAGCGTATATTATTCTTATTTCATTTTATCTTTACATTGAACACCACTGGCAGGTTTTATACTATGTTTTATTAATGTATTTTTTTCCTGTACAGCGCTGAGTACATGTACAGCGCTTTAGAAATAAACTAATAATAATAATAATAATATGGGCAGCACATACGAAAGATGTCGACATTTGTATGTGCAGATTCTAATCAAATTTGAACGAATAGATTCGAATTTGGTAAAAACGAATTGATTCTTGTTAAATTTGAATTTAACAGATTCAGATCAAATTGGATTTTCGGGTATTCAATTCGATTTGAGTAGAATGTCAAAAAAAAAATCCTTGCACATCCCTTGACCAGTCTGATGTTTATCCATCAGAAACCCTCGCCACATTCTGCACTAGCACAGTGCCTTGAAGGATAGCCCTACCTAGAGCGCATTACGGTAGGTTACCAATATGTGCATCACTGTGGCCAAATTGTCCCTATCCAGGAAGGGCTGAAGCTAACCCACCTGCCTTCGAGGTAGGTGCTGGCATTCTTGGCTACCACATGGGCCTGAGGTGACAGCGCTGAATTCAGAAGCACCCCCAGATCATGTACCCGTTCTTTCTGGATCAAAGCATCTCCGTCTAGAATCAGATGACCCTTAACTTCAGGGACTTGGGATCCTGTGACCCAGCACCTCTGTCTCGTCCAGATTCCGTTTCAATTTACTCCATTCCAGTTCCCACTAGGACTTTTTTGAGTGTTCAAAACAGTTTCAAAACACTCTGTCTGGACTCAAAAGTGCCATTCAGCATTAAAAACAGGAGTCAAGTGCAAAAACCAAATTAAATAAAACACCCCTTTAAACAACTCTTGCTCCTGTTTTTTTTAAATGAAATACTTTATAGGGCGTTCCCACTCGGATCAGAGTGTTTTGAAACTGTGTTCTGAAGCAGAAGTCCTCCTGCCTGCCTGCCTGTCGCTGCCTTGCTCGCCCAGCTGCTTGCCTGCCCACCTGCTATTTCAGCTGCTGCTTCGTCCCCGCCATTGTGGCTGCTGCCGGCCGCTGCCCTGCTCCCTCCTAGTGTAGGGAGGAGGAATGGAAAGCCCTGGTGCTCCTGAGGTGTAGGGAGGAAGAATGGAAAGTGGCGGTCATGCAGGCAAGCTCCCCTTCCCTTTTGGGCACTGCTGCACCGCCACTGCCACCACCATGCTCTGCTTTAAAGCAGAATTAACAAAAACAAACGGGAACACATATAATGTACATTCACTTCTGTGTGTTTTTTAATTCCGCTTCAACGGAGCTAAGTGGGAATTCACCCTTAGAGTGGTAAAGGATACACATTCAGTTGCTGAGAATATCCCCAGAAGATAGCCAGTGCAAACTGATTTGCCAATAAAAAAAAATACATGGATGTGATTCAATGGCATCTTTACCTTTACCTCCCAGAAGCACAAGGTGAGAACTTTGATTGACCCATCAGCCCAATCGAGTGGGTCCAAAACTTAGAAACATATTGACAAAGGAAATACACAAGCAATCTTAGTATTAGAAAAATGGCAACAACAGCTATGGTCTGTAAAGGTTAATGAAATAATATGTGCTCAACAAAAGAATATGCAAGGAGAGAGACAGCAAAACCAGGCTTTCAAATATGGAAACCATGCCTGGAAGAAATGAAAAATAAAAAAGAAATATTGAAACACCTGAAAAAGAATTCCTACTGAAATGTCTGGCAGTCTAGAAGAAATAAAAGGAAAGGGTGGGAGGGAGAGAGATAAAGAAAGAAAGAATAGCTGGCTTTTAGACTCTGTTTTTCTCACCCTTAAAGGGACTCAAAGCAACTGACAAACCTTCTGTTCTTCTCCCAACAACACACCCTGTGAGGCAGGTGGTGCTATAAGGGCTCAGAAAGACAGCTGTGACCAGCCCAAAGAGAGAAAGAAACTGGCATCCTCACGTATCTCTGGACTAGGGAAGGGAAAAGAGAGGGGAACAATATGAGATAATTAAATAAACAAGTTATATATTGAAATATTTACTGTTAATATTTTTTTAAAAAAAAACATATTGACAAGGAGTATTCTTTTTCTTGTTTACTGAAAATGCTCCTAACAGACTATGTGGAAGTTTCAGTTCAGTCTAAATAAAGGTGGTGGTGGTTGGAAGAATCAAAATAAAATAACGCTTTTTTTAAAAAAAAAAATCCCAAATAAAAACAATGCAAAGTAGCAATACAATAGGTGATTGGCCTTCTCTCATCCCACTGCACTTAAGAGCTGTGTAGCTGAGTTTAAAAGCCCAAGACCCTAACAGACACAGCTAGCAAAATCTAGGTGTTATAATCTTATATTGTGTGTTTTTGTGGTTCGGAATCTGCCTACGACTTCTTGTTTTTCATCTCCGCCGTTCTGAGTGCCCAAGGCATATTTGCCGATCCCACGAAGCCGCTTGTGTAGAAGTCATAAAACCAGAGAGGGAAAAAGGAGAATATGAAGTGGTGTTTGTAGGAATCCTTTCCCGGAGTGTATAACCCATGGGGATGTTTGCTTAGTAAAGCATGCACAACATCTTGCAGCACGGGCGACAGATCCGGTGAGCCAAATGAAGGCAAGCGAGAAAGAATCCCTGTCAGGTTGTTGATGTAGTCTTCCCCATAATCTTTTCTCACATCTGGACTCAGGTTCTCAAGAAGATGCTGTTCTGCCTTCTTCCATTGGTCAGCGGTTCCAAAGATCGCTGGAAGAAGAAAGATTTTATTTATTTATTTATTTATATTTCAATTTATATGCCGCCCCATACCCGAGGGTCTCTGGGCGGCTCACAACATTTAAAACAGATGTATAAAAACAGTATCAGAAAATAAAACAAATTTAAAAATACAGTTTTAAAAGTACAAAACAGTTAAAAACATCAGCGGTTTTCAGTGAGGGGAAGTGTGGGGAACATTTAACCAAAGGCCTGTGTGAATAGGAACGTTTTCACCGCCTTCCTGAATAAGAACAGAGAAGGGGCCTGACGCACCTCAAGGGGGAGACCATTCCACAGCCTGGGGGCCACCACCGAGAAGGCCCTCTCCCGGGTACCCACCCGCCTAACTAAAGAAGGCGGAGGGATCACCAGAAGGGCCTCCCCTCCAGATCTAAGAACACGGGCAGGTCGATATGGGAGAAGGCGCTCCTTTAGATATCTGGGACCCAAGTCATTTAGGGCTTTATAAGTTAAAGTTAGCACCTTGAATTGGGCTCGGTAGTGAATTGGCAGCCAGTGCAGTTCTTTCAGAACCGGCGTAATATGCGACCGGCTAGATGTTCCTGTCAGCATTCTAGCGGCTGCATTTTGCACCAGCTGCAACTTCCGAACCGTCTTCAAGGGCAGCCCCATGTAGAGCGCGTTACAATAGTCCAGCCTGGAGGTTACCAGAGCGTGGATAACTGTGGCCAGGTCATCTCTGTCCAAAAAAGGTTTCAGTTGACGCACTAGCCGTAGTTGGGAGTAGGCACTCCTGGCCATGGCCTCCACCTGAGCTTCAAGTGTTAGCGCAGAGTCCAGGAGTACCCCCAAATTTCGCACCTGTCCCTTCCCAGATATTGCAACCCCATCAAGGACAGGGTATCTCCCAACTACTTGGACCCGAGAGCCTGTAACACACAGCACCTCTGTCTTATCTGGATTCAGTTTCAATTTATTGGCCCTCATCCAGCCCATTACCACCTCCAAGCACCTGTCAAGCACTTCAACCACCTCTCCTGATTCAGATGGCACAGAGAGATAGAGCTGGGTATCATCTGCATATTGATGACACCTCACTCCAAAACTCCTGATGATCTCTCCCAGCGGCTTCATGTAGATATTAAATAACATGGGAGATAAGATCGACCCCTGGGGAACCCCACAAGTGAGTTCCCAGGGTGTCGATTCTGTCTCTCCCATCACCACTATCTGAGATCGGCTCTGGAGATAGGAGTGGAACCAATGCCAAGCACTGCCTCCAATTCCTAAACTCCGAAGCCTCTCCAGAAGGATACCGTGGTCAATGGTATCGAAAGCCGCTGAGAGGTCCAGGAGAACCAGCAGGGTAGCATTCCCCCTGTCTTTCTCCCGGAGGAGATCATCAACCAGGGCGACCAAGGTGGTTTCCGTGCCATGACCGGGCCTGAAGCCGGATTGAAATGGGTCTAGATAATCAGCTTCTTCCAAGCATGCCTGCAGCTGAACAGCGACAACCCTCTCCAGGACCTTGCCTAGGAAAGGTATGTTAGCTACCGGGCGATAGTTGTTTAAGTCTTCTGGATCCAGGGAGGCCTTCTTCAGGAGGGGACGTACCACAGCCTGTTAAGACCATGGAGTCTTTTAAGTTGTTGTTCTAGGCATTCTAAGAAGAATACCGTATATTCCGGTATATAAGGCGACTGGGCGTATAAGATGACCTCCAACTTTCCAGTTAAAAGACAGAGTTTGGGATATACTCGCTGTATAAGAAGTTGACACCTGGCGTATAAGATGACCCCCAACTTTTGAGAAGATTTTCCTGGGTTAAAAAGTAGTCTCATATGCCAGAATATACAGTAAATTGAAAGATAGAATTCTGAAGTGGATGTTTCTTTTTGTAGGGGCAGGGAGTTGAGGACAGACCCAGAAGCACAGGGCAGGCATACTCTGAGGTTCTTTAAAATCAGAAAGTCATATGTGTGTAATCAAAGGGGGCCTATTGTCAACTTCAAAGAAGCCCAGCAAATCCATGCACCTCACATCCAGTTGCTTCCAAGTGAATCTTTGGCTACTGGACACTACGCTTCTTGCTGAATTCTAAAGTGCTTTAGAAATTTGGAGGAGGCCTTCAGAAATTGCATAATTGGGCTTATTCTTCATTCCTGTGGGAAGACAGTTTTCTTTAAAAGCTTATTAGAGTCAGAGGCCTCTCCTGTTAATATAAAAGTCAGACTGCCTCCATACATGTCCCTAAATGGTGCGGACATAGGGTTCCATCTCAAATGTGGGTCCCACCTCAGGGGTGGGAGACAAGCCATTTGCATGGCCAGTGCCTCCCGACCAGAACTCAGGGTCCACGAGCTATTGCCTCCCAGCTACATTCCTGAGGAGAAAGCTATTCTGATGGATCTGGGTGGTACGTGGATCATCAAATACAAACTTGATACAACCTAGCTAAGGAACTCAGGATCACTATTATTTGTGATCTAGACAAATGAGGGTCATTCCCAATTTCTACTTCAGAGCATTAGAAGCGAAGAACATTGCCACCTGCCCTCTTCCCAGCCACCAAATTAGAATGTCATTTACACTGACAGTAACTTACATGTTCTGAACCCTGATGGGTGGATGACGGAGACTTTAACACCCCACTTGGAAAGCTCCTGTCTCAAGGAACCAGAAAACATAGATAAGGCTGCTTTAGATGCTCCATAAGGAGCAAACCTGGGTAGTGGAACACCTCCTGGGGAAACAAAACACAGCAACTCCTGAGACCAACATCTACCTAACCCTAGGAGAGGTGTGCAAAACTCCAACTAGAACCCTGCCTTTGATCTGCCCAAAACTCCCTTCAATCCCCCTGCAGATCAAAACGCCATTTAGGAATACCAAGGGGAAACTTCCAATTGAAGCTGCCCCTTCTCCCACCATCTGAAATGCAGACAGCTGGCAGATGAAAGGTCAAAGTACCTGTTTTCCTGCAAGGCAGTCTAAAATCAGTTGTTAATTAACTGTGCCCATTAATTGGGCATCAACTCCATGTGGCCTTCCTTGGCTTTTGTTAGTTCCACTTGTGTGGTCAGGTTGACATAAAGTTCATTGCTGGGGAAGTGGCTTGCTCACCCTCACCCTGACCAAGAATACACAGAGGTCAAAAGGTGTTTCTCATTGCCTGGGCAAAAGCAAAAATGGTGGTTGTTATTATCCAGTGAGGCTCGTGTTGTTCAATAACTAGTCTAAGGTACATCCAATGCATAACTGCATAAACATGGCCAGATCACATGGTGCTAACAAGGTGTTGCTGAGAAAGACAGAAGGTCTGGGAAACGGAACGCAATGTTCATGGTTTGCCTAAGAACAGTAGGCTGTGTCATTGACTCTGACCAGCCCGCCTGTTGTGAGTCTGTCACTGGTGTGAAGCCACAGCCCATTTTACAGCAGTGTGTTGTGATTTAAAGTTGCAGATATAGAGATTGGTACATCACCAAGATGCCAGAAACCTGTATGTTGAAAAGGAGAACCATCGGTATTTTAAAGATCTTGTAGTTGCATCCTAAGTTGTCAATCCCACACCAAATGGAATTTGGATTAAAGGACTTCCTTGCACTGTCCTACCTGGTATATTATTTCCATAACAGAAGCACCTCCAGGTCAGAGGAGAATCCCAGGACTATCCTAAATTGCCACAGTTCATTGTCCAGGGATGCCAAAATTCAGAACAGAGGCCATTAGCTAGAATTTATACTATTGGGCTCAAACTGTTATTTCCCTGTACCCAAGATTTCCCTTATCAACAAAGGGTCAATGTGACAACAGGATGGGAGAGGTGATGGTGGAAACCTTAATGAGAAGTATTGGATGTGGAGCCAAACAACTCTCCCCAGAGTAGGAAGCAAGCTGTCACTTTGCAATACTCCCCCTGCCCTCCCCAAACTGCAAACTGTATTGCACCAAGAAGGCCACAAAGACTTTGGACAATCCCAGTGCAATGCTGGGAGGAATGCAGGGTTCACCCCTTGCTGAAAGCAGCCTTGGTCAAGATTTGATGAACTGCTAGCATCACAAGGGCCGTAGCTTTGGAGTTTTGATGGGAGTGGCTGCCGGAGCTGTTATTTTGTTAGATCAAGAGCTTGCTCTAGCATCTCAATCTGGTGGAGCCCAGATTTAGGAGCTCCCGCATCATAACAGGCAACACAGAGATGATCTAGAATGGAAGCCTATCACAGATCCCATGAATTTCTTGTCTTGCCTCACCTGCCATGCTTGAGATGTTAACAAGCCTTCCTTTGGATTTCCGGAGCAATGGCAAGAATGTTTTAGACACTTCGACTGAGCCAAAGAAGTTCACATCCATACATTGCTTATAAGCGCTCATGGGAAGCAGCTCGCCGTCGGCAAAGAAACTCAAAATCCCAGCGTTGTTGATGACGCCCCAGAGATCTGACAAGGAAACAAAGGCAACTCCATGTGACTGATATATGGAGCTTTGGGTGATGCCTCTGTCCTGCCTGTTCCCAAGATATTAAGGACCAAGAGACATTTGGAATCGCTTAACCTATGACCTAAACTAAAGCGGGTTTTTCTTGAGACTTACTTGAAGTGGCCTGGAGATGCTTTAAAGGCAACAAAGTGACACTTGACTACACCGTGCACCAAAGGGTAGACTTAAAAGTTTGTCTTTGCAGTATTTTGCTCCCAGAAGTCCAAGAGAATGGCAGAATGGCTTTGACTTGAATTTGTCAAGTTCCATGGAAATTTTCTCAGGCCACATCCCCATGCACTCCATTTAGTCTGAATTGGATAAAATTTAGTCTGAATATGGAGCCGAGACCAAATTGACCCATCCCCATGTGATTGATGAAAGTGCGGGCTCACGTTGAATATGCCTGTCACCATGCAAACCGCACTAAACCCCTGCGTGGGGAAACAGCATCATTTTCTCTCTGCCCCCTCTCTCCTGATAAGAGCCGGGTTGACGTCACCAGCCCCCGTGCCACCCACTGTAGCGAGGGCAGGGAAATGCCACGCAACACCCCTTCCCCGATTGCAACAGAAACGAGCCTCTTTTCTCCACGATCTGATTGCTGGGCAAACATAAAAGAACTGATCGCTCCAGTTTGACAGGTAAAGATGCCGCAATGAAGAGGGTCATCTGGACTTTGCTGTCCCACAAACCTCTTCCCACAACCCTTATTCCACCCCTGCTCTCCAATCACCCTCAAGCGGCTTCTGAAGTTTGCTAGCTAAAAAGCTAACCAAAGCTGCTACAGTGTTTGGAGGCAAGTTTAGCAGAGAAGCGCTTCCCTGCTAAACTGCCTTTAGACATTGTAGCTGCTTTGGTTAGCTTTTTAGCTGGCAAGCAGCTTCTGAAGTTTGCCAGACTGTGTCAGGCAAGCAGCTTCTGAAGTTGATCCAATCAGAGCGCAGGCATGTTGTGACAATGGAGAGGGGCAGAGACCTAAAAAAAAAAAAGGCTCATAAAGGAGTCTCAGGACAGGAACAGAAGGTATGAGCAGAGCGACCCAAAGTGAGTACAAAGTCAGGAAGGATGATCAAGTATTGGTTGTGGTCAGACTAAGATGGACTTTTAAAGCAAGGTGTGATCATGGCCTTGGAAGGTATGATCTGTGTTGTCTGTATCTGGCTCTAAAACACCAAAGCTGGAATTCTGAGACCAAAGGGATTGAAGGAATCCTAAGTTCCCAAAAGGTGGTGCAAAGTTGCTTCTGATCCATAACAAATCATCCCCGATAAGATTTTCTGCATGCCAAAGATACCTGCATTGTGTAACTTCTTTGCCACTTCAAGATAAGCCTCTTTAATCTGGGCAGAATTGGTGATGTCCAGCTGCAAAATGGTAAGCCGATCTGAGCTGGTCTTCTTCAGCTCTTCCGCTCCGGGCCCCTTCTCATTTAGAACACCAGCGAACACTATAAATCCCAACCGATCAAGGTATTTTGCCAGTTCATGCCCAATGCCAGAGTCAGTGCCTATACACGGATGGAAACCAAATTGGGAGATGCATCAGAACAGAAATTCTTTAAATTCATCACAGGGGGTTACAGGAATTGGTTGCTACTGTCTGAGTCACGGGGATCAGTAACACTCAGAGGGCCCAAAGTCTCAACAGTGAAGCAATTTTTATACTGCCTTTCACCAAAGCCCCAAGACCATGACCGAAGTAAAACTGAAAGGAATCCATTTCTAAAATATATAAAAGAGCACAAAAAAAAAAAAAAAGAGGAAGGGGAAGGGGGAAAATCAATTATTAGATTAAACTCTGAGTGTATACTGTTAAGAACAAGGAGAGACAATAGTGGTCCTGCCTTCTTCTTCCCCAAGCTACAAATTCTTGGCAGCTTTTAGTTAAATCAGGATCAACTCCAGGACATTTCATGTACCAACCTATGCAGTATTCAGAGGGTAACGGGTTCAATCCCCTGCTTTTCCACAGACGAGTATAATTTGCATTTCCTTAAGACTGATGTTGACTATGGTCACATGGTACTATTTAATGCAGCTTTTATATGATGCTGTTCTAATCCCTCTGTCAACCACTTTGCAATTTTCAACATTGAAAATAATTAGCAGTAAAACAAACAGAAAAAGACTACAGACAGAGCAAGCTGTGTGCTCATGTCCTGCTTTACGGGTTTACGTGTACAGTTGGTTGGCCACTGGACTAGATGGGTCATGACCCTGATCTGGGCCCTTTCTGCACTTGGCCTTATTCTGGAATATATCTCTGGATGGAGGTCTGTTGGCTACAAGCTCATGTAGACCATGGCAGGCCTCAATTGGGGCCTTCCATAGTCTGCACCAGCATGCAGGTAGCAGGTTCCTATTCTGAGATATGTTCCAGAATAAGGCCAAGTGCAGAAAGGCCCCTGGTGTGTGGGGATTCCTTATGTTCCTATGCATATGTCCATGCGCCTCCAAGTAAACTGGATAACAATCTCCAAGTCATCTGACTTTCCATTTGCTCAAGGGAGTCTTATCCAAGGCCATTTCTGCACTTACCATAGTTAATCCGGATTTAGTAAATCCAGGTCTTCAGAATCCAGTCCTTGGGAAATCTGTTCCTTGTAGTTCCGGATCTAAAGGAAGACCCCCATGCATCTGCATGCGGTGTAGAGTACCTGATGGGAATGGGTGCTAAACTGGGCGGCCGTGTGGGTGCTGTAGCACCCATCCTAAGGCCCTGAATAGACCCATGTAGGAAGTGCCGCCTGTGCAACTGTCAATCAGGAGACATTCCATTGACAGTGGGTATGGAGGGGAGACGTAGTTACTAACGTCGCCAGCCACCAGTTGTATAGCCCATATGCATAGTCATTCTATGAAGAGGGAACATAGCATCTACGTAGGCCTGCCCCTGGAGCCCAGTGGCCCAGCATGAATGGGGATGCGCACTCTGAAATCCATTCTTCTGGATGCAGGAACGGATTGCACAGCACTTTAAAGGGGTCTATGGCTAATACAGATTATGGGGCCCAAAGACCCCATTAGATTTGGAAACTTGAACAACACAATCCCAATGGGGTCCTAAAGGGGCCCGCAGTGTGGAAGGTACGTAGCAAATGCATATCAGTTCCATACCAATCAGAGTCTTCAGACAAGTGACTTCTTGTTTTACAAGGTCTTCTAACATCCATGTTTGTTCGGTAAACTTTTTCAGTTTTAGTCACGTCAGGAGTTTGCCCCTCCCAAGCTCATTCTGCTTAGGAACTTTCTACTTGCAGTCTGTCTGAATGGCATGTACCTGTGACTGATGCCTTTGATATCTTGCTTCTTTGGAAGTAAATAATCCTAGTTGTGTAACTTAAAGACCTTGTACACACTAACGAGGCCTTTAGATAACAGAGAAAGTTTAGAGCCTGGCCGTGTAGATAATGCATCATTCCCTTAAATAGGTTCAAATCACCTAATTAAAAGTACACAGTGTATTAAAATCAGATCCCTGACTCTGAGTTGCAGCTTCAGAGCCCAAAAGGGTCATCTGTGCAAGAGGATGTGCTGATCCAGCAGCTGATGAGGCAAAAGCCCTGCCTGGTACACAGCTGATGCCTTCCAACCCCAGAGTCTCCAAAGCTGGGGAGTGAAATCTCTGCAGACTCAAAGGTCCTTTCAGCAGAGCACGGCACAGCCCTAGACCCAGGGAGCCCATCCTGGCTCAGTTAGGCTGCAATCCCACTTAAAAACAAAACAAAACAAAAAACGAAGCTAAACCCGATGCAAATGCGCATTCTGGCCATTCTCATTTTTTTCATTTTAAATCACAGTCAACCCCAATGCTGTCCCCACAGAAAACGCTTCAAAAATGCATAGGGGAAAGTAAATCTTTTCCTCACTGCCCTTTGCTAGCCAGGTTGCCCACCCCTCTCTCCCAATTGGGTTTGATCCCACAATGACATGGCCAAGGGTGGGCAAGCCCAGCTCCCCTTCCCCCTTGCTTTTGCTGCTGCCATTTGCTGTTCGCTTCCCCACAGCAAAGCCAAACCTCCCAGTGAGCATGACCACGGGGATCGCTTCCATGATGTTGTGCAAAATCAGCTCCTTAAGCCTCCTTGCCCACACCTTCCTCTCATTTTCTCCTTTGTCACACCTTTGTCCCGCCCACCTACCGTGGTTGGTTCATGCAGGAAGGAGCCAGTCAGAAAAGGAGAAAGTGAGGGGAAAGTGTGGTTGGGAAATGAAACTTGTTATCAGTGTGAAGTGGACTGGGTGAAAGTGAAACTTGTTACTTGTTATCAGTGTGAAGTGGGTGAAAATGAAAACGTGAAGTGGCCTCCGAAGGGAATGAGGCTTGAACACTTTAAATTCTTCTGCAAAGGAGGGATGGCAAAGGGCTGTCCTACAGGGTGAAACCCCACCAGCTTCATGATGCATCTCCCCCCAATACTGTGGTGTCATTCCCAGAGGAATAAAGATAAAGCATTTTAGCAGCAAAAACAGGAGAGCTGTTTTTTCAGGTGTTTTTTTAATTATTATTGCGGTTTTTAGCAATTATCTCCTTGGAAAACACGGGAACCCAATCTGTAATGGGGCCAAAGAAAATTCAAATCATTTTCAAACTGCAATAAAAGCCAGGTGGGAACAGCCCCTTAGATTGCTCAGGAACAACAGGTGCCTGGCCTCCGCAACCCTGTCTGCCAGGGTTGTTTTCTCCAGAACCTTAGCACCATTTCCAAGTGCCCGGTGAAATGGCACCAGGCGTCTGGTGGTTTGGTCTTGTGGTTAGTGTGCTGGACTCAAATCTTGTAATCACTAGGTTTGATTCCTCATTCCTCCATGAAGCCAGCTGGGTGGCCTTGGGCTAGTCACAGCTCTCCTTCTCACAGCCCCACCCACCTCCCAAGGTATTTCTTGTGAGAGAAGAATAGAAAGCTTTGTCAGACGCTTTAAGTCCCCTTAAATGGGTGAGAAAAGTGGAGTAGAAAAGGTAACTACTACTCCCCCTTTTCCCTCCTCCTTCTACACTAGCTGGAATGCTATGCAGATCACCGTGGCCTCTGGCTGTACTTGCCAAGGGGCTACTTCTGAGTATTTTGAAGGTGCAAAATGCCCAGAAGTGCACAAACGTGCTTGTGCAGTAGGCATTTTAGGATCAGTTTTGACTCCACATATGCACTGAGGGCTTTTTCTTCAAGATCCACACTGAAGGCAAATGCCAGACAAGGTCATTCATTTTGCTAATCTAAGGAGATCCAGACAGAGACTTGATTTTCTTGGAACAGCTATAACAGGCAATAACACCCCAATATCCTGAATACATATGCCAGTCCCAATACAGCCCCAGGATAATCCCTGGTTTGAGGCCCTGTCTGGACAGAGCTGGAGGTCAGCTTAACTGAAAAATGAAACTGCACCAAGTTAATCATTATTAGTATGACAATGTGTTCATATCTCCAGAATAATATATGTTCTCTGCCAGAATCTTCCCAAACTCTCTTGGAGGTTTCTCAGAATCCTCCTTGCCAATGTGGCCTAAAGCACTGACATGGGTTTAGGATTTACAGCCAGAAACCTATTAGGGCAGTGGTGGTTGAAGGGTGTGGAGAGAGGTGTTGTTTTAGGAAGATGCAGTTGCACACAATTGGTGCTGGATGGATTGGGGGACAGCTAGAGGGTAACCAACTCAGGCACCGCACTATGCTGCACCCATGCGCACACATTTAGTTTGTTGCACCTGGACAGAATGGGAAATCAGGATAGCAGAAAAGGCTTAGGGCTGGATCATTGGGGTTAAAGGCACTAGATGCATGCACTCACACACACACACATTCAAGATTCTCACTAAAGAACTCTGGCATGTCAAATGTGGGAACAGTGTGGCTCGATAGCCTTTGACACCAAATTTCCAATCTGTCCAGACTCCTTCACACACCAGAAATTACATCACTTTAGTCAATGCAGCTTTTCTTGAAGTCTGCTTTGGAAAAGCCTCTTACATGTGGTTTCTTCACGTCACCGCTCTTCTGTGCAAAAGCAACTTTTCTGCAGAGTGCTGAGAAAATGCAAATGAGCTAAAACCACTCTCTGGGAAACTCTGATTTAATCCTGTTTTTCAACTTTGGTCACTATGTTTCACTTCTCACACCTCGCGGAGCTTAAAGGATGCCATATTATGACATCAGGTACCATTGTCAAAATAAGGAACACGTTGTAAGATCTTGATGAAGCCAAATGACTACAGGTGTCAGAACATTTAACAACGCTTTTTGGGAACATGCCGTGACTGTATTGATTGGTGCTGGTTTATGTACCATCTTGTTAAGCAAGCAGTTCCCAAGATTCCTGGGGCACATTGACTAAGCTAATCACAAGCAAGCCGTCCTACTGAAATTAAATGGGATGAATTAGGCATGACAATAACAACTCAGCTGTTTCCTTGATTTCTTCACATTTTCTTCATCCAAGTCTAAATGCTCTCCCTATACCATTGAATTGAACTGGATTGAATTGAACCACTTATTTATATAGAATTATTTGTATATATAGCACTTTACAAACTAAGATAAAAAACAAGCAATGTGGTAAATCCTGCCAGTGGCTTACAGGGCACGTCCCCATGGTCTCTTTGTGCTGTTCTCTTGCGTCAGATTTTAAAAATGCATGTTATAATTCGAAATAAAGCATGTCCATGTGGTTTAGGGCAACGCGGATTCAAAATGTACTTTCCTGTCCTCATGCAAGCCACTTTTTGTGAGCCTGCATCTTTTTCTCCCCACCCCCACCCCCACCCCAGCCACCTGCTGCGGTGATGACAGGCAAAAAACCTCAATTGAACTTCTACAACCCAACACAGATCATTCCTTTACTTGGATGCCAAGAGTTAAAAGCAGTTACAAGCATAACTGAAAGAAGCTTACTCCCTGCAGCTGTGTTTGCGCAGAAGCTGTCCAGCGATCTCTCTCTTTCTTTCACATTATTGGGAGGGGGAGAGAAATTCTGTGCTTGCTATCAGGGGAAAGTGATGCTAATTATCTTAACAATGGAGGGGGAAACATCTATTTTCGCACACACACGTCTCCCTGACAGCAAGCACAGAAACTCTCTACCCTCCTAATAATGTGAAAGAAGAAAGAGATCAGTGGTCTGTTGGTGCACTAAAACAGAATAGAGGGAGGCTGGACATGACAGCTGGCTGGCTGACAGGCTGCAGGGAGTGATCTGCTTTTAGTTATGCATGTAACTATGTTAAAAGCATTGGTTCTGCTTTTAACTCTTGGCAGCCAAGGAAAGGAATGTTTTCACACACAGACAGATAAAGGACGAGAAAGATTAATGTAGCCGGAAAGACACTTTAAAGAAATCTGTGTGTGTCTCCATGCTCCCAGGATAATCTGCAGTTTTCCCCTAAGTCGGATGTAGTACTGTTTGAAGGGGGGGGGGGGGTTCTGCCATGGATTTTCCTCCTTTGTGCCTGATATAGCCGGGAGTAAAGCTGTGCATGGAGACACTCTGAGGCAAAACAAGCTTAAATTCAGAGTATTTTTGGCATGGAGACATGCCCAAAATCTACTAATAAGATACAAATAAGTTACACTAATGGTAAATTAAGTCTAACACTGTAAAATCATGAGAACTTAGGTAAAACACCAAAAGCTCAAAAGGAAAGAAATGTTTTTAAGTTGGGACTTAAAGAAAGTAAAGAGGGGGGGACAACCACAGGTGAAGGAGGAGAGAAATCCAGAGATAGGGGGCAGGTAATGAAAAAGGACCAAGATGAGATACATAAGGGGTGTGTTCCCACTTAGCTCATTTTGTCCTCTTTTTCAAAAATGTGGACTTTTTTTTTAGTCAGTTTTTAATTCGAATAGAGTCCCTGCAGATTAATACGAATATAGACGTTCCCACTCAACAAGGAGCAAATCCAAATATAGCTTTTAAAACTCCTTGCTCCCCTGCCCCCCCCCCCACACCTTTATACCTCCCCAAAGGCAGCAGTGGTGAAAGCAGAGTGGCAGGGAGAGAAAAAGGTGGCCGGCGTGCAAAAACATCCTGCCTGCTCGCCTCCTCTCTTCCTGCCTACTAGATCTCTCTGCCAACAGGAAAGAAGAGGGGGAGAGAATTGCAGGGGCTGAAATGCCCTTAGCACCCAACTGGACCTGCTTTTCCTCCTCGCCAAGCCATGCAGAAGGTGTCTTGGGATCGATGCGGGCGCAAGGGTTGGGGACCTTTGCTATTCCACACGACCCACTCCAGAAGCCAAGTTGGAAAACAACCCCTCCCTGGGTTTTCGTCCCTCCACCCTTCCTACCATGAGCCAAGCCCGCTCGATTGTGGAATTCACTGGGACTAAAATCCAGGCTGGACTGGAAAAGTCCTCAGTAATGAGGGACTTATTTTCTCCGGATTTCTGCAGGGGTTTCTGAAGAAAATCCAGGGAAAAGGGAACTGGCATGGGGACGACCCTTCCCGGACTTGGACAGCTTGGGAATTTAATGAGTCCGAATCCGTCCGAATCCAGTCTGGACTTTAGTGTCTTTGGGAATGCACCCAGAATGGCGTCCTAGGCTGAACAAGGCAGTGAGAACTCATTGAGGGCAATGCTTTGGGAAGCTGTCAAGAGTAAAGACAGAGGAAACGACAGGCTAAATGCAAAACCAGCAAAATAACTTTAAAATGATGTCCTAGAACCACACCCTCACAACATATTATTTCCATCGTCTCTACTATTTCAGCTTATCAAGAAAGATCTCACCAGCCTTTCAGAAAGGTGTGACTAGTGTGTTTTATAGGCTTGAGGTGTGTTTTCCTTGTAAATAAATTCAGGGAAGGTGCTACAGGTTCGTTGTGTGGCCTTCAGACATTTAAATGTGACAGTCACTTTCCCATAGAGATAATGTGTCACATATTGCTAAACCGATGTTCAACAGAGAAGGACAACCTGCAGCTTGAGGAAAATAAAGCAAACTAAACTCTCAGCTCAGGCTTTCCTCTGTCCTGTGAGGTAGAGGCTGCGTCCAGACTTGGGAACACTGCGCATCAGAACAGGGGTCATAGCTGTCGCCTGATACAGTGGCGCCATATGCTGCCACTACGGCAAATTTACCTGATGAGCACTCATTCCACAGTATCAGGTAAATTAGACGTTTCCCACCATCCTGACAGGACGGCAAGAAGCAGCCAAGAAGAGCTGAGTGGCAGGCTGCCCCAATCCACATGACATGTGTGCCACAGAAGTATCACCGCTTTCTGTGAGAAAGCTGTGGTGAGGCAGCTAGAGTCCTGGCGGCCCGTCGTGGCTTCGCACCCAGGTTAGCTGCATAGTTTGATAGTAACTGTGGAGTTAATCCACTCATCTGGACACAGCCAGAGATGTGCCGAAATGGGTCAGCTGGGCCCAAGATTTGAATCAAACCACTAAATTTCAGTTTGCACACATCCTTGCTATGAGGTGGTTCAGGCTGAGAGGCAGGAACAGGCTGAAAGACACCCATGGAACTTGCCTGGGAGAATGGGAATTTGAACCAGGGATAACCAGTTTGGCTCCTAGGTAGAGTGCTGGACTCATATCTTGTAGTCACTGGGTTTGATTCCGCACACCTCCACGAAGCCAGCTGGGTGACCTTGGGCTAGTCACAGCTGTCTGTCTGGGCTCTCACAGCCCCGCCTACCTCATAGGGAGTCTGTTGTGGGGAGAACAGAAGGTTTCTCAGCCGTTTTGAGTCCCCTTAAATGGGTAGGGTTAGGGAAGGGTAGAGAAGCCAACTCTTCCTCTTACCAAAGTGAGCAAGGCTGCCTGTTGAAGTATAGGAATTTGGCACCTGTATTGTGGTTGTTAGGCTTCACCAAGCCGTGTCTGACTCCTGGCTGTCTGCATGGACATCTCCATGGAGACCTCTTTGCAGTTTTCATGGCAGAGACAGAGAAGTGGTTTGCCATTGCCTACTTCCAGGGAGAGGCTGGGGATCTAACCAGTAACTTTCTGATACCTGACTTGGATATAGCTAAAAGCAAACAGCTTTTCACTTTGCTAATGGTCTCCGCCTGGAGGTGCATCAGGCCCCTTCTCTGTTGGTATTCAGGAAGGCAGTAAAGATACACCTCTGCACTCAGGCCTTTGGTTGAATGATGCTTATGCTTCCCCCACTGCAAACACTACTGTTTTAACTTTTTTTGCATCGCTTTTATCATGTTGGATTTTTAAATGTTGTGTTGGTTGTTACTGTTTTGATACAGTTTTGATATGTTTGATTTTAAAGGTTGTTAGCCTCCCGGAGACCCTCGGGTACAGGGCGGGATATAAATATAAATAAAAAAAATAAATTTCACTCTGAAAGTGGACTGAAGCTAGATTAAAATTTGAGTGTGAACACAGCCTTAGCTACAGCACATGCTTAGAGGTGACCTTTTCAATAGCTTGGCTCATGAGGTTGGGAGTGCTTTCTAGAGACAGCCACAAGTAAACCTTTAATGGAATGAAGCCATAACGGAGGTTTAGAAAACAGCATTCAGTACAGTGATAACTCTTTCTGTGGGAGCAGGATTTAGACACGTTACCATCACCATCACCATTTTTTTGCCCATCTGTGGCTGCATCCAGACAAAGCCTAAACCCCGGGATTGTTCTGAGGCTATACTGGGATTGCCACACATATCCCTGGCAATCCCAGCGTAGCCCCAGGATATATGGGTGGAATCCCAGCATATTGCTGTTCTGAGAAAGTCAACCCCGAACCTGGGCTTTCCTAAAACAGCAATTAGGAATGTGCACAGGTATTCACCACATTTGAAATTCGATCCAATTCCTAAGATTTGTACATTCGAATTTGAATTCAATGTTGGCTACATTCAAAGACAGACATTCAAATGCAAAGCAAATGCTATACATACATTTGTTCAAAGCTTCATTATATTTGTGAATGTGGGGAGGCAGGAAAGTGGCCGTCCAGTCACATCTATAATGGATCCAAAGCAGATTCAAAGTGGATTGAGAGCAGATTCAAAGCAGAATCAGAGCAGACTTGATGCACTGAGAGCAGATCTGCAGGCAATCCATTAGCCCAACTGGCAGCGGGGATTCGAACAACATTCGAGGAACATTTGTATTGAATTAGAATCCTACCACGTTCAAATGAATGCGAATTTCCTCCCATTTGACTCTGTCCAAATCAAACACGAAAGAACATTTCTGTACATTCCTAATAGCGATGTGGCTGCCCTTGCCTGGATGCTTCCTTCTAGGATCCATTTTGAAGAAAACAGCTAGATGCATGCTTTTGGTGGTGTATGCACACTTCTGCGTATTTCATGCCATTGAGACAAGGTGAGGGCTTTGCCCTGGGAGATCTAATCAAGGTCTATGTCCCGTCCTGTCCCCCCCTGCCATCTGAAGGCAGCCCTGGTCCACAACTTTTGCAATTGAGTCGGCATCGTTTCACAATAGTTGCTCCTAATTGCTTGCACAACATTCCGCTGTGCTCTTCCTCCATTCTTGCTACTCCACCCTGTTGTTACCTGTGTGTCTAGTGTGGGCAAAGGTGTCCCATAAAGTTTATCACTACTTCAACTAAGCTTATTTTGAAGTCAAAGCAGATATGAACATTCTGCTTGTAGATTCTGGCTGTTGTTTCAGGAGAGAAAAACCCATGACATCAGATAGAAGATTCATCCTGATGCAAATTCTAGCTTCAGAGGAGAAATTTTCTGCCGCAGCAGCAGAGAAGGAAAATTGTTCACTTCCTCCTGATACTGATGCTGTCTGAATTTAAGCAAGAGGTGGTAGAATCGGAAGGCTAAATGGAGTCATGGGCCCTGTGAGTGTTGGTGGGGGCTACTACATGCAAATATAGTTCAACACAAGGGAGGAATTCTCTGATGCCATGAAACTGCATTCACACCTAGCTTTTAATCCAGTTTTAGGCCACTTCCCAAGTAAGAAGACACCTCGCCAAAGTGATTACTTATTTTCTTTCCTCTTCGGCCACATCCCCACTTGATCATTTTAATCCAGATTGGTCTATTTTAATCTGGATTCAGAACTGAGTGTGCATTCTGGCTGTTCCCATTTGAAGAAGAAGAAGAAGAATTGGCTTTTCTACCTTGCTTGTCTCACCCATTTAAGGGAACTCAAAGCGGTTGACAAAGTTTTCTATTCTTCTCCACACAACAGAACATCCTGTGAGGTAGATGGGGCTGTGAGCTCTCAGAACAGAGCTGTGACTAGCCCAAGATCACCCAGCTGGCTTCGTGGAGCAGGACGGAATCAAACCCACTATTCCCAGGTGAGAGTCCAGCTCCTTAACTATTAGACGAAACTGGCTCACCAAACTGCTTGAAGATAATGCGAGCTCAATTCAAATACCACAGTTCCCACTCAAACTGCCCAAATCCCCAGCAGGGAGAAACAGGATTTTTTCATCTCAATCCCTTGTCCGAACCCAGTAAGCCTATCCCACTCAGAATCAGCTGAGTGAAAGACCAGCAGGGCAAAGTGATCACTCTCCCTTTCAAATCGGACATTCCCTCCATTCACTGTATTACTGGGAAGGCAGCAGGTTTGTGCAGAATCAGCTGAGTGAAAGAACAGATAGGGCAAAGTGATTATTCTCCCTTTCAAATCAGACACTCCTTCTATTCACTATATTACTGGGAAGGCAGCAGCTTTGTGCAGATTCAGCTGAGTGAAAGAACAGAGAGGCTGATCACTCTTCATTTCAAATCGGATGCTCCCTCCATTCACTATGTTATCAGGAGGGCAGCAGCTTTGTGCAGAATCAGTTGAGTGAAAGAACAGATGGGGCAAAGTGATCTCTCCCTTTCAAATTAGCAAGGGGTGGAAGGAAAACAGAGGATTGTGGTTCCTGAACAGATTCAAAGAGAGAAGAGGGGATTCCTTTCTTCTTTGCTTTGAATGAGCTGCTCAGGACAGAGTGGAGCTAAAAAAAGATTTCCTTTGCCGATTGCTGTCACTATGTAATGCATCTCTCATAATTACAGTGGCATTCACAGAAAGGGGAAATCTATGTTCAAAGATCCAATACTTTTTTTTTTAATCTCTGGGACTCTAGCATTGCAGGGATGGTGAGAACAGGGTGCAGACCTTCCCAGATGTTAAATCCCACCCATCTAATGTCGCATGGACAGTGGCAGCAGGCATTGGCCAGAAGTATATGGGGGGGACAGCCCGAAAGGCAGATCTCTCCCCAAAAAGTTCGGTAGCATTCACATTGGGGGAAAAAGCGGGCTAGCCACCAAAATGGGACCGAGAACCATTTTCCCGAGGACTTCTTTCCTGCGGAGTTTAGCAATATACTCCTCGTAAAGTCCCGGAATAAAAATTTAAATGGGATTGGACGATCTCAAAAACAGACTGGATTCTCATTTAGTCCTGTATGGGAACACACCCTTTGTCTAATCTAAAGATGGCTTTTCTGAGCTAGATAATGCTGAAAGAAAACAGCTTCATGCTTTGCTGATGTGTTCTCTCACTCTGAAAGTGGACTGAAGCTGGATTAAAACATAGGTGTGAATGCAGCCAAAGAAGTTTGCAAACTGGCACTCCACAGGACATAGCTTCTGAAGAAAAGATGTTGGCTTTTCTACTCTGCTTTTCTCATCCATTTAAGGGGACTCAAAGTGGCTGACAAAGCTTCTCTTCCTCTCCCCACAACAGAACACCCTGTGAGGTGGGTGGGGCTGTGAGAGCTCAGAAAGAGAGCTGTGACTAGCCCAAGGTCACCCAGCTGGCTTCATGGAGGAGAGTGGAATCAAACCTGGTACTCTCAGTTAAGAGTCCAGCTCCCTAGCCACTAGACCAAACAGCAGAATCCCATCAACTGAAAAGACAAACGTGGAATTGAATTATACTGCTTTTATTTATTTTTGTGTTTGTTTGTGTTTACATTTTTATCCTGCCTTATATCTGAAGGTCGGTTTAGGCAAGGACCTACTCTATGAACTGCTGGACGCAGGTCCTTATTTTTCTGCCAGAAAATTTTAAAATGTTCTTTTCTTGTGTTTGTTCAAATTAGAGGCTTGAGATGGCTAACAGAGCTCAGAAAAATGCTATTTGCCCCTAAATGTGAGCAGAAAGTTGATCCCTTAGATCTTTGTTTAAATTTCTTTTGGTCAATATGTGAACATTTTCCTCCTTCCTCCTATGACCAAGTCACACTGAAGTAGGGATGTTCATGAATATTCAAAACATTCGATATTCAATCGAATTTGGACATTTGGATTCAAATTGAATGTCTATACATTCGAATGAATCTTTTAATCTTTTGAATCATTCGTATGAACTATTCAGATATTCATATATGTACGGATACGTATGCATTACATACATATCCATATGCATCTTGTTCATATCTGTACGTATTTGTACAGATATGTACAGGACAAAAACAGAACATATATGGGATAAAAACAGGATGCGTACATATGCCTTCAGATCGAATATTCATACAGATACAAATATACCTACAAATGGGAATACATTCAAATTTTAAACATTCAAATCCATTCAAATCTTCGGATATTTCATTCAAACTGAACTGAATCCCGAAAACTGCGTGTTGCATTTCAAGTCAAATTGTTGAACAGTCATTATTACTTTCAGAAATTATTTCTGGTTTTCTTTGCTTCATCATCTTGCTCACCACTCCATACTGGGCACACAACTAAGCCACTGTACCTGGGTTTCACTCAAGCCAAAGAAAAAGAATAATTCTTGCAAACAGTTCTGCAACTGTATGTTGTTTAAAGCATACCACATCACAACATAAATTGTATGTCCTGGCTTTGCAATGTCAAAATCGGAGGAAGCATTCTTACACTCTTCATTAGCAGCACAAACTCCTGCTCATTTTGCAATGTGGTGGAGGGAGGGAACCCTACATTTAAAAAAAGTCACAAGCATTTCAAAGCTCAAGACTGCTGTCCTTCTTATGTACATATGCTTCCTTATGAGTAAGCCCTTTTGACCTCAATTGGATTTGCTTCCGAGAATGCACATATAAAGTAGATCTCTCCTATAGTTTCTGCAGCAAAGGCAATAACCAGGCAGTCTCAGAAAATGATGCTGAAACTGATATTAAGGCTGTAGGGAATTTAGCTTGGGAGGGCAGGTTAATACAGGCACGTCCTAAAGAAACGCACCATTTAAAAAAAACAAACATCTCAGCAACTCAGTGGGCATGGGTTGGTCTAGCCAAGATGTTCCTCACTTACCTGTGATGAGCACAGCTTTCTGGTCCACAGGGAGCAGGACTTCAGCAGGCGCATAGATGCAGAAGAGGAGGCACACCAGCAGGAATAAACTCAAGCCCAGGTAACTTTTAAAGGTAACAAAACACAAGATCTCCAAAGCAAGGAGCAGCAGGAGGTAGCAGATCAAAGGCACCGTTTTCTCCACTCGGTTCTTTTTAGCACAGTAAAGGGTCGTCCCTCCATAAAGCACCGTTGCACACAGGTAGATCAGCAGGGAATTGTCAGCATCAAGAAGGTGCATGGCTGAGATTGCAGAAAACTGGCAGGTTGGATTGTATGCACGCCGACACAGCCAAACAGGAAAGAAAGACACTGTCAAGAATTAGAAAAACAGCATTCTGCCACTCTCCCCAGGGCAGGTGTTGCTATAAGGAAATGCAGTATCTTATACGTGAACTGGAAGAAAGGTGGTGGAATGATAGTGGTGCTGATTACAGAACAGGGAAAAAAAAGATCTTAAGAGACACCATGTAATTGGAAGTTATGCATGTGTATATTCTGGAGTAGCTCAGCAGAGCTGCCTGTCTGACAGGAGGGGAGGTGAAAAAAAGAAAAAGAAAGATCAACCTAGGATATTACCTCTCAGATTTTTATTCATCCATTGCAAAGAGACTCCACCTTCTGAGCGACACACAGCTTGGATAATGATTGACAAAAGCATGAACAGCAAAAACTCTCTGTCTTAAGAGAGGCTTTAGCCATTGCATGATTAACATGGTGATATATTAAGGAGAGCTTTCCCCCTATAGTTATCAGTGCCCAGGATTATATTATTAATTATGATGATGATGATGATGATGATGTAAAAACAGCAGTTACACACAGCAAACGAGATCACTATGCTGGATTTCATATTATATCACTAGTCGGGCACTTCCCAAGCACCTAGGACTGCGTGATGTATCGGCGAATTATGCGAGCAGACCCCAGTAAAGTGGCTTTTTGTAGTTGGCAGATGGATATTTTGTCAATGCCAATGGTTTTTAGGTGCCCACTGAGATCTTTTGGCACCACGCCCAGTGTGCCGAGGATGACTGGGACCACTTTCACTGGTTTTCGCCAGAGTCACTGAAGTTCAATTCTCAGGTCTTCATATCTGGTGAGCTTCTCCAACTGTTTCTCCTCAATTTTGTTGTCACCTGGAATAGCAACGTCAATGATCCACACCTTCTCTTTCTTGACAATTGTAATGTTAGGGATATTATGTTCCAAAGTTCGGTCAGTGTAAAGCTGGAAGTCCCAAAGTAGTTTTGCCTGTTCATTTATTACTATTACTATTACTATTACTATTACTATTACTATTACTATTACTATTACTATTACTATTACTATTACTATTACTATTACTATTACTATTACTATTACTATTACTATTACTATTACTATTACTATTACTATTATTATATAGTTTATTTATAAAGCGCTGTTCATGTACTCATTTTCAACAACTCTTTCTGGCTTGTGATCCCACCAATTCTTTGCCACTGGCGGATGATACTTTTGGCACAAGTTCCAGTGGATCATTTGTGCTACAGCATTGTTTCTTTGCTTGTAATCAGTTTGTGAAATGTTCTTGCAGCAGCTGAGTATATGGTCAATTGTTTCATAAACTTCTTTGCAGAGTCGGCACTTTGGGTCTTCTGCTGATTTTTCAATTCTGGCTTTGATGGCATTTGGTCTTATTGCTTGTTCTTGTGCAGCAAGAATCAGTCCTTCTGTTTCCCTTTTCAGTGTTCCATTTGTAAGCCAAGACCAGGTCTTTTCCTTGTCCACTTTGCCTTCGATTTTCTCCAAGAACTGTCCATGGAGTCCTTTATTGCACCAGCTGTGAGTTTGGCACTGAATTGCAGTTTTCTGGTACTGGTTTTTGGTTTGCTGCACTTTGAGAAGCTTCCGGTTGTTGACTTCAATCTTTGCATTCTGTTACGTAATCTGCTAATGCATGCTTCTCTTCTTCCACTATTTGCTTCACTTGCAAAAGTCCTCTACCGCCTGCTTTCCTGGGCAAGTACAGCCTGTCAACATCACTATGAGGATGCAGTGCATGGTGAATCGTCATCAGTTTTCTGGTCTTTCTGTCTAAGTTGTCCAACTCCAACTGAGGCCAGTTTACAATTCCCACAGTGTACCTAATGACTGGTATGGCCCAGGTGTTTATGGCCTTAATGGTGTTACCACCATTCAATTCACTTTTCAAGATTTTTCTAGTCCTTTGGATGTACTTTTTACTGACCACAGATTTCACGTGGTCATGCTTAATGTTATCCAGTTGCAAGATGCCGAGGTATTTGTAGGCTTCTGGCTGGTGGGACCTGATGGCTTGACCATTTGGCATTTCAATGCCTTCACTTTCAGTAATCTTCCCCTTCTTCAGTGCCACTGTGGTGCATTTGTCCAGGCCAAACCCCATACTGATGTCGCTGCTGAATATTCGCACTGTGTTGGTCAATGACTGGATCTCGATTTCAGATTTTCCATAAAGCTTAAAGTCATCCATGTACAGTAGATGTGAAATTTTCTGTGAATTCCTGGCAGTTTGATAGCCCAGGTTTGTTTTCTGTAGGATGAGTGACAGCAGGATCATAGTGATGATGAAAAGCAGTGGGGACAATGAATCCCCCTGGAAGATGCCCCTTTTGATGTCGATCAGTCCGTAGCTTTCATTTCCAACAAAAAGCTCAGTCTTCCAGCATTTCATCGCACTTTCTATAAATTTTGTGATGTTCTGACTGATCCCGATGGTTTTCAGGCACTTTGTGATCCAACCATGTGGAAGTGAATCAAAAGCTTTTTTATAGTCGATCCAAGTCATATGCAGGTTTGTTTTTCAGCTTTTGCAGTTCTCCAGAATCATTTTGTCGATCAGTAGCTGGTCTTTTGTGCCCTTGCTTCTCCATTTGTTTCTATTTATTATTATTTCCCCCTAGGTTCCCTTCCAGCCCCCACCTTGACTCTCAAGCCTCTCGCTAGTAAAAGGAGAAAGAATTTTCTTGTTCCATCAGCTTGTAGTACACACTCAGTGCCACCAGGGTGCTGAGTTCTTTCCACTCCACGCAGTTGCCTTTGAGCATTATGGATTCTGCAAACACCTGGTATTAAAAAGCACATGTCCCAAGCACATGGCTTACAGTTTCTCTTCTTGCTACCAGAGGAAGTGACATCAGAAGGACCTCTGACCTGTCTGCCTGACCCAGCTCCACCAATCACCTTCCTGGATTGTGCCTTTATATCAGTTCCTCCATGCCCCTATTGACTGCTTTATTTAAGCCTGGGAAAATTAAACTCTTTGTCCTTCTGCCTGCACCTTGCCTCAAGCTTGATCATTTAACATCTACAGATCCCGTCCACCATTAAACATGTGGTGTACCCCAGACAGCAGGGATTCACAGATTGACCATCATAGCAGCCCTCAAGCTGCCATCCCATACCCAGCAGCCTCACAGCTGCCCCTCTGTTTCCCAGGGCCCCTGGATTTCAGTTGTGAGAGGCAGACTTGCAACAATAACTATCATCATCATCAACAACAACAACAACAAAACAACAACAATAATAACAATGTAGTGGCACAAATGATACACTGGGATGTATGCCAGAACTACCATCTGTCAGTGGCAAAGAACTGGTGGGACCATAAACCAGAAAAAGTGGTTGAAAATGAACAAGCCAAACTACTGTGGGACTTCAGACTGATCGAACACTGGAACATAACATGCCAGACATCATAATTGTGGAGAATGTCAAAGTACTTATCATCAACATTGCTGTTCCAGGCAACAGCAGAATTGATGAAAAACAGTTAGAAAAACTTACCAGATACAAAGACCTGAAAATAGAACTGCAGTGACTCTGGTATAACCTAGCAAAGGTGGTCCCAGTGGTTCTTGGCACATTGGGGGCAGTGCCGAAAGATCTTAGTGGGCACTTGAAAAGCATTAGCATCAACAAAATATCCATCTGCCAGCCATAGAAAGCCACTTTGCTGGGATCTGCTCATATCATTTGCCAATACGCCACTCAGTCCTAGGCGCTTGGAAAGGGCTCCACCAGTGATAACAGTTACCCAAACCAGCATAAATATCTTGTTTGCTGTGTGTTACTGTTGTGTTATGCCAATCATTATCATCATCATCTGCCAGATATACACTGCAAGCCCCAGACACCCTCTATTATTTGCAAGATGGCCTCACTGAGGACTTCTTATAGTTGTCTCCATTCATTTGATCTTTTCCTTCTTTCCACATGTTTCAGCAGTTTCCGGAAGTTCCCAGCAAGGGGTATGCATCTCAACAGACATGGCAGTAAGCAAAGCTGTGATTCCTCCAGACTATGGGTACATCTCCATGGTCTCTTTTTGCTTCCCTCTTGTGTTGGATTTTAAAAATACGGATTTGAAATTGTAATTTGAAATAAAGCAACCCCATGCGGTTTGGGGCAACGCGGATTTAAAATGTACTTTTCTGACTCCATGCAAACCGCTTTTTGTGAGCCCACATCTTCCCCCCCCCCCCGCCCGCTGCAGAGATGAAAGGCAAAAACCTCAATTGAACCTCCAGAACACAACAGAGATCATCCCTTTACTTGGCTGCCAAGAGTTAAAATCAGTTACTGAAAGCAGCTCACTCTCTCCATAATGCTTGCAACATAGTTACATGCAAAACTGAAAGCAGGCTCCCTTCAGCTGTCAAATTCAGCTGCCTGCATTCACATAATGGCTGCTGATTAGTGCAAAACCAGAACTGTGAAGTGAAACAGTTTCACTTTGGAGGCTGCATTATTAGGAGGGGGAGAGAGAGATTTGCTTGCTGAGAAACAATCTCCATTGTAATGATAATGATAATTAGTATCACCTTTCCCTGTTTGCAAGCACAAAATCTCTCTCCCCCTCCGAAGTGAAACAATGTGACAGTTTGCAGCTCTGCTTGGGTACTAAAAGAGCTGAATGCAGGCAGCTGATTCTGACAGCCAGTTCTTCTGCAGGGATCAAAAATGCCTCAAAATTCAGTGGAATATGGGAGAAGATGTGTAGAAAACGTCTCCATGCTCCCAGGAAAACCTGTGGCTTCCCAAAAGTGCGGAGGTAGTCTTGTTTAAAGGTTTTTTTTTTTTTCTGCCACGGATTTGCCTCCTTTGTGGCTCTGGAAGCCTGCATGCAGGCGCTCAGAGACAAAAGAAGCTTTTTAATGGATTTTTCTTTGCATGTAGACGTAAAGAAAGCTCTGCATGCAGACGCTCAGAGACAAAAGAAGCTTTTTAATGGATTTTTCTTTGCATGTAGACGGGGCCTATGAAATAGTCTCTCCCCCAGCTTGAGGTGCACTAGGCTCTTCCGCTTCCCATGTTCAGGAGAGAAGGGAAGACGCCCCTGTTTACCTTGGCCCTTTGGCTAAGGAATTTCTTTGTGGTCTTCCCAATGCAATCTCCTCCACACTCTCAGGCTTTTAGGCCATGGCAACACCTTCACTTTAAACCTTCTCCAGCCCATCTTCAGGTCTGACTGCTCGCTCATTTTGCATTTCTATTTGTTTGATCTGTGGACTTTCCTTTCAGTGCTAGTCTATGGATGCACCTGTACCCAGAAAAAACAAATCAAGTGGCCGAAAAGCAGTTTAGTGATAGTAGCATCTGCATGCTAGTTTGTTAGTCCACATTAAAGGTCAGGAAATGCACTTCCAAAATGCATTAAGTGGATTAAAGAGAACACTGGTGCCTTTTGAGCTGCTATACCCATGCAGACTTTAGGAACCTCTGTCAGGTTGATACCATCTAGGTATTTCAGACTTGCAGACCCCAGTTCCCAGTCAACCTCTGGATGGTATAAGACTAGTGAAGAGCAGCGAGTGAATAACCTCCAGGAATTTATAATATTTGTCTTTACATTTACTGCTTGCATTCATTTCTTGCCCTATGGCCTAATGTTCCAGGGCAGGTTAGATAAAAGGAAAAATGTCCTTGTCTTTTGCTGAACTTTGGGTGGCTATAAGAACACATACTGTACGTGCAATTTCCTTAGCACCAATAGGGAAGCAGTTGCCCATTGCTTTCTGCTTGGGAGGAATAAACCCAGGTAATGAGATGTCCACAAACATAAACTGACTGACTGTTCAGTTCAGTTTGAATTGAGTTGAACAATCCTCTTTTTTTTTTTTTTAAACAGACCGGGTTCTGAGTCCAAACGGGAACTTTTAAAAGACCTTTGTACACTTTTGAACCTCAGTTCAGGGTGTGCTTGTACATTCATTTCATCTGAACAACCCTGTGTTCCATTTCCAGTTCAAACTCTCTGTGTATGGACAGATTGTACTAGTAGGATGCAGGGCCTCCCATGGACAGTACCATAGTGTGGTCCTAGTACACTTGGCAGTTAGGTCTGGACAGAGTGGAATCACCTTAAATGCTTGGCTTCTGTTGGCATGCCAGGATCACTTTGGGCATGTCTTCATGCAAGCCAGTTGCTTCGCCCGTTGTGCGAGTTAAAAAAAAAAAAAATCCACGTTGTAACTTGCAATAAAGAATCCCCATGTGGTTTGGGGCAACGTGTATTAAAATTGTACTTTCCTGTCCCCATGGAAGCCACTTTTTGTGAGCCCGCATCTCCCCCCCCCCAGCTGGAGTGATGATAGGCTCCCTTCAGCTGTCATCCAGCTCCCTACATTCACGTAACGTGGCTGTTTTAGCGCATAAGCAAAGCAGTGATCTGCCCCTTTCTGTCACAGCAGAGGCTGCATTATTAGGAGGGGAGAGAGATTCCTTCCCTTCCTTTCTCTCGATTTCTTCCTTGTGTGTGTCTTCACCTCCCTTCGCTTCCACTTTTTTCCTGCTCCTTGCCAGCTGCACTCTGTGTGTGTGTGTGTCTTCACCTCTCTTCACTTTATCTGGGCTTCCCTTCCCTCTTTTCCCCATGGAGGGCAAATGACAGCCTCCTAATGTTATGCTTGTAAGCAGCTCCATGCTCCCAGGAAAATCCACAGTTGCCCCCTAAAGTCAGATGCAGTGCTGTTTGAAAGGGGTTTTTTTTCCTGCCGCAGATTTTCCTCCTTTATGGCCGCATCCCCATTATAAGCTTAATCCAGTTTCCCTAAACCAAAATAATAGAACCGGATGCAAACGCGAATTTGCCTGATCCCATTACTTTTAACTTAATCATGTTCAATCTGGATTCTGAGGATTGTACGTGGCGTACGTGACTCAAGGGGGGGACTCAAGTGGCTCCTTTCTAAAAGCCGCTTTTCAGGGCTGCCCTGCCCTCTTCCTCCTGGCATGAACGCGCCACCCATAAGGGACCCCTTCACGGAGTCTAGCTGGGTGGCTGGGTGCCTGCTGCTTGCCTGAATGAAGGAAAAACAGCAGCGGGCAGCCAGCGATTCTCCCCATTGCCCAGGGCACACAGCAGCAGCAGCAACTCAAGCCCCCTTGCTTTAAACATTCACACATCTCGCAGAACCTGCAGCTGCCTTCCTTTCCCTTTCTAAAGGTCAGAACTCCAAAGAGCTAGAATTGCACAAAATTGCAACATTGTTATCAGGTGTGAAGTGCGTGGATTGCTACAGTGTTAAATGTCCCCCACACTTCCCCTCACTGAAAATCACTGATGTTTTTAACTTTTCTTGTATTTTTAAAACTGCATTTTTAAATTTGTTTTGTTTTTGATACTGTTTTTATACATCTGTTTTTAAATGCTGTGAGCCGCCCAGAGACCCTCGGGTATGGGCCGGCATATAAATTTAAATATAAATCAATAAATAAAAAGTGTAACGGCTGCTGTAAAGGGTGGATTTTTACACTGAAATCACTATCTTTGAAAGCAAGCAATTGGGGGAGGGAAACCCTAAACATGGATTCTCATCCCTTAAAACGACACGGTCCCCACAGTAAAAAATGTAGCACGTATCTAGCACACGAACCGGAGTGAGACCTGTTGAAATGAGGGTTAACATTTACAACACTTTGGGGCGATTTAACACGCAGAAAGCGTGTTAAGCCAAACTGACGTGGGGTCTGCGAGGATTGAAACCATATGGAAACCAAATTAAGCATGTAATGGGGATACGGCCTATATCTGATGTAGCCCAGAGTAAGGCTGTATATGGTGCCACTCTGAGGCAAAACAAGCTTAAATCCGGAGTATTTTTGGCATGTAGATGCATCCTTTGCCTCACTGCCAGTGCCTCATCACCCCCCCCCCATGTCAAAGAGGAAGAGGAGGAGAGGAGGAAGAAGAGTTGGTTTTTCAACCCCTCTTTCCCCACCCATTTAAGGGGACTCAAACTCCTGACAAACCTTCAGTTCTTCTCCCCACAACAGACACCCTGTAAAGCAGGTGGGGCTGTGAGAGCTCAGAAAGAGAGCTGCGACTCGCCCAAGGTCACCCAGCTGGCTTCGTGGAGGAGTGCGGAATCGAACCCGGTGATTCCCAGATAAATGTCCGCCTCCCTAACCATGAGACCAAACTGCACCACCTCCTGGAATGCCTGACCTTCGACCTGACCTTCGACCTGCGTCCCATCGGCGCAGCCCCAGACCTCATACTTGGGAACTTGTCCTCTGTGCAGAAATAACAATAGGAACCCAGCCAGCGCAGCAGATTCCTGGAAGGGCCATTTAGAGAGACACTGCCTGAGGTCTGGTGGCCTGTTTTCCCTTCTCTCACGGAGGAGTTCCCACACCACCTGGAGGGAGAAATTGAGAGAGAGAGAGAGAGACCCTGAGCTGTCAATGCAGAAAAAAAGCATAATGGAGCAGAAGACAGCATCAGAATCTTTCGCACATCTTCCAGGCAAATGACAGGAACTGGGCGTGCGATAACTGAAGTTTATTTTTTTCTTTCCTTTTTCCCTAGGTGGGAAATTGCAAGGTTGGGAAACAGACCTGGAGAAGCGCGGAGAGGCCTGAAGGGCTCTCTTTGATTCAGCGTTCAGACTGAAAAGCTGTCTTCAGGAGAGCTCCTGAGAGGCTCTCGTGCTGGCAAAGCCCTCGTCTCCTTGCTTATTAGCTGACAGAGAAATGGCTCATTCTTGGCACTATTAAGTAAAGTGTTTCTACAGAGAGATGGATCTCTTTATTATTTTTCCACCCCTGTTATTTGCACTGCCTCCTACCCCTTGCTCCCGTGGGTGACGATGCTTTCTTTTCCCTTTCCTCCCTTTGAGGCTCTCGGGACAACCATGTGAGGAAAGCAAAGTCAAGAGCTGTGGCCACACTTAAGGTTTACTCCAGCTTCACTCCACTTTCAGAAGCTGTTTTATTTTGGGGTTAAATAACTCAGAAAATTCACCTTTGGGTTAGATAATGGGGAAAGAAAATGACTGGTCACTTTGCTGAGGTGTTCTGTCAGGCTGTGATCACACCCATAGTTCAAGGTGGCTTCTGACCATCATCTCCCTGCCTTGCTCAGATTTTTATTATTATTCTTTTTGCAGGGATCATCCTGGGGGGGGGGGGCTTGTCCCTCCTCAAGCTGGCTTCTCTGGAGTCTACTTTTACAGAGGACTAAAGCAGTCTCGGGGAGCCAGCCCATTGTCACTTCCCCTGTGTGAGCATGTAACTGGGCTAGACGGGGGTGAACCACCCCGGGAGGGGTTGATCCAGCCTTCCCTCCCCCTTCCTTGCATCCCTTTCCAGTTCTGTCACCATTCCTAGGCTGGACCCCTCTCCCATCCTGCCTCCCCCCATTTCCCCTTTGTCCCGAGCACAAGCTTGCAGACTCTGCCAATCATTTTTTAAAAATAGAGTTCTATTTTGTGCTAGACCGATAATGCACTTTTGCAAAGAATAGGAGGGATTTAATAATTAAATGGCTAGAAAAGCACTGTTGGGAGGGGGAGCGAGCCAGTGTGGAGCAAGGCGGCATCCCCATGGGGCTGCTAATGCCCTGCGGTGGATTCGGGGGACCCTTAATGTGAATCTAATTCACATTCAAGGCGAACCCCCCTGTCCCCATGAAAACTACAGCAAATCCCTGCATTGGGATGCTGCGGTTTTCTCCAGCCCCCTCCCCCTTGCCTGAGCACTTAACTGCCCAGGTAAGGGCTTGTCAGGTGGGTATAGGGGCTGTCAAGAGCATGACCAGAGCTCCGGTAAGATGATTAAAACAGACACGAAAGCCGCTAATCATTTTAATGAAGCTCTGCTCATGTGCATAACAGCCTGACAGCTGATCAGCTGACTGCAGGGCAGCTGTGAGGCAATTGTTTGGGGTAAATCAAGCCCTTACCTGGGTGATTAAGCACTCAGGTAAGGGGAGGCAGTTGCGATTGCAGCATTCCATCAGGCTCCCAGCATTGGCCTCTCCCTCCCTCCCAACTGTCACCACACAGGCCATGAAGGAACCATCTTGCCTGTGGGGAATGGAGGAGAAAAAGAAAATAAAAGTATTTTACCATTGCAAGGACAATTTGGTGCCCTGTTCCCTCCCACACCATTTTCCTTTTGCCTCTTGTCTCTTTAGATGGTAAGCCTGAGGGCAGGGACCTGTCTAAGATTAATATAATATTGTAACCTGCCCTGAGACCTTTGGGCATAGGGCAGGATAGAAATACAAATAAATAAATAATAATTAATGGCGGGGACAGCAAAGCCCCACACGCTAATGCTCCAAACACACGCCATTGCCACTTTTGATTGGGAGACCTTTATCCTACCAGGAAGTGGATGATGTTGATGTAATCAATAGGGGTGGAGAGCTGAAGGGTCGTGTAAAGGAAACTCAGGGAGATTAGAGAAAAGGTACAAGCATAGCAGCCTGGATTGAGGATGTCCTAAGGAGTGGTTATCAGGGACAGGTGTGACCTACATCAGCCTGGTGTGATCACAGTCTCAGTCTGAAGGTGGTCTGAAGCTGGATTAAACCTTAGGTGTGACCCCAGCCCTTGTGTTGAGCAATCTAATTATCTTCCTTCAGTTCCGTAAGATTCGTTTCATTTCCATTCCCTTCTTTCATTTATTTGCATGCCACCTTTCCAAACATAGGAATGCTCAAGATGGCTTACAATAAGGGAATGACATGCAATTACTGGTCACTTTGCTGATGTGCTCCCTTGCTCTGAAGCTGGATTAAACCTTAGGTGTGACCACAGCCTCAGAAAGTGGACTGAAGCTGGATTAAACCTTGGACGTGACCGTAACCCAGGGAGCACCGGGAGGCCCAGCCAAGTGGTCTCTGAACAAAATGTCCTTTAAATAACAATCTACAGTTGTGTAGGGTAGGGAGGAAACAAGGAATGGACAGAGGGAGAATATATAAAATGTTCTGTGAGAATTGAACAGGTTCAACGAAAGCTTCATTAACTCAGATGAGTTTGTGTGCACTTTCCCCCTTTTTCAACGCACAGTCAAAGGTTCGGATCTTCAAGACCCAGATCTTCGAGATGGGGTTCTCCTGGAGATTCGGATCTTGAAGATGCCTGAAAACCGCATCGTGAACACCTTTAATCAGATCCACGCGAAATCCAGATTTAAGGGCCTGAAGGTCCCTTTACATCCGGATTTCCCCTGCCCTTGTGGGGACAGGGCCTTGCAAGTGGGGCCTTCTGTGGGGTCCTGGTAAGGACAGGGCCTTCCTGATTGGTACCAATTGGGTTCCTAACGGGGTCTTAGAAGGGTTCTAAGCCCTAGTGGAAAAAGGTCTTTAGTGTCAGATAATAAAGATTATGTGGCACAAACCTCCTTTGACTGAAATACGTTGCTCACTGGTGGGTGTGTTGCCATTTTGCACTGCTGCTTTCCGTTAACTAGCCAATAAACTCACGTGGCCTTCAACGAAGAGAGGGCTGCCTTGTGCCTGTCATTACAATAAACCTGTGCATTAAATTGGGAGCTATAAAAAGAGTGGCTGTAATTCAGGGTTGGAACAAACTGCCTGTAAAGCAAAAGGTTGCTGGTTTGATTCCTTGCCACTCCCAGGAAGTAGGCAATGGCAAACCATTCCTGTATCTCTGCCAAGAAAACTGCACAGATGTGCCCCTGGAGTAGCTCAGTGGTAATGAAAACAGCCTGGAAGGCAGAGGGTTACTGGTTCGAACCCCAGCCTCTTCCTGGAAGAAGCGATGCATGGCAAACCACTTCTGCTTCTCTGCCAAGAAAACTGCATGTGTATGCTCTTGCAAGTGCCCAGTCAGTCAGTCAACCAGGGCTTGGCCACAACTCTGCAGTACCTAACAAGAACAAAGGCAAGTTCCCATTACCACTTTAAAACAGTTTCAAAATGATTTGGATCCTCGTCATTCCCCCCCCCAATCAATTAAAACAGTTTCAAAACAGTTTGGATCCTCATCGTCCCCATTCCCAATCAGTTTCAGGGGTATTTAGAGGATTATTTGGCTTAAAAATGGAATAAATAAACACCAGAATTTTCCAGTGTTTTTTTCCGCTTTTGCTTTTAAAACGTTTCTTTCTTACTGCTGTGGGAATGCTAGAGTTTCCCCTTATACAACAGAGTGTTTCATTGTGATAGTTCAGCCACTTTACACCTGATAACAATGTTTCCTTTCCCACCCATGCAAGCCTAAAGATCAAGGAAAGAGGCAATCCTGCACAATTCTGGCCGTTTCCCTCCTTCCTTGATCTTTAAAAAGGGAAAGGGGTGAAGCTGCTGCAGGAACTGGGAGATGTGTGTATGTTTAAGTGTGTGTGCATAGGCGGTGGCGGCAGCAGCAGCAGAGCCAGCCAGCCAGGGTGCTTTTTTCAGAGGGAACCCCTGCTGGGGATGGTGGCTGTGGAGGTGGAGTGGGTGGATGGGGCTTGAATTGCCACTGCTGCCGTGCGCCCTACGCAATGGGGAGGGGTGGGGAAAGGCTGAGGAGGGGAAAGAATCGCTGTCCCCAATCCATTTTTGGAAGCGTTAAAGAGTGGGTACACAAAATCGGGGTTGAATCCAATTGCCAGGTGCTCCTTTGCTTCCCTTTAACATGCTTTACATATCAATGTAAATCCTGATCTAAATAGCCTTGTATATAGCGCTTCATTTCTTGAATGGGAACTCGCCCCAAGAGGAGCTTTTGGGCTGACTGTAAATTTGAACTGGGGTCTCCCCACTTGACTCTTTACTTGTTATGTTAAGAAAAGATACTCTCTACAACTTCTCTCCCTCCCCGAAGAAAGATTGTTCTCGGGGTTTTTTAATCTAGTGATTTTATTTTTTTCTAGGACAGACCCGGGTAGGGAGGGGACTTTGTTCCAAAGAGCCCTTCAAAGGCAGGAAGAAAACTCCTTCATAATTCAAAGGGAGGCTTGGTGCGTCTCAGATTAATAGATTACATTTCCTCCAGATGATGGTATATGCATCTTGGCATTCATTTAATGAGATTCTTTCCCTAGAAACTAAATATCACCATCGCCCTGATATATGGATGAAGGAAAAGAGGTGGTGATAGAAATCAATGAGGAGAATGTTCTTTATAATTGGGAGCAGAGCTCAGCCAAATATCTTTTGCATTATTTTCATCTCCTTTCTCCAGTGCTACAAGAAGCATAGCAGATCATTACAGGGCTTCATAAATGGCATCCGTGGGACAACCTTGACTGATCTTGAAAGCTAAGCCAGGTGGGGCCTGGTTAGTACCTGGATTGGAGGCCACTTGGTAATGCCAGTTGTGGTAGGCTAAATTGGAAAGCTGAAAATTATCTTGATGAAGGGGACAGGAAGCCCATTTGGGCACCAGGAGTTAAGCATGGTAGAGGCACAACTTTGTCTTGCCATCGCAAGTGTTTCTGAGCAGCTGGAATATAGCTTTAACAATCCCAGTCCGTTAGCATCACTTAGGGTGCATCCCCATGGGCTCCCTGTTTACGTCAGGGTGGATTTGCGGCAGCACCAATGCAAATTGTAGCTCGAATTAACATGTCCCCGTATGATTGAGGACAGTGCGGATTCAAGCTGAATCCGCCTGTCCCCATGAAAACTGTGGTAAACCCCTGCATTGGGGAACCACGTCCTTTTTTCTCCACCCCTTCCCCCCGATAGGAAGCCCAGCTGACATCATCATGCCCTGTCCCGCGTGCTGAAGCAATGACAGGGGAAGCCCCTCCCGGTTGTACCTCCAAAAACACCACACACTGCATCGATAAGATAAAAAATGATAAAAGGGAAAGCGGTTCCTTGCTTGAAGCCGCGGCTGTGCTTCAATCATTTTAGCGGAGGTGCGCTCCTCTGCTTGACAGCGGGCATGCCTCCGCCTGATAGCAGCTTCTTCTCATCTTGCTCAGCTGTGCAGGGAAGCCACGGGCGCTTCACTCATTAAGGCAATCGAGCGCTTGTGCGCTAAATCAAACCCTTTACTCAAGTGTGCCTTGCCGATCAGTTGATCAGGCAAGGGGGGTGTCATACCTGTAGCCGGAGAGACACTTGCTGGGCAAATGAGAGCTCATCACTTCTCTTGCAGCTAAATTTCTTTGCTGCCTTCCCCAGGAAGTTTTATTTATTTATTTATTTATTTATTTATTTATTTATTTATTTATTTATTTATTTATTTATTTATTTATTTACATTTCTATCCCGCCCCATACTCGAAGGTCTCTGGGCGGGTAACAGCATAAGTTGTGATCGTAGCGCACATGGCAGGAGCAGGAAGAGCAGGGAAAACCCTGCCCACTAATGATGTGATCGCCAAACTCCTCCCCCACTAACCCATGACTCAAGATAATACATGCTTGCCTTCTGAATTCAGAGCAAGAACAGTTGGAAAGGGGGGGGGGTGCTGCCAATTTTTGCCATTTGTCCCACCTGTAGCCCAGATTAGAGGCTTTTCCTGAGGACGCTCCGAGGAGGACTCAGGTTCACCTAGGAGTATTTTGATCTCAGCCTTAGGCTGTGACTTCAGCAAGAGTCTGCATGACAGACACCAAGGAACCCCTTTTGCAACTCATCCATAGCCATCGCACAGCACAGAATAGGAAAGCCAAATTTGGGGTGAAGAAGGAGAGCTTTGGGTCCAAATTCATTGCTGCTTGGGCCAATTAATATTGTACCAATTATCCCATTGACGGGGTAGGAATGCAGTGGGCTTTTCCAACTGCAAACACACCCACGCACGCACACGCATTGGCTAAAACTGGGCAGAAGCATCCCTGTAGTTCTGACAAGGGCATTGTCCTTGTCTTCTGCTTAAGAATGTCCAGAAGCAATTGGTGGGCTACCGTGTGAGATGGGATGCTAGACTAGGTAAATTGTGCCCTAATCCAGCACTGCTCCCATGACGTTCTTAGGATGCTTCTGAAGGCCATTTGCGGGAATTCAAGATCAGGTGAAGGTTTTGCTTTTGTCTTCTGCTTGAGATGCCCATGCGCATTTGGTGCGCCACTGTGTGAGATGGGATGCTGGCCTAGGTGGGCTATGGCCTGATCCAGCAGGGCTCCTCTTTGGTTCTCATGCTTGAGGCAGGCCTAGGCAGCTGAAGTTACCTTGCCTAAGAGTTTTTCTATTTCCCTTCTTCCCCTCCAACCTTGCTTCTGTGCTACATTGTAAGATCAAAGGTCCTCCTATAAAAACACTGTCACCTTGCTGTTTCACCCACAGCTGGATACATTTCCCCCTATGCACTAGCCACTGTTCAGCTGAAAATACACTGTGGCTGCTATTTACTGCAGCTTTTTTCTATTCATACGGCTTTGTTCTTATGAGTGATGGTACTGATTTCATATCTGTTTGATAAATATACTTTATTATTAGAGTTGGTTAGTGGTCCAAGATGCCCTCCCAAAAAACATCTCCTTAGGCCGCGTTCCAATTAGGGTTTTATTGTGCATTAAAAACGGTTAGAAAATTCTTTGTCCACATTGGAAATTGGCTTCTCACACTTTCAGAGCAGAAAATCGGGAAAAAGATGCATTAAAAAATTACTTGATTAAACAACTCTCACTCCAGTTTTTGTTGTTAAAATGCTTTTTTTTCCCCTTTGGGTATGTTATCCTGCCTGCTAGCCCACTTGGCTGCCCTTTTGGCCACCTCCTCACCCGCCCGCCCTTTTGGCCACTGCCACCTCACTGCACCGCTGCTCCCGTCACCTCACTCACCTGCCGGGCTACTCACCTGCCCACCTGGCTACTCATCTGCCTGCCTGGCTGCCCTTATGGGCTGTGCCGCCACCCGCCTTGCCTGCCCACTCTGCTGCCCACCCACTCAGATACTGCCGCCACCTCATTGTGCCGCCACTGCCTCCCTCACCTGCCCAACTGCTCACCCTTTTGGCTGCCACAGCACTCCTGGGGCATAGGAGAAATGCTGGGCTGTGAGCAAGAGAGCCCTGCCTGCCACTCCCCCCTTTCGGCCGTTCAACTTTAAAGCGGAATTAAGAAAAAACAATCGGAACAGGCAGATTGCGTATTTAGCTCGGTATTTTTTAAATTCTGCTTTTAAAAAGTCAAGTGGGATTACGCCCTTAATGTTTAATCCAACTTCAGCCCACTTTCAGTGTGAGAGAGAATATTTGTTTATTTATTTGTTTATTTGTTTAATTGTTTACATTTTTATCCTGCCCTATACCCGGAGGTCTCCGGGTGGGTAGCAACAACTAGAAACAATATCATTAAAACAATAACAGCATTTGCCAGTGGGAAGAGAAAAGTGTATCCCCATTTAACCAAAATCAGGGCAAAGAGATGCGTCTTCACTGCCTTCCTAAACGTATACAGTAGAAGTGATAGACGCACCTCAAGGGGGAGACTATTCCATAGCCTAGGGGCCATCACTGAGAAGGCCCTCTCCTGGGTGCCCACTCCTTTTGCTGCTGAGGGTGGTGGGACAACCAGGAGAGCCTCCCCTCCAGATCTTAAGGCAGGGGCAGGTTGATATGGGAGTAGACGTTCCTTCAGCAGCCAAGTGACAAGCTGTTTTCTTCCAATACTAAAAAAAACTCAGAAAATTCACCTTTGGGAAAGGAAATTACAGGCCATTTTGCTGATGTGTTCTCTCGCTCTGAAGGTCGTCTGAAGGTGGATTAAACCTTTGGTGCGACCACAGCCCTTGAGGTGAGCAACCTAATTATTTCCCTTCAGTTCAGTAAGATTCATTTCCATTTCCATTCCCTCCTTTCGTTTATTTGCAGGCCACCTTTCCAGACAAAGGAATGTTCAAGATGATTTGCAACAAGAGAATGAAACACAAGCACCCTATGCACTATACAATAAGCTATTATATCATTGCAGATGTGGGAACCTGTGAATCTGTGCTGGGTTTGGAGGCGTGTCCCACCTACAGATCCAGGAATGAGTAAACTATGTCACCTACTGTATATGAAACGGTGTTTATCTTGGAAAAATGGACATCTTTTTGGAACATCTTGTACCACTATAGTGGCATCTGTACAGCAGAACAACAGGCATGGTGCAATTGGCATCGAAAGATGTTCCCTCCCTACTACAATAAATCCTTAGAAGCTGTAATGGTGGTTTTTTTTCCCATTCAGTTATCCTTCCAAAGTCCTCTGTGCCTTCTGCCCAAGGTTCCTCTAGTGGCCTACAAATATTTTGGACTTCCTCAGATTTATTAGAACATCTGCCAACCCGCATTGCATTCCGGTGCAGATGTGGTAAGTTACCCACTTCATAGGACCTGTGGTTCATTCTGAGAACATGGACAATTATTTCTGCCAAAATGAAATCCTGGGGGAAGAAGAATACATCACGTGAATCGCACCTTGAAGACATTGTCACAAAATGTGATGCTTGTGGCCATGAGAAATGAAGTTTGCAAACAATGAGTAGACAAATCCACCTAGGATAAAATGGGTTGGTGTCTGCATTGTCTCCCTGAATGGTTTCCTTATCCAGCGGAGTGAAGAACCCTGGAATGGAAAATGAGACAGACCTGAAGTTGTATAGTTGAGAGCTATGTATTATACTGATGCTCTTATCAGCTTTGCCTAAGGCAAGCCGACATTAAGATCAGTTAACAAAGGGACAGAGATTAATTCTTGCCTGCCTAACATGATTTGCTATGCTTGCATTGTACCTACTGGCCTTCCAATAGGAAAGGCTGCAATTCGTGATCTCTAGGTATAGTTCCAAATCTGGAGAAGAGGAAAGGAAAGGGAGACATGCCTGCCTCATCCACCATGGAAGCCAACCGGGGAAGTCAGGTTTGCCAATGGCATGCCTTACTGGCCCAGCACTCCGAGAAGAGCCAATTTAGCTGCTGCTGGGGCAACTGTGAAGGCACTGGGACCATGTCTTCTCAGGTAGGTAGCTCCAGTACCCACTGTTAACCGTGCCATCACAATGGCTGGAATCTAGAGGCCACCAGGACAATTCTTTTGAACCTGGTGGCTCAGGAAACCTTGGGCAGTAGCCAGACCGCAGGGCCCATCAAAGATCAACCAAAGCTGGGTCCAGACATTGTTACTGATTTTTCTGTATTTTTATATTCTGGAATAAAGCATGGATATTCTGGAATATCCATGCTTTGTTCCGGAATGTCCAAATACAGTGAATTAAATAATTGACAGCTGGTTGCAGTCCAAATCTGGCAGCCTGGAAAGCTGGTTGTGTACAACACTGACATGTTTAGCAAATAATGTGTACGTCCAGATTGGAAACTAATGAGCCAAACTGTATCTCTTCTAACTCTTTTTTGCAGAACAGAGTCAGACTGAATCTGTATCTGAACAAAGTCCAATTTTTGAATTCTGTTCAGATGGGAATTTCTCTATATAAAAAAGAATCATTGAAAAGGAAAAAGAAACAGAACCCAGAATTGGGCAGGCTTTGGTAAACTGCAGAGGCTGCCTCGACATTTCAGACAAAGGCTGCATTCCCATTTGACTATTTTAATCCGAATTCAGGACCAAGTGCACATTCTAGGGGTCCCCATTTGCTTGAGAATAACACGGGCTGAATTTGAACGCAGCAGTTCCCACTCAAACACTGCACAAATCCCCAGCATGAAGAAACAGGATCTTTTCCTCTCCACCCCTTGCCCAAACCTGCAAGTCTGCCCTGCTCAAAATCAGCTGAGCGATAGAACAGACACAGGGCAATTACTCTCCCTTTCAAATTGGGCACTCCCTCCGTTCACGTTACCGGGAAAACAGAAGCTTGGCTCGTGGTTTTAAAGCTTTTCCTCTCCTCTGTGATTGTTACTACAAATGTATCTCTCATAAATGGAGGCTCGTGGTTTTAAAACTTTCCCTCCCCTCTGCGATTGTGTTCAAAGAATCAAGCCTTTTTTTCTCGCTCTGGCTAGCTTTGCAGGCATGACAAGGGGAGGGAGCAGACCTTCCCAGATGTGAAATCCCACCCATCTGTGGCAGACAGTGGCCAGAAGGATATGGGGGGGGGGACAGTCCAAAAGGCTGATCTCCCTGGATAGTCTGGTAGGACCCCCAAAGGGGAAAAATAAGGTGGGCTGGGTGCCAAAATGGGACCAAGAACAGTTTTTCTGAGGACTTTTTTCCTGCAGATTTTAGCAGGATAGTCCTCATAAAGTCCAGGAATAACAAATTAAATGGGAGCAGAAAATCCCAAAAACTGACTGGATTTGCATTTAATTTTGTATGGGAATGCTCCCAAAGTGAATGTTTTTAACACACTTTAAACTAATTTATTGTGAATTTAATTGTACTATTTGGCTATAGTCACACCTTGCTGAAACAGTCCATCTTGTTAAGAAACAGGACTCAACACGTGCTAACTCCAAACACACCCAATCCCTGATCATCTTTCCTCAGTTTGTCCTCACTTTGGGCCACTATGATCACACCTTTCTGTTCCATCCTGAGACTCCTTTATGAGAATTTTTTAGATCTCCATCCCCTGTACTCTGATTGGATAAAGGTTCTGTCATTCAACAGCATGTCATCACACATTGGCTGAAAGGGAAGGCAAATCCATGGAGGATCCACCCACTATCATCCATTTCAGCCCTCTTTCAATCCTCATCCTCAATCACACTGAAAAAATGAAAACGGATTAACACTCTATAATGGCAGAAAAAATCTGGACTAGGGAAACTAAGGCTGAATTCCCACTCATGGAATAAAGCGGTTTAGAAATGGTTTGGACCCTCTTTGTCTCCATTACCAATCATTTAAAGCAGTTTAGAAACAGTTTGGATCCTCTTTGTCTCCATTACCAATCCGTTTCAGGGTTTTTTTAAAAGGATTATTTGGCTAAAAAATGGAATAAATAAACACCTGTTTTTTCAGGGTTTTTCCCCCCATTGTTGCTTTTAAAGAGCTTCTTTCTTATTGCTGTGGGAATGCTACAGCAGTATTTGGACAAATGTGTCAGAAATGGGTGGGATTTCACCCTGCAGGACAGCCCCTTGTCAGTTAAAATGCCAGGTTTCCCCTCTACAGCAGATGGTTTCATTGTAACAATCCACCCACTTCACACCATATAACAATGTTTCCTTTCCCACCCACACTTCTGCTCATGTACACACCTGCCTAAAGATCAAGGAAAGAGGCACGGAGTATTCTTGCCCTTCACTAGCGGTCCTGCGCAATTCTGCCTGTTTCCCTCCCAGCCTCCTTCCTTGATCTTTAAAAGGGGAAAGGGGGAAGCTGCAGGAACTGGGAGAAGCAAGGAACTGGCAGCCCCGAGCCCATCCCCACCCTCTTACCCACCCGCCGTGGTGGCAGCACTGCTCGCTCGCTCACTTGCCCAGGGGAGAGTGCGCAAGTGTGTGTGTGTGTGTGCAGGAGCGCTTGGCAGCCCGAGCAACTCCCACCACGCCTGCCAAGGCCTCCACCCTCTGACAGGTCTCTTGGCCAGAGCAGGGAGTGTGTGTGTGGTGTGTAAATCGAGGGGGCTTGATGGCCGGCTTTTTGATCTCCTAGGTGTTTGTGTCTTTGGACCCTTTTGAAGAAAGGAAGGAGGCTCAGGAGGGAGGGGCAGCTGGGATTCCCCACCCTTGGCCAAGTCATCAGATCAAACCCTATGGGGAGAGAGGGTGGGCAAAGGGTGGGGAGAAAAAAGATTCGCTTTCCCAAATGGGTTTTTTGGAAGTGGTTTTAATCCTTTTCCTGTGGGGACACATTTCTGGGTTGACTCCGATTGCCAGATGCCCGTTTGCATCATTTTAAAGCGTTTTAAATAGCGTTTTTATTCCATGAGTGGGAACAAGGCTTAGAAGTGAAGGGAGGAAAGTCCAGAAATAAAATGGATTGGACTTAAAAGGTGTGAGTGGTGGGGTCCCAAGACAGACCGAAGAATGATTAAAGTGAAGGTGTGACCACGACCTTTATGTAATAATCCCATGAAGCAAAGAAACTCTTTCAAGTATTTGCACGTTTTAGTCCCGCTAAGCCCTACAGAAACCCATAGAAACAAAGGTTATCCCTACTCATGCTGGTATTTAGGCAGGTGACTTCTAAAAGGGACATCCTGCCGGAAAAGAATTACAGTTCTCCAACCACCCATTTCCCATCAGCACCTGACTTTCTGCTGTGTAAAGCAGGATGCTGTTCTGACAGATCCAGGATTTTCCTTTGTCCTAACACACACCGTCTTCTTATACATTGCATATATCAAAGCAGTTTTATTAGCCCTAGCGAATACTTTCCATATGGAGGAGATGATGGGAGCATTTGGAAGGCTGACAAGCCAGCGAGCCAGAGACCGGCAGGGGTACGGGGATAATTTATTCTTCGCCCATCAAAGGTGGCGCGCGCAAAGGCTGCTGCCAGGATGGCTTGATAAATTTCCTCCCAAAGTTAAGCGGATATGAAGATGCTCAAAGATAGCATCGGCTAACAGCTTGTGATCTGCTGACAAGGCAGCCCACTCCCCTGAATGCAGAGAACGTCAAGATAAAAGTGAATCTAAAAGGCTACAGGCCCGTTGCTTTCCCTTTATTAATTTCCCCCGAAGCAGTTTTGGGGCGTGGGAGGGGAGCAAGAGGAAATCCTTGCCGGCCATCTGCTCTGAAGTTTGCTTCGCCATCAACTGGATCTTGGCTAGCGTTAAAACATCATAAAATTTGAAAGCACATTGTAAACCTTTATTTTGGGACGAAGCCCACTAGAAATGGCCTAAGTAAATGTATAAGAAGATGCCTTCATGTCCAGCTTTGCTTCTGAAAACAAGGGCATTTGCTTTGGGTACCATGTCTTTGGTCCTTTCAGGGATGCCATGGGACAGCCCAATCACGTGCCCCATCATCCTGGGATGTCCAAACATCAACAGGGTCTTGCTTTATGTGGCTTTCCCACATCAGCCAAGGCAGTTTGGTGTAGTGGTTAGGGAGCCAGATTCTTATCTGGGAATACTGGGTTGGATTCCGCACTCCCCCACAAAGCCAGCTGGGAGACCTTGGGCGAGTCTTTCTGAGCTCTCACAGCCCCACCTGCCTCACAGGGTGTCTGTTGTGGGGAGAAGAGCAGAAGGTTTGTCAGCCACTTTGAGTCCCCTTAAATGGGTGAGAAAAGTGGAGTAGAAAAGCCAACTTCTCCTCCTCCTCCTCCTTTAAGCCACATTTATTGTATCCGATGTAAAAACAAAATGGACAAATATTTTTAATAAAGTAGTAGTGAAAGTTGCCCTGGTGCTTACATGACTATTATGCTGTATGGTCACACTTAAATGACAAGCTGTTTTCTTTCAGTGTTAAATAACTCAGAAAATTCACCGTTGGGATGGATAATGTGGAAAGGATTAAACCTTGGGTGTGACCAGAGCAAATTATTACAGACCACACAGGATCTTCATTATCATATTTTTCTCAGGAAGCAAATACAAAATCCTATACGATTCTACCAGGAGGCAGAAGCAAAACCCTGCATAATCCTGCGGTTGTGTATAAACCCTCCCAAATATTAAAACCACAATAGAAAAGTAGTTGCAGAACAGAATGATTAACTTTTTTATTTAAAAAAATGAACAAAATAGAACAAGCAAACTGGTTGTGTTCATTGCTGATCTTTTTGCTGGCTGCAGCAATTAAAATAACATTAAACCAACGCCATGGAAAGGAGAGACTTGGGTAATGGGCAGAATTTTGCAGCCGAGGGAGAGAAAATGGGGTCTTTGTACATCGAGAGCAGAAGACATGATGGTGCCATAAATCTGAGCAGGGTTCAGGGCTCTGGATATAGCTCAGGGTAAAGAGAAATGGCAGCAGGCAATTGTATTCGTTGGGTTCATTGGCTTTACTTGAGAGCAGGCACAACCAAGCTTTCTACAGCCCACAGTCCCACTAGGGTTTTATTGCACGTTGAAAACAGTTTGAAAATTCTTTGTCCACATTAGAAATTGGCTTCCTGCACTTTCAGAGGAGTAAATCGGGAAAAAGATGCATTGGAAAACCACTTGTTTAAACAACTCTTGCTCCAGTTTTTGTTGCTAAAATGCTTTATTTTTCCTTTGGGAATGGTACCCTGCCTGCTAGCCCGCCTGGCTGCCCTTTCGGCTCCTGCCGCTGCCTCACCCACCCGCCCAGCTGCCCTTTCAGGCTGCGCTGCCTCCGCCTCGCTGTGCCGCCGCCTCCTCTTCGGCCACCTGCCCGCTCACGGGCTCGGCTCAGCTGCCCACTTTTTTAGCCGCCACAGTCAGCTTGTTTGCCTGCCTGCCTGCCTCCCCCCACCCTTTTGGCTGCCACCGCCACCATGCTCCCTTTAAAGCGGAATTAACAAAAAACAATGGGATTGGCAGTACATGTGTATTTCATTTGCAGCCGCTGCTTGATTGAGGGTCAAGTTTTAAACTGTAAAAATATTTGCCTCCTCTGGATTTCTTTATTTCTTATTAATTTATTTTAGACATGCATGTTTCATTTTTAAAGAGCAATATTCTGCCAGTTTCTGAGGGGGGGGGAGGGGCGGAATTGCTTCCAGGTAACTTCACCCAGAGATAAATGCATCTCTGCAAAGTACTTTTTGGTGAAGCCTCATGAGTGTGTGTGTGTGTGTGTGGAGATGGGGGAATCCACATAAAACAAAAGCAGTTTCCAGATCAAAATAGTCCTGGAACAAGTGAGTGGGTTTTCTTTCATTTCTTGGCCCTAAAGTACATTAATAAAAATTAAAGGGGTTAGAAAAAGCAGGCATGCAAGAGACAGCCAGGGATGGAGGAGCTGCTGGTGGCGCAACAGTGCCATCTGTTGCATGCAAGAGAAAAAGCGGCAGGAAAGCAGTTTGTGTAATCCGTTGCAAGAGATTAATCAACAGACTACATTTTAATCCAGTTTCAGCTCACTTTCAGACTGAGAGAGCCCATCAGCAAAGCGATTTCTTTCGCCATTCTCAAACTCAGAAAACCCTCTTTGGGGTGGGACAGTGTGGAAAGGAAATGACTCTTCACTTTGCTCCCTCACTCTGAAAGTGGACTGAAACTGGATTAAAACTTGGGTGTGAATGCAGTCACTGACTCCACATTCATGCGTGCCGGGGATAAGTAGTACTCAGTCTTCCAAATGAGCTTGGAAAGCTACCAGAAGCACCCCTCAATGGGCTTTTATGGCCATGTGCAACCACCAGCTGTACGTGCAAGCACAACACCCAGAACATGGTACATAGAACATGAGGGGAGCCGGAATAGATCATTGGGTCACACAGAGCATCTAGTCCAGGAAGAGAGGCTAGGGTTTGGCCTTGCTCTCTTCTGCCTTCTAGCCAGTCACATGTGCCGCTTTTAGTTATTATTCTTGCTCTGTTTCCATGTTTTCCTCTCAACCATTTGCTGTAGGGCCATAAACAGAACTCCAGGCCTGAAGGCCTGGCACACATGGCCCAGTAGCGTATGCCGGTGTGGCTTCTGAGAAGCACCATCTGCACTTGCAGGAGACATTTCCACACCAGAAATGTCTCCTGCCATCCTAGAAGCTACCCCAGGGGCTATTGGTGGTGGTGCACAAAATTGTGCTCTACATGCATCCTAAACCTTGCCTGTTCTGGCCAGAGGAGTGACCATTCACATCTCCTTCAGGCTGTGGGCCTGGCGTGGCAGAACGTGCAGGCTGGACTTGACCTAAAATGCTTTCTGGGTCCAAGGTATTTGCCAGAGCTGAGCCTGGATGTATGCAGCTCTCTAGCCCCCATGTCTACGTGCATGAAGACCCTGTGAGGAGGAGAACCTGAAACGAATCAGTTCTCATGTGGTCCAAGGAGGAGGCAATACCAGGGCATCCATTCTAGTACCCGTTGATGTACCTGTCCTCCATGAATTTGTCTAATCCTTTCTTAAAACCATCCAGGCTGGTTGCCATCACCACCTCTTCCAGTAACAAATTCCATAGACCAGTGATCCCCTCTGGGTGAAGAAGTACCCTCCCACACCTTTTTCCTTTTGTTTCTTGTCTCTTTAGATTGTAAGCCTGAGGGCAGGGACCTGTCTAAGATTAATATAATATTGTAACCCGCCGTGAGACCTTCGGCTATAGGGCGGGATAGAAATACAAACAAACAAACAAACAAACCTCTGCCATTGTCGGGGGGGGGGGTCGTCTGAGGTGTCGCTCCAGTGCTCTGGCATCTCAGATGACCAAAAGCACGGCTGCCCATGTGTGGCACATCATCTTCTTCGTGGTGACAGCACTGGCGCACACGCAGTTGTGCCAGGCTCCGCACAGAAGATGGCAGCACCCGGACCCATGTCTGGACCCAGACGAGTGTCCTGGAACGTCGGGGGTGGGGGTTGGGGGGTTGGCATGCACTAGGGTTATGTAGCCAGTGACGTTCTGTTAAAGATGGAGTGGTGGAAGAGTTATATAATATATGGGGAACAGATATGAGGGTAGAAAGAGAGGAAATTAAGAATGAAATAAAATGTATAAAAATAGTAAAGTATAATCATCTTAAAGAGGTAAGAAGGAAAATATTACATAAATGGTATAAACCCCATATTTTTTATAAATATGGATAGTAATTGCTGGCATGGATGTAGTCAAAGAGGTAATTTTTCCCGTATAATCTGGGAATGCCCTATAGTATCTGAATTTTGGAAGAAGATAAAGAAATTAGTGACATGTTGAATATGCAATTTATAATAACAGGGAGAATGGGAGTATTGCATATGGAGTTAAATAATCTTCTGACTATCCAACTGAAGGAGATAGTAGAAGAATTGCTAACATGTGCTCAAATAGTCCTAGTTAGTGGATGGAAGGACAGAACGAAATGCTCTATTAGTAAAAGGTATAATTATATAATTAATGTGATAGCGCGGTAGAAATATTGAATAGTTGCATGAATTATATTAGTAATTTGGACAGGGTTAGAATATGTAAACAAAAATGGGTGATAGTAAGCTTAGGAGTGTAAGTGAAAAATTGAAGTTATGTTCAATTTTCTCAATGTAGTATGATGAATTGTGTAGCTTTTTCTATGATCGGTATAAGAACTTTGAATTATGTATTACCCTTGGGGGTGGGGGGACTCAAAGCAACGGGGGAAAAAAACTAATTTAAGATTTATTGACTGGATTGTGTCTATCTCAGTTCAGTTCAAAGTTTTGGGGAAAGGGAAGATGCCTTTCTTACTCCTTGAACTACAACTCCCACGATCCTTTGCAATCAAGGCCAGCCCCCCCCGCCTCCCTTCCCCTACGCCCATCGGATTGGAGTGCATGGAGGGATCGTCTTTGCAGCTGATCCGTCTCCCCGTCCTGCTTGAAACAAAAACGACCTGCAGTGGGTGCGACGGGTTGGTGCCCCTGCTGAACGCGCTGCACAAAGGCTGCGCTTGCAGCGGTGTGTCTCCCAGATCCCCGTGCGGATCCCCGAGAGCGGCGTCGGGGACGCGCCATTTTGTTGTACGGAAGCCTCCCCGAGCGGTTTAGGTTGGCAGGTGCCATGATGGACCTACGGAGGCCCGTAAGGCCACCATCAGCTGCAAGCTGCCCGGGGTTTTGTTTGTTTGCATTGCTACAAAGTTTCTTACACGCCCCGCCGCGCGCTGCTACTGTTGCTTCGCTTTTTACTGCGTCCCCTTGGCTAGTAAGTGGATGGAATAATTGAGATGGCCCTCACGCTCCTTTCTTTTTATTGCCTACTTCTGACGCCTCCTGCCTTGGCACGGGCTGCTTGTTCCTCACCCCCCCCCCTCCCCGCCGCCCAGCCCAGTACTAGCATCATCAGTTTCGAGGGAGGAGGAGCAGCAGGTGTGGGCTGATGGGGCAGGAAATGATGTCTCCTTTAAAAGTCTGGGAGACCTGGGCTTGGATCGGATGGAATCCAAGTTCCCTGGTCACCGGAGGGAGGCTGACAAGGTTTGGTGGAGGGCGCTAGATCTGGGAGGGCTTGGGCGCGAAGTTTAACAGCATTGAAGATGTGAATGCGAGAGGAACAGAGAACGTCATAGAAGCTCACAGGAGAGCCGGAGTTTCAAAGCTAGGGTACACCAGCCCATACAACGTGGCGTTTGGGGGACAAGTAGTAGAAAACTGGGATGAATCTTTGCCTTACTTTCCTCTCCAGCGTCACCCTGATTATTATTCAAGGACAAAGACATTAGCAGAGATGAAAGTCCTGGAAGCCAAAGGGAAAGTCCTTTAAAAAAAAAAAATATTGATTTTAAAAGCAATATGATATAAAAAAAACAATTAAACAATATCTATCATACAATTTCTTGTATCTTCTCTTAGTATATATTGCCTTATTATTCTGTATGACTTTCCCCGTTTCTGACTTCCCTTCTTAATATCGCTTGTTCCTTTGCTTCTTTTGTCGTTCGTTCTTGTCATTTTCCGACTGCCTTCTTCATTTTTAGTCAAAACCTCCTGTCGACACTTGTAGTTCGTGTAGATAGTTAATAAAAGGGTGCCAATCTTCTAAGAATTTATCAACTGTTCTGTCATTTAATAAGTCCGTCAATTTGTCCATTTCTGCCAAATCGACCAGTTTAATTAACCATTCATATTCCGTGGGGATCTCCTTCTCCTTCCATTTTTGTGCGTATAGTAATCTTGCTGCCGTCACCATATATGATACCAATACATTAATATTATCCAAGGTGTTATCTATTATACCCAACAAAAACAATTCTGGTTTGAATAAAAAATGCTTCTTTAATATTAATTTCATACTCTTATAAATTTGGGCCCGGTATTTCTTTGCTTTTTTACATGTCCACCACATATGGTAGAATGTTCCTTCTTCTTTCTTACATTTCCAACATTTGGTTGATATATTTTGGTAAACTTTTCCTAATTTGTGTGGTGTTAAATACCATCTATACATCATTTTATAAATGTTTTCTTTTAATAATGTACAATTTGTAAATTTCATATTTTTTGTCCACAATTTTTCCCATTGTTCCATCTGTATATTATACCCAAAATTTCTAGCCCATGTAATCATACATGCTTTGACCTGTTCGTGTTCTATATCAATCTGTAAAAGTACTTTATAAACAAACCCAATAGTGCCCCTTTCCGCCTTGTTCAGTTTTGTCTCCGTCAATTTCTTCCTGAAAATTAAAATTTTGCTTATCTTTTCTAAATATATCAACTAGTTGTGCATACGTAAACCATTGTATGTTTTTTCCCTCTTGGATCAGTTGTTCCCTTGATTTAATATCAAATTCATTATTGTCTTTTTTGTATAGTATATCCTCATATTTATACCAATGTCTACCATCCCCAAATTCCTTTAACAAAACTTCATGGGATGATACCCAGAGTGGAATCTTTCTATAGAGTTTGTTTGTATATATCGACCAAGTTTTAAATAAGGCATTTCTTACAAAATGATTCTTAAAATTTGCATTAACCTTTGCTTTATCATACCATAAGTACCAATGCCAGCCAGACCTAAGGCCTTCTCCTTCCAACTGTAAAAGTCGTTGGTCTTTCAACCAAAACCATTTGGCTATCCAGCTCAAACAGGCTGCAGCATGATATAATCTAAAGTTCGGCAGTCCCAGACCTCCTCTTTCTTTTGCGTCTTTAGGAGTTGAAATCTTATCCTAGGTTTCTTTCCTTGCCATAGGAATTTTGAAATGTCTTTTTGCCATTTTGTAAAGTCCTTTGTATTGTTTACAATTGGTAAAACTTGAAACAGGAACATCAGCCTTGGAAGTATATTCATTTTTATCACTGATATTCTTCCCATCAATGCCAGATGTAAATTAGCCCACCTCAAAAGGTCTTGTTTAACCTCCGCCCATATTTTCAAATAGTTATTCTTGTACAAGGCAATATTTTGCTTAGTTAAAAATATTCCTAGGTACTTGATCTTCTTTTCCACTGCATATCCGGATTTCTGTCGAAATAATTCTTGATCTTGTTTTGACATATTTTTACTAAGACTTTAGTTTTTGTTTCATTTACCTTCAGGCCTGCATATTTTCCATAATCAGCTATAACTTTTTTAAGTTCTTCAATTGAGTTATTTGGATCTGTTAAAATAATTGCCAGGTCATCTGTGAACACGCTTACTTTATATTCTTCTCTTTTGATTTTTACACCCTTAATTTCTGTGTTTTTTTCTAATTGCTCTATTCAGAACCTCTAATGTCAATATAAATAACAATGGCGACCCTGATTATTATTCAAGGACAAAGGCATTAGCAGAGATGGAAGTCCTGGAAGCCAATGGGAAAGTCCTTGACAAAGGCCAAGGAATCTTGAGGACTTGTGCGTTGGGACCAGTGGGCATTTATGGGCCTGGAGAACAGCGGCACCTTCCAAGGATCGTTAGTTACATTGAGCGTGGGTGGTTCCAGTTTGTATATGGGGATCCTAACAGCTTAGTGGACTTTGTGCTTGTGGACAGTCTGGTAACGGCTCATATTTTGGCCGCCGAAGCTCTGGGGGAAAGCAAGAATCATAAGGCAGCTGGGCAAGCTTATTTTATTTCTGATGGCAAGCCTGTCAACAACTCTGAATTTCTCCGGCCTTCGGTTGAAGGCCTGGGCTATGCCTTCCCAACCTTGCGACTTCCTCTCTGGCTTGTTTATTAGTAAACCTAAACTGTGTGCTGGTGTTTTTTAAAAAAGTCCCTTCACCCACCCACCCCAATGCTTGTGCCAACAAACTGTGATCCAACGGGTGTAACTGAAGCATGTGCTAAAGGGCATGTGGAAATGCTATTTTCCTAGCCAGGGAGGAAGGGCAGGAAAAGGGCTTTGCCCGCTGTCAGTCAAAGCTTCATGTTTGATTTATTTGGGATGCCAGATCTCCTAGTTCCACCAAAGCTGGAGTGATCAGAGGTGCCTTGTTGAGTGTTCTCTGACCTGGATTTTCTTTCTGCAAGTGTTTCTCTGCCAGGCTAGATAACGTCTGTGGTGTTTATGAAGCCATTTGAACGTGTGAACTCTCCTCTGTCAGTGCTTGCTGAATAAAAGGGGCATTGGGTATGGTGGTGGTGGTGGTAATAGAAATCCTCTGGGCAAAGCCATTGCTTCTAGGCACAGAATGTGAATTTAAGTGGCCCTCAAGCCAATTCATCACAGCATCATTGTGAAATGTAGGGCCTTTACTCATTTACTGCTAAAGTAGCATAGCAAGAGGTCCAGGAGTCTCCCTTTCCACATCACGGTATGGTCCAAGTGGAGTCCTCTCCACTGCTAGTGCACTCCATCCGAATACCAGGTTAGGTGGCCACCTAGTCTGGGATACAGGTAGACCAGCAGCTGCTATGCTGAAATGCGGCACACATCTGTATTCCTGTTTCCCATTGGAGAGCCATTTTAGCAGTATGAAATTTGTTGCACCACCAGGGGGTCTGGAGCCAGGGACTTGGTTCCTGGCCATTAGATCCCTCAGAAAAGTATGGATGGCCTTGTTCTGGACAGGTTGACCACTCCAGCTGATCTGTTCCCACTGGTACGGTCCAGTAAAGGTAAATGTAGAAGTGGCCATGTTCACATACAGTTTCTAGGACAGGGGTTCTCAGCCTTCCTAGTGCCGTGACCCTTTAATACAGTTCCTTATGTTGTGGTGACCCCCAAACTAACCCTAACCCCCAATCATAGCATTATTTTTGTTGCTACTTCATGACTGTAGTTTTGCTACTGTTACGAATCGTAATGTAAATATCTGATATGCAGGATGTATTTTCATTGTTATAAATTGAACATAATTAAAGCATAGTATTCACATCAGCCACAGCTGAGTGTAAAAGTGTTGTTTTACATCCAATACTGCTGCTTTCTACACAGTAGCTGCTCTCTACTGTATTTGTATGGGGTGTATGTGATGGGGTTGGCGCAATGATGTCATCATGCCAGGTACTTGTATGTGGGCATATCTGCATGTGGGCAGACCCACCTGGAGATGGATAGAGGAGCGGTTTCTTGATTTCTGTGTGTTTTCCAGTGGTCTTAGATGACCCCTGTGAAAGAGCAGGTCAACCCCCCAAAGGGGTCGTGACCCACAGGTTGAGAACCACTGATCTAGGAGAATATTGGGGTATTTGGGGAGATGGCCGTTGGTGAAATATGAGTCACAATGTGTAGCTGAGAATTCATGTGCTGCTAATCCTGAACTATAATATCTTTTATAGATTCCCTTGGCTTAAGATTGTAACAGAAAACAAAATATGGATCGAGAAGATGCCATCAAGGAAACTGTCCTGATCACAGGAGGAGGCGGTTACTTTGGTTTCCGGTTAGTAGTGTCTAAATGCAAAACACGTGACCACTATTAATCACAAGCACCTCAGAAAGACAGTGTGTGGCCCTCATGTTCCAAGGCCTTCTCTAATCCACCTTTCCTAGAGCAGAATGTTGAGGAGAGATGGAGGGGCAGATAGATGCATGAGCAATCTCCCCTGGAAGCCTTCTCTGAGGCTGCGTGCAGATGCAACAAAAGGAGCCCCTCAGAAAGACAGTGTGTGGCCCTTGTGTTCCCAAACCTTCTCTAATCCACTTTTTCTAGCACAGAATGTTCAGGGGAGGGGGAGGGGCAGGCTGGTGTGTGAACAATCCCACCTCAAAACCTTCTCTAAAGCAACTCAGAGGTACCCCAGAGGTACCCCAGAGATCCCCCTTCCCCTTCCCCCCCCCCACACTGTATGATATACATTTGATGATTTGATTTAACCCAGAATGGGTCACATTGGTGTGTCACTAACTATAGTTGTAATTCTGTTCTTCTTTGGCTAGCAAACTTGGTTGATTCTTAAACTCCACAGCTCTTTTCTGTTGTTGCCATTAACCTTTGCAGATCTGTCCATATAGTTGCCAGAAACTTATGATGACTGAAATGGCATGTCCACCACTGGCTTAAGTTCTACTGATCTCAGTGACCTTCATTCCAAGACAACAGGACTAATACATTTTGGTTTAGGGGTCTGCAAAACGTAATTCCGGAAGCTTTATGGACTCAGTCCTATAGCAGTGATAAAAGTTCCATTTAGGAGCATTTTACGCATGGCCAGTAGAACGTGGTCTTTGTTGTGTAGCATGGGACTGCATTAACTGATATCATGTTATCAAAGAATGTTGCTGGTGATGGAAGGCCAGTGGTCAGGTGAACCACCGTTCGCTTATGGTTCTCCTAATTCAATTCATGTAGTTGCAGTGATTTTTCAGAACAGCCATCATATTCTACACAAGACATTTGTAATAACTGACTTCCCCCATTATACTGGGTGATAACCTGATGCTGTGTATTGTGTTGCAGCCTAGGCTCTGCCCTTTCTCAGAAAGGAATGAATGTGATCCTCTTTGATATCTCAAAACCCAAGCAGAAGCTTCCAGATGGAGTGGTATTTGTGCAAGGTGATGTCTGTGCTGCTTCTGAACTAGGAGAACATCTCCATGGCGTGACTTGTGTCTTCCATATTGCTTCCTATGGAATGTCTGGCCGGGAACAGCTCAACCGAAAGTGCATTGAAGATGTGAATGTGAGAGGAACAGAGAATGTCATTGAAGCTTGCAGGAGAACTGGAGTTTCAAAGCTAGTGTACACCAGCACGTACAATGTGGTGTTTGGTGGACAAGTAATAGAAAATGGGGATGAATCTTGGCCTTACTTTCCTCTCCACCGTCACCCTGATTATTATTCAAGGACAAAGGCATTAGCAGAGATGAAAGTCCTGGAAGCCAATGGGAAAGTCCTTGACAAAGGCCAAGGAATCTTGAGGACTTGTGCATTGAGACCGGCGGGCATTTATGGGCCTGGAGAACAGCGGCACCTTCCAAGGATAGTTAGTTACATTGAGCGTGGGTGGTTCCAGTTTGTATATGGGGATCCTAACAGCTTAGTGGACTTTGTGCATGTGGACAATCTGGTAACAGCTCATATTTTGGCCGCCGAAGCTCTGGGGGAAAGCAAGAATCATAAGGCAGCTGGGCAAGCTTATTTTATTTCTGATGGCAAACCTGTCAACAATTTTGAATTTTTCCGGCCTTTGGTTGAAGGCCTGGGCTATGCCTTCCCAACCTTGCGACTTCCTCTTTGGCTTGTTTATTACTTTGCATTCCTCACAGAAATGGTTCACTCCATGGTGGGGCGCTTCTATAACTTCCAGCCACTCCTTACTCGTGCAGAGGTTTACAAAACTGGCGTTACTCATTATTTCAGCTTGGAAAAAGCCAAGAGGGACCTAGGATATCAGCCCTGCCAGCACAATCTCGAGGATGTGGCTGAGTGGTTTAAATCCCGAGGCCACGGCCGGAAGCTCAGAAGGTACACTACGAAACAGTTTCTGCGGGATTTCGTGTTGGTACTACTGCTTGCCGTGGTGCTTCTGTCATGGTTCCCCAGAGTAGTAAGAGCAACCAGGAAAGATACCAGCTAATAACGTCACAGATTTCTCTTGGACATACTTTCCTGGCACTGAATTAAAATGGGTGGTGTTTCAGTCCATCCAAGGGTGTTTTTCCACTGTCAAAAAGTACCCATTTTTGTACCCATTTAGGACCCATTTGGGTGTGAGCCGGATGATCCCATTTCCACCACGGCACCCATTTGGGATCCGATTGTTTACACTGCCGTGGGGGAAATCCAGATCTAATGGGTACATTTTGGCCTTTAATCCGGATTTTCTGTAGACCCCATTAATGGGGTCTACAATGGGGTCTTCTGCCAGAAAATCTGGATTAAAGGCAGCCTGTTTCCACTGGAAACAGGCAATGGGGTCCAAAGGAGGCTAAGGGGAGGGGATGCACCCATTGCCCCCCCCCCAAACCTAGGCTCTGAAGTCACTTCGAAGTCACTTCAAAGCCACTTCAAATTGACTTCAAAGTCATTTCGAAGTCTGTGCAAAATAGCTCCAGAGTGCCTCTGAAGTCTGTGCTGATCTTCGCAGTGCCAAACCGTAGTTTTTACACCATGGAATTCACATTTCTGGATTAGATGGACTTTTAATCTCATCTATTGGAGCCCTTCAATCAGTCAATCCCAGTTTTTTAAAAAAATCAAATTGGAGCTCTTTATACATTCTGTTAAAATCACTCCCCCACCCCCAGATTTGGAGCCCTTGCAAGTTTGTAATTTATTAATATTTGCTGGAGCTTGCAGTTGGAAAAGTGCAATGCTTATGAATTTCTTGATGTTTTAATTATACAAACACACCTGCTCATTCTTCAATGCCCGTGGGGTCCAAGTCTTAAGCATTTCTTTCAGCAATTCACAGCTTCAAAGTTTCTCACTTTGCGTGCTGCTTGCAACTTTTTTCTGCTTTTATGCTCATTTCACATTCCCTTGCTTGTAATATTCTTTGCGAAACGGAACTGTAGCAACAATAATAAAAAACCCTTGACCTACGTTATATGCAGCAAATGAAACTTAATGCTTTGATGGATTATCATGGAACCTCCAGGTAAAGCCGTCCTTCTGTGGCTCTTCTGTTACTGCACCAGGAAGAAAAGGCTAGTAGAATAGAATTCTATAATACAGAGGGCCATAATTTTATTTATGCAAAATAAACCTCTAAATGAAAAATGACTTTTCTGATTACTTCTACATTTCAAAACTGTGCCATTTTTCTTAAAAAAGCACCCCTGTTTATTGTTGTCTCAAATGCCTTATTTTCATTTCCATTTTTATTTGTATACTGCCTTTCCCAAAAACAAAATTTTGCCCAAGGCAATTTACAACAAACACACAAAAAAAATACAAAGACTGCGACAAGTCAGTACAACAAATAAAGAATCAATCTCAATAAATAATCATCACATTAAAGAATACAACAAATCAGTACAAGAAGAAGTGAAAACTCAGTAGATAAGAGATCAAAAATATAAGCAATGGAAACTTTGGGTTGGGAAGGTGAGGGCTCACCTTTGCTCACTTTGCCCTTGTTTTGCTAGGGGCACGACAACTTGTGGTGTTGCATTGCACTGTGATGTTGTGGGGCAATATGTGATTTGGGGGCCTTCTGGGCTTTAGGTGACGCATTGTCCTCTAGAGAAGTGGTTCTCAAATTTGAGTCTCTAAATGTTGCTAAATTAGAACTGCTCTAGAAGCCTGCTGGTAGGGGTCGAGGGAAGCCCCAGTAGGCCTAGAGTTCATACATATCGCCATGAAATAGCATCGTGTCGCATGGGCCAATGGACAGTGATAACCCAAGGTCATGAGGAGGAGCTCAAAAGATGAATTGGCCAACCTTGGGCCTTTCCTCACTTGAACTTATTCTGGAAAATTCAAGGGCTTGCTTTCGCAGCAAGATTGCGGTCACACTTTGCTGAAATAGTCCATCTTATTAAGAAGCAGGACTCAACCCACTAGGGATATGCACGGATGTTTTTGTTTGTTTGTGTGTGTTTGAATTCGAGTCTATTAGTCCAAATGTTAGGTTCGAATTGAAAGATACAAATGTCAAGATTCGTATGTGCTATACGTATCTATACACATTTTGTATGTATCCCATTTAATCCCGTATGCATCCTGTTTTCGTTCTGTGTTATACAGATACATACGATGTCCATACAGATACATATGTAATGCTTTGATGGATTATCATGGAAACTCATAAGTATCTGGACATTCGTATCATTTGAACGAATATTTTGGAACATTTGAAATTCGTTCGAATGTTTAAATTTGAATGTGAAGACATTCTAATCGAATCTGAATGTCCACATTCAATTGAATTTTGAATGTTTAGAACATTCATGCCCATCCCTAATGCCCACAACTTCGGCCACACCCAATACCAGGTCATCATTCCTTAGTTCATCCTCAGTTTGGGTCACCATGCTCTAATCCAGTGGTTCTCAGCCTGTGGGTCACGACCCCTTTGGGGGTCAAACTACCCTTTCAGAGGGACTGCAATAAGTTTCCACCTTCCCGCCCCAGCCTCACCCGAGCTGCCTTGCCCCCGTGGTTGGGGGTCTCCACAACATGAGGAACTGTATTAAGGGGTCACAGCATTAGGAAGGTTGAGAACCGCTGCTCTGACCTTTCTGTCCCCGTCCTGAGACTCCTTTGCAAGACTTTTTAGATCTCCATCCCTCTCCACCATCGCAACACCCACCCACCCCATGCTCCGATAGGATAAAGGTTCTGTCACTCAACAGCTTGTCATCATGCATTGGGTGAAAGGGAAGGCAAATTCAAGCAGCATTCACCCACTATAATACAGTCCACCCCCTTTGGTCCTCTTCCCCAATCACACCCCAAAATGAAAACTGCTTAACACCCTATGACAACTTGAGACTCGTAAAAATCAGGACTTTGGAAAGTCTGATTGAAGGGAGGGAAGTCCACAATTAAAGCAGTGGGAGTGGTGGGAAGAAGGATTAAAGAAGGACCACGGCCCAAGTGCCTTTGCTAATTGGGTGGCATGGTTCATTAAAATTGTCTTTAACCATACCCGGATAGGTAGTTCACCTTTGCTCTAGGGCAGAGTTTGGGCAACTGTGGCCATCCAAAGTTGATTTCTTCCATTCCATCTTTTGTCACCTGTGGGCAAGACAAGCGTTGCAAGTTCATTGTACCTGGTGAGGAAGCAACTCTCCCATCACCACTCCAGCGGGGGATGGTTTTGAGGAAAGAAGCAAAAAGAAAAACAGATGTTTCGGCTGGCAGGGTGCATGCTGATGGTCTTCTAGCCTTCCTCTGCCTTTGTACAAGTGCATAATTTAGGTAATTATTTTTTGAACGCAAGTGCTCTGTCATAAAGTTTCCACATTTCTGCAGGTGATGGAGTGCTAAATACGGATTATTCAGAGAATGGTTTGATCACTTGAAAAAATAAATAACAACAAGTGTAGGGGAGAGAACAGAGGGGAGACTTGTAAATGGCGGTTGCACAGCTGTGCAAAGAAATTGATGCTACTGGAAATGTGGGCATCTGAAGTGTATTTCTTTCCCTGAACACCTTGAAAGGCAGAAGGAGATGTGTTTGCTATTTTTAAGCCTGCAGTGAAGGAACAAATTCCTTGAAAATTACAGACAGCTGTTTAACCAGTCTCAAAATTAAGATAGCCAATAAAAATGGTTTTGTGGCACACGAAAATAAAATAATTTCATAAGAACATAAGAGGTACCCTGATGGGCCCATCTGCTCCAGCATCCTGGCTCACACAGTGGTCCACCAATTGCTTCTGGACCTCTCAAGCAGAATATGAAAACAAGGGCCCTTTCTGCAGGTGGCCTGTATCTTGGGATAGGGGTCTGTGGTCCACATGCCAGTGCAGGTTATAGTAGGCCTTGCTTGGTGCCTGGCATAACCTGTATGATCATGCGGACAGCAGGCCCCTATTCTGAGATACAATCCAAAACAAGGCTAAGTGCAGAAAGGGTCAAGTTCTTCACCTGCTTTTGGTCCCCTACAAATGACCTTTAGAGGAGTACTGCCTGACTCTTCAATGAAGGCAATACCTAGTCATCCATTCTAGCAGCCATGCATATATCCTCCATGAAGTTGTTGATCCCTATAAGAACCTAAGGGGAACCCTGCTGGATCAGGCCATAGCCCATCTAGTCCGGCATCCTGTCTCAAGACAGTAGCCCACCAATCGCTTATAGGCATCTCAAGCAGAAGACAAGGGCAAAACCTTTGCTTACTCTCAAATCCCTGCACATAATGGTTTCTTCTCTTCAGTGCTGTTTTCTTATTCCCATGGAAAATACTTTCTCCTTGTCCTGAAATGGGTGGGGGCTTCTCCACAATAAGCCCCAAATAAAGCTGCCCCCCTCCTTGGAAGAGGAGATGCAGACTGAGTCCATAAGAACATAAGAACATAAGAGAAGCCCTGCTGGATCAGGCCACAGCCCATCTAGTCCAGCATCCTGTCGCACACAGTGGCCCACCAAATGCTCACGGGCATCTCAAGCAGAGACAAGGACAAACCTTCTCCTGCTCTCGAGTCCCAGCAGATGGCCTTAGAAGCACCCCGGTTTCTCCCCCCCCCCCCCAGCCTGAAAGATGCACCTAGGCATTCGTTCTAGTAGCCATTGATACATCTGTCATCCATAAATTTGTCTAACCCTACCTTAAAGCCATCTAGGCTGGTAGCTGTTACCACCTCTTCCGGCAGCACATTCCATAAGCCGATGACCCTCTGGGTGAAGAAATACTTCCCCCTGTCAGACCTGACTCTTCTACCCATCAGCTTCATAGAGTGCCCCCTGGTTCTAGAATTGTGTGATAGAGAAAAGAAATTTTCTCTATCCACCTTTTCTATACCATGCATAGTTTTGTATACTTCAATCAGGTCCCCTCTTAAATGCTGTCTCTCCAGACTGAAGAGGCCTAGACGTTGCAGCCTGGTTTCATAAGGGAGGTCTTCCAGACCCTTAATCATTTTGGTTGCCCTTCTCTGCACCTTCTCTAGTTCCACAATATCCTTTTCAATGTGTCCACTCCTGCTCTTATGGGTAGGCCCCAGGCCATTGGCGGTGTGGTTTGCCCAGTTCATGAGTCGATTTGAGTCGATTTGAATCTTTAAAATCCAAATGCAACAAAAACAGATTCGAATCCGATACATTTGAATCTATTCGTTTGAGTGTTATATATGAATCTGAAGAAATGAATTTTGACAGCGTTCGTATGTGTTATACGTATCTGTACACATTTTGTACGCGTCCCGTTTTCTCCCATATGCATCCCATTTTCATTCCTTATTATAAGCGCAAATGCGTCCAGCTACGTATGATATTCATACAGATGCGTATGTAATACATATGTATCTCTACATTCGAAGGATTCAAATTATTCCAACGAATGTTTTGGAACATTTGAAATTTGTTCGAATGTTTAAATTCGAATGTGTAGACATTCTATTCTAATTCGAATGTCCACATTCGATCGAATTCAATCGCATTTCGAATGTTTAGAGCATCCATGCACATCCCTACTGCTGGCTGCATTTTTCCATGGATGGAAAGGTAGCTGGGGAGCATCAGAAACTGTTACAGCCACAATTTGTGATGGTGAAGAATTTCTCCTGCCGATTGTTTCCGCTAAAAGACAATCCGCCCAAACGAAAGACCAAGCGTACCTTATAAAATTATTTTCGCCCCCACCGCTGAAGAAGTGCACCTAAAGGAAGTGTTTGTCTTATAAATGGGTTTCCTATTACTGTCATCTTTGGTAACAGAAAGCGAATTAGATCACCGATAGGTTTTCACAACGCTGCAACGAATTTTCTCCTCTTAATGGCCATTTGCACACACACACACACAGAGAGAGAATGTGCACTCCCTCTTTCTTTTAAATTAGAAAATGGAACTGAGGAACACTTTGAATTTATGTTATTGCTTTCCAAGCCCTTGAACTTCAAAGCAGTTTAATGAATCTTATTAAGGTATGCATGCACACCACAAAGGCAATTTTTATTTGCACCTGTAAAAGCTTGATTTGCATTTACAGATTGTTTTACTGTTCTTTAAGTGATATACTTTTTGCAAAAACAGCAACAACCCTTTTTTCCTACAAGAACAATGTTTTTTACAAAAAAATGGTGCCGGAGCATTTCCCAGTATTCGTCCTAGATGGTGGTACTGGGCTGAGATGAAGAAGGTGGGACATTAGAGTAGAAGAAAGGAATGTGGGGCCAGTAGAGATGTACAAAGTTTGGTTTGTGTTCAGACAGCCAGGCCCCATCCCCAAGCAATAAAAATTCTGTTAAAAAGGTTCTTTTGCCTCTGAGCACCCCCATGCCCGGCTTTTCTCTGAGCTTCCAGCGGCACAAAAGGTCAGAACTTTTAAAGAGCCAGAATTGCGGAGAATTGCAACATTGTTATCAGGTGTGAAGTGGGTGGATTGCTACAGTGTAATGGCTGCTGTACCGGGTGGATTTTTACAGTGATTAAAATAACTATCTTTGGAAGCAAACTCTGGATCCCAAAGTGATAAATGGCTCTGGTGGGTTTTGCAGGCAGGGGAGATGAACAGAGAACTTGCAAATATGGCTATTTTTCTTTTGGACTTGTTGGGGGTTGTCTCCCCGGCACCCTATCAAGCAGAGAGGGGGCGGGGAGAAAAAGATGCGGGCAAACAAAATACGCTTCCTTGGGGATGGTAGGTGCGTTTAAAATGTGTGTTTTACCAAACCTCATGGGGACGCTTATTCCGGAATTGCACAGCACTTTTAAAGTCCGCTGGAATAGAGGGACAGTAGAGGAAAAGTAGAGAGGCAAATAAGTTGCTTGGGGACACAGCCCCAGAGTTTGTGTTTGAAGATGTTTGTGTCAGATCAAACATGCAGCATTTGCATATTTGGAAATTTGATCAAATGGAACAAGTTCCCTGCTTGTGAATGTGAATAAGTTGATTGAACCAGTTTGTCTGCAGTGGTTTTGCCTTTGAAAAGTGACTTTTACAAAGAAAAATAATGGTATTTGTCTTCAAACAAGTTTGAAATCAAACACAAACAACCACTATTTTGATTTCATGGGTGGAGATTGGGCCCCACATGCCATTCTTTGGTAGTGAACTGAATGTGCATTTTTATTTTTTATTTTTTGGTCTGTGCACATCTCTAGGGCTAGGGTTATGTGCAAGAATGTGTTTGTTTGTTTTAAAATATTCTATTCGAGTCAAATTGAATTACCGAAAATCCTATCCGATTTGAAATTTTTAAATTTAAATTTAACAAGATTTGATTTGAATTAAGCAAATTTGAATCTATTGATTCGAATTTGCACTTGCAAATGTTGACAACATTTGTGGATAAGTGTATGCATCTTCCCAACAACTGTACATGTCCATATGCATCCTGTAGTTATCCCGTACGGAACCCGTTTTCAGTCCATACGGATCAGTACGGATGTGGGAAAGGTGTGGATCTTCAAGTATGCATCGTGTAGAAATCCGTACTCATACGAATGTCTGGATAATTTGAAAGAATAGATCCAAAATTCAAAATTTGATTTGAATGTTTAAGTTTGAATTTCAGGACATTCTATTTGGATTCAAATGTTGAAATTCAGCACATTCGATCGGATTTCAAGTGCCTATGAATATTTGTGCACTTCCCTGATACTGTGTTGTATTGCCAGGGTCACAGGTATATCACAGCATCATGGCAAAGGCTGTTGGAACACAATGCTAGGTAACGCAAGCACATATGTGCTTTGCAATCTTGCTGGTCACATAGTTGTCTTCCCTTAAACCTTCCGACCCCTAATTTCTGCCTTGGGTGGTAACTCCAACCTATTTGGAGACCCAGGGAGGTCTCACTTCAGGTACCACAGAGAAAATTGCATCTACTAGGGCTTTCTGTTCTGGTGATCATGAAATCTAAATTAACTTTAACCAGTTTTATCATCTTTATTCTCTTTAGCCCAATGGTTCTCAAGCGTTGGCCTCCAGATGTTGCTAAGCTACAATGACTTGGCCATTGCTCTGGTAACCTCCAGACTAGACTATTGTAATGCAGTCTACATGGGGCTGCCCTTGAAGACAGATTGCTGACTAGGACAGCTGGCTGAACGCACATCACGCTAGCCTTAAAAGAGTAGTACTAGCTGCTGGTTCACTACCGAGCCTAATTCAAGGTGTTAACTTTAACTTATAAGGCCCTAAATGACTTGGCTACCAAATATCTGAAGGAACGTCTACTCCCATATCAACCTGCCCGTGCCTTAAGATCTAGAGAGGAGGCCCTCCTGGTTGTCCCACCCCCTTCAGCAGCAAAAGGAGTGAGCACCCGGGAGAGGGCCTTCTCAGTGACGGCCCCTAGGCTATGGAATAGTCTCCCCCTTGAGGTGCTTCTATCACTTCTACTGTATATGTTTAGGAAGGCAGTGAAGATGCACTTCTTTGCTCTGACCTTTGGTTAAATGGGGATATGTCCAGAGACCTCTGGGTATAGGGCAGGATGAAAATGTAAATAAATAATAATAAATTATAATCCCCATGTTCTCTTTCCATGGCTGCAGGGATAGAGGCCCCTAGGAGGGAGGCCACCAGGATCTAGCACCTCAAGGCTGAGAACCACCAATTTATTCCACCTGCCACTTCCATACTCACTTTAGCACTGTTTTAGCCTTATTTTTACATTAGCCTGCAAACCACTTCAAGCTGATGGAGCCTTTATTTTCTTTTTCTTTTCAAACAACTAATTTCCCTACAGGGTTTTTGCAAAGGGGTAGTAATCAGTTATCTTTTACACCCCTAGAATGCCAACACAGCAATTACCATCAAGATATGCTGTGCAGATGTAGTATTCATAATTTGGGACTTCATAATTTGGTGTAGTGGTTAGAGAATCAGGCTCTTATCTGGGAATACCAGGTTTGATTCCACCCTCCTCCGTGAAGCCAGCTGGGTGACCTTGGGCGAGTCACAGCTCTCTTCTGAGCTCTCACAGCCCCACCCACCTCACAGGGTGTCTGTTGTGGGGAGAATAGAAAGCTTTGTCAGCCACTTTGAGTCCCCGTAAATGGGTGAGAAAAGTGGGGTTGAAAAGCCAACTCTTCTTCCTATGCAATTTTTTAATATAATGAACTGGTGATAGGTGTTTTAGAATGGATGCACATAACTGTAATGTGTGTGTGTATGTAGAGAGCGAGCAGGAATTGTGCATATCTTAAAAATAAAAGGAAACCAGTACAGAAGTATTCCAAATAAAGATGAAAATCACAGCCTCATTGCTGTGCATTTAACCGACTGTCTTGAGCTCTCTTCCAGAAACTGAACATAATGCATAGGGAAATGCATGACCCCCCCCCATTGCTTTGCACTGAAGCGAATGAGACAGACGTTCACATTTGTGCAAATGGATCCTGTTCAAACGTGCTAGGCTTCATATGTGCTTCAAATCCCTGCCACCACCTTGCTGCACCTCCGAATCTGTTCCTAATTCGCTCTGAATCCACTCTGTATCTGTTCCAAAGTTTTGAACAAAGGCACAAAAGCTTTTGTGTTGCACGTGAAGGTCAGTCTTCAAATATAGCCCAAATTCAGTTCAAATGAGAAGCTTCAGACCTTTGCAGTTTGAAGGGATGTGCACAAATATTCACAGGCATTTGAAATCCAACTGAATGTGCCAAATTGCGACATTCAAACTTGAATAGAATGTCCCGAAATTTGAATGTAATCATTCAAATCAAATTTCGGATCTGTTTGAGTTATCTGTTTGAGGTTCGTACACAAGGCGTACTTGAAGATCTGCGTCTTTCCCGCATCCATACGCATTTGTACGGGATGAAAATGGGTTGCATACAGGATAACTACGGGATGTATATGGATGCGTACGGATGCGTACGGATGTGAGGAAGATGCGTACATGTACATGCGAATGTTGTCGACATTTGTATGTGCAGATTTGAATAAAAAATTCAAATGGATAGATTCATATTTGGTAAACACGAATCGAATCTTGTTAAATTCACATTTAAAGGATTCAAATCAAATTGAATTTTTGGATATTCAGTTCAAATAGAATGTCAAAACAACAACAACAACATTTGTGTACACCCCTAATCCCCAATAGCCCACCCCAAGTGAGTTCTGGCCGTTTTTCCCAGGGCCATTCAAATGCTTCCAAATCTCCCTTCCCTTCCTTCCTCTTGGTTCTGTTTCTTCTCCATGCGCAGCATGTATCTGGAAACCTGCTTTCACCCTTTGTGTTATTTCAGCTCATGTTTCATCCTTGCCCCCAAGTCACCACAAGAGATATTTTTTCCCAGCTGCAATTTCTCAAGAAACATATGCTGGCTGGCGTGACATTTCCCTTGCCGAACGGGTAGCATCTTCACTTTCCATTCGATGCCGGCAGCCTCCATTCTGCAATTTGCAAATGATAAAAATCTTTCTTGGAGGAACCATGTAATTCCATAATAGATGGACTGCTAAAATAGCTTATGCCTTTCCTCTTCATTAAATTTCAGCTAACGTTTGCTGACTTCCCGCTGTTTTAGGGGAAAGTATTTTTTGAGGGGGGGGGGAATGTACAAATGAGACAATTCTGGTGCAAAAAAAAAATAATAAAAGGGATATCTGAAAACTTTAAGAAAAGCAGGTGTTACGTAGACTTTTTGCTTTTATTTCCTCTTTGAATAAGCTTTAGGCCAGGGTTTCCCAAACTATGGGTCGGGACCCACTGGTGGGTCGCGAGCGAATATTGAGTGGGCCCTGCCTGTAGAATTAAGTAATAAAAAATTCTATTAAAACTTTGTTTGTTATTTGAAAAGTCCTTTATTCATATTGGTAACGGTTAAATTTCCTAGAGGTGGGTCCCGAGTTGGTAAACTTATATTAGATGGGTCGTAGCCCAGACAAATTTGGGAACCACTGCTTTAGGCTATAAACAACAGAAAGTTGCGAATCACTAGATAGATTTGTGCATCCACTTCTGGACAACTAAGGCCGCAGTTACACTTTTACTTTAATCCTTCTTTGGCCCGAATTCCAGCTCGTTTGGTTACTTTTTTAAATGCCAAGCCATTTTTTTCCTGGATTTTCCTCCCTCTATTCAGGTTTTCCTTCATTCGGGCCAACACATCTTTAAAGGTTTAATCCCCTTCCAGAGGGCCTCCATTTCAGCTGCCCAGAAAATGATACGTATGCAAGCTCCTGCTCTGAGCCTTGCCCCTCCCACCTCCCCCTTGCTGTGACAGTCCTTCCTCTGCCCCATCCTTGCAATCTCCCTCCCTCTTGCTGGGATTTCTTTTCCCTGCTGCTGGATCTCCCTCCCTCCCCCCACCCACCTCTTGCCATTCCTTCCCCTGTCACGGCTGCCATTGCAATGAACTCCCTCCCTCCCCCACCCCCTCCCTCTTGCCTTGACTTTCTCACCCCAACCTGTCACCACTGCCCTGCCCCAATCTCTTTCCTCCTGGCCCCCTTCACCCTCCCAGAACACCTCCCCTTCGTAGGGAGGATTCATATTCGTATCAAACATTCATATTGAATTTGAATCCTACCCCATTCAAAGGGGAGCTATTTGAATGAATACAAATTTTTTGCACCACCACCTCATATGCTGAGAGTCCCACCTTCTAGCTACTGCATTGGCTGCTGCTGGCCAGGTCACACATTCCGTGATATACTGGCTGGTGGGTGGCTGATCTGGTGGGGGATTGATCTGATCCAGCACATTGGGATGGCATCCCTTGACACCTCTGGATCACCACCCCCATGCCACCTTCTTGCCAGGGCAACAGCCAGCACCAATGTGCCCAGTGCACGTCACTGCACATGGGGCCTGCCTGGATCAGCCACCTGCCAGCCAGCAGCAGCCAATTGCAGCAGCCAGGAGGTGGGACTTCCACAGGAAGCCAGAGGAAGAGTGAATGCTCTCGCCACCGGATGCTCCGGGCAAGTCCAGGGTAAACATTGGGATAGATGTGGGGCACGATTTTGTGCTCTATAGCTCATCCACAATTAAGACAGCTCGGGTGAGGCTGGGCATGCTTCTAGATTGTAGCAGCCTAGTGGGTGTGTGTATGCTCTTCACCAGAGCTGTCCTAATTGCATACCAGAGTCCGTAGTGCAAATTGGCCTCATGTGATTCATAAAGATATCCCCTGAATTTGGAATCCAGCTTTGTCCACACATCTGCGCACAGGGATGCTTTCTTGGTCACATCCAAAACATGAACACCAGAGGCCCCAGGTGACCTTGTGGGTAGAAACTTAGAATTATGGTGCCTTTTGACATACGGTTTTCCTTCACCCAAGGCAGGCGTGGAAGGGACTGCTCTAAATTAAAATTTCTTCTGCAAAAGGTCACTTTGTCTCTTCTTTCATTTGGGAGGCGCGTAGGATTTTCCCGCTTCTCAGAGATTTGAGAGTGGGAAGCCAAAGCAGGTCAGATGAAGTGCATTGAGTCATAGCCATGATCAATACACTTGACTTATAAAAAAGGGGAGGAAAAAAATGAACAGAAGTTGAACCGGTGTGGGCAAGGCAGCTTCTCTTTCAAGATGCATCTCTAAGAAATTTGGCATAGAAAGATCTCCAGTGACATCTACTGGGCGAAGACATCGCCTGTCTCCAAGGCACATTTCCTTTGTCACATTTCCTTTTGCTCTGGATTGCTGCTTCTGGCAATACATTTCCCTGTGGATTTATAGGAAAGGGTTTTTTGCAGAGATGTGCACGAATATTCATAACACTCAAAATTTGTACTAATTCAGCCGAATTTGGACATTCATACTGAATGTTGGCACATTCGAAGATTGGCATTCGAATTTGAATAGAATGTTTCAATACACTTGTACAAAGCTTCGTTATGGATTCGTATGGGATTCATATTGCACATTCCAATCGAATTTGAATCCTGCTACATTTCAAAGGGATCTATTTTCTTGCTTCTGATTTGATACTAATAGAATACCAAAAAAAATTCGTGCATATCCCTATTCTGTGTACTAAAATGGGGAAATGGCGTAAGGCCACGCCCGTGGGACACATCAGCAGCTTGGCACGCCTGCTCTCATCCCTTAGTGAACTATGGGATTTGCATGTGTGTCACCCGCAGAAAGTCACAAGTTGGACCTAAGGAACAGGCTTTGAAGCGCACAGCTGGCGGGTCACGGCAAGGGGCAGCTGCATGATTTCATCTGGAGGGGGGCAGAGAAGTGGTTTATTTATTTATTTATTTATTTATTATTTATTTGTTCAATTTATATGCCGCTCCTCTCCGAAGACTCAGAGCGGCTTACAACAGGTCAAAATATCAGACAGGTTAAAACAATAACAGTTAAAAGCAAAACAGTAACATCAAACACCCACTCTCAAACCCATTCCCAAAACAGGGAGGTCTTAACAAGCTTTCTAACAAGCTTTGCCATGACCTTTAGTGCAGAATCGATGGCACGTCTTGTTTTGTACACAAGAGATGGGATGTTTTTGCACTGTCACTAGGAGTACCCATTAAGTACCCATGAATGGGTACTTCTAGTGACAGTGGAAAAACACCCAGGACACACTCACCCTAGCAGCCTCAGTAGTTCTGCGGTTTAAAATAGGAACAGAGCAGCTGAGGAAAGAGAAGAAATGAAGGTGCTGATAGACAGGGAGCAGAAAGGTGAGGTGCTGCCAGATGTGGGGTGGGCGTAGATTTTGTTGCCTTATGGAGCTTACACTAAGTAGCTCCTGCTTCTGGCCAATGTCAGGTAGTCTGTTCTTAGCCCCACCAGTACCTGGCAGCCTATCCTATGATCCCTACCTTTGGGCATCTCAACTGCCCACTCTCATTCTGCTTTACAAGGTAACCCCACCTCCTGCTGGTGCCCAGTGAGGATGAGGCAGCAAGAATATGCGGGCACCATAGGTAACTTGGGTTCTAGAATAGGAACGGCTGGAGATGCAGGAGAGAAGAAGGAGCAGACATAAATCACTTCCAGATCTTTCACATTAGTTGGGAAGAGGGATGTGCACACATGTGTGGTTTTTTTGCATTCAAATTTGAATTGCATTGAATATCCAAACATTCTATGCGATTCGAATGTTGAGAATCCGAATGCAAAAGAATCCAATTCGAATTGAATACATTCGAATCTATGTGTTCAAATGTTAGAATCGAATCTGAATATACAAATGTTGACAACATTTGTATGTGTTATACGTATCTGTATGCATTTCGTACACATTCCGTTTATCCCGTATGCATCGCGTTTTCATTCCATACTATCAGCGCAAATGCGCACAGATACGTATGAGATTCATACAGATATGTACGTAGTACATACGTATCTGTACATTCAAATGTTTCAAGTCATTCAAAGAATTTTGGAACATTCAAAATTCTTTCGAATGTTTAAATTGGAATTCGATTTGAATTCAAATGTCCACATTCAACTGAGTTCGATCGAATTTTGGATGTTTAGAACATTTGTGTACATCCCTTGTCAGGAACGTGTCCCGTTGTTCCTCTTACCCCCAGAAAATCTGGTCAGTTCAGTTTCCATCCAATTTTCACAAATGCAATTTATGGGTGGGAAACTCACTAAGAAAATGTGGAGAAATTTTATGAGAAATACATAAGGGCTTAGAGAGCCTGCAGGACTGGAGGTGTGATGAGAGAATGAGGAGAGAATGAAGGAAAAGTATGGTGTGCCTTGAATCAGCTGCAATGAGCACCCGCCACCTTGGCGAGAAACTGATCAATTCTTGAGAAGGGCTTGTAAGTCTGTGAGTAGGGTTGTGTGAGTGAATGACTCTTGGTGCCAAGTATATGATTATATGAAATAAAAGTTACATGACAGAATAGTGCAAAAATCCAGATCTTTGGCCTTTCTGCACAGGCTCTAAAAATGGTTTTAGAGCCTGTTTGGGGAGGGATTAAGACATGGCTTCCGCAAAGGGAACGGAATTAGGGACCCTTTGAAGACACCGCATCCACATTTCGGCACGCAAAACCAGTTTCTTCAACCGGTTTTGCCACCGAAATCCTACCCAGGTGCAGAACCTAAAAAATTAGGTCTTACATCTGTCTTTTCCCCTGGAACCAATTTGGAAGCAAACGGCAGGGTAAAGAGCCGGATGGCCGGCACATGCCCAGCTGTCAAAGAGGGAGAGCGCATGCTGGCCCACCTGCCTCCACCATTGGCTCCATCGGAGCCAGCATGGCAACACCGGCAGCCGGGTTCGCCGGGTTCCCCTTCGCCCGAGAAGGTATGATGGCGCCTTCTTGAGCGAGAGGGAAGCCACAGCCCCCACCCCCATGCCACCCGGGCACGATCCTGGTTGCTGACAGGCTGCTTCCGGCAGCGGGAGGTCCAGCGCACGCGCATGCATCACAGCTTCCCATGGCCAGCCGCCCTCTCGCGCACTGGGCGTTCCACTGCCAGAAGCAGCCCGGCAGCAACCAGGTAAGGAGAGGATCACATGCGGGCGGCCCCAGGCAGGGTGGGGGCTGCGGGTTCCCTCTCACTCGAGAAGGCGTCATCACACCTTCCTGGGAGAAGGGGTACCTGGCGAAGCCGGCTGCTGGCCTTGCCATGCTGGCTCCGGTGGAACCAATAGCAGAGGCCAGTGGGCTGGCCCAGCTGTCAAATAGGGAGAACATGCACTCTCCCTCTTTGACAGGGCAGGCCCTTCAGAGGCCGCCGCAGGCCTGTGTGTGTGTGGATGCGTGGGGCCTCCAAGAATCTGCCCCTCTTAGGGACAGATTATCAGAGAAAACGTTTCGCTGGAAAACAGAACTTGTCCGGTCTTCTCTGTCTTATTGGTGCCTTGGGAATCGGACTCCATAACACCAGCATACAATAATACCAGCTGTCTTATCATGCTTTGCTACCCAGCCATAATAACTGCTATTTCTATGCGAGACAGCTAGTAAAGCCGTGATAAACTTCTGTGTTTACTTGTAGTTACCAGATTGGCCAAATATGGGCATAAATACTAACCTGCCTTTTCCTATGTCATCATGTTCCTCACATGAGTATATCTGCTTCTTTGCATCCATCATTATTATTGGGAGATATATAGCAATAGAGAATAGCAGTATGCTTATACTCATCATGCTAAGTGATCCAGGAGATATATTCTTCTTGTACCTGCTCTTATATTAGCTAAGATATAAGAATCTATATTCTTGTATTATATATTAGATTAAGCTGTATACCTGTATTTCATTTCTTATATACATGCAACCTGTACTCTGCACTTATGTGGTTCTTACTTGCACTCACTAAGCATAAAGTGCCTCCTACTTGGAATGCTTCTGGTTCCAGTGTTCAGATCACGTTACGCTGTGCTACCTGAGAAGTGCAGCTCTGCTATCTATGCACAGATGTGTGGACACAGCTGGATTCCAAATCCAGGGGATACCTTAATGAATCACATGAGGCCAATTTGCACTACGGCCTCTGGTGTGTAATTAGGACAGCTCCTCAACAACTTTTGCTTCTCTGAACTAATTGCTCTGAATCTCTAAAAGAACCTGGTCACATTGTGACAGAGGGTATAGGATGTGAAATGGATGATGGGGAATAAACCACGGAAAATGCAAATAGCAGGCCTTTAGATCCCACTCTCACCTTCTGCATGCCACGTATGGACAGAGTCATAAGCCCAGTGATTTCCCTGAGGCACTTATGGCAGGATTTATTTAGCCACAGGATGGCAGCAGAGATGGATTATTGGAAAACTGGCTGCTGTACCCAGAGGAAGCCATAGGAAGGTGGCAGGAAGAACAGGAGAGAAGCTGCAAAACTAGAAGAAAAGTCAAGTTACTCAAAAGACTAAAATCAGGGATGCTTAAGAGTGTTTCCCACACACCATAGGCAGGAGAACCAATCCAATGCTAGGAAAGGAATAGAAAATAAGCCAGCAAGCATCATTGTGCCTCTTTATAGATCTATGCCTAGTAGGGGTGTGTACTTTCCATTCAAATTCGAGTCAAATTGAATGTCAAAACATTTGAGTGATTAAAATCCAAATGCAACCAAACCCGATTCGAATCCAATACATTTGAATCTATTCTTTCAAATGTTAGATATGAATTTGAAGATACGAATGTCGACAACATTCGTATGGGTATACATATCTGTATCCATTTCGTATGCTTCCCGTTTTATCCCGTATGCATCCCGTTTTCATTCCGCAATATAAGTGCAAATGCGTACAAATCCGTTCAGATATCTAAATTTGAATGGGAAGACATTTGATTGGAATTCTAATATTTGGAATATTTGTGCTCATGCCTAATGCCTAAGTCCTGCCTCCAGGTTGGAGAGACAGGCAGGATGCCTCTCAAAGCCATCTGCAGGGCGTCAGCAGGTAAAGGTTTTGCCTTCGTCTTCTGCTTGAGATGCCCAGAAGGAATTGGTGGACCACCATGTGAGGTGGAATTCTGGACAAGATGGGCTGTGGCCTGATCCAGCAAGATTCCTCTGTTGTTGTAACAAATTCATGGAGGACAGGTGTATCAGTGGCTACTATAATGGGTGCTCAGAATATACACTCAACCTGCATCCAGACAGGGTCAAAACCCAGGAATTATTTTGGAATAGTGCTTGATTTGGCAGATGTGATTGTGGCTCTCCCAATACAATCCTGGAATATAGACATGATCTTGGGTTTAAGCTGTTATGTTACTGTGTGACACCCGGAAACTCAGAATATCAACCTCATGTCTAAAATAATCCTGAAGGGCTTTGTTCTGGAAAATTCAAAATGAGCGGAATAGGCAAGAGATGTCTAGAGGCAGAGTGAGCATGATCTAGCCAAGTTTACACATGTGTGCATTTGGGTTCTAGACCAGCGCATGTATTCCCTCCAGCCCTGAGTGCAGTAGGAAATAAATGCAAAGTTCAGCAGCCAGCCAAACTCCCCCAGAGGGCCTCCTTATTGCCTCTTGGGTCCTTGGGGAGAAAAAATATCTGATCTCACCCACGGGGACTTTCTTTGTCCACTGCCTATCTACTCCTCTTATTAGACCAAATCTTTCCACCTCTGAGCTCCAAAGGAAGGTCTCCCAAGCCAGATGTCAGTGTCTTCTTCTTTTCCAGCTCTGCAGTCACGACTCCAGTAGACTTAAACCCAGCACGGCTGATCACCAGAAGTGTTCTGAATCTGGAGTTTTTAAAACCTGAGAATCTGAATCCTAGCCTCTTCAGCCCCCAGGTCACGGCGCCTTGTCCTTTATTCTGAGTGATTTCCCCAGCTTGAATGCAAATGGAAAGAACATTGCTCATGTTTGGGAGGCATCTCTCTCCTGTAATTGCCAAGAGGAGCTGCCAATTTGTTTGCAGCTGTCTATGACTTTGTTTAACCATAACACAGCTCACACGGAAACAGAGTGCTGTGGGGATCAATGCAAATTCAGGCAGGCATTGGAGACCCAGGGAAAGGGGGGGGGGAACATTCCTTCCTTCCTTCCCAATGCCTTACCCATGCCTTTTTGCTTTTTGCTCTGATCTGCAATAGCGATCCCATGCTAAAGCCTGTATGCTTCCTTCCTCCTCACTGCACAGCTCCACAACTCCCCTCCTCCTCATCGCCTTTCTCTCCTCCTTTTTCTTCCAACTTTGAGCTCTTCCCTCCAAGCGCTGCCCCCCCCCGTCACCACTGCCAGTGGTGGCGGGACATGCCCAGCATCAGCTTGTCATGCCATCTCCTCTTTCACTTTTGCCTGTAACTTCTTGCATCTGCTGCTGGGATGGTGCATATAAGGCGCTTGGCACTTCTTCCTTCTAGGATCGTGGTGAATAAAAGACCCCATGATCCGATGCAGAGGAAAGTTTATACAGAGGGTGGGGCTACAATTGTCCCTCCCAAAGTCACTGTACAATGGGGCTCAATTGCTGACTGCATGAGGGGGGGAGTCTGCTGGGTTCCCCTCCTGCTGGTCACTGAAGAATAAAGAGTGAGTCCACATTATTAGGCGACTGTGAGAATGCAAAAAAATGGAGGTGAATGCTGATTAAATAAATCTGGATTTAAACCCCGACTAAGCCCCCATCTACATGCAAAGAAAAATCCGTTAAAAAATTTCTTTTACTTCTGAGCGTCTGTATGCAGAGCTTTTCTCCGGGCTTCCAGTGCCACAAAGGAGGAAAATCCGTGGAATAAAGACCCCCCCTTTGAACAAGACTACCAGTGCACTTTTTTGGTAGTCGCAGGTTTTCCTAGCAACATGGAGCATGTAGACGCTCCATGGCAAAAGAGGTACTGGGGGCGGGGATTGCCGGTCAGAGAGATCATCTCCCCCTCTCTCTCACTCTCTTTTTTTGCCTCTCATCCACAGCCAGTATTCATGATCTATACTAAATGCAAGAAAACAGTAGGCAGGCATTCCAATCACATAAGATACATTGAAATGAATTGCTTCCGCCTGCAATTGAAAGTGTTGAGAGTGAATGTGCCCACGATCGCGTGAGCACTGGCTGCAGCCGCTGCCTTTGCCGGCAGGGGAGACATTTCAATGGACGGAGATCTTGTGAACAGCAGAAGAATTGCTTCCACAATTGAAAGTTTGATTGCGCTGCAGCCCGGCTGCCTTTGCAGGCAGGGGAGATGGACAGAGAACTTGTGAATACTGATGGCTATTTTTCTTTTGGACGTGTCGGGGGTTGTCTTCCTGGTTGTGGCCACGCAGATCGCAGTCCCTCCCCGTTCCCGCCGGCACCCTATCAACCAGAGATGGGGCGGGGAGAAAAAGATGCGGGCAAACAAAACATGCTTCCATGGGGGTGGTAGGTGCGTTTTAAATGCGCATCTCGCTGAGCCTCATGGGGATGCTTAATTCGGAATTGAGCGTGCATTTTTAAAGTCTGCTGCAATAGAGGGAAAACAGAGAAACAAAACAGTACCATGGGGACTCGCCCTAAATTGCTCAGTGGGAATGCACCCAAATTGTTATCTGTATAGGTTCACAACTGGGTTATAAGGGACTGTTCCTACAGCATTTCTTCTTGCATCCTTTCTGAGAAGAACAAAGGACCAAACTGAGATTTATCCCACAAAGATATGAAAACATAAAATTCCTGCCTCCCCCCTCCCTGGAGCTAATTAGCATTTAAGGTAATTTACATGCATGGATTTAAAAAAGGAAGACCATTTTCTTGAAAGAAGGGCTAATTCTGCCCAATACTAGCAAGAAAGTCTGGCATCTGAAACATGTCCCTTTTTTTCCTATAGGGGGCAGTAAGAAGCCATTCAGCTATTGATCCAAAACTATCTTGCAGTTCCAGTGGGAAAATTTGGTGGAAGGACCTAGATAGACAGCAAAATATTTCCAGAATTCTCTTGCCATTTGTGAAAAATATTTTTTTAAAGACAGTTGGGAGCAGGGCTTGCCAACCAAGTATATTCTAGGAAACATTCAAAGACACTATCTTTTTCCTAACATTTTTTCCACCTAATATGTGCTTATTTGCTTGTTTCAATTAGATCAGATTTTAAAATTTAACTTTCAGAATGTTCCTAGCTCAAAAATAGCACCATCAGTTTTGACTGTAAATTATGGACACAGTGCCTGCTTTGTCTGCTGAGAAATGGCTTCTTTCAGTGGACAAAACCAAATTCTAATGCTTTGAGAGAGAGGGATGGACAGAGATCAGTCACTCTTTATTCACTGGCTGTGGTCACACCTAACATTTAATCCAGCTTCAGTCCACCTTCGGAGCAAAGGGGCACACCAGCAAAGTGGCCAGTAATTTTCTTTCCACGTCATCTATCCCGAAAGTGAATTTTCTGAGTTATTTAACACTGAAAGAAAATAGCTTGTCACTTTGCTGATGTATTCTCTCACTCTGAAAGTGGACTGAAGCTGGATTAAACCTTAAGTGTGACCACAGCTTTTGTGAGGCTTCAGACTCATCCAGATGGGGATATGTAGCACTATTCAGTGTTGGTAATGCTGGGCTTGCCACATCTATCTTTGGGAACCCCAACATAGCCTCATGATATCAGAAGGAAATCCTGCTGTACCCTTTTTTATGAAAACCACACTCTGAATTTGTGTTTTCCCTAAATAGAATTATATCCTTGCTCTGGGCTTCGGTTAAATGGGGATACACTTTCCTTTCCCACTTGCAGGCACTGTTGTTTGAATATATACTGTTATTGTTTATATATGTTTGATTTTAATTGTTGTTACCCACCCTGAGACCTTTAGGTATAGGGTGGGATAGAAACACAAGTAATAAATAAATACCTGGATGTTGTCACTGGAAGCTGCCATTTTGACCATGACCTGCACATGCGCAGCAGTGGTTATCGCAGACTTCTGGATACTTCACGACACCATTGAACTACCAGAGATCCACATCATTTCTTCACCCAGAGGGTCATCGGTCTATGGAATTTGCTGCCAGAAGAGGTAGTAACAGCTACCAGCCTAGATGGCTTTAAGGAAGGGTTGGACAAATTTATGGATGACAGATGTATCAATGGCTGTTAGAAGGGATGCTTAAGTACATCTTTCAGGCTGGGGGGACAAGCAGGATGCTTCTAAGGCTATTTGCTGGGGAGAGCAGGAGAAAGTTTGCCCTTGGGCAATTGGTGGGCCACTATGTGAGAGACGATGCTGGACTAGATGGGCGGTGGTCTGATCCAGATCCAGCAGGGTTCCTCTCATGTTCTTATGATATCAAGCAAAGAGGAGGGTAGCTGTGTGCTATGCTGTCAACAAGCAATTATTCCAGAGGGGCTTGTCTCAGGAAAGCCCCTTGTTTGCATGAGTTCCAGTTGGTATTTGGAGCTAAGCCACCTCCTTGTCCATATGGGCTTTACTTTTCTTCCACCTTAAGGACTGGAAAACTAATTTTTACTAAAGTCATTCTGTTCAAAAACTCAAAAAACATTTTTAGACATTGCTGAAGATATATATCCACATGCACAAAGACACACTTTTCCCTTGACATTACATGACATTTGCCTGCCTTCTTGCCATCTCAAAATGTAACCCTTTCTCATTGACTTTAGTACTGTTTTCTTTAAAATATCAAACATTTGTTTTTTACACACATACACACACTCTCTCTTTTACATGATTTCAAAAAGGCATGCCCCCAGCATTCAAGTTTCATTGTGGTTCTATTTGTCCAATTCATATTATTGTGATGGTTGCTTTAGATCTGCAGCAGACGAGGTGAAATGACCTGGCTGATTGTCACGGAAGCAAAGGGCTGCTGTGTCATCGTGTGACTTCTGGGTGCATTGGCATTTATTTGATTATTTTTCCCCCACCAGTCCCATGTGATTTTATTTGCTTTGGATATAAAACTGGTGGGATGAATGGAGAACGCAGAGGCCTATTCGCACAAGGGACTCTGGAAAGTGTGTAGGACACCCAGGGATGGAGCATTCGCTCTGCTGGGCCGGCGGTTCCGTTTGGAACCATCCCAGACTCTCCCAGGGCACCCGACACATGTTCCGGGTGTAGAGCATGAAATTGTGCTCTACACCTGGCTCAGGGCGTTCCTGGCCATCCCGTCCCATAGCTGTTCGGGAGGGAGAGCATTCCAACCACTTCAAAACCTGGCGACCACGAGGTAAGTGCCTCTCTCGCGCACGTCTGGTTAGGCTGTGGCCCGGGGGAGGGGGGAGTTGCCCAGGAAGGTTACTGCAGGCTCTAGGGGATCCAATCCAGTCCCCTGGAGCATGCAGAAGCCTGGGGAAAGGACCAGACAGGCCTGCCCGCCCCTGGGTCTTACCTGATCCAATGGCAGCAGGCCTGGGAGGGGCATCATGCCCCCGTGCTGGCCTTTTCAGGCTAGGACACGTGGGGACGGGTTCCCCATTCACATGTAGGCAGGTAGGAATGCATGCCCACATGTTCTTTACCTGCCTAGGTGTGAAAGGGAAAGTGTCCCCACGTGTCCTAGCCTTACGAAAAGGCCACAGGTTGAGGACTTTTACAGAAAAGAGTGACGAGTACAGTTTTCCCTTGTGGGACTTTTAAGATGGTGCAAAGAAAACAGGAGCCTATTTGCACTACAGCCCGTAGTGCATAATTAGAGACCTTCTGGGGAAGAGCATCCACAACTAGAGGAGGCCTGCCCAGAAGTTCCTTAATTGTGCACTAGGTGTGGAGCACAAAATTGGGCTCCTCAGCTTTACTAACCCTATTCAGTCACTTACCAGAAGTGTCCAGCAGCAAGCTTCTGCACCTCTTCCAGTGCTCTGGGGTTGTCAGAGGTGCCATGCAAGCATGCTGGCACCTCAGACAACTAGAGACACAACTGTGTGTACGCAGAGAGGCCGCCCTGAAGAGGACTGGCCCCAGATCAGTCACCAACAAAATGGTGGCACCCTGAAGAGGATCAGGCGCAGATCTGTCACTGGTGAGTGACCAATTGGGCAGGGATAGTCACAGCTGGGTGATTGCACTCCATTCCAGTTAAGTGGATGGGAAGGGAAGTATGAAATCACCCCAGTTCTTTGATTGTTTTCTTTTTAAATGGTCGGTCAAATACTTCTTTGGTGGCATCCAGAAATCACCTACCTTTCCCACTATATCTGGATACTTCAGAATAAAGCATGGATCTGGAAGCACTTTGGAGAAGTGTTCCATTTGTTGCTTCTGTGTCACTGAATATTAATACAACAAAGTACCTGCTGGTGTGTGTGTTGGAGGATGTTTCTGTAGACGTGCCCATCTCCAGGAGCCTTTCCCACAAAAATGGAGATGCAGTCTCATTCCAAAATAAAAACCTACTAGGAGCTTGGAGGAAGGAGATGTCATAACCTCAAACAAATCCTAGGGCCTTTCTGCACTTACCATTATCCTGGCAAAGTGCAAGGCCTCTGTGGGCCTCCCCTTTCCACATGCTGGTGCAGACACAAAGAGGTCCTGCTAACATGCTGTGTCTGCACTGGATGAAGCATATATCAGTCTAGGTGGCTCCAAGTTTCCAACTAGACTGGTGCATGCTCCATCCGGTTTAGCAGGGGCATCCGTTTTGCTGGTGCACAAGGTTCTGCCCCTAAAATAGGTCCCATCGCAGCTCCAAGGTCAAGAACCTTTGTTCTTGCCTGCTGGAGCCCTGAGAGCAAGCTCTGAAATGTATGCAACCTGTCCTGCAACAGGATGTCTGAGTATAGATGGCCTTGTTCTGGGACAGCTGCACTGCTGCAGCTTAGGGATGTGCACAAATATCTGATGGAATTCTTACAAATAGATACAAATTCCAACATTTGTGGGCAAATCGAATTGGGCCAACATTTATAGGCCCTATTCATCAATTAATCAGATATTCAGGTATACATTGAAGCTTCGGTTCAAGATTCTTAGATTGTAAGCCTGAGGGCAGGGACCTGTCTAAGATTAATATAATATTGTGACCCGCCCTGAGACTTTTGGGTATAGGGCGGGATAGAAATATAAATAAATAAATAAATAAATAAATAAATAAATAAATACCAGATCCCCCGGGCCTCCTGCCCCCCACGCCCCACCTGTTCCCCTATGGGCCCCCTGTCCCCCCCCATTCCCCCTGTTCCCCCACATGGGTCCCATCACTCCACTTTGCCACCACTGCTACACCTTCTTCCTAGGCGTTTCGGTTCTCCATGCATGCAGAACCAAAATGTCTGTTTTGGCCACCGGAGAGCCCTGAAGTAGGCCTGGGGATGCCACTGAAGGCCTCCCACCCACCTCCCCTGTGCCCTCTTACCTTTTGGGGGCCTCCAGGGGCATCCCTGGGCCTATTTTAGTACATTCTGAAATAGGTCTTCTGGAGACCGACAAGGCACTTCCGGATCTGCACGTGTGGACCCAGAAGTGCCTTCGAAGTGGCTGCGATGGTGGTGGTGGTGACAATGAGGAAGACAGGTAAGTGGGGGGGGGCAAGAAGGGAGGAGGGGGGTTGCATTTGTTTCGTGCACAAATATTTCTTTGAATATTCATGCACAAATATGGATGCGGCGGGTGGGATTTGGCTAAAGCCAGATTTTTCTACATTCAATTCACGCCAAATCGAATGTGAAAAATGGCTTCTTGCACACCCCGGTTGCAGCTGGGAACCGTGAAGGAGGAATGGTTCCGATCTGAATGGTCCAGGCCAGGTAGGTGTGGAAACACCCTAAGGCTGCGGCCACACCTTCGCTTGAAACCTTCTTCAGCCCATCCCCGGGTCTGAGCGCTCATACCTTTTCATTTATCTCCTTTGTGGACTTTCCAGTCAGGAAAGTCCAAATGGAGGGTGGAAAGTCCACAAACAAACTGGATAGAAATGGAAGATGGTCTAAAGAAGGTTTAAATGAGGACAAATTTGGGGCTTTGGTTTACTAAATCAAGAGGACTCAGGTTAGGCAACTTCAAAGCGATGTCTAATTGTTTTTCCCCCATGACCATCATTTGCTTTCAGTCTTGTTCCTGCCAAGGAGGCATCAACGCTGAAGGTTCTCATGATTGCTACGGAGGCCGCTTGTTTATTTCTATGTTTAACATCGTCACCATCTTTGTTGTTGTCATCATCATGGTTATGGCATCCAGTTTTGCTGACCACTTCCAGAATGTGCAAGCAGACAAGGCCTGGCGAGCCCAAGCGTTACCGACGCCAGATAACAACTGATCGGCATTTAAAGGAAGTCGATGGTTGCCAAGATGCGGCAGAGTTTTGACATTTTAATGATCCCTCTTGGAACATCGGCTTTAAATGTGCCATTTCACAGCTCCTGTAGCAAATTATTGGATGCTGGACTTATTTATTTATTTATTTATTTATTTTCCTTTAAAAGTGTTGGCCTGTTCAGTTCAGCTGCTGCAGTGCTAAACCAAGGGCTACTTTTGATAGACATAAGTTCGCAGACACACATGACACTTTCCTTCCTTCCCTCCCTCCCTCCCTCCCTCCTTCCCTCCCTCTCTTCCCTCCCTCCCTGCCTCTCACCTTCTTTCCTTCCCTCCCTGCCTCCCTTTCATTCTTGATATATCCTTCCTTCCCTCCCTCCCTTTCATTCTTGATATATCCTTCCTTCCTTCCCTTTCCCTTTCCCTTTTGTCTTTAAAGGTGGCCTTTCGTGAAGGCCAAGAAGCAAAAGGACAAACCAGATTTTAGACTGAGCTACTTCGCTTCTGAAGAGAGGCTTAACATTCTAATTAGAAAATAAAAGCAATTTCCAGCCATGCCCTTGAGGAAGAAGGAGTAAGCACATTTATAAGGCTATTACACTGCTGCTTTTCTTCACTTCCCTTTTTTGATACTTCTCTGTGTACCTCAGGGGTGAAGCAGGCCAAAGATGCTTTTAGCCCACATTGTTTTATGTAAAAAAAAAAAGCTAGAAGAGAAATCAAGGCAACACGATTGAGGCGTATGTCCGTCCCATAATGGCAAAGTGTTCCAAAGGAGCCCAAAAGTGTCTCTCTTTTCCACACATGTTTCAGTTCAGGACTTGCTGATATGGCTACCATTCACTACACTCGGTGGGGGCAATTTCCGTGTGTGTTTACACCAAATTGCATCCTTGCTCTCCCACCTGCCACATTTATTTATTTCAGCCATTGGTATGCCACTATCCATTAAAGAACCCGGAAAGGTTTTACCAGAATAGAGGTTAAAAGCAAGGGAAGTAGGCAAGGGCAAACCACTTCTGTAACCTCTGCCCAGAAAGCTGCACATTGGTGCCCATGGAATCTGGGAGAAGCCAAGGTTCAGTGGTAGAGTAACTTGCCTGGAAAGCAGACGGTTGTTGGTTCGATCACCAGTTTCTCTCCACAGGTGATAGAGAACCAATAAGCAATTATTTGCACACGATTCAGTTAGTTGCTTCTGAGCATTGTTCTCTGATGAAAAGCTTGCAGAATTCTTCTGTACTTTCAACATTTTCTTTCTCTTGATTTATTTTCTTGATTTGGATTTTGATTTTTTTGTCTGTGAAAATGCTGAGAGTATTTGAAAACAGAATGATAACCGGACCTGGGATGACCTGCGGATGGGAATACAAAGCTCTGGGTTTAAATGTCATTTATTTTTGCTTCCTAGATGTCCATGCCTGCTAAGACAATAGACAAATGGGTTGCTGTAGGAACTTAGCATATGACAGAAGGCTTGCAGGGGTGATTTAGAAGAGTGCACTTGCACAAAACAGTCTGTGGCTGTTCCACCTTCCAGTCTATGGTTCCATCCACCGCACACATAGTTTAAAAAGTGGCTCAAAAGCAGCTTAGAGGTGATAACAGTGCCTTAACCAAGGGCAAAAAAAAAAAAAAAAGAACTTTCAAAGAAGCTTATCTGCCTCTGCCCTTTTATGTGGATTAGAGGTGGGGTGGAAACCCTACCATCCTTATGATACACCCAGACAACCACTAAGTCAATTTTGAGCTGCATTCTAATGCGTGTGGATGCAGCCTATGAGTCCAAGGGATTTGTTAGCAGGCTGGGCAGAAACTGGGTGCACTGGGGTCTGATCCTGACCAGAGCCTGGAAGACTTCTAGCCCAGATAAGTTCCTGCTACCGCCACTGCTGCTCTTTCTTATGAACTTTGGGATCCAGCTAGATGGCAACCCAGGTTCCTCATCCATACAGATCCCTGTTTGCCGGTGCTCCACAGAGCAGACACATGGGTTTCTTCAGGTGGGAGGAGAGATATTAAATAAATAAACTGTCAGCGCATTGATCGGCTCTGCTGGGTTTGTACCAGCAGCTCATAAATTAAGAGCTGACTGATCTAATCACTGTAAGAGGAACTGTTACATTTGAAGGCAAAATTTAAGTGTCTATTATGCTTTAGCAGTGACATTCACTTTCCCCAGGTATCTGGCTTTCTGCTGCTTGGCAGGGCTGTTTGTAAATCTTATAACATCCCTTGATTAAATTTGATGATGCCACATTGAGATCCTGCCTTCTAGAGCAGGCCTCCTAATTAGGTTTTGGAGTATCTTCTTTTTTTTACACCTGAAACTGAAAAGGTAGTTTATAAAGGACATCTTGTGGACAATATCTCCGCCAGGAAGATAGGTTTGAGAAGTGCTCAGATTCCTCAACTTTACCCATACCAGTTGTGGCTGGTGGGACTGTCCAGATCTGGAAAGATACAGGTGCCCCTTTTAGAGGACCGGACTTATACCTTGTAGTCATGGGGTTTGATTCCACATTCCTCCACAAAGTCAGCTGGATGGCCTTGGGTGAGATCCAGCTCTCTTTCTGAACTCTCACTGCCCCACCTACCTAACAGCGTATCTGTTATGGGGAGAAGAATAGAAGGTTTGTCAGTCGCTTTGAGTCTTCTTAAATGGGTGACAAAAGTGGGGTATAATAAAAGCCAACTCCTCCTCCTCCTCCTCTTCCTCCTTCTTTGAGGACTGGAGTCAAGAAGTGCACTTAGGCTAGGCCACTCGGGGATGCTTTCCCCATTCACACCTAGGCAGGTAAGGTGCTGTAGCTAGCCAATCAGAGTTTCCGGGGCATGCAGGCACACAGCTCTGCTGGCCCTCTGGCCGCTTCAGAACCTGGCAAGCACAAGGTAAGTGCCTCTCATGTGCTTCCCCATGTAGACCCCTGCCTGGAGGGGGGGGGGTCCTGCAGGCCCTAGGGAACCCAATCTGGTCCCCTAGAACCTGCAGGAACTCGGGGAAGGAACATGACCAGACTGTCCAATTGTGAACACGCTCCTTCTGGAACATCTGCAGGATGGCCAGGGACAGCCATGAACGCCCTGGCCTGGGTGTAGAGCACAATTTTGTGCTCTATACCCAGAACACATGTGGGCGCCCTGGGACGGATGGGGCAGCTCTGAAGAGAACCACCAGCCCAGCGGAATGAATGGTCTGTCTCAGGGCGTCCTATACACGTTCCATTTGCCCTTGTGCGCATAGGCCTAATCTCTGAGGTAGCAGTTGTGGTCTTGGCCACTTTTCCCTTCTCATCCAGTGGCTTGTGGTTTGGGCTGGTGGGGAACCCAGTGGCGCCCCATCCCATACCACCACGTGCCGTTTTCTTGCTCTCAATGAAAATGTCCTGCCGTGATTGCAATTAGCCATGTGCTGTTGCATAAACATCACATGGCCCTTTGAGGTTCAAATGGTGTAATCTTGCATGCCACCAATTTGGCAATACGGAAGGGAACACTGCATCATTTGTCTGACCTCTTTGTTTGTAAATGTTACTTCAGCCCATGTACTCCTACATCTCTGGGAACCTCTGCAAAACTGTGTTCCTCTCTAATAGCAAACTAGAAGAAGTTGCACAAGAAAGTTGCAGAGATCCAGCTGCAATGATATCTAATCTGGAATGAAAATGTTTTCCTAAGTTGTGGAAAGTTGTTAATGGTTGCTTAGTACATTAATAATTGGGATTTTATTTTTAAATGCTGCTTGTTTTATTGTTTGTTTTTTCAAAGCTAACCACAAGAATAAAGAAGGTGCACGTTTGTTTTTGTTTTTTTCCCAAGCTTGCCAAAGAGTGAAGAAAGTAAAGAAAGTGGAGGGTTTGCTTCAGCCAGGGAGAGAGGAGGAAGGCTGTCTGTCCATATGACACACATCTTTCAAGAGAACAGTTGGCTTTTCTACCCCGCTTTTCTCACCCATTTAAGGGGACTCAAAGCGGCTGACAAAGCTTTCTGTTCTTCTCCCCACAACAGAACACTCTGTGAGGTAAGTTGGGCTGTGAATGCTCAGAAGAGAGCTGTGACTAGCCCAAGGTCACCCAGCTGGCCTCATGGGGGAGGGCGGAATCGAACCCAGTATTCCCAGATAAGAGTCTGGCTCCCTAACCACTAGACCAAACTGGCTTCCATCCCGGGTACAGTATGAAGACTGCTTTCAGGCCTGGGCAGTAGGTACAGAGATAGGTTGCTCCAGTGAACACTGTCCTTCCTCTGACTGAGCTGTGGATGGGTAGGGTCATGTGCATTCCCGATGTTGTTTTGGAATGATCCACTATGGTCATGTGATCTTGGCCATGGCTACGCCTTCACTTCAAACCTTCTTCAGCCCATCTTCAGTTCTGATTACTTGCACCTTTTCATTTCTATCCATTTTATTTGTGGATAGTCCAAGCGGAGGGTGGAAAGTCCACAAATAAAAGGTGTGAGCAGTCAGAGCTGAAGACGAACTGAAGAAGCTGCCCTTGTTTCTTTGGGTCAATGCAAGTAGTAGTACACAATGAGGGTGGAAATTAAGACCAGGCAAATGCCAGTCGTTATGGCCAATATGATGTACATGGAGGGAGGCCACTAGATGCAAAGATAAATATTTCTATAATATTCTGGGTTCCTTTGTTTTGCTTTGGTCTAAGCTGAAGTTAAACACAAGCATTTGCGTCATTTTAATAATCCTAATTTAGGTGGTGATATCACTTACAATTAATGAAGTGAGACAGAAAATGCTAAGTATAGAAGCTGTTTAATCTTAAGTCTACATTAAATATTAGGTATAAACAGATAAGGATTTTTTTTTGAAAGAGAAAGAGGGAAAACATTCTGAGAAACTAGCCTTGGATACAATCCATTGTTAACTACTCCAATACAAATATGTTAAAAATAAATTGCTACGGGACTCTGGATTCTAGAATAAAATAAAAACTTGTCTCCTCTGTTCCTTAAAGGTATAGAAGTCCTCTGACAGATATTAATCTTAACTATATTAATTTATTTTACATGAGCTTTGTGTAATATTGCTGTGGCATGTAAATTTGCGTCACAAGAGTAGTATAGAAGAGCAGCCCTCGGACTGGAACGTTGCCTTTTATCTCCTTGAACCTGATGATACAGAGAATGTACACATTTGCATAAAAATAAGCAAATAATAGGGACTGGTTAAGCATCACAGATGCATTAGAAAGGAACTCATTCAGAGTTTGTGAATCTGAATGTAACAAGAGAGTACAAGTTCTCCCCTTGGCAGAATTCTAAACAAAGAAATTCGGAATGGGAATTTGGGATTAAGAAACGAAACTGGGATGGGTCCAGACTTACAGGTATTGCGCATTCTGATGTACAGTCAGGGCGTGGGCATCACACTTGACACCTGATACTGCGTAGTGGCTGCACATTATGCAGCCACTACTCCGAATTTACCTACTATGGAATGATGAGCCCTTGCTCCGCAGTGTCGGGTGAGTTTGAATGTTCCCGCCAGCCTGGAGAAGACGTTGAGAACAGCTCCTTGCCCAATGGCCGCCCCATCCCCACGTGACTTGAACCTCACCTTTCTCTGAGAAAGCTGTGGGGAGGTTGCTAAAGTCCGGATGGCGCATTGTGGTTTCTCAGCAGGTAAGGAATCAGGAAGGAAGAGAAGAGTAATCACTTAAACTATCTGATATGAGAGGTTTTTCCCCCTGGGATCCACAGATGGGGTGATCCCAGGAAATGGATACTCTCCATAACCCCTGTGTGATTGCACCCTGAAACTGAGAGAAAACACAGTAGCTCTCTTCATGTATCTGAAGCTCTATCACATTGCAAATGGCTCAGAATGGGAATGGGTCAATGGAATAGGTTGCCACAGGAGGTGGTAAGCTCTCCTTTACTGCTGGTCTTCAAGCAAACATTGAACAGCCTTCCATCTGGGACAGTTTAGTGAATCCTGCATTCACCAGGGGGGTTGGACTTCATGGCCATGGAGGTCCCTTCGAACTCTGCGGCTTGATGACCCTATGAAATCCCTCAAGGTATTGATTTTAAAAAAAAGTCTCTTAAAAGTACCTATTTGGAAGAACAACTATTCTTGGCAGTGGTGCCCTTTGAGGACTTGCTTTCGTGGTGTCTTAAGATATTCAAATTGGATTAGGTTGCAAGGTTTTCTTTGACAACAGTAGCTTTTAGCTCAGAAGCCAGACGGATTAACATCTTGCCAATTAGATTAGCTTTGGTATTGTCCCAATGAGTTTGTGATACAAGATAGCCCTGCCAATGTGGCCTTTCTTCTCCCAAATTGGATTAAGGTCCTCCGAAGTCATAACAATTATGTAGTGGCCTGCCAATCAATTGGTTGACTTTTATTGTTTAACCAAATTTGGAAGGGTATTTTTTGTTTTTTTGTCAGCCCGACTTTTCACCATCTGATAACAAGTGAGGATGCGGTGTTAGAGGAAAATGCACTAAACTGGTGTGTGTGTGTGTGTGGGGGGGGTGTTACTGAAATGCCAGGTGTGTGTTTTTCTTGCCTCTTGCAAGAAAATCTGTGAAAGCAAATTATATCTGAATTCCAGAATGTGGTAACGGGATACCATGTTGTACTTGATGTAGGCTGTTTTCTGAGCTGCCCAATGAAAATATTAAGCAACAGAGAGCAGCTTTTCTTCCCTTTGTGGCTTGAAATGCAAATAAGCATTAGTGCTTTTCAAGTATTGCTTTGTGAAGAAGAAGAAGGAGAAGAAGAAGAAGAAGAAGAAGAAGAAGAAGAAGAGTTGGCTTTTCTACCCTGCTTTTCTCACCCATTTAATGGGACTGACATTAAGGGTGTCCATTTAGTGTGTCCAGAGGCTGACAAAGCTTTCTGTTCTTCTCCCCACAACAGACGCCCCGTGAGGTGGTGTTAAAGAAGGGAGCTGTGACTAGCCCAAGGTCACACAGCTGGCTTCGTGGAGGAGTGTGGAATCAAACTCGGCATTCCCAGAGAAGAGTGTGGCTCCTTAACCACCAGACCACACTGTGCTTAAAACCAGAAGCATAGATATGGACAGAGGTAGTTCGATACCTAGCCAAACTGGCCCTGTACATCTCTAAGGGAATGGCTAGGACCCTTTTTGCATTGTACCTTAATCCAGATTATATGCTGGAAACACTGCTGAAAGGGCCTTGATAGAAATGGGATAGGGGTGTGCATGATCCCCCCCCCCCAATTCACTTTGCTTCACTTCACATTAAAGTGAAGGGAATGGAACTTTGCACTGTTGCCAATGGAGCCACTATAAACGTGCTTGGCTTTGAATTCGCTTCAGATCCCTGACACCAGCAGTTGTGTGTCCAAATCCATCACAAATCCACTCTGAAGCTGCTCTGAAGCTTCAAATGAAGGCACAAAAGCTTTTGCTTCGCTTGCAAAGGTCAGTCTTTGAATATAGCCCATATTCAGTTGGAAGGCAAAGTGTTGAGCCTTGCCAAGTCACACAAATTGCAAAGGCGATGGAACATTTTTTGCCCATCACTAAAATAGGGATCTGCTGGATCATTTGTCTAGTTGCTTATTTCCATTGGTTAAATTCGAATTTAGCCAGTATGATTCAAGTTAAGCAAATTCGAATCTATTCATTCAAATTCTTGCACTTACGAATGTCGACACCATTCATACGCGCCCACACGCATAGTTACGCATCCTGTACACATCCATACGCATCCTGTAGTTATCCTGTATGCAACCCGTTTTCATCCCATACGGAACTGTACAATTGCGTGCAGATGTGGGGATTACGCATCATGTACGAGCCTGTACGCTTGCACATGTCCGGATAATTCAAACAAATAGGTCCAAAATTTGAAATTCATTTGAACTTTTAAATTTGAATTTATGGACATTTGATCAAATTTGAATGTCAAAATTCAGATGAATTTGATCGAATTTCGAATGCCTTTGAATATTCATGCACACTCTTAGTGTTTGGTTCCAGTTGGCATGGTATGGGGTGGGGGATCTTGTTTTCTTTCCCAGGTGTCCATTCTACCCTACTTATGCCCTAATTGGTACTCCTAGGAAAAAACAAACTACAGTGTAAAACCAAAGAGGCAGCTGGGGGTCAAATTCTCATCTTCAGAAGAAGAAGAAGAAGATATGGCTTTTCTACCCTGCTTTTCTTACCCTTAAGGGGACTCAAAGCAGCTGACAAACCTTCTGTTTTTCTCCCCACAACAGACACCCTGTGAGGCAGGTGGGGTTGTGAGAGCTCAGAGAGACAGCTGTGACTAGCCCAAGGCCACCCAGCTGGTTTCATGGAGGATTGCGGGTTCAAACCAAGTGACGATGAGATATGTGTCCGGCACTCTAAAGCCCAAAGTGCCTCGCAAGAAGTCTTTGATCAAGCATTCACCTTCTAAAGATTTCACTGCAGTTGAAATTTGAAAACCAAAAGCCTCCTCATTTGAATTCCTCTCCTCTTCCTCCTTTGCAGCCTTTTTGCAAATGACATTGTGCCCTAGATAATTCTGAAATTATGTCACTTTGCTGTTGAAAGCGGCCGAAGAAAAATGGAGAGACCTTCTGATTTGGCCACTAGTGAAGGTCAGGATGAGACAGGTGAAGTGAATTCAAAGCAACTCAGGTCAAGTTCCAGATGCTTGGGTTGTACTGTACTTTAGCAGGGGTTCTGTGGATAGATCTAAACAGACGTTTAATAAAGGAAGGGTCAGTAAAATGCTTTGAAGAATTAGAAGTCATTCCGAGAGGTACATTCATTTGTTTGTTCAACACGGACTTCAGTTGGTATACTTACAGACTGCTCGTAGTCCACCATATAGGTTTTTTCTCAGGATAGATGAAGCCTACCTGTGTACAGCAAGAAGGAAAGGAAAAAGCTAAAATCCAAAAAGGGCTAGGTATTAGTTAAGGCAATGGCTTAATATCCATAATGTACCATAATGTTGTTATTCATGGAAGAAGTCAAAGTCTGCTTGCCAGCAGAAAAGCGCAGGAACCAAAATCTTGTGTTGGTTTGCCATCAGAGTGAACACCCATTTGTTCAGTTCGCAGGCAAGCTGGTTAACTGGACAGATGCTTGTTCACATTCAATTCTGAACCTTTTTGAAAACAAACAAAAATCCCACATTTTTTTCCCATTGAAAAAAATCCTTTTCAAGGGCAAAAACACAGCAGATGCGAACGGATCAAATTGTTCATGTTTGCAAGTGGAAACCAGGGGTGTTTCTGCACTTGCCGTGGACAGGAAGAATAAGAAGAGTTGGCTTTTCTACCCCACTTTTCTCACTCATTTAAGGTGACTCAAAGTGACTGACAAAGCTTTCTGTTCTTCTCCCCACACCAGGTAGGTGGGGCTGTGAGAGCTCAGAAGAGAGCTGTGACTAGCCCAAGGTCATCCAACTGGCTTCATGGGGGAGGGTGGAATTGAACCCAGTATTCCCAGGTAAGAGTCCGGCTCCCTAACCATTAGACCAAAAGAAGCACAATCACCTAGTGTTGAACAGACCTCACATTTGCAAGTGCTAGTCACTAACAGCCCATGCCCCCTAGGATTGGTCACTCACCTGTGGTCAGTCCCAGGGCCGGTCCTCTTCAGGGCACTGCCATCTTGGGTGTGGCACCCCTCTGCAACTGTGCGTGCATCAGCTCCATTGCTATGATGACACTGACGCTCTGCGCAGTCACAGTCATGTCAGGAGGTCAACAGGGCCGCCCGTGCATTTGCACAGCAGCTCCGTTGCCCTCCCCGTTCAGCAGAGGTACAGATGGTCGCCAGCTGGACGCAATCAGGTAAGTTGGGGTAAGGGTTGGTAAGGTTGTGGAGCATGATTTTCTGCTCCACACCTAGTCAGCAATTAGGCAACTTCTGGGAAGGCAGGGGACACTTCTGGCATGTGAACACATCCTGCAAGTGCCCAGAGGTAGCCTGATCGTTGACTATGGGCCTCAGTGTGAATTGGCCCATGGTCCTTGCCCTCGCAGTTCTGAGAGAGGAGAAACTACAAGAAGGTAGAACTGTCTAACTTCTTTCCTTTCTTTACCATCTGGACTGATCTCTGGCAAAATCTTTACTTACGATCCAAAGCACCCGTGTCCATTGGAGAAGTCCCCACTGCTTCTGTTCATGGTGGCATCCAGGTGCCTCGTGGTGATCACATCATCGTTTCCCTGGCATGATCACTATTGACTTTCTTTGCAGGGCATGACTTCCATGCTCCAAAATGGAGGTGCAGGGACATCTTTTTCCTGTGGTGGATCAAAGTACCTCCCCTAACCTTCCTGAACTACAGCTGCTTTGCTCCATAAGTTGGAGACCCAGCTTACATTAGCAAAGGTTGTGAATTGGGGGAAGTAAAGGTGAGACATGGCTTGGGCCCCGGTTATAAGAAGGAGTATCTTCTCCCATATGGACCTTCTCCAGTACTGAGATCTCAAGGAGTCACCTCAAGAGGGCCTTTTCTGCGTTGTCTCCCAGACTCCTCTGGAACAGCCTTTCTCTGGAGGTTCGCCAGGCCCCTACACATTTTTAATGGCTAGTTAAGCCATATCTTTTCACCCAGGCCTATGATGCTTAGCTTCATCTGAGTGTTGTTCTGCAGGGAATGGAGAGTTCTATTTCGAATATATTTCAGTTTGTTGTTCTATATATTTTATCTATTAATTGTCTTGACCCATCCTGGGACAATTCAGTGAAGGGGTGGGATATACATTCTTAAATAAACAAATAAAGGATGGCTCTAGGAAATATTTCTTTGAAGAGCTCTGGGCAGAGAAGAAGAAGAAGAGTTGGCTTTTCTACCCCACTTTTCTCAACCATTTAAGGGGATTCAAAGCAGCTGACAAAGCCTTCTAATCTCCCCACAACAGCCACCCTGTGAGGTAGATGGGGCTGTGAGAGCTCAGAAGAGAGCTGTGACTAGCCCAAGCTCACCCAGCTGGCTTTGTGGAGGAGTGCGGAATCAAACCCGGTATTCCCAGATAAGAGTCCAACTCCCTAAGACCAAATTAATCTCTGCAAGTGATAGGTCTCAACTGTGCAAGAAGAGTTATTCCGCAAAAGAGATGCACAGTAAAAAAGCCAAAATAGATTAAACTAGTTGGGTTGTACTCCCCTTCTCCTTCCACTTTGCCTCGGGTGCTCAGCTGTGGCGGAAAGGTAATGCCAACATATGTTTTGTTTCTGTCCTTTATCATTATTAAAACCTGCCTGACATTCAACCCCTTTTGAATAGGCTACCTAATAAAATCAACATTTACATTGTATCCATAAAGCTTGGTTAAATAAGAGGAATACACTGGAGGCGGAAAAGGTCATGTGTTTATGGGTACCACCAGCTGAAATCCTCTGGCCTTTTCAGCTGTGGAACATCGCATGCTAGAGGGCAGTAATTTTAGCTGGTAATTAATTATTGTTAGTATTTGTCTGTTTGTTTATTTGCTTATAAAAAGCATAGACACAGGGGCACGGGCTCACAGTTAATGAACTGCTGCTGGATTTGACATTTCTTCGGTGCTCCTTACCTGTACGGCCAACTTCAGGCACTTGTGGGACTGAGAACATGGAAACTTTGGCTGAGAGAGGGGCAAACAGCACCAAAGGTGGCAGAAATGCGGGCTATATTGCTTGCCATGTCGGGGCCACCGCCAGTCCCTCAGCCATTTCATTGGGAAGTAAAATGGTGCTTGTTACCCTGTGCCGATTTTTATTAAGGCAGCATGTTTTTCGATGCATTGGCTGTCTGTTACGTCCTTCAGCCTAACTTCAGAAGGGACTTCCTGGACGAAACCCAGGGATGGACAAGGGAGGGGAATATACAGATAAATAAATGGAAGGAAGGAAGTAGACATGGGATGAACTCCAAGGTCTGCATCTATTGTCAGTTTCCTCCTCTCCCACAAGCTCCTGTGTGCAGGGGAGCAGCAGGTAACAGCCCCCCCCCAGGTCTCCAGGGGCTTAGTCACTGCAGCCCAGCAAGGGCACACAGAACACTTTCTTATTATGCGCTATAGACCTGTGAGCTCATTAAGATTTTCAGGGGCACTCCTGCTGCAGGTAACGCAACATGTTGAATGCCACCTTGGGGCTTCTTGCAGCTGGGCCTTCTCTGTGGTGGCACCCACCTTCTGGAATAGTCTAACTGTTCAGTTTGCATTCAGACTGTTCAGACATTTCAGTCTGCTGTGAACTAACTGAGCCAGTTTGGCACACCTGTAGTATGTATCTGGTGAATCCCTATTGAAGCTGCTCATCCGTGCTTCAGAACTGAACATCTACCAATGTAAATGTGGTTGTTTGTAGGTGGCAATAGGGAAAGAAAGCAGCAAGATGACAGGACTGAAGGCAGAATGGAAAATGGTGAAAACGTTTTTTTTTAATTATTTTTTAGACTCACCTGCTTTGCTCATTTCATGTGCTGTTTTTCTTTCAGCTGCTTTCCTCCACATCTGCTCTTCCAGCATTCCTACCATGCATTTTAGGAGCAGTGCCTTTAAATCCTTCAGAAGTTTTCAGTGATGCTCCATAAACTAGAACTATTTCACTTTAGCCAATTTCTAATTACATAGAAATTAGTACAAATCTCTGAAGGCTGCATTTAATATCTTCAAGTATATCGTCCAGTATTTGCTGTGACTGCCAGCGGTTCTAATGACGTCCATTTGGCTCTTTAATGAAGAACATTTTGAAGTAATAGTGATAGAACATCCTGAATGGAATATTCACATGCAGTGAACAGGGTGTTTTGCCCCTGACTCAGTGCCAGGTATCAGCTCCAGGGCTCAAAAGTTTCTGAACATGTGTTTGCAGTTACCAATCTGAAATGTGCAGGGATTAAATGAGCCCTTATTTTTCAAGTCTCTTCTGCATCATGAATAGAAGCCACATTTAGCCTGTGACAGACAACTTCAACGCGATGTATTGCCACCTAGACCAAATACCAGTAGACCTGAGGCCAGTTTGCACTTGGCCTCGTAGCTTACGATAGGTTAACGTCTGGGCAGGTGCATCTGCACTTGCAAGAGGCACTTACAGCCTAGAAATGCACCCTGCCTACCCAGATGTTATCCAGTTGCAAACTGGTAGTCATGCATGAAATTGTGAGCCACCTGCAAACTATCCCTAACCCAAAACTAACCTGAGCATTTGCACCATTTCCAGTGCGAGGGGTCATCTAAGGTGCTGCGCAAGGGTGCTGGCACCTAAAATTACCCCAAACATGACTGTGCATGCACAGATTGCAACTGTTGCCATAGTGCCAGTGCCAGCGATCAAGATGGAGGCACCCTGTCGGCAATTAGACACGCGCCCGGAGCAAGGTAAGTTTCTGGATGCATGGGGCTTGGGCTGGTGTGTACTAGTGGTCCCAAGTGCAAACGCCTGTACACGGAGGTCTGTTATGCACTTTTCCCATCCAAATGGTTGGGAAACTAAGTGCAGAAAGGCCCATTTTAGACCTCTGGAATGGAACAAGGATGCTTACCGTAGGGCATATGCCTCCCTCTTCCAGTTTAGCTGGGAGACCCATTTCAATAGCACACCAAATTGCAACATGGAAATAGGTCCCCCAGGGACTCTGAGGAGAGGAAGCTGGCTCTGAAGTCCATGTCCTTCAAAGTGTGGAAGAGTTGCAGGCTGCTCTAGTCCTGCTGGATTGGACCAGCAAGGTAAGCAAGGAAATGGTCTAATTGTACGTTATTGAGCAGTGCAGGAGATCTCCTATAAAATCCTCTGAAACCATTGGCAGTCTGCATTTTGGGTTTAAAGTCATCATTAGTCATTTGGTGCTTTTCTGAAACAGTTTATATGGTTAATGGTGAATTTCTCAGAATCCCAAATGTAGCAACAGGTCAGCCAGGTCAGGAATAGCAGTTCCCAATCTCTGCTGTTAAGACAAATAGATGAAATCCACCCAACACTCCAGAATTCTCTGCTGAACTTGCAATGTATCGTGAGTCTGAATGTTGCATAACATTGACGGACTTTAGGGTTGTGCAACATTCAATTCCCATTTGCAGATATTTGCATCAAAATGAAAATTCGATTTTTCATGTATCTAAAACTTCAATCCAAATGAACCTACTTTCTACGCGTAACATGAACTTTCCGATTGTTTCATTGTGTTTAGTCCTAAAAGACTAAAATGGCTTTTTTAATGGGAAAAAATTGTATTTTCTTTTGTTAAAAAGTGTAAAAACGAGTGCAAAAAACTTTAATGAAATGATTAAATAATGAAATGAACGAATGGGTTTTTGCTTAGATGGTGATATGAACATGCTTTTTTGTGTGTGTGCACATCCATAATTGACATTCAACATACTTTGTGCATCATTTTATCTTTGATGAAGTTTAATTTAATTTTATTTTTTGCAGTCAAGCTTCCTCATATGATGCCAAGGTAGATTACACAGTGTAACATATATGTTGTTGTTCTATATTGTTTATGTAACTTTCATTCACTATGTATCTGTTCACCATTAAAAAAGGGAACATTTTCCATATTTCTACATTCACTTGGGATTTGTATGGTTCATGGGAGAGCATCCATGTCACTAGGAATCTAGAAAACAGGATGTAAGACATAAGAGGATGCCTGGTGGATTAGACTGCAGCCCATCTAGTCCAGCATCCTGCCTCACTCACCAATTGCTTATGTGCATTTTTAAGCAAACTATGGAGGCCAAACCATCGCCTTCTCTCAACTCTTTGCCTTTACAGGCATCCTGTCTGCTTCTCCAACCTGAAGGTGATATCTAAGCATTCGTAAGAGGAACCCTGTTGGATGGGGACAGAGCCCATCTAGTTCAGCATCCCGATTTATATAGTGGCCTAGCAATTACCTTTGGGTATCGCAAGCAGAAGACAGACAAAACCTTTACCTGCTTTCAACTTTCTGCAAATGGCCAAATCCTGCCTATTTTTCCAAGTTGGGGGCAGTACCTAGGCATCCATTCTTGTAGCCATTGGTATACCTGTTCTCCATGAACTTCTCTAATCCTTTCTTAAAGCTATCCAGACTGGTTGCTGTCACAACCTTTTCTGGTATCTCACATAAGATTGCTTGTTCACAGTGCATGTAAGTTTTTTGGCTGCAAATTTGCTGGCCCCAATATGTTCAAAACACCATCACCACTATTTTTGTTTCAGGAAAAAATAAAAATAAACAGGCCATTGCAATGCCATGTCAGTTGATACACAAGATACTCTTTATTCTTTATACTTTCTTAGTGCATATTTTCTATATCATCTTAAATAAGACTTTATTACACATTGTTTGAATAACCCCTAACATTTACAGTGTACAGCTTTTATTTTTTGTTTCATTTCTTTTTTTAAAAAAACTGAACCTTTATTTACACTGATCCACAAGAGAACATTTAAAAAATGTGAGGACAAATACTAGACACATGACAGTTTGACCAACATCTTGAATATAATCAACCAGTGCATATATCACACTTGGATCCATAATTAGAAGAAAAGGAGCTATTCCCAGTGCCATATCGAGGGACACTGATTACATGGAGAGAACAGGGTTAGAGTGGGTTGAAAGGAAAATTAGATGTTGATTTGATACACTTGACTATTGAGAAGCTGTATTTACGAAAGGGAATGGTTGCTGATATATTAGTGGCACACTGAAGCCTTTGGAAGAAAAGACGGAGCTTTCTGACCCTCCCACTTTCTGATATAGTGGCTGAAATTAAGAATGCTGCCACTAAACTAAATTCTTTCCCAGTATTTCTTCAAACAGTCAACATAAGAGCAAAAGAGGAGCCCTGCTGGATCAGGCCACGACCCATCTTGTCCAGCATCCCATCTCACACAGTGGCCCTCCAGTTCCTTCTGGGCATTTCAATCGGAAGCTGAAGGCAACACCTTCACCTGCTCTTGACTCTCTGAAAATGGCCTTCAGAGACGCCCTTTGTGTATCTCTTAGGCATCCATTCTAGAAGTCATTGATACACCTGACCTCCATGGCTTTATCTGGTTCTTTCTTAAAGCTAAATGTTGTCACAGAACCCTTCTGAAATAACATATAGCCAGTGTTCTGATCTGGTGATCTGTGAGTCTCTCAAAACCATATAGATCGAACCGTTCTCCCCAAAACCTCCGGAAACCTTATGTTGCCTTTTATTGTCACAGCAACCCAGTGAAGTATGCTGGGACCTGAAGCATGCCTATCTAGTTCCTAGTCTCACATTTCATATACTACAACAGAATCTGTGATTTAGGCCAGGCCAGAGGGTCGACCCCCTCAAAATGTGAACTTCTGGATCTCATAAAACCTGGCTCATTTTGCATTTCTGTTGAACTTTGGGGCCATCCCCATGGAACAGGCCACACTCCCAAATGCTCAAGTCCTGAACTTGAGAATTTGACAAAATTATGTCAGTTTTTGAGCTCCCTTCAATCTGGGGCAGATTCTCTATGTAGTGGAGGTACCTATGGCTTCCTCTTTCCTTTCAACAGAGGGAATGAATTCCTCTGTCATGAAGGCACAAACAATTCAGTTAAGAGGACTCACAGGCAATGGGTTTTGTTTCTGTAAATTATTCTATATGGGGAAATGAGCTACAGAGCGACGCTTAATATTTCCTTCCCCTGCACAATTTATTTTGGTTACGTATAATTTCCTACAGTAAACTCACACACACAAGATACGCTCTGGTTTTCTTTAGGATATATTCTACAAACACACGACTGTTTCAGATTAAGGCAGCTTTGGAGAATATTGCACTGTGTAGATGGACAATGTTTGACCACACCAATGCGCTATTCTCCCTTGATCGCATTACACTGAGGATAAAAAAAAGGCAAACCGTCCTGCCAATTTAGATTCAGCTAGATTGGGAGGCCGGATGGGTTATAGAATAGAGCAAAGGTCACGACAAGAGCTTTCCACATAAAAGCTAAAATGTTTCATTTTACAATATACATATTTTTTCCTCCCTTCCTGAAAAATTAAAAAAATAACAACATTGAAAAACTGAAAAATATTCATATACATAGAGGTAACCTTATTGAACATTTTGCTATTTTTGTAAAAAACAAAAAAACAAAAACACATTATAAATCAACCACCACAAAAAGGTCACAGTCACCCTTAATTCTTCTCAGTAAGGCAAACTTGAAAAGACAGATATTTGCACAATAGGTGGGAAAAGGTCCCTTTGTACAGTCCCCAAATACACAAGGCAATACAGGGAATACCTAAGCAGGAAAAGGGAGAAGCCTTGGAAGTCCTCTTACTCCTGATGATTTATGGTGATTTAGATGTTGGAGGACGTCAAAAAGCAAAGACGTTTGAGTTTTGACCCATGCAAAAGGAACATATAATTAAGTGTTCTCACCCCTTTGTAAAGGAAGCTGCAGGACCAAAGTTCATCTAACCCAGGAAACCTGAGGCCAATTTGCACTTGGCCCCATAGTGCCCCATAGCGTAACATCTGGAAAGGAGCATCTGCACTTGCAGGAGGCATTTTCAACCCAGAAATGCCTCTAGCCTTACCAGATGATACCCTGTTGTCTACTAGCATCCAAACATGCTTTTACACATGCATCCCAGCCCTTACCAGAAGCTTACCTGTCGCATCCAGTGCCCTGACTGTTTGCACCATTTCCAGTGCTGGGGATCATCTCAGGTGTTGCATGAGCCTACTGGCATCTCAGACAACCCCATATCCAACTGTGTGTGCATGGAGCAAAGAAGATGGCAGCGCCCAGACATGCACCTGGACACAGGTAAGACTCCAGGGTGCGTGGGACTTGGTGCAGTGGGTACTAGCATTTCCAGGTGCAAACGCTAGTACACATTAGTAGGAAATGCACTTTTCCCATCCTGCAGACAAGAAGCTAAGTACAGGAACACCCGATTGACAGGATGGCTGGAAAGAATCCCACACTAGCTCCTCAAAGGCACATTAAAGGCCAGACAAAGCACTTCCAAAGTGCACCAAATATGGATTGGAGATGGGAACAGGATGGGAATGCTAGGACCACATAGGCCCTTCTCTGAGATGTGTTTTTTCCTTGCATTTGAATGTAGCTGCAGAACAATGTAATTGTTCTGCCTCCTTTATCACACTGAAACCAATGAAAGGTGGAGGGGGGGAAATTAAGGTGTTGAAAGATCACTCACTACCTGACATTGCTTTCAGCAGGTTGGATGTTTGGCTACATAACCTGATGTGCTAATGGATGAGTCACTTGGTCTCAGTAATATTCCTCTCCCTCTTGCAGGCAGATGGGGCAAAGGCTGCAATGGGGGAGGACAGAATGTGCTAAGTACAGTTGGTTCCAGAGGCTGAGCATGTTCATCTCATCCTGAAATAAAAGTGCCATAGAATGAAAGCTCAGTGTGGCAGAGACTCTTGCTGTTGAAGGAAGGGAGAGTGTGTCGGAATGTCCACTGGAAACACAAGCCTGTAAATTGAGGATGTGATGTACAGATAGAGAGAAATAGATTATTCAGTATTTAGCAGGATGAATTTTGAGGGTACAGAAGACATTGGCGCCACTTAGGCCAATGGGTAGACTCCTGTGAGAAGCATTGGCTCAGCCTACATGCCAAAATTTATGACAGAGACTTGAGGGAACCCACAGGGACAACCTTCTATTAACAGTTAGCAAGCAGTTTTCTCTTGCAATGAAACATCTGGTTAATTCAAACGATGGGACTTGGGGTGACTAGAAAGTCATTGGATTTTACATTGGATGAAGGCTGCAAAGAAGAGGAGACTGATCCCTTGACAAGGAAATACTCAAGAAATGAATTATCCTTTAGTGGAGACGCTAAGATTGTCCTTAAAGATGAGAAGAAAACAGAAGCTGCATCCACACAGCACACCTGTAGGGCTACAGTGTGTGAACCGGCCCAGAAGCAAGGAGGCCCACCATCCATATGCCAGCGCTTTCTTCCCTTGCAGATCTTGAAGGCAAGGAACTCAATTTCCTCAGCTTCAGAGTTTCTAGCTAGTGTGATTAAAAGGGTGGCAGGAAATAGCCATAAAAGGCGACCGTTTTCTGACCTGCCCTTAATCATGCTAAGTGGAAAATGGATCAGCTTAAGTCAGCTCTGTGACTGCTTTTCTGTTGGCATCACTGGGAGCAAATGGGGGCAAGCATCTCAGAGTGGGTCTAAGTGTCATGCATGATGGGTGCCTTTGAGCGCTTTCCTCCCCTCCAAGGTGGGCTGCAGGCTGATGGGTATAATGACATGTAGTCACCATGTTCCTTGGGCTCTTCACAAGTACCCTGCTCTGGGTCAAGAGAAGGTTCCCGGCTGAAAAGGTGAGATGTGTCCTACCACACTTCCAAAACTTCCTCCAGACTAATAAGATGTCATGCAGATAATTATGCACATGGCTATAAAAAAAATCGCTAAACAGAGCAGATTTGTTCCTCCTTATATCAAGCTGCAGCCACACTTGATTACCTGGTCAGTGAGGAACTGAGTTCTCTTCCTTATGGGAAGACCATTGTTCCCCAGCTACACTGTGTAAGATCTAGCTGATCAATCTTAGCATAGACACTTTCTGGGAAAGCTGTTGGGGCTGATAGTGTTCAGGCGTAGAGGGTTAAATTCCTCCTGGTCGCCCTTCAAGGCCACTTACCTGTGTAGCAGGGTTCACATGAAGGTAATACCTGGGTTCAACCTTCAGGATCTCCAGGTAGGGTTAGAGAGAGACTGCTACGGGGAATCTGAGAAAGAATTCAACCTGGGGCATCCTACATTTTTGGACTTCAGTTTCCATCAGCCCAAGCCAATCTAACACAGTCATGCTACATTTGGAAATGAGGTTGGACAGCTAGCATTTATTGATGGTGTTGGGGACCATTGAGTCATAGCCAACTCCTGGTTGGCTTCATGGCACTTTCATGGTTACCTCTACTCAGTTTTCTTGGCAGAGATACAGGAGCGCTTTGCCTTTGCTTACTTCTAGGGAGAGGCTGGGGATCAAACTGCCAACTCTATGCTTTCTAGGTAATTTGCTCTACCACTAAGCCCATTAGTACTACAAGGCTGATTTCTACATCAGCTATTTCAGTTCATATTTGGGTTGTTCCCATCCCTCTAGAGATGTGCACGGACTGAAATTTAGTGGTTCAATTTGCATGCAAACCAAATAACCTTGGTTCAAGTTTGACGCTAACTGCTCCCCAACCCCCAACTACAGAGTGGTTTGATTCGCATGTAGTTTGCTATGGTTCACTTGAGTTGTTAGACCACCCCTTGGTTCAGGTTCAATCTGAACAGGATTTTTTCCCAAACAACTGGGGGAGTTGGTTCACAGGTAAACCATTCCAACATCGGAGTTTGCTGTGAACATCCAAATCAGTTTGGCACATACTTTCCATGAATTTGTACAACATCCATAACAAAGAGAAGACTTGATGTTTCTTTGACTTAGGGAGCTATTTAGTTCTTACGTGTGCATAGAAAATTAGGGAATACTTCCTTCTTCACATCATCCGGTTACTGTGAAGCTAGTGTTAAACAGTATATCCAATGCTTAGGCACACTGAGGACACAGAGATTTCTTGATTTGGATCTTCCATTAAAGGATACACTTGGCAAAGGTGGAGAAGAAAGCTTGTGCTTGAAAGCTATCTCTAGTGTCCACCAGAAGAAAGTGGTTTCCTCATCTTGAGCATGTAACTCCCAAGAAACTGGCTTTGTTTTGTTCAAAGCATGAAAACAAAAAAGGAGAATTCAAACATAAATGGAGAGGCAAAGTTGGAAAAGTTCTTCACCCTCCCCACAAAAAAATATGTGAAGAGAGATTAGAAATTGGAAATCTATTGATAAAATAAGAATAGAAATAGAGAAAAGCACCTGATGGTAGGGATCTGCGTGAATGTATTTTTGACATTCGAATCCAAGTAGATTTGAATGTCATAAAATCTGATTGGATTAGGATATTTAAGATTTGAACGTCTTAAAATCCAATTCAAATCCGTAACATTCGAATAGGTACGATCAAATGTTAGATTCGTATTTAAAGATACAAATGTCGACATTTGTATCTGTTGTACATATCTGTGCGCATGCCGGAAAAATCTGTATGTATCCCATATGCATCCCGTATTATCCCCTTTTAATCCCATATTTTAAGCACAAGATACGGATAATTTTCGGGCAGATTTGTGTACAACAGATATGAATCTACACATTCAAATCATTTGAAAATCCATATCAGATTTTCACAAATCCAATTCGAGTTCGAATGTTAAAATATGTTGGATTCGAATCGAACATTCAAGTTTTTGAATATTCTTGCACGTCCCTGCTTGATGGGCAGTCAGAGCTTAGCACCGATGGTAAGAGTGAGAACAAAGTTTCAAGCTTAGCTATTAAGGAGACAGAGGAGGAGAAGCTAAGAGACCATGTGCATGCAGGAACTCTCTTTGGATCGGAGGCCTCTAAAGATGTGCTGAACTGGTTTGGGTTCAAGCCTGTTTGAATCGAACAGGAGCTGTTTGAAAGGTTCAATATGAATTGAGTTTGAATTCAAACTAAACAAAGGGGTGCTCTAGTGAACACTCCCTGTCTGATCCAAAGTTCAGAGATGTTTGAAGGGACTTGAAGGGTTCACCTTTGAACCAAATATTTGACATGAAAAGTCTGAATTCAAACTTTATTTAAATATTTGCATCCTGCTCTTCACCCAAAGGTCCCACTCCACTATTGATTAAAAGAATCAGCAATGATCAGAGTCAGCTTAACCCCACCCAAAGAAGAGGGCGAAGAAAGGGCTACTTAGGAATCTAGGAAGGTGTTCTCATTCCCAAGTAGAGCTGTTTTATCCCCACAATATTCCTTTAAGATAGAGCTGACTCCAAAATCATGGCCTTGCTAATCTCAAGGAGTTAATCTGTGCCATGGTTCTGCCTATGTTCTTGACATCCCTTGAAGAATCACAAGACCTGACAAAGTAGACAGTAGCAAGCAAGCTTAAGCTAGACTTCTTCTCTACAGCATCTAGTGCTCTATATTTAAGTGACTTCTCCAGTTCCTGTATTTATGTACCTTGCATGGGTCCTCATCTATGCAGAAGGAAGCACCACTACAGCATCTCTGTCATGGTTGATTTAGATGCTTGCTTCCCTGACTCTATTGCTTCCGAGTGACCTACCTTACAAGAATCATCTGCACCAATGCATGGACGCCTTGCACACAAGCAACCTGTGAGATAGTGTGTTGGGTGCTGCTCCCCATGCGCTGACCTTTAAGCATCTTTGATGGGTTTCCAGCCTCTAATGTCCCCCTCCCCCTGACCCTTCACTGCAGTGAAGCTGAGACTGTCCACTCTGGTGGCTCATCAAAGCCTTCTTGGCCATGAATTGGTCTTAGGTTATGAAGACTTCTTAAGATACCTTCATACCCTAAAAGCTTTTGTGAAGAGGTCATCTTAAACACAATAATTATAATAATTGATACAGCTAAAATTATATATTTGAGTTTATCTCAGTGAACCTCTCCCCTTATGGGCAAACAAATATACCACATTCTGCCCTTCCAGCACAAGTGGAGGGGGGGGGTTTCCTAAAGACTTGATAATTCTCTTCAAATCAACATGAAACAGTAATAGATTGTTCTTAACAAAGATAAGAAAGATAATAAACCAGGAGAGCCACAGTCTCTGATGTATGAAATTGCTGCTGCATTTTAGTGTATGCATTCAAAAAAAGCCATTGGCATTTTCTTTAGGTTCTTCATTTGGCCCAAATCAAAGTGACTCACTTGCCAGGAATCCTCTCCCCCATGTTAATTTGATTAAAGCTTCCGTCCTCTTGCTGGTGACCTCTGGATGTTTTAGACTACAACTCCCATCCGACTCAGACGGCATGACCACAACGGAAGTTTCAGTTCTGCTAGCAGCATCTCCTCTAGAAGTGTGGGGTGCATAAAATAGCCACTGGAGTCCATAAAAGAAGAAATAATGTGTGTTCTTTGCCAATGATTGACTGCAGGGTTTTGGGATCAAATTCCTCCTTTGACCACTTTTCAGGAATCTCACCAAGAAATATGCAGCACGGACAAAAGAAAGCAAAAAGCAGCCTCACAGCAATCTTGACCTGTTTCGACCAAGGCCTAACACTGGAAATGGCGGCAGGGAATTCCAGAATCCCATTTGTGTTGGAACAGCACCTGCTGATTCAAGCGATCGAGTCCGTATTCAACTGGATACCGGTGGCTGTGAAGGAAGGACGGTTGACACCAAAACCAGCTCAGCAATGAAACCAATTACTTGCAGAAGTGCTAGATTCTCTGTTCACTGTAGATCTCTTGGGCATGGATTAGAGAGTCACCTACTGGAGACGGTTTAGATCCACTTGTATACGGGTTTGGGCTTGTAGACCCATAGATGGCCCATAGGATGACTCCAACTCTTATTCCGTAGATTATTCCATTGGCCTGTTGGTGGCCATCTGCCTCTTCCAGAGATAGTTAACATTTGCAGAATTATGTCTAACCCAAACTAAGTTGGTCACACTTCTTTTTGTATTATTATTATTATTTAAAAAAATAAGTTTAGAACACCCTCTTACTCTCTCTGCCCTAGATAAGACAGCCTCCAGCTTCATGCCGATTCTTATCCCCTCGCCTTTGCTTTGGCTGCTAGCAAAGATGAGTCCCAGACCAGGATCAAGATCAGCCCACTAATGAGGTATGCATTAAAAAAAGGAACTGATAAAAGGTCATCTGGGAAGTTCACTAGATAAACTGAAGTATTAGGGGTAGAAGGCAAAAGAGGGATCGTCACCCAAAGAAATCTTCCATGGCTGCCAGACAGCCAGACAGCCAACCAAGGACCAGCGTATGTGAAAGTGTCAGTGCGGGTTCTTCCGGCGTTCCCAATTCAGCTTTACCGTATATGGGCTTTTCCTCTTCAGTACTTCTTTGTCATCATATAGCCAACCAATGCTGGAGCTGCAGGGGTGGGTTGTTGGGGGAAGGCAAAAAGAAGCACATGGAAACAATACAGCTGAAAAATACAGTACTGAGTCATGGAATCTTAGAATTGGAAGGGACCTCTAGGGTCATTGAGTCCAACCCTCTGCTCAGTGCAGGATTTCCTAAAATATCCCAGACAGATGTAGGTCCTGCCTCTGCTTGAATAATTATTTCTCGTGATCTAGGCTCGATATTCCTCTTGAAGTATCCTAGGATGACACTGGCCTTTTTTGCAGCTGCATCACATTGTTGACTCAGGTTCATCCTGTGATCAACCAGGACACCCAGATCCTTTTCACTTGTGCTGCTACTCAGCCTAATTCCTCCCATTCTGTATTCATTTTTACAATTTTTCTTACCAAGATGTAGGACTTTGCATTTGTCCCTATTAAATATCATCCTGTTAGTTTCAGCCCACTGTTCAAACTTATCTAGATCTTTTTTAATCTTCTCCATCTCCTCCCTAGTGTTAGCAACCCCTCCTAGCTTTGTGTCATTTGCAAATTTGATCAGTATCCCTTCGACTCCCTCATCTGGATCATTTATAAAAAAAAGTTGAGTAGCACTGGAACTATTGAATAGCACCAGAACAGACCCCGTTGGCTCTCCACTTGAAACATTCCTCCAATTGGACGCGAAGCCATTTATTGCCAGTCTTTGAGTGTGATGACTAAGCCAGTTACGAATCCAACTAACAGTTGTCCTGTCGATCCCATATTTGATCAATTTGATGCCAAAATTAATACAGTTGGACTTCCATATCCTCTGATCTGGTAATTGAGGTTTTACCTATCCCCACTGACCGGACCAGCCTCTCTGCATCCCTGTCACTGCCATTAGGCCTACCTAAGGCTTCCTGGGCAGGCAGAAGTAGTGCGAAATCATGTGACATTTTCCATAATTCCTGAAAAATCTCATGGGATTTCACAGGAATCATGGGAAACTGAGCGAGATTTCAAATATCCAAGGTTTTCAGTAACCGCGGTAGGGCCTGGAACCTATCCCTTGTGGAATTGGGGGTCCAGCTGTATTGTACATCTATCAGAGACACATAGGGCCTTTCCATATTTGCCGCTGAAAAGCGGATCTAAAAAGATCCACTTTTCGGTGATCTGTCCTCCCCCAGATCCGTCACAAATAGTGACGGATCTGAGGAATCCCTGCGCATCCACACACATGCAGAGAGGACAGATTCTGAAGGACAGATTGGAGTGGGTGCTGTGGGGACGCACCAGCACCCTTTCCAAGCATCCTCCGGCTCGTGTGCCAGCGGCGCCACCCCCGGAGCTGCGGGACTGAAGCATGCAGCTGCCAGTCACTATGTGTTTCTGGTGGCGTTTGGTGCGCAGGGGAAGGGCTTCAGAAGCAGGCAGTCCTGCTTCCGCCCTTCCAAACATGGCGGCAGGAGGGAATCTGTCTCTTCCTCTGGCCATGTGCGGAAGCGTCCTGCATCTGCACACATCCAGGAGGAAGTGACGGACGTAAGATCTGATTTTTCAGGTCTTACATTTAAGACGGATTTTGGCGGCACAACTGGTTTTAAAAACTGGTCTTGCGCGCGAAATGCGGACGCGCCCTCTGTGAAGGGTCTCTAATCAGGTCTGCAATGCGGAAGGATCACAAGGTAAGTGTCTTTTATGTGCGTTAAGGGGGCGTTAAACCGGTTTCCACAGTCAATGCGGAAACACCCATAGTGTACAGTAAGTCCCAGTTTTGAGTGAATTCGGTTTTGCAGGGTTTCAATATAACATGATTTACTAATCAAGACCTTGTTTTGATATGAAAAAGTATTAAGCATTCCCGTTTTAGCTTAATGTGTTTCACCACCAACTAGAAAATGAGGTAGAGGGAAAGTTTTGCTCTAATATGATTTTATTTTAAACAACGAAGTGTTTCCAACCCAGAAACGCCACCCGCCTTACCAGATGTTACCCTATCATGTACTACAGGCCCAAGGGTGAATTGTCCTGAGGTCTTTGTAACAACACCACGGGATCCCTCTATGTAAGCTCTCAAAGCTGCTATGATAGTACACCGGGGCTGTGGTCACACTTAAGATTTAATCCAGCTTCAGTCCACTTTCAGAGTGAGAGAATACATCAGCAAACTGACCAGCTGTTTTCTTTCAATGTTAAATAACTCAGAAAATTCAGCTTTGGGATGGATAATGCGGAAAGATGATGCATCCTCTCACTCTGAAGGTAGACTGAAGATGGATTAAACCTTAGGTGTGACCACGGCCTTAGTGATATACTGCCACTGAGAACTAAGAACAAAATGGTGCTGCAAACCTTATATTGCCGCACATTTCCTTGTAGTGCCAGGTGTTGTTCATTTACCGGTGTGATGCAATATGCAAATCTCTGGAAAAAAGCACAGGAAGAGAAGAAAGACACTGAAGAGAAATTTCCTTCGACACAGAGAAGGTAATATGCATTATGAAAACAGGAACACCATTTTTCACTCCCCTGAACAAAACGTTCCCAAGTCAACTTGCTGTGCAAATGGCTATGAATGCTGGGCGTCGTTACTGTAACTGGGCAAGACAGCACATGACCACAACTGCGCCACTCTGCCCACACTCCCTTTGCCTGGAAGAGGTGTGAATGGTGTGTTGTGAGGTTGCAGCTAGTATAGCTGTGGGGTGCTTTTGAGTGCTCCATAGTTATCCAGCCGGGGGAAGCTCTAGCCCAGAAGCGGCTCTGCACATTGAAAATGCTCTGTGCTGGAGCACCCCCGGGCTTCCCCACAGGGCCAAGGGCACAAAGGGCCCACATCAGCCCCATAAATAGCTAAAAAAAAAGTCAATGTAGTTCTTAGAGGCAGTATTTGATAGCCTCTCTCAGCAGCAGAAGGAGGAGGCAGAAAGATGCTCCCATCTAAACATCAAAAGGGGAGGGAAATTTATGCAAAGTGTAAACCACACCTGAAGGAGAGAACACTTTCATCTCAGACCTCCATTGTGTGAATTTCTTGACAGCAGCAAAAGAATGCTTTCAGGTAACGGTGACAGGAAAATTAATATAATCACCAAAACATAAATCTGCACAGTTCAGAAATGAGAACTGAGAAAGACAGCACCAGGCAATCGGAATGCAGAATAATGGGACCTACTTTTTCACCATAGAAACTGAGGTTCTCTCAAACCAGAGAATATCACCAGCTGCTGACGGTGTGAACATATATATCTAATCGTGGGGAGATCTTGCAGGATCCACTTTCACCTTTGTGCTTTTGCATTATAGGGATATGCACAAATGGGATTTTTTGTATTCCATTCATATTCAATCGAATACAGGAAAATTCATATTCATTTGATTAGATCCCCTTTGAATGTTGTAGGATTTGTATTTGAAACAAATGTTCAATCCCATACGAATGCACACAAATAGCATAGGAATCCTACACGAAGCTTCATATGAATGTATGAAAACATTTGATTTGAATTGAAATGTCAATTTTTGAATGTGGCACCATCTGATTTGAATTCGAATGTCTGAATTAATTTGTCCAAATTTCAAATATTACGAATATTTGTGCACATCCCTACTGCATTAGTAAAGACTTTGGTTTGCCGTTCCCTATGCCTGTGTGTAATTCTCTGTGTTGTAAGATCTGTGCTACTTATCTTACCCTTTAAAGTAGAAAATGCACACGCAGAGAGAAGTCTGTCCATCTCGCAAGCAAGCAAGCAAGCAAGCAAGCAAGCAAGCAAGCAAGCAAGCAAGCAAGCAAGCAAGCAAGCAAGCAAGCAAGCAAGCAAGCAAGCAAGCAAGCTCTCTTTCAGGTAAGTTCATGCCTATGTGAGACTGTCCAAATTTCATAGTATGCCAAAACCTGGCAAGTTGCAGGCAAAAAAAAATCCCATATCCTTGTTAGGTTGGGTGTTGACACCACTGGCACACTCACCTTGCTTCCCACCTACTCTGTCCCTTCATAGGTCAACTTCTGGGGTGCTATTTAGCTTCCAAACGTCCAGGCCAGGAAGCAGAGGAGACTCCTAAATCCCTTCTTGAAACAGCAAATTACTTAAAAGCTATTTCCAAAAGGTCACCTACCCGCCAAGCGTTTGTGGAATTAAAGAAAGCAAACTCTTAGCTTAATGCTGACGATTTTCATTTCAACAAAGAACATTTCCATGACATTTCTTTGCTCTGCCACTCACTTCTTTAAAGGTCCCCCGCGCCTTCAGTAATATATACAGAGCGTACGCTGGCACCAGGATCATTGAAGATGATGCTATCACCCATCCAACAGAGTTGGCCCAAGGTGGGAAGGAATAGTCATCGTAGGTCAGAGGTTTGAAATTGATAACACTGACGATCACCACGAACTGGAAGAAGAAAGAAGGAGGTCATCCCCAGCTTTGGCAGAAGCACAATAAATCATTTGAAGCCAGGAGGAAGAAAGTAATTTGCAACCTCTTGTCCTCCCACCCCCCAGTGTTTGATGGACCCTGATACCAAGCAACATTCAGACTGTCGCAGGCAGGAGATGAAAACCAGAAGGGTGGAAGGATGGAAAAGGGCACTGAAGAAAGAGACCCCAATAAAGTAACATAGGCTGTGGATCTACTTATCTGGCTGAGATGCCTCCATTATGCACTGAATCTTTGTTCTAAAGTGAAGGTGAGGAGCATACTTTTTTCCACACCACCTTTCTCATACAGGCTGCATCCAGCCAGCTGATGTGGCTATAGCTTCAGTTAACACTGTTTCATGTATACACACGGTCATCTAAATTGCAGTGCAAATCCAAATCCAATTGTTAAGGGACTCAAAAGAGAACCCCTGCAGGCTCAGGCCACAGTCTATCTAGTCCAGCATCCTGTCTCACACAATGGGCCACCCAGTGCTCCTGGGTATCTCAAGCAGAAGGCCAAGACACCAGCTCTCAGCTCCTTGCAAATGGCCTTAAAAGGCATCCTGCCTGTTGATACCTGTATCAGTTCCTCTATCAAGTTTTGTATAATGTAGTCGGTTTTAGGAATGAAACCACCAAGTTATGAAGAGCAAGGGGCATTTATAGAGATGAGATAGTATCAGGCTATTTCCCCAATTCCTTGGTTACTGGTGCCCGACTATGCACAGCTGATGTGATTAAAACCCTTCTTGGTAAAGAAAACAAATCTTCAGGAAACACATTTGAATAAGGGGTGTTTTTCCACTTCGCACTAGAGTACCTATTAAGCACCCATTAAGGATCCTTAATGGGTCCTTAATGGGTACTCTAGTGCTAGTGGGAAAACACCCAAGGAAAGAAAAATCAGACCCACGTAGCAAGGTCTTATTGTAGGTAGAATTGGGTTTTCACTGTTAGACCCAATCGAATAGTCCCACTGCAACAAACCAAGATCCAACCCAACACTTGCATTGTGTTGATAAATTCCACAAATCCAGATCCTAATCTAAAATTCTAATGCCTTTCTTTCCTCCCAAATCCCATTAACTCCTTTATTGTCTACACTGTGCTTTCCCTTTTTAACTGCGTCATGCTCAGCCATTTTTCCAGAGACTGAAAAATCAAAGCGCAATTGTAGCAGGTAAGAGGAACGTGTTTCCATCCCACCTAGTTGTTTAATATTGACTGTCAAGTTAAATTATGTCACACAGAAAGGCCCAAAAGGGTTTTTGATTTGCTTATAATGTTAGTTATTAAGCCTGTCACTCAAACATCAAGTTAAAGGTATTAGATGTTGGGAGTAAAAAGGCTTCAGCAAGAATAGAGAGTTCTGCTGTCAGACAGTTCAGGATGTATTTTGTTTATGTTTTCAGAAGAAGAGCTGGCTTTTCTACCCTGTTTTTCTCACCCATTTAGGGGGACTCAAAGCGTCTGACAAAGTTTTTCTATTCTTCTCCCCACAACAGACACCCCGTGAGGTAGGTGGGGCTGTGAGAGCTCAGAAGAGAGCTGTGACTAGCCCAAGGTCACCCAGCTGGCTTCATGGGGGAGGGTGGAATCGAACCCGGTATTCCCAGATAAGACTCTGGCTCCCTGACCACTAGACCAAACTGGCTCACCTAGACCAAACTGGATCAGGTGGGGTGGAGGAAGAGAGCAGATGTTGGAAGACTATGGCTGCATCCAAATGATAGAAAATTGGTGAACTGGTGGAACCACCCCCAGAGCCTGAAAGGACAAAATCCTCTATTAGATATGGCTTCCTTGCAGGGCAGAAAAAAAAAGAAAGGACAGATAACAACCTTCTGCCACCATGCAATGTCAGCAGGGGAGGGGGTGACTTCAAATTAATACGTGATAGTCTATCAATGGTTACTAGAACGTATGCCTAGATGCCACCTATGGGTTGGAGAGACAGGCAGGATGCCTCTAAGGCCGCTTGCAGGGAGTTGAGAGCAGGTGAGGGTTTTATCTTTGTCTTCTGCTTGAGAAGCAAATGATGGGTCACTGTGCAGGCCAGGATGCTGGACTTGATGGGCTATGGCCTCATCCAGCAAAGTTTCTCTTAGGTTCTTCTATTAATTATTAGTTGCAATTACTCCACAGCCTAGCTTAGCATTTGGTGGAAACTGGATGGCTCCCAGGGGTCCCAGGGTGTCACGTGGAATCCTCACACATGTGAGACTTCCATTCCTCAACTTCAAAGCCATGGAGGCCAGAAGCTTCCAGCTGTGCAGACATCATTCCTCCCAGCCCTGTGGCAAAGCCCTGCCCTCCCGCTGTTAAAGTGACCTTTGTAATGACTGCCTGGATGCAGCCTATAGTATGAAGAATAATGTCTGGTGCTCACGAGCTCATCCAGGAGTGCTGGGCACAGCTTTATCAGACTTCCTTGAAGCTCAAACTACTTGGTAGCTCCATTGCTAATTTGACATGCATGATGCTTCCATGTTCTCCTGGGGGATTCTCCCAGTCACTAGCCACAGCTGAGCTCCTGGGTTCAAATCCCCTTTCTGCCCTGAAATTCCACTGTGGGCCAGTCATAACCTTTCAGTGAGCCAGTATGGTTTTGTGGCTAGAGTGTTGAACTTTTATCTGGTAGTCTCCCGGTTCAGTTCTGCACTTCTCCACAAAGCCAGCTGGGTGATCTTGGGCTAGTCATGGCTCTTTTTCAGAGCTCTCACAGCCCTATCTACCTCACAGGGTGTCTGTGGTGGAGAGAAGAAAAGAAAGCTTTGTCAGCTGCTTTGAGTCCCCTGAAATGGGTGAGAAAAGAGGAATAGAAAACCCAACTCTTCTACTCCATCTCCTTGCCCTCCTCCTCCTCCTAAACTACCCCACAGGGTTGTTGTATGGCTAAAATGGAAAGGAGGAGAATCGTTCGTACTATATGGAGGAAAGTTGGGATATAAACATAAAATAATATATATGTACATATATTTAGCAAAAGCCATGCTTAGCTAGCAGTCTGATATATGTGAATTTGTGCAGCTGAGTTGGCCTGAAAGTTGCAAAATTCATTGCACAGCTTCAGATAAAAACCACAATATTGCCAGGCCTACTCTCAGCTGACATCTAGCCATCCAAGGATTGAGCCAGGACCCCCACCAGAGCAACAGAACAGTGCAGAAAGGGCCAAAAGTCCAGAGATGTCTTTTAATGTTTCTCCAATTCTCCCCACCCCTTCATATGGAGTAAATTGCAATTCTTATTGCCTCAATATGCGCATTACCTGGCATGGGGAATTAATTAACAGAAGGTTTTTGTGTCGCTGGCCTGGGCTTTTATAGCCTCCAGTTTTATTTCTTTAGCATCTGTGGTTCAGCACTGCAATTCTATAGCAAGGTTTCTTGCCTTTTCAGAGTGTAGACTGCAGAAAGGTGGATGGCAGCTGGCATTTATTTGCTATTATATTAATTGTACAGCTATGCACAGAGAGGCCTTAAGAAAGGCCCATGATTAGAGCCTGTGAAATGGGGAAAACATCACCAGATTTTTGTGGTTCTAATTTTTAAAGCAGGGATTTAAAGGGTCTCTATGTTTTCCAAGCAGAAACAATTTCCATGTGTTAAAACAAGTAAATGATGTCAAAAGACTTGAGAGATTTTCCCCTCTCTTTTAAATTAAAGAGCTCATTTGCAGATTTTGCCATGGTTGGTGACTGAAAATACTGCCTGCCTGTCTCTTCCAAATGCACACAGATTTGAAACTTTCACGCAGCAATTATGTTCCTCCTTTCTCTTTGATCACCTTAGGGGCAATTTATAAACACACAGAGAGAAATAAAGCATTAAAATCTAGTTTCATACCATGTGAAAGAACTTCAGGTACTCAGGGTTTGAGATGGTTTCTTGCTTTGCAGTTTCTCAGCGAGTTTGCTCAAAAATAACTATCACTGAAGCTGCAAACCAGCACTCAAGTATCTTAAGAAGAAGAAGAGATGGCTTTTCAACCCCATTTTTCTCACCTATTTAGGGGACTAAAAGTGGCTGACAAAGCTTTCTATTCTTCTCCCCACAACATAACACCCTGTGAGGTAGGTGGGGCTGTGAGAGCTCAGAAGAGAGCTGTGACTAGCCCAAGGTCAACCTGCTGGCTTCAAGGAGGAGGGCGGGATCAAACCTGGTATTCCCAGATTAGAGTTCGGCTCCCTAACTACTAGACCAAACTGGTTTATCCACTGCCTGCTGTTGTACACTATTACTGACACTGTTAATAATATCATTTTTGGAAAAGCACACAGTATTTCTCTCTTTCCTTGCTTTTGTATTCTGCTTTTCCTTCAGAGAACTGAAGACGGTGAGCATGAATGTTCTCCCTTCCATTTTCTCCCCACAGCAACCCTGTGAGGTAGGACTGTCTGACGGAACTATCAAGTTTGAATGGGAAAGCTTGCAATTAACAAACAATGTGGATGTGGATTGCAAAATACAATCTGTGAGAGAAAATTGTTTGCAAAAATGTGTATATCTATAAAAATGAGCAAATCTCCTATTAAAATGGTTTTTAAAATGGTTTTAAAATGCAGACGAATGTTGCAGGCAGAGAACTGCATTTTAAACTGATAATATGGGCCCTTGGCTTGCAGAAGAGGAGTTAGGAAGACTTGCCCATCCCTGACTTGCAGAGCAGTAGTGCAACAATTACAATGTGAAAGGGAAAACAAAGAGGTTTTATTCTGCTTTGTTTGTAAATGTAAATAACATTATAAAATTAAGGAGAAGAGACACTGTTAGCTTTCACACACCTTCCAAAATGGAGTGATCTAGAAAAACAAAGCAAGCACATTCAGAGGAGCTAGGGGCCTTTCTGCACTTAGCTTTATTCTGGATTATATCCCAGAACAGGGGCCTGATGTCTGCATGATCATGCAGGCTATGGCAAGCACCAAGCGAGGCCTACCCATAGCCTGCATTATCATGTGGACTACAGACCCCTATCCCAAGATATATTCCAGAATACGTCCAAGTGCAGAAAGACCTAGGAGTCAACAGCCTGGGTAGCCATGGATACATCTGTCATCCATAAACTTGTCTAGCCCTTCCTTAAAGCCATCTAGACTGGGAGCCGCTACCACCTCTTCCGGCAGCAAATTCCATAAACCGATAACCCTCTGGGTGAAGAAATTTTTCCCCTTGTCGGATCCAACTCTCCTACCCATCAGCTTCACAGAGTTTCCCCTGGTTCTAGTATTGTGTGACAGAGAAAAGAAATGTTCTCTATCCACCTTTTTTATACCCTGCATAATTTTATATACTTCAATCAGGTCCCCTCTTAAACGCTGTCTCTCCAGACTGAAGAGGCCTAGTTTTCTAAGGGAGGTGTTCCAGCCCCCTAATCATTCTGGTTGCCCTTTTCTGCACCTTTTCCAGTTCCACAATACCCTTTTTGAGGTGTGGTGACCAAAATTGTATACAATATTCCAATTGTGGCCTCACCATAGATTTATAAAGAGGCAAAATGACACTTCTTGATTTGTTTTCTATTCCCTTCCTAATTATTCCAAGCATTGAATTAGCTCTTGCTGCTGCTGCTGCTACTGCACACTGGGCTGACACCTTCATTGAACTGTCCACCAAAACCCTGAGATCCCTTTCCTGAGACGTTTTCGCATTACTCCCGTTCCATTTGGAACGGGAGTAGGACGGGAAGCTTAAGACAGCTCCCGGCGCTTTCCCCTTTCACACACAGACGCGCCAGAACGCGTGTAAACGCGTTCCGGAGCGTCTGTGTGCGAATGCTCAAAGCGCCGGGAGCTGTCTTAGCCGGCAAAGGCCGGCCAGGGGCGCGGAGACAGCCGCGGAGGCAGATCGACAATCAGCTGATTGTCAAACAGCTGATTGTCGAAGCCGCGCCGGCGTCGGAGGCGAGCCCGCAGCTGTTCGGGAGACAGAAGCAGGCGCGAATGCTTCTCCTCCCGAACGCCTGCGGGCGGCTCGTCCGCGTTCGAACGCATGTAGAGCACTTTAAAGTGCTCTACATTTCGAACGCGAGAAAGACAGCTGCGGACACGTCGGAGCGCAAGCCGCGCTCGGGCAATGCGGATGCCATGTCCGCAGCTGTCTCCCACGCGTCCCGTTCACCCCCGTGCGAAAACGTCTCTGGTGTGTTGCAGAAACCATCAGTTTATAGGCATAATTTGTATTCTTGGCCCTAATGTGCATTACTTTGCACTTGTTAAGATTAAAGCACATTTGCCACTTTGTTGCCCACTCACCCAATGCTAAGAGATCCCTATGGAGCTCTTGACAATCTCTTTTGGATTTTACTACCCTAAATAGTTTAGTATCAGCAAACTTTGCTATTTTACTATGTACCCCTTCTTCTAGATCCATCTTGGTTCAAATGTAACCCATCCCTCTTGTACAGGTTTGGCTTGTCCTAAAATGTTCCCCAGTTCCTTACAAATCTAAACCCCTCCTCCCAACACCACTGCCTCATCCACAAATTGAGGCTCCTGAGCTCTGCCTGTCTGGCTGGTCCTGAATGTGGAACGGGTAGCATTTCTGAGAATGCAACCCTGGATGTTCTGGACTTTAGTCTTCTATCTAAGAACCTAAATTTGGCTTCCAGGACGCTCCCTCTCTCCTTCCCAACAACCTCTCGGACCTCTGAAGGCACTGAGAGTACAAGAAAGAGCTCACTATGTGATCTTTAAGCATGGACAGATGTATATGGGCAAAGGTGCTCCTTCAGGTATTTGGGGCTCAAGCCACTTAGACACATTACAGAGATGGCTGCAATGCCCTTTCCCAGGTTTCTACCTCTTCTGTTTAAGCAGCCATCCCTGAAGAAGACCATATCACAGATTGGGCTCTTCAGAAATTACACAAATCCAACTGTCAGCTGGAGGATTTCCAAGGATTGTCTGGGTTAC